>JAWWQZ010000265.1:0-4800000 GCA_033815515.1 Cryptocheilus praepositus | reverse complement strand
AACGAGCCAGACTACCGGGACCATTACGCGCAGCTGCTCCGCACGGTGAATCCTTCGCATGACGAACTACTCGCACACGAATTTCATATTTCGAAAAATATCGCGGCGCCGCACCTTCGTGCCGTGGCGCAATACCGCCAACGCCATTATTTCTATCTGTGGAAAATAAGGACAGAGAGAAAAAAGCGTGCGCGGCGGAAGGGGTGAAGAGGAGAACGCGTTGCGAGAGTGAAGAAACGGTGAGGCGGGCGGATGAAGAGAGAAAAAGAAGAGAAGAAGAGTGTGGCAGAAATTCGGCTACCTCTCGGAATTTCCGATGGAAAGCGGACACACGTACAGAGCGAACGCGGAACGCGAGAGAGCGCAGATGCAACGACGGCTGCTGTTTAATATCGGAGCCGCACATGGGTACACTCCGAGACACATTTCACTAATATTGCACGGCGAGCGCAGAGACGCGTTCACTCCTCCCAGTCATACATGCTTTACATATCTCTCAGCGTATTAATATATTCAACACATATGAATATTACAGAAAGACGGAGACCGAGAGAGGGAGAGGTAGCGGAACAAAGAGAGCGAGCGAGATAGAGCGCGGGAGAGAGAAGGAATGATAGAGGGACAGACTATACTCACAGGCTAAACCATTGTGCCTATCTTGGGCTTCATGAAATCTGCAGTTCCCTCTGACTCCCTCCTCACTCCTCCGTGTTTTCCCGCTCCCTCTATCTCTCATTGTTCCACGACAGAGCTTTGTGCTTTGTGCCTTGCGCAACTCCGGAACTATTTCCGTGCCTTTGAATGAGGAACTAATGAATGCAGACTGAGAGAGACTGGCGGCACGGGCCTCGCCGCAGCATTTGTACACTTTGTGACGCGCTTATGCCCAGGCTTTATCGGCCGTGAGCGTTTCTTTCGCTTTTCCTTCGTCACCGCTCTTTGCACAACGTTTCATCTTCTCCTTAGCTCGTCTCTCGCCTCTGTCTCTTTCAATCCGCGGCTCGATCCCGATCATCCAATAACTCTGCCGCGTAGCAGCACTTAAACCGATGAGTTTTGGCGTCGTACCGTTACAGTTACATCGGCTGATGTAAATTTTCGCTCCGGCCGTTCAGCATCGAGCCACTTTCCCCACGGACGTTCGGTACCCTTCATTTTGTGCTCCTCTCTCTCCGTTTCTCTCCCTCCCCCGCGTTTTCGACAGTCCATGCGGCGTGCAGTTTCGAGCGGGACGTTTTCGAGCGAGGCGTTTTCTGCCTCCATGGGAACCAATTACCCTCCCATCCTCTCTTGGGAATGGCCGCCCCTCTGGGCGATGGTCGAAGGTATGCGAACTGCGTGTGCGTCTCTGTAGATACGTGCGTGTAGAGACGCTCACCGTGCGTGGATACACGTGACGCGTGCATACGCGTACGTATACGGAGTCACGAGGATAGGTGTGCGTAAAAGTGTGCGAGTGTGAGTGCACGTGCACGCGTGTTGGACTCCTCCGCGCGAAAGGGTCGAGAGGAAACGAAGAAGAGAAACGGAGAAAGAGAGAGACGGGGGAGAGATGAGAGAGAGAAGAGAAAGAGAGGTACCGGTGATGGATCGTCCAATCAGTGCCGCGAGATGGAGCACGAGAGCGACGGAGAGAGAAACAAGGGTGGAGAGAGGGACGGAGAGAAGAGAGAATCTTCTCCACCTATGGCATGGAACTGAACAGACGAGAAGAGGGAAGAGGGGGAGAGGTCATGGTCGGGTCGGTCTCCTGCTAATCGAAGAACACAAGGTGGCCCTGTGTGACCGCACGAAGAGAAGATTCTGCCCCCGCACCTTCTCCGCTTTGCCTGTCAGACGGCCGAGGCAGATATTGTATAACTCATCTCGGCGGAGGAACAACAATTCTCTTCCGCGACGACTGCCGGTCAAACTGAAGGAACTATTTTCGTACGGTAAAAATAGCCGTGATACGTATTAATGCGTGTACCGCGAGATTATAGCGAGTATTGTAATAATGTGTACGAGAAAGTTTCCACATGCATACCGGCCATCTAAATCCTATCTCGGCAAGTATATCATCCGTCTATCGCGAAAGATTCAATCTAAATTGGCATCTGGCTTAATCGACCAATTACAACTATCATTAACTTTCGCACAAATTAGCACCAGACAGAAAACAACATAAAATAATTTACGATCAGTACCGTCGTGGTTTGCTTTGCCGTGCCAACCGAATGTCTATCGATGCCGGAAATTATTTCGTACATCCTAGCGACACGCGACATTGATTGCTTCGCTGCCATCGATCAATAAGGTAACTCTAGCCGGCGGTTCCAGAGGAATCGCGGTGTACCAACGTACGAGACGTCGGAACTGCGGTCGAGAGGGTTGAACCCGAGGGTCGCAAGCCGTGAGGCTGAACATCGCTCAAACCACCACCGTGTACCATGGTGCCGGAGGGGTTGCGAGAGAATCCGCGTTACGGAGAGGATCCACTCGAAGTACCACGGTGTTTGCACGGGGAGATTCAGCGGAGAAGCCGGCCAATGGCGTAGATCCAAGAATATTTACGACAGGCGACGCGCAATCGTGCGTGAAGGCATCGATGACCCTTCGCGAGCGGAGATACCGTTCGCGCACATTCATTTCTCCAGCGCATTCTTGCCCCGGGTAAGCCGGAAATATATTAGCCTTGTTATTTACCGACGAAAATATACATGAGAATACCGAGCAGCGAGCGGCCCCGCGGCAGGGGAAGCGAAAAATACTTTCTTCGGCGCTTCCCGTCGCGAATCTGATATCGGGGTATTCCACGATTTTCGTCGCTGTTCTGATTGGCCTCAGCCCTCGATCCATAGCCATTCGGGAGAGGTTCAAAAAGGATTTCCCTCTGGCGCGGCGGTGGGTACATATCGGTTACGCCATTGAACGTGTGGCGTAGAACGACGAAGGGGAGAGAGAGAGAGAGAGCGAGAGAGAGCAGCAGCGATGCAGTGGAACAGAAAGAGACGAGCGAGAGGGCAGCTAACAATGGCCGCCAACCAAAACATCCGATAAATCTAACCGACCCGGACCTCAAGCCCCGAGGGGTTTTAAACTCTCTCTCACCCCAAACGCCGACGCGGGCGCAACCCTTACATTACGCTACACTCACGGAAAAGGGAGCCATGCCGTGTGCCACTGTGCACGCTGGAACGGCGAAGGAAGGGTAGAACGGGAACTCAACCGGGGGTTGAAAAGGGACGGCAAGGGGTGGGGGGCATGATGTGCGAGCCACGAAAAACCAAAGCGAGAGAATTCCGCTACCCTTCTCTTCCGCCTCCACCCACCGTCCCACGCCTCTCCCTAAAACTAAACCAAATCACCCACCCCCCACCTCCTCTCTTTCCACATCCCGCCTTCCTCCCGCACGCTCATTGTAGCGCGGCTAACCTTCGCCGCCAGTAACGTAGGTAACGGTAACGAGATCTCGCGAGAGTGGATGGTCGTGTAACGTTTTCGACGGAATTTCGACGAATTTGTTCCGTGGCCGCCGTCTAATTCGTCCCACAGGCTCAATCCTTCCCCCAGCGCCAGCGCCGTGGAACGGAGTTAACGCGATAAAGCTGATAAATACGTCAGCTTCGTTTTTAATTAGACGACGCGACGAAAGCGAGCCTTTTACGTCGGCGCGACGATAAACAACGTCGCTGCGCTTATTTAATTTTAGATCCGACAAACGATCGCGAGTCCAAATACCCATTTGTTCGAGCGGCCCGAAGCGAGTTTACAGAGAGATTCCGGCGAGATTAACGTGACAGTTGCTTAGTCGTTCTTTCGCGCGAATAAAAAGGGAACGGCGAGAAGCAGAGAGCGAGAAAGCGTCAGGAGGAAACGACGTACTCGGGCTCCAAGAAAAATTGACGTCACGCGCCCCGACAGGCACCGCATGCGAAAATAATTGAAGCCGTGTGACGCGAGACGGGGGCGTCAGAAAGAATTGGCACGAGGTCGTCGAACAGTTTCGCGAGCGTTTCGTTGCTTGTTCGTGGATCCAGCGTTTAGCGGCGAATCGACCGAATACCTCACGCCCTGTCACCGGTGGGCACTCTCAAGAGAAATGGACGCCTACCTTTCCAAAAATATCCCGCGGCACGAAGTCCAGTCTCGTGCGGCGATACTCGCGTGGTGAAGATCGAGAGGCAAAGAAGGCACAAATCACGATCGCGACCCCGCCGCGCAGACTCGTCGACGTCTCACGAGGCATTTCCAGTACGTGATCGAGCGATATTCAAGTCGGCGCACGATAAGTCGAGTGCAGATCCTTGTCGCGAGCAATTTAGGAATAATCGACGCCGTTGGTCGATCGTTGGAAATCGTCTATATCTTCCGTGGACGAAAAACGATTCTCTCAGCCGGTTTCAGTCATGCGTACGCCCGTTATAGAGGATGACCGAAAAAGGCAACCAATGTTTGCAGGTATTATTGCACGGTAACAGGCAGCGGCAGACATCCTCCGCGAAGGACAAATGCGTACGATATTATAAAAAACCGTATACATTGATAGTAACAGAAACGTGAGCTGGGATCCGCGACAGAAAATTCCTCATGGCGCACGGAATGGTGAGTAATTTATGATCAGTGGAAAACGTCTCCGCGCCATGCTATGTTGACGCGAAGGTACAATTCTCGCCGGACGGGCGAAGTATCGGGAATCAAACGATGCCTGGCACTTCGGAATTCCGAGACAGCGAGACGTAATCGGCGATAGCCGCAAATTTCGCAGAGTTCAAGAGACGAGTTGGTGAAAGAACGTCGTCGACGCTTGTTAACAGTTCGGCGTCACGCTTTCAGACACGACTCTCGTTACTTCCCCAGCCCGTTTTGCGCCCAGGATACTTAATTTACGAGTCGTCGGACACGACATTCCTTGAACTTCGATCCATGGCTCATTCTCATAGGCGACGATCCTACGAACCGCAGCGCTAGGATTTTAACCAGGAAAAGAGAAGTCAATATTGAAAAGCTGCGTGACGAGGGTTAAGAGATGGAGAACGCTTGAAATGTCCCCACGATGCGAAACGGCATACTGCTACATTATGGGAACTGTGGAGTTGGTATTCAGCAGAGTATGCAAAATAAAGATACCCCACTGATACCTCGATAGAGGACATTGATAAACTCAAAGGTGCCTGAAGACTGACTATCTCGCGGCGATTTATCGTAAAAGGAAAAATCGCTGTGTCCATAGTATAGGCTTTTCCTTTAACACTCAACAAGTTCCTACATCATAACCAATCGATTATAATCATGAAACGCAGTCCTCGTGTAGCTTGGTTTCCATACCTCAACAACCTAACCAAAAACACCACGACTCGAAACATTCAAACCACAACCTAACATTCAGCTCAATCGTCTTCAGTTCATCACGTTCCAAACGCAAGAACTATCTTCGACCCCACCCAGCGGCCAACAGAAATCTGCGTTGAAAGTAAAACTTTCCTCTTTAACCTCAGCGTGTGCCTATCACCGTAGCCAATCTATTACGCCCGGGACCCAAAATCCGCCGTGGACTCCCTGAGGAAGATTCGATTCATGAATCACGCGTCCATTTGACTGGTGAAGGGCCCACGAAAGGGCTCCATGACAGAGAGGAAGAAGTGGCGAGTTAAAGAGAGGCGGAGGGGTCTTCCCCACAGTGAGAAGAGCGGAGTCGAGTCCACTCCACCTCCCCTTAGCGGATCGGCTCCAGAGAAACGAACTGAGTCTGCCACGGTGCCCGTGGCTCGGTCCGTGGGCGGAAGGAAGAGGTTCGGATGAGGAGAACGCGGAGGACGAGGAGGACGCGGGGCCAGAAAGAGGGACAGACAGGTCGGCCCGAGAGAGGAACCCGCGGCTGCCATGGTTACCGTCGCATTCCCGCCTCGCCTCGTTGCCATGGAGACGCCTCACGGCCCTCTCTCATTCTATGTTTCTCTTTCCTCTATCTTCCTCTCGCTTCTTCGGCCGCTTCGCTTTCTTCTTCTCCCTTGCTCCGGCTCTCTTGCTTTCCCTCTTTCGAACTCCTGCCTCGCACCCCCTTGCACGGCCGCGGTAGGAAGGAAAGAGGAGAGAGAAAAGAGGTGAGAGCGTGCAGCAGAGACAGCAGCACGTAGAGACGGCCACGCATGCGCGATACTTCGTCTTCCACGACGTTGCCGACGTCGCGCTCGAATCGTTCGATCCTTATTAATCGAAAGTGGTTTACGTCCGCTTATCGCCCCGCTGAGGCACACACGGGGACGAAGGAATATGAACCCGGTGAAATCTGCCGTGAGAGGGCACGATGAAAGCCCGAGAAGCCGGCCGAGCGATTGGCCGCGATTGCCGGAATCACCGAGGCGACCGAAATCAGCGAAAACGGGCGCAAGGCGCGTGCCGTAAACTTCGGGACGGAATGACATCGATACCGAATCCGGCAAATCGCGCGGAATGGGTCGCGGAACTTGTTTCGGGATGTAATGTCCTAAACGCCGTTGAACTGGGTGCTCCGTCGCATGCGGACTGTTAACCTCTACTTCAGAAGTCTTGCGCGATTGCGGAACGATCCGGTAATTGTTTGGCAGTACCGGCGAACAGTTTTTATTGACCCTATTAACTTGAAGTCCTTGTACTAATACTACTCCGATTTGTTTACAACTGTCCTAATTCAATATTTTGCGAAGCATTTCAACATCGCGCGCTAAACTACTCCTAGACGCCCACATTTTCCAACACAGCATACCCTCAACACTCAATATCACGCGTGACACTTATTTTTCGCGTGCCATACGTGCAATTTTGAAAAAATGAGTTACAGCTAGTTTCAGCCGTAATCATCCCACCCCATTAAACCGCAGCGCGGTAACGTAACAGACGTCACATCCAGCGTGCTCGTAAAAATCTCGCTCGTACCGTGCGCAATTGCTCTCACGTGTCCTCGTTCTCCGTCTTACTGCGCGCGGGCGCGTCCGATTTTAATTTAGAAATCAAGGCCGCGCGTGGTCCCGCGCGAGGTTCATCGAATATGCGCGAGGCGAAGGAGGGTCGGCGTTATCGTTATCGGCGTGGGTCGTACCTGGGCAAGCGCGTACGTCATAACGACGAACGAGCGAGGTGTAAGCGGGCCGTTTTATAAGCCCCGAATCCGATTGGCCGTCGCGTCGCCACGATATTAATATTTATTCAACGCGGCGAATACCCGAGGCACGATTAAAACTTGTTTATGCCGCGAACGATTCGCTCCTCCCACCGAGCCCGACGCTAAAAGCGTGTGCGTGCGCGTGCATGTATTTATGCTCTGCGCGGTTGTACTTGCGTGCGCGTGCACGTCGTTGCGCCGGATTCACAACTTCCACCTTGTTGAACGTTGCTCGTCGACATTCGTCTCTTTGTTTTTTGCCAACGCCAACCGCGCGGCTACTTCGAAGGGTCTTAAACGTGATCGATAACCAATCGGAACGGGTTGCCATGGATTTACGCGCAATAACGCTGAATGCGCAGCGTTAATGTAAATATGTAACCGGTTCGTACAAACTTGTGAATTTTAATTATGATTAACGTGCGACCCCGATGATATATCGCGACTGCATCCGCACCCAATGCATATATTTCACGTCGATTTGCGGATAATGCGCTCCTTCCGAGGTGATAATGAAAGCTTCCGGCGAAATGGATAAAGGAGCGAATTATAAACGATTGCAATGCTTTTCGGCATGATTACTGCCGCTGTTATACGCGAAACATCACGTTGAGCAAAACCGACTGTTCATTAGCTAGCTGAAAAGTCATCGCGCTAACCGCATACATGCAATTTTGCAAATCAATTTTCTAAACGCGTTTCCAGATACTAACCCACAGCCGTTGTTTAACCTATCACAATTTCGAAAAACGGATTACCCTGACCATTTCGTTCGCCAACTCAAAAAACAAACCGCATTAATCACCGCGTGGCTCTTACAGACGTCCGCGACAAAAAAACCTTCGGTCCCATTTTTTGATTAAACGTATTTCATTTTACAACGGCATGTAACGTCATTGACATAACATTGAAGTACTCTCCCACCTTTTACGCGCACATATTCGCGTACACATTCCGTGTCCGTCTTCCGCGTCTGGTAATAACCAAACACCGCCCACGCGATACGTCTTAATATAGAATGTTATTTTATCGTTGCAATATGAAACATCGACTCACCAGGACTGCCGAGGAAGACGTTGGAATATAGGAGACCACGACGTGGCGCGTCGCTCGCCGCTCTCTGCGCATCTGGCGGCGAACTCCATTCTCTACGCGGACACCATTTGCCTGAAACAGAAACGAGATACATTAGTTACAATTGAAATATCAGCCGGCGAGCGCGCCGCATTGACCGGTGATTCATTACCGTTCGGCAGTATTGGGCAAAATCTGGTTCAATTAACGGTGCAGAATTGCAATCGAAAAATCTAATTATCAATTGAAATTAACAATCCAATTTTTAATCGCTATACATGACGCAATTGGTTACTTGGCGTTGGCTGGACCAAATTGGTGACAGAATGGCTTTTTACTGTGCATGTATAGAAAGATCGGTAGCATGCCTTGGGAACGATCGTTTTTGTTTCGAGACATGGTACGGTAGAAAAGGAGTACGGAATCTTTGATGGTAACACTTGATTGGTTGCAATTAATCAATAATGTTAAGAACCTCATTCCTCCGATATCCGACATCATGCATGTAATTTGCAGAACCGAAAAGTCGAGATCTCGTAACGCTAATTCGCTGTCGTAACATCCAGCTGTTTTCGTACAAAATTCCTCGCGAAAGCGACAGGTAGTTTTATTATCGCGTATGTAGCCAGAAAGTATGCAGTGAGCGGGTCGATAGCGAAGGGAGCAAAGAATTCGTGATCGTCCATCGTCACGACTTCTCGAAAGCGACGTAGACAGAAGGTAGAGACATACCAGGAGAGGGCTGGAAGAAGGGAGAGATTCGTATCGCGTGCAAATCGGATACATACATATATACATAACCCGGCCTCGTGGGTCTCTTTTTATATTCGTCGGCAGTCGGCATGCGACGTCGCCCGTATGCAACTCATTCGGCCGATCGTGCAATTACAATAATTAGATAAACGCGGAAACGCCTGTCGCTTTGCGTCCCGGTATCCGTCGAACGATCGTCGCGCTTACATAACGGAACGAAAGCCGGAGATGTACAGGCCGTCGACAACACGAGGCGAGCACGATAAAGCGGGAACAAATCGTCGCCGGGAATATTATCGCTCCGCAGCGGCGCGAGGATCGTGCGCGAGGGAAACAATTAAGCGCGGGAATTAATGGCGGGCCACGCGCGTGTGTGTTTTTTTTGCACGCGGCCCGATCGAAATTTCGGCTATCGCGAGGATCGTTGACTCGAGCCTGATTTACGGCGACGGCCGGTGACAGAGAGGAAAAAAGAGACAGACGAGGCGGCCGACGCTGTCGACGCTGCATCGCAATTTTCCAGATGCGAAAATAGGAATGGTATCTACTTTATTCCGGGCGGATCCCGCGTGAATGAGAATGCACGGTAAGAAAGGGTGGCGCGCCGGCGGGATAAGAGTAAGCCGCGGAGCGAAGTAATTTCACACGAGAGAGTAGGGTGTCTCTCCGACCGCGGAGCAGAGACATCCCGCGGTGGCGTAGTCTTATCTCGGAAATATAGCGGGCGTCCCCCTGCGAAAATTATATTCTTGAGAAGCGGAAAATTGCTTCGCTTCGGCCCCGGCACGCCGCGACGTGCGCCCGTATTAAGTCCTAACGATCTAGCGGCAAGACGAACGCACGTCCCGTGCAAACGCACCGCCGTTTTGGCTGTTACAAGCAGACGAGACGTCGTGCAAGTGGTTCGCGAGATCTTTCTGGCGCGCCGACCGTCGAGCGGTACGCGTCTCTTCCGGGTCAATCGCTTCCCAGTAATCGACTGATAATCATCGCGGCGAATGAATTAATGATCGGTTAACGTCGATCGATTAACTGGCGAAGCGTTACACTTGGACGTATTCATCTCTCCGATTCTGACGTAACGAGAGATCGCGCTGATATGCAAATCTTTTCGCGAAGCGCGCTCGGATAGGATGCTGGGTGTTAATGGATATAAAGACGCGCTGGCAGGGTTATATGGCGTAATTATAAGGTACGGACAAATGGAAACGCTTAAGACGTCGCTGTGAACCTAGCGAGTCGAGGATTCCTGCGGTCACGTGAAATGACAGGCTAGTAGTCGGTGATTCGAAAATAATGATTATCCCGGATTTAAGGACAGCCGAAGTCACGTTAATGACAGGAGATTAGAGATTCCGCGCGGTAACTCATCGGAAAACGACTCCATTCGGGACGCCGTATGGTAACCGGGCAAAGCCATGTCCCCGGCGATATTCCTAGCAGTATCTTGGAATAATAAAAAAAATTAATTTCTGTCATAAAGTGGCGCTTAGGAGGAAATCCCGATATCGACGGATCGCGCGTAGCGGACTGACTCCGAGCGTCTTGCGAGGAATTCTATTGGCGCAGCGCTTAGAACAAGAATAAACGATATATCAGGATTATTCAAAGTAATTTTCTCGCCACGCCGAGCCATTACACGCGCGCGCCCGCGGCGCGGTGAAACCCGGGTCACAGTCGTTTCACAAGGAGGCCCCAAGATCTTCGAATACCTGTAGATACGTGCGGCGGAGGTGGAGCGGACGGAAAGGAGATTTATAGTCGTCAGGAGACAGGGTGTAATCATACCCATCACCCCATCAACCCCGTAACTCTGATTTACCGTGGGAATTTTAAGAGTCGTCCTCGAATTTCGCCCGCAACACGGCACTCGAATTCCATGAATTTTCGTCAAAATATTCGTAGCACACGCGCGCGGGTAAGCGGCTGCACGCTGGATAGTACGTAACGAAAGATTTGGCGGGTTAAGAAGCGCCGGTGAACGTAACACGATGTTACACGTATAAACGACAGCTTAAACACCGGATACACACTGTGAAGGGATTGCAAGTACTACCGCAAACTATACAACGTGCCGTGTACCCCGGCTTTTTTCTGGAAAAAAGACCGTTACATCGAAAGTTAAACTTGGCTTGTAACGCGTTTGTCGTTGAACCTTTAATCGCACGCGATTCCTTTGCCGAGCAATCGTCGCGTCTGGAAACAGTGAGGTCGACTTCGTGGGTAGGCACCATGAAGAAGCGAAGAGCGAACGGGGAGGATCGGCTAAGTGGCATCAAGTGAGACGTCTCTTTTGAACGATCGCTGTGGCTAAATTGCGGGTTAACTTCGGTTTACGGGTTCGCGTGTTCGCGACAGTCATGCCAGTCGGGCGAGTCATGTACGAACGATGAAACCAGTCGCAGACGGGTCCGTGATACGATGACCACGTCATCTTTTCGAGGGCCCAAACATCTCGGCCGCGGCGACGAAGACACACCACGAGCCGCGACTGCAAACTCCCGCGCAACGCACTTTTATTTTCTGCCCGGCCACTGCTGACGTTTATAAATTGGAATGTAATTCGACGGGCACGCGACGGATCTTGCGCGCACGTCCTGCAGCGCTCACTCTTTCCAGCGGCTAATTCGTCTCTTTTGACAGTGACCGTCGTCTTCGGCAAAAGCTTCGGCAAACTTGCTCCGGGCCCGAATCCAATCGATAACGCGGTCGCAAAGGAAAAGCGTCGTTGAATTCGTAACGACGACGTAGTTGCAGACCGACGTAGCGGCGGTAAACGCGGCGTTACGTTCTCGCGAGGAAGTATGTCTTCGATCTTCATTGCAGGTGTAAGAGTGCTCAGCGGCGTCTGCCAAGAATAGGGCGCTTAAACAACGTCCATAAACTCGTGGGAGATCTAGCGGTTGTCGGTCGGTGCAACGCCAACCTTGAACTAGCTAGGAACGGCGCGGTGGAGGTATTAGCTGTGGAAGAAGCGGCATCGGAAAAGCGGGAGCCATCGGCGTAGGAGGCCTTACATGACGTTATAGGCGGGATATAGGTTCATTCCCAATAACCCCATCACGCCGGGGCTTCTCTCCTCGGTATAAATAAATCAATATAACCTGCTTCTAACCCTCAGACGACGCGCTCTTTCGCCGTAAGGAAGTGACGTATGAGGCTCGCATCGTCGGGACGAGGGTTAAGGAGGCCACCCTGTTATTTCACAGTTAGGCTCGTCCTGCTCCCCGTCCGTTGCTCCTCACCTTCCACGCTCTGCATCCTCCGCCCGCGCGTCACCCTCACATCCTCCTCACATCCGTCCTGCTTCCATCCAGACCGACCTCCGTTCCTAGTCCCACTTCCAGGCGCACACGAGTCCCGAGGGACGCTTTTGTCCTCGAGCTGTAAGCGACTTCCTGACAGGCCAAGTTTGCACCTGCTCTCCTTCTGCCGTCCCGGAGAGTTTCTCTCTCAGACTCTCCTCTCCACTCGCCTGCTGTGTCTGTCTCTCCTCGTCCGTTCCCGCTTCCTCCGCCTCCGCAACTTCTGCCTAACCTTAACGTCATCGCCTCACACCGTCTCCTAGCCACCACCGGTGTCTCGACCGACGTTACGGGTATGTAATTTATTCGGGGTTGGTATATCCTCTCTTCGGCTGGAGATAATCCATAGATCAGCACGCTGGATAAACCCCGGGCGAGACTTGTACGCGCGCGAGTTCGTCGAAATTATTTTCGAATAATCCGGCGCGTCGACACCTCCAAGCCACTTATCTTAATTAAAATTACCGATGATCCCGGACCCTTCAGTCTATGATGGTGGACAGAATGCTGTGGAACGCGATCGTTTACGAGCGGAAGTTCTCGGTGACTTGAGGCGTTCGGTGTAAGTTTGACGCAATCGTTGGAGCGGGGACGAACCCTAACAGAAAGTTATAGGACGTCACAGTAACGGGTGTAGGTTCTACCTGTGTTTGATTTAGCAGATGCACGTACGCGCGCTAATTATTTGTATGCCCAGAAGTTGTATAAAGATATAATTAAGAAATTTCGAGTGATTCTATTTCTATTATTGTTCTACCCATTGTCACAATTTTGCTTGAAATCAGAAGCAAACGTGTCAGGAAGCAAAGGGGATCTGCAATTCTGCGTACTTTATACGTTTCGAAAAGACAGCATCACGTGCGACTAGAAATTTGGCTGCTGTTTCGGACCCGTGTAATTGGCCTTACGGTATAGAGGCATTTAAAAAAATTAAAAATGAGAATTTCAGTACAGAAGATGCAAGATCAACAGATGCAAAATTAAAGTTTCACCTGAACAGAATTGCGCCCAAAAATTGCCGACGTACACGAAACCGTTCAAGCGGAAGATTCCCAGAATTAAACAATGCCACAACTTTCCAATGCGCCTAATACGTCAAACCAGAATTACATCAGATTGCTTTCCTAACAATCCACTCCCAAGCAATGGTCCGGAAACGGCCCACTCCGCCGTAACCGCTAACGGTCCGTCTCTATATACAACCATCAAAGTTTTTCGCGTCTCGCCCGCAACGTCATCCCGCTTTCCCGTATCCTTTGCCACCAGAAGCGACGTCTTTTCACCACGGGGGTCGCGGCGTCCGCCCGGCGCGGATGTTCGAGACGCGCCGTGATTAATGACGCCCGATAAACGTAATTTGTTGTGGGCCCGCGGACTCGTCGCTCGGCTCGTCTTTCGAATTCAAATTGATAAACAGGACGCAGTTTGTAATGGCCGTGCGCTGGCTTGGCCCGTCTCGTTCTCTTCCTCTCGATCGTGCGTGTGCATACGTGTGCCGTTGTAGTCGTTCATGGTCGTAGCCAGTACGGGACAAGCTCCCGGCTGCTATACCTCTCTCGGCTGTCGGATGAGCGGACGACTTCACCGTGCCGCGCGGCATAGTAATTAATTGTAAGCAGCACGGTGGGCGATTTTCGCTATCTCGTTGCTTCGGTCTTCGCCTTCCGCGATGCGAACGCTTACACCTGACTCCGCGGCCACGCTTGCGCGAAAATTCGTACGGCGAGTCATTCGAATTACGCATGATTCGAGACGACGTTTTCGGACGCGACGAAGAAGACGCACGAGACGTCATCGGACAATTACGGATGAGGCGCGCAGGTGCGCATGGCACTGATGCGAGAGTCGTCCGACGGATGCACGTTTGAGAGTTTTTACTAGAACGCTTCTTTTGAGGGTAAGCTGATATACGAGGAGCGAAGTGAAAAACAGGGTATGCAGAGAGGAGACATGGTAAATGAATTAAAGCGCGTCGGACGATCGACGGTAATTGCGACGCGCGTAAGGATGGAAAGGAGAGCGGCGTTATTAACCGAAGTAAAGATAAGCGCCGAATAGGGTGTTTCGTTTTAACGAGGTTGCATGTGTGCGCATTAAGTGTACCGTGGTCGTTCCCGCGATGGCCACACACCGCTAGATACTGCGTATTCGTTAACGCAGGTGTGTGACATAATGTCGTTGACGCATGTGTGCGCGTGTATGCGGGAATTCTTATGCCGAGTCAAATCGAACGGATGCGCGATTACCATTAAGCGCCGTAATGGCGACAAACGCGTAATGGAAACGGCCAAAGGACCGTGGGCCCGGGTAGATAAGATCGAACAAAGGTGTTAACGTAATTCAACGCGAACGGTCGACAGAAGAAGAGGGCGAAAGGAAGTGAACGATGGAGAGGGTGCGGATTCGCGTGAAAGGGAGCGAGAAAAGATGATGCTGGCGACGTAGGTACGAATAAGGACGACAACGCGCCAGGCTCGGCCCGCGCAGGTTTCGAGTGCCAACTTCCTCCATAAAACGCAAATTCACAATTAACGCTCTTTCTGACGCGACGGCCGAATTTACACTGGCACTTAGCGGACAACCGCAAACCTGGCCACCTTTCGCTCGCATTTCGTGCTGTTATCGAGCGATATCTCCTCTAAAGACTCGAGCGCGTAAATACTGGTCCTATATACACGCACATGCGTGCGTGGTTTCGGAGAAATTACGCAAAGGGAAACGTCACAGCCGTTAACGCGTCGTGAGTTTAATTTTGTTCCAATTAAGCGCGTCGTCGAGGAAATTACTATATCGTTTATTGTATTACGGCCCTTCAACCTGCCCCTTATCACTGACGAAAGCGCGGCAATCGCAGCAATTTCAGATAGCTAAAGTCCGTTTCGTTAATTGCCCGACGTTTGGCAGCGAAAAACCGTCTGCCTTCCGTGCAGGCCCCCTCCAGCCAGCACGTTGACCGGAACAGCAGGGAAAGACGCATAATCATAAAAGCGCCGAGCGAAAAAGGGAATAAGGCAGAGATCAACGTCGCGCACATTGATTGCAGCTAACGAACTCGCTTTCCGAAATTCGTCGTGCGGAGAGTCACGAGCAGATAGGTGCGCGCAGACGTAAGATCGATGACGGCAGCTAGTAGCCAGGCAGGTACTAAAAGGGGGACAGAGGGACGAATTACCGTGAAGAGGAAAGGCCGACAAATGGGAGGTGGGTGGAGGTGGACGAGAACGAGAACGGGGAGGTCTGCGAGGGTTGGCCAGGGTTGGCGGGAACGAGCCGGACAGTTAGGAATCACAGGGACAGTGACGTCACTTCGTGACTCGTGACACGCGCCAGTTTAATTAGCGCTACAATACCGAATCGTCGTCCGTATACGGGAGAGATGCCGAGGCGACGGGAGTGGACCGTGGGCAGAAGAGAAGGGCGGAGGAAGGTTGGAGGAAGGTTGGAGGAAGGTGGAGGGCGTAAAGCCCAGCTAAACCACCACCGTGTGCGACTTCGACCCTGTTCCCGGCCACGATCCTCCTCTCTTTCTGGCAGTCTGCCTGCCGACCTGCGACCCGCCCCCGGGACCCCGGGACCACGTTCTCCGAATTACCGGTCCCGTCGCTGCAACAGCGGTGCACTTAACGTAAATTCACGGCGAATCGACGGCGCTTGACGTCCCCTTTACCCAAACCCTCGAACCTCCGCTCCTCCCGCGCCGCCGCCGATTCTTTCTCCACCTCCACATCCGACACGACCTCCGCCGATGGCACGGACGCCATCGTCCACCCCGACCTACTCCCACCGTTCACACTGCGCGAGATCGGTCTAACTATTACCCGAGAGCGAGGAGAAATTTTCCTACACGACCGCCAGCTAAGTCCCGGATTATCGTGGCGCCCCCGACAGGGCGCGAGCGAATAAAGTGCCAGTTCGAGAGGAATCCATTAAGGCCAGATAAATAATCGGACATGCATTATCGTTCCGGAGAGAAAAAAATGCCCGCGTCCATTATTCCCGCCGCTGTATTAATTACGTTGCCTGCATCGGGTCAACGGTCAAGTCTTGAATAATGTGGGCCGTATCGGATCTTACGTTTGTAATTTCGAGATAATAGGCTATTTCTCCGGCGACTTCTATTGTTGCGATGGAACGTTATGGGAGTAGCTTCGAGTGATCCTGTATTTTGAAGTTTCAGTAATGGAAGAATGTAGATAACGAGCTACCGTTAACGAAACGCGTCAGATTTGGGGTAAGGAAGAGTGAAATGCTTCGTATGGTTATGAAATCTCTTCTCTTATCGCTTCCTTCCAACTTCTTAAGCGGGAGCACAAATTAGTGCGCCTTTCCACGCGCATTTAGACAAGCGAGCATGTATATGGGCGGACAACATATGAGCTGACCGCGAGATAGGAGAGATTTAAAATGTTGCGGCAGGTCGGGTGGACTAAATGATGATAAAGTATCTACGGTCGGTCCCGGTAGACTGACCCACGCGGCGGGCTCGAATTACGGCTAAAAAACAAAAGCTCGTGCGAGCCGAAGCGGTCGTTACATATTAGACGCGAGAAACCGAGGTCATTTCGCCCGCAGACAAGGACGAGACAGAATCTTTCAACAAAGACATTCATTCCCTGAAACGCATCTCTTTCCCTCTCCACGTTCTATCTCCGTGACTCATTTTCATATTTTCTATGTTACCCTATTGTTGTGTGTCCCACGTCTGTTCTATTCATAATCTACGTCATCCTCGTTCTATTCTCCGCTTCAAACAAGGTTACATCAAAACCACATACAACATGTATGCAAACCTAACCTAGCGAACATAACCTGGAAACTTGCCTCAACCTACACTTCTCCCAAATCACATGAAAACACACGAAACCTATTTAACAACGAAGTGTCAAAACTGTACAGCATCCCGCGCGTCATCACAAGTCGCGAACTAACTACATCCTCGTTAAAGCCGCGACAATAAAAAGGCACATCCATCAAAATTCAAGCGTAAACATTCTTTGTCCCATGAATTCGTAACTCACCCATTGACGAGCGCTACTCGTCACTCTCCGCTTCTCGCTATTACCTCAGCGCCATAACTCGAAAACTACTTTTCGTCCTCTGCCCTCGAATAACTGCGCGTCGTTACGCGCGCATTTGATAAGCGGCGCGAATTTGGTCCCAACGCTCCGGCCAGAGCGTTCTCCACCGACCGCCACCTCGTCACCCTCCCTCCGCTTCCCGCCTGCTCCACCAGCACGCCTGGATTATTAATTCCCTCGTTAAAATCCGACCCGCGGCATCGCCACGGTTTGTTATTTACGAACGAAAATTGTAAATACGCGACCGGCGGTCCGCGTATCGACGCCCGGCCACTCCTGCGCCCACGGGCAATTAATAATCGCATCGGAGCTAATTAAATCCGGAAAACATGCAAATGCACTGTTTATATTTCAAAGCGACGGTCGATTGAGTTTGGGGCCGACAGCGGGACGCGCGCGGGGCGTGGTGGTGGTGATGGTGGTACCACTGTTGGCGGTAGGTTGGATGTAGTGCCAACGGGAGGTAAAGAAGGGGGGGAGGGGAGCGGGGCGAAGGTTCGTTGCGACCGCCCAGGGGATTCGGTTACAAATTGCCCATAAAAATGCATAAAACACGATTATGCTCTATTAATTGCTTTTTTTACGACCGGCCGCTGGATATTAATCGGATGCGTCGGATGACCGGTGGTCAAGGCATGAGAAAGAGTCGGTTCGTACGCATGCATCGAGCGCGGCGCGCGCGGGAGGGAAGGAGAAGCGACGGGAAGGAACAAGTATATTACGTAAGTGCGAACCGATGATAATGTTCGAAGATGCACGTCCTATTAGGAATACATTAACATGAGGGACGCCGCGTAGAGGCGGAAATGTTTCATTAGAGCTTCCTTCGAGCGAGGAACGAAAACAGTCATACCGATTAACTTATTCCTCCCCCGTCGCATTAATGCGGCACCCGAAGAGATTAATGATAGCGACGCGAGCCGAGAACCGGAGGAAAGGAGAGAGGCAGCGCGCACACTCGAACGCCAGTAATTACGATTTACTTACATGGAGAGGAGTGAGGATAGCACTTTTATCGGGTCGAGAAAAGACTTCGCATGTAAGAAAACTGCTAATTCTTAACCTCCTAGAGAGCGACGCGGCTTCGACATGTTAGCTTGAAGGCGCCTTGCCCGTGCTGCCAACTGGTGTCGAAAGATGCAACCATCCATTGCTCCGATGATCGCGCCACGTCGCGGTGACTGTGCGAACTCCGACGCTCCGTCTCGTTTCTACATCATTATATGCTCGCCGTCTCTTTCTCTCGTTCTTCGCACGGCACAATGATTGCACTATGCGCGGCCGGTGCGCACAGGCTCTCGTAGTGGAGAATCGGAGGAACGACGTGGGAGGAAACGGTGGAGGAAAAAAATTGCCGCGAGGAAGACGAGGAGAGTCGGAGCGGAGGAGAGAAAAACGGAACGGCCGGCGAGGAGTGAGCAGGCCTGACCCCGCCAACCGTTTCTTTCTTTTTGCCGGGTAATTACGTCGTTAAGCGCGAGGCAATTAAGACGCAAGAAATCGAGCAACAATCACATTTACGGGGTTGCCGCTTCGCCACGGTGTATTGATCCACGATGATGGGAGACAGCAGGGCGAAGGAACGGGGGAAAGGAGAAGGTTGCGAAGAACGAGCGACGAATGAAACGAAGGGCGGTTCTCGAGGTAAAGAAATCCAAAATATACTTCACTTAGGGCTGCGCGAACTCGTGACCCGCCGATATTGCGCGACCCATCTCCATTCGCAAAAGCGCCAATTTTTGCATTGTCCGCGACCCATGAATCTAAAACCGAATTTCTCAAAGCATCCCAGCACGGCGATACTATAACGGAAAAGTGTAATAGCAGCAGTAGTAAATCACATTGAGTTTACGATTCTCAACTTTGGTCCGTCGCGAAAAGAGGTCGTTCATCCCTGACCTAGAACAAGTTTTGCCGTGTCAACATTTCCCCTGTCAAACCGCGCGATGATTCCCTAACCTAACGACTCTACGTCCGTCGGCGAGAACACTTCTAGCGAGGTTAGTTACTCGGCGCGTGTAAGAATAAATGATAAACTACCCCGCGGGTGAAATTCTCCGAGCACCGCTCGACCGACGCGCCTTACGCTCGCGTTCTGAAATTTCAGTCTATTTTAACCTACCCCGTCGCTACGGTACGCCACAATAACGCGCATCGGCAGACACACGATGCATCGTCGAAAATGTAGCCGAGAGCCAAGGCGGCCGTCGTATCGTCAAAGGGAACGTTCCATTCAACGTGATACCGTGGTCATAAAAACTGCATATTGAGGCGGCGTGGCATATAAGGTGTATGAACGCTCCGCCACGTATTACACGAGGTGCAGCGTCGTGCATTGGCAGGTAAGCCAAGCAAGGTACGATGAAATGGGGGGAGAGAGAAAGAGAGAGAGAGGTGGGCAGGAGGAAGAATGAGAGGTGGGTACATCGACGGACATGGCGGCTGAGAGCGGCGAATCAAACGATATCGGGCTTCTGGATTAATTTATGCATCGAGGGTTGTTAAAACGTGGGGTACAAAGGCTCGCCGCCACGTCAGTATCATAGGACCTGACCTTAGGCCCGCTCGGCCTGCAGAATTCGCGTCGCCCTTTGCCTTGGCATACTGAGCTGAGTGATACGAACGATGTCTGGGCACACCGTGCGCGTAAATGGGGTCGTCGGTGGCGTAAAAACGAATTCGAGACCGCGTCGCGGAAAGTATGCTGCTTGAATGAACTAGCGTTTCATGCCGTGCGTTGGCTGAAGCTCAACTGGTCAAGAGAACACACGTTGTCCCTTACTTTGCTGCACGCAACGAATACACGTGTACGTAGTTTGCGCTCGCAGCGTGTAAGCAACGTCGAACTCGCGTGAAAATCAATCCGCGACCGAAAATCATCCCGCTTCGTTGAGCCGGTGCTTCTTGCCGCATCTACCGCCACGATCGCGGGGCACGATAAAGCCTGTAACCCCCCACTGAATTCATTAAACCAGAAACTTCTATGCACCATAGCCTGGAGGAGAGAGCGCGAGTGACTTTGCACGTGATTTAATTTCACCGTGCGTATCGTCGGCCACGGAACGGATAAGAAGCTTAACGAATTCCTAACGACCAGTAACGAGCTTCTTTTGCCTCGAACGAAACTATTTATACCGGACACGCTACGTGCACAAATAATACACGAATACCCACGGCCAATCCTATTTATCTTTACTCCCGATCGGGGGGCTTACCCGCGAGCACGCGATAATCTTTCTCCGTCCATTGGGCAAACTAAAAAGTATCCCGAGTATTTTTAACGACTTCTGTTCTTCCGCGCGGCGGAGCACTACGGAGAGCAGCCAGGGGCGCGCATCTCCTCCGGCATTAATTACTTTCGCAACAGAAAGGATCCAGGATGACGGTATCGCTACGTTGCAAAGTCGGGAGCACCGCCGACTGCATTTCCTTGTCCTCTCCCCGCTATTCCTCGACGTTCTTGTCTCTCCTTCTTCCTCCCTGCCCTGTCTCCCTCCTCACCGGGATGCAATTTACCGAATTGTTTTTAAATCCCTCGGGCGGCACGCGGGCGGTAGGAGAAGAAAGGGAGTCGCGAGCAAGAGAACGAGAGAGCGAGATAGAGAGAGAGAGAGAGGGAGGAAAAAAGGAAGAAAGGAGAAACGAGGAAGGGGAAAGAGAACCGGGTTGGCGGCAGCCATGGCGTCAGCTGTTTTGTCCCGGGGGCGCGCCCGGTTTCTTTATATTTCTTTGCCCGGAAGCACCGTCCCGATATCGCTCCGATACACTGTGTGCGCGCACTATGCTCTCCCCCCGCCTTCTCTCTCCTCGGACGTGTAACGTTAAGTGCAAAAAACGTCCGCGGACAGTCGATCCTTACCTCGATGCGAAGCGACGGCGAAAAAGTGCCGTCACGTCGTCGACTTAATCGAAATGAAACGTCCTCACGGCCAAAGTGGAAAATATGTCTCGCTCCAAACACACACTTCTCGTAACGCTAACCTTGTGCCCATAAAAGATGTCACTTTTACGTATACGATGATTTTGCCGATATGCCCAATTTGAATTCCTAATAGGACGGATACTTTCAATGCTGCAGCGTATCGTTTTCATATCACGTACCTTGACTACGTTTCTCGAATTAGCAACCGGTTTCGCTGCGGACTCGCCTAAACATTAACCCGACCGTACCGATAACGCTAATCTATATTCACGTATGCAAATGAGCCGTCGAGCGATTTCTCGGCACAGCCGCGAACGAAATTGAAATTTTCAACGTGCGCATATAGTTTCCCGGGCGTGCGAGCTGACGCGCCTCGGTATGATCGGTGCCATCCTGCAAGCGGCGCGCAAACTTTTGGCTAAGAATTTTTTCAGACGCACCTCGCTGGTTCTGCAACGGAAACGAAAGATACCCGGGGCAGCCAGTAAAACGACAATGAGCCGACGAACGTACTGGCTTCTCTCCTTCGTCGGGCACCCGTGTATGGACAGGTAGGCCCTGATACGTATGCACAAATGTGTCACGTGACTGACACCGTACGTTAAGTCGCACGACGACTATCAGCGACGCGACACGACAGGTGCGCGCCGATAACGCCGTCGACAATAATTGCAAATCGTAGCTGCTGACCGTGCCCGTCGTGTCGATCGAGATTCGAACAATACGGCCCGGCCGATGCAACATTTCCATTAGGTAGGTGACCGGGATGAACGGCCGCGTTAAACGAAAGGATCAGCCCCCGTCCATCGATCGGCGGCCAGTGCAATTACGCGCTGCATGGCTCATGACGCCTGTTAATAACGTTATGAAATCTGTTGATAGCGCGGGCGCGAATTGAACAATGTTCGGCACGTACTCGTAATGTGCGTCTGGGAAGAAAATCTTCGTCGAAAGTGCACGCATTTTCGCAGGGACGATCGCTGGAGACATCGAAAGCAAGTGGCACCGTGCCAGCGCGATCTGCGAAACGATTGAATGCGGAAAGATGACTGGAAAAACGAGAAAAAGTTCTACGAGGGAAAGTCCAACGAAAGATTACAATGTCGTCGAAAGCGATATAAACCGAAGAATTAAACATTCTAAACACTGCTTTCTGAAAACAGTCTCCCAAGCGCCTATCATTCCATCGTCTCAAGCTTCACTTGCCATTTCAACTACACTCCTACAAACACCCTCATTCCCCCAACCTACGAGTCGCTTTCATTGCACGTCGAATGTCAGATCCTTCGCAAACGTCGGTGAATCATAATCACCGAGCATCTACATCATTGACCAGATTATCGGTTACGTAAAGTGGCGAGCGTCGTAATCCCGCGGCGCGATTAAAGCACGAAAATAACATCGTTACGTCGAGAGCGCTGGGAAGTGAAGATGCGGGGCTTCGCTCGTCGAAGTCGTCGGCTGGCAGCGGTCGGAATAGAAAGGGTGACGTGCGCAGGGCCGGGTAGGACAGGAGGCGAACGGATGGAGGGGAAAACGTAGAGAGAGCAGTCTAGGTAACAGTAACGACGTCGACAGGGTTGCGCGGAGGGAAACTCACGCGGAGTCTCCTCCGGCTGGCTGGAAGAGGGATGGAAACGGGAATACGATTGGTTTGTGAGGGTCGCCATTCACGGGGGTCGCCGCTGCCGTTTGGAGTCTGCGCTCTTCCTTGATCCAGAGCGTTTCGCCCATTTCCCGGCCCGGGGAGAGAAACGACGAGCTGCCTGAAGGAGGCGGAGGTGGAGGTGGAGGCGGAGGGGTGAGAGTGGAGGAGGAAGATCCTCTCTGGCGAAGGCCAGTGTGGGAACAACGGGCGAGAGACGGAGAGAAAGAGAGTTGGAAAAAGAAAGAACAAACCCTACTGCCCAACCTACCAGCGCGGCTTGACGGACATCGCGACGCCCTACGTCACCTTTATCGCCGACGCCCTCGGCTACCAGCATCGCCGCGGCCCTCCACCCACACCACCCCCGCTGCTGCTGCTCTTACTCCCCCGCAATGGGAACCGAAACGATTTGGGAGTTTTTACCCCAGCCCGGCGAAATGAAACTTCCGATGTTTCTTCGCGTTCGCCGTTATTGAGTGACCACAATGCGAGGTATCGACCGGGTGAATCGATGGGGGGAAATATTTGTCTGGTTCTCACGCAGTGTACCTTCGCGGGAAGTACTTAAGTTGATAATAATGAGAAAAGGGAATGACGTCAAAGATGCCGATAGCGTACGGCAAAAGTATTTGCAGTCGAAAGAATGGGATGTCGGTGAAACTGAAATGTTGTTTATTTTAATACGTTGATCACGCATGGTCTGACAAAAGTACTGTCTGTTTCTACTGAACGACTCGAAGGGTTACCGTGGGTCGCTACGCTCCTGGCAGAGGGTCGGCGCAGTGACGGTACACTTAAGACGTTATTTACGAGGCCGTTTCGCTCCTAACGTTTTGGTTGAGGCAGGTCGAGGTCGATAGTCTCTGCCCGATATGTTTATGACGAGAGCAGCCGACGGCAAAGAGGGGTTGGCGTGTAATACCCGATCTTCGCCGGGCGAGCCGCGGGAAACAGAAGAGATTGAGAGTGGGAGAGAGAGAGAGAAAGAGAGAGAGAGAGAGGGACCGGAAGGAAGAAAGTCCATCGGAATGAAATCCGATAGCTGATCTGCGCGAAACACTGAAAGCTCTCTCGTGATTCCTCGGCAACTGTCGATAACCGTTTCCCTTCACGGAAACCGGACGAACTCGCGCTCGCTGCAAACATGGCGTCCTAACGCGAGTGTTAATGCTGAACGATAAGATAGGGTGACAATATAAAATTTCATTTGCCGAGAAACACTTCACTTATCCTCGTCGAGCATTACCGAAAGAAAGCATATATAGTATACTCGGCATCGACGGTGGAAAATTAAAACAAACGTTGCCGGGGAAATTTTTGCATTGACAGCGGAATGAGGGTGAACCGGTACAGAGAGGGAAAGGGGTTGGAAATATTAAATTCCCGGTACGGTTTGCGCCGGAACTCTGACGGGTTCGCGTCGTAATTGACGGGCGGTCCTTCGAAGATAGGCTCGTATTATTTCGGACCGGTCACGTGACCGTATCGACGGTGGCATTGTTTTCGCCGAGTCTGCAATTATCGGCGAAGTTATGAGTGGCGTGGGGGCAAAGGTAGGTAGAGCGTGAGCAACAAGGGCAGGCCGAATTGCGAAGAGAGAAAAAAGAGAAAATCAGCGGGAAGGAGAGGAAAAGCGAGGGAGAAGGAAGAGACGCGAGAGGAGGAGGAGGACAACAAGAAGGCAGTCGAGGGGGTGTAGACAGCTGCGGTATCCGCGAGGGGCAGGGACAAGGGCAGGTCTGAGAGACGGCAGGAAGGCCGGAGCTGTGTATTTAAATTTAAATATAATGCAAATCGGCCGAGATAAGATGAATAATAATTGTAACGGCAGGGGCGGGTAACTCGGCATAGTGAGGGAGGGGCACGGCGAGGGTGGAGGTGCAGGAAAGTGAGCGAAAGGGAGAAAGAGAGAGCGAAAAAGGCCTCTTCGATAAGGCACCGGCCAAGGCGGCCTCGCAATTACCCGACCGCTCTTCGTACGGTACCACTACGTTGACCGACGAATTCATTCCACGCCGCGGAAAAAACGAAAGGTAAAGAACCTCGGGGCTCCGTAGTTAGCGCGCACGATGTGGAAGCACGGTATCGAGCGCATCTAGGTGCTGGCTAGTTACTGGCGAACGCAGGAACGCTTGCGTCGATGACTCGACAAGAATCGCGCCGTTTCGTCGATGACGTTTCTCGGTGCCGGGCGGACTTGATTATCGCGCGATTTCTGACTCGACAGGTCCTTTGAACTTCCGCCGCGCTTTCTCTCCTCAAACGACTGCGCTCCGCCGGCCAGATTCATTTTCATAATGATCTAAAACGTGGCTATCTGTCCGACGACCCTTCGGTCGACGCGTTGGTCGTTAGTCTCCTAACTTTTTCAATAACTTTCTGGGTTACTCGTACATCTTGACACACTGGCGAACGCGCGAGCCAACGTCGTTCCGTCTGCATTATTAAACCGCCACTGGGTTGAAAGTTTTGCCACGCAGCTGCGACGACAAAGTGAAATCGATGCTGAACCTAACCAGCGTGCTCGATAGTGGAATCGAGACAAAGTTAAGAGTGGCGTATAGCTTGCACCGGTGTAAAGGGGTAACGGGTGCGGTGCGAAAGTTATGAGAAATGTATGGCTCGGCCGGTGGCGTTACTGCGATGCGGCTTGTGCATCGCGGTGCACATTCTGCTTCCAATACCAACACGGACTTTCGCCTGTTCAAACCCCTTTCGATAACCCGAAATACGAATTTATTCCGGGCTCGCCGAAGTTCAACGAAAAGAGTCGTATGTCCGGCCGAATCGCAGCTAATTCCGGAAATTGTCCAACCGCGTTTGTGGAGCAAAGGGTATAGCGTCGTTAGAAAATCAAATACAGAAACGTTATAGGCGACACACTTAGAGCGGCGGTACGCTACGATGACCCCGTTGTTCTTTATATAAAAATTCCGACACAGCGAGCTATGACAAATGGAAAATGACAGAGACAATTGAAAAAGTTCCGCAACAACGCAGAAACAATTCTATCACAGCAATTTCCTAAGGTCAGCTCGAAGTGATCATTACGAAGAAAAGCACTGCCCACTACAGGTGTCGATAGGACGTACCGAAACGATGGCACGGCATCTGAACAATATGTTCGCAATTCCGCAAAGCGGCAGAAAGAAAAATGCGATAAATCAAAATCTCGAGCGCCGTTCCGCAGCATTCGGGCAAGAAACCGTGAACCTCACTAACAGAAACGCATCGACGAGACACTCTCGCTGACGAGGTTCCGCGCGAGGGCCCGAGACTAATTCCTCAAATCCCGATTAAAATCTCCCCGCGTCGCTACCTGTCTGCTTCTCCTGCGGCGCGCAGAAAAACTTACGTACGCGGTGCGAACTGACGTTAACGTAACGCTAACGTAACGGACTGTGGACGAGCAGGTTCGTTAAGCACCCGCCGTGCATCGGTCACGTGAGAATGCGCCGGCACAGAATGCGACCCTCGCGCTGGAAGCCTGACGTGGCAAGCGACAAGCACCGAGACAGGACTCGAGACGACGAAGACAGCGGGCCGATTGCGTTTCAACGAAGCGTTGCTCGGTGGGCTAAAAACGTGCCTTGATATTATTCCGCGACGGAATATCTCCATTCGGCACGGCGAGCGCGGCCGTGGCACGGCGAATGAAATGAGATACAAAAAGGGAAGACCGCGAGCATGGATAAGGACTCCCGCGCACGAGTAGAGGGTCGCGGACGGAGGAAAAGAAAAACGAAGGAGCGGGTAGAAAAGAGCCGGCCGCCGGACGTCACGGCACGAGCGCAACAATGCGCCGCGAGTGGACGGTAGATAGGTAGATATATCCGATTAATTCCCATTGAATGTCTTTATTGTATTTAATGTCCGATCGCGGTGTGCCTGGGCTCTCGGGACAACTGGCTAAAGGGGCGGAGAGAGAAGAGGGAAAGGAGAGATAAGAAGGTTCCGCGTGGTTCAACTCGCTCGCACAAAGCCAGATACCGATGGATACCGGTATGTACGAGGCTCGTGACTGCACACAATGCGACGGTGAGGCGCGGAACTAGTAGGAACCGCGGCTCTCAATCGCTTAACGCTCCCTGAACGTCCGGCGTCGAACACGGCACAATGAATTAACGGACTGTCGGAAGTGATCTACTCGGAAGACGTTCTTTCGCGTTCCTGCATTCCACGTGAATATTACCTAAGGAAACTGCGACTATATTCCTGCCGCGGTATTGTCCAAGGGTGTGTACCGTGTCTGACGTAAGACAGACGTGATACACGTGTTCACGGTTCTTCTGGACGTCTCGTTCCAGGGACTGTTCGCCCAACGGTGTACATGTATATTTATATGTGCAATCGCGGATACCGATCTCGCAGCAACTGAAACGTCTTCCGCGGCTGACGGCGAAGGGGAAAAACGGGACACGCCGCACGATGTACGCGTAAGGTACGTTTATGCACGGCTTTTCCTTTCCGCGCAATCTTGCAGCGAGTTTTTCCTCGGGGCGCAGGCTGAGGTGCGAAGCGTCTGCTTCCGCTGGCGAATGCCATTCTGTAAAGTGAGCACGTTAGACACGTCGAGGGCGATGCGTTAATTAGCGGCTGCCCCAACCACGTCCGTCATTGTCTCTGACAGTCGCTCGTAATTGTCGGTGATCCCGCAATAGCTTGCTCAACAATCCTGCTTATCGCTCGCATGTTCTGCGGCAACACAACGTCCGACGTCTCGGAAGCAACGGCTGAGAAAGTCGTTGTGTCGAATAGATTCCTCGGCATCCCAGTTTTTCTCCATCCTCTACACTGTGCGTCGACATTGCACGCTTCTAATTTCACATCCCCCGGCAAACATGTATCGCGTGCATTCGCATTACGACATTCCTGTTAACCCTTGTGGCTTACGTCGAGTGTTCTATATCGAGGATAACATGACATTCCGCTATAGGAATTTGTTCATACCAGAAATGGATGCTATTCCAAAAATATTTCTCTAATGTCATAATCATATACATTTAAGCGTACATAGTGGTATAATTTGCAGCGTATAGAGATTCGTTGACAGCGAATACAACGGGGATCAACAGAAACGGAATTGCGAAAATCTCGCGGACCGTAAAGGGTTAACGTCACACTATTAGCCCAGACAGTTTCATATCGCAAGTCCTCTGTCACGTAACGTAAAACGCGGATCGGCCGCGTTCAAAACTTACGCGGCGAGGGCTGCTTTCGCACCCACATTTCAGTCGGCCCGAGAACGAGCGAGAACGAGCGAGCGAGAGGGAGTTCAGGGTCGAGGCGGCATACAGGTGGTCCATAACATAACAGTCACTGCGTTTTATCCGGCAGTAAACCGGCGGCAGGCGCTCCGGCTCTATGATTTAATACCCCGAACCCTTCCCTCTCCGCGTTACGCCGCGCACCCCTTACGATTCGCCCCTCCTCGCTTCTCCCCGCTTCTCCTCATTCCTCCTCATTCCTCCTCACTCGACTACCGCCACCTCCTTCTGTTACCCTTCTCCGCCGTCGCCTTTTCCTCCTACCGTTATCCACCCGCCGTGCCTCCTTCTAACTCGCCGGACCCCTTCTGCTCGTTACCGACATCCTCGCACCCCTCCTCACATTGCACCCGCGTGCTTGCGCTAACCCAGTGCCGCGGCGGAATGGCATTATCAGCCCGATGCTTCCGATGCAAGCCGGTCAAATGGCGGCGCCCGGAGACGCGCAAAATGAGACGGCGATTGATTCGTTTCGATGACGAGGCGAGGCGCGAGGCACCGAATAAAAAGCGACTGCAGTCGCGGCGGCGGTGAGGCGTGAGAGTAAGTGGTTAAGGCAGAAACGGTACGTGGCGGTGTTATGCAATTTTGGAGCGTCGCGATCGTTCTTGTTATCGAGAAAGCAAGCCTGCTGCGACGAACGAAGAAGGCGAACACGAAAAAGCTGGGCGAGATTTCCATTCCCACATCGACGGACTCTCCCACCGGCTGACGCGAAACATGTCACTGTTCGAGTTCATCGAGCGACGATCAGCATTCGTCACGGGTTTGCCATCCTACGCTGTCCGATTTAATTAGCCTATTAGTCCGACGCGCGACGTCGCATACAAAAAGCGCGTTCCCCGCAGTCGTCGAACGCCGAAACACACGAAATCTGCGTCTCTCCGTGTCTCTTAGCGATAGCACATATTGTAGCGTTCGATACATCCCCCAACGTGTCAGGCAACGACCCTGCATCCCGCAGACGTTACGCACGCCGGAGCACACTCACGCCCGCGCACACGTACAGTCGGGAGACATGTTCAAGTTGGTAAGCCGCATAACTCGAAGCTCGAGTGCCGCAGAAGCTCCGTAACTCTGTTAATTCATATCTGGAAAGTTGGCCGTCGGTAGGCGAAGCAGCTCACGGCAGGCAAGCGAGGAAGCTTTGGGTGGAGGAAGGTTGAGGGCTTCAGGGGTGGAAGTCCGTTGGAGGGCGGACGGCCGAGAAGGAAAGAGAAAGGCTAGGCCGAGAACGTAAGAGACAGACGGATAGATAGAGACAGAGGGAGAGAGAGATGTAGAAGTGACGGCGGTGGTAGGTGGATGGTTGGATCGACGTGGGTGGGCAGAAAGGGGAGACTGAGAGGGGTGGTTGCTAGCTCGAGGAAGGGGGCGTGGGGGTTGGTTTCCTTGCCTGGCATCGAGGAATCGATACGCTGCTGGAAGCTCAGCGCCACCAACGCCTCCGACGCCCTACGTCATTGCACCCGACGACCGAACCCACTTTGAACCTTCTCTCCGCTTCCCTGCCTTCTTTCTCCGCACGCATCTCCGCCGACTTTCCTCTTACGCGCACAACGCTGCCCGGCTTTCTACCTTTTAGCCGCGTTTTTCTCTTAGTTCTGCAATGTGATTTCCTTTCAGTCGACACGTTCTTGCGAAAGAAACTTCCGCGTGAACTGTGCTGAAAATGATCTCGCTTGGGCGGGCACGTAGTTGAACGATTCGATGGAATTCCCCGGTGAAACTTTCGAAAGCGAGTCGGCAACTAAATGCCTACGCTGGACGTCGCGACGCCTACGGAAGTGGCACTCCGGAGGCAGTCGCGAACTTTGAGCTTTGGCAGCTCTAAAGGTCATCGTCGAGCGAGTACCACGAGCAACCGCGAATTATCCTGCCACCGGTATTAGTAGCTAGCTGCTAGTTACTGACGTGTCGCGTTCGACTGCGATAGTTCGTTATCAAGGCTACATCGACGTGATTCTATCGATCGTCAAGTTCGCATGATTAACCCGCGCGTGTTCGCCGATGGGAGCGCTGGACAATATTTAATTCAATTAACGATTAACGGTTACAAGTGAAGCATCTGATTATTAATCGTAATATGCGGTTGAATTTTTAATCACCCCGTGTTAACCGTGTGATACGATTAAATTAGTTATTTACTCGTCAGGTGCCTTGATGATTGATGACAACTGAACGACCTCACTGAACCAACGTTGCGCCAATCATCCGCACACATAATACGCGTTAGGTGTGTCGAATAGAATTTTAATAATGTTTCAATTGGAAACTAATAATTGACGGTTAATTACTACTCTTTTCAATCACCACTAGACACTCAATTTTACCGATCAAATAACTGAACCGTGATCCGCTACGCTTCATTTTCTTTAATCGCGAGTCGCCATCTATCAATCCTTTCAAAGAAATGCCAATTGTCTGCGTCGAACTTTTAAGGAAAACGTTCACGTATGCCTGCCGCTCATTGTCAATTCAAGTGCATCGCGATGCACATCTCGATGGCGTAAAAGATTAACGGCCTCGATCTCGCCCCTTTCGGACGTAACAGCAGAATGGAGGGAGAGAAGAGGGAAATGGATTCGCGAAGGCGCAACGAAGGGGAGAGAAGTTAAAGAGACATCGAAATGACATGGCAAGCTTAACTTCTGGCACTTCGCGATGCTAATGCAAGCATCCACGAGCGGGATGGGAGCCGGGCGGTAAACGTCAGACCCGTGGCGAGAACTTGATGTCCCCCGTGGATTTCTTCGCAACCGCGAGCTCTCGCGGTTCCCTCTTAGTTATTCAAATGGCATTCGTTCGCCCCGTCTCCCTCGGCGTCCGTGCTTAGATTATTCTTTGCCTCGCGACATCATTGTCACTCTCTAATTTACGAAGCGCGAACGTCTCGGAATCCGTAAGCGCCGTTTCGTTCGTCGAAAGAAATCGAACGCTGCGCTGCCTGTCGAAGCGCGATAACTCATTATTTCGTTGACGACACAAACCAACCCGGCAAAAAGCAGCGCCGATCGCCGAAACGTCCCCCGGCCGGCCGGTCATACATAAATCCGACAGTCCGCATCGATCATCGTTAAAAAAAATTCGCTTTTCAGCCCGCGGTATTGGATATTCGTATAATTGTTCGAAAGTAACGATTCATCGTTGTCGCGGCGCGATGCTCGCATCGACGCGCACCCGCGATATCAGTGATTTATTTACCTACTTTTATTGGATCGATCCTCGCGTCGGTGTCTCGCGTTAATTAGAAACCACTACACGCTGTGAAAACGATCCGCGTATTACCTATCGGGCGCAAATCGATGAGCGCACGGCAATGCGTATTAATTAACGCACGGCCACGCGATTTAATTTCGCTCACGCCACTCGCTCGACTCGCTCGCGCTGCCTACCGCCGCGTTTCTACCTACCGGGTGCCCGGGATTACGTGAAATTTCCTCGATTTTACTTCGCCCGTGGCATATACACGCCTGTCCGTTGAATATCATACCAGCCGCGCGCACCATTGTGATCGCAGCTTCGTCGAAATGCAAGCGCGAACGGTGTAAGGAAAAATCGGGAATAAAAATATTCGCGCGAACACGCGACTAAACGCAGGATTGTTACGGTCTCATTGTTCCGATACAGCGAGTAATTATTGGAGATAATAATCAGTCCTGGCGCGAACTATTACTCGCGCGCGGCAATGTTTAACTAGATAGCTTTACAAGAGGTAGAGCGTGACCGGCACTCGGTGCGAGATAACGCGGAATATGCAAGTGTTCAGGGGTAAGTGTTGAATTGTACAGCGACGATTGTCGCGATACGTTTGACGATGATTGGAAAAGGTTGAGAACCGGCGCGACTAACGGACAGGAACGCGGAGAGGAATTGGCGCGAGGCTGCAACCCCTCGTAACGTTTGGCTTTGGCAGAGTCGTAAAAATAATGGAAAGCGATGCATGTCGGTCGCTAGCTAAATAGCATGTAATAGCAAAGGGCAAGCTCCGAGAAAAAAGCCCTGCTGGGCCGTGTTTGTTCGAACGTTATTGAGCTTTTGTCGCGACGTCATCTTTCAACGGTGCAGCAGGAAGGAGTCTCGCGTACTCCGCACGGGATTGTGCTATTTCGAATGATTCGAACGGAATCGCGAGCGAACGATTAATAAGGAAGTTCGTCGAACGACGGGCAGTCGACGCGGAAGAATTAATGGACCGATCTATACTTCATCCTTCTGCCCGTCCTTTTTTCTCTTGTTGCCGATGCGCTTCGAGCCCCTTTTATTCTCTTCATCGATGAATCATCGTCCCTGGAAATAACGACAGGATCCGATCTAATGTTCCGGTCGCGTGACCTGCGATTTCATTTCGCAGGCGCGCCGCCCGACTCCTCTGCATTTTCGTCACTTTTATCCCGCGACAAGAAGAAAAACGGCGAACACGTAAATGAAAGAAGACGACAGGCAACGGCAGAAGAGAGAAAAAGCAGAACTAGCATTTCTCATTGGGCGACATTGTCGCCCACTGCGCGTCGATTCTTTTACACTGTCCAAGCGCACCTGGCTACTTCTTGCGTCCGCCTCCATTCAGCCCAGAACTAGTTCGCATCGTTCTTCTCCGTTCGCGTGAGCCGACAATTACGTCGTTAATAGCGACGACAGAAAATCCTGAACGTGCACACGCGTGAATACGTAATACCCTCAGTGAAAGTGCACATTCGAAGAACTCGTGAATAAAATACCCGGTTGAGTCATCGGAGAATATCATCTACACGCTCCTAACATCAGTCCGCTCTTGTACTCACTCAGCCTCGACGATATTCGATCTTACGTTCCTATTACGTGCTGCGAAACGGCTGTCCATTGAACTTACCTGCAACAGAAAGAAAATAAGAAACGGTTAGCGCAATGATTTCTCAAGTCCGCGAGGTACGTCGCTCGAAATCGCGTTGTCGACGTGCGTATCTCGCTCGATTCCGTAGAACGTTCTCTCGAGGTACGTGACACTTTGAGCGAGCATGCAAACCTTCGCATCCGTCGCCCATAACTTACGGTCTCCGGCAGCTTCGGGGGGTAGAAACGTATCGCGAATTTAAACAGCGAGTCGACGGATTACGGCTATCTCGTATACGATCCGTTTTACACGCGGCTACCTGTTCGACTTTTACTCCGGACCGGCCTACGAACCGATGACGACATCGGGAATCGTGGGCACACGCTCGGGCGGGCGAAAGATCGATCGTCGAAACGGCAAATCGATATGTCGTCGATGCTGAGACCCGTCGATGCGTATTGTCGACAGTACGGACGCGAACATCTACGAGCACGTACGCATACGGGTATATGTACGCACGCGTGTACGTACACCCCCGTCCATAAGTCATGGTACACTTGCTAGCTGCAGCTGAATGTTCGAGTTGAATGAGTTATTGTAGGAATTAGATGAATTATAATTCGCAATGTAGAATAAAATGATTAGCTACCGATGATTATTTGGCATAGACACTCGAAACGTTAGAATCGGCTGAAAAACGCACTCATGGAACATTTCCAAAGTGCAGCTAAAGGTCGGAATCGAATGAACCATTGGATGAGTTGTATTAATTGCAATGCATAATACAGAATTAAGTGATCAGATTGACGATTGTTTTGCATAAATATTGTAAACGTTGAAATTTGTTCTCAAATGCATGATCACAAGCTATTTGAAGTCGAATTGTGAAATTGGATATTCTTCTCGCATACCTCCATGAAACGAAGTTTTTAGTTGTTACCCAGATCCGAACCGTGTCATTATGTATATAAACCCCTTGTTTAGTCAACATTGCCGCTTGAAGAAATGATCGACACTGAGATATAATTCAAGTAGCACCTCTAAATACCCACGTCTATTGTTCCGCATCGCTGATCCGTCCAATCACATTTAAACAACCATTTCAGTTAAGTCCATCAGAACCTCAGATCCAGCGCAATCGAAGTACCATCATTACCAATATTATAATTCTTCACAATCAACCGTTGAACGTCCGGTGAAACAATACAGAATGAAGTGATCAGATTGACGATTGTTTTGCATAAATATTGTAAACGTTGAAATTTGTTCTCAAATGCATGATCACAAGCTATTTGAAGTCGAATGGTGAAATTGGATATTGTTCTCGCATACCTCCATAAAACGAAGTTTTTAGTTGTTACCCAGATCCGAAGCGTGTCATTATGTGTATGAACCCCTTGTTTAATCAACATTGCCGCCCGAAGGAATGACCGACACTGAGATATAATTCAAGTAGCACCACTAAATACCCACGTCCATTGTTCCGCTTCTCTGATCCGTCCAATCACATTTAAACAACCATTTCAGTTAAGTCCATCAGAACCCCATATCCAGCACAATCGAAATACCATCATTACCAATATTACAATTCTTCACAATCAACCGTTGAACGTCCGATGAAACGAAAATAGTAAAACTCACAAATGTTTTTCAAAACGAAAAACAGTTTTTCACAAATACATTAATGACCAAAAGATATTTGAAGTCGAATTGTGAAATTGAATATTGTCCCCGCATACCTTCATGAAACGAAGTTTTTAGTTGTTACCCAGATCCGAAGCGTGTCATTATGTGTGTAAACCCGTTGTTTAGTCAACATTGCCGCTTGAAGAAATGACCGATACTGACATATAATTCAAGTAGCCCAGTAAATACCCACGTCTATTGTTCCGCTTCGCTGATCCGTCCAATCACATTTAAACAACCATTTCAGTTAAGTCCATCAGAACCCCATATCCAGCGCAATCGAAATACCATTATTACCAATATTACAATTCTTCACAATCAACCGTTGAACGTCCGATGAAACAAAAAGAGTAAAACTCAAGTACCTGGTGACTTATGAACGTGGATGTACGTGGCGATTTCGCGACGCGTCCAAATACGAATTCGCGCTCGCTTATATGCACGAGCACGCACTCACACACTGGTGGACAGACGCGCCCGTACGGACGGTGGCATACATCATCGTGCGACTAATTTCCGCGATAAATATTTTACGGACGGCCATTACGCGGCGGGTTGGAGACCGGCGAAGCGGCCGTTCGTACGATATAAACTATGAATGACTATGGCGCGGGTGTATCGTCCGGAGGTTGGACTGGGTGGTGGCGGGAACGAAGGGACAACAGCGGCCGAGCCAGCATGGGGCTGAACGGGGGGGTGAGGCTTGACGCCCGTAAAATTCGCGCGAAACGCCATCCTGCATTTCAAAGTGACGCTCGCCATTCATTAATATTCGTTTACCCGCGCGATAGTTAAATGTAGCGCCGGCCGATTAGAGGCAAAGAGAAAAAATGGAAAAACTCGGCAGGACAGAGAAAGAGGCCCCTTAGTTTTGGCGCGTTAACGTGATAACCGTTTGTGGAATAAAACGGACGTATGTTAATTCTTCGCTATGTAAGGCAAAACAGAGATAGGTGCCCCTTAGTTTTAGCGCATTAACGTGATAAGTATTTATCGAGTGAAATGGCTGTATGTTAACTCTCACGCTATGGGTGAGGTGGCTACGAGTATTCCTATGTGAATAGCTTTACTGTGCTGTATTAACGACGCTTTAAAATTTCAGAAATCTACCGTAAGCGTAACATGACAAGACCCTCCCACATCGCACCAGTGCATACGACTTTGAATGCAAATTAAATACCCCCCACCATACTGACGCTTCGTTCCAAAACATCGCCGCTCAGGAATGTAAAGGGTTGAAAAAGTAGTCGGATAAAAAAGTCGAATGACGCGCGTATCAATATTCAATTTCGTGCGATGCCGGCGGCTGAACGGTTGGGATGTTTCTTTTGAAGAGCGGACATTTCCAAAGATCGAAAGGTCGAGTCACACTATGGTCGCATTGGAAGAGAACAACGGCGTGGATCAAACGCATCTTGATAGACAGGGGTTCTGGCCGCTCTGACGACAGGTGAATTCACACGTAATGCCGAAGGGCGACTAGAAAGACGCCGTTGTTCTCTCTGCCCACCTGAGCCGCTTGTCGCCTAGGTGTGCCTTGCGCCTATCTTGCCTCTTAAAAAGGAGCGACCATTCAAAGCAAGATTACCGCGATGAATCGCCGGCTTATTGACTGTTCAGCTGTTCGTTTTACCCGGGACAGGTGGCAACCCCGACTATGCGACTATTCCGAATGCGTCTTGCCCTCAAACGAGGAGGGCCGTTTTCTTACGCTTTCCTTTATCGACGCGAAGGCGTGGCACGGTTAAACGGTTCAAAACGCTCCGCGCGGCAATAGTCGTTGACACTATAACAATGTATTCTGAGTGATTATGTATACAGTATAAATGTAATGGAGCGTTTTGTGAAGGTGAGATGCGACGACTGCGACACGATGTGAGAAAAAAGCGGCGTAGAAACCGATGTTTCCCACGAATTTTTCGTACACCGCAATGTTCCTCTGTAAATTTGCGTTGACCCTCATAGTATACCAAGTGAACGTTGCGCTTTTAACCCCTTGCCGTACTTTAACGAGTCTGACTCGTGATGAAAATTTATATATTGTATCAGAAATGTAGACATGAAAACAAATTAAAGTACTTTTCAAAATTGTTGATCTTAAATTCATTTCAATGCAACAAGAACATCATCGCATGAAATGAAAAAGTGCTGGTCAGCCAGATTGATCGAAACAAGTGATAGTCCGAGGGAGCAACGTCTGGAGAATACGGCGGGTGGGGTATAATTTGTTTCAACGTTTCCGACAGTATGTCTTGACCACTTTCGCAACATGGGGTCGAGCATTGTCGTGAAAATCACTTTATCATGTCTCTCGTTGTATTGCGGCCGTTTGTCTTTTAATGCTCGGCTCAAACGCATTTTTGCGTTCGATAACGATCGCCTGTGATTGTTTCAAGGGTTAATAATAGCAATTATTCTGCGTGTTCGACAAATCTGCATGAGCCACCGTGAATATTCGGTTTGGTTTGGAAGCATGGCCGGGATATCCCCATGATTTTCTGCGCTTGGGATTATCGTAATGCACCCATTTTTCGTCCCCAGTCACAATGCGATGCAGAAATCCTTTCCGTCTTTGCCTTGCATGATATCTCTCGATCGTAGCACCCAATTTCCTTTTTCATTTTTTTTCTTTTGTTTGTTGCGTCACCCCAATGATACATGTCGCCGTCTTGATCAAGTAATGCCGTGCATCTTTCTCTCTTCCATACGCACGTCAAAATCACCGTTCTTGAGCGTGCACTCTCGAAGTTCTTTCATTCTCTCTGGCGGAGAGCCGCAGATTTCTTCATATGGAAAATGTCGCAAATGACGAGAATGGCGTCGACATGTTTAATCGAGAATGACGATGCAGACACAAATCAGATATTTCGATGGCGTTATGTTTACAAATGGCGTTAATTACGATCTATTTATTTCGACTACCACTTACCGGCAACGGAAGCTCGATGACCGATAAATAACGTCTGTTTAAATTAGATTTTTTCTGACCGCTCATGGCCGCACACAGCGTGGATCTCTCTGTTCCGTCGCCAAAGATTACGCGGCGTTAATTACAACGGACAGCCGAATAACGTCTGTTTAAATTAGACTGACCGCTCATGGCCGACAGCTGGATCGTTCCTAAAAACAGACAGCGGAGACGCTCTGCGTTACGCAAAAGGAAGCGTCCTCGTTATTCGAGGAAGACGCCGACGGTGTGTAAGGAGAGAACGAGCGTGAAACCCGGTGTGGTGCTTTGTACCAGTTCAGGCGTCGTCGTGTGTCGTTTGTCGTGCACGCCACACAACTTCAAAGCGAGAATAAGATTAAGATCCAGGAAGTTTCGGCCGAATACCCGGATCGACTTGAAAGGACGCTGTTACACCTCAGCCGTGACAGAATACGCTGCCAGTAACGAAATCTTTACGGCGCCGCGATTGTTGGAGTGTTGTAAAAGTACGAAAAACGCGGAACAGCTTTTAATGAGTGTGAAAACTGAACGTTGGGCAGAAGGCGGAAATTCAGAAGTGTATTAAGACTTTGACTGCCACGGTGGTCACCGGTGACCGGTGCAAAAGATTTTACTAAAAATGCAAAAAATTCGCAATGAAGCCTATTTTCAATCTTGTAAAAGGAATTGATATTGGAACGGTGCTTCAATACTTTGGTTCCTAACAACTCTGTGTTACCTTAATTTTGAACGATTTCATTATACTCTGCAGTATTTCATCGCATTAATTTCCAAATGTACCACACCGCATTCTTTAACACATTGACTGCCACGGTGGTCACCGGTGACCGGCGCAAAAGGTTTCACGAAAAATTCAAAAAATACCCAATCGGTGGCATTTATAATTTTACAAATACAATTAATATTAAATAGTGATTCAATTCTTTGGTCTCCAATACCTTTGCATTATTTTCATTTTGCACGATTGAATCATATTCTGTAGTACTGCATCACGTTGCGGGTTTAATGTAGACGGTGGTCACCGGTGACCGGTGCAAAAGATTTTACTAAAAATGCAAAAAATTCGCCATAAAGCCTATTTGCAATCTTGTAAAAGCAATTGATATTGGAACGGTGCTTCAATCATTTGGTTTCTAACAACTCTGCGTTATCTTCATTTTGCACGACTTAATTATACTCTGCAGTATTTCATCGCATCCCGGTTCTAACGTAGCAAAATACGCTTGGCAGTCAAAGTGTTAATATAATTCGCACGCATGTATATGTAGTGAGGCATAGCTGTCCATAGACGTGTTTATGTTTAACCGCAGAGTCACAGCTATCACAAGCATCAAATACATTCATTTCGTATAAGCATCAAGAAATATCGCGTAACAACGAAGGCATCATACGATCATCATTAACAGATACCTGCATACATGAAACCGCCGGCAAAGTATCCTATGAAGATACTTTGAGTCCGCGCCACTACAAAAGAGACGCAAAACGTTTTCTATTTCCATCGACACGGTGCCGCAGGTGCATCGCGCCCAGGACAAAGAGACGCGACCGAAGAGGAAGAAGCGGAGGCTAGTCGAGGAGCAGGACACGGCCAGGAAGAGAAGCCCAGCGCAATTGGATAAAACAGTAATTGAGTTCTTATCGCGTGTGTCGTAGGCAATCGAGTGGCAAAACTTCTTCGTTCACCTCTTCCTGCGGCCTTCCTGCTGTTTCTTAGAACAATATTATTAACGCGCCCGTCGTGCGTCTGCTGCTCCTTCGCCTTTCCACCTGCGTCCACCACTTCGCAGTCTGCCTCTGTCTACCCGGTAGCAGTTGTAATTATACCCCCCTGCCGGAGTAAAAAGGGATTCCAGATTCTCTAGCGAACGAGCTGAACGCCTCGCAGATTAAAATTGTCCGTGGTCGTCGCCTATCCGCAACTTCGCTATTTCTCTCTTCCCCGCCGTCAGGTCGTCCGCAGTCTCGCTCGCGCGAGTCGGCGGGAAAAAGTTCGGGCACGTAATCCCGCCGCAAAAATGCTGCCCGGGCCCGTTACGACGTTTACGCTGAATTACGAGAATAGCGCGCGGCGTCAAAGAAGCCGCGAGAGTTCCTGCAACAAAATCCCTAATGGCGATTGGAAATTGACCGCTAATTAAGTCACCGGCGGCAATTGGTCGCGAAAGTGCGCGGCGTGCAACGAAGCGACGCGATGTGCGAGAGTGGGCGCGAGACGGAGAGCGAATGAGAGGGAAAAAGAGGCGTCGCAAGGTTGTGCCAGGGAGCGACTGAAATACACTCGTGGCGGATACGGGAGCGTGACAGCCGGTCGAACAGAAAAAGCGTCGGGTAATACACCTGGATTGCAATCGATCAATTTCCCACGAGCGAATAATAAGCGTACGTACGGAGTGAGTAATGAGACTACGCGGGGCGGGCAACAGAAAACACCTCTTCCTCTCACCTCGTCCCGCCCCTTCACTTCCCTCGAGTCGGTGTGGTACCGAGTCGTGTAGGTGTATAATTGCCGGTCCCGTCAAGAATAGCTGAACTTGACTTGGAAATAGGAAAGCCAGCCGTCCGATTCGTGTCACGGACGTGGCACCCGCGGTGTGTCCGAAGTTCAGCACACCCGGGGAGACCTTGAGGAAAGATCGCGTGAAAGTTTGCGTCGGTCAACGAGCGGCAACAACGAGGCGAGAGAAAAAAGCGAGGGGGAAAAGGAGAGGGCGTGCGGAGATGGAAAGCGATGGCTCGCTCTCTCGGTGGCGTCCCAGAGGCAAATTTCGGCGCGGACCCATTCCGACGATTGGGTCCGCTAATTAGACGATGCCCGCGCGACGCCGGCAATTAGCCAAATTGGTACAAAGTATCGTCACTCCGCGACTCAACGGCCATCGATCGCGTTGTATTCGTTTAAACGGATACTTCTTAATAGCTCAATCTGCACACGTATGTTTCATTAAGATCGCGAGATACGCGAGCGTTGCTTATGACAATTAGCAAAATTAGCTGACGGCATGTGCGTACGTATCCGCATGTGCGGAGATGCCGTGTACGCACGCATGCCGCGGGAGATATGCGATTACGTTAAATTAATTTAATTCTACGCGACGCGAGCGTCTCGCAATTACTCCGCCCCGCGTCTTATATATTTTCTTACGCGCGCGGCGTCATACGATTTACGGCGATATTAATTACGGACCCAACTCCCGTTACAACGGACCAGCCAGTGCATTACTTTGCGCGTAGAGGTCGACAATAAGTCATCTCTGCCTACGAGGATGGTTAATAAAGATAGCTTATGGTATTGAAGTAAGAGAGAAGAAACCGGGGTGTGCAATAGATAGGTCATCTAAACATTTTCACTCGGTGCTGCAGCGCTTATCTTCTATGACCAAAATGCTAGTGCCACGAAAACGTCAGTTTTCCAAAATTTCCGCTTTTATCTGATTCGAAAAATGCATTATTGCAAATATAACCCTTATATAATATTGTCCCCGATGTTCTTCTACTTTCAAACTACACCTCCACGTGATTTAAGGTTTTAGTCAAACTCTGCCTACAATCGCTGATTGATTCCTCGCCATCATCCTTACTGCAACATTGCATTTGAAACTAAAAACTGCTTCACACCTAGGAATACACGCGCCGGCTACGCAACGATGTTAAATATGAGGCTACAGGAAGCCTTCGAACGCGCACCTGAGGTGGCTTCATCCACCCTCACCCTCCCTCCTCTTTCAAACTGGCCATCTTCCGCATCCCCGTTCTCGGACGGTTCGGTTAGCAAAGCAGGGATTACCCGCACTAAGAGGTCGAGTGGGGCTTCGCGCCTCATCGTCTGGAAAATGGCTTACTGCTTACATTTACCTATCTACCCCTTGTACCCGTTCTTACAGTCGTGACACCCTACGAGGGATACCCGTGTGAGCCTGTGTTAAGGATTGTACGTGCGTATCCTCCGCTTTAAAAGCCACTACGGCGCACCTTCATCGCCTACACCGCAACGGGCCGCTTATCGTCGCACCCGACGTTTCTTTTACCCTCCACCTGTCTCTCCCGCCGCCCGTTTCCGTGCGATTTCGCGATTACGCAGCCGCAGCATATTTTACCGAGTGCAGCCGTAAGCGCACGTTCAATAAAAGACGCGTGCGTTGAAAAGTGAACGCTAGGTAGATGATCGCGGAGGAACGCATTGAAGACATCAAACACCACAGGTGCCGACGGCGTTGCTTCAGCAACATTATCATTTAACGTTCGGATACTCCGGCAATTCTTTTACCGTTGGCCACATACATCATCCGCAACACACCGCGCGATAGCTTATTAATATTATTAACAACCGTGACCACCGCCAGCGCTCATTACGATCGGCAACGTAGCAATAAACCACTCGTCCCACGCGCGCGTTACAGCGCCTAAGCTCGCGCCAGAGACAGACCTGTAAGCGGAAAGCTACGCGGAAATGGGAATTATTAATCAGCGTTCGCGGGGCTCGGCGAGAAAACGTCGAGCCAGGTCGCCCGTCGAGCGTGTCGGAGAAGTTCACGGGTGGCAGATACCCGCGCCATTACGTAATATCGCAAGACAGCAACGGAACATCCACGGAGCCGTTCGCGGACCGGGCGAGTGATTTATGCTTCCCCGGGTATCAGGAAGAAGGGCGGAAGTGCGGGGTATTGGACTTCCTATTCCAGCAGGAAGAGCTATCCTGGTCCCTCCTTAACTCCAGTCGAGTTGGCTTCACCGCGATGTTACGACCCAAACGACGACCAGGACCGACACGCGCACACGTTCACGCAGCGTTCGTGCGTGTTGGCGCACACGCGTGCATCACGTGCCCGAGCGAGACGTGTGCGCTTCATAAAGCTTGGCCATTGCGGCCACTTCAGCGGAGAAATGGTCTCTCCTTGCAGCGCCGAAATTTCGTGGTCGGTGGCTGAATGACGAAGACCCAGACGAGATGAGAATAACGTGGCAATAGAGTCGGGGAACGTTGATTTAAGGGGTAGATGAGGCGTGCTGGGAAATTGCAAAGGAGCTGTATCGTTTCGGTGTGTTAATCCTTTGCGGTCCTATGTCGAATGTGGCACGACATTGCATTTCATTTTGGCAAATCCTATATCGGGGGTGAATCGACGAATTTTTGCGTTTTGGAAAACAATGCGAATTATTTCAAAAATATTTCCGGTGTATTATAATTGTATGTACTTTGGTTATACGTAGTTGTGTAATTTGAAATATACCGAGATCATGATAGCGATTATAGTGCAAACTGGCCTGAATGAACTTGCCAAAATCTCGCGGAGCAGAGGGTTAAAGTATCGCGAGAGCGTCGTAGCTGATGAAGTGTACGTGTCTTGTGAAGTTTTGATGGTTTGAATGTTGGGATTAAAGTATAGAAAGTTGTGTCGTTGTTCGTGCGGTTTGGGAAGTCGGGTGATTAAAAGGGCACGTGTTGATATGGGTATCGCTGTGTGAAGATGCGCTAGAGTGAGGGATTGTGTCGGGATAATTTAGTAGCGTCTAAATGACGCGCATTAAAAAGTAAAGGAGTGAATCACGCCGGGGTATGTTAATCAATTTCGAGCAAATGACTGCTCTAGACCATGGAACATAAGACGGTTTAGCGGAAGAAGGAGGTGGCCGGACTTTAAGTGCCGCTATCGTTTTTACAGCCTCGATTATGGCGCCCATTAAACATCCATAAATAAATACACACGCCGACGCCTTCCTCGTGTGCAAGCGTGCGCCGATATGAAAGGGTCCTTGACCTTGAACAGAGCATATTAAGTGGCTTCGGAAGGTGAGAATTAAGTACGAGCCAACGGTCAATTCACGGTCGTGTCCCAGTAGACGCAAACCATTGATACCCAAATAATTAGCATCTTTATTACGCGAATAATCTTCCAAAAATGGAAAGAAAATGAGTTCGGCGTAAAAAAAACCTGAAAACCACTCAGAACCGTTTACCCCCAAAACGCCTCGTTAATCACATGTTCCCATATACGTGTCTGCCAAAACGTTTACATGCAGTCGCGCATACGCACCGCATACGTCGATAAACAGACACAACCATCGTCACACTTTTCGGTCCGAAACTCGTTCCTGACGTGATTGGACGGTATCACGCAACGCATGCCCATAACCGCGATACTCGTATGACGTCCCTTTCGGAAAAAACAGGAAATACCGCCGCGCGCACAATCAGCGTTATATAAGACGCACAGAAGAGCGCATTGCTCCAATTAAAAGTCGCTCCGCATAATCGGACTGCCCGCGGATCGCACGCCGGCGCGCATTAAGGCGGCAAATTTAAATTGGCGACAAATTAATTCGAACCATTCGGTCATTCTAAATCCCATGTGCATAATTAACGGCCGGCTATCGGCTGTTCCCCTCACGCAGCAGCTTAACTCTTCCACGACCGCGAGTCCACTCCGTCCTTTTACCCTCTCGCTCTCTCCCTCTTTCATCCCCCAGCGCGATTCGAAATCTCCGACGGTACTTAGCCCTTCCCCGAGAGAGAAGCTGATGGGTTCGCAACGCAGGAGGCGTAGGTGGCTCGTGGCCGAGTCGGCGTTCGACGATAATATGTAAATATTCCTGTTATCTCCCGGCCCGCCCGAACGCCCTGCGAACTTTCCTCCGAGTCCCGCTACTGTCGACGAGCGATTATTCGAGGCGCGTAGTAACTCGTGCAATTACGCGGGTTACGACAAATCGATAGCTTTTAATTACACCGCGGATATTTACGGTGCCTGCCGGCGGGTGCGTTCAACGATTCACCCTCCCGGCACGACCCTGCTTCTGGCGTTCGAGGCTGATGCCTACGGACACCCCGGTAATACGCTACCATTTTCACTCCTCGATTGCCTCTGAGTTTCGACACTTTTCAGCCGCGATATTCTCGCCAGCCGAAAACCGCGCGATTGATAGTCCAAAATTAACACTTTGACTGCTATGATGGTTACCGGTGACCGGCGCAAAAGATTTTACTGAAGGTCCAAAATGTTCGCAATGGGTAGCAATGATTATTTTATAAATGCAGTTATTGTTAGAATAGTGATGCGATCCTTTGGTCTCCAATACCTGCACATTATTTACATTTTGCATAATTCAGTCAAACGCTGTAATATGTCATAGCATCGCCGTTCTAATATAGTAAAATACGCTTGGCAGTCAACGTGTTAAGGTAAGTACACGATCGATTAATGCGGGGAAAAGGAAATTCTTAGGCATGAAAAAATCGAGTTTTTGCATTTTGCATTACAAGTTTGCTTTTCCTGACGAATTTTCTTTTATGAGGGCGCGAGCATGGTGATGTTTGTATAATTGTGGGGAATGCACCACTAATTCTTCATACTAAGAGACGAATTGCATGCGAAAGCGTTGTACCACTTGTTTATAGTTGGTAAATTTTTGCGAATGAGATGATTAGTTAAAAATATTACAGAATTTGGTGGGTTCCCGGTATAGAGAGAATGGCCGATAAATGAACGGGGATCGACGATCAAGTGACAACGCATGGAGAAATAAACGGATAAAAGCCTCCGGATGAGAGTATTCGCGTGTGACGAGCGCGTTATGTGATATTCTGCAGAGGCAACAAAAGTACAGGCGACATACATGATCGACCACCAACGAGACCATTTTACGGGAAACCGGAGATACGTTAATGGTGCTAATGGTCGCAGGTCGCAAATTTCATCTTATAATGATGCTGCATGAGCCGACACGCAGGAAATTATAAGTCATTAAACTGTCGATAATTCAACAAACGCAAGAAGGGCGTCTTAAAAAGTATCGTTGTTCATATTACAAAGACATGAGAATATCGTTGAAATGTAATATGCGAAGATGATAATTTATAGGCTAGATACCCGTAACAGAACTGTTGTCGAAAATGTGGATCCATATAATTGAAACAGTTAATACATAAATATATCTAACCTACGGAATCCATAAAAATTGACTCCTTTCCCCTTTTCTATATTAACGTAAAGTTCACCACTTTAGTCAAGGTATTCGACATTTACAATTTCACAAATGACCCAAGCAATTGTCATCATTTAATCTATTCCTCATTTCAGCCAAGGCATTTGACATTTACAATTTCGCAAGTAATACTAGCAATTGTCCGAAATCATTCAACACCTCTTCCATTTTCTCATAATACTAGCAATTGTCCGAAATCATTCAACACCTCTTCCATTTTCTCATAAAATCTCTGCACATATACCACAAGTTCCAAAAATGTCAGCATTCGTACTACCGCTTCGGCCCGTATCAACTCCACAGCGACACCACCAAGAATCACGCTCCAACGGTCTCTATCCTAACCAGAGAATTTACCGTCATCCGCTCCTCGCAAAACAGCGCGACGTCTCTTCCACGTTCGACAAAGAGCGCAGCCGGCGATACGGTAGCGGCGTTCGTCGTCGGAAGCTGCTCCTTTCTCCGCAGAATTGCGGTGGAAGAAGGAGCAGGGAAAATGATTAGTTATTAAAATGCCGATAATTATATATAATCAAGCGCCGGGGAGTGTCCTACGCATACGCTTACCGCGGCATGCACGGCGAAGTTAGAGGAGGGCTACTCTTTCGCGTCTTCCTTTTCGCGCGCGCCTCAGACAACATCTTCCTTCGCGCTCCTGCTCTCGTGCTCGCAATGGTTAACGGACCCGCCGCCGATCGGTGGTTGGCGTAAACTGAGTGAGCGAGGGAGTGGAGGAGAAAAGGTAAGCGCGCATTATAAAAAGCCCTTAATAACTGTTATCCACGATCTCGGACTATCCCAGGCAGCGGGCGAACTGAGAAAGCGCAGGCGAGGGAGTGGAGGAGCAGAGTGCTGGACGAGGGTAACAGTCGCTACTCTAGTAGGCGGCCCGCAGCGGATAATGGCTCCGACGACGAGTCAAAAAGAAGACCGCCGCGATTCAGCGGCTCGTTGCATCGAAATTGTGCGGATGCGAATATCTTAGGTGGGTAAGGACGCAAGTGACATGATGGGGAAAGAAGCCAAACGGTGCAGATGAAAGGAAGTAATAGGAAAGAGGTGATTTGTGACAGGAATTGCTGATAGAGATGCAAAAGATACGAGCGAACGACGTTACGCGAATTAAATCTGGTGTGTATAGGATAGACAAGTGTAATACCTAAAAATTGAAAGAGGTGATTTGTAACAGGAATTTCTGATAGAGATGCAAACAACACGAGCGAAAGAATTTTCGCGTTACGCGAATTAAATTTGATGCGTTTAAGTTAGAGAAGTGTAATACGTAAAAATTGAGCACTTGCAATCAAAAGAGCACAGCATTCAACGCGGCTAATGCCCAAAGCCGTCCGCAACACGCTATGGGGTCTCACAGTGGACTTCAAAGATTACATTTAACACGTTGACAGCCGAGCGTGTTTTGCTATATTAGAACGGCGATGCTATGAAATACTACAGCGTTTGATTGAATAATGCAAAATGTAAATACTGTGCAGCTATTGGAGACCAAAGGATCGCATCACTATTCTAATAATAACCGCATTTATAAAATAATTATTACTGCCCATTGCGAATATTTTGGATCTTCAGGAAAATGCGCCGGTCACCGGTGACCATCACGGCAGTCAAAGTATTAATTTATATCGAATTCATAAAACATCGTAATATTCAATACCTCGCCATTCCCTACCACGCACGTGCCTTTTGACTCTCATCTCGCGGCATATTTCGGAGAGTCAAAGACCCGGACAGTGGATATGTTCCGGAGGACGGAACGTTACACGTTACGATCGTTTGTTCCTCTTCACACCGCCTGGAACGCAGGGTTAATACACTCTCTGGAACGAATTAGCGGCGCAAATCGGTGTACCGTCTAAATCAGTAGCCGAGATCGGAATTAATGCCATATTTCACGCCTGGCCAGGATTATTCGCGGCGGCGAATGTGTACGTGTGCGCGCGGGAAAGCGAGAAAGAGACGAAGCAAGGGTGAGAGAGCGGAAATGAGAGGGACACGGCAGGGGGTGGGAGACGACGTGTGCGAACGGCACGACACACGGCGAACTAGTCCCTCGATAAGTTCATTCGGTCGAACGGGGTTGATAAGCTACGCGATCGGAATACATTATCGACAATGCGTACATCGTCACGCGCCGGCGTCATCCCGAAATTTGCAGTAACCTGTACGAATGCCTGAATATTCTTAACCCTTTCCCACCCGAGATGTTTCTTCAATTCCGTTCCAGGTGGTCCGCGACATTTCGGCAACTTCGTCACAGCGGGTCTGCGGTATATTTACGATGCAATAGCTTACAATTTCGCGAGTATATACAATTACGTTAGAAAAGAAATTTCAATACTAATTATGTTACGAAGAATATTCTTAGAATAACAAGTATCTGTTTCCGTTGTAAAGAATTCCTGCATATTCGATTGAAATACATTATCGACAATGCGTACATCGTCACGCGCCGGCGTCATCCCGAAAAGTACGAATGCCTGAATATTCTTAACCCTTTCCCACCCGAGATATTTCTGCAATTCTGTTCCAGGCGGTCCGCGACATTTCGGCAACTTCGTGCCAGCCGGTCTGTGGTATATTTACGATGCACTAGCTTACTTGCTTACAATTGCGCGAGTATATATAATTATGTTACAAAAGAAATTTCAATACAGATTTTGTTACAAAGAACATTCTTAGAATAACAAGTATCTGTTTTCGTTGTAAAAAATTCCTGCATATTCGATCGGAATACATTATCGACAATGCGTACATCGTCACGCGCCGGCGTCATCCCGAAATTGCAGTAACCTGTACGAATGCCTGAATATTCTTAACCCTTTCCCACCCGAGATATTTCTGCAATTCTGTTCCAGGCGGTCCGCGACATTTCGGCAACTTCGTGCCAGCGGGTCTGCGGTATATTTACGATGCACTAGCTTACTTGCTTACAATTGCGCGAGTATATACAATTATGTTACAAAAGAAATTTCAATACAAATGATGTTATGAAGAATATTCTTAGAATAACAAGTATCTGTTTCCGTTGTACAAAATTCCTGCATATTCTCTAGTTAACACTTTGACTGCCATGCGTGTTTTGCTATGTTAGAACGGCGACGCGATGAGAAACTGCAAAGCGTGATTGAATTATGAAAAATGAAACTAACGCTGAGGTATTGGGGTCTGAATGATTAGGGCGCCGTTTCCATATAAATTGCTTTTACCAAACTGCAAATGTGCTTGATTGCGAATTTATTGCATTTTTAGTGAAATCTTTGCTCCGGTCACCGGTCTCTGGTTCCCCACATTGGTCCCTGCACCCGCGACGCATTCGCGGCAATATTCGACCCCTTCAAAAAATGTATACTCAGCAGCCTTCAGAACTCAATGTCTCAGGACCAAAAATCACAAAGCTACCCGCGTTTAGTCTAAGTCCCACGCAGAACGATAGTAAGTAGACGATTTCACGTTCATCGACGTGAACCACGACATGCATCGAATCGTTGCACGAGTGCGTATAACGCGTCTGCTGATGGATGGCCCCGCATATTCGTGTCGCCATATACTCATGCACACATGCCACACATGTGCATGCATCACGAGCTATGGAGGCTACTACCGCGGATCCTGTGAATGGAGGGGCATCGAGGAACCGCGTCAATGAGCCGCGGCCATCAAACTGGTCAGGCACGTATCGCCGACCCGGTGGGCCCCGGTGATTTACAACGTGTCACGCGACGAGAGTTCAGCCGAGTGGGGTCGAATGAGTTCCCCGGTTCAAGCGCAAGCTGCTGCCGACGATACTGCGCTACGTTCTGCTCGTCGTTCGCCGATGGTTCGGCAAAATTATACGTCGAAAACGACGCTCTGGACGGAACATCTATCGGTCTGGTCATTTTCGAGGATCCCTTGAAATGCGCGGAAAGTCTTTGTTGGCGCATTTTAACGTACTGTGGATGCTAAACGGAAGAAAAGTGATGCTATTAACTGTTCTCGAGAACCTGCCGGAAAGATATCAAATAAACGTATATATAGGTTGCCGAGTTAACCCTTTGACTGCTACGGACGCATATATGCGTCCACCGAAATTTGTCGGTGTCGACTATGGGCGCATATGTGTGTCCCCAATCGTTTCGATTTCTTACATTTTGTCGCTACAATTATCAATGCACAAGACGAATACAGATGCGTTCTTTAGCAAATCATTTTCTTGCATTATTTAATGTGGTGGAAAAGAAGAATTATCATTAGAACTTAGTTGTGCCTTAGATAATCAATAAATAGAATTCACACTAATGAAAAGGGTTTCGTCTTCAGCACGTGTTTCGGCCGGAAGCATTCAGCAGTCAAAGGGTTAAAATAAACGAAAATGTGAGAAATTCGTGTTACGATGTGAAAATACATTTGTCGTTTCTTGTTACAAGAATCTCCCTAACACTGATTGTTCTCGAGAACCTTCCGGAAAGATATCAAAAAAACGTATATATAGGTTGCCGAGTTAAAATAAACGAAAATGTGAGAAATTCGTGTTACGACGTGAAAATACATTTGTCGTTTCTCGTTACAAGAATTTCCCTAACTGCAGTTTAACGTGCCTTGAACACTTAAGGCCAGCCGCGCAGTGGGCTGCGTATCGCTTGCATCAACTATCGCGCACTGTCGCGTGCATCAGGAACCGTCCGTTGAACCATTGTAAGTAAACACGCGTGAAAACTCTCAGTCCCAAACCGATTTTTCAGAACGCGTCCGTATGCACACATGAGACACATGTTGACTTCACACGTCACAGCAGGTCGACACGCAATTCGATTTGACGTCGACTCCGAGTCTTTCTTTTCGTCTATCCTCTCGTCCTTCGCCTCCTCTGTTTCGTTTCGTGCCTACGCCCCCGATGTCCTTCTTGCATCCGTCGTTGCCACACTTCGCGCCTCGCTCGCAGAACACGGCCCTCGTCTCGTCAGGTGAGAAAATGAGCAGGGAGCAGGGCATTCGACACGGTGCTTCCTGGCCAACAACGCCGCTGAGTCTCCCGTATGTGCAGACTGCCGTGCTTGTCCTCCACAGGCCAGACAATAAAATGCGAGAAGGATGCATGAAAGCAAATGCGCCGCGAGCCCAACGGAAACGGTGTGCGTGCTAATTATCGTGGGAGATATTGCTGCGATCGACGACCGGTGAGATCAAATTGAACTCAGACTACTGGATCGCAACGCATTTCATTTCTCGTGTTATTACGCTGCAGAATGTGGGATCGATAATAAATATAGCGAGTGTCGTGACTTTTTGGCTATTTTCAGGGATATCTTCAACATTATATTCAATTTCGCAGCGCGATTGCGACCTCTGGGCCTGTTTAAAAAAAACGCGTTTACTTCTTGAGTTTATTTTGGTGGTGATATTTAATTTATTTGTCACCTTTTTGTGTGGTCACTTTATAGAATGATGCAGGTCCAAAAGAAGTTTTCAAACATTTCGCCTATTTCTGTACTATACGTTGCTAATATCTGACTTTTTTCCGGCGAGTTTAACACGTTGACTGCCACGGTGGTCACCGGTGACCGGTGCAAAAGATTTGATTAAAAAGGCAAAAAATTCGTCATGAAGCCTATTTGCAATCTTGTAAAAGCAATTGATATTGAAACGGTGCTTCAATAGTTTGGCTTCTAACAACTCTGCGTTACCTTCATTTTGCACGATTTAATTATACTCTGCAGTATTTCATCGCATTACATTTCCAAATGTACCACACCGCATTCTTTAACACATTGACTGCCACGGTGGTCACCGATGACCGGTGCAAAAGATTTGACTAAACATGCAAAAAATTCGCAATGAAGCCTACTTTCAATCTTGTAAAAGCAATTGATATTGAAACGGTGCTTCAATACTTTGGCTTCCAACAATTCTGCGTTACCGTCATTTTGCACGATTTAATCATACTCTGCAGTATTTCATCGCATCGCGGTTCCAACCTAGCAAAATACGCTTGGTAGTCAACGTGTTAATGATGTTCACGTGTGTCAAAGCACTGTCGCAAAATACGGTCGCACGGTAATTTTCTCCTGATCAACCGTATCAACCTGTCATTATTCCTAAGACACCGAATCGTTCGGTATATTTAAATTCGTTATTAAATCAGAGTAGCGCTAACAACGGGCGGGCGTCATCGAGTTTTATTAGCGAAATCCCGCCATCGCGGCGCGCGGGCGGGGAAATTTGATAGGGCCCCATTTGTTCGCAGTAGACGCGGCTTTTCTTTGCCGTCCGCATTATTCGTTCGCATCGCCATCGTGATAATAGCCGCCGACCATCGCCATCGGCCGCCGTCGCCAACTTCGCCCGCGGCGATATTAATTTACCCCCGTGTAATAATAACAGGAGCAAAGCCGTACTTCATTGTGCCGGCGATGTCCGCGACGGTGGCAGCAGCGCTGCGTAACGATCGTCCATCCGAGATAACCGCCTTTCGCGTCCCGCGTCTCCGAGGCGGCTCGCTAATTACGCGGAAATTAATTATAAGCGCATTACAGCGCGCCACTTTCCTCCTTCCTCCGCCTCGTGTTTTCCCCGCGGCTTCTTCTCCCGGTCGGCCGTGCCTTTTTCTCTCTTTCGCGCGTTCCTCCGCTTTGTCCCTCTATCCTGCCATGACATCGGTCCGCGACTAATGACGGAACGGTGAACGAGAAGCGTACGTGCCAGAAAGAACGCGAACGGACGGACGAGTCACTTTATTAATCTTCCGAGAAAATTGTCTGCGAGGACCAACAAAGTCTTTTGTCCGACGGCGATGTCAGAGAAAATTGAAGAAAACGAGGACGATGTCGCGGTCATCGCGGTCGAGTGAATTCAGAATGCTTTTGCGTAATCGGCGAATTGCGCAGGATATGCGGGACGATCGTGTTGCGACGACTCAATAGCCAACGATAACTGCTCAGCTATGAGGAGAATGCGTTGACGATGCCGCGGTGCACCTGTGATATTTTATTCTACGCTCATTACAGTCGACAGCTTTCGTCACGGGTGCAGCGCGTTCTTCATGCGGTATATATAAATATGTTCTCTCATCACTGTTCCCTCATTCCTCGCACATTGCGGCTCCGCTCGTAGTTGTGCGGAATCTTGGCTTGACCTTCGCGAGGTTTGACGGACGTGGGTAAACGCCGCCGATTCCGTGATGCTCGGAAATCAAATAGTCAAAACGAATAAGACATGTAAATATTTTTCAACGTGCATTGCCAAATGTCTCGAAATGACAGCGACACGTCATGGTACGGTTGATTTACAAATACCTTTAACGAACCTACGATTGAAGATTCTTAAATCGCGTTTACTTTAAAGAAGCACGGAATTCAACGTAGTGCATAATTACCCGTGCTTGAGGACAATTTGCCGACGATTCTTGATCTCTCACAGATACGAATTCTTTCCCGACATCTGCGCATTAGCGCACCGCAGACCACCTGAGCGTCGAATGCGGGTGTGAAATCGTGCCCTTATTGACGACCGCCTGGACAGTTTCTCGTTACCGGTTTTGTAAACACCCTTGCCATCGACAGATCGAAGGACATATAACTATGCGGGTAGGACATCACTTTCTGCCAAAGAATTTTTTTCGAATGCCGCAGGCGGACAAGCGAGGGAGAAGAAGCGCAATGATTATCGACGCTGTATATGCATAAAAATTGACAGGCCCCGTCGGCACGGACTGACGTAAGAAGTCAACGTGCAGCCGTTCTTGGAAGCGACCGAGATCGAGATTGATAAGTCGCAAGGTTAACGAGAGACCCGACGGAGTCGATAATTAGCAGGTATGGGAGTATTCCGGAGGTTGACGGAACAGCATGGAACGCCGACGATGGCCGGCTGTGATTCGCTAAATTCAACGTAGTCATCTCTCGCGAAACGGAGACGCGATCTCACGAGTCACGGTGACAAAAACGAGTGGTAGGAAGGAAAAGAAAAGAAAGTGAAGGGGGTATCGCGCAAATCTCTGGAGTCGAGTTACTTGGCAAAGAGTTTCTTCGTGAGCCTAACAGAAGAATCTATGTAGAATTCCTTTCCTGTTGCGGTAAACTGATGTCCTGTTGCAAAGAAATCGTTTATCGAAAGATCGTTATACCGGTGATTACGCACAGGAAAAAGTTATGGGAAGAATTATGTACAAGATCTCATTAGAATTCAGCTGCCGACCGCTGATGTAGAACGGAAGATTTTGCCGAAAAATTAGTATATGTGTCAAGGCGTTCTGTCCAGCCAAATGACAGCGTGGAAGCGATTTCGAAAAAAAAAAACATAGTTCGGGGTGTATGGCGAAGCAAGGACCCAGAAAAGTGAGGGACACGAAACGACGGACGGAGAGAAAAAGAGAAAGAGCGAGATTGTGCCAAGACAGGAGGCCGCCTGACGCCGTCAAAACTGGTAGGCCTTGAGGAATTATGCGAACTATTCTTGCCCAGTTTGTCCGCCGTGAATTTACGAACGGTGCGTTGACGCGTAGCAGCCTGCCCAGGATCCTACCCTGGGCGTGACCGAAAGAAGGGGATCGAGATAGATCCCGAAAGATTATCGATCCTGCCCATCTTCCCGGCCCATAATGTTCGCGCTTGTCCAGGAGCGCGCGCGCACAAAAATTCGCGCATAATTTATATCAGCGCCGGCATTAAGCCCGCCGCAAAAAGCGTCGTGGAAACCGCAGCCTCGACGGAGGCAAATTGTTTCGTACTCGGCGCTCCTTAATTATTGCCTCGGATGGCGTGCGATCGAATAACGATCGAATATTAAATACGCCCGCCGGGCTCATACGGTCCGTTCGGGCGCAAGCGATCGCGATAACGAAAATCAATTATCCGCGTTTCGACGTCTCGTAGTAACCCGCGAGATCTCTCTTCCTGTTTGTAATACACGAATCTAACTTCCACCGCTTCCAGGGCGCGTGATTTATCTTCGATAACTACCGCGATCCCTTCTCCGTCCGCCGTCTCACTTTCTGCATCCAGCGTCTTCGCCGTCTCTGCGCACGGATGATACAACCCGCGTATTCCCTTTTACTTCTTGCGCACCTCGAATTGCGCAATGCAATGCCTGACGTCTCGTAGAAATAAACGAGCGGCGCACCTTCGTGCGCGTGCATACGTCCGTTTGCTCGTGTCGTTCCGTCTAATGGCGCCGTCTCTTTTTCTCATTCTCGTACTCCCGCTCATGCCCTGCTCATTCTTGCACTCGCCGTCTCCTTCGCTCCGCGTTTCTCCGTCCAGCTCGCGCACGCACACGTCGGTCTTCTTTTTCGCTTTGCATTGGTCCGATAACGAAGAGATCGCAAACCGATCGTGCCACGTCATGCGGGCCCCTGTGGGAGTGCATCATCTCCCATGTACGTTCACCTGCCGGACGACGATTTGCATCGAACGTTACGCACGTCGATCGATCGAGCCGATCGTCCGGCAGACCCGGGCAAAAAGCGGCCGGACATGCGGAACCTGAAGACGTTACGAGTACGACAAAAATTGCATTCCTTCAAGTCTGCACCTACTGTCAAGCTGCGCGCTGCGACGGATGCGCTCTTGCATATAGTTCCACAAGCGTTTGGGTGCGTTCGTATTTATTTAAGTGTTACAGGTAACGTTGCAGATTTTTTGGAGCCGTTACGAGCATGCCAAAAATTGCATTCCTCGAAGTCTGCGCCCTTCGACGAATGCTGCTCTTGCATATAGTTCCACAAGCGTTTGGGTGCGTCCGTATTAATTTAAAAGTATCTCAGATATTGCAGATTTTCTGAAGACGTTACGAGCATGACAAAAATTGCGTTCCTCGAAGTCTGCACCTACTCTGAAGCTGCGCGCTTCGACGGATGCTGCTCTTGCATATAGTTCCACAAGCGTTTGCGCGCGTTTGTATTTATTTAAAAGTATTACGGATAACATTGCAGATTTTCTGAAGACGTTACAAACACGACAAAAATTGCATTCTTCGAAGTCTGCACCTACTGTCAAGCTGCGCGCTTCGACGAATGCTGCTCTTGCATATATTATAATAGTATATTTATTATAATAGTAATAGTTCACAAGCGTTTGGGTGCATTCGTATTTATTTAAAAATATTGCGGGTAACGTTGCAGATTTTCTGCGCGCCTGCTGTTTATCGAAGCAGACACATTCGACGGAGCCACGAATTTCTGTCACGCGCGAATACACATATATATGCAATTAGACTCAGTTAACACTTTGACGTCTATCCCTCCACCACCCTGCAGCGGCATTTTCTTATGAAAAAATGCAAAAGCCGTATGTCGTGATACGCAGGTGCGACCGGTAGAATTCGCGTGGCGTCCTCCTGGAATAATGCAACCTACCCTTTGCGCTCGTGCCGCGTCTGTCCTCCGGACGTGTCTGAAAATACGGCGGTCAGTGCGTCGGGGCACATTACTGCCGAACATGAGCTCGAAGCTACTAAAATCGAGTCCTAACCGGTGGCGCGGGGGCGGATCTCGCCCCGTGAGGATCGAGCACTCGTAGATGCGAGACACGGGGTCGACTGAAATGTCCGAGGAAGAAGCGGAATGGCGTGGAAGCCAAAGGAAGGGTGAAGATCGAGCACGGTCCGCAGAGCATGCTCATGGAGACGACGACGGTCGAGCAGACATGCCACCACGTGAATTCTAAAACGTTCGAGGCACGAACGACCGTCCCTATTTCTTCGCCATTTTCGTCCTTTCGCTCTTTCTTCCGCCTTCAGCGACTGTGCCATCTTTTTCCCTCGCCTCTTACCTTCCTTTCTTGCTCCTGCGTACGCGCGTCTTTATACGCGTTCTCGTTCCACGCTCTCTCACGCGCCGTCGTTCTGAGATACACACAATACATTGTCCAGCGAACGTGCGCCCTGCCAGATGTTCAAAGCCCAGCGCCATTCGTACCGCACGCTCGCCGGGAATTTGAATGAAATTTCGATACCGCCGGAATTCGAATTGCTTGTGGCGGCGGCGTTCGCCGGCCTTGAGAGGAAATTGAGAAAGTTAAGTGAGGAGGGTCAAATTTCCGTCAGATGGTCTCTCCGTGCGTGGCGCGCCGTGGTCGCGGTGTCAATACGCAGTCTTCGAATTTGTCAAACATCCAGCGTGTCAGCGCTGACTTCCCAAAAATGTACGGTCTAAATGTATTTATACCCGCCGAACACCGATTAACGCGCGGTTTATGGTGAAGATCGAGAAGTCGCAAAAATAGTAGCGATTATGGCATACTGACAGCTAACCGATGGCAGAACAATCATGATGCACACATAGAAAATAAAGAAGAGCGGTGCAAAAAAAAACAAGAACTTACCCGTGAAATGCGGTGCGTCTCTACCCGTCATACAGTGTTTTCTTTACCATTTATAGTGATGATTGAGAAGTTGACAAAATGGGAACGTTAATTGCATCTCGATAACTGCACAGTGAGAGACCATTCATCGCGAACGCAGAGAGAATAAGGAAGCAGGCTGACGCGAGAAGATAAAAGAGAACAAAACAGGAATTAACAAACACAATAAAAATCTACGCTTGAAATGCCGCGCATTTAAAACCGCGCACACAAGTTTATATATTTATATGCACGATCGGTTTATACTAAAGGTCGAGAAGTTGCAAAAATGGCAACGACGATTACATACTGGCAGCTGACCGGGGAGAGAACAATCATCGCGGCCGCGGAGAAAATAAGGAAGCAGGCTGACGCGAGAAGATAAAAGAGAACAAAACCGGAATTAACAAACATAACAAAAATCTACGCTTGAAATGCCGCGCATTTACAACAGCATAGACAGGTTTATATATTTATATGCACGATTGGTTTTATACTAAAGATCGAGAAGTTGCAAAAATGGCAACGACGATTACATACTGGCAGCTGACCGGTGAGAGAACAATCATCGCGGCCGCGGAGAAAATAAGGAAGAAGGCGAGTGCGAGAAGGTGGAAGAGAATAAAAACAAAGTAGCCGGGACCCGTGGCGCGGCTCCGTTTCTCGTGCGTTAATGATCGTGCCCGCAATGGCTATGCTCTTTTGTCGCGAATCGGCGCGGTTCGTTAAAGCGTTGCGAAAGGGCCACGTCGCTCATTATCCGCATTCGTCTTTAGAGCCCACCAAGATTATCTCGCACACACCGCGCGTTGTGTCACCTGACGACGTGCGTTGCACGCGTATGAATTGTCCATTAAGCGGCAGCAGAAGGTGCAAGAAAGATGGATAAACGCGAGAGCGGACGAAAGAGAATGAAAGCGAACGGCAGAGTTGGGGACGAAGCGGGAGAGAATGAAAAGGAAAGTACGCGGCGGACGACAGAAAGAGAGGACAATGATGGAGAACCGTTACGTACAAAAATTCGCTGACGAACTTACATTAATCCATTTATGATCCTGCCTAAATGAGACGTGTACGACAGCGGAGTACGTGTAGGAAATTTTTCTTGTCAAAACCGCGTTCATAACCACGTGACGACGCACTGTTGCTGCGTTTATTGGTACAAGATATTGCACGATGGTATAAATGTATGGTAACAGGGTGATGGAAGAGCAAATGGCGCGGTCGTTGCGTAAGCATTCGCGTAATCAACGACTCAGAAAACGTAATTGTTACCCGTCAAACGCCAAATTTGAATGTAACTTCGCGATAACAGGGTATACACCCATCGGTAAACGGTTGTCTTAGCTTGTAATGCTGTAACTGCAATATGTCCGACTTCAACTATCTCGTTAATCATGACAGCACTATTACTGCTTCATACAGTTCACGCCCACATTACATAAATTAAGACCGGATTATCATCCATCAGTAGACGTAGATTGGTATTGCCGCGTTACACCCCGATTTTAGTCAGACATATCAATGATCTTAATATAGAGTAAATGAGCCTCTCCGTCATTGTGCGCTGCTTCAACAGGCAAAAAAGCTTGTTTAGATGGGGGAAGGGAGAGCTTCGTTAGAATCTCGATAGGACTCTCAAAATGATCGACAAACCGTCGTTCCACCTTCGCGCACCTTCTGTTTCTCTCCTTCCTCGCGTGAGAGTGCCGAGACGGAGTCGTGTCCGGCGCAATTATCCTCCACAACCCCCGTTTCTCTTCTCGCTTCCTCTTTATCGAGGCTATCGAGGTGTCGTGTCAAACTGCCGGATAGCCATTCCCTATTCCTCGCGCGGGGCATCGTCGACAAAGAGAAGCGGCTCATGAAATATTACGCAGCGAGAATATATGCGCGCGGGCACCGAAAGGCAGAAGTGAAAGGGGCGGCGAGCGAAGATAGAGGCTCTTCCCTTTGATCAGCGACGAGAAAATCGTCCGTTCCCGGATGGAAGGTGGACCGATGTTCGATACTCCGCTCGATACGTCTCTTTCTTTTCTTCGGCCCCCTAACTTTTTCCTCGCTGTGCGCCGCCCGTCTTTTTCCCTGCTTTGTGCGGCCTTTTTCGTCTCGCTTTCGTATTTCTCCCTGTTGCCGGACAACGGTCATACCTTATGTATGGCACGCCGCTGTCATCCGCAGGGTGGATACCTGTTCGTTTGGTATTCGGCGCTGACCTCTCGCCACTTTCGTGCGGATCTGGCCCCATCCCGACGTGTACGTGCCCACCCGTACGTGGTCCATACTTCATAGCTACATCTTCCTTTGTCTCTCCGTCCACCTCTCTTTCTTCGGCACTCTGCCCCGCAACCGCCCACTCTCACTATTCTCGTCTTCGCGAATCCGCTACAACGTATATACACGTACAGCGCACATACGTGTTGGGCAAGAGCAAACGAAATACTGTTCCGAGCGCAGCGGGCGCAGTTGGCGTGTTTGGAGAGAACGAGTTTTTCCGATAAGAGTGGTGAGTGCGTCGCTGAGTGTTCCTTCTGTCATTTCTGCAATCGATGTTGCGTGAGTCCCTGGATCATACGCAACAATTGCTGTCGACTGTTGGTAGGAATACGTTAAATAGCGTGCGTGTAATGACAGGCTCCTTTTCGCGTGCTCAATTCATTGCATGACCACGGAATCAATTCCAAGAATGCGTCAGAGGCAGTTAAAAAACAAATCTGCTCGCTGCGGTCCATGCAGCCAGCATCGTTCACTGTTAATCGGCCGATTAAACGGCAGTTTGACCGCGGATGCCCATTAACTTACAAGATGCGTCTCCGTTAAGGGGTGGCACCCCAGGAATCTGCCATTTTTCTAACCGACGTTCCCTGGCTACTTGAATCGCCGCAACAATCGCCGTTGACTGATGCCAGAAATGCGTAAAATGGCGTGCGCGTAATAGTACTCTGCTTTTGGTGCTCAATTCCTTGCATGATCAGGGGACCAATTCCAAGAATGCGCGCGCGGGCAGTTGGAAAACAAGTCTGGACGCTGAGATCCAACGTGCAGGCGTCGTTCTCCGTTAATCGGCCGATTAAACGGCAATCCAACCGATTATGCCCTGTATTAAGTTGCAAGATGCGTCCTCAGGAACGGGCCGCAATCGACGACGCGCTTTGGCGTTATTGAGCCGACTGCGCGCTTATGCGCCATCCGACGAGTTTATATTCCCTCCGTCTGGCCGAGTAAACGGTGCTAATTGCACGATAAATTGTCAACCGGGCGCACGGCCCTCCGCTCCTCCGCGCTGGCGAAACTTGGCGAATTCCAAAGCATGTCGAATGAGAGACACTCGCCGACAAAGAGCGTCGCCGAGGGTCCCGCGCCGACGTAAGGATGTCGTTAAACTCTTTATGGATCATGAAAAGTGACTATTTTCCGAAACGTTGTACAGGTTGTTTCTAACTAATCAAAGGGATGTATTCTGAGGAATTCAGCGAAAATATATGTAATGCCTACTGGCACATTCCCTACTGAACAACGGAACTGACCTAACGCTAAATGTACGAACATTTATAGCCCTCTATAATCACACAAAATCGCAAGCATGATGCGAAATCGATGTTGTAATACCGCGTAAAAACTCGGGTGATCGAAATATCGATCTCAATCTGAAATAAACTACGGCGAACGTCGTACCGCATATCGTCTGTCCGTTGCACAACGTAACTGACCTAACATTAAACATGCGCTGAACATCTATAGCAGTCTATAGTTAGACAAAATACATAAAAAGTTATAAGATGTAAATACCGCCGTCAACCCGAAATAGACCACAACGACTACCGTACCGCATATCGCCCGTCCAAAAAATGTCCAACATTCAAAATCACCGTACGGTTTCCAGTGAACGCGTATCATCGCGGCGCCATCGTAATCGCAAAAAAACATGTCCCACCGATTTACACGACGAAAGCTTAGTGCACGGCTGACGTGCAAGCGCGCATGACACCGCTAATTACGTCCTGGACATCAGGATCAAGTCAATCGCAATCCCGCCACGAACCCCGGAACCCTTTGCTCGTACCGCTCGGCACGCATGACGTCACAAACGCGTGTGCGAAAGTTTGTACTCCTTCCCGCTCGAACTCGTTCCTCACCAGGACGACGCGGTTAACCCAATAAGACGGCGAGTTGTGTTACAAAAGGCGCCGAATCAAGATCCGTTTCGTTTTATGAACTATCAAAGCCGCGTACGTGGGCACGCGGCGTCGTTTCAACTCGTATTGGAATTCGAGAGCCCTTAAACCGCGGCGAGCGCGAGCTGCGACAAAGAGGGGTGCGAGGCGGAGGGCGGAAAGTCGAGGCACCCTCCCGCACTCTCTCGCTCTCCTGTTCCACCTGAGCTCGCTTCACATCCCGCGAAGTGCACGGAACGCACACGTACGGGCGCGCATATGGGTAGGCACAATAAATATCGATCGATGCGATACGACGGACGCAGGGCGCGGGACGAGGTAAGCAGGAGAGTGGGCCAGGAGGGTGAGGCAGGTAAGGAAGAGAAGGAGGTGGAAGAACAAGGGGAGGAGGTCGCCGAAGAACCGCGACCAGAGCGCTGAGGGCATTCGCCTCCCCATAAATCACATTAATAAACTGCACCGCCTTGCGAGTGGCTGCACACTTCCCATCCGACGCCGGATAAGGCTCCCTCTCCCACCTTTAACCGGCTATTCTCGCTGAATACGCTTATTCTTCTTCCGCGGAGCCTTCTTTTTCGCCGCCCCGCGTCCTTCCCACTGCGCTCTGGCCTGTGCTCGAAAAGTTCCGAGTCGTGTCCGTTTCTTTTTCGGCCGCGAGACCCAGTTCGATTGCACTTACGCTGTCGTGCCTGTCGGGCGATATCCTGACATCTCAATTGGCCGACTAATATCCCGCGCGGTTATTATGACGTTCGCTTAATTGTGCGATTTCGAGATAAGACCGGTCGGGAAATTGCTTGCTGGTCGGCAGCGAACGCGGTGCTACCTGAGATCGTCCCAGCCTCCAGTTAATCGCACCGGTAGTGCCCGTCTGCGAAAGGAAGTCGATTTTCGGGAAAAATTTCACTCGGCGTCTCGTGCTTCCCTCTCGAACACCGACGACACCAAGGACGTGAAACCCGTCCGCCAAGCGGCGTTCTTAAATTAACCTCGGCCGGTAATTTAAGTTTGCCCCTAGAAGGAGCGACCTGGCCTTAATTACCCCTTTCAATCCCGAGAGAGCTAGCGCGTTTGCCTCGATAAAGCTCGTTTCTCGCGAGACGAACGCGTTTCGGAGGATCATCATCGGCTTCCGTGGCGCGTCTCCACGCTCGATTAAGGCGAATCGAGTTAAGGCGTTCCGAATTTGCGTGAGTCATCCCACACAATCGTCACACGCTATCGTCGTCTTCTTCTTCTGCTCGTAAGCTTCTTTCGTCTCTCTCGTTCGGGAGCGGCGAAGTGTCTGGGAGGCGCGGAATGAAGCGATGCATCTTTCCGCGCTGATGTTGGCGCGCGAGTGGGAAGAAGATGGAGGCAGCGGAGAATGACAGAAAAGGCGGGCCGCGAGGAGAGCGAGTGAGAGGGCAGACGCGGGAGAAGGAAGAAAAAGAATCGGAGGCCCAGACACAGTGGGATGTTTGATGGCGCGATAGTTCCCTAAAGACGGATGGCAGGCGAGTCATGATCGCCGAAAGTTATGCGACTCTTCTTGCTGCGCCGGGCTAAAACCTTCGGTAGATATTATCCCCTTGTAACCGCGTGGTCCCGCGAATGCCAGGAAAGCCACGAAAGACGTGGAACCGGGAGGTTACGCCGGCCGATTTGAAAGAGAGAGAACGACGCGTGGGGCGGTGACATAAGGAATAGCTGGGGATGAGACGAGGGAGATCGACCTCGTTTATATCGGGGTACGTGCGAGCATCCGCCGAGGGCCGATCGTCAAATATGCCCAATTAGCTCGACCTGACATAATAAGTAGATAAACAACTTTAAATCCTCTCGTAGAGCGGTGAGATCACAGGCGCACGGTTTTTCTAAGCGACGGCCCACGGGTAAGAAAAGATCACGAATCTTCGACCTGCTCGATTCTCGCACATCCAACCCTTCTCCTCCTCCCCCGCAGTCCCTGCCGACGAGTGATAGCACTTTTAGGGATCCTTGCGCGCCCGCAAGAACTCGACTCTTTCTTCGCCACTGAAAACCTTAACTGACTGTGTGATCGGTCGATACGGTTCCATAATTTATCGCTGCGCCGGGCACAAAGTGACGGCGCCGATTTCGACGAGACGCGCACGATGTAATCGGGGCCTTAATCGCGAAATAAACTGGCAGCCGAGTATCCATTACCGCCAAGCCGAATGCCGTCGCGTTTCGAAAGCGCTCGGACGAAAAATAAACTCCTGGGCGAAAGGAAATTACCGTTCATAAACTTTCCAACTTGAAAATACGCGATCTAGGACAAACACGGCTAAATCTGTAACACGTCCAATTCAATGGTACTTCGAATAAACACCTGCTTTGCGAAGCTTCGACAGTTACAAGCTGGCTTATAAAGACCGCATGTTCGCATGCCACAAAACATAACGCACTGATATAATTTTCTCATAATCATCCGCACCCGACATAACCTTTTCGTACATTCATATTCTTAGTATTACAAAAGCACCTGACGTTCCTCTACTCGCAGCACTGAATTTCCTCGCAGTCATTTGAAAACTACCCCAAAGATCATTAACGTCAGACCCCAGGAGTTACTAAATCTTCCCTTCCCTCTCTGTCCTATCCATTTCATCTTCGCGACACGGCAAGGTCGGCACTCCGTGGACGACATTGAAACGATCCTCGGCGGAGCGAGTGACGTCGTTCGCTACTCGAGATTACTCCCTCGGTAATAATTAGACCCCAGAGCGTAATTGGTGGCTGAATGTCGGTGCGGAAGGGGTGGCCAGACGTGGGCTCAGTCGCCGGTCGCCATCGCGAATTAAAATCTTAGGCGAATGCTTGCCCATTTGAAAGTAAAATCCACGGGGCAAGTCCGGATCGCGCATTTCTCGACGACAGAAACGAAGAGGCAGGACGGAGATCCAGCGGTTTTACATGCGCTCACGTTAAGTGTCGCGCTCGCTCGTGTGACGAGGCCAGAAGAGAAAGAGACGTGCCAAGAAGGGGACACGGGAAGACGCGCAAAGAACGGGAGGGAAGAAGACGAAGAGACGGCGATTAACCGGGCGGCGCTCGCTACCTGATAATTAACTTTTTTAACTGGCCCGTATCGAGGTTCTTGCGCGCGGCGTTTTCATGATTTTTCTGCGCGCGCCGTCGTATGCGTGTCTGGCCGCACGCATGCATTAAATTTTACGTCAGGTTATCGCGCGCGGTTTTAACGTCCCGTGCGAACGGCGTCGGCAGTACCGATGAGACGCTTGGCTTAATTGAAAACGATTATCATTAACGACGAGGAAGCGCGTAATCGCACGCGTTAGCCGAAGTGTCAATGCGATGAGCGGGCATACGACTTATTAAATAACAGTCGACGCGTTATCGACGTTTTTATCTTGCGAACGGCACGATCGCCGGTACCGGTAGCTTCCCTCAAAGTCAATCGAGCTATACGGAGACGTAATGCGCGCATAATGTACCTACGGTATTAAGTTGATGCTCAATTAGGTAACGATTCCTGCGTCGGGTTCCAGTGATGCGGTCTTTATATTTATGGATGATACGGCTGGCAATCGCGAGATACGCGGAGCGAATGAAATGACGAATAAAGTCCGACGACGGTTGGGAGTCTTTATTATCCGCCTTTGGCTCTCGAGTGCGAGGCGCGAATTTTAATGCCGGGACCTTGCCTGCTTCCACTGGGATCCCTGAACGGATGGTAATGCGGGGGCAGATTTAATAATGGAATGGTTAGTGGATCTACGGCTAACGCGTTGCAATTTTTGGAGAGGCGTCGCGCGGGGAGGGTGAAATCGGAGAAACGTGGGTGACTGAGGGTGGAAGGCTGAAGAGGGTATGTAACCCGGCGAATAAGTACGTGAGTGGCATGCGTGCGCGAGACGAGACGAAGATAGACAGCTCAGGGGTGTCGAAAGAGAGTGAGAAGGAGGAAATCCCACCGAAAACCTTCCCGGGGCACGTAATCTATTTGTCGAGCGACCGCAAAGTCCGCAACTCCGTCCACGATTACAGCCATTTGGCCTTAAAGACATACATTACGCGGCCCTAAAGAAATATATTACCTAAGCTGACCACGGCGAGATGATTAACGGTGGCAATACGTGCTTATCGTTAAACGACAGTTACGAGATCCACCCGCAGACGATGAAGATATTGATTACGCGTAGAATTAAAAGGCAAGTTGCTATTGCTATTATCATGTTGATCGATTGAATAGCAGAAAATATCTGTATCTGCACCAAAGAGTACCCTAATACAGTCGCTACTAGTTTCAAATATCTGTGATGTGCCGATTTTCGCTAGGAGCCCAACGTTACACGAAGTGATGACAGTCAATTTTTATGTTTTTTCGCATAGACAACAAAAAAGTTTAAATGATAATATGTAGTACATTTTGCAAAGACTCAAAAAATGAGCAATGAGCTGTGGTTGAACTCTCTTCTGCGCAGCATAGTAACAGACGTGTCAATAAAAAGGTACATATCCACGGACGACACTGAAAGTAGTTGCAGGAGTACAAATACCACGAAACATGTCGAAAATGACTTCTTCGGTAACATCATAAGGGAATATCTACAATTGCTTCCACAATACCCCTACCCGCGCCAACAAATGCGATTATAAAAAGTTACACGTCTACAGACGTCGCTGAAAATAGCCGCGGGCAAACAATTGCCACGAACCCCGGCGAAAATGACTTCTTCGAAAACATCGTACGGCCCCATCTATAATTGTTCTTCACACCGAACGGTACATATTGCTTTCCATCGCATCAATGCGAACGGGACTTCACGCATGGTCTGCACATGAGGATCCGACACATCGTACTTTTTCTTCGCATCACTTCAAGGAATGACGACCTATAAAGCGTTGCTTTACTACTTCCAGGACCCAAAACGCATTAAACACGGCGCGAGAGTGACGGCCACTGCTCTGGCCTCGTTTCCGAGGGCACCGACACAAGCTTACGTCGCATTCGCTGCTTTCTTTCGCACGATGCGCTCAGGTAGAGCCACGTGAAGCGAACACCATGGATTTGCATGCTAATTATTGCGCGATCCGTGGGACGGCGCGTCATTATGCGCCCGCCCAGGACCGGACGATGGTAGGCACGACGGATGGCAAGACCGATGGGCAGGGACGAAGACACAGGAAGAGGGTGGGGCTACCGCGTTCTGCATCGAAGTGCCGAACGGGATCGCGGGCGAATATGCACACCGGCATAATGTCAGAAATATCGTACGCAGACGTTCTGGGGGTTGCGTGCTGTGTCGAGTGCAATACGGTGGGAACCCGATGCACCTACGATTAAAACTAATCATCGGCTAGTTTAAGCATGTGTCATTTAACCCTTTCGCTACGGCGATTCTGTCTACAATTTGGACTTATGCTTACGCTTAAAAACGTTTCGATAACAAATCGAGATCGAGAATAGACGCGTGCAACGATGCTATGCTCTCTAAAAAAAGGCGACATACGGGACAAGAGGTCCATTGTAAATATGCCAAGATATATATAAGTAGCGTATCATGGAAGGCGACTATAGTCTTCCATAGTAACGAAAGGGTTAAAATTGTTACTAGAATGCAAATGCCCCGAAGAAATGCTATTCTGAAATCTTACTATTTATTGCATCGTACCAATAAAAGCAATTGGATAAATGAAAGGATGCGAAATACTCTGCGTTCTAATAATTATTTGACACCTCCCATCCTTCGCTCGGTTCTACCCGATGAAAACTGCAAGTCCCATTACCGCAATTGGACAAATGAAAGGATACGAAACACTCTACGTTCTAATAATTATTCGACATGGTGGTATCATGGAAGGTGACTATAGTCGTCCATAATAACGAAAGGGTTAAAATTGCTACTACAATGCAAACGCCCTGAAGAAATGATATTCTGAAATCTTACTATTTTTTGCATCGTATCAATAAAAGCAACTGGACAAATGAAGGGACGCGAATCACTCTACGTTCTAATAATTATTTAACACCTCCCATCCTTCGCTCGGTTCTACCCGATGAAAACTGCAAGTCCCATCACCGCAGATACCTTAACGCAGCCTCGCGCACTTAAGAGATCATCGTAAAGCGCACCGCGACGCGATTTTCGCACGCCGAAAATCGTAGCCGGCTTCGTTCGGCGACACCTGCGGCTCGACTCGGCGAAATTCAATTTTAATAAGGCCCACGTAAACATTATCGTCCGCACCTCCGATCGTCCCCGACGCGCCGTGAAGTCGCGCGTAAAACCGCTTAACGAGACAGCCGCTTATAAAGGAGCTATCAGAAACGAGGCGGACCTCTTCTTATTCTCTCCCTCTTTCTGCTCGTCCCGGACCAGGCGCATTGGTCACGTATCCGCATTTGCATTCTAATTATCGTGCGATCTGAACAAACGGCTCGTCGTTACGCGCCATCCCGAGACCGGATGACGACGATAGGAGAAGAAGCACGGTCGTCGTGATTACTGGAGACGCTGTCGAAGGATCGAGGTGTCGAAGACTCGTGGCGGACATGCGGTCGTAAAACTCTGCGGCTGCCTGCTCCCGCGAAACGGAGAGGATGTTTATCTTATCGGCGGTGGTCCTTTCTGAAAATCGCTCCCATTGCGTCAGAGTCGATGCCGAGACTGGTAGCCGATAAATGTAAGTGTGCCCTGAGCGTGCGGTTGTGTCACGTTTGTCCCGACATGAGTCTACACGGCCGTCATTAAAAGCAGAAGTTAAGAATGGGAAGCGAAGGACGTCACTTTGGCGGCAATGGGTCAGCCTTTGAAAAGGGTCAACGTTCAGCGACAAAGTTGAATGCCGAAGGAAGCGGTGATCATAAAAAACTGCCGAAGCGCAAACGCTGGCAGGGTTAATTATTATTGTTGATAAATTTAATTGACACTGTCGTGACGGCGGTGTCTAGTCTGGTCGGGAGGGTCTTAAAGATCGAGCAAATGAAATACCCGATGCGTTTTATGGCGTGGGATAGTGAATGAAAAGAGAAGAGGACGGTGAAGAAAGACGTCGTCGAATCGGTAACCCAGAGTTTTTGCATGCTTTCGCCGAAAACGGTCATCTAAATTCGCCAAAGACGGCGCTTCCCATCTCGTACGTCTTCCTCGCGCACATAAATTTGCATGGGCCAGTCCGACAGCCAGTTCGGCGAGCGATCGTACTGAATAAAAGGCACGCAAAATGTCAGGCGAGCCGAGACTGCGGAATGTCGATCGATGATGAGCCGAGATTGATGGATCTAAAGGACGTGGGTAAGATCCGAAGACATTGCGGACGTAGACTTATGGCTGAGAGTGCCGAGATTATTTGCGAAGGAAATTCAGTGATTGTTCACTTTCTCACATGAAACAGTTATCAACAACGACAGTATGTAACGTACAGACGGAATGTTGTTTTAGGAACAGTAACGTCATAGGTCCTTCAAAACCATAAAACAGAAAACGACCATTTGCGGTTAACACTTTGACTGCCATGATGGTCACCGGTGACCGACGCAAAAAATTTTACTGAATATCCAAAATATTCACAATGGGTAGCAATTATTATTTTATAAATGCAGTTGTTATTAGAATAGTGATGCGATTCTTTGGTCTCCAATACCTGCACATTATTTACATTTTGCACAATTCAACTCAACGCTGCAGTATTTCATAGCATCGCCGTTCTAATATAGTAAAATACGCTTGGCAATCAACGTGTTAATGAAGTTACCACTAAAACACGTTCCCTTCAACCCACCGATGTCTCGCATTTTTCAAATTTCAGAACTCACGTCTTCCGCCGTTCTCCACGCAACGCCATTTTCCCAGTCGAAAATAATCCAAGCCTGCTTAAGCCCTTCTTCCTTCTTCGTTTCCTGTTTCTTCGCGTTCTTCTTGTTGTTGGCAGTCCTTGTTCTCTTCCTTCCACGGGGTCCATCGATCTAACCGCGCGCGGCGGACGCGCTAGAGGTGCTAATGAATACCTAGCACCATGACTAGTAATTACGCTTAAACGTCGCCCGCTGTCCAACCGCGCCACATGGCGAGCGTATTTCGCGTGGCCGCATATGTCCGTGTCGACGGTGCAACTCTTACGGGTATTCAGAACGAACGAGCCAGCGCAGAGAAGAGGAACGGTGCGGAAGGAAGGCTGAAGACACCAGTGGGTATACAATGCTGAACATTATGCGCAAGAGCTAACCAGTTAAGTTTTAACGTGCGTTACTTCGCACCGAACATTTGCGCGTATGTGAACTGACCAAGCTGGTGAGTTGAAAGTTAACTCGACTTACCAGCAGCTACCTTTTACGTATTCATAGACATCTTCGCGCGTACTTCTTGTCTTCCGCGTCTTCGCACCGAACACTTATGTGTCCGTGAACTGACCAAGCTGGCAAGTTGAAAGTTAACTCGACTTAATACATTGCGTACGGCGTTCTTACTCACCCACACCCCGCACATTTTTAAATGTCTTGAAAAATTAAGTACAATACATACAAGATTTTCTATAATACTGACTGATACATTTACACTTTTTCGGCATTCTAACATTAATTTACTTTGCAATTATACTATCAAAAGTTGCTGCAAGCCTTTCTTACGTTAGCAACGTACCGATCAACTTTTAAACGAGATATCTCGTGACCCGTACGCAATGTGTTAACAGCAACTACCTTTCAGGTATTCATAGGCACCTTCGCGCATACTTCTTGTCTTCCGCGTCTTTCCACTGAGCATTTATGCGCAAGAACAGTGATCAGACTGACGAGATGAAAGTTGCCTTGGTAACATCTTCTTTGCGCATTCGTATATAACTTTTCTCATCACAGTCTCCATCTCCGTACCGAACATTTATGCACGAGCGTTGACCAGGCTGGCGAGTTAAAACTTAACTCGCTTCACCAGCATCTTCTTTCGCATTCGCACGACTCTCCTCTCCTCCTTTTCGACTCCGTCAACTTCTTTATTCAACGCACATCCTCCTCGTTTACTGTGTTTCTCCCACCATTCTTCCGAGTGGCGTGTGTGTTGCGCACAACGGCGAGCGATCGTAAAAAAATGCAACTAATTAACGACAAAAAAGTCCGTCGAGCGGGAAGGTTTTTTGCCGGGACCCTGGGAGACGGAGAGAAACTCGGAGATCGCGGGTTAGGAAGAGAGAAGATCGGAGAATGAGGGAACGAAGTCTTCGGCTTGGTTCGCAGTACGAGGAGCTTGATCGTGGATCGCGCCTCCTTCGTTTGGGCTCCTCGATAACCATCGGCCGGCTGAGTGGATCAGTGGTCAGTGGCAGACGGAGAGGCTGTCGCGATAATTTGAAGAGACGTATGGATTTTTAAGAGATTACACGCTGGCCTCCTCGCCGATCGACGTTACGCGGCTTCCGACCCAGCGGTAGCGGAGATATTTGCAATTAGCGCCGTAGCCTCGCTTGCCACCCTGTCCTTTTGTGCGTCACTTTCTATTAATTGTCGTCGCTCAAGGGGGAACGAAAGAGAGAACACCCGGAAATAATTTGAGGCGGGGTATTAACATATATGGAAAGAATGCATTATGCATGCTTGTTAATATTGAAATTAACGTCGCATACATGCATACGTAATACCGGTATATGCATACATGTCGCGATGTAAATTACGGAGGTGGAATTTATCTTTGCACTTTTGTGTTTACGCGGAGTGCATCGTTCGGTTCGTCTTAATATTTTACGGAAAAATTGAATCGCGCGGCGATAGCGTACTTGTCCGTGGCTAATAACCCGTCCAACGTCCTGTCGCGGGACCGTTGATAATGTAATTAATAATTCATCCGGCATTAAATCTCCGACCTTAGAATGCAGAGCTCGAGATCGTCCCAGATTCCATGAGAACGCATGTCAAGCGCGTCCACCCGTTTTCCCGATTATAAAGTGCCGTCGGGCATATATTTTAAAAAGCGGCCTCCTCTGCGGGCAAATTAAGCGCCGTCTCGATGTCAAGGTTCACGTCGTTTATTCCCCACCCCGATCCCGCTCTGCCGTGATCGATCTCGCGAACCAGTTCGCCGCGTAGATTTTATCGGCGAACAGATCGTTCCCGCGCGGTTAACTTTACGTGCACGCACTGTTAAGGCGGACCGTTCGCAAAAGTGTCGGTGCCTCTCTTTCGCACGCCTTTCATTTTTTCGCTTTTGCTCCTTCCCTCTGTGTCCTTCTCCCTCCGAGACATGCTTAAGGTAATTACCTTCGACTGCATCGTTTAATCCCGCATTTCCTATTCTTCGAAACTGCCCGCAGGGATGCACTTCACTCCATTTGCTCTTTCCGCGCGTAAGCAATATCACGCATAAATATTTATAGGCGCCTGCTCGGGCCTCCGTCGCTTATATATTAATTAAGTCGCTTTGCGTGTGTTGAAAATATTCCACGGAGTCAGGACTTTTAGTTTTCGCAAGGTGTTCGCGCGAAACTGGATGGGAAAGGATCGTAGAGAACCGACGACCTGCAAACGGTTGATGTTCCACTGATTGTCGCCGTACGATACGCATTGCCCGCAATCTCATTAATCTAATTAAGCGACTCGTTACTGTAGCGCGTCTTAGGCAGGGGAGAAAATACGATGTGGAGGAAAAACGTAGGGGCCAGTGCGTGCCAGTAGTTGATTCGTAATTTTGTGGAACTGCCCTGCGAGATTCCACGCGTGCGGTCTACGTAATTGATGAAGGGACGTGATCTCGTTGTCGGTGTGTTGATTGTTACCCGATTGCACTATATCACCTTTTTACTGAAAATCGTTGGAGCAACAACATGCCATTTAGCGTTTATCGGAACAAATATGTTTTGTGTGTGATTTTTTGTAACGCCTTATATCACTTTAAAAAAATGGACGTTTGGCATAGATGCCGCCTTAAATTTCGGGATGATGAGCTCCAACGCGGCATTCATTTCAAATGCTTTTCAGATGATTTATTATTTATTATTTTATAGTATTTTCATCGATAAGCGTTTCACACGCGTTTCATTCTGTATCATACTAAAATTCAGCATGGCATCTATTCCCAAAGCCCAAATCGCGGAAGTAATTTTACTCGCAAGAACCTTAAATGCATCGTCTCATAACACTTTTACGGTATACCGGTATATTTCAATACATTTCCCGGGCATGCTTCGTTTCTATTCCGGATGCAAAGGAGATCGACGTGCACGGAAAATCGTCAGTAAGGGTGTTATTAATAGAAGACGCACGGCGTATCCATGCGTACAATCAAAGTGCCGCGCGTTAATACTTGTGATCATGAAAGTCACGCAAGGCGAGTTCGCGACGGCGCTTGCCGATTAAATCGTTCGTCCGTCCGTTGACTTTTCCCGATGCATCCCTAAGGACGCCGAGGCGAACGGAAAGGGCCGAACGCGGGTGGACAAGTGAAACGAAGCGATTCGTTAATTACGATCGTTAACGCGCTCACGATCTGCGCTTAAAGGATCGAAGTACTGATTCTGTCGAGCTTACCGATCACGTTCGCTGGCGAAGAGGAAGACATGCTCCACTTACCCATGGCGTCTGAAACAAGAAGAAAAAAATTTTGAGTTGAGACGTCCGAGGAACAAGATAGTTATCGTTTAATATCGGTGGTACAATCGATGAGCAGAGCAGATATGATAAATGCAAATGGAGTGTTTAAAAGAAACGTCGGCTACTTTTGTCCTTGACATTACACGGAAGCCGGCTAATTCCATGGTACTGTAAATAGATTTGATTCACGGACTTATATTTGGATTGGCAGATTCATAGTGCACACCTATGTTGTGTTTCCGTAACAATTGAGTAATTTACAAAATATTTACGTCTTTCGTAGTATTCTGTACTATTGCAGATTACCGCTATTTATTTCGATGCATTGATTTCTTTGAACGACCGCATCAGCCAGCTTTTTCGTCCGTTCGGTTCATTTCTTTCGGTAGCGACCTACCATCCGTGCTAAATCCTTCCGGAACGTGCAAGTTTCAGCTAGCCAGCGACCGCGACGACTTATTTTCGCTGACCGACAATTTCTCACGCCGCCAGGTTCCTCGAAGTGCGTGACACGCTCGCGCGATTTTCCAGCATCCGCGCGGCAAGAAGGCTTACTAAATGACTTTATGCCAAGTCGGAAGAAGCAGGGGGGAGGGGCCGACGATGGTGGACGGAGAGAATGCACGGCTAATTCCGCGCTAATTGCCTTGCGGCGCTAAAGAGCTCCGCCGGGCGAAAATAAAAACTCACTTTCCGCAGCGCCGTGCAAAAGGGAATTAAGAGCGCGAACGGCATTCCTCTTAGGCGTGATTCCATAAAGGGAGATGAAAGTTAAAATACCCAGTGCGCTCGTTCCGTCCGCGCGACAAGATCGTAAAGATGCCAGAATCACTCCACGACGACGTCTCCCTTCTTTCCGTTCCTCTCGATCTTCCTTGAGAATCCGCCGAAGATCGACGGTTACGATAATCCTTCGAGGAATTCGACACACCGCGTCGCTCGGCTCGAAATCACCGCAACATACGGAAATACTGGGAGACTCAGAAAAGTTGCGCGGTAATGATCGTTTCAGATATTTCCGCGATACGTCTGATACGGCGGAGGGTTTAAATAAGCTGGATGCTAAATGATGTGATTGCTTACTGAGAGCTTGCCCGATCTTACTTTTGGCAGGTCAAGTGTGTGAATATTTATAGGCTGGTCGTAAACTGATTAAAACAAAATAAATGCAGGACAAAGCGAATTTACGGTCAGATTAATTGTATCAAATTCATGCGGACTATTTCTAGGGCACAAGTAAAGCACCAGTGTAATTTTGTGATCGTGTGAAATATTCACAAGACTTCAGTTTGACAAACATATATCGTCGTGTCACGGTGTTACCCCAGTTCACCCTATCTCCTGTTACGTACCATCACGGCCGGTCGTTAAGCGTATCGACGTCTAAGATTAACCAGGAAGAAAACGTACGACGAAAAAACCTTCTGTTTCCTCGATGCTTATCTCCCCTCCCTCTGCCGGATCTATTTCCCTTCGCATGTTCTTAAATCCACGCGCGCTCGCTGTTCTTTCTAATACCAAGCTAAAATCCTGAACGCCGAGTATTTCACGGACAAACGACGTCGATAGCCGAGGTAGAGGCGGCCTTATATAACCTGGAAGCCTAAGCGGTCACTCATAATTCCTCGAGATAATCTCTGCGTGGGCAAGACACGCGGGCTCCCCGACATTCGTATCTACGTTCGTCTATCTCTATTTATTATTCCTAGGCGCGACTCGTTCTCCTCCGCGTGTCTGCTTTCAGTGTCTCCATAAGCACTATACACAAACCAAGAGATAGTTGACGGCATAACGCGCGCAGATTGTATTCCGAGTACGAGTTCCTCGAGTTTGGTTTTGCGAACGCACACGCGAATGAAGGCACGCAGTCGCGTGCGCGTGCGTTGTTATGGACCCACGGGGTGTTATCCGATGGCGAATAATCGTTTGTAATAACCATCTGAGATACATGTCCGCGTGCTCGCCGTGATGAAACCGCTAAACGTACTGGTTGCGTATTGGACGTTTTGCGGATCTATTACGAACTATTCTGTTGCGAGCGCTCATTGATTAGGTGGTAAAGCACGGGATTGTGATGTAATCGAAATAACATGAGTTGTTATGGGCGGTGATGAAGCTTTTGGTTGCAAACGGTGTAATTCATTAACGCGTGTCTGGCGAGTGAGTCAGTGGGTTGATTGTGTGTTGAGTGTCTTGTGGATCTATTGCGTTCTCTCGCGAGTAAATGTGTGCGATCGTGTCGTAATCGAAATAAAATAAGTTATTACGGGTGTCGATGAAGCTTTTGGTTGCAATCGGAGTAATTCATTAACGCGTGTCTGACGAGTGAGTCTGTGGGTTGATTGATATACGAGCTGACTGCTTGTTATGGATAACCGGTCGAAGGTCTCTCCTCCGCAGTTTCTCGCGATGGAAACATTGTTGGCGTTTGCCAGACGCGGAAAAGGATATGAAGAACGGCTCGGCCGAACGCGCAGAAATTGACGCGGGAATTATTCTCGTCGCGAATCGGCCGACAAATGATATTTCTCCGGCCGGATAATGATTTGTCGACCCGTCGTAAACAGTTTCGCGGCGCTTAGCGCTCGGTTAGTCGAGTTAATTTAGTGGCGCGCGCGCGCGCGCGTTCACGGTCTTTCTAAAATAGTAATAATTTACTTCGATGAGAAATCGGCCGCGGTTAGCCGGCGGAAGGGCGATGTGGAAAGAAGGGGTATATAACGGGCTTGACAAATGGAGATGTAAATCAAGCGGTATATATAAACTATAAAGTGAAGGTTGCCGCATTAAATATAAACGCACGCGGAGTTACGAGTACGCAGCTGGAAAAGAGGCCTGAACAGAATGAGACGGCGAGAGCGCGAGAGAACGGCGGAGAAAATGCAAGGGGTGAGAGAGACGAACAAAAGATCCAGCGGAGGTTCAAGATTGACCACGTGTCCATAAAGCGCTAAGGAGTCGAATACACTGTGCAACGAATGACACGATGACACGGAATGAGCGCGATAAATCCAGCGATAATCGTCCCGACGCTGCCAAAAGAGCATTCCATTCGGAAACGACGAGGAGAAAGCTCCGACGTATTCATAGACTCGTCTCCTGTCGTTCTCCCACCCCGTCCATATCGCCGGCGAAATATCGTCACGTGTCGCCCGTCGTCGACATTTTCGTCGGAAGTGCCTATCGGGGTCAATAATTCCCAAGATCTCGTCTGACAACGCGTCCGCGGATCGTCGAGACAACGGCCCCGCTAAATTACTCGTCCGACGACAGGTAGTTAGCCGACGTTGACAAATAACATCCACGAATTCCCGGCCAATTATCAATTTATCGACCAATGTTGCGGATCTGCTCGCGACGCAACGTGCGCGTGTGGAGAACAATTAGGTGCATAATAGATGATGCGGTAAATCAAGAAGGTAAGGGTTGACGGAGGTGGATTTTCAAGAAAATAAAATTTCCGCGGTGCACTATTTTTGCTTAGGTTCCTAGTTGAGATGTTTTTGAACCAAGTTGACTGAGGTGAAAGAGTAAAGGTGTGCGTAGATACGCATGAGGAATGGCGAACGACGAACGCAACGAAAAGCAAAACCGAAGGTGCTCTTGACGATGTTGGACGTTTACATTGGTCATCGGAGCGCAGTATCAGTGCACTTGCCAAGGCGTAAACGATTGATATACGTAATACGATATAATGTGCGTAATACGATTAGGGTACGACAAGCTTGTCATACGTCGTTTAATCTGTATCGTTAGACACTAATTGCTTTCTAATACATATTCACTCTGTGATCTTGAATAAATGAATATGTCCGACGGTAACAGTTGAATTTTAACGTCGTGAGTAACGATATGCGGGAAACGCAGACACCTTTTCATTTTTGTCCGCTCCGCAAAAGGTTAATCACGATGAAGGCGAGATGACCAGCCAATTCCGCGCAAGAAGAACAATCGGGCAGTCGCACAACTCACGTTGTCTCGCCGGGATCGGTAGTCGAATGACGCCGGGGTAACGAGCAATTAAGCGACCGAGTCGTAGCTCTCGGCGCCATCCTCGGAAGAAGAGACAGAGTAAACGTTCAAGAATCCGAAAACCAGAAACCGCTGTCTCCGCCAATTTCGAGTATTTTATATATAGAGCTATAGAGAAAGATGTACTACGAAAACGTTATTGGCTTTTGGACGACACCTCAGTCTTAATGATACTGTAATGTCTGCGAAACATCGGCAAAATGCTCGGAACAACCGACAACCGGAAGTTAATACACTGTCAAAAACATAAGAATAGCATGCTATCCTACATTATTCCGAACAAGAAAACCGGATGAAGAGACCATGTGCATCGCATTTAACGGCCACTAGTCTCAAGCTCCTACGTTTCGCACATACCACAGCGCACCGCTCACTGCAATCCTTTATCATTTCCAACCAAGTGTGGGAGAGAAAATTACTCCACCGACAAAGTCAGGAACCCTTAATACTTTGACTGCGACGGTGGTCACCGGTGACCGGCACAAAAGATTTTACTAACAATGCAAAAAATTCGCAATGAAGCCTATTTGCAATCTTGTAAACGCAATTAAAATTGGAACGGTACTTCAATACTTTGGTTTCTAACCCGGTACAAAAGATTTTACTAACAATGCAAAAAATTCGCAATGAAGCCTATTTGCAATCTTGTCAAAGCAATTAATATTGGAATGGTACTTCAATACTTTGGTTTCTAACCCGGTACAAAAGATTGTAGTAAAAATGCAAAAATTTCGCAATGAAAGCCCATTTGCAATCTTGTAAATGCAATTGATATTGGAACGGTGCTTCAATATTTTGGCTTCTAATAGCTTTGCATTACCTTCATTTTGCCCGATGTAATCATACTCTGCTTAAATACTTTTCATCGCATCGCGGTTCTAACATAGCAAAATACGCTAGGCAGTCAATGTGTTAATCACCGTTATTCGTTTTTGACTATATATACATTTACTATTCCATACGCGTTTCCGTTTTCTTCTGCAATACACCTGATGGCGCGATTTTGTCATTGCTACACCACCGGACGGATTATTAACCTCTTCGTTTCGGTCGGTGACTATAGTCATCGAAAGATTGACACTCGCTACACACGAACGGTGACTATGGTCATATGGACATATTGCTTACATAAGTTCAAAACACGTAGAGATATTTCTGTAGCTGCTTTTCATCTTAAATTGATAAGAGAAATTTCACGGAAATACCATAAAGACGATTTTAGCGGGAGTAGCGCGCCGGACAATCGGTCCGTAGCGAAAGGGTTAATTATCAATTCTCCCCACAAAAATAGTAGATTTCCGCTCGTAGTCAAAACACATCCGACCGCGTCGCCTCGCTTGCGCCCAGCGTGGCGGTGGGCAACGGCGGTCGAATTTTCGAGATGGTTCCGGCCGATCTGGGCTTAATTTGTAGCACGTTCTTGCGCCCGGTGTGATGAGGTCCGGTGAGGTCGGACGAGGACAGCGCGCTGCGGAACAAACCGGTGCGAAGCAAGATGCGAAACAGCGAAAGAGAGAGACGACTCGATCGTCTCGTGGCGCTGGCCAGGTTAGTTAGCGCGACTTAAGACGGCGGTCGGCTGCCGCTTCTTGCCGGTGCGCGCATTTTTGCCGCTAAAACATCGTCCCTAATTAATCTCCTCGGTCCATCCTCCGGCGTCCAGGGGTTGAGGAAGAAGCCGCCGCGGGCTGAATGCTCGACGGTCGGGACGGTGACAATGGCCAGCGTTGAAACGCTAACAACGCTCGCCGCCGATGGACTCATGGAATCCGTCGAATCCGACTTGGCGCGGTTGGCTGATACGAAAAACTGCCGAACGCCTGACACTGTCCCGCTGTCCGCGAAACGATACGCGCCGGTGTTGATGAGCCCACGGCAACGGGCAGACGCGAATGGTCACGGCCAAATGAGGATTTGCGAGACGACCTGTGACGCGGCGACGCGATCCGCGAAAACGGATGAGCAGCAGTTAACGTCTCACTTGCCGCCGGCAAGAGTGGCGAAGAGGCTCCACGAGGTGAGCGTTCAGAATTATGGACGCGGTGGTGAACTGTTTCGATCGGTTGGAATATGTTGACACTTTACCGACCGCTATTGACTGAAGATGCCACTCATTAAGACTTTGACTGCCGTGATGGTCACCGCTGACCGGAGCAAGAGATTTTACTAAAGGTCTAAAATATTCGCAATGTGTAGCAATAATTATTTTATAAATGTAGTTAGTGTTAGAATAGTGATGCGATCCTTTGGTCTCCAATACCTGCACATTATTTACATTTTGCATAATTCAGTCAAACGTTGTAGTATTTCATAGCATCGCCGTTCTAATATAATAAAATACGCTGGGCAGTCAAAGTATTAACGACGGACTCTGTTTTGGATATCGCGCAGGAATTGTGTACGTGCCTATTTGTAAAGCTTTATAACTGAAAAATACTGAATGTGTCGTTGAGAATCCTTTGATTTCAAAGCAGTGTAATTTTATTTTCATTTAGAATTGTCATAATATCATCTGATATTTATTTTATCGAACATAACCGTTGACCACTGAAAAGCCGATTAATCGGTTACCGGTAAATGGCAGTTGGAACCGAAAAGTCGATTAATCGGCTAGCGGTCGTTAAAGTGTTAATTTGGGGGAGTTTAGTTGTGAATGAGACTCGGCACGTTTAATAACGTGTGGGTTTCGATATTGACAAGTTTGATTATCTGTGATGCCATCAAAAGCGCACCCCTAAATCTTGTATTAGGTGTACAACTTTGCTTCCGCCGTTTTTTTCCGAAATTCGAGGCTTTATTGTAAAAAACTGGTTATACGTTTATGATTCAAAGTATTGTCCATCGCTGGCCACTACTTTCTCCCATCTTTCGGGCAGCGTACGAATCCCGCGTTGAAAAAACTGGTCATCTTTTGAAGCGATCCACGAATCGATCCAATTTTTTACTTCTTCATAAGACCGGAAGTGCTGGTCAGCCAGGCCGTGTGCCATTGATCGAAACAAGTGATAGTCCGAGGGAGCAACGTCTGGAGAATACGGCGGGTGGGGTAGGACTTCCCATTTCAACGTTTCCAAGTATTACCATTTCGCAACATGGGGTCGAGCATTGTCAAAAAACACTTTATCATTCTCTCGTTGTACTAATGCTCGGCTCAAACGCATTAATTGCGTGATAACGATCGCCTGTGATTGTTTCATTTGCACTACGTGGTACCAAATACAGAGCATGACCTTAATATTCGGTTTGGCCGTCGACGTGGAAGCATCATTTTCTGCGCTTGGGACGTAATGAACCCATTTTTCGTCCCCAGTCACAATGCGATCAGAAATCCTTTCCGTCTTTGCCTTGCAAGCAGCTGTTCACAAGCAAACAAACGCCGTTCAACATCTCTCGGCTTCAACTCGTACGGCACCCAATTTCCTTGTTTCTGAATCATTCCCATGATTTTCAGGCGTTTTGAAATGGCTTGTTGCGTCACTCCCAATGATACTGCCAATTCTTGTTGCGTTTGACACGAGTCTTGATCAAGTAATGCCTCCAATTCTGCATCTTCGAAAACCTTCTCTCTTCCACCGCCTTGCCGGTCTTCGACGTCAAAATCACGTTCTTGAAGCGTTGAAACCACTCTCGGCACGTTCTTTCACTAATAGCGGGTATTTGAGAGCATTCGATGAGCCTCAGCCGCAGATTTCTTCATCATCTCCCGCAAATGACGAGAATTTGATGTTTAATCGAGAATGACTTTATGATGCAGACACAAATCGACTAATATTTCGATGGCGTTATGTTTACAAATGCCTAAAATTGTATGACATCTACGATCTATTTATTTCGACTACCACTTACCGCTACAGCCATCTATTGCAAAACGGCGGAAGCAAAGTTGTACACCTAATACTCTGTTACAGTTACTCTCAATGCATTAGAAGGAGTAGACATCCGCAAATGAGTATTATCATCCGCGACATTCGAAAAACTACTATGTTCAGTTACTAATAAAATGTGAAAGCGTGACGTTAAATTTCTGCCCCGGTGTATTTGAAGTTAGAAATTGACGAGCTCACCAACCGAGGATCGAAATGGGAAATACGCGAATCCGGTCGTAAGGGTCCAGCCGATCGTCATCTCGGATCGACTCTCAGAAGGACCGAAACGCGAGCACGTCGATACCCGAGGCGAGCTTAAAGGGGGTCGCCACACGATCGCAAAAAGACACTCACGAACTTCGGACTCCAGTTCCTTTTTAAGTCTCGCTAAGCTAGCGCCGCTCGTTTCTGGTATCCCGTGCCTCCAATTCCCGGGAGTCAATCAAGCGAGTCCACCGACTAGCCGCCCGGACCCTCCCTGTATATATATCTATATATAATATATATGTCTCCGTGTATGTATATACAGATATATGTATATATATATATAAGATATCCATGTACATATATACACATATACGAGTCGAGATACCGACAGAGACGATCCGCGGCAGATGAAGAAGGAGAACGAGAATCGGCACTTATTCTCTTTACATTCCCCTTAACAAATTTCCACCGACAAAAACTCGTCATGCCCGTTCGCGGCCCGACGCCTCTACTGCGATCGAAGTGAGTCGAACAACGTTTTCGAGTCACCTTCCGCGATGATGATTCGAAATTTCTGCGCCGTCGCATCGCCGTCAATACGCGGTGGATAGTTTGTCATTGCGGTTGTTCGGTGAAAAGTCATATCGCTTTGTCAATGACCGAGATCGCTGAGTAAAATGTACCCGCGGTCGATGGTAATTTGTACGTCTGGCTTAGGAGTCAGGAATAAACGAGACTAGAGCGCTTTCTTTAGGACGCGAACGCGGGTGTCTGTTTTTACCCGCGGAAGAGTTGTAATTCTGTCAACCGCGTCATGTTTCTAACAATACACGCCACTTTCCCGGAATATCGCGCTCATATAGCACGCGACACGGTAACAATGCGTATATTTTTCAAGCCTATTCAATCGCGAACGGACCGTTCAAACTTTCACGAAGCTTTATTTTCGCCGGCGCCGCGGTTCGAATCAAGAAAACGAGGGAGAAGCCTGAAAATACCGTCGACCATTTGAAGTCCGACGTGGCAAGAAACGACCGCTCTTAATTTCGCTCTTCTTTCTATCCTCGTCTTGTTTTCCTGCTCTTTTTCCCTTCCTCTCTCTTTGCCGCGATCATTACTCCGCTCGGTGAATTTTTAAGATTCCTGATGTTAATGACCTCGCGTCAGCGAAGATATAAGAATACGCTCGACCGTGGATGGCAGCGCGTTGCTTGGGGTAGGTATAGGTTTAATGCGCGGAATTAATGCGGCCTAGGCACCGTGGTCAGTAGACCATGACAAGTGACAAGGACTCGATAAACAGCATCGTCCATGGTGCCGCTGCTTCAATCACCTTCCGCGCGACCGACGGCACGATCAAGACGGACTTTTCCCTGACTGTGTGCCCGCGACGAACAAGTTTGAGAAGCCATGTAAAATTCTCGATGTTATTAATAGATCGGCGCGCGATGGAAACTTTCAGTCTCTCCGTTTAGAGAATGGACGTCATAGTACTTATGCCACCGAAAAGAAGACTGCTAGAAACCGTCACGTCAAAACGCGAGAAAATATAGAACGTTTCCAGACGACACTATTATTCTTGACCATTCCAAAATCGTACGGGACGATGACACTCTTGTTCGCCAGTAAATAATTCATGAAAACATTTCTACGACCTGATCTCTTTCGGCTCTTGTCGAATTAAAGCGATGCAGTGTAAAACATTATTCCAATGATATCAAACCAATTTAAGATCATTATTAGCACAAGTTCCTATTACTCAAATATTTTACCCATTCGCACAAAAACAATGCATACCCAATCTATACAGTTCCATAGCAAGTGTCTTTCTCATTCCACATACCAGCAGCTCCCACTTTCCTCACTTCATCGCCAAATTCCCTGACAAATTTCCTCGACCCAAAGTACCATCGCAAACACTCCGCCAAATATTCCATACCCCAGCATGCATATTTACTCCTCACCGCCGCACACAATTGCATCCATCACTTTCACCTCTGAGCCGTTATCAGCGCACGATTTTACTCAACCTCCCAACTACGTCTCCCATCCGTCCAGCATTCGTCAAGGAACCGGATGAACCGCTAGTCGAAACTCGCGCGAAACTAGGTCGACTTTTTTCGTCGCCCAAGTCGGCCGTGGACCCATGCAGAGAGGAGAGCACACTCAGCAAGGGAGAAAGAGGGTGAACGGTGCGGTTGGAGCGAGGCAGGCGTCGATGAGCGGTTAATTGGTGTTCTATGAATTTGACGGCGATTACTGCGAAACGATCCGGCGAGCAGACGGGCGACTCGTTCGTTTCTTGCGCATCGGATGCCCGCGGAGACCGGAGGAACCGGAGAGTCCCGCCGGTACCCACCGTGGAATTTTAATTATAAATTAGTTGATTAACTCAATAGTGTTTTTGCCCGTGGCGACAGTGTCCTCGAAGCAACTCGCGAGCGTGTATGGCGCACGTTCGTGCTCGACGCACACAGAAGACGATGCGATGTGGCGAACGGACAGGGGTTCTCTGAAATATGTGCTTTCGCGCTGTAAGTGAAGTAACGTGAAAACACTTCCTGATGCGACAGTCTACGGTGTTGTTGATTAGAGACATACATATTGTTATTGCGTTTTATTAGTATTTATTGCTGCAATGTTTGGATCGGTGTCTGTATCCGTCAGTTTATTACTGCCAATTTTAAAATTGCGAAACATGCGATGTGAGTACGCAAGTGACCCACATGTCATGCTATTAATTAAGTCGACGATAGATAACATCGTTCAATCAATCACCGGCGTGTTTTCACATACGCGAAACAGGTAAACCGGAAGAACCGGGCCGGCCACGAAGCGTCGATCGCCGACGGAAAAATTCATCGGCATGTACCGGACCGAGCGAAAATCGGTTCCTCAAAGGCAATTGTGTTTGTAACACGCAGCAGGTGCGAAACGAGACGAGAGGCCCCTCTGCGTGCACATAATTCCCGTGCATGCTTCGAGGACGTATACTCACACGCACTCGTGTCCGTACTTGTTCGAGAGTATGTTTTCAACGTGTGTTCGGCCCTTGTCCTGCCGTCGATCCCGGATCGATCCTGAGGAAAAGATCCGTTCGCGTAATGGCGCCCGGAAGCGATCTCGAGGGAGTCTTCGACGAATTGAAACTTTCGACGGAACGCGTTCGTGTCGGGATTCAATTTCGAAACGGATCGAAGACACCTTGCCGTGCAGGTTCAGTTCGTAGCGTGAAAATCGAATATCGTGGCCGGTTAGAATGAGATATCGATCATAGCGAGAAAATCACGCGGTCGGTTCAAATGAATTATGACAGATATTCGTTACGTACCAGATCGGATTAAATGAGATCAATTAGCGCAAACATATCTGACGGTCTCCCAAAACTTGTGCGAGACTTTGACATATTGTATCGGATTTTGATACATGAGATAGATTTAAAACGCAATATCGGTTCCAACATGAAAATCTCAGTCTTTTATGCATGTGTCATATGCATGAGAAGGGTTCCTACGAGAAAACCTGGCAGTTCCACAAACCGAATCGCGTTGAATTTTCTTTATTTAACGAGAATCCTTGGGCCTTAGTGCTAACTACTCAGAAGTGCATTTGACGATTACTTCAATCCCGATGCATTCGACTTTCACCGCACTTTCCTTGGTAGCCCGAAGTTGAGCACCCACGACGATCCGTGGATACCTATCTACGTTCGAGGCCGCGCGGACACAAGAGGAGCACAATGGCCGCGAAAGGATGCACCGCACCGGGGACGACGTCGACGTCCTCTTGGCATCGCCTGGCACGCAGGCCGCCACGAGTATGCGTTTTGTATCATATTAAATAAAATATTCGACTAGGCCCACGGATCGGCCGGAGACATTTGGCCGATGCGTGCCTAGTCGTCGGTCATCAACCGGTCTCTTGCAACGACCAAGTTTTCGTTTGAATTTAGGTACTGAGCGGTGCCCACTGCAAGAGTGATGCCATATTTTTGGTGTTCACTCAAAATATTAATATCAACGAATGAATCATTAGGACTCCCCCTATTTCTGCTTCTAGCAACATTTCTTAGTGTTTAAAAAGACGACGTGGTTGTCCAAGGCACCTAGCCCAGAAGAGAATAGAAATCTGGAAGACACGAATAGGCGGTCCGAACGGAGAAGAGCAGAATCACAAATTAAGGATGAGCAGTCCGCCAGGGTCCTGGCGGGTCAAAAGATGTTCCGCGCCGGTTAGTTCTGGTTCGCATACCGAGAACGAAAGCGACTACCGCGGAGAGAAGACGGTCTGAACCTCAGCGTCGGCCTGGGCCTCGAGCCGACGAGAGTGCGAGCAAAAAGTACAAAACTTGTGACCCGACTCGGGGCCCCCAGTCCTGCCATTCGCCTCGAAACCGCCATACTTTTTGCCGACACTCCCGAGTACGAGAGAGCGAACTGTGCCCAGCGCAAACGTCGGTAGAATGTAAAATATGCAACACGCTTCTCCTCATCATCCCTCTCTAGCAGTGGCTGGTGCCTTTCTTGATGCACCAGCTTCTATATCACGCGTGCGTGTCTTTGTCAACAGTTGTCGGGGAAGAGACGAAGTTTGATGAACGAAGACTGACTGACTGTGGCACTGGTAATGACGCACTTCAAGAAAACGCTGATCCGAGTACGTTAGAACATGTAGTGGTGATGTATGTTTATTTACAACTTCAATGATTAGGCTTGTTTTGCTACGCATGAACTATTAGGACTAACAGTTGTCAGAGATCTTGTTGAAATCTTTTCGGTTTCGTAGGTCTCTAACCCAACGCTTGTCTGTGTTACGGAGTTTATAGAATAGCTTTTCTAACTGATCTGCGCCCTAAGGTACGCCATTTTCATACTCACGACCTATCTCATCTTAATAGGCATTTTGTATAATATCTGTGCCTCCTGCGTATTAATTCACATAAATGCACCGCGATCCTTGGACCACCGTGTCACCATGAAATCATGCGGTTAGACAGACGTACATTATCAACCGTAACCAACCGCTCTGAGAAGATAGCTAATGCCAAAGTTTCGCAGAATTCCTACAGGATCCATAGATTCCGTTTACCGTAACCGTTACTGATACCATCTCGCTTGATTCACGGGCTTTCCCGATTCTACTTTTAACGCTTACGCAGCAAGATGCAGGAACGTAATCGGCCAGTCTCGCCAACGTCTCCGCGGTATTTGAGACAAGCTGTGGCGACAAATGAGTTTGGCGTGCGAAAATTCCGACACTGGAGATCGTGTTGAGCTTCGTACCAGGCGCATAGTCCGAATTTGTGCGCAATTCATCCAGATCGCCTGGCTCAACGATTCCGCGAGAAGTCCGACAGTTGTCTAATATGTGCGACTCTTGTCGACATTCCCGACGCGTTCGCTTGCGCTAAATGCTATTGCGCGAGGAATTCGCCCATCGCGGGACGAGACTGTCGGCGAGCTGAATGGGAGGAGAAAATGAAAGAACAGGGGTGAGGAAGAGCAGGGCGAGAGTGGAGAAGAATCTTGACGTAGAAGAACAACGCCCACTTTCTGTTTCGTATTATTATACCTTGGGTGCTGTGGTGAACACGGTACAGGTTTGTGCCACTGGCAACGGTTGTCAAGGAACTATCCGACGGAGGAATTATTGTGCGTGCAACGATTGTCTAATTGCAGACATTGTCGAACTACATGTTCCCGTGAATCAGGCATTAATTTTCACTATCGTGGACCATTTTTTATGTGTCACGATAAAATATGTTAGAGGGTTTAGCAGTGATAAAATTTCGTATCTCGTTAGTCTAGTCGTATGGCATGCGAAATAATTTAGCAGTTGTCACTTATCGACGAAGTCGGTACTTCCATGCTCGGCGATAGCGGAAAACACGATAACCAAGAAGTCTAACGTCTGACGTTTCGTTTCCGTATTTCAGTTGTTTCGTTATCGGCTGTGTCTATCAATGAAAATATGTCAGACCTTTCGCAAATAATTAAATAACACATCCAGCGGTAGCTCGTCTCGCGTATTTTACATGACGCGAGAAATAATTCAAGAACTTCAACTTCTCAACGGAATCAGGACTTCCTTGTTCCCCGATAGCAGATAACGCGGTATCGAAAAATTCTAAGATCGGACACTCCATTCTCGTACATGAATTAACTTTCGCTATCATATATAATCGTTTATCTCAACCGGTGAAAATATATCGGACTTCGTTAAAGATAAAATTTTGCATTTTGTTGGCTTTTCATCTATTTCTACAACACACGAAATAGCCGAACCGCTTTAACTTCTCGGCGAAGTTATTACTTCCTTGTTCGTCGATAGCAGATAAGGCGATATTCAAGGATTCTAACATCTGAGATGTCGTCCCCGTATTTCAGTTGTTCTGTTATCGTCTATGTTTATCAATGAATATATATTAGACTGTTTGCGCATAATTAAGCATCATATCCAGCACTTGCTTGTCCTCCGTCTATTTACGTGACGCGAGAAATAATTTAGCAACTTCAACTTCTCTGCGAAGTCAACAGTTCTCTGTTCGCTGATAGCAGATAACGCGGTATCAGAGGATGGTAACATCTATCCCTTCTTTCCCGTATTTCTGTTAACATATGCCATAATATACAACCGTTCACGTCTACCGGTGGAAATATATAAGAAGTTATTAATGATTAAATTGCACATCTTGCCCGTTTTACGTCTACTTGCACGACGCGCGAAGTCATTTAACAGCTTTAACTTCTCTACAAAGTCACTACTTCCTTGTTCGCTGATAGCAGATAACGCGATGTCCGAGAATTCCAGCGTCTGACACTTCGCATTCGCGATGGAAATCTGATCGCGGAACCCCTTCACGCATGGTCGTTTTTCTGGCATCTCCGTAAGTCCATGGCGCGGAAGGCAAACTTGCAGCTTGGAATTCGTGCTTCGAACCGAAGACATGAGGAATTTGCGCGACGAAGGAACAAGTCCGGGAGTTGGCGAATAACGCGTTAACGTCGTAACCGCTGGAGGAGGAGCTTGAGAAAGGAAAGAGGCATGGAGACTGGAGAACAGCGACTAGTTTCTTCGGCGTGTTATTATCTGACGAGTCCGTCGAGCACGGGGTAGCAAGCACTGTGTAGGCTGTAGACACCGCATTCTGTCGCTTTCTTGGTTCCTGCGCGCGGTTGGCCATGCAGCTAATATTATGCAAACCGTGCTAATGATTCTAGATCCTGTACCTCGCGACGACTTCTTCCTCATTGCTCTTGTCAGTCCCCATACAATTGCACTATATGGGCGTAGTGCGTTGAAAGTAGAAGCCTTTGATTCTTCGCTTTTATGTATATTAACTTGCCCTGGACGTTTCAGACGAGATTCTGTTTTCGGCCCGATATGCATAAGCACTGATAAGGTTTCATCGGAGTGTCTCAGAAAACTATATTCGCACCGAAGCACTCACGAGATATTTGCAACAGCAGTCCAACTCGTATCACGTCGTCCGTCCATGGACCAATTTTTCCATCGCATCGGTGCAATTACTTTTTTCCAATGTCCAGCGTGCACTTGTTTACCAGCCAGGCGTTTGTCACTGCGACTTCCATGGGAGGAGCCTCGGTCGGAGGAGGAGAACGCAGAGTATAAGGCCGTGCGAGAGAAGCTACTAGTTTCTTCTCCGTGTTATTATCTCCGCGACCGGTAAGTGCCGCGCAAGATGGCCAGGACGTGGAAAGACGTCATGTAGTCAGACGACACTCCGGCGTGTCCACTTAGTTATGCGACCAAGGAGTATCCACGACGACGATACTAATGATTTCGAGAGAGTCGTCCTCCGGGCATGCCATTGCGGCCGGTTATCCTGCGCGAGAAATCCTTCCGTCGAACCATGGGTCTCTTAAATTCACCTCCAAGTATGGCGGGCAATCCATAAGCCGTTGCCATTGGATTAGTTTACTAACGCACGGGCAACTTACGTGGAGAGTTTGTATGCACGCGGACTGCTAGTGTTTGCACGCAACTTTCCAAGTATATAGGCAGTGACATGTTTAGTTCGGCGAAGCCATTGAAATCGTCATCAGTACGTACAGAGTGAAGTATTCCGAAGTTCAACTATGTCATTATCTCAATAACCGTAATGATATATTCGTTGCACGGCGAACGCGGTAACATGAATTGTGCAATGTAAAAAGTAAATACATTACTGTCGACATTCTTGGTAAGCTGCGTGAAAACACTATATCCTTCCGCGTGCATACGATCTCTTGACAACGCGACTGCAAGATCTCTTACGCCGAGCGAGGCGTGAACGTGTTTTTCCGTGGAACGCGCGGCGTAACAGTTCGCATGGAAATCGGACTGAAGGATCTGATTCTGAGATAGCGGTACCGGTCCGACCGGTCGTTAAAAATGTAATAAACGCCGCGCGACCGGTCTCGCGGCGAACAAAGAATGCAGGACTTCCGATTGTAACGCGCGCCCGACGTCTCGGCCGCTTGTCGTCTGTCAATGGCCGGCCGATAATCACAGTCGCGGCTACGAAAATAATTAGAACAACGGGACAATGAGCGGGGCAGAAGGTAGGTAGGAAAACGTTGGACAGATCCGGTTGGCGATAAATCGAAACGTCAGCGCCTACGCGGCGCACAGAGAACGCGAGGATAAATCGACTCGAAGCGCTCGGTTTACGAACGAAGTACCGTCGGATGAATATTAACGCCGCTCGTAAAGCACGGGAAGGCAGGCGAAGTCGAAGATATGCGAGAGAATGCACGGGCATACGTCATCTGAATCTCGAGGGAAGTTTCTGCGACTTTAAAAGTTCGGCGAAGTTCATTGCGCGCGACCGACATACTTGCGGAAGATTGCTGGATAGTTGAGGAATGAAGGACCTCGCCCGGGTTCAAAGCAGAATACGGGTGCTGGGACTTCCTCAATGTTGATTCTTGCCGTCTTTGTTGCGCGGTGCGAATGCACGGTGAGACTCTCCGTTTCACTCTCTCTCTCTTATGTTTGCAAGCCGCTACGCCCACGCCATGGCGATTCGCCTTGATGGTGGCCATACCATTACATGACTTTTGATCGTCGGCCGTTACCCCAAGTATTTGCAGTAGGTATTTGCATACCTACTTTGTCAATGTTGCATCGACGATCTTAGAGTCTTTGTACAACGGCACACTATTCAGCGTGAGTCAGTGTATTCGCGCAGCGATGAGCTCTAACAAGATACCACGATGATCTCACAGGCGCATACGGATCCGGCGTAGTGTTACATAGGCTCTCCCGTTGATTGACCGAGAAAGATTCTGGGAGAAAACGAACGAAAAAAGACGAGAAGGAAGGTGAAAGACACGCCTTCCTTTTACGTTAGCGGCAAATGCTATCTGGGCAAACCGTGGGAAACGGCGCATACCGATCGACATCAAACAGCCTGACGTCGGTTCAAAGAGTTTTAAGGTTCCTGCTTCTTTTGCTATACAACACGCGCAAAACTCATTTCATCTTAATCTCTCGCTACGGTATTATCAATCGCAAACCTATATCCAAATAGCAAAGCATATGCAATAATCCCAACGATATTTATATCCTTGCCCCCACGGACCCTCATCCGCACATCTAATTCGCGTATCTCATCAGATCCAGCCATTCCCAATCCAGCATCCTCATCCTCACGCTGCTATTCGTTATCACATCGTATCTGCACATCTCTCTTACAATTCGGTCGGCTGCAACTGTCCTCGATAATTCTACGTGACGAGTTTTTACGAGACAGACAGAGAAGATCATCGAACGTCGGCGTCTGTTCGATGCTTTCGTCCTGGCGTCGGTGAGATGCGACTGACGATAACCGACACGGCGCGGACGAGGCGAACGACACAAAGACGACGAAGACGACAGCAACGACGGGCAGGAAGGCAGCTCCGCGGTCCTTTCGATCCTTTACGTTGGAGGTGGGGTGCGACGGGTTATCATTAAGTGAAATGCCGTGTCCACTATCTCTCGCCTCCTCACGCTTGGGCCGGGCGTCTTTGCGGGTCCCGGACTCGTTTCCTCCGTCGCTGGATATCGTCTCGGGCAGGATAATCCCTCCGTACGCTGGCGCAAGAGCGAACGGGGGTTATTAATAAGGCCGGCGCTATCTAACGCAATTAGAAGCTGAGAGACTCGGGCCCTGGGTATGTTCCACGGCCGGGCGCTACGTGAGAAGATAGTCCAAGTACTCTTCTCGCCTCTTCTCGCCTCTTCGCGCACTCTTCAGCCGTCTGGTCGCGCGCGCCGCCTTACTGGACGTTGCGACGGTATTTATTCACGCACAATGTACCTAATTTATTATCCGCTGCGGAGAACGTGCTTACGCGCTGCGCTAGGTGATAGTACGCCGAGCCACGGAAAAGGGTGGCATGTGCGGAGTGCGGTGTATGATAAAAAGGAAAAGTTGAATAGCGATGCGGGTTCGAGCGCGCGGAGGATCGTTAACGACAGAGTTGCATAGGGAGATTTTTGTAACTGGCGGCGCGTTGCGTGTATTTGATACGCGCGAGTGTCTGGAATGTGGGATATGGGGGACGTTGTGGGATTGCGAGGCAATTGAATGAATAATGAAGAATTGATTTTATACGGATGTATCAGAAGAAACCGTTCGTTCCAGACGGATCATCGGCGCCTTCGTCATCGAATAGATACTTATCGGTGGAGAGCCGTTCACGTTCGACCTTGCAGTCGCGGTGAAAGAACGAGAGGATGCTCGCTGCAAACGAACGCGACTAATGGCCGCGAACCTTGAGAGCGCTCCACCCGGAGGAAATCTTAATTATGTATAGAAACGATTTAATAACGTTATGACGCTCGAGTGGGAGGGTTGAAGTCGATCACGTTGATTAAATCGGACGCGAATCACGACGACAATTCCGGTACGCGGATCTGAACACAAATTAGCGGCCTGCTCGTCGACGCTGGTCAACGCTCGAGGAAAGGATGGGAACGGACGTGGATACTAATTAATTATGAACGAAACAAGTGCCGCTACCGATTGGACCAGATAAACGAGACTGCGCCCGGAGATTTATTAACGTTCCTACGGTCGATTAATGGTTAACGCGGCAGATAAGCCACGACTACGTTTTTCTGACATGCGCGCCGATGAAGTATTGAGAGGCAGGAAGACGAGTATCGGACGAAATTATCTGTGGATCATGTCGAACGATTCCATCACGGTTTTTGAGGAAACGAGTGCAAAACGGAGGTGCAAGATAATCGAGACAGATATAATTTTTATCAAATGAATCCGGGCACACGTACTCGCGACGGACAGGTGTATCACACTCAGGACGTGTGGCGTCGAGACAGTAACAGAGAGCAGTGAAAAACGGGAAAGACACGAATAATAATTAATTACGAGCGCATCAAACGACCGTCAGTCAGGCACCTGGCTGGATGAACGAGACTGTGAGAACAGATTTATTAACGCCTTCGAGCGGAGTGAAAAGTTTATACGCGGGACACACATTTCAGCTGAGTTCGCGTGACGTCGAATAAAAAGTAATAAGGAGCAACGGCATTGGCTTAAATACGCGAATCCCATTATCTCGCCGTTTACTTATTCATAAGACCCAGCGTAGGTGCCCCAGTCCTCGTCTTCCTGAATAACTGACCCGGCCAGACGCTTTTAAGGTACACCGCCAGGAGGAAATGCGATTCTGAATCGGGTTATCGATCCACTCACATAAGAGCGAAGAATGATACATTCAGACAGGATCTCTTGTGCTAACGGGCGGTATTCTTGCCCCGGCGAGGAGTCACTGGTCTAGTACGTCTTTTTCGGCAAGACGCGCGAATAGCTGGTGCATCAAGCGACGACCTCAAATTACGCCCCGTGAATAAGTCAGGAGACGTGACTCGCGACATCCTCGGTAGATCGTCGTGTGATTCATGTCTCACCTCAGTACGCGCGCGAGCTTAAAAATACCCCTAGCAGGAAAGTCGAGAACTCTTTGATTCCCCCCAACGCGATCATCTTGAAACCCTCGCGCTAGTCCGGAAGATAACCCGACACGCTTGAATCCGAGTGTCCTCTTAAGTCATTCATTCCGCGCGCTAATACACGTTAATGGCGGACCAATTAAGATAGAACCGAAGATGGGATAGTTTGTTGGTCTGCAAGCTGGTGGATGCATCGGGAGAATATCAGCCGACCACGGGACCGTGGCAGATAGAAACGAAGGAGTTGGAACTGGGACGAGAAGCAAGGGAACGCGAAGAAGAAGAGATATTTCTAGCGCATCATTACAGCAGCGCCGCGAGTCGAGAGCTAGTTACCGGAGGTGTCTCCTCGTAAACACTCGGACATTTACATAACGAGTGACATCTGCCGGCCCAATCATACACACCACTACCATCGCCAGCGGGTATTACCGCTTCTGGCATCCCATTCTACGTGCCACACTGTCTCGACGCGACTGGTCTTCCCGAGGCTTCACCTGCACACACTCGGTCTTCTCTTCACACGAGCACGTCGACGGAGAAACGACGAGGAATAATACGTCGACGACGAAGGCGCGCTTATGGCCCGTCCGGCCGCGTCATATCGAATATCTTCAAAGGGAGAGCGAGCACACTGGGCATTTAGAAGGTACAAGCGTCCTCGAGGAGTTCCAAGTAGCAATAACACGCGTGTATCCGTGCCGGACCGTTCAAGCAGCTTCGCTGCGAGGTGTGTCTTACGCAGAAATTGGAATCCTAACGACGGCGCGCGTTATCTGAGCATCCTTGACATTGAGTGCCGTCCGCAACTAACGCTTTTCCGCGCCTGCGGACCGTTATGGTAGCCGATACGTACGAATGTATTTGCGAAAGGCCGTTTTTGTCGCGAACTTATGACTCGCGGGAGCCACGTCGAATCTCATTTCCTTTATGGACGCGCTTCTGTTATTTACACTGTTCCTCGCAACTCGCTCCTCCTTCGGTTCGTTCGCCAAGGATGGTCTCGGACTCATCCTGGGGCGGGTAACCTGAGGCGCGTCGAATCGTACGTAGGTATATACGATCGTTATACCCACGTAGCGGACACGACCTAATTTGTCGGTGGAGGACGGTTAATTGGAGACAAAGGCCGATCGTGACTCCTCTTTCTCTCTCGCTCTTCATCTTTCTCGGTCTTATCGCTTCGTGGCTTCTCTCCCGTGCAACCCCATGTTTTTCTCTCTCCTGCCCCATACTTCCGTCTCTCCCCCCGTTGCTTCTCCGGACCGAACTCCACTCGGAATCGGCTCCTCTCATCGGGCCAAGTATGAAACGCACCGCCTCCCTCGTAATCCTGGATACGGTTGCTTTTTGTCGGTGCCACCTGTCGCTCGGGCAACCGCCCTCGATTCTTTATTCCGATCATCGGCCCCGATCCGCTGTCATATTTCTTGCCGTCCACGGTGCACGACGAGGCAATTTAGAGAACCCCGCGAAACGCCACTGCCACGCCACTGCCGCGCCACTGGAACTGGAACACCGTGGTGGTTTCACGGTCGTAACGTCGGGACACGGCTGTAGGTCGATCGGCGAGACCGATTGAATCGCGTATTTGACCGGGAGTCGCGAACGAAAGCGGAATGGCAAACGCGAAAATGAACCGTGTACTGCGATCGTAAACTCTTCTGCCGTCAATATTAATGTTGCGCTGCTGCAAAGCTGCGACGGTTTCGAGAAACGGTAAAGCGAAGATCGTCTGTGAGGTTTCAGGCAGTTTTGTCACTGGCCATCGTAAACGCCATCGTACGAATCCGGGATCTGACCACCGTCAAAGGCGTGAAGTGCAGCGAAAAGGAGAGATGGGGGTTCGAACGGGTGCGGCAACATATAATTATAGTAATTAGCGGACAAGTAATTAATTAGGTTTCGCACGTCGTTTGTTATTTCTCTGTGGACAGTGCTCTCGGATGGTACACGCGTAGTCCGTATATACGTCCTCCACGCCTACACATGCACGTACGTGGTTCGTGTCTACCTGTATTGTGCGTGCACGTGTACCCGCGAGCAAAGCACGTTACCTGTGGGGTTCTGTGTAACTACTATACCATGTCCCTATACGTCCACGTGCTGTAGGGGTTACGTCTTGATCCCAATTAACGAGCGATTTTTTGCCAACCGCGCCGCTGGACTCGGAGGGAACGAAGCGAGGAGCGAGGCTGCAAATTGTGGGACGACGACGGCAGTGGTAGGGTCCGATCGATCGATCGATCGGATCGATGTGAAACCGGGCGAGCCGCGATCGCGAGATCAGGACGCGACGGGGCATCGTTGACGTATCGGTATTCGTCGTTGGCGTTCTTCTTCTCGAGGGAACTCTTCTTCGAGGGAGGGAAGACGATTGACGACACACGACGCATGACATTTATCCGGCCGTAAGTACGAGAATGTATATTACCACGGCACGCTGTGCGTCATTCGCGCGATAACGGCATCTCGTAACCCATGCGTTTTAAATGATTTATGGTCGCGTCGACGCACTAATCTCGCCGGCCACATTGGAACGTCCGACGCGACGCTCGTCTTCTGCCGCACGACGAAATTAGCGGGCGCCGCTCATTATACGTGGGAGTCTCCTGCAGAATTTTTCGGCCAGTCTGCAGTGTCGTTGAGCGACGGCTCGCGATGGAAAACCTTCCGACGGACGGCTGATCGAACGCACGCCGCCTGACGAGTCCCGCGACACATCACTTCGGCGTCTATTAGCGCGACTATCGACTCTTGTCACGTCGACCCACGGAAACGTACTCCCGACTGACCGAATTGCCACACTCGCCGAATTGACTCTTAGCGCACGCACGCAAGATTGGCCGTGTACGCATTTGCCAAACATTCTGCGCACCTCCGAGTACCCTCGATGTTCTCTCTCCTCCTCTCTCTCACCCACACATTTTCGCGCACCCCAGCCCGGCACGAGACACGACGCACACGATACGCCTCACCGGCAATAAACATAATAGCGCGCGTCGTTAATTAAGTGGATTTTCAATCAAGATTCAATCAGTCTCGTTGTAAATGTAAATGCGTCGACCCGGCCCATTCAGCCCTCGCTCTTCTTGCCCCTCGTCCTTGCCGCTTCTCTCCACTCCGCAACAGACTCCGCGTACGTACCCGTCCGTTCCCTTGGCCGTTCTCGCAGACTCATTCTTTCTTTCCGCATCGTCGCGCTCACTCGGCCGCGCGCAGCCTGACTCTCCGGAAAGTGCAGCGGCGAAGAACTCGTAGGAAGAAGAAGGATCGATGCACTTCCTGCGCGCTTCCACGGCGAAATAGGAAAACCGGCCGTACCTCTTAATCCAGCAGTAAAACGCCGAGTAACGTCCGCGTTTTCTGTATAATTTTATTACGCTCACGTGCGCGCCCCTCGGTGCCCGGATTTGCGACGTGCATTAAGGAGCGAGCTTGATCGAAGGATTACGGACTTGGATCGGTCGCGGTCGGACGAGCCATCAGCCCGGATAACGAACGACCGTCGCTCTCGACGATCTCTGTGACCTGACTTTATTCTTGCTCTAGACCAAATAGCTTTACGACGGACGCGCGCCGGAGTGCGTCCGGTTTCGCTGGTGTACGTCACATTACGAGCGCCCGTGTGTGGCATTCCGTTTCTACTTTGCCATACTTTCGCGTAACAGTCGCTAGGTAAAGAATCTATATGACGTACGTACGTCGCACGGTCTAATTATATACCGTTGCCGATGCCGCTTTGCATAGATATTATTGACACGTGCACGTTTTCAAATTAGCGGACTGTAAATCTTTTGCGTTGCGGTCCGCGCGTTATCGCGCCACGTCAGGATACGTGTCTCACGATCCGTCAAGCGGCCATCATCTGATATTCCACGTTGGCGTTCTGATTCCTTGCAGCGGAGAAGACAGGCACATAATGCGGGCACGGCGGAATGGTAAATCAGGGAACGCGCGGTCCGCGTCAAGTCGCGGCAAACTTACGATCCGGCGTTATCCGCCGCCATGAAATACCAGCGACTGCGTATATCACGCGGCCGAAACAATGTATACAAATAGACAACGGACCACTACTTGTGCCTTCGTCGACGACGTCGCGACAGAGAGCTACTGGCAGTCGGCCACACCTTAAAGTCTTATAGCGAGCAACGCATTACGACGACATCAGACTGTGCGCGTTGCGAATAATGACGAAACGGCGTCCCTTCGAACTGGAGTGCTGCGGGTTGGTTACTGACAATGAGTGCCTCATTCGCAACTTTTTACAGACGCGCCCTGCTACTTGTCACGCCCTCGACCGCGATTCACTTTATGACGAGACTCGATTAACACGCTGAACGCTACATCGAGCGGCAAAAACGGAATTAATAAAAGTAAGTGATGAATACGGCGCTGTCTAAGAAATCGTCGGAAAAATGCCAGCGATATACTGCAGAATTTAGTATTTGAGCAAACAACGTACATTTGGTGTTGCGTAAGGTAGCGATAATGAAGTCTCCGCCGAAGCAATTGTATGTAAAAATGTATACTTACAATTATGCACGCTTTGAATAATACGCGGTAAACAGGAATTCAACGCTACTGTTTCCTTCCGTAATAAATCTTCGCGCCAGAATTTTTCACTCGAAAACGTAAATACGAGTGGACTGTGCTCTTTCAATTTCGCGTTTACCAACCCACCGTGCCCCTAATGGCTCGACTGAAATTCCACGCCGTCTCGCGGACGGCGCCTACGGTCGCTCCCCGTAAAACTGATCATCCCGATTACCGTCTCCGTCCGTATGATCTCAAATATCGAAATCCGAAGTAACGCAGAAAACCGCACGCCAAGGCGATACGGCGAGGATTAACGTACGCGACACGGTAGACGAAGAGGGTGTATCTTTATGGCGCGAACGCTATTTCGCACTCGAACAATTACGCTCGTACGCGTATGCAGGCCGCTGTCGCGATACGCGTCGATCGTCGTAGCACTCAGAGCCGGGCGATTGCATTTGCGGACGAGCGCGAAGGCGAATAGTGGATATGCAAATGTCGGGTCTGCTGAACGGCGAGCGAGTCCCGGCTGGGGGTCCGCGAAGTCGAGACAAAGTCACAGCAGGATCCACTCCCGCTCACTCCTCATGCCGTACCCAACCACTCTCCATTCTCCCCCGCTCGCCCGGCGTCCTTCGCTCAAATGAAATTTTCCGCGACATTGCGTTCGAATACGATTAAAGCGTGTACGGCGAACTGATACGCTCGAGAGGGAGTCTGGAGTCGCGAGTAGCCGGCTATCCTCTTCCTGCGCCCGGCGACGTTGCGAAATCGAATTCTAACTTGCAGCCAACGCGGCGCCCAGGCGCGTAAAAGCACGCGTGATTCATCGCCAAGTTACGAAGAGCGCGGACTAATTCTCGCCGGGTATCGATTTGTATGCCTTGAATTCGAAAGCTCGCGTGTCTCGCTCGCACGAGCACGCTGTTTCGGTTTCCCTCGACTAACGTTCCCGCACTTCGTGCACTTCTGCCGGCTTGTTACCGGCGAACAATGCACACACGGGCGCTTACAATTTACGGCGCCGTTCTCATCACGTCGCGCGGTCCGCGCGAGCGGAATGATCAAAAATGAAAATTCTCGCGCTTTACAATTAGCGGGGCGAGTTTAATTAAAATAGGACGGAAAGTTACGGCTAGGGCTTGATTATCGTAAGAGCGCCGAAATATGGGAAGCGTACCAACGGCGTCAAGGAAATAACGCGCGCGCGCTTGCGACATTATTTGTTTTGCACGCGCGCGCGATCCAATTAACCCGCGCAGCAACGGGTCTAATACTTCATTCGCGAAATTGCGTTTTTTAATGACCCCGCGGACGACCCCCTGCGCGCGAAGAATTCGTTTTCGAAACGTTTGTGCTTCGGCTTTGTTAAAACTGGTTTTTATTGAGATGGTGGAAACTCCGTTTTACTGATATACTGATTTTCGAAATATAATGATTATGACGATTTCAATGTATGTTGATTCGGTTACAATTATGGCATTCCGCCAACATCTATAGTGACCGTCCCATTATTCCACTATCAGGGAGTGAAGCGCAGCTTATATACTTGCAAAGTGCACACACTACCGCATCAACTTTCTAATTAATGATTCACTACTGGAACGACCAACAAGAAATCAAGTTTACAATTCCAAGAAATATATGATGATGCGTGTATGCAGGTGTCCATCAATGTAGGGTAATTTAAAGATGCAGAACCGTGCGATTCGATGAACCACTGAACACTGTATGCACCGACGCAGACTTTAACTAGGCCTAAAGGTTACCCGGCTCATATCCATAGACGCCTTGGGACAACTCAAGACGAAGGGTCCTAACGATCACATTTTCCACGATGCAGTTACAGAACTCGACACGGCCTCAAGGCGGGGTCCGCAATTTGCGCACAAATTCTACATGGTTCTGCTTGATGCAGTAGACAACGTATCTGCCACCGCCTAGAGCCGTCATTCGTGTCACCCACGCAAGTCGTTCGCCGGCATCTATCAACTGCGAACGCTCGTGACTGCGACTAAACGGCCGGCATGAGCACGTTTTGAACGTCTTTATACGGCACGAGTAGCCGGGCACAGAAGGAGAACGGTAAAACCTGCGAAAGGGAGAGTCCGCAGGCGGAAGCTTGTAAAAACATTCGAAAACATTCGCGACGCAATGTATCACGGACGACGATTCGCCGCCTTATAACGAAACAAGACATATCTCGGAAGCGGTCCTTCAAATATTAAGTCGGAAATTCGACACGGTCCCTCGCGATTTTGCTCACACCGCTTTTGTTGTGCAGAAGAAGAGAGGCGAAAGAGTCGGAGCACAGGGAACGACCGAGGAAAAAGAAGGAAGATTATCGAAGAGATGCACTTCGTCGCACATCAGCTGCTGTCAGTTTCGATCCAAGGCATTCTTCACGTTCGACACCGCGACAAGGCATTTTTGAGACGACGAGAAGAGGAACGGGATTGTTCGACGGTGACGGAAGAAAAATCAGTGGTGACTGTTTTTAGTCCGTGCAAAAAGAGGCAGTGGAATAGCATTTCAAGCGCGTGTAGGTCCTGCGAACAAATTCTTGCCTATTGATAAGCGTTGTAGGAAACGACCGCTTTCTAGATGGCTACCTGAGGGTGGAGTCACCCTTCTACTGGAACGGCATCATTTGGTGCGTGTAACGATCTCGTTCGACCGGTACTTTCGACGACGATCATTTCAACTACTCCGCACAGCATTCATAAAACGGTGCTTCTAGCTTTACAAGAAAATATTACCCATACCAATGATTATAAGTAAACACGTCAACTATCGCACTTGTTATAATTGTTCATCCCGAAATTATAGCCATTAATTCCTTATTTCTGACTCAGCCTTATTGAAAACCAAGATTTTCCGTTCCGATCAAATTATCCCAACATACGCGCACTCCCACGTCCAACTACGCAAGCTCCGCATAAGTCTCCTCGCGACTCAACAACCGCACACCACATCGACGATAAAACCCAATCGCGCCTGGCATTCAGTGAAAGTGCATCGCGCGCCAATTTGAACACTCTCTTAACACGTTGACTGCCATGCGTGTTTTACTACATTAAACCCGCAACGTGATGCAGTACTACAGAATATGATTGAATCGTGCAAAATGAAAATAATGCAAAGGTATCGGAGACCAAAGAATTGAATCACTATTTAATATTAATTGCATTTACAAAATTATAAATGCCACCGATTGGGTATTTTTTGAATTTTTCGTGAAACCTTTTGCGCCGGTCACCGGTGACCACCGTGGCAGTCAAAGTGTTAAAGAATGCAGTGTGGTACATTTGGAAATATAATGCGATGAAATACTGCAGAGTATGATTAAATCGTGCAAAATGAAAATAACGCAAAGGTATCGGAGACCAAAGAATTGAATGACTATTTACTATTAATTGAATTTACAAAATTATAAATGTCACCGATTGGGTATTTTTTGAATTTTTCGTGAAACCTTTTGCACCGGTCACCGGTGACCACCGTGGCAGTCAAAGTGTTAACACTTTAACGACCGCTAGCCAATTAATCGACGTTTCGGTTCTAACTGCTATTGACCGGTAGCCGATTAATCGGTTTTTCAGTGGTCAACGGGTATATTAGATAAAATAAATATCAGATGATATTATGACAATTCTAAATGACAATAAAATTACGCTGCTTTGAAGCCAAAGAATTCTCAACAACACCTTCAATATTTTTCAGTTATAAAGCTTTACAAATAGGCACATACACAATTCCTGCGCGATATCCAAAACAGAGTCGGTCGTTAGTGAGTGGCATCTTCAGTCAATAGCGGTCGGTAAAATGTTAACAAGCGCAGTCTCCGCGGGTTTAAGATCGAGAACTTTCTCATGCGCACTCGTTCGCGTGTCGCACCGCATCGGACTTCCACTCTCATCGCGGCAGTGGTGGATCGGCTCGTCTAAAAAGTTCGCGCGCGCGGAAGCGTCCGAATATAAGTGACGACGTGGATATGGGATCGTGTTGGAATAGAGTGGCTCACTGCGAGGTGGTTCGCCAAGAGCAATATACGCGTCATATATCACCTGGCTGTAGCTAATGCCCGGGAAGGTGTGCGTGAGGCTATCTGCGCGCCATAAAACACTCGCTCCGCTGCTCCAGGAGGGGTTGCTGGCTGTTGCGCGGGCTCAGTGGCGAGTGTCACCGCAGGTGCGGACATTCTCATCATAAATACCTGGCCCCGCTACAGCCGTAAACCGTCTGGTGAACCTAATTGGGGCGTGGCTGCGGTTACACCTTCGAGACTTCGCTTCGCTACATCGTCCTTCGCACCTCTTCCTTCACCTTCACTTCCGACACCTCCTGCGCATCTTCTAACCCCTTTCTTCGGCACTTCTCGACTATCGCGGGTACAGCGTGCGTGTGACAACGGGCGGCTGAGGAGATTTTTGTTAGGTATCGGAGAACTGAGTAATTCCTGTGGCACGGTGGTAGTCAGGAGAAATTGATTGGGCCACGCTCGGTTATTGAGTGAAGAAAATAACAGAGAAATGTGACAAAGTGTATAGGTGGAATTTGCTGTGGCTACCGTCTGAAAGCCGCATTCGCGGTTTTATAGAAACCACCGATAACGGTGTCAATATTACGCAGCTACGAGATTCGACTTATGACACTGACCTTAATAAGTCCCAGGATTAGTCAGATAAAACATCTCGAACGCACAAACTCGTATTTATGAAGCTTCGCCGATCTAACGCGTATTCACAATGCCAATCTGTTCCCTGTGAAAATATCCGAACGTCAACTTTGGACACGCCAGTACCGATCACGCGTATAACATCATCCTCATACCGTTAGGTTCACCTGGCGAGGTGCAGAGAGAGTACGAGAACAGACGAGAGAAGAAGAGGAAGCGAGATCGTGCTGTTGGTGCTCGTTATCGCGCGCAGATTCATGCCAACGGACAGTTAAGGCCGTGGTTCGAGCTGGATGCTCGACGCTATAAATTCGGTCGAAATAAAGAGAGTCCGCGAGCGAAAGGGAGACGGAGCGAAGATAAGAGAGAAAGGAGCAGGGCGCGATATAGGAGGCAGGAGAGAATGGAGCGAACCCAAAATGATTCGAAGCGCTTAAATGGGGAGGTGTGCCGGAACCGGCCTACCTTTTAACGCTCTCGCATCCACCCCCGCGTGGAAACACGCACGAGGCCCATTACGGGGAACACCTCGAATAATCGCGCGTGTTCCACGTTCGAGAGAGCTCTGTTACGGTTAGACAGCTTCTCATCACGACGTGTCCGAGTGCTCCGTATTTTTTGTCTTGACATCGTGTGAGGGCCAGTTATTATGAGATGTAAGAAGGTACCGGCACGTAACAGAAATTTCGATATCCCGTATTCGCAACAATTGTGTGAATGTCACCTGACGGTGCGGTCAGCGTTTTAACACTTTAACTGCCGTGATGGTCATCGATGACCGACGCAAGAGATTTTACTGAAGATATAAATACTGAAGGTATAAATACAGTTATTGTTAGAATAGTGATGCGATCCTTTGGTCTCCAATACCTACACATTATTTACATTTTGCATAATTCAATCAAACGCTGTAGTATTTCATAACATCGCCGTTGTGATACAGCAAAATACGCCCGGCAGTCAACGCGTTAACACAAAATCTCGGAATGATGATCCAAAATATTCGCAATAGGTAGCAATTATTATTTTATAATTGCAGTTGTTGTTAGAATAGTGACGCGATCCTTTGGTTTCCAATACCTGCACCTGCACCTTGTCTGATATAGCAAAATACGCCCGACAGTCAATGTGTTAACACAAAATATCGGAATGATGATCCAAAATATTCGCAATGGGTAGCAATTATTATTTTATAATTGCAGTTGTTGTTAGAACAGTGGCGCGATCCTTTGGTCTCCAATACCTGCACATTATTTACATTTTTCATAATTCAGCCAAACGCTGCAGTATTTCGTAGCATCGCCGTTCTAATGTAGTAAAATACGCTTGGCAGTCAACGTGTTAACGATCAACCAACGCTGAACTTAAAATCATTGACAACGAAGGAAGATAACAGTCCCTAACAAAGTGATCGATGCCGCACCGCGATAAACAGGACGCGTTTAAAATGTAAGGAACTGTAAGAAAGCGACGGTCGAAGAAATGAGAGCCGATCAATGAAATAACTGGTCTTTCTCTAGCATTTTTCTTCCTGTATTTCTCGTACTCACCACCGGTAGCGACGGGACACGGTGAGAGGAGGCACGAGAGCACTCGAATCACTCGGCGTCAGAGGGTGTTGGGTTAGGATAACGTCGGGACGCTGGTTGCTGAAGCGCCGGTCGGTTTGTTGCTCGAGCGTGTTTGAACATATTTGCTCGACACTCGAGGCGACGGGAGAAGGCACTCACGTTATTGGCTCGGAACTTTTCAACGGCGAACGAGTTTCTCTCCTCGCGGGGAACGCTTCCTTCGCGCCTCGCGCCTCTCTTTCCCGCTTTCAGATATCGCTCTTCGCGGAAAATTATCTCCCATTCGTCGAAACGCACGCAACGGTATCCTTCGGTCACGGCGTGTGGACTAGTGCGAGACCTTTTTATTCCGAGGCCGCGTAATATGCATAACGGGCCGACGTGATGGTAGAATAATTGTTAATACCGACAGTGATGACTTGGAGGGTCGGTTCCGTATGACTGACTTACGCTATTGACCTTTTTTCTAGAGATTCAACGCCTTGGTTTGTTGATTGAGAGAGGGGGCAATGATAATTCCGCGCGGATGGAGGTGACATAATTAATTCGTTTTCCGCCTGTGTTTTGAAAACATCAGGCACACTTGCCGATAAACAAGTACCCGAAAAGGGACTCAGATGGGTGAGTCATTGTTATCCTCAGGACGCCGTTCGTTGCACATATCCACGGGCAGTTCGGATCGATACCGTATCTTTCGCTCCGATCTATTCGACGTTCGCGTCAAAGAGTTGTCATTCCATCGCGACCGCGTTGCGCATGAAAAACGTACGCGATACAAAACGCACGAACTCGGCCGTGCGCGCGTTGACCGCCTCTGCGATGTTCGATCCGGGCAAATAACAGGCCTCGTTAGCGACGAAGCGTCGAAATTCGTCGCGTTCGTCGGCGGATGCGGAAGAATTCGCGAGGCTTACCGTCGTAAATAACTGAAAATGTATTTCAGGTGACGCGACTCGCCGACAGGTGCAGATGACGCTAATACATTAACCAACTTGGGAATATCTCCGAAATTACATTTAGACGCGCGCGCATGTCTTATCGACTTCGTATAAACACGCGGAACAACCCTCGCGCTGCGGAATACGCGAAGGGGACATAAATAATGCAAGTTCGCGCAACGCTCGATTAATCGAGGCGGCGACAAGAATTTATCGGGCCGCGCGATACGTGAAACGTGCGCTCTCGTATTTAGAGGCGAAGTCGTTGAGGGCGGCTATCGAAGACGACAGGTGCCAGGCGATCGTACACACTTAACCGGACATTGTCGCGCGTCGCTTTAAAGGCCATTTGCGAAGGTGCAACCTAGCGAAAGAGAGGGACGAAGACAGAGACCGTTTCCGCTCACTTGTTTACCCGTTTAGTTGGCCATCGCGTTCTAACCCCTTAAAGTGGCATCAACGAGCGGCATTAGACGTAAATTGACTGGCTCGTGCTAGACATTTGCGCGGGCGTGTGTGCGCGACACGTTCGACGCACGTAAGATGATTGTACACAGGGAACTGTGACGAGGTGGACGCGAACAAGGAAGTACCGTAGGCCGCGTAGGGCGAGAGGATGAAGATGAGGAGGAAGTAGTGCCGGTTGGCGGGGAGCAGAGCGGAGCAAGGTAAAGAAGAGTGCAGCTAACAGGGTAAACATGAAGCCAGTTAACCGCTCAAATATTTGTACCTGCCCGGATCCCGGAGCGTTATCTCAAACACGCACTGGCTCCTACGAGGAGACGCCAAGAAAGAGAGAGTGCCGGTTGATTCGCTGCTCGCCTCTATTAATGAAAGGCCTCCTTTAACGACGAAGGAAAGAGCGTAGACAATAAAAAGCCCCGACAACGTTCCTGCTTTTTTCCGCGTTCGTTTACCCTTCCCACCCTCCCCACCTTTCCACGCCACGTCGTTTGGCGATATGAGAGCGACTGTCTCGTGTTGAATGTGCGGCTGGCGATAATCTAATCTACGTTATACACCCCCGGGGTAGACGTTCGGCGTTTCGCGTCTTCGTCACGCTTTCGCGCGTGCTACGGGAGAAAAAAGGCGCCGTTGTTGTTCGGTGGTGTACGTAAGATCGCTGACCGACCGCGAGGACACCGCAATCTCCGCACAGATTAGTGCGATAGACGTGAGAATAGCTGCGGGGTGCAATGCCAAGACTGTTTGCTCGTTTAATACCTTTTACGATACTTCCTGCCTGATATTCTTAGGGGCAAACGCAATCACGTTCGTTATAAACAATCCCGGCGATAGCGAATCTGTGAACGTACAAACCAAATGAATGCTGTGCACACAAAAACATACTGTGCAAACAATGCCTTCGTAAAATGTATACTTTTACCATTTCTGACCGTTTTTCTGACACATCGAAAATGCCGCGGTGACGGTAAATATATTAAGGTTGACAGCTGTTGTCACGTAGACGCGGCTTCGGTGATCAGCAGTTACTTGCCGGCGTCACGGAGACGTGACTTCGCTGTATCATAGTTCACACGCGATAGTACTATATATGTAGATGGTTGCCAAACCGTTCGTTGAATTAATTATTAACGATCGCATCCCAAAAATTGTAATAGACCAGTGTTGAATGTTTAACCCTTGAACAGCCGCTATCGCGTACGCATAATTTTGATTTGTTTTCGGTGAAAGGCACGACCTCAAATTGTTAACACGATGACTGCCGTGCGTATTTTGCTGTATTAGAATGACGATGCTATAAAATACTACACCGTTTGTCCGAATTATGCAAAATGTACATAATGTGTAATTGGAGACCAAAGGATCGCGTGACTATTCTAACCATAACTGCATTTATAAAATAATTATTGCTACCCATTGCGAATATTTTGGATCTTCAGTAACATCTCTTGCGCCGGTCAGCGGTGACCATCACGGCAGTCAAAGTGTTAATAGATTAAAATTGCATAAGTATGACGAAACGGCCATCAAGAACCGGTCGATCGCAATTCGATCCGCGATAATTTTCATATTTTTATATCCCATCTACCTATGTTACTGAGACATGTTCCTACCCAAGCCATAAGACTTCATCACCATCCAAGTTCGCCAAAGTGAAGACACCTGCTCTACAACCCAACCAGGTCCAGCACGGCGCAGGGTCATCACCAGATGCGCGCGATACAAAATTGCGAATATCTTCGTTTCAGCCACCGGCAATATCCCGCCCGCGCAGAGCGAATTAGAGGCGAGCAGATCTCGGGAGTCACGGGGGTTCGGCGAGTTTCTCTAATCGGCGCTTCGATCACCGGATTCGAGGGAAGTCGTAGAAGCACGGGAAGGATAAATCGCAGTTATTAGCGCGAGATTACGTGGGTTTGCGCTCAGATTGGCTCACCGTCCGGGGGCCAAATCCAAAATCTATATATCTGACGACCCAGCGACCGAGGTTGTGGACTTGGTCTCCGACCGCTCGAAGAACAAGGGAAACGGAGGGAAGAGAAAGATGGATCGACAGAGAGCGACGGAGAAGCCATGACGTGCGCGGAGGGCGGCAGGGGGGATGTAAGAAGATTCCGACGCGTGCACATTGTTAGGGGAATCAGATTAGCCGCCGAGCCTGATGTATGTGCTCTGCCAGTAACGTACCGTGCCGAACTCGTACCTATATACAGCGCATTGCCCTGTTTCGTTCTCACACGCGCAGCGCACGGTTCTGCTTTCTTCAAGCTCCGTGTCTCGATCTATTCCGCCGCTGATGGAAGCTAATACTGCCCCTCCGATACTGGAGTACTACCGCTGTTCACGGATTAAGATCGATCTTGCTCTAAGTAACTGCTAAGCACCGTCCGTCGAAGTAATACTTCTTTTCATGGCGCCCGACACGCAACCGACCGAGACGAGTCGGCAAGCAACGGGCGTAAATCCTGACGTGACTGCGGCGTCAAGTTTTCCAACGCAAAGCGGAGGGAGAGTTGCGGGGGAGACCGGGTAAAAATCCTCTGCTAATGGGAATAATCGAGGCTAAAAGTGGACCGAAGTAGTTTGAGCGGAAGATCGTAGTGCGGGGGTCGGTGAAATTTTTGGACGGGTAGCAACGTAAACATTGTCGAGCCACGAGATTAATGAGAATTCTTTCGAGCGGTTTAAACTACCGTTTCGTCGAGATGTCGCTATTTATACGTGATAAATCAGACACGGGTCCACAACGCGGTATCGTCAACGGGACAAGAGCGAGTAGCCGAGATGAGGACTGGGATAATTAAAAGCCCGATTCCCCGCGATTTAAGCGTGGGATAATTTATTAGCCGTAATCCAAGATGCTATCTCTAGAAACGCGCAACGATCCGAGATGTACAAATGCGAAAAAGTGAGTGCGAAGACGAGATACAAGCGAGGAAGAGGACGCATGTCAAAATATCGAGTACAGCGTGCAATAAATTTCGTTAAGATAAAAATATATCGATCACCTTCACACAGCGTAACCTCTGTAAAAATTGAAGGAATCCATTGTAATCTTATCACGATAGCCATCGTCACGTTCGAACTACACAAAAATTAGTCACGTAAGTATCTGCCGATTAAAAACCATTACGCGCAATCGATATGAAATTACATTTCCTCTCTCCGACATTCAACCGCTGTGTGAGGCTCTTAAATACGAAAGCAATGATTGATGATCCTTCCCAGTTTCATCGTAAATTCCGCTAACGAAGTCCCCGGAATCCTTTAATATTTCACGTGGATCGGGTTTTTCGCCGCGGCAAGAGATTCGCTCGCAGCACGACGCAGTGTGCCACGGCGGACATAACGACTTGCGCACGTCCGACGTCCACGCCCGCATCGTCATGTTAATTCAACTACACGCCGCTAATAAAACGTTCACCCGCTCGTTATAAGACCGCGCGCGCTGCCTCCGTAATTCATATCTTCATATCGGACCCCGGTATCAATTTTTTCCAACACGCCCGTCCGTTATTTCATTAAGCAAATTTACCATTTTTCGCGTCGAAACGACATAAATTACCGACGCACCGAGCGGCGGACGACAACGACGTTCCATGTCCGTTAGGAGGCGCGTTCGAGGCATAAGGCAGCAGAAGCGGACCTCCAAATACGAAGCAGGCAGACACGATCAACACGCTACACGGACAACGATGCCATCGAAGGTGGACATCGTCCTACACGCGTTCCATAAAGCGTGTACAGGTAAACGGTCGGCCGCTCGCGCGCGGGATGAGTCGTCGCGAGAAAACGTGGGAACAGATCGACGATTTGCTCGCTAGCAAGAGACAGCGCGAGCTGGTATCGGCAGAGAGAGAGGGCACACGGAATTCTGTACGCGGGAGCCTCTTACGGCGCGCGGTTTCTTGTCCAACGGAGCATCCCGCGTGGGTAGAATCAATTACCCGGCGAAACGCGCCTCGGCAGACGGCACCTGGGCGCCTTCGATCGTCGTTAACATTTAAATACGCACACCCACGAATAATGCGCCGCTCGATAAATCCTGCGCGATTGTGTCGCGGGATAATGGTAACAACGGTGCCGATGACGTCCAGGGTGGAAGCTGGGAGGGAGGAGTTGTTTTTTCTTTTTCGTTTTTTTTTTTCGCACATGAATAGCAGCGGGAAGCATGTGCGGCGCAAGCGATTTGAGAATTTGAGAGAGATAAAAAATGCATGCGGGATGGAATATGTTTATGCGCGGTAACCGTTGATTATAGTCGGGAACGGCGTAGACGCAGGAAATAGTATCGTTCGGATAGTCATTAGCGGTAGCGTATATACGGGTGATTGACGGAAAGCGTAAGTACATGCAAATCGCACGTAATCACACGTCGATTTTGAGCCGTTTTTCAAGCGTCACACAATGGGAATCGGAGACTGGTTAACGTAATCCGAGACGTCGTAAAAAGTGTACAGGCATTACGAAAGAGCGAAGTCCTCGGAATACGTCGGCGGAGTCGAGGACTTTGCGACAGTATAATTTCCAATATCCGCCAGGTGACTTATTGGCGCCGATCGTCGCGTCGATTATCGGCGATCATCGCTTATGATGTATGAACGCGATTGAGCGGATTCTTTCGGAAGCTTCTGATGGGCGTTCGCAACGAGTCGATTGTTTGCAATCGTTTTTGCGCGCGCGTCTCGATTCCGCATTACAGTCGACGTTGCGTCCGGAATTTGTTCTCCTCCCCCTGCAAATCATTCACTCGTCGAGCCGGTAACGTTCGCCGGGTAGACTCGGACTCGATACAATTACGGCGACACCGAGTGACTAATGTCTTTTTTATCTGCTCCCCTTCATGCTCATAGCCGAGCCTGAAGCCGGGCGATGTCCGTTATGCGTCGTTAATGCGTCTTCTCGCTCGCGCATTCGGGACCACCCTCATTTCTTGAATCGAACTTCTCTCCTAACTCAACCCCCCTTGTTGCCCCACACCACCGCGCAGACGGCCGACGGAGTAGATTTAAACTTGCCACACCGGTTATCGACTAATGGAATCAACGGATGGATGCACGTCGAAGTTAAACACGATCAAACCCCTAACGAGAGGGTGTGACTTAAGAGGCAGCGGCTGAAAGAGAAACACGCCCGCACAATGTTCGCGCGCGCCGTTTTAATTTCCGGATATCATTAGACTCCAACGGGAGGAGCGGGTGCGATCGTGATCGGTCGCCGAAATCAAGTGACGAACACGCGACCTGAGCGATAATATTGAACAAACCTATATACATGTTACACAAAATAAAAATTTACTCACAGCTCTTCATAGAAAGCATCACACTGCGTTGCACCGTGTTTCGACACTTACCTGAAACAGAAATAAACAGACGGTCATTAACAAATCCAGGAGCGTCACGCATTATTAAAACCGCAGGCGTCTTCGTCGAACGCATTACACGCGCCGTAACCACGGCCAATAAAGGGTGCGACGATAAAATTCAATTGATCGACGAGCGCGAAGACTCGCGCCCGCACCTTCCGCCACCCTCCCGCAAGTACCGAAACGAGCGTCGCTACATGCTTGCGCGTGCAAGGTCGAAGGCGAAAGTGGGTAGCATGCCGTTCGGGGGCTGATTCCGTAGAAGTAGACGGGAGGATTCTGAAAGGGAGAAGCTCCTGAGCGTACTCGTAGTCTCGTCCGCGGACATCCGCAAACGCCAACACAGATGCGCACCCCCTCCTGACGCCACTACCGGTAATGGTACTTGGTGGCAAGACTCTTTTGTGGTGTGAGAACGGTATTGTCTTTTTACGGCCTCCGCAGGCACCGTCGTGTTTCCCGACGCCCGAGGGAGCACCTCTCCTAGTTCTTCTCGTCCTTCTTCTCCGGCTCCACCCCCGCGACCACCCTCCTCCGGCATTATCCGGGAGAGATCACCTTTTTACCGGTCGTTGCGACCTCGTCATTCCGCCCTTATCTCGAGACCCCCGAGAAGGGGAAATTGGAGGTGGAAGACGGAAGAGAATGGAAGAGGGCGCACCGAGAAAGTGAGAGACTGTATCGAGAGGCGCGAGGAAGTGAGTGCGAAGGAGACGGAGCGTGACGAGGTCGTCAAATCCGGAGGGCGATTGAAAATTATACAGGGATCGTCTTTACGAGCGGACGCTTTAGCCGCGCCGAGGTGAGCGCACTTGGATATACCGCACGTCCTTTGCCGGCTTCTTTTAGACAGTGTGGCGATATCTGCGAGACCCCGGGACAGTCAAAAGCTCGTCTTCCCGGGAACTTTATGGCACGAGCTTTCACCGCGGAAATCAAGTGTCCTGAGAGATCGCGGCAGAGTTGGAACGGGTGGGGAAGATGTTGAATCGTGCGTGGTTGGCGTTACGGTATGGAAACGTTCGGCGGCCAGGTGCCCCCGAATGCGCGGAATATTTGTATTGCCGCAGCGTTCGATTGAAAGCAAGATTTATGGCGGCGTAAAAACGTACAGGTGATTTTCAATATCAAAAACTGAATCGAAAGCGATATATTACGTGTTCTCTGTAATTCGGTGCCAAAATATTTTAGCCATGCTAGCGTGCCCCCATGCGCTTTGTCTTCTGCTGCTTTAAACGCTGTTTCGGTATCTGATTAATTCTGTGCAAATTACATCCAAAAACTTGTCGCTGGATAAACTTTTTGCCACAAGTTCTGATCTCATATGTAGCGTTCCGAGCTGACGCGAGTCTTCGATCGGCGAGGTGAGATTCTAGGGAAAGCTGTTTCGGAATCTCGGGTTGTGAGCTGGATTTTATGATACTGGAACCTTCATCACTCAGGTGCCTTCGAATACGTACACATCACGTCTCTATCTCAGCATAGTTCTATTGAATCCACATTTTATGAGGGTGTTGTAAAAACGTAGGGATCGTTGTAAATATCGATGTATTACAAAATCGTCGTAACTGGAGTCGGTATATAATGGCTAATAATGTTAACTTTATGTTTACAACCGCCGTATATTTTGTGATGTAAATTTAGGGAGAAGACGGGCAGACGTACGTTAACGGACAGTTCGCGCGGATCACGTTGCTAATAACTCCTGAGTACGTCTCGGTATACAGAATAGCATCTAATTCCAAAGATTTCCGGCGGAAACCTTCGCCGGTCATTAGTACCCACGCTCGTAACGTCGACCATCTCCGCAACGATTCATCATTACCAGGCGCTTGCTACATTCTACGTCCCAAACTGATGTACCGTCTTTACGACAATAGACATTTTAATTGTACCGAGAAACACTTGATTGAACAAAACAGATAAGCGTGCACTTTATTCTGCCTTGTGCGTACCCAGAAAAAAAAACCGATCGATTAAACAAACTCCCACTCGTGATTTTGCATTACGTGTTATGCCAGCACACCAAAACTCGTGTCGTTTAGCTGATGAGCGTCAATTGTACGTCCTTCCGCCGACGTACGTAATTAATTCCACGCGCCGAATCTCTGGGCATCGCCTAACGCACCAACACTTGAAAAGCATCATGCAGTTGTACGTAGGGTATGTTATTGGTGTGGATGTGATATTAATAGCTACGCAGTAAAACACTCTATGACCCAGGGCGGTGGGGCGTAATGCTATGACAAGAGAACATTGTCGCAGTTACTAAGGAAGATGAAAAGGACAGTCAGTTAGCAACGCCGAAAAGTATCCGATGCGTTGTGACCAACTCCGGCACTGACTTGAGATTACAGTAAAATTTCATATAACACGAGTAATACGTTGCCGGTTGTATGAGGTCGCGTTATAGGATATCGGACTGTAAGAGACTTTTTTTTATACAACATGTATTATATAAATACACGCAACAGGTACGAAATGATTCTCATGTCAAAATTGTTTTCTGTGTTTTGCCTATTAGAACCGAAATAATTACGAAACGGAAAAAATCGTTAGCGATGAAGATAACGAGCTGTGCCATGCTCGACTGAAGTGAGCCGTGAATTCCTACATTTTATTATACCGCGCCTCGTACGAGAATCGCGTTATAGGGAAAAAATCGTCGCAATATCTTTAGTGCGTTGCAGGAATTCGCGTTACACGAGTATCAACGGTATACCGGAGTACATTAATAAGCAGGCTTAAGGCTATTTCTCATGATCATTTCCTCTTGCGCGGTCTTTGCCATCCGACGATCTAAATTCAATCCAGCCTGCGTGAAATTAATAGCGATCGCCGCTCGTGCATATTTTATTAGGCACGATTAGGCAGTTAGTCACGAAACAGCAGGGCGGTAATCAGCGAGTCCGGTAATTGGTCTTTCTGCGGACAGAACGACAGGCGATGAACTTGTAAATTACGAATTACCGACAACGGCGGTGGTGGGAAGGATTCGCCGTAAATGTCATCTTTTTCGAACTCCGATGATATTCACGAGCCTCATAAGAGACACTGACGACGCGCCGATGATCTTGCGTGGTGCGTCTCGTTAGACACGCTGCTGCCGCACGACTGTACAATTTGCTTCCACTCGTTGTCAGCCGCGATAATATAACCGCTCCATTAGTCGGCCCGTATAGAAATAATAAACTGATACGCCGCGGATGCCGCGAGCTGAGGGACGTTAATCTCGATTTGATGACTCGCGCGATATAAATTGCACCGGATCTTATGAACGTCATTGAATGGCTAATCGAACCACGCCTCCGTTCTCTGTCTCGCCTCGCGCTGTCAATTGTGTCGTCTCTCTCAGACGCGCCGCCGACTAGGTGGTCCTGCGATTTTTAGTAGGAGGCAATCTTGGAATTTCCAAAGAGACGAGGCAACGGTCCTTTTACGGAAGACGGAAAGCGATCGGCGCGACTATAACACTAATTTGCGATACGTTCTTCGCCGGCCGTAATCAACCAATTACGCGGACATATAACGGCGCTAATGTATATGATAATTTACGCCACCTTAGGATAGTCGGTTACGCAGGAGTGAGCGAGCTTGATTTTCATTGCGATGACAGTGAAATAGTTTCCTTGTGCGGCCGGCATGCGCGATGCATTGCATTCCTCTCATTACTTTAAGAGGCCTCTTCGCACCTCTTACTTGCTTACCGATTCTCACGAGAGGCCGGCGCGAACGACGGTCGCGTAGTTCTGTCGGCACATAAATAATTCAAGCTATCGCGCGGACGAATCGTTTTGCACTCCGCTCTCAATTAAGTGACCCGCATCCTTTGCGAACCGGCGAAAAAGGCAGGCCGATGCTCGGACGCCGCGAGATGAAGCGGGACGGAAGAAAAATAAGGTGCGGGGAGGGAAATTCTACGTGGAACACGCGTTGGATAGGTAATTAAAAGGTAATTTTCGTTTACCCCTTCCTACCGCCGGCTGGTATTTAGCGTTCACGTTTACGTTCACATATTTTCTCGATAAGCGTGCAACTCGCCTGTAATCACCCCTAAAATACTTTGAACGCCGTAGTCGCCGAAAAGACGGCGATACAGAAGTGCGGACACAAAAAATTCCTATTACCGCGTATGATACTATATAATGCAGAAACAAATGTTATTGAAAAGATTATTATTGTTTGCGTTTATACGTCCATACTTTCCCGGTATTTAGCTGTAGGCCGAACTGAAGCATACGAACATTTTCAGCTGCTGCCTGAATTTTATAATGAAAAATCTCATAGCAAATGGTCGTCATATTTTATGCAATACTAATCTGTGCAAAAACAGAAGATGCGGTTATTCAAGGCCTGATTATTTTTACAGCCGTTCGAAATTTGACTTCGTTCTTGCCTATATGTCACAGTCAACGATGCGAACTTTGTCTGTATCAAATCGCCGGATCGAAATTTCAAGCAATCGCCTGACAAACGCGGCGAAAAATGGTCATGTTACTCGCAGCGCAGGGGAAAGATCAGATGATTACGGTTATGCGCGACTTCAGATTTCCATCTTGGCCCCAGAAGGAAACGCGGCATGGCGAGAAAGTTAATGCCTCGCCACCTTAATGGGGTGCCTTCGTAAGTAAGCCCTCCACTCCCACTTCTTCTCGCAGCAACCACCCTCCGAGAGTAGTACGCCTACTCCTTACTCTTCTCCATTACAACGGCGCAACCTGCAGACTCCATACGTTACCGCCACAGACAGCCTCAAATTGCTTCATTAGCCGTGTGATATTTTATATAAATTGAGGAGCTAGATTACGGCACGGCAGCATCGGCGAAAAATTCGTAATTAGACCGGGCAACATTCGACGTCATCATCGCTTGAGGTCGAGAAAAGACGAGAGGGACGAACCATCGTGGAATCGGCGCGACGCAGAAATTGCGAGCGACGACTCCACGGACAGAAATGAACAGCATAGCGAGAAATCGAGATAGAAACCGTCTGTGATGAGAAAAAGAAACGGAAAAAAGAAAAGTGGGAGTAGAACGGCAAGAGAATAAAAAGACTGACGGGAAGAGTAAGCGAAGAAAAGGAATGACCGGCGAGAAGAGGAAGAGGAAGGACTGAGGTGGTTGGGGAGAGATGGTCAGGGTTATTTCTTAATTATTTACGCGCCACCGTGCGGCAGCATTGTTCGTTCGTGGCGCATAAAGCGTGCCGAATCGCGGCCGCCCTTTGTGGCTCAGCCGATGGCCGCTTTACGTCTTTAGTTTTGTGAATGGAGCAATTAGCATTCGGTGGCGCAACAGGGCATTAACGGGTACGGACCTTTCGTTACGAGTTTGTGTCTCGATCGCTTTCTGTGCCCAGTGCTGAGGTCAACGTCTTTGTCGAAATGCTACGCTTTTTCGATAGCGTAGAGAAACGCAGAATTCTCGGCTTTCTACGGGTGACAAATACGGTCGCCGTGACGAAAGTGGAGTGAGGCCTTCAGCGGAAAGGTCTATTAGCCATCGCTGAAGAGTATATTTCCGGAACGTCCCAGATTCGACTTCGGAAGTGAGGATTTCGCGTATTTGCATTCTTGGAAGTGTAATTGCGTTCACTTTTTCTGTCCAATTTCTTATAATAATATTTTAAAAGATATTTTCTAAACATTTTGGAAAGTGTGTAGTCGAGTGATGTGCCTTTACTACTATCATACCCCCTCATACCTATTAATATGTCAACTTCCCAACTATCAACTGGTCTCGCATCTAGGTTTCCTTATTTTCGTGCTTTCCAACATACGTCGTCATTATTTGTCCACCGTCTCCTCTAATTTCCACAATTAAAATCTTTCATACTTAGATCGTCCTTCTAAGTAATCCCTCCTCTAATATTTCCACCACACCTACACCCATTCTTTCAGTTTCGTCCGCGGTAAATTTGTAATAAAACATTTTCGATTCGCACGACTTAAAAACATTGAGCCATTTCTGACGCAGACCTAACAGCAAACGACGTTTAAAGAGACCAAACTGCCATGGTCCGTCGTTCCGCTCAGCCACGAGGGTCCGCGTTTTAACTTAATTTCTTTCGCGGACGAACTTATTATCTCCGACTCTTCCGCGTGCCGTTTTTTCTCCTCGCACCCTCTCCCGCTCGCCGTCCGACAGTTCGGTAAGACAAAAGAACCAGCAGCCACCCCGTCGATGCCGTCTCCAGAACCGACCCTCCGATTGCTGGTCCCAGCGCAAGTCGACGTGGCCGAGTTCACGGGGTGGAAACGGCGGGCGAAATGAATTGGCAACTTTTAATTAAGATGGTATCGTCCTCGCTCGGTCCTTGTCCTCTGCAGCCTGGTGCGTCGTTGGAAATCGGCATAGCAGCGGAACACCGCCCTTTCTCCTGTCTTCGCTTTTTTTCCAGTCCCACACTCTGGCAGGGGTGCGACGAGTGAATTCGTGGGGAAAAGAGCGGGGAACGGCGTGGGTGGAGGAGGGTGGCACGGAGGTCGAAGAGTAGCGGGACGCGGTTAGCATTCTTTTTGTTCATGCCAACTATTCATCATCGGTGACACTTCTCGAGATAGAGGAAGCGCGGTCTCTCCTTTTCTCTGACTCACGCTCTCTTGCGCCTCGCACTCTCTCCGTCGTTGGCCCTGGGGGCCTCCTAATGGAGCCCGTCTTCTCTCCTCTCTGCCTCCGTTCATTCTCATTCTCGGCCCTCTTTCTACCGCGCCGCGAAACCTCTCTATCGCGTCGAGGAGACTTTACGAAGGATTTTAATTTCCCGGCGCCCCACACCACGGCCGGCACCCACTCTGAGATAATTCGACTGCGGACCTCGAGGACGTTAGTTCGCTGGTTCAAAAAGCGGAATCTCTCTTGCGGAAACTTTATGGCTTACAAAGGATTGGACGAGGCGGAATTCGCGTGTTTTACGAAGCGGGTCTTCTTGTTCAAGAATCGATTGTGGCTGTTGATGAACTTAACGAGTATGTCAGTAACGAAAGTATAACAGATGGAAATGCAGGTACATGAGTATTTCATAGGAAATGCATTGCGTCCGATGGGTGATGAACCGACACAAGATTGATTATTTCTTGAAATTCCACGTGAAAAAGTACTCACACGTAGATGCAATGCATCGACTGCGTAACGAAGATGTAGCGTCCCAATAAAGACCAATATGTCTTGAAACACTACGTTCAAAGGAAAACCCGTTTTCCCTGCATCTGCTTGCGTCCGTCACACTCTATTTGGAAGACCACATAAGAAGTGGATAAGTGCCGAAGCGAGGGGTGTTACGCAAAAATAGCGACGCTTAAAGACGGGGGCGCGGCGGCCGCGCGGAATCCTGTAATTATGGCACGTCGTAAACGTATTTTTCGAGCCGGCAGCCTCTCCTGCCGGTCTCCTCCTAAAACCCGCCACATCGAGGCAAGGATGAAAGGGATGACGGGGACTGAAATGAGTCGAGCCCCACACCGACGTCGCGCGCTTAGGTGACGATGAGAATTCGAGTCAGGCTCGAAATATGAGGAGGACGAGTTTGCGTGGCAATGCCAACCGGCACGAACACGCTCGACCCCTTGGTCTCGAATCTTTCCTCACGTTTTTTCGAACCTCGCCGGCAAGCAAAGTCGGGACGCTTCGTTCGGTGTCAGGTTCTGGTCGGACTGTAGGACTGTCGGTTTGTCTAAACGTTGGGCCAGTCGAATTTAGATTTAGTTCGACGTTTAACGAACTCATTTTTGTAACGATCCCTGCACACGTGTTTCAGGAAAACACGTCTGCAGTTGATTACATTTTTCTTCTCACGCGTCATGTCACACTGGTATTTATTTCCAAGATTCACGCAATTTAAAGTGATAATTATGTATACGTAAGAACGTAATTCTATTTTTGCAAAACAGCACCATCTCAGCAAAGCGGTGAGTCCATCGGATCACTAGTGCCTACTAACCATATGAATTCGCGACTATTTTCAAGACATCGATTTGTTCTGTGACTCCCAAACAACGGTAAAAGCATTTAACCCTTTGACTGCATTGGACACATATATGCGTCCGCCGAAATCCATCGGTGTCGACCATGGGCGCATATATACGTTTCCCAATTGTTTCGGTTTCTTACCTACTGCAGCCACAATTATCAACGTATGAGATAAGTGCAAATGCATTCTTTATCAAATAATTTTCTTGCATTATTTAATTTGGTGTAAATGAACAATTACCATTAGAATTTCGTTGCGGCTTACATAATCAATCAATAGAGTTCAAACTATCTAAAAGTATCTCTTCCTCAGCGAGTGCCTCGATCGAGAGTATTCAGCAGTCAAAGGGTTAATTAAACATAAGCTGGTACTGTCTCCCAGCATCTCTCTCTAACAAAATCGCACTAACACATTTCTCCGCTTCACCGTCATCTCCACCTCTACGATCGCAACTGCATCTCAGCAAAGTGCAAGTTCTATTGTTGCAAAACTGCACTATCTCAGCAATAGCGGAGAGTCCATCGGATCATTGCTAACTAGTAACCATATGAATTCGCGACTATTTTCAACACATCGATTTGTTCTATGATTTCCAAACAACGGTGAAAGCATTTAATTAAATATAAGCTTGTACTGTCTGCCAGCATCCCTCTCGAACAAAATCGCACTAACCCATTCCTCCGCTTCACCGTCACCTCCACCTCTATCGCAACTGCGTCTCAGCAAAGTGCATCCAATTCCCGCCTTAACAATGCAAGGACTGCAACCCGTGCATTTTCATCAGCCACGGCAGACAAGCCCCACGGAATCCTCCGTTGAGCGCACGCCGCGAAAATACGGGAGCAGCGGGCACATCATGCGGCAGAGACAACGAGCGGGCGTAAATAATAAATGTGCGCCGCGATGGGGCGAGCGGGAAAATAACGTAATCATGGGTAGGCGCGACGTGTGACACGCGTGCCAGCCTCTTTCACGTCCTTCGCCGCGACGGCGAAAGGCTTTTCTCGAGGACGAGCATCTCCCGACATTCTGCCATCTTCCGTCCCCCAAGGACCTGGGTAGACCGCGCAGTCCCCCAGGTTCGACCTCGGAAGACGAGGAAAGCGAGGGGTGAGGCCGAGGGAGAGAAAAAGGGAAAGAGAAAGCGGAGGATGAGAAGAAGACGTAGAGCGATGTACTGGCAGGTGGCTGCCTGCGTCCCGTGGGAACCGCTGATAAAAACAAATGGCGGCGCGAGAAGAGGAAGAGGGTCCTGCTGCGAGCACTTGCCGGATCGAGAAGGAGAACAGGGCGGAATAAAGAAATTACCCGACCGCGCGCCGTGCGTGTAAACAGAACCGATGAATGAGCAAAGAATCCGTCGTTCACGTGCGAGGCCCTTTCCACGTCTGGCACTTTGTAATCGTCGATCTCGTATTGACACAGCGCAAGACTAGGGGTGGACGTAGGCGAAAGCGTAAAGGGATGAAGAGCTGCGGTGCTTTTTTTAACCACTTGCGCTGGAAAGACGTGCCATGCACGTCGTAAAGGTTTTTATAATTAACCGATGCTCTATATTCCCTTCAAAAACCTATAAAAAGTTCTAGATCGAAAATGATTTAGTTTAAAAAACATAACACCTTTTCCGATTTCTCTGAGGCATCGAACACTGTGTGACGCCCCCCAGCGAGTTACACTGGACTGTTCTGGTACACGCATCGGTGAATTCTTTGCCAGCGCAAGTGGTTAAAGATAATATCGTGGGCGGTTTAACTTCAATTTTATTATTGACCCTGCGTGAAATTTGGTGGCTTCTCAGTACAAGGCGAAAAATATTGGTTAAAAAATAGAAATTCTCTGGGATTTGCCGACGGTCAGTCAGCGAGAATGTGGTCATAGGGTGTGGTGATATATATTGTTTATAAGGTGATTGGAAAAATAGGAGCTTAGTGGTTTGCGTTGTAAAGCTGAAACGAAGGTGATTTCTAAAAAGTCGAGGGGAAGAAAGTACGACAACGACAGGGAGTATTTCCGTATTTCCGGGGGCTCGCCGTTAATAAAGTTAAGATTGCACAGCGAGCGCGGGCAAAATGGCAATATAAAGTCGTCGTTCGTCGTCGTAACGACGCTTTATATAACTGTATCAAAAAGCCACCCTGGCCGTCGACACTCCATAGAATATTTAAGCTTCAATTTCATACTTCACGCGGTGGGTGTCTTCTTGCCCTTTTCTTTCACCGCGGGAGGACATATTAAAAAAGAAACTAGCAAGGAGAAGAAGCATGAGCTGCATAAGGAAAGACAATGTGCCGTAGAGAATGCCGATATTCAATGCAATAGAACAGCGCCATTTTAACCTTTTCACGCAAAGTGTGGGAAAGATTTTCCTTTATCACGATAGATAACTTTTCATAAGCTATTTTGTCATTTCATGAATTACCTGTTATTTTACTGTTAAATCTACTTTATGATTGTGTCATTACAGTTAGTAGTTTAGTTTAATTTTTTAGCCGTGATTCAAGAGGATCGAGTCTGGTAAAAGTAAGATACATATTCGTATTACACGTTTCATTTTTTTCGGCAATTCCGCGATCGCATATATAGAATCTGACACCCTCGTCTTGAAGCTTTTTTGCCATCTCATTCACCCCCTCTCCCATCGCTCTCTCCATGGCGTATCGTTATGGTTATGGCATTAGGCACACGAGGCAAAGTACAAACGGTTATTTCACCGAAACGACCCCGCGTCGCTTCTTTCAGGAAATGTTTTCCCCGCCAGTCACGGGGACGATAACGTATGACGGAGCCTACTGAGAGAAACAGGAGAAAGAGACGGGGAGTCATTCGAATTTTCCGGTTAGACACTTTCGAAGGAGAACGAAACGCGTCCCCGAATCAACAACAGTATCGAAGCACATGAACTCTTTTTATCTTCGAACCACTATGAATTCCATGCACGTGTGCATACTAAGATTATTTTGAATGCAGCAATCATGAAGTGCAAAAGTGAATATTCTGACATTGGCACACGTCAGCGATAATATTGATATAATAACAAACTTACTCGTCTTTTTAATGGCGTTTATATTAGGAATACGTGCGACGCTTTTCACAGATGCCACAGAAATCTACGAAACTGCAGATTCCGCCGTGCACACGCGCTTTTTAACAACCTTGTCGGGCAATGCGTTCGATCACGCTTGAAAAGCATGCGTCGAAACGAGTACGGAGGCCCTCGAGGGAATACTTTCGATCATATTCGCGCGAAGGACACAGGGATCGGCATCGTTACCGGTACACCGTGCGCGGTTTGTTTTACTCTCGCTATTTCGCTTTTTATTACTTTCGGTTAGCCAACTAGTTAAACCCATGGCTGCCCTCGGCGCGGACCTAATGACTCGGCGAGTAGAGACAAAGGGTTCATTTGCGAAGCGGCAGGTGTACACGGCCGACGGACTCGGCGTAACTGTTGTCTCTCTCCACATCCTCTGATTCTCTCTTTTTCTTTCGTCCATTTTTCCCTTTCATTCTCTTCCACTTTTGTCTTTCCTTCGCTCTCGCTCTTTATTCCATCTTTACTCTTGCGCTCTCCTCTTATTTTGCTCCTACATCCGTTTCCTCGCTTCTCTCTGTTCCTTCTTCTTCTCACTTCATTTTATCTTCTATTTTATCTTCGACTCATACCGCTGCGCCTAACGACCGATTTCTAGGCTGTGAATTTTTGCACACACAAGATATGTTGAAATACGCAAAATATACACGTATTCGCAAAGAGCTGCTCAGACATGTTTCTTTAAGCATCATCTTTTTTCGAGAGTCGGCATTTTTATCAAAGACCCAACATGCATGCGCTGAATATGCAGACAAATTATGCCAACCGAAAAATTCCCTAAACTCATGATGAAATAAATTCGTCCAACTCGCACTTTGCATTATCAACATAAACGTTGATTTACCCAAACATCCGCAGTCGCCTGATCACACGCGAAGAACCTGTCGACCCGCCTTTCATCTGCGTGCTTGTTTCCGCGAACAACCCATCTGCTCGGCGAACTCGTCGATGACAGTCACGTAGCGAGAAACGACGCGGTCGTGGAGACGTTACCGATCGCGAGACGCTACAAAGGAAGAAAAACGTCCCAGTAATTAAGCGCGAGCGAAGAAACGTTTCATTACGGTGTCATTAACCATTCTCGGAGTCAATGAGCAGTTCCTCTCGTCGTCTTTATCTCTCGTCCTCTCGCCTCATCACTTCCTCGCCGTCTCACTCTCTGCCGTTCTGTCTTTAGCTGCCGTGATTACGGACTGCGGGTAATCAAAGCGGCATCGCGTCGTTTTGCAACCAAAGACCCCTCGCTCGCTCGTCTTGGGCGGCGCTATAATTGGCTCTTCAAGCCCGATACAAAATGCCTTCTATTTCCGTCCGAGAATTACTTCTTGCGGAATTTCGTAACCGCGGAACACGCTGCACGGGGTTGATCTTCTGTTGTCTGCGCGTATGCAACGTTGGCAATAAGAGAGACAGGGTGCTAGTGATGGTAAGGACGAATTTAATCGAGTCGGCGGTTCGAACCCGCTTTCCTGCGCTAATTGTAACGGCGACTATAACTGTGCGGATGAGATTGAGGCTTTTGCTTATCTTCGTATCTGAGTGTGTGGTTGCGAAGTGGCTACATTTATACTCCTTGCGTACTCGTATATAGACAGCAACGGTTTACTAGAAAGCGCTGTGGAGGATACAAGAAGAATCGCGTCTGCGTGATGTCAATAATTGTCATAGAACCTTCCTTGCAACAACCCCATAAGCATGTGACATCACAGTTTTCCACGAAAACCCTACCTGCCGGCTCTTTCCGCCAAACCCTCCAAAATTACACTACGCGACGTTACGTTATCTCGTTAAGATCACCGACCGCGTCGCCATAATCGTAAATCCCTCCGATTACGCCAGCACAGTCGACGGGTCTTCGAGATCAAGGTCACGAGGCGTTTCCATATCCCATCTCTCTAGGAGTACCTAGCACCTGTACCTTCACGTCTATTCCCAAGTCCTGCACGCGACTGGCTGTCACCCCGAGGCGCCCTCTTCATCAGATATCCTGACACGAGGGATTCAACCCAGTAACCGAGGAGCCTGACACTCAACCCTCTCCGACTATCTTCGCCAACTCTCCTTCCCTTTCACCTCCACCCACTCTTCTCCGTTCTCTATCTTACTCGACCTCTGCTCAATCGGTCTTCATTGCTCCTGCTAATGGCCGCGGAATCTCTGGTGCACCTAAGTAGTGACACGTCATAGAAGTGTACTCCCTTTCGCGCAGCCCACGCTCCTGTCTTCTCTTTTTGCCAAACGCCACCCCGGACCACCCCTAACTGCGACGTTTTCGCCCGACCTTAAGATATTAAGTACTTTACCCGCGATTAGATCTCTCATTGTGCGGCGCAGTGTCAGACAAGCGGTTCGTTAGGCTCCCCGGAGGAAAAGGAGAGGGATGCAGGATGGAAGGTGTAAGTGAACGAGAGAAGGGGTGGGACAGAGGGAGGAAGAGAGAGTGTTCAGGAGAAGACAATGCCGGTCTAAGAGACAATTGCTCAGAGAGAGAGGCGCTCTTCTAACTGCTGTATAATTTCCTGCAACGACACCTTCATTGTGCGCCCGGCGTTTCATTCTTATCGCGAGAATACTGGAGAGGCGAACGAGGGTGAGATAGAGAGAGGGCGACTGCGGAGGGTTGCGAGAGCTTGAGGAATCGTGAATGGAGCCGGTGTGTAAATGGAAGTTCAAATTGTTAGGTTTTCGACCGGGCTGAACATTGTGAACACCTGGCAATTACGAGGTTTCTTTAATCTTACCCGAGTCAACAGCAGTGCCATCCGTGACCGTTTATGAACGAAGGTCTGCCTATTATCATGAATGCACGTTACGGGGCTGATAATTGTATAAACACTCCTACGCTTGAGCAGATTTCTGACAAAACCCGACGCCAGGATTCCCGCGACCGAACCTCTACTATCGCAAAGTCCCGTCACGTGTGGGAAAGTCTCTCTTACCTGATAAAATCTTGTTTTGCACCACAATGACTAATCGACAAACAAGCTTATCGCGTCTCCCGCGTAGGCGAGAATCGGACAGGGAACAGAATCGAAACACTCGAGGACGCGTACTATCGGGAGACAGTGATCCCAGCCAAAGCATATGGAGAGGCTCCTCGCGAGACGAGTACACCCTCTCGTTCTCTCCCACGATCGCAGAGAGGCAGGATCGTCGCAGCACTCGAAAACCCCTCAATGGACCCAATCACATGCCGTTGCGATCCCTGCACTGTCCCCTTCAGGAACTCTCTGTATCTCCCTTCTGTTTCTCTCTGCCTCCGTCTATCTGTTTCTCTCCTGCCCCACCTACCGACTGAAGTACCCGAGCCAGATTCACAGTTTGTTTTCTCAACGAAGGCAAACCCCGAGGCGACCCACTCGAGCTACGCTTCAATGCTCGCAACAACAAATAACCGATTCCCGAGGATTCTCCTCTTCTTACGTCGTTTCGATCCCATGACGACGCGTCGCCAGGTGAAAGATCGTTGTCGATTTAACGGTAAACATTGGGGAGAGTTAAAGTGGTGCATGAAAAGGGCAGCACGCTAAGGGAGGACGGGACGGAGGGAGATGCGGATTAAATCGGTCGTATTGCGTAAATTCCCTCGATTAAGACGCATCATCCGGCGGAATGAATTAAGCCGACCGCGAACGATGCGAGTGAGTGAGCCACGCCCTGTTACATAAAGCTGACGACTCGGCTCGGCGAACAATTATATAATTGTCGCTCGTCGTCGCCTGGGGAGAAATCTCGCCGTTAAAACTTTCTCATTTCCTTGATACGCGCGCCTGCTAATTCACCTTCGCGCCCACGTCACATCGCGTCGCGGAAAAATTCGACGATCTCCCCGGGTCGAAGCGAATCTGAACGTTTTGCAATTGCGCGCAATACGGGATACTCTACATACGTTGTCTCGGACAACCGCGCGTTCGTTTTGGCAATCTTCCGGTTCCAACTTTCAACCACTTACGTCACATGCGCCGAAAAAGCACTCTTGTGCTCGGCACTCGTGAAAATCGGCGAGCCGGGTCTTCCACCGTGAACAAAAAGATTCGACGGCAATTTTCCACGGCGGTTTATTGTTCCCGGCCCAACGACCTTAACGGCCGTGTCATCAAGGGGCCGTGACAAAAGCGAGACGACGCGTAACGTGTACGTACGTATACATATTCGAACGGCGCGGACGCAGATACGTGTGTATAAGTGACGGGTGCGAAATGCCGAAGTTTTCTCACAGACGCGCTGCACCGAGGATCGTGGATCGGTGTGCCGAAGAGCAGCGAACGAACATAGCAGTGCCACGATCTGCAGGAGACTGAGCGACAAACGCAGAGCGAAAGAACGCGCGAAAAAGAAAGAGAGGACGACGGCGAAAGAAAATGTTAACGGACGAGGGGCGAAAGAAGCAGGCGCAGTACATTGTTACGAGTGAGACATGAAAGAAAAAAGCGGAGAGAAAGAGAATAGGTAAAAGCCAGGGAGGTGCGGCGGAGATCGCGTTTTTGTAGATTCGCCACGCAAGTCGACCGCGAAATCAGAAGCGGTGGAAGAAGAGACACAATGCGTCGTTGCAGTTATCCCCTTTTCAAACTGAGCCTCGACTCTGAGTCCCCGGTTGTCTCCCTCGCCCGCTTTTTCACGACCGCACGTTCGACACTTCTGCAGCAGGGAATAACAAAAAGGAATAGAAAAAGAGACGCAGCCCGCTTTGTAGACCCCAACGCGGAACCCCTAGCTTGATCCGTAGTCTATGTCCCGCCGCTTCCTCCCGGAACGATTGTATCGTCGCCTATTAGACGCGATTGTAGTTACGCCGAGAATGAAATCTGCATGTGACGGATCGCTGGTGCACCGATGACAACAGTCATTTGCTGTCGTCACGAGACAGGCGGCCTTTTTTCGCTTCTATAACAGGGTAAGATCTCGAAAGGTAGCCTCTAACTTTTCGTCGTCGTTTCAAACAAAACGACGGCGAACCCGTAACATTCAGTCTTAAGTAACCGATAAGAACGATTTTATTCACAACTGAGTGGATCTAGGTTCCCAGATTTTTTGAGCGGAGAAAGTGTAATTAGACGTCAGCGGTTGGATAATGAACGTACGTTATCGTTGCTTAATGGTAAGTAAGATGTAATCAGTATCCTACTGCGTGTGTTCAAAAGGACGGTCGACATCATTACGTAGTCAATTTACTTAGGATTTCGTTGTAGAACAATGTAGTGACGCGCGCGTCGGGACGAAAATTAGGTAAATGGCGTTGTGCAACGTTGAGACGAGACTTTCATGCTGGCCATTGTTTGCATCGACACGTTGGTGCAGCGTGGGCGTACGGGGGACAAGAGTTCTCGCACGGAGAATGGCGAACGCCGGACAGTTTTGCGGACTCAACAACGTCGCGAACCCGTGCAGGCGCGCGCCTCGTGAAAAGATAATTACCGATCTGCTTATCAGTTAACGTCGCGCGAATCAATCGGGGGAAACGAGCCGTAACTGACGAGCGGTCATGTTTTTTTTTCTTTTCGCTCTTGGGTGGCGGACACCGCTGCTAACAGCAAACTCGTTTGATGAAATGGCTGAGTAACGTTTCGCGGCTTGGTAGCAGTGGAAATATCAACTACAATTCGAAAAAGATGTTGTGGAATTTCCTTAAACTCGGACCACGTGTTTTCTAATCATAATGATTAATTATTCCGAAAGAACAGATTACAGACTAATTGGATCGGACGTTCTAGTTCTGAGCTACGTAAAATTACGTGATACATTGAAATACAGATCTGATTAAATACAAAATAAACAACAACGTGATCATATGCCTCACTTCCGTGGCACGTCGATGTGCATATATATATGAAGACTGTTACGTATGACATTAAAAATGTCGATTCCCAGACATGTATTTCAACACTCTTAATTTACTGCGTGACCAGCCAAGTTTCCCTTCTATACGAAAACAAAGACGTTTTGGAATTAAACTCTTCAATTTTGGAAAAGCGCATGGTGGCGTTCAAATAATAATAAATTGTTCCGAAAGTGCAGATTACAGACTAAATGGATCGCACGTTCTAATTCCGAGCTACGTAAAATAACGTGATACATTTAAATAAAGATCTGATTAAACACAAAATAAACAACAATGTGATCGTATGCGAATGTGATCCGTCGATGTCCATATATATGTAGACTATTACGTATGACGTTAAAAATTTCGATTCCCAGACACCAATTTCAATACTCATGATTTACTACGTGACCAGCCAAGTTTCCCTTCTATACGAAAATAAAGCCGTTTTGGAATTAAGCTCTTCAATTTTGGAAAAGCGCATGGTGGCGCCCAAACATCGGAACGATGAATTTACCATGACGTAATAGGGCGTAATGGTATGTCTTTGCCGTTACCCTCGCCATCGGCACCTAGCCACTCTCCGGCGTCCCCAGAGTCAACCCATTTCCCCAGCTCAGAGCCATTTCCATGGGTCCCCACGTTTTCAATCATACACATCAGTGAATTTCATTATTACCGAAGTTGGAGGCATTTCGCTCGCCTACCCATCCTTTTTCAGGGCCACTCGGTCCCCGTAACTTCTCGCTGTAATAAGTCCCCGCATAATCGATAGGCGCCAGGTCTCTTTCTCTCCCCCGTGTTCGCTCGCACTTCCTCCCGCAGTCGCCGTTCGTTTTCCCGTTCTCCTTCCATTGCCACGTACTCGCTCGATATCGGCACTCTCGCCACCGAAATAAATTAAGCGACCGTCCCACACCCCGCCGACTGCGACTTTACGAGAGCAATTCTGCCATCGTCCTACTGCCACTCTTGGACACCCCAGCCGGGTCCCACTCAGAACGCGAAGAACGACAGAACGCGAGGAGCCTCATACGTTTTAGCTTTCTCTTCGTTTCGGACCGGTGCGACTTATACGCTGGACAGGGCACAGTTCGAGTGACTCCGGTGAAATCACGCGGAACGGTTCATAGACTTTAAAATCGTCCGACCTTCACCTCGCGCGACTGAGTCGGAACAATTGTCAGGATATATCGCGAGACCTTGTCGGTCGATACCGCAAATAAGCGGACAAACAAACAGCGCAATCCCGAACTGTTTTCACTCTCTACCGAGTGAAATTAAAAGTGACCCGAAGCGACCCGCTCAATATCCAATCATCACCGGTCAATAAAGCGAGAGCGCGAAGTTTTCCAGAGTGGCAAATCGCGGCGATGCTGGGAAAATTTTGTTCCGACGCCGAATAACAGAATTAAATAGTATTATCAGCGTACAGCCGTATTTGATACAAATTAATGAAATACCCTGAAAATAATTTGTTGATATAATGCATTTGTTGCTCCAAAAATTATTTTCGCCGCATTCAATATACTGGCGTCGGTAGTTTCTTTCAGAAAAAAAGACGCTACACGCAATGGAATAATTCATCGTGAATACCGAATAATGATTGTTCGACCGGAACGTGCGAATGCCCACTATTCGTTCGGATAATTTTCTCAGATAACAGTTTACTCGAAGCAATTCGACTAACGTCCAACTCTGACCCGTGGAACGCGTCAGGCAGAGCGCGAATTGACAAGCTTAGCGGGAGAAGGAAACGACGCGCGAGGAGTTCAGTCGTTCGTGAAACGCGTTCGCTTAAGCGGCGTTAATTGCGCAAGCGAAACAAGATAATGCAGGTTCAAGACAAGCTCTCGTGACAAGCGACAACGCGCTTGCGGCCGTACGTTGTCACCATTTCTTTCCCTTCGCCACTCACACTGCGGACTTTAACTCTTTTTAACTGCTTTACTCGCCAGTCCTGCTTTTCACTTTCGCTTAAAGATGAGCGCGAAAGTCGGGTCTACGGATCGCATGTAGTATCGCCGTTATCGCTAGATATGTCGTTGTAATCTGGACGTTGTCCTGTTCGGGAAGCGATGTCGATGGTGATTTTTCGATGCGCGCGATAACTTGGCATGACCACGTGTTAGCAGATGTTTACTTCGTTCTTGCTGAATTCAGTGGAAGTTGTACGTGTCGGTGGCTTACGTTTCAACTCAGATTACTTCCCGTTTGGTCGCACCTCTAAAATTACTGCCTCAATGTACATGCGGTTTTTTTTTGCTGTTTGTGATATTTCGACGTTTTTCATTATTTTGAAAGAAAAACAGCAACTCTCAAGATATGTACAATAATTTTCTCTAATGCCGACATGTTCTTAACCCTTTAAAATAATCAAATTAATAATAAGAAAATATAAATTTTCTTTTCTAGTCCAAACCGATATTATTTAATAGAAAGTAATATGCGATGAAAATAGACCACTGTCTGCTCGCTGAATTCTTACTAGTTTCGGAGATACCCCAAAAATAGGTGGGAAACAAACGAATATTATACATAAAATATTAAGTTGCTTTTGCAAAGTTTCGTTGAGTGCAATCAAAATGAATTCTTAACGATTTGACTGAATATAAGTAAGAACGTGTCTATAACATATACATATATACAGCTCTGTACATATTCGTTGATAATTTCGAATGACTGGCGTCGCACCCGGCAGAGCATTCAATTTCGCACCGTTCCGCCCGCAAAGGGTTAAACTTTGATTCAGCTACGTTCTCCCGTCTACCGTCAGATGTTTCTTCAACGCCTTCAATGCGGCCCACGAAGTAAACCGAGATCAACGCACACTTCAAAGACCGCGCATGCGGTCGCAGCGAACCGGAAGAAAATGTCTCGAAAAACGCTGTCTGGCACCTGATGAAGGCCATTAGCCATATAATGACGCCGACGCCGTCAAACCTAGACGCGACGCGTGAAAAAGCCAGCCGTTCGGCGGAATGAAAAGCGCGTAAGGCATGCTTCGGCGGAAGAAGTCAGCCGGGCCGTCAGAAACCGTTTATTCGTTCGGTTGTTCTCCAGATGCGGCATCGGCAGCGGGTGCCGGCCGTATTTGGCCCGCGCGTTAACGCCGTAACAGGAGCCTTTCTACTTTTTCGTCCTGAAGCCTGGCAGCGCTTCCTACCTAACCCAGGTCCCAGCTGCGTCAGAAAACGGAAGGACGCACGTGGCGCTAACGCTTACTGATTACGAAGCCACCGGTACTTGGGCCTCTCATTTTCCCTACGCCGGTCCCTCACATTACGCGGTTTCACTGCGCCACGTGCTTCCTGAGTTACGCCGTTAATGCCGCGTAAAGAGTACCTGTCGGTCAGAACTGCGTAAAACCTGAGCACTCTCAGAAGCTCAAGTCTGAAGTCTTTACATATTTTTATAATAACGTTCGTTTGCACGCGCGTATTTAAAACAATCTTTTAAGCTGCAAGTATTAACACTTTAACGACCGCTGGCCGATTAATCGACTTTTCGGTTCTGACTGCTATTTACCGGTAGCCGATTAATCGGCTTTTCAGTGGTCAACGGTTATATTAGATAAAATAAATATCAAATGATATTATGACAATTCTAAATAACAATAAAATTACACTCATTTAAAACCAAAGGATTCTCAACAACACATTCAGTATTTTTCAGTTATAAAGCTCTACAAATAGGCACATACTCAATTCCTGCGCGATATCCAAAACAGCGTCGGTCGTTAGTGAGTGGCATCTTCAGTCAATAGCGGTCGGCAAAGTGTTAAGTTACTGAGCGATTTACGTGTTTTTCAAGCAAAATATTGGCGTCCAATGATTCTGTTATTTTGAATTCACGCGCATTGGAAATGAATATGGCAAAAGGGCAAATTTTCCAAACGCGCAACGTAAGGGACCGGTATATTTTCCGTTCGTCCGTCTGGGACCTCGAAATCGAGCTTTTAGGGTCCTTAACGAGATAAAGCCGCAACGATGAGGCCTGCCGCCCTTGCAACTGACGGTTTACGCCAGTACACGCAATAAAAGTCACATCCGAAGAGGACGTCGACGAGGGACACGAGCGGCAAAAAACGTCAGTCGGTCGACTGCAACCGCCAAAAGAGGCGGGGGAGTGGACATCTTTCTCGCTTCATCTCGCAGACACACATCAGGATACGTTCTTTCAATCATGCTCTCTTCGTCGTACAAGCCGTCTTGTGCTCGCTCTGTTTCGCTCATTCGTGTATGACGGAACGTATACGCGACGGTACTTCGTGAAACACGCGTGACGTGCGCGCACGCGGCTCGACTTTACGGCCGTACTTTGTGGTTTTCGAAAAGTTTCTTACGTTACCGCCCGACCGCCGAGTCGCAGGGATTCTCAGCAGACGAGCCGTGATCACCTTGGAAACGGTCCATTTTATTAGACTGCGCAAATCCGAAGTTTTATGGCTCGCTTTGCGATCTAGTATTAACAGGTCCTTTGTATGAATTGATTTATCAGTAAAGAAATCGGTTTAGCAACGCTTTTAACCATATTGACGTATACGGTTATGCATGATATTATCTACAAATAGACGGCATACGGTGTTCGTGTTTCTTGAAAGCATTGTGCTATCCAGTTTATGACTACGAATATCATAAAAGTGTATTAACTAGCCTATAAGAGAATATTCTATTAATATCCCCTGTCTTGTTGCGTACATAATATCGGCGTACCGCGCCGTGCGTCATGTAGACATCGAGCGTAATCGATTAAAGCGAAATAATTCCAGACCATCGCCGGTTCTTTGTCGCAAAGTGAAAAAGCATCTTCCGCAGTCTCGCACGCTCGTCTTCCCTTCGATGATCAACACGTGCGTGCAGAGGCGGGTTCGCGAAAGTGTGGGTGACACAGAATACGGCTGTACTTTAAACACACGCGCGCACGACTTCTGACGTGCGTGAACCAGAGAAATCACACACACGCGCGCGCAGTTTACGGAACATACGCCTTCGTTTGCGCGGGGCTCGGCCTCTGCGGTTATTTTAACAACGTGGCAACCTCTTTGTAGACCACACGCTTGTAAACCAAGAATGAAGTCTGTTCGGCGGTGGCGTGGGCAAGAGGGGAAAAAGGGAGAGAAAATCTTTCGTCCCACCATCCGCCGAGAGATCCTCCTTTTACCAGGGCAATATTATTTTTCAAGCCGCGGCCGAATGAACCTGATCAGGTCTGTGGGTTTCGAGGATGATGTTCTCTCGGGGTAATGCGTTCTCGCCTTTTTGGTTTCTCGTCACACTCCGAGCTCCTCTCGTCGATGATACCTTGCATTCGACATTTTGTTGGACGCGTACCTTCCTACGTTGTCCTCCGCTGGATCTTCCTATGGTTTTTTCGGTTCAACCACACCGCGGCAACACGATACACTAACGAGACGGTGTATCTCGTTACTGACGCGCCATTGCCTAGCACGTTTACGCGTATCGTAATTCGGAGAAGCAAGAAGTATCGGAAATGACGGGAATTTAAGAAGAAAATCGTCGCCGTCTTGGGTGGTCAGGGTGACGCAGTGCGCTTGAAAGTAAGACATTACGCTCAAAACTGGAGCAATGATCGCAGATAATACAGCCGAACGTACACGGCAAGTATATAATGTGCACAGTGTGACTGTGATCCACGTGTCGGTGCACGTGAGTCAGAAACGGCATTGGTGAGAATTTGAGAGCCGCGCGCAGAAACAACCGACATAAGGAATTCTGAAGTGATCGTTCGTTATCGTTCAATGGATCGTTCGCGTTCCGATAGCAATGTTCTTACATTCACAAGTCATTCCACCCACATCCTGGAACCATAGCAGTCGATCGGCAGGCATTAGGCGACAAGCGGATGAACCTGTACGCTGTCATTGTATACCTTCTGCAGGGAAACGTTTTCAACTAAACACAACACGCGTGCGTAGGCATACGAGTTCGCGCGCGTGACGTCCGCGTGACGACACTCTCGGCGCTATATTTTTGCGCTTCTCTCCCTTCAGCGACTCTCTTCCTTTATCCGCCATCGGGTCTCTCCTTTCCTTCTTCCTTCCACATCCCCATCGACTCACTCTCTCCGTCCGTTTCTTTCTCCGTCTATCATTCGCAATCTCATGACTCACGCTCTATATTTAGAGCCTCCTGGTGCAGGCACGCTCAATACGCTCACGGGCACTCGTGCAAAAATATGTCATACTCATCTTTATATCTGCGACGAGCCGCGGGATGATGTGTCTTATATCCCAACGCGCGATGTGTGGTCCACCATAAAGTCGTTCCAATTGCCCACCGTGCAACTCTCTGCTGCCCTGTTAGAGCCCTCCGGCGAACTTACGCGCCCAGAGATTTCCGCCGCACCGCGAAATACCTGGCACGATCTTGAGTTACGTACAAATGGTATGTTCCTTCACGGCCGCTCGTTTCGTTTCATTCCGCGCACTACGCGCGTGTCTGCGTGTTCGCGCACAAAGCGCGGATTACGGCAAATATGGGTAATTCGGAATCGACGCAATAAGATACGAACGAGCGGAAGATTGCTCTTTTGTAGTCGCTGCTGAATTATGCAGCGGCTTCTTCGGTTTCGCGCTTTTCGCGGCGGCGAAAAGTTCTGCGAGATTTACTTCATCGTAGAGCCACGGTGCTACAAGTCACAGCCATGCTTAAGTAGACGTCAAAACTGTGCGTCGTCTTTCTCCGCCTGTTATCTACGATACGAAGAAAACCACACGAGCCGCCATGCGGCAGCGAAAAATCCACGCAAGCACCAAGAATCGCGCATTAACACGTTGACTGCCGTGGTGGTCACTGGTGACCGGCGCAAAATATTTTACCAAAAATGCAAAAAATTCGTCATGAAGCCTATTTGCAATCTTGTAAAAGCAATTGATACTGGAACGGTGCTTCAATACTTTGGCTTCTAAAAACCCTGCGTCACCTCAATTTTGCACGATTTAATCATACGCTGCAGTATTTCATTGCATCACGATTCTAACATAGCAAAATATATTTGGCAGTCAACGTATTAACCACTTGCGCTGGAAAGACGTGCCATGCACGTCGTAATGCTTTTGTCACAGAATCGGCAACGACGTGATATGTATCGTCATGCGATTGTCACAGAAACAAAAACGACGCACACGTATTTTCTAATCAATCGACGCTCTATATTCCCTTCAAAAAACTATAAAAAGTCCTAGGTCAAAACTTAATTAGTTTTTAAAATATAAATCTTTTTCCGATTTCTCGGAAACATCGAAGACTGTGAATTTTTTGCCAGCGCATGTTAAAAAAACATCCATCCCACTTTCCTCGTTTGTCACCACCTTACGCCCCCTCCCTCAAACTAATTTGTCGTGTACCTTCAGTAAGACACCTCCTGCGCGGGCTGCAGTTAAGGGTTAAATACACCCTGACTAGTCAGGCCACCCCATCCGCGCTGGGAACCGTCGCCCGTATCGCGCAGAGACAAAAGTGATCGTACAAGTGGTCGAGGTCGGGCCCCGTGCGACAGGGAAGCGGAAGGTACACAGGAAGAATAGCGAGAGTCGTGCGTTTAAAGGCAGAACGCTCGCGCGGAGACACAATAGCGCGTCGGTGGTGGCGAGATGGTGGTGGAGAGATGGCGATGGCTAGGGTAGAGACTCGAGGAGAGGGTGTGTTGCCGCTCTAAGAAAGGGGAGGTTGGGTTTAGAGGCGAACGGCGTGACAACCCCTCTTTCTCGTCACGGCAAAGTTTCATCACCGCCACGACGCAAACTCATTCCCAACCCCTCTGGCTGAACTTCGACCAACAACTTCGGGTCTCCTCCTCGTTTATTCCGGGTGACTGCACTTTCGTTCCATCGCGCGCGCAGGGGTGCTTTCGCTCCGCTTCTTCGTCTTCTTCCCTCGACCTCTTCTTCCTCCATCGTTCTGTTCCTCCCCCGTGAGCACCCATAGCGAGATACGCGGCAGCGTCTCGCTTCCTCTTAGTGGCTTCTCGCTCCGACGCCGCGTATTCCTCATCCTTCGGCACCATCGCGTATCCCAAGCAATTTCGGGCGATTGTCGTGCGCGATGAAGAATCCGGCACGTTCGCGATCGTTTCGGAAATCTTGGGCGCGTACCGAGTCATCCCATGAACGGGCGGCGCTGATGTGCTCGCCTCTTATCGTTCTATGTACGACGCGTCGTTGAAACGTAACTACGACCCTTCTCGGCGCAATCGATAGCCTCAACAGATTGTCAAATAAATTTTACGAGGACGTGAAGTGCCGTGATGGAAATTTTGTGGATGTCGAAACGCTCGTATTGGCGATTGTAAAAGAACGTTCAAATGTTTTCAGTGCCCTTTAACACAGATGTATGATGCGAAGCGCGTAATACGTCAGCGCAGATAACAGCCGAACGTTATCGTGTACAATTCCAGTTAATTCGACGAACTCGGAATATTTCACCGAACGTTTTAAACAGGCACCGAAAGGAGGTCTGTTTTGCGAAGAACTTCCCGTTCGGGAGAGAACTTAGCGACCGAACCCGCGCATCTTGCGGAAAGGCAAGGGCCCGTCGGGACCACGGGAAATAGGATGAAGGCAACGCGCGAAGAAGGAAGCGTAAGAGAAATTTCACGGCGCAACGTTGGGGCCGCGTCTAAGGGAGAGAGCGCGGAAAGGAAGACGTTAGGGGGTAAGGAAGAATTAGCTAATGGCGCACGATGAATCCGTAATGGGTTTGCGCTGTTTCCCGTGCCGCATCGGGATTTGAACGAGTTTGCCTTCGCTCGGCACGCAGGGAAGAGAAGTCGCTGGAGGGAAAAGGTGGCCTATGCGAGAAAAGGAGAGGAAGAGAGATAGAGTGAGAGAGAGAAAGTGGGGATGATGCGCGCACCGTTCGTCCATTGGCGCGAATTGGAAAGCCGTGGAAGGACGAGGAGGCAGCCAACAGGAGAGGAATCCCCGTACGTTTTGCCATCAGCGAGAAGAGAAAGGCAAGAGGGAGAGTCGGCGTGTTACACGCGGCGCGAGGGCGTGTAATACCCTAAGGAATGCAGAGAGGATGGAAGTGTAGATAAGAGAGGGCTCTCGCCGTTCGCATAACCGAGAAAGCGGAAGGGGACTCGACGGGAAAAGATCGAGAGAGCGAAAGGGGTGGCGCGAAAGGGCTTCTGCGCTCGGGAGCAGCGTGAATCCTTGCGGAAAAGCTCCGGGAAGGAACCGAAGGAAAACGGTATTTGCGGTCCAATGACGATCTACGCGGTACACTCCAGTCGAACTTCATTCCCGATAAATCATAATCGAATACTCGGAGCGCCGAAAATTCTCCCGACCCCGGGAGCCGCGATTTCATTAGAGTCGAATTAAACTTTCAACATTGTTGAATCAGGATCAATCACTCAACGGTCGCGGCTTGATTAAATCTGACGACTCCATTAATCTTCGATAAATTACGAAAAATTCCATTAAGCGCCGCTTAATTGAGTTACAATTTTCGGCCGGCTGAGACCGAGAGCCGCTGAATTTGTTTCAGAAAATATTTCTGGCACTTGTACACGACTCCCCGTTTCGCTGGGTTTGCGATCTTTCCAGCGCGCGGTATTTCCGGAGCTGCACTGCCGAAGTTCAACACGTTATTCTTTATCTCCGATAAATCAAGTATACATGAATCCCGGTAGCGAGCCATAAATTCGATTAGAATAGGAATCTCATCCGTTCAACAAGTACCCGCGTGCGTCTGCTCGTACTCGTGCCGTTCCTTGCCTTCGTTACGTCGACTACTACAGGCCACAGTCTACCACTACGACACCAGCGCGAAACTCTCGTCATGGAACGCGCGTGCGATCGCTTTCGATGAACGTATTCTAGAATGGTCCCTTCCAAAGTCAAACGACGGGTATCCATATAGCCCGGATTCACGAGAGTGTCTCCGCTCGTAAGGACGCGATTTTACTGCCACCGCGGACATAAAGCCCGAGAAGAATACGTTTCGACGAGGTGTCACGGGAGACCCATTGAGTCGGCGTTCGCGCGCGATTTACGAGTGCTGAGTTAAGTGTCCGCGACGATTCTTTCCGACACGAGCGCGGCGCGTTACTGAAGCATTACCGGCGGGCGCATAGAAGGTTAGCGGGAAAGACTATCGCGAGATCAAAGTCAGAGATCGAGGCGCGAGTTATGTCGCGTTGCGCAATCCTCAGCACCTTCGAGCGAAACGCGCACTAGAACTGCCAACGACGACGACGACGACGACGAGGTTATGTCGTTGGAGCACACGAAAGTCGCGCAACGCTCAGGCGTCAGCTCGTTTGCGCGAAGGCACGCACGAGAATTATCTTCCGAGGGCGTGTCGAGCTCGAAGCAAGAAGGTGACGAAAGATCGCGCCGCACATAACGCCTGACAAACGGTTTCGCGGGATAGAGAGAGAGTAACGGAGAGCGAGGGAAAAAAGTGGGAGGAGAGAGAAAGGTCGCGTGTCCGCCGACAGATAACATTAATCACTGACTTCCAGATTTGGGAGAGTCAGTCTTGGAGAGCGTCGAAATTGCGCCGCTCGCTTAATGCCGATTACGAGGGACCGCTGGAAATGAGAAAGACGGGGTGGAGAATGAGAGACGGAGGAAAGACAGTGCGAGAGGGAAGGAGAAGGTCTCGTTGCGTCGGGCCCCGGACCATTGCAGGGAAGCCTGTAATTACACTGGAGTAAGAGCGCTGTAATGTGTCAAGAATCGCTCGTTTAGACGCGAGGTTAAACGTGACGTCGTGAAAGGCGCGCATTGATTTCCGCGGAATATTAAAAGGCAGCGCCCGGCGCCGGTAAAACTTGGATGAGGGACTGCTTCGGAATACTGTGTGCCGTTTGTAACGAGCTGAGGCAACAGAAAACGATATTGAATGAGCTATATTCAAGTACTCTGGCACTGTCAATGTAATCGCGGTAAAATCGTATAAAGCACTTGCAGCGGTGATGAAAAGAAAACGGCCGGATTGCTTCACAGCCGATATCGGCGTCGTTGATTAACGCGGAGAAGCACAAAAGGAATTCCATCCATAAAAGTATTACTCTTTCGCATATGCACGAGAGTCCAACTTCGTGCGTTACTTTGACTAATCATCTCATGCCACCTCCGTCGTTTTCACCACCACAGACAGACATTTGCCGAACTCCTCGATATTACGGAACTCATCGCAGTCTGTTGCCCTTGTTCGCGCGGCAATTTGTAGCTGATCCGCTAACCGACTGACAGGAAGGCGAGAATCTTGTTCCTTCCGAGAAGACAATCAAAGGGAAGCGGCCGGCGTGGGCATTTGGGCCACGACTTCAAAAAATACAAACTGCGTCAATGCGCACGCGAGCCGACTACCATCAGCAACGGAGAGTTTGGGTTATCTTACACGCCTGAAACAGCTGTCGGCCAGTGACTCTCAGCCGCGATCAAGGCCAAATAATCGTCGGTCCTGTCCACCCGCGCCGCCGCCGGATGAAAAAGGACCACCGCCGAATTCCACGATTAATATCGCGCCGAAACGGTATTAGCCTACGAGGAACGCGTGTTGTCGCAAGAGCGCCGGGGGAATGAATTAACATCGCGCGCGCGAGCTCGTGGAGTCACGGCGTAATTTATGTCCGTCGTGATCGAACGGCCGCCGGGGGCCGACAATGCGTCTGAACGTACCAGCCCAAGTGTCGCCCGTGAGTGTTTCTAACCAGATATTAATAATCGTTCAACGTACGCAATTTACGATCGCCAGCGCCTAACATCGTCGTTGCTCTTGTCTGTCTCGTGCTTCCTGTGTTGCGCGCTTGTTGAAGCGCCGCAGTTAAGAGACTGGGACGTTCGAGAAGTTCAAGACGCGGTACATTACCCACGGATCATTTCGGGGGTGACTTCGTTAAGATCGGAACTTGCGGAGACAACGAAAAGTTTAACGATCTATTCGAACCGGAAGGGTAACGAATGTTGTCACAGTTACAATGCTTTGCCGCAGTACTCCGTGTTATTAGCTGTTTCTGTTGTAAGAGGAATTATGACGGAAGTTCGCCACAACTGATATTTGATTGACGCCGATCTCTGTGAAGCGTATATTTTCTAGGATGTAAACCTAATTCGTCTCTGATCAGTTTATAGCGCATTGCGCAATTCGCTAAAAAACGTATACATTAACACATTGACAGCCGGCAACGTATCGGCCACTTAAATCCCAAACGCCGGCCTTATTCGTTTGTTTCTGATCTTTGAATAGTCAAAAAAAAAATTCAAAACATTACATATCGTCGTATAACAGTACATTTTGTTTGCATAGTTCCTCAATTCATGGTAGATTATTGCATTTATCACGTAAACAGAAAATAAATGTTTTAATATTCAAGGCAAGTGTGGGAGATCTCGAAACATGGTTCCTCATTTTATGGTGGATTATTGCATATATATGACGTAAACAGAAAATAAATGTTTTAATATTTAAGGCAAGTGTGGTATTTCTCGAAGCATGGCAAGTAAATACAAATCCATGTGTAAGACACTCATACCAGCAAAAATAATTCCACATCACTATGGGGCCGCCACTCAAGCGACAGATTCAGAAACCCGCGTTTTCGCGGGATCGGCGCTCAAGTGATAGACTCAGAAACCCGCGTTTTCGCGGAGCCGGCTGTCAATGTGTTAACACTTTGACTGCCACGGTGGTCACCGATGACCGGTGCAAAAGATTTTACTAAGAATGCAAAAAATTCGCAATGAAGGCTATTTGCAATCCTGTAAAAGCAATTGATATTGGAACCGTGCTTCAATACTTCGGCTTCTAACAACCCTACGTTATCTTCCTTTTTTCACGATTTAACACGTTGACTGCCACGGTGGTCACCGATGACCGGTGCAAAAGATTTTACTAAGAATACAAAAAATTCGCAATGAAGCCTATTTTCAATCCTGTAAAAGCAATTGATATTGGAATGGTGCTTTAATACATTGGCTTCTAACAACTCTGCGTTACTTTCATTTTGCATAATTTAATCATACTCCTACAATATTTCATCGCATCGCGCTTCTAACATCGCAAAATACTTGGCAGTCAACGTGTTAATCATGCTCTGCGGTATTTCATCGGATTGCAGTTCTAACATAGCAAAATGCGCTTGGCAGTCAACGTGTTAATGACGCAGGTCCCAAATAGTCCGGGCGCTCGACTTCCAGGGACAGCTTAGAACAATTTCAAACGAAGGGTCTCAACTATATGCTCTTCTGTTTTCATCTCGAGCGCAGAAGCGACCGAACGTCGTTCGTCGACATTACACGCGTCAAGGGAGCGGGCGATTCCTTTCTCGGAACGGACGAATCCGTCGCGCAGGAGACAAAGATTGGACAGGATGGGACGGCAAGACGAAATTCCCCGAAGAAACCGCGATCCGGCGTGGTGTCGACCTTGCCCGACATTTATTTGGGTCACATCGGTCGCGCGACGCTCAAGCGGAAGATCTCAATCTCGTGACACTTTCGCGGGAATGCACGGACACGCGTGCGCGTATGATGACCGGCGCGCATGGCTGGCGTTGGCCCCTATTAGCAACGATCGTTTCGACCACGCGTTCATTGTCTCCTCTTCACCAACTGTTACCCGGAGCGTACTTTACACCGCGTATGTACTATGCGCACGGGCATGTAAAAATATACGAAGAATGTTAAGCAAAAAAGTGGAGCATCGCGCGTAAGAATGGTTGGAAAGCGGTTAGCGGATAATTTAACACTTTGACTGCCGCGGTGGTCACCGATGACCGGTGCAAAAGATTTTACTAAGAATACAAAAAATTCGCAATGAAGCCTATTTGCAATCCTGTAAAAGCAATTGATATTCGAACCGTGCTTCAATACTTCGGCTTCTAACACCCCTACGTTATCTCCCTTTTTGCACGATTTAACACGTTGACTGCCACGGTGGTCACCGGTGACCGGCGCAAAAGATTTTACTTTAAATGCAAAAAAATTCGCCATGAAGCCTATTTGCAATCTTTTAACAGCAATTGATATTGGAATAGTGCTCCAATATTTTGGCTTCTAGCAACTTTGCGTTACCTTCATTTTACACGATTTAATCATACTCTGTAGTATTTCATCGCATCGTGATTCGAACATAGTAATATACGCATGGCAGTCAACGTGTTAATTAAAATATTGAGGGATGTGTTCTCGGTTTACCGGGATGAATAATATCGCGAACTGTATCACGAATTAATGCCGGCGGGACGATGCTTCGATCGGTGGGTAAGGAATGAATTTTGCAAGAATGAAATATTCAGTGCGGACTCGGGGAAATGAGAGTCCGGGTTTTGTTTACCCGTGATTATATTCACTTTCTGCTACGGTAGCACGCTTAATCGGGCGTCCAGCGGCCGTCATCCGAGAAGATTGGCAGCAGAAAATTCCTAGCGTTCGCAGGAAGTGCCAGTAGAGAAAGTCGTAAAGATGATTACGTCTGAGCGCGTGATCGAGCCAATCACGGACGAAAGAAGAGGGAGGCACCGTCAAATCTGTACGGTGCACGAGCGTCGTTTTATCATCGATTTAAAAGGTCAGGAAACTCCGCGGAAAGAAACAACGAGGCGAGAGTGCAAAGACCCCGAATGCCTTCGAGCACGTGATAAAAGGAGAGACAACGGTAGCGCAAAGGAGCGAACGAGCGAGGCTACGTTCGAGGCACGACGTACAAATATGAGGTCGTGGCGAGCCGCGGGGTAAGGAACGACGACGTTACTCATGCGAAGTGAGAAAAAAGAAAATCCACTTTCTGTGGGATTTCTGCGAAACTCGATGCCGATTCTGCCGATCATCGAGCCTCTTCCTCAGCGATGTGGAGAGACAGGAATGCCTGGCAGACTCTCGCGTGTTGGGCATGCACTGCTACCAATCGAAGGAAATTTACTGCATGCAATGAACTGGCTGTAACCCTTCCACCTCCTTTTTCCCCTCTCCGCCACCGGCTTCTGGCTCTCGTCTCCTACGTCGAACCCCTCCCCCGAGAACGTAATATCGGTGGCGCGTTGAGAGTACTCGAAGATGCACAGCTCGCGCGGAGGAGGGAATGTAGAAGATAGAGTCGAGGAGATGAAGAGAGAAGGGGTGGACGAGGCGTATTACTCATTATAACACTCTCCGCACGTCGTATTTTCAGACCATTGCTCGACTCGACTGCTGCTCTCGTCGCTTCCTCCGTGCTGCTTGGAATTGACAAGCGGTCGTCATGGGTCGTTCGCATGAGTCCCCGATATCGTCGTTAACACTGCTTCGATGTACGAGTCGCGGGAAGGCAGCGAAGATCGAAGAACAGAGAGTGGGATCGACGGAGATGGTCATTACGTTTTCGTCACGTCGTTTTGCGCCGATGCTCGCTTCGTTTATCCGGTCGTTTGAGACGCGTCGACGAGTGTTCGCTCTGTGTGATTTAGTCGCGCCGTGACGCGCTTTGATATCGTTTGACACTTGTAGTACAGCGAGAGAAGGAACGCGGAGGGGGAGATAGATACGGACGGACGAGATAAACGCGCGGAATAAAGAAAGAGGGACCGGAATGTGCGTGCCGTCGTCACTGCGATAATTACGATTTACATGACTCAACGCCACATAGAAAAACGGGAAAATGATGTTCCCGATAATTCGACGCCGCTCGCAGACGGACTGCCACGAAAGGAGTCGTGTGTCGTGAGACGAGATAACGCTAAAACGTTCGACTACTTCTTCGGCGCTAAGATTTCCGGCGACGACGGCGAGGCCGCGACGTAAAAAGTACCGGGGGGATCGATAGGCATCGAACTTTCGCTTTTACGAGCCCTCTTACTTCCCGGACGATTATTCTCTGAAGTAATTGCCGCCGAAGGCCTCGCGCGGAAAAGCCACGCGCGTTTCGGAGTTTGCAAAATGGCGCGAAGCGAAAATACGCGTGCACGCGATGAAAGGTAAAAATAACACACGCGGAGTGCCAGTGAATAAAGAACGGCAGTAAACCGCGGCGGATCATAAAAATGCAAGCGAACCGCCAAAGTCTTCCAAGAATGATTATAGATAAAGAGACAGTTATAACGTTGTAAAACAGTTGGAATGCTGCCGTGGTCTGACATCAGCCGAACGACGTTGAGGAAAATGTTCGCTTTCCCAACGCGACGCGAGCCAAGCCGAATAAATAACCGTCGATTTCGCGCGATTGCGAACGATTTCCCTCGCGTTGCGCATTCGTCGCCACGGTTGAATACGTCTTGAATCCCGTTCGCCGAGTCGATTGCGCAACGACGAAACGTGAAATATTCTAATTCGGCGATCGCGGATCATTATTGGCCAATCGGTCGCGATCGTCGAATCGTCGAAAGGGTTGCTTGCCTCGCCATTTTCTCCGCGTTTAATCCGACGCCGATGCGCTCGAAGCGGGCGGACATTAATCGGCCGAATCGCACGGCAAAAATGCGCGGATCACGCGGGCGGAGTGGAAATGAGGGGGGAAAAAAGAGGGTCGGGGGAGAATTGCAGTTGAAATCTACGTGCAGCGGCCGACGGTGGGTTGGTCGATAACGCGGCTATCGATACTCTCGACTAGATTTGGCAATCGCGCGTAATTGTGCCGATATTTCACATAAGCGGCTTAATTGATTTTTCTTTCTGACGTCGACCGAACGAACCGGAGAGAGCGAGGGGGAGCGAGAGGGAGAGAGAGCGCGACAAAGAAGAGAGACAGCGATCCGGTCGTATTTACGGCTATTTTTAAATCACCCCCGGAACATCGACGTTTATTAGGATGCCGATGAAACGAGGCAGCGAGGGAAATTCTGAAATTTGCTCCTGGCAAACGAGCGATAAAATAACGCCGCGCGGTGTATTTATTTTTGTTAATTATTACCGCAATTACGCCCGCGCATTGCGGTGCATCTGAAATTCGTCGGGGCGGCCGATCGAACCTGCGAGGGCGGAAATGAATACCGCTGCTATGAATAATTGTAGCGCGCGGATGAGATGTGCATGCGATTACGAGAAATCGAACGCGGAAGATGTCATGACGACACGACGCTCGTCGGCGGACCGTCTCGTTGCAATCTCGTCAAAACAGTCATCGTCGGCGTTCCGTTATCTGGCGAGGAGAAATTTTTCCGGCGCGCAGATCCGACTCGGCCTGCCACTTTGCTGAGAATAGCGAGGAAGACGATAAGCGCGAACTATTCGAATCAATGAACCCTGACAGTCAACCGATCGGCCGATGCAGGCCTAGCGCAAAAATTGCGAAGATTAGAAGCATAGTAAACAGTAATATTAATGAGAGTGCCACCCGCTGTCATGTCCGGCTATCGACCGTTCCGAGAGCCATCGATGCATGCATACATATGCCATATACATATGCATACCCTGGCCGGGTGACGCGAATTTATTATTCATTAACATGCCAATTAACTTCAATGTTGCGGTGCACGACTCCGTTTTCCCTCCCGTCCCATCTCATAAACGCTATACGCGACGACCTGCAGATGATCCCAGAAGCGATCGTTTGCACGAGCCTGATGTTGACTCTCTACTTCGGTGCTCAGCGAAATGAAGAACGAAAGCGCTGGCGTCGAAAAGTGCTGGCAAAATAAATTTAATCGGAAAGAGTCGCGATGAGAGCCAATTACTAATATTTTCTGTACACTGTCAACTGAGTTGAATTGATTTCGACTTATTTGTATTAAATTACCCGTTTGAACGCGATAAATGCCTATGCATCGGTATTCTATTACCGTTTGACTAAGTAACTGTCGCGCGAGCGCTGGCTTTTTATACTTCCCGCAACACAATTACATCCGCAAAATGCAACGGTGGATTATGACAGTCGCGACCGAAGACTTCAATCTGTCGAAATGAGTTGATATGAGCGCAAATTGGCATGGTTCGCAGACTGTCGTTAATCGAAACCGACATTCTTTGTTTTACAACCGTCATACGACGAGGTGTTCGTTCGCGATGTTTAATTGGTTGAAATCAATCGATACGAGGGCAAATTACAAAGATTCGTCTGTCATTAGCCAAGCTATTTAAACCGTGAACACGTTGTGACGCTGCGGATGACATTTTCCGCGCGGAAAATTATCTTCCGCACTGTTTATCACAACGTGGACGCAAAAACCGGGAAAAGTCGAAAGAATCGAAAGAATCGTAAAAGTCATCGATCGCCGACCACTTCAAAGACCGACGTCAAAACATTTTCCCGCGCCTACACACTGGTGCGTAATAAAGTTACGTACGAGCGGCTGTTCTGTGCGAGCGTAGGAAAGATACGCAATTCAGACGAAACGCAGCGAGACAATGCGGCGATAAAGCGAAGAAATCCGGGAGGAGGAAGCGCGTACACAAACCGACGTGGCCGATTAAAGGCGAGTCTCTCTAAGCGGGCAATAAAAGAGCGGAGCACGGTTAAAACGCGCCGGTTATACGCGGGCCCGTGTACCACGAGGTTTTACGCAGGACAAGGGCTCCCTCCGGAGAAAAAAGGGTACAAGGCGCAGAAGTTCACGACATGAAGGCCTCATTATGCCGCGCGAGAGAGACGAAGCAGGGCCGATCGTGAAAAGGCGAGCAAGCGCGAAGACATAAGCGGAGAAAAGACAGGCGCAGCTCGAAGAAGAGGAGGGTGGATACGGAAAGAGAAAGAGTGCGGGGTAAGGAGCGATTCTCCACCGACGGACGCGGGGGGAGAAACGAGAAAAAAAAAGCCACTAGCCGATAACCGGCCGATACCGCGCTGCCCGCTGAAAACACAGAAAACAGAGAATCAGCCTCATTACTTCTATCTTCTTCCTTCTCTGTCCCGCTTCGCTCGCAGTATCCCCTATATATACCGATTTCCAGGAATTCTCCGTGATCTTTGGTCCCCATACACGCTTTAACACACTCGCCTTCCCTCTCGCACGCCCTCCTGCCCACCGATCCTCTCCTTTCCGCCTTTCTTTCCCTCTTTCGCCGTCTCGTTCCCGACGAGGCTGATAGTTGTCAGAAACCGGAGGATATCTGGGCCCCTTTCTCGCCCTTTCGTCTAAACGAAGGAACGACGGAGACACAGTCGACGGTCCGTCGATTAAGGATCTGCCCGGACGCGCACGAAAAGTCCAACGTTGAATGTTGTTACGGGAGGGACGCCGGTTGACAGGACTCGTTTCTGCCGGAATCGAGAGGTTCGATCTGCTCGAAAGTAACCGGTAGAAGAAAAAAGGTCGCGTCAAGGCACGAGGACCGACTGGCCAGGCAGCGACGAGGGAAGAAAGGGAGGAAAGGGAAAAGAAGGGATATAAAGGTGGACGTGTCCGGAGATGAAGCGGTCGATACCGGAGTCAAAGAGGATAATAGATTATGCCCGATGTAATCGAGACGTCGATCGATGGCGCTCCTCTCTGTCTACGAATACGAAAATTCGCCTAATAGGAGCGGATTACCGAGACCGACGGCCGTTGGTACCCCGGGAGATCTCGTGAGAGAGCGTCAAACGTTTTGCCATTGTAGCGTCCTGTTAAGGTGCTGGGCCCGCCCTGAACTTCTACGGCCTTCTCCTTTGAACTTCTCTCGCACAATGGTCTCGACGTACGCAGATAGCATCGACGCCTTACGGAATTTATGTAATAACGATCTGCCGGCGTGTACTTTGCATGCACAATTTTCATTAGCATTGTTACGGCCGGTGCGAAGGAAAAAGACGCGAAACACGAGTGATTGACAGCGTCCCAAGGACGACTTACGCGGCCGGGGATGTGGCAGGTGCGCAATACGAATGAATCAAAGTACATTCTACAAGTACAATTTTCCTTGGCATTGCAAAAAAGCTCAGAAAAAGACTCTGGGAGACATTAATCATATGCCATTATGAATCATAATTGCATATTGCGCAATGCATCTTGAATCGGTCTGAAATTTCCGCGAGGACAAAAGAACCATCCCGTGTTCGCTCTTTCATCGGAAGCGTGACCGCGGACCCGCGAGATCCTCCCCTCTGCGAACAGCAACTCGTCGATTCGCAGTCTTCAAGGCACATGCACGTGTTTATGCATACGTCTAACTCCCGCGCAAACAAAAAAAAGAATGAAAAAAGAAACGTAAGGCCGCAGTGCGTTCAGATATCCAGCCGCCGATAGAGAATCTCATAACCTCGGCATGAATGTGGCGCAGGAGAAGGAACGTGTTTATCCGCGTGCGATTGCGACACGATATGTTAATGTCCATACCTCGCGCACTTCCCACGTGTCACTACACTACTGTTCCTACGACGCGTCCTGAAAAACAGTCCGACCCGCGACTCGTCATTGCACCCTGCTCTACGATTTACGATCGCCAGCGTCCCGCGAGACAAACGTGCATTGAGGTTCGTTGACGAAGTACGCGAGGCCCCGAAGCAGCGGGTCTCGAAGTTAGCCGTCGGTTGGCGATGCGAAGTTCGAACAACGAGCGACGGCATACAAATTAGGTCCGTCGAGTGGCTGGACGGGCCCAGCGTCATGGCTCTTCTTCGATGCGTCACCTTTCTTGCGCGAGACAGACGGAGAGAGGCAGACAGAGAGGAGGAGACCGAAAAACAGCTCTCAAACGAGGCTCGAAAGACATCGTGGAAGAAGATGATGATATCTTCCCCGCAAACAAGCTGGCACGTTAATGAGAGAGACACAGTCAGTCGACAAGGTTGGCGGAGGAGGGCGGGAGAGAGGACAACGTCGATAGACCGAAAGGAGGAAGGAAAACGTGCTCACGGAGGACGATGAGGCACACGAAGCGAATACCTTGTCGTACAATGACAACCCCGGGTTGCCCCGATACTATCTCGACATTAGGTAACCAGCCAGCAGCGAGTACCTGACAGTGTCGTACGCGCGGTACGCGTTTACGTACGTCAATACGGGACGCTATGCAGGTATATGTGTCTTCGTGTGTGTACCACGTGCGCGGGTGGGTTCGATACGTTTACGCGGCGAGGTGTGTGTCTGCGCGAATCTCGTGAGCGTCGTGAGTGGCGAGGATGGGTGGAACCGACGTCGACGTCGTTTAAAATATAAATAATACTATAATTGAAAATTGACGAGAGGATAGCATGCCGTCTGACGCGTTGTTTACTGTGGGGAATCGATTCGTTAGATCGAAACATTTAACAGTGGCGCTCAACGGGCGGAAAGGTGCGGGAGGTTAAAGACGGCGGCGAAATGTCCGCCTTCTTACGATCAAGATACATCAATATGAACGAATCGTGTACGTCGTTAGCTCGGTAGGTGTTTCCGCGCGTAAACGGGTAAAGTGCGAAACGACCGACGAAAGACGAAAGGCTGTGAGGTCGCGCAGATCCGGCCGTGCGTTCGCTAAAGCGTAGCGCGATCGAGTGAATGAGCGATGCAATTAACGCCGGCGACGCGAGAGGCAGAGGAAAACAATCCGCTTACGAAAGCGAAGAACCGATCTTTGATGATCGCCGCGCGCGCGCGCGCTTGCGAAACATCGGCGGGTATTATCGTAAAGTCGCGTCAAGCCCCAGTGAAAGTCCAGATAAGGCGCATATTGCGCCTTACCCTACGCCGGTCTCGAGGAATTCTAAGAACGATCCTCTTATGGCAGCCATGCAGGCGATCGGCCATCAGCGATCGACTCGCGAAATGCCGGACGCATTATCGTAAACTCGCAACGCTGCTCGCCAGTGAAAGTACAGATTACCGTGTTCCCTGCCGCTGTGGAAGCCACATAAGTTTTTTTCTTCTCACGATCTCGCGTGCGTCAGCGCGCGCGCACACTTTCTAGGCGAGCGCACGTGCGAAACTCTCGTCATCGGGTTCCATGCTCTCGCGACAGATCTCGCCGGGCAGATCGATATCTCGTCACGAACGGCCGATCCGCGCAGTCGCGCTCCCACAACTGCCGTGTCGCTCGATATGCAGCGACAAATATTAAATCTGAACAAGAGGCAGCGACGGACGGCGGCTTAAACAGTGCGCGCGGCACCATTTCGAAAGCCATTCATTTCTCGCGCTGCCTGTGTGCGCCTCCGCACATGTGCGTGGCTATGAAAGCTGCGGACGCGAACTCTGTGTCCGTCTCTGCCTCTGTCCCTTTCTGATCAGCATAACGCCCGCTTTTGATTGTTATTGATCAGCCGTTTCGTCTCTCGCATATATCCATCCGCGTATACATTATGTACGTTTATATATTATATATGTACGCGCCTACGGTACGCAGCGCGATACGCGAGTGTATGCAGATATGTTGTGCGTACACGTCGATACGCGCATGTTGGACACATGTGCGTGCGCGGCCGAATGAGCGAACGCGTGCGTGCGCGTTTGAACGGGCTGGCACGCCACACCACACGCTCCTAAAGTGTTAGCGCGACAGAGACGAACGCGAACGCGAGACGGCGGAGCTTAATGAATCTTTATGAGATGGTGTCGTGAACTTGTATTCCCTCCGATGACTGACTAAACCCAACCCGCGCGCTAACCATTGGCGCGCTTTCGGCCGAACTTCGCCGACGAATCGTCCTTCTCCATTACCATTAACGCCCGTTAACGATACACCGCGAGAGTGTTACGCGCCACCCGACGAACGGTGAAATCGGCCGAACCTCGCCGTTTCAAGGCAATTCGCGCGTCATACACGCGACATTCAACGACCAACGGACCACGGCCACGGTCGCAACGCGGCGTGCTTGCCGAGATTCATGATTATGTGTGGGCTCGCAGCCCCGCTGCCTTTTATGCGAGACGTCGGGGAAAGCGCTCATTTAAAGAAATTTCAGAAATTCCACTTTAGCGTGGATTAACAGATTTTCGCGCGGCGATCAAAAGGTTATGTTATATTTAACGAGGCATGTATAAATAGACGATGTTTATGGGAAAGACCATGACTCTTTACTTATGTGTCATTCGGTATGTCCGGATTCATGGATATGAATTGGCTGAGAACGCGATATCTATTGCATGGGGTGTTGGAAAATGTGATGTTTTAGAGGAATGTTAAATATTACAAACTTCCGCATATGGACAACTATTCTCGCCTTATTAAGTGAACCATTATGTTACACTTGACATACTGTATTATATACGTGAAAAACTTCGCAATTCTTTCGTGCAAGCGGAAACATGTTTGTCATTCACGTACCGATGTTAAAAGACTGCACGCGATAAAAAATGTGCACCCCGACCCGTTAATTGCCAACACACCTATATCAAACTACCATCCAAACATTTCCTAATTCGAAGTTCGACCATAGAATCAAGTTTCCTATTTTCGCGCTAGTACGTTGTTAATCGCGGTCTTCACGGGGAACTTCAAAAAATGAAAGAACCTACGCCAATGTGGAGAGCGCTCATTAGCCCCGACGACGGTGTTGCCAGCAGTTTGATGGCGTTGACGTGCGCGTTAGCGTTCGTAAAATTCGAAGGGCGCGCGGAAAGGTTCGTGGGGCGCGGAGATCCGCTCCTTGATTGTCATCGACTCGTTGCTCGCTCGTCGCGTGATATCGTCATTAGTCCACCCATGCCACGTCAGCGAGTCACCGTCCTTCCATAGCCTCTTTCAGAGGCCTACTTCCAATGGCGATCGATTTCCAACTTTTTTTTCGCGACAAAAGACCATTCGCCATTTCCTTGTACATCGGCAAAGTCACATTCCCCAATTTCAAGAGACTCATACAGATCTAATGTTTTCACGATCCGATACGCGCCTAATAATAAATGGTATTCGCACCGTAAATTATAATCGACGTACATAGTATTGAATACTTCATGAAAATGCGCGTCTTTTTTTCCCAAAGCCACATTACTCGCCATTCCGTATCATACCGATAATATCAAGTATTCCACTTTCAAGAGCCTTATAAAAATCTCACGTTTCAAGATATGCGTCTCATTATTTATGGCGTCCGCAGCCAAAGCTCCATTGAATACTTTGCGAAAGTACATAATTATGTCGCTTACTTCCAATGGCGATCAATTTCAAAGTTTTTTTTCGCAATACCAGACCATTTGCCATTTCCTTATACATCAGCAAAGTCACATTCCCCAATTTCAAAAGACTCATACAGATCTAACGTTTTCACGATCCGATACGCGCCTAATAATAAATGGTATTTGCACCGTAAATTATAATCGACGTACATAGTACTGAATACTTCATGAAAATGCGCGTCTTTTTTCCCAAAGCCACACTACTCGCCATTCCGTATTACACCGATAATGTCAAATATTCCACTTTCAAGAGCCTTATAAAAATCTCACGTTTCAAGATATGCGCCTGATTATTTATGGCGTCCGCGTACAAAATGCACGTCCGCAGCCAAAGCTCCATTGAATACTTCGCGAAAATACATAATTATGTCGCTTATTACGTTGCCGCGTTTTCTATCATTACCCGCAGTTACGGCGTTACCGGTTTCAGTAGCGACGGCGTTGGCAGTACATTAATTACAGAGTAGCGTAATTGCACATTGTCATGACAGGGAACGTATTAAGAGTGACGTTCAGCGGGAGATAACGAAAATGTACTTACCGGGGTCCGATGAGTCCAGGCTGGTAGGTGCTTGTTGACTGAGTGGTCCCGGTGTTCCGCCGCTTCCAGGACTACGTGCGTCGTCGTTGCCACCCGCGCCGGGATACGAGAGTGACGAGGAGGGTGGCCTCTGTAACGCAAAAATTCCGCATTCACATCGACATCCTCTGTCATCGCACCGCGAGATAACGCGCCAAGCCTAATCCGCACGCGCAATTAGCACGCCGCCAATGCACCCCAACTACCTCATGAATAGCCCTTGAGACCGCGAGGACATACATCGTGGCAGTTTAAATTTCCGTGAGCGCGTGTCTCACCGTATACGACGAATATCTTTTAAGCGCCAGGGATTCCGACGTCCAGTCTCACGTACAAATTGCCGGTGACTGTGTGCGTCCCGCTTACACGCTCTTATGCACGCTCACGCATGCGTCGCCGGGCGATTTCGATCTCGATTAAAGGCGGAGCACACGTACCTCTCTCCTCGAAAATGCTCCCGGCATAAATGATTCGGCGAGTCCGGCTACGCGTCCATCTTACGAATCAACGGATTTACTGAGGCACGGCTCGCGCCTGAGAGACGACGGGCGCGCCGAATGTCTGCCATCGGTGCTGGCCACTGTGAAACGTTCGATCGTATATTCCGTGGGTGTAGCCCGTGTGGTAATGACGCTCGTAGGAAGCGTTCCGGCGAGCCGTTCGAGAGAAAGGAGGCGGTTACCTTAGGGGGCCATGCTTTTGACGGAGAGTAAACACCGGCGCTGAGGCGGGATAAGTCATCGGCGATATCGCTCGTTGCAGCCGGTGTTTAGGCGAAAATACGAATGCGGGCTGTCGGAAATGAGATCGATGCGAGAGAAAATTTGTCGGATGGGGACTGTGACGCACGCGGTCACTCGATTGGATCCAAACATAAACGTTGGGTAATTGAGTGTTTATGTTTGGAAGTAATAATCTCGAAGCTCGGTATATCAAGGCCCGTAGTGAAGTAACGCATACGACTGATTAGTGGGAAGGTAAAGTCAAATTAATGGAAGCTGAGAAAAATTTTGAGGAGAGTAAGTCTGTGGAGACTGTGACGCACACGGTCACTCGATTGGATCCAAACATAAACGTTGGGTAATTGAGTGTTTATGTTTGGAAGTAATAATCTCGAAGCTCGGTATATCAAGGCCCGTAGTGAAGTAATGCGTACGACTGATTAGTGCGAAGGTAAAGTCAAATTAATGGAAGCTGAGAAAAATTTTGAGGAGAGTAAGTCTATGGAGACTGTGACGCACACGATCACTCGATTGGATCCAAACATAAGCGTTGGGTAACTGAGTGTTTATGTTTGGAAGTAATAATCTCGAAGCTCGGTATATCAAGGCTCGTAGTGAAGTAATGCACACGCGTGATTAGTGCGAAGGTAAAGTAAAATTAATGGAAGCTGAGGAAAATGTTGAGGAGAGTAAGTCTGTGATGACTGTTTTTGCCCAGCGTGGATATTCGTTTGCAGTATGTTGCATTTGAGGGTACGAGTATCGAGCAGTTCTGCGTCGAGTTAAATTGACCCAGAGTCGATTGTGCCCCACAGACTGATATCACGACGGGCATTCAGTGCGAATAACTGGCCACATACTGATCTAAGCCAATCCGGAGGGCTTTCAAGAGATCAATGACGAGGCATGAACGCGTATTATTACACGCTGCCACGGCAAGAGAAAGAACGAGCAAAAAATGAACAATGAAAGACAAAGAGACAATGAAGAGAGAAGGAGTGAGAAAAGGGATCTCTTCATCTCGATAATTCCTTGTGATCATCGTGCAGTGATCAAACTGAATCGCCTGTCAGGGTCATCAGCTCTGTCTCTCGAGCGGCAACTTAAAACTTTCATTGATGAGTCAATGGAAGAGATATCAACCGAGAGCGAGACTCCATATTATGTAGAGATAAGAGATACTTTTCGTATGGCTCTCTGCCAAATAATCGCATACTGGCTAATTTGATCGAAATAGCTTTAATCGGCTTTAATCGTTCTCCACCTTATAATTCGATCCGCTTTGACCGTTTCAGCGGATATTATGAAATCCAGCAGACTGGCACTTGATATCGCGCCTAATTGTTCTTTAATTATTCGGCTCTGTCGTCTAAATTTACCGAAACGTTCAATAATATTTGTCGAAGTGATACTAGAGCAACGTTCAGAAAAGTTCAGAAGAAATACAGATTGTATCGAATCGGCACTGCATCTGCAATTTCGAGTTATACTGTTTGTTGTACAACATACGAGTTTGTGTAAATCTGTTTGCAATTGATGTAGCTTAATTCCGTCCGTAATAATAAATTTGATTTTAATAAAAATACTAAGTATTGTAAGCATGTAAAGATGTAAGGATCTAAGGGTTTGAATTCGACGTATTCGGCGATACCTAAACATTTGAGTATGTCACGTCACATTGTTTTATTCCTACGTACACTGTGTAAACAATTAAAATGATTCGACCCCCATCCTTGCACAACGCGTGAAATATCGCAATGTTTTCATGCGGTACCTTAACCGTCAGCATCGCCATATATTAATCTACGTACGTTTGAATTTAATGTGAATAGTATTTATTACCGAAAGGGATAATACAAGATGCCCGTTAGCCTGGAACGCTCATGATGCCCGTATCTCGAGGTCGCAGGGTAAGAATTTGAAGCCGACATATCCCGCGATATCACGAAGCGAAATGTCTGGGTATATCACGTCGGGGCAGGCAACAATGAGTGACAGCTACTCCCACATGCTGTCATAGGCGTCATCTTCGCGATAATGTCTCGACTCGCTCTCCCTGCCTCGTTTCGCCCTCCCGCTCTTGTATCTGGTTAAAATCGTTACACGGTCAAATCTAGAGTGCCTCGCTGCGCAGAGGCGAGCATCAAGATTGTACGCGTAGCCTAATCTCGATGTAAATCGTGGATCGGGACTTGGAAATTTCGTGCCTGATCAAGTTCGTGCGTCGCCGCGCTGCTAGATTAAAGATAACGGCCGCGTTGAACTTTCGGGACACGGGGGAGAAAAATTTAATCGCGAAATCTTCCGGCGTACGTGGAAGTTTAATGCGGCACATAAGCAGCCGCTATGTGACACGATTTATATAATGCGCGTTACGTATGCGTTAACGATTTCATGCGCGTTCATGCAATTTTCATCGAATGACGCAGAGATGTAATTGCGTACCGGTAGGATTCAGGCGCTATGGACTACATCCGCGAAGAATCGCGGATAATTAGACGCGATTACGTTGAAGGTCAACGGACGGTATGGAGTGCGTCAAGTTCGTCCCGCGCACGTGAGACAATTACGATCGCGGAATGATCGGCTTCCCTCAAAAGTATTCCGTTTCCTGGTACCAAGAGTCAAGAGGCAGCCCGTAGAAATCGAGTCGCCTCGGGCATGCAGGGCCTCTATAATGCGAGAGCAAGTAAGTACCGAGTGGTAACAAGTTAGAGGAGGCATTAATAATGCATTGGTCGTCGCCGGTCAGCTTCCTACTGTCACCAAGTATGAAACAAGGGACACTGGCCACCACTACAGCCGCGAAAGGTAAAGAGCAGGGGAAACGTGCGTTGACGTTGCGCCCGGTAATTGCCCGGGAAAGACAATTTCGGCAAATTGTATCCGACGTGCGACTAAAGAGCGCGTACGTTCGCCGTAAAACGTATTTCCACACCCGTTACGGCGGACACGAGTAGAAAGTGGCACGTCGGACGAGCCTCGATTATTTCATCGATCACCGACCCACAGCGTTAGCGTCGTGGCGAGTGCGCGATTTATCCACGATTTAAATAAGCATGTCAATAGGACGCGTTCTCGCATTATTTACCGCAGACCTTGGGGGCTGACGTCACTTCCTACTAAAGGCACATCGCCGTTTTTTAAGTGGACAGTAGGGTCCAACCGCGTGACTTGTGTCGATGCAATGATAAACGGTTAACGCGCCGAAGAGCCGTACACCATGGTCTCGTTCCACCTCGGTACCTCTGTGTGCGTATATATACGCCTATATATGTGCCTATATTCCGCTGTCCTTCTCTCGGCGCACTCTCTATCGTCTGACCATCTTCGTTTTTATCTGCCACTCCGTGTACGGCCACTCTTAAAGCGTAATTCGACAAACCGGATGTCTGGTCTGCCCCTTAAATAAATCAGTTGCCCGCATCTCATATTCCACCCCCGCTCGGTAACACGAACATTTCCTTCGCCCGTTCGACGCGGCGGAAAGTCGCGCGCTCTTTTCGACGACGAAAATACGCGCCGTCAGACGTGGAATTGCCAATGAAGTCGACGAAGAAAGGTGTCTGCCGCGGAGCTTGACCCCGCGCGTCTCGCTGCAATTTTTAACCAGCGATCCGTCTATCTCGTCAAATATGTACGCACTCGGCAAATTCCGCAAACTTAAACGCACGCCCCACGCATCTACGCGTTCTTTATCATCCGCTACAATATAAATTTTTCCAGCTGGCAGAGAATAACTTTGCGAAGGGTTAAATGCACGGCAGGCTACCGTTTTCCATAGCTGAATCGTAAAACTAATAATCGTGCGTGACTCGAGGTTAAGCGAGCCCAGCAATTCCGGCAGGACGATACGATATTATCTCGGCGAAGACGGGGTTATGCCCTCTCTTCCTCGATTAACGGCGGCGAAAAAACTTAACGCCAAATAAAATCGCCGGGTAGAACTCGTTAACAGCCGCGCGTCGTTCGGCTTGGGCATCTGGTAGCGAAACGATAAATCATCGTTTTCCGCAGCGAGGATCGGCCGCGTGCGATTCGTTGGCGATGCATTCGGCAGTTCGCATCCTGGCCAGACTCGTCCATGCACGGTATCGCACGGAATCGCCTCGCCGATGACTTACGGCCGCGAGTCCGCGCCGTTCGAGTCATTGTACGCACGTATTAATTGATCGTCGTAACGTAATGCCATATAATTATGTAATTAGTGGTCGGGCATTAGTCTCGCTGACTGGTTTACGGCCGAGATACGTAAATCTCTGCAATTAATTTATTGGTGCTCGAGAGCTCGGAAGAGAGGCAGCGAGACAGACGGAAGCGAAGTGCGCGGAAGAGAGACGGGAAGAAGGAGTGGGAGAGAGGTCAGAATAAGAGGACAAAGACAACGTGGCGCGAGTGAGAAAGAGAGCAAATTCTGATCGCGCGACGGACGGAGAGCGGTGCCTAGATGATAGAAGTAAGAAACCCACACTGTAGCCATGCCCACAGCATCGCGTGGATTCAGAGACCGCGTCTACCTTGTCTCTCTCGCTTGAAACGAAGAGCGGCGCACTTCGACGCGGTTAGAACGGGCGAGAAGGTGCACGTCTGCAGAAGAAAGCCCGAGCGCAGCGTTGAAGAAGCGCGCCCGCGAAAGAAGGAGCAGGACCGACGGAGGTCGATAGAGAAAGAGTCTTCCCGGTCTCGGTCCGCGCAGTCTTGAATTTCTCGGCGATACCGGCGGGCGTATAGGGATCATAAATTACGATTTATTGCAGAGGCAGCGCCTCCGCTCGACGGATTATCTTACCGTTATGTCAGCACGCTACAATTATATTTACATTTTCCCCGTAATGGAATTCCCCGACCCGCCCTCGCGGTTCGTCCCCCGTTCTCGGTGACCGGCGAAACGCCGGGTGTGGATTTCCGAGATGGATCGGTGCACCGGGTTACCTGCAGAAGCCTCGACCAGGACCGTCGAGAGGGGCTGCCAACCGGGGGCGCGCGTCGTAAAGTCACCCCTCCGCCCCGCGAGACGTCGGACGTGGCTAGGCGTAAAAGCGGCCAGGAGGAAGCATATCCCGCCGTCGGGAATTACGACGTAGGTATTTGCAATTAAGGTATATTGCGCCGGTAATTGGATACGCGATCCGCGCCGCGACGGTTTAAAACCAGTTTAACTACGCGTCCGCGCGCGGGGAGGGTGGGACAGAATATTCCGCGCGCAAAAAAGTATTCGCGCTGAATAACGAACGGCGGGAAAAACGTCCGCGGGCCGGCGCAGAAGTATTGTGAATATTGCGAGGCTGGGAGCGAGGCCGCGAGCGAGAACCGCGCGTTATGACAAATTGGGAATCCCATTAACCGGTGGCGGGTGCAAAGCTGCGAACGTCGAATCGAGCGAGAGCGTCGTCGCCTTTTAACAAGGTGTGTACACCTGACCGAACGAGAGTATTTTAAAGCGGTCGTATAAGCGAAACAAATTTACGACGCCTCGTGGAGAGCGTAAGAGAGGAAACGCGCGAGGTATCCCCGTTGTCCAACAGGTCCTCCCGTCGCTTTTCTCTCTTTCTCGGGTCCGTTGAGTACAGGGCATGCAAGATAGTCCTTGTCCATCGTCGGGTTGGGTATACGAGCGCACGAGCGCGTTAGTCGGTGGAAGGCGAGTAGACGGTCGGGCCAGCCGTAAATATGGAATCCGGGTATTTGCCATGTTGTCAATAAAACCCGAAGTCCAGATTCGTGCTGTTGCTTTTACGACTCCTACTGCCGCATCCATCGCCCGCGGTCGTGCAACATTCGAGTCGATACGAGGGCGATGACGACCCACCGGAGAACTTTGGAGCTGCGCGAGGGACCGCTCATGTTCTATGCGTCATAAATCGATCGACTTCCAGGATGTTTCATGGGTTTATTACAGCCAGCTCTCTTTGTAGCCGGTCGCTACGTGTCAGATTCTCGGTAAACGCTCACTGTTTCATAACGATCGCTGGGAGTCGGGTTTTAAAATAGGAACTGTGTTGCATGCGTTGTCGTCCGTTGGCTCGAAATCAGTCAAACCGGTAGGAGCGCGTGAGATTTTGAAGAATCAGGTATTTGAGACGAAGCCCAAGGAAGTTCGTCGAGCCCAAATCACGAGAGCCTAGTTTCGAGACAGGTCGGGGTCCGGATCAGAGCCGAAGCGTTCTAAGAGGCAAAAGGTCCAGGCGAGGAAGGTGGGCCTAAGCTTGACCAGCTGATGGATCTAATCAACATTCCTCCCTAATCACGATATAGCTGCTTCTCTTTCACTCACGCACACGCTCTCCACGTATTTCTGTCTTCCCTTTTTACACGTCAACCTCTCGACTCGTCCTCTCGCTCCTTCGCTTTGTGCTTTAGTCAAACCACGGCCGTCCTCTACGCTCACTGTTCCATCTCTCTTTCCATCCTATCTAACGCCCTCTCAGACACGATGAAGATTCGCAGACACGACGTCCACCTCCTCGCAGCATCGTCGGCCGCATTCGTTTTAATTTAACCGCCGTATAAATTAGACTCCCAAATGATCGTACCCTCAAAAAAGCGCGGCGATCACGAAAAACGGCAACGTGCCGACGGTGATCCACGGCTGACGAGACTTTCACGTCGTCGTGTCGTCGATTCGAACTCCCAGTCTGCATGCAATATGTGCGAAAATTCCGTCGACACGATTGATTACCGAGTTATCAATTCATTCGCAAACCCGATCGCGTCTCGGCATTTTTAACCAATCCGATTAGTCGCGGCGAACGTTCATCTCGACATGTTACACTTTGATTCGTACTATTCGTGTCTTAGTGCGAAGGAACGGAAGACAGAGAGAAGGAACGAATTCACCTTTCATCGATACGATCGATGCATTAGCGGCGTCGTTAATTAGCTGAAATAACTTTCGAGAGCGTTACGGTATAACCTAGAGCGTGCACAATTACACTCTAGTTATGCGCGCTATCTGCGTCTACGATCGGCATATAAAGATACAAGTCCCCCCGTCTGGCACAAAGATACTTCGCGGTAATGATATAAACGTCAACAGTAACCTTTCGATCATTGTTCGCGCGAGACACTAGTTACCCCCCGCTAATACTCTCCAACGCGTAATCGACTTTCGCCACGTGAAAACACGCATTACCAGATAACAATTAAAACCCGTCTGCGAAACTTTCACAAACAGATCCAGTCCCAAAATACCGCGGCGCCAATTTCATTAAACAATCATCCTCATCAGAATCCAATCAATCACATTCTCCAAATTCCTCATCCGCTCTCAACGCATCCGCACACAATCGCTCCAATCTCCACTCGCCTAACCTCTCCCCAAACCGCACCAAACATACAATTTCCTCGCCACTCCTTCACTTATCCTCAAGCAACCGCGCACGCACCTACACATGCTTTTTCGTGAGAAAATACGTGTTTACCCGATCGCTCCCGTCCGCAAGGAAAGTGGCCTCGTACCCAGACTCGATATCTCGCGGGGGCTCTCGATCACACAGAACTCGCAGTATGCAGCCAGAGACTAAATAAGCAAGAGACGCCAGGGAGACAGGAGCATTTTAAGACGACTCGATCGCGCGACCGCATCAGGCCTGGTGACCGTAACGTCCGTGGTTCGCGAGTTGCCGATAACAGTACCGGGTAAGAACACGGTAGGTCCTCGGGTGCGAGAGAAAAAGATGGACAGAGACAGAGAGAGAGCTGGTACCGAAGCGGTACCGGACTCATATCTGGTGGCACGGTGGCGGCGTTCCTCGGCTAATTGGTTTCCCGTGTTACCTCCTCTCCCTCGGGATAAAGCGGCCTCAGAGACTCGCCCCTTCCCATATCCCTCCCTCTCGTCTGTCTCATCCGCACCTACTGCCGTAGCACCTATTTGTCCTTAGCCTGCGCTCGCGTGCACCGGAGAAGTGCTCTTGATACCCCCCCGACGCGGGGCTTTTTAATTTACGAACTTCGTACGCGTCTGAATTTCCGCCGAGACGTGCTGGGATTAGCGAAGAAGGCTTACGACGTTTCATGAACAGTCTCGGAAAGGCAGGGTGTTGAAGGTTTTATGTCGCGTCAAGTCATTGGTGAGGAGAAATATGCAGGTACGGTTAACTACTTGCGCTGGCAAAAAATTCACTGACGTGTACCAGAATGGTCCAGTGTAACTCGTTTGGGGGCATTACACATTGTTCGATGCCTCAAAGAAATCGGAAAAAGATTTATATTTTCTAAAGTAATTTATTTTCGACTTAGGACTTTTTATAGTTTTTTGAAGGGAATATAGAGCATCGATTGATTATAAAATAGATATACGTCGTTTTTGTTTCTGCGACAATCGCATGAAGACGTGCATACCACGTCGTTGGCGATTCTGTCACAAAAGCATTACGACGTACATGGTACGTCTTTCCAGTGCAAGTGGTTAACACGTTGACTGCCAAGTGTATTTTGCTATGTTAGAACCGCGATGCGATAAAATACTGCAGCGTATGATTGAATCGTGCAAAATTAAGGTAACGCAGAGTCGTTAAAAACCAAAGTATTGAAGCACCGTTTCAATATCAATTGCTTTTACAAAATTGCAAATTTCTTGCATTTTTAATCAAATCTTTTGCACCGGTCACCGGTGACCACCGTGGCAGTCAAAGTGTTAAAGAGCGTTTTGCGGTTGGTTACTTTCGGTCGAATCGAGGAGTGTTTTGAGCTTGTGATAATTTAGTTTTCGTATGTGTACGGAGTTGGGTCTGGTTTTTGTGTCGGCGAGAACTATGTAAAATGCGAAAATGCGTCTGCGGTAAGGTGGATGAGGCTAAACGTACTGCTGCCCATCGGAAAATGTTAGCGTTGTGATTCTCAGGCCGTTTAATTAAGATCACGGTGTTCGCCGATCGAATTTCTCCCGCACGCGACCGAATTTTAATCGCTTACAAGTCGCGGCACGGCCGATCTCCGGAAGGAGAGTATCATTCTCTTGATGAACGCGAGTCCTTGAACGAGGCAGCAGGCGCGCGTGCGTTTAATGCGAGCAGAACGAGGCTGTCCCCAAGCCAATACGCTAACGATCTCTGAACCAGACAGACACAAGAAAGTAGAAAGGTGGAGCGGTATTTAATAAGTCCACCAACTGACACGCACGCTTGTCGATCGGCTGGCCAACATCATCGAGTGAAAAAGACAGACTGCGAAGAGCCTGCGGAGGAAAAGGACGAAAAAAAGGCGGACGAAGGAGATAGAAGAAGACCGAAATGCGCGCGTGCGCGTAATGCGCGCAATGAGCGCGGGGTGAAAGCGACGGGCTAACGATTGCCAAGAGGCAAAGTCTTATCGTGAGCTGCAATCACATTAAGCGCGGACAGCGACACCCAGCCCCCAAGTCGGTACATATACGTTCATTAGCGAAAAATAATCGAGGGTTTAGGCGCCTCGTGCGAGCGAGCGAGGCCGGTCGTTAACGCGCTTCGTTTATTGCTAATAAGGGTGACTTTTGTGTAAAGAAACGACGGGGCGTAGGTAGGAAAGAGACGAGAAACGCTGTGATCGGCCGCGTGACGTGAGAAATTGTTTCAGCGGCCTTGAGAAACGACACCGTCGAGTCTCGTGTTAAATTTCGTCGGCCGTAATTATTCCGTCGGTGCGATCAAGGTAAGAAGTACTGATGACGCGAAGAGGCCAGAGGAATATTAAGGTAAATCGAATGAATAAAGTCGTAACCGGACATTTAACGCGTTATACTTAAGGTGTCCCTCGTGTTTTGGATTAAATGTTCTGTGGGGTAACCGGGGCGAGTTATTGATGTCAAGAAAAGAGGTTAGGGACGTACATTAAAAAAATCGTGAGTTAAAGCAGACGAATCGCGGCGTCTAGCGAGCACATAAATCTAAATGTGTTAACGCGCTCGTCTATGCGCACTGAATACGTGTTAGATACTATGAGAATGCACGCCGTAACGCAGGACACATAATCAAGTGAGGAACGACGTATTGACAGCAATGGGGCAAATGCCGCAGAAGAGACCACTGCAATGATACTTCGCGGACACCTGTAAAATCAAGGGTCCGAAGGGACAAGAGGGTACCCGACCGAGACTGCACTATACGTTACATGTGGCTATTGTGTAAACTATATGCCGCGCGTTCAATAAGACACAACCGACAAAACTGAAGCTTGAGATAACTGAAAAGCACGGTATTTTGTGCGTCAATGCGTTGTTTGGCATTAAGGTGAGCATTTTTAATAGTTCTACCAATCAATCGCCCCTGCGATTCCACAAATACTTTGTACCTTGCACTGAATACGTGTTAGATACTATGAGAATGCACACGGTAACGCAGGACACATAATCAAGTGAGGAACGACGTATTGACAGCAATGGGGCAAATGCCGCAGAAGAGACCACTGCAATGATACTTCGCGGACACCTGTAAAATCAAGGGTCCGAAGGGACAAGAGGGTACCCGACTGAGACTACACTATACGTTACATGTGGCTATTGTGTAAACTATATGCCGCGCGTTCAATAAGATACAACCGACAAAACTGAAGCTTGAGATTACTGAAAAGCACGGTGTTTTGTGCGTCAATGCGTTGTTGGAATTAAGGTGAGCAGTTTTAATAGTTCTACCAATCAAGCGCCCCTGCGATTCCACATATACTTTGTACTTTGCACTGAATACGTGTTAGATATTGTGAGAATGCACGCGGTAACGCAGGACACATAATCAAGTGAGGAACGACGTATTGACAGCAATGGGGCAAATGCCGCAGAAGAGACCACTGCAATGATACTTCGCGGACACCTGTAAAATCAAGGGTCCGAAGGGACAAGAGGGTACCCCGCCGAGACTACACTATACGTTACATGTGGCTATTGTGTAAACTATATGCCGCGCGTTCAATAAGACACAACCGACAAAACTGAAGCTTGAGTTTACTGAAAAGCACGGTGTTTTGTGCATCAATGCGTTGTTTAGCATTAAGATGAGCATTTTTAATAGTTCTACCAATCAATCGCCCCTGAGATTCCACAAATACTTTGTCCTTATTGAAAGAAATGCATTCTATTCATCTGTCTAGGTTATGTTTCAAATGTGCTCATGTAAAGCAAATAAAGAAGTGATGCTTTAGCAATTCCTGGATTCAACATGCAGCAATGACGCTGTCTCTTAATAGCAAGACTACTATAAAAAAAAAAACAATGCCCACTCGGACTTTTGCAATAATTAATAAATTTTAATTTTAATTACCTTTTGCAATAATGAATTTTTCGTTAATTTGACTGTGACAGTAACACTGACTACCAAAAAACACGCGTGGACTAACAATATGACTGCTGGACAGATTCTGTGTCACAAGTCCTATCAATTTGGATCAAATGCGTCACCTGGACAGTGAAGCTTGTGGATTGATTTAATTATCGACCGCTACCTATGAGACCAAGCTTGATGGTAGAAAGCATCTCGCTCGCTTTCAAATAACTCTACGCTTGAAGTGGCATGACGTACGACTTCGTTTTCGGTAAAACATCTTAAAGAAAGTACTAACCGGGTTAGATGTAATGCACAAGCGTCTCAAGTACGACCGGTGAATGTGTTGGTTTTCGTCCGACACGCTCTTTTGCAAATGTGCCGCCTCATCAGGAGTTAAGTTAGTTACAGTCATCTGAATCAAGAGCAGCTGTGATTGGAATACGGCAAGAATAGAAGGGGATCTCTGAAAATTCGATAATTGCAAAATAGTACTGTGTTCATGAATTTAGGTTATGTTCACAATGTATTCACGTACTCTGAAAAAAAGTGATGTATCCTGCAATTGGATATCTTGCTGCAATGTCGCTGCATTGATGACTGTACCGGTACAATTATTGTCGACTTGCACATCGATAATTACCGAAGAAAGATGAACACTCGTTAGATTCTTTCACCACCGATATTACACGCCGCGGGAAAAGTAACACTGACCACGGAAAAAAGCGCGGGCGGGGGAATGACGCTGGGAGCGGCCCTCTGCCGGAAGCGCCAATAAATGAAAACAACAAGTGCGTCACCTGGATAACAGGACCTCTGTACTAATTAAATTATCGACGGATGCGCTACTTCAAAAGATTTCGCGCTCAAATAGTTTTATCGAGACGAGCAGTTTTTACGCTAAATGGGGTAACTTATGGACATAGCCAGCACAATTATTGTACTCGCTGCCCAAATACTATACGTTAAAGATTTGATTTAACCCTTTCGTTACTACGGTCGGGCGACTATAGTCGCTCGTCGTACATAAGTAGTGTATCGTGGAGGGCGACTATAGTCGCCCGACCACAGTCCATCTTGGTACATTTATCATGGACCTTTTGTTCAGTATGTTGCTTTTTTTTTGTTAGAGGGCATAGCGTTGTTACATGTGTCTATTCCGAATCAGCCGTACCTTTCGCCAGAAATGTTCTTTTCCTAAAAAATTCATCATCGAGGCATTTTTAAGCGTGAGCATACAGTCAAATTGTGGACAAGACCACCGTAGCGAAAGGATTAACGGCTTTAAAACTGCGCGAGCAAGAATTCTGAGGACTCTGACCACCGCAATGTCATTCACGAAATTTACCGCAGCATACTTAGAGCCTTATGGCAAACCTGCGCGCCTTTCCATCAATCATTCGTCTAATACGCGTACTTGCGAAGTTCACCTTGTACTTTTGTTGACAAACGTCCAAATCGAACGACGATATTTGTTAAAAACTAACAGTGCCCCACTTGACGGCCTTCCTCGACGCCACATAACAGAGGACGTAACATTTATGACACGTACCTACGATTCGACGGAGAACGTAGCACTTAAGCGAGCGCTATCCGAGTGCCCCTTTAGCGGGGGCGTACTTGATCCATAGAACGATACGGCGAATTGGAGACCCCGTGACAGCCGGCTCGCCGTCTGTCAGTCGGTTTGTCCGTGCCGCAAACGTTATCCACTGACATTGCCACACCCGTGACAAGCCCGCGCGTAGGGCTCGATCGCACATCGCAACAAGAGGGGGGGCGCATAAGGAAGCGGAAAGAGGGAAGCGTCGACGACGAGGTCGTGTCCCCTTTCTCGGAATATGGATCCATATCCCGTAAAATGCATCCATATTTAACGAGGTCGTCCGCGGGGGGTTTCGCTGAGAGGCAAGATGCAAATTGTTATGAAAGCCATAGACGCCCATATATGCGTGCACACACGACACACGCGTCGAGTTCTCAAGACGGATCCCCTTTCTGACGTCGCCGAGGACACGCGCGCGGGTCCCACATGTGATGAAAAATAGAACGCCCGGCGATACGAGCGTCGAGGTGAAATGAGCGAGTGCGTCTCGGCGGCTGTCGGCTTCTGCGGGAAATTGCGCGACAGGGCATGATGGAAAATGTTCTCGCGCTCGGGGGGTGCAGAGGCATGCCCGCCGCGAAATATGCCGTGTCTCGCGTTAACGGCGGGAAGTATCTTTGAATGGCAATTTCCAGCGGCGAGCCATCGTTGAGTAGCGCGTTATCGTTGGAACGTCGTAATTAATGCGGAACGCGACATGTCGTGTCGAGATACGTATCGGCGTTCGGTCATTATTCGCCCGTGCGCGTATCGTTATCATCGAGGAGCAGGAGCATAATGAGACCTAACTGTGCGCGGCGAGAGAGAAGTTCGCTAATAATAACGCGCGTAATTGACAGCGCCTCGAGACTGAGAGGCGAGTCTGCTCATTGGAGCCGTATCGAGCATCGGAGAGGAAACGAGTTCGGTCAGGAGTGATTCGAGTCCGGCGTTGGTCGATCGTCGCCGGTCAATTGGCCGGTGCAGACTGGTATCGAAATAACCTCTGTATGCGTGAAAACTTGCGAACGCGCTTTGGAAATGCCTCAACTGTCGTTTGGATGAACGCCTAAGTGATAACTGAAAGCAATAGTGACAACGTTCCGATAGAATGCAACATCTTATCCCGCGGGGTACACCGAACGAAAATGATCCTTCATATTCCAGATAATCGCCATTGAAACGTCACGGGTACATCCTACATTACGTAATTAATAAGCGAGCTGACTTATGGCCCCATCGGTAGCAGTACAATATTTCTTACGGTACTTGATATCAATCGTTTACCACGTCCACCATACGGCACCTATACGTTATACACGCTAAACACTTATTACATTGAAACGCGCGTGGCGAGAATGCCCATTCATAGCGGTGCCAACATTGTCTAAACTGCACATAACACAATAAAGCGGAAGAGTTATCGCATCGCGGCTGTCTTCAATTATTCACACGGCAACACGCCGTGCACCGTTATCGACGCGATCTCCATACGATTTAGACACACGTTCCACAACAAAACGGCCGTCGTGCCGGTGCCGCAGAAAATGGAAACAATTTTCGAAAAAGCGTAGAAAGCAAGAGTCGCCGAAGCGAAAACGAAAACGTGCAGCAGTTTAGAGAAGCGAAGGGGTTATCTCGTTCTCTCGCTCGCCTCCTGTCCTTACGCCTGTCATTCGAAACACGCAAGACATTCTCTCGCATGCCACGCTATTATTACGCCGCGGTGACCACACTGTCCAACATTTCACGTGCCTCTGTGTACGCGCGGTTTGTCTGTCTGTCTGTTTGTCTCTATCCAGACGAAAGTCCATCTGTATATCTCTTTTGACCGCAGCGCACGAGAGAGCTTTCGACCCTTTCGCGTGGCTGAGAATTCGCGAAACTCACCGACACGCATCTTTTCAACGTTCCATAGCTCGCTGCGAATATATGCGGGAACATTTGGGGACGGGCTCGCTTTGAGCAGCGTGATTTTGCGGGGAAACGCGTGACCGCGTTGCACGTCCGCAAAACTGACGGCTGCGCTTCCTTAGCCACTTAGTAACACGGTCGGACAGACTGTTATTTCGCGGGTATGTTTATCTTAAGACACCTTCGTGTCCCGAATTGACTTTGTTAAGAATATCACCGGATAGTGTATAAAACGTATATAGCAGGGACTTGGGTAATTTCGTTATGCTTAAAAGAACACGCCATTGTCGGAGCTATGGGTTGTTCATGCTTGTGCAAGCTTGTTGACACAGTATAGCTGTAGAACCAAACATGATGTACTGTAATGACTTGACAACGATTAATTGTATAAATTGCAAAATATTTCGATATTTTTAACGCATCAGTTTTGATGATCATCTTGATACCACTGAACCAATCCATCCGATTACTTCCATATACTGTAGCCGACCAGAACTGCGTAAACAAGGGAAGTGCAGACGTGAAGGACGATCCTCATACACGCGAATCAATGCCAGCGCGAGACAACAGTTCTAACACGCGGATGTAAAAGATCGATCGGCCGTTACGTTAGCGCGCGTACTGCAAGAAACGAGCGTAAACAAGGGAAGTGCAGACGTGAAGGAGACGATCTCTCACCGGTCGCGCCCATGCCCGTGCCCGGAACACCGTAAACGCCAGCACCGCGAGAAAAGTGGCCGTATATCACGCGGATGTAAAAGATCGATCGGCCGTTAGCGAAGATACGACGTGGATCTCGAGCAACGAAAGCAAACGTGATTCTAACACCATCTCCCCCGAAATCCGTAACTCAAGAACGAATCGCCGGCCACTTGAGCGACACTTCGACTCCTCGCCCCATTCGCCAACAAAGAAGCGTCGATGACTTCCTGGCGAATCTTCGTCGCGGGCTGCAGCAAAGTCGGGCAGCGTTATTATCCATTTGCGTATCAAGACCGGTGATCCGGTGAGGAAGAGACGAGTTACAGACGATCGTAAAACCGGTGGACGACCGCAAAGTGAGTGCATCTTAATTGGTGGCGGTCGGGATGAAACGGGCCAGGGGACAGTAGAGTGTACGGCGTGACAGGAGGGAATAGCTGGCGCTGATGCACGGGTGCTCGCTATTCGTGGCGTTGGCTCCAGGTATCCGCTGAATGACGAAGAAGTGCAGGAAGCGGGGCGCGTTCCTTAGCACTTCTTCCGCCGTTCTTTTTTCCCTGCTATCGTCGCCGCGGTCGCACGACGTCGGGGCAACGTGATTATGTCCCAGTACGCCCCATGGAAGCGGGCAGGGCCCACCGACGCCGTATAATTATCATATTACGATTATGTTTATGGTCCGGCGTTGGCTCTAATTAAATGTGTATCCAACTCACGAGACCGCAGCCGGCACTTGGGAGCTACTTCATGTTTACAGCGACGTAAACCTACACAGCGCGCCAGGGATTTCCTTTGGGGGAGGGTCGACGACGCTACCCTTTCCCTCCTCTTTATTCCGGCCGCTAACTTGTCCCGTATACGATCGCCGGCTAAACTCGTATCGCCAGATCATGCCCCCAGATTGTCATCGTCGAAAATGTAAGGCATCGCTTATTGCCACGCGTTTATTCGGTGCGCGTGTGATTTTTTGAGTGGCGCAACTGCGCACGACGGTGCTCGGGTCCAGAAGACGCAGACGGCTGAATACCGGGAAGGCGCGGTAAATATGAAAAACATGAACAGTTACACGAAATTGGATGTGCTTTTTTGCCGATGTTAACCTTCGATTCATTACGGCAGTTTTTCTGCTCATTACCGTTTCGCGCTAATCAATTACGGCTTCTTATAGAATTTCAAATAAATTGACGAACTGTACGGCAGAAGCTGAAGTCGCTAATCGATTGCCACCATATATTGCCGGTCTCTCGCGGTTGCTTACGTCGTAACGAGCGCCGTCGCTCATTTCGTTTCTCGTGGAGTCATTAATTCGTTATCACGCGCTCGGATCTCGGAAATCAAGATTGGGCCACCGGGAAGCTTCCCACTCGTTGAGCGTCGATAAATTCTGACATCGTCGCGCGTCTGAGGATACAACGATGCAGAGACGGTGCGAGAGGCATTGCCCTCATAGCAGAACTCCGGACGTTTACGAGCGAACGAAGAAAAAGGGGGGCGATCAGCCATCGAGATTTCGTTTCCAGTCTCGTGTATGGGAATGCACGAACGGCGGTCGCCATTACGGCCTGAGAGGCATTCCTTCGCGAATGAAGACGGTATTGTCGATAAGCGAAGATTCGTCGCTCTCCTCAGAATGTCGCGCACTTTCATCAAGCACGTGCAACGTCCAGTTCGAACGCTGCCTTATAAAGTAAGGAATAAAGTATCCAGTAATCAACACCTTAAGTAAAATCTGCCAGGCGATTTTTCATTAAAAAATGCCCAGTAAATGAATACTCCTTTGGAGCGTTGTAATGGGATAAGTATAAAAGCTTCGTAAGATATAAAGTAATGACGAGTACCGAAATCTCAAGGCGTACGGGTGATAATCAGCAGAAGCCCATCAATATACGATTTAGTGGACTATTTTAACCTGAAGCTGACGTGTTGAAATCGTATTTAGAAGTTATAGATATTGAACATAATTCAAAGCGGTACATCAATATTAAAGTAACTACATAGAAAGTGTCGATACGTCAATATTTTCCCCCCGTCGATCCTATTTTAAAATACTTTCATAACGTTTTGATATCTCTCGCGTTCTATGTACCAAGTGAAACGTGAACTTTGTGACACACGTCTTATCACTCATTGTCAGTGTGCCGCGCGAACGCAGTGATTCGTAATGCGGGCCGACATCGTCTACAACCTGGCCTATTCCAGCGCGCATTCGCGTACGTCGGCAGGCGAGTATGCGTCGTTCTAAAAGAACAAGAGTGCCGAGGCACGAAATGACGTAAGCGCGAGGCAATTTCGCCCGGATCTCCCAAGGAGAATATTACCCGGAGCATTAGCGCGGGCCGATAACTGCTCGGGCACTTCGCAGTCGGAGCGAATAAAGGGAGACACGCGAGAGAGAAGGAGAAAGATAGATAGGAGACAACGATGAAAAAGGAAAAACACCGCATTACCGGTAAAATACAACGGCGAGTCGACCGGCAACAATTATTGCGACACGCTGATAATTGTGCTCACCGTGCGTGCGGCCGTTATAACATATCGATGCTGCGTTCTTTATTATCGAGCGCACACCCGCCTGATAAAGAGCGATATTTTATTGCCTGCCCCGTCACTCGCGTACGACCGGTATTTTACAAGCCGGTAGAACGACGAGAAGACGCGAGGAGCGATAGAGCGCGAGCGCGCGAAAGAAAGAGACGCGCGGAGACGAGAGCGGGAGAGGTGTTCCGTAATGAATTCGTCATCGCACAAAAAAGGAGCCAACGAGACGCCGCGATCGTGTCCGTCACCCGTTAATGGCGGTATCTCCCGATTTCATAAGATCGCCGCGCGAAATCGATTATACGACGGAAAAAAAGGTATCGGACGCGCGTCGCTGGCGGTCAGCAGTGTTCTCGGACTCGCATAAATTGATTCGGGAGCGTGTACGTTTACACGGTGCCCGCGTGAGCGTGCGGACGTGTGTACGGAGCCAGGCCGACGAGAAATAGGGCGACGGCGGGAGAAAGAGAGAGGATGAACGAGTCGAGACGGAATTGGGGGACGCGTAGACGGTTGGGCGGATGCGCCGAGTGATGTACTTCCGGTTATTGAACGCCGTCTGAAGGCTGAAGCCAGTTCTGGATGGAGTTCCGCCGGATTCTCCGCGAGCGGAACGAGACTCGAACTGGCACCTGGAGCTTTCAGCGAGAGGAACACGCGCGCCTTAGAACCAGGAAGTACGTTTGTCGCGTCGGAACGCGGGTCCTGATTAAATACACCCGTCGAGGATCGGGCGAGAAGCACGAGGGACATCTGCTCCCGCACAGGCGTGTGCTCGTCAAACTACGGGTGCTTTCTGACTTTCCGCAAATGGCGGCGAAGTGGTTTCACTATAAAGGAGACATGACGTTTCCTTCTTTCGTAAAATTACCGATTCGCGTAAGGTCACGTGCGCCGAGTAGGAATATTGCGCGCTATTGTACGCGGTACTAGGCGATGCCAGATGCGGAGTGGTGCGTTGAATGGAAATATGACAGAAGCGGCAAGTGTGTCCTACGAGAAACTTCGCGTCGAAATGCAATTCACATGAGACGCGCGAGGGACGTGTAATTCCGCGGACTCTGCGCTCGGCCAATTTACACACCCGGCGTGTAAAAAATGAACGGGGGGGAAGGTAACGTTAACGCGGTCGGAGGTATTTCGTTGGCGCACGATTCACGCACGATTCACGCAAGCCAGGATATTCCGCCACTTTTGATCGGCTTAAGTGGTCCGGTACTGCGGGCGTTTTAACATTCCCTCTCATTACGGGGTCCCGAAAACATTTTTTCGACGCTCTCGATTGCCCGACGACGTGAGCAGGAGACGTGTACAATTAAAAAAGGTAAACGACTCCGGGCGGTCACGATAGAAAGAGACGGCGACGAGAACAGAAGCGAACGAGAAACAGAAACAGAAAGAGAAACGTGCATCGGTAAGCGCTGGAAGCGGCGAAAGGGAATGTCAGGAAATTATTGCGCCAAGTACGCGATGACATTAAGCTTTCCGTTTGCGGATTTTTATCTTGATAATATCGTGCGTGCTTCCGCCATACAACTCCGCCACTTTTCTCTCTACTTCCATCTTTGTTAGCTCGTCACTCGTGCCAGTGCCCCTAACCTTTTTGTCCTTCTCCATCTTGTTCCCCACTCTCAGTCCATCGCACTCGTCGGGTCGAACTACGTTTAAACGTTAACTGTTCAACGGCACGCACGCTCGGTAGCCTGAATGGTTTATAATTGCAGCATTGTAGATATAGTACGCGATACTCGCCCGCAGTTTATTTCCGTGCGCTGAGCGCCTCCTTTCTCGTCGTTTCTACCTCCCGGCCGTTTACGACTTTCGCGGGAGAATCGCCAAACCGCGAAGAAGGGTGAATCCGTCTGGCGCAACGATATTAATTAGCCTGAACCTGATTCCGCCCGTGCTAATCACGTTACACCGCGCTATGCCCCCTCAAACTTCCGTCGTTGCCATTCATGGGACCGTAATGTTTAACCAGATTCCACAGATAGCGCCCGACTTACGCAGGCTCCACAACGAATTGTCAATTAAATCATTCTTATTATTTCACTTACTCGCCGTGGCTAGCTACCGTGAAACAAGCTACAAAGCTAAAAACTACAAAGTCTCCGAACGACCGCTTCTCACGCTTCCACTGGACGTCGAATAGTAACAAGCAAATTATCGGATTGTCGTTTTCGCGTGTATTGTTCTAATTAGACCGCGATACGCAGCGTGAAATGGCGGTCGCCAACGGTAAAATTTCAGGACAACGTCGTCGGGTCGCGCTTTTTTTAACCGACGACCGTTTCGACCTGCCTGATCGTGAAAAGGAGAGCGGATTCATATGTGGAAGAGCGGGGCAGTTCGCACAACGGCGGTCGGTCAATTTAGAACAGTGTCAGAGCGTGACGGTCACGTTGACGTTACGTAACGCGTGAGGTGTGTGCGTGAATGCGTGAATGCGTTAGTGCGCCATTGTAACGCGTGGCCGACGTCGAAATGCCGTTTCGTGTCGGAGCCCTCCCCAACATCCCGCCCCCGTCGCGCACCCCATTCGCGACTTCATTCTTTTTCGAGCGGTGCGCGCATAATAGGAGTAACAGAGGGTCGAGGATATACTTATCCGCGAGGGTTTGTGTACTTACATGTAATCCTCCGCTCAAACTTGTTGGTTTTTCGTGCCAAATGACACACTGCGCTCCCGTGCGTTTTTCCCAGAGCGTATATACAGGGTGCCGCAATAATGGCAGTCGTAACTTTGGACAAGGTTTCCGTATGTGAAGACAAGAAACAATGTACCGGCAAACGACAGGCAGTCATAATATCTACTGTGCAGCCGTATGTTTGCTAACTGGAAGAGTATGTTTCATAACCGAAAGAGCATGTTTGATATCTGGCAGAGATTTACCGTTGCGCGTTTAAGTGAACATTTTTATTTTAGGACGCAGAGCCGTTGACCAGAGTTACGGCGAAACTCATTGAAGCAACCTCGACATCAAGCGTGAGAAGCTTCGAAATTGTCTGAGACCGGTAATGGCGCCTGAGGAGGGTGCTTTTTAGAGGAACTTCCTTTTTACTCGCAGACTTTATCAAAGCGTAACGGAGTGGACACCGTTTCACGAAGCTCGACCCGATTTCACGAACGATGGCGGTGGTCCTGTGCGCTGGGCAACGGGTGCGGTCGTTATCCGAAGAATCCATGCGACCGAGTCCGATCCAGCGTGTAAACGGCACTCCGGATTCGTAACGATGTTATAATGACACGCTCGACCGGCGTAATGCTTTCGACGCATACGCGCAACTTCAATGTAGACCTGGCGGATTCTTGCGAATTTTGACGTTTCGACCGACGATCCCGCTCATCGCGATAAGGACACGCCTGATGGCCGGCTGGGTCATTTGCATACACACACTGAACTACTGTGCCATTCGGCCGCGAGAACGCACACCCGACGATAATGCGATTCGCCTGCGAAAAAATGCGATCGAAGCCTCGATTAAATAGTAGCGCGCAATTTGATAATTCGATAGGGTCGGCTCGGTGCGAGGAATGCGCCCTCGGTAATTGACTCGCTTTTCTGATAAGATACTAAATGTACTCTGTGGGCGTAGATAACGAACACGTGAAAACCGTAAAGACCGCCGTGCATATAAGGGGCTGCCGTTCGAACGTTATATACACGTCATTTCGTAATTAATGTAACGTAAGATTCGCGATTATCGTATACGGATACAGTTATAAGGAAAATCCGCAACAAAGTCGAGAACTGTCGGCGATTCATGATGGCGCGGTCGCGATTTAATAAACGTTCGCGAGGGAACAGTTATCGTTTGGATTAATCCACGGCCGTTCCTCGCGGCGTTCCATCGATCCACACGAATCACGCGACGCGCACGAAAAGCAGCTGCTCGTCGTTACCTGCCCTCTCTTTTCGTTATTTTCTCTCGCTCGCGCGTACACACGTACGAAACATTTCGTTTTACCTTGCAGCTATCGAGCGCGTTCCATTGGAAACAATCACTCTTGACTCGTGTAAATGTCAGCGGCCGCCTTCACTGGTGCCCAACGGCGTGTTTACAGGCACGCAGCAGCGATCTTAAAATTCCATCCTTTCCCGCGTGACCACCGCTGGTCCGTGCTAAACGGCACCGTCGCCAAAGTACAAACATGATCAAACGAGGGAAGACAGACCGTGATGGGGGAAGATTCGTTTGCGCTTCGCACGGAGCGCGACTACCATACGTCTGATGGTCGGCAACAAAAACAATCAACTCCTAACGCGGCTACAGGATGCGGATCTTGAAGAGATCCGCGTGCATTACAAAATACACCTTACGTGATACATAGTACGTCCCCCACCCGCTGGCTATTAGTCAACTACCGGACTGAAGAAGTGTTATTTAAGAAGCGACGGCATTGCTTAAAAGCTTAAGTCATCATGTAAGTTTCAGATATTATAGGACATACTTATTATTCTACATAAAAATTCTTGATCATTCGGTTAATATGTGCATGTTACTCGTAATGATGGTGTTTAACGTCTTGTCGAGGACTCAGATTGTTTTATTATTGGGTAGTGAGAGCAACACGAATGGTCAATCACGATCATGAATCAAGAGTACGAAATTTTGAATTCAAATATTCAGGTGCTGAACTAGCCTGCAGCAATTAGATTCGCGGGTTGCAGTGCAATATACTGAAATAAATTCACCGGTGATCGGAGCAAAAGAGTTCGCGTTGTCTGCTTTGTACATTTGTTACATTGCGGTCCATATCAGTGCATAAGATCTCCCGCAAAACTCTACTTTCCTGCCCCCTATGGCATTACAATCCTTTTTAATGTAAAAAAGAATAGCGGAAAATAGCACGTGGGCATCCTTGAAAACCATATACGTTTCCTCAACGCTCACATTCTCTTTCGATTGTCCTATCGGTCGCGGCTGATCTGAGTCACGCCGTATTTAACGAGAATCGATGACGAGAGATGTAAATCAGTCAGAATCCGGTAACGGCCTGCACTAAACGAAACGCGCTAGGTGAAAATACTCGTAAATATGATTCCGTTGCGAGGCGCGGACACTCAAGCATCGTTTAAGCCACCCTGGAAAAATCAGCAGCGCACTTAAGTCCATCGCGCAAGGTTGCGCGCGGAAAAAAGAAGACGCGCCGGCATCAGGAGAAGTCATGGCCCGTCACGGCGCACCGGCCGCTCATCGATTTGCATAGGCTAATGAATATGTTAAATCAATTTCACAAAACGTACGGCGACCGCGTGTAAGTGGCCACTACGCTGCTGGACGCTTCAACTCGCTCGCACTCGCTCGATCGCCGAACGAGGCGCGGAGCTCTGTTATTATTGTAATTGCCGCGCGTGTAAAACCGCGTGTGGAAAATGAGCCTAATGTGACGTGTGCGGCCGAGTGGGTACACATACGCCAACGCGTCTTCGGGCGTCGGTGCGCGCGCGCGCACGTTTGAAAGATGGGAGCGGACGAGAGAAGACGAGAGAAGACGAGGAAGGCTGAATATTTAGCGAGACGCGAAAGGAACGCGTCTTCGCCAGATGCGTGTACGGTCTGGCCATGAGAGTGTGTGAGGCGTGCAACGATATGACCAGCGTGCGCCCACGAGCCTCTTCTTCGGAGGAACGCGTCTTGTGACTCGTTAGGCGTCCACTGCCGAGACGGAAGGCGCACGAGGTGCCACGGCGAAGGATGAAACAAGATGGAACTCGCGAGGAAGTGCGGAACGAGCTGGCGCACAGTAGACGAGAGCGAAGGAGAGAAAGTCCGCGCGCTGTGCGGTATGCAAAGTCCGTCGTTCGTTTAACGAGGGAAGCGAATCTCAAAGACGATGCTCGAGACCTTTTTCACGTGCCCCGGTGGAGGTGTGCTTCGTGTGCGTCCATATGTCGGCCGAGGCGGAGAAGGAAAACGGGGAGGGACGCAGAAGCGGGAAAGACGGAAAGAGAGAGGTCGGGGGAAGAGAGAGAGAGAGAAGGCACGGAGGACCGGCATGCAGGAGGTGCCGCTGCTTCCCGACCTCCTTCTTCTCGGCCTGCAGCTGCCTCGAAAAACTCCTCCGGGCGAACCCTGAAAAACTGCTCTGCCTAACGAACCATCGCCCATTCCCACTTAACCGAGAATGCCAGTTACGCTCGCGACGCGCCAACCCGTCCTCGTTTTCTCCTTCTTCCTCTCTCGCTTCCTCTTCCCTCTTTCGATCTCGCACTCGACTCGCTCAACAGCCTCTCTCCCGATCTGTGTTACCGCTCGATCTGTCGCTCTTCTTATTTTGCTCCCGCTCGAGAACTGTACCCTCGCGATCTGCGCTTTTCCTACCGATTGCCGCACGATCCTTCTTCCTGTACGGGCCGAGGCACGAGTCAATTAAGGCGTCTCGTGTAAAGCAAGGAGTCCAATCACTGACGAACGCACCGTGAGCGCGTACGGCAACAGAAGCGAGACAGAAGGCGAGAGGAAACGGCGACGCCGTTTTAGTCCCGACGACGACGACGACGAGTAACGTTTCTCGGTACGATCGATCGCCGTATCTCCATAAACGATGACACGCATCGTTTTCGAGCTGTCGACTTTCTGACTCCGCACGCAGAGCGTCGTTATGAATGCCTTCATTTCCACGTCTGACGTGTCGCTAACATTGTTCCTGTTCATGTAAGACCTTGTACGGTGTTTTCACGTCTAAACTATCGGTATCTGAGAATCTCTTTGCTATTGACACGATGCGCTGATCCGAGTAAGCTGCTTTTGGAGACAGATATGAACAAATTCGCTACGTCCCATCTGCCGGTGTGCAAGTAATAGTTGACCGAATATGAAATTATTGCGATGAGAATTTACTCGCTGGGTAATGTCCTTAACCCTTTGGGTGTTGAAAACTTTCGGTGGAAGCGCTCGCTGAGGACGAAACACTTTTTGCTAGTATGTACTCTATTGATTGATTATGTAAGGCGCAACTACGTTCTAATGATGATTCTTTACTTACGCCAAATTAAATAATGCAAGAAAATTATTTGATCTGTGGAAAGCATCTGTATTCGTCTCGTACATCGATAACTGTGGCTACAATAGGTAAGAAATCGATAAAGACACCGATAGATTTCGGCAGACGCATATATGCCTCCATAGCAGTCAAAGGGTTAATAAATAAAGGCTACACATGTAGAAGCTGCAACGATATTCAGAGGTCAATGCTCAAAAACCTTTCTAACAAAACTACTCGATCTAAACAATTGATTTCGATAACATTCTTTCCGAATTCGTATACTGCTCAATCCTATGGCACGTCACTGAGAAATTTGTTCTTCACGAAAAGTCCGAAACAAAGTTGTGAAGTTTTTCGCGACGAATGGCCAACGTGGGTTGCTCGTAATGCATCGGATTAGGGAACGTCGCTACCGCGCTAAACTTGCGCAATCCGTTATCGCCGTCGGTCGTCGTCGGTCGGATCCTCACCGTAAATACGGTTGCAACTGCTTATAATCCAAAGACACATACTCGTCGGCAGCCTGATGTTACTCTCTCTCCATCTCGCGTCGTCTCTCTCGCCTCGCCTTATGCAAATACGTCGATCTAATAAACGCCCGTCGCTCCAATAAAGACCGTGGCCGACCGTGAGCGCCACATACGAACGCGCGAGGAAGAAGATATCGCCATCGTCTCACGGCGATAGAAAAAGGAGGCACTCGGTAAACGCTTAAAATGGAATTGCGACGGCGAACGCGTAATGGAAGGCGCTGCAAGAATATTTTCGATTTTCGAGACACACGCGAAAACGGCCGGTCCGTTTATCTTTACGCTCAAATGAAATTCTCGCGTGTGGCTATGGAAAAGACATATGCCATTTGAATAACGGCACCGGTTGTTTTGCAAAAAAAAGCAGAAACAAGGGCGCAAAATTGGAGATAAGCGATTTACAGGATTTCGGTGAAATGCAAAATAAATTGAACGTTCGTCATGCCACGAACCACTACGTGTTGCGTGCATGTTAATTTATGAAATTTGGCAGACTTCAGGAATTAACAGACGAACGTTCTGTCTCCTCACTACAAAAATCGAGATCTACGTACAGACGGCCTTATCTACTTCCAACGCTATCGACGTTCTCTAAACAATTATAAATGGGAGCAAATTTCCAGTCCCCGCCAGGCTAGTACCTCGCATATTATCGAAGCGGCGTCTCGTGGTAGATCCATCGACAACGCGAGATCCCCGAGCAAACAAAACCGCGAGTCATCCGAGATTCCGTCTTCATCTCGGCAGCGAGCTGTGTCACTTTGCAATTCGCGCGAATCCGAGTTGTTTTCCGACGCCGCGATGTTTGCCCGCCGAAAGATTTCCGGTTAATGCCGCCCGATGACAGCCAGACTTCATCGACGGGGCAAACAATCGTTCGGGTTGAGTGAGCGCGCGCGCGCGCGCACAGGCGACTGATTGAACGTCGACCGAACGTCACGAGCAAATGTTTGTTTACGTTTACGTGCGCGTCTGATTGTACGCGCTAAGCGGAAACGTATGGTGGCAGATAGCGAACGGTGACGAGAGCGCGATAAAGTATGAACATCCGTTTCCCGAATCGCGTTCGACCGGAATTCGCGTACGATCGGAAAGATGATTAACGCAATTGTCGGGTATAATCCTTTGTTAGGCACGCAGAACGCGGATTTTAATGTCCTGCGTCTCGAATACGGTGCTTGCGCTCGACACAGCGGAGAATTGGGTACAAAGTGGTGGCGGGGCAAAATTGAAACTGTTTTGTGATGGGCTTTATGTTTGCGGACAGTGCCACTGGACGCTTTATTAGTTATAATGTGAAATGGGGTGTCAGGAAAGAATTAGATGAATGCATAAGGCGTTCGAAAGTTACGTTGTCTAGTGATGCATTAACGTGATGAAGGCTGTAATCCAATAAGACTGGAATACAATCGCGTTTCGGGTAATATTCTTAATTCAGCGCGCTGTATCACAATTTCTCGCCGCGCTCCATTCGACTTCGTCGCCTAAGCGTTCTTTTATCATTTCAACGAACGACGACAACCCATATTGATCGACCTGTTGCGCGTCAGGAGTTTCTGATCCGCCGAAATATTTAACGTATCCCACACACGTGCCGCGCGCATACACAATAAATCGTTAATTTCATCCGTAATAAACAAACCGTCCGATAATCGAGACGTTAGGAATCGCGCGGCGGAAGATAAATGCGCCCTCGCTCCGTTGTATAACACGTGCGCGTATTTTCTGAACAAACCACCATCGCTGCCACCTGCTAAACCCCTCGCCGTTATAAATGTTTGCCGCCGCGGTATAAACTTTAATTTATTCGCGATTAGTCAACGATCAGCAGCATCTTTTCTCGCCTCCGTGACACCCGGGAAAGTCGGCAAACGCCGCATAAGCCGACTTACTTGAAAACATCGAGGTACGCGCGTGACGAGTTAATCGCGTGGTTCGTTAGCTCATTTCGAAATTTTACGAGATCGCACTTTCGCACACCTTCGGAGGGATATTCATCCGGTTCGTCGTCCCCTACGTCTTCGCCTATGCAGGCTAACCTCTCCGTCGTCTGCTACGACTACGACCGATCTCTACTTCTCTCCGTTCCTCGTTCGTCTCGTCTCTTACTGGCACTCGGCCCCATTTGCAGTCTCTCCCTCTCGCAACGCACTATCGTGATCTTTATTATCGGACGTGCATTATCTTCGCGGCCTCGGTTATAAACATAAAACTCCGTCGTCCCTCTAATTGAAGATTCATCGGGGTAATTGAGCTGGTCTTTATTACCGTCGACTACACTGTAGAGTTACAACCGCTGCCTCCCGCTCGCCTCCTTTCGTGCCATAGTATGGCGTCTATAACTGATCCTCCACCTTTCGCGCCACCTTTTTGTCTCTTTATACGCTTCTGCACGAATGAATTACATGTAGATACCAGACGATAGACGCGAAAAAAGAGGAACGCGAGTGACGAGCGGAAGTGATGATGGAGGACGAAGAGAGTCGACAGATGGTGGCTCCCAGAAGAAGATGATACGCAAAGTATTTATGAGTTCGGCGAGAACAGAATTTAAAGAGAATTTAATGAAAATCCTGAACACTTTCCCACCTCTTGATAATCGCCTACGTGAATGAATTACATATAGATAGCAGATAACAGAAGGCAAGAAGAGGAACGCGAGTGGCGAGCGGAAATGATGATGGAATAAGAAGAGACTCGGTACGAAAGCACACTTATGGGAATTTAATGAAAATCAGAAACAACTTTTTGTCTCTTTGTATGTGTATAGGCGAATGTATTGAGAAATATAAAGCCCCATTTTTCCTTGCAGATCCTTAACTATAGAACTTCATTACTGTGACTTTCGCCTTAAATTCCTTATTGATTTAAGTAAATTATGATGAAAAATGGAGTGAAATGATGAAAAAATACGCGATTGTCGTTGCCAGGAGGATGACTGGCAGTATGGATGGGTCAACAAGAAGTACGAAGTGGGCTTCGAGAAAAAGTGACACCAGACAAATTTAAGATACAGCGAGTTCGTGCCGGTACAACTTTGGTGGGAGAAGAGGTCGGTGAGTAGGGAGGTTTAAGGAGAGTTTAATGAAAGTCCGGAACACCTGCTCTCCACGAGCCCCGTGCCCGGATCTTATCCGCCTTGTGTGTTTACCGTTCACATCAGCTGGGAAGGTAAAGCGGAAGGGCCCACCCTGCACGATCCACCTGATCTGAGCAGCACGAGGGCACGGGACCGATACGCGTACGTTTATTTTACGATCGAGGTGCCTGAAGAATTAACAGCGCGCGATCGTCGATTACCATCGCAGTCAGCGCAATAAACGAGTGATCTAGAAAATGACGTCGCCCGCTCGTTTGAATGTCGTGCCTATTATGGCCGCCATATATTCTCGCCGGGGGCTGCGCTAAGCTTTTTCACGAGGGCTGTTATTAGAAGTTGTAACATCGTGTATAATGAAGGACGATAACGCTTGCTTCGAACCTGCCCGTCGCGCACATCATTCGCGCGATCCGATAGACATTGAACATACCCTGTTTCGCGCAAACTTGCCGATAGACGTGCTGTGCGCGCGATCGTCGAAAAGTAGATTATTTCAAAAAATACCGAGTGCTTCCTGATTACCGTACTGAATTAGTAACCGCGAAAAAAGTTGCATTGCAAACTCGTCACTTACGGGAGTGCGCGTTCTCAGGCATTGGTTCATTGAGCTGTCGTAATCTTCAGGGCTTGGCAGCCAAGCGTAAAAACGCAACTCTCTGCCTCTCTCGACCGTTTCATCGAATCTAGTTTCAACAAACTTGCTCGCACGATGTGATTCTGTTTTTCCCCGTCGATAGCAGAGAGTCTCGATCCCGTCGGGACGGACTCGTGCAGCAGAACAACTTTATACCTCCGGTCGTAGACCGTCACGCGATAATAACAGGTCGCGTGGTTCCAGGCACCGGCAAAAAACCGTCGCAAACGAGGAGGATGCTCGACGCGGAAGAATCGAGGGCGATGGCCCGCATTGCGATCGGCTAATTTCTCTGAAATTAGGACGTTTCAGGATGTCACTTTCGATAATGACACCGGGGCCCAGACGATGTTTTCGTTAGACCAACCTTCGTGTCACGCGATTGCGCGGGAAAGCGCGATGCATCATGTTGGTAAAAAAATAATGCCATTTGCAGTAATGAACGGTTCTTTGTATATGGAACACGATTGAACACACTTTCAAAATATTGTAAATTCGGGAACATGTAATTTAGAGTAATGTTATGTAAAGCCACGCTTATAACAGATCTAGAATATGTATAGTTAAATACAGCAAACCGAAGAGTTGACTTTCAGAATATATATATACTTTACAGGCTGGAAACGAATAGCATCAAACATAATAATGGTTTGTTAAATAGCACACCGAAGCGTCGACTTTCAGAATGTATATATACTTTATAGGCTGGAACAAAAAGCCGCATTCAACCACACAAACGCGTTATTTACATCAGAAATCCGACATTCGTTTTGCCATCCAAATATATCCTGGTATCCGGTAACGTAGGATAACAATATTATTAATGCCACACTCACTAATCTCTGCGTTCGTACTTTACAACAAAACAGTCATGTACAACACCGTGCCTTTCAGTCATCCCATCGCGTCTTAACCTCATACATCCAGATTATGAAGTTAGAAATACGAACAAACGGTAATAACAATATCATTACACACGCACCGTAACACAAGTCACCGATTAATCCAATTCTCCCACCTTCAGATCATTTCCATAATCACCGACGCGTAAACGCATATGCGACCGGTCCCAACAACCGCCCCGACATATTCGAAAAGGCATCTTTGCACATCGCTCATTTCCGGGTGCACAATCGAACGCAGACAAACGAGCCTAATTCGTTCGGACCCAAGCTATGCCTGCGGGACTCGTCAAAATCGGGACACGGCGACGGGATCAAGGTCTGTCGAGTATTTTTTCTCTCCCTCCCTCGCGGGTTCGTTCCGAGGAAGCGTAACTTGAAACCCGCAGTGGTGGGTTCGTGGGACGGTGCACGCACCGCTGAAAAGCCACGTGGGCCCCCCGTGGGGTAAAAGTCTTTCTTCGTGCGGTCGTTTGCGCGCCATGTGTGTCTGGGACCCTCGACCTCCCATTTTTCCTCTCGCTCTCTCTCGCACCAACTTGACGCTGGCGAACTCCGTTCGTACTATTTCGATCCTTGTCGCTTTCCATACGTTCCCCGTGCAGGACGAAAGGGTCGCCGTGCGCGCGGGTTAGTGGAAGGCAGAAGTTTTGGGAAAAGTGCCCGAGAGAAGTAAAAGAAGTGGCTTGCGAGCCCTTGTCCCCCGGAAGAGCTTGGATTTCACGCTCGTAACGACCGCGAGTGAGCGGCCGTAAAAACGACATAAAGATCGGCTATTTTGACAATCCCCGGAGCAAAGGAGATATCTTCGCGCTTCCTTTTCCTACTTTCGTGATCTCCTCGCCGTTCGCTTGCTCGCGCGCGTTCGTCGGCGCACTGGTGCCTGTCGCTCTCTATGTCCTGCCCTTCGACAACGATAAACTTTACGACGGCTCGTTTCGCAACCGTAAGCTCCGAGCGTCGTTCTTAGCATTCTCGTTCCACCGTTCGTCAGGACACTCACCGAGTACTGTCAGTGTCGATCGGCCGGGGCATCACGGTTATTTAGTTGAGATACTTTGTCATCAGCGCCAAAAAGACCATGTTATAACGCGTCTTTTCTATCGAACCAACAGCTAGTGTCATTTTAGCAAGTTTTCAACCGTTATAGATCTTCGTGTTGCAATGATACCTTTTGTATTCAGTCAGTACTACCTATAGCTTTCCTGACGTTTGAACCTAAGAATATTCTCACTTCTCGTTCTTAAAAAATGTATAATGAACAGCATATATTCAGCCAGAATTCACGCGAACGGCAACAATATATTAATAAGGATCAGCCACAGTTAACCCTTTGACTGCTGTGGGTGCATATATGCGTCCGCCGAAATCTATCGGTGTCGACTATGGGCGCATATATGCTTCCCCAATTGTCTCAATTTCTTACCTATTGCAGCCGCAACTATTAATGTACGAGATGAATACAGATGCGTACTTTATGAAATCATTTTCTTGTACCATTTAATTTGGCGTAAATAAAGAATTATCATTAGAACATAGTTGCGCCTTGCATAACCAATGAATAAAGTTCACACTAGCGAAAAGAGTTTTGTCCTCAGCGAGCGCTTCGGCCGGAAGTATTCAGCATTCAAAGGGTTAAACAACCCCTACGATTAACGTCCATGAAACTTATGATGGCACACGAGACGTATTGAGGAAATTCAATCTTTGATAACACTTAACAGTTTTCAACGTCCTCTTCGAGATTACGTTGACGACGAATCTAGAAGCTCGACCGACCACCAACGCGCAGTGAACACGATATGAAGCGAGGCAACGATCGATCCGCGTGAAGAAACAACGGTCAGCTGTACTTCGAGCCGTGAAATTTCATGCTCGACGAGGAGGTTCGTCACAGGATACGAGGACTACGGCGGCTTCGTTGAGAGGATACGACAGGACTACCGGGTCACAGGGAACGTTGGGGTGCAGAATGCAAGTCACGGCGGGTAATTGCACCACGCGACCATTACCTCGCGTGCGAGCAGCCGCCTTCTCCCATAGGTGAACGTTCGTCGTAGGTGGAGAACCTACAACGAAGAACCCGACATTCTGTTCACGGACCCTTGCCTCGACTTTACGCCGTCACGATGACCCGCCGAAAAAGACTCCGCGTTCAAAGCCAACGCGGTGCGGATTTTAACCCTCGAGCTGAAGAACCGAATTTCGAGAGAGAGAACGCGTTTATAGACTCGGCGAACGTGCGACGTGGCGCGCTGAATAATACAACGGTAGGTTTATGTTTGAGCTGGAGAATTTTTTAGGCGTTTGTCGGAACGGGATTACGCGAGAGATGATTAGCGTGGAGAAGTTATCGATGGACGGCGAGTGTTCGTGGAACGCGGAGTGATGTATATGAGATTGGTCTGGTAAAAATCGAAGGGGGCGCGTGTGCATGTGCCGGCTAGGTATATTATTTGAAAACACGTCTGGAGACGATAGGAAAGATTATGTGTGCGTTCGCGCGAGCACGCTTCCTAGCATAAACCGGAAGCAGCTATCCAAGGTCTCGAAGTCCGTCTCGGGTAAATATTATGCTAAAAGAGTCCGAAACATTAAACATCTTACCGATAGCGCGAGACAGCGTGTTTGCGTAAGAAACTACCCTCTTGCCGTCGTCGTCGCTATTTTCACATAGCAGAGTACGACGAACCGTCTTGGAAAATATTCTTTGCGAAGAATATACTTGGAGCATTATCGAAACGTCTGATTTTTCACGCCGCGTTTCTGATAGACTGAAAACGCCAGGCTCGTGTGCATTATAAGCAAATTTCTGAGAGAAAGCCTTCAAAGACGCAAGTCATTATACACGTGGCAGTAATACGTTACGAGACAGGCACTACCCAAATCGAATGCTATAGAAAGACGCGATCTTTTCACGCTGATGGAAAGCGACATTCGGTGTATCCGAAAGAGGTTCGACGAATCGATTTAAAACAGCGCACGACCCCTCGATAGAGCACAGCACAAGCAACCTCGTGCGTATCGAGGGGGCTGAATCTGCAGAGAAAGCAGCTGACTGAAGATTCTTTTCCTCTCCCCCTTACACGGTCAGGGAGGATCAGTCTTTCAAGTCAGCGGCCCATCCGGCTCGAGGCGGGAACCGCGATGGTTGTTTACGAAAATGGACGACCGCGATGGTTCACGATTGAACACAAAATCCGCAGGCCTCGCTCGCCAATATTGAAAATAAACTCAATATTACATACTCATTCGAAAATCACAAAACTTCCCGAAAAGGCCAAATACGATTTTTCACCTACAGCTCGTAGAATCTTTTCGAACATTAGACACCATCCGTTCAGCGCTACTTCTACTATATCAATGTCCTTCGACATTCGTAATTTCTTCAGCAACGCTTATCACCGTTTTATCATTTCAGATACGAATCCTCGACATCCGTAATTTCTCTAACAGCGCATTAACAGCCTTCTGCCATCTCACACATGTCATAGCCTTTGATATCGTAATTTCTATTAACAGCGCAATAATATCAGCGTACACCCGCGTCTGTCGATCGGTCGAGCACGCTGTTTACACGGACGCGTTCGTCGTCGGCGTGAATCGTCCACGTTTACACGTCGCGCGCAGTGGATGTTTATCATTCGGCGGCGCGTGATTATTCGTGCCCGATCTTGCGGATTGAGGGGTCGGTTGACAGGCGAGTCGAAGTTTTGGCGCGATTGCCCGTTCGCAGCTTCGTGCTCCACGCGCGCAGAGCCCATCAGGCGGAAGGCTTTTCGTTTCCAGGGCTGCATAAGGCAAGCGCGGCACCATGCGGCGCAGCATTCTAGCGAAACACTTCGCTCGTGCGGCTGGCGATGCTCAATCAGAGGCGTCCACGTGTGGCCTGAATGCAATACCGGGAATTCCGCGCGAGGAAGTTAACCTATCGACCGTCTAACGAATCGTCTTTCGCGCCGCACTGTCACTTTGTCGCTATAATGGGCTCTAACCTAGATCGCGTTAAAACGATTCCGTGAAACGACGCGACGAGAGAGATGAGAGAGATGAGGAAGATGAGAGGCGAGCGGGACTGCGTTATGGCTGACTGACGTTTAGACAACCTTAGAGCAACTTATGCGCTGCGCTTGTTATGATTCAACAGTTGGGGCGCATTAAGTGTTCCGCCGAGATTGCCGGACGCTTATTATTTTTGGCGTATTTATTTATACGTTTTCGAGAGTATCCGTCCGCGACGAACGTGTAGCGAGTTACGCTGCGTTGCCGTTGCGACGAGATAAGCGCAGACGCTCCGACGTAACTGCAGAAACGTCCTCATCCTGTAGAGCCGCTGAAAAACCAGCCGACGCGTTAACTTCGATTCTCGGCGAAGGGCCAATTAAATAATGCGCATAAAATCATCACCTCTCGTCACGATTCGCCGCACACACGGCCGACTTTAAATTCATATTCAGCGGGCCGGGGTATCGGACTTAAAAACTTCATCGCCCAGGCCACTCCACGTGCACGCACTGCACGTCTGTCCCCGGGGACGTCCTAGGGTGCCACGCTATTCACCGACTTCAGCGGTGTAGCTGAATGCGGTGCAAGAAGGGCACCGTGCCGAATTAAGCCCGCATTATTATATCGATAATGAAATTTGACGATATTGTACATTTTGCAGGCGACGCTCACTCTGCCCCCCGCTGTTTCATGCTGTTCCACACTCCCTGTTCGTCAACCTTATTCCTCCCTACCTTGCCGTACTCGCATTTCCATTGTTCGGGATCAAGACCGCGATGCCGACCGCGTCACGACTCCGCTTCACGTGTTATTGTTACGGGTAGGCGGCTCATAGCTTGGCCTATATCCACTACCTCGCAACGTGTCACGGGGTTGAGGCGACATTTAATCCCGATGCTTGCTAAGGGGGTTGCACATGCGTGAAATCTCCCGGTCGTTACGCGTTCTGCTAATCTCGGCCGATCATCTGACCCCGTACAAGATTTTTTGGTGGCGCACGTCGATTGTCGGTGGCCAGAGAATGAGCGTGTACGCGGTAAGAGAACAACGCGCGGTTTGGGGCTCTTGGGAGGAAGATATTTCTGCGCGACGGTCATCAGGTAGTTATGTGTTGATAGGGGTGACGGTTGTGCTTTTTGTTCACGGCGAGTGGTCTGTTTTATGTAAGGGAATGGCGCTGGTAGTTAATGTAGCACGAGGAATATGCTCAGAATAACATTGCTGGCAGTAGTTTTCTCGTGATGAAAGTGGCAGGTGGTAGAAGGGTCAATTATCGGTGTCGTTTCGGTTAACTTGTAAAAGGTATTTTTGCTGATGTACTCTTCTTATGTTCCACATGTCTGTTTGCATAATGCTACCCTTAGAATGTCGATTCGTAGTAGCTTTAACGAATCTGCGAAAATAACTGCTATTTCTCTTACTGGGGAATTATTGCCTTGCAGAATCAACTGACTCGAAGTACAAATTAATTACTTTAAATGTTCCCCCAAAAAACATCGCACGAAGGGTGATTGGGTCAAAAGCTCGGGGAAGAAATCGCACAACAGCAAATCCGGTGGAACACATTCAAGGGCAACTTCCCCAAAATTTCATTCACCTCAATCTTCGCTCTTTGTGATCCCCGACGCGCGCATTCCGATTTTGCGATCACCCAACGACCGTGAAGACGGAAGTACAATATCCATTTGAGCACCAGGTGGGGCGTCCCTTTTACACAACAGCGGTACTTGTTCGCCGGTTAAAAGGTAGAAGAACGTTGCGCCCAGAAAAAGGTCGCCGAATCCTGGGTCGTGTTGCCACACACACACTCGTGCGATTTTAGTAGAATCACGTGAAGAAAGGTCATGCGGAGCAACCGAATCGACTGTATAAGCGGTGGTCTACGAAAAACAACGACACCGCGACTGTTTGTTGACCCAGAAACGCAAGAGGACGGACGATGAACGTTGAGATCAGGCGAAGATGCGTACGTATAGGAAGACGGGGAAACGTTAGGAACCGATAAGAGACGCGGCTTCCGCGAAGTGCACCGCCCTGGCACGGATATAAAAGTGAAAATTCAGGCCTGCCGTTTGTTTGCTGGGGTAAGGCTCGTAGAACCGTTCCGCGGCGGTCGATCGTCGGAATCCCTTTATCGTTCGGCGCGGTGAAATTAAACGCGATGGGAAGAAGCGAGAAAATGAGAATGGAGAGGAAGATAGGGATCGACGCGCGTCTCGCCTGAGGAAGAAGCCGCCGACAACGTGTGTGGCCGCTCTTTATTGGGTTTACACGGTAATACGCCGCGGTAAGAAAAATATATCGTGGCGGTGCGCGGTAGTCGTAGTTCGGGAAAGTCATAAACCACGGATTCTTCGCTGATTCATAGAGCCACGCCGTCAGAACTCGTGCGCGTTGAAAGACTTGCCGATCGGCGCTCGTAAATCGCACGCCGCGATGAATTGAATGCGCAACAATGCGCCGCGGTCATAATTCGATCCGCGACAAGAAAAATCCATACCCGCGCGTTCAGGACTTCCACTCTGTGCAGAGCTGTTTGCACGTTGACTCGCGAGGGAACGTCTTCGCGTGCGCGCGAATCCATAAATAGGCACACGTATCGTACCCCGTACACGCACCCATCAACTGTGCCCCACACGCACGAACTTCGCCTCATGTGCCTCATACGCGGACGTGTAGAGAGATGCGCGTCACATAGGATGTGAATCAAATCAGCGCGGTACTCTCGGCGTAGTAGTAATTCTGCACGCTTATTGGGATGCAGCTCGCGCGAGTCACCGGCTCCGACCCACGTTTGCGCATTGCCCTGCTTACCAAATAACCCGCCTTCAAACGGCGCAACGACTACGCTTACAACCGAAATTACGTGCTGCCACGTTGCACGAACGGCTACGTTAGAATTAGCGCCGCGCAGTCGGACCGAGGGACCGACGTTACCCGAGATTATAGGGTAAAAAAGGCAAACGACGAGGAGAAGAATGAAGAAATAAAGGACGAGAACGGGTTACAGGATACGCGTACCCCATTTTGCGCCATCGCACTCGCGATCGCGTATTCGGTCCGTGACGTGCAAAGTACATGAATCGTCAAAGACGAGAAACAGTTACAAACTGGAGATCGCAGAGTACACGTAGAGTGACCTGTGAAATTACCGTCGTCCGGAGGGTTTCGTACCGAGACGTTCAGCTAATAACGGGTGGAACGTCCTCAAGCAAATAAATCGTTTTCATGCGTTGTAAGCGAAGTTCGGGTGATGCGACTCGTTTACAGTGAAAAGCTGTTTCGCTGGTTACATTGTTACACTGCGCTCCCACGTAAACGTTTAAACGTGACAACCGAGTAATAGAATGTAACGAACGTATCGGATAGCGTAAGCGAGATTGTGGCATGCCGGAGTGCTGAATCTTTTTCACCAAACAACACGTTGTGGTCTTTTTAAAGCGACTTGCGACGTTTAATATTAATTGGATTTACAAAATTATAAATGCTATCGATTGGGTATTTTTTGATTTTTCGGATAGCGTAAGACGAAGATTATGATTCAATTGTGCAAAATGAAAATAATGCAAAGGTACCGAAGACCAAAGAATTGAATGACTATTTAATATTAATTTCATTTATAAAATTATAAATGCTACCGATTCTGTATTTTTTTAATTCTTTGTGAGACATTTTGCGCCGGTCACCGATGAAGTACCACAGAATATGATTCAATTGTCCAAAATGAAAATAATGCAAAGGTACCGGAAACCAAAGAATTGAATATCTATTTAATATTAATTGCATTTACAAAATTATAAATGCTACCGTTTGGGTATTTTTTGATTTTTCGTGAAATCTTTTGCGCCGGTCACCGATGAAGTACTACAGAATATGATTCAATTGTACAAAATGAAAATAATGTCACCGATGACCACCATGGCATTTTTTGATTTTTCAACGTGTCACCGATGACCACCATGGCAGTCAACGTGTTAATACTTTCAAAAGCCAGCACTCGCGGTGCCGAAATCAGCACACGCGTGTATTTACCACGGTGCACCATTCGCTGGACGTGTGTACACGGCAACCGCGCCGTAAGGGTTAAAGCAACGACAGTCAGTAGCACGAGCTCGATGAGAACGACGCACATCGAGAGGGAAGAATTACTCGTTCCAGACCCGTCGACGAGATTTTCTAAGCTGCTGAGCAGCGCCCGTGACTATGCGTACGTGATCGGCGTACGTGAAATTATTCTTAATGCACTCGAGTGCTCTCACTCCCTGTCCCTCCTGCGCGTCGATCTATCTTTCTCTCCTTTCTTTCGTGCTCGCCCATTCGCTCGCCCGTTCGCTCTCCGCTTCGGAAAAGAGAAAGAGCGCTCTCTCAGCCGGGAAAGGCACCTGCAAGGAACTGGCCTACATAATGAAGACATAAAGGGCGTGCCACTTCGAGACTCCGAGAGCGCAAGTGCACCGCGCGCCGGCTTAGGTAATTAATCGCGCGCTGCAACTTTTGCGTTCGGCCCGATTTAGACGGACGACGTCGGCCGCCTAACGACCCATGCAACGCGACTGACGATGCCCTGCGACGCTTCACTTACGCTCGCAATAACGCGACGGCAACGATCGTAATCTGCCAATAGGCTCGGGGGCGGAAAAAAAGTGTGTCGACAAAACGACGTCGACCAACGCTGTTACGAAATACTGCACGCGCACAGTCTACGCAAAGACGTCAAACGAAATGCGACTGTTTTTGGCGCGCGATCCGCGTCGGCGCGAGAGTCGGTGCACGTTTTCCTCGATACATTTATAGATTATGTCACGGCGCCCCTAAGCACGGGAGTCGCGCTAGCAAATTACGCTGACGTAACTGGCGGTCGAACAAGCGCAAACACGCATTAACAGGGCACACGCTGCGACCCCAGGACCACCGCGACAGAACGCCGGCAATAATAGGAAAGCGAAAAGGCGCGAAGAAACTGCCTTCTCCTTTGACTCCGCGGCACGTGCATATTGTTTTTGAAAGCACCATTAACGAGGATGACTGTCAATCACCTCGAGCACCGGCGGTACGCTCGTGTAATCACATTACTACGCTGCAGCCCCACAGCGTGCGAGCGAGCGCGCACAATGGCGTGTGTTTTTGTAGTGTGCTCACGGCAGCCATTGTTACGTCATTATTCGTGTCCTACGGGCGAGGGGCACCGCAGGACGACGGGTAAGTATAGCAGGATCCTCTGAATCAAACCGACCTGCGATCGCTCCCTCTCGCTCTCTCTTTCCTTTTCACCCCTGCGGCATCGCAGAATCGAGGGGTGTCCGCTCGTGTGTACATTCGAGGTGTTACCAGGTCGACGTAACGGGGCTGTCCATCTTTTTCCCATCCCCCCTCTTTCTCTGTCTCTCCAGCGGTTTCTTCGGCATTCCGTGCTCGCGTCCATAGGCGGACCATTTTTTAGGCGCATATCCGCAGCGCACGGTGGGTCACATTTTTACAATAACGACGGTGAGTTCGGAAAAGGCAAAGACGTGGGGTAGGGCGATATGGGTCGGTAAGTCGACTTTTCCGCAAGCGTATGCTGCGTCCGACGCAGGCAGCTGCATAAATATATCCGAGGCATGCGCGCGGAATGCGCCGACGGAAAGTCGAGTGCCAGTTAGATCGGGTGGTAAACAAAGTAGAAAAATTCAAGTAAAATTGTGCAAGACTAGTGAGTGCCCTTCTTATCTCCGAAAAATGTCGACTTTGTACTTCATGTTACTTTACAAATGCAACAAATCTATGTACCATCCGTGTAACAACCAACCTATGGGACTTTATTGTAGACTATTTAACCTTTTGACTGCTGAGTACTTCCGGCCGAAGCGTTCGCTGAGGGCGAAACAATTTTTGTTAGTGTGGACTCTATTGATTGATTATGTAAGGCGCAATAAAGTTCTAACGATAATTCTTCATTTGTACCAAATTAAATGATGCAAGAAAATTGTTTGATAAAGAAAGCGTCTGTACTCATCTCGTACATTAATAATTGCGGATGCAACAGATAAGAAATCGAAATGGGCAGTCTAGCAAATTTGTTGGATTCCTATTTAACCCTTTGACTGCTATGGACGCATATATGCATATATGCGTCCACAGTCGACATCGACAGCTTTCGGTGGACGCATATATGCGTCCATAGCAGTCAAAGGGTTAAATAGGAATCCAACAAATTCTCATCGCATTGCGGACAAAAATCAAAGTTAGCTTCTTGTGACATGAAAAATACGTGTAAGACAACTGTGAACAAGTAAATTAACCCTTTGACTGCTATGGACGTATATATGCGTCCATAGTCGACATCGACGCGTCCATAGCGGTCAAAGAGTTAATTTACTTGTTCACAGTTGTCTTACACGTACCTTTCATGTCATCAAAAGTTAACTTTGATTTTCGTCCGCAATGCGATGAGAAACAATGCAAGTGTTTGTGGAGCCGGAGTAGCGTTCAGATTATCAGAAACAACAGAGGGCGCATGTACAATCGCATACCCCCCGAAGTAGACGCCAGGTCACGCGGTAAATGAAGTAAAACAGAACCATCGACGCGCAGCTCTCGGCTTCGCTCGATCGTCCTATGGTAATCGCACCTTAATTGCATAGTCTTCCGCGCGAGCGGAGCCCTTAATCGCGCCGGCGCTCCTGCCGGGCGGAAAAATAGGACTTAAACGGTTCCGACGTCTCGATTTCCCGTCGCGCGTGTCCGATCGACGTGAAACGCGACGGCAGGATACGATCGGAGAGGCGGCGAAATTTTAAGAGCGATTAAAAGCGATTATGCTCAACGGCCGAAATATTTACGGCACGCGATATGCGATGGCGAACGTTTCGTGGCTGTAAGGAAAACGATTAATGCAAAAAATAAAGAACCCGACGCAAATCGCAACTAGCTGACTGCAGTATTAGGTGTAATAGTACAAAGTCGCGTTTGAAGCAAGTAGATGCAGATCACCACCGTACAAAAGATACATAAGCACAGTTTGTATTTCTGTAACTGTACCATATATGACAACGGACTCTCAGAGCTAACAGTACGCGTCAGTTTAGGGATTTGGGCTTTTGTATATCAAATGCCATCTTTGCTTTCGTGCGCGATTTGCCATGCCATCACAACTTGGACGTTTCAAAATCGTACGAAGGCTTTTTCAATTTGTTTCGGCGCACGCTCTTGCCGAGGTGAAAATGTTTCCGGGACGACTCCTGGAAACCCTGTCACACACGGTTCATATGGACTGGTTTTCTCTGTCTGTCCTCCGTCAGCACCCATCTGGCACGATCATGGCCCTTCGTCCTCTGATCCAGCCATGCGTACCGGTTTTACACCGTACCCTGTTACGCGTTTGAATATCGACAATGCGTGCAACATGTCGAAACTCTTCTCGTTGGGGTGCATAAGCAAGAGCCATGCGCGGCGCAACAGGGGATGAAAGAGGAGGGAAAGGGAGCGGAGACTGGCAGAAAGGTAGGGATCGACTTGACGACTAACGAGTAGTAACCAACTTTCGTCTCCCCCGAAAATGAACGTTTAAATCTCCCCACACGGACGCCCGACGACGTTAAACGATTCCTCCTGCCAAAGATGGAAATTTCGAGCCTCGAGGGCGAGGAAAGTTTCGCCCGCGACCCTTTTGCCGAGATCAAAGCAGACGCGTTATAATCGTCCGCCGTCACACTGCCAGTCAGACGTGCAAAACCCCGGGACAGCCGTGATTTCGCGCGATTAAATCGCTGTCGCGTTGAATCGCGGATAGATTTATCAGCGGCAATTTATAGACGTAAGAATGTTTCAGCTTTGCTTATTTCAGGATTACGCGCGTTCGGCTGAAAGCGCCGCGGTCGGCGCGATGTTTATGAAGAGCCTCTTTAACGTCGCTCCGCGAAAATAACCTGTTACGGCTGGCGTACGGCGCGCCGGCAGCTTGAACTTTAAAAGTTACGTGACGCTACAATTTCCATATTTTTCTCCGTACCAGAAAATGGACAGTTTTTATCCGCTACCAAGGAAAGGTCAACGCGTTCTCGTTATCCGAGATTTAATACTCGCATTGTGGTATCCGATTCATCAAAGCTACTGTGACAACGTGTTATCAACGACGCATCGATCAATCCTCGAGTCGCCCGTGAGCCAAAGCCACCAAACGTGTGACGGCCGATCGCTTGGCAAATTGGTGGTTCCGTTGGGTGAGTCGAAAACTCGAGGACAATTATACGCTCACGTCGCGGAGGACGAGGTGAACACGTTCTCGAGGCGAGTCTTCGATCGATGCGATTACGAATCGACGTGCCGCGATCGGCGAGTCGAACTGAAGGTATCCTCGAGGCTGGACGACATTGGTGTCAGAACTGACACTGTCGGTCTGTGAGAATCGTTACTGACAACGTCGGCGTCTAGGATGTGGGAAAGGACGGTAATGGCACGAAGGGCGCAAACGATGGGTGATTATTCATTGGATGCTGACAGTTGCGACAAAAGTATGCCCTATCGCTGAGTAGGCTCACGGATGATATAACAGATTCTGGGGATGCGCACGATATTGACAGAGGTCGTCTTACGTCGGGGAATGTGTGGAAGTGGGCGATTGCAAATTTCGGGGTAACGTGAATTTGTCTGTGCGAATGTGGTGTTTTTGATTGAATGAAGTGGATGAAGGTACGAATGAAAGTAAATAGTAAGTAAGATGGCGGGGGTATGATATGTGAAGCATTCATATAGAAAAACCTTTCAGGAACCACGTTTTTGTAATGCCTGGATTGTATCACGGTATAGCTTCAAAGAAAAAGACTACAGAGAAAGCTAAACATGTGACGAAAAACGGACTGACACCGTCCAATTCACGACGCGCATTTGGAGTGTCACAATCCGAAAATATTCCAGTGAAAAATGTTCCCAACAGAGGTGAAAAATTTTGAAATAATACGTCGCGAGTCTGCAGGACGCCAGCGATAAATTCTCCGCACGTCCAATCGTCGAAGGTCGAGCATCGATTCTCGACTGTCAAGTGTATCAACTCGGTTATCACCCTAAATTTCAGACACTCTCTGACTCTCCTTTATGATCTGTCACCGCGGCACTAAGAAAAAATATGCACCAATGCGAGATCTTCTTGAAGCTCCGCAAATACGTTATCCGTCACATAAATTTCGCATAACACGCCGCCCTAAACCACCTTCCTCCGTTGCCGTCCGCGCACAATAAATCGCCCGCAAACATCCGCATCAGCTCCGGCCGCACTGACCGCTATTGTTATTGACATTTTCCGGGCCGCATGAAATTCCACCGGTTCTCGACTCTCACTCGACGCGATTGAAGTGAACCGCGCGTCGCTTTTCACGTCTCCGAAGTGGGATAACGTCGAAGACCGCGGCGAAGACGAGGGACGGCCGCAAATCGAGCATTCGTCGGCCGCCGGAGTCAATTGGTATTATTAGATTGGCACCCCTGACAGACTCAGCAATCGGGCCCCGGCTGCATCCCCCGTTTACGACGCACCCTCGAAAGCGCGGGTCCGAGCTACGTTACTGTTGGCGCGGGTACGTGCGTGATGGTTGGCGGTAAATTTCATTCGAGGAATTATCATGATTGAATCAGCCGCTCTGCTCCACTCCACCGCCGCCACTTCACTCGAGTTAGATTCGTCGCCCCAGCCGGTGCGCTGTCTCTGTCTTTCATTCTGCCAGCGTTCGCGTCGGGGCGGACGTTGGGAGGTCAGAGTCTGACCCCCGCGCGCAACCACCCAATCGCAGGCGATCGACGATACGGCCGCGAATTTTCCCGGAATAAAACGTTTTTCCGCAGCGGAGCCTATCAGTTCGGCTGAGTGCGGGCGGAAGAAGTAATTTCTCGATTAAAGATAACGCGCACTTACGTCGCGCTGAGAGTGACAGCTGTATACGACGCACGCCGTCGTAATTACGGCGGCAGCAATTGTGCGGATCGTCATCGGGTATATCGCGGTCCGACGGTTTTGACGATAGCGCACGAGTACGCGCGTCTAATTATTATTGTTAGCGTATCGCATCGCGAGCGTGAGACCCCGATGCGCGTATTCGTTACCGCTCGATTATCTCGGGCCCTCTGCGGCGTTCCGCAAATTTGAAATGAGCCTACTTCAATTTCTCCTCATTATTCAGGGTGGGTATCGCGAGGTCGGTTCAGGAAGTCAGGAGTGCGGGGTATCGAGTGTCGAAGAACGGCACCGACCCTTTCGTGGCACGGAAAGGCCGTCCTGGCAAAAGCGTGCGTGCACTCGCGCGTACGTGCGTGCATATACGTGGATACGCGAATACGTGCGACGTCGTTCGTGTTTCGTGCGTTGCGCCGGCGGTCCTTCTTGGGCCGCAAGAGTGATTTATGCACGGTCGTGTCACGGCCAACTTGATACAGTTACAACCCGCTAACTCACCTCGTCGCAGCCACTGCCAGCGACGGGTGACTGGGACTTTTTGGTGCGCGGGCGAAATCTAAATTCCTCCGCATGCGGTAGCATCGTTTTTCAAACGGACGGCCACGGAACGTGCACGGTCGGCGAACGGTGAAGGGAATTTGCGGGGAACGCTGCCGGGAACTTCCGGCGAGAGGCTGACCGTCGGTTTATCGATGTTTCGGCATTAAAAATGATCGCGAAACTTCAGAAACGGCTAAGTAATGCCAGAGAACGGTCAGGTTGAAAGGTCGCGGAAACGAAAGAACTGTTTCGGTGACGTCAACTTTACGGACGGAGTCGACTGGCGCGTCATCGATAATAATCAGACATGCCAATCGTGTCTCAGATGCACGCTGGTGCGTATCAGTAAGTTTAGAATTAATCGGTCGTATGTTTCGCATATCGCGTTGACCGATAAAATGCAATTATTCAGCAGAAATTTTTATTTCAGCTACCGCTTATCGTCGTTGATTACTCGCAAATCTGCGCTTCATGCGTCGAATATGACTTGATGTGCGACTAAACGCCGAGCTCCATGCCGGTTTACATTGATTGCTACATGGATTTCCGTTAAAGAAGCGGACAGACAATGGTTTCGTTCGTTTGACTGGCAACTGTGTACGTGCCTTCATTGGTCAGACAAGAGGACGGGACGCGAATGGAATTTTAACGACCGCCGATTGACAACCACTGGGCGCGAAACTGCATGCGCGGCGCTTGCACAAAGGGCCCACCTTCTCTCTACGACCCCCGTTCGTTCATCTCATTGGTACACGCCGCGACAGCAGGAACATAGACACAATAAATCAGCCTTAACGCACCCGTTATATTATATCGCTTAATTAAAAACTGACATATAAAGATCGCGTGTCACAAGAGACTGGCTTCGACTGTCGACGCTGACATTTTTGCCGGTGATGCGAGGAGAAACAATGAAAATGATTATCGAATCACGAGGGTTCAGTGGTGCTCAGTTTAACAGAAACAATGCAAGGTACATAAAGAAATGTTCACAAGTGCGGCTTGAACAATCTATTAAATGCATCCTATAAATATCTGCATAGACGTGGACCAGGGGTCACGTTTCACACTCATCGACTATCTTATCAGCGCTCTCGCATTCTAGATACCCGTCGCTTAACATTAAAAGCCTCCGCCTCGGGATCGATCAAGCGCACAACGGCAATGTCCAACGTCCGCGTATCGTCGATAAAATTAGCCATTCGCGACGGTTTCTAGACGACGCCACGATTGAAATTCGAGAGTGGAACGGGCCGTGAGCGGATAATTCGCATGCAAAATCGAACAAAGGGGATAAATGTAACTTGTTATCCGCGCGACTTTCGATTCCTCAGGCACCTCGCCTCCCATTTACCAGTCACTCGTCACGCGAATCCTCTAGCAGCCTACCGCGCCGTGGACTCGTGCGATTAACGCGCGAAGGTGCGTGTGTCTGAGTACACAGCCGCAACGAGACGTTTTCATCTCTGTCTCTCTGCATCTCGCTTCGTCCCACATCCTCCCCAACGAAGTCGAAGTCCGGCGAACACAATCGCCACGCATTTCACGCCATGCTTTCATGTCCGCCGACGAAGGTGGAAGGTGGTGGAGAGTAGCGCGAGGAGACACGCGGCGAGACGGGAAGAAGAATGAAAGGGACAAAGCCGATGGAGAAACGAGCGTAGAATGTCGGTGGCTGTTCGATCGGACGATCGTAACAAGAAGTGTCGGGGTGAAAATTACAATAAAACCGCCGACGTTGCGTGCCACATTGATGCGCGAGTGTTCTCAGATGATTGAAACACGGTTCTGAAGGAAAGAGAACGGACCGTGGTACGGTCGGTTTTGTTGAGGTTCGTAATCTTTGCGCGGGCGACGCAAACGAGGATGTTGCGAGTCGTGTTAACATGTCGAACGCCGTGTCATCCATATATGGGCGATGAATATGTTTCGCGTGTACCCAGTCACCCGAATGTGGGTAAGAGTTTTGTTTCACAGAACTATCGGGGCTTCATCAAACATTTGCAAGAGTTTTTAATAGTAATGAAAGTATTTAATAGTAGCAACACATGCGACTGTATACGAGTAACTGATACATTAAGAATGTATAATATCAGATGTATTTGCTATGGAAGTTCGCTAAACAACTTTAACATAGTTCTATGTTCTGTATCAAGGCAAGAGTTAAATTATTATTTTTTGTCATTGTGAAACGGATCTGCATGGTGTTTACACCTGCGTTTCTGACCAATTTCTCTTAAAGCTGCGCTTATATATATTTTTTTCTTAAGAACGCAGCGATAAATTGCAACAAATAATGCCAAAGATTATGCCGTCCAGATCGAGGGCACATTCAGTCCAGAAGAATCCGTACATCAACAGGAACAGATACACGGCGCGTCATGAAAACAATCGAACGCTCGTCCGTGTGTCGCGATTAGCATCTCCACTGGTTACGATAGATAATCGATGGGATTAATCGAGGCGCGCGTTATCTGTCCGGACATTGTCGCCAGCGTTTACGATCAGTCAACTATTACTCCGACGTTATCCGTCCGCTTGCTGCCATCTCTCGAATATAAATCAATATTGATGCCGTGCGACCACCAAGATAAAATTCTTCATCACCTTCACGATAGGCTGTGCAGGCAGTTAATTGCACGGTGATATCTAATTGCAATTGTGCAAGTCGATGATAGGCAAATTATTCGTTCGCACGTTAACCTTGAATATCCGTATTATCGAGTCGGTCCGATGTCATCGCTCTGGATTAACGCACCGATTAGATAGACTAATGATCTCGTCGATATGTCGCGGTACCCAGTCGCCGTTTATCTCCGACTTTCCTCGCTTATCGGTCACTGTACAGTTGACGACGCGAGCGACAACAGATATACTGCGACCGACGCGAGTCTTGTACGATTGGATCGTGAGAATTATGTGGTACGCGACACGTATGTTCATTGAGAAAATGGTCTTTTGAAACATAGTTGAAAGCTGTCTGATAAAATCCACACTTCTCATGATCTTTACACCGGTTCCATTACGTCTTTCGAAGTGTTAGCGGAATATGCGTCTTCGACGCGAATAAGAAGGTATTTCTAGCGAAACGGTGCAGTAGTGTCCCCAAAATTACTCATTGGCCATTAACCATTACTAGCCGCCTTACTAGCGACCGCCGCAAAGTAGAATAAACGACGCAAATGACGACACCCAGGACGACAGCGCGCTACAACAAAGCTGCCCCCAGACGCATCCATCACGATCTGGCACGCGTTTTGACGTCTTCATCGACGCCGCAAAACTCGCCACTCCCGACTCTCACGCCGGCACTTGCCAGCTCACGCCGCTCAACTTCTGCTCCTCCCGTCGCTCCAATTCTCTCCCTCGCGTAAGGACGCTCACGTCGTCCGGGGATTTCCTTTCGCCATGCCATAGAAGAACAAAGCGAGCACGGGAACTCGGCATAGAAGGCACGAAAAGATGGCGAGAGAGAGCGCGCGCGACGGAAAAGGAGCCTAGATGGTCATCCGTACGACCACTCACGTCTCTCGTTTGTAATGCTAAGCCACGACGTCGGCACGTCGGTGCAATAACAATTACGAGCTATTCTGAAATTCATAGTCGCGCACGGCTAATGCGATCGGCGATACGTATTACGGGTGGTTCCGCAAACAGCAGGGGTGGTTTGCCAGACGACGCGCCGGCTTCCAGAGGGCACCGTTGCACGGAGAAAGAGGGTGAGCAGAGGGAGCTGTGCGGGAAAACGGGAGGTGGGGCCTACCGGATCCTGGACACTCTTGGCTGCGGGGCTGAAAAAGCGTAGGGGAACAAGCGAGGGGCACGACAATGGAACCACCCTGTGTGAGAAACGCTGGCGATATTGTTCCACGCGCCACCCCTGTCATCTGGTGGTGACTTTTGTAAACACAGCCCCCGTACACATTGCGGACGGACAGAGGCATGCGAGTGATGGGAATATACCCGGTACCTACCCCCCGACTGTCCTTCTCCCTCCGAAGCCGATGCGCCAGAGTACTCTTTGGAGATGAAAATCGTCGGGCGGAAAACGAATAGTGACACTCGAGGGAAACAATCGCGGAGGGGGACGGAAAGGTGGGACGAGATGAGTGCGAGCATTGCGGAGAGACGAATGCCGCTTTAATCGGCGGACGGTTAGTCCGCGTACGTTGTTACGGTAAATTCATTAGTCTCAACGAGACGAGTTAGACGAAAAATAAATAAACGGACCTACCGCGTTTAACCGCTCGTTATAAATGTTGAGTTTACCAGGGCGGGTAATCTTCGAAATATTAATGTTGCATGGCTGCCGTTGGCCGCAATCCAACTTTCCAACATCGATAGCTGGGTTTAAATTAATTAATTTGCAATGCCCGATAAATATATTCGAAAAGCCATGTAGGTGTGTGTTCCGCGCAGCCTAGCCGTCGCCACACGTTCGTGAGTAATCCGGCGAGCGGTCAGGAAGGCACAAATGTGAGAAATTCGAGATACACGAGAGATTCACGAAATTAGGCGTACGTCGTTAGCGTGGTAATTGCCAGAATGCACGTTGAACGTGTGGCCCCAGCACGATTGAACCGCCTAGAGGCCTGATCACTCAATAGCGAGCTTACGGCTTAGAAATCCGCCCAGATCTCCCCTTTCGACCCCATACCCCGCGCCTCCTTAACTACTGGTATTACTGATTACAGAACCACAGCAACAGCACGTGGCTCCCGTCTGCACCCGTCACAGTCACACCGGCCAATTTGCGTTTCCGTAATTTCTCCCCTACAATGGACCACCCCGCGTACACGCGCACGCACACGCATGCCGGGTTAATCTGCGCGTGTACCAATACGCGCACCCACATCTATTCGAAGTACTTCGGGCACCACCGTGAAATTCGAGAGCGATCGACTGCGAGTACCGCCTCGCGCTTAAATCTAGTGGGAGAACGCTAAAAGTAGGCGGGGAAAGAGCTTTCGCACGCTCTCTTTGTTGCATCTGGCTTATCAGAGGTTTACATAGCGCCATTTAGCCCCAGGTTCTGCCTGAATGCTTCTGATCGAAGCACTTTACGTTGCAAGATTTTGTCGTGTAAAAGTCAATTTGTCGGAATGTGCGAAGAGACGGTGCACATGTGATGAGTGAGGAATGAGTGCGCTTGGATAAATGACTCTTGCCAAGCGGACAGTTGTCTTTGGAAAATCAAGGAAATAGGAAAGAAAGCGTAAGGGCAGTGGGTTACAGAATATGAATGTGTACATACAGAGAGTTGTAATAGTGAAATTTGAATTCCCAGTTCCTACTCTATATAAACCTTTATAGGCATTTTGATGGTCAATTTAAACTACAAGTAAAGATAATGGTAATGATCTAAAGAACGAAGAACACCCTTCCTTCGCAGACGAAAACTTAGTTCTTAGGAAAGGGTCAATAGGCCGCAAAACATGCAGAGCTTATTGACACGAGAAAATAACTGTTTGACTATTTCCCATTTAATCATCTCGTTCACAAGTTGCTGCAGATTTTCCGCAATTACACAAAGCGTAATTAAACGGCTTCGTCGTTAACGTCAGCGCGCGCCTATGCACATCACTGTAACGTTTCTCCGACTCGCGGTTCGTGTTTCACGAAGGGACGCAAATCCGTTCGACCGTTCGAGCGCTCGACCTCGGGGCGGGTCCTTTCCTCGTAGCCGTTTAGTCGGGCGACTCCGGTCGAAAGGAGAGCAAAAGGACCCGCTGCGAGTGCGGATTTGAACAATGACCCGCACAGCGGGGGTAAGCGGTCCCATTTTCCGGGCTGGGTCCGCTTTCGAGGAATCCTTCCGAGAATTTTCCCGAACAAAGGGCCGGGAGGTAAGCTCGACGTTCTTCGAAGATCGAGGCCTTTCTCGGACCGAGATCGGAACAGAGGACACACAGGCTGCGACCTTTGGCAATTTCTGACAACTCGGTACCCGGGGTTAGAAAGTAGGAGCGAAACGGCGAGCGGAAAAGGGGCAAGCGGGAATGTGAGAAAGCACAGTCGGAGGGCAGGGGAAGTCGAACACTTTACCGGCGGAGACAGAGTGCACGACGCTTGACAATGGCATTAGTGCCCGAGGAAATCCGTTTAGAATCGCTTTTCGCGGTAAGCCCGGTAGCTGAATGGCGAAATCGACGGCGGCGGCGCTGAACGGTCGGGGCGATATTTCCTGATGGGGGTGTGTGTTTTGACGGCCGATCAACGTAACCAAACAGAGTCACTGTCCGCTTGGCGCGGCGATTGCCAATGGGACCGGTCGAGTGCGATTGAAGTTGACAGAAGCTAAATTACGAAAGCGGATCTTGTCGAATTGTTCGCTGTTAAGAACACTTCTGCCGAAAGTTTGCGTTGTGAATGCGTCTGTGTTTGCCTTGTCACGACGTTTCCGTAACGTCGCGCTGCAGACGTATAAATGACATCGTTACGTAAGACGTATTATAGACGCAAAATAATGTTCCCGATTTCCTGAAGATATCCTCAATAAATATTAAATGCGGGTAGCATCCTCCGTTGCGCTTAAGATCCTTTCCCACGCGTGCCATCTCACTGCATCTCCTCACAGATATTCATCGCAGCCGCAGCATTTTGCGCCAAACGACTGTTGACGCAAAGAACTCCCATGACGTTTCCCGAGATATGACATCGCTCTCGCCGAGTGGAGGAACTCGTTGAATAGGCTCGCGGACAAAAAGCGTTAGACAGCGAATGAAGTCAAAGAGGAGGCGTAATCCGCGGGATCATCGAAAGACAATCAGTCGGCTCGATACGACGACGGGGCACGGCCGTATGACCGCGGATATATCACATGAGATTATTCCATGAAACACCCTCTTACTGAATCGACGAACTAAGCCAATCGGCGGCAGCGGCCTCTGAATGCGAACCGCTTCATCCGCGCTCGCAGGATCTCTCGACACAACAAAACCTCGAAAATCAAAGTCCCACACCACCGCGGTCGCCAGCGCATAGTACCCCTTCCTCCCACGCCGACGTCGCGCACCATCCTCGATATGTGACTCGAATAATGGGGAAAAAGTTGTCGGTACAATGGACGACGGAGGAAGCTCTCGAGTGCCGGCGGTACCGAAATGAAATCTAGGCAAAAGGGGTTGGCGATCGGCGTCTCTCTTTTCTCTCTTCCTCCCGCTTCCCCGTATTTTCGCTCCTGCTCAAATGTCCGCGTCCCTTCCGTTCTCTCGCTCGCGCACACGGATACCGACGAACACGACTGTACGCGCAACAGGACTCGGCAGAGTAGGACTCTTTATTTAACTGGAGTATAGAAGATGTGAATGCCTGGGTGGATTAAAAGCGCGGCGCGAGCGAGAGGAAGCGACATGCACGAGGAAGAGCGCGAATTGAAGGCAAGCGACGGCAAGAGAAGGAGAGCACGAGAACGCGCACCGGAGAGGATCATTTGAATGAGTAATACTACACCTCGCGCACCCACCCACACTTCTATGGAAGTCCCGTGCGCAGCAGCTTTGTTTGATACGGCGTATTGTGCTGCCTGCCACCGGTTCACTTTATATCCGTACACACAGGTACGTATGGACATATACCGCGCGGTCTATACCTGTGTACGCACGCGTACCTATACATTCTCCGATGCCTCTGACCGTCTCTGTCGCACTTTCCCTTGCAAAACTCTTTACGAGCTTGGTATACGGTGCTCCGGGCTCAGCTTGTATCGCTGAAAATTGTATTATAATGCGAGCGGGGCGAAGGACAATGAGGGAACGGCTCCGCCGAGTTGCCTTATGCCAATCTCGAGCGGGGGCGGTTATGATTTCAATGAGTTCAACCAGAACGAATAGAGTCCGGAAGGGTATGTAGAAGTACGGGGAGTGAAAGAAACCGGGGTACGTCGGGACTCGATCACGTTTCTCTTCTCTCAACGTTGTCCCACCGACGCACGCAATGTGCATCTTAAAAAAGGGCATAAAGAGAATGGAATTAAAACGTGGTGCGGCATGTCGAAATCATCTGACGCGTACAGTCCGCGCAGAGAAGCACAACGATAATGCATTATTTCGAAGTAAATTCCAATCGTTTTACAGAGGCGCTCTTTGTATTGTGCGAGAACGTTTGAAGAGGCCGCACAGAATCTTTCCACCTATTTTCCATACAACGCCGTCTTCCCGGGGTGCGTGTAGACACGAAGGGCGCATTTTTCGCGGGTGAAATCGCTCTCCGAAGATTTCGGGTTCGGTCGACGGAATGATTTCCTACCGTAGGGAAACGGGTAGGTCCGGAGGCGTGATAAATCGCCGGCGTGCGGTGTACCATACCGAAAATCCGCTAATCGCGGGCAACACGCGCTCGGTATATAGATATACAGATGTACAAGTAGGAAGGCGCGCAGTGGCGCACGCGTGCGTTGAGCACTACGAGAGGGCAAGGGAAAGCTGCCCACGACGTGTCTAGAAGCATCGTAGATAAGACACGTGCGATTCGGCGCGCGGTACACGTACACGTTACCGTACCTACCACTCTCGTCGCGGTCCTCTAATCGCACGACCCACGAGGGAGCGACACACAAGTATGTACACGTATCCACAAGTACAAACGCACACAGGCTAACGTATACGCAGACCAGAAACATATAAATACGTACAAGCGCATATACGTCAGACGTGTGTTTCTTGTACGTGCTTTGTGTGTGTAACGTGAAAGCTCGTGCGTGTGTCCGACACATATGACTAGGTACGTGCACGCACACGTTGACCGAGGCTCCCTTACTGCACCGACGACGATAACGGAATGCACTATTCGCACGAACCTAATCCGAGAGAGGCCGGCGGGTCCTACACTCTCTCCGGTGCGGAATTTATCTCGCGGGGGCGTAGATAAGAACCGCCGCCACCGACGTTGTACTCCACCACCGACGCAACGTGCTTTATATTCCGCCCGGTTAATAGTGATCTCGCTGTAAGCTCTCAAACGGTTAGCTCGCAGTGACGGCCCGCCGGTATACGCAAATGGGATAGACGAATAGAGAAATTTTTGTTAAACGAGACTATCGCCCGCGCCACTTTAGTATTACGCGTTCTTTTGCAAACACACCCACCGTTCTGTCAGCGCAGCCTGTCGCAATCGGTCGCATAAAATCAAATCTACACTTTCGCCTTCTGCGAAACATTCCGAAGTAAGCGAGGGCAGTCGAAGTAACAACAATCTGCGATACCGCAGACATTTTCTCACGTTCCGCCGCGTTTCGACCGTTCCATCTCACATAACTCCATTCATTCTCGAATCTACTCGCGATTATCGGAGCACTATCAACCTCGCTCGCTATACACGACGGAACGCTTAGCCGCGCGTGTAATTACGCGCGCACTACAAAGTACACGTTATAATTTAATTATACACGCCGAGAGACGTAAGCGGCTATCCTTTACATCACTCGCGGCTTTTCCATCGGCGGCGGGGAGCATTGCCTCTGGTCGAAGGAAGAAGCGGAAGGCTTAAGGGGCTCACAAGATAGGTGAAGTTAGACAACAAGGAGGATGCGCGCCGGGCTTTATCGCAGACAGCAGGATAATTAAATTTGTCGGGGTGATTTATGGCGTTGCACGGGACGGCGAGCGGCCCTAGAGAAGATTGGGGGAGGGGGTTGGAAGGGTGATATGCTCCGTTCCTTGCACTACATGATACGCCTCCGCTTCCGTGCAACCCCCGATTTCTCCCCTCGCTCGCATAGTATATAAGGAGACGCCGGAGACAAGAAGGATGGACGAAAATTACTTACAAGGTTTACTTCGCCCGCGGCGGAAAATTACTTCTCGGAGAAATACTTTCCGCACCGGCGACGTCCGCGCGGGATGACGGAGGAAAGTAGTAATGAGATTATGAACGCGCGGAGATCATTATTTAGCGAACGGCGTACTGCTGTTTTTACTTCGATGCGTCGGGCAATTGTGTACGGGGAACATGACAAATGTGGTCTTTGGTAATGAGCTGCTGACTTGTCGATGCTAGGCGTCGACGCTGGTATGCGCGTCCATTGTTCGTGTCTAAGTATAACGACGGTGCCAAAGGACGGGAGACATGTGGTCTTTCAATTTGTTTTAAGGAAACTCAATAATTCATACGACTTCCCGACTTCCTGATAGACGCGTCGGCATGCCGGCTTCGAGAACATCGAGGGTTGAAAAGATAGAGGCGGGAAGGAATATCGTTCACGTATCGCGGTGTATTCTCGTAAAAAATTCGGTCCCTCGCCTATCGCGAAAATCGAGGCGAAAAGAATTAGGCGGTAGGTGGAGTCGAAGGGTCTCAGGCTGTTATATACCGTCGCGAGAGAAGAAGAGAAAGAAAGCGAGAGAGAGAGAGACAGACAGGAAGACCTCGAACTTTTTACCCCTCGTGCCAAGTGTCGCCGGCCTCATTAAATATTCAACTCTGTAATACAATATCCACCATGTAGAAGGCGCTGTACAAGCGGGATAAACGATTTGCGAGGGTCGAAGGGAAGAGAGGATCGTGGACGTGGCGGAGGCTTTCGTGAAACGGCACTTTCATCTCGATACAAGGTCCCTCTTAAATATTTGGCCGACGCTCCGCCGAAACGCCGTGTCGACCGAGGTTTGAGGGTAGAAAATTTAAGCGGCGCGTGTCATCGTCGCTCGCCGTCGTTTTTTGAATACCAAGTCCTACCTAATGTAAACCCACCAGTAAACAGCGTCAAGTGTACTAAATGTGCACGCTTTAATATCTACGATATAAATATGTTATCTCTGATACTGTACGAGATAAACGATGCACCATACCGAAAGCATCACAGTGCTACCTAAATATGCATGATTCTACTTAATACGATTGTCCGCAAGATTATGTATACGACCGAGAAAATTTGTGGTCGCCAGAATATTTCCCACGGTGCTAAGCATTTTTTCCGAGACAGAATCTTTTTTGTCCGGAGAAATTTCGGGTGCCTCGGTCCGACGACAAAAGACGCCGAACGGTGCGAGATATCGCATCCGAGATTCAGCGGGCGATAAAAATGACGCGCGGACCGTCGTTACACCGACACGACGTAATTATTACTCCCGGGAAAGTGGGCAAACAAGATACGCGGAACGGAAACAATGCGCATGTCGCACGTCGATAAACCGCGTAAACACGATAAACACAGGTCCACGGCGGGCGAAAAAGAGAAAGCAAGAGGTAGATACGATGCCCGAAGCACGATTCACGGAGGAAGGAAACTGGGGTGGCTGAGCAGAAGAGTCGCGCGGGAGGGCAGGAAATTTGCAATATTTTTCAATGAGCGGAAAACTCCGGCGCGCCGGGGGTGCACGAATGAAAAAGAGGGATTTCGGGGTGAAGGTTGTAGCAGCGGGGGTGCCTTCACCTCGGCGCCCATTTACGTCTCATAATAGCGCGCTTCCGCGGAAAGCCTCGATCTTGCCGGTCGCGCCGCTTAATATCATCGCTTATCGATCAAGCGGACGCTCGCGCCCAGGGAAAGCGCGCTGAGATATTAAAAAGGTTGAGATATGAAAAAATCCGTGACTCGTCACGATGATAGACAATGCGCAGCGTGAAAGCGTAGAAAAAATGATATTCGGCCACCAACTCATCGGGTGAGCGCCTGGCAACAGTAAAATGGACGAGAGGTATGCGTATTCCACGTATGCGTGTTAAATGATGCAACGATCGTCCAAATGACCGCCGCCTCGGCAACAGAAAAGCGCGGGTAACAATAAGTCGCAGTGTAGCAGAAAATGAAGACGCGCGAGTATATATATATTTTGGTATTCTTATTAGAAAAATTAACAGAGTACAAAAGAATATTTATGGAAAGAATAATTACGGAAAAATCTTGAGCGCGACTGACGACGCATACGAAAAATACATAGCAACGGAAACAGAAGAAATGAGCAACAGAGGGGCACGCAAAAGACGCTCGCGAGTTGGTCGCAAAACCTTTCCATGAAAATGACGTCAGTCCAAATACCTATCTCAACAATATATATATATGTGTTTATAGTTAAATCGCAGGTTATTACGATTGTACTTTTCTGACCGCATCTCTTCCTCGAATTCTCTCGCCGCAAACGTTCAGTCGCGCGACTCAACATTATCTTATCCACCGTTATCGCTTACTCCGTTAGTCAGCTTTTCCGCGAGCGGCCGTGCGCATTTGAGCGAGAAGTCGCCGGATTCGATCCTCCGCCGTTTCGGAAGTGCATAAATATATCCCGGCTGGAAGCGTATTAACCCATCGCTCTTCATTTACGTCGCTCAAAGAGCGATTCAGCGCGGTAAAGCTCGGGGACGCCAACGCGCGCGATGTGCGCTCGTTACGGGCCATACAGAAATGAGAAATAGGACGGCGATTCTCGGGCTCCGAGGCACACGGCGCGATGGATAATTTGGCAAGGCGCTGGGAAAACGTACGTCCGCGCGATACGTTTTACTCGCGGCCGAGCGGAGAGATACCGAACGCGGTGTTTTCGAATTCGGAGCGCGGCCCGCGAGTCTAACGGTCGTCGTCGAGGAAGACGACTGCTGCTAAGAGGAACGGCGACAACGTACGACGACTACCACGAAGCGACGACGGCGGAGAACCGCCGAAGAAGCCAAGTGCAGAAAAGCGCGCGCCACGGCTACGGGCTAACTTGGCGAGGGCCGGTTATTTTAATAACGTTATAATAAGACGTCGGGATTGATGCTAAACTATTTGCTGGCAGCGGGCGCCGAAGCCGAAGAGGCGCGGAAAGGAGAACGGGACGGATCGAGAGAGACGCAAGACGGCGAACGTCTAGATCTAAAGCCCGTCGCCTACGAGTCATTAACATACTTAGAGAGAGAGAGAGAGGAAAAAAAGAGATAAGCACGACTGATAGAAACTAACGTCGAAAGACGCCACAAGATTTTCCAGGGCTTCGTGTGGCCTCGACTGCGCGCGGGAACCCTCTTTCTCCGGTGATAAAATGAAACGAGCCGATTTCCGACGCACCCGCTCTCTTCTGCGAAAACCACGTAAACACCTCGCGCCACTGCCATTTCTTCTTTACGCACGAATCTCTTTCTTCCCTCGCGCAATGCCAATCAATTCTCGGAAATATCAGTAAACTTGCAATTTGGCTAGCGCGTAACCGCATGTGAAGACGTGCGTCCTGTCTGTTATTTGCCAAACAGCTGTAAACGGGTCAGATCATTTTTACTTGCACATTTATCTAAATTAATCAGAGGAGTCTTGAAGTTAGTTTTCGTTGGGACACATTGTACTGAGATTTTACGTGAATCGCGCTTCTGTCGGTTATTTGCCAAATATCCGTAAGCTGGGCAAATCATTTCTACTTACACATTTACGTAAGTTAACGAAATAATGTTTAATCCTTTGAGTGCTGAATACTCCCGGCCGAAGCGTTTGCTGTGGACGAGATACTTTTCGATAGTGTGAACTCTATTGATTGATTATGTAAGGCGCAACGGAGTTCTATTGGTAATTCTTCATTTACGCCAAATTAAATAATGCAAGTATATTATTTGATAAACAACGCATCTGTATTTATCTCATGTATTGATAACTGTGGCTGCAGTAGGTAAGAAATCGAAACGATTGAGGTCGCATATATGCGCCCATAGTCGACACCGACAAATTTCGGCGGACGCATATATGCGCCCATAGTAGTCAAACGGTTAAGCTTAGTTTTCGTTGTGGTACATTCATTTGGAAATCGACATGAGTCGCACTCGTTGAAGGACCACTGCTTCTTCGTGGCCGTCGTACTGAAGCGACCTAATCGTCTCTCCCACCAGCAGTGTCGATAGGAGTGATCGTACCCGATGGCTTTACGGGCGTCGATGCTCGTTCCCTTGATTTACGACGCTCCTAACCTTCGGCGCGTTACCTACATTGTTTCCCCCCTTGCGCGGGTTTCTCTTTACACGGGAACTGCACGCTTCGAGTGAAGTAGCAGTGCCCATCGACTGACCCCGACGGTACCCCAGACAGTAAAGTCCAGGAACTAACGGATGCCACCCTGGCGAACTGGAAACGAGTTTGATGACGCGCGTTAAGGACGATCGCGGTTGAATCTGATCCGGATTTAACGCGATAGCATCGATAGTAGGCGGGTCGACTAAGACAAACAACGTAGTTATCACCTTTGTGATTGGAGTAGTAAAATGGACAGCGGAGAGTATGATTTCCAACGTTTGTTCAGGGTTTGTTCGACCGCGTTGTAATCTTGTTATCAACGCGATATTGAACGGAGGGTAAATAGAATTGCATGTTGCGCGTGTAGGAAAGCGGAAGAACAGAAGGCAACCCTCATAAAACAGAGAACACTGGGTGACCTCACACCCGAGATGTGCCCGATTGAAACACGATCCAGCGATCGAGGAAACCGGAGACATGCCTCAATGTCGTTCCCTGATCATGAGTCATTGCAACTGGCAAAATTACGAAATAACGAAAGCACGAAAGCGGCACGTGTCGCACGCGTCCCACCCGGTATATACATCGTGAGAGGCTGATGACACACAAACCATGGTATTTTTACATCGAAGAGGAGCGACACGAACGTGTCTCATTCTATCACGTTCTTCTCTATTTTCTACCGACGTTTCCTACATTTTACTCCTTATTTCATTTAGCGTTTACAATCATTTATAATATACAACTTATAGTGATGCAAAACTACAATAATAAAATATACTGACCGTCGCAGACTAATTTCTTGCATGTCACGTTGAAATCGAATCAGTTACGTTTACGAAAGATCGAGGGCGTATAAACTAAACAAGCCCACGCAAACGATCACTTCGGACGTTTTTTCTTTCAATATCTTTTCGCTCTTCGGCATTTCATTCTACCTACCCTACATACAGCTGCGCCCGCATACGAAAACGAAAGGTGCATTAGTGCCGAGAGTGACCCCCGTCTATGGCGCACCAGCTGCGACGGGTTGTAAATTCAAGGACGTATCTTTACGATGCGCCGTTGATCCCGCGAGATTAAATATCAGCGGCTGCGATTCCGTTCTTTCCCTCACAATATCCGACAATAGACCCAACTAAGTATAACGCCAACCAATCAAATTGCAGTTATCTTCGAACATTGCAAATCTCTTCTACGCAACATTTAACGAGTACTCCGCCGCAGCACATAACCGAATGCCAAACATTCGCCGCCACTCAAATCGCCCGTCTCACATTAACACGTTGACTGGAGTGTCACTCGTATTCGGGTGACGGAAAAAAGCTTGATTGGGCCGTGTCACCCGTATTCGGGTGTCGCGCATTTGAGTACTTACGAAGTAAGTCAGTAGGTATTTGACAAGATATTTCACAAGATATAATAACACTATTAAATTGTCATAAAAGTAACTTTAACCATGCGTCACTACAAGAAACATATTTAAAAAAGTGTATATTTTAAAGTTGTTGAGAAAAGATTTTCAACTGAATGCATGTTCCGAAACGTTTCGATCTAAACGTGCTTATCTTCTACTACAAAAAACAAGAGGTCCAGTAAGATTCTCCAATATAGATTTTCAACTCGATGGAAATCCGTAGGCATTTTGTTCAAAATGTAATAATCTTCTACTACGATAAGAAACAAATCGCGCATGGTACAGCAGCGCGCGTGGCCTCATAGAGATTTTTTTCTAAACTTGCGTGGCAGTCAACATGTAAACCCATCGCTGTCGTCTTTCCTTACATCTCCACATATATTATATTTCCATACACCCATTTCATCAGATACGCGCAGCATCCCGCACATCAATATTTGCCTAACCCAATATCTCGGAAATACACCAGGCCACGCATTCCATCTACTTATGCCAACTAATCTCCAACGTCACCTCCGCCTCGTAACTCCGCGACGCCACACCACGTCCAGCCCGCCGCGACCACAAACCGTTAATACCCACTCCGTGCGCATCAGGCGTCTTCCAATCGAATGTTCCATCAACTCGCAACCTCCGACCGCATCTCCCCGCGCGTTTTCCCACATGCGATCCCTAAAGAGCGGCGGCACAGTAAGTACCCCGGCTGGGCAGTCCGACGAGGGCTAGACGTTGTTTTGCAGCGCCGGAATAGATATCGGTGGTGGCTGGCGCGGAGACAGGGAAGTGTCACTATTTCTGACGAGCGTCTTCGCGAGCGAGAGAGAGAGCCTGAGCTGCCCTCCTCCTCCTCGTACGCGTTTCCACGCGCGTATTCCCTGCCGACGTTCTCGTCGTGACGACCTAAGGTGGCCCTTGGAGCGCGAGGGGTCACGGGTGGCGAGGAAAGGGGAAGCAGGCGGGCGAGAAGAAGCAAGCGCGTTAATAGAGGGCAGGCCGACGACGAAGGCGACGACGAAACCTCGCCAGGAATAACCGTCACGAGATGTCACACTTCCATATAGACATTGAGCCGCGAGCGGCACCGTAGTCGATGATGCGTTTGGAGAGGTAACCGCTGCGGGCCGCCATTTTTTGTCGGCGCCCCGTTATGAGGGGTCGCGATGGCGTTTGGGAAAAAGGTGGTATTCTGCTGGCACGGAGGGTGCGATTGTTGCGGAGAGGTTGTTTGAGGAAAGACGTGTAACTGGAGCATGGGTCGCTGGTGATCTTGAAAATGAGATGAATGCGTTCGTATGTGATGCATGGGAAGGTAAGTCGGTTGCTGATCGGTAGAACGATTTTGTTACGTCTGGTACTTTGTGTGTTTAGTAGATGTAATAGGGGTTGCGAGATAAGAACACGTAATTTTCTTAGTGTAGCGGGAAAACAAGAAAACAGATAACGGGATGAATTGCTTGGGTCGAGGGGGCGAATGCTTTTACGAGACCAATAATTTGGGAATGTTAGTGTTTTGGGGCATTACGGAGTCATTGATGTTTATTCAATTTAACTCATCTCTTGATTTAACAAGGGGAAACTTATGAAAGCACCCACGGTGGGAGGAACATTAGCTTCGCGTAGTTATCTATATATTCGTTTGGTTCACTGGACCGAATGTTTCGGAACTTTCGTCTTCCCGGGAATCGGCACGGAAATTTTTTACGTATAGCTTGACAACAGAACAGAGTGCGCGCGCGAGAGATGAGAGAATGTGGCACGTTTTTGGGACGGATCTTTCGCAAGCCGGGATTGTAAAATTAAGTATGACTAATTCTCTATCGACGCTCTCGATAAGTTGGCAAGCTCAACCCTTCCGCAGTAACGTCGTCTAGCGAGACGATGAGGGGGCCTTTCGCTTTATGCTCGTTGCGAACATCTGTTTTTCTCGGAAGGGAGATTAAGAACGTTTTTTTTTCAAACGAATATATCGATGGAGATATCTATAGATTGTAAGAAGGGGCGAGATGCGATGTAGATTTGTTGAGATGCGAAGTACGGATATGAAGATACGCAGATATGTAGGTGTGCAGATGCACGCGCTATGATAAAACATGCGCAAATACAGATAATCGAAGCTGATAAGTGAAGATGCAAACCAAATCAGTACCAAGCAGCCATCCCAATTCAGAAAGACCCCTTGTCATCCTTTAATTCCATCGAATACGTTTTCGCGAGACAGTAGACGCTAACCACGAAGCCAGCGGGCGCCAGCGCGACATTAGTCGCCGTATAAAAAGAGAAGCGTGCATCGAAAGTTTCGAAGCACCTGTTGAGTCGCCCTCTTTCGCGGACGACACACGCGGTGCCGGCGCGGTGTATCTTTAATGGAAAAGCACGGTTAATAACTGGCCCCTTCGTACTTTAGCGGCAACGTGCACGGGCGATGTCGGGCAGATCTATGAGGGCCGTTTGTCACGGTAATGCGACTGGGCCAAACGAGGCGTCGATATAACAACAACGTTACTGCCAAAGGTGTTGTTACGTCTGTCGTATGGGCTATTCTTAACAGCGAATGTAAGCGCGTGGGTACGTTAAGAGGAGAACGACAGAGAGAGGGTCCAGATACGGAGACCCGACGGGAGGAACAGTGACGCAGAGTGGGCCTCAGGGTCAGATAACTTCGAATCGTCTCGTACGCGATCGCGTGGGAATAAACGTCGGCAGGAGACGATTCAGTCACACCTGAGAGCACGTGGGAGTAGCTCAAACGTGTACAACGTGATACACGACCGAACGATCCAGCGAACAAGCGTCTGAGACAAAGCGATACAAAGAACACTGCCAGGGATAAGCCCTCGAGAAACCTGATGGGAGACAACTGCGATCCGACTTCTCCCTTTCTTTTCCGCGGCTTTAATCTCGGAGCCATGAAAAATCGCGCCTCGCCTGTCAGGCGATCAACGTCCGGCGTTACCGCGCGCATTTTATCAACACGCATTGTGCCGAACCGCAAACATCGCCACGCTCGTTACGGAGCCTGAAACGTCCGAGACGGGCGTTTGAAAAAATTAATTGGAAACAAGCGTTCGCAAGTAGCAATCGCCCGGGCGCACGGCTATGAATACGTATAATTCGCGCAACTTGTTAGCACGCGACACGTCAGAAGGGCACGCGGTAGAATCCGGAAGTCATGAATACCGAAGTCACGATCCATAGCCGCTTTCGACCGTGCGTGACTTCTTCATATGAAGAGGGCCCCGCGTTTGCAGAAGTTGGACGAGCGTGCAGGTCGGTGCATTTGGCGAGAGGCGAGGAGCGCGAGCACTCGAAGTTGTTGCAACTAAGTTTATCCTAAGCGTGGCGTCACGCGAACGTATAGTTAGCAAGAGCGACGTTTCGCTATGACGAGGACGCGAAAAGACTCGGGAGGACAGGGACGTGTCGTTGCCTCGGTTCACAGTCGTTGGCACACCTGCCAGGCATTCTTGGGCGACCTAACCTCACCTGGTACCGTACGATCTAACATGAGAAACGACAGTAGTACACGTATTCGTGCACCGAGGACAGTTCGGACGACATACTTGCACATCTCTAACGACTCGCGACGATACGAACTCGTTGTTTACGTGTCTGGTGTCAGATTCAAACAGCGGCAGTACCAACATGCTGCTTTCGAGAAATGAAAAGTAAAATAATTTAATACAATCTCTTGTCTAATTACGCAATGAAACGGACTGACACTATCTGGGTCACTGGTGATACGATTACTCGTCGCTACTTCTCCTTTAATACCATCGTACACCAGTCAGTCGCTTTCATCGGCTTCGGAAAATTGACCGATAACAAATTCGTGCGTGGTTCCCACATGACCTATTTTGCTCCTAGCATAAGCAGTTGCCGTAGCAGTCGCTATCGAGATTCCCCGAAAACCCCTACGCTCATCTGCCATACCTCCAGCCAACGCAGATGGGATCTTCGAAATGACCGTTTACTCGGGCGTACCGCGGTGCAATCTGTCCGTGAAAAGGACGACGAGAGAGGCGGGTAGAAAGGAAGCGAGTCGCAGGAGCGTCGTCCGCGTCGGTCGCGTCGGAGATGGTGAGGCCATTGTCGTGCGAGATAAGCCGAGGTAAAAGGCTTCGACGCCCGTCCGTCTCTCGTTCTCCTCCGTGCGTCTCTCGACTCATACCTCACGACAGACATGCGACAATGACCACCCAGGCGAGATCTGGCGCCTATTCGTGAATGACAAATGCGTCTCTCAGGGTATATCGGGCGCACGTCCCGGTACCGTTCGACAGGATATAAGTTCGTGGGAGCGGTGTGGACCTGAGCGACGGACGTCTCGTCTTCGAGAGGGTTGACGACAGGGAAGACACACCGAGAAAAGAGAAGACGACGTGTGTACGTCGCTCCGAGAGGCTGGGTGCGCCCACACGACGCAGAAAAGTCCGAGAGTACGCGAGGAGAAAGAGGCAGAGAGAGCGAAAGAGATGGAGAAGAAGATCCTAACCACGATGGGTTCGTGGTTCGCACCACCCTGAGTGACTGATCCTCTCAGCGGCACGTCTTTCACTGCGTGCACGGACGAACGTTGATTGCCATCGCTCGTGCGACGCGCGACAACTCGCCGCCGACTCTTTCTGCGTCTCGCTCTTCCTTTCTTTCGTCTTCGACTCGCCCCGTAGGCGAACCTAACCGTGTGGCTGCGATTGTTTTGCGTAGACGCCGCGCACCCCGGTCATTCCGGCCGCGTACCGTTTGCCTGTCGTTTTTGGTACACGACGTTCATCTTATTGTCGCCGGTTACTCTGAATGGTCCGAGTATTAGCGTCGTCGCGTAACCAGCATCCGTAACGCACGTTTATGAACAAGCTTGAGTAAAGTCGCTCGATCCTTACGTCACGTCGTGAGTTAATATCGACTCCTAGCGCAAGGAGATTGCTTAAACGTATTTTTGCGTAGAGCTTTTTACGCGCAGAACGCATAAGTTTGGAAGACAACGTTGTTCGGTATGACTGGCGTATTACATTGCCTAGTACCTTCTACATTCTGCGCCGCCACACGGAGAAAACGAAGCAACCGTCGACGACCGTAATGCAAATGGAAGAAACGTACTCTCCGACGAACGGGATCTCGCCCTCTCGGGTGATGCGTCTTGAACTCCGTCCGCACGCGGAGTCAAAGACTACGACGCGCGTCTATTCGTTACAAGACAGCGCAACGCAGAGGGCAAGCGTTGCACTTAACACCGTGGCGCGTTCGAGCTCTCGAAACGCGCCGATTATCTCGACACGATCGGCGTGCAAAGAATTCGATCAACGTGAGCTATAATGGAATACACTCGATAGAAATCGCCGCTAGTCAACCGGTCTCTTTTATCCGCGCGGCGTCTGCATGGGCGAACGTAGATTTGGACGCGATCGATCGAAAGTCCAGCACCTGCGCGATCTCGTTGACCGCACGTGCTAAATGGTGCTTGTCTTGTGTTTCCCGGTCGGAAAGAAGAACGTTCGGGGCGGGCCCCCGCGAACGATAAAAGAAAAGCAACGAGGCGAGACGCGAGACACGAGCGTTCCCTTTTTCACTTAGAACGAATTCTCAGCCCGTAGGCCCGCGAGTTAAATATAGACGGGCCGAGCTCGAAAAACGAACTCATCGTGCCTCTTGAAGCCAGAGCCCGTTTGCCCGACGCGCTGCGAAACGGACCGTCGCGACGACAGAAATCGAAGGAAGTTTATGTCTGAAGGACGGCGGCCAGGAAAAAAAATAAATACGAATTTTTCAGTAGCGGTTATTATAAAAAATTAATTTCTGACATTAGACAGAATGTATTAGCAGTTGTATTTCGATGGGTGATGAAATTGAACAGATACATAATAATTCTGCGAGAGTTCGTAGCGTACTTTGCAAGATAGAAAGGAAATAGACGACACCCTCAACAGACACTTTTGCTCCGAAAAGTCTACGAAGCCGAGCCAAGACAGTACCCGACTGCGGTGCGAACGAGTCCCGGCATTGTCGTTTTATTGCTCGCAAATCGAGTGCCGGCTCTCTCCATTCCTGAAAAGATGGTAGGAAGTCGAAGGAGGTCGAATTCGGAGGGCCGTTCTCGCGCTCGATTTACCCGAATGCATCCGGTATGTCGTGTCGTCAAGGCGTCCCTTATGCGCGGTTACGACCATGGAGCTATCCTCCGCAGAAAATTCGATATCCCACCCCCAATGGCACATTGTCCCTCACGCACGTTTACGCACGTAAAACGTCCGACGTCGCGGCGGCTTCACTGCCTACGGTAATCTTTACATTTGCATGTTAGTGCGATGATAAAGTGTCTCATCGTCATAAACATGAACCGTTCGGCGAGCTAAGTTGCAAATACCCTTGTACGCATTCGCGTATCACCCCAAGTGCGATCATATGCAAACGAAGAATTTAGGCGCGTTGTCCGACTAGCATAAATAAATATTTCAGGCGCGCCTATTATAAATATAGTAATGCGTCGACGGTATTATCGCTCCATTCAATGTACTCTAAACTCTGCGACACGAGTTTGTTATTATACAGTACTCAGCGTGTCCGCGTGCATTGTATGGTAAGATTGTGGGCAGAGGGAAGGGTGCACTGTCAAATCTGGACATTGTATCCTCTTTGTCTCGTTCAGTCTTGCTCGTTCACGTTACGGCACCCGCGAAAGGGTGCTTTGGGGTTTGCTATATATTTGCATGCGGGGCCGTTGCGCACACATAGCTGAGCGCGCATATGTGTGTACACACTCCTAGACGTCCCTCTAATCCTCTAATAGGATTTATGCGCGCGAGCTCGATTACCTTCAGTCAAGGATATACCCCGCCACGTCTACCACCCAACGGTGTGTATTTACCACGGTAATTTCGCACCCCCGCCAACCTTACCAAACCCCACCGTACATCGTCGCTTCTCAGTACCATACAGCTCGATATTAAACCACGTGCGGATTAGCGGCGCGCGTGATGATGATGATGATACTTTTGCTAAGAAGGTATTCCATATTCTTGAAATAAATGAAAATGTCGACTTTCAAAGTTTCACGGTTGAATAGAGAGAGTTTAAAAAATTACAGCGTAATCTAAAGATACGTGAGACGATTCTCTTTGTAAGAACGTATTTCATATTTTTGCAATAAACAAAAATGTTTCGCGGCCGAATCGAGGGAGTTTGAAAAAATAAACCGAAATATCAGACGATCTTCATGAATGACGGACTAGAGCTATATACCATGATGACACTTCTTGCAAGAAAGCATTTTGTATTTTTGCAATAAGCGAAAATGTTTTGCCGTCGAATGTGAAGTTTATGAAAATTTTAAGTAAAAAATCGAATAAACTTCGAAGATGAACGAGTGAGAAGAGCTGGAGGGAAAGGTTATTATCGCAAATTATCAGAATTATTTTATGAGGACTTACGAAGTGTCGATAAGAAAACGGGCACAGGTGTTTAAGTAGGCATTGACCGTCTCGGTTATTCGCGAGTGCTTCGACAGTGCATAATGAGGAAACGTGAACAGATTTAAGAACGTACAGTGAGATAGAGTTAGCCGTGCTAAAAGGACGAGAAGCCGATAATGCGCGAATCTTAACTGGAGTTCGAGTATCGACGATATAAGCTCGAACAGTATCCTGAACCGGTAATCGAGAAAACGACCGCCACCTGCCCGAAGTGATTTCGATCGGGCACGTTCTTGCGAACCCGAGTGACACGCTCGACGCCCGACTTTATGAACCCCCCGAAAAAAGTGTCCCGAGGCATAAAGGAACCGGAGAGGTTGTAATAAAACTCGTAAAATAAAACTGTCGTCGTTGCACAACGACGACGACGACGATGGCAATCGCTCGCTCGCTCGCTTGCTCGCCAATGTTGCACAGACGCTTTTGCGCGAGAAACGAGCGGCGCAGAAATTCGAAGTGCCGAACGAGTCTCAGGCGACACGCTCGATGTATACCGAGGCGTGGAATTCGCGCGGATAAAAAGGGGTCGATGCACGTGGAATATCGTTGGCGCGCTTTCTTTCGGGCCGATCCTTCTCGCGGTCGCAGAGAAAACTGTCCGATCAGTCAGCTCCGCGCACCCCCTTTTATTTTCCTCCTCATTTCGTCCTGGTCCATTCTCGGCTTACAAGCAATAACGATAAAGTCCATCAGGAGCAACTGGATGGGCGCGCGATTCATCTTTCACACGCCGCTCACGTAGCGTCACTCTTCTTTTCCCGATCGTATATCTAACGGCGCGGCCGGGAGACAAAAATCTGCGGCAAATAGTTTTCTTCGCACCTCGCGCCGCCTCTTGTGCCGAGGCCTCTTACGCCGACTCCCTCCTCCCAATCGCGCGTCTTTCGTTCCGATAGCGGTGCTCCACGTTCTGCTTGCCTCCTTTTTCTCGCACACGTCTCCTAACCAAACAGACGTCGCCGCGTCGCACCTTCGAAGATAGTCAGTTTGTATGCTCCGTCTGTGCGAGAGATCCGCGCGCGGGATAACGACCGCGACCATCTCTCTCGCTTTCGCCAAAGCTCTCTCTCCATCCTTCCCCCGCAACCCTTTCTTATCCCGTGGCACGTACTCTCCTCTCTCTTTCTCTCTCTCCGCCTCTCCCCGAATCGTGGCCGGCAGAGTCAACGGAATGCATCTCTTCGGTCCATTCCGCTCAGCAGCAGGACACTCTCCGCCGTCGAGTTTCGCGGCTTTTTTCTTTTTCCGACTCTAAGGCGCTCGCGGACGGGCGACTATATGCGATCGGTTCTCTTATTTGGCGGCCGAACGTTTGCGGGGTTCGCGAGGATCGAAAGCCGAGACACGCATAGAGAGACGAGGATGCACAGAAGGCTCCGAAGAGAGACAGGCAGCGAGAGATCGGCGAGAAGACTAGACCGCGTTCGGACGCGTCCCTCCACCTTCTCGTCGCTCCTCTCCTCCCCCATCCTCCACCTCTTCCTTTCATGCGAGCCGGCCCGTTAATCCTCCACGGATCCCGCCAGGATCCCACGGAGATGCACCGAGGGAATTTGCATACAAGATCTCTTGGCATCTCCACCTCGCCAGCCGTCCTCTCCCAGCTTCTCTCAGCTTCTCTCAGACTCCCTCAGCCTCTCCCACCGTCGGACCCCTTCTTATCCTCGTCCTGCTCCGTCTTCTTGGCCTTCCTCTTTGCGCTCCAAGTTCCTCGTCGCCATCGCGACCCGCTTACGTGCGGCTTGCCCGCTATTCGCCTCCTCCTCGTCCTCAATCTCCTCCACCTCGTACTCCTCCTTCCCATCTTGATTCGCAAAGGCTCGTCCCTCCGCCAGTCGCTCTTAGGAATCGCGCAGCAACTTCGCTCTGGCGGTCTGTCAGAGCTCCGGGCACAGAACCGATCGTACTCCACCGGTGGAACAATGGAGAAGGGGGCCCCTCGGCTACCCAGACTCGTCGGAAACTTTCGAACTCACGCTTCATCGCGACCTTGACGCTCAGAGCCTGATGCGACGCAAGACGAAAGCATCCTTTCATCCTTCGCGACGATCCAATACGATGGAGTTTAATTTTTCTATGCTTCTGCCCCCTGGGATCCTTTATCGTCCCCTTTTGGGTGATGAGGGAAATGGTTTATGCCGAGCGGCAGAGATTTTTCAGATATGTCATTCAAAACCATCACATGACTGGCGTAGAGGTCGATAGTCTTACTTTTTGTGTGTTACTGATACGATGCACATATTAGAACTACTGTCGAATCGTTCGCGCTTTCGTGAAGATACGTCTAATGTTTCTGACACTACGCTTTCGATATTAACGTGCTATATAAGGCAATGTTTAAAGTAAGAGCGGCATAAAGACAGACGGCCGTACGTCATTCGTAATGCGACTGTTACCAAGCAAGATAAATGTTGCGCCACTTACGTTGCGCACACTTCACGTCAGTAATTGAGTTAACCATGCTGGTAGCGCGCGTAATAAAGTGCACGCACAAGAAGAAGGTGCGAAAAGACAATCATGCGACCGAGCACAATGTGTGCGGTTCATGTGCAATACGAATTAATTGTTTCCCTTACTCGGAGCAGCACAAATGCCCAAAGGCCAACCTTCCCCGCTTTAATAATTTTTATCACGCCGGAACAATTTTCCAGGAACGCAAATCGACATCACGCTCGAGATACGCTCCTGTACTTCCCGTAATCCCGTAGGAAAACTCATTCGATCCGATAACCCCGAAGAATTTGACGTGGGGCTTCTCCACGGGCGCTTCCCTCCGGAGTTAATCCGAGCCATATACGCGAGTGATTACCGTTAATTATATTTTCCTAGCGGGGTCTCGTCGCGTCTGTATACGTGCGTGCGTACACGCTTGAACACTTATAAGGACTTATACCATCGAGCGCTCTCGGACGAACGGAGACAGAAAACGTGAAGCGCCATCACCCTCGTCGGCACAAAAGCACGTGGCGTCGAAGGTGGTTACGTTGGTGCACGTGTGTGTTTTTCGTGTCTACGCCTCTGTGTGCGCTGCCGTGCGTGTGCGTTTTGGTGCGAGGCGGGGGATGCTTAGGGAGAGGCTGGACGGGGGTTGAAGGTTGCTCCGCGTGGGAAGGGTGCAGCTAGCAGGCACCCTCTCCCTCGTCGAGTTCGCGGCGTTCCTCCCTTAGCGTTAATACAGGCTACGGCGGGCGAAGGGCAGGATTAAATTGGCACCAATTACCAGCAAAACACCCTCCACGCACTTTCTCTCCCCCGTTTTCCTTCCCTGTCCCCACTCGCACCTCCTGCGGCTTGTCTCCTTCACTCCGCCATATACAACTTACCCCTCGTACTCTCTCCTTCTCGGTCGCGCGCGTCTTCCACTCTCCCGGTCTCATTCGCACTATATCTATCGACAAGGCCGTCTCTGTCTGCTTTCTGTACGTAAGGGCTATGCGTGGCATCCGCCCGGCCTACCCTACACCCGGAAAAGAAAGCCCTTATATCCGAGGGAGGACAGCAGAGAGGCACCCGCAACGATATTACATTATGAAAATATACATCACCAGCTGACGTAAGCTGGTCGACGATGTAATCATCGGTTGGCCGCGCTCCCGGCACCGTATCTCTAAGTGCCTACTCGGCAGATTACGCTTTCAAGGATGGCGGAGGACCGGGCGAAAAAGGAGCGGCGAAAGATCAACGATCGGTGCGACGAAAGTGCGCGGTCAAATTTTCATCGGCGGCCGTCAGTGCGCGCGCCGTTAGGTTTAATTAGCAGTTCGGCCGACGCTTCCATTGCGCCGGAAGCCCACGGGGAAATAGAGGATCAGCGCGGCACGAAGAAACACGCCCGTTCTTACGGCGAGAAAATGGAGAAAACGACGCGGCCCTCTCTGTCGCGCGTCCTCTTCGTCTCGCGTCCTCTCTCGCCGAAATGCTAGTCGCGCGAGCATCGTGATCGGTAATTTTCCACAAGCAACGAGATTACAGGGAGTGTAACGTACATCCAGCCCACCGAAGCCAAACGCATACACGCTCCCGCACGCACACATGGGAAAAGCACGGGCGCGCGGAACCTAGAAACACACCTATCGACGCACACGCTCGTCGAGGGGAACATGGAGGCACAGTCATACGCGCGTCACACGTGTACACGTGGAAATGCGCGCATGGCCGACGCCGTGCGACACAACGAAGACGAGAAGTAGCGAAGTACGACGACGAAGAGGACGACGACGACGAGAACGACGACGACGACGGCGACGACGACGAAGACGATGACGACGGTAGCGGCATTTATACACACAAATGGGCGGTTCTGAAGAGAGGAATACCGCGCGCTGCAATTGGTCGGCAAAGTCGTTACACTTATCACATAACCCGGGAGCGATGTGCCGCGGCGCGTATATGCGCACGTCCACACACGCGATCCCCCACGTACGCTTGTATGCGCAAGTGTGCACCGAGCGTGCACCTTGAGAAACGCACCACCTCTATCACGGGTCGTGGGTGTGGGAATCGCTCTCACCGCGAGCTACGCCATGTGCGTCCGTGTGTTTGCTCGAAGTTGGCCCGTGTACGCGCATTATCGGTGTGCCACAGGTGTGTAGCGTCGGTGTAGCGTCGGTGTGCCGTCGGTGTGCCGTGCGTTTGCGCATGACTATGTGTGTTAACTATACGCTTGCCGCGCGTACATGTACGTCCTGCGCGCCATTTGCAAAGCGGTTTTGCGGGTCTTCGTGCCACGCCACCTTCGAAGGAGATTTTCCTTTGCGGTATCTGCGGTCGAGAGCGCCGCAAAAAAGGGGAGAAAAAGACGGCGCAGCGGACGCGCGGCGGAGGAGGACGCGCAGCTAGGTATTTATAAGCATTACGCATCGGACGCGCGAAAAATTCTCGCGCGAGAGCGTGCGATGATGTCAAATCGGCGCGAGAGGGAATTCGGTTGAGCGACGGTGTTATTGATAATTGACGGCGACGGTGGCGTCGTTTGCATCGAATTAGCAGCGCCGATTCCGACATTCCAGAGATACTGAGCGCTGGAAGACAGTCGGTGAACCTTTTAAAATTTCTAAGAACACGTTCCCATGAGATCGGTGCGTATCGATTAATTTGCATCGAGCACGCTGCAAGCTATAATTAGAGTTACTCACGGAGCACTCCAATCAGGTAACTTCGTATGCGAGACGCGGGTTGCCATGTATCTAAGGACTAAGCCGCGACGGCGGCGCTTCTATTTCAGCCCGGCCGAGGAAAGGGAAATCGCCTTGTACATCCGCCTGAGCGGGCGTATTTAATTTCGAAGCCGATGGCGTAGTTGTGCCTCGTACACGATGGGCGCCACGCTTCGAGATTATCGCTTAAGACGGGCGTGCCGGAGCGTTGTGTATCGCATTACGATGATACACGTACGTATTCGTTTGCGGAGAATAAGCGGGACCGAGAAGGAAAGAATGAAAGAGCGCGCCGGCGAGAGGGAAAGAGACGGCGCGGGAAAGATGGAAAGAGAAAGCAAGAGAACGGATAATTTATTATGCTGTCAGTATGTCGCTCACAATGACCGCCTCCTCGATTTTAGTGACATGGCGATTATCGTCGTGGCCGATCTCGGCCGATCATCGTTAGCATGAATAACGTGACAATGGTAATCCCTTTCGTGAAAGTGCTAACGGCCATACGTGCCTCGACGCCAGATGTCGTTTTAAGAATGTAGACGACGGGCCACGAGAAAAAGAGGAGATAGCGCGACGTACGTAAGGAGAGTTCCTCTGCAAAAAGGTGGAGACGACGTAAATCGTTCAGATTTAATGGCGCAAGTCTTCACTCGAGGTACCACTTATCCCGCTTCTTACGCATTTCCATCTAAACTAGATTACGTGTAATATATAGTCAATTATCTACGCTAAATTTGGAATAATGTTGCCCGCATTCCGCGCACCGCAGCTCAATTTGTATCGTGTAAATTGAAGTTTGCAAGGATAACAGTTACACGCGTCGGACGACCTGATGAAAAAGAATGAAAGGAAATTGACGTCCGTCCTCGTCAAGTCCCAGCAAATCACGACGGGCATTTGTAGCAGGACTGACACCATCCAAGCTGGACATTGTACGACGAGAGGACATTCACCAAGAACACACGAGCGCGCATCGGGACACGTGGCGCGTATACACCCTCGTCACCCGACGCGCGTTTCTAAAAATATTTGCCGACGGGAGCGGGCGGCGCGGGCGAGAAGAAAAAATATAAGAAAATACAGGGAAGTAGGAGGTAGGGACGAGCCTCGCTGGCGACGGGAAGTTTTAATTTGGCCATCGGAACGCGACGATTTGCGTCTCGACGCGCGTCCCTCCTCTCAGACCGGACGGATTCTGGAAAGACTTCGAAAAGAAACGACAGCCGTTTTAGAGTCCTACACTTGACGTCTTCGTACGACCAATTATCTTATTTTCGGCCCGACCGTCGGCACGACGCCTCAAGTTTCACTTCGAAAATTCCGCATGCGATATGTGATCGGGAAAGTAATGCGACGTCAAAGAATACGGTTGCAGACAATGAAACTCGTGTGTCATACAGTGTCTAGACGAGTTAAAACGGTAAATGGTGATTAATCAGTAGAATGGAAACTTGTCAAAGTGCTTTTTTTTGTCGAAACTAGCACGATAGCGTTGCTAGCAAAGTACGAGCACACTGTATACTTGTGAGAGAGAAAAAGTCTTCGAACGGCCACTTCGAAAGTTCGGTTTACTCGTTTTACGGAGGCGGCAGAATATGTTAGGAGCCTTTTCCAGGGATTCATTGGACAGGGGCTGAAGTGAATGGCAGATGGGGTAGACAGAAGAAGAGTAGGAGGACGTCGACGACGACGTAGATGCCGTAAGGGATCCGCGGCGCGGTTTTGGGGGAAGGAAAGTGGCCCTGTTACAAGTTTTACTGCAGTTTTGCGGGTCGAAACTGCGAGCGCGTAACGGGCGGCAATTGAATTTAAATATTCAATTATGCGATGTGTAAATGAAATAGAAGTCTTATGCAAATGGGGTACACGCGCTGAGGGCTGCTGCAAATTTAAAGGGTTAAATATTTATTAGCGAAGGGTTAACCGAGATTTATGACCGCCGCTCGCGCTTCTCAGCCGCCCTCCAGACTCCCTCGCGTCACACGTACACACGATATAATATGCACATGTATGCGACGTGCGCGATATTAACGTAACGGACGGCGAACCTTCGGGAATAGCCGCGCGATTCCTGCCATTACGTCCAGAGCGGAAGTAACCTAATACGAGCGCCCGTCGCGAGCTTTTGTGCCTTTGTTTCTCGGCATTCGAATAATACCCACCTCCGCCTGGCGATTCTCTTTTTTTTCACACAGCGCGCCGATCGCAATAATACCCTCGCGCGTCACTTCCTTGGAAGAGGATGATTCGTACCCTCCGCTCTTAATTCAGCGTTTCTCGTATTTGCGTAACACACGATGCACGTGGTATGTCGCTAGCCGGCCGACTTCGCAACGAATAATTACGGGTCGTGTGCGTGGACGGTAGCTTAACGCAAGAGGACATGAAGGTGTGCAGCATGCAGGCCGAGAGTTTTTTTAAATGAAGACTCAGGAGCGTGTTTTTTTAACTCAACAAGGCTAACATTTATTTATAATGAAAATACGTTGATCGAGACAATAGTTTAAACAAGTATCATTATCAGTAATATATTATCACTATGTAATGCTAGTCGTATACAATATTCGGGTGAGTTTCTTTTCCTTTTTCCTTATTTCTAGTAAGTTGTAATCGTAAACACACATACATGCACAATTTCTGCTCGTTTCGAGAACCGCTCACGGCCGCGAGGCCGGTGTTCAGAGGGGCTTCTGCTTTCGGCGTGTTGCAAAAGTGGCGTGCTCAACGTACAATCGTTTTCCTTTTTTTCATACTCGTATTCGTAGCCTGCGTCGACCCTCGCGTGTGCGCGCCTGGTTAGATGTAATGTATCCGTACGTTTAATAATTATATTTCTCTCCCGTCCGCGCGTACAACCGCGTCATAAACGTTAACAATTACAGAAACAAATTGCGAAACAAAAACGTAACTATATGCGCGACGTGTATGTCGTTTAACAAATGCTCATTCCCGTCCGCAACGACTCCGTCTCCACAGGCAGCCAGAAAAAAATGAGGTCGAGGGTGGACACGATCCACTCTCTTCCCCCTTTCGTTGCTTTTCCGTGTCCGACGGAGCCTCGCGGCCGAATGAAAAATAATCGTAATGCACAAGCGAGACGCAAATCATTTGTATCACACCGTGACCCGACCGTCGTGATGCCGATACGTTCGTATGCCCAATGAACGCGGAGCGAAACGAAAGTGGCAACCGCGACAAAGAGGTCGACACAAAATATTCGTAGCACAAAACGTTCCCGTGAAGGGCAGCGCGAATGAGCAACAACAAATAGGTACGGCAGTGAATTGAACGCGGCGCAAATACCGGCGTTGAAAACCGTGAAGGTTGAAACGGAACGATCGACACACCACGATCGGGTTCGGTTCGCTTGAAAACGAAAGAACAATCCCCGCAACGGCATCCTAACCTTCCGGCACCGTCGGAGACTCGATGTATTTCGTTCTCGCTCGAGTTACAAGAATCGCCATACCGTACAGATTCCCCGTTTGATTATTAATTAATCAAGCTGCAGCACGCGTCAGACTCCCGCCGCGTGCTTTGCAACCTATGGCACTAAGTATTCACGTTTGTCCTCGATTATCTCGTTACAATTTCGAAAACCGCGCCGGTCCTAGTTGCCGTTTGATCTCTCCGTTCTTAGTCTCTGTCGAGAAGATGCGTTCCGGGCTGTGAACGAAATTTAAGCCCGCCGAACGACGCAACGTGCGCTGCATTGATAATCTGCGTTTAAGCGTACAACAGAAAATTGTTAAAAATGGCACCGACGTCATCCGGTCGTTGAAACAAAAATTTTCGCTCACGCACTTCTCCACGTCTCACAATAAATCACCTCGAAATTCTTTATCCCGAATAATTAATTTCTCGTATGTCGGCGATATAAACGTTCGCCGATTGTCTGATCCTCGTCACCTTCAGAGTCCGCCTTCCAGTTTGGTTCTGCCAACCACTCTTATCTTCGATAGTCGACTACGGCGGAAGTCGAGAGATCCTGATGACCTCTCGACCCTAGGTTCGGCACTCGTAACTAGGGTTCCGACCGACTGGTGCCGAAGGCCACCATCCAATTTCCGTACACCCTTGCAACTTTAAAGATAGCTGCGCTCAGAATGTCGCGTTTCGTGCGCGTGACCCTGAAGTAGGATCACGAGCGCACGATCGGCGAGGCCTTTAACGTCCAGACTGGTGCCCTGCACGTCCTCCGTCCTCTCGCACATCGTGTTACATACCTGCGACACGATACGCTGCGAGAGCTGCCTGCTCGTTACGTGTAAGTAATCGTGTGGCGTGTGTACGTGTAAAAGAGCGCGCGGCCGCGAGAAACGGCATGATTCGTGCCGCGCGACGATACATATGTCAACGCACATATGTCTATATATACGCGCGTCGACGTATATCGTATCCATATGTGCATGCATATATCTATCGAACGTGTCTCGCGGAAAATTTGGAAACAGCGCTGCCGAGAGCCGCGCACTTCTCTGTGTAGCAGTGAAATGAAAAAATGGCACATAGGAAATAAGTTATAGCGTACACATGTCTAGTCATTGAATGCCCTCTGTTACGTTTCTGTGCTGTCGATGTTACGTGTAAGGTTCTCACGCGCAAAGGACCTTTCCGTCTTGCGCGCAAGAGCCTGTCACTGGTTTCAAGGTCAAGGATGAGAATCCACATTTTCGTCCAACGTCACTGGGCACCAGCTGGAGGTCGCTCTGCATCGAGCGTCTCGTGACACTTTCGTGATCACGTCTTGTATAGCTCCCTTCTCATATCACTTACAATGTTCAAGGGTTATTAAGTACGGGGATTGGGGGTGGACTTCGCGCGCCCTGCCGGCCAGGACTAGTACCTCACACAACTCCCTAGTTACGAGTACCGAGACCTAGTTAAGAGTAATCAAGCGGTGTCGACCCGATTTATCGCGCCCGACTCGTAAGCATCTCGCTCGGGGTGGTTTCGTTTCCAATTTCCTGTCTAGCGTATTCGCCGCTAACCGTTATTTGTTGGGCTCGCCTCATTGTCTGCGACTGCACGATCCCGCGAGAGTACAATATCATACCCGACCTCCACTTCTCCCGTTCGACTTTTTCTCGCTCGTTTCTCATGCTGCCGCACAGTAAAGTGTATACCTTCATGTCCTTTATCAGTACGTCAATGTCGCGTTTAACTTCAGATCGCGCTACACAACGCTGCCGATAATTAGCTCGCCGAGTCCGGTAACCACTAGTCGAAAGCTAATAATAAGTTAAAAACTATATCTATCTCTTCTACACTCTCTCAAAACGTAGTCACATGCTCTCGTCTCTCGCTCAAACTCTCCCACTCTCTCTCTCCCTCCCTCGCGCTCACTCTTTCTCACGCACTTAAGTTAAATCCGATCGTCCCTGTTTAAAAATAGACACAAATTCATTTTGTGACGCGTTATAAGCCTTAATCCTATTACGTATATCCTGATCACGGTTAATATTTCGTTTAATAATTAATCGTCGTCCGGCGTCGTGCGCGTCGAAACTACCGATACGTACGAGTCCGTTTGCGTTTCTTTTTTCGCCTCCTCCGCGCTACGTCCCGTGTCTACCTCATTCTCTCTGTATGTCTCTCTTTCTCATCCTTTCATTCCGCTCTTTCAACGCGCCTCACGCCGTCACCTTTTACACACCTACGTTAGAGGCTACCTAAGAAAGTAGACGCCGCGTAGACGATATAATGCCTGTCGTAAACACGCCTACCTCGCGATAATATCGATTATAATCTTACCTGTCGGCACGCCGGGGCCGACTCCTGCTCTCTCTTTCCTTCTGAAGCGCGCGCCCTATAATCGCGCAGCGGCTAGAAATCGCGATCGGCGGCGTTCTTCGCGAAAACCACGAAGAAAGGAAAAGTTTACCTGCCGCATGCATCGCGCGCGCGCCTGCAAATTGTTATCGCGCAGCTCTTTCGTCAAGCGCGACGAACCTTTCGCCGATCTGCGACGCGCGCGTTTTCACCAGAATCTCTCGGAAGAGAACTTGCCATTGTGTCAGCGCGCCAATAAGGAACAGAAAGACAGCCTACGGAAAATCTCGCGCGAGCCTTTGCGGCGAACATAGATTCCGCATGAGAAGCGCGCGTGACGCGCAATTTCGAGCTGATCGACGGAAGCGCGATCAGACGCGATGGCACAATTTTGAACGAGGAAATTAGACCGGACAAAGAAGACACGAGTGGTACGCGTTCTCATCGTGAATGCTTCCTAGCGCGCGTACGCCCTCGCCAACTTCGCAGCGCAGCAGACGCGAGTCGAGATCGAGTTGCGAGGCCGTTTCCTTCCTGCCCGATATCTCTGACTCGCGACGACTTCCGGTTCTCGAAATTACGCGACTCTACCTATTGACTTGTCTCAGTGACGCTTCGAACGAAGAGACGCGGTACACGCGCCCGCGTTAATGCCCGCTTTCGAGTATATTTTCGCGCCGCATATACCGTACCGCGAAAGACCTTGAAGGGGAGCAGAAGGTGAAGGTAAAGAGAAGAAGAGCGCGAGGAGGCGTTCGAAGAAAGTAGCGAAGAGGCAGAAACCGAAAAGGCGTGGTGGCAGAAGAAGAAGGAGAATAAGAAGACAGAATAGCGAAACTAAAGTAAATAGCAGTTCGCCGAACGAGCACGTGAACGCGTTCTAGCGCGTAAGACCGCGAGTGCGTGAGGAGTCCGACGTCAGGCGGCCGCCGTTCATTTTCTCGACGGGAGCAGAACGAGACGCAGAGTCGTTGCGTAAGATTCGCGAGCCAGCCGACGGTCGGTTCGTTCGTTCGGTGCTCTCGACACGATAATAGCCTATTACGACTGCTTTCCGAGGCGGTCCGCGGGGAGTGCGCCTCCGAATATGTTTTGAAAGCAGAACACGCCCGAAAGCCGATGTCAACGTACCGGGGCGCTGTTTCGCTCGGAACAAAATTAGAAACATTCTTCACCGCCGGCGAAGAAGCGACGTCTTGCGCAATCGATTTTGCCCGCGGACCCGCCAATGAACGATGTCGCGGCGTCCACCCGGCGCAGAGTGCAAGTTCGCGTCAGTTTAATATGTGTCGTGAGAATAGCGAATTCTGTCAGTGTTCGTCGACGGTCGCGGACAGGCCTAGCACTGGATGTCGAAGCGACTTAACGAATGGAGCTCTATATAACGCCTGCGTAATTGGATGCCCGCGAAGCACACGGTGACAAAAGGTAGATATTAGAAGCGTGCGAGCAAGTAAACTAGACTTTGGACGGCGTTCGAAGGTGAAGCAAAAAGGAGGATAGACAACAAAGAAGACGGAGAACAAGAGCAATAGCGGAGAGTAGCGAGAGAAGACGTGAGACGACAGAGAAGAGACAGAAGAGAGAAGAAGAATGAATGAACTCAAAAGCCAGCCAAGTGCCAAAGAGTATAATATTTGTCCTTCGGTCGGAGTAGTGCGGTAACACTCATGAAAAACAGTACACTTAGAGCAGTCCGACAAGTAGCGCCAGTCCAACAAAAATGTTCCGTACCCGCGAGTTAATCAGTTGCGTGCGCGCATATAGAGCTCCAAAAGTTTAGTTCGCCCATCCAACGACGCCGTCGACGACAACGGCCGATGTCGATAAACACGGTCAGGTGCTACGTGGTAGATGATTTGGTGGCAAGGCAGAAGCTTGCCAATGCCGCGCGGATCACTCTGTTCGCTGGAAGCCGTCCACGTGACCGGTGCGCGGAAGCGAATGAGAGGGCGCCTTGCTCGTTCGCGGTGGTTCATGTTCGCCAGTCGCGATTGAACCATCGCGGCGCACGGATCGCCCTTGACTTCGCGAGCCCCGCGAGGGTCGGCGCAAGGGGTGGTCGCGTGCGTTGACTAAAGGCGAATTCGGAGGCGACGGCGGACGGTCAATGTCGAGTTCGCTAATGGCAGAGAAGCAACGGATCGGAAAAAACGGAGGAGCCGAAGAAGAGCGTGAGGGTGGCGAAGGTGGCGAAGATGGCGCAAGAGAAGGAGGAAGTAGAGGAGAGTAAGACGATGCGAGAGAAAGAGAGAAAGGTCTCGCGGTATCGGGAGAGAAGTCGCGTCTATTACGAGCACGGATAAACGGCCGAGCTGATGCTGTGGTAGGCGGCGAGGGCGGCGCGCGCGTGCGCGTGCGCGTGCGCAGGGGGCGCGGATGCGGCTGCGTGCGGCGAGGTGGCCATCGCGGATGCCGCCGCGGCTGCCATCATCATCTGTTGGTGCGTACGATTTAGGGAGTTGGGAGTTGTGGCGGCGCTACTTGGGGTAATAGCAGTAGTAGTGGTGGTGTTCGACTGCGGCGGCGGGTGGTGGTTTTGGCTTTGGTTTTGGCTCAGTTGCAGGGGGGTGGTAGTGGCGGTACTGCCGATACCGGCGTGATTATTATTATTATTGTTATTGTTCTGGCTCTGGTGGTGGTGGTGGTGATGGTGATGGTGGTGATGGGGGGTGATCGCGTCGTGCGGATAGTAAGACGTTGACGATGGTGAGGTACTCACGACGTCCGGCGTGCTGGCTCCATCCGTGTGGCTGGTGCTGTCGGCGGTGCTCCTAGGTCCGCCGCCGTCCAGGCCGTTGCCCAACTCTGGCGGCTTCGAGCTCTCCCGGTCGTCGATCACGAGGTCGATCGGCATCTTGCCCTTCAGGCAGCTTATGTACCGGTGGCAGAAGTTGTCGCAAAGCTCGTGCACCTGCAAACAATGTCAAAGTTATGTACTCGTGAAGGGATACGACGGCGGCTCTCTGCGGTCTACAGAGACTAGATCGGCCGCGTGGAGGGGCAAGATGTACGGCGAGAGTACCGGATTGCCCATTCACTCGGAGTATATTACGTCCGCTTAATGCCCCGACTCAGAGGGTGATATACTGGCGACGTCGCGAAACGTTATAAGTACTCCGGCGGGCCGCGTACATTTAAACACAGCACGCGGCCTGATGTCGCGCTTTGCGTCCTACTACTCACTACTCTCGCTGTAATTGAACTGTACGTTACTGTTCGCAATAAAGTATTATGCGTGCGGTCATTAACTCATCTACGCCTTCTCTTCTTTACGCTTCCCCATCCCGATGCACCCCCTTCTCCGCGAGCGGTCGCGGAGAATTAATTATAACGGAATCGGTTATCTTCCTCGCGAGAGGGGTCCTTCGCTTCTCCTCGCGACTTAACTCGGGGTCGAGGATACCACCGCATGACGGCCTGCCAGATGAATACGAACACGCGCGTATCGATACACAAAGATGGAGAAGGCTGACGTGCGCGTCGCATCTCGAGGTCGTGGAAGCACGAGAGGAGTCGTTGCTGCATCGACGGGGAGCGAGACAGATGGACGGAGAAAGAAGAGGACGGAGAGAGGAGGTCTGACCGGTGTCCAGTCGACCAGAATGTTATGTATGCAAATGAGGGCTGACAGGCCTATAGAATAGCCAGTCGTCAGCTTCCCTCCTCCCCGTTCTTCGCGCTCTGCTCGCACTCTTCCTCCCTCTCAATCCCTCTCGTTTCCTATCCGTCCCTCTCCCTTCCACCCGACCGACTCGCCTCCTCGATTCGGCTTAGAAAAAATGTATTATATAAGCAAGAGCAAATAAAAATCGTTATCTTGTTATATGTAAATCGAACGGGGAGGAGGGTCCGGACGTATTACGAAGTCCACTCTCTCCCTCTTTCTCTCTCTCTCTCTCTTTCTCTCTCGCGCTTCTCGCTTCCTCCTATCTCGCTGCAACGTACACACAGAGTATAGAAGTGCCTTTTTCCCTTGCCCGGCAGGCTACCTTCTTCCTCCTCTTCTTCTCTCGCTACGAATACCTTCGCTGCCTATACGCCCAGCAGCGGTTACTTATAACGCCGTTCTTATTAGGCATTTATATATAATAGAGAGGACGGCCATCTTTGCCCATAGGCGGCACCGTCCGATGGAGGCATGCCGCCCTGTGCGCGCCAAGACCGACCACAGACAATGCACGCGTTTATCATGCGTTAAGCGTATGCGAGAGAGGAGCTGCTCTCCCAGCCTCGATTGAATTCCCTTCTCTCCTACGCGAAGAGGCGAACGCACCACGGACGATTTGCTTCTGAAAGCTAGCCGTGCCGAGAGTGGCGCCCGTCGAAGCGTGACACGACCTCGTGGCACTCGCGACTCAGAGAACGGAGGATAGAGAAAAGCCGCGCGATCAAACGCCATGTGAACATTCCTGCCTCGTGAGTCGCGCCGGCGGATTTGCGCTCTCTAATCCATTAGACAGATTACCACTGATGGAAATGATTTACGTCGCTCGCGCGAAAGAAACCTGTTCCGGCTGAAGTCGCATGTTGAACTTGTCGATATTTAGAGAAATTGTATCTTTCCGTGTCGTGAAATAAATTTCTGACGGTGACGTTTTAATTTACTGGTTAATTTATGTCCGGGCGCGGCGGCGGAGAGGGACTTTTTCGATCGCGCGCCGATTCGTATTCTCAGTTACCGAAACTTCCGTCGAACTTACGCACCAGGAGGTGGTAACACAATGCCGGGCCGAGATGACTAGACTCTCTTTAGCGCGAGGACGAAAGGACGGAGGTACGAAGGAGAGGAGGAGGAGACGGAGAAGGAGGACCTCGAAGGACAGCGGCTATAATGCCGGACTGGTTAGAATTTGATCCGCCGGGAGTCGAGTCGAACCGGCCGACAATGCTCACCGAAGAAAAGAAACGAGGCCCACCTCTCTCGTTCGCTCTGTCTTCCTCTCCCTTTTCATCTCTCATTCCGTCCATTCGTCCGTCTCTCTCACTCGTCGTCTCAATCGCCGAAAGGACTCCGCTACGGTCGCAGAACGCTCACGTACACACTGCTGCAGAATACCTCTGCACGAGCTGATACACACGCGGATCTAGATATCGAATTGTCCGCTTCTTAATATCCTTTTTTCCAAAACCCTTTTCCATCGAGTTCGATTTCAAACCAAGCCGGCGAAAAGACCATTTTTTTTGCCGCGCCAAAACGACCGCCGCCGAACCTAAACAACGCCGGAGTCCGTCATGGGGAAAAGTCGACGTTTGGCGCGAAACGCTAGCCCTCCCTCCGCGTCGAAGTACACGCTGGGAATATTTTTCCGCGTCTAAGCGACCTGCGCGCACTACGAAGCTCGCTCATGATCTAGAATATGATACGCGGCCGCCGAGGACGAGACTTTTTGCGAACTATCGGCCCTTTGAATCACAACGTCATCCTACACCGCAAGCCATGATCTCACTCCGGCTGACACAGGATCCAAGAGAAGGTCCCCGGCGATAGGGAGGAGGCACTCGAGTTGTAGTCGAGGCGTATCCCTCTCTTCTGAAACGAGGCCTCTTTTGGCGAAGGCCGAACGAGCAAAACGTCCGCGCAGTTAGCTCGATCTTTCGAGAGAGAGGACGATCTTTCGACGATATCACTCGGCCTAAGACATACGATACGAGAAGGAGACGCCGTAGGAGAGAGAGTGAAATGAGGAAGACGAGAGACAGTAAGAAAGGGGAGGTCTAAAGAGAAAAAAAGAGAGAGAAAGAAGGGGGGAGAGGAAGACTGGTCGACCATCTGGTATCCGGTGCAAACGAAGGACAAGTAAAACGGACGATTTCTCGAACTACGATCGACGCTGCGCGGGATAACCGGATGCATCGAGAAGACACCGTTGGTGCGCTTCTAAACAGAGACCCGTCGTTGTGGACTGTCTGCACGAACGTTCGTGCGTGGTGGAGAGAAAGAAGGCATGGGATCAACGGTACACGAAATCGCCTCAACAGCGCTCGCCCATGTCGCTTTCTTTCAGGGGCATCGAACGAGAGAAATAATTTTTAAATAACTGTACGCCCCCTTTTCTAGCTAATCATATGATAGGTAGGTGAGCTATTCGCGCAACTCTCTTCACAGATCTCGGGAAAATATTCGGTTTCTTGCAATTCCGTAACATACCGCCTCCATCCGCCCACGCTTAATCCCATTCCAGAGTTCGTACCTCAACGTAGTGGGATCGGGATGGACCCTAATGAACGCGGAACGTCAAGTGAATATCCGAACAACGACGGTATTTATTTTTTCGCTCGGACAAAACACGGAGTCGAGCGAGGGAAGATATCGTAGCGCGGAGTATTATTTTCTCCATACTCCGTCGGTGCCTCTCGTATTGCTCATGTACATACGACACCAGGGCAACGCCATTACTGGAAGGTGGCGGTAGAAGCGCCAGAAGAAACTCAATGGCTGGCACGATACTGCCAGCCGCTGTCGCCTGTAACTCGAGATTATTCCCATTTTATGGCCGATTTAACAAGCTCGAGGTACGGGCGCACGGAGAAGAATGAGAAGGAGGCGGGGAAAGGCGAACTTGATGTGCCCCCTCCCCCTTAAACACCGCTGTATGGCGCTTAACGCGAAAGAAAATATCATTTCCGTCATTACGTGCCCGTACCTCGCCGTGCTGAAAGAAAAAAAGCACCGACGCCGACATTCGGAGAACAAGTTCTCCCGCCGTGGCCCCGATCCGGAAATAATTAGAATCGCGAGAGCGTGCGTGGAATTGATTCCGCTTCGGAGGCTGAATAACTTGATCCGAGAACCGTTTCGGTATCGGCGGTTTGCACGATATTCCCCGGAATCGCGGCACGAAGCTATTCTCGAAACGAGTTCTCCCGTCTCTTTAAGCGACCTGCTGTCCCCTCGAGCTCCTCCATCCTTTCCTCCACCCTCTCGATCGTCCAAGGGGAGGTTCCGGCCGCGACAACATTATGCCACTGCGAGCCCTTCCTTTATTCCGCCCCGAAATTACCCGAAAATTTACGTAAACGAAGGAATGAGCGGGTAAACGTCCGAACCCTGTCTCTCCGCCTCATCCCTCCATTCTTCGTCTCCTTCCGCCCGCTTTCCTTCGCTCTGCCTCCTGCCCTCTGTTCGCGGGCTCTCAGAAAGGCAAACGCCGAAGAATGGAACGGATCCGGGATACGTACGAAAGACGAAGAAGAAGGAGGAAAAAAAGGGAGCGCAGGGAACCCCATTTACGGCACAATGGGCTCCTTTGAAGCCGAAGGTAATGAAGGTTTCGGGGTGTCTGTCTCGGTCTCTCTCGCGGCCCGATTCACAACCTGACCACCCCTTACGGCACGCACGGCCAACCGATATACCGGGTGTACGAACGTTCAGCTTCTTTCCCCCTGCACCGAGCCGAGACATGTCGCGAGTAAGACCTTCTCCCGCTGCCAGTTAGGCGCGAACGTCTTAATTGCGCCAACTACTGATGAAGTGAGACAGTACTTTTTTGCGCACGTGCTTTGCCGCGCGGAAGGAACAAATGACGAAGAACGCGCGGAAACGTCGGGATCTTGCGTATACTTTGTATATGCGTATTTCCGTGTAGGATATACAGACACGCGAGAGCTAAGTGGTGAACGCACACGCGTTCGAGTGCACGGAGGACTATGAGACAGGAGATCGAAGAGTGGCAGACGCGGAGTGCGACGGCGAAGGAGAACGCAATAGAGACCAGATTGGGTACCTATAGCTTAGAACCAGTTTCCTGCACAGAGTCCGCGGAAAAAGGGTACAGGCGGGGGGATTGGGAACGGAAGGGTCGTCCGCGTGTTGTACCAGTATGAATCCCGTTGGTATGCACTGTGCGCCATAATACTCCGCAAGAAATTTACCGCTCTCTAACCAGTGACGGCGTGTATATACGGCGGCTGCCCGAGTGAAGTCCTGCCCCAAGAAACAGAGATTCCGTAAAGGCGAGACGGGAGATGAAAAGTCGAAAGGAAAGGACGTGGGGAGCGAAGAGAAAGGAGGCGAGGTGTGGAAAAAGGTAAGGCAGCAAGAGGGAAAAGCTGAGGAGCGGGCCAGGGAAAAGGGGGAAGGAGAAGCGGGATAGAGATAGTAAAGCATGGCGAGGGACGGAAAATAAGGGAAAAAAAGGAAAGAAAAAGGGCCCGCCCTGCCCTTCCTTCCGCGCACCGGGCCCCGGCAAAACGTAATTATGCTAATACACGATTGGCTCGAAAATGTTAAATGCACGAGGCGCAGCACCGCGGGCTACCATGGCTCGCCCGATTGGTCCCCTCTCTAGCCGTACACCCATTCTCTCTTGCTCTCTCGATCGCTCTCTCCCTCGACTTCGGGCGCAGATATTTATGGAATCTTCTTGATCGCGCGCTCGCTGCATTCCGCTCCGCTCGGTCGCGTCCCATCTCGTCTCATCTCGACTCATCTCGTCTCCTCGCGTTGTCTCGTTCTCCGTGTCTGGCCTTCTTCTTTTCCTCCTCCTCCGCAAGCAACCCTCTTCACCCGTCCGCGCCTCTCAGCGGACCCCGGGGACCAGAAACGTTTCAATCTTCATTACCGTCGATGCCACCGCGGTGCACATCCGTGCCAAATTGCGACGAGGTTTTGCCTCCGGTTTTCGAGAATCCCAATATCTCCTCGATCTCAGACGAGACAAACTGCCCCGAACTGCCCCGTGCGACCGTGCGCATATGGACAGCGTGTTTTGTTGAGCAACCGGTACCCCAAGAACTGTCCGCGTTATCGATAGACTTGAAGGCAACGTGACATCCACTCGCGGCCAGTGTTTTTTATTCATTAACGATTCTCTAGACCGGCGGAACCCGGTGCTTGCTGCGAAGGGAAACATGACAGAGGGGCTGGGGAAAGCTGGGAAGATTCGTAGAATGTTACGTTTATCCGTTATGTATACGGCGGACTTTTATGCGTTACGTAAACGAACCCCTCGGCGCACGGGGCGGCGTAGAAAAATTGCCGACGATAATTGCACTTAATTGAGAAGGACGACGAGGACGTAGACGACGGCGATGCAAGCGGCGGACTAATTACCGCTGAAGGCATGGCGGCCGCTGGAAAAATCGAACCGCTTTCAACCCCGACGCGTTTAAAAGACGCTGTGCACGGTCTCACATATTTTCTCATATTCTCCCCGTTTTATCCCTCGCGATCATTTCTGATGCCGTTTCGTGTATACGCCTGTCGCCGGCGCATTGTTCTTTGTTACCGGCGGCGCGCACGTGAATGCATATTGAAATATGCTGCGGACGGGGGTATCGGCTTTATAATAATGTAATCGCCGCGAATGAGGAAAATTGCTATAAAATTGCATGATCGGACCCAACCGGGCGGACCGGTGTTGGGGTACGGGGGGTTCGTCAAAGGGGTGGGGGCCCAAGGGGAGGCGGGAAGAGGGGGCATCTCTCTCAAGCGGCACACCGGTCAATGGCTGCCGCCACGTCAGCTGCCATTTCGATGGAAATGCGATGGATGTCCGGTATTTTGTATGATAAAATATCGCCGTAAAAAGCGCGGGGGTACTGGGTTCGGCCGTGTGCACGGACAGCCACGCCGGCGAAGTTTCGCAACGATCGACGAAGAAGGAAGTATTCCTTCCAGGAAAGACGCGCGTCTTTTCACCGGTAGCAAATGAGCGCCGACTACTTTGGCAAACATTATCAAATTTGCATCGCTCGCTTTTTCCCTTCGCCTCACCTTGCTATAATTGATCAAAGGTAACGACGGCGCTAATTACTATGAGTACGGCTGATTTGTAATCGCAACCATGTATGGAGGGTCTTTTAATAAATTAGAAACGTGGAGAATGTTTTATTTTTTAGCGCATTGGTTCGGAAGGGAGATGAGAGAGAAATGTCGATGACGTCTAGCCATTTAAACCTCGAGGACGTTCGTCGAAACGCGTTTAACCGGAGTCCGTTTTTTGATACAGTCGGCTTGGTCGTTGACGCGTTGTTGTTACACCGCGGTATCCCATCGCTCTTCTCTTATTAATAACGTGACGCAATAATTAGACCACGGCAAAGGCGGACGTCGTAAAAAGAAAGTGTAAATGGAGAAGAGTCGGGAGAGTTTTGCGGGGAGCCCTTGGTTTCGACGAGCCTCGTTAGAATATGAGACACGCCAGTGCTGGCTCCGAATATCCTTGAGCCCGACGCACACGTTCTCCGCATTTCACACCATAATAATTTTTTCCTAACCACTAAATTCATTTTTTCATAATCCCATGAAACAAGTGCGCTCCCTGCCCACATTAAATACTTCCCATAAATTTCTTCGGCCGAGCTCAACGCATCCCCCATATTAATCGCTGTTGAACACAATCGCGCATACCTTCCTTCTCCCCTCCGCCGTTTATTCTCATGCTATTTCTGCCGAACTATCGGTCCGTAAATTTTGCGCTGTCAAACACGCTTCCCGGGCGTAGCGAGTTCTCGTGTTCGTGCGCGACATTGACAGAAACGATCTTTCCGTACGCGGCCGAAAGTGAAAAGATGCGGCGCGGAGGGCCGAGCCGCCGGATGGGAAAAGATGGTCGTCGAGGCGAAGAGCGCGCGAACATTGCAACGTGTCCGCTCGCTTTACCGACCATTGGACAGCCAAATGACGCCACTTACGTTAAACCCGACCCGTGAGTCGAGCACCTTCGCTGTGCCATAGACGACAAGTGGTGCCGAGCTTTCACTACAATTACGGAAAATTGCTCTCAACTCATAACGGTTGTTTTTCAGGCTTTAAACGCGCTCTATCCGTTTCCACCGGGGCAGCAATGATCTACGGTGAACGGACGTGTCACGATTTCGAGTCGGGTTACGGCGGCGCGGAGGATTTTTGCCCTCCTCGCCCCGGACCCGCCGATACTCTCGGCTCGCTGCGATCTGTCAAAGAGTCAACGATGCCGGACGCTGGCGTTTTTCAATTACCAAAGTCCACCGGCAAGAAACGGTCTGTTCGTCGGTAAAAACATGTTTTCGCGGATGATCTAAGAACGTCGAAGGAGACTCACCTTTTCGAGCTCGAGGAGGTGAAACCGGAGGACCTGAATCGCTTGAACCATCTGAAAGAAGAAAAAAGGAGTTGAATAAAAATGCACCTCGTACGACGCTGCGGACAACGGTAAAAAGGAGATACGGACCGGGTGGAAAGAGGGTCGTGCGAGGGATGCTGCGGGGAAAGAGTGAGAATATTGGGAACGAGGGAGATGGACGCTGGAACCTCGAACAGGAGGTGGTACGATTTAAGCACGCGCTGCTGTATCGTCAACCGCGCGATGCAGGAGAGTAGCAACGGATGACGACAGTTCATGACAAGTATAATACGGAGTCCCGAGATTCTTCCGCGCGTATCGGCGCGCTGCCATTTGTACCACTTTCGGTCGTTATTGAGTTCGGCTTTAAGTGGGATTCGTCGCGCATTCTGTGGTTTACCCGGAAATTCATTACTATCGCATCTGCATTCCACTAATTGCGCGCCAAAATTCCACTGAGCGCGCGGCGGAACATCGACAATAACGTCGCGGCCGATTGACCGGCGTCGCGCTAAGAACGTCACAGGTATGGGGCAGCAAAATGGAAACTCGACGCTTAAAGCGCCGATACAAGAATTTCGCGAGACACACGCTATCGACGTCGGAGACGCCCATTTCTGTCCACTCTCCTCCGCCGGCTCGATTTTTTATCACGACCGCGGTCGTTTGATAAATGCTCGGAAAAATGTACGTCGCGTTATTTACGAAATACGACCGTGCCCGATCGAGCGTCTCTCCGCAGAAAAGGAGATGTAGACGCAGGGGCGGAGGACGCTCGGGGGACGGCAAAGTACATTCCTTTTCCATCGAACACGCGTCTCCGCAAACCCACGATCCGTAGGTATCGAGGAGCTGCATACGTCGATGGACCATTCGCATAATTTTCCGATACGGCATAGCGCTTAAAGCGACTGAAACCGTCGAGCATTCCGTCCCTCTCACACTCTCCCGCACTCACTCACACCCTCTCCACCCTCTGTTGACCATTCTCCGACCCCTCCCTCGCCCGGGTCCTCATCTTCGCGCCAAAAGAGACTGCACACCGTGGTGCTGCACCTTTCTGGCCAGCGGGAGCGGCGATTCAATTAGGCAAAGCGGCAATCTTAATTGTTAATTAACATTATATTTATGCAATTATGGCCCATTATGATTCGGCGCGGCCGATAACGGAGCGAGCGCGATGAGTGCTCCCTCAGATAGTGGACTCCACGAAAGCTTCTCCATCCTTCTCCGATCTTCTCTTCCCCGCTCCTCATATCCTTGCTCACTCCTTGTCCACTCCTTTGCTCGTCCTCCGCACACTTTCGGACTCCCTCTACACTGGCCAAGGCGCGTACGGCGGGCATAGCATTTGACTCGGTGTAAGGACAGACACAGAGGCAGATAGCAGGTCGCCCATTGCGGCTGCATATACGCACGCACGCGTGAACAGTGCGTGTGAATGCAGGTAACCACCTCGCACATACGTGCGCGTGGATAAGAGCACACCACCGGTCTGCCCAGAGCCGGGCTAAATAAACTCGGGCCGCTCGTCCGAACCCGCACGGGTCGATGAAACTCGAACTGGACGCTCCTGAACTGTGACGAGAGATGTGCACTTTGTGCAGACGTGCTTCGAGTTACGCGGAATTTACGCTCGCGGGACGGCAGGATAACGAGTCGCCGGGACGAAAGCGGTGGACGGGATTCTTGCTTTCGGCGTGTTTATCGTGGCAGCAGAGTGCGCCGATAACGACAAAGTAGCATTTTGCCGCTGAGGCTGATTAAAATGAAAGTAAGACTGCGCGCGTGTGCGTGGGTAAAAGTAGAATTGCACGCTGGCGCGCGGCAATGCTGGGATACACGGCGTGATAGGATCATTTTCGATGATCGCATCGTATATTCTAATGTCCAGCCTGGCCTTATCGTCATATCGAATTTACGACTCGACGGGCCGAAACGTTGCGCGGCCAATTGGTTCCGTGCGCTGATCTTAGGGGCGCGGTTCTTTGTTTTTCGTAAAATGTTGCGTGATAATGAAAGTGTAGATTGAGAAGGTTGGTTCTCCGCACAAGCGTTAAGGCGTAAAGAGCGAAAGCAGCGCAAACCGCGAAAAAATTCACTTCCCGTCAAAACGGAGCGAGACGAATTTTCGAGATAAGATCGCCGCGTATTCTACCCCGACGTTCTTTCGCCCGGGGAATTTTGCATAAACGATGCGGAGTCATGGGGGTTCGATACCGAACTGCAAAGTGCTGCCAAAGAATAACTCGTTAGCGATGTTAACCATTATGCTCGAAAGGTCATTTTGCGTCCGGTTAACTACAAGCATGGCGTGCCTGGAGTTAACGAACTCGTTATCGGCCATGTAAAGAGAAAGAGAGAGAACTGCAAAAAAGCTCGACCGTCGAACGCTGAAATTTGCATTCGATTCGACCGGTTGTAATGTCTTTAGACGCAGGGCGTGCGTTCATTCACGTGGCAAATTGAAACTCTTGTTAATCGATAGGCGGACACGCACTCCAAAGTAGAAATTGTTTAATTACGTACAACTCGACGGCATAATACGGAACATAAACAACGCGACATCTAACCCGGGATCATTGACATTCACGCTCGCCTTTCCTTGCCTACTATCGCCCCGTCATATGTGCACTCATCGTCATCGTCGCGAATGCACAGCGTGGAAAGGCCAAACGCGAGCAAAGAAGCGGGCAAGAAGAATTCGTGTGCGGCGCGAGGACGAGAAAAGGACGGAGAAAGGTGCTGGCAGAGGCAAAGGAGCGAGATCGAATCAATACGAAAAACACAGAAAAGGAAAGAGGTAAGATTGTATCAGTTCAGTAACGAACACACAACACGATGCCCCCGGGTGCCCGCAAAGATGGTGCGAGTGTCGATTCGCCACAACGCTTTCTCTTTCTCTCTCACCCTCTTCCCTTGATCTCCTCTCCCGACGTGCACACAATGTCTCCTCTATATCCAAAGGTTTTGCTGGCAAGCCTCTCTTGGTCACCACTCACGAAAGGCGTCCTTGTGTGGGCGCCCTATCACGTGGGTGAACGTACGCAGGTTTTGCATCACCGTTTTCCGTCCCACTCCCCCCGCACTTTCTCACTTTCTCCGATCCGCTCTCTCGTTGCGCTCGTCTCTGCCACTCGTCCCGATCTTTCAGCCCCGGCGAGGTTTTGCCACGATCGCTCATCACGTGATATTAATTAGGCCTGCGAGAAGAGGCAGGCATCTCGGTGGTGCGGGAGAAACGGGCGGACGAAAGAGAGAGAGTGCGAGGCGGCCGGGGAGAAAAACTGAGAAACGCACGAAGAAACGGGGGAGATGGTGTTATTTATAAGCTCGGCGCAGGGACGAAGCAGTCGGAAGCGACGCCCGACGATGAGAGGCTCTCTGCTCGCGGCTTTCCACCTCTTCCCGACACATACGCGCGCCCACAAAATGCCTCTATTTCTTCCTTCTCCTCGAACGCACGTGTCCTTCTCGCGCACGATCTCGTTCGCGTCCGACCCTTTTCTTCCGCCCGTCATTTCTACTCGAGCGCCGCTGCACTGTGAAGCGTTGCACTCCGTACTTGCGTATGTGATGCATGCGCGAGATACACGATGTGCACGTACGTGCGTAAATGAGCGCTATGTCGGGCTTCGCGCCTCACGGACGACGCGCTCAATGCCGGCGGTGCGTTTCTTCGGAGGATTTGGAAGCCGCAGACAGCGTCGTTCTCTTCCTCCCTTTTCTGCATCGCTGAAGGCGGCTTTTCATTATTCCTGCCCGACGCTCATTTACATGCCGTCATACTTGCGCGAATTCCGATCCAATTACTCGTGTGAATGATATCGTTCGGAGGGCGATCATTAGCGTTGTAATTAGGCTAGTCTTTTTTTTATGACGTTAGAGCATGTGACAGTATAATCAGTTATATATCGACGGCTGCAGGAAGACGGAGTTCAAAATGCATGCGAGAAACGGGGCGTATGTAATTAGCGGGGTAACGAGGTTTTCCACTTATAACATGTATCTCACTATGTCCCACATAACTAGTTGAAATACTGTCACATAGCGGTAATAATTACATGCTGCGCCGAACATTACTTTGTTAGTCCGTGACGAAGTGCCCATTTCGATGGTGTGTCGACGGATCCAACAAACAAGATCTGGTCAATTATCGACTATCCATTGCATCAATTGCGTCTGCATCGAAGCTTAAGTCACGCCGACTGCATTTTTCAGTTACTTGGCTTTCAAGCCGAAGCATTATCACCGGCAACACCGGAAAACCTTGTGCAGAACTCCTGCTGCATTTTTCAATCACTCGCCTTTCGTCGATGCGCGAGAGTCCGCGCCACTCGTCCTTGATGAGATCGTTACATAGCGATGCCCAGGCGGTACCCACATAGGCGGACCTTGTGGCCGGCAGATGGGATCGTATACAGCTCATATTAATTAGTCCGCATGCATGAGGGCGACAAAAAGGAACGAGAGGGTGCGAGAAAGAGAACGTCATTGAGCAGGATGAACGGGAAGCGCGAGAGGAAGAGAGAAACGAAAGACAAGAAAGAGAGGAGGGCCGAGGGTGGCACGAAGGTGAACGAAGAGCCGTACCGCGAGGACGAGGAGGCAGGAGCGATGAAAGATGGAACGGGCGGCGATCGGTCCTGCGGAAAGGAATTCATAAAATCCCGATGCATATGTATAAACGCGCAACGCGCGCCGCGAAAGAATCGACACGACCGGAGCGTCATTATCGATGGCGAAATAGCTAATTAATTAACGAGCCTCCTCGCACCTCCTAACCCGATCCGCAAGCGGAGCGAGGCTTTTATGCGCTTTTTATGGTAACGCGAAGGGGCGAGAAAGAAGAAAGAGAGAAATGGAGTAAGAAGGGGGAGAGAGGGAGAGAGAGAGGAGTCGCCCGTATGTATCTTCCACGCTGGCGCGATATTAAGCGCGATTTCCAAGCCGGTCGAGGATCTACGACGTCGTAAATCACTCGCCGCGCCGGCCGGCCGGCGAATCAATGTAATACTAAATAGAACTAAGGATAACTAGGTGGGTGCAATAAGGAAGAAGAAGAATAAGCAGAAACGGATTCACGGCGGATCGGCGCCATTCCGTGGGATTATGCATAAAGCATGGCTGACTCGTTCGATTTAATAATCGTAAATGTCACTGAAAATATCGCGCGGGCATGTTTGATACAGTGCCGTTGAACGAGATTATCGGAGTGCCGTGGAAATATCGCGTTCTTCGATTTCATAATCGACGGCCATGCCGGTGGCTCGTCAATAAATGCCCGGAAAAAGACTGATGGCGCGGCGGCTGCGGAGCGGTCTTCGTCAATTTTTGACCGCGAATCCGAACTTTCGTAATATCACAATCGAGCGAGCGCAGACCAAACAATGCAGTGGCACGTCATGCGAAGTGTAGCACACGGATTCGACGGCGCAAATCTCCTGATACATTACACAGCCTATTATGCAGTCTATTAGCCGGGTATATTGACATCATTCACGTTGGATATCGTGCGTCATGCGAGTATCGTGTCACGCCACACACGACATCTCCGCACACACGCGCACATTATTAATCATTAACAAGCCGGCATTCCGCGGCGGGCAAAAAACGAATCTGCGAAAAATGCGCGCGACATTAGACGGAACGTTATCGCTAACGAAGCGAAGACACTCGAAAAACGCTCGATGTCAAAGGCTCGCTGACTGGCGGCTTCTACGTAAATCGCGTCACGCGGACATCGACGCTATCACCACGGCGCTTCTGATCTATATAACACCTACACACGTCGAACACGCGCGCGCGCACGCCGCCTCTGATGAATGGTCGTTAATTGTATCAATTATTAACGAGGGACATCGCGCAAACGTTGCGACGACTCTTATCGATGTCCAGTGATTTACGACGCCGAGCGTCCCTCTCGTCTCGCCTCTGCCTTCCACTCTCGCATATTCATCTCTCATCTTCTTTCCCGTGCCCGCGTCTCCTTCTCTCCCGCCTCAAAAGTCTTCTCTCAGCGTGTTTACAGTCCTCGCCAATTCACGCTCGCCCGACAGTGAACCGTTTCATTAAACGCGTGCGCCCGGCATTAAGGGCACGGAGAATAAAAAAAATCGTTCGCTTCGCTCGTTATCGACGCCATCCTCATCGTCGCCGATCTGCCAGTAATTAATTCGCCTGCGCGTCTAACGGTAACCCCGTGAACGTCGGGTTTCGCGGTTACTTGTTTATCGACGATTAATTAATTGTTCCTGCCACCTTGAGCTTGCCCCTATTTATCGCGGTCGACTTTTTTCGGTCGCGACCGCGTGCAAATTAATTCTAATGGAGTCTAACGGCGCGAGTGCGTCTTGCTGATAAACATATAGCTTCCCGTACGGATGCTATCACTCCGCTAATGATCTTCGTGCCTTCGGACGTTGCGATTTTTTTGGGCCCCGACCGAACGTCGTCTCATAATAAACGCACGGCCCGATAGCGTGGTTATTATCACTCGACTTGTATTACATTGTACTGCGAACGCCGCTGTGTGAGATATAATGGCGCAAGTTGGAAGATAGGAATTTTTCGCCGCGACAGAAGCCAGACGATAAAACTGTGCAAACGGAAAAAAGGATGGTGAAGAGGCTAGGATGGAAAAAGGTGAACGGCCACGGCGGTACGTCGGCACGAGGAGTCTTGTGCAAGCAAAGGACAGTTTATCTACGACCCTCCCTCCAGGCATCGATGAACGCACGAAGATACTTCAGCCGACAATATTTAAATATTGTTAAAGCGCGCGCGATACTTGTCGCCGGCAAACACGCCAGCAGCTCCTCTTTCCGCTGTTTTTCGGCGTCCCTGGCCAACCGTGCTACGCGTCGAACCCGTAAAGTGCCGTTTTAACACTCGAATAACACGAGTATCACGGAGGAGAACACGATATTTACCTTACCAACGATCGCTCCCGTCCACATCATCGTCCATAAACCACGCTCGAAAAGTCTTCGCCCTTCGCAATTACGTAACACCATAAAAATTGTCGCCTCGTCGCGGAAATCTTTGTTTCGCCAATTTCGTAATTCTTCATTACAGCCTTGCATGTGAAAATACATTACCGACGTGTGCGCACGTGTGAAACTCCGATGTGTGAATATGTCCAGCGACATTTTGTCCAAATTTTAAACGGTGAAATTATGGGGTATGCGATGAGTGCACGCGCGTGTTCACACGTGAATGAGGTAGGAATAGGAAAGCGTGGCAATAGCGAATAGTCTGATTGAAAGTAGTAGAGGAAGGACGAAGAAGAAAAATATGTGTACGGTTAAGGAAGAACAGGTTCATTTCTCTTTGACTTGACATCCTTGGATCGATAACTAGAACAGGAGCGACAGTCTTTCGAGGAGCAACAACGGCGACGTTGGGTGGCTAGCACGTGCACACAACCAAGTATTAAGATGATAGTGCGTCCTGGCACGGGCCATCAAAACGGCGGGCCACCGTCTTAATAGCCGGAGATTTATAGTCCCGGCAAGTCGACGCAACGTCACGACCACAGTGGAGAGGTCTAGTCCATGGTAACCCAACTCAACCGACAGCTTCGAGCGAGCGAAAAGAATTCGTAGAGCACGTATGACCCAGAGAATTACGGTGACGGTGACAGAGTAATTGCCGAAGTACGACGTTAAACGCGCGATCCGCGGCAGCGACCACGGAATTTGCGTCACCTGCGAAATGCTGCGAGAATGTGTTCGCTTTGCAAATGAAGGCAGTAGTGTGCTTCATACAGGCAGGAGAAAGATTTATGTTGTTTGTTCTGCGCACTATGTATGAAATTATAAATTGCGTTACGCGTCTAAAACGACTTCTTATGCCTGCTGATTGATTCTTGGCAACGCTATCTGATGCAACTTCCACGGCTCCCACGGCGATTTTGTAGACGAGTGCAAAAACAAGCGAAAACCCAGAACGTTTCGCGTTTCCGTCCCCTGCGTAGCTCCCAATTGCGCCTTGAACTTGATCGCAGAACTACATCGTAAGCCGTATCGAAATCTGTAATTGGCCGAATCTCCCGCTGAGCCGGCCGTAATTTCTAACGATCGAAGCAAACTGCCGGGAAACGTAGCGATTTCGTACCTCTCCGTTTTAGTGTGTGGTCCTAAGGACTGCGAGACGCGCGCCACGCATAAAAGGCGCAGGTATGCATGTCAGGTATGACACGCACGCCTCTTCGTGCACGCACACGCGCGCCGCCATTACGTATCGCGTGTACACACGCGCGACCGACACGTCACTCGTCCACAGTCGCAAAGTGCGCACGCGCGCCGCCTTTAACTGCACCTGCATTTTTGCGAATATTTTCGGCGACATTAACGTCTTAACGAGCGCCGCAACAAGCACAAAAGAAGCACCCTCTCCTCTGTCTTTCTTCGTCGGCGGCCCAGGGTGGCGGACGTCTTTTTTTCGCCGACGTGTCCAGGGGCGACATAAACCCGTAGGTAAAGGGCGCCGTTGGAGACACACTGGTCGTCTGTATCTCTTTCCGTCCTCGCGCCGTGGGGCGCCTCCGCGCGAGGCACTAAAAGCGTCTTAGTTGGAAATTATTTGATATTCCCGCTCGGCGTGATCAGCCGAGATACGGCAGAGAGGAGAGCAGACAGAGAGATCGGTCACGATTGGACTCTACACGCCGGGGAAGAGCTTTATTGTGGCCTCGCGTGCGTCGAATTCTGCCGCGAAATAATTGGTATAATTTCGTTGGCGGGCCCGCGCATGCCATTTAATTGCCGCGTCGAACCCGATGCCGGTAATATAAATTCTTCGACGACGTCTCGCGTTACGATATTACGCTCGGAGACGCTCGTACGTCACGGCAAGCGCCTGAGTGATGCACCTGCGGGATATTTGTCAAGCGAAATGTGCGGACGCTTGCAGCCGACTCGCGAGCGTAATGGAAATTAACCCTTTATAAGTCACCGCAGCGTTCTAAGTAACGTCGCGGTCGTTAGCGGTGATCAGTGGTGAAACGCATTGTGCCTAGATATATGAAGTGTCGAGATAGCCTGTTAGTAGTCAAATAATGTAAACAGTGTATGACGATCGTGTCAGACATCCCGTCTGCGACAAATTGTCCCGCACGATGCCTTGCGACGGGCGAACATTGATTGCAAGACAACATTTCGACTCGCGAGCGTGGCAGGAATTAATCTTAGAGGCGAAGAACGCTTATTAAAGGCATCCGCGACGTCTGAGTAATGCGACGCTGTTTAGCGTTAATCAGTGCTGAAATCTATTAGGCGTACTACATTGTGCTCTGTTAACACTTAAATAACGTAAATAACGTATGACAATCGCGCCAAATATCTCGTGTACAACTTGTACGTTCCGCAACGTATGCCCCACGGCACGCAAACACTGATTATCACTCATCGTTTCGGCACGTTCTCTAGCAAGAAAAACCCAGTGAAGAATAGTTCCCGTCGTCTTAAAAGTATTCGGGTCCGTTGATCGAGTCATGACACGTGCGGCCAACTCGCGTCTGTTTATCTACGCTTATCGATTCTCCGCTCGCAGGTATGATCAGCCGGAATTTAATCAGATCGAGTACTTGCCCGCGAGGTGCGTACTGCTCTCACACGCAACGGCAAAATAAAAGTTCGTTTGGCCAACGTTTAATCGGCACCGTGGTGTAACGCGTTAAATATTCGATGTCACACGACCCGCGGACGAGTCCGATGCGAAACAATCTGCCGAGCGCACATTTACTCTCCCCTGTCGAGAGCACGTTTATGAGAATCGCCATTTCCTTAACGAGGTTAGTGACAATGGTCAGCAAATCCTTCTTCGCTGGTCGCCAAAGGATTTCGCATAAAAGGACCACCCGAGTGGCGTTGCGTTTGGCAGTTCCCCCGTTTGATTATGCTCTACACATACGCTATAGCTACGTTCACATATGCATGTTGGAGTAGTTGTTTGCGAACGCGAAGGCGTAAGGACATAGGTGTATATGCCGCGATGCAAAGATATACGTATAGAGCAAATGCGGTGTACTTTGTTACTTGTCCAAAACAGTGATATCACTTAAGAAACAGTTGATTCACGGAATTGGCAATTTGCCAGCAGGTTCATACAGGTATATTTGTAAGACGCATTGAAATAAGTTCGACAGAACTTGCGTCAGAAACAAAACATTCTATTTCATAGTATTATAGATTTAGCTGCCTTTTCGTATTCAGCATATCTATGACACGACAAAGTCAATTATTTTAAATTCGTTCCAGAATTCAGTAGAGCACATATTCGCTCTTGCCGCCATATATATTTTCCGCCAGTATTCGATGGAACTCCACAGGGCGCTTGACCACCACACGAAGAAACGTCGACGAGCACAAAAGTGGTATAAGAGTAGTGTGAGCGAACTCCTTCCTAATTTGCAAACCGACAATGCAAAAAGAGCGCTAAGAACACTTAGGAACATAATATTGCCACCAGCGTAAGACGGCCCTGGCGTGGGCAGAAGAAGGGAAAGGGCCTGGCGAACGTCGACCTAAACCAAGGCAATGGGGACCAGATAAATATCTCTTTTGTCCGTTCAGGCGGAGACACGCCTGTTTCTCGATATCTCGATCTCCACCGCGCAGAGATACGAAACGACGAGCTTTCGTTTGGAAAAAATGTGGCCCGATGGCGCGTCGACTCTCACGATGTTCGGTCATACCGTATACAGAAAAGCATTCCTTAAGCGATGATATTTCAGACATCTTGCGTGTTAATTGAACAACCGTAGACGCCGTAGAAGATAATTCTTAATAATAAGAAATCAAGTGCGTCGGAACTAAAAAAAAAACAAATAAACGCGTGGCGTGTGGTACACTGATCACGAAGTTGTAGCAATGTATATATACAGATAACTCCAAAAAGTAGTTCAAATTGGCTCACGATACAAGGTGTACAATTACTGCGATTGCTGTAACGAATTCAATTAAAAATCTTCTACCTACGCTTTGTCAGTCTTACAAATCTACCGTTCGTACGAGCCTCACCCAAAACAAGTACGTCAACCAACTAACGAACCATTTTCACTTAAAAGTCTCCCGGAAATCTCCATCTTACAGCACTAGCCGCGTGTTCCCCAAACTCGCGCCGCAATTAAATCTTCTAAACCCCACCGTAACTTCGCCCGCCATCAACCCGACTCACACATTGAGTCCAGCCATGGAAAACGCGGCGTTCGTCGAACACGGAAACCGCAATACAGGCACGATAATAATTACCGATACCCGGATTCCGCTAGGGACGAACAGGTAGCGAAGCACTTCGCGCGGGGCGGGGGTCGTAAAAACTTCGCAATAATTAGCGTGGTCGCGAAGGAAGCGATGCCTGGGAACACGCGTGCAAGCCTCGCGCTAATCGCGTGCAGAACGTTCGACGACACGCGTGTTACCGCGGTGGAGGTCGGGAAGCGGGAAAAAAGGGGGGAGAAAAGGAGTAATAGGGTTAGAAGACGGCAGTAAGGAGGGAAAGAGGAGGGAAAGAGCAAGGAAGGCGACGAGTTAGGCGACGAGGTTGGCGAAACGGGGAGAAGGAAGGAGGCAAAGGTTTCGTTCCTGATCCTTGGTGGCACGGCTTCGGGTATCCTTGGCTTCCAGGGTACCGTTACCGCTTCCATACCGGCTCTGAGAGCAGGATGCGTTCTGCGGCTTTTATTTAGGTTCAGCTTCGAAGCAAGGCTGCGCAACGTGCCGGCCGCGTTCCTCGTAACGCCGTCGTTGCCGGGTATATCGGCTGGAAGGTTTATTCATGGAAGAGGGGCAGGTACGAGACAAAACGAGAAGCTGTCGCGCGCAATTTTCTTTCGGCGCGGAACGGGGGAAGGGGCGAATCTTGCGAAACAGGCGCGAAGTGCCGATACGGATGATGAGGGCAATTTAATTGAGGCAGCGGTAATTGCGTGATTTTGCTTGATGCCATCGATCGCGCGCGCGTCGGTTAGTCCGACACCGAAATGTGTGTCACGAAACTGCATTCATTCAGTATGCTGCCCGCCGATATCCGTGGCTAAATTTAAGAAGTAATGCAATTCTATCAATGAAGCTTGCAGCGGCAACAATCGTTTCGGTGGATGCTGTTTTAAACTACCTTCCGCGTCTTCTTCGAGCGGGTATTAATTTTGAATCGACCGTTCTGCTTCGCTTGATAGAACGGAAGGTCTGAACGGTAAATGGGGTCTGACAGTTTTAGCAGCGGTTATACGGATTGCGAGATCTTCAAGGTACGGGCGGCGCGCCGTTATTGGACTCATTCTTTTCGATTTCTCCCGTTCAGCGCACGAGGATTTCACGATGGCAGGCCTCGACGTCCGGCAGTCGAGTGCCCCTCGCCGTAATAATTATTCTTCGAGCGCAAGACTGGCAATTAGCATCTCATTGGCTCATTTCTCGCTTATGCTAATGGGGGGAATATTATTTAAGCGTATGTGCGAGGACTAAGCCCTACCCCCTCTTCTGTCCCCCGGCACGTTCACTTTCTCTCCTTCCCCTTTTCGTTCTCCTACGTACATTTCTTCGTCTAGCCCTTCTCACTTTCACGTGTCCTTCGTCGCGCGCCTCGTTATACCTTCTCATAGGCTCTGTCGATTTGCTCGACGTACATCGACTGGCAGCTTCACATGCTTGCTTTGCCTTCTTTCGTCGTCTGTGAGCGCGTCTTTGCTTCCCTCGTTTCGTTTACGACGTCCACCAAGAAGCTGGACCTTCGTTTTGTCCGCCAACGAAGTACCACCATGAGTAACCTTCCAAAGTAATCTGTCGTACGTTGACATACGCGCCGTTCTGCATGTGTGACACGACCCTTGCTACTATGTCTTGTAAAATGTCTGCCAACTGACGACAAACCATTAAAACCCAATATACACAAAACTGTATCACTGTCAGCATCGCTCGAAATGTGCAAAAATACGGCATGACGAAAATTCTTGGTGGCGACTGAGATATGTTGGTAGTAAATGAATACGTGAGTGTGGTGTCGTAAGAAATAATAAACGAACGAAGAAACCCCGATAGGGTCACCCTGATAAAATCCCTGTAATCGGAAAACTCCGAATGCCCACAAGTAACGAGCAACAAACAGCCTTGTTTTCGCTTAGGAAGAATTCGCGGAGCCCTTCTGCAATGAAGGAAGAGAGCAAAGGCAGGAGGACCCTTGCCTTTAACCCTGGCGAAACCCTTGACCTTCGTTCGGCAAAGAAAGAATGAACGAAAGCATGGCGGCCTTCCACCTCGTTCAGCGCATTGTGTACGTGCCTCGTCGTCGGCGGGAACAACTTCGACCTCGTTTTGCATGTCGCTGCTAAAGGTTAAGGGTGTCGCAAGAAAAAAACGCTCGATACGAACAACCGTACTCCTATCCGCGCGGTGTCGTGACACTCGGCACATCACGGAAAATAATAACGTCACTGTCTCCGATACACTATACTTTCCGTCGGTTACGAAGATTACGTGCTTTTAGACAGCACGCTCGGAGCAGACAATCGCTACATCAACCGGTGTCAAATCAGTACTCAACTCCAATCAAAACATCTTGCGCCTCCACTTTATCTTCCTCCGCTCTTCGCGTTGCAATAAAAAGAATCCTGCACGTTTCTTGCTTTCCTCTCGCTCATCCGCGCTCCCAGACTTTCCCCTGGTGTGTGCCGCAGCTGCGTCCAATTTTCTGCCGCCAACCTCCCACGCCAACCCCGCCGCTTACCGGAAGCATCGAAGCAGTGTCTTTTCCGGTCCGCTTCGCGGGACGCGTACCTGATCAATTTCTCTCGTTCTCAAGCGAAAAGCTTCCTCGCAAGGGTTCGGCGGTCGTAAACGCGCGACAGCACTGTGCCGGCTTGCTTCTCTTATAGGCACACCCGGCCAGTCGCGTCGGTACCCAGGCAATTCCGCTCGGTGACTTTTCCGTTCTGCGAAATTATCGGCAAAAAAGGTTCGCTCCATCGGCGTCGGCAGGACTCCGAAGAGACGAGGAAGAGGGCACGGACGGGACGGAGACGACAGCGGAGAGAGTATGGGAACGAGCGAGCGAAATATCGGCGGAGCGAGAAAAAGGAGGAGAAGCGAAGGGAGGAAGAGAACGCAGGAAAAGAAACGGGAAGAGAGCGAGGGGCGAGACGGAGGGGGTGAGACGGCGAAGGAGCAAAAACCGCGAACGTTACGTGCCTCTTCTTTACGATAGAAGCTCATTGCTCGTAGATTGCGATTTGCCACGGACGTAATGAAGCCACGCCAAGCTGCTGCCGGCGTCTCTCGGCGGCCGGTAAGCAACGAGCAACGAACGTGCTCGACCTCGCGCACGGATGAACGCCGCGAGACGAGGCCGAAATTTTTATACCGCAGCTTAACGCGCCGCGTTCGATTTAGTCGCGCGGGCACCACCTGCGCCGAACGGCTTTTTGCAAATCGCCGGCGACGCGAAATTGTTTCGCGCGCCCGGGGTGGGTGCCAAGGTGAGAAACGAAGAGGTGCTGACGACGCGGAGTCGCTCGCCAGAAACGTAATGTAGACGGAAACCGTCGGAAGCTGCGAAACTCGGTGTGGGTTTATGATTCAGTGTCGTTGTTCGGTTTCTTCAATTATTCACCGCGTCAGGGAGTGATGTGTGTTCTTCGAATGTTGCTGAATAAGTGCGGGATACAGTTTTCGGGAGCCAAATTAAGTACGTGGGCGAAAATGTGTACGGAGCGACACATTGTGACTGCCGTGACACTTCTGAAACATAATTTCATCTGCGCACGATGAAATCCGCGAGACGAATCTTTAAAGATGCTTCAAGCGCGACATTCGCGGGGCTTCGAACCAGCTGAATCTGAAACTTCGTCTCCCAGTCATTGAAATTCCAGCATAGGAAATCCGTGCGACCGCATCGTCGCGGATAGTAAGACGCTTGAGGCGCGCGCAAAATATCCCTTTTACAATTTAGATGACACTGCCTCTTTTTTTTTCCTGAAAGGAACGAGAGGGAAAGAGGAATCACCGGTGCGCGGGTACGCCGAGTTCGCGGATGCATAATTCAGTCGTAGCCGACTGCGATGCCGGGCTCTCCTCTCTCCCGCGGCGCTACGTAATATTTTTCACTTTTTTCGCCGGTCCCCGGCGAGTTTTTGCTCCTTTTTTGCGACGCAGGCGTCGATGCCAGAGAACCGTGACATCGGACCGACTAGGATACGAGTCGCACCTTGCACGGATGTTTGTGCGTGCCTCTCTCTTGTTCTCACACTCTCTCCCCTCTCCCTCCTTCTCTTTCTTTTTCACCGTCCGCTCGTCCTCCTTCCTCCCGTCGATGTCATTGTGACAGGTCGGTGCAAGCGGCGTGACGTTTTGAAAAATTGCGGCCGGCGATGCGAACAGCCCCGACGGAATGCATTCTCGTCGCCCAGTTTCTTTCTCTCCTCCCACCGATCTCCCTCTCTGTCTATCCCACGCCGGCTCTATTTATTTATGGCTCCCCGTATCTTTCGCACTCGACACCGCGCGAGCGCACCTCCACTCCCACGCGCTCCTATCGTCGCGTGACAAAAATCAAAAACGAGCGATACATCGGTTTAGCATTAACGCCCGGTTCACAGCGGCCGTGTTTCCAATTTCAGCCGTGATGTTCTGTATTAGAACATACTGCGGAAACAGCGACGCATTATGTGAGTTATCGCGGAACCCTTCACTGGTGTTCGACACCATTCGGTTCTGCAGGAAGACGATTCGCACGGTGGCCTTGTGCTATTGACCATCATATGTGCGAGTGTGCGATGTTCGGGTCTAGGCGCAGATCTTGAGCACACAACGAAAACTTCGGAAAAATGCGGGAGGCACCGAAAAATGAGAGCATTTTTTATCTATGACACAAGACGTCTTCTTAAGCCAGAAAATTAACTCCGTTTATGGCATTTTGTGAGTGCGGTTTTATGCAGTACGTGTACATATCCTTCGCTTATCAAGAGTTCCATAATTGCGGAATGGCACGCTATCGATAGCGCCAATGAAATAATTATGCGTTGTACGATGTATGCGGCGGTATGCGAAAAGTCCACTGTTATAGAGCTTATGTACACATTGCACAGGGGTGCACGTAGTCTGCCACCAGTAACCATGCCAGCAGTACATGTTAATGAAAGAATAAATCCATACGATAACACATTATTGGATAGATGCCCAAAGGGTGGGAGGTGAAAAATCTCGAAGGTATCCATAATTGCGCGTCGACCACTCTCACATGCCTCCTCCGACGTTTGTGTTCTTCCTCGTTTTCGCTCTCCGTTCATCGTTCGTCCTCCCTTCGCGTGTCCGGCGAGGAATACACTCGAGTTATTTAAAAAGCCTACTAACCGTTATCTTACATCGCGGAGCGCAAGAGGGTCGTTTGAAATATTTCTTCCTCTACGTTTCGGCAGAGTACGCTCGACTCGAAGGGAAGAGCCGGCAACTTCGTGCGGGAGAAAGCGAGAAACAAGGATGTATGTGCGGCAAACGATAGAAGCAGGGGAAAAGAAAGACGAACAATGCCGAAAAGGGGAGACAAGGGTCTCTATTTATGTTTCTTCGAGTTCTAATTACCTGTCCATGAGGCTCCCCCGTTCGTATTATTTCTAGCCTAACTTTTTGAGAAATCGGGCGAACTTTTTAATTACTTTCCGGAAAAAATCTCGAAAGCACGGAGAGCCGGGTGAACTGCTACCGAGCAAAAAGTTTGCGTCATTCGAACTCGTAGCATTCCCGCCCAACTCGACGCACATTTGGATATTGGACATCGGGAGACCGTTGATGAAATTCATCTATTATACCGGACTGTCCGAAGGTGCTCCGATCTGGGGGTCCACAGAGGGGCACAGAGGTATGAAGACGTCGAGCAATTAATAATTTCTCACACTCGCGTCACAGTAATCTTCGCGTGATCCACCCACCGATCGTTGGGAGATCGAGTTAATGTTAGGAGTCAAAGCGATGATACGCGAAAGTTAACATTGTTTGGGACCGTTTTACCTAATGCGAGCCTCGTACACTGATATCCGACAGCAGATCGACAGATGTAATTGACTGATTAAACGAGGCACGAAGTCCAGTGGGGGTGGAGAGGATGAAAAATGAGTTCTCATTGTTTGCGTGGTTCATAAGCGCTTACGCCGATAACGCAAATAAGGAAATACTCACCAGCGAGTCCACCTCCGGGTCCGCTATGTAGTAAGGCTTCTCTTGTCTGATCTGTAACACACAAGCATGCGCGTATGAGCTTTAATAATTAGATCCAGCGGTAATTACGTTATTAAAGCTATACCGTCGATCGTATCACGGATACACGTACACGCGCGCGCACGTGTTCTCACATACGTGAGAGGAAGAGAGCAGCAGGCGAATATGTTCACCGGACTCTCGTTCTCCTTTCGTTTCTCAGCTCGCACCCCGTGTCTTTGTCTAAACGATATCCTTCGCGTGCTTCCTCTTAATTGGACCCCCACCGTTCAATTCGTACGTACAGAAACGGAAACGCGTTGGAGATCGCGATGGAATCCCAGCGGAGAATCGACGGAGAGACAGGAGGCGAGGGAGAGCGAGAAAGAGGAGAGAATAACTGGGGGAGAGAAGAAGAGAATTGCAGAGGGATTCTCAGGCATTTTCATGGCGCCGCATAGTGGCGATCAGAATGGAAACAAAACGCGCGCCGCCCGATGCTCGTCGCCGGCCGGTTCTTAATTGGGCCCGAACTTCTTCATGAAAAAGAACGTCGGAGGGAAAGAGAGGAATCGACGAGCGCGGTGACAAATCTCATTAGCGAAGTACTAGTTAATCTCACGGAATCCCACTCACAGTGGGACGCTTATGCTTCCTGACACCGGGACTCGTATCTGATTAGACGACGTTCTACCGTTCGCCAGGGACGAATATCGTTAAAATTCCTTTAGCCTATGCACCCCTCGTGATATTACTCATTATGCTCCTTCGAATGCAGATTCCGCCGTTCGTCGAATTACCCTGCCGTCGTCGCGATCGTAAAGTCGACGGTATCGTTACGACTACGTCGCGGGACGTCACTTTTTCGCGAGGAATTCCATCGGAAACGGTAAACTTCGCCCGTAAACGTGTCCCGTCGCCGATCCACCGTGCGGCGAAGAAAACGGAAGGGACATTCCTCGCAAGAACCGTGGATCGGGAATAATGAAATATGCCTGCGCGCAAGAATTCTCAGACCGGTGCCGCGTATTCACGAGCCTGAATTCTGAATGGGACTTCCTCGCGCATCGAGTGTATAGGTAATGAAGGCGTCTCGTACTCCGGACAAAAATACTGTCAACTCCGTTCGGCAGAGGAGGAGGCAAGCGGCTAGTTCTTGCGCTGCCCTGTGTCAGCCTGCTTTTTCGACGGTCCCCGGTCCCTGAGCGACCGTCCTAGCGCCATGCAGGTAGGCACACCGATTACAAATTGTAAACAGTCCGCCTCTCTCCTTCCTCAGTCCCGCGTATTCCCTCCATCCTCGCCGACCCACGGTTCTTTCTCAAATGTCCGACCTTCCCCCGCTCTCTCGTGTCGAATCTTTTTCCAGATCCTTTTACTAGGTTCGCGCATCGATCGGGAAACAAAAGCGACGTAGCCGAGTCGACGACTTTATCTCGGCCGATTCGATTTCTTATAGGTACGCCTCTCGTCCGCCCTTACGGATATCGCGCGTTATTAATTGCGCGAACGGGAAAATCACGAGAATCGTGCGGAGGCATCTGGCCCGGCTGATTTACCGCTCGTCGAGCCACATAAATATCGGACAATTCCATTTATTCCGAGATATTGAAAGGCGCGATATTAATCTGGACTCACTACTGGGACCCGTCGAGAGTATACGCGGATCGGTGCAAAGGTGCGGTTGAGATACAGAGATAGTATGCATAAATCCGGAGAGAAAGGATGGAGAGAGCGAAAGGGGGCGAGAGTGAGAGAGAAGGGAGCGAATATCGTGCGGGGGCAATGGCGTTCGATGAGAAAATAAACCGTCGATAGATACGTACATAGACGTGACGGGGGATTCGTTCGCTGTCGGTGAGCATAACTCAGCCGGCCCGGGGGCGGTAAAAATATTATGCGATAATATTTAGAGAATGCTCTCATTCCGGGCCTCTGTTTAGCGCGCGTTCGAGCGTGTTCCTCGAGCGTAGTACGCGCTACACGTCGCGGCGTTAAAGCTTTTCTCGGTGTGCGCCTGCCGATCTCGCCGAGAGATATACGAAGCAGCTGTTACGGACGCTTCTGCTACCGCTCGCTCTTTCTATCCTCGTTATCGCACCCCTCGCCATCAAATCTGCCCACGATCTTCTTTCGACGATTTCAGTTATCCGCCTCAGATGCCGTGGCGTTTCGAGTTTTCACCGCAAAGTGAGCCGCCGCGGTCCAAAGTGCAGAGGCGCGAGTTCGGAAATTATTGCTCTTGATGAGCGCACGCTCGCTGGCCTTTGTTCCCTTAACCTTCAGCGAATCAACGCGCGCTTAGGTTATCTATTACCCACATCCGCTTTTGACGCCAGAAATTCTTTCTTCTAACTCTCCCGCGCGTCTATTTGTTTTATTTTTGCCAACTACTTTTGCCCGTCGACATTCCCGTGTGCATATTCCTCGATGCCCTCATGCCCGCTTTAGTCGTCCCAATAACGTAGTAAAAGGTAACTGCATCCCATGCGAAAGTTTACAACTGCTTTACAACTGTGCTGGTCCCTCCGAGTCTTTCGGTCACTGGTTTACACCGGCGGTCGAAAGCAGTCACCACTTTTCGACTTTCTCCCCCGATCGCGCGAAAGGTCCGTCGCGGAGTGCAGTAAAACAATAGACAGCCCCGTCGGACGTCGTTCAGGGGCCGGCCGACGACCGTAGGCCTTGAAATTCCGGCCTCGGAAGAAAGTCGGACGCACATCGAAAAGCTCGTTGACTTTCCCCCGGGGACCTTGACTTTCCGGCTGTCCGGCAGGATGGGACCGGCATAAAGTAATTCCAGCCGTAAAATGCCCGGCAGACCCCGAGAGAAAGATCGAACCCCTCTGGTCTCGTTACAGAACTCGACCTTTCCGTTCTACTGGCCGCGAGTGAAAATCGGCAAGAGTAGAAGACTTTTATAGGCTTTATAATAGTGTAAATCAAATTTTATTAGTGGCCGTACGAACTGGTCACTATTTCGAAGACATTAGGTTTTGCTTTGCAAAGTATAAATTGACGTATTGACAGTAATATATTCTGACCCAACATTGCTATTGAGATCGATGCAGACGCGATACTATAGTTTTTATAAAGAAAAATGTTTTGTTCCCACTTTCGGTCAGCGGCGTTGTTGTTTGTTACAGGCGATTATATATCTGCATTTGTGACGCATGATTGTAATGAAAAAGCGGGGAATTTGGGATTTATGATAAGGAAAAGTGACCAAGACGATTAACGCTTCTATAAGGTTCGGCGTAAGATTTCACGAGACAGATTTTACATGGGACTGTGCCAATCTATATGCTGTTCCGCTAAGTTCTAACGACGTTCGCGATATTTCCTAATTGGTTGTTGAAGTACATAAAAAGCCGCCGCGTGTCGAACGGTGGTTTTAATTGAAATCGTTATTTAATGAACACAGAAAGCGGAACCCCGACGACACGTATGACAATTTAAGCGTTAAGAAACGTCAAAAACGGCGCGGCAAAGTGGCGACGGATATTAGCGACGGGAAAGAAAGGAAAAAAGTCCCGTAGCAGAAAATCGCGGTTATAATTTTACACTCAAGACGGAGCGATAGCGCCAGCGTCTGCGGCAGATTGACGCGGCGATAATGACTTGACTAATTAAATGATAAGTAACCGCTGGCGTGGGTAAAAAAAGAAGGAAATAAATGCAGAATTTGCGGCGATGCAATTAGAGCGGACTTCGCGACGACTACCGTCTCTCCGAGCGTATGGTTTTCACTTCGACCGGTGAGGTCTGGGAAAACGAATCGTGCACGGGTGGTCAGGAGTATAAATAAGCGTCACATCTCAACCCCTCGCGCCACTTACCCAATCGCACTCTCTCGCTATCTTAATTTCACGTTCGCCCGAGCACGGTCTCTCACCATACTTCGCCAGCGTCGAGTACCGGCGCGGAGTCTGAACTTTCGAACTGGTAAATGCCAGAGTGACAACGTACGACGACGCAGGTAAGCTCGCTTTGATATAGCGGACACGCATACTGGCGGATGGAGGCACGATTAAGAGACACGGCCGGGCACAATGTTGAGTACCTTGCAATATCGCCGCCATCGCGCAGACGGAATACAGAGTGTGTCGACGGAATTGGTCGACAGGCTGCGGTGGCGATTAAAGGCAAGAGCTTTTTTCAAGATCAACTATGATCCCATACGTAGAGATGCGAAATTCAATTACCGCTCGGTAATTTGATTTACATAAAAGACGCTTCGGTCGTCTGCGATTGCATTACTTAAAAGACGGCGATCGAGTGCGCGAATTAAGATTACATGAAACTCGCGCCGACAGTTTCGGGCAGATAATGAAACCGAAAAACGCAAACGAGGCGAGATTATCCGGTTCACAGGGAGGGAGAAAAAGAGCTGCAATCCGATCCGGATTGCGATCGCGTTCCGGAATGCATCGGTCGCGATCCATTCTCAGGATCCCGATACGCATACACGTCTCGCTTCGTTAATTGGCTCGGCATTGCCGTTAAAATCCAAACGCCTCGTCGGCGTTCTCGTAACGGCTCGCTGCCTCCCCGGGAATGAAATCTTTGTAAACTATCGACAGCCGCGAAACGAGACTGATCCGCGGCATACGACGGCCGACGGAAAAAGCGCGACCGCGTAATCAATTTTAATTGCGTTCGACTTCCGCGCGATCGTCTAACATGCGGCGTTTCATCGGCTGCCGCTGGAATAGTCGAGCCGGCGGCATTCGCAAAAATTTGAACCTGCTCAATTTCGAAGGCACGTACCGACAATAGTATGTCGGGAACGCGTAGTTGCATCGGAGAGAGTGACGGAGTGAGGTGTCTCCGGGGCGACGGAATTTACAGGTTAGAGAAAAAAAGATACCCGGTAGTAGCGATAAGTCGGTTTCAATCCTCGTGTCGTGTTCGATCGCATCTTTCGACGCCCGACAAAAGAGACGTCGAGGGCGTCGTTATCGCGATTATGATAATCCGGCTTTGCGCTTGTTTACGCTCGCGCCTCTCTCTCCTTCTCTCTCTCCATCTCCGTCGCCATTTCGAGAGACGGTGCGCGGAGGAGTGTGGAGGCAAAAGGCACCTTCGTGCGTCTTTAGGAGGCCGCGTCGTCCAGCTATCTCGCGGACTGATCGTCGAAAATCGCCGCGCTCTGCCCACGCGCCTTTGCGCACGTGGGCACACGCGCGCGGTCTATTTATTTTTCAACCCATCTTCACCTATCTGCCTCTGTCTCGGCAATATTTCGCACGTGCGATCTATGTCGCGCTGCTCTCCTGTCTGCCTTAACCTCTCCTAGACTCACGCCACGTTTGCACGTGATTGACGTAACATGCCGCGTCACTATCAGATCTCCACTGCGGAGAAACGTACGATTCTGATGATACGTCCGAGATACGTACGGCGATAAGTATAAAAATACACCGCGCATAAACATATAATGTGAAAATTAGCGCCGGAGTGCATCATTCTGGATCTCGACGTTTCATCAGCACCGAGTCTAACGACCCAGCGTGCGCGCGTAAATCATGATACGCCGTCGAATAGATAGCTTCTTCATATGCGAAATATCACTGTCATCGTTCTTGTACTGGGTCCCATCCGGCTGCATGAAAACGTGGGTCCGTTCCGCAGGTAAACATGCGACGATGATGGCTGAGATGGAAAGGCAGGTAGCGCGTTGGTGCACGTTCGCAGAGGGCGCGTTTGTCTCGCGGTCGCATTAGTCAGGCCGTCAGTGCGGGGGCCAACGTTTTACGAGGGTTTAATGCCCCCGGAGGTGCATTCTAATTGCACCAATAAATCCTAACGGGGTCCTTCTTCTCTTCTCACTCTGTCTCCGTCGCTCCCGCCCGCCAGTCGTTTGTCTCTCTCCCGCTTCGGTCCTCGTCCCCGTCTCCTCACCTCTGCTCGCTGTCTCCGTTCACGGACGCGGCACAGAGCCATGACATCGCGACGAGTACCTGCGTACACCCACGCGCACGCACTCTGGACGTGTTCAAGATTTTCGAGCGACACCCTTTCATCTCGCCAATTTCGCCTCACGCACATCTAGATGGCGGGCAAATGGGAAACGTTGATTGTTTCACGAGATCACACGGTGACGGGGATTTTCCTGCGATACCCTTTGATCTCGCCAATATTGACTCACACGCCTGGAGATTACGGACGGGTAGGAAAAGTCAATGGAATGCAATTTGATGAAGTCATGTGATAACTCGAATTTTTTTTCGTATGCAGAAGATGTCCTGTGGGCATGGTCAAGATTTCAGAGACCATCCGATGAATGAGCATTTTTCATATACGCAAGGTGTACTTCGAATGTGTTCGAGATTTTCTAGCAGCGCTATTCTGTCTCACTGATTTCCGTTCGCGCACCTGGGAATATCGGAAAAATGGGAAACACCGGCGGAACGTAGCTCCATAAGATCACGTGATAACTGAAATGATTTCGGATGCAGAAGGTGTTGCATATAGGCGTATAATGGGTACACGGTGTACACGTGTCGGCTAATTTCGGTTCACTCACCTCGAGACAGCGAAAAAATGGACTATTCGATGTAACGCGCTTTCATAAGAGCACGTGGCGACTGGCATTTTTGCCGGATAAAGAAAGCGTTGCGTAGAACGTATAATGAATACACGCTATCATGACCCCTGTCAAACAGCGTGTTTTTCCTTGCACCCGCGGTCCCCCAAACAGGCTCTAGCACTTCCTCCGCCGGGGCGGGTAATTTCGTTGCGAGACCATGCGTGACGGCGCAGACGGCGTGCGCAAAAATTTTGCCGCGCTCAAGTTGGCCGCCGACCGAAAGTGGGACGCGCCTCTTCTCTGTCGCGCGTAAAAAAGGGCACAACAATGCGCACAACGCGGCACAGCGGGGTACAGAGCCGTGCTAGCTGCTTGCTGGCAGATCGCACGCAGGCAAGCGGGCAGGCAGGCAGAAGCCGAACGCTAAATGCGAAAGGCAACGTTCGGAAGGGGGTAGGCGAAGGGCACGACGAGTGTGCAACGGCAAGGTGAGCGAGCGAGAACACTAGAAGAGCGCGGCTCAGAGGAGGTAGTAGCCCGGAATCGAGGCCCCATAGGGCACACACAACGTGCCGTGGACCGCACGGGGGATAATGGTGGCCCCATTGAATGGATCAATTTACAATGGCAGAAAATGAGCATCGCTGCCCTTCTCTCTCGCGCGTCTTGCAGCCTTCGTCTCCCGGAGCATCCCTTCTTCGTGCCCCATCCGACGTGATCGCCCTACCGCCACGAAGCTAGGGCTCTTCTCCTCTCCACGCTTCGCTGAATTCTCACGGACCCGGTTGCCGGGGCCCGACTTAGCCCGCGCATGCGTTGGGTCACGGCGCATGCGCGCGACGTACCAAATGAAATGCGGAATAGTCCGCGGCCCAGCGATGGGCCAACGTCGGCCCAACGTCGGACCAACGTCGGACCCTTTTGTCGCCACGCAATAGAGACGACGATGACGATGACGGTGATGGCGACCGCAAGACACCGAGGGTACCTAGGGAACACGCGATGAAACGACACGCCTCGAAAACCGCGACGTGAGCATTGTCACCTGTTTAGCTTTGCAGGCTTATTGCCGGCGAACGTTCTCTCGCGTTTTGTAAGCATGTCAGTCATTTCGTCACATCACCGTACTTTCCCTGCTCCGCGCTCAATGCTTTTCCTATCGACTTTCGTCCTTGTCGCGTGTGTCTTCATACATGTAGGCGTGCGCTCCACGCTCCCCGTCATTCCTTCCCTCTGGGCGTCGACAGATCGATGGAAAATGAGAGACGACAACGGCGACGAATAGACGAGACGCGAAATGACGTGTATAGTCAACGGCATAATCCATACGTGTCACCAATGCCGGTCGGCGAGGTCGTGCGACGTCGGGCCATTATGGAAAGCAACGTATCGTCGCGATTCTGTGGCGAATCACGAAGCCCGCCGCTCGAAATCAGACGCTAACGGCACCCGCGACGGAGAATTTGCGTTCGTATCTGCCGACACGTTATCTGCCGAAGCAGGTTTGCGCGAGAATTTTGTTTTTCCGCCTCGCGCGGCGAAAGAATATCAGCCTGGGCGATCTCTAAATTAATAAGGAAAGAGCGGCGCCGACGGTAAACGCGTCTTTCTTAAAGGTTTCTCGGGAAAGATCGCGGATAGCGTACTTCCGGTATGGAATAATGACCGCGTCGATATAATGTCAATGATGCCCGTTCGTATTTTACGCAAACGTGCCTCTAAATGCCGCACAACGAAACGTTGCGAGGCAAATCTCACTGGCACGGAAAAAAGGAAGTGACTGGGTAAAAGGCACGCCACCGCCATTTGTAAAGACGTAATACTGCCATTTGCGGGAGCGTTCAGTAATAGCGTTGGGTATAGGCTGAATAATGCGAACTTTAACTAAGTGTTCTTCTTTCCAGTTAGTCTCATGCTAAACGCGGACATAATAAATAAAATTGCGGATATGAATTTTTCAACGTGTTTCATCTGCATACACGTTCGATATGATGTAAAGCCTTGTTTATCAAACTTCAACAACATAAGGACCCCCGAAGAGTGGAAAAATACGAAAAAACGGAAAGAAAAAGAGATAACACATGTTGTTTCCCACAAGTTAAAATTTGCATTAGCCAGCCGCCAATTTAACATTCTTCGGTGATAAACTAGCCTGTCCTTTTCGAGAGATAGAAAGACCGGACACCTACGTCATGCCGTTTTAGGAACCGCAGCGACGCAATATTTTCTTATCACCGCGGCCGAGGAGGGAAAGAATGAGAAACGTTGAAAAATCGAGTAGAGGTCCACATTCCGATGTTCCTATACATCCCGAGATAAGTTCGGAGATTACAAAAAACAGATAGGTAAGCGCGTAATGAGGACCATCGCTCCTAACGGGGCTGACATCGTTCAAGGTGGACATTGTACCGGGTGCACTTTTTCTCCTTCAATCGCGCTCGGCACAGCCTGTCCGTCGGCGCGTTTTGAAAGCCACCTTGTACGCTATACGCGTCTTATTAAGATGCAAATGTCATGTCGATTTCGCAATGCGAAACATGGACTATCCACGAGCGCGCGCTGTGAAGTTGCAGACTTGTCCCGGCGTAATGTCGGCGTGTCACGGATAAATAATAGAAACGACGTACGGGTAAATAATCAACGTTAACGATTACGTTACTAATACGCTTACGTAACGCGCTCGCACGAACGGAGAAACGTGAGAGCGACAGAGAAAATACCTCTTCCCCGTGCTCGACGATTATCCGCAGACCGCTTACGCGATTAATATTAACCGAGTGTACGTAATTCGCGATACGCAATATTTCGGACGTGCACGGGACGGGAGTGTTTCTTTCACCGCGAACGCTCCGTGCGCGTACATGCCGAGAGATAGGAAGGTGTGCGGACGGATTAAATCGAAAGAACCGCCAACATGCTAAGCGCGCCGTGGCGCACTACAATATTGCCCGCATATTGATGTAAGTCAGTCATTAGTCGCCCATTGTACGACGTACGTCAAGCTCGGACGGAGGCAGAGTGGCTGGGGGTCAAAGGCCGATTGCGTGTCGATTTTCATTCGAAAAACGTGTCCGGTGGCGAGGATACGAAGAAACGGAGAAACGAAAAAGTCGCGGACACGACACGGCGACGGAGACGGGAACGGAACGGCTTCTTGCCTTATCCAACCTCGCGTCAGGGCTTAACTCTTATCGTTATCTCGGCATAGCGCTGCTCAAAGCCGTTGCTACCGTGTTACCGACGCCCTATATTTAGGCGCGACTCTTTTGGAATTTCTTGAGCCGCGGGAGATGTAACACGAAAACGATCGTAAAAGCATGTTATTCTCTACCATTCCGCGCGTTATCTCGGATCTCGACGACGATCGCCGCGCGCTCTATTTGGATGGACGCTCTCGCGGTTTCCACGCTGCCGAAAACAAAAATGCTAGCTGCGCCCGGAATATAAACGCTCCGCGCGAAACGAATCGCCACGTCGGCGTGCGGATAAAGTTAAGGACGTTTTTCTATTTTTGTTCGACTTCGGGCAAAGTGACGACGCTCGAACTGTTTGTCATCCAGAGACCAACAGTTGCTTGACGTTTTACCTCTATCTGACCGCGTATCATCGGCGCTGATACGCGTCAGCGAAAGTGCGCTGCATTCATTTGCATCGGTTAACCGTAAAAGCAAATGACCAAGAAAACATTTTTATCAAGCACGGCCGCCTAATCTAAACTCACTCGGCGAAATCTCCATTCTTACCCGATATAAGGCGCGAACATACATATGCATTGAAGTAGGAAACCTCGAGTGAATAATCAGCGGGAACGTAGGAGTCGCAAAAAAACTGAAAACGGTTTCCGACTATTTGCGAAAAAAACTCCACGACCGCTGTGTGCTCTTTGTGAAAGGAATAAATTAAAAATCGCACCGCGCGTTGAGGTATGAACGGACGATTGATGAATCTATATTCAATTGACCGAATGCAACCCGCATCGATTAGTCATCGTTATTTCCGATATCGGGTGAACTATAAAGAATGCCCACGCGAAAATCCATTCGTCCCGTTCGCGTTACTTGTGGCTCGATGGAATGTAGACGGCGAAATGGTGTTTTAAAGGGCCCCAAATCGTTTCGCGGCATGCGGCTCCGTGCGTTCTCGGGTTACCTATGCGTGTCCTTGAGGGACTGCCTCAGGTGAGTTACTAGGAGGTATAAAAAAGGAAGGAGAGAAAGAAAGAGAAGGAGAAAACGGGAGGCAGAGAGGGAAGAAAGGGCCAAAATACTTGAATGCGAACTCGAGTCTTCTGCTTCGTTGCATGTCACCCTGAAGAATACGGCCCTGCCAATGCGTTTGCCTTTTTCACGGCATTCCTAAAAATAAGGGCCCGCAGAAGCAGCAGACTCTCGTTTGAACGCACGCTTTATGAATTTAACGGTGTGAACTTTAGGAATACGAGGTTGTGGTATGTTCAGGTACTTTAAATGTATCGGCATCGCATAATTAGGATTATTCCCCAGTGAAATTACGTAATTTTAAGAACCTTATTAGAGGGTTCGAGGCCGAGTTATATTTTCCACTTGACGGTCTTAGAAAGAAAGTGCAGGATAAAGGAACTCATTTTACCCGAAATGTCAGTACAAGAATACCTTTCGTCGACAGACATTCTTTCACGGGATGTCCGAACGACACGGCAAACTGAAGAGGCAACCGTAGAACCCGGGAAACAAATTTAGCCTATGAATAAGGAATTCCAACAAATTTAGGTACAAGATATTTATATCCTTTCTATCGGATCAGGCTAAATACCTGATACGCTGCGTTACAATAGAACGTTATACAAGACGATTACTTGATGAATATCAAGAACTACGTATCTGTCACAAACGGTCAACTGTCATTTCAGTTCTTCTAGCTGCTAACCGAAACTGGGCTAATTCTGTGAAACGCTCAATTCCGCGACGCTTTTAAATAAACCGGATTGAGACAGGATAGTATATTTGTAGAACAGACGTATCATAACATTATAGTATAATTTCGCGATAATCCGCTCCATCAGCTGCAAAATCCATGTTTTCCGATTAGCTTTATCGTTACATTTGATTTCTTAATACCGTCGAATTAGCCAAGTTTCTTCTATATCTCCTAGTTTCATAAGGAATAAAGATAACGGCTCGCGCTCTTAATATGATTGGTGCGCAATCTTACCTGCTTTGAGAAGACGGCGATGTCCTCGTTGAAACTTTCGGACGAGCAAACGTCACCACCCGCGACACCAGGTTCGCGCGGTGTACACGTCGCGAGCTCGCACTTTTCGAAGATCAGCGCGAGCAGCGGAAACAGCGGGTGTCTGGAAGCAGAAAGGTAAAGCGTAAGACGTAAAGTAGCGAGATAACGCTCAGGCGATGGCGAGTGCCGGGAGGCTCGCACACCTTCACCGAACATCGCTCATATCGTTCTCACGACGCAAACGAGAGCGCCACATTTCGCAGAAAATAACCGACTGGAACGGAGAGCGTGTTAATTAACTCCGATCTTTCCCGCCGCGTACTCCCGGGGCCAACTTTCGATACTGTCGGCCGATTTTTCGAGGAGCCGATAAATTACTCTCGAACGCGCGTTCTGCGTGCGCAAATCGAACTCTCGGGAGCGCGAGGGCACCGAACGAAAATAACGCAATCGAGCGTTTTTCGATTTTTCGCCAACGTTCCGCGTGTATTGTGCGCGAGGTGCGTTGGGGCACACGTGGCGAGCGGAATTAATATTGCGGATTGCGCGTATGTAACGTGTACGCGGTCGTCGGCGAGATAACGAGAACGCTCACGCTATCGCCGCGGCTAGGAGAGTTTCGGTGAGAAAGTGAAAGTAACGCAGCGAGAGGCATCCGAAAAAAGGTGGAGCGGCGGGAGAACGGGCCCAACGATGACCGACGGATCGGGGCACAATAACGAAACGCGCGTGCTTTCCCGCGCGATAATCCCTTCGGAACCCTCGTAAAAACCGCCACCGGACAGGCCGGCGGAAAAAAATGTTATCTGACTCTACGGGCGCGTCCCAATTGGTACCCCGTAAAATCGCATTTCGTATCGACGGCCCCCGTCGGCACCGCGCGCGCGACAAAAAAGACCGACTGTCCTCAGGATCGATACAAAGACCTCTGTTTCACGATCTTCGCTTTTTCCCGTCGTGCTCCGTACGAGCCAACGAGACCCGTCTGTTAGCGCTATGAGGACGCAATTAACTCGGACAACCGACTGCCGCAAGAAGTTAAATTCAGCGTGAAGCGTTCAAAAGGCAACGGATTCTGATCTGTCGTCCTCGCGAGGGGCATCCTCCCCGGGGAACGAGTCAGCCTCTGATCTGACGGCGCCCAATTGTTCGCAGATATTTCGTGTCTCCTTTGCCCGCTGACCGAGTTTCTACACGCTCGTTGCACGCTCGAGCGAGCCGCGCTATTACGCGCGGAGCTCCGTGTCGTTCATGCCGACTCGTCAGCGTTTCTTAGAACCGAACGAACTCGACGGAGGCAGCAATTTACATAGGAATGAGCATTCGGCGCGAGGATACGGGAGACGAAACATTTGTCAGCTTCCCGTGGCAGAACAAATAGTCGCGCGCGATATCGAATAGTGCCGCCGAGTAAAACCGGCGAATAAATATGTTGTTCGCGGCGAGAGACTGAAAATTTGTCAAACACATCGGGATACGTTGACAATTCTTCTGTTCGCAGCGAGGCGCGTGTTACACACGAACTACGGTTGCCACGGTTTAGGAGGATCACGGGATAAGATAAGATTAGCCGGTGCCGGTGCAACTACGATGCAACCGGTCTCCGCGTTCGGGATTCAAAGCAGGTATGCCTCGGTCGCACACACCGGCCGAGCGTAGGATAATAATTCCCGACGTATCATCGCATCGCGCGCGCTTCGGATTGAACGAGCGAATCGTTCGCAAACAAAACTACGTCTTTATGGCGCTTTTATTACGCCAATGAACGGACTACGACGAGGCGACCCAGGGAAATTGCTGTCGAAATTTCGCCAAGGCTCATAGCCCGCGGCTAATCTACGGACGAACGGTTCGGCGAGAATTTCATTCAGATGTTTAGCTCGGCTCAAGTATTCAAATGGGAGTCGTTTAGTTCAGGCGGTTGATTCGCACAAACAGTTCAGACACTCCATGCGTACATTTACTTTTGGCGTTCAATTCGGTCGTTCAGTTCAACCCTTCAGTTCGTAGGCGCAAAATTCGAATATTCAGTTCATACTTCGGCCCTTGAATTCAGACGTTCAGCTCAAGCATTCAATTCCGGCATACAATTCAAACTTTCAATTCAGGCGTCCAATTCGAACTTTCAATTCAGGCCTTTCCGTCAGGCTCAAAAGTCCCGCGCCACGAGGGACTGAAAACGTGGTAGCGGAATGGGAAGAGGCGTTGTGTGCGCATGGTAGCGGGTCGCGTCTCGCGGCGTGGCGGACATAAAACGATTCGGAACGAATTTCGACAAATTGACGTAGCCGCCGCGAGCAACGACTCTGCGAACCGAACCGAACCGAACCGAGGTAGCGGCCAACAAAAAAGGTTCCCTCTCTCGACTCCCTCTTCGCCACCTTCTACGCCTCCCTCGCTTCTCGCACTCTTCCCGTCCACCTCCGCGAGAGACTGACCCAGCCTTCCAGATTCGCTACGCGACCGTGTATTCGCGGTATGCCTATCTTTATCAGCTTCCCCTGTGCCTCGACACGTCCCATTTTCTGCCACGCTTCGTTTCGCCGGCATTCACACGGATTATGGGTATATGCAATTTCGCGACTATAATAGAGAACCGCGATGGGACGGTCCGAGACGGCAGTAAAGGGACAGGAAAGAAAGACGTCAAGACGAACTATCAATCTCGCCCGATGGCAAGGTAATTTTAGCAAGATCACCGTTACAATACGTTTCATTTCAGACTCGTGTTTTACCGATACGGCTCGCGCGCGGTGTATATAATTTCAGCGATGTGTAACGGAGAGCCTCTGTATCCGTGATCGAAGCCAATCAACGGCGGGTAGAAAAAGTGTCACGTCTCATTCGCCAAATCTTTCATCGGGCGTTCATACTTGAATTAAGTGTATACCATTTCGCCGCTGTGTAGGTAATCGATATCCGTAACGAGGCGATTGAAGCCGATCCCGGTGAAATCACGCTGCCGTAGATCGGGACGGTAAGAAAGAGAGACGTCAAAACGTTTGTCGATCCGCCGAACGCGGGGCAATTTCATCGAAATCACCGTGTTCGAGTTCCTATCAACTGCCGGGCAGTTTAACCGACCGCTGCCGAAGCGGACGAGGGCGCCGTTCGTGCGAGAGAAGGAAAACCACCAAGTACACAGTGTAACGAACGGTGGCGCGCACTAAGTGCACGTTCCTTATGCGATCGCAGGACAACAGGACAACGGGCACATTGTCGATGACGAACGGCGCGTCGAAAACGAGGTGTCAGGATGACGGGACCGCAGAAGGTAATGATATGATTGGCCGTTGGACGCGGTACGGGGGATGTTTGCGGTTTTGCGGTTTCCGCCCTCGATTCGACACCTCCCACCCTTCCCCCCCTCTGTATCTTTCTCATCGCGCTCCCCCTCGTAACCACACTCCGAATGCATTTATTTACCTCAACCGCTCGCACTCCTTAAGAATATACTTTTTCGATCGCTCCGCGCGTACAACGTGCATTGCCTGGGATTTAGCGCTACGCATATGTTCACGAATGTTCACGTGTTTGCGGTTCAATCCCGACGCACGCAGGAGAGGTCTCCTCTGCGCGACGTATCACGAGTCCCGCGGAGTCCTTGTTTTTTCACGTCTCGTTAAGCGGAGGAAGACTCGATTAGGCGCCATTAACGTTATGGCCGCATTCGCCCGACGTTGACAGTGAATAATTGTAATAACCGACGCATAAAAGGCGAATCATCGCGATCTCTCGTCGAGTGTGCATACGAGGGTGGCCGCGGGCACAAAAATGAAATTACGGACACGGGGTGGTGATTACTTTTGATTCGTCTATCCTTGTTCCCTTCCCGTCTCCCCTGTCGGCTACGTCGATGTACTTGTCTATGTCTGTGTCATTTCGCTGCTCCCCTCCTACGTGCCTTCCGTAATCAAATACAGACGTGCATGTACTGACTGCTAAGAAGTAACGCAGTCCATTTCACGTTCCTCATTATTTATAATAGGTCGCATTATATAAATCGACGGACGACTCCGAGGCGTACGGGGCGTTCGTCAATTAGCCTAATGTAGCCTTCGACTAGTAAGAATTTCACACGGGCAGACTAATAGCACGAACGCGCGAGAGTAGGAGAGCGGAAGCAATTGAGGGAGAGACGGAAAGTCAGAGAGAGAAAGAGAGAGAGAGAGAGGGATAAAAAACGACGTCAAAGAAAGTAAAGACCACTTTGCATATCGGCTTTGCATTTTGATTTTATCGGCGACTAAATTAAAAGTAACGGGGTCGCACACTGACGATAATGAACGATAAAGGCATCACGTGCTCCACGTCTCGCGGCTAAATTTACAGTCGTCGATGACGGTTGGCAGAAAAAAGAAGCCGAGGAAATCCAGGAGCGAAAGAGAACGAACAGGAGATGTAAGACTGAAACGAAACGAGCGAAGCGCGCGAATTCGATGGGAGAACACGCGCGCGTCGATCGTGGAATGCTATCGCTCGGAATTCCTCTTTTTGCGACACACTCGCTCGTTAGTTAATTTACCGCCTGACTAAATACAAATTCCTGCCTATGAGAACGACCGCGACAACGAGAGGTGAGGGCAGTGGATGTCGCCTCGGGTAAAGTCTCGTCGCTGAGGAGCGGAACAAAAAAGCACGGTAAATCCATCGATATTAATTGATCGTTCGATCGGAGCGACGCCGGGTTTACGCCTCGGCAGGCATAAATATTCCCCCTAGTCGCTTCGTTTAATTAAGTACGGTGACTTCCTTCTGTCCACCTCGCCGATACACGCGCGCGTGTTTTATGCGCGGCGACACGAAAAAGAGACGTGATTGTGGCGAGAGGAAAACGAAGAGCGCGAAATTGAAAGACGTCTAATACGCGAATGACTCGGCCGACCACGGCTCCTTGCGTAAGGAGCGGGTACTTCGTGATTGGCAGATTCGCCTGGCATGCATTACGTCCGCGTAGCCCGTTATGATCTTACGTAAAATCGTCTTCTGCGCGCTTAATCGACGTCCGCCGTTGGGAATCGACGACGGTCGCTGAGAACGACGAGAAATCGAAGCTTCCCGGTTTCCTTAATCCTCCGTCCGCCTGGCTCCACTGCATTATCGCGTCTCATTACGCTCGCCTCCGACTGACATTAATCTTCCGATAACGCACGTCTCTACAAATCGTTCTTGCTACGTTACGCCACTATTCCTTCCTCTTTGCTCTGCCTTCGCGCTTCTTCTCGCGCCCCTCTCATTGTCAGCGTGGAGAACCGAGAGGACTGGTAGAACAGCGTCGAATAAATTAACCGCCGAACGATCGCGTACGAGTCTTACGTCGGGGGAGGGCGTAATTGTAAATTCTGATCGAGATTCGTTGACCGTGTACCGCAGAAGAGCGCGGGGAGTGCGCGGAAAGGTGAGCAGATGGCTGTAGAAAGGGGGTACATACGCGAGCAACGGCAGCGAGAGACAAAAATGGACACACGCGGCCGATTTCTCTCGACGGACGACTCAATCGCCTTTTGTGAGAGTGACAGAGAACCGGGGGAGGCGGAGGGGCGAAAAACGGAGAAGGCGCGACCTTGCGGGAGAGGACGAGAGAGACGGCGAGCGGCAAGTGAAGTCGACCGCTGGTTTGTAAACACTGGTTTCGCGCCAGATGAGGAGAGGAGAAACGAGAGTGTGCGTCCCGCTCGAAAAATGCGGCCTCCGAAAACGTCTCGCGCGCATCGGCCAGCGAAGACAGAGAAGGGGAGCGAGAACGTGCAGCTTCCGAGAAAGTCGGTGGAATCACCGGCGAGGTTTGGCCCAACGGTGGAGGTACACGACGACTTGAACAAATTATAGGGTATGCGAAATAATGAGGCTCCCGTTCTAGGATGATAACCCAGAAATCGGGAGCATCTCTCTTGCCGATCTCTCTCTCTCGGTCTCTCGCTCTAGCCACCCCTTCTCGTCGGCCGACCTCTCTGTCCGTCGCACACGTTGTCGCGGGAGCGAGAGTCGGATCATAAATCACGCGGTGGAAACTACGGGGCGAGAACGGCTCTTCGGTAAAACGGCCATTGACGAGTTTCAGCCTCGTATAAGCGATGCGCGTGCCACGGCCGAGGCGTGCGGAGTGCTCTATACCTCTCGGTACAGGAAGGAATTTTAACCGGGCGAATAGCACCGGATGAGCCGCGTTTCGCGCCTAGGTTGGAGCCGCTCTGCGCTGGCAGATTCCTGCTGTCGACGTGACGGGACGGATCGTGCACACTGCGAAAAAGCACATCGCGACTATGATCGACGGCCTTTGCGGAACAGCCGACAGTCGAAACTTTTTAGCAAAGCTCGTGCGGCACGCGTGATGTTACCGCCTAGACGATTCTTGGCTTCAGCGCCTTGACTGCCGACCGGTGTTGCGACGATTTTACGTACCGTTACTACGAAGAGGCTAACCCCTGTGTTGCTTTTCAGAGCAATACGTGTGCGATTCACTCGCCCGTGACCACAAAGTCAACGACGCCACCGTGTGCGTCCGCGTAAATTGATCTCCATTCCCGGGCTGTCTTTATCGAGAATCACGTCCACCGAGTCGCTATCGTCATTAACGTAGCACGTTGCGCGACCGCTTGACGGTAACGCGTGCGCAATGCTGATCGGGCGATCGGATGCGTGCGGCTGATGTATTCTTGTGCACCGGGAGCGATATCGTAAATATATCGAAGACGAGCGTATTGTATAGAAATGCAGCCATCTCTCGCGACGACGCGTGGTCGCTCAACGCTAACCATATGGTAATGGTATTCCGCTCGTGCTCGCGGTATATCATAAAAGCGGTAACTGCGCGTTGAAGGAAGCCGGACACTTCAACGGGCCATAATTCCTGATTCCGAAAAGAAACGCAGTCGTCTCTCGGGGCGAGAGACGCTCGCGATATTTCATTCTGCCAAGCAGGAAATCGGTGCAAGGAGACTCGGCGAAATTTCGTAGGCGCGTAGACGGCTGCATGAATCATCCGAATTGAGGTAGGTCGGGGCAGATCGTCGGAGAGGAAAAAAGATTAGTGTGCGAGCGAGCTTGCGTCCCGCGCGACGTTTCACTTCATCTACATACAAAACGTTTGTTCTCCCGGTCGCCCGGTGTCAGAGCGGCGTGCAGAATCACGTCTAGGAAGTCGCCGTTGGAATCACGTGCGAACGAAAGGACTCATCCCCTTTGCCGATGCGGCGAGGCTTTCTCTTCTGACGGAGATGAAAGGGGCAGATGTTCCTAGAAGGTCCCCGCTCAAACGCGCTCGCAGGAACACGTGGGTACACGCGCGCATAAGTTAGAATTTGAGAAAAGCGCATGTTCCGATATTTCGAGCGGAACCCAACTTGGATACTTGGACTTTGAACTTGTACAATACGTAGACGGGTTATAAATGTAAGGTCTACGTTGTGAAGCCAATAATATACCTTCTATATATAACCTATACTCTCGCTAAAGCATTCATGGATTACGTAGTCTCTACATTATACATCTCAATAGCGCTCAGCCTACGCGCTCTACCTACCGCCCGATACAGTTTAATGTATCGACAAACTATCATTTACAGTAATAACCGAATCAACTAAAACCACTCGTCCTACAATAAGCCATCCATTTAAACCGCCAACCCCATTTATCCCAACATCCAACCCACCTCTCACACATTGTTCCCATCCACGTACATCGACGTCCATCATCCCACGACTTACGCCGAAAACTAAACCTAAATCCGCGCTTTGCAGCCGGCGTTCCCGATTATCACTTTCGCACTAGCCATGACTATGCACACAAACTCACCCATAGATTGCGTCCTTGTCACGTTTGTGTACGTCGGGCACCGCGGATGCTGCTGCCGCGGCTGCCGCTGCCAATACGTGTTGGGGTGGCTGAGGCGGGGGTGGTGGATATTGAGGGTGGGCAGGTCCCATGCCCCCAAGGTGCGGACTGTGGTGAAGACCGGGAACACCTCGGGCACTGCCGTGCGGATCGTACAATCCTGCACCGCCGCCGCCACCACCGCCCTCGAGGTAACCCCCGTGCAGCCCGCCATCGTCGTACTGAAACCACAACAAAAGAACAGTTAGATATTATCGAGCCGCACGTCACGTCTTATCGAGGGTTCGACGTTAATAACACGTGATGAAGCAGCGACGCTAATTAAAACGTGAAGACGTGCGAGCTCTACTTAGTGCGTTCGGTAGCCGACTATTAGCGATCCTGTGCGAAAGGGCGAATTAATGTTTATTAGTAGAAAACGCGGTGATATTCCGTGCATGAATGGGTGCGGCGTGTTGTGAGGAGACTCGATGAGTTTTTAATGAAATTATCGACGATGAGGTGCGAGGCGGTTGGAGATGGCATAAATATAGATATGGAATCATAGGAATAAGTAACTACGCGACGTTCAGTTATTCTTCGATTGACGAATTAATTTCGAGTCGTCCGTGACAAAGCGATCGGAGATCGAAGATTCTCGTGTATATTCGCCTTCCATGGAAAAACACCGGAGTCTAGACGCTCCTTTCGTAATGTAAAAATAGTCGGCATCAGCCTGTCCCGGGCGTATTTGTGTTTTGGATAAATGCGCGTTTAAACGAGGCAACAAGAATCGCAAACGAGAAAAAGAGAATGCGGAGTGCGACATAGCGGAAGGGCAACATTGGCAAGAATATATTAGAATGTCAAGTCTTTTTTAACGCGAATTATGGTGCGTGTAGGGCATGTTGCGCGGCATTTCTCTAAAGTACTGTTATGTCAGTGTAGTTAATATTGTTAATACCATCGGAGGTACGATCTAAAACTGGCTACCCGATATTAACTTCGCATTCGATTCCAACCCGCAAAAATGATGCAGTTTAACTTAACTACCGCGACACATTTCAAACAATGTCACATAGGTATCAGAATGCAGCCGTGTTAAACGTTTTCTTTATGCACGAAAACAGAAATAAAGCGTGTTAATGGTGTCGTCTATCTGCACATCTACGACAGACACTAACCTTCATTTTTATTAGCACGAACAAACATGGAAATATTTTCCTACTTTCGACCAACAACATAGCTTAACATCAAACTGAAGAGTCTCGGTGAACAACCATTTTCTCCGAGCCTCTCTCTGCTCACGGCATATTTTCCAGTGGGAGCGCATAAAAAGCCACGCTCTCGAGAGATCAAATTTGGCGCCGTCGCGGCGACGCGAAATTGATGAGGAAGTAAAAGTTCGCTAATTGCCGGACAAATTCCCGACATTCGACGTATCGACAGCGACGCGAGAAAACTTGACGAATGAAACGCAAAGCTATGGATCGATCACGAGCGAGGCGGAGCGGGCGAGAGAGAGAAACAGCGAGAAGCAGCGAGAGACAGTACGGGAACGATGATTTTCCTGACTTCTCGTCGCCCGTGTACCTTGTCACGGTACCACGGAAGCGGGCGCAAGCCGATTATTACGTCTAATTACTTAATACCAGCGTCGGGCCGGCGGAGGCTGGCAATTCTGTTAGAAAAACAAGAAACGATAAAACTCGTGGTTATCAACACGACGTGCGTGAGAGAGTTTCGACGAATAGTACGTTTTCCAAGTGAACGGGGGCGAGAGGTGAGGGAAAGGGGGGAGGGCGGAATACCGGATAATCGAGAGGCCTTAATTATCAGGCTGGCCAAGGTGACACCGCGGAAGCGCTAAAAACAACTCAATCGGTCCTCATTAAAATCGAACGCAGCTCGAGCGAATCGTTTCCATTCTCGCGTGTCGCCGATGAGCTCTGCGCGCCGGCCTAAAGCGAAAATCGAAAGGGCAGGCCAGGAATGGGACGGGTGCGCGTATACGGAATCTATTACGGCGGAGGCGAGCTAATCCCGAGCGAAATACCTTCATTTGGCTTCGCAGCCGGCAGCAGAGAGATCTTGTCCGTAGATAGAAAAACGACATAAGCGCGCCGCGCGGATCGGCGCATGCGAAAATAAACGGCATTTCGTGACGGGAAAATGTCGCGCGGCGGAGAAAAAGCCGGGCAGATTCCGGTGCGCAGGGAAAGGAAAAGGTAACGGTGAAACGAGATGAGTGAGCGACGGAGAGACGGGATGCCAGAAAATGAAAGAAACCCCGGCTGATAATTCACCGTGCGCAGCCATGAAGACATCACTTCGCAATAGCGAATGGATAACGTAAATGGGCGGGTTGACCGAGTGTAGCGCTGGCGTAAGGCACGTTTGCGACATTGATTCGGAAAGGGTGAGAAGGAGCGAACGGTAGAAAGCGACGGAGAGAGAGAGGAACGGAGGACAGCGACGTCTCCGCTAACAGACAGAGTCCATCCGCAAATCCAAAAGACAGCTACTCGTGACAGACGACGATTTCGAGAGAGCCGAGAGAGGAGTCATCTTTCCGCCGTCTCGTTCTTTGACCGACGGCTACATATTTGCTGTAATTATTTGCGGACGTCTCCGCGCTAATTTGTAAGTGAAACAAATAAAACATCAGCGTCGTATCCGTCGCTGGGCGAACGACCGTTACGCAAAATTGCGAAAGGAAAAAGATGTACCCGCACGAGAATAGCCCAGCATCGGAACGATTAAACGAACGTCGCGACAAATTGTTCAAATACCGGACGAGATAATTGCTCCGATGAAATTCAGGCGCCCGGTGCTCCTCGTCGATTCGCGTCGAAACGCGCGATGTATCGCGAGTAATCGCGACGTACTTCGCGGCGGTCTGTTTACCACTTAGGTACCGAGTGTTCGGACGGAGAGGGGAAAAATTTTGTGAAGTCTGACAAACGGCCGCCATTTGTAAGTAGATAGGTCAAGGCAAGGGCTTAAACGCCTCCGTATAAATCACGAAAAAATGCGACACGGGGGCAGCCGGGGTGGGCAGGACAACGAGCACGTACAAGGAAATGAGAGAGGCACAGAAAGAGAGAGTAAGGGAGAGACAAAGATGAAGCTGGGGGAGGACAAACTCGCGCGCGCGCACACTTCCCTACTGGCTTCGTAACGCTGTCAGCGATTATGCCCCGCTGGAAATATAAATCGGCGAAATCCATCGGGAACCCGCTATCCGGCAACTGGTAAAGACTCAAAAAACGATGCAGTGATCGACGAGCCGCCGACGGCAAGATTTTTCGAGTTCCGAGTTGCTAAGTACTAAGAATTCTAGCCTCTAGTTGCGACTATCCTATTCTTCGTTACAAAACTCACAGTTTACTCTCTCTCTCTCTCTCACTCCCTCTCTCCCCCTCGCTTAAAAACTACTTCATCGTTCCCCTCTTTCGTGAACGCGTCAAGAAAGGCGGTCGCCGTTGAAATCAATTTGAAAATCGTATAACGCGAAGGAAGAAATATCGCGGCCGCTCCGCCCGGCTATCAATCTCGAACCGGCGCGCGGTGCAAAGTAACGCGAAAAATTTCGCTGCGAGAAGAAGCGCGCAGAAGAAAAGGAACGGAAAAGGAGTATCTCGAGCTTCCCATTTCCCCGGTTCGTTTGTAGCGCGGAAGCGTTTCGGGGAGAGTGCAATGCACGGGGTGGCAAGAAGTGGGGAAAAAAGAGAAGAGTGGAAAGGAAAGGAAAAGAGAGAAAGGCAAGAAAGCCGCTCGCCTTCCCTTGCCTAGGTCGCAAAGGAATATGGCGGACATTCCAGGGCGGAGAAATGAATTCGGAAGAGGGGACGACTAGGGATAAGTAGAAGGGAACGGGGTGAGGACGAAGGAGGGGGAGGAAGAGGAGGTGGAGATACCGTTCGTTACTCTCTGATTGATGTCGACATTCGGAAAACATTGCGACGTACACGCATGCACCGAGAGAGCGAGCCATGTGCTTCGTCTATCTTGGTGACACATCGTGCCTTATTTCCTTCGTCGTTCCCTTCGCGATTTCGTCCGAGAACTTTCGAGCGCGTACATCTGTCTCTCCCTCCGCATCGGTCTCTTTCCAGTTCGCACCCCACGCGCCCGGTCCCTTTCTTTCCGAGCGCTCGTTTCTTCGCGTCATCAACGACGCAGTGCTCATAGGTGAGCGCGCGGGATAATAGAAAATATCGCGACGCACGGCCGACGATGAAGCGGCGACGAGAAATCGATACGACTTTAATCCGCAAAGCTAAAGGCCGATATCCGCTGCAATCGGGAGAGCAAAAGTGATTGATGGATTCCCATAAATACATAATCACTGGCTCGTACGTGCTGCACGAACAAAAATTGGGTACCTCGCCGTCGACGGACCCGTAGGGGTCATTCACGGGCGGAATTTTTAATTCGGGTTTGGCGAGTAGAGCGGGGCTGCGCTTTTTTTCGATCGACGCTTTAGAAACGACGCCATGGGAATGTCGTGCTTAAGAAAACGAAGTCATAGGCAACGCTGCAATATGCCAAAGGAGACCTATCAACGCCGGACGAACGTGTCGTGTCTAGGCGGAACTATTCATTCGAGTTTTTACGCACACGTTTTTTCTCAACGCTTTACGACGTGTGCGTCGATCGGAAAGGTCGTCGCGGCGTATCTGCATATGTTACCTTCGAACTGACACTTATCGAACAAAGCTCCATGACCAAACCAGCTACTCTGCCATTTTAACACATTATGGGGTCACGGATACTCTGCTATTTTGTGTCCTCCGTCATAGACTACTTGTGCGTTCCGTGCGCGAGGTCTTTCAGATTCGATTACTGACGTTTCCAGCTCGAGGCCATTTGCATCGATGAACGGCGCACATTACATTGACTACAGATCCGCTGATTGTCAGGCGCATTAGTTCCCTCAAACTATTATCTCGCAACGCGACGCGCGCAACGTTACTTCTTCCCTGATAAATTCCGCGTCGTTTCCCGCTACACCCAATCTCCCCAAAAATCGCCCGGAATATTCTCGCGGAGGTTAAAAAAGAAATGCACTCCTTCCAATTCCCACATATCATTCCTCGAACTTCACTCCTATCAACAGCCCTGTTCAGCGTACTTCAACATCTGCACCGGCCTCGACATAACTCGACAGCACGGAAGTTCACAAAAGTCGTCCCCGACGCGTACATAAACGCGTACACGCACGAGCATAAAATTGACGGTTCACGGTTTCCGCAAAAGTGGGGTGCAACAAACTCGCGCGTGTCTGCCCGACTGTCCGCCACACCGGAGGAAGGCATCGTGCGCCCTTACAAACGGCGAAGCCACCGATCACCGGATCCCTCGTCGAGCGAGCTGAGAAATTATCCGAGGCACTCGCGATATTATGCATCGGCTCGACGGCGTTACCGTGGCAGGAAAAAGATTCCGACTGGAGGCGCGATGCACGCGAAACGACGGCTCACGCACGCACGTTTCGGCAATTTTGCGAGTCCGAAGCCATGGCCGCGGCTCTCCGCTGCTCTGTTATGGCTCTCGCTGGCTGGAAGGGAAAGACGGCGAAATTGAGTGGTAAAACGTGGCGCGCTTGCCCGACGTGCACGGATGTGCGAGAGGGAAGAATCGCAAGCAAGACGCGATGGAGCGAGACGGAATGATTGAGACGCCGTGGCGGATGCAAGCGTATTATTTGGACGGGAGGCGATTCTTATTATTCGACTTCTGCGCTCGGAGAGCTGATTATGCGGCTACGTGCAATTAAATGCGCATACGTACGCGCGGTACGGTGCATTATCGTGGAAACGCGCGTTGGTCCACCCTTCCCAGACCCTGCGCAACCCCGGGCTACTTTCCATTAAGCACTTCGCTACCTTTCGTCTCTTGCCGTTGACTCCGACTCTGGCGATGGTCGGACGGCGATAATGTACGCGCGCGCTTCTAAGTCCGTGCCCTCCTAATATACAGTGCGCATGTAAGTCGAGCAAACATATGCTCGATAAGACGGTTTGCATTCTTTAAAATAACTTGTACATCGGTCGGCTATGTACTTAATGTTCGGTGTGTGAAAGTACACCGTTGCGGAGCGCTCGCTTTCTTTGCTCGACTTTGACTTTGACGTCTGGCGCGGATGTATTACGAGGCCAGCGGCGTGTCCTATGTTTCCTGCGGCACCACGCTCGTTTGCATTTTTCAAGAAAATTAAGCGCTGGCTTGGGAACGCATCGATCCCTACGTATCCGCGCGACATTCCGGGCGTCTGAGTCCGCGGTCGATCGGAAATGTGTCTCGTCCAATCGCGGCACCGGATAATTGATTACCGAAGGCGCTCGCGATTGAACAACTAGCGTACATACGTGTTTCTACAATTTACGAAACGCGCGTTTTATTTCGCGCCGCTGTCATTCAACCGGTCGCCGTTGCTGTTTTTCTGCTTTCTTTGGCGCGAGGAGCCAGTGACCGTTACGACGCGAAGATACGTACGAAAACAAGCGTTTAACGTCGAATCTATCATGCGCGAGGTGAATGGAAATGACCGTCGGGGTCAGACGGCGTACGATTCGGAGCCGAAAAAGCGCACAGAAAATCGCCGACGCATCGGCGCCTTTTTATCCGGCGTCCGAAAGCTCGCGCGAAAAAAACTTTTTACCTGCTCTTTTTTCCGCGAACGCCCGGCCGCGCTCGCGCAAAAGAAAGCAAAAAATGGCGGGGATTGTCGCGATAACGCACAGTCGAAACCGCGCTGCCGATAAGAGGCACGTCAGCGCGCCATTGAAAACGCGGCGGAAACGTTTTGTCGCGATGTCACACACGCGGACAGAAAGTAGGGGAGAGGGAGCGTGAAAGAGAACGGGAGAGAAAGAGAGAGAGCACGGGGGAAGATCGGACCTCGCTAAATATTCTATTTCTGTTGTTGACTTTGTTAGAACCTGCACGCAGCAGTGTGACGTCATAGAAAAACGAGTAAACACGCGAGTGTACTTAGTTATCGTTGATCGCGGGTAATGCGGCTTCTCGTAAAGCCTCGTTATCGCAATCAATATCGCCTTTTTTTTTAACTTCGTCGGGGCACCGCGGTAATCGAAGTGTCAACGTCGTTGAACTGAAGTGGACAATTCCTATTCGGGTTAACGACGGACCGCGCGCGCGGGCGAGAGAGACAAGGGAACGAGAAATAAAACGCCATTATCGCGGACTCCGTCCAATTAGCATCGAATCGAAACGATAATTCCCATAAACGCGGCGAAATCTTATCCCCGATACGGAGATCCGGCGATTTCGCTTAAAGGTCTCGCTTACAACACATTGGTGCCATCTAGTCGTCGCGTCCGTAGCACGGTTCACTTCCATGTACCGCTCGAAGGGATCAATTGTCAGGCGAACGCTCGCAAACCGACGGCCCTCTTATTTTCCCTTTCTATCGTACCGCACTCTGCCCGTACTCCTTCGCTCTCTCACACTCCGATTCGCTGCCGATAGCCGATCGCCGAACTCGTCCGTGCCGTTCTGTCACTGGCCGCGAGCATCGCGTCAACAAAAACCCATGTTAACGGCACGAATCATAATTAATTCCACGAAGCGTTGCACTCGCGAGAACTTGAAGCTGAACAGCCTGAGCGTCGGCGAGACGCAGGACGACGGCACGTCAATAGGGCCTGACGATAGTCAACGTTTGACGACGTTGTTCGACGACGTTCGATGTCGTGTTCTTCGAGGTGCAGCCGAAGGACGATGACGGCGATCGTGAAACGAAACACTTGAGGCGATTAACGAGCGACGGCACTAATTCACTCGCGGTTGTTACGCGCGCTCGTCGAATGACAAATTTCCAGGTACCTGACAAATTCCTCTCTGCACGCATACTCTCGGCATACGGAAGAAGAACGGACAAACTAATGATAGTGCGGGACAGATGTCGATACTGAGACGAACGCCTGTATCCGGGTAAACGTGGGAAAAGAAGCAAATTCTTGCGGCCGTTATTACTCCCCAGTCGGAGTCCTGATCGAAGGCAGTTAAACGGTTCGTCTATCGGGACGGGAAACGGAGATCGACTGACGACGATGAGGATTTTACTTGCGCGTCTCCGTGAATCGATTTAACGACGCTTCTTAATTTCGCACGGTACACGAATCGTGTTTTGAACACAGTCACGTTCCGTCGCTACGTTACGGTCAAATTTACTCAATTACAACGTTGCCCCGCGTAAACAGCAAAGTCCTTCGGCGCTCGTTCAAGCCCCGCGAGCTGTTTGTGTAGAGCACGGCAGGATCACTGGGACCGCGTCGATGCCGATTTTCGCTGTCGTCACTTTTTCTAGCGACCGCGGTAATTCATTCGTTTCGGTTAAACTCGCCGCGCTAATATTCCGAGCTATGTAACGCGCGAAACGTCCCCCTGCCACTCCGATCCGCAGAACTAGGCGAAATTATCCAGAACTACACGAAACGTCGAGGAATCGTCTAATGTTCCCGAAGGCGAGAGTTCGGACTCCGACGCGAAGGCAGATTCGAGGAGAATAGAAGACGGTGTCATCAGTGGTTTCTTCAGACACACTTTTGTGTAACGCGCCTTTTCTTCGCCAGACTGAAACGGCGCGCATGAAGAGCCGCACGTCTTCGCATTAACAAGCGAGCACAAAGCTTCGCCAGGACTCTTCTTCACCGATCATGTAAATTTCTTTCGACACAGGCTACACTACAATTCAGACTACCCAGCTGCGGCCTGTCGTCTGGCCCGAAAAACCCGTCTCGCGTACAGATCTCCTTTTGACTCGTGATCACTCCTGCCCACCCTACGCACAGCCACTAATTTACAAATTCACGGACGCACAATTGACTATCGGTCAGCGGAAACGAACGGGCGGAGAGACAATCACCGGCGTGATGATTCTGAAGAGACCGTTTCTGGGGCAAACGTGAGGATGAGTATTGTGTAGGAACGGAGCGCAACGATTCAGGGCCAGATTTGACTGTTGGCGAATTTGCACTGCAACTTGTACGGTCCCGAGAGTACGCGGACCCTTGCACCTCAATGAGACACTTGGAATTTTTCGGTCAATGAATATCGCGGAACTTATGACACTCAGGAATACTTTGATTGTTACGATCGTTTAGATTGTGGTCATTTTTACGTCACGGCAGAATGTGATTTACTTCCTACAGAAAGAGAATATTTTTGGTCGTTTGGCTGACCTTTGAAAGTTCGAGTAATGTGAGAATATGGAACTCTTCTATTTCAAGCAAAGGAATGAATCTTTAAAGGCAACCGCAGAACACTTTTGGTTCTTTTAACACGGCATTGTATTCCACTTCCTCGAGCACGACCATTCATTCTACTTTTCACAGCACCAATTTATTCGATTTTCTTAATATACCAGAACGTTTTAATTTACATTTCACAAAAAGAATACCGTGATTTTTTTAACACGCCAACGTAGTAGAATATTTTTCGCGCTATCAGATATTCCGATTCTTGAACCACAATTAGAACACGGTTACTCAAACTACTTTGCCATGACAGAATATTTAAATTAGCACAACATAATCCGATGTTTCTCGCACTACAACATTCGACTTCCTTAGCACATGCCCACCGTCGGCAGACTTCAATTTTCTCTGCACTACAAAATCTGATTCTCTTAACACAACTCTACCGCCGGCATACATGAATTTTCCCTGCACTACAAGATCTGACATTGCCAACACAAATCCACTACCAGTATACTCAAATATTCCCTGCACTACAAGCCCTGATTTCCTCAACACAATTCCACCGTCATTTACTAAAATTCGTGCTGCACTACAAGACCAAGTTTTCTCAACACGTCCCTACCGTCGGCATATTCCGATATTTTCCGCACCACACGTCGCGATTTTCTCAACACAACCTCACCACCATCATTTCCAGACTTTTCCTGCACTACAAGACCAATTTTCATGAACACAACCCTGCCGTCAGCGTATTCTGCTCATTCCTCCACTACAAGCCCCGACTTCCTCAACACAATCCGCCAAACAACCGACCCTTCCTAACTTCGTTCCTCCTCCCGCGATCGCGTACCCTGTACCGTGCACTCGCGAATAAAATTGCCGACACCGAGATCTCGTATCTCGTCGGCACGGCGGAAAAGACAAACAGTGTATATCACGTACCCTTGGCTGCGCCATGAACGCCCTGGCCGCGCCGGGGAACTCTGCGTGCTGAGCCACCGTAGCGGCTGTATTTTCCCACAGTATCGACAAGTAAGCCTCAACACTTCACACACTCCTTTCTCCACTTTCGCAGGTGCTGTCGCACTTTACTTGCGCGTTCGTTAATTAGCTAGCACACTGACGCAGCACGATAATCCGTTGCCGATCGCTGGCGCGCACTAAGATTTCAACAATCGTAATCTGATGAAAGCAGCAGGATGCTTCGCTTGCCGTTGGGCGTCAGAGAGGACGCGCGTAACACAAACTACACACTTCGGAACCGTCGTCGAGGCCCTCGATGAGTGCCACTAACTCGCCACTATCCGACGGCTGTTGGCGGACGGTCGCGTTTCTCGATATTAGTCGCCTCTCTCCCGACCGTCGAGCGGCTCCTTTCCTCACTGGCGACGACGACCAGTCGCGGAAAGCTTCACCTGGAGCGTCGAGCACGAGCGTCAGTAGAGCTTGATCGAGGCGGTGAGGACGAGAACGACGTCCGCGACGGCTGCTGCCCGACACACGTGCTTCCTCGTCATCGCGGGCTCCGCCGCCGGAAGTGTCCACCACTGACGTTCGGCGCGGAGGAGAGTCAGGCCTCTGGCGTCCACCGCGATTCGTCAGTCTCGCGACAACATATCACGGATAAGGGCACTCGAGCAGCGAGAGCACGTGGACTATCCGCGGGCAGCGGATACGGATCTTGATCTTTTCACGCACCACCCTCGCTCTTTCGCCGCTGAGATCGTTTGCACGGGTGCCCTGGTTTGTTCTCAGCGCGTCGTGAACAGAGATTTTGTTGCAATGAGGCCTGGTGAGGTGGGAGCGCGACGGATGATCGCTTGTCGAGGACCGCGAGCACGACTGTCGGGATATTCTCCGGAGACGCGCGAATTCGCGTGTTCTTGCTTCTTGCTCCTCTTGTGAGACCGGCGGCCCTGCTGCTGTGATTCGTGCGATCCACCCTATCACATCCGACGATGATTGCCGCGTCAACCGAGGGGGTCGTTTAGTCGGGGGCAGGGAGAGAGGCTCTTCTTGTTTGTTCACTGTTTCACACCAAACGAGCGCGACATGCGCGCGTTGAATTAGAATCACCGATGTCACTGACGAAACACGTTACATCCTTCTCACTGATGCATCGAACGCGATTGGCGCGAAGTCAGAGTCGCAGAAAACAGGTCGATTGCACAGCTTTCGTCGATCGGGACCAGCTGGACGGCACTGCGTGGCCGTCAACTCGCGCGCGCGTGCTGTTCCCTTCTCTCTATCTCTCCCTCTTCTCCTTTCTCTCTCTCTCTCCCTCTCTCTCTCTGCTTCTCTCGGTCTCTCGCTGCTTCTCCTCGACGTGCCTATCCGTTCAACTATCACCACAACAACAAACAACAACAACAGCGACGGGACAACGACGGCGACGTGGACGTGGAGCAAGAAGACCACGACGATGGGGTTTAACGTCAGCAGCAGCGACGAGCGACAACCAAGGCAAATGTGTCCCGTTTCGTTTCGGTATCCGAACGATGCGACGAGACAGTGTTTTGAGCGCGCGACAACGCGCCACAAGTCGAGGGGGCACGAGCCGAGGGGGCACGAGAACGATCGAGCGGCGTTGCCACGACGAACGAGATCGTCGTCGGCCGCGATGTGTATCTCGAGGTTGCCGTTTATATCACACAGAACACACCGGCGCTCTCGCGCGGATGATATCACGAGCGGGTAATAATAAACGCGTTACGGAACGGCGACGCGATGCAGGCGAACGAACGTGTACGAGGCAAACGTACGTACGAACGAACGTGCTTGCGTGGAAACCGAAGAAACGAACGAACGGACGAACGGGCGTGCGAGCGAGCGACGGGCGCGTTCCTCCTCGCGGCGATTACTGAGGAACCGGTAATACAAGGAGAGAAGAGGAGACGCGAGCTGTCCGCGTACACGGCGGGCGACCCTCCTCCCGTTAACTACTACTGCGTGTGCGGCAACCCGGTACTCCCGTCGCGGAGAAGGTGGCGGTTGGTGTATATGTTGCGCGCGGGCCGGCGGGCAAAGGCAAGGCGGCCACGGGAATATGCGTGTTCAGTTCCCCCACGAAAAAGCCACGGGTTTCACGGGTAGAGAGCGGAGCGAGCGAGCGTGGAGAGCAGCGCCTAGCGCGTTTTAGGTCCTGCGCCGTCCGCAGTCGTTCGCCAACTGTCAATCAGCGCCGCGCTCCATCGAGGAGTGGGAGACCGAGCGGACACGCCCACCGAGCGCGGCCAATGCGCCCCCTGGCACCGCCCATCGGGATCGTCCAAAACCGACCGCAGCGCCGAAACGGTGAGACCGCGAAACATCAGCTTCTCCGCCATCGCTACACCACTACCAACGAGACCGCCGACGGATGACGACGACGACGACGCCGCCGACGACGACGACGACGATGCCCGCGACGATGTCCAAGACTATGTCTGAGACCATGCCGAGACCATGCCGAGATCAACGCGAGGGCTACAATCTTCTGTGGAACCGCTCTAACTACAGCGCGTCGTACGCTTTTTCACGTACGGAGCGTATACTCTAAGCTTGTGTTCAATGAGTTCGCTCAGAGGTGCGTTTCAAAGGTGACACTCGATGGTTTTCGGGCACTCGATGGGTCGCGGATTTCTGGAAGGCGCAATCCTGGTGCAAACTGATAGAGCAGTTAGAAGATCGAAGCTGTTATACCTTTTCGTTGATATAACGTAGGTCATGAGTGTCGTATTCGACGACAGTTATAATACTCTAAATCGTCGAGGACCCGACCGAGAATGCGCAAGAGGTGTCTGCATAAGCTTTAAGAACCACAAAGCTTGTGCTCCGTCGGAGCCAGTGTTTCCACAGGGTTACCGTGGGAAGTAGTCGTGACACAAAGATTTCCATTTCACGACTATCGTCGCTCGCCAGCTTTGAACACCTGTTCCCCAGATTCGCCGCGTCGTTTATTTGCGGCGAGCATCGGCTAAAGACCCAAACAGCGAAACAGCAATCGCGATGGCCAGGACTCCGTGCCAATGAGAAGACCACCGACGGCTGACAACTCGCAACAAGGGTGTAGTCCAGCCAGTAGAGGAGACTTCGTGCACTCGAGACTATAGTTGGAAGCGAACCGTGACGCAGAGGCCAAACCATGACAATACCAGCGTTTTCCCCGCATTCCTCGTGCGACCGTCACGAGCGTCGCAGTGACTAAGTCCTAAAACCGCGAAGCGCAGGCTTCTCCCTGCACCGCGCGCCTATCGTTCCTTTAAACCGATGATGACGAGACCCGAGACGAGGACGAGCGGGAAGAGTAAGTGCTCGCTTTCAGAGCAAACGAACCGTGACATCGCATGAGCCCTCGTCCGAGAACTTTTTCTCTAGATTCACCCGTGTCACCGTTACACGCTGATCGCCCCCGCTACGAGCCAGCGACGTCGTACGGAAATTGCTTCCAGCTCGTTTTTACTAAAACTGTACTTTCGGAAAGTGGAAAAAGTGTGTCTGGGGACGATGCTCGGGAACGCCTCGCGGATCATAGAGTCTCGCGGCATGGATGTAAAACGCCGCGGAATACTGGTTTTGAAGTACGGGCGAGTTATGACAAGTCGTCGAGCGAATTTAGTGCCTTTATCGGGCGAGCGGGGTATCGGGACAAACCGGTGCAATTGAGCAGTTGAGAAACGAGTAGCGATCGAGTACGATCACTGCGATCAGAGTCGTTCGTCCGGCGGCGTCACGATCGATGCGCGTTTTGACACGACGCCCGGCCTCGTTCCCGAGTCTGTCGCCTAGCCGAAACGTTCGACCACTCTGCGCCGTCCACGGCCGGGCGAACACGAACGCGTGCACCGACAGTCGAGCGAATCGTCGTTCCTTTCGATGCACTCGCCCGTTCTGCTCCTCGCCGGCCCGATGTAATTTCTACGTCCTCGTAATCGTAACGTTTCCGGATGGTGTGATCGCGGGAACGCTCTTTTAATCGTGCGCCCCGTCCGACGGGTATTTCGGGCGTGCGTTAGGTGAGAAAGCACGCGAAGGATACGCAAATTCGGCTCCATTTGCCGGAGAATCGCCAGACATAAACGCGTTTCGAACGCAATCGTGCGCGTCGCTGCGCGTCGATATAGACCCACCCCCGGCGGAAATATCGTTTGTTTTTTTGGCTGGCCTATATTTTATTGCGGAGAGAGCGCGCGTGAGGCAAAAAGCTTTCGGCGCGCTCGCGCGAGATTTTTTTATTAATTCGCTCGGCCGTCCACCTAACTCTGCGCCCTCTCTCTCTCTCTCTCTTCCCCCTCTCTTACACTCTCTCTCGCTCTCTCTTTCTCTCTATCGCCAGGCGCCCGCCGGCGGTCGATCGAGCTTTGAATGAACCGAACAGCTGACTCCACGTAGGAATTGGGTCGCGAACGTGCGGTTTCGAACTTTGAATGGTATTCGGCGTTCGGTGAGTAATAGCGACGGGTGGCGGAGGATGCGGAGAGGACGAGGCGGAGGTGGAGGGCAGAGCGAGAGGCGGCTGTCACCGACATCACTCAGTGTCTCCCTCCTGGCGTTCACTTCGCTCGATTTTATGACTCTCTCATCCCCCCGCGCCAGCCCTCTCGCCCTCTTCTCCCTCGGTCGCTCTCTGCTGCTCTCTGCCGCTCTCTGCCACGCTCTCACCCTGAACCTGCATCCCTCCTCGTCGCTCTCCTTCGCCGCCGATACACTTCCCGCGCGTTTATCCACTCGGTTCCGCATAATATCACAAATTGGTACATCCGTTTTTAACCATCGATCGCCAGCGCCGTGCGCCACGATCCGAATGTCGTTGCCTGCCGAACCCGTGTCCGCACGCGTGCGCATACACACGCAGAAACGTGCCTCAAGATTCGCGTCACGGCAAACGTCCGTCGCGTAGGTAGTAAGGACTGTACTTCGTACGAAGCGATTCGCGCGAGACGCCATGTCTAAACGAGCGGTTGCTTCTTGTAACTCCGGTGCAATAGGCTAAAGTGTCCTCGGTTCATTTAACGCGGACTGTTTGCGGAACTCGAAGTCCTCGTTCGACTTAATGAACGAAGCGCGTTAGTCGATGTCTGGGGGCAGAGTCAACGAAAGGGCAGGACGGTCGGGGTCTAAGGACCCTGGAAAACCAAAGTGTTTATCGGATGAATTCGCGAGCCTGGCTCCTCTTGGGACGATAAATAATGGGAGAGCGATTAGATCTGATGCGGATCGAAAATGTTGGGGCACGCGCGGGTTCTATCGTTCGTCGCGCGTCGTCTCGAGCCAGAAAACGCGTTGACGGTCTGTGCACGGCACTGGGGAGGGAAAGGAAGAAACTGCATGGTCACTGACCGATCTCGCACCCGTTCCGAAACTCCATTATCCGGTTAATTCGTAGGTGTTCCGGACATTGTTAGGCCTTTACCTGGGACGGGACACTTCGAGCCTGTTATTTCGCTATAAATCACACCGCGAGATTGAACCGAGCACGTCGTATATCCGTCGATAGTAACGAGGGAGAGCGAGGGGGAGAGAAAGAGCAGGCCAGGGATAGGGAGAGAGAGATAGAGAGACAGAGAGAATCCCTCGTCTGATTCAGCCCCTTTCGACGTAAACAGCTACGAGCCATTAAATTCCACGTACTATCCAAGGATGATCGATTCTTACGTAACACCCGGGCTACGAATTACCTAAGTGCTTTCGTAAAAAATTCAAACCGACGGCTACCGAATCGAATTCCATTTTCATCGCGATCCCGCTGATTTAAAGAGCGGCTCCGCCCGCTTGACGGATTCTCGACCTCTACCGAAGGATCCTAGAATGAAATTGACGAAAAAAAACACATTTTCTGATAGGAAACACCGCGAACCGCACGAATGTTATACGCGACGTCGCGAAAGATATAATGTGCCTCTAAAGTCGTATTTTACGAATACCTGGGCGTTAAACAAGCACGACAACGTGGACGAAATTCATCGTATACCTTCGAGCCATCCTAAGAGCGATGAGTCTTTTGAAGCGTCTCGTAACGTTTCCAACCGTTGTGCAACATTTGGCAGGGACGAGTGCGGCGTTTATGAAAATGCGGTTATATTGGGATGGAAGGCGTTTCGAACGGTACACCGGGCGTAATGTAGTACAGGCGGTACAATGGGCACGTTGCGACCTAACCCGTTCACCGTCCGTACGTAATTCTGCGAAACGCCCCTACTGTCTTCTCCATTGTTGCAACGAGGGACAACAATGTCAAAGTCTATACCGTTAAGCCGGGAAGCCGTGCACGCCGCAATTGTTTGTCTTCTGCGAACCTTTGCGGATTTAACTCTGTCGCGAATGCTTTTTCGTATTGCGCCTCGTCCGCCGTGATGACGCAGGTAGCTGCGAGCGGCTAGTAAAAGTCGCGGTTTAAACGAACGGCGTGTTTTAAGTGAGTACTGTAATTACGTTTCGTGTAATCCGTCGATAATGACTCTGACCGAAGAAGCGCAATGACAAAGTGGGGAGGACGGGACTGGGTCGCGCGGAGCGAAAGAAACGGGGGAAAAAGAGGAAGACAGAGGGGTAAAATACACAAAAATAGAGGAAAGGCTCGTTCTCGTATTCGCGGGATTATTTAAAGTCATCAATTACGATCGCCCACGAGACTCGGCTCGAACAGCTATTTTCCACCGGTCGGAGCTCTGGGCTCTTTCTTACAGCCGCCGGGATTATCCACCGCGTCGCCTGTCTATGCAAACGATCGCGCACTTTTTCACGGAGACAAGGGAATCTATAGCCGGCCTTAAACCGCGAGCCGAAAGCGATTCTCGCTGGATCCGGCGGCAGCGAGCCAGAAGTCGACTTTGCGGGAGAGAAACCCTTTCCAGAGGGACTCTTCCGCCTTTCGATTCTCCTTTTTTCCTCGGCTCCATCCTCTACCTATCGGCAAGCGCAGGGAAACGGGGAAGACGGGGAATTCAGCCAAATTGGCTGAGTGAGATGATAGCCATGCACCGATATTCCTTCCGAAATTTCGTCCACTCCCTTCCGCCGTCGCACGCATAATCAGCGCGCAGGAGTAGAGAGTCGTCCGAGAGATATAAATACGAAATGAGCGTCATCGGAACTGACCACTCCCGATAACGAAGGCGAGTTTGACGCACTTACGGTCTTGTCCACCTCGTTACGTCCAATGTATTACATTGCCCCGACCTAACGTGTCGAACGAGGCGCGCGAATCAACGACGAGGGGCTAATGAATTTGAACGATTATCGTGGGCATATCGATTATGCGAACTCCGGCGACACGACCAAAACAGCTGATCTCACGGTAACGAGGCCAGTGAAGATTCGATCGCGACACGCGGGAACCCCTTCCGCGGGAACATGAGTTTCAGATGCGCAGAACCCTGCTGTGCCCGTGATTTGTCAGTCTCGCGAAATGCAACACCGATCCGATTAAGCGGCTCAAATTACAGAATTCCCGATATTTCCCAAGCGGTCCGAGAGTTTCGCTGTTTCATGCTGGTAGAGAGATGTTGTCTAGAGTGGCTTCAAGCGGGCGAGACTCTTGGTTGTGTTTAGATTTTCGAACCGACGACAAACTCCAGAGCACGACCCTTTTCGTTTTTCGGTCTACCCTCCGTGATCTCTTAAGGCACGCAACGCGCAAGTCGGCTAAGACGAAAAAATATAATTACGAGTGAAACTCGCTGTAACCACGAAAGGATATAGATATTTTTACGTCGGAGGAGTAATGTGCGTTCCAGCGCGCATGAACGTTCGCGGCACGAAAGGGTTAATAGTTCGCCGCGAGCCTGGGTCAGTGCAAATCGGTCAGTACGATCTTAACTTATCGGCTATCGACAGCGCGCCGATCGATAGCGCGGTCGCTCATGGGTCGCGAACTAAGTTGCTCCGAAACAAAATGCCGAGTTCGTGCAAATTGATCCGGAGGTACGACTTCAGAACTTCAGCTCGCCGTACGAAATAACCAATCGACAGGCCGGACGCGTATACGCGTTACTTGCGTACGTGTAGCTATGTATGGGTGTTATATGTTTATATAAACGTGTATAGACGCATACACGTGCGTATAAGCGGGGTGGCGTATTATAACAGACTAAGGGTGGATAACCCGTGATCGATCACTCCAGTGAATGCGACACCCCTACGAACACATATCCGCGCCCCATTAAACCGGCAGTCCGCCCTTACAGAACGACGTGAGCGCACCTATCGTAAAACGAAGGTTCCACCCCGGCGTCTCCCTCCAAAAGATCGCATCGGTCGATGCGATCAGGAAGTTTCTTTTTTCCTTCCTCGCGCGGAGAGATAAATAATTGAGCGCGATGGCGCGCTCGCTGCCTCGTACCAATCGGGGCGAGACAATTATTTTCGTGTTTCTCGCGTAGGTTGTTGAACGGTACAGTGTCTAGTTTAGATGATGTTGGCGTTGCTGCGGATAATTGTCTGTGCCAGCGATCAATCATGCTATTCTCGTAGTCACAGCGTAAATCACGTATAGTCTTAAGTTCCTTTCTCGACATTGTATTACAAATGTATTCGAGCAGATAGTACATGGAGTGTAAAAGCTGCGTGGTAAAAATTCTAATATGACGCATATATATGTAGGCGCGGTACAGATTGCGTTGCTAATATGAATTCAGGAAGAACGGGGTGGAAAGATGATCTTTGGCGACGGAATTGTCGCTATCAAATCTAACCGGTATACAGCGTTTGCTTCTTCTTCTTCAGCTTCGATTCACGCGCCTCTGTTTCCACATTGTGGGTATTAGCGTGAGTGCGTGATAATAAAGATGGAATGACCGTGCGGAGCCGCGAGCGAGACGTCGACGGCGTTAATCGGATGGTCGAAACATAAATTCGATCTAGATATCCAATAATCATTAGTGCCTGGGAGCCTCCGCAGGACCCGTTGCGTTACTTCTGCCTTTTTCCCGCCCCCAGACCCCTCCATTCTCTTTCTGCCTGTCTTCCACGGTGAGCTCGACCAGATCTCTCTCGTCGTGTAAGCGATAATAGTGATAGACAGGGAACGAAGTTAACGTGGGCGTCTTAGCGACGTGCGAGCTCTGTACTCCGCATAAATTACCATCCGAAATGAAGGTGGAAATCTGATCTCGTCATTAAACGCCACGCCGGCCCGGCCTATGAAACTGAAATTCTCATTACGCCGACGCGCGCGTTGTAATCGCGGCGCGCGCTAGTGTGAAAATAAACGTGGATCCCGTGTAAGAGTAAAAGTCAACGTGCGCGCGTGTGACAGATATGCCTAGACATGTGAATACGCGGACAGTGTATAATATCATCTATGTCCCCGACGTGCGTTATACCCACATAGGATGCGCGATGCACTGACGTGCATATCTACTTATCTAGGCGTGCACGCTTTTTTTTCACGCTCCTCTCAGCAGATCTCTGGCAACTGGTCGAGTGTCGGTACAATGTCTCTTATCGACAGAACGCGTAATTTTTTTCCTCGTTACGCCGGCGGTTTTTACGATTTTTACCATCTCACTTATCTGCACGTGAGGATGACGCACGACCTGCGTGCTGCTCTCTTGTTGCCCGCCGTAATTAATCGCTTGACGCGCGTAACATCGTCGTCGTCGTGAAATCGTCTCGTCACAGCTCGCGCGGCAAAAATTTCGCGCGCGCGCTCGCCCCGTTTTTTGCCGCCGACGGTCGCGGGTGCGTGTTCGCAAGAAAATTCCAGATGTCACGTGTTTTTGCGCGTTTCGACACCGAGGCGAGCGGAGCAGAAAGCGGAAAAGACAAAGAAAGCCGCAAAAACGGGCGTGTGTGAGCCGAGGTGAATACGAGAGGCATTTATCGCGATGGATCGAACGGCGTTACGCTCATGTGACGGGCAATAAAAAAATTACACGCAAGCGCATGTTGTTTAACGCGGACAACGGGCGAATGGGCGGGTGGTGATGTAAAAGACAGAACGAGAGAGGCGGAGGATCTGATTCCTTCCCGAGGCGTTAACGTTTATCTTAAGTGGAGCATTAATTGTTGTCCGCGCCACCGTGAAATTACTTATTTACTGCGGCGCAGCTCGTATAACGAAAACGAGCCTGTCGCGATTATCGCTCAGGGTGGTAGATCCTGAAAATCTACTGTCCCTGATCGGATAGCGGGCGAGCCATTGAGATTTACGCGCGCGTCCGGTTCTCAGATGTGAAAAATATTTCCCGCAATTACCGCTCGCCGAGCCGAACGAAATTTCATTACGTAGCCGTGCAAGCGTGTCGCGACACGTAGAGACAAGTCTGAAACTCGTAAAAATGATAAGTTCCACGTACTCACACCGTTTAGTCCGACTACGAACGCACTGCCGACGAACATGCGTAACATCGAACAAAGTTTTCGTCTGACAAGCGCAGATCTCTTACGTTCCCAGACACCGTGAACGATTCTAAACTAGTTCAAGCCCAACGAACATTCGAAATTATCGAGTGTCGCCGTCCCCGATGCGCACCACACGAAATTCTACTAAATGTAAAAGCGTGAAGAAGTTTCGCGGCGGCGAGAAGTCCGTCGTCATGTTGCGCAGAAGAATGAGAGAAGAGCGAGAGAAGCGGCTCGATCGGGAAAAGGATGGGTCAGAAATCCTCGAACGAAATTCCAGTGTGACTAAACCCTGTGGATGACTGGCAGGCCGGCTGCATACGGGATGGGTGTTCGGAGGGTTGGGGTCGTCGGGGGTATCACCGTCGAAAGATCTCCCTCCGTCCTCTCCGTCGCTTAAAGAGGCCCGAGGAAAGTCGGAGCGAGACGGCGAGGAAAGAGGACAGAATCAATGGAGATGATGCATCGTGCCGGCGGTCACCCGAAAAGCCTGCTGTTGAACACCAGCCACTGACCGTATGCATATTGGAAGGACCTGTTTCGGAATGCGCGCTAATGTCTGAAGGTTAATCCCGTCTAGATAAAAGAGCGCGCCGGACGAAGACCTGCGTGTCTGGCCGGGGAGGAAAGAATGGAAAGTAATTCAGAACGCAGTCTCATTCTGTCGGAAAAAGATCCAAGTGCTACGGTAAAAGTTAACGAATGGGTCGGAGACAGAAACGCTTCGCGGTAAAATTGCTACGCAAATAAACACACTTGAGCGTTTGTATTGATTTAGAATGAGGAGTTTCGTGGCATTACGTAAATGTAGGGTGCGGAGGGTTGAAATTGTCAGATCCGTAGAAGCCTCATTTCGTATTCTTCCGCGACACGCTTAAATTGCAGTACGAGATTCGCCAGGCGGAAGTTCGTTAACGTAGGAAGATAGGCCTGTGGCTGAGCGGGCTGGGGTTTGATTTACGAACAGGAAAAATGACGTACGATCCAGGAGGATGTTATTGTTTGCACGAAGCGTCAGGGAGGGCGAAGAGAGATTCAAATCTTGCTCAATGTGCGGAGAACCGAAGTGGCGGGGAGCGGGACGAGGATAGGAATGGAGAAAACGAGAGAAAAGCCACTCGGTATGCATGGAGCGTCTCTCATTACGTCCTTTAAGTCCCTGTCGAAGTGGTTAAGAGCGTCGGTGGTGAGGGCGTAAGGGGAATGCGAGGGACGAGGGAAACGGTGAGTGGACGGGCCCGGGGAGAAAAAAAAGAGAGAAAGAGAAAGCCTACGCTTACGTTCTCTTTAGGTCACTCTCGACAGACAGCAATGCCCCTTTTCTTGAACCGACCTTATCTTGTCCGCCATGACTGAGTGGAAAGAGTAGCCGCGTCGGCGGTTAAACGCATTTCGTGCGAAAGTGCCATAGATTTTCTTTAGAAAGCAAATTTCCTGCACGAATTTTCCGCCCACGAGCTCACCTCGCCCTGGCCTCGGAGCTGCTTTCGGCGACCGATGCAATTTTTATTCGTCTCCCCCAAAGAGATAAAGCTATCGAGCACCGCGATTGCGAGCGATTACGTGGGGTTGCTTTTCTTTTTGGCTCAGTGCAACGTAGGAGATTCTCGGCAGATCGTGATTAGGAATGCCGCGGAAATAGCTGTGGGCACGTGAACGGAATCGACCTCGGTGCCGGTGTGCTTGTCTACAACAATGGAACGAAGAAGGCGTCGACCGTTGCGAGTTCAACGAATCCCACGGAAACGAGGAAAAATCGGACCTGTGCAGAACGAGCGACATCGCCGTTCGGCCTTACAATGGATGATGTACACGCGTAAATATACATATACATAATACTGCGAGGCGATGACACGTTCCAGCCACGCTCTCCCCGCGCTGCATTCTGTTGTCACTTGCAAATGGATAGAATTTCCGCGCGCATCACGATGAGGCCGAGAGCAACGAACGATCGTATTCTTTCCTTCGAATGTCTGCGATACTAAGTTATCGCTTAGCGCTGTGATGGCTGATAACGAACGAGCTCGATTTTTATGCGTCGCGCATCGTCGACGAAAACAAGCGCGATTATCGTAGACACTCGGAAAACACGAGTTTTATGTTGTTCCGTAACCTATTAGCGGTTATTGCAGCGGATGTGTGCATAAACAAATATTTTTGAACGGGACGTAACGTACTCATTCGTCTTGTACCGACATACTTGCATCTGCGGTTTTGCCTTTAAATATTACGTGACAGGCGGCAAGCGACCTAGCTATGGCGAGTAGAGATCCGAGCAGAGCAGTATTCCGTTGATCCTCAGCAAAAGGCAGCGTGTTCGCTCCTATTCAAAACCGTTCGTGCCGCGCTCGATCGCTACTTAGCTCCTCCACCTCGGATCTTAAAGTCGCGGACTCATCCTGGCCAACGTTTCTCGATCGGTCATCGAGGAATAAGCCGACTTCGCCGCTAGACAATCTCCGGCGGCGTTTATAGATCCATCGATCTGACAGGATCGACGCGATTTCGATCTTCGTGGGACCATGATGCGGGAGAAAGAGAGATTTGAGCGAAGCCGGCGGGACAGAGACAAGCGTCTGTTAAACGTTTCAATCTCAGGATGGCTCCCTCGTTACGACGTTATTGATTATCCATCCTCAAGCGGGCACTGGATCTCGTTGAATATAACACTGTGTCACGGACGACGAATAGAGGCCGCGCGGATTAAAGTGACGGAAGGAGGATTTACCGTGGCCCGGGCGCGTTCGATAACCGAAAGCGCAATTAGCGATACTTTTGGGAAACGAAGTGGCACGTTTAATTGGATTCGGTATGCCCGATTAAATTGGCCGGACCGTTGAAAATTACCTCGCGCAATCAAGGGACAGGGTCGGCCGATAAAGAGACCTGCGAGCAAGACTTAAGACGTTACTTCGGTTATTAACGAGACGTCCCGGAATGGATGACACGCGCCCTATACCTCTAGGTAAACGGCCTCACTCGCCGACGCATAAGGCAGAAGGCGAAGAGGAGCAGGAGAGGAAAAGGCAAAGCGAAAGGCACCCCGTAATTATGCGAGGGTGAGTTATGGCGCCGGAGAGTTTCGAGATTACGCGCCGACCGGACGAAGAGCCGAGATTTCCTCGCTATCGATGACAAGCGATCCGGTATCTACCGGTCATTACGCGCGCAATATTGTATTTAGAACGCGCCGTTAACATCGTTTACGCCCTTTGCCGTATCCAGAGGGATGCACGAGAGCGCTGCACGCACTTTCTACCGCCATTTCTCTCACACGTCGCACCAACCGATGCCCGAGAACGTGACCAAAGTATTTCGCGAAGACAATTCGATCAAACCTTAGTCTTATTCTGTCTTGAGCTCGTCGCGAAAAACGCGCACTTTTTCGGCAGCGGGCGAGTTTGATCGTTCGGCGAGACGCTGTACGATTTTTGCGCGACCTTGGAGCGCGGCAGATCGTTATCGAGCAGCACTCTTCCCTCATGTCGAACTTGCGGGCCGAACGTGACGCGAGGTACGACGGCCACGAGCAGCGGGATCCCCGAAAATCGAGTTTTTTGCCCGCAGTCGTTGGATCCGTGACGCGATCCTTTGTTTTGACGCGGCCGGACAGGTGAGTTATCTGCCGGCGGTGGGACGATCGTTCTTCTTGGACACCGACACGTCGAGGAAGTCTTCCCGAAAAAGATCCACCCGGGCCCCAGTGTAAACACACTCGATAAAACGACGAGTCCGGAGCCCTTTACCGGCGCGGAAGAGTGATGCGCCGCGGGAAACCATTCTTTAAAACCCCACGCGTCTCTCTTTCTCGTACCAGCCCCTTCGTTCGCGATCCACGGCCCACCTCAACGAGTAAAAACGCCGAGACGGACTCCTGGAAGACGGACTACCACCGCCTCCCTTACGCGACGCTCACGATCTCTCGTCCTCGCTACCGACTAGCTACCATGTTATCGTACATACGGTAGTGTCGCACACCTTTCAGCTTAGATTTAGAAGTCAGTCGAGTGGCAACCTGCAAGTAGTATGAAAGAAAATTTGAACTGCAGTGTAACGGACCTTTTTCAGTTAACCCTTTCGCTACTACGGGCGACTATAGTCGCTCATCGTACACAAGTAGCGTATCGTGGAGGGCGACTATTATTATAGTCGCCTGACCACAGTCCATCTTGGCACATTTATCATGGACCTCTTGTTCCGTATGTTGCTTTTTTTCGCTACCGACTAGCTACCATGTTATCGTATATACGCTAGTGTCGCACACCTTTCAGTTTATTTCGAAGTCAGTCGAGTTGCACCTTGCAAGTAGTATGAAAGAAAATTTCAACTGTACTGTAACGGACCTGTTTCAGTTAACACTTTGACTGCCGTGATGGTCACTGGTGACCACTGCCAAAGATTTTCCTGAAAATCCAAAATATTCGTAATGGATAGCAATAATTATTTTATAAATGCGATTATTGCTAGAATAGCGATGCGATCCTTTGGTCTCCAATACCTACACATTATTTACATTTTGCATAATTCAATCAAACGCTGTAGTATTTTACAGCATCGCCGTTCTTATACAGCAAAATACGCATGGCAGTCAACGTGTTAACCTTTTCGCTACTACGGGCGACTATAGTCGCCCTCCACGATACGCGACTTGTGTACGATGAGCGACTATAGTCGACCACAGTCCATCTTGGCACATTTATCATGGACCTCTTGTTCCGTATGTTGCTTTTTTTGGTAGAGAGCATAGCATTGTTGCATGTGTCTATTTTCAATCAGCCGTAGCTTTCGTCAGAACTGTTCTTTTCCTAAAAAATTCATAATTGTGACATTTGTAAGAGTGAGCATAAAGTCAAATTGTGGAAAAGACCGTCGTAGCGAAAGGGTTAAATATGCCGTTATCTCTCATTGGACAGTTACTTACATTGCGTACGCTTGTACTGATTCTGGACTTAGTTGAATCGCGCGAAGATAATTGGAATTATCTGTAGAACGGCACATGTCTACATTCCGGTGTAAGTGTCCCGACTTTATCGCGAAGGAAATAAGTCAATTTGGCACGAGCACCGGTGCCATTAGCCGAGGCTCTTAAAAGCACAGCCTACAAAAAACGCGTGGAAGGGCGAAGTCCCGCGAATCCAAAGACGGTTCCCGAGATCCGTGGTCGGCCATGTTGCGCCGGCGGACTTGGACATCAGTCAGTCAGTCAACGAGCCCAGCAAGTCGATTCGGCGACATTCAGTCACACGCGACGGGACATTATCGCATTAAATATCGACAGGCAGCTTTCAGCGACGACCTCGAGGCGAGGACGCGACCGAAATCGGGAGAAAAATGCCTAAATCTGTGTTCCTCCCCTTTCCCTTTCTTCCTTTCGTCCTCCCTCTCCACCCTTCCCACTCCGTGTCCACCCACACCCGCTGAGTTCATAATAGGCTCTACGAAGGCTAAGCCCCTCTAATTCCTCTCTTTCCTTCTTTTGCCCTCACCTGACCATCCCTCGTACCCTTCTTTCTCGTAGACCGCTCGATTCCTTCTATCTCCTTCTCCATCTCCCTCTCTCCCTGCGAACGACTGTATCTCGTCTCTTTTCTCTATCTTCCCCGTGCGCGCTCTACCCGTTTCGACGCCGTTCCGAGCTCGGGGTTCCCATAGATTATTATTAGAATGCGCGTTTGTGCCTCGGTCGCGGGCAGGTAGATGGACAGTGCTCCGCCCCGAAGGAAAAAAGAGAGAAAGGAAAAAAGATCTCCTCCGCTACGAGGGCAGAGGCTGAAACGCGTGCTTTGCCGTGTGACCTATCTCTTTCTACCTGAAGAATTCCTGGATGAGAATCGTCCGTGGCCGTATGGTCGCGACGGTGCCACGGGACGACTCCGTGGCCGTGTCAAGAATTATTTTTAGAGAGGAACGAGTTTCGATACTGCCTCGCGCGATTCGACACGCTCGACTTACTGTCTCTCTTCTCCGTTCTGCCCTCTCCTCATTTTTCGCCCTCTCCCTCAGATTTCCAAGACGCCTAATCGACGCTCTCGAATGAAAAATATACGCGCGCGTCACGATACTTTCCTATGTCGCTCGATCCTTCCGGCTCTAAATGTAAATCGACGCTTCCCGGACTTATACTTCATCGAAGTTGAATGGAAAATTCTCCGCGATCGAGTGTCACGACTTCGATGATGGACGGATTCTAGACGAACGGATTCTGCTTCACGCCCGGCGAACTTCGCCGATTGCATTGTAGGCGGTTCTCTCGTTCCCGTATCTTAAAACTTTTTCTGCCCGATGACACTTCATTACGGCGGTGTCATTAAATCAGATATCCTTCCCGACCGTATCAGACAATTAATTGGTCGTGGCAAAACATGCGAAAGTGCGTAAAATATTGACGTTCACGGGAAGAGATACATATGCTAAAAGTGTACGGTATCCAGCTACACCGGATTACTTATCATAATCCTTTAAACGCTGGGCTATTTAACGGATTAAACAGTTACAACGATGCGAACCCTCTTTAAGTCGTCTTTTATAGGAATCAGAGAATATCGAGGACGTATCCTACGTTTCCTTATTCCCAAGGTGTAATGCCCTCTGATACGCTCTTGCACCATAGTCCTGACTGTGAAAACTCGTAACATGGCTGCGAAGAAGGGATACATTTTGTTCGACGTTACGCAGCGTGTGCCGCTGTGCCATCATTTTTTCGTTTTACATCTCCGTGACAAGAGTCAGCGATGTTCACCCGATTTGAGCGGAGCACCTCGCATAAAACCGAGCAGTCTCTTCTGGTGACGGTCAATTTGAAACAGCCTAATCAACGAGCGACCTTGCGAATGGACATTCTGAGCGCCTTTTAGTGTGAATTTATCACCGAGTTTATTATGTCTGGTCGCACGTCGTTTTTAGCACAGGTCGCTCATTACGTCGAATTAATGCCGTCTTCGCGTCGAATTGCATAACGAGCCGCCCGCTTACTTTTATTCGAAAAAGTCAAGGGTCGAGGACTTTCAGAAGCCGCACCGGCATAGTGCCGAAACTCGCCACTCGGTGGCAGCAGCCAACGGTCAATATCGCTTCGTCCTTCTCCCCATCAGCCAAGTCTCACCCTTTCTCTGTCATCCTCTACTACCCGTACTACCTTTTCCTTTCTCGGTTGGGGCTGACAGCCGGCAATATCTTTCCAGAGCGCTTTTCTTTCTCGCCCGTGTTCCAGTGCCAACTCAGCCACCAGCGCAGAAAAGATAAATCGCTTGTTTTGAACGGTCTCTTCTTTCTCTCTCCTCTTTCTACCGCGCTCTGTGTAGCCTGCATTTCGATTTCCCCGTTTTTGCATCTTTCCGACGATGACGACGATAATCGTACGGCGTCGTCCCGGTTAAAAGTCGCCGCGATCGCGGACAATTACGCGCCATGATAAACAAAATTGGACGGGAAAAAAGGACCGGAATGACGAACGCGTTCCGCTCCGCACCTGTTCAGAGACGCGCGCTGCAGTCCGAAGTGCTGTCGTAACAAGTTCCCAGGGCGTGACGATTGCACCGCGGGCAGGAGTGTCGGAAAAATAGCCGACGGCACGACCGCCGCCGATTCGCACGCGAAATTTAATTAAACGCATTTAGCAGAATTCTGATACGCGTGTAATTGCGCCTCTCTCGGCATTGCTTCGGAACCAAGCGCGTATACGCATAAACGTACACAGGCACGCGTGCCTATGTATTTCTTTTAATTTTAGCCCACAACATTTCGTTAGTCTGTCGCCGAACGGTATCACCGCCGATCGTTGTGCAGTCGCGCCCGATGCAGATCTTTAATTAGATCGTCATCTATGGATCGGTACTGCGGGATCTCAAATACAGGGTCCTCTAGTTGGCGAGGAAAAGTCACCTATGATCCTCAATTATTATATTGATCATAGGTGACGAGTTTGTTGAATTGTTATTTGGTTGCTTAGGAGTCAGTTGACGATATGCCGTAAAGACGAAACGGCGTAAAGGCGAAACGATGAAAGATTAGGAAATAAGACGAAAGTGTCTTGATTGTGTTGTTATTGTTTATAAACGTTATACTCTTTAGTTTCACTTATTTATAATAAATCCAACAGTACCTTTAGACCGTTTGGCTCCCAGGCCGTAGGATCCACCGAACAGCTTACATGCCGTAGCGTTGATCAACCTACGACGCTGATGCATTATTCACTTGCGTTCTCAACCAACGGATCTACTCGTCGATCTAGCGTCACTGTCCCGTGTTTCATTTAATTCATATTTTTTAGTCCCAGTCGCTTTCGCGCGGCAGCGAATTGACAGGAACGCCGAAAACACCGACAACGCAGCGAATTCCGCGGGTCCACCGAATCTCCGAGCTTCGACGAAGTCGCCATCGGTCTTCCACAAACGACGTCTCTTGCCTGTCGAAAAACTTGCCATTAATTATTATCGCTTCCCGCTTCCGGTAGTGCGCACCGCGTGTCCGCATAAATATTAGCCGATTTCCCGTGACTTTATTCGCCGCCAGAGAGGTCCCGCATCCCCTCCTTCTCGCCAATCTCTTCTCAGCTCTCTCGGCCGCACGTTCCACTCTCGAAGTTTTCTAAATAATGGCCATTTTACGGCTGCGATAATGAAATTCCGAAGCTATCGGTAATCGGGACATTGATTGGTGGCAGTCACGCCTGCACCGTAAGTTATGTACCCGAACCGGGTAAGCGGTGGTTATCCGCGCGCGGTTCCATGTCAATTTCGAATAACTCGAATTCCGCCCGACGAAATCAGGATCCCGGTATCGCCCATTTGCACGCGCTCACCGCGAAGTAGCCATTCGTCCGCCTTTCATTCCATCCCGCGTCTCTCATCTGTCGAATGACCCCCCTTTCCGCGGCCTGTACGTTCGAAGCATCACGCAAGACTGAAGAAGATGACTAATTTGAGCAGTGTTAACATTTAAGGCTGAGATGGGCGAAGGAACGCTTTCTGGAAATGTCAAAGCAACCGGCTCGTCCACACGGGCGATCGGTGGCTTTAACAAACAAAGCGAAATTTACGGTCGGCGTTAAAGTTAAGTCGGACGTTTGTCCGTGACACTTATGTATTACGCACTTATGTGTATTCTGAGCAATTGATTGACACTCGAACGGTGTTTTGGAATATGGGTGAAAATAACTCGGAACGGAATGTGACTGTTGGTATTTCGGGGGCTCTATACGCGTTGGAGCGGATTCGATGGTTTATACGCTAGGGTAGACTGTGAAAAGTGGTGGTGAATCGTGTTGAGCGAGCTACTTTGTTAATCGTATAATTCCTACAACGATCGTAAAGTAAATGACATGGCAGACGCGGTGCAATAATGAAAATAAGTAGTTAGTTGAGAGGATAAAACGTTGATGCACCGCAAGCTTGTATCTCTGAAAAGGATATGTTGCTGCCACCTCGCGGCTGTAAATGGAAGCAATGAAGCTCTGCCGGTACCAGTCTTTTCTTATCACGACCCTGACGTAGGTTATAGACCACGGAGGATTCGACGTTATCATTGGCCGCGTAACATGTATCATTTGCAAGGAATACTTGATTTTCGGTCGGACGGTGTTCTATTGGTCGTCGGCATGCTTACAGTGCACACACCTAATTCGATCTTTGCCACTCAACGAATCTAAAAGCATCCCCAAAGGCTTGCAAAATCTCACGAGAAAATTCGATCACGCTGCTGCAGACATTAACGTAGCACGCTCGTTGATTTCTAATTATCCGTGGTTTTGCGAATCATTTAGGCAAATTTATGTTAGCTCGGGTCCACGCCGTATATAATAAAGCGATGTGACACTTTGTGACGATAATAAGCGCTGAATGTTATTTGTAGACCATCGAGGCTGCAATCATAGGCGCTGCTTTTGCATAGCGGGCGCGTGTAGCGATCAGTTTTGAACAGTGAATGGGACGAAGGGTCGTAAAATATTCATAACTTTTAGAAATCCCGTCAATATGCAAATGGGAAATGCTAATCGCGTCCTGTTCGCGCCTAAGACGAAGGCTATCGTTACGTTGACACTCGCCCGTCAAGATTTTTGTTTTTCAAATATCCCTCAAACGGCCGTGCGATGATTTAATCGCCTGTCAAAATGATCGCCCGTCTTGTCTTACCGCGCGTTCGCTGCTATCGGCGATCAAGGCGGCCGTTTAATTACACCTAATCGATTTGAGAAAATCCCGCGGAATGCCTAATTTCATTGATGCTGCCTCTCAACGATCCCGACTACTGACGGCGGGGACTCAATTTGCTCGTTCGTAGCACGGTGCGCGATCGCGAAATGATGAACGGTCCCTGATTAACGGTATAATTATACGTGTCCTGCTCGTCCGGACTGTATCGGCGACTCCGTCGACACTAATTACCGGCGTAATTATACCTATGCCGCAATTCGGCGCGTAACGACGAATTCGTCATGACTGCATAAAAATTCACGATCCACGGTCGACCTTGTCGAGAAACCTCCTGCCACGAAATTTAGAAGCGCCCGGCCGAGAAGCGACGACGGAGACTAACGAAAACCGCGCCTTGATTACATCATTTTATATGCGTATGTGTATTTAACAAACACGGCACCCACGCAATCGCGAAAAACGCGAACGAAACGCCAGTGCCTGCCGCTGGAGGCGATATATTTATCGCGACTGACGCATTCTGAGATTGCCCGTGAGCCGTGCCCGCGCACGGAGCACAAGCTCAAAACAAGTAATGAACCGAGAGTGAACTTAATCGGCTGCCGTGCGATCGCGCACGACGGCGGCGAGGACACAAAGGACGGACTGGGCCAAATTAAATCCCGATTAAAAATAAGACACGACTTGCCACCGCGATTTACGACGACCCACCGATCGCGCATGAAACAAGGCGACCGGCCGTTGTTGTCCCCGATACCCGTTCCAACGCTCGCGACACGTTTCCCACCGTGTCGGAGTCGAGTTTGCCACGATCAGCGACACATTCCGCTTTCACACTACCCGCATGGAAATTGCGTCGATTAGTCAGTAATTAAGCGCGCGCGCGATAATCGTAAGTAACAAATTGCTACGATAGCATCTAATGTGAGAACTGCGGATCATTCATTTTAAACGAACGAAACGGACGAGTGCGTAAGAGTCGTTCGGTGAAAAGGGGAGCGCGCGGTAACGTTTCAATAACGATGACAGCGTTACGACGCCTGCAGAACGGAGGAACCTTACGACAGAGCGAATTTAGTTCAAACGGATTACCCACGCTTTAAATTCGAATCCCAATTTGACGTCAGCGAACGGTGTCATCGAATCGTGCGGGTACTACGAAGTACTCTCGTCGAGAGAAACATCGCGGGCTCGAGGACGGCGGGTAAGAAATGGCGGTATAAATAAAGCCAGAGCTTTTAGAACTTTTAATCCGGGACATTTGTATTGGTCGAGCGGGATCTGAATACCGGGAACGAACGGGGAGCGGTGTTGAAAAAAGTCCAACGGAAATAAAGAAATCTACGTCTCTTCCGCGATGCTCCTGCTTCGGAGACCGTAACCGCGAGGAGAATCGGAGGATCCTGCGAACTTCTCCCTCCTACACGCCGTCCCGTCCGTTAGTCTCTTTAATCGCGCCGCGAATAATTAGCGGATGGCGATTAGGGTGATTAAGGGGCGAGAGGACCGAGTGAGCGGGGACGATGCAATTAGCCGAATCACTTAACGGCCCGCTCGACGAGTGTAAGGTCTGTCGTGAGGAACCGGGACAAGATGGAGAACCGTGAAACGATCCCCGCGATAGCATGAGGCGTGGTTCGGTACGATTCTCGAAAAGGGAAGATTGGTTTTCTCCGAAGAAACAGTCGATAGCGCTGCAAGTATTACCGGACGGCTGGTGAATTTAATTCAGTGGCCGAACATGAGAAATGTACCCTGCGTTGTACCGATGTTACCGTGAACGACCGAAATTGGAAAATTTCGACTTTCACCAGTGAATGTCAATAGATACCAAATACGTCGGTGAAAGATCGAATATTTCAATACATTGTTGTACATTCGGACCCTCTCCGGTGTGTGTAGTGCATGGTGAATGTTAACATTTGCCGGTTTAAGTCAGAAATAAGGTTATTTAGCAAATATTTCGGACATACACCAAGCGACTATGTGAATGTCGACATTCACCGGTGAAAGTCGATATTCTCCAGATTTTGGTGTTTCACCATAATACCGACATACCGCAAATCGTACCGCCGAATCGTTATTAAATGAGCGATGCAAACTCAGGTCGGCGGCTATTTGTTGCCGATAAAGTTAAAACGTTATCACGCAATATGTATCTATCCCCCAAACGCGTCAAAGTGCAACGCAACACCATAATCATCGCGGCGTCGCGCTATTACGACCGAGCGCTTCCCTCCGGGAACCACTGCTTCTTTCCCCACAGAAGACTCCGCTCCACGGGTCTCCCGATATTTATGTGGAACAACCTGCTCCCTATCCTTCGTGTTCCTCCGTTTGCAATCCCCCGACCGCCACGGCTCTTCTTCGAAGGATTCGCACACCGTCGAGGGAACTCCTGAATCCTCGTCGTCGGGAACGTCGGGGCTGCTCATCTACATAAACATCTCGGTAGCCACCGCGGCATAGGAACAGTGTAAGCGGGAGAGAGGGTGCTCTCCTTTTCTGCGTCCCTCTCTCTCCACTTGGCAATGCTCTTTCCCCCTTTCGGTATCGTGGTACACCCGATACACACGATACACACGATACCGAAGCTCGCATATGCCCATCTACATAAACCGGCCGCCTCTCTACCCGGCTGATGTTGCTCGCTGGAAGCCGCACATTCTTCACTGGGACGCGCAAAAGGTCGTTAAGTTCGAGTCCAAGCGCGAGACGCTCTTGTCTCCCTCCAGCGCGTGCACTAACTCGCCGATCCTCCCTTGAGTCCTTCCCCTCGCTGCTCCTTTTCTGCTCGCCAAGACTCCGCTCCGGATCTCTACCGCGACCACCTCGCCCCTCCTCTCCTTTCTTTCAGATACCTTCGAGACGAAGGGGAGCTCGGTCTCACGGGGCCACGTCACCTGTAAGCGCTTCCATCCTCGCGATTACACCCACATAAATTTCCATTAGGCCACCTCCGTGATCTACTCGAAGCCGGATAATGCCGGGAACGCGCCACGTTCGGACGGCGATGATCACGTCGCGAGGCGGTCTCGGATGCTCGCGGCGCGATAAAGAGGCGTAGCTTAAGCGGCGACTTGCGAAAAAGCCTTTGCGTTGGGAGAGAACGAAACGTTAATGCGCTGGAAAAGGGATTTTCAGAAATTCGTGTGTCAAGTGAATTTATTTTACTAGTTACTTTCTTCAACTGAGATGCATACGACGTTTTGTCGTGAAGATCGATTAGTTTAACACGTTGACTGTCACGGCGGTCACTGGTGACCGGTGCAAAAGATTTGATTAAAAATGCAAAAAATTCGTAATGAAGCCTATTCGGGATATTGTAAAAGCAATTGATATCGGAACGGTGCTTCAATACTGTGGCTTCTACCAACTCTGCGTTATCTTCATTTTGCACGATTTAATCATACTCCATAGTATTTCATTGCATTACATTTCCAAATGTACCACACCGTATTCCTTAACACGTTGACTGCCACGGTGGTCACCGGTGACCGGTGCAAAAGTTTTGACTGAAAATGCAAAAAATTCGCAATGAAGCCTATTCAGGATATTGTAAAAGCAATTGATATCGGAACGGTGCTTCAATACTTTGGCTTCTAACAACACTGCGTTACCTTCATTTTGCACGATTTAATCATACTCTGCAGTATATCATTGCATTACATTTCCAAATGTACCACACCGTATTCCTTAACACATTGACTGCCACGGTGGCAAAAAATTCGCAATGAAGCCTATTCGCGATCTTGTAAAGCAATTGATATGGGAACGGTGCTTCAATACTTTGGCTTTTAACAACTCTGCGTTATCTTCATTTTGCACGATTCAATCATACTCTGCAGTATTTCATTGCATCGCGGTTCTAACATAGTAAAATACGCTTGGCAGTAAAAGTGTTAAAAATGATTTCAAGGAATGTTCGTGTAATGGCTCGATGTCGATATGTGCGTTTTGTGAAGACAGTTTATAACCAGTTTGTGGAAGAATTGTAGTACTGAGTTACGGGTACTTTCGATCAAACTCAATGACGAATTCATGGTAACCCACACTCTTATCATTTGGTTTTAACATCTCGACCGGAAGCGATCTCAGTAATTTCTCTCAAAACTTGAGCTCCCACGTTGTGTCCTGCACGAATTTCGTTGACGATGGTGCCTAAAAGCGCGCACGTACTCGCCGACTCACGAAGGTAGACCGGAGGCGTCATTCTACCCGAGTGCAAACAAACGAAACAGATAGCGGTACGGTAGCAACGTCGAGAGATTAGGGTTTGTTTTACAACGGAGCGGTAAAACTGTCGCGCAACAAGCTGCCGTATTTAAACGGCGGCAGTTCTCGGTGTTGAACGCGCGCGAGGGGCAACGCGGAAAGGGTGCCTCAACCTTCTCTCCTTCGACTTAACAGAAATTCGTTCGGTCACGTAACTTCATACCGCTTTTTCGTACGCGGAAGAACGGTCACGCCACTTTGTCGCCTTCACCTTATTCGCCGACGAAGAAAAGTACTTCATTTTCAAACATTCCGCACCTTGTTCACTACGCAAGTCTATTCGGCTTTTACATATCATCTACCATGAAATTCTTAGCAATTAACGACAGCTTGTAATGGCTAACGTGTAAAAATCAAAATATATCTTAAACACAGTAATCTTAACGTTATCACGTAAAGCAGCTGATCGCCATAATAAAAGTTACGGGACATCCACGCATAAGGCGTTAATGTTTCCATCCACGCGCAGAAGATTATGAAAGGTAACGACAGTATTTGCGCTATACCTGGAATTTATAGGAGTCAAACGCCATACCGGTCTCGCCATTACATCCCGAATAAAAAACATCGTCTCAAGCGTACATTCAGCGATTACGATGTCGCCTTTAACGCATCGCCACACGCAGGACCCCCAACTGATATGTGTTAATGCTGAATCGCTCGACGTTGTAACCGAACCCTCCTATCCGCCTCGCTTTTCCGCCTTCGCCTTCTACCAGAATGATCTTCGTCGTGCAAAGCCGTAGGCAATACCTACGATGCCGCGAGGGCGAGTTTAGAAAAATGTAATTAAGTCGCGAGTGAGACAAGCACGTAATGCGGGAGGCGTCTGCATAGCGCAAACATTACGTTGAGAGCCACGTCCCCTGCGTTCAACGTTCTCTATTGCAAGCCAGGTACGTCTGCCGTGCGCAAATACGCGTTAATACAACATGGGCGTGTCGCGCTACATCGCGCGAACGGCGAAAGTTGTCTCACTTGCGCGGAGTGTAATTAACCGGCTGCGAATTTAAGCGGAACGTCGCAAAGTTTGCGCCGATCAGAAACCTAATCGTGCGTACGTAGCCGTGTATGTGTGCGTGTTCCCGACATGGGCGTGTCGGACGGCAGTCGTACGTATGGAAAAAGTGTTAGAGGCCTGGCAAAATTGGGTGTAAGGTTTCCCGGGACATTTTCAGTTGGAGCTGTGGCCAAGGTGCCAGGAATATGTCGATCGCGAGCCGTACGTTTAAAAGTGTACGCGTTGACATGCGTGCACGAGGTGCACAAATGAATAATTTCGGACTGTCAACGAATTGAAAAGATCTAATTACGTGAAGGAGGTGGGCTTGTAGCATGGTAGACGCGTGTGAACGTCGGAAACAACCTGACAACGAGCCGGTAGAGTGCAAACACTGGTGTGGCCCGGAGTGTTCTAGATGCAAGTTGTGTCTACCTCGTCGGACCGTTTGTGAAAACAAACCTTCCTTGTGCCAGAGCGACGTAAAGTGGGTGCGCTGTACAACGTCACAGGTTTGCCTTGCAATTTCGTAACAAGTATAAACGATATTAGTCTCGTTTACGTCGGACGACACTCCGCCGCGGGTGGGGAGACAACTTCCTAAGGCGAGCGAGAGAGAGCAGAAGAGCAAACTGCCACTTTACGATGTGCTACATTCGAAGGCATTGCCTGCGTCTCGATAAATCATTTAAACCGAGTTACTTCAAGCACGAACCACCGCTTACGCATATACCCGACCCATAAAACTGGCAAAGGATCGCGGCGACGAAATGTTGCATCGATAAAAGCGCGAGAGACTCTCCGCGTCTTCCGTAATTCGAGCCTCAGTAATATTGCGGATTTTCCGTCATCTTGTCAGAAGTTCGTGCATTCGCCCGCGGAACTTGAAGTCACAGACGCGCGATCGCGGGAGTAGTTTCGTTTTATCTGCGATAACGGTCGGGGCAGAATGAAGGAAGGCGACATGAGAAAGAAGCAGGTCAGTACGGGTATCAGTTACAGGGAAAGAGGAACCTTATGTCGGCGAGGATGACAGGTGCAGGCGACACCTGTCAGGATTTATACAGCCTTCTCGCCGCTGTCGACCTATTCAATATCCACGCAACACTATCCACTCAAATGCGCGCGCATGATCTGCACTTTTAGACACGAGTGCGTCGGAGAACCGAATTTAGACGCCATGTTGCGCGTTCTACGCGCGAGGCCGCGCGAAACGTTCACATTTGTTTATGCCGCACACGGACAACGTGGAAACCGAGCGAGTCGTGGCTCAAAACCGGCAACACATATCCACCCTCGTGTCGGACAAAACCCCTTCCCGGGAGTGAAATATGTGAGACAGGACCGCCTCGCGGGATAATTCTGAATTATGTTTGTCCTCTCGTCTCTTCCAGAGTCTCGCATCGCGCGTTGCCCTTTTGTCGTGGGCTCGGGACCTTCTCGGGGTCGCCATTCTTATGACGCACCTTCGATTCGTTCCTGGTTCGTCTTCACGCTTAATGCATCCCACTCTCGCCGTCGCGTCGATCTTTGATCCTCTCGAGCGTCGATTCACCGGCCCCAAAATATTTCCCCCGGCCTCGAGTCAGAACGGGAACGGCCGGCGGAGAAGACCGCTTCACAGTCGAAAAGCGAGAAGTCGATGGAAGAAATGTTGTGATGTATCGGAGACCAGCGACGCCGTTCTTATTGTCGAACGGTGTTTCGAATTCAAATTTTTGGGAAACGTGTCAGATATAGCCTTACCGTTTGTACGTCAGTGAGCGACACAAGAGACGCACGCAAATAAATAATCTGTAATTCTCCTACTTTCACAACCGAACATCCAGTAATGTAGTTTCGTAGCGCAATACGCTCTTTGTAATAAGAATCCTGATATCCGCTTTGGACAGCCTGAACAAGACTGGACCGCTTTAACACGCTGACTGCCGTGCGTACTTTGCCGTATTAGAACGGCGATGCTATGAGATACTACAGCGTTTGACTGAATTATGCAAAATGTAAATAATGTGCAAGTATTGGAGACCAAAGAATCGCATCACTATTCTAACAATAACTGCATTTATAAAATAATTATTGCTACGCATTGCGAATATTTTAGATCATCATTCCGATATTTTGTGTTAACACGTTGAATGCCGTGCGTATTTTGCTGTATTAGAACGGCGATGCTATAAAATACTACAGCGTTTGACTGAATTATGCAAAATGTAAATAATGTGCAAGTATTGGAGACCAAAGAATCGCATCACTATTCTAACAATAACTGCATTTATAAAATAACTATTGCTACGCATTGCGAATATTTTGGATCATCATTCCGATATTTTATTTTAACACGTTTACTGCCGTGCGTATTTTGCCGTACTAGAACGGCGATGCTATGAAATACTACAGCGTTTGACTGAATTATGCAAAATGTAAATAATGTGCAAGTATTGGAGACCAAAGAATCGCATCACTATTCTAACAGTAACTGCATTTATAAAATAATTATTGCTACGCATTGCGAATATTTTGGATCATCATTCCGATATTTTGTGTTAACACGTTGAATGCCGTGCGTATTTTGCTGTATTAGAACGGCGATGCTATGAAATACTGCAGCGTTTGACTGAATTATGCAAAATGTAAATAATGTGCAAGTATTGGAGACCAGAGAATCGCATCACTATTCTAACAGTAACTGCATTTATAAAATAATTATTACTACCCATTGCGAATACTTTGGATCATCATTCGGATATTTTGTGTTAACACGTTGAATGCCGTGCGTATTTTGCTGTATTAGAACGGCGATGCTATGAAATACTACAGCGTTTGACTGAATTATGCAAAATGTAAATAATGTGCAAGTATTGGAGACCAAAGAATCGCATCACTATTCTAACAATAACTGCATTATATAAAATAATTATTGCTACGCATTGCGAATATTTTGGATCATCATTCCGATATTTTGTGTTAACACGTTGAATGCCGTGCGTATTTTGCTGTATTAGAACGGCGATGCTATGAAATACTACAGTGTTTGACTGAATTATGCAAAATGTAAATAATGTGCAAGTATTGGAGACTAAAGAATCGCATCACTATTCTAACAATAACTCAATTTATAAAATAATCATTGCTACGCATTGCGAATATTTTGGATCATCATTCCGATATTTTGTGTTAACACGTTGAATGCCGTGCGTATTTTGCTGTATTAGAACGGCGATGCTATAAAATACTACAGCGTTTGACTGAATTATGCAAAGTCTAAATAACGTGCAGGTATTGCAGATCCAAGGATCGCATCACTATTCTAATAACTGCATTTATAAAATAATTATTACTACCCATTGCGAATGTTTTGGATCTTCAGTAAAATCTCTTGCGCCGATGACCGGTGACCCCCGCGGCAGCCAACGTGTTAAAAATAGTACGTCGAGGCATAGAACAAACAATATCGTCATCTTCCCGGTATTCAGATTATCCGAATTAACGACGTAGATATACGTCGGGCGGTTCGGTTGTCCGGCACGTCGGGACGAACGATCAGGAAGACTGCAGCAAAGCGACGCATTCGTGGAAGAGGGTTTCGCTGCGGCGATGCGTCTCTCGATCTCGACCTCGATCGGCACTCTCGAGAGCGTCCCTTCTCGAGACCTGCATCGCGAGTCTTCCACAGAGCGAACAATTATTTAAAGGAGAAGCCGAAATCCAAAGCTGAAACGAACGAACGGAGAAACGAATGCACGGACGAATGTAGAGAAGGAACGAGGCCGTAGACAAAACGAAAAGTTCTCTGACTGGCACCGAACGAAGAAGGAAGAGTGGATGGTCGACGGAAAGGGAAAGAGTGAAAAAAGAGAAAGAGAGAGAGATCGGTCTGGGGAGGATAAGAGGAGGAGAAAGAGAGAAAAAAGAGATAGAAAAAAGGAGCACGCACTACCACCCGCTGGGTTGGACGAGACGCATGCGTGCGATCCCATGCCCATGGCGTTCCACGCTTGTGCCCATCCAGCTATCCTCATCCTCCTCACCCCATTCCCTCCTCCCTCCTCCCCCGTCGCATTCTCTTTTTCCTTCTTCAACTCGCCGCACCCCCCTCTCTCCGTCTCGCCGAGAAACGAAATCTGTGAATTTTTCCGGGCCCTCTCTGGAATTCCATGAAGCACCGGCGACAGGCCGTGACCCGCAGAGCCGAAGCGAAAAAGAGATCGAGGGTAGAATGTTCCACGTAACCCTCAAACGCGACCCTCCCTTTCGGAAATCTCGTCTCTTCTTTCTCCCGTTCCCCTTCCTTTTTTTCTTGTCTGGTACCTCTTTGCTCGCAGGCCGACATGTCACGGAACGAGATCCAGAGTTCGACGCACGCGGGGTGGTGACTTCGCGACTGCACGAGTTCATACGTCGGGACGATACCTTTTGACGTGACAAATAATATGTTCCGAGCCCGACATAGGGAAAAGGGAACGACGGCCGTTATACTTTCTTATTTATCATCGTTACGGTTTTCATGTTAATCTACCGCCGTACATCTTTGCTACGACAAAGCGAAAATCAGACTTCGATGCAATTTGCAATGAAAGCTTCTTGGCATGTGCGGGTTTGCTTTCGATTATTACCCAAAGGAAAAATACGGAACCTGTCCCTCGCTCGAACACGCTTTTCATTACCGTGTCCCGAGCACAGGGTCCACACGGTTTCTGGTAGACAGCAGCGCGATAATTTACGACGCTGCAATGGTCGTGACAAATCGTGTATGCAAACATTGTAAGGAGCTGTTCGATAAAAACGGTACCTTCTTGGGTCGTTTGCCGCTAATGCAATAAAACTTAACTGCTTCGAATCGTCTATCTTCTATGCGCTTTCGGTCTTTCTCTGTTGCTCGTGCTCGGCCGATCGAGTATAGGCACGCATACTGGAATACAATCGCGTTGTCTCACAGTACCGACAATTCTGTGTTTCTGCTTTCGGTACGGCTATTCGAACAGTATACCTCGGGAGTCATAAAGCCAAAGACAGACAAGCCTGAGAGCATGCGAAAGTAGAGGCTTCTGTCACCGTGACAATAAACATCGAGTTCTTTTTCTTAATCCGTCCAACGTTTTCGGCGAAACGCAATAAGGGGAAGTGCGAAGGGTGAAAGTGTGCTTCGATTGCTTTTCGAAAGAAGGACAGTTAAAACGTACATCCCTGCCTCTTACCCGTCGCACGTCCACGCGGCCGCATTCATCGTAATCGACGTACTTAATAAACCCACCTACGGCCGAAATCGGAAATTGAAAAGATCCAGAGTCGCGATACGACGTGTTTTCCGAATCGATCCTTCGGTATTAATAAGCCAGATATTCCGTTGGCATTCCACTCGACCGTCCCGTGTTCGTACGCGTGCGCGCTCTCCCGCTACGTTTAAACAAACTTTCAAGCATATTCCTCCTCCGCACTCGTCACCTTTCTATTATAACCCGCGCGCCCGATCGTCGGATCGGAGAACATCACGCCAGCATAAAATACCGCGAGCTGTCAACGCGTCTGTATATCCACGGAGGCATTAATCGCGCGCGATTACGCGAAGGATCGAACCTAAATGGACCACGGGCCAGTCGCGTGTGCGAGGAATAAAAGAAGCGCGCGGGAAGGAGAGAGGAGGCGAAGAACGTCCAGCCTCCCTGAATTATTTATGGACTTCACCTCGTTGTCCCATTTTATTATCCCCAGTAGGAGAGGGTGAAGGGAAAAAAACACGGGAAGATACGCGGTGGAAGAAGCAGAGGGAGCATCCCGTGTCCCGACATCGGACCTAATTATTATCTTGCCCCGCACAGGTACACCTGTAACTCCCGGGAGACATTATACGGAATCGCGCCTTCCTTCCTTTCCTCGTCGAACACGGCAGCGGTTTGTTCTCTCGCCGGGCTTCGGCGTCGCACTTCCAAACGCAGCGCACGACCGGGGAATGATATACAACCGACACCCCTTTATGACACGACAACTCGCCCAAACACGAGCTCCGAGACCGTTTCGCGTCACCTCTTTCGTTCCGCACCGCGGTGCCCTAACGGCGTATATTTATCCGTGGGCCATAACGCCCCCGAAGTACATAATGCCAGCTTACCTCCCATTACGACGAAAGCTCTAAACCGAAGCTCTCTATTAGCGAGTGCCGGTTCATAAATCTCCGGTAGAGTGGATATTCTTAAGTTTCGGGAGGAGGCGTCGGGCTTTCGTGGACGGGCCGATCCCGATGTACCAATTAAACGCTCAGGAGCGCACCAGAAACTCGACGGAGAACGCGGCGCCGCCTCACGGAATACAATTTATAATGCAATTTATCGCGTCGTTACGTCGACTCGTCGATGCGCCGCGCGTACGCTCATTAATTTATGCTAATTACAAATCGTCGGTACCGGGTCCGTGTGCGACCACCGATCATCGGGAGAGATCGAGAAAGAGAGAAGGGAGAGGCGAGGCGGGGAAGGCGGGACGCGGGGGGAAAGGGACTTTCGGATAAAGCGCCGAAAAGGCAGACCATCGCAATCTCCTCCGGATCCTCTACATATTCATGCGTCTTTAAAGTCAGTCCTTGGGACGAGAGCCGAAGGAAGGACAAAAAGAGGGCAGGAGGGAGTGTAAAGAGAATCCCGATTATTCATGACGAGGACGACCACTATACGCGATTCCCCTGCTTCCTGCGAGAGAATACTCGGGTTTGTTTGCACAGCGGATAGAAATGCGCGTTTCAGCGTACTCGGCCGATTGTCACTATTGCCTGCCGACACAGGTAAGATTCGTTTACCGTATCGAGGGGTGAAGAATGGCGTGGGTAATACCCCGGGATTGAACGTTGCCTGAAAAGCGAAACCGACTCTTGTGTACTATTCAGGAGAAAAATTGGGAAAACATTCTTCGGGGTGTTCAGCGTGTCTTCCCGGACGAAACATCCCAAATATGCCGGCTGTTCATTCAGCTCTGTTATCGGGGTAAATGTTTTTACGTGTCAGTAAAAGTGTAATAATAAAACTATTTTCGCATGTTCTACCATTTTCCAGTCATATACTTTAATTGATTGCGAACTTCATGCTGCCGATTTTCCTAAGTCCTTGCAATCCCTCTTTGATATCCTATAAGGGTGAGTCAAGCAAAATCGGTTTATTTACGTAACAAAAATAGTACCGTTCAAATTTCTGCGATTCTGTTCACCGCTCTTGACAATCAGCCGAGTATGATCAAATTATAAAAGAACAAGCAGATATTATCAGAGTCCTTTCAATGCATTTTGCATTTAATACAGTGTTCATCGCATTGACATCTGTGATGTGATCACAAAAATAATGTCTAAGAGGATTGCGAGCAAGGGCTCACAAATAGCACGTGATTTTCATTACTTCAACATGACGAGGAGCGGTTGGTTGGGCTTAGACTTTCCAGCTGATGAGGTAGGTAGAATCGGTAGTCCTGTCTTGTATTTCTCACGCACGCTCCTCCCAGCCATCTTTTGATTAATTGTCCTCGAATATCTGGGGTCACATGCCTACAAGTCGGAGCATTCCCCCTCTCGCTCACAGTTTCGCTTTCTCTCTTTCTCTTTCTCCCCACAAACTCGACTTGTCCGAACGAAGGGTTCGGTTACTTTCTTTCGTTTTGATTTTTTTTTAACACGACACGACCCCCTCTCATCTGTACGTCTTCCGCGTCCTCCGCCACGGAAGACTTTCAATTCGGTCCATATTTCACGCGTATGATATTTTTAAACAGAACGGAGAATGAGTAATAGCGGTTCGCTCTCCTGCCGAACCCCCTTAAGCATGGCGAGGCCAGATATAGCGCAACGTGCAATGTCAGAAACGAATTCTCCTCTTCCTGTAACGGTAAGTATTGACTCGTCAACTGAAAGCGGTCGCGAATTTTCCATCGGATATCGTTTCAAGCGTTGGTTCATTCCTAATTAAACATTTAACACTATGTTCCGTATTAAACGTAATGCATTGATCACTACCGTTTACCCACAACTGTAATATTTTTTGTAATTGTGTAATACGTCTGCATTTCGGTGCTAGTAAAACTGTACTGCATGAAATATGATGATATTTCATAGACGGAAAAACGGAACGGTCGTTCGAGCAGTGATTTTTGGAAAGCAGAACAGAAACGCAAAATCGCTGAGAAATTTCTGCACATGTCGCGATAACAACACGTATCGACGTCCATCCCCCGTCGTGTTCTCCATCCCTTAGCGGTGACGATTTAATTTCCTCGCAATTATCGAAAAATCTATCCGCGTCTGCCGAAAGTTTTCCCCGATGCAAATTGCCCGGTTCGTTTCCGCAAAATGATTCGGCACGGACTCGTAATAATTATTAATTATTGCCTCCCGTCGCCGTTCATTCCCGCTGATCGTGTAAAGTGAAACGTTATCTGCACAGGAATCTTCCGTTCACGGAAGAAAACGACAATATTCGCACGGCGACGTACGATCTTACCATATTTTGTATATCATGCATTTTGCATGAACATCTAGGTATTTCTGGATAACTGTATACTAGATAAATCCGGTCACGAAGCTCGTCCGTCATATCCCATCGACGATTCTCAAGTCTTCGACTTTCAATTCTTCACATTCGGTCTGCCTAATCCTTTGATGAACGATGGATGTACAATACCGCAAATTTTGGTGTTCTCGTCAAAATTGATGGTAACAGTTTTGAAATTAGATATTGTCGCTCGAGAATCTCTGTAAATTCCAGGTTGTCGCGTTCTTACTCTACAGAAACGATAATCAGATGTAAAATAGAAAATATGATGGAATTCATAAATAACCATCGAAACCAAGAATAGCGAACTGATCGAACTAAAAGACTGTTTGCTTCAAACAACAGCCCTACGTAATCTTTCATCGATTCTTTTCTTCATTCAAACTCTGGCGCAACGGTTCGCTTCTCTTAACACGTTGACTGCCACGGTGGTCACCGGTGGCCGGCGCAAAAGATATTACTAAAAATGCAAAAAATTCGCAATGAAGCCTATTTGCAATCTTATAAAAGCAATTGATATTGGAATGGTGCTTCAATACTTTGGCTTCCAACAACTCTGCGTTACCGTCATTTTGCACGATTTAATTATACTCTGCAGTATTTCATCGCATTACATTTCCAAATGTACCACACCGCATTCTTTAACACATTTACTGACACCGGTGACCGGCGCAAAAGATTTGATTAAAAATGCAAAAAATTCGCAATGAAGCCTACTTGCAATCTTGTAAAAGCAATTGATATTGAAACGGTGCTTCAATATTTTGGCTTCTAACAACTCTGCGTTACCGTCATTTTGCACGATTTAATTATATTCTGCAGTATTTCATCGCATTACATTACCAAATGTACCACACCTCATTATTTAACGCATTGACTGCCACGGTGGTCACCGGTGACCGGCGCAAAATATTTTACTAATAATGCAAAAATTTCGCAATGAAGCCTACTTGCAATCTTTTAAAAACAATTGACATTGGAACGGTGCTTCAATACTTTGGCTTCCAACAACTCTGCGTTACTTTCATTTTGCACGATTTAATTATACTCTGCAGTATTTCATCGCATTACATTTCCAAATGTACCACACCGCATTCTTTAACACATTCATTGCCACGGTGGTCACGGATGACCGGCGCAAAATATTTTACTAAAAATGCAAAAAATTTGCAATGAAGCCTACTTGCAATCTTGTAAAAGCAATTGATATTGGAACGGTGCTTCAACACTTTGGCTTCCAACAACTCTGCGTTATCCTCATTTCATACGATTTAATTATACTCTGCAGTATTTCATCGCATTATATTCCAAATGTACCACACCGCATTCTTTCACACGTTGACTGCCACGGTGGTCATCGGTGACCGGCGCAAAAGGTTTTACTAAAAGTGCAAAAAATTCGCAGTGAAGCCCACTTGCAATCTTGTAAAAACAATTGATATTGGAATGGTGCTTCAATACTTTGGCTTCCAACAACTCTGCGTTACTTTCATTTTGCACGATTTAATTATACTTTGCAGTATTTCATCGCATTACATTTCCAAATGTACCACACCGCATTCTTTAACACATTCATTGCCACGGTGGTCACGGATGATCGGCGCAAAAGGTTTTACTAAAAATGCATAAAATTCGCAATGAAGCCGACTTGCAATCTTGTACAAGCAATTGATATTGGAACGGTGCTTCAACACTTTGACTTCCAACAACTCTGCGTTATCCTCATTTTACACGATTTAATTATACTCTGCAGTATTTCATCGCATTACATTTCCAAATGTACCACACCGCATTCTTTAACACATAAAGCCTATTTGCAATCTTGTAAAAGCAATTGATATTGGAATGGTGCTTCAATACTTTGGCTTCAAACAACTCTGCGTTACCGTCATTTTGCACGACTTAATCATACTCTGCAGTATTTCATCGAATCGCAAATCTAACGTAGCAAAATACGCTTGGCAGTCAACGTGTTAAAAGACATCCCGACAATATCGAGAGGTCAATAAACACGAGTTGGACCGTGAGGCTTACCGAGCTTAGCAAAGAGCGTACAATGTTTCTGCTCCACCTAATCGCCGATGTCCGTGGATTCCGACCTACGGTGCCGTGCGGTACGCACGTGTCCCTTGAAAATGCGACTTTATAATGGGATTAGGCGGGTTGCAATTCGGATTATAAATTGGATTATGGCGGCACCGTTAACCACTCCGGGCGCGGGCCTCCTCTGCGTTCTGCCATTTCTCTACCTCGCTGCCGACATTTTATATGGGCTCGTTCGGACGCGCAATTTGAGCGACGACACGACTTTCACTGTCATTTTACCTGAACGTCGAAGGAAACGACGGCATCTTTGAATTGGGCGTCGAAGCGTGGAACGGTTCCCGGAAAAAATCTTTATAATCCGCTTTATATTGACTGCACCAGCTAACCCTTCGTTTTCTGCAGAATCGTACAGAATAATGACACGAAATTCTCCAACTGCCAGTTTTGACCTGAGCTTAATAATATAGCGCACATATTGGACGGTTGCGGAGGTGTCAGTGCTTTCAAATTGTCATGGCACGTTAATATTACTCGATCGTTTGTTAGTACTTATTCGAATTATTCTACTGAACTGCCTCTCAGTACGATTCAGAGGAAATGTGTCCGTACGTGGCACTGCGTAAGAGAATGTGAAGGATGCGCGAACGAAGCTGGTGGTTTTAACATTCATTCTGTTCCATGACTCATCGAGAACAATTTGCTTCGTCGCCGTCAGACAATAGGCGACGAGCGTTCGGTGAGTGAGAGACTAGGAATACCTAGACCCCATGGAAGCGCGTTTTCAACAGGTGCGCCGTGGCCGGTTGTACGGTCTGAAAATTATAAAGTCTCAAGCGAGTAATCGTTAATTACGGGTTTCTTTCGAACTTGAAAAGCGGAGCTCGCTCGCAGTTGCACCATTATACGACGCGTCTCGAATTTCGAGTGGTCCCTAGCACCTTCCGATCCTCAGCGGACAAATCGGACAAGACGGAGAGGACAACAAGCAGCTCAAACGATCTTCGTTATCAGGTTTAACTATCGTCGTTCCTCACTCGTTAAGCGCGTTCCTCAACGCTGTACCCTCGAAACTATGTCGAAGCTGATCGTACCATCGAACAAACTCACGAAGATCGAAGATCAATGAGCAGCTTTAACTATCAGAACTAACGCGCTGCCCTCTCTCACACTGTTAACATTCAGTCAAACTCATAAGATAGGGTAAATCACCGTGCAAACGTCACATCAAACAAAACCCTTCAAACGATTTATCTCCGAAACAATTACAACCTTCAAATTCGTGCCTTCTCAGTAGCTTACACTTCAAAAGCCCCAATAGCCTGTACCCATCTAACTGAAACAAAATCCACTAACATCTACATTGAAAATAATACATAACGCACGTATCGAGCCGAAATGTTAACATCGGTCCAAACTGACAGAAAACGTCGATGACCGTACTTTGCAATATCACACAAAGGGCCTCTTGATTCGCCGGTTCCGAGTATCAAATTCAACGTATCGAAGTCGGGCACACGACTCTCTCACGCACAGAGGGAACAATACCGCCGGGCAGGAAGGAGGTGAAGAAAAAAAGTACGGGGAAATAGAAGAAAAGGAAGGAAAAAAAAAGAGGAGCGCGCGCGCTTCGGAGTCGGAGGTGAAAGGGAGGAATGGAAGGGTCAGAAGAGAAAGCAGGACCGTAGGGATCACCCGCGGGCTTGAATAATGGCCGGCAAAATGCGGCCTGCCCACCCCTTGCTACGCTTTTTAAAAGTGCGCACTGCCAAAGAACCGGGGGGGAGATAGTCGAACGGCGTGCACAGACAAGCGGTTGAGGATTGTGGCGTGGGGGCGTTGTGTGAGAGGGTGGAGGTCAGGATTTCAGTTTTCAGAGGCCCGGAGGTAACCCGCAGCCGTCAAATGTGGGCGGACAAGGGGCATTTCACCTGCTGTCAGGGTCAACCGCCACTCTCTTCTGCCGGGCGGCGTCTCGCGGCCCTTGAATTTCACTAATTCTTTTCGACGAGCCGTCAGTCTGCGCGCCGCAGAATGCGGAACCGATCTTCTGGCACGTTGCGCAGAGCTCTTTTCCGCGCCATTATATCGATTCGACCTCGAGCCGGGCTATGGGTTTCGCTGGGCATTCAACGATCTCGAATGAAAACCGCAGCCATCAGTGAAGAGTCAACTCTGAGCAGGCGCCTTTGTATTTTTTACCTGTCGCTAGTTGCCTCACACGGCACTGAGTAGCGCAAACTGGTGATAGTCGGTATTGATACCTCCTTCGATTATGGTGCTAAGAACGTTCACGTTGCGCTTATGAATAATTGCGTTGCACGGCGCCACGTATGTTAGTTGTTTTATTTATAGCTTTGATACGTTCGGTCAAATGTTACTTGGCTGTTAGCATTTTGTATTGATAAGAACATGCATAACGATTTGACACAATGTTATTAATGTTATCGTTGCGGTAATGCTAACGTATTAGAACGTTCCTCGTGAAAGGTCAATTATGTTTTCGGAATAGCCGCGGGCATTATCACCCTGTTTAAGAAGAATGTTTCGGTGCATCCTGGTATTTTTCAAAATAAGAGGGGACTAGTGACATATCTCTGTGGATCGTCATTATCTTCGAAGAGACGGCGCCTCTCGTACATTCGATCGTCTCGATATGAGAAGAAAAATCACCGAAAAACCCCGCTGTGTCCACCTTGCGGACGACACATTGGCGTAGACGGTAGGCTAGTAGGCGAGGCCAATGGTGTCGCCTCTGACATCGTAAACATTTTCCCCGCCGAACGATGATTAATGATACACCTACTAATCCACCGGGGGTGCCGTGTCATCGTACATTCAGCGATAAACACAAACAGCTCTATTCATGCCATTTCGCCAAAGCTACAAAGGCCTCGTGACTGCTTAAAAGATGGAAACTTAACCGGTACTTTGAAACTGTGAAAGGCCTTTCTTCTTATTCAATAGACACTTCTGTGTATCGTAAAGGAACCCTGTAATAGGTCGCGATTATAAATTAGGTACGGTATTTTTCAGATCTACATAATGAATCGCTGCTAATGAACCGTAGTACAAATGAAGTAGTACTATAAACTTTATTCAGGCACTCACTACGCAAATACGGCACAAAATTATAGAATTCTCGTGGTAATATTGCTCCGCTTTCTACAATGTAATTATACGTTCGATCCAGTGGCACTCGCGTAAAACCGCGAACATTCAGTCCTCTGCCACAAATTTGCCGCAACGAAGTGTCTGTAGATCGTTCTTAAATGATGTCATCGAAGCGGAAGTGCGCCAGCTCCCGTCGCAATTAGCTCTTATCGTAACGAACGCGATGGCGTTAACCAAGCGCGGAGCTGCTGGCCAACGGCGAAAGAATTAAAAGTTCGACAGCTGTCCAGGGCGATTCGTTACCGGCTTACCTTATCTCCTTCTCTCACAGATCCACCAGCACACGTAGGCGATAAAGGTTTCCGCCGATTAAACAATAACTAACGCCCCGCATTCACTTTCCTCCGACTGTCTACAAAGTCTTCTTCACTCCTACTCCTCACTACCTCTCCTTTCTTCTTACGCGATATTTCGTTTTTTCTTCGCTCTCGGTACTCGTTGCTTCTTTACCCACGTATCATACATATGCAGAGCGTGGCGGATCGTTCGATTCCGTGCCTCGACTACCGCGGATATTTTCCATTTATGCAAATACCCCCGCTGCGTGCCGTGCCGCGAGACGCTATCGCAATTAGAGTCGCAGCTGTAACCGCACGCATAAGGGTGTCGTAACTTCGGCAAAGAGGCTTTCTCGTGTAACCGGAGACGATACTAGAACCTCTTACTGACCTTAAACGAGGAATATTTTGCGCCGTTGCCCACTTCGACTAATGTGTTAAGTGGTATGCGCTGTACGCGCTCCTCGTACGTGCGCTTATAGCACATTCGCGAACAGGAAAATTCTCTACTTTCGATTCAGCGTCTGTCCGTAGTCTAATGACGAGGGGCCCGATAAACGACGAGCCAGTTGGTCGAACGACCAGCTGAGATTTACTGATAGTTAAACAAGATCGTCGATCCGTGACGCGTACGACACACTCGTACGGATGGAAGTTACAAATTCCAGCTTCTTCTCAGTCTTCCGCTTTGCCACCGCGCCCGCCTAGATACGTTAGCGGCCCCGTCTCGTAAAGAAAATCTGCCGGTCAGATTACGCGGGTGATTATCGGTGCAAACGCTTCCGCTGAAAATTGTACTCTAGCGCTGGGTGCGCGTGCTCCAGTTCCGGCCGAATAACGACGAAGATACCCTAAGACCGGTTAATGCGCGCAATCCTCGGAAGCGCGCGCTTAGCTGAACGCGAATAGTCTCGCGGGGAACGGGATTCCAGGCAGCGGGAAAAATTGCGGCGGCAAAAATTGTGTCGGGATACGCTTCTGAATTGAACAGTTTATGCCTCGTTAACGCGCATTACGACTGCGGATCGATTTCACGCCAATATCCGATCGTAAGCAATGCCGGGTACACGGTGGCATCGACGTCGCGCGGAAATGAAGGAGGTAGGAAGAGATGGGGAGAAAAAATGAGGGGAGCCTCGAGAGTCGCGGGCCTCCTTAATCGATATCCTAATAACTTAGGGATAATCGTGTTAACCTATCGGCCTTACCCGAGGCGCGTCAAGAGTGTATGCACGCTCGCGAATACGTATACGAATGCACATAAATGCAGGAGTGCGCTTGCGAACACGCGTTCAAGTATGACGGTACACGCACGAGAGGAAAACGGATGAAGAGACGAAGGGGAAACGGTGAAAGAATTCTCCCTTTGTGTTGGTACACGGGCACGGCGCTCATTTGCACCGGTACCATCTCGCGGTGCCTACCGCTACGCCGTATCTCCGCATTATTATGATAAAATATTTTTTCGGCCATAAATACACGTCCGGGACGCAGAGACCCCCGCCGTGAGGGCCACCCGACGCACGTTGCGCCACGATAAAAGCGCATCGTGTGTACGTGTTGCACGTGCACTCACCCCGGCACAGGCGCGAGCGCACTTGCATCGTGCTTACGAATGCACACCTTCGACGAATGACGACAAACACGCGCACGCAGTGGTAGGAAAGGAAACGAGCGGATGGACGATACCGCGAGTAATGACCGGAGTGCGTTAGGATTGATCCTTAGAAACGCACATGAACGGTTATTAGAAAAATAACGGACGCTGTTGAACGCGTGGAACGTGTTGACCGGGGACCACCTTCGAGCGAATAAGTTTCCCGACGAGATTGAATATGAATGCATAGCTCGCTAATGTCGTTCGCGCGGTATTTTGCATGTCACGTTGCGTAGCGAATAATTCACTCAACCGCGGGATGGTACAAGTTGTGTTACAGCACCGACATTTACAGATATACGATCAGGCGCGAAATATGTGCGAGAAGAGCTTTTAGCTGCACGAACAATGCCGCAAAGTCGTGTTGCGGATGGAAACGAAAAGGTAAATATTTAGCGGGGGTTTCCTTCGCGTGATATCATCTGATGCACAGAGGATCGTGTTAAGACATTAACGAAGTCTAGGAGAACTGAAAGGTCATCGTGCGAGGTAAGTTACGACGACGTTTACTCCGCAAAGGACCTACTAAAACGTATCGGACCATGAAAGACGTTCATAAACGCGAGTAGTACACGATATATCGCCGAAGCGTTTTTATACCAGCGGCCGCTTTATAATTCAGAGTGCCGCACCCCCGGCCAACTACAGTTCGAGCGAACGAATCGCCGTGTTTGCGTAACCCGACAAAATATACAGATCGAATTCGGAGTGATTTGTTTGTTCTACCGTTGGAGATTTTCTTCGTGATCGCGCGCCTAGGTGCGCGCTCGCGTGCGAAAATAAACATTTTTCGGGATGGAGCTTTTTCGTGCCGGCCCCTCGTTGTCACGGAGCATATCGATATACGTAGAGCGTTGAACAATTTTAAACGCGGAGACTCGACGCTCATTCCTACCCTCCCTCCTTGATGGGGAAACTATTAACTCCCGCATAACTCATCTTTCTGTCCCATCAGCCAAATTGCTGTTTCGATCGGAAAAGACCTCTCACCTATCGCTTCTACCCTTCTTCGTTGCGCCAATACGATCGCACCCTCCTCTACTGCGATATTCCGCGCAATTTCGGTTTTTTTCATCGATAACTTGTACGCCCGACGCTGCGCGCGTGTTCAAAAGCTCGTGATTCATGAAAAATCGCGACCCGACGTATATTTTATTTCATCACCGACGTCGAGCGAACGAACGCCTGCGAGCGCTTAATTGCCCTGGCGTCGATGAATATTTCTCGTCGCCCATCTACTTGGCCCGAGCGACGCCAAAAAAAGCGAATCGGACAAAGTGCGCGATCATCGCTCCAAATTCATCATCCCGACGCGCGATGATACTTATTTCGAAAGTTCGTACGACTTGCGGCGTAGCGTTCCTTGAAATGTCCCTCCAGGCAGAGGCATCGGATTTCAGGGTTCTCGAATCCGAACCCGGGACATCCCGCGGACGGGCATACCCTGGGAGGGTCAACCGCAGAGTTCCATCTTTTTTTCCTTCGGACGCCCCTCTCCCCATCACTTTTCGTCTCGCTGCTGCCCGCTCGCCGCGGGGATGCCCCGAATTCCGAAAACGAGCCCGCGCTCCACCGTGGGCGGATCGTAGCCCATAAATACTCGCGGTGTAAACACGAGTCGCCGAATGTTTGGCCAGCCAGAGCAGCGACGTGCAGCCATGCCACGGATTCGATCGTCTGATGTAAACCCTTTGGGAAAATAAACTGAAGCGGCACGGCGACCACGATGACGATCACGACGAGGACGAGGAGTACGAACATTTTCACTCGCGTGTATCGAGTTTGCTCTAACGTCGGCCCGAGTAATTACGCTCGGGCACGAGATACGCCGTGCAAATTAATAATTCTTCGCGCCGGCCTGTCCTTCTGCATATTAATAATCCCACCGGCGCAAATGCAAACGACCGTTCCTCCAGTCGACCCTCTTTCCTGTCACTCGCGCGAACTCGGGCTCAAAAAGCCACGCATGGACTTCCGTCGCGCACCCGGTTATCGGAATCTGTGATTAACGTCGACCGATCGATTGTTACTCGTAAGACTCATGAACGTCGCTCAAGAGATCGCTATCTGGTGCCGTTTTGATCGGCCCGACACTGCGCGCTGCTAAACGTATGTCGGCGGTACGAAAGTGAAAGACGCGCGAGGAAAGTTTAAAGACGGACAACGCTGCGGATTATCGAAATCGTCGAGATATCCGAGAGACTTTCGAAATTCCATAATAATCGATATGATTGAATATTTGCAAGGCTGCTGATTAAATGCTCATCGCTAATATCGCCGTATTATGTAACCAGGTAAACAGACGGTGGAAAAGAAACTGTAAGAACGATACGCGTTAATTAACGTTTTATCGTTATTACTGGCGATTGTTGCCTTTTTCATTATACGGCTCTATCTCGCTGTATTTTTCGCTCGCCAAGTTCATAATTCAGCAGTTAAGACCCCGCAGTCTTGCGCAACATCTAACGTTTTTAAGACTTTCCTCGAAGGTTCATTCGAGGCTCTACCAAGCAAGACTGATCATAACTCGGGGAATATTATACCCGCGTCTCGTTACGGTCTGACGTATCAAGCCATTGGCCGATTAGCGAAAATTGATGCAAGCGTTACGAATTCCGTTAGCCTTCGTAACGAAGGCAAGACTCCTGGGCCAATAAAGTTGAGCGCGGGGAACAAAGAGCCTACCGTGCATGTACGAGGCTCACCTTTGCACATTAGGATCCTATCGAGGAAAATGACTGCAGACGATCAGAACGGCTCAGTTCGATGGAAATCGCTGTTATTGCTTAATTATGCAAGGATACGAGCGTATGTTGTGCCGGCAGTTATGACAAAGCGAAAGTTATCGTCCTGCGAAATTGGCGTGCAATTTTCATAGAATGCGCACCGACGGCATCGCTGTGCGCAAATATGAGGCTTGCACGTGCGGGCATACTGACGCATAATAAACGGTTACCACCTCGTTACGCGTTCGAAAAAAGTCCCGACGGAATGAACGCCTTCTCCCCCCGATTCGCTTACGACGCTAAAACTCTTAGCGTGCGCGCAATCGGAAACATTCCGCTGTGAGATTCCATTATGCGCGCCGTTTAAAAATAATCAGAGAGATCGACTCCTCGTGGATTCGCGGAATCACTCTCTCGCGAATTGCCGCGTCGTGCCACCTGCCTTGTTTCTTGTTTCTTTTGTCGGGAAAGTATCATCACTATCGCACCCTATCACTCTTACATAAAGCACGGTCGTGTGCAAACGAATAGACAGAGAAAGATGGATAAGTAAATGAGCCTTCATCCCGATGCAATTGTTTTATTGACGCTTCGTATTGATAACTGATACCCGATTATCGGTGTGACATTACGCGTGCAAAGTTGCTACTTTATCGCACCTGATCTTCGCCGTATTTAATATCTCTTATCTGCTTTGGTAAAACCGAGATAGAACGCGATAAATCATTTTCTCCCGTAAACAATTGAATTCTGTATATCTGCGGCGTAATGAGCGCGCGGTAACGTAGAATATGCGCATACATTATAATACAACAATTCGAAGGCAGGCTTATAGTCCGATGCGAATATATTGAAATGGGAATGAATACCGATTTTGGAAAATTAACAAATGCCAGCTAAAATCTATGCGCAAAGAAAAAATATTGACGAAGTTCAGGAACGGACGTATTTGTTTGGAAACTCTTTATGACCTGTTACCCTTATGTTCGGTATTGCGTAATTCACTTTAAGCAAGCGTAAAACAAATGCTTATACACGTTTCTGGCTTGTATACGCTGACAAACCATGTACGGTGACTGTATAGTAACTCGAAGTTGATTGCGTTTGGAACATTCGCAGTTCATGTCCCGATCAAGGAAAAAATTCCCTTTGACTATCGCATTATATCGCGTTACCCGATTCCTTTGACACAATTAACCTGACAATCCATTCAAACTCGCGTCTGTCGTTTCACTTGTCACAGAAGTAGGCGAAACGACCGCCCGGCGAGAAAACTGAAATAGACCGACCGCTCAAAATATCATTTCGTGCACGGATCATTTCTATGGAGTATCATTATCCCCCGGACAATGTATTCAGTCCGCGCATCCATTAATTAGGCCCGAGGAGAGCTGCGTGGCCCGGCGAAATAAAGAGAACGCTCTCGGGTTTCACGATGATACGCTTACATCGTGCTAATTGATTTGTAAGCGGCGGCATAATAACATTCTGTCAGAAGACCAATCTAACCGCCCACAAAAGTACTAGCGCTGAGTGCTGCTCTCTCTCTCTCTCCCTCTAAATCTCCCCCCGCCTTCCATCTATCCGTTCTCTTTCCTACCCATCCTTTAGATCTTCCTATCTTCCTTTATCCTGTCTATACTCGCACTTTCCATCTCTATACATAACTTCCGGCGAGTATTATAATTACACGTGTGCCAGGGTGATCGCGCGTACGTGTAATCATTCCGGCTCTCTTTCCCCGTAAGAAGATCTATGGGACAGTTGACGCGCGTTCGCCGGGGCGAAAATACAATCGTCGTTGCGCGCCGGCGGGTCAGTACGGACCCAGTAATTACACGCGATTCGCCTAATCGTAAAACGGAATGCTAAGCGCAGAGTTGTTATTCCGGAGGCCTCGTCACCGTGCGCGAGACGTTCCCTGTAACGCGTCATAAATCAGCCAGCTCGTAGAGGCACGAATGCGAGAACAGGATAGACGTAGATGGAAATAGAAAGTGAGAGAACGAAAGAGATCGACGGTAACGACGAGAAACGATAGAAATGGGAAAAAGAGACGCTCGCAAGGGTATCCCCTAATATTCGCTGTGTCTTTCGCGCAAATCATTTACTCCGACCTATCTTGATCGATCCCTTCGTCGCGGTGTTCTGGTCCATTTCCAGGAATCGCGAACGAACAAGGAAGATCACGAGTCTCATATGCCGCGGCGCGATTTGTAATTTGATACAACAATTGCTATTGATATATGACCATATTATACCTTCACCCTCTAGCCATGTCGGACCGACGCGATTGAAAACTCCGTTAATCGAGCATCGGGACTTCACTCGCAACGACGCGTTTTCTTCCGAAATCCACACGATCTACGTATCATGGCTTCGCGGCTCTGCGTAGGTAAAAGATGCCGCCTGTTGGTGCGCGAGGGTCACAGGTGCAGTTTGGGCGCGACCCGTATCGCGATCACCTTCGGAACTTCACCTGCTCGAGCGAAAACTGGCGAACCGCGAGGCGGTGAGAAGAAGCTATAGTGGGCGGGTGGAGATAGAGAGTATCGAGGGAGAACCGGCGGCAGGTTCGAGAGGGCTGAAATGGCAAGGCATGCTTGCACTTCGGCGGCACGGAGACAGGAAAAGTGAGAAAGGATGCAGGCGAAAAAGTAAACGACGGTCCAGGAGTAAGAGTGCAGAATGGGAAAGGGTAGAGGAGCAAAGGAATGCAGGGGCGCGAATCGCGATCAGCTTCGTCAGAAAACTGAAGAGAAGAAGCGGCGACGAAAGAGAGAGGATGCCTGCAATTTCGGGCGCGCAGGCGAAAAAGTAAAGGACGGTCCAGGGGTAAGAGTGAAGAATGGGAAAGGGTAGAGGAAGTCAACGAAGGAGAGAGAATGCAGTTTGGGCGCGATCCGCATCGCGATCACCTTCGGAACTTCACCTGTTCGAGCGAAAACTAGCGGACCGCGAGGTGAAGAGAAGAAGCTGTAGTGGGTATCGAGGGAGAACCGGCGGCAGGTTCGAAAGGGATAAAATGGCAAGGCATGCCTGCATTTCGACTCCGCGGAGGCAGGAAAAGTGAGAAAGGGCGCAGGCGAAAAAGTAAAGGACGGTCCAGGGGTAAGAGTGAAGAATGGGAAAGGGTAGAGAACGGCGACGAAAGAGAGAGGATGCAATTTGGGCGCGACCCGCATCGCGTTCACCTTCGGAACTTCACGTGCTCGAGCGAAAACTAGCGGACCGCGAGGTGAAGAGAAGAAGCTGTAGTGGGTATCGAGGGAGAACCGGCGGCAGGTTCGAAAGGGATAAAATGGCAAGGCATGCCTGCATTTCGACTCCGCGGAGGCAGGAAAAGTGAGAAAGGGCGCAGGCGAAAAAGTAAAGGACGGTCCAGGGGTAAGAGCGAAGAATGGGAAAGGGTGGAGGAAGGTGGCGAAGGAGAGAGGATGCTGTTTTGGGCGCGACCCGCATCGCGTTCACCTTCGGAACTTCACGTGCTCGAGCGAAAACTAGCGGACCGCGAGGTGAAGAGAAGAAGCTGTAGTGGGTATTGAGGGAGAACCGGCGGCAGGTTCGAGAGGGCTGAAATGGTAAGGCATGCCTGCAATTTCGACTCCGCGGAGGCAGGAAAAGTGAGAAAGGGCGCAGGCGAAAAAGTAAAGGACGGTCCAGGGGTAAGAGCGAAGAATGGGAAAGGGTAGAGGAAGGCGGCGAAGGAGAGAGGAAAGGTAGAGGACGAGCAGGACAAGGAGGAAGAGGAGAAGAAGAAGACGAAGTCAAAGTCTGGACAGCACGAGGCTGCGCCTCTCTGCGCTCGGAGGAGGAAGAGAGGAGGCGAGAGCAGAAGAGAGCGGCCGGCGTTAAAAAGAGAGAGAGCCTTAGTGCTCCGCCCCAGGTACACGACCAACATGGCCGCTGAGGGACGGATTGGCGGAGGCCAGCCACGACGCCGACGTCGTCGTGACGCCCGCGCTTCACTCAGCTCGACTCAAACTCAGCAGACTTCGCTCGCTTCGGCCCCTACGGCACTCCTCCTCGTCGAAACGGTCGCCGCCCACCCTACACATTCCCCCACATTCCCCCGCGCTTCTCTTCGAGCGACGCTCCGCGAAAGCTACTGCATTGGCGATGTGTGAGATCATACGTGAGATTCCACTAAGCGGACGCGTGTGAGTGCCTAGAAGGAAAGGTCGCTTGCGCTTAGCTACTTTGGAAAATCTACCGATGCTCAACTGCATACGAAGTATAGAATTTACAGACGGATGTACAACTTCATACGCATCGAGTAAGGTGTGTTTCTGGAATTTCGAGAACGCGGTGCTGGTCCTTAAGCTTCCTCATTTACCCTGCGCAGATAGAGTGCAAGCTAATAGGCAATACGAATTTCTATGCATGATGTGCGCGCACAGGCGTGATGCTCCATGTTTATATGGAAAAGTTTATGAAAGGCAGTCGTCTGTTAGTTTGTTTGTGCTAACGAATGAGATATGCAGTATATACAACTCTGCGAACTATCTATCCGTTAATATGCGATTGATCACGTTGGTATGTGTTCGGTAAACGAATTAAACAATTATGCTAATTGCCCGAGTATTCAATACCATTTTACTGTATTTCTATTTGAATGCCAGTTCATGCGCAGTGTCGTTTATAAATTTGACACGTCGAATTCATATTTTTTTATGTAATGATAAAAATCAGTGCTCAGTTGAGGAGTATGTGGAAACGTGTGACAACGAGCCAGTTTTAATATCGACGAACGAGTTTGTAGAATGGTTTCGTTAAACGCGAAAGTAACGGAATTGCTTTTAATGTTGACAGGCAACAGTTTTCATAGTTCATTGCAACGTCGGGCTTTTAAAATGGTAATCCTCGCTGTTCGGTTAACGTATCGTCGTGATAAGTATATATAACTGTTGCTCTTCTCAAGCTATATCGCGAGGAGAAAAAAAGGAGGAACGACAGAGGACCACCTGTTGATACCTCGCAGTCGATCGATATTTATGTACCGTGAATTATTGCTAAAAACTCATGAGGATTAGCATAAATTTGCTATTTCTCAATCGATCCGATACTCCGCATTGCGTGTACACTTTCGAAAAACCTGTTAAAAAAGTTTTCACAGTATACAGTTCACTTTCAGAGAATATCGCACTGAAGTATGGGCAATCATTTAGGTTAAAACTGATTTATCACCGTCGCTATCAGCATTTTATTTTAACACCTCAAAATGATCTTTTTCGTCAAGTTGCATCGAACAGTAAAATAAAGTAACACGTTTTTTATGTCATTAAAAAGACTTGAATTTTCATTCGACAAAACGTTGTAAACCGCAATCTTTGACTTTCGCAGGATTCTGTGCATAAGAATTATATTGAAATTACCGATTTACAACTCCTATAAAACGACGAATTAAAAACTTCAGCGTTTGGAATGTTCGCAAAGAAAACACGAGCAATTGAGACTATCTTTCACCAATGGGTTAAACAACCGAAACACAACAGGTTAACATATCATTTTTAAATAATAGAACGGGAAATGCCCAAGAATATTTTGAGAAAGGCGCACGACCATTGACGGGGAGCTCAGATAATTCGCGAAAGATAGTATCTATAACTAGTAATAGTACTTATAAAAACCTGAACAGGTGGCAATGATATTAGATTCGCAAGCAGTTGATAAAATGATCCTCTCCGCAGTAGAATCACCTACACACACGAGCTTAACATTCTTTCTGTAACACACGACAGAATCGGGACAACGTAAATATATTTAGTATTCGCGTATGATGACCACGAAAAAATCGAATATTTTTCCACATACACGCTCTGCACGATTCATACTAAAATTACAAACACCTTCATTAATATAGGTTAATCAATTGCGCTTTGACGTAATCATTTTGCACAACAGCGTAAGTGTTTTATATAATATAAGTGATATAGCAATTGGAAATAGTTAGGGAATAACACATTTTTTGCTGCTTACTCATTTAATCGTTTTCTAGCTCAACTAATTAAGTTACGTTAACGACGATGATTATACCTCCTATCTTTACTTCACAGGTAACAGCACTTGACTGTCAGAAATAAAGCGCCATCATACGTGGTACCACTGAACTTTCGTAAACGAAATCACCCACAACTGTAGATAGACGATAAACTGTTTCTATGGAAACATTGCCAACACATGTATAGAAACACAGCCCACAGAACTCAAATAAGGTAAACATATATTTCGGACTTTGCTTTATTGCTCGCATAGGCAAAGAGTCCGATATCATTTTTGTATTGCAATGCAACGTTATCGGCAAAGTCTAGAAAAATACAGCACCGCCACCTACAGTGAGAAACGATTGTACAGGTGAAAAATGACCTGCAAAATGGGGTACAAAAATAAGTGCTCGTCAGCCAACTGAGCTTTTTAGTTATGGAAGGAGGGTGCGAATAGATTGAGAGAAATGCTAACCTCACTAAACAATTTGAACTACTTCCGGAGAGAGTATGCAGGCGCAAATACGTTGAGACTAAATGAAAAATACACGTGATGCAACTGAAATAGGCATGTCACATAGTCTGCAAGAAACATAGCCAAGAATGCCGTCGCGGGAGAATAAGTTCAGTTCCACTCTGGCCCCACCTACGTCGAATCTAACGTCCACACAGAAGTATGCTACTTGCCTGCCCCATACCTACAGGGTGCGTCGCAAAACTCCGGACAAATCAAACATTTTGTTGAAACATAATTTTCATTGCAATAATAGAAAAGTAACCATTTTTTTTTATTACTGTATTGTTTGTTGAGTCATAAAGAAAACATTCGTTCAATATAACCCCCCTCTACTTGAATGACCGCCTTCATTCTCGGTCTGAATCTGTCGCAGGTCCGTTTTAACGAGCCTCGAGTCATATCGGCGAATGCCGTTTCAATAGCGGCTCTTAATGATGAGACATTAGGATGTCTGGACTTGTTGGTGACCCTTTCAATCACGTTGCATACATAATAGTCGAAAGGATTTAAATCTGGACTGTTGGGAGGCAGAAAAGCAGGTTACAGCGTTCAACTCGCTTTGTCCTGGCAGCTTCGGAAAGCATCTGTCTCACTTTTATCGCATAAGACTTGTAGCGGAGGTCCTCCTCCTAGATTCGACGCATAGTTTTTTCGCTTACACCCTAAATCGACGACAATTTTCAGATCGACTGCCCTGGATCCTCAAAAATGAGCTCCTGAGCCCGTTTAATGATTTCGGGCGTCCTAACAACGCGCTCCTTTGAGTGACTTTTCCTGGCCGGTGTTGCAAAACCTTCGCTGGACTTCTCAGACTCGTTATATCTCGCGACAACATCATACACAGTCGATCTTGGGTATCCGAAGAATCGAATCATTTCTGTCGCTGTTCGCCCAGCGCGAATACTTTCGATAATCGCGGTTCTTCGATTATACTCTGCACTTTGGTATAACATAGTTACAGTTTCGAGGTTATGAATGTTTATTACGTGCTTCAAATTATTTGGTTGCCAATAGCGACATCTCCAAGTGGTATAGAACGGCGGGAAATTTAAATTGAATTTTGTCCGGGTTTTTGCGACGCACCCTGTATATTTATAATTGCAAACTGCAGATAAGTATGTGTATAATTGCAGATAGTATGTCCGGAACATCTCCATTATCCGAACTCAGCGCACATCATTCATTCACTATTGCACGTATTAATTCCTGAAATACACTGCCAAAGGCATACAATTTTGTCGTGACTGATGTCTCTGCGAATTAATTTTTTTTTTGTAAAACTGCTACACAGGTAGTGAAATACACTATACCCTAATATTGCGGAATCATGATTAATGTACATATTTATATAATTATTCAACGTGTAATCCGGAACATTACCATTTATAACGCATAGAATGAAAAACATGCTGGTGGCACCGAACGCAATAACAGTCACTAATGTATGCATTAGGAATCTGACGTTTAAATCCATGTTTATTGGGCTGATCTGCACACGCAGCACTTGAGCGCATGAATGGTTACAAACTTTAACCCTTTGCATTCTGAACCATTCTAGTCTTGGAACCAAGTAACGTATTATAATGATATTGGACTTAAATGAATTGGTTCACATCGAGAAATATATATTTGCAAAAAATCAATATTTTATTTTGCTAGCATTTTGTACAGTATTATAAACTTTAAAACATTCCCCAATATGCATTGCAGGGTGATTTATGCACGTTTGACAATAATAAGTCGTTCGACGCCTGCCACCAGGTGTTTTTCTGTCAAAACAAACAATACAATCCCGTTGTCTTTGTCCCACATCGGTTTTATGGCCTATGGAGATTAAAATTTTCAAGGCCCGGTGATTTGTACGTCGTAACAAAACCCGCTGATATCTTTTTATATGTCTTAGTAATTTTACTATACTTTGATTTGACTTCTTGTGCCATTTCAAGAAAAACCTTCAGGCAAACGTGCACGTCTCAAAAAGTTGCGCTGGAATAAGTTAATTCCCTGTAATCTCTGTCAAACTTTAATGTCCCCTGAGAAGGGACAGCGGAGTGCAAAGGGCTAAATAATAAACAAAGGCGTTAAAATGTGTACCAACCATTTTCCTGGAAACGTCCAGACCTGAGATTAGTGAAATAGTTATATCTAAACGGCCTAATACATTGTTAAATTTATACAAATTATAACACCCACACACACTCGTACATATATGACATGAGTAACGTACATTTTAATAGTTAATGCAATATTGATCAATGTAAAGTTTTGTCCCGCTAGCTCCAAAACTCATTGTTACAGCGGCGGCCAACAGATGTCCATTTTCGCGGCGCCATCTATTACATTCAACACGAACGCATTATTATGCCCTGATGCGCTTAGGTAAGGAAGAACGCGATATATTTTGTTTTTGGATTTCGACGCACTGGCGCCTCCACTTCTAAGCACTGCCCTAAAAAGAGCTGATAAGGACATCGCCTAATTGAAGAGGACATCGCTGACATTAAGATACTGAATGAAATAGGTTAAGAAAAAAGTTTTTCTGATTTACACTATTGCACTACATTGAAATATCATCCAAATCTGTGGATCAAATATCATTTGATTCTGATACGTCATTGGATAAAACAATTGTAGAGGAGTATGCAAGTTTTAATTCTTGCTTATGCTTTTAGAGACGTTATACAGTTTGTAGTGGGAGTAGCACGGTGTGTGCTGTGTTTGCAGGTATAGGAAAATATTAATGCCGATTACGGCATCGATTAACTATCAAGAATACATTTATCCCAAATATAACAAAGAGATTTTGCTTCACACAGTGCATACTTACATCCTCGTCCAGAGAGCGGGAAAATGTGAGAGAAAAAAGAATATGTTTTTTTACAGATACGAAAATCGCTTGCATCTGGAATATCGACTCTGGCGTCGTGATTCTAAAGTGCAGTTTTTGTCCAGTTACATGCTGGATTTGATGTTTTGCTGCCAGAGGAATTTCGCCTAACAGCGCCGGTGCTGTTTCATGTGTGGCGGACCTGGGTTACTAGTTCGAATTGTGACTAGGGACACGAAGTGCATTGATCAGCGATGACGAAGGCACCAAACATAAGACTGCAATTTCCGCAAGGAAAACAAATACACGTCTTTCCGGACGCTAGCTGAGCAAAGTCGCGATACCAGTGTTCCTAAAGCATTTCTTACCCATTGTTAACCAGTATTATTTGTTGCGTCAATCCAAAAATATCGTGGCGCTCTAGAGACGTTATACAGTTTGTAGTGGGAGTAGCACGGTGTGTGCTGTGTTGGCAGGTATAGGAAAATATTAATGTCGATTACGCCATCGATTAACTATCAAGAATACATTTATCCCAAATATAACAAAGAGATTTTGCTTCACACAGTGCATACTTACATCCTCGTCCAGAGAGCGGGAAAATGTGAGAGAAAAAAGAATATGTTTTTTTACAGATACGAAAATCGCTTGCATCTGGAATATCGACTCTGGCGTCGCGATTCCAACGTGCGGTTTTTGTCCAGTTACATGCTGGATTTGATGTTTTGCTGCCAGAGGAATTTCGCCTAACAGCGCCGGTGCTGTTTCATGTGTGGCGGACCTGGGTTACTAGCTCGAATTGTGACTAGGGACACGAAGTGCATTGATCAGCGATGACGAAGGCACCAAACATAAGACTGCAATTTCCGCAAGGAAAACAAATACACGTCTTTCCGGACGCTAGCTGAGCAAAGTCGCGATACCAGTGTTCCTAAAGCATTTCTTACCCATTGTTAACCAGTATTATTTGTTGCGTCAATCCAAAAATATCGTGGCGCTCTAGAGACGTTATACAGTTTGTAGTGGGAGTAGCACGGTGTGTGCTGTGTTTGCAGGTATAGGAAAATATTAATGTCGATTACGCCATGGATTAACTATCAAGAATACATGTATCCCAATTATAACAAAGAGATTTTGCTTCACACAGTGCATACTTACATCCTCGTCCAAAGAGCGGGAAAATGTGAGAGAAAAAAGAATATGTTTTTTTACAGATACGAAAATCGCTTGCATCTGGAATATCGACTCTGGCGTCGCGATTCTAACGTGCGGTTTTTGTCCAGTTACATGCTGGATTTGATGTTTTGCTGCCAGAGGAATTTCGCCTAACAGCGCCGGTGCTGTTTCATGTGTGGCGGACCTGGGTTACTAGCTCGAATTGTGACTAGGGACACGAAGTGCATTGATCAGCGATGACGAAGGCACCAAACATAAGACTGCAATTTCCGCAAGTAAAACAAATACACGTCTTTCCGGACGCTAGCTGAGCAAAGTCGCGATACCAGTGTTCCTAAAGCATTTCTTACCCATTGTTAACCAGTATTATTTGTTGCGTCAATCCAAAAATATCGTGGCGCTCTAGAGACGTTATACAGTTTGTAGTGGGAGTAGCACGGTGTGTGCTGTGTTTGCAGGTATAGGAAAATATTAATGTCGATTACGCCATGGATTAACTATCAAGAATACATGTATCCCAATTATAACAAAGAGATTTTGCTTCACACAGTGCATACTTACATCCTCGTCCAAAGAGCGGGAAAATGTGAGAGAAAAAAGAATATGTTTTTTTACAGATACGAAAATCGCTTGCATCTGGAATATCGACTCTGGCGTCGCGATTCTAACGTGCGGTTTTTGTCCAGTTACATGCTGGATTTGATGTTTTGCTGCCAGAGGAATTTCGCCTAACAGCGCCGGTGCTGTTTCATGTGTGGTGGACCTGGGTTACTAGCTCGAATTGTGACTAGGGACACGAAGTGCATTGATCAGCGATGACGAAGGCACCAAACATAAGACTGCAATTTCCGCAAGGAAAACAAATACACGTCTTTCCGGACGCTAGCTGAGCAAAGTCGCGATACCAGTGTTCCTAAAGCATTTCTTACCCATTGTTAACCAGTATTATTTGTTGCGTCAATCCAAAAATATCGTGGCGCTCTAGAGACGTTATACAGTTTGTAGTGGGAGTAGCACGGTGTGTGCTGTGTTTGCAGGTATAGGAAAATATTAATGTCGATTACGCCATGGATTAACTATCAAGAATACATGTATCCCAATTATAACAAAGAGATTTTGCTTCACACAGTGCATACTTACATCCTCGTCCAAAGAGCGGGAAAATGTGAGAGAAAAAAGAATATGTTTTTTTACAGATACGAAAATCGCTTGCATCTGGAATATCGACTCTGGCGTCGCGATTCTAACGTGCGGTTTTTGTCCAGTTACATGCTGGATTTGATGTTTTGCTGCCAGAGGAATTTCGCCTAACAGCGCCGGTGCTGTTTCATGTGTGGCGGACCTGGGTTACTAGCTCGAATTGTGACTAGGGACACGAAGTGCATTGATCAGCGATGACGAAGGCACCAAACATAAGACTGCAATTTCCGCAAGTAAAACAAATACACGTCTTTCCGGACGCTAGCTGAGCAAAGTCGCGATACCAGTGTTCCTAAAGCATTTCTTACCCATTGTTAACCAGTATTATTTGTTGCGTCAATCCAAAAATATCGTGGCGCTCTAGAGACGTTATACAGTTTGTAGTGGGAGTAGCACGGTGTGTGCTGTGTTTGCAGGTATAGGAAAATATTAATGTCGATTACGCCATGGATTAACTATCAAGAATACATGTATCCCAATTATAACAAAGAGATTTTGCTTCACACAGTGCATACTTACATCCTCGTCCAAAGAGCGGGAAAATGTGAGAGAAAAAAGAATATGTTTTTTTACAGATACGAAAATCGCTTGCATCTGGAATATCGACTCTGGCGTCGCGATTCTAACGTGCGGTTTTTGTCCAGTTACATGCTGGATTTGATGTTTTGCTGCCAGAGGAATTTCGCCTAACAGCGCCGGTGCTGTTTCATGTGTGGTGGACCTGGGTTACTAGCTCGAATTGTGACTAGGGACACGAAGTGCATTGATCAGCGATGACGAAGGCATCAAACATAAGACTGCAATTTCCGCAAGGAAAACAAATACACGTCTTTCCGGACGCTAGCTGAGCAAAGTCGCGATACCAGTATTCCTAAAGCATTTCTTACCCATTGTTAACCAGTATTATTTGTTGCGTCAATCCAAAAATATCGTGGCGCTCTAGAGACGTTATACAGTTTGTAGTGGGAGTAGCACGGTGTGTGCTGTGTTGGCAGGTATAGGAAAATATGAATGCCGATTACGCCATGGATTAACTATCAAGAATACATGTATCCCAATTATAACAAAGAGATTTTGCTTCACACAGTGCATACTTACATCCTCGTCCAAAGAGCGGGAAAATGTAAGAGAAAAAAGAATATGTTTTTTTACAGATATGAAAATCGCTTGCATCTGGAATATCGACTCTGGCGTCGCGATTCTAACGTGCGGTTTTTGTCCAGTTACATGCTGGATTTGATGTTTTGCTGCCAGAGGAATTTCGCCTAACAGCGCCGGTGCTGTTTCATGTGTGGCGGACCTGGGTTACTAGCTCGAATTGTGACTAGGGACACGAAGTGCATTGATCAGCGATGACGAAGGCACCAAACATAAGACTGCAATTTCCGCAAGGAAAACAAATACACGTCTTTCCGGACGCTAGCTGAGCAAAGTCGCGATACCAGTGTTCCTAAAGCATTTCTTACCCATTGTTAACTAGTATTATTTGTTGCGTCAATCTAAAAATATTGTGGCGCTATAAAATTGCATTACCAACCACGTACATACTAACAACGTTGCAGTAAAGCACGAACAACACAGTGAGGCTGTTCATACCGGAGCGACTGCACTCATATAAAGTTAGCGCGTACCAGCTACTAGAAGTATAGAAAAATGGCTACCACCGGTTATAAGTGTTGGCCAATACTTCACTTTTTGGACCGAAGCTTTATATCAAAGATGAAAATGGTTTTCGTTTTCGGTAAATACATTTTATGCGGGAATATTGTTACTTATGGCGCACTTGCCGAAGTTTATTCTACTTAGTCTGTTTTCAAAGTGCGTAGCGAGTAAGGAAGTGTTGTTTGACATAATTTTACGGACAAAATAAGTCATTGAGGTCGTGTTTCAGGTGCATTAAGTGACGAGGTTTTAATCGTCACCGATAATTCAAGAGTTTATGGTTTGGGTAGCAACAATAGTGGGTGTTTGGGAATTGGAACTACTGGTAGTACGTTCCGTCCGCAGGAGGTTACAGAACTCAGAGGAAGAGGTATAAAGAAATTTGCATGCGGTTCTGGGCCACATGTATTGGCACTTACAACTGACGGAACGGTAAATAGATATAACATTTCCAATTTTATATAAGCTGTTAATATGAAGTTCATTGATTAAATTAAAGGTATTTGCTTGGGGATGTAATGACAAAAACCAACTTGGAACAATTGAATTAGGATCAAGTTGTATACCTGTCATTTGTTCCGCTCTTTCACACAGTGTTATAGTAGATATTGCTTGCGGGCCTTCTGTATCTATTGCATTAACGAAAGATGGATACGTAAGCAGAATCATCTATTTTCTCATCTTCAATTATATACTTACTTCTCTGTTTTTCTGAATAATTGTTGTCTATAACTTTCAGGTTTATTCAACTATTCCAAATCAGCATAATAGGTCTAAGATCAATGGGTTTTGGCAAATAATTTTTAATGATTTACTTGACCCAGTAATATCCGTAGTTAGTGGATCTGGATTTAATCTGTTTCTCACAGTCGAACGTAAAGTATACACAAATGACGAAGTCACTGGCGGTTATTGGCTAGGTATCTCAAATATAGGTAAGACAAACAGTGCAAAAGAGAGCAGTATGATTTAGAAGCACATTCAACTAAAGGACTGAAAATAAATTCAAATGCAACTTGAAGAGGTAATTTTCAGAGAAAATTGTGTGTGGTCGCGTACACAAATTAGCCCTTACTCAAACGGGAGATGTTTTCGCTTGGGGTACAAACGCTCATGGACAGCTAGGTCAACTTGATGTACTAGATCAAAGTACACCACAAAAGGTATGGTGTTATAGATAAAATTAAAAATGCATTATTATTAAATTTTTTTTCAATTGTTTCCATAAACGTTTTCCATCACTACTCTTATTTGGTTGTATTGCCGGTATATAGGATGGGTTATATGCCGTTCAGTGGTGGAATAAAACTGAAAAGCAGGGCTTCAGTTACTTCTAAACATTAAATTGGGATGAATCATATTTCTTTGCAGGTACCATTCTGTAAGGACACAAAAATAGTGGATATTGCCGCAACGCACCACAACAATATATCTATTGCGATCGACAGGACCCACCAGGTGTTTATATGGGGTCAGTGCCGCGGTCAAAAAATAAGTACGCCTCAGCTATGCTGTGCATTAAATATGCACGATGCTATGGCATTCTTCGGAACTCCGGGTGTTATGCACACTCCGCTACATATTGGTGAAGCGGAACGTAATGGAGAAAACAGTATATCGGAGATCCTGAAATTGTCATTCGACGATCAAGTATGTGTCTCCGATATCGCGGCATCTAAGTTATTATAGACATATATGCGGTTAAAAATTGACACCTTATTATAGGAAACCAGCGATGTGGTTATGGAAGTAGAAGGACAGGAAATTCATTGTCACAAAGCCATACTTAGAATACGTTCTCCGTATTTCAGAACAATGTTCAGCGAAGCTTGGCAGGGGAGTGATAATAGAAAGTATGTGTGTTCTATTACTTTGTTGTGGTCAGTCATCTAATATTACTTCCCTAATATTTGTTCTGCAGTAGGATCAATGAGAGGTTATATTCTTACACTGTGTATAAGGCTTTTATAAGATATTTGTACACTGATGAAATCGATCTTGACGACATAATGGATATATGTCGTAAGTAAATTAACCGTTATTTTACTTACATGGAAAGTGATATTACTTGTTTATAAAGAGCTTTCATATGTTTTAGAGTTGTTTGGGATAGCTGATAAACATATTCTGCCGGTTTTAAAACAGCAATGCGTGAAGATGATTACACAAAGAGTTACTGTCCCGGATGTGCTGATCCTGTACCAAGAAGTTGTTGAGAAACATTTTGAAGTAAATCTTGCCTTTGGCAACATATTATACAATGCACAAAATGTGCATTAATATGTACTTATGAACATTTTTTTAGGAACTGGAGATAGTTTGCGTTAACTTTATCCTTGATAATCTATCTGCTATCGTTCAGTTGCCGGCGTTTGCCGCACTATCCTCTGCATTGACAACACCTATTTTACGTAAAGCTGCTGATAAAGGTTTATTCAGGACATAGTCAGTTTGAATCTGCAGTTACCTTTAAGTACTAATTTTTGAGACTGTTCTTGCATTCCATATCGGTTTGTACGGGAAGATGTTTTTCTGTAATGGTACAAATTCTTGTTTAATGAGTTATATGGTTGTTAAAATATATATTTTTGCGGAATGATATTTAGTGATTTATATTTAATGGTTAAGTCTTCCCAGGGTATACCTATTTCCGCACAAAATAATTAACTCAGTTAACAAGGTTAACGATTAAATCCTAGGGACATATGAAGTATTAATTTAACGATTAGAAACGACTACGGGCGTTAAACAACTCACTGGTCGTTCATACATCACTTTTATTACGATATTCTCAGTATATACAAGCAGTAAATTTTGTCGTTTGTATAATATATACGTATCTACTAATTATTAATAATAATTAATAGTAATGTTTATTCATTAATTGTTTTGCTTTATGTATATATGTATAGATAATATTAGGTAATCGGTTTGTTTGCCGTTTGGAAACTGTATGTGTCTCATTTTTTCTTCGGTTTCGCGAAACTGCAGACCTACTGCATTTGCTCGCGCAATTTTACCGTTCTCTTCGTTGCATGCCCACTCTCTCGTGACCGAGAATCGCATTTCATAGCTCAAACCGCGAGAGAGTATTGGCGTGATGGAATGATGACGCTGGAATGATTTGATGAATTTTCGATTCTTGCCAATGAAAAAGTCCAATTCGCACAATCTCGTCGGCGCTCATACTGATCTGGGTCATAACGAGAATTTTGTCGACAGAACAATGAAAATCTGTTTTTGTTATGCGAACACTGCTCCAGCCTCTCTTTGCCTTTATCACTTGCCGTTATTGATACTCAGATCTTCTGCGATGAAACGCGGAATGCAGTTAAGCGTGCAGCCCCTTCTGAATCGATTGTACCGAAAGAATCGTCATTCAATACGACACTGATCAAGAACACACGGTGTCTTCTTGGTGCTGACATGCCGTATTGATGCCGATCAACTATTATTCAGCTAAGAATAATTAATTTCTTTAGTTTAATTAGTTAGAGCGTATTTAGGCCTGCGGGCTACTTTTCCAGCTGACTCGCTGTGAATCCCATTGACAGAAGTAATAGTTCTCTCGAATTTGACAAATAAGGAAAGAAACGTGTGCTGGAAAGGAAGTGCAATGATCTTCTTGCGAAAATCCTTTGCTTCTCCTCCCGTCATATCTACCCTGCTCCGTGAACGCCGGTTTTATAGCCGACCAAGGAAACTGACTGTTGATCGGTCCCTTTTCAGTCAAATGGCATCCGAATGTCATTCAAGCGACGTCATTCATTTATCTGTTTCTCTTTGCTGTGCCCGCTGCGAAGATTAGACTCGAAAAATATACGGAAGACGTGACGACGAGAAAAAGATGATACTCAAGAATAACCGCGGAATTACAGTAACTGTTATCGTCATAGCGATTGCTTGATACAAACAATTAATTTAAATGCATAATCGCCGCGTAGTGTCGCACTATACGGATAAGTCGAAAGATTGATTCGAAATTTCGGGCCGGTGCAAGTCGTCAAAGTTGATTGATCAGGGCGCAAATCATTACGAATATCAAACCGGCGTTCTGAGTCACTCTTCTCAATTATTGTACATTAAATTACATACATAGAGCCACATTTATTTACGCGACGTCTCGTGTCGTGTTTCGCGAGTTGAGCATAACCGTCTATTGTTCTCGATCTTCACCCCCCCCCCCCCTCTCTTTGATTTTCTCTGTCTTTTTCGTATTACTCTCGATTTGTTAACTCGGCGTGGCGTAGCGTAGCGAAGATATGTCAGATATATATTTCCTTACTTTATTCCAGTTGCCACACATTCGCAATCGAATCTTCTCCCTCTCGGTAACAGTTTAGAGTCCTTTGTACAGACTTTCGGCGTGTCAGTTTATAACACCGTGTCGCACTCTTTATTCCCCCTCATCTGGGTAAATTTTTCGATGAAAGTAGATTACGCCGTTTCTGGACACTGTCGTTAGTCAAACGTGTACACTTAACACATTGCGGACGGGTCACGAGATTTCTCGTTTTAACGTTTATCGGTATGTTGCTAAAGTAATGAAGTCTTGCAGCAATTTTTGATAGTATAATTGTGAAGTAAATAAATGTTACCATGTTGAAAAAGTGCGAACATAGCAGTCAGTATTGAAAAAACCTTGTATGTATTGTACTCAACTTTTTAGGACGTTGAAAAATGTGCGAGGTCTGCATGAGCAAGAACGCCGTCCGCAATGTGCTAATATACCCATTCGTGGTGTGAAACATATTCGCAACGGTAATGGAGCCCTTCCGCGAAATTTGTCCTGACACGTTTCACATTGAACGTTGCTCTGTGCAGGAAACGGAATAAATACATTGTCGTCTTCGCACGTACACCGTTGTTAGAACCATTAATTCATTACTAGTTGGAAAAACGCTAAGGAGTTCTGTGGGGTCGTTCAACACGTCGAAACGCCTATGTCGATACGGACCATTTAGCAGGAAAGGGCAGAGTGGAATTTCCGAAACAACATTAAATATTGGGAGCGCAAGAACGTCGTGTTGCGACGATGCTAGGACGTCTTGCGAATATTGCGAATGTGTTAGGCGCCGGAGGAGAATTTGTATGGATTTAGCGTATTGGTCGAGAAAATTTCATGACGATTCGACGAAGCCGAATTGCACCTTAGCGACGTGCAAAATTATTGTCGGACCATCGCTCGATTGACTCTTTGTCTGTACTTCGACTTGCACCTGTCGTAACTTCGAACATCACGTCATCACCGCCTGAGGGCATTATAAAACACTTGAGTGTCCCTTTCTCAATTCCCCAGTCTGCATTTGAGAAAGACTGGCGAACTGTGACTGCAGTATCGTATAATGTACTCAGCGAAATCTGACTGATAATCGTGTCAGTTATCGGCTTGATCGAATTATGTCGCCGCGAATGAAAAATATATCAAAGGACGAAGGACAGAAGCGCGTTGGCAGGCACATATTGAAAAGAATGTGGCCGAAAAAGGAAATCCGACAATAACGTGTGACGGCTTTGCGCTTCAATGCTAATACATCGTAGTTTAGTCGATATACTTTTGAGAATACGGTGAAACATGAAGAAAACGGTGGAACGCGTCGGACGAAGAAAGGAAAGAAGAAGCTGAAAAGAGGAAAATTATACATTTAAGTGGGGTGGCCTGAGCTTAGAACGAACTACAAGAAAGAGAGGGTAAAGAAAGAGATCGAGAGAAAAAGGTGCAGTTGGCTGGTCGGATGATGAGAAAAATTGGGGGTTGGGCAAGCGCGGCTGAGTGTACGCCTATACTAATATATACTCGGTCACATTGGGATGGCCCAAGGATATGAAATAAAAACCAATAAAATGAACAGGCTTTCTGGAAATGTTCCAGCCGGCGCCATTCTTCGAGTTTCTCCGCGGCAAGGTAGGGTGAATAGGAGATGGATGAAATCGAGGAAGTCGGTGGTTGGTCGGTTAGGCGGTTTATTCGAGTAACGTTGGCTGCTGTGTGCTACCTTTAGCCACCAATCCAGATAAGTGTATTGACATCGGGATTACTTGGGCCGAATTCGCCTCGGCTACGAGACGTTCTAAGGACAGGTAATTCATTCGCGCGCGCGAGTCCTCTTATTTGCGCACACCTCGAACAAATGGATAAAGCACGCCGAAGTAGACATTCCGCATTTACGGGGACAGAAAATGCACCGACTATTTTCGGTAAAAGAAAAGCGAATTTTACGCAGTTGTTATTCCGGAAGCTGCTTACTTTCACTGTAATTGGAATTTCGTGTGGGACGTAATGCGAAGTTAGATCGTCCTGCTTATAGTGAAAGTGAGGAAAAGTAGAAGTTAACAAAACCGACGACGAAATTCGATCATTCGCGCAGCGGAAACAACGTCATTCTTTCCGTTGAGACTTCCTCTCGCACTAACGGTACGAAAATGTTTCCCCCGATCGCCTTTCAAACGACGTGGCACGTTTTTCCATTGCGCCTCCTTTGTCCATCGCAACTACCTTCTTGTTCTTCTTGCTCTCATCGTAAATTTGCTTTCTTCCTTTCCACTAATTCTTTCAAACCACGTAACTCGCTCGCTCGCTCGCTCGTAAACATTAAACACTCTTTATATATTTTATTTTCGTGAGCCGCACTGATGCGCATGACAAAGTTTTATATGTACAAACACACGACGGTTACCGGCTAATAATATATCTATACACGCTACATATGTATATATGTATATATACGTATTTATATATATAGTATGTATAATGTTAATATACATAATGTATTGAAATCATCGCAGTGTATTTAACGCGGCAAGGTAGATACATATACATACATATCTCTCACTTTCTTTCTCACACGTACACTCTCCGAATCTTTTTTTTCTCCCGCCTCGCTCATCCTCCCCTTCCTCTCCAACCGGTATATTCGCTTATTACACCTTGCCCTTCCCGTTATCGTCACACCTCTCCATTATCGAAGACCACAAAGGAATCGTACCTCGTCAAACGCACGGTTACGGTAATGAATGCCTCGAAGTAACCGCGCGCTTCCCTTTTCTTTTATCTAGTATCGCAGAGTGGTCATTTCGAAAAGTTACGTTCTAGGAATTAGATTTCGCACCATATTGAAGATATGTTTCGGGATACGTCTGCGATAGAATAACACGAGAGTTGTCAAGTTTTCCCATTGACCCGACTCCTTCGACTCCCTAGCCTCGCTTCCTTTCTATTCTCACCCTGTCCCTTGCTCTCTTTCTCTCTCTTCCGTCTTGCTCGCCTCTCTCTACGTGCCCGAGCAAGAAGTGTCCCTATATCTCGTTTAATAGTATTAACGCTACTTTATTGTTGCGAGTTTATAATTAGCTTAGTAATTTCGTCAGCGACGGCGCGACGCGCTCTCAATCAGCATGGGAGAGAATTCGTCGAGAAGCAGTTGAGAACGTGGCAGGAAGCCGGATGTGCCGATGCTTCTTAAAGGAGTCCCCGTTTAGCCTGACGAGCGCATTCGTTTCGCGCGGCTCATCTTTAGCGACTAATCGTTAGTTATGATACATCTCGTTGGTCGCGATCTATCCTGCTGAACGCTTAAGTCCATCCTCGATGGCGATGGAACCACATTTACGCGTAGCTCACATATTCGAAATGCTATTAAATAAGGTGCTAACGGAAACGTCGGTAACTGTTTTGCTCGGCGAATCTCGGTAATAACGGGGGAGGAGTACGAGTAAGGTGACATCGATAGGCGGATCAACGAAAAATCTCGCGCGGGACATTGGGCCGTCGGTGCTGTTACATTCAGCCCCCACGTTTTCGGATACGAGAAAGCACGTGTCGACGAGCGGTTTGACATTTTTGCGGGAGGCATATAAAGGCGGGAAGCAGGACAGCTGGAACGAGGTCAACACGTCACGAATCACGCTTAGAAGCGCGATATCCTCGGAAGAAGGATACCCTCGAGTGCTAATGGGTCGAAGTTAATGCGGCCTGTCGTGACTGCCGGTAATAAAAAGTCTCCTCGTCGGGTTATCTTTCGGGGATTCTCGCCGGTGAGAAATGGCACGCGGGAAGTGAGAGGGTGGGCAGGAAAATTGCGATGGAACACACGAACCGACGAGAGGACAGATGTCGTCAGATCGACGAAACAGAAGAAATTCGGAGAGAAAGGACGGCAGACAGGCGAGGGAGACGAGCATTGCGGATCTGGAAGAAGTGATGAATTAAAAAGGAGTAACGTAGAGCGAAAAGGAAAGCGGACAAAGTGGAGTAGGAATATGCGACGCTGAAGGAATACCGAGGGCTCGTTTGTTGAGTGTGCGAAGGAGACCGAAGCAACGTGGAGTCGCTCCGACGATTGGCCGTCTGATTTCTGCCGGGCCACTTTCGAAATTGGACATGAAAGCTGCGACCTTTCACGGTCCCGCCCTACGTTGCTTCGTTCCGAGCCACGACCTGACCGTGTCACTTTTTCCCCCATGTGTCCCTTTATCGTCTCGTTTTCGATAAGCACTCTCGCACGCGACGCTCACGGGACCCAGAGAAGGATCGCTCGGACTACCATCGTGACGGGAAGCGGTTTGTTTCGAAACTGACTTTCTACGGGGCACAAAAAGGCACTGAGGTGCGATTACGAGCAAATGCGCGATTTTCGGACATATTCGACGTCACGTAGTGCGCTTGTCAACTGATGTTCAATCGAGTTTCAAACGTGTGCTCTAATGAGACGTCAGCTGGTCCATTCTGTTATTGTTGATGGAGAGAAGAATCGGTGCGATAGCAAAAACTATGACTCCGCTTAAGCACAGAAATCAAAATGTGACACACCAACGTTCGGTATCAATGATGTTTATGCGTTATAACGAGTACTAATAATCCGACAGGTTTTTGATGTCGGTGCCCCATCGCTGCGTCCTGCCGATTATCCGTCGTCTCCGTCTTCCGTCGTTTGCCGTCGCACGTATGACGCGTTGGCGCGTGTCTTCGGACAGAGAGGAAGAGAGCGACAGAGAGCTAGTAGAGAAAACGCTATTATCGTTACACTATTATCAAATGGAGACGCATGATCCTCGGATGAATCATCGAACAATACAGCTATGTACATTACGCACGGCGCCTCACCTCTACTTATAGTAATCGGTATTATAAATTAAAGTAGTAGGACTATCGATAATAGTATTAGCAATCGTAGTAGTATAGTAATGGTAGTAATAGCAGTGGTTACATCTGCTGAAGTGCATTTCGTCCATGTATGCGTTTCCCGTCGTTGATAACGATCGGGAGAGAAAGTTTAACGAAGAGAAGAGGGGAGTGAGAATTAGAGAGACAAAGGGGCAGAGAGGATGAGGAAGAGTGCGTGTGTGTGCGCGCGCGCGCAATAGAGAGAGAGAGAGAGAGAGAGAGAGAGAGAGAGAGAGAGAAAGCGGGAGAAAGAAGGAAAAAGAGCCAAACTAATTTTATTCGACTACGTCGTTCCTCGAATTATCAATTTCTGTTTCTCTTCCCTCATCGATCGTCTACCGAGTCAAGGAAAGAAAGGGAAAGAAAAAATTTGACGAGCTCGGCTCGTCCGTCTTGCAGGATCTTGGAACTCTCTCAATTCGGCTGGCCTTGACTTTTCGCGGATCGACCCCGTCCCTCTCCTGACGAAACTTCGCCGTCACACGCGATTGTTCCGCAGCTTGAGCTTTTCAGATCATTAAACGATAGCCCGCAATTCTGTCGCGGCTCTTCTGTATCGTTTTATCGGTTGTTCATATCGATATACGAGGCTTCGAAAGAAAAATGCAACCGATCTTCTCCGCAATTCGCTGTTTGACAATTAATCAGCATATTTTCATTGTCTACTCTCACGCGTTACGCACAATTTGCGCGTCAATTTGACGACCGTGTTCTGCATATAAAGCAAACATAATTGTGCAAGGTCTGTAACAGTCGTTTGAGTGTCTCTGACAAATCTGACAACCGGGAAAGTATCACTTCAAATCTCTGACAACTATCGCACGAAAGTATGACCGATTTGAGCATACTTTTTATCTCTATAACGTCAACACCGACCGAAAGCGGCGAATTTATAGTTACTTTAAACATTGTTCGCGATACATTCTTCATCGGGTGATTGTGATAACAGCCGCGTATGAGGAGAATTAAAAATTTCTGTTAAAAATTCACGCGATTGTATTGCCGATTGCGAATAAGGTCCTTTGAAGGACCTTGTATATTTCTCTGGGTATCACTTTTACCGATCCTCGGCCATTAATTATCCCCGTGCAAGCGAACTGATGAGGTCGTTTTATTAGGCGTCGCTTCGTCGATGTTCAACAAGAGGACGACCTCCTAAATGTGGACGACTCATGCTTGAAACATTAAGGTGTGACCTTCATTGGCGGAAAACGGGATATAGGCAAGTATGCCTGTGTCTAAAATCGATGATGTACATTGGTTCCGCCAAAGGGATTCTTGTCGTATCTGTCAGTGATTATAAAAGTGGCCTAAGTTAGAAATTCGTGCATTTGTCATTCGTCTTAATGTCGTACTACGTAATGAAGTAAACCATGAATCCGATTGTTTCGCTTTATAACTCAGTTCATTTTCATAATCGGCGATACGTGTATATAATCGGCTTATTATAAATTATGATCTCGACATCGGTCAGATGCGGATGTTATCTTTGACGATTGTTATAACGGTAATAATTAGCATTGTCTTCGACTCCTGTGTCTATTACCCCTTGGCAATTTGTCAACTATCAGACAGACACATAGAGAATCAAGGTGTATATTATTTCACGAGCGACTCATTACCTTGCGACTCATCAGCCAAATTCGGTGAATTCTCTTAGATAGCACTTGTATCAATTCTTCAGGACACGACATAGACATACGTCGGTTTTCGCGCGTCTCGGATATACAATCCTTGACTACATTAATGAAAAATACTCGTCAAACTGAACGTTCACGAATTCATCATGTTTATTTGATGACAACACGAATTTGTCACTCGCTCGATGCAAATGTCGAAATCGATTGTGCGAAAGAATTTATTTCGACTACGAATACTATCGTTTCTTTGAGTCATTCATTCTCGCTCGCATTCGTCGCATTGAATGCATTTGGAAACTCTGTATCCCGCCGATTAACCCTTTAACTGCTATGGACGCATATATGCGTCCGCCAAAATCTATCGGTATCGACTATGAGCGCACATATTGCAGCCACAATTATCAATGTACAAGATGAATACAGATGCGTTCTTTATCAAATGATTTTCTTGCACTATTTAATTTGACGTAAATGAAGAATTATCATTAGAACTTAGTTGCGCCTTACATAATCAATCAATACAAGTCACACTAGCGAAAAATGTTTCATCCTCAACCCGCGCTTCGGCCGGAAGTATTCAGCAGTCAAAGGGTTAATTCGGCCGAATAGTGCGACTTCGCATTTTATCCAGTGGCCGATTCGGCGCGCATAACTCGGCGTCGGTCGATCGAATTCGTAACGCTGTACAATTTCTCGCTCCGTTTCATCCGCCATTCCTTCCTTATCTGTGAATTCGAAACGGCGCATGGGCTCGCGAGCGGGAATATACGACACGCAACCGATAGCTGCGGAAACCAAAAACCACGCTTCATTCTGTCGATCGGTAAACGCGGAACGAAAGAAGAAACGGCAGAAACTAGCAATAACGTGGAGAAAGGCGTGAAGTGGAGAAAATAGGATTACGAAAGAGTCGCTTTTTGCAATTTCTGCTTGTCCGCGATGAAATTGTTTTGTAAAACGATTTATTCAGTGCTGCAACTTAACACTTAACCGACCGCACGCGCCTAAACAAACTGTATGGTTTCCACCACGCATTTTTCGCAAGTAACGTGGACTGATATTCACCATTTGAAATTAAAGAAGTCTGAAAATGATTTAAGTGGTCAATTATATCTTGCGGTTACAATTTCGTTTAACGATTTCAAATATAGTTTATACAAAACATGAAATTAAAAGTATGTAACAATTATTTTTTGTAGGTTGTTCAAGAAGTATAGATAATAAAGTTTCAAAATTAAGAACATTAAAGATGACTGAAGATAAATAGCATGACCCAAACGTGAAATGAAAAAATAGTAATGCGTCTTAATATTTTTTTACAGTGTGGTATCGTTCACAGCATGCCAGTTTATCCAGTGAATTGTGCATTTCTTAATATTTACTTGTCACACCTCATACCGCTATAACTTTATTTACTCCCAACTTTTTAAGTAATTTTTACCACTAAATTGGTGGATTTTATTATATACCACGGTTTATAGAAACATTTCATCAGTAATTGCGAACAACTCGAAGTAACTAATAATAACAAGAAAAAGGAAAAGCGTTGCTAAGATAAAAGTGGGAGATCTCCCCTAAGATAGATCTCGGCTAAGTGTTAACTGTACGGAATATTGCTGTGTATCGTGTTTGGTTAGTGACTAAGCGGATACCATTCGTACAATTCGGGAGGTCCGTACGAATTCTCTTGTTGCAATTTGCTCGAAAGTTTACGTCGCGTTAAGTGTAAATCGAACGGGCGTGGAATTCCGTGTCTAACAAATCACAGGCTCCTGCCGTAAGTTTATTACGGATTTGCGCATTCCTTCTAATACTCCTGTCTTCACGACTAACCGACGTATCTATAGAACTGATCGCGAGTATACGCTTTCCGATACATTGTACAGGTAACCCTCCTATAACACGGTATCTTATAACACGGTTTCGCTATAACACGATTCGTAAATTGCGGGAACACTCCTACAACACGGCATCCTATAACACGGTTGTTCCTCTTATCGGGGCCTGTGTCCCCCGTAGGACATTGGGGACATATCTTTGTCGCTGAACGAAATAAAAACATCAATCTTAAATGCGTGTTGGAAGAAGATATGGCCCTCTTCAGTTGAAACAGAAATCATGCGTGAAACATCAGAAAACGAAATTGGTGCCATATTAGAAGTCGCTAAATCAATCGGAGGCGAAGGTTCTGTGAATATGGCTACCAAAGACATTCAAGATTTATTAGTGGAAGAAGAAGTTGACGAAGCGGATTTGATGGAAATGGCATCCCTAGATGCAAATCAAATCGATTTTGAGGACGCTAGCTCTGATGAAGATTGTGCAGTTAAGAATTTAACATTAAAAAAAATACGAGGAGGCCTATGCTTAGCGGAAAATCTCGAGTCATTTTTCTTGAATACAGACCCTTCCACGGAAAGAAGTCGAAGATTCAAAAGGGAGCTGCAAAACTGTTTAGCTCCATACCGCGAAATTTAATATACAATGACCTAGTAAGAACCAGCAAGCAAAGTTCGATTACAGATTTTTTTAAGAGGGGAAAACATACAAAAACTTTAAATAGAGAAAAAAGTTCTGAAAGTGAAGGCGATATCGTTCCACCGAAAAAACGTTCTCGGTTGATTATACTGAGTAGTGAGGACGAATAAATTAATTAAATTATGGTTGCGTTAGATTAAATTTTTTTTTACTTTGTGTTGTACATACATTTATATTTTTAATAAATATTAAGTTGTTTATGTCGAATTAAAAAAAATATTTGTTTTTAATAAGTTTTTGGAACGTAACCCCCCTTTTTGTACTGGCTCTGGGTCTCATGCAACACGGTTTCACACAACACGGCATTTTCTAGGAACCTAACTACCGTGTTATAGGAGGGTTACCTGTACTACGTTTGCGCGCTTTTCTTATGTTTTTCATCAATCACCTAGAACGCACAACATAATATACACGAGTTTTACCTTATTTCGCCTTATATTACACTTTGGCTATACGTCTTCGTTGCACCGTGTCGAAGCCACTTAGGATAATAGGTTTTCAAAGAGAAATGTATATCCCACGGAAATAAATGACGAAAGGCAAGAGCATATATTATAGGGCAAAATATTCGAAACTATACCGGTTAGCTTCTTACCCCTGCCAATCCACACTTAGATCCCTCTTGTCGCGACGGTTTTCACCCGTGTATCCGTGCGCCGGAAAATTAACCCTTTGCGGTCGTATGTCTACTCTCAGACACCAAAGCCTTTTTACCGCTTCGGTCGTATGTCTGCTCTCAGCCATCACAACAGAAACCGTACTAATCTTATACTGTTTTCATCCATGTATCAGTTTACAATTTATCTGTACAATCATAAATATCTAATGGACCTATTGACGAACTTATGCGGTGCTCTTATCAATTGGAGATAACGAAATCCAGTGCGAACAATAGCTGTTACCTCTCGCTCGTCGTGCAAGACGCCTCTTGTGCGTAAAGATATGGACACAGTTCGAAGGTACTTCGTAAAATTCCAAATAATATTTCCCAAATTGTATTTAACTGTAATTAGTCATTCCCGCTTCTTACAATATTTCAAAATGATATTCCAATATGGCCAAAAGAAAGTTAACGACAGAAGTTTACTGTTTTGAAAAATACCACACAATGGAGAGCTATAAAATATAATTTTTACATGAAAACATGACATTAAAACATTATTGTGTAAACACATAACTAAAGTTGACAAAAAAAATGCATAAATCTTCTTATTTTTCATAATCTTCCATGTTGTGTATCACTGCTTTTTCAACGGAAATTAATTCCGACCAGTGCGACACCCATGACCAACTTTAATACGTCCGAAAAGGGTTAACACCCGCGACTCTCACTGAATTCAAATTTTAAATAATCCCATGATAAATCGCCCGGCACAAAAATATTCAATATCCAAAATATATTTATTATTTAACGCCAATTTCTCAAGAAAGAAAACAAATCGCGTCATTCGCCGAATGGAATTTATAGGACGAGTATAGCGTTCCGTCTACGTTTTGCGCGAAAAAAACGAAGTAGCACTAACCCCATACGCCAGCTGAGGATATAGGCGGCGGATTTACTTCCGGTATTCCGTCGTGACCCGGTGACACGTGAAATACTACGTCGCGTACGAAAGAGCGGCGGAAATCCGCATCCATAAAATTTCGCCCGACCGACCATAATTTTCCATTCTCCTGCGAATACTTTCTCTGCCCCTCTCTCTCTCTCTCTCTTCCTCTCAATCTAGCGGATAGGCAAGCGCGATTGATATCCCGCGGGCGAAAACTAACGCCCGTGCTTCCGCCGATTCCGTAGAAACCGTCCGCGAGATAAAGCAAGCCGGAATTTCACCGAACGACCCGGAAAGTCGGACGACGCGGTCCACTTTCCATCCAACCCGCGAATGTCGTGTTATAGGTATCAACTGACGCGACAACGGGCTGCGCTCTCTTATTTCAGAAGAAAACAAGACGAGAACAAGATTTCGCACTGATTTACCCATTTGCATCATTTGGCGGAATAATCCGTAAACAAAAACTGAACATTATCACCGGGAGCGGATAAATCCGCACACAATGATTTTTGTTTTCAGCTTATCAGCAATCGTTAAAGAGTCTGTACGATGACCAACCCAGGTCTCAAAATGATACCGAATGGATGTGATTCGTACGATTTTTTAAACTGTTATTCGACGATTCTTTTTTCTCGTTAACTGTGAATGAAACAAGTAAGTATGGCGAAAAAATCTTGAATGATAAGTGGTAGGAACTAATTGTTTCAACATTTTTTAAATTTCTGGGATTGTTACTACATATAGAATTGAAAATTATTGGAAAAGAGCAAATTATTTTGATTAAATTGATTTACACAGCATATGACTACACATTCCAATATATCATTTTATTATTTTATGTCTGTTCACTCTTTTTAAAATATATATTAATCTACTGTCACTGTGTCTTGTCCAATTCTTCAGAATCACACACATAATGTGTCATCGGTTCCCTGTAATAAAAATACTCTGAAGAGCCAATTACACACACGGTGTGTTATCGTGTTTTTACATGAAAAACACTTGTCATTTTAATTTCTCCCCTCCTAAATATTTATCTTGTTAAAAGTGTATTAAATAAGTCTCTTGTCTTTGATATAGAACAAAAAAATTTTTTGATCTTGGAGATCACTTCCAAAATAACTTCTCGTCTCGAATGGGTTCGAATACGATTTGTAACGCCATCAATGTTCTTCGTCCATGGTCGGGATGCAGTATTAGTGGAAAATTTGTTTTGGAAAACAAGTTGCACGGATACGTTCAGTCGATGGTATTGCTCATTTCATAAGTTGTACGTGTAGATATTTGAAAATACTGTCGGTTCTGCCGTGTTATGGAATCGGGTTGTCTTAGGCGGTTAGGCGTAGTTCTGTGTTGTTTCGATGGTAAGTAGAAATATTTTTGGGTAGGCATTTTGTTAACATAAAATTTAATGTGTTTACCCGCGGTTCACAGTTTCACAGGCTCCTGTGGAAGTGGGATTATTATTCGCCAACGGATTCTGTCCTGCTGTGTTGCAATAGCATCATTCATATCTTTTTATAATCATTATATGTTGGATCACATTATTGATTTTATTTTTGCACAAAACTAAATGATCTCTAATATGGCATATTTACGTTATCGACTTCCCTTTCCCTCAGTTTTCTGGACCGCCAAACTAGCCAGATTACTTCGCTTAAGCCGAGGAATGCAATATCCTTTGAAATGCGGTCCGATTCAACAGGAACGTTTAAAGTTATCCAGAGCTTTGTAATGCGTTCGGAAATCTGTTTCAGCGTGTTGCCAAAAGCTACACATTGAGAATTTGAGTTGAAACACGAAAATGCCGAGTTACGTCGCCCATCTTTCTACTGCAACATTTTTGTTATCCACTCGGTGAACACATTGGAAGTGAACTGTCCTTTCGTGTTCTTTGTCGTCCGCTGTGCATTTCTAAAATATTTTTTCGAAGCGACTGCAGATCAGTTCATTTTTATTAATCGGTGAAATGCGGTGCTACGTTATCCAGAGCTTTGTAATGCGTTCCGAAATCTGTTTCAGCGTATTGCCAAAAGCTACACATTGAGAATTTGAGTTGAAACACGAAAATGTCGAGGTACGTCGCCCATATTTCTACTGCAACATTTTTGTTATCCACTCGGTGAACACATTGGAAGTAAACTATCCTTTCGTGTTCTTTGTCGTCCGCTGTGCATTTCTAAAATATTTTTTCGAAGCGACTGCAGATCAGTTCATTTTTATTAATCGGTGAAATGCGGTGCAAATTATCCAGAGCTTTGTAATGCGTTCGGAAATCTGTTTCAGCGTGTTGCCAAAAGCTACACATTGAGAATTTGAGTTGAAACACGAAAATGGCGAGTTACGTCGCCCATCTTTCTACTTCAACAATTTTGTTATCCACTCGATGAACACATTGAAAGTGAATTGTCCTTTCGTGTTCTTTGTCGTCCGCTGTGCATTTCTAAAATATTTTTCGAAGCGACTGCAGATCAGTTCATTTTTATTAATCGGTGAAATGCGGTGCTACGTTATCCAGAGCTTTGTAATGCGTTCCGAAATCTGTTTCAGCGTGTTGCCAAAAGTTACACATTGAGAATTTGAGCTGAAACACGAAAATGCCGAGTTACGTCGCCCATCTTTCTACTTCAACAATTTTGTTATCCACTCGATGAACACATTGAAAGTGAACTATCCTTTCGTGTTCTTTGTCGTCCGCTGTGCATTTCTAAAATATTTTTTCGAAACGACTGCAGATCAGTTCATTTTTATTAATCGGTGAAATGCGGTGCTACGTTATCCAGAGCTTTGTAATGCGTTCCGAAATCTGTTTCAGCGTGTTGCCAAAAGCTACACATTGAGAATTTCAGTTGAAACACGAAAATGCCGAGTTACGTCGCCCATCTTTCTACTTCAACAATTTTGTTATCCACTCGGTGAACACATTGGAAGTGAACTGTCCTTTCGTGTTCTTTGTCGTCCGCTGTGCATTTCTAAAATATTTTTTCGAAACGACTGCAGATCAGTTCATTTTTATTAATCGGTGAAATGCGGTGCTACGTTAACCAGAGCTTTGTAATGCGTTCCGAAATCTGTTTCAGCGTGTTGCCAAAAGCTACACATTGAGAATTTCAGTTGAAACACGAAAATGCCGAGTTACGTCGCCCATCTTTCTACTTCAACAATTTTGTTATCCACTCGGTGAACACATTGGAAGTGAACTGTCCTTTCGTGTTCTTTGTCGTCCGCTGTGCATTTCTAAAATATTTTTTCGAAACGACTGCAGATCAGTTCATTTTTATTAATCGGTGAAATGCGGTGCTACGTTATCCAGAGCTTTGTAATGCGTTCCGAAATCTGTTTCAGCGTGTTGCCAAAAGCTACACATTGAGAATTTGAGTTGAAACACGAAAATGCCGAGTTACGTCGCCCATCTTTCTACTTCAACAATTTTGTTATCCACTCGATGAACACATTGAAAGTGAATTGTCCTTTCGTGTTCTTTGTCGTCCGCTGTGCATTTCTAAAATATTTTTCGAAGCGACTGCAGATCAGTTCATTTTTATTAATCGGTGAAATGCGGTGCAAATTATCCAGAGCTTTGTAATGCGTTCCGAAATCTGTTTCAGCGTGTTGCCAAAAGCTGCACATTGAGAATTTGAGTTGAAACACGAAAATGTCGAGTTACGTCGCCCATCTTTCTACTGCAACATTTTTGTTATCCACTCGGTGAACACATTGGAAGTGAACTGTCCTTTCGTGTTCTTTGTCGTCCGCTGTGCATTTCTAAAATATTTTTCGAAGCGACTGCAGATCAGTTCATTTTTATTAATCGGTGAAATGCGGTGCTACGTTATCCAGAGCTTTGTAATGCGTTCCGAAATCTGTTTCAGCGTGTTGCCAAAAGCTACACATTGAGAATTTGAGTTGAAACACGAAAATGCCGAGTTACGTCGCCCATCTTTCTACTTCAACACTTTTGTTATCCACTCGATGAACACATTGAAAGTGAACTGTCCTTTCGTGTTCTTTGTCGTCCGCTGTGCATTTCTAAAATATTTTTTCGAAACGACTGCAGATCAGTTGATTTTGATTAATCGGTGAAATGCGGTGCTACGTGACCGGCGTCGAATGTCGCTCCAGTTCCAATTTGATAATGCCGTTCGTGCATGTTGATGTATTATACATGACGATGTTATTAAATTGGATAGAAGGCCTGCGCGATTGAAATTAATTTACATGCTCGTTATTCGCTCGAGTGCCGGCCTGCCCGTTATCGATTCGATAAACACTCGTGCTTATTTACCCGTACGTTTCTTTACTTCTCTTACCGGTGAAATGCCTGACATTTCCCGACTTTTTACTGACGCAAGGGAGACGGCGATTACGAATCGAGTGCAGCTAGCTATGCAAATGTTCTGCACGGTAAATTCTACTTCACGGCGCGATATTAGTCGGATTTAGTATGCTCGGTTGAATAGTGTTCAAATTTCATACATGCTCCGGTAATTACGAAACTGCTCTAAGTTACGTACTTAGTTTTGAGACGTTCAAACGTTTGTGCTTGACTACAGCAAAAAGGATTTTCTTTTATTTAACAAAACCATTCACAAATACATGCTTTTCAACGTAAACCTCTTCTACGATTGTAGCGTTTCGTGAGACACCTCACAAGATATATTTTTAAACATTTGCAACTGACTTAGATCAATTCCAAATAAACGTGAGCCACATAGAAATACTTCGACATTATAGTAATGTAAATCGATAAACACAAAATCAGTGACAAAACCAACTTTTCCACGTTTATTCCTCGTACCATTTCTACAGTCAGCGTTACGCACATGTTAAAAAGAATCCGGTCGAACGAACTCATGCATATATAAGATAAAACACGCCCGATAGTATAATGCCGAGCCCTTTCTTGTCCGTTTTCATTGCGGTTTACTCTCAACCAATTTTTTCCGCCTCGCGAAATTCTTCCGCTCGCACCCGCGTGTAATGCCATTACGAGAAGGTTAATTCATGCTGTATGCCTGAGGTTGTATGAATAATGGCGAGCGCGTTTGAGCGACTGGCTCAACGGCGTTTAAGTCTCCGCAATTTGTTCGAATGCAATCGACTGCAGTGGCTGCGGCGCATTACAAACATGCGCACGTATCAGCGGTCGCAGAGCATATAGATCGAATTGCGGACTCGCATTACCGTACCTGTCTACAGACCGTGTCCACGACGTGGGAGAACCAGCGGGGTACAAAGGTCAAACCAGTAAACACTTTGCGCGCCCTCACTACCGTTTCTTTCTTCCAACTTTTTTCACGTCTTTCATAAATTTGTCTCTTGCGGTGATTACAAAGAAATAAGGAAAACTGGCGATTAACCGAGGCGAGTAAGGTTATGAGATTTTTACGCGATTGGCAGAGTACTCGAACGTGGGACCAAAGAGGTGACGAAGTGGCGGTAAGACGAGAAAACGTAGAGTGCGGGACTTTTAGGACATATCTGTCAATTGGGCAAATGACGGAATAATAAATCAACCAAATAACGCGTGAGAGTTGGATATATAACGTTCTTAAGAAATTATCGGAGTCCAGTTACAAGGACGAGACGAGATTTGAAAAAAAAATTCCGTCATTTCCAAATAACGGAATAACAAATCAACCGAATAACGCGTGAGAATTGGATATGTAACGTTCTTAAGAAATTATCGGAGTCCAGTTACAAGGACGAGACGAGATTTGAAAAAAAAAATTACATCATTTCCAAATGACGGAATAACAAATCAACCGAATAACGCGTGAGAGTTGGATATATAACGTTCTTAAGAAATGATCGGAGTCTAGTTACAAAGATGATAGGAGATTTGAAAAAAAAATTCCGTAATTTCCAAATGACGGAATAACAAATCAACCGAATAACGCGTGAGAGTTGGATATATAACGTTCTTAAGAAATTATCGGAATCCAGTTACAAGGACGATACGAGATTTGAAAAAAAAATTCCGTCATTTCCAAATGACGGAATAACAAATCAACCGAATAACGCGTGAGAGTTGGATATGTAACGTTTTTAAGAAATGATCGGAGTCCAGTTACAAGAACGATACGAGATTTGAAAAAAAAAATGCCGTCATTTCCAAATGACGGAATAACAAATAAACCGAATAACGAGTGAGAGTTGGATATATAACGTTCTTAAGAAATGATCGGAGTACAGTTACAAGGACGATACGAGATTTGAAAAAAAATTCCGTCATTTCCAAATGACGGAATAACAAATCAACCGAATAACGCGTGAGAGTTGGATATATAACGTTCTTAAGAAATGATCGGAGTCCAGTTACAAAGACAATACGAGATTTGAAAAAAAAATTCCGTAATTTCCAAATGACGGAATAACAAATAAACCGAATAACGCGTGAGAGTTGGATATATAACGTTCTTAAGAAATGATCGGAGTCCAGTTACAAAGACAATACGAGATTTGAAAAAAAAAATTCCGTCATTTCCAAATGACGGAATAACAAATAAACCGAATAACGCGTGAAAGTCGGATATATAACGTTCTTAAGAAACGATCGGAGTCCAGTTACAAGGGCGATACGAGATTTAAAAAAAAATGCCGTCATTTCTAAATGACGGAATAACAAATAAACCGAATAACGCGTGAGAGTTGGATATATAACGTTCTTAAGAAATGATCGGAGTCCAGTTACAAGAACGATACGAGATTTAAAAAAAAAATGCCGTCATTTCTAAATGACGGAATAACAAATCGACCGAATAACGCGTGAGAGTTGGATATATAACGTTCTTAAGAAATGATCGGAGTCCAGTTACAAGGACGATACGAGATTTGAAAAAAAAAATTCCGTAATTTCCAAATGACGGAATAACAAATTAACCGAATAACGCGTGAGACTTGGATATATAACGTTCTTAAGAAGTGATCGAAGTCCAGTTACAAGAACGATACGAGATTTGAAAACGCGATTGCGTGTTTACAGGACAGGAACTTGCCTAGAGACAGTTGAGAGTCCTGAGCGTCCTGCTTGTTCATAAAACGCTTCTGTGCTGCGTGACCCACATTACTGCCATGTAGTAAAAGGGTATGACGGCTTTGGTCGCTTGACTATGGCGCGTTTCCGCACGATCAGATTTCATCTTTCAGATAAAGGAACGTCTAACGTCGTCGTTGGGGGCTGGTTAGCATTAAGGTGGAACGCACACCGTCGCGATGAAATGCTTCTAACGAGGCGGGCGCGAATATAAGTACACCGAAGTTAACGTGCAACAGACGTAGTATCAACAACGCCGGTCTAATATACATAACATCACTGTAACATCTGAAATATCGTCCAACCAAAACGAATCTCGAAGATTAGGGAGAAATACGATTTTATTAGATGTTCGAATAAACTTTATGTTTCGTATCTGCGTCACCAAGCGCACGTTTATGAAGTTCAGAACAAACGCGCGGATAGGAAAATATTCCACAGGACTCTTCAATCGCTTCTTTCAACCGAGTACTGCTACCATCTCCGAAATCGTCTATCGGTGTAAGTGGAATTTCGTATATAATCTCTCTGTCTCTCTCTCTCTCACTCTCTATCTCTCATCATGTCCTCCTCTGTGTGCATTCCGCCTTAGGCGTTACCAGCGATATTGTTCGTGCCATCAAGAGGAGGGCACATCCCAGCGACGTCGGATTTTATGTCAACCGTGTAAAACGTCGGACGCGACTTTTATTACAACGTTCTCGAGACGTCGGTGGTGTATAAGGCCGCCGTGGAGTTGTTATCATGCGACCTGCTTGCACATTGCGAAATGCAAAATTGCGCTTGTCATTGATCGAAGGACTCCGGAAGACGATTAACCCGTTCGCCGCGTTCCAAGTTCCTTTAATGGCCTGGTTAACCTTTTTGCAGGGCGGAGCAACGATAATCCGGAAAATTTACGGCGCACAATTTTTCCAAACCCGCGTTATCCGCGTCGGAACAGTTTTCAGTTTCCGCATAAGCGTCAGCACGGAAGATGAACGCAGCGCGATTTCACGTTCGGTTTTGATTATTCAGACGCAGACTTAATTCGTCGGCCGAAATGATAGCGTGAGGAGTCGGAAGATGAAATAGCAGGTGTCCTACGTTATTCGAAAACCGATTTAGTTGTGCGGAGAGCGAGTTTCAGCAGTTCTGGAACGTTTTAATAGATCGTAATAGTGACCTTAATGAAAATTGAAAGTTCGTTATCGAGTTGTTAGCGATCGTATAAGAAGTCGTAATGGGGACGACGGTTCGCATGCATTTACGCTGCATACCAGAGCGGGACTCCTGCAAAACGGCTGAGGATTCAAGTAATTTCCCGGCGGACTTCCAAAGTACCTCGGCGAAGAAGAATATCCCAAGGGGAAAGAACCCGCAGAACGTCAAGGTGCCGAGGTTAAGGCTTTCGGAAAGTTTATCGTTTACCGTCGCATCGACCGAAAATAAAAGTACATCGGAACAGCGAGTTTAATTAGACAAAAACGTCCGCGCGAACCGTCGCCGTCGAGGAATTCGCATCGAATCCTCGCGGCGACGTTTTCTACACACACCCGCCGAGCGATGCGAATCCTTAAAAAAATCTCTGTCATCGCTCGTCGTTCGGGACCTCGACGATCGATTTGCCTAACCGTAAGGTCCCTCTCTCTCTCTCTCTCCATCTCTCTCTCCCATTCTCCACCCTCTACCTTCGATCACACCATCTCATTCTCCCTCTGACCCCCCCTTGCTCACGGGGGCTACGTAAGATGAGAGGACGCTTCCTCGTAGTCGTCCTACTCCCAGGAAGCAGCACGCAGCTCTGCTCGCCTAATGCGACACACACTTTCGCACTCTCACACAGCACGCATACGATCGCACGTGCTCATTCTCTCTCGCCCTCTCTCGCCCTCTCCCGCCACTTTCGCCGTAGCATCGTTGCAGTTCCTGGATGTGTCCTCCTGTTCCATGCACCCAGGTCGGCAAACCCGAGGATCCTCGTTCGGCCGACCGCTGATTGATATGTCTGTTTTGCGGTACCGATCCTCTATATACTATATATAACTCTAGCCCGCTCCCGCTCCTGCTTCTGCTGTCGCCCGGCACCATGATATTCCGTAGGTCACCTTCCACTGTCACCGGCCACGGAGCCGGGGTCAAGTGTGGATCGGGACCGTTTGCGCGGTCAGTCGATCGTCTTTGCGTCTCGTCACTCGTGTCTCACCCCCCTTTTCCCGTCAACCTCTCCATCTTCGGCCCGCCCTCTTGCCGCGATCACTCGTCGGTCCCCGACGTTTTCCCTCATCCGGCGACGTTCGGGGCGAGGACGGCTTGGCCAAGAGCCGGCGCGAGCTAGACGAAGCCTCTCACGTCGTGGATCGGTACGCGTCCTGGCAGCCATAGCATCGTATGGGACAGCAGTGGACCCGCCACGAGCGCGCTCGCCGATAACAGCACGCGGAATGTCAAACTGGCGCGTCGGGATAAGGTGTCGCTTGCACCGCTGCACATATCCTTGGAGCTCATGTCGAGTTTCGCTGCAACAGAAAATAAACGTGTGTTAGAATTAAGAGAAGCAATCAATTGCGAAATCTTTATGTGGGATCTCAAATACAGGGGGCTCTAGTTGGCGAGGAAAGGTCACCTATGATCCTCAATTATTATATTGATGTGTCATAGGTGACGAGTTTATTGAACCCTTTGAGTGCTGAAATCTATCGGTGTCGACTATGGGTGCATATATGCATCCCCAACCGTTTCGATTTCTCACCTACTGTAGCCACAATTATAAATGTATGAGATGAATACAGATGCGTTCTTTATCAAATATTCTAAGCTAGCGGTTTCTAGGTTTTCGGTTCGAAGTTAGCAAAATACGCTTGGCAGTCAACGTGTTAATCATCTTACAAATGTTCCTCGTAGAAGGGTTTGAAAAGTATGCTGGCACACTGTTTTGTCGCTCAATTAAATCTATTCATAAGTCTGTCCAGTGATAAGATCGCGTTTAGGGCCGACTTGAGCAGGTTAGTGCATCTTTTCCCAAATGTATGCCTATCGCCTCATGGCAGTGCTGCGTTTCTAAACGGTGGCGAATTTGTAGCACCGATGTTACAATTTCTAACATTTTACATGTCCAATCGTTCATAGTAATGAAAGCCTTTCGCATATTCGTATAATAGTACATACGTTTCGGGTGCTATATTTGTTGAATGTACATTATTGTTACAACGATATTTCGTTGAACTACAATTTCCGAAGCTTGTGATCAGAGTCAGTTAAGTATGTAATTCTCAATCTAAGTCGAACAATAGTGATAACCCATCATCAGTACTTCCCGGTAGACTGCACAATGTTCCTCTTGAACACAATAAAATAAACATTCGCCTTGTCAATTTCATTTGTGCCATTTCACCGGCGCCTACCCTCTTCGCCACACTGCCCGTTTTGCTTCCTGCACATATCTCCCTGCGAAAAGCGACAGGCATAATATAGGACGCCGCGCAAACGATAGTATAAACGCAGATAGTGCGAAATCGTATCATTACGCTCGCGTATCCCGCGGCTGCGCAAACAAATCGTAAATCGTCCGCAATCGCGCCTGCAATTTTCGTCGACAAATTGTCCCTTTCAAAAGTTCCAGATAACCCGATCAGATTAGAGGCTTTAATCGTTACCGTGAACGCGGCTAAAATGCTCGATCGTTCGAGGGGAGGCTCGAGCTAGGGTGAAGGGAGGCGAAAGAGGCAAGAGAGGGCAACTCGCGCATTTGCGTGCACATTTGTGTGTGTTTATTATGTGTGTGTGTGGGGCACAGAAGCGTGTGAGGGTGCGCGGAGTCGAGGACACGAAGTCACGAGCGTGTAGCCACCTCAGACATATGCATATGCATGGCAGTAATGCGGAATACTAATGAATGACCTTCTGTGTAATTGCTGCCTGATATTCTGGATCGTCTGCGTCCATTTCCCTCGATAGTTTGCTAACAAGAGTGCGGCATGCCGTCGTTTACGACTTGCGCCTATCCGCGGTGCTCTTGTACCTAGGGTGAGTGTTACGTATTGCGACCGTTCAATTTGTACCGATATGTTACCGTGCAGATGACGACACTTCATTGGATTGGAAAAACTGCTCGCTGAGAATTCGGCACAAACGCAAAAGGAGCTTGCAGAACAGTTGGGAGTAACGCAGCAAACGATTTCCAAACGCCTACATGAGATGGGAAAGATCCGGAAAGAAGGAAAATGGGTGAACGCATGAACTCAGTGAAAGCAACAAAAATCAACGAGTGGCAGCGTGTCTTTCTCTCTTCAATAAGCAGCGTCGAAAGTCTTTCTCGTGGAAAATCGTGGAAGGGCGATGAGAAATGTATACTCTATGACAATCCGAAACGTAGAAAGTCATGGGTAAATCCTGGCAAACCATCAACATCGGTCGCAAAACCAAATCGCTTCGGAAAAAAGGTTCTTCTCTGCATTTGGTGGGATATCAAGGGCGTACTTTATTATGAGTTGTTGGAACCGGGTGAAACAGTTACTGCGGGCTGCTACCAACGCCAATTAATCTGCTTGAGTCAGGAATTGGAACGAAAACGCCCGTATACCGGCAAAGGAGAACGTCCAGTGAAATTATTGCATGACAACGCTAGGCCACACATTGCTTCCAATACAAAAGACATCATAATGAGCCTTGGTTGGGACGTCTTGCAGCACCCGGCGTATTCACCAGACCTTGCTCCAACCGATTACCACTTGTTTCGGTCGATGCAAAACGCCTTGTCCGATATGCACTTCCAATCAATCGATGAGATCCGAAAATGACTTGACGATTTTATCGTACCCAAAGACGTAACATTTTTTCGAGATGGAATTCATCAGCTGCCTGAAAGATGGCCTAAAGTCATAGAAAGCAACGGCGAGTACTTTCATTAAAAAATGTAATTTACTTTGTTTTAAAATAAACCTTGAATTTAGCTGAAAAAATTGGATTATTCATTTGTACACCTAATATAACCTGGTGAGTGACGACAGGAGTAGAAATTTCGATGGGACAGAAATACGAATATGTATGGATAATGAAGCGAAAGAAGAGACGTAAAAAGGAAGATATTACAGATATAAGTGTGGTAAAGCATGCGGGTAATTATTAGCACAGACATGACGTGCTTCGATAAATCTGACAGAACAACCAATTAATATATCATTACGATATCGAGCACGTGTGTGTCCTGCATATCGGATGTGCGCCAAATGGCCGGTTGGTAAAACTGATCGCGCGGACGTGAAATTATTTGATCAGATCAAGCCGAGAACCGGCGCGCAAAACTATGCGGTGAGACGTGTTTAATTACTGACTCCGACCGCAAACCTTCGATCACGTCGAAAATCCATTTCATGCGAATCCGAATAACAGCTGGATGGCGTGCAAATTTAAAGCTTCCTCGATACAAGGCACAAACTTGTCACCGTATGATAACACATTAATAATATCGACTGCATATCACAAAATTCCACGCATATCGTGTTTCCCGGACGAAATCAATTAACACATACGAGTTTCACTGAAGACAACTTTAAAATAATCCCATGATAAATCGCCCGTCACAAAAATACTCTGTAGTGGATAAGATGTTAGGTGTCGTCGAAGCGGGATGCGGAATTATATTAAGTTGAATAAAGTTTATTTGAAGATAAATGAAAGTACTAATATATAAATATAAATACAAAATGAAAGTAAAACTATGGCAATTCGACTTCGATTCGGTAAACGGCAAGAAAACGCATTTATACTGGATTGAGCTACAGTCTGAACTTGACTGATCTAAACTTCGTAAAACTCTGACTAAGACTGAAACTGTAACTGAACTATAACTGAACTCGCGTCGCAGATCGGGCCGGCTTTTATACGGACCTCTACCGCCTTATCTTAACACGTTGACTGCCATGGTGGTTATCGGTGACCGGCGCAAAAGATCTCACGAAAATCTCAAAAAATACCCAATCGGTCGCATTTATAATTTTGTAAATGCAATTAATATTAGATAGCGATTCAATTCTTTGCTCTCCGATACCTTCGCATTATTTTCACTTTGCACAATTCAATCGTATTCTGTAGTACTTCATCCGGTTGCAGTTTTAATATAGTAAAATACGCATAGCAGTCAAAGTGTTAATTCGGTAGGGCCCGATGGCCCCGCGACAGTTTTATGCGACGCATCTACGGCCGTTTTCCTGATGCTACAACTCTATATTCGAAGTATATTTATTATTTAACGCCAATTTCTCAACTACCCCAAGTCGTACCCCATGAACACGGAACAACACGTCGAATGTGGCAAAACGATGGCATCGCGTGGATTATCAACGTCGATGAGGGACATTTCAGACTAATTTGCCAGATCCTCGTCGACCTGTGTCCATGTCCGCTCTGCTCGCCGATTCGCGTAAATTAATCCGTGCAGGCGTCGCGATAAGTAAGAACAAAGAGACGAAAGTATATCGTGTTTTCCGGACGAAATCAATTAACACCCGCGACTCTCGCTGAAGACAACTTTAAAATAATCCCATGTTAAATCGCCCGTCACAAAAATACTCAATATCCAAAGTACATTTATTATTTGACGCCAATTTCTCAACTACCCCAAGTCGTACCCCGTGAACACGGAACAACACGTCGAATGTGGCAAAACGATGGCATCGCGTGGATTATCAACGTCGATGAGGGACATTTCAGACTAATTCGCCAGATCCTCGTCGACCCGTGTCCGTGTCCTCTCGGCTCGCCGATTCGCGGAAATTAATCCGTGCAGGTGTCGCGATAAGCAAGAACAAAGGGACGAAATCAATTAACCCCCGCGACTCTCGCTAAAGACAACTTTAAAATAATCCCATGGCAAATCACCCGTCACAAAAACACTCAATATTCAAAGTATATTTATTATTTAACGCCAATTTCTCAAGTATCCCAAGACGTACCCTGTAAACACGGAATAACACATCGAATGTGGCAATATGACGGCATCGCGTGGATTATCAATATCGATGAGGGACATTTCAGACTAATTCGCCAGATCCTCGTCGACCCGTGTCCATGTCCGCTCGGCTCGCCGATTCGCGTAAATTAAATCGTGCAGCCGTCGCGATAAGCAAGAACAAAGAGACGAAAGTATATCGCGTTTTCCGGACGAAATCAATTAACACCCGCGACTCTCGCTGAAGACAACTTTAAAATAATCTCATGATAAATCGCCCGTCACAAAAATACTCAATATTCAAAGTATATTTATTATTTAACGCCAATTTCTCAACTACCCCAAGTCGTACCCCGTGAACACGGAACAACACGTCGAATGTGGCAAAATGACGGCATCGCGTGGATTATCAACGTCGATGAGGGACATTTCAGACTAATTCGCCAGATCCTCGTCGACCCGTGTCCGTGTCCTCTCGGCTCGCCGATTCGCGGAAATTAATCCGTGCAGGCGTCGCGATAAGCAAGAACAAAGGGACGAAAGTACGTCGGACGAACTGGAATCGGACAGAGGAGGCAAACGCCGGGATACAATTATTTCCACAGGCATGACGTGGTCGCCGGGCCGATAACGTAAACTGCACGCAACAAGGAATTTATACAACTCTGATGAAAGGCGAGCGACTCGGCGTTCGCGTGAAAATTCCGAAACGGACACACATGTCGGTAAGTCGGATTAAAACGTTGCGCGCCGAGCAATTGCGATTACGATCGCCAGCCCTCGAGGCTCGCTAACTAATTACGTACCACCGACATTATCGTAGGACGTTTTCACATTTTCCCCGTTTCTCGCCTCTTTCGCGTCTGCAGTGTTAAGATGAGTGTGTGCATTTTACGAGATTTAACGCGGAGGTGAGATGTTACGGGATACAGTGGAACATTTTGCTGGGCCACTTCGTGGTAGATGGTTCAAACGCTTGCGATCGTGTGCAGTGTCGCACGCGGTAACAAGTCGTTCCTGGAATTTTTTAATGAGCTACTCAATCGCTGTTGTTTCGCAAATTTTTCTCGAAGGGCGTTGAAAACGTATTTCACAGCAGAAGCGGATGTATAGAATGCAAAAGGGAATGCTTCTGATTAACACGTATGTGCTAGACTATTTTAATATTAAAATGCATGGTGTTATAATTTTGTCCTAAAAATTCTATTATATGTAGATCGTGTGTAGTGTCGCACGCGGATCGCATCACTATTCTTCAACTGCAATTTTTAATGATAATAATCGCTGTTGTTTCGCAAATTTTTCTCGAAGGGCGTTTGAAACGTATTTCACAGTAGAAGCGGGCGTATAGAATGAGAATGAGAATTCTTCTGATTAGGTGCGAAATATGTGTAGACTCCCTTAACCCTTAAATTTTAGTTTTATAATTTTTACCCAAACATTCTATTATATGTAGATTATTATATAGGTTTATGAAACAAATTTAAAAGAATTGTATATAGAGCTATTCAATCGCTGTTTTTCGCAAATATTTTCTCGATAACACATCATGCATTATTTTATTTTATTTTCATTTGTATTTTATTAAATATTATTTTATCGAAATATGTGTAGACTCCCTGAACCCTCAAATGCATGGTTTTATAATTTTTACCTAAACATTCTATTATATGTTGATTATTATATAAGTTTATGAAATAAATTTAATAAAATTGTATATAGATATTAATTTTTTTTAAATAAACTATTTTAAAAACAACACATCATGTATTATTGTATTTTATTTTTATTTTTATTTTATTAAATATTATTTTATTGTCACTCCTAACTTTCACGAACTTCTTCGTTCGCGCTGAAGCAATTCTTCAATCTAAATATCATATTGAAAAGCGCGCTGATTTACTTTCCGCTACTTTCTATCGATTCGTTTGAATGCATCTAAGTTTTGTGGCATACAACCGAAAAAAATCTAAACCATTAATACATAATATACGAGTTAAAGACAGTGTTCCATTTTTGAGACATTATGCATTTAAGGGTTAAACAATCCTCTAATTCAGATCATTCTAGTACTCATCATAGTACATACGCAGCGACGTGCTTTATTTACCTATTTACATGCAGGAGTATATACGTGGGCACTGACCCACATAAAATAGATATCAGCGAACTTCGCGGATATGTCACCGCTGGAAATTATTTCCCGAAAGTGAGAAACAGTCGCGTAGTCTGTAAGGATACGATGCCTGCGCTACTTCGAAAGTTCGCTCCAAGCAGTCCGGAACGTCGTTGAGGGAGTTTATGCGCAGTTGTTTCGTAACAACTTCCCGGCTTCCGATGCAGGAATTCAATCCGAACGGCGCACATCCGTGAAATATCCGCGAGATTTTTCCTCGACTCTCGAAGTCGGCAGCATGATTGCATGCAGTGCGATAAGGGGCTAACACCAATATCGCGCGCGAGGGTAAGCTGCTCTGGGGGTAGGTTTTATCCGGATTATCGGATTATTTACAAGGCAGTGCTCAACCGGTTGAACGCACTTCAGGATCTGTCATCGTATTTCGATAAAGTCTCGGACAGTTTCCAAAAATATAAAAATTCTTTCGTGAATAAGTTCACGAAAATAGAGAAAGGGAATGTAGAATAAAATGTTTGCTTTTTGTACCTATATTTCCGAAAGAGACGGCATTCGAATAAATGCACTTGGTATGTTGCAGTAGAAACTTATCCCTTAACGCTCCGTTGGCTCCGTTATGGAGACGTCTAACCATTGTCCCATGGTGTAATGCAATTAAGACGATTACGCTTAAAATGCTATCTTGCTATTGGTGTTAGCCATTTATTTCTTTACTTGAGCGTACTACATCTGGAATTTTTAGGTTCATAATATTTAGTTATTTATTAGCTCAACATTTTTATCGAAGAAAATGTGGAGAAAGAAGAATGTTTTTATGAGAATTTTGAATCATGTGGAAATCAAGACGTATTTCACGTTGAATCATTCAAAAATATTTGAAATGGAAAGCTTCGTATAGTGAAAATAGGTCGAAAAAGAGATTGCATTGGATGTTTTAAAAGACAGACCAAAGTACCACGCCAACACCAAAGCAATATACGAAATGTAAAATTGTACTCTTACCTACGCTAGCACGAAGCATATTTTTACGATAAATAGAAGATAAAAAATTCATAAGCAGTTGCCTATTTCTTTTTTAACTAAAGCGTGCATTTCGGAAAATGCAAAATATCCGGAGTGACAAGGCCTCAGATATCGCTTCTATGTGAAAAGCATGTTTATACGCGAAAATTCTATTCTGCGCCTTCGGCTTCTTTAGAGCATCGTTCTTTTCACACATTCCACTACTATTGTCGGGCCAGGTACATTAAATCCATTGATCCGATAAGAAGTCGGCCGTTGCCGTAGAATGACACGCAATGCGAATCGATCGGGTCAACAAATAGAAAATACATCGGTGGTCATCGATCAGCAATATTTGACGATTGTCAACAGGACCCGCCATGCGTTCGTTCCCCGGTTACGGCGCGTTTCACTGCGTGCGTTTATGTATACGCGCGTGTATTCGTACACACGCATACCCGTAATTCTCCCTAAATCGACAAACATTAATTATCCGCCGAACTGCCGGCCGCTCGACGTCCACGCGGCAAACGTTTTGACTCGATTCGCCTTGCAAATTTGCCGTTTGCCGAAACGTGACGAATCGTGCATAAAACGTGAATCGAGTACACGTATCCAGTCTGACCCATAATCGTTATCCGATCTGACAGTCATCGCTGTTCTCAGTGCAGTCGATCCGATGTTATCGTCGATAAGTGTTGTGTGTTTACGACGAAAATTTATCATCGCGAGCGCGATGCAGTACATTTTGACGCATCGCGGGTGGTACTTTGTTGCTTCCTGTTCCGTGGATTAGTTACGATGTTTCATATCTGTGTTGGGTGTGGAATGTGCAGATGCATTCGGCTTATCGGCGGTTGATTTGTTGGTACACTTTGATGCGGCGTGTGAATGACATGTATTTGTTACGTTGATTTTGTAAAATCTGACTTTGCGCGGTGGTAAACCGTCGAATTTGTGCGTAAAATCGCAACCTAAAGTATGGTAATGTGGCAATTGGACGCTGATACGGATTTTGGGTATTGCGCTTGCAATACATCATTTGAAAGTAATGCCATTATGTAATTTGTTATAAACGGAAAGTGCGGCACACGTTCACTTTAGCATAAGTTGCTTGTACACGTCCAATATATGCCGTGCATCCACCATGTGCAACTGCGTACACCCAATATAAATGTGGTTACCTATATTGCCTTCCGATGCTCTGTGCGTTATTCCCATGTGCCAGATATATTATGCACGTTACCTTTAGTGCATTGCAGTGTACGGTACCTGCCACTCCATTCATGCTCCACCGTGCGCTACAATCATACGTGCGGTTCGATATGCGTATTAGATTTTTCCACCGATATCTCAGAGATCGAAGGTCAATGCCGACACCTGCCAAAACACATAATCCACCAAAGTCGCACGCTACACTAATTAAAACCTACCCACTTTACATCATCATCCAATACCACGTGCGTTAAGCTACACCGCACACCCCATCGTTCCACGACGCGTAATACGTATATAGCGCTCCCGCAACGTATTTATTTCAAGCATATGCGTGATCCCACTAATCCAAATACGCAAGCACGCGCTTCAGTTGTGTTCAACGCAACTTGCCAGCATACGTCACCCATAGCATGGGCACAAAACGCGACGCGTTTATTCGCGTACTCGCCGAGCATTGCATATGCGTGCGTGCGTGTGGACGAGGAGAAAATCCGCGCACGCACACGGGACCAGGCTGGAGGAGGCGCAGGGATGGTGGCACGGCATCGATCCACCCTGCCGGGCGCCCAGTTTCCACCCCCATGCCTCGTTTACCCTGTTCCGTCCCGCGTTCGTTTCGTTCCAGGGCATCGCGATCAAAATCCGCCTTTTCGCCCCATGCCCACCTCTTTCCTGCCGACGACCGCTAGTCGAACTCTGCTTACGGAGCTTTGTCCCGTCGCATCGCTCGTTTGTCGCATCCTATTTCGACCGACCATTTTGGCACTCGCGAGCTGCGAGTTTCGACCCCATGCCTCTTCTACGCCCAGCACCTTTTCGCTGAACTCTGCGTGCGTTTTGTCTCGTTGCATTGCTGGTCTGTCGTGTTCTCTCACAACGGCCAATCTTTTTCGCACTGCCGCTCGACTAACATCCCTTGCGAGCAGTCATCCTGCACCAACAGGCGTTCATTTCGTTCCAGGGCATCGCGATCAAAATCCGCCTTTTCGCCCCATGCCCACCTCTTTCCTGCCGACGACCGCTAGTCGAACTCTGCTTACGGAGCTTTGCCCCGTCGCATCGCTCGTTTGTCGCATCCTATTTCGACTGACCATTTTGGCACTCGCGAGCTGCGAGTTTCGACCCCATGCCTCTTTTACGCCCAGCACCTTTTCGCTGAACTCAGCGTGCATTTTGTTTCGTGGCATTGCTCGTCTGCCGACATTTAACGCACTGGCGCTCGGCTAACATCCCTTGTGAGCAGTTATCCTGCACCAACAGGCATTCGCTTTGTTTCAGGGTATCAGGATCAAAATCCACCTTTTCGCCGCATGCTCACTTCTTTCCTGCCAACGACCGCTCGTCGAACTCTGCTTACGGAGCTTTGTCCCGTCGCGTCGCTTGTGTGTTGCATCCTATTTCGGCTGACCATTTTCGCACCTCATACCTTTTCTACGCTCAACACCTTTCCGGCGGCAACCGCTTACCGAACTCTGCGTGCGTTTTGTCTCGTGGCATTGCTGGTCTGTCGTGTTTTCTCACAATGGTCGATCTTTTTCGCATTGGCACTCGGCTTACATCCCTTGTGAGCAGTTATCCTGCACCAACAGTCGTTCGCTGTGTTCCAGGGCAACACGATCAAAATCTGCCTTTTCACCCAAAGCCTACCTCTTTCCTGCCGACGACCGCTCGTCGAACTCTGCTTACGGAGCTTTGTCCCGTCGCATCGCTTGTTTGTCGCATCCTATTTCGGCTGACCATTTTCACACCCCATGCCTCTTCTACGCCCAGCTTCTTTCCACCGAACGCTGCGTGCGTTTTGTCTCGTGGCATTACTCGTTTGCCGAAATTTTTCACACCGGCGCTCGGCTAACATCCCTTGCGAGCAGTTATCCTGCACCAACAGTTGTTCGCTTCGCTCCAGGGCAATACGATCAAAATCCACCCTTTCGCCCCATACCCACCTTTTTCCTGCCGACGACCGCTCGTTGAACCCTGGTTCCGAAACATTGTTTCGTATTGCTCGTCCGCCACATCTTTCGGCTGACCATTTTCGCACTCACGAGCAATCAGTTTCCGTCCCCATGCTTCGTGTATCCTGCTTCAAAGCGCGCTCGTTTTATTCCAGGACATCACGTTCGAAATCTGTCTGTCCGTCGACAAACGGTCGCAGAATATTGCGGAGCTTCGTTCCGTCGTATTGCACGAATTTTTCCGCACTGGTGAGCGGCTAATTTCCATCCCCATGGATTGTTTAGTCCGTTCTATGCTGGTTTATGTCGTTCCATAGCATCACGATCAAATCCTTCTTTTTACCGCATGCCCATCTCCTTTCCGTTGACAATCGCTGGTCGAAATCTGCTTGCGGAGCTTCGTTTCGTTGCGTTGCACCACCGCCTCGTGCTTTTCGGCCGATCTTTTTCGCACTCGCACTCGGCTAATGTCCCTTGCGAGCGGCCCTTTACTGCTCGGACTTTATCAGTGTTTTGTTCCCGGGACGCGTGCAATAAACTTAGCGCCACCCCGCGGACCCGTCGCTTTGAGCTTTCTGCTTTATCGGCCGCTGCCACTATTACTGCCACCCCGTTAAATCGTACTCCCCCCCTTGCATTTTTTCTGATCGCAGCTTTATCGCCGTGTTCCATTGCGTTCCTAATGTTTCGTACGTTCTGATTTTATTCTAAGCTAGTTCGCATGTAATGTGTACGAAGAATGTTCGCCACTTTTGAGTGTGACTCTTGATGGATGAAGTTGATTTTGATTTATAACAATACGGACACGTGGTTTGTCAGCTATATGGAGATGCGGAGAGGCATTTGGTCCACGACTTTTGGGTTGTGAACGTTTTCCAAGCCAGCGAGACTCTGGCAGTCTCTCAATGTTTTGTTATAGATAGGCTTCGCGTTACATGATTTTGTTCAACTGTAGAGTGACTTGAGGTAATTCGGCATAACGTATGTTTAACACGTTTACGCCGGGGCCGATTTTCATGTTTTTCGCTATGAGGCGGCGGTCGAATTCATGCAGCGCTTCATTTGGTGGCTCACGATTGTTGCTTGTTTCAATTATTTAAATTTTCAACTCTACGGCAATTTTGTCCACTTACTAAACAAACTATATTTTTGATGGTGAGCGGCGTCTAAACAAATGTTCATGCCCGATGGGACAGTCGAGCGTGAACCACCGGTGGTACACGCCGGCGTGAACGTGTTAAGGTACGATGGGCTACTATATGTTTTTGAGATTGTAAACCTGTTGGAAAGCATCGGCGTATGCTTGACAATTTAAGATCTTTTCTGTTCGGAGTGCGTTATCATAATTACTGTGTAGTTCGTTGTGTCTTATTACTTACAGTGCTCTGTACATTTTCAGATCTGATTACGTATCGTGTCTTTTCTAATGAATAGATCGATTCTCACACATTTCGTTTGTAACAATACTCGTCACTTCTTATTTTCGGAATTTTAATATGCAGCACGGCAACCTACACCGCGTATAATTTCATAATTGTGAAGAGGGCTTTAATGAAACTCTTGTGTAACATAAAGTTTTATATGTAACAAGCCGGTGCATTATATACTATATGATGACACAGCGTCTATATTTACAATGCACATATGTATTGTCAAGGAGAAGGCCGCAGAGAGATGAGGGCTGAGCGCATAATAAAGACGATCATTTGTTGCGGTTCTGCGACCATTCAAGCAGCATTTTTGTTATGTTCACGCTCGACACATCATTTGAGGAGAAACCTTCACCTGAAGCCATTTGAAAGACAATTGTTACGGGCTCGTACAAGCAAACTTTTAGAAATTAAATATTTCGCGTTCGCTTCAATCTCATCGTATCGCAATATTCTGTTCGCTACAACGCTGTTCTTGTATTCAAGGCTCTTCAATCCGACCTATAGTTGTTATAATTGCACGAAATCCAGTTCGGTTGAAAAGAGTGATACGTATTCGTAGGTTCCGCTTTATTGTTTCCTTTTAAGAGCATAATTTGAAAGCGACATGCGAATTGCCAATCGCAAATTGTTAACGCGTCGACAGATTTTGATTGGGCCACCGGTACAGATTCTATTTCCCAAAACAATGGTGGTCGCGCACGGCGATCGGGCTTTTTTGTGACTCGGGAGAGAAAAATTACAGTATGGCGCGATTGAGGGTGGCGAGGGAGGTTTGCGAGCATTGTGTCGACGGTGTGCACTGCCGGTCGGCGAAATGCATTAACGCAGCTGTGATTCTGGAAAATCGAGACTTTAAAGTGATTACTGTTGCAAACTTTCTGCGCCGTTTAAATGCTAAGCCTCTGGGCCATTTCAGAAGTCAAAGTGAACACCCGATAATCGAACGTTAAATGAGTCATTAAAAGCACATCATTACATGATGTGCACGTTGTTATTAAAATAAATACACGAAGTCTCAACATAAATAAGTACAATAAAGTTAGAATTGAACCACGGCATACTGCTGTGGGTACAAAAAGTGAATAAAACTAATAAAATTTCGACACTTTTACGTGTTTTTTCAATGATCCTTCTAAAAATATCAACTCGTTCATTTCCTGTTTTCGGTTTACATAATGAACAAAATTTGATACAAATTCACAGTTCAACCAATAGTTAGCATTTAATTATTTTCTCTTGAAAAGAACCCACAAAAATATCCGAATGTACGGTCGACATTTATCGTGTCTCATCAAATGCCAATCTTATTCTTCTTCTCTGCAATTATGTTCACTATGTCTGTTATGTACTCATTTAAAACACCTTGCGAGCCCAATGAAAATTTGCATGACACAACAAACTAGCAGAGATCTCTGCAGCAAAGCGTATATTCGTCGATGTACCGTTACGCTGAACGAACAAAAGCCGTCCAATACAATACGTAATTAGCATCAATACCATTCATTCCATATAACTCGAATGCGCAAAAAAAATGTGCGCAACAAAACAGCAGATTTTCCACTGTTTGTGCAGCAGTGCGTACATTCGCCGCTGTACCGCTACGTTAAACAAACGGATACCGTCTCGCAGAACATATAAATAACAGGAATAACGTTCATTCCAAACAACTCAAAGACGCAATAAACATGTGCACGGCACAGCGAGACAGCAGATTTGCGACTGTTTGCAGCAGAGCGTATACTCGCCAGATATACCGGCACATAATACCGTCCTATATAGCCTCAACATACAGACCCTCCACCGTCGCGCAAGGGTTAACCCTTTCGCTACGGTGGGCTTTGCGTAGAACGAAGCGTTACGCCAAAAATGGGAATATTAACACATTGTTGACCGGTCACGAGTTAACTCGTGTTTTCATGGCCAAACGTTGTTGACCGGTCACGAGTTAACTCGTGTTTGCATTTGCATCGGCTATTTTAATTTTTGAAACGCAGGGCAATATAGAATATAGCAAAATTTTGTTCATTGTGGTCAATACCGTCTGCTTTATTATAAAAAAGTATACTTTTCTTGGCACTGAGGCTTTTATTACAATTTTAGTATTAGAAAGTGTCAAGAATGACGGAACGTGACGCTGAAGCATTTTTCAATCAATTATACGTGAATGCTTTATATAGTTGCCCGCGTGATTTTTAAATAAGTTATAGTCAATTTGGAAAATGATTATTGAAAATGAAATAACAAGGGCATAATCTAGCTCTTTAAAAGGAAAGCGCAACAAAACAAGATATATGTGTAAAACCTCTTGTCTACATCTACGCGTAAATGATTGCTGTACAGTTAATCGTATGAAAAAATATTAGAAGTTACCAAAAATTTATGTCCAAAGTTCAATTTGAATTCATTATGCACGAACAAACTTTATTGAAGGTTATTTATATCGTTTCACTTCCATGCTCACTTACAAAATAATAGCCGGTGACCTGAGATAGCTTTTGCCGAAAATTGCCGGTCAACAATGTGTTAAACGCGCCTGTTAGAATCAAGAGAAGAGATAAATTGCGGAATCTTTATTTTACAATAACCATTCCGAACTCTTTACAATTCTCCGGTGGAATGCCGAGGTGCCAAGGAATGCGATAATCTACCACCCCTTCATTCCCCTTCCCTTTTCTAAACAAAAATTCAGGTGCTAAGTGACAGATGCGAATCATAGGCATTTCGATTATAATTCATCGCATTCCGTGCAACAATGACTACTTCAGTGTCGAACATCACCTAACATGCCTTTAAAATTCGCTGCAAATTTATTTTCCGCTAACACGCGCAGTCTTCTGGGCAACGATTTTTGTCTCAAATTGACTTTGTGACATTACTTTTAGAAGGAAAATTATTTGTGTTCATAATTTCTTTATGAACGTATTTTCAATTCAATAATACAATTGATATTTTTACATTACATAACAAAATATATAATTATAACATAATACTGAGCAATCACTTTGTAGCCGGTGACTATAGTCGCCCGTCGCGTATAGGTGGCATCTTGTGACTATAGTCACGTAGTAACGAAAAAGTTAACCCTTTCGTTACGCTGATCTTGTCCACAATTTGACTTTATACTTACGCTTAAAAATGTTTCGGTAACGAATTTTTGAGGAAAAGAACATTTCTGACGAAAGGTACGATTGATTGAGAGTAGGTACGTGCAGCAATGCTATGCTCTCTAACAAAAAAAAAAGCAACATACGGAATAAGAGGTCCATGGTAAATGTGCCAAGATATATATATATAAGCAGAGTATTATGGAGAGCGACTATAGTCATTCATAGTAACGAAAGGGTTAAAAATGTTTCGACAACGAATTTTTTAGAAAAAGCACATTTCTAACGAAAGGTACGACTGATTGAGAGTAGGCACATGCAACAATGCTATGCTCTTTAACACGAAACGTACCGGTACTTTACACCTACCTATTCTTAGCATGAGGGTTCATTTGATCCCTTACGAAATAAATGTTGATTTCCAGACAGAAATTCCTAATTTCATAAAACCAAAAATTGAACAATCAAACGATATAAGATTGTACAGAAAGTCAAATGAACGAAAGAAATAACAATGAATGTGCGAATTTTAAAGTAAATTTTGCAAGGGGTCATTTGACCCCACATGGTACGTTTAGTATTAACAGAAAAAGCAACATATGGAATAAGAGGTCCAGGGTAAATGTGCCAAGATGGACTGTGGTCGGGCGACTATAGTCGCCAATAGTAACGAAAGGGTTAATGCGTGCAGTACTCGTTTCGCACAACGTCGTCCCTCCCCGCCGTTTTCGCGAGCATAATAAGCAGAATCACGAAATTCGCCGGTTTGCCAGGGTGTGAATGCCACTTCGCCGAAAGCGCGGTTCGCTCTCTGCCTAACAAGGGTCAATTATGACGATCGTTTCGCCGGCGAGCTCCCGTTCTCGAGATTCACCCTTCGCCGAGAATCGCGTCGGGCCAACGATGCTCCCTTCACCAAACCGAGAGTGGAGTCCATTCGGTCCTTACCGCCTTGCCACCCTTTCCGACAGCAGTGCCATTGGCTCAAGGGTGTGACGTGAACGTCGGCAGGTTTCCATTTTTCATTCCGAGAACTGCCGAGAGCTACTCGCCTCTGCCGGTGCAGTTAGCTACCCTTTAAATTGCAATGCAAACTCTTCACGATCTCCTCTTCGTACCTCTCCACGCGCGTCACTCTCCTTCTCCCCTTTACCTGTCTCTTTCGCTCTGCCGCTCTCTTTTTCGGCGTTCTCGTTTTTTCGTTTCACACTTCGCTGTACTTTGGCTCTCTTTCTCATGTGCGCGCTCTCTCTCTTTTTTCTCTCTTTCTCTCTCTCTCTCTTTTTCTCGCTCTCCCTCTCTCTACATATCCCTTTCTCTTTCTCTCTGTTTGTTTATGTCTTTCTTGCTCTCTGGCTCGGTGCCCTCTTTCCTTCCTCTCGTGGCCCCTTTCCTTCGCACTCCCACGCTAACCTCTCACACCTTCACGCCTTCGCGCTTGGAGAGGCTTTTTAAAGAGAACGTCGACGATCATATTCGCGAAACGTCGAGGGTCTCTTGTAATTCGTTACTTACGACACGCACGAAGTTTAATTGCCGATGATCTTGCACGCGGAATTTATGGCTGGTGTAAACAGGGAGTGTGAAGCAGATTGTGCGGAGACAGAACTTCTCGACTGAAGTTGAGAATACTGCTGCAGTATTACAGATATTAAAATCACACAAGCTTATCTTATAATATATAGTGATAATATGGTTCTATTAATTTTGTTTAATAATACTATATGACAAATAATATATATTCTCGTTTTGCATGCAGTCTCATATAAGATACTAGTGTCTTCAGATTCCGCTGAATCCAATCGCAACGCTTGCACGTCGTGAGATAAAACTTTTGTACGCGACTTTCACATGGCGGTGTAAAATAATTATTGCACAGCAACAACGAGGCCTCAGATTACGAACAAATTAATTGTGTTGAAGCTTTAGATTTGTTGTGTCGTCATATTATTAAAGTAACAGAAACTGCGTATGAGGGGTTAGAATAGATAATTATTGGGCACGTACTATAACTGTGCCTTCAGTTTCCACTAAATTCAGCTGCAACGCTTGCACATCACATGATAATACTTCTATAATCTGACGGTATAAAATAATTATTGCACAACAACAAGGGGGCTTCAGATCACGAACGAATTAATCGTAATAAATCTTTAGATCTGTTGTCGCGTCGTATCATCAAAGTGAAAGAAACTGCGTGCGGGGGGTTGTCAGAACAGGCAATTACGGGGTTCGAGGGGACGAAAATGGGGAGATTGAGGGAGGCTAGTTAACGAGGCTGCGCGCGCGCCGCGGCAAATATTATTAGCGGTGCCAATTAATCATCGATGAGTCGAAGGAAGTTCTCCTAACGAGTGACTCGACGATGGTGTACGTGTGTGCGTCCGATGGTTGCTCGGAAGGCATTCGATCATCGACTGAAGGTGTCAAGGAGAATTGCCGCGAGAAATAACGTCTCAATCGGTGGCCTTACGTAGGCTAATGTACCAATACTGCTCATGTGCTAGTGTACAACGAGTTCTTGCTTTCTCAGTAAAGACTAAGAATGACCAACATAGTTATTTATATAGAATTCAAGCGTATGCATTGCGCAATTAATTTTCAAGACAAAGTACGGAATGTATGGACGAGTGATACCGAATCGAATACTGGTATATTTGCGTACATATATCTCTTAATTGTCTCAATCGGTGGCCTTACGTAGGCTAATGTACCAATACTGCTCATGTGCTAGTGTACAACGAGTTCTTGCTTTCTCAGTAAAGACTAAGAATGACCAACGTAGTTATTTATATAGAATTCAAGCGTATGCATTGCGCAATTAATTTTCAAGACAAAGTACGGAATGTATGGACGAGTGATACCGAATCGAATACTGGTATATTTGCGTACATATATCTCTTAATTGTCTCAATCGGTGGCCTTACGTAGGCTAATGTACCAATACTGCTCATGTGCTAGTGTACAACGAGTTCTTGCTTTCTCAGTAAAGACTAAGAATGACCAACGTAGTTATTTATATAGAATTCAAGCGTACGTATTGCGCAGTTAATTTTCAAGACAAAGTACGGAACGTGTGGATGAGTGATACGGAACCGAATACTAGTATATTTGCGTACATATATCTCTTAATTGACTCAATCGGTGGCCTTACGTAGGCTAATGTACCAATACTGTTCATGTACTAGTGTACAACGAGTTCTTGCTTTCTCAGTAAAGACTAAGAATGACCAACGTAGTTATTTATATAGAATTCAAGCGTACGTATTGCGCAATTAATTTTCAAGACAAAGTACGGAATGTATGGACGAGTGATACCGAATCGAATACTGGTATATTTGCGTACATATATCTCTTAATTGACTCAATCGGTGGCGTTACGTAGGCTAATGTACCAATACTGCTCATGTGCTAGTGTACAACGAGTTCTTGCTTTCTCAATAAAGACTAAGAATGACCAGCGTAGTTATTTATATAGAATTCAAGCGTATGCATTGCGCAGTTAATTTTCAAGACAAAGTACGGAATGTGTGGATGAATGATACGTGGCCGAATACTGGTATATTTGCGTATATATATATATATATATACTTATATGGTATATATCTTAATTGTGAAAATTTCGTCTGGGTCATGTACGATTAATAAATTCAATACTGCTCGCAATCTGTTTAATTATTGCAACGAATTAGTTGTATTTATCTGTGTACGTTGCGTCTGCATAAAAAGCGTCTACTTACAAAGAAAAGATAATTATTCCCCGCATAATTCGCCCCTATCCGAACAAATTTCATAAAGTTAAATTACATCGCAGTGTCGCCGATCATCGCGGAGACTTTAATAACCCCGTACGAACGTCGAAGCCAGGGAACAATCGCAATGCGTTTAATTAAATCGCTACGTTCGTTAACTTTCCCCGTCAAACGGCCGCTAATAACCCCATCGCTTCGCCCGACAGGGACTAAACTTTGCGAAATCTCAAAAAAACGCGGCGCGAGAAATGCGAGCGAAAAATGTTCCATTATAAAGTCCGATATCGTCAGCAGCGGCAGGGCGGGGGGATGAAAAATTCCCGCGGAAATGGAAGAATCTCGTTTGGCGAAAAAGCAACGGCGGATCGAGGAGGAGGAGTTTCGACGATCGAGATGTTTCACAGGGCCATTAATCGCGGGTTGCAGATCGGAGGGGAACGGGGGTGGCGAACGATTGCGCGGGCCTTTTTGCAATCGAACGTCGGATTTCCTCTTTCGCCGCTTTGGATGACGAGATTCAACCGACCCAATCCGAACGAAGTAATCCGAGGCTCTCGGCCGTCGAAGTTCTTTATCGGGATGGTCCGGGATGCTGGGGAAAACGCCACCGCGATCGATCGCGTAGAAAGCCAAGAGAATGTGTATGTGTGCGAGAGACGGACAGACAGATAGATGGACGGAGAAGGAGAGGGAGAGAGAGAGAGAAAGAGACAGCGGGTGGAAGAAGCTTGTTGCGTTTTCACGGGCGCCGATTTCTTGAACGATTACAAAAGTCTTTAATCTTTAACCGTGGAAGGGAAGAATTTTTTATTTCTTCCATTTCACGGCAAAGCTACGCTTATAGGCAATTCCATTAGTCGAATGACGGCAGGTGCGAGGGTTGAAATTGGCGAAACAACTCACCGAAACGTATAATGTTCGAGGGTTGAATGCACGGAAGAAAATGCATAATTTTCCTAATGCGGCGCATGCGACATTATCGCTTTCGCATTTGTTATAGTCTGATTTTATCACGTTGCCTGCGCAGTACTCGGCCGGTTTGTTTTCCAATTATAATTACTTTACTCCATTTGCTCCCTTTTCCTTTTCATTACTCTGCCGTGATCAGGATTCAAGCTCTTCTTACTTACAGAGGGCGAAAAAAGGGCCGTGAGAGAGCTCGTCCGTCGTCGGCATCGGCGAGATATTTTCACTTAATTACTTTCGAAGGGAACTGTCGCCGGATATTGGCGCGCAAAGGTCGGCCGAGGTGAACGGGCGGAATTTTTGCGACGGAATCTCGGCAACGGGATAATCGCTTGGACCACTTTGCGTGATCGCCGCTTAAAGTGAGAACGAACGACGAGCTCCGGTCTACTTTGCCCGCTTCTTTCAAGCCTGAGGAGATATTTCAGAACTGTCAGAACTCGCGCAACGAGAGAGAGGACGGAATTAAGGTATAATGAATTTCGTGGAGTTCGTTAATGTAAGATATTATACGAAGAATGGAAGGCGAAATTGAATCAGGAAAAGACAGTGCGGTATTGTCGTCAACGAAACGGTTAATATTGTATACCGCGAGAAGGCCAAGGATTTTATCGCTCTAAATCTGATGTGTGTAGAGTGCGCGATTATCCAAAATGACGTCCACCTTTTTTAAACGATACAATCCGCGTGGGCAGTAATGACTTTTCCATTAGTGACCTGCGTGCACGACCGGGATATCAGCAGACAGCGACTATTGTAACGAGAAATCAAGACATTGTTCCGCATTTGGACAGGGAATCAGTGAAGAGGGGTCTGTCCCACGTGGGCAATCATATACATAGCTGGTCAAGGCACCAGACAGTCGTTCTCACGACTCGGTAATCATTATTATTGTCCCCTGTTTACCCTTCTGTGCGACGATGGACTATCAGCGTGTTTGCTCATGTCACGACAAACTAAATTGCACGCCGTCACGAGTTCTGTGAATTTCCTTTCACGAGTAACCGAACGCAAGCGTAACGACATTGTTTTGTGTCGTTTTACGTTAAAGAGCGTTTCATCGAAGCAACGAATTACGTGACCAATCTAAATTTAGTCGGAGCCGTTAATTAACCGAACCGGTACCGCCATAAGAATAAGATATGCACACTAACTTTTATAGGATTACCACATTTCTTTAAAATAGTCAATATCCATTTCAACTATCTACTGTATTCGAATTTGCACGCGATTCTTTTAATATCCGAATAGAAATTGAAGAAAACGAAACGACGCCAAAAATATTTAATCAAAGCCGTTAATTAATTGAACCGGTACCGCCACAAAAATAAGATACGCACACTAAGTTTTATGAGAATACCACATGTCTTTAAAATAGTCAATATCAGTTTCAAGTGATTACTGTATTTGAATTTTCACGCGATTCGTCCAATAGCCGAATTACTAGAAGTTGAAGAAAACGAAACGATGCCAAAAAGATTTAATCGGAGCCGTTAATTAATCGAACCGGTACCGCCATAAGAATAACATACGCACACTAAGTTTTATGGGAATACCACATGTCTTTAAAATAGTCAATATCCGTTTCAACTGATTACTGTATTCGAATTTTCACGTAACACTTTCAATAGCAGAATTAGCAGAAATTTAAGAAAATGAATCGACGCCAAAAAATTTAATCGGAGCCGTTAATTAACCGAACCGGTACCGCCATAAGAATAAGATACGCACATTAAGTTTTATGGGAATACCACATGTTTTTAAAATAGTCAATATCCGTTTCAACTGATTACTGTATTCGAATTTTCACGCGACTTACTTTTAATAGTCGAATTAGTAGAAATTGAAGAAAACGAAACGACGCCAAAAAGAGCGGCGGTGAAACGCGCCTGAGGCTTGAATGCTGTTTCTATTAGAAGAATGTAAAAAGTCAACGGACCAGCGGCAAAGCAAATTGATCCACCGTTGTCCATCGAGGGTCCTCCCCACGAGAGTTCACCTAACGACGGCCGTAAGGGAGTGATGTTCTCACACGCTATAATCATCGGCAGTCATTATCACCGTCCCCAGTTTGTCCTTCCCCATGGGTGACAGACGGTTCAGTATATTTACCGTCATTACGTCGTCGACAACGAACGTTACGTCTGGCGATGCGTTGACGACTCAAGACGGTGTCACGTTGCTCGGACATGATGATATGATGATAGACATGTCATGACTCTGCCAGACTACTTCTTATCCATAAGATCATCGACCACATTAATTCCACACCGTTAGTTCATCCTATCGTGACATATAATCAAACTTGACTTGGCTCAGAAGTTTGTCAGAAATTTCCGTGCAACGTATACAGCCGTTCGATCAAAAGTTGAAACGGCACCGAATTATTCCAGATGTGTAAAAAACGCAGATTATTTCCACCATAACATTAATACTGCCGAAAACACCGTTTGCTCAGGAACGCGCCGAACTAAATTACGCTATCGTATTCTCTATATTGTATAAAAATACCGTCACCAAATCGTTATTGTCATATCGACATATACCGTACGAAAGTATCGAAGTCATGCCCTTCTGCAAAAATACGGCAATAAAATAATTATAATAATGTCGCCACATAAGACGCAGCGATCCCTTCGTTATTTTGGCTCGTCGGCTAATGTTATTACGCTACCTTCGCCAATATTGAGAAAGTCGCCCCTACAAGACGTCGCATAAGAGTACATCGTCCGTGCGGATTCTTGTCGATGGCAACGCACGTGTTCAACGGTAGTCGAGACACCGGAGGAGAGCGGTTCTCACACGTCGTAACATGCGGCAGTCATTATCACTGTCCCCTATTTGGCCTTCCCTACCGCCGCGACGGATAATCGCTTCTGTTCATTGTCATTATTCCTAGCACGTTCGCTGCGCAAACCGACACCGAACGAGCTCTCCTTACGATAAATGCTTCGCGATCGGATGCGAGAATTGCGCCTCCGTAACGATCGCGCCAAGTCTCGAGAAAACGGCAGCTTGCGCTCATCGTGCGTTTCTGCGATCGATCTTCGGTTGGTCGAGAACGGAGACTCTTAAGTTATGCCGTACGTTGCACTTGGCGCTTTCGAATTTAACCCCTTGCCGTACTTTGACGAATCTGACTCGAGATGAGAATTTTTAAGAAACGGGAACACCACGAGTCTGACTCGTGATGGAAATTTTGAGAAAACGCGAATACCACGAGTCTGACTCGTGATGGAAATTTTGAGAAAACGCGAATACCACGAGTCTGACTCGTGATGGCAATTTTGAGAAAACGCGAATACGACGAGTCTGATTCATGATGGAAATTTTGAGAAAACGCGAACACCACGAGTCTGACTCGTGATGAGAATTACGGGAAAATCCGAATACCACGAGTCTGACTCCTGATGGGAATTTTGAGAATACACGAATACCAGGAGTCTGAATCGTGATGGGAATTTTGAGAATACGCGAATACCACGAGTCTGACTCGTGATGGGAATTTTGAGAAAATACGAATACCACGAGTCTGACTCGTGATGGGAATTTTGAGAAAACGCGAATACCACGAGTCTGACTAGTGATGGGAATTTTGACCACGAGTCTGACTCGTGATGGGAATTTTGAGAATACGCGAATACCACGAGTCTGACTCGTGATGGGAATTTTGAGAAAATACGAATACCACGAGTCTAACTCGTGATGGGAATTTTGAGAATATGCGAATACCACGAGTCTGACTTGTGATGAGAATTTTGGGAAAATACGAATACCACGAGTCTAACTCGTGATGGGAATTTTGAGAATATGCGAATACTACGAGTCTGACTGATGATTTTGGGAAAATGCGAAAACCACGAGTTTGATACGTGATCAAAATTTATATATTGTGTCAGAAATATATTGTATCAGAAATATATGCATAAAAAAGTAATTAATACTTTGGCGGACATTAAAAGTTTCAGTGAGGTCCAAAAATTGACAGTCAATTTATGTTTAAATTAGTTGTGATATCCGAAATTTGATTAAACACATTTTATAAGGATTGTCAGATTATCATATTTTAGTTCAGTTAGTCATTATCTTGACAGGTATAATAATTACAAAAACTTAAGGTTATATAAAATTAAATTCAAAATAATTGCTTTATAATTTGAATGCTATGGCATTCATGTCATTCTACATCATCGTAAAAATGAATGCTATAGCATTCAAGTCCGCGAACCTGTTGTGTTAATTTTTTAAAAGTTTTTGGTCCAAATTCATTTGAATACCACTTACGCGAACATTTCTGCATATTACTTGGCCCAATTTCTTCCGAGGTAAACAGTATGGCAAGGGTTCCACGGAGATATTTGTTGACGGTCTTAACGCGTTAAGCGCCGAGCATAAACTGGGTATGTTCCCTGCGGGGACAAGTATGTTTACATTGTTTTGAAGGTTATTTGTAAGAACATCGGTAACGTTGTATACTTTGAACGTATAATACATATAAGAGATTGTCCATAAAAGCTTGGAAGTATCATAAATTAAAAGCGGCTGCATATTAAAGTCTTAAAAATATTCGTAATATTCTTTGTGTTGATTTTGTGTTTAGCGAAATATTGTCGCACAGACATATGCTCAGCTAGCGATGTTATGTTTAAATTAAGTAGCGCTCAACGAGAAATTTCGACTCTGAGACTATGTCGTACATTACACTCGGTACGTTTTCTAACTTATCATCCAAGACGTTCCGTTTGACGGTTAGATTCTTTATTGCGTGGGTAGGGCAATGCCACAAGGAGAGGTGTTATTTGTTACCGATACTACTGCATTTAAATTTAGTAGCGGTCAGTGAGAGATTTTGGCGGGGTGTGGTGAGTCGTGCTTTCGGAGGTATTGAATGAAATGACATTCAAAGGGACGCGATCGAGTGCGACCCTCTTCGCTGAAGTTTCTCTCAAAGGAAGATCAGAGATCGCCGAGCTTACGGGGCGACGCAATCGAATTAAGCCAATTTCGTCGAGTCCGTCGACAAACGATCGGGTCGTTTGTTTGCCCGTCGAGAATCGTCACGAAGAGAGGAGTTAACTAAGTTTTATCGCGGCTACACACGTAACGCAATCCACTCCGCTATTCCTTGGCAAACTGATAAGTTTGATCGAGTATCGTGATTTGTTATAACTCGAGCATGATATTGCGAATTGTTTGCCACTTCTGCATTTAGTAGTGAGATAATCTTTTCCAATAAGGTAATCTTCTTTCTCCGTGACATTTTTTGAACGGAGTAATTCGATCTGGCGGAGTGTCTGGGCTCAAGGCTCGTGTCAACAGGACTTGGCAGTAAATTATCATTAACCTGATTGACCTTACCGTTTGAAAAAAAGATCTCTGGAAATGTCGGGTTCGTTATCATGAACTGACAAAGGTGTAACTGTACGTACATACGTACGTATATGTACGTTTACGTACTATGCGCATGAACGGAAAGATCCTCTGACACAGAACGGATCTCAAACACATTCAGCTTTCGATCAGTCTCGACTACGCTGTTCGCGAAGGCTGGAAATGGACTTAACTGCTTTTATGTTCAGTTCCTACCAGATCAATCGCAGGTGTTAATTGCCTTCCGATTTCAATGCTCAGTACGTTTAGGGATTATACGAGCCGTTTATTTTGAAAGTGGCCTAACTCCGTTTTTCAATATTTTCCGGTTACCATGGTTACATGTACAAATTCATGTTATTTATCAGTAAATGGTATTTATCTCGATTTGAAAATAAATGGAATTAGGCCACTTTCAAAATAAACGGCACATATTCACTTTCTTTGTCGTAGTTAGGTAATTACATTTTCGAGACACACTGAAATCGACCAGAAACATACGGTTATTTCATTACAAATCAATTTAACGTTTCGGGCAACACAGGCCAGGCGTCAACCCTATCCAGACGATTAATGAATATATGTGCCAAGTAAAATGTCACATGTCCCTGATATATATTTTATTGTAAACAACGAATCCCTATTGGAGCCTTTTTTTATATCTGACAACACTGTTGAGATGTTCTTATTGATTGCACTATAATCATTATGTGCAATGAATATATATCCCTCCACATTTCCCTAAAACACTTTGAAATAGTCAAAAACACCGAAAGTCCCAATTTTCATGAATCGCCAAAAATAGGTAAAATATTGTTTTCGCCGCGGATCTGTAGATGTCGAAAGCGGGCAATTGGGGCTAAAACAGATCAGTATCTGTCGACGGAGCTTTAAATATTTTCGGGGATATGAATATTTTTGGCGATTTGAAAAATGTGCAAAAATTGTTTCTTCAAAATAGCTCGTCGCCGTTAAATTCATGTAAAGCAGGGTCAAAATATCTATATTTCATTTATATCCTACAGTACTAGTTTAGACATGAGACGATCGTGAAAATATCGACATAATTTTAAGATTCTTATCGCTTTTAGAAAGAAATTAGGAGTCTTAGTTTAAATTGCCTGTGCAAAGTATCAATAGGGGGTTGAAAAGAATTTGAAATCGTGCAAGGAGAAGTGCAAAGTCACAATAGTTTTTTAGATATAGCCAAAAACTGGTAGAGAGTTAATGAAAGTATACATCCACTTGCGTATTTGTTCAGTATCGCGAAAGCATTTAATTTCGCATAGTTTCGTCCGCAAAGGGTTAATCCGCCTATTAAGCGGCGCGACGAATAAAGAGTGCGTAATAAAACTGGTCATCCATCTTTATGTCCCTCAATCCCTTTCGCATCTCTCAAGAAAATAAAACCTCGTAACTCCCACGGCACAAAATATCCAGAAAAACAACACTATACGACGCGCAAGGAATCGAATGGGACCCGCGATTGTTTTATCACGGTCGGTGTGAAACCGATAAGACTCTCTACGATCGCATCTGATGGAATTCTCACACAAGCGAAATATCATTCCGCCGAGTTATAGTACAGACTTTGTGTATCACGTTGCAATCCGATCGAGCCCCTCCCGTAAGGGTCAAATATCATTTCAGAATGGGCTTTCACGGTATTCCGCATGTCCCATATGTAATCTGAACGGATTCTCGTATGAGTCTAGTTTGCCAAGGGAAATAGTTCCGCGGCCTTTCATTTGGATTGCTTTCACCACGCTTTGACATTTCCTATATGTACTCGGCATAACGTTATGAGTTTGGTCAATCCCATGTGGCTTGCTGATTTTTTTCAAAATCCTTACCTATCTCGTATCGAGTCACGAAATATAGTTCATGAGTAGCGCAATATTTTCCGTTGAGGCTCGATTTGTTTTTCTTAGATAACTCAAAGCGAATAAGCATAAAATGATGACGTCGCATTGAGGGGAAAGTTTTCACGAAATTCTCATGAAGATATTTGCGGCAGCCACGGTGACCGCAGTTAATGCCTGTTTCCAACGGGATCCGATGTTGGCTCGGTGTCAACGGCAGTTCGACATAGATCGCAGCGAACGTCCAATCCAAACGAGCATTCGCTTCTGTTGTGACGTCACGTGCAACGGACTACGGGATTGGGGTGAGCGCGATGCGGTGAGGTCGAAGTTACGTCAGTGAGATTGTCGCACAGATTTCGATCATGTACGTTAATGATAATATTACGCTTCCACCGAAATTACTTAATACCTGAAAGTCAACCGTATGTCTGTCTACGTCTAACCAATTCTACTTGGCGACACTTGTATTAGCCCCATCATCACGAATTACTGTGATCCAACTGTTTCACGTAAGCAACAAACACAATAGCAAAGTATACCAAAACATCACAAGAGACTAAAGACTAAAATCAAACGCTTCTACTGAAATTACTTAATACCTGAAAGTGAACCGTATGTCTGTATACGTCTAACCAATTCTACTTGGCGACACTTGCATTAGCCCCATCATGACGAATTACTGGGATCCAACTGTTTCACATAAGCAACAAACACAACGGCAGAGTATACGAAAGCATTACAACAGAGTAAAGACTAAAATCAAACGCTTCCACCGAAATTATTTAATACCTGAAAGTCAACCGTATGTCTGTATACGTCTAACCAATTCTACTTGGCGACACTTGCATTAGCCCCATCATCGAATTATTGAGATCTAACAGTTACATGGAAGAGAATATACCAAAACATCACAAGAGACTAAAGTTTCACATCAACCGTATGTCTGTATACGTCTAAACACACACGCATTAGCCCTATCATCACGAATATATCCAAAACATCAACAAACACAACGGCAGACATCGCAACAGACTAAAGACTAAAATCAAACGCTTCCACCGAAATTACTTAATACCTGAAAGTCAACCGTATGTCTGTATACGTCTAACCAATTCTACTTGGCGACACTTGCATTAGCCCCATCATCACGAATTACTGTGATCCAACTGTTTCACATAAGCAACAAACACAACGGCAGAGTATACGAAAACATCACAACAGACTAAAGACTAAAATCAAACGCTTCCACCGAAATTACTTAATACCTGAAAGTGAACCGTATGTCTGTATACGTCTAACCAATTCTACTTGGCGACACTTGCATTAGCCCCATCATCACGAATTATTGAGATCTAACAGTTTCACATAAGGAACAAACACAACGGCAGAATATACCAAAACATCACAAGAGACTAAAGACTAAAATCAAACGCTTCCACCAAATTTACTTAATACCTGAAAGTCAACCGTATGTCTGTATACGTCTAACCAATTCTACTTGGCGACACTTGCATTAGCCCCATCATCACGAATTACTGAGATCCAACCGTTTCACATAAGCAACAAACACAACGGCAGAGTATACGAAAGCATTACAACAGAGTAAAGACTAAAATCAAACGCTTCCATCAATACCTGAAAGTCAACCGAATTTTAATCAATTCTACTTGGCGACACTTGATCCAATCTGTTTCACATAAGCAACAAACACAACGGCAGAGTATACGAGAACATCACAAGAGACTAAAGACCAAAATCAAACGCGGTAAAAGTCTCTTGTATGAGCAAAGCAATTAAAATTTCGTATAAACGTATGAAGTGAAGCAGAAGTGTGGGTCACAAAATAATTTCCTGTGTGAGTAAATTCCGTGTCAACCGTGTGCTCCAGTGATATTGCTACGATTCAAATATGAAAATATCAAACGTATGAAGTGAAGCAGAAGTGTGGGTCACAAAATAATTTCCTGCGTGAGTAAATTCCGTGTCAACCGTGTGCTCCACTGATATTACTACGATGCAAATATGAAGATATCAAACTGAACGATTCAAATATAGCAAATCCTACGATTCAAATATAGCAAATCCCGTCTCTAATCGAACTTAAGGCGGATTTTATGAACATTGCAACGTTCTATGCGACCTTACGGCAAGCCTATAAATCGACTCGCTAGTGTCGACTTTAACTCGAAACTGTCACCTGTCACTCGATTACGCCCGCGGCTACGCCAATGGGACCGTGTAAACGGACCATTAGTGCTCGTGACAACGACACGTCCACATGCTCTCTCCTGTCTACCTTAACCGCCATGCGGTTAGCCTTTCAAAGCCCACCGACGTAATTATAAAGCAATGCGGCGCTCTGACGTTGTTCTATTTACGGCGTTCGATGCGCACCAGACAAGAGGATTGTGCATTTGCCATATCGCGCCGCGCGATACAAGCCGGCGCGCCTGTTTAAGCCTTGCACTACTGGGTGATTTCGCAAAAACGTTAGTCAGGAGACGGGATGTACTATATACTGCCGCGGACGGCGCAAATTCTAGCTGAAAAGGCGTGGCGGTGAATATTTCTCGTTTGAACATTATTAGTGCGTTGTTACGGTTGACTTTTGTTTAACACTTTGACTGCCGTGATGGTCACTGCTGACCGGCGCAAGATTTTACTGAAAATCCAAAATATTTGCAATGGTTAGCAATAATTATTTTGTAAATGTAGTTATTGTTTGAATAGTGATGCGATCCTTTGGTCTCTAATACCTGCATATTATTTACAGTTTGCATAATTCAATCAAACGCTGTAGTATTTATAGCATCGCCGTTCTAATACAGCAAAATACGCTCGGCAGTCAAAGTGTTAACACGTTGACTGCCAAGTGTATTTTACTATATTAGAACGGCGATGATATGAAATGCTACAGCGTTCGACTAAATTATGCAAAATGTAAATGATGTGTAAGTATTGGAGACCAAAGGATCACATCACTATTCTAACAACAACTGCATGTATAAAATAATAATTGCTACCCATTGTGAATATTTTGGATCTTCACTAAAATCTCTTGCGTTGGTCACCGGTGACTACCGTGGCAGTCAACGTGTTAATGTTATGTTTTGCAAGGTTCATGTGTTTCGAGATCCTTCGGTCACCTCTTGAGGAGTGTAGGTTTATTTCATATTCGAGGAAGACCTCTCATAAAACGAATATATGAAGGTGCAATAAGATAAGCACGCATTTGGTATGTACGGCATATCGTAAGGGCTGAAATAATTGCAGACTCCTGAAGCGGGGACCCAAGGATCTCGAAACATATGGGGTCTTTTAAAGATAATAATAAGTAAACTTCAATGATAAGCAGGGATCCAATAATCTTTGAAGCTGCCAAAGTTTGTGATAAATAAACGAAACATTTTTCATTGATGAAGATGTAATGTGTAGTGTGAAAGTGTTATTTCATGAAGACGGCGATGCTCTTTCGACATCCGAACAACTTCGTTGTTTTTGCAAGTTCATGTACAGATTGGATAATACATTTTTTGTAGGCTTAATAAGGATAATTGCGACCGTGCAAGAAAACAGGGATCTGAGCGTTTATTATAACACGCGACCTGCAAGAATTCAATAATTTTTGGTTGGGAGTCTGCCTCCGCGAATCTCATCAATTCCCGCATTTAACGATCCCGGCAAATTTGTAATATAAGGATATGAACTTATTCGACGTTATCTAGAATTATTGTACCACACTGCAAAATGTGTTAGATGCGTGCATGAACGCTGTATTGAAAGAAAGACAGAGACAAAGGGGGAAAGAGGCGGGGAAAACGAATTTGAAAAATGCATTAGGAATAAATGGAAAATCGTACAAGGGACCGAAATCACTGAAAACCGCATAATAATACGAAACAATGTAAAAACTCGGTTTATGCATTGCCTCGCGTGACGCAAACAAAATTAAATGAGTTTTCGACCGATGCGAGCGGAAAATGGTAATTGAATTAGTTATTCACAGACGCACGCACACTTCTGTGAGCTTAACCGGAAAAGGAACAATAGTATACACGTGAAAACGTATCCGTTTCACCTCGTTTCAGATTCGCACAGCGCGCACTTTACGACGTGCTTCCTCCGAGATTTTCCATTACAATCGCCGTGAGCGTCGTACCGGTCAACTGCACATTGCGTTATATCGCGTCGAAGTGAAAAGAACATCTCCAAGAGTGTCCATGCCGTCGTGGCGTAATTAATCGCGTGGGAAATCGGGAGGACATCCATTTTACTGAACGACACGAATCGTAACAGAGCGTCGATGTTTTGGCATGCACTGTCGCAAACATATTATTAAAAGAGTGTGAAATAGCTGTTTGAATATCGCACTTCTAATAACTGAAAGGCGTGCGAAATATCACGTTTGATATCCCGCTTCTGCTGCCTGTAAGGCGGAATGGCAATGTAGTCAGAATATCCTATTTTGATCTTAATGGACGCGACCAAATGACTATAATTTAACGTCGATATATATTAACTATGTTTAATTTTACACAAATGATAGTATACCGCAAAGCCAAAGTATAATTGAATTAAATTAACAAAATCGAAATCGTAATCCTCCTTTGCATCTTCATTCGCATCGTCCTACCCAACTCCTCAAGCCCTACTCTTTCTGCAAACCGTTACTTAGTCACATAGGCATTTCACATGCCCAAAAAATCGGAAGGACAGGCCTGCGGAGTATAGGTAAGCAGATAGCTCACTTATTTTCATTTGCCAATACCCAAGTAGGCCCAAAGTAATAAAATAAAACAGGCAGAAAATTTTCAGATGTCGTCGTAGTTATTTCGCGAATTGTTAATCATTGATTAAACTAACGCCTTCCTAGCCACCGACACATACTGTCGCACGGGTACTGTTCTTGACAGAGCAAACTTATGCGTACGTGACGTCAGGAGACAGATGTTGACCCGCGAAGTGGCGTTTAAGTGACAGCGTGTTAAGAAAAGACGGATCCTTCCGGCGGCTAACTCTGGTTTGTGAAATATCGTCAAGGAATTTGTGACGTCAGCGCGCAGAATGGGATCGCGAGTCGAAAGGCCGTTGAAGAGGCGGTTTGAAGAGGCAGCCAGAGAGGGAAACGAAGGGGCGCGAAAGAGGTGGAAGATGAAGCGCGGGGGTGAAGGAGAGGCCGAGACATAAAATGTATTTAACGTTTGCGCGGAGCTTTCGTCCTGCTTTCGTCGAGCGGCATTTTAATGGTCAGTCGTTCCCGCGACCACTTGCAACAGGGCTGTAGGTCTCTTTAATATCCTTTTATAGTCGAAGTTTATATCTCCCGGTCTACATCGGCGGTTTTACATCGAGTCCAGGGTCGGTCATCGCGTCGGCGTACTATTGCCGGACTTTTGCCAGGGGCTGAAACCTTCGCTGCGGCGGCTTTTTACCGCAATTCTCTCGTCTTTCAGACCTTTTGCCTCGCCTCACCCCCGCGACTAGTTTCCCTCGATGGTGCCGTTTTACTCGACGAGCGGAGCGAACGAGCTGTGCCTTCGCTCTTAACTGCCCATGTCAACGTTCCTCGTTCGCTTGTTATCTGCGCTTCTTTAAACTCCTTCGAAGGAATTGTGCCAGGATTTTTTTCTGAACGAACCCTCTGGGCTGGGGGACATCGATATTTGCTTTCTTCTTAACGCTGGACGCTTCTGTATATTTGGAAGCATCGGCGGTTGATCGATTTTACGCCGCGATATGGGATGGCGTTTAGAAGTTGGTCTGAGGGTAATTTGAAATGCCTGCGTAGCGAAAAGTTTGCCTCAGGCCGTTTATCGATCGTATATTTTCACAACGGCCGGCAGAACGGAATTCTTCGCCATTCTAAATGCAATACGGCGAGCTTCATTATCATTTCCAGGGTAGGGCATTCACGGACAATAATCGGATTTGCATAACGGGTGAGCGCAATTCCAAGAAAGCGGATTAACTTTTGCTAAGCGTATCGGGGGAGCGTTTTGTCGGGTTTTCGCGGAAAACTGGTGAGCCTCGCGCTTGTCAGGCTGGAAAGTCAATAAAAAATGTGATTTAATTTACAAAATGAGAAAGGTCACGCGCTCTACGTGCGTGTTCCTTTATCAGGATGAGAAATCCTTGAGAGAAATATCCTGTCTTACTTCCAATAAACCTCGCGAGGCTTCAAAGGTTTTCACTCTGATTTATCACGGACCATCAGATATTGATCTCCCGATTTATATTACCGATACCAGCAGATTGTCCGGACGTAATTTCCGGACCAAGCTATAAATCGCACTATTACATTACAGGCGCCCGCTCATACATTGGACCACTTTGCTAAATTTCGAAAAATAATGAACCGTATAAAGCATAACGACAATATGCCGATATGATTTGCAGCATAAATCGCTTCGAAACTAGCCGTCGATATTTATACATGAAACGTGCTTCCAACTCGATGCTGCCGAGCCTGTGTGATTTATCAGAATTTTCCGTTGAGCAACGACAAGTTTAATGCCCATGATTAAGGACGTCCATCCGCATGGCTGAATATGTACGCATCTAATGACGCATCATGGTACCGTGCTAAGCGATAATTGGTTAATAAAGTAATCATTATTTAAACAGTCATTATTGAGATAAACCGTTGATCATAAATCACATTTGTAATCTGTTAACTGTGAACGATGGGTGTACTCGTTATGAATAAATTGCAATTTTTTATGTAATCACGTACTTTAAGCGAAACAAAGTGAGTATATACACACTTTCAAAAGCGAGATCCACAGCTGAGAAGTTACATCGCTATGCTATCAAAGTAACATTGTGACTGACGATCATCTTTCCAGTAAGATCCCAGACGCCAGACGAAATAATTACTAAATGCCAATTATATATTTCTCAATAATCATAAATATTTAACCCTAGTCTGATAACTGAATATCCGTAAAGAACATTTGTCGGATTATATTTTGCTGTACTCTGACCAAACGTGTGTGCTACTGCTTTTATAACTATACAACATGGTAATTACTGCATGTGAGTTACAAACGTGATGACTACTCAATATGATCAACTAACTACTCAGTAATCGTAAACACTAAGGATTGGTCGAACTATATTTGAATATATATATGTATATATATATACATATATTATAACAATAAATGCTACATATCAGTTACATATGTTTAACACGTTGACTGCCACGGTGGTCACCGGTGACCGGCGGAAAAGATTTTACCATAAATGCAAAAAAATTCGCCGTGAAGTCAATTTGCAATCTTGTAAAAGCAATTGATATTAGAATAGTGCTTCAATACTTTGGCTTTAACAACTCTGGGTTGCCTTCATTTTGCACGATTAAATCATACTCTGCAGTATTTCATTGCATCGCGGTTTCAACATAGCAAAATACGCTTGGCAGTCAACGTGTTAAAGAATCATACTTATTAATTTCTAGTCTCAATAACCGTAAACAGCAGTTGGCCGAATTCTGTCTTGCCCTAATCTGACCAGGCACGCGGGTTGCCGGTTTCGTAAAGTTGAGAAACGCGTCGCCGCGATTCGGTGGGGGTCGAAATTCTCTCCCTAAGAAGGCAATTTCGCATCCCATTGACTTTAAGGCGGCCATTAATCGAGGGTGCTTACCGCGCCTACTACTTCGGCTTCCGTTTCGGTGTCGGGGATGGGAAGAAATGGCTGTGAGCCAACGAGATAACGTGTATAGGCCGACCGTGTGAGAGTGGCCCAAAAAGGCGGACCCCGCGAGAAGACAGTAACGTAGAGGTCCTACATCCTACTAAAGTGATCCACACCACCTGCGGATTCCCAATAATCTTTCCTTTTTGTTAAAGCGAAATAATGGAACAAGGAAGCGAATAGAGGATGGTTGACGATCTTGGACTGATTTGTAACTTGGACCGGTCTGATGCTATTTCTACTTTATATGACAATATTACGATATTACGTGTTGTGACGAAGTTTTATGAAGACTGGTATACAGTGTGACCTGTGACAGTAGTCCAGAGTATTTGTACTGAGGTTAATAATGGAACAAGGAAGCAAATAGAGGATGGTTGACGATCTTAGACTGATTTGTAACTTGGTCCAGTCTGATGCTATTTCTACTTTATATGACAATATTACGATATTACGTGTTGCAGCGAAGTTTTGCCAACACTGGTATACAGTGTGACCTATGACGGTAGTTTAGAGTATTTGTACTGAGGTTAATAATGGAACAAGGAAGCAAATAGAGGATGGTTGACGATCTTGGACTGATTTGTAACTTGGACCAGTCTGATGCTATTTCTACTTTATATGACAATATTACGATATTACGTGTTGTAGCGAAGTTTTGCCAACACTGGTATACAGTGTGACCTGTGACGGTAGTTTAGAGTATTTGTACTGCGGTTAATAATGGAACAAGGAAGCAAATAGAGGATGGTTGACGATCTGGGACTGATTTATAACTTAGTCCAGTCTGATGCTATTTCTACTTTATATGACAATATTACGATATTACGTGTTGTAGCGAAGTTTTGCCAACACTGGTATACAGTGTGACCTGTTACAGTAGTCTAGAGTATTTGTACTGCGGTTAATAATGGAACAAGAAAGCAAATAGAGGATGGTTGACGATCTTGGACTGATTTGTAACTTGGACCAGTCTGATGCTATTTCTATTATATTTTATATGACAATATTACGATATTACGTATTGTAGCGAAGTTTTTCCAACATTGATATACAGTGTCACCTGTGACAGTAGTGTAGAGTATTTGTACTGCGGTTAAGTTTCTTGTATAGCTCATGGTTTATGCGCATTAAGAATTGTTTTCACTCATTTCTATGGGGCATGGTATAAGCCAAACGGATGCACATTTTTACTCCGCTCCATTAAAACGTGTTAAATGAAACGTAATGTTTGTTTTTAGAGGGGTCCCTTTTACTACTACCTATCACATAATCAGCTTCTTTATATACGTTAACGCAGAAATATATAAGTTGGCATCTTTAATAGCGCCAGTGCGAAGAATGTCTGACACTTCATACGCGCTTCATAACTCTGTAGTTTTCGTACAGGGCATCTGTAATTTGATCGGGTGATTTGCTGTAGAAAAATACTTCATATATGAGCCGTTTATTTTGAAAGTGGCCTAACTCCGTTTTTCAATATTTTCCGGTTACCATGGTTACATGTACAAATTCATGTTATTTATCAGTAAATGTTATTTATCTCGATTTGAAGATAAATGGAGTTAGGCCACTTTCAAAATAAACGGCTCATATAACGTAAGACATGCGTCGCGATGTGTGAGCGTGCATCTGTGGCAGAGAGACACACTGCCAAATTCTCATTTCCGCAGGAGTACAAAGAGAACGAGCCGAGTGATATCTTCTCGAGCTCTCCTTGCCGCTTGTTTTCCCTTCTGCGAAAAAGTTCCCACGACAATGCGAACCTTTGTGATTGCATTCAATTCCTCTTTTCTTCCCTTTACCTGCACGCGTGCCCTTGTAACGAGGATGTACCGCGACTTGGAAATACTCACATATGCTCCGTCTCAATTTTCCGACAATATTCCCGGTCATTTCGCTGTCTCGGGTTCTCGTGCTCCGCCGTTCTCGTTATTTCACATCTTCGTTCCGCCGTGTATCCGAACAAGACCGGCGGACAGAAATCGAGGAAAAATCGTAGTGGAACCTTCCGCTGCCGATTTCCGCTCGCTCACATTTTCGGCCTTTCTTCTCTGCGGCGAATTTCTTCGCTTATTTCAGGTCCGACCCTTCCGCCGCGAATTCGTAACAAAGGAGAACCGCGCGCGCGACATCATCCCGTCGCGATATTGTTTACTCGACGAGCGACCGTGCGCAACAAATCGAATGAGAGTCGACGTCACATTTCCGCTGCACTTTACAGCCGACCTTCCCTGTCCCGCCGCATCGCGTTTTCCGCTTCCGTCGATTTTCGCGCAGAAAAAGCGGCGAGTAAAAGCGCGCACCTAAATTCTCTGCATTCCTCCTCGGTGTCAGGACGAAATCGTGTAGGAGGTTTCACGTTTTTAGACACAGCGAATAACTCCGAATGGGGGGCCGAATGTTTTAGCATGATTGCGCTTAAGATGCTGCGGTATCGTCGGCGTTGACAATTGTTATCTGTAGTTAAAACGTGCTCAGTCTCTGTATTGTTACGGTTAAACCATTTTTGACCTTTTTTTATGGTTAGCAACATGGAAAAAAATAATTATTATGATGACAATTTAGAGTTGAGTGGTAGTAAAGACGTGTTTGATTTTCAAATATTAAAAGATATTGCGAAAGGTAATGTTGATTATAATTCTGACACTCCAAGCAGTGGTTCCGAAATTATACTAAATAAAAGAGGGACGGTGTTGTGTGCTCTACAAGGAAATAAAAGGATGGCAGACGTTAAACAAGTGATTACTGTGGCACTTGCCCAAGTAAACCCAAGATGCACATGGGAGATTGTTTCCAAAGATATCACACCATAGTGAATTACAAAATTTTAAATTCATCTTTCAATTGCAGGAAGAAAATGCATATGTGTAAAATAAATCAAATTAAAAACATTCAAAAGCACCTGTAATTCTTCTCACTTAAAATAAGACTCCGTTTCACTCGTTTTGCTGCGAAAATGTGCCGGAGTTGCTGGTAGGCAGTGGTACAAAAATGTGCGGAGTGCTAAGGGTTAATAAAAATATATTCTACCAGTGTTACTACGAGCCACACTTTGCACGTCTTTGCTCTTTCATGGTATGGCCTAAACTTCCTCTTATCTTTCGGAATGCACAACATAGCGCAGCTGCCCTTTCGGCAGACTGACTCATGGATCAGCGTTCGTTTCCTACGATCGTCCGTACAATTAAACGGCTTTTCGCCTGACGGCGAGTCGTTTCGATCGGGAAATCAATTCGGCTCGGCCATCTCCAGCTCCGTCTTATTACTCTGCCACGCGATAACATTTCCCCGGGCACTGTTCCTTCGAGCACTCGTAAAAGAACCGCCATCCTCGCGTCAGACATTCAACGCTCCTCGACTTTTCCATTTCCATTTCCATCGGGCCCGTGCCCGCCTCTATTACCCCTTTACTCCCGCTTTGTTCCTTTGCCGGGCGCCATTTATATCGGGACGAAGTGCATGCACGCGCGCAATACGATCCTCGGGTACGTGCAATATCGCCGCATTTCGAGGCGACCGTGCACGACGAATCGAATAAGGGCGGCCGACGTACGGCGGCTTGCATACTGCGACTGGCATACTACCCCTGCGCGCACTTTATGCTACCTCATCTTTCTCATTTTCCGGCTTTCCTTGCCGTCTCGTCGTTTTTCACCGCGGCGCGCTGCTTCAGAAAACATATTTCTCCGTGTACGTTTACGTTTTGCATATACCTACGTGCAGGTATGTAGCTATATATACATATATATATGTATTTATGCTGACATCGTGCTTATGTGTTTAGGGACGCATATGCTTATGTGAATACATGTGCGTACCAATATGTCACATGTTGCGAATTTCGATGTGTATAAATGTATATACACGTTCGTACAGTGCCGTCTTGTCGTTTTCACCGCGGCGCGTTGCTTCAAAAAACATATTTCTCCGTGTACGTTTACGTTTTGCATATACCTACGTGGAGGTATGTAGCTATATATACATATATATATGTATTTATGCTGACATCGTGCTTATGTGTTTAGGGACGCATATGCTTATGTGAATACATGTGCGTACCAATACGTTACATATTGCGTATTTCGATGTGTATAAATGTATATACACGTTCGTACAATGCTGTCTCGTCGTTTTTCACCGCGGCGGGTTGCTTCAGAAAACATATTTCTCCGTGTACGTTTACGTTTTGCATATACCTACGTGGAGGTATGTAGCTATATATACATATATATATATGTATTTATGCTGACATAGTGCTTATGTCTTTAAGGACGCAGATGCTTATGTGAATACATGTGCGTACAAATACGTTACATATTGCGTATTTCGATGTGTACAAATGTATATACATACACGTTCGTACAGTGCCGTCTTGTCGTTTTTCACCGCGGCGCGCTGCTTCAGAAAACATATTTCTCCGTGTAAGTTTACGTTTTGCATACACCTATACGCAGGTATATATACACACATATATGTATTTCGATGTGTATAAATGTATATACACGTTCGACATCGTGCTTATGAAAACATATTTCTCCGTGTACGTTTACGTTTTGCATATACCTACGTGTAGGTATGTACCTATATATACATATATATATGTATTTATGCTGACATCGTGCTTATGTGTTTACGCATATGCTTATAATACATGTTACACGTTACATATTGCGTATTTCGATGTGTATAAATGTATATACACGTTCGTACAATGCTGTCTCGTCGTTTTTCACCGCGGCGCGGTGCTTCAGAAAACATATTTCTCCGTGTACGTTTACGTTTTGCATATACCTACGTGTAGGTATGTACCTATATATACATATATATATATATACGTATTTATGTTGACATCGTGCCTATGTGTTTAGGGACGCATATGCTTATGTGAATACAGGTGCGTACAAATATGTTCCATATTGCGTATTTTGATGTGTATAAATGTATATACACGTTCGTACAGTGCCGTCTCGTCGTTTTTCACCGCGGCGCGCTGCTTCAGAAAACATATTTCTCCGTGTAAGTTTACGTTTTGCATATATCTATATATACACACATATATGGGACAACGTGCTTATGTGTTTAGCATATGAATGCTTATGTATATATATATATATATATATACACGTTCGTATTTATGCGGCGCGTGACATATTTCTCCGTGTACGTTTACGTTTTGTATACCTACGTGTAGACATATATACATATATATATACGTGCATATGCATATGCATATACTTATGTGAATACATGTGGGTACAAATACGCTACATATTGCGTATTTCGATGGTAAAAATGTATATACACGTTCGTATAGTACTTATATGTTCATATATTGCATACTACGTGGCCGTATATCCATGTACTCTTGTATGCTGTATGCACGCTGGTAGATCTGCACATATTATATTATATGTCCTACGTGGTTCTGCACGTTTCGCTGGATGTGTATATGTAGTTCCGGGAGCACCCGGTGCATGGCTACGTACTATGTTAGATTTTACACACTCGCTGAAAAGCTGGTGCGAGTCAAATCAAATAAGATGCACATTCATCGCGACGGCGTCGTGAGTCTTATTTACTTTTCACTTTACGTCCGTTCGATGCAATATTGTCTGTTCTCCAGGGCAGTTAAGTGAATCGACACGGATGAACGTCAGGTGTGTCTTGATGTCTTTTTGTTGGTATCTTAGCTTTCGACTTCAATCACGAAACAGATGCGGTGAACGTTTCGTCGGACTAGTATTTCATTGGTTTCCTTCAACGTTTTGTAATAGATAAATGTCGAAGTGACGACGTAGCTCAAGTGATTTGAGTCTGTATACAACGGGAGTTAACATTTCATAATCACGAATCGGAAATATGAAACTGACATTAAAAACAATTGGAATTATACGCGTAACTTATCGTCAAACGCCAATCACTACTTCAGGTTGAAATGATGAGTATTTGAAACGGGATTCGCCAGTGATAAAAATTTGTTTCCGCCAGCTACAAAAAGCATTGACCTATACTACTGCAATGCACCAGCGGAGAATGCAAATAAATTTTGCAATGCACCGGTGAAAGTTTATTAATGACGACCGATCCGTTTGGGAGTTAGGCACCCGGTTCGACAAATGTGGGACGGAATCAGTCATAATCAACAGATCATACATCACTCGCCTGCGACGCGCGTCTGTCGTCTGAAAGGCAGAAATAATGATTTACGCACATTCAAATGCGGTCACAATACGCGGCACTGTAGCGTGCTTCATAAAACTCATTAGTCACTTCGTTGCGCTGGAAAAATATTTTTGCGCAGCTTTGACGGAAATAAAAAAGGCACGAAAGCAACTCGACGTAACGAAGTTTTCCGCCGTTTCGCGCATGACCCTTATCCCTTCTTAAACTTTCTGACTTTATTCGTTAGTGCGTCGCGAATGTGGAGTATGTCAGTTATGCTATTAAACGGATGTTTGACACAAACCAGTTTCACTAGCAATATTTCATACTACTTTCGTGCATTTGTGTACTATGTTTGTAATACAGACAAACAATAATATTAATCACCGTAATTTTCGATATATTATTACTGCCAAAAAAACGATGTATTCGACTCACTTAAATTTACAAGTCCAATAACAATGATGTTGCTTTAATACTAAGCACTGGTAACCCAGATTACCGTATTTAAAATTGAAACCTGAGCAACAAACGCACTACTTAATGTAAAATTACCAATTTCCCCAAACATTAATTACAAGTCACGAACACTATCATGTCTACATTAGAAATAAATAAAAATTAATGACTATAACATGCATGGCCAATAATTGTACTGATTACCTAACGACTTTCTACTACATAACTAATCATTCGAAATCTTCTTTGACGATGAAATACATGGCTATCAATTGCACGACTGCCAAATATCCCTCAAAACCATTGTCATCTCACATCGTGATAGTTCGAAGCGCAAAACGAATAAGGAAAAATACGGGACCGAGCTGAGTTTGATGGAGTGCATCACACATTACCAATTTCCTAGAATTTAACAATTCACCAATACTATCACGCCTGCCATTAAGAGTAAACGATAATTGACAACTGTTATATATATGACCAATATCTGTACTGCTTATATGTTCTAACTTTTTAATACATGTTGTATCGAGTGTATATTATTGTAAGATGCGCACGTGACGTAGAAGCCCTTTCATTTATCACATTTTAAGATTACGAAATGCATGCGTGTGTTTGTCGGCAGCTCTTACGCAGCTTCAGACGAGTGGAATAATTTTTATTTTTGTAGCGAGTTTTTAGTACGTAGCTCTTATAGAATAAACTTTATTTAATACATCTTCCCTCGATCCCTTGACCATTAACCATTTGCTCAATAACGTTGCTCTGATTCAGGAAACTTAATTTGCTCTATTTGTAAAAAGGGAATTCAAGCGCTTTGTATAGCAAACCACTCGTGTAATCATAAAAATTATTTTTGTTAATTTGAGTGAATTATAAGTGATTTTTACCAATTTTATCCACAAAATAAAAGAAAACAAATTTCAATAAATAAAGAGTATTTTTTTTAAATTTTTGTTGTTGCAATGTAATATACATGAGTTCATTGTATGAAAAGTGTTTCCCATTTTTTCCAAAATAATGTGCGTTAATTTGAGTAAATTATAAGTGTTTTTTCCAACTTTATCCACAGAATAAATTAAAACAAATTTCAATAAATAAGTGATATTTTTAAACATTTTTGTTGTTGCAACGTAATATATATGAGTTTATTGTATGGAAAGTGTTTTCCATTTTTCCCATACCCACGGAATTAGTGCCGCAGTTTTGACATATGTCCGAATAAATCCATCAGCACCCAAACGGTTAAATACATGGCTATCAATTGCACGATCGCTTGCACGATCAATTGCCACATAGCCCTCAAAAGCCGTGTCACCGGCACCGTAACAGTTCGACGCGAAAAACGTACAAGAAAAAATTGCCGACGAAGCTGAGTTCGAAGGAGCATGTGTGCGCGCGTGCTGTTATGCCATTATAGCCGAGCACGCGGATAATTCAATCGCCGAGGAGAGTTTCCCTCCCGGCCGTCCCTTTCTTCGTCGAGTTCGCCCGACATCCTGCCTCTTCCGTTTCGCGTCTCTCTCCGGCTTTTCCGCGGTGCTCCTCGGAATCTCGGATGCTGGGCGAGCGAAGATGGAAAATGAAATTTCGCAGGGGATGCTGAGCGCTCGGCATGTTCAGCGCACGACACCAGAAAATACTCCGAGGTCGGAGGGGTGAGAAAGAGGCAACGCGACGTCGGGGGTGAGGTGCTTTTTATAAGGCGAATTGTGATACGGGGTGCGTGGAGAAAGAGAAACGAAAAAAGACGTACTGAAATGTGAAGCATGAGGGAGGAAAGGAGCGTAATAATGTGAGATGAGTAAAAAAGAAGAGTCAACAGGAATTTTTACGTTATAAATTGAAATCCTGGGCGATCGATCGAAGGAAAGGAGAATTGTAATACGGTGTATATGAAAACGTCGGAGGAGGTAGGGCATATTGCATGGTGAAGTCGGAAGGAAAGAAAGAAGTGCGTAATAATGTAAAGTGAGCGGAAGAAGAGTCGATGGAAATTATTACGTTCGAAAAGGAGAGCAAGGCAATGAACCGAAGGAAAGTAAGAGGCTTAAGAAAGGTTTATGTTGTATAGGGCGCATTTTAATACGGCGTATGTGAAAAGAAGCGAGATCAAAGGAAATGCTAAAAGGCGAGGCAGGAGGGAGAGAAGGAAGGACTTAATAATGTGAGGTGACTGAAAAAAAGGTCGATAGGAATTAACACGTTAAAAGTGGAAATCAAGGGTGGTAGCTCCAAGAAAAGGAGGAGAGTTGCAATACGCCGCAAGTGAAGAGGAGTAAAGTAGAGGACATGCTGCTAGATGAAGTCGTTGGGAGAGCAAGAAGTGCATAATAATGTGAGATTAGTATAAAGTGAAATGAAAGAGTCAATGGAAATTATTAGGTTAACACTAAACGTACCGGTACTTTACATCTACCTATTCTTATCATAATGGGTCATTTGACTCCTTATGAAATAAACGTTGATTTTCAGAAAGAAATTCCTGATTTATTAAACCGAGAAATTGAATAATCAGATGATATGCGAACTTATAGAAATTCAAATGAGGGAAAGGAATAACAATGAATGTACGATTTTAGAGTAAATTTTGAAAGGGGTCATTTGACGCCGCTTGGTACGTTTAGTGTTAAAGGAGGAGATAAAGGACAATAAATCGAAGGAAAATAAGAGGAGCAAGGAAATGTGAAACGCACCAAGGAAGAAACAATTATTGAAAAAAACAAGTAGCACAAAGAGAAGGAAATGCATAATAATGTAAAGTGTGTGAAAATGAATCAATATATATTATTCCGTTGAAAATGGAGATCAAGGGCGAAAGATGAAGGGAAAGTGAGATAACTAGGTAAGGTGGAACGCAGGGAAAAATCACTTTTTATAAATTATAATACAGCACCTGCTGTAAAAGAGCAAAACGAAAGACCAAGGCTGGATAATATTGTCAGGCGGCTCGAAAGAAAATAAGCTGATAAGTATAATCCTAAAAAAAGCTCGCAAAAAGAGACGCACAGGAAGAGAGTGCGGTGATCAGGAAAAGGAAAGCAAAGAAAGAGATTCACTTTTACAAAACGACCTGTTATACGGCGTCTGCAAGAAAACCCTCGCTGAAAAAGTGAAAGAACTAACAAAGAAGGAGGCTGCGTCGCGTGAGGTGAGCGAGAAGAAAAGAAGCCATTTCGAGAGGAAACGTTAAAGAATGAGTATAAATCGCCCGAGGCAAAAAGAGACAAAGATGGCCGCGGGAAAGGGGAAAGTGAATTGAGCTGGGAAAAAAGTAAGTGGAAAGGAACAGAACAGCGGGAAAAAGCAAGGAAGAAAATGGAAGCCGCGGTTGATGCAAACAGGGAGAGACGACGAGGAAGACGAAAAGGACCAAAGAGCGAGAAGTAGGAAAGAAGGAGCGAGTGATTGCCGTCGGCATTTCCCATCTTCCACCCCCCGCTCAACGCAAAAAGAGGAGAAGCAGCGAGCAGGGAGGAGATAATGGCGCGGAAAATAATTGCGGCGAGCGCGATGTAATTGGAAAAGCCTCTCCAACTTCATCGTCGCATCCCGGCGAAGGATCAAAGAAGCGAACCTCTTCTCTCGTTACAATGGGCAAGGACGAGCGAGCAGTTTGAATCGTTCGGTCGATCGCGCCGGGGGAGTCGACTTAATAAATATTCAACGAGATCTTCGCGGCGGAACAATTATCCGCGCTCGAGTGAAAGGCTTTAAGTTGTCCTTGGAGCTGATAATTGCGCGGCGTCTCGTTGCGAAATTCTGCTCTATTGGGACGCGCAAATGGACAGTAGGAGGCGATATTTATCGAGTGGGCGGAATAAACCGCCGGACGTGAAAGAAAATAACAGCGATGTCGCGATACATGTCACGGTTAACACTAGATTGCCTAAGGATGTAATTTTGACTGCTTTTCAATTTCAATTCGAAAAACAATTATGTATATAATGAAACAGCTTCTTATAATTTTGTGACTTTTTGTACAACATGTAAATGCGTTTATTAACACGTTAACTGCTAAGCGTATTTTGCTATGTTAGAACGGCGATGCTATGAAATACTACAGCGTTCGACTGAATTATGCAAAATGTAAATAATGTGCAGATATTGGACACCAAAGGACCGCATCACTATTCTAATACCAATTGCATTTATAAAATAATAATTGCTACCCATTCCAAGTATTTTGGATCTTCAATAAAATCTCTTGCGTCGGTCACCGGTGACCATCATGGCAGTCAAAGTGTTAATCACTGTAGTTGCCTCCCCCCTCCTTCATTTCCGGTATATACATATGTGTTATACCTGTATTGCCCAAAAGCAGTCATTTTGACTGCTTGGAAAATTTAAAATAATCAAATGACTCTTATTACTGAATTGAGTCCTATCTCTCCTGTCCTATCCCTCCTACTTTTTTCGTGACGCTAGCATGAAAATCATGTAAATAGGCTCGTTGCTCAATAAGCTAAAGTAGTACTTATTATTCGTATCTTTATGGAGTGATACTTGTTCAAACAAGTTGTTTATTTTATATCATTTGCGCCCTAAATTCATGAAAGAAATATCGAATAGAAGTGAGTTATTAGAAAAGCTAACGAACATAAGTGAAGGGTGCTCCGATATAGAATAAGATGCAATAAATTCTGAACTATCATCTGAAGATGAAACGGTTCATATTCAAAGTGAAACATCTGAAACTGAAGATAGCGATTAAGAGTTGATCACCAATGATGAAAATGAAAGTGTCATCAATATGCCCAGGAAAAGGTGTAGGGTACTAAGTAGTTCAGACTCTGATGAAGGAACTGAAAACACCTTTCAGGAGACCGAAACAGCTGCCGATGGTACTGTGTGGTCAAAATTTGACGAAGGTGGTGTTCCTGGAAGGTTACCATCTACTTGTATTTTCAAGAGTGTGAAAGAGCCAACAGGCTACGCAAAAAGAAACATTATGGCAGATAATCTTATCAGTGTATTATCGTTGATAATAGATAACTATATTATCAAACATATAAGAAAGTTCACAGAAGAATATCGCCGAATTTTGCGGAACGATTGGACAATATCATTACCGGAAATATGTGCGTTTATTGGGATTCTATGTGCTCGTGAAGCTTACGAGGCAACAAATTTTAAATTGAGTTATTTATGGTCAGCAAAGTGAGGTCCCGATTTTTTTAGAATAACTGTGGCCAGAGAAAAGTTCAAGCAGATCCTACGATTTATTCGTTTTGACAAAAGAACCGAAAGAAGTAGGCGCCTAAAATAAAATAAATTTGCCTTGGTTTCGGAAATATGGGATAAGTTCATTGAAAACTGAAAAATTAATTTTAACATAAAAAATATTGAAAATTAATTTTAAACAAATTTCTTTACACATCAGTCATTTTTCACAATGCAGTAATTTTAACTGCTTTGGGGCAATATAGGTATATACTAAGTTTCAGTCTTTCTAGTGTTAAGAGTACACAGGTACTGGCGGTTTCTTGACGAAAACTTACGTGCGATCATTTTCCCGTCTTACGATACTAATGAATTTTGACAGAGAGACAGAGAGAGAGAGAGTTGTATTGCGAAAATAACGAGAAAACAGTACTGCGAAAGTAATTGGAAATGAAGCGACGGATATTTTATACGATCCTCCTCCCAAGAATTACTAAGTGACGCTTCCTCGGGAAAAAGATTTAATGGCAAAGTTTCGCCGGTAATAAACGAACTCCGGCACAGAGATTCATATTGCGAAAATAATGACGGACAAAGTGACGATCGTTTTATACGATCTCGCTCGAGGAAAGAAAGATTTGCGCGATGCCGGGGTAAAACGAACTGGTCGCGAGACAATTAGTCAGAGAAGGTGGTGAGAGAAATAGCCCGAGAAGCAGAATTAAAGGCAAAAAGAAGCAGCGAAATTTTCATTCGGACACACCTGCGAACCGGACTTGTCGAGCAACCGTTTGACGTAACTAAAAAATGCGGATTATATCACGCGGTGGAATAAAAACGACAATGCTGCACAAAATTGCCGTCGCTCCTCTGCTTTTGTATTCTACCTCATCTCAGTCCACTTCTTTCCACTCTTATTCACATTTTGTCTGTCATCTGCATTTACCATTCACCTCTGTCCACCTACTTATTTCTCATTTCCTTCTTACTTCCATCACCTCGTCACACCTATTCAACCGCTTCTACCAGCGAATATTCGATTTCCACTTCGCTAATTATCACATCACGAAAGTGAGATCTTCAATGCCACGGGGATATTGATACCATCGTGCATTTATTCAATCGTCCTTCTCTCCTAGTTCTCCTCGCCGGTTGCCGTGCGTCACTCGATCGGTCGTTACTCGCAAGTTCGCCGTCGAGAGCAGAAATTACCGTAGGCCGATCTATTTTCCGCCCCCGCCGCGTCATTTTATCAGCGAAATCCGCTCTCTAATCTTGCGTTAATTCGAGTACGCCGCCACCCGTGGGCAACAATCGATTTCGCTGCACCGCGTTTACGTTCCTGTAACGAATCGGGGTTAACCTAACGTTAAAAGCCGCATGGGCGTTGCCCGGTTTGTAGAAAATTATCGTATCGCGTGGATACACCTAAACATTCCCTTCCGCTCGCCTCGGCGCGAGCGAGAGGAGAAACATTAATAATATGCAGTGTCAACGAAGTGTACTGCGACGATAAATGCACGTGCGCTCCCCGAAAAATAACGTTACGATAAGCACTGCGCTTGCTTTAATTAACCTTGCGGCCGTGATACGCGACGTAGCCGTGGTTTACGTAGTAAATGACCGACTATTGACAAGCTTCGTGATTTATAGTAGCTGCGGTTACCGTAACTGTGTACAGCAGATTTTCTCATGTGCGATGAACTATTATCCGCATAGCCTAATGGTTGAATGATCTACTCCACAAACAGTTTCTTCACAATATATGCCTTCGCATTTAAATACGTGAAACTAGAGAGAATAATGTTTATAAACAATAACAACACAATGAAGACACTTTCGTCTTATTTCCTAATCTTTCGTCGTTTCGTCCTTTCGTCGTTTTGTCTTTACGTCTTATCGTCAACTCCCTCCTTAACAACCAAAATAACACAATTCAATAAACTCGTCACCTATGATACATCAATATAATAATTGAGGATCATAGGTGACCTTTCCTCGCCAACTAGAGGACCCTGTATCTGACATCCCACATTTATGTAGGTGGTTATATTCAAAGTATGCAATTTAGCAGCTAGAAGGACATGTGACCTGTAAAGTTGCGGTGAAAATGCTGCTTGTGAAGACAGTTCGATGATAACTGGCACATGTCAAGCACTTACCCGTAATATTTAACTATCTTAGTTTATGTTAACCCCTTGCCGTATTTTAGCGAGTCTGACTCGTGATGAGAATTTCGGTCCAAACATGACTATCACGAATCTGACTAGTGATCAAAATTTATGTATTGTATCAGAAATATAGACATGAAAAAAAATTAAAGCACTTTTGAAAATTGTTAGATTTGAATTCATTTCAATTTCACAAGAGTATCATCGCATGAAATTAATAAGCAGACGACTATTTCAGAGGCAATCGTAAGATATAATTTGACTCCTTTCGTGAACATTTCTGCGCACTGTTTGGGCCTAAATTCTCCCGAGTTAAATGGTACGGCAAGGGGTTAGTCAAACACAAGTCGACAAATGAAAAATTTTCCGCACCCCTACAGAAATGGTCAAAATTTCGCATCGAAAAGTGGATTATTTCATCGTTTGAAAATTTGCATGTGGCCACACTTAGGTTTCAACATCAATTTAGGTAGAGGAGAGCCTACTGCAGTCTCCGCGAAAAGAAACTAATACCGGTCTTCAACTAAACGGTATAAGACAATAATTTCGCTGCGAAAAGACTCGATCCAACCGTTTGCCAAAGTTTTCTGATTCCTACGCCGTGATCTGACGATTGCGTTTGTCCTCGGCAAACTTGTTCTGCCTGTCTGCCGGCGAACTCCCCAGCGTTCCGTTCAAACTCAGACGACCTTTTCCAGCTACGACTTTTTTCCTCTCGTCCGCACACCGAAAGACAATAATACGCAGCTGACGGGAACACGCCGGAACGTTGAGTGAACGGATTGGCAGTCTCGATTACGATTTTACTTACACATAAGCATTCTGACATGACGCGCTCTCTGAAGAAGCCGCAGTATTTTCCGGATATGCATTTGTCTACCCACGAGCTAGCAAAATTCGTTTCCATGTTATCGTTTTTATGAGTAAACAAATTGTTTCGTTTGAAAGGCCAGCGTTGGCGTCAAAATTCCGTCTTAACACTTTAAGGACCGCTCAAGAGTTTTCTCGTGTTTTCTACACGCTGTCTTTAGATATCACTTACTTCGATACATTGTAGCTATTTTGTCTATTTAATATTTTCACCGCCACGGTGGCCACCGGTGACGGGCGTAAAACATTTTACTATAGATGCAAAAAAAAATCGCCATGGAGCCTATTTGGAATCTTGTCAAAGCCATTGATATTGGAATGATGCTTCAATACTTTGCCTTCTAATAACTCTGCGTTACCTTCATTTTACACGATTTAATCATACTCTGCAAAATTGTATCGCATCGCGGTTCTAATATAGCAAAATACGCTTGGCAGTCAAAGTGTTAAGTATTTACATCAATATTCAATGTATTAAACTCGATTGCCTTCATGTTTTTTGGCTTATATACCGGTGCTTCACGCAATATTATACTTTAAAATACTACTAGAAACTCTGATAAAATTGACTTTTAAATCAAATTTTATGAAAATTCTTTCAATAATTTTTCAAACAATTTTTTTAAATAATAACTAAAAGGCATCCTATTTTACAAGTTCCATAAATTGCATACAAATTTATTTTTTAAATAAAAAAAGTTATGATAATTATTAAAAAGCATATGTTTTAATAATACTTAAAATACCTCCAATTATACAATTTCTAAAAGTTTCATAAAAATTGCTTCATAAATAACAAAGTTATGATTTTTGTAACGTACAAGTTTCGCAAAAACGTGCGGTCTCAGGCTTCTTACAGGTTTCTTAGCGGTCCTTAAAGTGTTAAAGACCGCGAACCGCTGGCACGGATTCATCATCGTCATCAAGAGGCTCTAAGTGGGACACTTCGCCGAGGCGCACTTGATACGAGTTCTGAATAAATGATGGAACTCGGGCGTTGGGCAGGTTTCACAATGACGTATTCGCATCCCTGACCGGCGGGGAAACTTCGCAAAAGTCGGCTACCGCGCAATTTGGACCGTTCTGCGGCGGAAAAAAGTTAGCTCGGCGAGACAAACATCGGGTAACGCGATGAAACGTGCGAGCCCCAATTTTGACCGACGAGTATAGGCCCCGGCGTTTGGTATGCAGCGTGTCCCAGAGTTTCCCGGACAAACTTTGGTGATACGCTCTATGAGCGGAAATGAGCAAAAAATGTTGTGTTAACACGGATACCGAAATGTTTTATTGAAAACTTATAGGGAAAGTTGAAGTTCGGTATTGTAGAAATAATAACGGGTTTGTTGGACATAAGTTCGGCTACGTGGCAACTTCCGCGTGTGTTATACTTTAGTAATAACGGTGTAACTCAATTTCAGTGGAATATTGTGGGAGCTGCGTTTATGGAATAGTTTTTGCTCGGTTCAGTTCATAGAACACGCCACTGACGGTTGTGCGGTGAACATTAAGATATTCTCTGTAAAGTAAGACCGTAATATTCTACGTTTTCACTATAAGTAGTATTTCATAGTTGCCTCGAGAGTATCGATAAAAGACGACAGAGCGGAGCAGTTAAATTTATTTTTGGTGCATCTGACGCGTAACAGTCAACATTTTGCTCTAAGGTACATACACTTGCGCGATGACAGGGAGATAAATAAAAATCTCGTTAAATCAAAGTGGCACTTGACATTCGTTAAACGTGTACGTTCGGTTGGCGAACTTTCAACTGTGCACAATTCGTTACTCCGTGCTTAATTGTTCTTTTCGTGTCCCGCTGAAATTGGAAAAACTTCGACGCACTCGACGTCATAACGATAGCCGACGAGTAATTCGATATATTTCAAACAACTTGACGGTAAAGGGCGCTTGTAACAAGTAGAATTATCCGACACTTTCGGATTACTCGTTTTATCAAGTACATGATTGCACCACTCGACCCGAACAGATCGAATGACAGCACATCCGTACCAATTATACAATACTCGAAACAGTCGTATCATTGCCGTTTCAACGACTGTCTGTGATATTTCGTCAAAACACTCCAAGGCAGTTAACTTCCTCGCACTTCACTTTCTCGATCCTTAATAGCATCCACTTTGCATGACATTGCTTTCTAATTAGCGAGCATTTACGTCAACCGCAGTATCAGACCAATGCCCGCTTCAATCATGCAGCGAACCAAAAATATGAATGTAACTCAATCTCTGACATTCGGATTTATCAACTTTCAAACAACTGCAATTTCTCGAAGTGTTCAATAGACACAATTCAATGGAAGGGTGTCAGTTCAAAATTGAACCAAAACTGAAAAGTTCCTGCAGTTACGTATGCTCGCACATCGAGTAATGCGATTTTTGGAAGCCGTCTTACGTCGAGGCGTGGAAATGTAATGAATAAGAACATGGCTTTCAGTGACAGAGAGCCACTTGAATAGAGAGAATTTTTCAGTGGCTGCATGATGGGGGTAAAATCGAGAGAATTGGAGGGCGAACGCGAAGACTCAAAAACCGGGGTTCCATGAATGGGTCGGGTGTTTCAACGACTGTCTGTGATGTTTCGTCAAAACACTCCAAGGCAGTTAACTTCCTGGCACTTCACTTTCTCGATCCTTAATAGCATCCACTTTGCATGACATTGCTTTCTAATTAGCGAGCATTTACGTCAACCGCAGTAACAGACCAATGCCCGCTTCAATCATGCAGCGAACCAAAAATACAAACGTAACTCAATTTCTGACATTCGGATTTATCAACTTTCGTACAACTGCAATTTCTCGAAGTGTACGTTCAACACATACAGTTTCATGGAAGGGTGTGAGTACGAAATTGAGCCAAAAATGAAAAGTTCCTGCAGTTACGTATGCTCGCATATGGCGTATTGCGATTTCTGGAAGCCGTCTTACGTCGAGGCGTGGAAATGTAATGAATAAGAACATGGCTTTCAGTGACAGAGAGCCACTTGAATAGAGAGAATTTTTCAGTGGCTGCACGATGGGGGTAAAATCGAGAGAATTGGAGGGCGAACGCGAAGACTCAAAAACCGGGGTTCCATGAATGGGTCGGGTGTTTCAACGACTGTCTGTGATGTTTCGTCAAAACACTCCAAGGCAGTTAACTTCCTGGCACTTCACTTTCTCGATCCTTAATAGCATCCACTTTGCATGACATTGCTTTCTAATTAGCGAGCATTTACGTCAACCGCAGTAAAAGACCAATGCCCGCTTCAATCATGCAGCGAACCAAAAATATGAACGTAACTCAATCTCTGACATTCGGATTTATCAACTTTCGAACAACTGCAATTTCTCAAAGTGTACGTTCAACAGATACAATTTCATGGAGGGGTGTCAGTACAAAATTGTGCCAAAAATGAAAAGTTCCTGCAGTTACGTATGCTCGCACATCGCGTATTGCGATTTCTGGAAGCCGTCTTACGTCGAGGCGTGGAAATGTAATGAATAAGAACATGGCTTTCAGTGACAGAGAGCCACTTGAATAGAGAGAATTTTTCACTGGCTGCGCGATGGGGGTAAAATCGAGAGAATTGGAGGGCGAACGCGAAGACTCAAAAACCGGGGTTCCATGAATGGGTCGGGTGTTTCAACGACTGTCTGTGATATTTCGTCAAAACACTCCAAGGCAGTTAACTTCCTCGCACTTCACTTTCTCGATCCTTAATAGCATCCACTTTGCATGACATTGCTTTCTAATTAGCGAGCATTTACGTCAACCGCGGTAACAGACCAATGGCCGCTTCAATCATGCAGCGAACCAAAAATACAAACGTAACTCAATTTCTGACATTCGGATTTATCAACTTTCACACAACTGCAATTTCTCGAAGTGTTCAATAGACACAATTCAATGGAAGGGTGTTAGTTCAAAATTTAACCAAAACTGAAAAGTTCCTGCAGTTACGTATGCTCGCACATCGAGTATTGCGATTTTTGGAAGCCGTCTTACGTCGAGGCGTGGAAATGTAATGAATAAGAACATGGCTTTCAGTGACAGAGAGCCACTTGAATAGAGAGAATTTTTCAGTGGCTGCGCGATGGGGGTAAAATCGAGAGAATTGGAGGGCGAACGCGAAGACTCAAAAACCGGGGTTCCATGAATGGGTCGGGTGTTTCAACGACTGTCTGTGATATTTCGTCAAAACACTTCAAGGCAGTTAACTTCCTCGCACTTCACTTTCTCGATCCTTAATAGCATCCACTTTGCATGACATTGCTTTCTAATTAGCGAGCATTTACGTCAACCGCAGTAACAGACCAATGCCCGCTTCAATCATGCAGCGAACCAAAAATATAAACGTAACTCAATCTCTGACATTCGAATTTATCAACTTTCAAACAACTGCAATTTCTCGAAGTGTTCAATAGACACAATTCCATGGAAGGGTGTCAGTACAAAATTGAGCCAAAACTGAAAAGTTCCTGCAGTTACGTATGCTCGTACATCGCGTATTGCGATTTCTGGAAGCCGTCTTACATCGAGGCGTGGAAATGTAATGAATAAGAACATGGCTTTCAGTGACAGAGAGCCACTTGAATAGACAGAATTTTTCAGTGGCTGCGAGATGGGGGTAAAATCGAGAGAATTGGAGGGCGAACGCGAAGACTCAAAAACCGGGGTTCCATGAATGGGTCGGGCGTTCTGCCTTATGCATCATGTTGCCGCGCAACTGCGGCTCGATTCCAGCTGACCTCGTCGACGCAGTGACCGCGCTTCGACAGGGAATGCAAAGTAGAAAAAGTCAGACGAAGGGCGACAAGCCACGAATTTTCGCACGTTTTTTGCGAACTCTGCGGATGGCCGACAAGAAAGCGTGAGAGTAGCAAGTGTTGCAGACTAAACTAAATTTTTATAACAGCGGGTATGTAGTGAAAGGGTAAAAATAGCGAGAGTATTTGGGCGCTGTGGTTGACCAAACGTAACGTTCAAAGAAAAGAATGGGAATAATCTGAATAAAGGGCACGTGACAACAGAAGCAACTGTTCGTGTATTAATTAATTAATGAGCTAGATTATGCATCACTGTACTGAAATAAAACAAGGGCCGCTTATATTTTGCGAATGTTACCGAAATAAAATAAATCAGGGCAACAGTGAAACCCATCCGATCTTCGAAAGCAGTCGACTTATTTATCTATATCCCCATCATACAGAACTGAACATTTTAATTCTAATAAAAGCCTGTCTCTTCTTCCGCCGAAAAGAAAGCGTGCGTGTGGAAAGTTTGAAAGACTTTAGACCAAATTTTTATAATAGCTGAATTTGATGTTGAATTTGGCCAAACCTAACATTCAAAGAAAAGAATGCGAATAATCTGAATAAAGGGCAACAGAAGCAACTGTTACTTTCACTTACATTTTCTTAATGTCACCGAAATAAATAAATCAGACAACGGTGACACCCATCCCATATTCGAAAGCAGTCCTCTTATTTATCTATGTCCCCATCATGCAGAACCGAACATTTCAATTCTAATAAATCTTTGCCTCTTCTTCCACTCGCAAGGAGCGCTTGGCTATTTTAATTACGTTTTCTATAGCGCAAACCTCGAGCCTCGCAAGCCAAGATTCAAGTTGACTGCCCCATACAACTTCTGCGCTCGCAACTTTCGCCAGATTGAAAATAGTGCGCGTCGAGCGTTAATAAGAAAAGTCTAAAGAAAGACATCAGGTTTCTCGTTTCCGTTCACCTCAGAATTTAACTTTCTCCGCCCATCCGCTCCTGACCGCATCTCAATCGATTTCTCGGAGTCGTCTCCGCACAAAGCTGGCTTGTAATTAGCGTCGTCACCCTCGTCAGAGCGACGCTTCGCTTCGATTCTAATTAACCCGACACGACCGGGGCGAATCTCGTAGCGGGATATTCCTTGTTTACGTCTGCCCGACGTCGCCGCCATTGGCCCTCGGGGCACTCTTTCTCACATTCAAAATCCGCACTCTCCTTTGTCGCGTGCGCACCCTAGCCCGTGGCCGACTATTTTTCGTCCGCTCGCCTCTTCCCTCCCTTTGACCCATCGCGGCTTCATTTTTGTGTCTGGCGGCGTACCTTTCGCAGTAATTATTTCGTCGCCCCTCGCGCCGATTGCCGTTTCACGTTGCATGAACCGCGTCTGGCGAAAATGCGCTTGTACGCCACAGAATACGAACGCGATGAGGTTCAAATGTAATAATAATTGATATTCAAACAGGAACATTTTTGTTGTAAGCAAGATAGGTGTAAAGATACGATTATGTGCGATTATAATTATTGTAAGCATATGAATTTTTTCCGCGGTATTTATAGTATTTTGTTCACACTTCAATAATATTATATACATGCGAAAAGGAACATTTATGTTATAAGCAAGATACATGTAAAATTATGATTATGTGCGACTATAATTGTGATAGATGTGCGAATTTTTTTCGCGATAATTATTTCATTGATACTCATGCCGATTGCCGTTTCACATTGCATAAACCGCGTCTGGCAAGAATGAGCTTCTACGCGAGAGAATACGAACCCAATGAAGGTTAAATGTAATAATAATTGATATTCAAACAGGAACATTTTTGTTGTAAGCAAGATACGTGTAAAGTTACGATTATGTGCGATTATAATTATTGTAAGCGTATGAATTGTTTCCGCGGCATTTATAGTATTTTGTTCACACTTCAATAATATTATATACATGCGAAAAGGAACATTTATGTTATAAGCAAGATACATGTAAAATTATGATTATGTGCGACTATAATTGTGATAGATGTGCGAATTTTTTTCGCGATAATTATTTCATTGATACTCACGCCGATTGCCGTTTCACATTGCATAAACCGCGTCTGGCAAGAATGAGCTTCTACGCGAGAGAATACGAACGCAATGAAGGTCAAATGTAATAATAATTGATATTCAAACAGGAACATTTTTGTTGTAAGCAAGATACGTGTAAAGTTACGATTATGTGCGACTACACCTGTGGTAGACGTACGAATTTTTTTCGCGGTATTTATAGTATTTCATTCACACTCACGCAGATTATTGTTTCACGCTGTATGAGCCATATTTGGCGATAATTCTCGTATACAGTTCTTATAGGTATAATTAAGGCGCTTACGTTCATTATTTCCACACCGCTGTTACTTATTGTTCCATTATTATTGAATATTCGCTAATAATGCAGGTTACGATAGATCGATACGTTTTAGTAATCTCTCTTTAGGTTGCCCGAAAATGTTCAAGTTCATTGCGAGAAGTGTTAACTTTGAATGAGAGATGAATCAGACGCGAGAATAGTCGATGCTTTTTGTTTGAATATCCGGATTATCCGCGATCAAGCGGCTTAAATACTCGGAGAAGCAGACCTGGGTGAGAATGTAGAATTCGCGCGATTTAAAACCGAGTTTGTGTAATTCGGTTTTTAAGACGCGTATTTTATCTTTCTGAGTAAAAATAGGTTTTTCATTTTCGGTTTTCTTCCAACCTTCGAAATTTTAAGTCCGAGGATGGTGATTACAAGAACTTCGTATTTCGATCCGGTGGTTCACTTTACCAGAATTAGTTTAATATTTGTATTCTGCTTATGTTATAATGGCAGCCTACGCAAGTAGTTGAAAATTTTGGATTCGCACACACGGATCGCCAATAGAATCGTTACGATTATTGCCAAAAAATAACATCCCACCCACGCTCTACGTCAGTCGACTCAAAACCGATTACGTCAAATGAAAATAACTGTAATCAGCGTGAAGTGTAACCGTCCATAACTTTGTCGATATTGTCTTTACGCTCTGGCATTTACTCGTCTATTTCACGAAACTCATCGCAGGACATTCTTCTTACCCAAATTTTTTAGCTGCAGTCACTGAGGATGCAGTAGAGCAGGCAAATACACGTACGTTGGAACAGATAGACTCGTACCACTCGCTTCCTCTTGGCACACTTCCCCCTTTCTGTCAACCCACCAGCATTTCCTCTCCCGCTTTCGAATAAGGAAGGAAAGCCACTCGACGGCATACTCTGGCTAAAGAGCGCACTTTATGATACGATAACTTTTTCCCCTACCTTCACCCTTCGCCCCTCGCCCTCTTAAAACGTACTAGGACTTCTCCCTTCCGCGGGAATCTACCGAAAGATTCAGCTGCGATAAAGCGCTTTCCATCGGTGTCAGGATTTTCTTCCTCCCTCGATATTTTAGCTCCGAGGCAAGGCGAGCACAAAATTCCTCCACGGAATGCAGTATTCGAGACGGCAATGCCTTTTTCCACTTCGACCCGGGAAGTTTACGAACGTATTTCCAGTTGAGACGAACCGTATCTCGCAAAGGGAGAAATAATCAAGGCGGAAGGACGCGAAAGAACAATGATTATTAACCCCTTAACCTACAACTACGGGCATAGTCCGTAGTAGAAGATCGGACCAAACGTAAATATTATGGGCATAGCCCGTAGTAGATGATGGGACCAAACGTAAATATTACGGGCATAGCCCGTAGTAGATGATCAGGCCAAAAGTGAACATTACGAGCTATGCCCGTAATACGATGATCGGGCCAAATATAAATATTAGCGGCGGCGCCCTCCTAAAGTTATAAATATTTGTGGAATATGTGATAAGTAATTACAACCTAATGTAATAATTGTGGTAGATGCAAGTAATACAAAATTAATAATCTGCAATGGTGTGATACAATTCGAAACAATCTAGTAGATGTAAGGGAACTTTGCACTAAACTTCGTACTAAACAAGTCATGCGAATGGCCCAAAGACTGGGCGAGCTTGTTTAAGTTTTCGGTCCAAAATTTTCGAACGTAAATCGTAGGTTAAGGGGTTAAGAACATCGTACTGAGGGACACGCGGAACAATGTCACAGGCTTCCTCATTCTTATATACAATCTAAATCCCGCTATTGTCGGACGACCATAACTCATATCCACAAGCATCATAAACGTTTCCTCTCCTTTCTAATAATTCATACCTAAACTTATTCAAAAACAGATTTACATGTCCATTCCTCTACCCGGTTCCTTCGAATTAAATTGCATTTGACAGAGCACGTACGCAAAAATCATCAGACACGAAACATAATTCACAAAACATCGCAGATACATAGTTCTTTGTATATAAAATGTTCTATTATAACAATAGATCTCCTTGTTACCAAAAACAGTTCAAGAGTTCGTTCCTCCCACAACAAATTTCGAATCTCAAGCGTCGTACTTGTGGTGATCATTATGTGACAAGAATTTACAACTCTCGTTAAAATCGTAACAAAAAGAACGTCTCTTCGCCGAAGTTGCGCGCATAACAATGATCTTGGAAGAATTAAGCGGTAATACGTCCGTTAATTTTCGAGCCCAAGGAAAATGGGAAAGTCGATTTGTTGCCCGGCCTGTTTCTGTTCTGCACGCGGAATAGACAGGGGAACGGGTAGATTTTACGTGGAACGTTGCGCACGTGTTGGCTGTTGCATTCGTAAGAGAGTTTCGTCGTGTTCTAACGCCAGACGGTGCACTCGACTCTCCTTAAACTGTCCCCGTTAAAAGAATTCTGGACATGGCTTGCGCAACTTTACCGTTTCGCTGTTTTTGCCCGAGCAGTGCGTCGCCCGTCATAAAAGAGAAACGGTCGTGGAAATACACGCCAACGAGCTCTTGATATTATACTGCAGGATCAACTCGAAATACAATTTTGTAAGATGAAAATCTGCGGGAACGCAGTATCCCGGTGTTCTATCAAAGGCTATATAGTTTTCTTAAAAACACTGAGCAGTTAAATATTTAATACACGTAACGCGGAACAAACGGGTCAGTGTTTCGTGCATCATTCATTTTCACGGGGTTAACCTTTAAATGCATAGTGTATCAAAAATGAAACCCTGTATTTAAGTCTTAATTAAAGTATTAATCATTAATATATAATTCATAAGGAATAATCAAGTATTAATAAGTAATATATCAAGTTAAAAGTATTAATCATTAATAAGATATTTTCAAAAAGAAAAAATGAATACCTGTATACTATTTTTTTTTAATTTTTTCATACACCTACACAATAATCTACACTTATTAGAATTTTTGGTTCAAAATAAAAAATCATGCGTTTAAGGGTTAAAATAATTTGGTATCTTGATTATTTTGTGATTACTTATCATTTCGAAAACATAGTATTGATACACGTAAACCTGTTCTTTTCGGTGCCGATTGTTACTTGACATCTTTCCAACCTGTCAAAATGACGATATGGCCATTGCCCAATGGTACTCTACACAACAGCATGCTACATTCGTAATAAGAAGGACTAACATAAAAGTGGTTTTCTTGATGTGAAAACTTCCGAATTTTAGCTGCATTGAATAGAGTTCGATGGCTGAGCGTACTCCGATTACAAAAAAAAAGATCCCCTCTCCTGCAACGTGACAGTTCGAGCGGTCAGTGGTTAACAGGGTTCATGAAGGGAAACTTTCCTCGGAAAGTTCATGGCACGTCAACCTTCAACTGTGCGACCTTCCCGAATCGCGAACGATCTGTCAGCGTGAAACTTTTGTCCGTGCAAAACGACACTGTATGTTCGCTGTCCTTTATCACAAGATTCTAATCCTGTCGCGTGCCTGTCGATGTACAAATTGGACAGTCGATGGCATTTACTTTCCTCGACCAATACAGAAACTGCATTACACCGACTAATTTCGTAAAACAGTGTTAAGAAAAAATTGACAAACAAAAATGTCTACGAATTCAATTAACCTTTCGCGTTATTTATCACTGATATAGTACCCAAATTATGCAAGCTAACTTCATCAAGCGTCGCCACAAAAGGAGTCAAAGTACCGAATCGACTAATTTAAAAAAAAATTGCTACGAAAATAATTGATGCACAAAAATGCTATCAAACTGAATTCATTTTTCACGTAATTTATCGGTGCTGCAGAATCCACACTGCATAGACTAATTTCAGGAAAAATGACCACGAAATAAAACGCCTTATGACACGGACTAATTTTTTAAAGCATTGCTAACAAAAGAAAATGATAAACAATAATTTACATAATTCGTCGTCGATAGAAAACCCATATTATACTGACAATGAAAGAAATCGAAGTACGAAATCGATTAACTTCGTAGAGCATCGCTAAGAGAAAGATTCCCAGACAAAAATGTTCCCAGACCCAATGAATAATTTCTATAACCTATCGCTGCTACAGAATCCATATTATACTGACAAGTTTCTTAAAGAATTGCCACGAAAGAAATCAAAATACAGAAGCTTCTTTGATTTCCAACGAGTTCTCGTCACCACAGAATAATACGCTTGAAAAGTCTCAAGGCGACGCAACGCTGTTAACATACAAATTGAATAATTGACACCGTTCCTCGTAGAGGCTGAAACGTTCTGTCAACTTAATTACGGGAACAATCGACACGAAAATTTCCCGGCATAATCCGAGTTCAAACTTAATGTATGCAAAGCGAGTATTTGCTCTAAACGCGGGGGCGGCGAGGATGGGATGGAGAGAAGAAGGATACGATTACGCAGGTGCCGTCGCGTTCACCTAACTTCGCCTAACCGTCGTTGCACATTTTCCCTCGTCAAACATTCACCCGTCGCTCCCGTGTGTAACTTCGCGCAGTTAAATTGCGGGGAATAATAATGACCGAAGGCGAATTTGCGAAGACTCAACGACGTCGCGGAGCTTATTTCCGGTGCGCTTCTCATCTGTCGTCCGTGCTTTACTTTATGGCAGTGGTTTTCAAATGGTGGGCTGCGAGACACTTACGATAAAGCACGTAGTAATCGACACTTTCTGCAAACTAACCTTCACAGACTTTCGTGAATATTTATACCGGCTGGTATTTTTAATATAAATGTAGATGGTACTTAGTTCAATGTAATTCGCGAGATGATCGTTTCGATGTGTTGAATCGACGATTATCGAGGTACTTTAGGATTATGCTACGTATTACTATTTTTGTTTAATTTCGCTTGCAGGTACATTAAGATTTTTAAAGTCAACAAATTAAAAACGTATGCATTATTATTTAATAAAAGCGTTTAAAAAGATACTCGACTTATTCCGCTATTATGATGTAACTTTGGGTCATACTCTCGTGAATATGTATGCCGGCTGGTATTTTTAATATAAACGTAGACGGTACTTAGTTGAATGTAATTCGCGAGACGATCGTTTCGATGTGTTGAATCGACGATTATCGGGGTACTTTAGGATTATGCTACGTATTACTATTTTTGTTTAATTATCGCTTGCAGGTACATTAAGATTTTTAAAGTCAACAGATTAAAAACGTATGCATTATTATTTAATAAAAGCGTTTAAAAAGATACTCGATTTATTCCGCTATTATGATGTAACTTTGGGTCATACTCTCGTGGATATGTATGCCGGCTGGTATTTTTAATATAAACGTAGACGGTACTTGGGTCAATGTAATGCGCGAGACGATCCTTTCGATGTGTTGAATCGACGATTATCGGGGTACTTTAGGATTATGCTACGTATTACTATTTTTGTTTAATTATCGCTTGCAGGTACATTAAGATTTTTAAAGTCAACAAATTAAAAACGTATGCATTATTATTTAATAAAAGCGTTTAAAAAGATACTCGATTTATTCCGCTATTATGATGTAACTTTGGGTCATACTCTCGTGAATATGTATGCCGGCTGGTATTTTTAATATAAACGTAGACGGTACTTAGGTCAATGTAATTCGCGAGACGATCGTTTCGATGTGTTGAATCGACGATTATCGAGGTACTTTAGGATTATGCTACGTATTACTATTTTTGTTTAATTACCGCTTGCAGGTACATTAAGATTTTTAAAGTTAATAGATTAAAAACGTATGCATTATTATTTAATAAAAGCGTTTAAAAAGATACTCGATTTATTCCGCTATTATGATGTAACTTTGGGTCATTACTCTCGTGAATATGTATGCCGGCTGGTATTTTTAATATAAACGTAGACGGTACTTAGGTCAATGTAATTCGCGAGACGATCGTTTCGTTGTGTTGAATCGACGATTATCGGGGTACTTTAGGATTATGCTACGTATTACTATTTTTGTTTAATTATCGCTTGCAGGTACATTAAGATTTTTAAAGTCAACAAATTAAAAACGTATGCATTATTATTTAATAAAAGCGTTTAAAAAGATACTCGACTTATTCCGCTATTATGATGTAACTTTGGGTCATACTCTCGTGAATATGTATGCCGGCTGGTATTTTTAATATAAACGTAGATGGTACTTAGTTCAATGTAATTCGCGAGATGATCGTTTCGATGTGTTGAATCGACGATTATCGGGGTACTTTAGGATTATGCTACGTATTACTATTTTTGTTTAATTATCGCTTGCAGGTACATTAAGATTTTTAAAGTCAACAAATTAAAAACGTATGCATTATTATTTAATAAAAGCGTTTAAAAAGATACTCGATTTATTCCGCTATTATGATGTAACTTTGGGTCATACTCTCGTGAATATGTATGCCGGCTGGTATTTTTAATATAAACGTAGACGGTACTTAGTTCAATGTAATTCGCGAGATGATCGTTCCGATGTGGTGAATCAACGATTATCGGGGTAGTTTAGGATTATGCTACGTATTACTATTTTTGTTTAATTATCGCTTGCAGGTACATTAAGATTTTTAAAGTCCACAGATTAAAAACGTATGCATTATTATTTAATAAAAGCGTTTAAAAAGATACTCAATTTATTCCGCTATTATGATGTAACTTTGGGTCATACTCTCGTGAATATGTATGCCGGCTGGTATTTTTAATATAAACGTAGACGGTACTTAGGTCAATGTAATTCGCGAGACGATCGTTTCGATGTGTTGAATCGACGATTATCGGGGTACTTTAGGATTATGCTACGTATTACTATTTTTGTTTAATTATCGCTTGCAGGTACATTAAGATTTTTAAAGTCCACAGATTAAAAACGTATGCATTATTATTTAATAAAAGCGTTTAAAAAGATACTCAATTTATTCCGCTATTATGATGTAACTTTGGGTCATACTCTCGTGAATATGTATGCCGGCTGGTATTTTTAATATAAACGTAGACGGTACTTAGGTCAATGTAATTCGCGAGACGATCGTTTCGATGTGTTGAATCGACGATTATCGGGGTACTTTAGGATTATGCTACGTATTACTATTTTTGTTTAATTATCGCTTGCAGGTACATTAAGATTTTTAAAGTCAATAGATTAAAAACGTATGCATTATTATTTAATAAAAGCGTTTAAAAAGATACTCGACTTATTCCGCTATTATGATGTAACTTTGGGTCATACTCTCGTGAATATGTATGCCGGCTGGTATTTTTAATATAAACGTAGACGGTACTTAGGTCAATGTAATTCGCGAGACGATCGTTTCGATGTGTTGAATCGACGATTATCGGGGTACTTTAGGATTATGCTACGTATTACTATTTTTGTTTAATTATCGCTTGCAGGTACATTAAGATTTTTAAAGTCAATAGATTAAAAACGTATGCATTATTATTTAATAAAAGCGTTTAAAAAGATACTCGATTTATTCCGCTATTATGATGTAACTTTGGGTCATACTCTCGTGAATATGTATGCCGGCTGGTATTTTTAATATAAACGTAGACGGTACTTAGGTCAATGTAATTCGCGAGACGATCGTTTCGATGTGTTGAATCGACGATTATCGGGGTACTTTAGGATTATGCTACGTATTACTATTTTTGTTTAATTATCGCTTGCAGGTACATTAAGATTTTTAAAGTCAATAGATTAAAAACGTGTGCGTTATTATTTAATAAAAGCGTTTAACACGTTGGCTGCCATGGGGGTCACCGGTGACCGGCGCAAGAGATTTTACTGAAGATCTAAAATATTCGCAATGCGTAGTAATAATTATTTTATGAATGCAGTTATTGTTAGAATAGTGATGCGATTCTTTGGTCTCCAATACTTGCACATTATTTACATTTTGCATAATTCAGTCAAACGCTGTAGTATTTCATAGCATCGCCGTTCTAATACGGCAAAATACGCACGGCAGTCAACGTGTTAAAAAGATACTCAATTTATTCCGCTATTATGATGTAACATTGGGTCATACTTGTATTCTGCTTCATATAATTTTCGTTTGCTGGTGTTCATGTTCCAAATGCATTTTTAGTATGTCATTAGTTTACGAAACACTCGGGTACACGAATTTAATGGTCGAGAGACTAAGTTTTGTCAAAAATTGCAGACATCCGAATTTTAATGCAGAAAACTTGGACTACGTCTTAATTTCATAAGGTAATTATTTATGAAAGCGCGGGCGTTCTATTGAAAGTTTGAAAACCACTGCCGCACCACCCTCGCCCTTACACCGCTGAACGAGTTTCGCAATTTCGCGTTGTGTTTTTGTGTCGAGCCTCGGCGACGAGGTCTCGTTATGGTTCTCATTAAGGTGCGGGTTAGAACGAAAAGTAGCGCGTACCCTTGTGTCCGATTGTGAAAACGAGTTTAAACGTACGGTGGAAAATCTTTTCCCTTCACCGTTACGCTTCGCAGAGCGAGTGCTACTTTCTCACAATTTCGTCCTCCACCTTTGTTACCCTTTTGTTAAATGTTCTGAGTTGGTAACTGATGTACAAAAGGGATAGATACAAATAGATTGCATATTAGAAACTATAAAAAGCTGTTTGACACTTTGTACATACAGCACATTTTACCGATCAGTCCATGACCAAAGATTGGTAAGAAATGTCTGTTCTTCACACAAATTTGAATGATTTATCACATTTTCGTGTTCCAATGAAGTATATTAGTGTAAAGGTATTTCTTTAATTACCAGTCCGTGGCAATCGACTGTGCGAATAATGAAATGTACTTCCTGATCAACAGGTGTCATATAAGACAATCCAGCAGGGAGTGGAGGGCACAGCCTCTTAACCCTTAATTAAGGTCACCGATGCCGGGGAGGGGGGGTCAAGTCGTCGAGTTGACTGCATTGTTCCGCTACTTAAGATTTTCTAAAAAGCACCGCGCATACATCCGGAACTATTGTCCGTCTGAGCTAACTGCACTACGCCATAAATGTAATGCGTACGAAAATCATTGCGTACCTACAATAAATCCTACGTACTCACGAAATATTTTGGTTTCGTTAATTGTGGTAATGCAATTAAATTAAATTCTTTCACCAATCTTATAATATAATAATCTGACATTGCTGAGGAGACAACTATATTGAATGCGGTATCCGACAAAATGTTCTGCTAAAAGTGTACAAAATCGGTGGGAACAAATTCGTATGGTGTATAATGAAACTTTACTCACATGTAGCAGCAAGCAGCTGCGGAAGATATTTTTTCCAGAATGCGCACTGCCTCACCCTGGGCCCGTAGCCGATTTCTGTGTTATTGGTGTCCAATGTCAGGTACTCCTTTTTGGTGGCAGTGTGCTGTGGCCATTGAGCCAGCGTCCACGATGATGGAGAATCACCCACATTAGGATCCCTAATAGTCGGGCAATTCCAACTTCTTATTCTCTACCTTAGATACATTACTTTAAATTCATTCAAAAACAAAATAGGGTAATACTAATATTTGCCAATTGACATTGTAAAAAGATCGGTGTAGGAAATAATCACATTAATGTGAAGTAAGAAAAATTAAAAAATGTTGATCATAAATTTGAATAGAATATAAGAATAATAATAACGCAGCTATCATATTCTGGTTGCTGTTAATAACAATATATTTTCGCGACTGTGTTAACACTTTACGGACCGCTATTGGCTGAAGATGCCACTCACTAAGGACCGACTCTGTTTTGGATATCACGTAGGAATTGTGTATGTGCCTATTTGTAAAGCTTTATAACTGAAAAATACTGAATGCGTTCTTGAGAATCCTTTGGTTTCAAAGCAGTACAATTTTATTGTTATTTAGAATTGTCATAATATCATCTGATATTTATTTTATCTAATATAACCGTTGACCACTGAAAAGCCGATTAATCGGCTACCGGTATATAGCAGTTGGAACCGAAAAGTTGATTAATCGGCTAGCGATCGTTGAAGTGTTGATTGAATAAAAGAAACATACCCTGTTTTCGCAAAATTCGCCCAATATCTCATCATCCTCTTCGAGAGGTGAACTTCTTCAGAAGTGTAACCCTTCGCAGGATCCAATGGTTCGCCGAAGATGTAACTGATCTCGTCGGCATGCATCACGCCCGTCCATCTTGGCCAAGGATTATTCGCCGATCTGTGAACCCAAGGCAACTTCGATTCGCCCAATGCAACACCGACTCGCTCAATACAAATAAACACCCGAAATAAAAACCATGAATTTCTAACATAAAATCGATATCTGCGTCCCAGTGCATGAAGATAAAACTCAGTGTATCGACAACCACTATTTCCGATTTACTACACCATGTGACACTTCAATAAATGCACATTATCGGCGTTTTAACTCTCAATTATCGAAATTTAATTTACACCCGTTGACCATAATATAACGCCTAACCGAGCATGAACATCAATAACAAACTCAAACACCCGCAACACCAACCCAACTGGCCGCCCACTCTTCATCCATACCTCCGATACCCCGAAATTCCCGGCACGCGTCCCCTAACTTTCGTCAAACAGTGTTACCGCCCGCGTGTCGACTCACCTGTGCTTGAAGTAGTACATGTAAACGGTGTTGCCGGTCTCGGCGTACCGTCCGGCAAAGTCGTTGACGTTGCAAGTAAACTGATAGTCGCCCACGATCTTGTCCAGCGCGTCGCGATTGACGTGCGGATCATCCGGACGCAACCAATCGGTGTACTCGTAGATAATCGCTTGCCTGCCGATCTGATTGACGTACGGATTGAGCTCGGACACGGCGCTGACGAATTGTTCGCGATTGACCTTCACGTCCTCGGTGCCGTCGATGCGGAAGAGTTCGGTGAGGTAGTAGATGATGAAGTAGAATCCCTCTTCGGTGTTGGACCCCATGAGGATGTTCGCTTTTTTGAAGGAGGCCGTTGCCATCGACCTCTGCGGCGTTTCGTCGAGAAAAGCGCCGTCGATGACGGGCACGAACGGGAACTCGCAAATTCCGAGCGTGCCCCACTCGTTCTTTACCAGGTCGACCGGGTCCTTGACCAGCAGGCAATCGATCACTTCCTGCAGGTTGTCGCGGTCGTGCGGGCAGCCCACAGCTTCCGCAAGGCGAATTCCGCGCACTATGGACTCTTCGCGAGATATTATCGCCCACGGGGCAGTTGGCGAGCCGGACTGCATGATCGCCTGGCTGAAGAGGTGCCTGGAAGAGAGAGCGGAAGAGTGCCGTTCCACGTGGGTCCGTTTATCGTGACGACGAGCGAATTGACGGACTAGTTCTATAGCGTGCGAGATGTTGGGCTATGTAGATATGCTCGAGTACGCAGCTGTGTAAACACAGCCGCGCGGTGGTTATGCGGACGTATGATCGATATAGAGCATGTTTGTGTACATCCTTTTGCATATTGCGCCGCACTGGCTAACGCAGCAGAGGGTACCGCCGGGGATGGTATGGCCGATGCGGTGGATTATTAACGGAACAACTGCTTTCCGACCGTCCCGCGTCGGGCGGAAAGCACGTTACGGCGAAAGAAAATCAACATAAGACGTTAGCCTCCGCTGAAAATGGCCCGAGGACATTCGCTTGGGTGCGACAGTGAAAAGTGAACATTCGGAATGCAGACTCGACGTGAGCAGTGGCAAGGCGCAGCGCTGAGAAACAGAAATGTAACAGTTGCGATGACAGGCACCGCGTTAGAAAAGAGGAAACGCAGTGGCAGAAAGCGGGGAAGGCTGGAAGTGGGACGAACGAAAGTCGGAGAAACGAAAGAATCCGTCGACGAGGAGTGAGGAGAGACGTATACCTGGAGAGGGGTGAGAGAAGGTGCATGGAGACGGAGACAGCGCCGGCGCTCTCCCCGAAGAGTGTCACGTTGTCAGGATTTCCGCCGAAGGCGGCGATATTGTCGCGGACCCACTGAAGGGCCATCATCTGGTCGAAGAGACCAGCGTTACCAGGAACGTCGGCGGTACCAAAATAGAGGAAGCCCAGACTGGCGACACGGTACTGCATCGAGACCAGGACGATGTTCTCCTCCGAGACCAGGGTCCTGTGATCGTAGACGTCGAGGGTGGCCGATCCGGAATAAAAGCCACCTGAAAGGAATGTTTCATTACTGTACGACGACCTTCGTCGTGGTCATCTTCCGAGAGTATTGCGCTCGATGCTTTCAAACTGTCGGGGGATGCTGTGTATCCGACAATTACTTTCAGCTCGGGCGCAAAGCGTGGCTAGAGATACATGTCGATGTTTCGCTTACGAGATTCATTAACACGTTGACTGCCTTGCGTATTTTGCTGCATTAGAACGGCGGTGCTATGAAATACTACAGCGTTTGACTGAATTATGCAAAATGTAAATAAGGTACTGGTATTGGAGACCAAAAGATCGCATTACTATTCTAACAATACCCGCATGTATAATATAATTGTTGCTACCCTTCGCAAATATTTTGGATCTTCAATCAAATCTCTTGCGCCGGTCACTGGTGACCATCGTGGCAGTCAACGTGTTAAGGTCTGAGCACGCAACTGATATTGCTTGGCTTCGGAGACCGAAAACAATTGTTGCATAATTGTCATTTCTGGGGTGCACGGACTTATGTAAAGGATAGACCATAAAAAGATACTGTGAATTTCGCAGGGATCTATCCATGTGCCGAGCGGTTACAATGAATGAAGTAATTTTGCGAGTGGGAAAAATGATAATTATTGTACCGTGTAAGTCGTTTCCGCCGTATTAACTAACATTGGGTCTCCACACGATTCCAGCTCGGTGTTCAACAGGCGACTGACAAACTCGAGCGATGGGAATTGAAACGGTTCGTCCCGTAATACCCGCCGACGCGTCGAGCCAAACGGAACGCGATACAAGTTCTTTGTGTCAGTGACCTCGGGCGGAAGGCCCACCGTGTTATCAACAAAGCCCGGATTTAGTCCCCCAGCTTATTCCGCGGTAAACTCTATGGGCCTATAGCGTACACCACCACGTGACTTAAACATTGGTGGGATCTCGTCCTCATTACCTGTGTTCCAGTGTCGGTCGTGCCGTACAGCATGGACCCATAAAGCTTACGGCGAGCAAGCTCAGAAGTGAACGTAGAAACCCCATGTACAGAAAATACTGTTTCCCGTCATCAGTGTCGCAACACGAAAATTAACACGTTGACTGCTAAACGTATTTGCTATGTTAGAATATATACAATAATATCTATATACATATATAATAATATATACATATAGAATATATGTAATAATATAATAAATCATATATAATATGATTAAATCGTGCAAAATGAAAGTAACGCAGAGTTGTTAGAAGCCAAAGTATTGAAGCACTATTTCAATACCAATTGCTTGTGCAATATTGCAAATAGGCTTTATGGCGATTTTTTTGCATCGTGGCAGTCAATGTGTTAAATTGTTCAACAGAAATGCTTGACAAGAACACCCGTCGATTCGCGCATCAACCTTTCAATTAGTTATTCCAATATCACAAGGTTATAGTTGATATCGTGAAAACTGTAACGTATGCAAATATAACATATGCAGTTGTGCGAAAAATGTAACGTATGCAATCAACCATAGCTCACACTCAACTGAATTATTTCTATTTCGAAACCGAGTGGCGTATTGAAACGAAAATGCGACGTATGAAGTTGATCGAATAAAAATCTAATTGTGTCGGTAAGAACTCACCGCCAAATATCCATACCATGACAGCAGCGTTAGTAGGCCTAGGAACTGGAGAAACCACGTTCACGTAAAGGCAGTCCTCGCTCAGTGGCGTGTTCGGATTCCACATAGTGGCGCCTGGAAAGTCTCCGAACACCGTGTCGAAGATCTGCACGCAGCTGTTCGGCAAAGTGGTCGTGTTCATGATACCCGACCATCGATCTACCGGTCTCGGATGCCGAAATCTCAGGGATCCTGTAACGTCAACAACGTGCCTGCTGTTCGAACTTCGGAAATTGCTATACTGACACCGAAGTTAGATGCCGAATTTGCTCATGAAGTAACTTAGATAGATGCATACAGTTAACCTGTTTGGTTTCTGAATAAGTTGTAGAGACATCGAGGAGAAGCAACGTCCTAAGGTAAATTCTCGTTAGTAAATATGCAGTCTTCGTTTTTTGACGGTCTATACTTAACTCATTCCCGATAGCGTCACAGTCATATGCCTAAAGTCTCTGGAACGTCAATTCCTGCGGTGATCTACGTAAGCAGTGTCCGCAGTGTTTACTACCCAACGTCATGTGGTACAAAAAAAATCTGATGCGACGCGTCTTAAGAGGCTATAAGATACGTTTATGTAACCGCTGTCCCATTTAAACTAATACTCTCATACATTGAAAGACGTATCCAACGAATCCTGCGCAACCATACAATTTGTTCACAATAATCTACACCTGTATCGATATAATTTCGTCCAATCTTCACCGCACTACACAGACTTTTAGGATTCTAACGCGTTTCTCTTTTGAAACAACCTATTCCCGCGGTTTCTGATCAAATTCTGCGTTGCACTTTGGTGGTTCTCCCCGATGTAAGAAATGTGTCTGGACGTACCAAGAGGTTTCTGAGCGTAAGGTATGCCAAACCAGGCGTCGACCTGCTTCCCACTGGGAGCAGTCAAGGTCTTGCCCCTGACCTTGCCCTTCCTGGTCTGAACTACCAACGGATCGTCCGACGGACTTGATCCGAGGGCCGCCGCCGTCGGTAACTCCTCGCTCATCCTGAAACTACTCTTCGACTCCTCATGGGACAGGTCAGCGTGGTGTCTACTCCTGTGCGAGAGTGTGCATCGGCCGACGTCCAGGTGCACGAGTAGGACTAGACTCACCACTATCAGTGCTTCGAATTTCGGAAAGGAACTTCGACCTCTTGGCATCGTGTCCTCGCCTGAAAGCAAAACGCAACGAAAATGAGAATGCGGAATGTAATGGTTATCAATAAATGTATATACTGCAGCTAAGGGTGGGGGTAATGATATTAACACGTTGACTGCCATGATGGTCATCGGTGACCGGAGCAAAAGGTTTACTAAAAATGCAAAAAATTCGCAATGAAGCTTATTTGCAATATTGTAAAAGAAATTGATATTGGAACGGTGCTCTAGTACTTTGACTTCTAATAACTCTACGTTACCTTCATTTTACACGATTTAATCATACTCTGCTACATGATTAAATTCATTGCATCGCGATTCTAACATAATAAAATGCGCTTGGCAGTCATCGTGTTAAGGAATTGGCTGTTTTACACTCAAGAGACTGACTGAAATATTTCTTCATAATGCAGTTCATCTATTCTTGTAACCGTATATAGAAAATATTGTAAAATAATTCACTGCCACTGCGACTGATTTTAAACGACTGTCACTGTTGCGCGTAACAGATTAAATAAAATAATTGTTCTTCGTCCGTTACATTGAATTCCTAGTTGTAGATAGTTATGTGTGCTGAATGCCTCTGGCGTTTGCGAAGGAGAGTATAAAATTCAGTATTGCAGTGACCGCAAATAACAATACGGTCTATCTATTCGTGTAGCCGTATATCAAAAATATCGTACAATTACTAACTGTCAATGCGACGGATTTATAGGATTGTCACTTTTACGCGCAGCATACGTTATATTCCTGTGCACTACAGGATTTTAAGTGCAGACGTAATTATATGGTCTGTACTTGTCATACGTTCGCGAAGTGTAAAATGGAATGAGTAGCCTTTGCACTAAATTCCTGGAATGTCTTTCTACTGACCGCACATTACAATGCAGTGTATCTATTCCTGCAGTCATATATCGAAAATATAAAGTAATTTACTGCCATTGCAACCGAACGTTTCACTTCGCGATTTAACGGCGTCGAACTGGCACGAAACGCTCGCCGTCTCTCTGTTCACATGACGGAAAAATGTTCTTTGTGCACGATGAATCGGTCGGAAACGATCATTGCTTTTCTCGAACCACGAGGCGTGGGTTGAGACATCGATGCGAGCGATCGATCTGTCGCGCTCTAACCGACAAATTGGAAAATGCTCTCTTGGCCTGCATTGTTCGCGCTTATCGTGCGCGATGACGATTATTAAGTTCGACGATCAATGTCGGCGCCGAAGAGTGGCGCAACGCGGGAGGATTCGGTCGTCATAACGACGGGGCACCCCAACAGTCATCTTACCGCGACAATTCCTGTTTTACTTAGCCAGTGCTACTGTTAACACGTTGACTGCCGCGTCACCAGTATTTGGGTGACGGTAAAAATCTTAATGCGTTAACTGCGAAGCGTATTTTGCTATGTTAGAACTGCGATGCGATGAAATACTGCAGAGTATAATGAAATCATGCAAAATAAATTTAACGCAGTGTTGTTAGAAACCAGAATATTGAAGCACCGTTCGAATATCAATTGCTTTTATAAGATTGAAAATAGGCTCCATTGCGAATTTTTCGCATTTTCAGTAAAATCTTCTGCACCGGTAACCAACGTGACAGTCAATGTGTTAAAGAATGCGGTGTGGTACATTTGGAAATGTAATGCGATGAAATACTGCAGAGTATAATTAAATCGTGCAAAATAAATGTCACGCAGAGTTGTTAGGGACCAAAGTATTGAAGCATCGTTCCAATATCAATTTCTTTTACAAGATTGAAAATGAGCTGTTTATTTTGAAAGTGGCCTAACTCCGTTTTTCAATATTTTCCGGTTACCATGGTTACATGTACAAATTCATGTTATTTATCAGTAAATGTTATTTATCTCGATTTGAAGATAAATGGAATTAGGCCACTTTCAAAATAAACGGCTCAAACAGGCTTCATTGTGAATTTTTTGCATTCTAAGTAAAATCTTTTCGCACCGGTCACCGGTGATCACCATGGCAGTCAAAATGTTAAACAGGGTGCGTCTAAGTACTTACGATGTAAGTTTGTAGGTACTTGGAAATTGTTAAAAAAGTAACTTCAATCCTGTGTAACTACAGAAAACATATTTGAAAAAAAAAAAGAAATAATTTTGGGCGCACACACGCTTTCTTAGATACTTCGTTCTTGACGAAAGATTTTCAACTGAATGCATGTTCTGAAACGTCCTGATGTAAAGGTGCTTATTTTCTGCTACGATAAGAAATAATAGGTCCAGTGCGATTTTTCAATATAGATTTTCGACTCGATGGAAATCCCTAGGCATTTTGTTCTAGATGTAATAATCTTCTACTATGAAAAGAAACAATTTCCGCATGGGATAGCAACGTGCCTGGCCTAACGGAGATTTTCTTAGAAACTTGCATGGCGGTCAATGTGTTCACAAGACAAAGAGCATGCATTTTCGACCAAATCACGTTCAAACCCATAAATAAACTTATACTAGATTTTTGATTTATTTCAATATCTGTAAAGTTGGACGTGACCGACAATGGTTACGAAATTATGTACAAGAAACGATTGCGAATTTTCGTCACTTGTTTTTTGATTTTCTTTCGTCTTATGACATTAACGTCGTACAATGATGTAGCTGACGCAGAACACGTTAAAATAGGTTTAGTGCGATGACGGCACTGATTTGTATGCTTCATGGCGGAGACCTTGCAAGTGTAATCGTAAATGTCACGGCGTGTAATTTTTCATCTTGTCCAGCATTTGAACATGTTACGCCGGTAATATTATCCGCCGCGAATGGGCTAATGAGGCGCTTTTAACATTAGCGCCGAGCCGGATCCCACGGAATAGATCTGAGCAACCGTGCGATGCCAGTCAATCAAAACGCTGACGTTCTCGGCTAACTGTCGCTCTAATAATCACGAAAACGGTGTTCCGGGCATCTAATTGCAAAACACGTTTCCCGTCATTCGTCATCTGCGATTTAGAGGCAAATCGCGGTGGTACATAAACCAAGGCCGATCACAGGTTAACAAAATGATGCGTCCGCGCGAAGACATTCGTAAATTCAAAGAACCTACTTAAGCCATTGAGAAGCCTACTCTTTTAATGCATCACCGTTGACTGACGTTGATTCTAATCGCTCGCTCCCAATGATCCAATTGCGAACATTAGAGGAATCACGGGGTACTTTATTGTCGGCGAAAATATGTTTATTGCTTCATACGCTCACCTATCCTTTCCCTCTCCCACCCGTCATCTATGCTTTGCCTTTCTCGTGCACCAGAAGGGAACATATTCTCCGCATGCATACGAAGGTCCACGTTGATTAGGCACTTCCCTTCTACGTGTTCCGTTCGTGTGTCGGATTGCGTGGTGCGTGTATGCGTTGAAATCACTCCGGCGGATCGAATTGTCAAAATGAGAGCCCTCGTGGGACGAAACACGTACACGGATCGAATGCGAAATTTGCTGCACAAAAACGAGCCCGCCACTTCTGAACATTTGCATCATCTCACCGGTGTTATGATGTCAAGAAATTAAATGCTTCAAAATGATTGGTTAAAAAATATTCAATTGTTCGACAACAGTACGTTATGGTACATCTGCCCTACGGATCTGTATAAACTTGCATACAGCGGGTAAAAAACTGTGAATAGATTCGTTTGTATCATAGAATGAAATGTATTAAACAATTACCCGAATTTCCGCTGCATTGCTTATTAACACGTTGACTGTCATGGTGCTCATCGTTGACCGGCGCAAAAAATCTCACGAAAAATTCAAAAGATACCCAATCGGTAGCATTTATAATTTTGTAAATGCAATCAATATTAAATAGTCATTCAATTCTTTGGTCTCCGATACCGTTGCATTATTTTCATTTTGCACAATTCAATCATATTCTGTAGTCCTTCATCGCGTTGCGGTTTTAATATAGTAAAATACGCATGGCAGTCAAAGTGTTAACGCTTCAGATATTGTTATTTCTGACCAAAATATTAAGTTAGCCGCTTCAAATATTGATGCGGTCGTCACGTTGACCCAACATCGAATTTTATAAAAGCTATATCGGCGCATCGAACACCGCACGTCACCGGAATCAAATTCTAATTAACTAGTTACTTTACTAACAAGATGTTCTATGATTGGCGAACACGGAGTTGTAACGTGCAAATCCTCGGTAGCGACATAAAAAATATAAGGACGAGTGCGGCTCATAGATAGCGCTTATCAACCGTGCGATGTGAACGTTCTCACTTGATAATGAGGAAACGTAGGAAGCGCGGGACTGATTTATGCGAAACGGCAATTTGACACGGTAGGCGATAGATCAAGCCGTTAAAAATGACTGACAAGGTGTTTCCCCTCTTTCGCGGCCAGCACGCTACCGGCACCGAAAAACTCGCCTTTCGCCGAATGAACATCGAACGGGGTCGGGGGGGTGTCGAGGGTTTCGTGGATGTTGGTCGTTACCTCGATTAAAGTGACGTGCGAAGTAACGGGGAACAACTTATCGACACGTGCGATGCGGAAGATTGCGCGACAAACTGTAATTGCCGTGTAATATGCCTGCTTTTTAGACATTTTATCGCGACGGCGTTGACAATCAGAAATAAAAGGATCGCAGATAGCTATCTCGCGACGGCTTGCGTACTCATGCACCGATGCGGTAATCGTATCGCATGAAAATAGCAGGCGCTTGTCATCGCGACAGAAAATACCCACGAAGAAATTGTTCCACATGCCGATAACGATCATTCAAATTTTTCTTACTCCCCTGTCAAGATCCACCAGCCAAATTTACGTACACACTGACACGTCCACGAGTATTGAATGAAACCACGCAAAGACATAATGTGAGAAAATCAAAAATTGTTGGCAAAATACTTAACACTATCCACTTCTCACCGGCGCCTCAAGAAGACGAAACCAATTTCGGCTGAATATCTGGCTTACCGCAGGGTTTCGTCGGAGGAAGAAAAGGAGGAGAAAGCGGAGAGTGGAAGAAAGAAAGTTCGCTCTTCCGAGATGCCGCAGAATCACGTCACCACATTTCTATCCGTAAGCGATTTTCCGTCGTTTTTCCGTGCGCGCCCCTTTCCAATACCATTTGGTGTTCGGCCGAACGTGGATTCGTGTCCGGCGAGCGAAAACGTGTGACGCGAGCGACGAGGCTTCGAGCCCGGAAAAATGTCGAAACGAAACTAAACCGGACCGCGTCTCTCCGGCGGCGGGCTTTCGACGACAATACGGCGAACGTAAATGCCACTCTCGTAAAATGCTAGTTGTCCCGCTTGTCACAGTGGCAGCATCATACAGCACCGACTCTACGCGTTCCCGACGTTTAAACGCAGGCACGTAACATTAACAATCAAAGCGGGCCGGCCTTGCAAATTCGCTGCCGGTGGAAATTGAAATTGTTGCGTCGACGAGATATCGCACTGCGACGGATTAATAGATCGGTGTTTAGCTGCGGAAGGAGGAAATGTGTACCAATAATCGCGTGACACGTTCGGAAGGCTGTAGAGAATATTTTCGACACTGCTGACACGCTAAATTGAAATGATCGCGTCGACATGGTACAAGCAGAAGCGGGACGGATCTATATGCGATCGCAGGAGGTGCAAGTGTTTTCAGTAATTGCGTGACATCTTCGAAATTTCCGCAAAAGCATCACTCACCGCTGCTACGTACATAAAATGCAGATCTGTGCGGATTCGATGAAATTGCCACAGTGGTGATACTTGGAAAAAAAGTTCAATGTAATTAATATTTATCGCGCACAACAGCTATTATCGCCTTAACGAAATTTCTGAACTTCAAATATGCGAATCCTTGTAATGAGACATCGCGGTGCGTGACCCGGCAGACACGCCAAATTGAAATGATAGCGTCGGCATGGTAAAAGAAGCGGGACGGATTTATATGCGATCGCAGGAGGTGTAAGTGTTTTCAGTAATTGCGTGACATCTTCGAAATTTCCCCAAAAGTATAACTCACAGCCGCTACGTGCATAAAATGCAGATCTGTGCGGATTTTATGAAATTGTCACAGCGCTGACATTTGAAAGAAAAAGTTCAATGTAATTAATATTTATCGCGCACAACAGCTATTATCGCCTTAACGAAATTTCTGAACTTCAAATCTGCGAATCCTTGTAATGAGACATCGCGGTGCGTGACCCGGCTGACACTCCAAATTGAAATGATCGCATCGACATGGTACAAGCAGAATACGGATCTATATGCGTTCGCAGGAGGTGCAAGTGTTTTCAGTAATTGCGTGACATCTTCGAAATTTCTCCAAAAGTATAATTCACCGGCGCTACGTGCATAAAATGCAGATCTGTGCGGATTTTATGAAATTGCCACAGCGGTGACATTTGAAATAAAAAGTTCAATGTAATTAATATTTATCGCGCACAACAGCTATTATCGCCTTAACGAAATTTCTGAACTTCAAATCTGCGAATCTTTGTAATGAGACATCGCGGTGCGTGACCCGGCTGACACGTCAAATTGAAATGATAGCGTCGGCATGGTACCAGCAGAAGCGGAACGGATCTATATGCGATCGCAGGAGATGCAAGTGTTTTCAGTAATTGCGTGACATCTTCGAAATTTCCGCAAAAGCATAACTCACCGCCGCTGCGTGCGTAAAATGCAGATCTGTGCGGATTCGATGAAATTGCCACAGCGGTGACACGTGGAATAAAAAGTTTAATGTAATTAATATTTATCGCGCACAACAGCTATTATCGCCTTAACGAAATTTCTGAACTTCAAATATGCGAATCCTTGTAATGAGACATCGCGGTGCGTGACCCGGCAGACACGCCAAATTGAAATGATAGCGTCGGCATGGTAAAAGAAGCGGGACGGATCTATATGCGATCGCAGGAGGTGCAAGTGTTTTCAGTAATTGCGCGACATCTTCGAAATTTCCGCAAAAGCATAACTCACCGCTGCTACGTACATAAAATGCAGATCTGTGCGGATTCGATGAAATTGCCACAGTGGTGATACTTGGAAAAAAAGTTCAATGTAATTAATATTTATCGCGCACAACAGCTATAATCGCCTTAACGAAATTTCTGAACTTCAAATCTGCGAATCCTTGTAATGAGACATCGCGGTGCGTGACCCGGCTGACACTCCAAATTGAAATGATCGCATCGACATGGTACAAACAGAATACGGGACGGATCTATATGCGATCGCAGGAGGCGCAAGTGTTTTCAGTAATTGCGCGACATCTTCGAAATTTCCCCAAAAGCATAACTCACCGCCGCTGCGTGCATAAAATGCAGATCTGTGCGGATTTGATGAAATTGCCACAGCGGTGACATTTGAAATAAAAAGTTCAATGTAATTAATATTTATCGCGCACAACAGCTATCATCGCCTTAACGAAATTTCTGAACTTCAAATCTGCGAATTCTTGTAATGAGACATCGCGGTGCGTGACCCGCCTGACACGCCACATTGAAATGATCGCGTCGACATAGTACAAGCAGAAACAGGACGGATCTATATGCGGTCGCAGGAGGTGCAAGTGTTTTCAGTAATTGCGCGACATCCCCGAAATTTCCCCAAAAGCATAACTCACCGCCGCTACCTGTATAAAATGCACATCTCTGCGGATTCGACGAAATTGCCACAGCGGTGACACTTGGAATAAAAAGTTCAATGTAATTAATATTTATCGCGCACAACAGCTATTATCGCCTTAACGAAATTTCTGAACTTCAAATCTGCGAATCCTTGTAATGAGACTTCGCGGTGCGTGAAGACTGACGAACGAAATTCGATGTAACGACGACGATAATCGGACGAACCTCTGGCCCGGCACTTTTTGCCGACGCAATTAAAAATCATGCCTGCCACCGCGCCGGGATAATTATTCGAGAGGGCGAGTGTGGGAAAAGGGAGAATAGCGGGCGCTTGCATGCAAGTATCGCGCGGAATACATTTTCACGGTGGAAAACATCGCTCGTGGCGAACGCGCGCTACCTCGAAATTCAATTAGCGCCGCCTTTGACGAGTTTCCAGAGAAAGGAGCCGTGACGAAGGGTGAAGCGGAGGGCGGAGGGATGAACGAAAAGAAAGGAACGGAAACAGTCGGGTAGCGATGGAATTTACCACCCCTCATATCTGTAATTTTCGGGAAAAATTTTCGCTGGTGAAAATGTTCGAATGGTTTGTCTTCCCTGAGGTCGATAGTTGATGTATAGGCTCCCCAACAATGCTGATATTAAACTTGTATAACGTATTACCGAGGTCAAGTAGAAAATGCTTTATTGTAAAGATATAAGCATTCATTAATTTGCGGGCAAAATTTGTTATGCAGAATTGTATACGTGTTATAATTCACAATGATAGTTTTGTTTACGTGTCCCGACCTACGGTCTCGAAGACTTATACTATCAGTCGTTTTATCGTCGGGGAAATATTTAATTCTATAAGACACAGTCTCTTTACGATTCTATTTATGCCATTGCAAATTATGACAAATGGCATTTACCTGTTGAACACTACCAGTTAAATTATTTGTAAAAATTTGTAAAATTTATGATTGTTTTCATTATGACGGTATTCCTTGAAATTTTCGAAGCACCTTAATTGCCGATCGATATATCGAAAGATTTTTCTACCTGAATATTAACGGTTTGAAAACTTTTCGCATACCTTTTTGCTGCAGCAGTCACATTATATAGAACTTCACCACACACGAGGTGCATATCGTACAATTTAAAAAACGTATACATATTAATTCAATCGCATAAATTAAATCGTAAAGAGAATGTGTCGTGTACGATCAAATGTCTCCTAGATAATGGAACGACTGATAGTAGAGGTCTTGAGGTCGTGGGTCGGGGCATGTAAACAATGCTTGTTATTGAAGATTATATTACATATACGATTATAAATTTACGGATGCTTATACATTTCTAATAAACCATTTTTTGACATAAACCTACAGGAAATTTTTTCATTTGCAAGTTTCGCGAAAAATATTCGCTGGTGCATAAAAACCGGTAAATGACCCGCTATTCGATAGTTTATGTTCTCTGGAGTGGATACTTCATATGTATTAAGAATTTGTAAAATGTGTAGCGATGATAATTACCTCTGACAGAGTTTACTATCCAAAACTCTAAAAATCTGAAACTTTTTCATTTTTCCAACCTTATGAATGTTTATTCGGTATACCCTCGATCACATTACGGTAAAAATGATTGATAGTAGTTACAGCATCTCGATACCGTCGTACTCGCATTGAGCGGAAGTCTCGAAATTGTAATTGGATTAAACCTACAGCCGGGCAAGAGTGAATAGTGCGGCTAGAGGCCAAATAAAAGAAAGTAAAGAGCCTGCCCGGGACTCTTCTTGAGTTTCTCCCGTTTTCTTTACCCAATCATCCAACGAAATAGCAGGACGTGGAAGCGGGAGTAACCGGCCGAAGCCCAGAGAAACTAGCGTTTATCCGTCCCCACCTAATCGATACAGCCATACCTCCCGTTTATTTATGCTCTTCAAGAGACTTTGCCCGTCCTTTTGTCTCACCCCTTCATCGTTTTGTGTCCTTCGCGACGCATTCATTTTAAGAAATCTTGAGAATGCGTACCATTTGTGATTAAAAGCGTCTATTATCGGCAGTGAGAGATAAATAAATCTTACTACCCATCTCTCGTAGACCAAACATCAGAGACCTTGCTTAGGCGTTACCGCATATTCTACTACTTATCTGTTCTACGCATTTAGGCGGATCGATGCAATAATAAAGAAAATTTCATATTTCGTATTTGCAAACACGATGACATTGCTTCTATCCACGCATGAGTCTCTATGCAGAAAATAGTCTTCGGTAAGTTGTTCGCTGCAGAAAAGGTTTGATGGATCGCCCGATGCATCAACTCTTTACCGCATATTCTACTTATCTGTTCCACGCAATTAGGCGGATCGATGCAATAATAAAGAAAATTTCATATTTCGTATTTGCAAACACGATGACATTGCTTCTATCCACGCATGAGTCTCTATGCAGAAAATAGTCTTCGGTAAGTTGTTCGCTGCAGAAAAGGTTTGATGGATCGCCCGATGCATGAACTCTTTACCACATATTCTACTTATGTGTTTCACGCAATTAGACGAATCGATGCAATAATAAAGGAAATTTCATATTTTGCATTTGCAAACACGATGACATGTATTTATCCACGCAAGACTCTCTATGCAGAAAATAGTTTTCAGTAAGTTGTTTGCTGCAGAAAAGGTTTAATAGATCGCCCGATACATGAACTCTTTACCGCATATTCTACTACTTATCTGTTTCACGCAATTAGGCGGATCGATGCAATAATAAACGAAATTTCATATTTGTATTTGCAAACACGATGACATGTATTTATCCACGCAAGAATCTGTGTGCAGAAAATAGTATTCGGTAAGTTGTTCGCTGCAGAAAAGATGGATCGCCTGATCCATCAACTCTTTACCGCATATTCTACTACTTATCTGTTCCACGCAATTAGGCGGATCGATGCAATAATAAAGGAAATTTCATATTTCGTATTTGCAAACACGATGACATGCATCTATCCACATAAGACTCTCTACGCAGAAAAGTCTTCGGTAAGTTGTTCGCTGCAGAAAAGGTTTGATGGATCGCCCGATGCATGAACTCTTTACCACATATTCTACTACTTATCTGTTCCACGCAATTAGGCGAATCGATGCAATAATAAAGGAAATTTCATATTTCGTATTTGCAAACACGATGACATGTATTTATCCACGCAAGACTCTCTATGCAGAAAATAGTCTTCGGTAAGTTGTTCGCTGCAGAAAAGGTTTGATGGATCGCCCGATGCATCAACTCTTTAACGCATATTCTACTACTTATCTGTTCCACGCAATTAGGCGGATCGATGCAATAATAAAGGAAATTTCATATTTCGTATTTGCAAACACGATGACATGCATCTATCCACATAAGACTCTCTACGCAGAAAAGTCTTCGGTAAGTTGTTCGCTGCAGAAAAGGTTTGATGGATCGCCCGATGCATGAACTCTTTACCACATATTCTACTACTTATCTGTTCCACGCAATTAGGCGAATCGATGCAATAATAAACGAAATTTCATATTTGTATTTGCAAACACGATGACATTGCATCTATCCACATAAGACTCTCTATGCAGAAAATAGTCTCCGGTAAGTTGTTCGCTGCAGAAAAGGTTTGATGGATCGCCCGATGCATCAACTCTTTACCGCATATTCTACTACTTATCTATTCCACGCAATTAGACGAATCGATGCAATAATAAAGGAAATTTCATATTTTGCATTTGCAAACACGATGACATGTATTTATCCACGCAAGACTCTCTATGCAGAAAATAGTCTTCGGTAAGTTGTTCGCTGCAGAAAAGGTTTGATGGATCGCTCGATGCATGAACTCTTTACCGCATATTCTACTACTTATCTATTCCACGCAATTAGGCTGATCGATGCAATAATAAACGAAATTTCATATTTGTATTTGCAAACACGATGACATGTATTTATCCACGCAGGACTCTCTATGCACAAAATAGTCTTCGGTAAGTTGTTCGCTGCAGAAAAGGTTTGATGGATCACCCGATGCATGAACTCTTTACCGCATATTCTACTACTTATCTATTCCACGCAATTAGGCTGATCGATGCAATAATAAAGGTAATTTCATATTTTGTATTTGCAAACACGATGACATGTATTTATCCACGCAGGACTCTCTATGCAGAAAATAGTCCTCGGTAAGTTGTTCGCTGCAGAAAAGGTTTGATGGATCGCCCGATGCATCAACTCTTTACCGCATATTCTACTACTTATCTGTTCCACGTAATTAGACTGATCTATGCAATAATAAAGGAAATTTCATATTTCGTATTTGCAAACACGATGACATGTATTTATCCACGCAGTACTCTCTATGCAGAAAATAGTCTTCGGTAAGTTGTTCGCTGCAGAAAAGGTTTGATGGATCGCCCGATGCATGAACTCTTTACCGCATATTCTACTTATCTGTTCCACGCAATTAGACGAATCGATGCAATAATAAAGGAAATTTCATATTTTGCATTTGCAAACACGATGACATGTATTTATCCACGCAGAACTCTCTATGCACAACATAATCTTCGGTAAGTTGTTCGCTGCAGAAAAGGTTTGATGGATCGCCCGATGCATCAACTCTTTACCGCATATTCTACTACTTATCTGTTCCACGTAATTAGACTGATCTATGCAATAATAAAGGAAATTTCATATTTCGTATTTGCAAACACGATGACCTGTATTTATCCACGCAGTACTCTCTATGCAGAAAATAGTCTTCGGTAAGTTGTTCGCTGCAGAAAAGGTTTGATGGATCGCTCGATGCATGAACTCTTTACCGCATATTCTACTACTTATCTATTCCACGCAATTAGGCTGATCGATGCAATAATAAAGGAAATTTCATATTTCGTATTTGCAAACACGATGACATGTATTTATCCACGCAGGACTCTCTATGCACAAAATAGTCTTCGGTAAGTTGTTCGCTGCAGAAAAGGTTTGATGGATCGCCCGATGCATCAACTCTTTCCGCGGATCTTTAATTGTGATCGGAGTATTGGTGGAGATTGATCGATACTCGGAACTTGCCAGAGATCGATGACGCCGGCGCAGAACAAATTGGCGGATCAAATTGACGTTGTTCGATATCGCATGCTGGCGAACGGACGATCCCGTCCGAGGCAAACGTATGTTCCTTGTTACCGCGATCTCTTTCCCTGCCGATAAATTCCGTCAGACGGAGGGAAATAATTACGTTTTCCGGCTACCGGATGAACTGTAAGCCGCTTTGCTTTCGAGCGCATTTGTCAGCGGGCCGGGCGAAAGAGAATGACGGAGACAGGGCTTTTCCTGAACTAATACGGCGCAAAGTGGATAATACCATCAATCAGAATCTAATCACTCTGTTGCGTATGAAGCGTCGTTTTCCAACGTCGAATTTGCGGGCGCCGCACGATTCGCAGTTGCGCACACGTTGACCTGGCGTGTCTTTATATCCGCGAGCGAGTACGTGAGTTATAGGCCGTGCCAATCGGCATATTGAGTGGCTGTTTAGGAAGAACGCGAGGGCAATTTTTTTCCAGCGCGTATACGTCGGCCGTTGAAGAAGGATTAAACGTTGGTATTTTGCAATTTCAACGCGCCGTTGACATATTGACGGTCTTGAAATATCGGCGGGGCTATAATTAGACTTGCGAAAACTCGGGAAATGAATTGAGCTCGAAGAGACGGAATCGAATATTTACTTGTTCGCGGAATTTATAATTTCCAATAAAATTCGCATAATACTAGAACTGCCTGCAACCTTTGCAGTTTGTTCGTAGGAGTGGAAACGGCTGAAATGACCCGTCCACCGGCAGAAACTTTTACGATTTGATTAACAGTCTGTGTGATACGCGCATATACGAGCTCGTGTGTCGACAAGGTTTGTAATTAATTGTGCGTGCTCGACGTCGACAGCCGAAGGGAAAGGAAAATTTACGTCGGCGAGCTTTCTGAACGAACGCTTTCCACGTTTTATGTTAATCCGCGCATACGTAACGGCGGGCGTGTTTCCGGTAGCGGTTACACGCTCGCCACCGTCTCGAAGGTAATGTAAACGTGCACACAATGATGAAGTAAAAGGGAAACGCGTGCGGGAAGGTGTGCCCGATTTCATCGTGCCGCGATAAAGTCGAGTTTGCAATTGACCGCACTCACCCGCTAACGCTGGTCATTTTCATCACGAACGAAATTATTTCTTTCGCCGCAGCGACTGCTGCGAACGTTGTCGATCGCTGTGCGACAAGGGTGATTAGCGTTCGCACGTATTAACCCTTTTCGGACGCATGTCTGCTCTCAGACACCATAGCCTTTTTACCGTTCCGGTCGTATGTCTGCTCTCAGGCACCAAAACATAAAATCGTACTAATCATATACTGTATTCATCCATGTATCAGTTTACAATTTATTTGCACAAATATAAATATCTAATGGACCTATTCACGTACTTATGCGGTGCTCTTATCAATTGGAGGTAACGAAATCCAGTGCGAACAATAACTGTTACCTCTTACAGTCGCCTCTTGTGCGTAAAGATATGGACACAGTTCGAAGGTACTTCGTAAAATTCCAAATGATATTTCCCACATTTTATTTAACTGTAATTAGTCATTCCCGCTTCTTAAAATATTTAAAAATAATATTCCAATATGGCCAAAATAAAGTTACCGACAGAAGTTTACTGTTTTGAAAAATACCACACAATGGAGAACTATAAAATATAATTTTTACACGAAAACATGACACTAACCCTTATCGGTCGCTAGCTTTTCATACGTGATTCTCATTAGGTTGTACCTGGTTTCAGTAAATATGCGAAAAATCGTCAGTATTATAAGAATAACATTTTTATTACAAATTACCTCTTTTTTGAAGGTGTACTACAAAGATATGAGTTTAAAATAATTATTTATAAGTATTTAACGTATAATATTTTTTTAAACAATCTCCAATATGAAGAAATGGTTTTCTGTTGCACGTTTCACAGAAGTATACTGTTGTTTTTCTCCCTCCAGCAAATTTACGATTAGAACCTACTAAGCAATCGTTATGTTTTCCTTCTTCTTTCCCGGAAATTCCCAATTAGAGACATAACTAATTCCCGAATAAATTTTATGTGAGACATTGATACGTACTGTTGTTATGCTTGCAATCAGCTTTATACAGAATATAAGACGTAATTCACAAGTCAATCGTACCCGCATTTCATAAAACGCGAATTTTGACTGTTTCACCCGTTGTCATCTCCCACGTGACGTACGACCGCAGCGATAAAGTACTGTTGTCACGTGAGAGGTGACTTACGACCGTTAAGGGTTAAAACATGTTGTATAAACATATAACTAACATTGTCAAAAAAATTAATAAATCTTGTTTACTTTTCATAATCTTGCATGTTATGTATCACTGCTTTTTCAACGGAAATTAATTCCGACCAGTACGACACCCATGACCAACTTTAATACGTCCGAAAAGGGTTAACACTATCGGCCCTCAAGAATCTTGCGTTGACACCGCCGCGAATAACGAAGAACTGTGTCTACCGATACAGCGCCGAAAGTAGAATATATCGAAGTAACTTCCGACTGTTCATTACGGCGTATCCGTTACACGTGAAACGTTAAAGGCTAGCCACGTCCCTGAACGCACCGACATTTGCTCTCCGCATTGTTTACAGTAGGGAGAGAGGTTTAACAACTGACTCTCCGTTTACGTATGTAGACAGTGCCGGCCTGGTTGTAATTACGGAACTCTGTATCGTAGTATAACACACGGCAGCGCATATGTGGGCGCGTCCGTACATAGAAACGCATATGTGCAACACATCGCATATGCTTGCTGCCATGGACACGTCTCCATATATATATATGCATCTTCACTTTCCCATACAGGCATACTCACAGTCAGCTTCGCATATGTGCCTATCTACAAACAAGTCCACGTATGCACGTACACGTATCTTCGCTTTCGCGTATGGCCAGTGTACATATTTCCGCATCCACATTCGCACACATGTACAACGGTGAAGGATTACACACGGAGAATGGACATGTAGCGCTTATTGCATGGGCACCTATGTGATTGAAGCGTAACGTACGAACAGTGGCGTCAGCGGTATGGGGGACACGTCGTAAATCTCGAAACGCGCATTACGTCAGGAACGTGCTATTATGACGTGACATCCCGTTCGGTTTGCACGGGGGACGGTTGTCAACTGTTGCGACTGCGGCTCTGGGAACCTTTAATTACTTTGTCGCGCTGCAATCTGGCCGAAGCGTGTTTCGCTAAGCGCTTGTCTACGTGTACTGATTTGTAGCGCAACATAAGTGGACGGGTTTGAGGGTGCACGAATTCGTGGACACGCGATTTTGCGGGCACAAGGGTATTGCGGGTGTGTGTAAGCTGTACACATTCAGTATATTGCAACGCATGAGATTTTAGTGGGCGGAGCGTAAAGATCGTGGAATTGAGAAAAGTCACGAAAAAAAGCCGTGAAACGCTTTGTTGACACGAAATTTGAACTTAGGAGAGGAACGATATTAACTCTTTGCCGACCGCTATTGACTGAAGGTATGTACAGAAAACGTTTGTTAAATTAATAAATTAATAATCTGTGCGATTTGATATTTAGGATATTCGTGGTCAATAAACAGGAATTGTGTATATATCCCTGCAATGCAATAATAAATTGCAAGTTATCGTATAAACATCATATATAACTGAAAACTACTGAATGTGTTATTGAGAATGCACATTTGAATGAACTATGACGCATCAAAGCAGACTGTAATTGTATTGTCATTTGTAGAATTGTCATAATATCATCTGATATTTATTTTATCTAATATAACCGTTGACCACTGAAAAGCCGATTAACACTTTACCGACCGGTATTAACTGAAGATGCCACTCATTAACGACCGACTCTGTTTTGAATATCAGAAATTGTGTATGTGCCGATTAATCGGAAAAATACTAATGTGTTGTCCTTTGGTTTCAAAGCAGTGTAATTTTATTCGTCATTTAGAATTGTCATAATATCATCCGATATTTATTTTATCTAATATAACCAATTGACCACTGAAAAGCCGATCAATCGGCTACCGGTAAATAGCAGTTGGAACCGAAAAATCGATTAATCGGCTAACGGTCGTTAAAGTGTTAATACTAAGGCAGGAGGTTATAGACGTGCCAACGTTCAGATCCACGAATGTGGAAAAATGTACTGATAAACAATGTTTTACGTCATGTCGGAATAAGAAAGCGCATAGTGCTGCAGTGAACACATCCGCATGTCTGCGCCATTTATCGAATTACCAGGCAGCAGCGTTAGTAGTCATAACTATTCGGATTAGATTCAATTTCTACGTCTTTAGAAGGCACGAGCTTTATGATTTATGTGCGCCTTAACTGCGCAATCTTTCTTCCTTCGACTGTACAGCAAGAGAGAAACGTTACGTAGCTCGTTCCGACTTATAAATGTCCCCCTCACATACAGGGTGGTCTATCGAACCTACACCACCATTACCAACCTAAAGGAAGTGTAAAAAATGGGCAGACCGTAGCCACCACACCCACATAACTCGCGAACCACACGAGACACGAAGAAAATGTCTGTGATTATTTACGTTACGCCGCTCAAATTCCAGCAGTCCCGCTCGCACGACACTCGATACAGCCCTTGTAATTTACAGATTGCAATCAGCGCCTGACAAAAGCCACCGAGGCTCCGACGGGGTAATTGGCGAATAAACCGGCGAATTGAAGTTGCACGAATCCGCAAACGTCATTTTCGAAATCGCCGGCTCGCGTCCGATCGAATTTTCCGAGTTCTCTGATGAAACCCGGACACCCTATGCATGTCGGGAGCCGAGATTAACCGACTCCGTCCCCTTCGCTGCCGCGATTAATGGTCGATAGAGCGCACCAATTAGAGTAGCAATCCGTGCGAGAGAAGAGCTTTGATTTCGTGCTCTTCGATCCGGCTCGTTCCTTTTACCTAACCTGGCAGGTACTTTCAGGGTCACCTGCCTTCGTCGATGCTAATTCGTTCCTACCGAACCGTCGGCGGGTCGACTGTTTTCGTGTTCGTTATGCCACCCCAATCGGGACCCAAGTCACCTCCTTTGCCGGCGATCAAAGAAAACGCTACGAGCGCAACGGAACGAGACACTTCATTTCGGCCGAACGGAGTGAATTCGCAATATTCCGGCCTCTCGAGGAGAACGTAAAAAGTCAGGCCTGATGCTGCGTCGGCGGAAAGAGCTAAATCCTGCAGGCGTTTGCGCAGTGAATTTTAACATGTTGGCCACGGGGGTCACCGGTGACCGGCGCAAAAGATTTTACCATAAGTGCAAAAAAATTCGCCATGAAGCTTATTTTCAATCTTGTAAAAAGAACTGATATTGGAATGATGCTTCAATACTTTGGCTTCTAACGCGGTGCAAAAGATTTCACTAAAAATGCAAAAAATTCGCAATGAAGCCTATTTGCAATCTTGTAAAAGCAATTGATATTGAAACAGTGCTTCAATACTTGGGCTTCTAACAGCTCTGCGTCACTTTATTTTTGCACGATTTAATCATACTCTGCAGTATTTCATCGCATCGCGGTTCTAACATAACAAGTGTTAACACGTTGACTGCCACGGTGGATACTAGTGACCGGCGCAAAAGGCTTTATCATAAATGCAAAAAAATTCCCCATGAAGCTTATTTTCAATCTTATAAAAACAACTGATGTTGGAATGATGCTTCAATACTTTGGCTTCTAACGCGGTGCAAAAGATTTGACTAATAATGCAAAAAATTCGCCATGAAGCCTATTTGCAATCTTGTAAAAGCAATTGATATTGAAACGCTGCTTCAATACTTTGGCTTCTAACAACTCTGCGTTTCTTTCATTTTGCGCGATTTGGTCATACTTGCAGTATTTCATCGCATCGCGGTTCTAACATAACAAGTGTTAACACGTTGACTGCCACGGTGGATACTAGTGACCGGCGCAAAAGGCTTTACCATAAATGCAAAAAAATTCGCCATGAAGCTTATTTTCAATCTTATAAAAACAACTGATGTTGGAATGATGCTTCAATACTTTGGCTTCTAACGCGGTGCAAAAGATTTGACTAATAATGCAAAAAATTCGCCATGAAGCCTATTTGCAATCTTGTAAAAGCAATTGATATTGAAACGGTGCTTCAATACTTTGGCTTCTAACAACTCTGCGTTTCTTTCATTTTGCGCGATTTGGTCATACTCTGCAGTATTTCATCGCATCGCGGTTCTAACATAACAAGTGTTAACACGTTGACTGCCACGGTGGTTACTAGTGACCGGCGCAAAAGATTTTACCATAAATGCAAAAAAATTCGCCATAAAGCTTATCTTCAATGTTGTAAAAACAACTGATATTGGAATGATGCTTCAATACTTTGGCTTCTAACGCGGCGCAAAGATTTGACTAATAATGCAAAAAATTCGCCATGAAGCCTATTTGCAATCTTGTAAAAGCACTTGATATTGAAACGCTGCTTCAATACTTTGGCTTCTAACAACTCTGCGTTTCTTTCATTTTGCGCGATTTGGTCATACTCTGCAGTATTTCATCGCATCGCGGTTCTAACAAACAAGTGTTAATAAATGCAAAAAAAATCGCCATGAAGCTTATTTTCAATCTTGTAAAAACAATTGATATTGGAATGATGCTTCAATACTTTGGCTTCTAACGCGGTGCAAAATATTTGACTAAAAATGCAAAAAATTCGCAATGAAGCCTATTTGCAATCTTGTAAAAGCAATTGATATTTAAACGGTGCTTCAATACTTTGGCTTTTAAAAACTCTGCGTTACCTTCATATTGCACGATTTGGTCATACTCTGCAGTATTTCATTGCATCACGGTTCTAACATAGCAAAATACGCTTGGCAGTCAACGTGTTAACGAACGCAGACGCAGATGAAATATCGTTTGAAATATCATTTGAAATACGGTGGAAATAGAATGTCAGAACAACAGTGCGAACGTGATAGTGGTTACTGCGGCAAATTTGGCGGTCCCTCAAAACTGACTGTAGCCACAAATGCAGTAAAAATCGCGTCGACAGAATCACGAAGGTGTACGGCATTCGTTGCCGTCGAATACAAGAGAAGCATCGCGGTATATTAATCCTTGGTATTTGTGCTTTTACGTACTTCTCGATTTTAGATATCTTTCAAGTTCTGTGCAAACTGTCCGGAGGAAATGTTGGATTACTTTCAATGTCTTAAAACTATTCAGTTTGCGGACTGTATTAAATTTCAATAGGGGAACTTGGCGCAATATTCAGACTCTATTACTTACAGTGTCCAAGTCAATGCGGAGGTTGAAGGTACTCGGGGATGAAGGTAACGGTGAAGACGATGACGGAGGTGGAGGAAGGGCCCTTCCTTCGATCCTGCGAGGGGCAGATCCGCTTTCCTGCCCTTCCGTCTACATTCCCAGTTCACGGATCATCGCTCGTCTGTAACAGAAGCGTAAAATTGGTTAGAGGGGTAATATAAACTTGAGGATTGGCGGAAAAGGCATTCTATCTCATCCCTCGAGAATGGCAAATGGACGAACGTCTGTAAAGTAACTTGAATATGACGAAAGAAAATTTTAAGAAAAACTACAAAAAGATTATTTGCACGATCAAACGGTTTATTTGGCTTTAGGAGTTTCGAGTTAAATAAAAAATGTTAAGGAAGTGCGATTCGTTTCGAGGAGAAGAAATCCTTGCTACAAAAGTTTGAGAAGATATTCAACCTCATCCTTTGAGAATGGCAAACGAATAAATTTCTTCGAAGTAACTTAAATGTGGACAAAATGAAATTGTAAAAAAGGCTACTATAAAATAAGTCATAAGATTAAACGATCTAGTTGGATTTAGCGTTTTCGCGTTAAATAGAAACACGTTAAGTTAAGAAAGACGTAAGATGCGTTTCAAGGAGGAAAAATGGCTGGGACAAAAGTTTGAGAAGACGTTTTGTTTCACCCTTCGGGAATGGCTGATGAACAAATTTCTTCGAAGTAACTTAAAACTCCGACGGAAAAAAATTTGAAGAGAGACTCTAACAAAATAAGGATAAATTAAACGATTTATCCGAGGTTAGCAGTTTCGAGTTTAAAAAAAAACACGTCAAGTTAAGAAAAACGCGTTTTAAGGAAAAAGAATACTGCTAACAGAAATAAACAATGCACGAAGACTCGTATATATAACACATGCTCTTAATATGTATTATTTAGCATACCGGCAGCATTATCGTTAAATATGATCCATACTTAGGATCGAAACGTTTGTCTATTTTTACAGATTATATGAAAAGGAGACAATCAGATGACCGAAGCATATGAGCCGTTTATTTTGAAAGTGGCCTAACTCCATTTATCTTCAAATCGAGATAAATAACATTTACTGATAATTAACATGAATTTGTACATGTAACCATGGTAACCGGAAAATATTGAAAACGGAGTTAAGCCACTTTCAACATAAACGGCTCATGTCATCAATAACACAATACAACAACATTCTCGGATAGTTACGTAGGCCCATACCAACCAGAGAAAAGTTAGGACTCCTAAGCTACGCAAACGCAGCAACTTTTTCGGCCAAAGATTAACGACGCGACCAGCGACGAAACGTAGTAAACCAGGAGTGAATAATGATTAACGCGGCCGACCTAACGTGTCATCCTGAATGACCGACATTAAGCGAAGATTCTCAGGACGTTCCTTTTTCCCGTCGCCCTCCGTAACAAAAGAAACGCCGTTACCAGAAGGACGACGACAAAAAAAATAGCCACTTATAAGTGAGCAGCTTTCGTGCTGCCTCTTCACGCAGGGAACGGGAGAGGAAAATTGGCCTTATAAATAGAGGCGAAAGTTGCGGATAAATATTGAACGAGGCAGAAGGGAGAAACTCGCGGGATGTCGGCACACCGGAGGGAGAATATTCCGTTTGCACCTCAGAGACGGCTAACCGCCATTTTGCGAGGAACTAATTTCAACCCCAACTAGAGAGAAAGAGAGAAGGAGGAGGGAAAGGGAAGAATGTCATTTTGGAACCATTAGAGGAGCCGCTTTATCCTCCTCCGCCGACAAAAGATGTTCGTCGCGGTGGAGATATTCCTTTTTTCCAGATTCCCACCGATATATAGCCTCGCGTCACTAAAGTAAGTGCCCCGCCGGAGAAATTGGAAAGGAACGTTGGGTCGCGGGCAGTTCGCAATAATGGAAAGGAACGGGGCCGTACTTATATCAAGATGGAACTGACATCCGCGTTATGGATCCCCCTCTCTTCGCGATGTCGGGCCATATCCGACGTATTCGAAGGCGCGGATTGTTTGTACGCGAGGTTAAATATACGAGCTGACACTTTATGACGAAGTGAACTGAGATATCCTCGCGATACAGAAGAAATTCGTGTTATTCTTACGTGTGCCGCAATGCGACTGTTGTTCGCGTTATTGTGAGACGCGAATAATTTGCGACTCCTTTTTAACTGTCAAAAAAGTTCTGATGAACGAGCGTGAATTTGCCGAGCGTGATTACACGTCGCTCCGTTTCACGTCAGTTTACATGAGATCACTTAACTCCGAAGAAGTTGGACTGTTCAAGAAAGGATGTTGTACGAGGGGGTTAATAAATATGCGGCAACTTAACTCGATCAAATTATCTCGAAACTGCGCACAGCGACAATTATGCCGAGGCTTCTCGCGGAGGCGAGAAATTTAAGGCATAAGGTAGACAGACAAGGAGGTCGTAAAACGCAGGCAGAATCCGGCCGGCGGTGCTTTTAATGAAACCATATATTTCCTTCCATCCCTCCACCTTACTCGACCCCTGCTTTCTCGCCCGCCCTTTCTAGTTCCTTATCAAATGTCCCCTCTTCCCCTCGCTTTACCAACCCACACATTTAGCCGACCTGCCACGTGCCCGTCTACTAACGCACTTTCTGTTCCTCGTGTCTTCACTACAGCTGTCCAAGTACACAATACCCGGGTTCAGTATATACGAATGTACGAATTCTATTCGAATATTACCATCCTGCTCGAGTAAATCGAATCCATTAGCTAATTTCAAATGGTTGAACAACCCAAGTCTCCCAATTACTTGTTTGGTTTGAATAATAGGGTCAGGTAAAACAGGAACGAACGCAATCTATTTGGATGCTACCATCCTATTTAAACGGATAACATTTATTAACTATTTCAAATACTTGAGCATTCCAAATTTTTAAATATTCTGTTTCGTTGGAATAACAGAGTGAAGTAAAACATGAATGTACGCGATTTATTCGAATGTTACTACCGGGGTTAAGAGTACCGAATTTATTTGCTAACTTCAAATGCTTGAACAACCAAGTCTCGCAATTACTTGTTTGGTTTGAATAATAGGATCAAGAAAAACAGGGACGAACGCAATCTATTCGAATGTCACTATCCTATTTAAGCAGATAAAGTTGATTAACTATTTCAAATACTTGAGCATCCCAAATCTTTAAGTGTTCTGTTTCGTTGGAATAACGGAGTAAAGTAAAACATGAATATACGAATTCTATTCGAATATTACCATCCTGCTCGAGTAAATCGAATCCATTAGCTAATTTCAAATGCATGAACAACCCAAGTCTCCCAATTACTTGTTTGGTTTGAATAATAGGGTCAGGTAAAACAGAGACAAACGCAATCTATTTGGATGCCACCATCCTATTTAAACAGATCAAATTTATAAACTATTTCGAATACTTGAGCATCCTAAATCTTTAAGTATTCTGTTTCGTTGGAATAACAGAGTAAAGTAAAACACGAATGTACGCAATCTATTCGAATGTTACTACCCGGTTTAAGTATACCAAATTTATTTGCTAACTTCAAATGTTCGCGGACCCCAAATCTTCAAATACCTGTTTCGTTCGAGTAATAGGGTCGACTTTAGAGCGTAACATGCGAGTGCACAAACAGCTCTAAACTTTACATTCCTATTCTTTACACCTCTCCCCGTTTATTTCAACCTCATTCCTTCCGCCTAACCACACATCGACCTGACTCCTTCCGAGCATATACGAATTCCGTGTCACTCGACTTACGGAAGCAAATACGATGAGTACACACGTACGCGGCATAATCCAGGAATTTCTAATAAGCGTACGTCCCACTTTTGGAATTCATTTCGCGACCGCTCATCGCGCTGCTCGGCAAGAACTCCGGCGAATAATGAATTTGGATCGCTCCGGAGGAGAAGGCATGCGGATCTCTCGAGAGGGTTGCGCACTTCCACCGTTACTTCGGCTTAATAATTATTTCCCCCAAACTTGGAAACTCTCCGCTTCCTACGTTTGTTTTCGTTTCTTTCCTGCCGTTTTCCTTAATTTGTACGAAGAACGGCAGAGACAGGCGCAAACATTTGGAATTGGACAAACTTACACAAACGAGTAAGGCGTTCGATGTTTTACAGGGATGGGTAAGTAGAAAAAGTAATTCGTGCGGACGGAGACCAGAAAGCAAAATTGTACTTGAAGAGACGGCGGAAAACGTGGAATGATATATCGTTTAACGCAAAAATTCATTATATAATAGAGTATTGGGATAATATTGTGTAATAAAAAAATTGAGATTCAAGATTCGAAGTATATTAAATCTGTACCGCTCCTATATTTTGAAAATGGAAACTCATACGTCAAGAATCGACGATATTATGGTTTGTTGGATGTTCATTTCATACGGACGTGCATATTTTGGAACACGATGTCCGCAGTAGGGTCTTTTGTGACAGGGGCGAAGGAATTAAACGGCAAAAGCTGTCAAGGCTACACAATGTATCTCGGAAAATTCGTGTGAGCAGTAGACAGCTGGGCATGCGTTTTAAATGATTTTGCAGCAGGATTTCGCTAGTCGTTCTGTTTCACAATGCCCATGTATGGTAAATGGAAAAGGGGGATGGGAGGCGTCAGAAATGGTAATATAATTTGGCGGAAAAAGAGACGGGACGAAGAGCGTCAGAGGGGAGCGGGTACAACGACAAAATTTGGCGAACCGCTAAATTATCGACTGCCGCGCAGCCAATTTGCCTCTCCATACAATCTGCTTACAGGGTCTGTTTGCCAGTGAACACAATGATCCTCGACAATTTCTGATCGTCCATTCTATTCACCACCGCCCCTGGTGCCCTGCGGAAGCCCCCAGCGAAATACCGTGAAAATTAACATTGTTGTCTACCCAACAATGGCCATGGCAGGCGCATTGGAATTTCATGTAAAACGAACTTCGACGTTGCTACCCGAGAATGGACCTACCGCGAAGGCGGCAATTGAAAGGACATGTCGGACGATGTTCGATGGCAATATTAATTTGCGAAAATGTTATGAAGCCTTGTACGGTTCGACATTATGCGAAAATAGGCGCCCGTTGCCGATAATACGCGACACCTCAACACATAACTGCCACCCGGGTGTTCATTTAGGCGTTATCTAGAATGCAAATTCTATAATAAACGCTTCCGCATTTATACTAATTGGCACCTGCTCATCTGAACGGTACAAGCGTGTGCGCTTTCAGTAGATATGTCCGTCGACATGGGCAAACACTACACGAGAGCCGACGTTAACACTTTGACTGCCGTGATGGTCACCGCTGCCCGGCGCAAGAGATTTTACTGAAGATCCAAAATATTTGCAATGGGTAGCAATGATTATTTTATAAATGCAGTTACTGTTAGAATAGTGATGCGATCCTTTGGTCTTCAATACCTGCACATTATTTACAATTTGCATAATTCAGTCAAACGCTGTAGTATTTTATAGCATCGCTGTTCTAATATAGTAAAATACGCTTGGGAGTCAACGTGTCAACACTTTGACTGCCGTGATGGTCACCGCTGACCGGCGCAAGAGATTTTACTGAAAATCCAAAATATTTGCAATGGGTAGCAATGATTATTTTATAAATGCAGTTACTGTTAGAATAGTGATGCGATCCTTTGGTCTTCAATACCTGCATATTATTTACAGTTTGTATAATTCAGTCAAACGCTGTAGTATTTTATAGCATCGCCGTTCTAATATAGTAAAATACGCTTGGCAATCAACGTGTTAACACTTTGACTGCCGTGATGGTCACCGCTGACCGGCGCAAGAGATTTTACTGAAGATACAAAATATTAGCAATGGGTAGCAATAACTATGTTATGAATGCAGTTGTTGTTAGAATAGTGATGCGAAACTTTGGTCTCCAATGCTTGCACATTATTTAGATTTTGCATAATTCAGTGAAACGCTGTAGTATTTCATAGCATCGCTGTTCTAATATAGTAAAATACGCTTGGCAGTCAACGTTTTAACACTTTGATTGCCGTGATGGTCACCGCTGACCGGCGCAAGAGATTTTACTGAAAATACAAAATATTTGCAATGGGTAGCAATGATTATTTTATAAATGCAGTTACTGTTAGAATAGTGATGCCATCATTTCGTCTCCAATACCTGCATATTATTTACAATTTGCATAATTCAGTCAAACGCCGTAGTATTTTATAGCATCGCTGTTCCAATAGAGCAAAATACGCTTGGCAGTCAACATGTTAACGGAGAACAACAACGATTCGTTAATAAAATCCGTCGTGCAGCCAAAGTAATGTTTCAATCGATCGTCCCGTCCTACGACATCGCGACGGATGCACGGAACAGCTGCATTTTTTCTCCATACAAATGTAACTTCCTTTGTGCCACTTATTTATTGGGGCACACTAGGCGGGCTGCCAAGACACGCGCCGTCTTTAAGGACGCGGCTATAAGCTCGACCCATTTTTATCTGCAACAAATTTCGATGGCCTTCCACCCTAGGGCCGGCATTGCGTCGTCCCCCGAGACGAATTTCACCCTTGTTACCGGAGTCCGGAAACGTTCCTTATCTTTTCTTCATGCACCGCCTCTGGCGCTGTCACGGTGCGCGAATTTAAAAGGATTACAAGTCGTTTCATCGTACCGTTCCGCACGACAGAGTTATTCGATTGCGGAACAGGACTAGAAGTCCATTGAGGTGAATTATGCGACAGGATTTCATTGCTCTTACTATATGATATACTGTACTGTGTCGATCAGAAGTTTGGGATCAGGTGGAACCCTGATTCTTGTTATAAAAGCACGAAGATTAGTTCTACTGTCAGTCACGGCACTATTGTATTTATTTCTTTTGTAATAGTACGTGGCAATTCCAGTGTCGTCGTCCTTAACACGTTGACTGCCACGGTGGTCACTGGTGACCGGCGCAAAAGATTTTATCGTAAATGCAAAAACATTCGCCATGAAAGCTATTTGCAATCTTGTAAAAGCAATTGATATTGTAATGGTGCTTCAATATTTTGGCTTCTAACAATTCTATGTTACCTTCATTTTGCATGATTTAATCATACGCTGCAGTATTTCATCGCATCGCGGTTCGAACATAGCAAAATATGCTTGGCAGTCAACGTGTTAAGAAAAAGGCTATAACTGTCTGTTACCTTCTCCTTAAAAAATGCTTCTACACTCACAGCCCGCTGTATATTATAAGGGTTTCCCCGAATTTTTGTTACTTTTACCACTTTAACACTTTGACTGCCACGGTGGTCAACGGTGACCGACGCAAAAGATTTTACTAAAAATACAAAACATCGCAATGAAAATTATTTGCAATCTTGTAAAAGCAATTCATATTGGAACGGTGCTTCAATACTTTGGCTTCTAACAACTCTGCGTTACCTTCATTTTGCACGATTTACCACATTGACAGCCGGCCCCGCGAAAACGCGGGTTTCTGAGTCTATCACTTGACGCCGGAATCACTTTCAGAAACAAGCAAAACAAGTGGCCGGCGCTCAGGTTTTAAATGTCTCTTAGGTCGCCGGCTGTCAATGTGTTAATCATACTCTGCAGTATTCCATTGCATCGCGGTTCCAACATAGCAAAATACGCTTGGCAGTCTAAGTGTTCACAATATGCTATATAATTTCTGGCCACATAAAATTTAATGAAATCATTAAAGTGAACAATGGGCAAAACATCACGTACACGCATGCATCATTCTACCGACACGGTACTAGCACGCACAACCGATTGCACAATACGACGTGCAGCGATAACGAACAGCCTCGATGATCGAGCGAAACTTGAACTCGCATCTTCGCTCTGCCGTATTACGTCAGTCTGAAGCCAGCAATAGCTGAAAACTCCTTCTAAAACGACAAAAGCCGGTGTGCGGTGCTTTTCACACATTCTGTTTCATTGACGCGTTCGCGAAGCAACGGAACAACGACATGAACCAACCAACGGCCTCGTTGTAAAACAATACTGCAGGTGGAAAGGAGAGTGAGCGGGACAGGAGGTTGCGAGACGGAGAAAAAGTGTCGGAGAGTGCGAGATAGACGCAAATAGACAGACGGAGAGAGAAAGTGAGCGATACGCGTGGACGCGACGGAGAAAGGTGAGAGCGAGACGGAGTCGTGGAAAAACTAGGCTTTTGGCGTGGCAATTGGAGCGGAAGGGGCACAGGAAAAAACAGTTTAACCCACCGCGGTCCCTTCAAACTTTTTCGAGGTTAGCCCCGACGTGAATATGCATTGTTGCACTTTGCCGCACGCGCGCGTAGGGCAGATGATACACTGCGCCAAAAGGCGTTCGTGCATGGGGACACGCGGAAATTCGGCGCGAAGATTTGGTCAGGAGATTCGCCGACAATAGCCAGCTCAGAGATCTTACGTTATCCGGCGCAAAAATCTTGCGCCAAGAATTGCACATGAAAAATTTTAGCGACGCGGAAATCCGGCACGAAAGTTAAAACTTGAACGTTCGACGGAACTCGAAGATTTCGCGGAAAGTATCGACCGGGAGATTTGATGTCAAAGTTGGCAGATGATACACTGCGCCAAAAGGCGTTCGTGCATGGGGACACGCGGAAATTCGGCGCGAAGATTTGGTCAGGAGGTTCGCCGACAATAGCCAGCTCAGAGATCTTACGTTATCCGGCGCAAAGATCTTGCGCCAAGAATTGCACATGAAAAATTTTAGCGACGTGGAAATCCGGCACGAAAGTTAGAACTTGAAGGTTTGGCGGAACTCGAAGATTTCGCGGAAAGTATCGACCGGGAGATTCGATGTCAAAGTCGGAAGGCTGCGTGTTGAATATTGAGCTCGAACATTTTGCGGGAAGTTGAACGTTTAACACTTTGACTGCCATGCGTATTTTACCATATTGAAACTGCAACGTGATCAAGTACTACAGAATATGATTGAATTGTGCAAAATGGAGATACTGCGAAGGTATTGGAGACCGAAGAATTGAATCACTATTTGATAATTGCATTTAGAAAATTATAAACGCTACCGATTAGGCATTTTTTTAATTTTTCGTGAGACGTTTTGCGCCGGTCACCGATGACCACCATGGCAGTCAAAGTATTAAATTCGTTGCGAAGATTGCAATGGGAAAATTCGGTCGAATGATTTGTCTCTGTTGCGCCGTACCTACGATATTTCAGGTATTAGGACATACGGTACTGGTCCTTTTCCTATTACCCACGCATCCAAATTTTTCCTGCCACCACACCACCTCTCAGCTTCTTAGGAAAATTCCATAACACAACTCAGCTATCCCCTCCACCAGCTTTCCCTAAAATCTTATGCAATTTCCCTACATTCAGATTCAGAACACTGCACAGTATACATCACAGCAATAACTTCAGTTTTAAACAGCATTCACTCAAGTAATAATTTCATCTCATAAAACCGAATAACACACAAGGTCGCGATTAGTGAGATAGTAAAATTCATCTCCCAAGAATCATCAACATCCAGTCTCAAACAATTGATCCAAGAATTTAGGGGAAACATTCAGCATTAAAGGTATCTCGAGGATTTATATTTCAACGGGTCGACGTAAGTAAAAAATGTGGCGTAAAAATCCAGTGAGAGACTCGCGTGTGAGGATTTAGTGCGAAAATTTGACGCGGGCACGGGGCAAATTCGCGATGTTGTACGATGTAAGAATAAACACATTTCTCGAGGCGTCGTGGACAAATAGAAGATTACGCTGTAATGCACCCTGCGTGTGTGGCTTTTCCATTCTATCTACCCAAGCCACCCCCAATTTATCAGCCCTGCACTGCAGTCGTCAGATAAGGCACGTGACAAAATAATTGTACCTACGCGTACACGCTATTCTGGAATATCCACTGCGAATTAGTATTGAATGAATCTGGTACTTGCACGTATAAACTATGTAAATTATCAATGAAATGCATTTACACAGTGTGAATCACGAATGAACTATAATCTTGCCATGCGCTCTCATTGATTCATATAAACTGGAGTGTGGACATACGCAATGCCGATTCGTGTTATGAAAATATTATACGCACTGTTCACGTTCTCAAACATCAAAGGGCCCGAGTTGCGGCGAATTTGTAATGGATGAAACGTTTCTTTCGAGGCGAACTACGCACGTGCTTAATACGTGAGGAGATGAAAAAATATTTACAGCACGGTACCTATCCAGGCGAAACGAACGATGCGCTCCCTCGGAACGTTAGGGGGTTAATCACGCTCTCATGCAAGGTCTAAATATTTCAATTTTAATCTTGCGCCCTGCCGGGAGCCACTTCATAGCGACTCTCTCTACTCGACATAATTTTTGTCCCGCGGATTGTTCCGAGGTAGCGAGTCGGAAGAAAGAAGCGGAGGCGGATCGTCGCGAAAGAAAAACTAGAAGTCGCGTCGTTTTCATCTCAATTCCAGTATTTACGTCTACGTTTCGCTGAAACGGAGCTACTTCACGAAGACGCTTTTCATCGTTTAAACAATGCATATAAGAAGCCATTATCTCTCAAGGGCCAAACCTCTGCCTCCCTCTCCCTTCGTTTCGCTTTTATATTCATCCTCTGACCGTTCATTTCGTCCGTCCGCTCTATCTGATGCACAGACCCCGTTTTCTCTCTCCTGGCTGTTTTCTTGCAGGCCGCACAAGTGCACGCATCAGGGATTGAAAACACTCGAAAGGAGTCGGGATTCAACGCTCACCGCGGAGAACAATACGGGGTTGGTTTAGATAACGATCGTACAGGAACAGTGAGTAATTGTCAATTTGCGCGGCACGTATTTTCACGCATCGTACTGGGATTAATAACCTTCGCTTTTATTACCGATATTGGTAGTGATTAATAAACATTTTATATGCGTAAATGCTTATTTTGATATTTAATTAGAGAAACGCTCGGTTTTGCGGTTCCGACCCACGTCATAAAACAGTTTCTATTTAAATGTTAGACACATTATATTGAAGACAACTGGGATACACAATTTCAGTTTAACACGTTCACGCCGGCGTGTACCACCGGTGGCTCGCACTCGACTGTCCCATCGGGCGTGAACATTTGTTTAGACGCCGCTCACCATCAAAAATATAGTTCGTTTAGTAAGTGGACAAAATTGCCGTATAGTTGAAAACTTAAATAATTGAAATTTAAATAATTAAAACAAGCAACAATCGTGCGCCACTAAATGAAGCGCTGCATAAATTCGACTGCCGCCTCACAGCGAAAAACATGAAAATCGGCCCCGGCGTGAACGTGTTAAGAGTAAAAAAGAAATTGGCGAACTTATATAAATAAGTTCATCATTTCGTTATTATAGTATTGTTGTCAATAACGATGTTATTTGATCTGAAAAAAAATACAAAATTCCGGTAATCATAGAATTTCGCCTATCTGTGATAGGCAGAGCAGAAAAAACGTGTGTCATTAATTCTGAAAATAAATCTTCGGAATTAAATTGCAAGCTGCAACGTGTCGCGATGCAGTTGCACATAATTAGTCCACCGCATGTTCAGTATATGACATGACCTTTTTTCTATCCGCAGCGCAGTCGATTGCGTGCTGAATCACCTAAATCAAAGACACCTTACGACACGCTTGTTTCATTGCGGTATTCATACTCTCGGGTACTATCTGTCTTATCTTTAACTTTTTATGTTTTTTCGTGTCGCGACCTTTCACACTTCTGCAGCAATCAATCGGCGTAATTCTTTCATATCGATCAATGGGCAAACAACTGTATTTGCGGAATGCGTAATACTTGCCGGATATTTTTGTCTCAAAAATCCTTTTCATTCACGAGTAAACGTGAATGAAACCCTACCGTTTGTACATTATCTATTAAACGTGAACATGTCCTTTAACTCTTTAAGTAAAATCCCAGCGTGTAAGCAAATGTTTACATGAATCAAAATTTTCTAAGTTACCGAAATGCTTCCAATAGAATAATTGTATATAACTACCGACAGGTAAATAAACTAACAAACATTTATACAAATTGTAACATTTACAAATAGCTTTCCCATTCTATATTACACCAGATTCATATTTTCACGCCGCCACATTTTATACTGCCCGCAACTGCACAACGCATCGAAAAATGTCACTCATCTAAACACTCTTCAGCAATCCGGCACCCAGAAAATGGGTCCACTCGAATAGTTATACACAACTACCGATAGGTAAATACACTATTCATATTTTATCCAACTGTTGCCATACAGCCTACAAACTACCCATCAAATCTCCATACACCCCGCCACATTTTATACTGCCCCGCAAATGAACAACGCATCGAAAAATGCTACTCATCCAAGCACTCTTCGGCAATTTGGAATCCAGGAAATGGGTCCACTCGAATAGTTATACATAACTACCGATAGGTAAATAAACTAACAAACATCTAAATTTATACGAATTGCAGTATTTACAAATAACTTCCCGATTCTATATTATACTAGATTCATATTTTGCCCCATCGTTGCCAAACAGTCTACAAACTACCCATTAAATCTCCATACACCCCACTACATTTTATACTACCCCGCAACTGAACAACGCATCGAAAAATGTTACTCATCCAAACATTCTTCAGCAATTCGGCAGCCAGAAAATGGGTCCACTCGAATAGTTATACACAACTACCGATAGCTAAATACACTATTCATATTTTGTCCAACCCTTACCAAAGTCTACAAACTACCCATTAAATTTGGATACACCCCGCCACATTTTATATTGCCCCGCAACTGAACAACACATCGAAAAATGCTACTCATCTAAACACTCCTCAGCAATTCGGCACCCAGAAAATGGGTCCACTCGAATAATTATGAGCGACTACATATAGAAAGACGTGCGTGTGCGTCGGCTGCGGATAGCTTGTACGTGTGCCCCGTTCATGTGTATGGCGAACACGAAGAGGGGTTGCCGTGGGGGGTTGGGGGTGACCTAGAGATGTCACTGGGTTAGCGTGCCCATGGGCCATCCATAACCCTGATACCGGTGATACACACTCGCTTTCGCCCTGTCATAGGCTGGCATGCAGCCTGCTGCGGATACACTTAGACGCCGTTTCCCATCTACATACGGACCAGCCCCTACCCCTCGTTCCTCCGCCACTTCCCTTCGTTCCTTCCTCACCTTCCTCCCTCTCCCGTTCTGCTCTGCATCGTCCCTCACCCTCGCACCACACCATGTTATGCGTACGTCCGCATCCGGTCGCGCGAAGAAACGTGATCAACGTGCGCCACGATAAACGAGCCTTATCGCCTTGCTATTTCGCTGAACGAATTTCGATATCCGCTCCCGGCGCGGTTACGGAGTCGGGAAGAGAGTCGAGGATGGTGGATTTAATAGAGGGCGGAGGCTGCCGCGGGTTAACTGATTGTCTGACTTGCAAATGCGACGGGAAGGAGATATTTGGCTATCGCTTGATTAAGGTCGTTTTGGCTGGTTAGTTTGTACGCGGGGTGGGCAGACGAACTGTGGCTTCACGGCGGTTGGAGCTAAGATTTTTCAATTTTGGGGTAGATAGAAAGCGATGGGAAGTGGAGAACGTGTAGGTTAGCGCGGATTAGTTGATTGTTTGACGTGTAAATGCGTTGGAGTGGGAGATATTTGGTTACCGCTTAATTAACACTTTGACTGCTATGGTGGTCATCGGTGACCGGCGCAAAAAGTCTCACGAAAAATTAAAAAAATACCCAATCGGTAGCGTTTATGATTTTGTAAATGCAATTAATATCAAATAGTGTTGAAATTCTATGTTCTTCGATGCCTTCGCATTATTTTCATTTTGCGCAATTCAATCATGTTCTGTATTATTTCATCACGTTGCGGTTTTAATATAGTAAAATACGCACGACAGTCAAAGTGTTAAGGTTCGTGTTAGTTCGTTGGTTTGTTAAATGAGATATTCAGACGAACTGTGATCTACAGTGTGTGGCGTAGCGATTTTCAAATTTTTTTATGGTGTGGAAACGATCGGTGTTTAATAGCAAGCGTGTTAGTCTTCCGTGAATTAGTTGATTGTCTGAGTTGCAAATGCGACGGCAAGGAGATATTTGAGTATCGCTTCAGTAAGATCATTTTGGCTGGTTAGTCGGCAGTGTAGGCAGACGAACTGTGGCTCCACGGCGGTTGGAGCTAATATTTTTGAATTTTGGCGTAATTCGAAAGCAATGGGAGACTAGTGGAGAACGTGTAGGTTTTCGCGGATTAGTTGATTGTTTGACGTGTAAATGCGTTGGAGTGGGAGATATTTGGTTATCGCTTGATTAAGGTTCGTTCTGGCGCGTTGGTTTGTCGGCAGGTTGTGCAGACGAACCGTGGTTTACGGTAGTTTGGATTGCGTTTTTTTGATTTTTCTGTGGTTCGAAAGCGATAGGCAATTAGTAGGGATGGTATTAGTCTTCCGCGGATTTGTTGATTGTTTGACATGCAAATGCGATGAGGCGGGTGGTATTTGGACATTGCTTGATTAAGGTTCGTGTTAGTTCGTTGGTTTGTTAAATGAGATGTTCAGACGAACGGTGATTTACGGTGTGCTGCGTAGCGATTTTTCAATTTTTCCATGCGTTTAACAGCGAGCGTATTACTCTTCCGTGAATCAGTTGATTGTTTGGATTGTAAATACGATGGGGACGAGGATATTTGATTATCAATTGATTAGGATTGTTTTGGTCCATTAGTTTATCAGTCAGCGTTTAATCGGGCTGCGGTTTGAAGTGCATCGAATTACGAATTTTGGACTTTATGATAATATGAAAATAATATGTACGCTAGCGGGGTCACCAACTGGAATGTTGTAACGCGGGTTATACTATTCGGTAAGTTATGTACCTATTAAACGCACTTTTGACGTACGATATGTTTTTGGAGGCGGGTCCCATTGTGCTTACAGAGCCGTGCAAGGTTTTAGAACAACGGTTAATGAAAGGGAGAATGGTTTCTTGTGATAAGTGGTGTTAAGCACTGCGGCAGTATGAATTCCAGCGGAGTTTGTGTTGAACACAGCAGAGGATGCGGTAGATAGGGAGAAGGATGAGATTAGAAGACAATGCGCAGTCTAAAAAAGGCATAAAATACAGACAGAGGCAGAGAATGGAAAATAATGGAGAATGAAAACTCTTAATACACAGTCGGCTAATACAAAAGAAAGATACACGCGCATGACCTGGGATCGCGATTTAGAAAACTGCCGCGTCTGGCTAAATATAAAAGGCCAGCGGGTAGGCAGTACTGTCTGACAAAACTGCGATTATACTACTGAACTTCCCGTTCTGCCAACGTACACATGCGCCAAAGAAACAATTCGCGATTGATTCCACCTCGACCCTAAAGCACTACTCATGAAGTAGGAAAAACATACTGATGACAAAATTGTCAACAAGAATACAACAAATTTGAACTCAGACCCGACGTCATCTACCAACAGCTCCGCTCCCGTCTGACATCTAAATAAATTTTAAACTCCTCACCTTCAATTATAACCAAACCCCACAATGCTGATGACGCTTAACCCTTTGAGTGCTGAATACTTCCGGTCAAAACGATCGCTGAATACGGAATACTTTTTGCTAGTGTGAACTCTATTGATTGATTATGTAAGGCACAACTAAGTTCTAATGAACATGTTTAATTTACACCAAATTAAACAATGCAAGAAAATTACTTGATAAAGAACGCATCTGTATTCAGCTCAACATTGATAATTGTGGCTGCAATAGGTAAGAAATCGAAACGATTGGAAAACGCATATATGCGCCATAGCCGATACCGATAGATTTCGGCGGACGCATATATGCATCCATAGCAGTCAACGGGCTAAACAAATGCCTCCGTCTGCAAACCAACATTACATACTCTCTCACTATCATACGCCTATCACCAAAGTCATTGCGAGAATTCCTATCAATCAAAAACGCCAGAATCAACTAAACGCAGAAAATGCACTTATTCCCCTTAACAGAGTCACGTATCCAAACCCGTTTTGAAAAAAAAAACGTTAAATCACCAACCGTTTATCGAATGCCCCAATCCGCGAACAACGAAATTTAATCATCACGTAAAATCATTAGCTTTGTCCCGTACGTAAAACGATAAGATCGCGATGGCCCGGTTTACTTCGTTTTCGGGACGGATATCCATCGTCGACGTTCGTGATCGTCGACTGATGAAAGGAAGCCACCTCGACCGCGCGCAACAAAAAAGCGGTGGCTTATCTCTGATAAGGAAGGTCCCCCTCTCTCGCTCTCACTTTCTGCTCGGGAAGATCGATGATGAAGGAGTGCCTGCCTGGGACGAACGGCGTCTTCTTCCGCTCTCGTCGGGAAATCGTCAGGGGCTACACCCATCTCTCAGAACAATCGACCGGTCGATATCGATTTCCCGGTGACCACGCATTAACGTCCCGCACAGAACATATTCGCCAGAGAAAATAATTCATTAAGAGTCTGACATTGTCGCGAAGGGAGGAAAGCGTTGATATTGGTGCCGTGACCGATGAAGTGTCCTCGTGGGTTTCCCCGGGATCGGCAATGCTTTGTGGATGTTGTGCAATGGAAATCGAATACGAGATCAGTTGGGAGGGAATGTCAAAAAGTGCGGTGAAATGTGACGGTATTGACATGTATTCCATTTGCACTGCACAACGAGATCAGTAAAGAAGAAATAGACGCTGCGCATTACAATACAGGTAAACAAATAAAAGCTGACGGTATCTCATTTTATTGTACCGTCACTTTCGATTGTTCATCACTGACAAGTCAATCTCGCCGAGGCGAACTTGGTTGAGGGCAGTTGAAAGTAGATCCAAATGATGGAGTGACACCAGTTGTAAACAAGCTCGTGCAGACCGTGTAATTGTAGGACAGCCGTACCGTAACACACTGTTGTAATTTTACGGCATTAGAATTGTTAATCATTTGCGGAACGGTATAAAAGTGAACACTATGTTTCGCGGAGTAGCTCTTATAAGTAATTTGCAATTATCAACAGACACATACCTGGATCTCATACAATATGTATGTATATTATAGGAACGTTTTATGTATACTAAACTTCATATTCAAGAATCTTAGACTTGGTTTATACTCAATATAACTTTATATATGCAATTTAATTCTGTCTTTTATCCGTGCAGAAAACAACATCATGCTGGCGCAAATTTATTATAGATTATATAATGTCTCTAATCACACTTTCCCATGATTTTGATTATTACCAAGTATTTCAGAGAACTATAGAGGAATATATATTGCTTCCACGATATGATTACAGTGCAAGCAATAAGAATATATCAATGGCGTCCATTTGCAATGTTCTCGGATGGAAAGTAAACTACCGTAAGCATAGGACTACTCCTATACATATGCATCAATTATCCGCAAAGGATTAATATCACAGACTTAGCCGCGCATCCCCTATAAACCCTATACCATGAATATTTAAAAATCCACTGTACAATTCGAAAAATCACGCGTTGATACCGATACAAGCAGTAGAAACAGAATTCACGAAGCATGACGCTTAGACAATAGCAAAATGTAACTCATAAATCCGCGAATTTATCAAATACAGTAGACTTGTGCCATCGTTCTAAGGAGACCGACGACGAACGAATTTATCTCGCCGTTTAGACAGCGCCGTGGCTAAAGACTGCTCCCGTCCGTTTACCCATCTTGGAGATGCTAATTTTAAACCGGCGGCTTTAACTGTCATTTATACGTAGACGCAAAATGTCAACGTCTGCGTCTACAAGTCCGACGCCACCAAACTTTCCTCCTCCCGATCCGACCATTTATCTTTGGACGTTCAATGAATCTTCATTCACAGAAGCACGCGCGCGCACACAGATAAAAGATTAAATTTATTGTGTAAATGTGTCTGTTTTAAACATTTCATTCTTACTCGCCTGCACAATAGTAACAGTTTGCGTAACCGATAACTTCATAAATTGATTGCCGCGTCATACTTTTCCATCTTAATCATGAAAATTAATCGATATTACGGTTAAACGTTGTCCGCAAGGTAATTATTTATGGTATTTGTTTATGAAGCTGTCTAATAGTAAAACACGAGATTTTATGCTTTAGTTTGTTGACATTTTTTGCCGACGGCCAAGTTACGTTTTGTTTGCTTTAAATTCGCTAAGAATAAGCGTTGAAATGTTAACAATATCAAGCCTTCTAATGACAGAGCGTAAGGCACAATACATTTTTGAAAAGGCTTTCGTTGAGTCTGTAAGTAAACAACAGTCTACAAATGCTGGTTAATATTCGATCTTTGTCTCGGCAGAATTATTAACACAAGTTTGTATATAGAAGACATGATATTTTCAGAATGTGTGTTATAATATCGCGCTGTGGAGCATTAAAGTCAATTGAAATAGGATTACACTGCTTATAGACACCAATAACGATGTAGCATAGGATCGAATAATATTATTATTAAAAGACTGCTTTCACGTGACACATACCCCACGTCTGTCTATTATCAATCGCACAACATACCTGTACTTATATTCTTTGACATTAGCACTCCACTCACGTGACTCGCTCTTTCCAATGTTCGCCGGTAGAACTACAAGAGATTTTAAGTGAACCGCGACGTGAAAAACAGTTGACATTTACAACGTCCGCTCACATTGTAATGTAAATTAGGGGTAGACAGCGTGCGGGAAAGAAAATATATTTCCACCGACTCCTATTCACGATGTTCTACACGTTGACGGCTAACGGATTTTTCATTAATTCTTCATCAAACTTTCATTAACCCCCTCAACAACGGATCTCATTCTTATAAAAGATCCCCAGGATCTGTTGGGACAAAGTGAGGCCCGTCGTTTATTTCGATCGCACAAATACCATCTTCTGCCGTTTTAATCCGCATCCAGACTTGGCCTCGATTTAAAAGCCTGCAGGACGGAAACAATGTCACGCGTGATTTCGGTGTGTCCCGTGAAATACGCCGCGTGCGCAAGTTTGCGTCGAGGGTCGGCAACAAACTGGGGACGGACGAATTTGTCAGCGAAATTTCACGTAAGCCCGAGAGCGTCACGAGGACATGACGTAATGAAAGGATCAACCGACGTTAAGGCCGGCGACAAACAATCTCCGGATTAATTTTCAATTTGCAGCGAATGGTACATCGAGCTAAAAGCGCTCGCTCGCCTCTTCTTATCTTTCACCGAGCTGCGCCCTTGTGTTCCGACTCTGTATCGTGTTTCGCGTAAGAATGAATGAGCGAGCGATGTAGGCCGATCGTTTCTCTTTCTCCCTTTTTTTTCTCCAAGAACGAACCGTCGCGTTTCACTCGTTAATCAAAAAACGCTGGCGCCAAAAGCGGACCGGTACATTTATATCGTGATGGGTCATGTGCGTGAAAGCACTACGCCAAGTTTTTTTTCCTGCATGAGAATATCATAGCGGATATTAGGAGAAAGTTTATAAAGTTAAATGATCGATAAAGTCTATCTTGCCGCGCAATCTAACTTTTCCGATTACTGCCAGACGAAAGTAACCTGTATGTCTCAGTTTCCAGTGGCCTCATTTAGAATGTTTCAAATTTCGACCTCCCGGCAGCGTCACGCGTGCTTCTGTACGGGGTGGGCTCCATCAATTATTTTGTTGATGCAAACTCACCGTTCGCATGCTATACTATTTGGCTTCGTTGAACAAATGAACACAGAGCGGATCGTTGCTTCGAGAGTTTACATGATCGTGGGATGAATGGATATACCGAAGTACCCGGTAAACGACACTGACCTAGTTATCTACACTTTCTGTTAATTCAACTTAATATCAGTGCCGTTCAGTTCAAAATAATTTACGAAGTTAAAGGTAGAATTATTTTAACTGACGATTGCTGATACATCGCGGAATTTTAAGTAGAATCTAATCCCTTTCGAATATAATGTGTATAGAAAACAAGAATAGTTTACTATGTATATTATAGAATTACCCATGCTCTTGAAGTACTCGCCAATAGAAATACCGAATCTGCAACGGATTGCAAAATGATCGCACTCTTTCCTTAATACAGATGATCGATTAACAGTTCAATAAATATTTGTATGAAAAACCGATACCGATTTGTACCGAAAATATCCTGACATATATATATTATAGAATTACCCATGCTCTCCAAGTACTCATCAACAGAAATATCGAATCTGCAACGAATTGCAAAATAATCGCACTCTTTCCTTAATACAGATGATCGGTTAACAGTTCAATAAATATTTGTATAAAAAACCGATACCGATTTGTACCGAAAACATCCTGACATATATATATTATAGAATTATCCACCTATATATATTATGGAATTACCCATGCCCTCCAGGTACTCGCCAATAGAAATACCGAATCTGCAACGAATTGCAAAATAATCGCACTCTTTCCTTGATACAGATGATCGATTAACGGTTTAATAAATATTTGTATAAAAAACCGATACCGATTTCTACCGAAAACATCCTGACATATATATATATTATAGAATTATCCACCTATATATATTATAGAATTACCCATGCTCTCAGGTACTCGCCAATATATATAACGGATTGCAAAATAATCGCACTCTTTGCTTGATACAGATGATCGATTAACAGCTTAATAAATATTTGTATAAAAAACCGATACCGATTTGTACCGAAAACATCCTGACATATATGTATATATTATAGAACTATCCACCTATATATATTATAGAATTACCCATGCTCTCCAGGTACTCGCCAATAGAAATATCGAATCTGCAACGGATTGCAAAATAATCGCACTCTTTGCTTGATACAGATGATCGATTAACAGCTTAATAAATATTTGTATAAAAAAACCGATACCGATTTATACCGAAAACATCCTGACATGAACATGATACGCGGATTATTCACGCAACCCACTGAAAGATTAACAGCGATTCGTCTGAAATCTGACACAGCGCGAGAAATAAAATTCCGATAAGCATCGCCGCGACACGCGTGGCATGATTCCTCGTAAAAGAAAGAGAACGCCACGCTATCCGCGAATTAACCCGACTTACGGAGCGTCCCCGTTGTCCCTGCTCGTTCAGCATGCTGTCACGTGTAGAAATAATAGGCGAAGAGCATTCCGGTGGCAACCTACCCGTATCCGTCCACCGACCAACTACCCTATACGTCCCAGCGTCCCTCACGTTTTGCCTGACAATACCGAGAAAATTTTCGGTCGTTGCACGAATTTGGCAGGGCGGATGTATCACGTATGCTCGCTACGAACCATGTAATGGTGAGAGGTCAGAGAGCAGAAAACAGATAGCAGCAGAGAGAAATGGAGAGAGAAAGAGAGAGAGAGCGTTGAAACAGAGACAGATGGAGTAAGAGGGATTAAGAGAACAGCAACGTATCTGCAGTACAAGCCACACTCAGTGCAACACCGCAATATACTCATACCCCTACACCCGCAAAAAGCCAGTTCCCAACTAGAGATACACGTATACGCGCAGCGAGAGTACACGGAGACTGCCACGTATTTGCAGAAACACGTGCGAAAGTATATGTGCACTTATGCGGACCGACGTGAGGAAAGGGGTAATTCGACTGGGGTAGAAACATTGTTCAAATACTAAGGTTCAGCTCGATTATTCCGCGCTACGAAGCGGGCCGCGTTCCGTGCACGGACAAAAATTATGCGCAGATCCGTTTTTTGCCGGTCTAACAGAAATACGAGCGACTCGGCTGCTTATCGTCGCTTTAGCACTCGACGTTGCTGCGCGACGGTCATTGTTGTATTTGCACTCTCGGGCAATTAAGCTTCACACCGCAATGCTCCTGTTGCCAGTGGCTTCTCCATCTTCTCTGCGATTACACGGCACCGCGGAAGATTGTCGGCGGTTTGCGATCCTCGTTCAAGCTCATTGCTATCTACTGCAGGAAACCGTTATCGCGGTAATTAAGGGTTGCTGATCAATTATGGAAAGGGCTATTGTGTGGGCACGATCGATGCAGAACGTTGACTAACATCCGTTTACACACACACCCCCCAACACAACTCTAACCCAAACACCGCTGAACCAAAATGCCAAGAGCGGGAACCGTACAATAATAATCCGCCGAGTCTTAAAGGACATTCAGCTAATTCCGTGATATAAGAATCAATTGCTCTAAAATAAATAAGAACGCGGCATGTAAATACATTACGTGCGATGCAGCCGATTATCATGACGTCGCGCCGGTATTTCATCCGCATGATTTGGCAGCCAAGCTTATTGCGAAATTAGCCAAGCTTCCTCTGTGTATCTGACGCATTCGTACGTTTAACGTTCAATAAAGCACGTTATACGACGCGTGATAATATCGCCGCGGGCAATTATCAAAGGTCACCAAAAATCCTCGCATTCCCATATAACGATTTACGAGCGAATCCCAATCAACAGCGCATATCGCTCGTCCCTACCTAACGATCTGCGAACATGTCTACGTCGGAAACGCGGCTTTCCGAAACAGCGACTGCCAAAGTGACCGCGGCCGATGTCTACTGCGTCGGTGGAAACGAATGGTATCAGAAGATCGGAGACCACAGTCGTATTCAGACCTGGGTGGTCCTTGACCCGGTTACCGCGAGCGAGTCAAATATTGACCTAACCTGTACTCAGGTCCGAAGCCTGTCTTTACGAAGTCGTTAAAACGAAAGGTCTTCTCGTCTTAAACCGCGACGTCGTTTCCCGCGGCTCGTTACTGTCGCAGGCGAACGGGAAGGCAGACAGGAAATCCGTGGAGGGTACCTCTGGCATATATTAAAATAATGATGAGAACAGTGGGAAATGGTGGCGGCTGCCGCGCTTGTGTCCTTCCACAGGCAAGAAGCCGCGTCGAGTTGAGTTCGACATTTCGTCAGCGGTGAGGGCGTTTAACGACTTAGTTGATGATGAATCGACTGGAGGGAGGGTGTCAATTGCGACGCTCGAGAAAGCTAAAGTAGGTGGGAGTGACTCACGGAGGAAAGATGGGTAAAAGTCACGCAGGGGCGTAAATTTTGCCCTCGTTGCCGTAACACTTACGATGATGGAAGTCGTGGGCTCTCGGCCGCATGGGCTACGACTAATTTGAGTCAAAGTGCGATCGAAGAATTTACTTCTGATTTACGACGGAGTTGTGTTAATCTAGCCTATTCGCGCAAGTGATGAAATCATTTTTTCCTGTAAGCTTTTCTAACGAACTAGGTACATAGGGAAAGTAGGTAAGAGTCAATTAAACGTTGAATAATTTTCTTTCGTTCTACTTCTGATTTACGACGGAGTTGTATTAATCTAGCCTATTCGCGCAAGTGATGAAATCATTTTTTCCTGTAAGCTTTTCTAACGAACTAGGTATATAGGGAAAGTAGGTAAGAGTCAATTTAACGTTGAATAATTTTCTTTCGTTCTAACATAAATCTTGGCTTCATTACAATAACACTCTAAGACGATAGAAGTTATAACTTAGTATCTCCCGCATTGACTGTGACTGTTAACACGTTGACTGCTACGCGTATTTTACTGTATTAAAACCGCAACGGGATGAAGTACTACAGAATATGATTGAATTGTGCAAAATGAAAATAATGCGAAGGTATCGGAAACCAAAGAATTGAATCACTATTTAATATTACTTACATTTTCAAAATTATAAATGCGACCGATTGGGTATATTTTTAATTTTTCATGAGACCTTTTGCGCCGGTCACTCATGGCCACCATGGCAGTCAAAGTGTTAAAGTCACTAAAGTTAAACTGCGATGAAAAAATTGCGTTACAACCTGCAACGTATTTATAATCGAACTCACATATAAGATTGCAGTAAAAAAATCTACTATGTACTTCTATGTCACGACAAATTTCACTATAGATTTTTGTTTTACAACAATTTCTCGGCAACTAGTTTTCCGTAAAAACCAGAAATAAGTCGAACTAAGTGCCGTATGGCGGGAACGATAGCGAACGCTGGCGTTATTTAAGTCGAACGCTAAACAACTCCCTCAGCTTGTTCGACTAGCATCAAATACCGTGAGTCCTAGCGTCGATGCCGCCTACCAGAGCATAGAACGTAGTAGCTGTGAAAAAATTCATTGTGAAGTGTGCTCATGAGGGGGCTTCGAAAGAATAGAGTTCAACTTGAGATTAGTGCCTTGCGGGAGCGTCAATCGATATCCGCCCGAAGTCGGTAAATAACTTTAGGTCAAGCATCCGGCCTCGGATGAGGAACGGAATAACATTTCTCCCCGTTGCTTGCCCGGGTGCAAAAACTACGTTCGAGCGAAGTTTGCTCTCTCGCTCGGGGAACTTATTATCGGGGATTTCAAAACTTATTATCCCGCCGGCTGCCAGTCGCATCGAACTAACAAATAAGCGGAGCAACGACGCTGAGAATCGAAGGAGAGGAAAAACTACATCGCAATCTTCGCACCGACGGGGAAATGGATATACTCGCTACTTGTGGCAGCGATCGATTTTCGATACGATTTATCGAGAATCGACGCGAACATGACGACCGTACGTCGAAAACGACTTAAGTCGTCAATAAACGACCGCGAAAACTTTCCGTCGGTTTTGAGAAAGGAAGAAAAGAGGCTAAATTAACCGGTCATTTAACGATAATGCAATTATACAGTTCTGTTCTTTAGCGAGCCACCATCATAATGCCGTAGATCCCTTCTCGCGTAACACCCGGTCTCGCAGTTTTCTAAGTAATAATACTTTTATAATTGCTGCGACTTTATTGATATCATTATGAACTTCTGAAGTTACAACGTTATACTCTCCTAGCGAATATACGCTAGTTTGTCAGTGCCGTTTTTATACTAGATCTATCGTAAATTTAAAGAAAAAATAAAGGAATGATTATCCGTCTAACGCTTATTTATGCGCTGCCCGATGAAATTGGGTACCACGAGATGGTTTATTTATTCATATTAACGAGAGACTAAGTGCACACGACACACGTAGGATGCACGGCTAGATTACATTGATGCACTCCCGTTAAATGGTATCGGAACATTTGCATATCGATAGAAAATACCGGGATCGATAGGTGAAAAAAGATTTACGTATGGTTATGTCGCATGAAGCGACTGAACCTGTCAGAGTCGCCTACCATATTAACAGGCACGTAAATATTCGAAAATGCTTTGACCCATATTACAATAGAATAAAAGGGTGAATCACAGAAATAAAAACTTTTGATAATGCCGGAGATATATCTGTATCCTCTCTTAATGAAAAACCCAAAATATCTCAATATACCTTAATTTTAGCGTGACTCGACGATCAATCCGTCAAGACAGGAAATGGATAAAGGTAAAAATAAATATCAAAACATACATTTGCTCAATACCGGATCAGACGAATAAGAGAAGAAGTACCCGCAAATGAGCAGTTAGGAAATAACCGTACAATTATCGCTGACCCATGGTGGGCAAAATAGACCGACAGAAAAATTACCTGCGGCGCACTTAACTATTTATCCTTCGCATCCCTCCGACTGGCTGGCCATGAATTGTGTAAAGAAACGTCAAGAATTACAAAGCTTGTCCCAACAACTTATTTCGTACTTCTCCGCGAATTCGCCTTTAACGCGCGAATCCACCGACCGAACTTCCATCCAATGTACCCAAACTCTGCGTTGCGTCAATACAAAGGGTCGGAAAAACAGCGAACTTACAACAGCGTCAGCGGAAATTCTGCTTTCGCCAGTCAGCCGACCGACTAACAACCGCGCGTTGCAAATGCACCACGTAAGCCAGCACACTCCGGCGGATATCGTTGAAATATTTGCGCATCCAAGGTAAACGCTAAGTAAGATCGGAGTCCCGATACATAACGAGGCGCGTAATTTCAAATGCAAAGTGCCGTCCGCGTCAACCCCATCAACCGCGCATCCCATATCCTACCCACCCTTATCCCCCCCACCCCTCCGCCGCGTCGACATCGTCCTATTGACTTTGAATTCGGTTAGCACGCCAACCGATGCGGAATATAAATTTCGCCGGCTGCTTCGGTTCGACGATAAATCATCGCTGAGGCCGAACAAGATCGTTCCAATTAATGCGGCGCATTCTCTGCACCCCTCCACGCCACCCCGTGTTTGGTATTGCACGCGAAGAACGCGCAGCGGGTATCGGTCGAGACAGCGGGGTGCGACGGAAGACGCGCGTTGCAAATTGGCGAAGCGGCACCTGGCGGAAATCGCCAACGGGAGATCGATACACTTTGCGGCAGGAAAATGGGAAGAGCAATCTGTCTGCGTGCATCCGCAGTGCACCTGCGGCTGTGTCGGTTGCGGCGGAATGCGTCTTCGTACTCAACGTACAACGCTCCGTTGCGGGGGAATGAGCTCGGGATCCGATGCGCACGCTTTGCAGCTTCTTTCTTAACACGTTGACTGCTACGGTGGTCACCGGTGACCGACGCAAAAATTTTACTAAGAATGCAAAAAATTCGCAATGAAGCTTATTTGCAGTTTGGAAAGGCAATTGATATTGGAACCGTGCTTCAATACTCCGGCTTCTAACAACTATCAGACCCTGCAGTATTTCATCGCATCGCGGTTCTAACATAGCAAAATACTAAACTACTAAATACTAAACATAGCATAAATGATGATCACCGCTAACCGGCGCAAGAGATTTTACTGAAGATCCAAAATATTTGCAATGGGTAGCAATAACTATTTTATGAATGCAGTTGTTGTTAGAATCGTGATGCGATCCTTTGGTCTCCAATACCTGCAGGTTATTTAAATTTTGCATAATTCAGTCAAACGCTGTAGTATTTTATAGCATCGCCGTTCTAATACAGCAAAATACGCACGGCAGTCAATGTGTTAATACAAAATATCGGAATGATGATCTAAAATATTCGCATTGCGTAGCAATAATTATTTTATAAATGCAGTTATTGTTAGAATAGTGATGCGATCCTTTGGTCTCCAATACCTGCAGGTTATTTAGATTTTGCATAATTCAGTCAAATGCTGTAGTATTTTATAGCATCGCCGTTCTAATTCAGCAAAATACGCTTGGCAGTCAACGTGTTAACGGCGGACGCGTGTCACGTATTTATACGGTGTATTTTAAAAACACAGAACGACATTGTGGAGGGAATGCGATGGATTCGCGAAGAATCATGTTCCGAGGCGATGAGCGCAATTGCGTAATGAGGTAGCTGGATGATAAGGAGACGCGAACGCGTTACAAAACAGAATTGACAAATTTACACCAAGTTATAAATGGCATCGATGTCAAACGCCGAGGGTTTGCTTCAATGAGAATACATAATCCGACGTTTCTAAGAACTGCGGCATCCATCCGTCAAATCGCTATCATTGTTTGACTGCTAAAAACGTCTTGATCGACCCTATCGCACGCGTCACATCGGAGATTCGTCCCGCAGATACGCAATGCCACATTCTTTCTTCCGCGCCAGTACCTTTTACGCATTACCAACCCGGCATCCCGCTAAATAGATCAAAACACTCTCGTGATCCATATCGTTGATCAGCGAGCGAAGTGGACATTGTACGCGGCATTATTCGTGCCCTCGAAAGTCGAGTGAAATATTGAAAGTACGGCATTGGAGGCCTGACGCGCGGGCAGAGAGAAAAGATGGCAATGGGGTAGAGTGCCAGGCCGAGCCAGACACCGAGTCCTAATTCCCTACTGAACGACGTTCGTCGTTTTCGCCCTCTGCCCCGTGCACAAACCATCCCCAACCCTCGCCGGCCCTCTTTCTCAATCACTTTGGCCAGGCCTCAGGGTTGTGTTAAGCAAGCGGGGCACAGGGCGCAGGTCACCGATTGACGATCGAGTCAACGCTCGACTGAACTCCGAGGCTAACGAAGGACACAGTGGGCATATCGGAAAAGTAATATTTCTCCCTTAATGCCGAGGCACGACCGAATTGGAAAGCGCGTGCACAACGAGGCTCCGACACGAGGCTAGATCGATAAATCTCGATATTTATTGACGCATTGCAGGCTAACGGCGCATTCTTCTCGGAACGCGGGTGCCGATTTTTTTTTCAACGTCTCCCTACCCGCTCCCCGCGGTGACAGTCGATATTTTCGCGTGAAAAACAGTACGCGCGTGAGGGAATAACGGGGCGAGCGTAATCCCACTGTGGATTACGCTGGCGCGCGCGGATATTTTTCATCCGCCGACTTTTACTGCCCCGCGCATAAAGATTCGACGACGAAAGTGCGCGGGTCTGAATCTTTCATGCCCGTGCCTTTCACTTTGCCGCGGTGTACGTGTTGCCGAGTGTACGTACCTTTAAATCTGTGATGTACGAGATGGGACAGAATTTGGACGATGAAAAATGTCTGCGGCTTTCAAGTGCTCGCGTTCGCTTATTGAAAAGACTAAGAGATGAGGCAAAGTGTAATGAAGGGGTGGAAAAGTTGCTCGGCAAGCGACATTCGAGAAAGTCGAGAGATGGAAATACCGTACGAGCACTTTGCGGTCGAGTGTTAATCGGCTGTATGCTGGTCTGACTGGCCTCTCCTTCTCATTCGTCAAGAAGTTTCCGCCGCTTAAAAGCCCTTGAGGAGTGAGAATGTTGGCACGACTGAAAAATATTTTATTCGCCTTCACAAGATAAAAGTATCGCTACGTATAGCACTTTTTCTGTTTCGTCGTACGAATTGCTTCATTCGTCTGTGTGTAGACAATCTAGTATTCCATGTATTGTACTTCTATTATACACGCACGAATTGGTTGAATTAATATGTCTAAAGTAAAAATTCCAACGAATTGTATAAAAGACGACTAGCACGTGTATATCTCTAACATCTGTCTTGGCAATATCTTGCAATGCTCGTTAACACTTTGACTGCCATGCGTATTTTGCTGTATTAGAACAGCGGTGCTATGAAATACTACAGCGTTTGACTTAATTATGCAAAATGTCAATAATGTGCAGGTATTGGAGACCAAAGAATCGCATCACTATTTTAACAATAACTGCATTTATAAAATAATAATTGCTACCCATTGCGAATATATTGGATCTTCAGTAAAATCTCTTGCGCCGGTCAGCAGTGACCATCACGGCAGTCAAAGTGTTAAAAGAATAATTTTTGACGAAACTCATGCACGAAATACCTGACGCGGTGGCGTTCCTCGAACAATTTCCATTTGGTGCGCGAGAACTTTAAATATAAACCGGCCACAAAGTTCAGCCAAACATTCACGGTGTATTTCCACGTCTCGGCGTGAATCGCGAAACAAATTTGCCGATAACTACTTAAAGCGCCGTTCCGTCAGCAGCTTTCTCTTTCCTTTCTTCCAACTTTTTTTCTATCGAAGATCTCACGCTCGCCAATCGTATTCCGCTCGCTCAAATACATCGCCCGCCAAACAAGGTCTACGTTTTCTCATGAATTAACAAGGCACGTCACGGGCTTTTAATAAAAGACGTCGTTTGGAGTAAATCGATTTTGTCAAGCGCGCGAGCCATCGCGCTATTCGTCGCTCGACTTTTAAATTTAGAATTCGATTTCGCTCGATGCCGCTCCTCTAGAAATACCACGCGCAGACAGACGAGTCGCGAAAAGGGGCACCTTAAAAAACGATGCTGGCTTTAAAAAAGCCCGAAGCACATTTGCGACATACCGCGTCGGCGCTGAAAGATTGACGCAAACTCTCTGTTCGAGCTTAAAAGACAAACGGATCAATCCCGGATTTTTTTTCAATTTCCGAACTTTACTGTCAGAGCACACGGTCGGTGCGTGACTTTTTTAAGATCTGCAGTCGCTCCTACTTCACGACACTTCGAAGATTATCAGTTTGACAGGTGAAAGAGTAATTTGATGAGCTGGGAATTTAGAACACGCAGCTGAACAAATGAAATGAGCTTCGCGCAGAGAGAGGGATGTCTCTGATTGGGGCCTATTTTCTAAATTAAAAAATTTCGTAGACCGCGTATTGGCGTGGGCAGGCGAGCGCCAACCGCTCTTCAATTAATCTTTCAAATACCCTTTGCGGGGAACCGCGTCTTCCAACTGGAACACGCCAGTGCCGTGCATTTAAGTAAATTGAAGCGTAAGTTGATTTCAAGGTGGAGAAAATTAGTCCGAGAGCGCGATCTTTGACCTTCGAACGTCTGCAAGATAAATACGCCCCATACATTTTCCGACAGTTTAAAATATCAGTTTGCCATTTAATCTATGAACGAGCTAAGGCATTTTCGAATAGATCAATCCTAATTGCATTCCTTAAGTTAAGTCGCACAATGGGGCTGCTGGTTGAATATTAGTACAACTCGATTAAGTTCATTAACAGCTTCTATTGACTGGTTTATGAAGCAACGTCAAGCAAAAAATTAAATGAACTCCGCATAAGCATCAACTTTTTCGAAGAGTAGTTACGTAAGATACATATTCATTGTCTCTATTATATGCAAACGAATAAATCGTCCCAATTTCTCCTAATACCACCGACGAGATTTCAAATAATTTGTATTATCCATATCACGCCACCCAACTAACTTCGTCAAATGCTTTGCAAATCCGAAATCTACATGACCCCGCCAATCCCCAAAGCGTTCAAACATCGTCCACTTCCCGCCGAATATCACTCGTACCTACCAATCTACCGAAATCCATTCTCATCGATACAGTAGCCGGATCAGACTCGAGATGAAAACCCGTACTTCGAGAATGGCCACGGAATTAATTTTTTAAAGCCACGTCCGCGTTCCCGATCGGAGAACTCAGCGTACGTCCCGCGCTCGAAAAAGAGTAAGCATAAGCGAAAGAGCAAGATAGGCAAGATACGGACCGTTCGTGCCAGAGCAGGACGGAAAGAAAGAGAGCGGGACAAGGGAGAGAAGTAATGATAAATTCATGGAATTGGAAATTCCACGCTGAATTTTTATGCCGGCCGAACACCGGGGGATCCCATTTATTCAGGCACTTGACCTCATCGGATTCTCGCGGCGGATGCAGCGTCGTCCTTTCGATATGAGAGTAGTGCACGGTGGCAATGCGTCGGGAACCACTGCTGCAGCCGCAATGCAGCGTGTGCCGGCTAAAAGAAAAATCGTTCGCGGCGGAAGCGCCGAACTTTGTCCATTTTCTTCTGTTACACTTTCTTTTCGGGCTCCTCCCCTCTGTTCCTCTCTCCCTGTATCCACGTTCTTGTTACTCTACTTCTTCTCTTCCCCCGTTCGCAATCTAACGCGACGTGCGTCTCTGGCGGTGAGAGATACGCGGTGGAAAAGACAGGGGTATGTGCTTACAGGCGAGGAAAGGGAACACGAGCGATGCAAGCTCCGCGTTTCGTAAAGATGATGTATAGCGCTCGGTCCAAGCTGATATCGGCTTACGGCTAGGATGCTTACTTTCGCTCTGCGCTCAGCACCTTTTCCCCCCAGATGGATTTAGTGCGTCGACGTATACTAGAAGGATGTGGGTTTGGGTACCGTTGAACTTGCGGACTGTGCGAGAGCGTCATTCCGCTATAAGTCGTGACACCCGGTAATTTAGAGTGCTTCGAAGCAAACAACGGGCGAAAACAGAAAACTAGAATTTTCGTGTGGAGTGTATGCGAGCTTAACACGTTGACTGCTACCGTGGTCACCGGTGACTGCAAAAGGTTTTACTAAAAATGCAAAAATTTCGCAATGAAGCCTATTTTCAACCTTGTAAAAGCAATTGATATTGGAACGATGCTTTAATACTTTGGTTTTTAACAACTCTGCGTTACTTTTATTTTGCACGATTTCATTATACTCTGCAGTATTTTATCGCATTACATTTCCAAATGTACTAGACCGCATTCTTTATCACATTGACTGTCACGGTGACCGGCATAAAACATTTTACTAAAAATGCAAAAAAAATTGCCAATGAAGCCTATTTGCAATCTTGTAAAAGCAATTGATATTGGAACGATGCTTCAATACTTTGGCTTCTAACAACTCCGCGTTACCTTTATTTTGCACGATTTCATTATACTCTGCAGTATTTCATCGCATTACATTTCTAAGTGTACCACACCGCATTCTTTAACACATTGACTGTCACGGTGCAAACATACTAAAACGGTACTAAACATGCAAAAATTTCGCAATGAAGCCTATTTTCAACCTTGTAAAAGCAATTGATATTGGAACGGTGCTTCAATACTTTGGCTTCTAACAACTCTGTGTTACCTTAATTTGGCACGATTTCATTATACTCTGCCGTATGTATTTCATCGCATCGCGGTTTTAATATCGCAAAATACGCTTGGCAGTCAACGTGTTAAGTGGCGTTTTGTGAAGGTTTGGAATTTCGTCAGAGTGCGGCAATGTGCGGATTGGTATCTCGGTGAGATGTGGACATCTAGTTCTTTCGGAGATATTCCTTGATATTTGTTCTTCAAGGGCGTCACGTGCGTGACAAAAGGGCCAGTGGAAACATTTTTCTAGCTTTGTGCGCTTGAAAAGGTCGCGTGTATATACACGGGCCGGTAGGATGGAGAAAGATAGATTGACCCGATTAGATAGGAATCTGTTGCAAAAGTCACAATAACGAGCGTAACGAGCACGGGTAGTAATAAATGAAGTGCCTTCTCTTACATGAACATTGTATTAATCATCACACCATCAGGGCCTACATTCTGACCCGTATACTTGCCCCTCTTTCTTTCCGCGACTTGCATTAAGGTCAATAGTTGCGAAGATTTTAAATAGTTTTGGTTAGCGTCACAAAAGCTCGATCCAAGGTAATGTTGCATCGCTTAGCACTGAACTCTGACGAAAGATATTCGTAATAAGGCATAAAAAGCCCACGCATGTACCAAGAATCCACGTTAATCGTTGTCGGCGAATGATAAAACAAGAATAAAGTCGCCGGTGAACACATTGAATAGGATTCGTCGTAGAAATTGTCAAGTGGGTTAGTTATAACGCATTACAGTCAACAACATTCTATTAGGTATAACTAATTCATTGTAACTACCGGCTGTAGGACATAGTCCGTCATCTATAAGTACTCGATCCACGACAGAAACGAAACATTTGCTTTGCAACGGGAAAACTTTGATATCTATGCCCGTCCACAATCATCGATACTATCTTTTCTTCCCATTGATTTTTTACCCTTAGTATTTTCCGCCGACAGTAAAGACGAAATTTGCGTTTTGAAAGATTGCTTCGAAAAACTCATTGAAAATTATGATCAATGTTCCGGAAGTTCATCCCCTGATCGGCGCAATGTCCCCGATTTTCGTCCGAAACTCGTAAACGTTCGCACGCGAGCTCTCTTTACACGCGTGCCTTTACAACACCGTGCCAGGGAGAAATCTGCGATCGTCACGGCGAATGAAAGCACAAAGATTACCGAAGGGTGTAAGAAAGGGGAAACTTAATCGAGCGGCACTCGCGTTTAGTAAGGGTCCGTCGGCTTCGATGCTTTCGTCACGCGATGTTCTCGGCAGAATAGCGTAAATAGTCACGTGCAAGTCCTCCGACATACACACGCGACAAGTCGCATTCAAACGCGTGCAGCCGCGCATAAATGCACACACCCTACAATCCGTGACTCTATAAGCACATCCCGTTAGGATCCGCGTCAGGGAGGCAATGGATTCATACCATGTAAGGGTTTACTCCGATCTTCTTTGATCTTCATTGACCTCCGCTGATCTACGCTAATACACATCCACTTCCGTCGGAATCGACGTCATTTACACCGGGCCATACTGTCGCACATTTGCACGTAACGCCGTACACGCCGATAATGGTTACCGACACACACGCGGGTCCGGGGTTCTCTACTAAATTAGCGTGCATTCGCAAGTAAACGGATCTACGCGTACACGAGTAGGCAGTCGTTTGTACACGGTTGTACGCGTGCCGGTGCAAGTCGTAGGGTTAGGAAAGGATAGATTAACCCGGTTAGATAGGAATCTACGGCGAATGTGCCGGCATAATAGACGCAGAGGAGGGTAGTAGGCGCAGGTGGCGGAGGGGTTGCAGGTGCGGGCGCAACCCCTTAAACCACCGTCGGCCTCTAATATCACCCTCACCTTCTCTCTACCCCCTTGCTACTCCATTACCGTTGCTCCTTCTCCACCCACGCCCCCCGTCTCGACATCGTCGGGGCCGGTTGGTGAGCGTCGTATACACCGGTGCACAGTGATTAGCATCTTTTCATTTCGTTTTACTTTCTGGCACGTCGTCCAATTTCTGCTATGCCGGAGATTTATGAATATTGCACCGCGCGGCCACGGAGAGCCACGTATACGGAGACGCGGGGGTGGGCAGCGATGAAAGGGTGGAAGGAAGAAAGAGAGCGGAAAGACGTGGGGATGGAGGAAGGAGGAAAAAGAGGCGAAGGTGTGAGCCGTGGCACGACCTTTTCATTCTTTCCACCGGCACCATACCGTCGTCTGCCAACGCTTTAATTATTAATGTACACGTGTATGAGCAAACTCGGCGCGCATCTATATGCTGCACGTGTGTTTTGTACGTCCGGCTAGGGTGACTGCGCCGGTTGTATATGTGTCCCGATGCAGTCCTGGCGCTCGTGTCCTTCCGCGCCCTCGGGGAGACGATTTTCGAAAATTGGGTTAGCGGGAGGAACTTCTACCGACGTTCTCGGGTTCCGTCAGCGAACGGGTATCACGAAAAATATTCCGACGTACTCTTCCGTGACATCTAATATTTACCTACATTGTCGCACATATGTACATATGCACATTGTCGCACTGCATGCGTTCTCGAATAGATTCTAAAGCATCCGGCCTGTTACTTGCAGACGTGTAAGCGGACAGGTGGAAACGGATTCGTTCGTGGCTTTTACGCGTCGTGATTGAAATAGTCGAAAAGACCCTCAAATTATTGCCGGGCTAATATTAGACGTGCAATTTCGGTGCTCCGGATACCGATCGTTCGTAATGTGATTCGTTATTACCAGACGAACCCCGATATCGTCTCAGCGGGTAGGCGAGAATGGGCGCAGTAGTAAGAGCCAGTATAATCAGATGCTGGAGAGTAAGTAAGCCAGAGAGAGAGAGGGAGAGAGAGAGGGGAGCACGACTAGGATTGCGTATTTCGGGGCGTGAAATTTACAATTACAGTAGCTATGCGCCACTCAACCGATATCTCGAAATTATCATTTAATCCAGTCGCGCGCATCAGGATTAGACGATGAAATATTGAGTCTCCCAAAATTTCTTACCCTCGTACTTAATCCGCAAGAATATACGAGTACACGTACGCTCGACACCGACGAATATAACCCACCACAGTTCCCTTAATCGAATCGCTAGATGAGCAGAAACGGGCAGAAGCATTTATTTTCGCTTTTCTTGCCAATTATTATAAAATGCGCCCAACTGTCGACCCAGAAAAAGCGTTCGTATAAGAATGGCGATAACACGACCGTTTCAAAGAGGCTTTTGTCGTTCTCATCCGCATTCGCTCTGTATTCCGCGCGAGTTCCTGATAAATTTTGCCTCCCGCGATGTTTTTTCCGCCAATTTAGCCGGCGATTTAATGTGCCGCATTTTTATTTCAGTCTCTTCGCGAGCGATTACCGAGACGCGAACGGCCGCCCGGAAAATCGTCATGGCGCGAATAACGGGAGAGCAGCTGGTCGTGAAAAAAACTTTATTCCCTCTCTGGCCCGATACGCAAAACGACCCTCGTCTCTCGTGCCCGGACGAGCACTGCGGCAATGGCGATCTCGAACCACGGCAAACGCACAAACGGGTCACTAGCTCACGACTCCCGCATTTATCGTACAATTCGAACACACTCGCATCCCGCCCGCTCAGATAGAAGATGATAACCGTGTCATGCGAATAAAGGCTTCCGGCTATCGAGCCATCGATCTCACTAACCGTCCCTCAGCCTATCGTTATCGCGATGTACTTCTTTTTTTCGGACGGCGCGGTAGGACGAGATCGAAAGGGAGGACACCCGCCGTGGATCCGGCTCCGTAATCGTTTTCGAATACATCAAGGGCAAAAGACTCCCCGTCGAGTCGTTATTTCGGCAAAAATCTCTATAGCGCGCCGGGAGCGTGTAATTTTCTGGCCTCCCGTTTTCTGCCGATAACGATAGCCACTTGATCGATCGCTGCGAGAGAGGGGACATAAATTGGGGACAAATTGTCGACGGCGACGGTTGATCGGCATTTCCTCGATCGTAGTCAAATAAATCACGCTGATTGTGCCGCATACTTCGGAGGCCTATGATAATGTGTCTGGGAGTGGCCTGTATTCGTTCCGACAACGATACTGTGCGGACGCGATAGCGTGTGCCTCGTACGGAATTAGATTTGGGACGCTTCGAAAATGAGGTCTTCAATTGCAAATCGAAAGTACTATTTTTATCCCACGAGATCGTGATTACGCTTCGATAGTGCGAGCACGTGTCTTCGTCGGTGTAAAAATTTCAACTCCAGCGCATCGATGAAGTGGAGATAACTCGGCTAATTTTGTGATACGCCTAATTCCATCGTGCCACTAACTATCTGTACAGTAACTACATCGAAACATATTTGTTATCGGAAATCTTTTAGCGTTTCCTAGTGGGTTCTTCAGATGCCGTTGATTTCTTGATATTGGGGAATTACTTAAATTTCACCTATTATACGGAACACGTTATCTTGTTCTTAAAGAAGAAAACTGGAGAATTAACGATGAATTACGGTGCATCTTTGACCTGAAGACGCTCGAACAAGAGCGCAGAATGTAAAGTATAATTTTACCTTCTCCCCGCTCATTAACGCCGAGGGTGTCGGGATCGGATCGCAGCGAACATCTAATTTCACGCGAATGGAGCGAGAATTATGGTCTGCGATATCAAACTTCAGCGGGCGCCCCTGCCCTCAGCAGTTTCCTCGATCTATGCGGCTCCCTTAATGATGTACCATCAATAACGACTTTAACCGGGAGCGGGAGGAAGCGTCTTTGAGCATCGGCAAGACTTAGTGTTGACGACCCGCAGCGCTAATGGCAGTTTTAAACGACCAATAATAACTACCACGACAATCGGATCCAAATGTCACCATTATTCATAGCACTATGCCCGTACGAAGATAAATTGCCGGCGAATTTACCCAGCGAAAACTTTAAACTCGTCGTGGAAAAGATAGAATAAATTTAAATCTTCTTGGTGCATAAATCGGTATTATTGGAGTTCTGCGCGCTTTCGTCGCTGACGCTTAAATATCCGTTTAAAAAAATAGTCTGTTCGCAAATCTACCGTCGATCGACGTTTCGACGTTTCTTAACACTTTGACTGCCAAGAGTATTTTGCTATATTAGAACCACGATGCGATGAAATGCTGCAGAGTATAATTACATCATGCAAAATAAAGGTAACGCAAAGTTGTTAGAAGCCAAAGTATTGAAGCACCGTTTCAATGTGAATTGCTTTTACAAGATTGTAAATAGGCTGCATTGCGAATTTTTTGCATTTTTAGTAAAATCTTTTGCACCGGTGACCACCGTGGCAGTCAACGTGTTAAGGATCGAATCATTCGAAAGGCCTGCATGATGATTTAGCGTGCGAAAAACTGTTACGATAGACGTAAGTATCGGATTGTACGCGCATATGAAAACTGCGTATATATACGGGAGACGGTCGCGGCGTTCGAAAGTTTCAAACATTCTGCACGTACAATTAGATCCCACTTTCCAGAGTGTGGGTGAAACACTCACACTGCATCCCGGTGCAGTGTACTCGGCGCACGAAGCATACACACAGTTACGATTAGCGGCGCGCATTGATTCGTTCGCCGGATGAAAAATAGTCGGGCAAGGGAGGAAATGCATAATTGTGGAATCGAGCGTAGTTGGGTCACGGGTCCTATTTTTAGTCGGGTCTGATTGTGAGTTCAAACGAAAGCAAAGGCCACCTGTGTGTGCCCAACGTTCGCGTTGCGTCGTGTATGCAGCTTCGCAGTCTGCTTTCTCGTCGTCTTTACTACTCGCTGTTTATCGACTCATCTCCATCTTTCCGTGCCTTTCTTACGTTTCTCATTACCTTCCTTACATTTTTCTTTTTACGTTCACCTCAATGTATCACATTACCCTACCGTCTTGCGCGTTTCTTTGTTTTTACTCCTACTCCGCTTTTCAGACTATCCTGATCTTTTCCACTATATCTGTATCCCCTATCGTCTAGCTGCAGAGCATTCGTAGCGATGCCCGAATTTTCAGAGCACGAAGTGCATACGAAATCAGAAAAAGACGAGCTTTCAAGTGCTACCGGGTGTTAGTAGTATTATCAAAGTATATGCGTCGTGCAAGTGTATTGCATTAACACGTTGACTGCCGTGGGGGTCACCGGTGAGCGGCGCAAGAGATTTTACTGAAGATCCAAAATATTCGCAATGGGTAGTAATAATTATTTTATAAATGCAGTTATTGTTAGAATAGTGATGTGATTCTTTGGCCTCCAATACTTGCACATTATTTACATTTTGCATAATGCAGTCAAACGCGGTAGTATTTCATAGCATCGCCGTTCTAATACGGCAAAATACGCACGGCAGTCAACGTGTTAACACAAAATATCGGAATGATGATCTAAAATATTCGCAATGCGTAGCAATAATTATTTTATAAATGCAGTTATTGTTAGAATAGTGATGCGATTCTTTGGCCTCCAATACTTGCACATTATTTACATTTTGCATAATTCAGTCAAACGCTGTAGTATTTCATAGCATCGCCGTTCTAATACGGCAAAATACGCACAGCAGTCAACGTGTTAAGCTACCTTCGCCGTCAACTGGTGCGCTGGGTGTCGAATGAATTACTAACGGTCCCTATTCAACTCTAACCATCCCTATGAGACTGCAATAGCAAATCGTGCACTCTGGCCAATTACAGAAGAAAACATCGCGGACGGCGAGGCGTTTGGTGTGACGCTCTAAATACTACGCCTTGCACTTATCAGATGAGTGGGCGCAAACATTGATAAAGAACGGGTGTACAACACTTGCAGCTGATGATTTTGCGGTATCAACTGACAACGATCAAGATTCGACTCTCACGATACTTCCGATCTGGGTGCCGACAAGAATATTTTCATTACGGATGCCTAGTCTTGTTTTACACGCTTCAAGCACGTTGTCACCTTGCGCCGCAAGCTGATTAATACCGAAATCTGCGGGGGAATATCAACAATAAGAACGAGTGCAAACAGGTTGTATTTAAAGGCGCACGTTAATTTGGATATAACCGAAGAAAGTTGCAGACTATTTTTAATACCATCCCGTTTGTCGAATGTCTCGTGTCTGAACCACTCTCTTTCTCCCCTGCACATGCAGAAGCCTCCAGCACGTGACCAGGCAGTCCGTTTTGATCCATTGAGTAGACATGGTTATTCTTAGCGCAACGACAGAAGCTGCGAAAACGTTGATTGTCAAACACGCCAAGTCGTAAGCTAGTTCCGCAACCATGTTTGATACACCGAAATGGGAATTGCGCCGCAAAACTTGGAGAGAAACTGGATAATGGGGCGATTGAAAAGTCAAATCGAATCTAAGTTCGGCTGTCGGAGCGGGGACGCGTCGAAGTTCACGTTTAACTCCATCGAAGCGTTAAACAGTTTTATCGTCGTAGACGGCTGAATGGACGAATTATTTCGCGGCGATCAATAAATTTTCGATAACCACCTCCAAGGAGCCTCTTCATCTACGTGAGACTCGATCCGACGCTTTTTTCCGCGATTTTTTCCCTTTGTACCATTCCGGCGCTGTCGTGCGCTTCGTACATTGTGCAGACCCTCGAACTTCTCAAGAGAAAGAGTGGAGAAAGAGAAGGCGGAATATTGCAGAATGCCCTGCGTTTTCCCCGGACGAAGAAAGGATTGGAGAGGCGCAAAGCCCAGGGGAAAGAAAAAGAGGGTCTCTCTCAATACTGGCCTAATACACTACCGTACACGACTTCCCTTTTGTTATTGATTACAAAATAGACGCACGGCAGAATGTGTAAGACGATTGCACGAAAGACGAGACGCGTACGTTGAAATTTGCAGAAGTAAATACTTAAGTGTCTGCGATGCGTATGCAATGTTGCGCAAAGCGAGAAATGACGTTTTCAAATAACTCAAGACTTTTTAATCGTGCCGATAGCGTTGACGGGTGATGCGTTTAAGCAAAACTCAGCGCCGAAGTGAACCAGCCGAATGCCCTCAGACGGATGGTGCGTATTTTTACCTAGACTTGGAATTAATTATGACGCGATGACGGGCATCGTCTCCGGAATAATATAAATACACGTTCGACTTCCCACGATGTCGTCGTTTAGACGTGACCGGTGGCTGAATCATCGGCGTGGCGAAACAACTGCCTGAACAATAACTAGGACAATGCCGCAGTAATCGAAGCGGGGATTCAACGCGCCCGAACTGCATTAAGGTGATAAGAACTTACAATCCTGGCTTGACAGTGCGTTCCACTGCTATGCTTAAGACAATTAGTTTATCAGTGAACGTAAAGTAACGCTAACAGTCCGAAACCTGCAGTAGTGACAGATCCTATGCAAAATTTGGCAACAGCGGAACAGTGAATGCTAACAAAATTGCCTACGCGTTTTCTCTGCCGGTGCACACGCATGTTATCGGCGAGCTTCAAATAACGCTGACAATCAATTTTTGACAGGGACGGGACACACGACAAAGAAACTGACTGGATTGGTATGTTGAATTGGGAGAATAGCCGTGTCCTGCGCACTAACGAAGATCTCTGTGTCCCGTGATTGACGCTTGTTCGCACTAACAGAACAAACACACAGCGTATGTTACCATTGTTAACTCTATTATCACGGAAATTACGACTTTCCAACGATATTCTCGAGACTGTGATAGCGTGTGTTTAGCATGACTGTCACAATATCTACTTAACAGATAGGCATAATCTCGTGACACTGAAAAGTTGTACCCGCAATTAAAAACATTTTCATGAAAATAGTAATTAACAACGTGAACTAAAATAATGTAGTTTTGAATGCAGTTGAGTTTCTGTACGAAGTATTTGCGAGCGTGTTTTCGCATTGTTCACAATATTCTATTTGTTAACGAGCTGTTCCCCGCATTACAATCAATTTTGGATAACAATCGACCGCTGTTAATATTCATCACCGACGTTACGCGGCCCGCTGACCTCCATAACTAAAATTCGATCTTCGATCTCAGGTGCATTGAGCTTGAATCTGTCGAACTTTATCATGCAGCAGTTAGGCCTAGAGCATTAAGCCATATTCCCCGTAACTAGTCGCTTGGCTTATCGTTAATCCGGCAGCTTTGACGCTGAGTAAAACCGCGCACACTAATTGGGCTATCAGTGAGACAATCGTGCCCCAAAATTGATCATATTCCTTTGCGGAAGCAGGTAATCTACGCGGAGAGGCTATATGCGTCGATGAAATCCCATTACGTTTAGTACTTCCCAAATAATTATAGGTATACGTTTGATATAGTCCCACAGAGACAGCTGAAGCGCGGAATGGTTCACTGCAGGGTACAAATTTCCAATTGATCACCTGCGCGTCTCATCTGATGACAATTTACATTGATTAGTTATTTCCTCTACTATTCCCGACAATTTCCCAATGTAGCGTCACAACACTAAGAACATTCGTTCTTTTTCGGGTGTTACCTGCTGCAAGAGTAAGAAACAGAAACTCGCAAAAACATACAATTTACATTGATTAGTTATTTCCTTTACTATGCCCGACAATTTCCCAACGTAGCGTCACAACACTAAGAACGTTCGTTCTTTTTCGGGTGTTACCTGCTGCAAGAGTAAAAACAGAAACTCGCAAAAACATACGAGTGCTACACGCTTAATTTCATACATTTCGAAAGGTGAGAAAAACCGCGCAATACCGTAGAACGGCATGATTCTAGACGAGTTGTGCAAAGTGCGCGGACGTAAATAATCGTCGAAATCGCATGTCGCCGGGGTGTAGAGCCATGCGGAGGAAGAAAAGGATCGCCCGGTCGCACGAGACCTTAGTAGGGACTTTTTTCCATCTGATCGGCTTTCCGATCACAGGCCAGGGCACACATTCTGCATTCGCGAATAATTGCATGACTTCTGTACCGACTAACCCCTTTTCCCCCACCCTCGGAAACCTCCTGCCACACTACGCCGCGGATTTTGCTGCATGAGGGTTAGCGCCACCGTCATGAGGCCGTCCAGAGTCTCGTGCTGTTCAAAGGAGAGCGAGTGAATTCTGTTTCTTGGGCCGAAGAGCGTGAAAAAGCGGAGACGCAGAATGATTCACGTACCCTTCCGTCAAGCGGCTTGCCAGGATAAAGCGCGACGCGGTTCGTACATCAATCTCGTCGACAAGACAACGACGCGGCCTGAGAGGGATGAAAAAAGCGAAGACAAGGCGTACAGATCGATTCGATGGGTAGATAGCGGTAACCTCGCGAGAGGACGGACTCGGGATTTACGGCACGGACATAAATCATGTCCACGCGTCTTTTCGCGGGGTTGAAAGTGCTCGCTGCATAACGGACCGCTTTCTCCCCTGTCTCCGAGAGTTGTGAGACGCGCTCGGATAAAGGACCGCCGTTTTTGCCCGTGATACACGACCGCGCTGCATCTCTGTTTTGCAGGGGGCAACGTATAGGCGTATACGCGTAAAAGTAGCTCTTGCGGGCATGCAGCAAGGTGGACACAAGACAAGAGACGAGGGTGGGATCGATCTTTGTCATCGAGGCGTTATACTAAACACTTACGAATCCCTGAGAGTGCGAACCCAGTCGCTGTCTCTCCGGCCACAGTGTCCAGCTCGATGGAAAAAATTGAGGGAGCGTAACGCGGTGTCGTGCGCGGAGCGAAAACTGGCAGAGCAGGACGCCAGGAACGAGACGTATCAACAAACAACAGCGACGACGTTTTTGCCACTTGGTCCTTCCTCTTCTTCGCCTTCCTCCCCTTCGGTTACGCCGCTCGCTCGGTCCTCGGCGTCCTATCCCTCGGCATCCGCATACGACGTTCTCGGCAAGTTTCCACGCAGCGGTCGCGGTATCTGTCGTGTGGTGCACCACCCGAACAAAGCGGAAGGAATCGAGAGGAAGCTTTCTCTCGTCCTTGCGTTCAGCCTCTTGCGCAGGGTTGCATCAGTCGCGTCACGAGGATCTGCGGACTCGGGACGGTCGACGACGTGCCGGAGTGCGGCGATGACAACGAGGAAGGGAACGACTGTGACTGACGGCGAGACGTAGTCGCGAGAACGATGTGTGAGCAGAACAACCGCGTTAGAGAGAAGTAGGCCGGTTAACCGTTCAGGCCGCACTGACGAGCCAAGCCGCGGCTAGTAAGGGTGAACTGGCCTGGCATCCCCTCTTGGGCTCACCCCACTCCACCACCCTCCATCGCACCCTCCTCTAGCCTCCCTCTCGCACTCCCGGCAACGACGCTTGCTTACGTCTCCTCCTCTTCGTCCCTCTCCTTCGCGACCCGACTCTGTCGCTCTTTTGTTGTCTCTCTTTCCTCTCCCGCTCCTCTCTCCTGCCTCCGTAGATCCTCTCCTTCCCCCTACACTTTTATCTCCCTCGCGGGGTCTATCGTCATTTTTCTATCTCTCTTCGACTGTGCCCCGTCGTTTCTTCCTCTGTCTCTATCTCTCTATCTTGGCGTTCCGAGTTATGCACCTGTACGTATACCTCTCGTGGCTTTACGTCTTTCTCTCTCTGTCTCTCCTTCTTTGTTCTCTCGCCATGGCTTTTTCTTCTCCGACTCCCCCTTCGCAGTCTCACTCTTCGTGCTTCCGTACTTCATGCCCGCGTTACGCCACAGCGTTCGGACGCTTTTTGACTATTTTTAGAGAGCGGGATTGTAAAAGGGGAATTAGCGAATTAATAGCGATGGGGGAGAAAATGAAATAGGTGCGAACGGGCAGCGGACGTGGAAAAGCGTTCACCTCGATATCTCACTTTTACGCGCCACGCTCGTCGAGGCGTGTTTACCTCGATAATTCATTTCTGCGCGTTTTACCCTCGTTACGTTTCTTCCCGTAGTGATATCGCGGCTCTGTTATGCGCAACGCGTGAGCTTTCCTATGTGTCTCCATGCATTCATTTACGTCCATCACTCACGGGGTTGGTTATTTTTGACCGGTTCCGTTCGGATGATAGAAAAGAGCGGCTTGCTCTATTTTTAGATTTACTCACTATTACATACGGACGTACCACCGCGCTCCACGCCGGTGTCTTTTCTCATTTGGTTTATTCACCGCACGTTTTCTATCTCCATTCTAGCACGCCTGTGCCTATGCAACTTCTTCGCAACACGATACCTAATCGTTATCCGATATCCGAACCTACAGATCGGATCAGTAATTTCGGACCCCTAAAAAGTGACCTTCCTTCGAAATTGTCCAATGTTCAGCAGTAAGCGATACAACGCTGTATGCAAATCTGATTACGCCGAGAATTTCACTTGGCCAAATTAATGAATAAATTGGCGCGCGCAAAGTGCGGCAAGAGGCTGCTAACAACGGGTTGCGTATTATTCGGAATTTATCGCGGCCGGAGTCGAAAAACGAGTTTTAAAAAGGTGTCGCGTAATTTAATGTTAATTTCCTGACAGAAGACGCGGCGCGCGATAAAGGACACCACCTCCCGTTGTACAGTTAGTTGCGCGGTATTCATTACCCTTCGTGATTAATGCCTCGATTGTCTGTTAAAGTGACATTGTGTGCACGGTGATAAAGTGGCGCGGCGCACGCGGCGCGTAATTAATAATTCTCTCCCCCTCCGGACACTTTGTCTTAATTCCGCCGCAGCCAACGGCGTCGTCGTGTAAGCGAAATCGTACCGAAACGTCCGATGTTTATTTTTGCAGCCCAAGTAGGAAGTCGTTTGACCATCTGAGCGTGCCATTATTTCCAACTCGTTACATTTTAATATCCCCATGAGCGAGGAGGGTACATCTTCGCTCTTGCCGAGATAATGACCGTAACCAGTTCAACCCGCTAAAATTTATCGACGACACACCGATGTCCGATGTAACAACGCCAGTTAAGTGGCCTATTTGAATTAATATCGCCAAGAATGTATATATCAACGAGATAATGATGTTGTCGACAGGAATGTCAACAAGACAGATTGTGGGGCGCCCCAGCGAAGGTAAAATGTGACTACGTTGAAATAGTCATATGCTCAATTACTCTCAACGCCAGTAATTTGATGTCAATTTCCCAACTGCGAAGACGATCGTCTCTGACGTCAGTACCTAAAGTTAACGAACACCGCGATGTTATCGATTGGTCGAATCGGTTGAAGTCTCGTGGCACGCGTAGAAGTGTCCAACTATGTAAGGTTCCTCGTGTAACACACGTGACCGCATTATCGTCGTTACGCATCATTACATTACGTTACAATTATCATGGCCGTAAACAGATAGCGTCGTGCACCGTACGCGTCGGACTTCCGTATATGTTCATGCCAGTGTCACTAGTTGAACGGTCGCGAAGGTATCCCATTGCACGTCGCGTCCGTTTTCTTTTTTATTAAACTCGCGGCCGAATAATCAAACGATTTTTCGATAACGGACCTGATAAGAGATCTCGGCGATCAGGTGGGTCGTGCCGGTATATATATGACTGACGATCAACCGTAACAACCAATGCGTCGAGACTACTGCGCGACGGATATCGAAGCAGTGAGTATCCAAAGATATCTTAAATCGGTGCGTAGTGAGATAGACTCGCTCAGAGTGATGATGTTCGCGACGCGATTGAACTACGAAATTTATTTGCCCGATCGATCGTGCTCGCCTAGGTACGCGATAATCGTACGAGCACGTGACAAAGTCTGAGGGTCCGATACCTTCAGCTTCCGACGAAAAATCGATTCGAAGTTGCTTCACGGCGCAGGTGTTGTCGGTGTTTTTCACACGTCTAATAGCCCCAAGTAGTGACAGGAATCCGACTAACGCATGTCGACGAACGTGTAAAAATAAATATCTGTATTTTGTGTTAACTTTACGCGCCGCATATCATATGTAACCGTCAAAGTTTATTGCGTTATTTCTTTCACCGTAGGGTATGTATACATTTTTATTCGAGCGTCGCTAATCGTAATTCCGATTTCAGATTACTACGGTTTTTAACGTATGCATTCTAACTGGTATAAAATTGAGTTACTTTTTTAAGTAGACTGAAATCCGCCGTTTATCTAAGAATCGTTAGTATATACTGCCGTGACGAGGTCGTGTAGACAAAATTAGTTGCATATGGATTTTACACTAATTATGTTTCATACCAGAACAAAAAGCATTCAAGGTTTTGTACGGCGTGCACCGCGACCGATATCGGATTTTGAAAGTTATTATAAACGAAAAGAACTGTTTTATTTTAACCCGTAATAATCTGACACACATGGTGCAGTGTAGGTAGGAAAAAATCTGTACGAGCATATTTCTGTCAATAACCAACAAAGGGTTATGATCTATTCATGCTTCAGCGAATCGTGCGCTATATAATTTAATCAATTAAAAGATCATAGCCGACAGATATGGATTAAAAAAAAAGCAGCACGACAGGGCAAACTTCAAACCACGTGCACTGATTCGTTTCAAATTCGACAAGCTGTTGGCTTATCGTCGTATGTATTACTCAACAGCTATGAAATTTGAAGATGCGATTAATCATTGGCTTTAAACATCACAAAGTTGTATTAACAAAGATCTTTGTCCGGCGATATCTTTATCTTCGTGATTTCGACACAGTTGCACGTTGAAGCTTTCTGTATTTCAAACTCTGAACGATACAAGGTGTTCTTTATTTTTATTGCGTCGCATTAGATTACAATCTATTTAAATCCCCGAGACCAGGTTGCTCCGATTATTGGGTAAAATCAAAATCGTAATCAATGATAATGATACTGATAATACATACCAGAGTTTATCTATTTACGTCCAATTACGCGTAATCGATAAGAGAATTGATCGAAATCTTCAGAAACAACGAAACTCGAACACAAGTAAAAATAAAATATGGGAAAAATATATGGGGCATAAGAACGAATTATAAACTGAGTAAATACAATAAAGAATAAACAACGATGTGTAACAAAAGTGCAAGAAATAACGCATGCTCACGTTTTATTTCAGAAAAATGAATCCTTCACTTGTAATATTCGCAACGCTCCTTATCTCCTGCCATGCTTTGGCATTTGGAGGAGATAATATGGAATGTAAGTTAAGAACGCCTGCACTTAAATTAACTACTTGATCTATTGATTATAAGAGATATTTTAGTAATGAAACATCTTCAATTATAGATCCATACAAGAAACATGGATATGCCGAGTCCCAGTTAAGGAGATTCCTGGAGAATTTCAAGCAAATTATGAAGACAGGAAATTCAACTCTCGGACTACCTGTTCTCGACCCATTGCAAGTTGAGCAACAAGCACTTAACCTACACGAAGAACTAGTCTCGTAAGTGTTGTTTCTCTAAAAAAATCCATGAAAGCAATATATATATTTGAAAGCGATTATATCGATACTATTTCAATTTGATATTAGAATGGACGCTCTCTTGACCAACGCAAAGGTCGATGGACTCTCCGAATACCAGATTGAAGCTGCAGATTTTAGCTTAATCGGTATCCGAATTTCAATGGGTCTTAACTGGGATGAAATCGCGGCTAAAACTGGCTACGCATTGAAAGGAATTGCCGCTGATACTTTCCCGGTCTATGGTCTCGGCGACATAAAGTAAGTAAAACGCAGTAGGAAAATTAACTTGCCCCTATACACATACTGTCGGAAGTTATTTTTGCCCTGAAAATAATCAGATTCTAACTTCATGGGTGACGCGTAATTAAGCCATTGAACAAAGTAATTCGAATTAGACTACTTATTATGCAATCGACAGTTTACGCGAAAATAATTATTTAAATCGTTGAGCAAATTTTTGACGTCGTAATACTGGCTCAATCTGCCGAGAATTTGATGTAAACGTGGATTCATTCACGATGGATACGGAACACCCACGCGTTATTCGCGGACTGTAGAGCTCTGCAATCGGTATTTCTACCCACGGCTGGCAACCTATCCGCTGTAGTTCACGTCAAAGTCTTGTTGACCGCGTGCTAAACGCGAAGAATACTTTTGTTTGCTTGACTGACAACCGCTACGCAATTATTAAACCGTTGGTACAAAATTGATCCACAGGATTTCAACCCTATAACACATCTTTACCTATATATGCACATACAAATATACACATATATTTCTACAGTACGTATAGAAGTATATACATACGTATTTATGAACAAGTTTGATATTTATGTATGTATATATGTATACATGGTTACATGTGTAGAAACACGATAGTTTCATAACCTTTGTTAATCCCACAAATTCCAGCTAAGCACATTATTAGCATGCAGATTCATTAGCCGGAATGCTATTTTTAATTCTACTAAAAGGGTTTTGTCTGGGCGAATTTTCCAGAGCTAAAGTTAACGGCGTACGCTTCGCTATTAAGCTTGGTCTGTCGGTGAAGGACTCTCATCTCTACGTGAAATCCCTGTCGACGGAACTCTCCATGAAAAAACTCGACGTAAGTTGCGACGGAGTCGCTCCACTTTCTTCACGCTAAAGTATTGCTACGAAAATAGGTCCGTCGGGACCAGAGATCACGATAAATCTGGCCGATCTGTAGATTCAGCAGTAGATTCAGCTATGAACTTTCCGCGCAAAATGTAGAATATTCTCAGATGCATATCTTCGTTTTGAATTGCAAATAGTTTACATACATCATTCGTGAACAACGTGCGGGGAAGAAGTTATGATTTCAATTATTGCTATCGACGCGAATTTTACGAACGGCCGAGCGTTATTAGTTATCGATCTACGCGAAATTGAAACTTTCGCTAAAACGATAGCGCTTGGATGATCGGCTTTGTTCGCTCGGCGAATATGCCGTGCCTCAAATATTGTATTACGATATAACCCCTAATCTCCTATCCATGCGCAGTTTAAAGCTACCGGATTGTACGATGACGAGGAGCTTTCGGAGATGCTGAGCACCATTATATCTGATCTGGTACCGCAGCTGCTGAACGACTATCAGGACATGGTGACAGGAATGTTGAACAAGATGCTCACCGGCGTGCTCAACAATTACCTGAGCACGATGACTATACATGATCTGCTCGGTATCATCTCGTAATTCTCCAACTATCGTACTGCTCATCGTTTCGAAGCTCACTGTACAAAACTGACATCACACATCACCCTTACATTATTGTTCAACACGAAAAATACACAAGCGCAGTTGTCTCAATAAATGAACAAATGTAACATACGAAATGCTTGCTTTTCCTAGCCCACTTTTGTCAGCAACGTAAGATTCACAAATTGCGTGGCTACTTCTTTGAAGATCGAGCGACCCTAGAAATGTTGATGTCTAATTTTCCTAGAATATCAACCCGCTTCCTTCGCAACGAGCGTTGCAATTCCCTCGACAAACCCATGCGATTCGAACGCTGACCGATAAATTCCCGGATTTTCTTGTCTCCTCTTTCACTCTATCTGCCGCGCAGTATCCTCTCGCAGGTCACCGTGTTCCTTTTCCGGACTAATTTAGGGAGGATTCTCTAAATCCTTCGAATACTTTCAGCTCCCGTAATTAGTCGAAAATCGATACAAAACCCATGCGACCCAAAGACGCGGTTCGGAGACCGTCCATTTTCGGCGACTATTTCCTGAAGAGGCGAGTTCGGGCCCTTCTTGTTCGGCACTAGATATCGATTGTGCAAAAAGCGAGTTCCGTGTCCGCAAATTAAATCGGAGAATCAGGCGAGCGTTTTGACGACCGATGAGAATTACTAATTCCAGACCCAGACAAATTCTTGAAGTTGTGGCTACGAATCGACCATTCGAGTCCTAAATTCGAATTTTTGCAAAAATTATATTTTTAGAACAAAAATGGAAGTTTAGCTTCCAGGGGAATATGTTTAGGCGCCACGAGTTCAAGAATTTGTCTGCGCCTGGAATTAGTAATTCTGAACATCCATTTTTGTTCTAAAACTATAATTTTTGCAAAATTCGAATCTAGGACTCGAATGGTCGATTCGTAGCCACAACTTCAAGAATTTGTCTGTGTCTGGAATTAGTAATTCTGAACTTCCATTTTTGTTCTAAAAATATAATTTTTGCAAAATTCGAATCTAGGACTCGAATGGTCGATTCGTAGCCACAACTTCAAGAATTTGTCTGCGTCTGGAATTAGTAATTTTGAACTTCCATTTTTGTTCTAAAAATATAATTTTTGCAAAATTCGAATTTAGGACTCGAATGGTCGACCACCCATATGTAACAAAATGCGCGCAATACGTGATAGATACATAATAAAATATGTGTATGCTCGCGGTATTTTGATATTCAGATAAAAGGGACTGGTTTCCGCAAACTGCAAGTTTTGTCTACTCTTAGTTGATTTAGTCGATGTGCACCACTGTTTGCAGTGAAGTCTCAGAAATCGAACAAATCTAAACGAGCGGATATCCTAACGAGTGTTTCACGTTTCCGCGTTCGCACAACCCTGCTGCACGCACGGTGCGATTTCTCATTTTTATTTCCGCAGACCGCGTCCTTCGCATTGCGTGAAATAGCGTCGAATACCGTTCGTATAATACAATATTGCGAAATAATTACGCGCTCTCGCAGCAAAAAGTTGCATGAAAAAGCCTCCCTAGCAGCGGATAATAACAGACCCGGTGGAAGTAATTTTCCCGGAAGGAGATGTCTCAGAGTCTCGCGCGTTCTGAGAAATTCGCACTAATGTTTAAAACAAGAAAGTCGATAGGACGACCGATCGACCCAATGCTAATTACATTCGGGAAGTTAATGTTAAAAACGGGAAGAGTGCGGTGCGCAGTGGTCCATGTACAGAACAGGTTGTTTGATTTTATACATGAAGGGGACGTCGTACGAGTCGAACAATCAAAATCGATCGTTCGATGCTTGTAATGAAAAGGCTCGTATAACCCATATGCACATGTACCGATGCATATGCACATTTAATTGAAATTGCATTGAAAATTATGCTAATTCGGCAGAGGCAGGTCGGTTTATACTCTTGTGTCGCATTACGTGAAGTGATTGTTGTATGAAGTAATTCTGTCACCGTTATTTGTTGCAAGTAAAACACAGATAATTGCAAATATTCAATCCGAGCGCTCAGTGAAATCCAGAGTGACTTCAGAGGTATTTTTTCTCGGCTTTTATTAACTAAAATTGCGAATTGGGAATTAAACGAACCGACTCGAGAAGTTCTCACATAGTCAACATGCTTCGTATGAGTTTGACGTCAGACGTCTTCCCCGACAAAGTTTGACTTTCAGAACGGATCGGAGTTAATATTGATACACACGAAAGTCTCCCAAAGGTAATGAGTATCCAAATTTCACGCAGCTATACCTGATTCCAAATTATGATAACATCGTTATAAACACAGCGGTTTCTAACAATGAATATGAAAATAATGATTGCCCGATAATAATCATTACAAACCAACAACCCCAGACAATCGTCATCGCAACCGTACAAAACCTCGGAAACAAAAATTCGTCCCGACATTAACATCGCCCGCGTCCAACAACCCCGAACGGAAGCCTCCCATAAATATACTAGGATCCAGCTTGTCCTATTCGCCTCTTTATTCTCTCTCACGCCGGTGTACCGTAAGTTTCACGAGAAAGACGGTGACGTAATGCGATTAGCGTAACGTTACTCCGCGTGTGCATCGAGCTGGCCATCCACACACGGCAGGCGTGTGCACACATGCCATACAAGTCTGCCACACATGCGACTGCATCGTGCTGCATCTATGGATTACGCGAGCGAGTGCTAACGAACGTATCGTCCAGTTCCAAACTGGACCCTACCCACTTCCCCTTCCCGTGCTTAATCCAGCCCTATCTGAAACTGACCATCGTCCTCCCCGTCCTCTTCCCTTCTTCGCCGTCCGTATCTGCCCCCGCATCTCTCTGTCCGCTTTATCCTCTGCCCGTTCCCACTCGCGACTCCGATGTCCAGCTGCTCCCCGTGCAGATATGACCGTCGGTCACCCGGTACGTGAGTCGCAACGAATGCGCGTAAGTGGCGTGCGTCCCGCGTAATTACAGATTCCCGGTAAAGCGAGGAAAACGGGTAACATACCGCGAGGCGTTTCTCGTTTCCGCTGAGACGTCGATATCGCGGGGAAGAGAAAGAAAGAGAGAGAACGACGTGCCGGGGACAAAGGTTCGACCGAAGCTTTTCTGGTACAAAACGCCGCGCGCTCAACTATCGGCGATACCGCGGACGGGCTTTTTCGATGCTCGCCTACCGAGAAACGCCGCGGTCGGCAGCGAATTAATACACGCGCGTGAAAACGGAAAAAGGAGTTGGACATGCTGACACGCGAAAAGAGGCCGGACGGGTCTTATCGCTCCGTGCTTCGTTTATCTGATGCCTGGTTGTTTTAAGGCAGGAATGGACGCGCGATTTTCACGGCGCGCGATCCCGTGGCAGGCCGAACGTGCGTACGCGTGTGACAGGCGGATAGTGGTTGGCGGAAACAAATTAATGAGGGGAGAGCGTTTCCGTTCGCCGAACGAGAAGCGGATTCTCCGATTATTTTGAATGACTGTTATTACAGCGCGGTTATGCAAAATGAAAGAGGAATGCCGCAATCCGACAACTGTTGCAATCGGATAATTCTTTCACTTTTTAATGGCACGCTTTGTCGCTTTCGCGGAAAAGTAAGGGTGTGCAATTCGTTTGTCGTATTAATAAGTAGGATCGAAAATAACACAGTTCCCGCACTGAAGTTCGTAATAATTTAGAGATGTAGCCAAAAGTCTGTGGAAACGGGATGAAGACTACACACCATGCCTATTCTACAGGGATACAATTAGTTATACTGGCGAATGAATACATATTGCACGAGAAAGCCGTACACGGCTGACATGCCAGTCAATGTGTTAATCTCCCGCATTATCGATCCAATTGGATAACCGACTATCAACCTTGTAACAACCAGCGATTTCGCCTCCTACAGAGCCACAGACAAGTTATTTAACGATGTTTCGCCATAACTGCACCAGGCAGGCACCATTCCGCGAAGCCGCGCGCCAGTTAGGATTTCTGAAAAATTCCGATTTCCAAAGCGGGCCCAACGTGCGCCAAAGGAGGAGATCGCTTACACGTACCGTCATTTGCACCGAGGCCGGTGAACGTCGCGTTTACAGTCGTGTAAACACGGACTTTTCTGCCTCTGCCATCCGACATAATCGCTGCCACACGGCACGAAAGGACTGACGGCAGCGAGAGGCTTAATTTCCCAGAATGCAACTCGGCGACAGTCGAGTGCAGCCGCCGCGACTGAATGTGTGCCTAATCGCAATCAGTGATAAAACAGTTTCGCGGAAAAAAAACAAAGGGAAACGATTTGTCGCATGCCGGATACCGAGCTACGGGAATGAGGACGAATCTCACACACGCTGGCAACGCGTCAAAGACTAATTACAGTCGTACGTCACTTTAACGTCACCTTTCGAAGACGATATCTACCTGTAATTGGACAAAAATGCGGCGAATCCCTGACGCGATGCGATAGAGCGCATTCTGTACCAAAACGCTTGAAAGTTGCGGGACTATTATTAGAAATGCCGCACGCGCGGAATGAGTTCGAGTCGCAATATAAAGCCATTGGGCGAGTTATATGATATAACGTCAATAATTTTGTGGACAGGCATTTTCCAGGAACACCTTTTCATCGTTAAACGAGTCACATCCACGTATACGTAAAAAAGTGGTCTTGCGGACGAGGAAAACAATGCGAGGAGGAAAATATCGGTGAGCGAAATCAAGACAAAATTATGGGCAGAAATTAGTCACGGCATCCATGCTAATGCGACGGTGAATTCCATGTGACGGGGAACCCATCTCTCATCTGACGCGCATCGACCACTTCTTCACCCGCAAATCATATCAGCTCGGAATCTACGTTGACAACTTTTCCGCACAAGAATGAATCCTCTGTCCTGATGGATTAATCGAAAATCTCTGAACTTATACTTTGCCAACCGTGGTCACGCTTCCAATTAAACAATTTTAAAGAGATGAAGCGTAATGATACCAGCGTGAGCCTGATCCAAACAAACTTTTACTCAAATAATTATTTAAATGAAACTCTCTTTTAACTGCCTCTGTTATCCCAGCGTTAGTGTTATTTTAGATATAATATGCTTTGTCAATAAATTATTTGAGCATTCCGGTACTCGCTATTACTTAATCTGAACAATAAAAACATGTGACGAGCTCATAATTTTTAAATTATTTAAAAAAATGTGTACAGTTTCGGAATTCGTTTCGCCGAGTTATTTTTTGAAATTACGTTATTTGTACTTTCATACGAAATGCTTGTATGCACACTCGCGCAAAACATTATGCTCTATATAAAAGAGATTATGAATACATATAACAAGTTTTATTGTTAACCGCGTACGTCGTAAACATTTGAACTGCAATAACGCCCGATAACCGGATACTAAATGAATCAGCAAACCGCGATGATTGCTAAAAGCAAATCTACAATACTACCGTCATGTGAGGAAGCAAATGAATAATGATGCTACGTCGATGACTGAACGAAGGACGCAATTTGTATCTATATCTGTTCCTACAGGTACCTGAATTGTCCATTGATGTATTTTCAACACGAATAATGGGCTGGTGCTTGTTTGTAATACTACGAAACGTATATGTTGTAACGCGACACGCAGTTCTGTATATCGAACAAACGCTTAATACCTCGCCACTGTTTTCTTTCCTATTCGGAAGTCTGATGTTTATTTTCGAAGCGAAGAACGCCGGCCAACAAAAGAAACATAAAAACGGTCCGCGGCTCCTGCCAGCTGTATTTTGCTCTCTACTAACGAAGCACAACACAAACACGTAATCTCGCAAGGTACAGTAAAAACGGTGTGGCGAACTTGTACATTACGAATATCAATGATGCTTTTTTCGAAAATGTGACTGTTTTATCAACATAACTGTCGCAACGCAAAGTTTCACCGCTTAAGGCGCTGCATAGCGTCTCTAGATTCTAGTACAAGATAACCTCGTCATTGCAACATACCATAATTTCTAAATATATTAAATCTCGACATTATTCAAAATATCGTTCAAACCCGAGTCCGCTCGGCACATCTTTGTTAACGACAGCAAAACGAAAAGCGTGAATATCCCCTAATAATTTCATCGTCAGCACAGTACATCGTCTACATACATAACCACAAACAAAATATTTTTATCCGCAAAATCTACTTTTATCAACTGAATCTGCTTTATCCGCGTCGCCGCCAACTAATGCGAACCGCAAAGGGATGTGCGCTGCGTGTCGAAAAAGATAATGCCAACGGTTCGCGAGATTCGTTTCATTGCTCCCTCAGGTTTTGTTTGCACAGAAATGTACACGACACTGGCATTTAGCGGGGCAATTTAGCGCGGCGGTACGTGTTACCGTAATCGTCAACGCAAAGAAGTATTCTGGAGGTATGGTTGCAATGAGATAACGCTATCTGCACAATGTTGCACGGATTACGCAATGAACCGCTGCGTCAAAATGTGAAACACAGAAATTTGCACCAACCTGTTCGTGATGCAACGGTGGCGTGTAGAAAAATATGGCCGTTGACGACTTCTGGCACCCTGGCTGGATGCTGCAATCGATTGCCCGGATTACCCATTGTCGCTCACCGCAATCTTGATTGTCGGAACTGCACAAAGAAGTACTATGTTACTTAAGACATTAGTATCTGAGTCATCGCCTGCAACGTTCGAAAATTCTGAGAGCAGCGTGCCTACCTGTGACAAAGTTAACCTGTCCATCCGAACGTCGTGTGTTCCGGAAGAATTCGTGACCTGCCAACCTGACTCGATGCTGCAATCGATTGCCCGGATTACCCATTGTCGCTCATCGCAATCTTGATTGTCGCAACTGCACAAAGAAATACTACGTGTTACTTAAGACATTAGTATCTGAGTCATCGCCTGCAGCGTTCGAAAATTCTGAGAGCAGCGTGCCTACCTGTGACAAAACGTTAACGTCTGTGTTCCATCCGAACGTCGATGTGTTCCGGAAGAATTCGTGACCTGATTGTCCAACCTGAAATACTCGATGCTGCAATCGATTGCCCGGATTACCCATTGTCGCTCACCGCAATCTTGATTGTCGCAACTGCACAAAGAAATACCATGTGTTACTTAAGACATTAGTATCTGAGTCATCACCTGCAGCGTTCGAAAATTCTGAGAGCAGCGTGCCTACCTGTGACAAAGTTAACCTGTCCATCCGAACGTCGTGTGTTCCGGAAGAATTCGTGACCTGCCAACCTCACTCGATGCTGCAATCGATTGCCCGGATTACCCATTGTCGCTCACCGCAATCTTGATTGTCGCGACTGCACAAAGAAATACTGTGTTACTTAAGACATTAGTATCTGAGTCATCACCTGCAGCGTTCGAAAATTCTGAGAGCAGCGTGCCTACCTGTGACAAAGTTAACCTGTCCATCCGAACGTCGTGTGTTCCGGAAGAATTCGTGACCTGCCAACCTGACTCGATGCTGCAATCGATTGCCCGGATTACCCATTGTCGCTCACCGCAATCTTGATTGTCGCGACTGCACAACGAAATACTGTGTTACTTAAGACATTAGTATCTGAGTCATCACCTGCAGCGTTCGAAAATTCTGAGAGCAGCGTGCCTACCTGTGACAAAGTTAACCTGTCCATCCGAACGTCGTGTGTTCCGGAAGAATTCGTGATCTGCCAACCAACGCTACAACGAACCGTTACTCTCAGCTTTATCGTCTTCGGACCGGTGCTATTTCATATACATAACAATTAAGGAAACCGTACTTACCGAGTCACTGGTCTCTTCATATTTCACGAAAAGCATCCGTGCCGAACCCGTCAAACCACTCTCGGGCGCGAAACTACACTCTGAACTCAGCGAAGTGGCGGGAAAGAAGATCGACACCAACGTCCGGTCGAATGAAACTAACCTTCAATATCAAATCTGACGCCGTGAATATCAAGCATCTTCTTCCGAGTACGACAGTTCCACTTCTCAAAACAGGTTGGCACAATGAGTTCTAGCTACAGACACACGTATTTGTTGGAGAAACGGCAAATATGTAGAGATGGAGAAAGTAAAATCAGGCGAACGAACCTTCCGTGTCAGAAATCGGTTAGCGCGGGTGACGAAACGCGTCGGTGTGCGGCGTTGGGGTGTGTGGGACCGAGTCCGACCGAGGTGAGCCGACGTTTGCCGAGGCAGCACGAGGCAACAGGCGGCCCATTTCAAACCCTGTGGGGAGTTCTCAAGGCGGTGAGTTGACAGTAAGCCGCCGGCATCCGAAGCGTGAGTGTCGCGTCTCGGTTAAGAGAGCTGCGTCGGACAAATTCGTTTTTCCAGTACAATGAACGCGGGATAATACGCTGTCTTTCCAACGCGCGGCACCCGTGAATTCGCTGCATCGTCTCTCGCACCGAGAATCACGTGACCGTGGTTTTTTCGGAGCAGATCGTTTTCCCCGAAGTACGCGAGTGCAGGTTAGGTTTAGGTAGAAGTTTTAGTGCGTAGAAAATGGACGCTGATTGATTGTCCGACGGTACACGGCGGCCGCGGTTTCTTCTTCGGTTCGAGGCGTCTCAGTCGACGATGACATAAACGAGTAGTCCCGGGCAGGCGACTGAACGGAGCGAAAATCTGTCGCGTTAGTCGAGCAACGAAAGAGAGCCGGTGTGTATTGTGCGCGCGCATAAGTGCTATTTGAAATACCGGGTAAACACGCACTCTCTCTCGACAGTGCAAAGGCTCGTGTTTGACGACAAATATCAAACAGTCTGGCCAAACGTTACGGACGTTCGTCGGAGTGAGAGTACGCGGGAGTCGCAGTGAACGGCGAAGGAAAAGGGCGGAGGAGGAAGAAAGGGGGAAAAAAGTGTAGGAACCCTTTTCTTTGAGTGGAAACGCCGCCCTCGTGCGCTGAGCGTGGGAAGATAAGAGATTTCCATCTTGCGACGAATCGACGGCGCCCCGTCGAATCCGAGAATCGTAAAACCGCGGAAGATGTGAGGTACGGAAGTGAGGTTAGGTACAACAACCGTGTCTCCAGGGGGTCAGTTCGTATCGTCCGAGTGATTAACCTAAGTTCGACGCGAGGGAAAGATGAAGATGCGCCCGGAATTGTTCGTCGCCGTGGTGGCGTCGATCCTGTTCAGGGTCTGCGCAGGAAACGAGCTGAAGGACTACTGCTCGATGCACAAGTTTGATAATTTGCCAGGCGGCCTGAGGTTCACGAAGGAAGTGGTCACAACGGAGTACGCCAACGTGGGAGCGTTCAAGGCCCTGCATTGCTGCCTGCGAGGATACAGGAGCATAGAATGGTAAGTGGCACGCTTCTAATTTGAGGTTAAGACGCACGCAGCGTTTCGCCGAACTGCAAACGCAGTCACGCTTGTTCTTCGTATATTTCCGATTCGGAGCCGGACACAAGTCAGGCTCGTGCGATACGGTCGAAAGATTCTCGACGGCGATTTTGAGACGCGAGGTGTTATATTCGGCGTGTACGAGGATAGGTAATGTGAGCTCTGCGGGATTTCCAATCTTTTTCTTTCCCGTCGAACTGCAAACGCAGTCACACTCGTTCTTCGTATATTTCCGATTCGGACCGGACACAAGTTAGGCTCGTGCGATACGGTCGAAAGATTCTCGACGGCGATTTTGAGAGGCGAGGTGTTATATTCGGCGTGTACGAAGATAGGTAATGTGAGCTCTGCGGGATTTCCAATCTTTTTCTTCCCCCGTCGAACTGCAAACGCAGTCACGCTCGTTCTTCGTATATTTCCGATTCCGACCGGACACAAGTCAGGCTCGTGTGATACGGTCGAAAGATTCTCGACGGCGATTTTGAGAGGCGAGGTGTTATATTCGGCATGCACGAGGATAGGTAATGTGAGCTCTTCGGGATTTCCAATCTTTTTCTTTCCCCGTCGAACAGCAAACGCAGTCACACTCGTTCTTCGTATATTTCCGATTCGGACTGGACACGAATCAAGCTCGTGCGATACGGTCGAAAGATTCTCGACGGCGATTTTGAGAGGCGAGGTGTTATATTCGGCGTGCACGAGGATAGGTAATGTGAGCTTTGCGGGATTTCCAATCGTTTCCTTTCCCCGTCGAACTGCAAACGCAGTCACGCTTGTTCTTCGTATATTTCCGATTCGGAGCCGGACACAAGTCAGGCTCGTGCGATACGGTCGAAAGATTCTCGACGGCGATTTTGAGACGCGAGGTGTTATATTCGGCGTGCACGAGGATAGGTAATGTGAGTTCTGCGGGATTTCCAATCGTTTTCTTTCCCCGTCGAACTGCAAACGCAGTCACGCTCGTTCTTCGCATATTTCCGATTCGGACCGGACACAAGTCAGGCTCGTGCGATACGGTCGAAAGATTCTCGACGGCGATTTTGAGAGGCGAGCTGTTATATTCGGCGTGTATGAGGATAGGTAATGTGAGCTCTGCGGGATTTCCAATCTTTTTCTTTCCCCGCCGAACTGCAAACGCAGTCACGCTCGTTCTTCGTATATTTCCGATTCGGACCGGACACAAGTCAGGCTCGTGCGATACGGTCGAAAGATTCTCGACGGCGATTTTGAGAGGCGAGGTGTTATATTCGGCGTGTACGAGGATAGGTAATGTGAGCTCTGCGGGGTTTTCCAATCTTTTTCTTTCCCCGTCGAACTGCAAACGCAGTCACGCTCGTTCTTCGTATATTTCCGATTCCGACCGGACACAAGTCAGGCTCGTGCGATACGGTCGAAAGATTCTCGATGGCGATTTTGAGACGCGAGGTGTTATATTCGGCGTGTATGAGGATAGGTAATGTGAGCTCTGCGGGGTTTTCCAATCTTTTTCTTTCCGCGTCGAACTGCAAACGCAGTCACGCTCGTTCTTCGTATATTTCCGATTCGGAGCCGGACACAAGTCAGGCTCGTGCGATACGGTCGAAAGATTTTCGACGGCGATTTTGAGAGGCGAGGTGTTATATTCGGCGTGTACGAGGATAGGTAATGTGAGCTCTGCGGGGTTTTCCAATCTTTTTCTTTCCCCGTCGAACTGCAAACGCAGTCACGCTCGTTCTTCGTATATTTCCGACTCCGACCGGACACAAGTCAGGCTCGTGCGATATGGTCGAAAGATTCTCGACGGCGATTTTGAGAAGCGAGGTGTTATATTCGGCGTGTACGAGGATAGGTAATGTGAGCTCTGCGGGATTTCCAATCTTTTTCTTTCCCCGTCGAGCGTGAGTCACAGGCTCGCTGATGTCAGTTAATTCGGACGATATACGCGCGTTCTTTCTCTCTCACTCTTTCAGTCCCTCTCTGTCGCTCTTCACGGGAGTCCGGGAACTGACGCAATTACTTACGATCTGACAATTTCATCGAACGAATCAGGAAGCGTTTAAAACCTTAACGTTTCACGCTCGTGAACCGGATCGTACCTGCTCCGTAATAAACATGCTCAGAAATTCGTGTTACGGGTTGCGGCCCCCCTCTTACTCCCTCGGTATTCTGCGTTTAGAGAATATAATGGACTCGAGTTGACCTTTTGTTAACGGGCAGGTAGGTACCAGTTTGACAACGAACTGCTTTGTGCCTGCGATCGCGTAGCGGCTCTTGTGTCGCACGAAAGGATTTCAAAAATCCGAATACGAGTTGTTACACCTAAGAATTTTACGCATGACAGGCCGCTGACAAAGGATCACGTTACCGTCGGAATCGCGGGGCATGTTTCTCGTTATACACACGTTACGTTAGCAGCGGCGCGTGAAATTGTACATTCTATATTCTATTTAATAATTTCCACATTCTGGATTTTATGTATTTTTCGGCGTTGCGCGCTTGCTTCTGTTAAACGTTGGATTTTCACACTGATCTTGACGAGAACGTATTTGAGAACGTTTGATTAAAAATTGCATCATCTTATCGGCTATTTGAATTATTCAAATAATGCAAGTATCAATGATTTAATGTAGTCTGACGCATAGCATGTTATATTATTCAAATACTCTAAATCAATATGCAAACAAAAATATTCGAATTTACTGAATATCGGAGTACACTCTAATGGTTGAATATTGAAAAATTTGGCAAATAGTTCGTCCTAAGTCTGAGAAACGTACGGTGCCAATCACGCGTTCATTGTTGTAAATATAATAGCCAATGATTCGAATGATCTTTCACGATATCGGCGCTCACTTGTTTACTTCTCGATAAATCTAGAAGGGTCGGCGAAGGAACAACAAAGGCAAGAAGTGACTGCCTCCGGGGGGTCGTTCGTATTTTTGAGAATATCTTCGACTGTCAAGCAGCCTCTTGACAAGCCACAAAAGCGTGTTACAAAGAAGTACCTTCTTAAAGCCTCTTGCCTGAAGACTCCGATTTTTTTGTATACATTGTAATTCGTGAATAGATGGCCAAACTGTTGTGAGATCTTATTCTACTGAGTTTCAGTTTGTCACGATATTTTGTAGGAAGAGTTTTCTACGAATGGTCATGTTAATGGAAACTTAATGTCAGAATGAATTCCTTGTACTCCCGTACACACAATTTGACGTTTCTTTTTCTGCGGGCAACTATCCATGTAAATGAACCCGTTGCCGGTTAGCAACAATGAAGGTCTCTCGCTCGACTTTCCTTGTTTTACGTACACAACACAGTCCTCAGGAGCCTACAAAGTTTACGTCGCATCATGAAATTTCTACTGCTGGCAGCCGCAGCGTCAAAAACACTCATACGTTATCGAACTTTTCTCTACTTCAAATATTTGTGCAACGCTATCGACAACTGAACATACCAATTGTTCTATCTGAATTGTATCGCCACGACGGAACATTGGATAAGTACATCGAATAAGAAGACGTTTCTTGCGGAGAATACAGGCTGTTTTTTGCATTTCTGAGATGACCAAAATATACCTCCTGAATTATCGACAACCGTGCTTTCCATATTCTATCGTTGCGATAAAACACTGTATAGGTCGCTCAAATAAGAAGAATATCCGTGTTTAGAACACACAACTTTTTTTTTAATCTCGACGTGGCAACGAAAGCTATTGGCAACCAAAATATTTGTTGCGAATTCATAAATTATGTAGTCTGTTTTTATTTACTAACACGTTGGCTGCCGTGGGGGTCACCGGTGACCGGCGCAAGAGATTTTACTGAAGATCCAAAATATTCGCAATGAGTAGTAATAATTATTTTATAAATGCAGTTATTGTTAGAATAGTGATGCGATTCTTTGGTCTCCAATACTTGCACATTATTTACATTTTGCATAATCCAGTCAAACGCTGTAGTATTTCATAGCATCGCCGTTCTAATACGGCAAAATACGCATGGCAGTCAACGTGTTAAAGCATTTATTGAAATCTTCATCTCACAAAGGGTCCCCAAAGCTATTGACCGGACATATCGATGTTTCTTTCCAAGTCGCATCGTCCCGATAAAACACTGGCCAGGCAGACCGAATAAGAGTTTTCGTGCTCAGAATATAGGATATTTTTTTCTCCCTTAAGGTGACCAGAAAGTGTCTCCGAGCTAAGCCCAGCCTATTTTCGAATTGTCCTGTATACCTACCTCTCTCGAGTGCGGTGCTTTATTTCTCGAGGATATGCCGGGACCTCATGAGCCCCCATTGTCCGACGGCGGACTTGCCCAGGTGTCAAACGGTATATTTGTTCCTCGTATTCATGAGAGTGACCCGCTCGAAAATCCGTACTTGAAAAACCTAAGCCCTCACGAAGTGAACGAGCCCGTGTCCCCCCAATCTGGCGGTCAGCACCTGTTACGTCTCTATCGTGTGCGTGTCCGTTTTCCTATTCGTGGAAGAAGATGCTATTGAGGTCAATAAGCATACACGGAATCGCGCGGAATTGCGTGCGGAGCCGACGATACGCTCCAAAGGATATCGTGCGTTGGTCAATTTTGATGATGCAAGCGGTGGTTACGCAGACGGTTGATTCAATGTTAGATTCCATTTTAAAAGAATATTTCATGCGTGTGCATTCGAGTGAATTATTGTTAGTTGGGTGCCGGCGATAAGTATCTTTGTGCGGGTTGAAGTAATCGTTAAAAGGTGGATTTTTGTGTTTACCCACAACGCAGTTGATGTTTAGTACGAATTTTCATTTAACGTAGTAATGTAATGCTGTGTTGAAGCAGTAGACCTAGTCGTTACCAAGACATTTTGCTTAGTTTCTCGAAAGGATATCGTGCGTTGGTCAATTTTGATGATGCAAGCGGTGGTTACGCAGACGGTTGATTCAATGTTAGATTCCATTTTAAAAGAATATTTCATGCGTGTGCATTCGAGTAAATTATTGTTAGTTGGGTGCCGGCGATAAGTATCTTTGTGCGGGTTGAAGTAATCGTTAAAAGGTGGATTTTTGTGTTTACCCACAACGCAGTTGATGTTTAGTACGAACTTTTATTTAACGTAGTAATGTAATGCTGTGTTAAAGCAGTAGACCTAGTCGTTACCAAGATATTTTGCTTAGTTTCTCGAAAGGAGGATATCGTGCGTTGGTCAATTTTGATGATGCAAGCGGTGGTTACGCAGACGGTTGATTCAATGTTAGATTCCATTTTAAAAGAATATTTCATGCGTGTGCATTCGAGTGAATTATTGTTAGTTGGGTGCCGGCGATAAGTATCTTTGTGCGGGTTGAAGTAATAGTTAAAAGGTGGATTTTTGTGTTTACCCACAACGCAGTTGATGTTTAGTACGAATTTTCATTTAACGTAGTAATGTAACGCTGTGTTGAAGCAGTAGGCCAAGATATTTTGCTTAGTTTCTCGAAAGGATATCGTGCGTTGGTCAATTTTAATGATGCAAGCGGTGGTTACGCAGACGGTTGATTCAATGTTAGATTCCATTTTAAAAGAATATTTCATGCGTGTGCATTCGAGTGAATTATTGTTAGTTGGGTGCCGGCGATAAGTATCTTTGTGCGGGTTGAAGTAATCGTTAAAAGGTGGATTTTTGTGTTTACGCACAACGCAGTTGATGTTTAGTACGAATTTTCATTTAACGTAGTAATGTTATGCTGTGTTGAAGCAGCAAACATAGTCGTTAACAAGATATTTTGCTTAGTTTCTCGAAAGGATATCGTGCGTTGGTCAATTTTGATGATGCAAGCGGTGGTTACGCAGACAGTTGATTCAATGTTAGATTCCATTTTAAAAGAATATTCCATGCGTGTGTATTCGAGTGAATTATTGTTAGTTGGGTGCGGGTTGAAGTAATCGTTAGAAGGTGGACTTTTGCGTTTACCCGTAACGCGGTTAATGTTTAGTACGAATTTTCATTTAACGTAGTAATGTAATGCTGTGTTGAAGCAGCAGACCTAGTCGTTACCAAGATATTTTGCTTAGTTTCTCGAAAGTTTACTGCTGCTAGCAGCAAGTTTACGCGGATAAGTATGTTTTTGTTTTCGTAGTATGACAGAAGAGCTTAGCAAACTGAGCATGTTGTTAACTAATTGGTTTATAAATATCGTTTTCAAGTAAAAAAACAGCGACCGCGCAACTTCCGTTAACTAACCTTTAAGCCTTATCGTTTCAAAGATATTTACGATACTGATAGTTATAGCCGCACCTATATACACATACATGATAGTTCTTTGCGCGTGATACGACCAGCTGTTTGCAGGATGCCATCACCAACAAAACTAGCCACAGTACATGATTAGCCGAAATACGCTGCCAAAACCTTCTCTGATTCACATCATGCGGTACCTGAATCCGTTTCGTAGAACTGACGTATTCCTGCCTCTGCGAATATATCGAAACACACGTACGTCTACGCGTTGCTATCACATATTTTGACGCGGCCAGGCATCACGTACGACCAACTAACGTCGGAACAAAGAACACGTAAAGTTCGGCAGTATTAATTCGTCGAACGGCATCGGCCATTCTTCTGGTTTTCGGGGTAGAAAAAAAGGGGGTCGACTGAATGCTTCGGCGGTCGTTTCTGACGCGCATAAAACTTCGCAAAACAATTGCGCGCATCCGCGTGTTCTGTGTGAGAATAACGACTGCACGTATACCTCCCTCTTTTTGTCTTTCACCGAGGGCTTCCCCTCTCCGACTCATCTCTCATTCACTCTCACTCAGCGATGCGATTTTTTCGCTTCCTTCCGCCGAGCCGCGCGTTGTGCTGCGCCCGGCAATGACGTTTCCAAGAAAAAGGAGTTGAGAGGGGCCTCGGTGAGAACAAAGGGTAAAATCATCGATGCGCGAACGCCCGGCCCGCAAATGCTTTTTATTAGAGGTCGAATATCGCGGTTGGTAGGCGTAAGCGGACTTGGAATCACGGAGTCGGATATGCTAATTATGTACATGCCGCCGTTGGATATTATAATCGAAACTATACACTCGAATGTTCACGGAACCGTTTGATCAGCGCCTACGCAAACGTTTGTTCGGTTAATTTACCGCTACATTCAAAAGTTAAAGCTTTGTGTGCGCGGTATAATGGGTAATTTGTCAGAAATATTATCTTTTTCTAAAAATTATAATAAAAATTAGATGCCGAAATAATAATGGAACCGCCTATATCACGGATCTGCGACAACAAAGTCCATAGTTTGTTTGATTACATAGAGGGGTATTACGCAAAATGATTATCTTTTTCTAAACATTGTAATAAACATTAGATCCCGAAATAATAATGGAACCGCCTACATCACGGATATGCGACAATAAAGTTCATAATAAGTTTGATTACGTAGAGGGGTGTTACGCAAAATGCACAGTTGTTTCAACTTTTTTGAATTACCGAGTTAGATCGTTTTTGTATTCACCGGCATATATCTTCCACTCGATGTGCACGCGAAATGCTTACGCACCGAAAATATGCCGACGTTCGCCGCACGGTAGCGAGACGTGCCTTTTAAAACACGCGAGTTGCAACGGGATCTTATTATTTCGCAAGCGAGTGTACATAAGCAGGAGTGTTCAAAGAATAACTTCGTACTTAGAATTCGGTCCGAATCTCTGAACGTTTCCACCTGCACAATACGCTCAGCGTTATTTCCGTTACAACATTCGCAATGTCCGTGAAGTGAGCATAACGAGTCCACTTTCAGCTCAGCCGAGCGTGTTTAGCGTCGGGGGACAGTCGCGAAATTTTCCGTCATTAGCTTCTTCGTCGGAGGAAAAAGCTACTATTATCCGCGTCATTGTTTGTCCTCGATGTAGCCGAGGTGCAGTAAAATATTTTCGCGCTACGCTCATTTCCACGTATCCGCGGGTTTCACCTTTCACACGTGGCATCCGTGAAAACGATGGCGTCACGAAGTACAGTAATATCGGAACTGACCTTGCACAATCGTGTACGTACATACGCGTTGGCACTACACAGGAGGACTTTTCTACGCGGAGATACATTCTCCGTTCCCTCGGCTCGTTTCATCTGTATGACACATTCCCATTATTAGGGATAATGATCCTGGCGTGTCGAACGCGAGCACTGGCTAGGATCAGCCGCGACTCCTGGCCGAGGACACGGTTTCGAAATAACGGAAGTCGGTAATCGTTTCGCGGAAAGTCGTTTCCCTGTTTTCAGCGGCAGGAGAGAAAGAGAGCGCGAGGAGAGGAGGATCTAGGAAGGAGGGACGCGCCTCCGTTCTCCCGTATGTTTTCCAGCGTACGTGTGATGAGGCACGCATATGTTTGTGAGATCCTTTGCGCTCGGTCGAGAGCTTTGAAACGCGAGGCCTCATCTTTTGTCCGCACGTATCCGCGAACGTGTGTGTCGACATGTGCGTCGACATTGCGTTGTGTACAGACCCGTCTATTCGTCAGTATATGCGCTTGCGTGTGCCGATGCATTCTTAGATTTCGCGTACGTGTCCGCGAAAGGTTCCGCGATATACACACACGGATACGTGGAAAAACGCGTCTGTGTGCGTGTTTGTGGATAGAAGCGCGTAAGGACCCCGGGGCCCTGGATAATGACAAGCCAGGCGAAACAGAACTGTAATTTCACATCGGAAAGGGACGTGCCACTACTGCGGCTCTTTTTTAAGCGCTGCCCTACAAAAATGCCTGCTACACGACGATTTTCATAGCGACCGGCCGAGGAAAGGGAAGGAGCCGGGATGAGAGTGGTAATTCGTGAGCCGGTATCGGCGGATGTTCGGGACGAAATTGAACAGCTCCGCGAACCAGCTGCGGTATAATTTCGTGATTAGCGACTTGCCTGACTGGCGAGACGTGGATGACAGCGCGGCTGTAATGAATTTCTCATTGTGAATACACATGACGTGCTCCGCGTCGGACGGCACTTACTCTTTTTCCACGGCCGCCTTCGTTCATCGTAAGTTGTGCTCCAGCGCGCACCACACGTGTTATGAGCGAGAGTTCGCTTTTAATGGCGAGCAGATGGGAATTACGGCCGGCCAACCGGGTGGTATTTGCTGTGACGTCGTGCTGCATTTGTCTCTCGCGTACGATTATCATGTGCATCGTGGCACGTCGCTGTAAACGGAACGGGGAGGAAAGTTTAGACTTCGCACGTTACGTACCACTACCGTCCGACGATACGACAATCTGTTCGCGCGGTATGCACTTGACCCAGAACAGTACGAAACCGAGATACGGATAGCCTCGTACGCACACATTGCTGGCGGATAATAAAAGTCGCGCTGAAAATTATGATCGCCCGTAATCAATTCGCATTGTAATTGTCGGACGGTACTCAAACGCACTCGCGGAGGAAGACTGCAATTGAGATACGCGCCGCGATATAGAATGAACTAAACGTTTCGGCGTAATGCCGTGCAGATATGTAAATGCATCTTCCTTTCTTTACATTTAAATGCGCAGCAATAAAGCAGTGTATAGGGAGGAGAACAGAGAGATGGTAAACGGAGTCCGGTTCTTGATGTTGGTGGACAAATGGACAATTGACAATTTGTCTGATGTAAAAATGTTCAAACGTTATTATGAGCACTTTCTTTTTTAACCCATTGACTGCCAACTACGAGATATCTCATAGCAAGCGTCTGTACCAAAAGTGTTTTTCTTTCAATAAAAATACTGTAAATACCATACAATTTTACAATTACAATATTATATCAGTAACTTAATAATATTATATTTTGTAAAACTTCATGTCTTCTTTCAAATAAAACTGTGGCGCCCAGGGCAAGATGCGCTAAATTTGTGTGGTAATCAATGGGTTAAACTCTTTGCTATTATTGAATCTTGCTAGCGTATCTATGAATGATACTAAGATTCTTGTAACGCCACCCGGGATATTATTCTATTAAACCCCAGAACTGGATCCAGTAGACCTTAGGCTTTTTCCACCCTACTCCTACATTGTTTTTCCATCGACCGCATCAATTAACCTCCGGATTTCACGTCGCGATATACTCGCGACTCGCACAGCATCCAAATCGCGTCCTTCGCGTACCTTAAATTCCATCGTTGCTACGGAAAAGATTCCGTCTCAGCCTTCGGTCCCGTCGTGCGCGAACTCTCCTCGCCAACTCCGTCTGTCTCCCCTTTTACGTTTTTACGCGGGTGGCACGCTCCTTGATTTTTATCCACACGAGCGGCAAAGTTTCAGACTCCGCCGAAGTTCGTGCGCCGCGTTCTTCGTTTTCTTCGTTTCGCCGTCGGCTGTTCCCACTGCGCGTAGCCCAGTGGCTCGATGTGTATTCCGCCAAAACGAGGAAACCGACGATCCTCCTCTGACGATACGCACTCGCATCCCGGTGTACCTACGTGAACGCGCTTGCAATGCGATTGAATTTAAGCAAAGTACGCCGACCGCGACGCAACCGGGTGAGTCGGCGAGAGTAACAGCCGGAATAGGGATGGGACGAAAAACGGGGCTGGTCGTGACGTTCTGCCTGAATTTTTTCTAATCGCGTTTTATGATGACGCGATCTGCTTCACGACTTTTTACGGAGGTGAAGGGTGTAAATTGTACGACGAAAGTGCTCAACGGAATAACAAATGATATATATATTTTCTCACAAAATTAATAAGGTTAACCAACAGAGAATATGGTATTTTCGTGGTGAGTTTATGGAAAGAGTTAGTGCTGCGTTGATGTAACTTCGGTGAAGGTTGTCGAGCAAATGATGCCCAAGACCCTTGTTTCCGTATGCCAAAAATGTGTTTCTTCCCTCCAGCCCATTTTGTTCCTCGTGCGTTCATTTGTGGATTTTCCGAAATTCGTGAAGGAAGTGGGGATATGCGTAGATTGCTGTCGGGTATATGGGATCGGATAGGTATCAGGATCGAAATAAGGTACTGCAGGTTCGGCATGCGTGAAGAAAGAGGGGTATGACCAGAATGGACAGCAAGGATTAGGCGATATTTGGTTAACATGTTGACTGCCATGGTGGTCATCGGTGACCGGCGGTAAAAGGTCTCACGAAAAACTCAAAAAATACCCAATCGGTCGCATTTATAATTTTGTAAATGCAATTAATATTAGATAGCGATTCAAGTCTTTGGTCTCCGATACCTTCGCATTATTTTCACTCTGCACAATTCAATCGTATTCTGTAGTACTTCATCCGGTTGCAGTTTTGATATAGTAAAATACGCATGGCAGTCAAAGTGTTAAGCGATAAGATTGAGCGTGGACGTTGATTACTTTTTCGGGGTCTATTGAAATACGGAGGACAATGGGAGACTAAAGGCGGTGTTGGCTAACGGTGGCTGATGAGCTGGAGGTGAACAGTCCGGGTTTCGGTCGTCTTGCGAACTTACACTGCCAGTGTGCAATATTATCAATGCAAATGCAACGTCGCCTACTCACCGTGCACTCGTCTTCCAGCTACCTGTTCGAATACTCGCGCTGAAATGTGCGGTAGGCGAACGCGCACACGTAGAACCCGTCCGCGAATCGCTTAAAGGCGTTCGAGGAAAGGCCGAGTCTCGTTTGTTGGAAAGCGACCGTTAAAGGAAGAAAGTTTTCCTACGTACCACCGCCGTCTACCCGCACTCTTTACCTTACGTTCGTCCGCACCACAATCGCGCGAGACGAGACGACGCCCCTTTCTCTTTTTCCGCGCGAAATCGAGTTTTTGGCGAGTTCCGTCGACGCGCCGCGACATTTTATGTGGCGACGCGAATTTCGACGCTTGGTTTGTTGCCCGAGCACATGGGTGGTCGGTTCCGATTACCGACGGCAAGGGAATTGTATTGGGAGGGTCTTCGATGCGTGTGGCGGAGACGTTGGAAATGTCGTGTCATGTTTTCACTTATTTTCATTCGCCTCCTCCCACGTGTTCTTATGATGTATAAGACTTATGGTATTTTAGCACTTTGACTGCCGTAGTGGTCACCGTTGATCGGCGCAAGAGATTTGACTGAAGATGCAAAATATTCGCAATGGGTAGCAATAATTATTTTATAAATGCAGTTATTGGTAGAATAGTGATGCGATCCTTTGGTCTCCAATATCTGCACATTATGTACATTTTGGATAATTCTGTCAAACGCTGTAGTATTTCATAGCATCGCCGTTCTAATACAGCAAAGTACGCACGGCAGTCAACGTATTAACACTTTATTGACGGCTAGCCGATTAATCGGCTTTCCGGTTCCAACGGTTATATACCGGTAGCCGATTAATCGGCTTTTCAGTGGTCAACGGTTATATTAGATAGCGGGTAGCAATAATTATTTTATAAACACAGTTATTGTTAGAATAGTGGTGCGATCCTTTGGTATCCAATATCTGCACATTACGTACATTTTGCATAATTCAGTCAAACACCGTAATATTTCATAGCATCGCCGTTCTAATACAGCAAAACACGCACGGCAGTCTACGTGTTAAACTTAAAAATGTTGAAATAAGTGTGCGAACGCGTATTTATTTGGATTTTCAACGCCGCGTGTTTTAGAGACAAAAGATTTAGCCGCGTTCTACTTGTTTTACGACCGTAACTCGTGCGTTTTTTTCTCACTGTGCCGCTACATTGTCTAAAATCGTTTATATGGGGGCGGCGTCAGTCAAAGAGGCAACATTTACTATCTTTTTCATCTCCGGTGATATTTGTCGTTTTCGTAATTTGCAATCTGGTTTCGGGGAAACGTGCGTGAAAGCCGTAGGGGTGAGTTTCGCGGAAAGAGTAGGCGATGGGTCCGAAGTTTCGAATTTCGTTCTCTGGCTTTAAGGAATTGCCGAGCTCCGCTCGGTCATCTGAGAGTCTCTCGGGATGCGTTCTGGTCACGGTAAATTAAGCATCGATGTCGAGAGTTCGACTCTGACGAGTATCGTGTTTACTACACTTTTTGTAAACGTATGCTTGTCTTCTTGCGGTGCGACTTTAAAGTGGGACCGGGGCATGTAAGGACGGCGGGTTATGAATACGAAATTATGATCACGCGTTTGATGGAGCACATGAAAGTTTAGAATTTGTGGGTACATGGTTCCTTACATTACACGATTACGTCTTATATGTCTAACAAAGATAGACTGGGTTCATTTGAAGGTAATTTTACAAAGGCAACTTACTTCCCTATTCACGCAAGAATCGACGGCAATACCTGTGGACATTTTTTTGCAGGCCATATAATGCGTTTATGTACAGTTATTTTACATATAGTTTTCTTTAAATTCCCACGTGTTTTATGGCCATATTTTTGAAAGTGAATTTTCCACTTTTTGCGCCGTTCCCAATTATTTCCAATCCCCTTCGATATACTAAAATGCGATTAAATCAGAAGACCTTCACTTTTTCGTATAAATGGCAATGGACAGATATTCATATTTTCTCGATTTCGTCACCGCCCTCTTATATCTAAACTGGCAGTCCTATACCCATTTATTCTACAATACGATTAAAGTGTAATCGTATAAAATACATCGTCTATGGCATGTACACATTGCAGCCATTTAATATTTTGCTTGTGCCAACGGTTTTCGCCAGTCGCACATACGAATCTATCTAGACCGCATATTTGTGTCAGTCGTCCGCAGAGAGTTGATAAAAGTCCTCTGGAGGATGTCGGGTGAGAAAATATTTGTTGAGGTTATATGATTTGATAGTTTTGCCTTAGAATTCTGACTGTGCGACATTGCCAATCTTCGGTATGTAACGTCAATGGAATACCGCGCAATGCCGCTGAAACGAAGGTGAGACGTTCTCTGCCAATTACAAGTATGAGGCTGCATCCTTCTTCGGAAACATCCTTTGTCTCGTTATCTTCGTGCCGGCAAACGTACCTCGTACTCAATTCATGTATACCTGATGCGTAGACCGCACTTATCGATTGTGCATCGTCCATCAGTATTACGTTATACAAATTTTTATCGAGTAGCATCATCTTCGTACTCGCCTCGCTGATCGTTGGATTTTCCATCCTCGCGGCAAAAAGCAACATTCTTCTCACCTGTACTCCGTACACCCATACCCACACAACCGTTCAACAACGGTGCGAGCAATTAACATTGCATACTCATTCCCGCGTATCGATATCTAGCTTTTAGAAATATCTCAAAGAATATCCCATTACTTCTACTCCCATGAAGCGGTATCACAAGCGCGCAAACATAATTTCTCCCCGCAAAATTTGCCAATTTCACAATATCGCGTAGCATGACCCAACAAACAATTTAACGGCACAGATACACTTACGCCCCTATATCAATGTTTATGCTCTCGCATTACCCCACGCGCGAATATTCGCCGAAAATGAAGCGACGGGCGCATCGCTCATGCGGGGAAGCCGTGAGAAATCGTGAGAAATTCTCCCGAGGTATGGCGAATGACGTATAATAATACTTAGGCGCGCATGCCATTCACACATACGCGCCGCGATGGAAGCACGTACGAAAGAGTGGTGAGAGCTGTTGGGCAGACAAGAGGATGGAGACAGCGGGCGCGTAGCGAGTGTAGACAAAAACCACGAGGAGGAGCTTTTGACGGCACGTCGCGTCGACGACGACGGCGTTCCTCATGGTTTATGCGCAGACGAACGAAGAGAAACGTCTTCCTCGTCGACATCTCAGCCGACGCGTGTCAACGTCGTTTTCCCCCAGGTTCCCTCGAGAGAAATCACGGAAATCGAATCCTAAGCGGCGTGTGCCTCGACGACGAGTGGAAAAGGAAAGGGCATGAGAAAAAGGGGGAGGGGCTGAGAGTGGGATGAGAGAGAGAATGCCAGGAGTTACGGTTTAAAGGGCTTCACCTAAGGATTTATCGGGGGATGCTCGTTCAGTTTGTATTCGGGAGGGGGTGGTCGGTGGAAGATAACGACTTAAGGCCGTTTTTCTTCCGCCATCCCCCAGAGTGAAACGGGGATTACCGGATCTCTGCGAAGGTGGAAGTTCAATTGATGAGGAATTTATTCGGGGCTTGCGCCGTTCGACGCCGAGATCAAAGTCGATGGCGGTCGCAACTTTCGGATATGACCGCGCTTGACTTTCGATGTTGGGCGTCGTTTGTTCGAATATCGATTAAATGCGTCGGTGTCGGGATCCTGTTCGCTACGACGCTACGGCGAATTGGCGCTAATACGCTGTTATTCGCGTACGCGGTATTTACCTGATGCTTTTTACGATTCGATATATTGTGTACTTTGGCGATTACGCCTAAAGCCTGAATCATGGCGCGTTGATTTTATAATGTTCATTTGTACAACGTGCTATTTCGGTAATAAGACTTCATCGACGTTTCGTTTGTCGGGAATTACACAAGCTACTATTTTTGAGAGGAAATCGTAGCGTCATCGTATGCCGTAATACGCGTCGCTTGGTGGGACGGAAGTTCGCGGGTTCGGGATAAAAATCGTCGACGGGACACAGTCTCACCGACAATTACCGGCTCGTTAAGTCCGCGTCGCTTAAAGCGGAACGGTGTTCAGTTAAACATCAAACAACAGACGATTACGGAAAAATGAAATTGCCTGCTATTAAATCGATACAGCGTGTCATACGCACGCTGTTCGCATCAGCCTGAATGTCCCGTCGCGTTGATTCTTTTTTCGCCTCGGCATTCTCGCGATGCTCAACAAAATATTTATGTCAAACCGCTTCAACGCACGCGAACTTATCCTTATCTACGGACGGAGATAGGCGACCGTGTGAGAAGGAATTTCAGAGTGCGTCATCGTGTGTGTATTTTACTTCGCACTCAAGAGAAGCCGCGTTCTGACGCGTTGCGCTTTTATTTGCGTGCTATATCGCCGGAATACCTCGTCGAACGAAGCGTGTGCACATTGTGAATCTGCAGGATGACGCTAAAAAGCGGCGCCAGACCGCGAATTTAGGGGAAACTAAATTCAATACGCGGGATGGCTACACATATTAGCCCCAGTCGTGACACATCAGTTGACGTTAGATACCGGAAGTCGCAGCGTATAGAAGCCGACGTTTTTTTTCCTTACCGAGAAATTTAGTTCAAGGGATCTCTTACGGTGTCGTATTTGAGCGAGGCAAAATAATTCGTTCCCGACGCAAACAATCGGCATTGGTCTCTCGGTTACACGAACGGTACACGCTTCGAAAGTTGCGCGACCCACTTCATAAGCAGCCCGTACCTCGCGTGCGTGTGAAAAACGACGTGTAGAAGAGTAACGCAAACATCAGAGGCTGCCGCCTTTGAATTACACGCGCGCTAAAATGTACGCCCGCGCGCACACCTGTCTGTCCATAATGCAGCCTGATTTTTCCCGAAGCGACCTCTCCGCGGCGCAATTAGTCATAAAAGCATTTACAATCACAATTAGCACCGGAGCGCGCGCGCGCGCACCGCGCTGCCTGTTAGAATGCAAATTTTCCGCCCACGCCACGCGGACCTTTATCGCGGCCGCAATTAAAATTTCATTTTGTATTTTAAACGATGCCCGTCACAAAAGATTGATTAAAGAGCCGACGTCGCTGGCGTGCGGCTTCAGCCACTCCCCCACCCCTTCACTCTCCCTTTCTGACGCTTCCGTGGAATCTCGATTCAAAACTTCAGATACAAGCGATAAAAGTCCGCGCGCCGCTGGGCGCGCTCGCCGCGAAATTCATTAACATGATATAAATCTTCATTCAGCTTAAAGTCGGCACAGTTCTGGCCCCGCGGGAGGAAATTGCATTTTGCCCGACGAGACGACGTCCGTGAGATAGTTTATTGTGAATGCACCTGCGGCGTATGCCGGGCGAAGAGCAGCGCGCCAACTTCGTAGCACGGCGTCGTGTTGTCTTCCGTCGACGTGTTTCTCCTCGGCGACGTTCGATTAACAATGAAAACGTTACTTGCGACCGACAGTCGACCGGTTTAGAGACCGAGAGAGACAGAGAGGGGGGTACTGACAGGCGAAACGATTCACGGACGTTTCAATTGATACGAAAGTCGTTACGTTGCCCGTTAAACATGGATAATGCCACCAGTTGGTTTCTCGGTTCTGTTCCGCTGGACCCAGAATACTGATGGGATGTCGATGGACGGCTTTAAACAAACGTCACCGTGTCGACTGTTGAGCGCAAACAACGCCGGAGGCCTACTTTCTGTATTTCTGTCCTGCGAGAGAGTGGACAGTGTCTCGCGGAAAAAAGGGGATGCTATTTTCATCTTCTACGCCTGATGTTTATGTATTGGTTTCTGTTAGTTTTACGCTCTTCTGTTTGGAGCGGTACCGTGCGCGGTTGTTTCGGCGTGTGCCTTAATTAGCCGCGTGATTTTTTATTGATGCGGGAAAGGGAGAAATATTCTGGTAGGAATGAGAACACGGAGTTCTAGTGGTCAGACTTCTCGAGGCATATTTTACGGGGCGAGTTGCAAGTAAACACGCAACTGCCACCAAGTTATCGTGGTCCACTACAAAATCCTAGCGAACAGCAAGGTATTAATCTATTTTTTTCGTGCAAAAACAGGGTCTTGTGGAAATAGCTCGCAATTATCCTGGCGAAAAAGTAATTATCTATAATTTGGACATACCTCCACTGTCCGTTGCGAACCAATTGGTAAATTACATACGACGAACGTACGGAGCTGGTACCAAATAACTCAGTTAGTAGCAATTACGAGTTAATTGGCGCTGGACAGGGACAACTTTGGAAACGTCTATTTTCGAACGACGAAATGCACTTTCTTTCCAGGGAACCGCGGTGATAAGTCTCTTTTATCGACCTGCTCTCCTTTACGGCAGATCACGACACGCGCGATGTCATGTTTATCGTCTGGATGCTTTCGGATATTCTTCCGCCGATTTTTCTACGCTCTTCTTACCACGCGACCTCGATCTCGCGAGACGCGCTTCGGAAGAAAATCGCAGTGCGGCTTAATAACATTCGCGCATGAAAAGCCATTTGTGCGTAATAACTGGCGACGGCTCGTGTAATCACAGTGTTCACAGTCGTGCAAAGATCGTTTTCCCGAGAGCAACACTTTCTTGGAACGCGACAATGGTGTCCGTTAGTACAATCGCATAGTCCGGACCAGTGTGGCAACGACGGCGAAGCCTACGTTATTGCTTAAAATTCCGTAGATAATTAACGGGCGGCCGTAAAGAAGTGCGTAAACGCAAGTGCGCGGTGAAACAAAAATTGCAAAACGCTCACACCTGAGTGCAATCGTTCGGACGATATACGAGCATCGCGAAACGCATAACGCAACCGCAAAGAACGATTTCGGCCGCAAGACGGCACGTAGTCAATTGTAGCAGAATTGACACCGTCGGAATCAAGCGACGTAGAGACATTCGCCGGTGCTTCGTGATCATCTCAGAAGGCATGTCGTGTGTATCCACAATGTGTAAGCACGTACTGAGCCATTCCCACCGTCGTCGTCGTCTCAGTTCTCGTCTTCGTCGTCAACGCTCTCCGTGAATCGTTGTTTCGACGCACGTAATTTGTCCGGCTTACCGCAGAGTGGTTGAGAACGAAGACGACACATATACGTCTCCGCACGCGTACGTACGTGCATCTGCACAAAACATATACCGGCATCCGAACTAGCGACAGGAACTGCGAAGGGAGAGTGTATGCATGAAATGTCGCTCGTTCTGCAAACGTACCGTTTACATGACATACATATGCATGCAGCAACGCAGGTGCAACTGGCAAAGAGAAGGACAGACCGTGCTGCGGGAAAAGAGGGCACGTAACTCCCGGTCGAACCACTTTCTTCCTTATATACGCAATAAATTTCCATCTCAGTCGTTGGCGCGCGATGGGCTCTTCTCTCTTTGTTTCCTCTTCCACTTTTTTCCGCCGGCCTGCTCGTCGGTTTCTCTTTTGTTGAACGTATACGGAAACCCGGTGGGGTGGCTGCGGCCGGTGGTTGGTGATACGTTTACGTTGCAGACGATGGTGGTGGCTGGTGCACGCTGCCGGGAAATTTCATTCCCGATGTGCGAATGCAGAGAAAAAGAAATTAGCCGAACTGCCGTGCAACTGCTACCTTGCGCGTCCATGGATGTTAGGGGGAAGGTGGAAATTGTAATGCGATCGGAAATAGGTTTCAGGAGAACTGAGTCTAAACACGGGAGTGACTGAAAATTGATTTTGTTCGCTACTTCGACGGTCTTTTGGTTTGTTAAGTGCACGCGGTCTGGGACTTTTGTATAGCTGAATATTGATTTTGTTCGCTACTTTGACGGTCTTTTGGTTTGTTAACACGTTGACTGCTAAGTGTATTTTAGTATGTTAGAACGGCAATGCTATGGAATACTACAGCGTTCGACTGAATTATGCAAAATGCAAATAATGTGCAGGTATTGAACACGAAAGGATCGCATCACTATTCTAATACTAACTGCATATATAATATAATAATTGCTACCCATTGCGAATATTTTGGATCTCCAGTAAAATCTCTTGCGTCGGTCACCGGTGACCATCATGGCAGTCAAAGTGTTAAGTGCACGCGGTCTGGGACTTTTGTATAGCTGAATATTGATTTTATTCGCTACTTCGACGGTCTTTTGGTTTGTTAACACGTTGACTGCCACGCGTATTTTACTATATTAGAACGGCGATGCTATGAAATACAACAGCGTTCGACTGAATTATGCAAAATTTAAATAATGTGCAGGTATTGAACACCAAAGGATCGCATCATTATTTTAATACCATCTGCATTTATAAAATAGTAATTGCTACCCATTGCGAATATTTTGGATCTCCAGTAAAATCTCTTGCGTCGGTCACCGGTGACCATCATGGCAGTCAAAGTGTTAAGTGCACGCGGTCTGGGACTTTTGTATAGCTGAATATTGATTTTGTTCGCTACTTCGACGGTCTTTTGGTTTGTTAAGTGTACGCGGTCTGGGACTTTTGTTTAGCTTTTTGTTTGAAGCGCAATATAGACGGCCCACCGTCGGGGGTCAGAAGTCATCGCGAAGCGGTATCTATGCACGCGCGTGCGTCTATGATACACAGTATGCAATAGAAGCCGATGTCGAGATTGTCGGCTATGCATCGTGTGTGGCGCAAAATGGTAAATTTAATTGGTATGAGTTGACACGGTTGCCAAGCAAGCAAGGAGCGTAACTGCGACGAGTCAATTTCAAAGATCGTGATAGCCATCGTCCGCAGTCAGGCGATAGTTTCCATACGAATTAGATGAGCAAAGCACTAGAGACATGGTGCCTGAAATCATTTACAGAGCAAACTCCTTTTAAAATCAGGCCTATTTTTCTTAGCAACGGTACAAAGTAGTCCGCCTAGACAAAGTTATTCTTCGCGTTGACTGAATGTTTAGAAAAACACTTGAAGGGTTGATCTATTGCTTGGAAACAATAAGACATAGAGTAACATATACCTCTCTACAATATTCCCCAGCGTGTTACAGAACTTGACGTAGACAGCTTATAGCTGACTCAAGAATATTGAAAAAACTCGACTATAAGTTCTTCGACGCACGTCGTGACGTCGATATTCGACGTCGTGAGTATTCTGTAATTAGTTGCTCCGATCGTGTAGAGGTTGGCCTGCCTGGTCAGGTTAACTATTCCACGAACTAGATCTAGCCAGATCACGTTACTTCGGCTCGAGTGCTTCCATAATGAACTTTGGCTTTGGCGGCGACGTTTAATGCTCAGCGGTAAACTTCATTTTCGTGAGTTTAATGTAACGTGCATTGCACGTCCCGCTAAGTGCATCCCATTGTTCTTGGTCTCTGTTCCACAAAGCGTGTAACAGTTTACACGGTGACACTGTCGATACTAATTTTCACGCGAACCATCTTTATCATCCGTCTCATCAGAACGAGTGACAATGCTGACGAACGTGCAAAGTTCTCGACACGAGAAACAACACCGCGCACATATTTATCGGCTCGAATGCCGACGCTGTCGCGGCACAAATATTTTCATTATCCTCACTATCATCGCGTATAAATATACGCATTCTTCCGCACATGCCGCAAAAATAATTCTACTCCCCCTCACATTGCAATTGCGCTTACCGTGCTATAAACGTTGATACCGTTATTCTCGTATTTTCGCGTTACCACTCACATTCTTTCCTTGATACTTTATATGTAACTCTGACGTATATTCCCGCTGCATACAGTAAATATATCCGGCAGCGGCGCGCGTCGGCGTTAATCCATTCTTGGCATATCTGATCTCGTAGCAATGTTTGTATACCTGGAGAAACGAGATTGGCGGCGGGTACGTAGGTGGGTATCAAAGTTGGTGCAAGTACTTTGAAGCTCCGCGGAACGATATTTATGCGGGGGGCGTACACGTGCAGGACGAGGGCGATACGGCAGAAGAGGGCGAGTGCTATCCTGTCGTTTACATAAATGTACATATACGAGCCGCGATTACACACCGTCGGCGAAGCCCGTACGGAAGCGGACAAGATTAAACTGCAGTTCGACGCACAGAGAGAGGCGGAAAGTTCTTCCGCGGCCCGGGCGAAGTTTCCGTTTATCGGAATATATCTCCCCGTCGTGTTTGACGAATTCTCGTTCCTCGCCGGATTTAATTCTATTTCCGTTTCGGCGGAAGTTGATATTTTTCGCGGAAGTTCGCGTCGACGAGGAGAGTGGCGTGAGAGGGTAGCGAGAGGAATTTGTATGGGTCTCTTTATGTCGCGGCGAACAAACGACGACGTCGGCGCGCGAAAGTGTACGTCGGAAAAATGCAAGGCGCTCGCGTCCCACGCCGCTTTTTGTCCGTTACAATTATTCGCCGGGACGCTCACCGCGCAATATCAGTTTCCCAGTGAGCAGCCGTGCCCGTAACTTTTTCCGAAAAATTCTCTCCTGTGCTTTGACGAGGTCTCGGAGGCTCGGGTGCTCTTCGCTTCCGACAGAAGGAACCATTTCCCGATAAGCTGCTGAAAGCGACGTCGTTGCACGTAGCGTGTCTAGCAATAAGTTGCATCGATGCGGATAAATAATGCCACTGTGACTTTATAACGCAAACATCCAACGCGGATATGAAGAAACGTCTAAACACGCATATATCGGCGCTGTTTTTAACACTTTATCGACCGCTACTGACTGAAGATGCCACTCACTAACGACCGACTCTGTTTTGGATATCGCGCAGGAATTGTGAGTGTGCCTATTAGTAAAGATCCATAACTCATAAATACTGATTGTGTTGTTGAGAATCCTTTGGTTTGAAAGCAGTGTAACTTTGTCATTTAGAATTGTCATAATCTCATTTGATATTTTATTTAATATAACCGTTGACCACTGAAAAGCCGATTAATCGGCTACCGGTGTATAACCGCTGGAACCGGAAAGCCGATTAATCGGCTAACGGTTGATAAAGTGTTAACACGTTGACTGCCGTGCGTATTTTGCTGTATTAGAACGGCGATGCTTTGAAATACTACAGCGTTTGATTGAATTATGCAAAATGTAAATAATGTGCAGGTATTGGAGTCCAAAGGATCGCATCACTATTCTAACAATAACTGTATTTACAAAATAATTATTGCTGCCCTCTGCAAATATTTTGGATCTTCAGTAAAATCTCTTGTGCCGATCAGCGGTGACCATAATTGCATATAGTCGGCACATAATTGCATACGGCACATTACGCACGCCACTTAAGAAAAAGAAGAGTAAAAATCGCAATACTAAAAAATCTGCGTTAGCTTCTGCGGTTTTGCCTATCAGGCGCCTCCGCCTTAGCTGTGATGCATGGCGAACGACGTTGAACTCGAAAAAGACTCGATTTTGCGGCCAAGCGCCATGGTAAGCGCCGAATATTTCAACGTCTCGGCTCCTGGATTTCTGGTCGGGCATGTCAGAGGCGCCGGTAAGGTGCCAAATACGAAATTCACGACGCACCCTCATCGTCAAACATCGTTTTCGTGCGAGCGGATGAAGTTCGTTGCACCGAAGACACGTGCGCCTTTCGTACCCGCCGCCTCCGCTCGCTCATGCATTGTTTTCTGCTGTCGGAACGTATTCCGCGAACGCGGATATGCAAATTAGCCGCGCCGCGTGCGGCCGCACAGAGGGGAATTGTTATTGTAATTAGCGGCGATCTTTGCGGCACTCTCTTTAACCGTCGCCGTGCCGAAAAAACGTCGCGTAGATTTTCATCGGGACCACCCGGAGTTGGGCGGGTGAGCCTTCGTTTTCAACGCATTTTTACGAAATCCTTCCGTGTTCTTTGTCGTGGCGGGAATGCCGTTTAACGACTATGCGGGCACCGTTAGCATTAACATTCTGAAGATGCAAAAACGTCTAACCTTTTGCACTCAGACATGCTCCTTCGCGAAGTAGTGACTAAAGCATGATTTATTTTAAAATCGTATAGAGACGGAAAGAATTACTCCATTCAAAATATTTTACTTGAAGCTTCACTGGACTGTAAAATTTCAATTTTATGGTATAAAATTGAAATTTTGTAGATTATAGGTTTCGAAGGTATGGGAATATATGGAACAATCACCAATATGTATTGCGGGTTCGGTTGAACAAATGAATAGTTATAAGTATCACAATACAATGTTTATGGCTTTTCACTTGGCATTTTTTTCCAAATTATGTGTTTCATGTTTTTTTTCCGAGTGGTTTTCGTTGTACCAAATCAGAAATAGGGAAATTTAAGGAAACAATCAGTCGAACAAATGTTACCTTTGCATACATTTTTCTAATTATTAGTATTATGCTCTCGCTTAACTTTTCCCGGACTATATCGTGGTGATTGCTTTAATTAAGTGAGTACAGTTAACATCATTCTTATTAACTAAAAGTTTATAAGTGACACAGTATTCATTGAATTATCACTGCATAAAAGCGTCGTGCAAACCGTTATTGAGGCCTTCACTTTTCAACGCATTTTCGTTTAAGCCCTCCAGATTCTTTGTTGTCTAAAATTCGCTCTTTATCTGATTACAAGTTTTGCGTGTCGTTGCTATGTTAACGATTTGACGACGCCAAAACGTTTCACCCAAATATTTTGCTTCCTCTGGATGCCGCGGGAAAGTTTGATTTCGGCGTGATGTCGGTGCTAAACGAGATTGGCGGTGTGATGTATCCTCGTTAACTTTTTCATCGGACTATACGCGCACCCACGTACGCGGGCAACGTATACCTATGAGGCACTTATTTAATTTTCTCATTCCGCGTAACGACGAGCCGTAAATGCCTCCATTTAAGCCGCTGCCGACTGCACTTTTCGTTAAAGCGCTTTTCCTTCAAAGGACGCCCCAGCTGGAGAGAATCGATTTTTCGTTAAGGCGGTCTGATTCTCGCCGAGACCGTGCGCCTCGAAAATCCTTTAAATCGCGAATTAGTGTCGCCCTACTTTCGCGGCGAATTCCGGATAAATTGGATTCCTAAGTCGGGCGCGCGTAGGCGTCGCGGGAAAAAGAGATTTTTGAATGTCCGCCTCCAACCAATTTTCGCGGCAGACTCAGCGATTCCGTCGCGTTAACTTTTTCGAGATTCAAAGACCTCTTTCGCGTCGCAGCCAGTAATGAAAATGTCCCCGGCTAATAATTGTTCTTTCATCGCGCAGAAGCGCGTTTCCTTTCTCCGCCTCGCCTGCCTCGGGATCATACAGTATTTACACCGCCGGTGATTCGTGTATGTACTATTCTGAGAACCGCGTCGAGTCTGCGTGTTCTTTTCATATCCTTTGCCCTTTTGTCCTTTCGGACAATAAAGCTTCCGTCTCGCTGACGAGCGTCTTTTACAATTTCTTTGCTTCAACGCAGAATGTCACCTTAGATGGAATGTACAAAGACAAGAGGACCGGACGAGTATAGAGAAACACGTTTTTCACAGCTTCTTGCGCGATTGCCGTCGCGCGATATGCGACAACGGTTAGCGCCGGTTACACTCCCGATTGATCTCAGCTGCGCGACTGATAACGTCACAGACACAGGTCGACTACGGTCTCCGCCCGCAAACGAGACACTAGCCGCATAACTGTCCTCCTTCCGCGAAAATCAATATGCCCCTGAAAGGCGAGCTCACATTTTCCCGCACGTCCGTCGAAAATACAAACTGTTGCTCGGTCAGCATTTCAATTAGCAAAATATAATGCGCATTCTGCCCGATAAGACTATCGCGCGAATTTAATTAAACATGTAATTCCTATGCGCATCAAACATCCCGCGTATCGTACGGCTCGCATATGTGTAATATCCGCATGCACGCTCGTTTAACAAGTCATAGCGCCCGGGCAATGTGCGGGCGCAAAGCGGTCGAAACGTATTCGGCCGGTCCAATAATTGAAATTCGCGTGGCGCTTTATCGGCACAGTAGAATCGTACGGATCGCCGATCGCGTACGAGCAAAGAAGTGGGGCTCTCTGGACATTGTAGGCAGGTATCGACAGAGATCGAATTCAAAAAGGGACCGCAGGAATTCTCGAGTTTCCCTGGCCTCAGGTAGCTCAGTATTCGGAATCTTGTTCGGGAGGTTACAAGGGTCGAGATCTAATCAGGATGAGAGGAATCCACCGACGCTGCCGCTGGTTGAAAATCGTTCGAAGCGCCAGGATAATCACGATCTCTGCGGCCACTTGTTCTTCCGCTGTTCTGGACAGGGCGACTGGACCGACCGATGCCTTCCTGTTTCCCTTATTTCCCGCTTCACTCACCTCATACCGTCTCACGTTTTCTGACACGTTTTACGACGACAATTTACGGACGTTCACTTTACAACCACGAACTCAAGGACAAGTGCCGAAGTTCGCTGGATCCTTATACTGCTTCTACAAAGTCTTGCTTCACGCTCGTCCGAATTTCTTGCAAAACTTTCAAATATTCGTTTCCCACTTAATATCACTGATTACCGTTAGCTCTAATTTAGCACTTCCTTTCTTTTAACTTGTTGCTTCCGTTCCGTGTTTTCTTATCGAACCCAGCGATAATGAACGGACATCCGTCATGGTCCGTAAGGATGCATTATTTCTCACGCTGCAAACTTTCTACTGGTATCGAACCGGGTGGACGTCTGACGTCAACGGGGAAATAATTACGATGACCGATTCTTGCCCCGCATTTTTCGGTTCGACAAACTCCACGGCGACCGGGTCTGCGCACGATGAAGTTCGTTGGGGAATAGGTAGACTTTATCGACGGCCATTACGCGGCGTGTCGGTCGTAATTAAGGGAGCGTGCGTCCTCGTAAAACTGTCCTCCTCAAACCTTAATATAGACGCGGATCTAACGCTACTTGTCCTGCCCCGTATACTTTCTAATATGTTCCGGCCCGGCCAGGAAATTATACTCTCCGATGCGCATCAGGCACTATATAACGGTAATAAAGTATCGCTTTAGGCTGGTTGCGCGAGCGGCAAAAATAATCTATCGTTCGCCATACTCTGTGACGACGAAGCATATTAAATTCTCGTTTATCGGCAAAAGCACCTTCGACGTGTGGCCAAGATGCTACGGAACAATATCGGGACGCGGTCGATTTAAGGCCGCAATAGCGAAGTTCCTGGAAAACATCGTTTTATGCGGGAAAGTAATGAAACAATAATTGTTTAAAAATGTCTCATAAAAGTTTTAGTAAAAGTCACAGTATTTTTAACTCGTAGCCATTGTGACGTGCGCGCTGAAGAAATCTGCTGGTAAACGCGCATGCTTGGATCTTGTAACTAAGAACGTCTGTTGTTAATTGCGAAACGCAGAGATAAAAACTCCGGAGTAAATTGGGCACAATTATAATTGGGTCGTTGGTGCCTTCGAGCACGGCGCGGGAAGAGTTAGACTTTCGACAGCTCGAAATTCTTGCAGATCCTTAAACTCCGTGTAATGGTAGTTTTCCTAACAACGTGGTTGCGAGAAATTGGAAGAGCGCCCGGGAGGAAGTTCGAATTGTGTTTCGAAAGTTCGAAAATCGTCGCTGGGAGTTCTCTCCAAGCTGTTAGAGGGCCACACAGGGCGCCTTTAACTTTTCCAATTGTCCGACAATCGTCATGAAAGCTTTGCAAAACCGAGAGAGATCTGACCGGCCGCCTCCTTTCACTACTCCTCAGAAAACAGGATCTCTCCCTCCTGGTGTACGCTTTTGTTATACCTTACAACGCTTCCCTCCGGCAGCCATGACTCGAAACTGTTTCACTTTCGTCCTCCGCCAGATATCGTGTCTGAAATTGTCTCGTATAATGAGCGCTCGGTATTCGGAAGGATTTTCAGTCAATTCGTGGCGACGCTCCAGAGTGGAAGTATTCGAATGTCTCATCACGCTAATAATTATTCGTTATTCAAAAAAATGACCCCCTCCATGAAATGGCCGATGGCCAACTGCGATGAGAAGTTATCCGCATTTCGTGGCCGTATCCCCATACCTCTCGGTTCTGATGCTTGCCGTGTCAGATCACGAGTCAGCGCCCGTGTATTAAACGTGTAGTGTCACTGCCAACAATGTATCAATCACTCATCTGCTATATAGGTCCGCAGGAAAATTCATTTATTGCATCTATCATCCGAAACAAATTTTATCCGACACCGTACGGACATTTTCGCCACGTCGCATTCACAACACAGCCGTGCAATCCACATATCCGCGCGGTGACTGTTCCCTAGATCGCAACCCCGTTATCTAGTCATCCGCTCACCCAGTTCCCAAGCCACTCCGCCGCCATAAAGCGTCGACTTTCTTTTACGCGCCAAGAACAATGCCTATCACTTACCGCGTCCGGTCAAGAAAGAGGTATCGCGTGTCCGCGAAATGAAAGTACTTCGTATGCCCTCCAGCTTATCAGCGATCGACGCAGACGGGCCGAAGACGGTGCGCGAAAAAAGACGTGCGATTCCTAAAGAGCGTGAGAAACGTCGTGCCAGAGGGGCGTCTGGCCGGGAGGATGCACTTTGCTTTATTTCTGGCACGTTGGGAAACTTCAACAGCCGCCTGCCTGTGTTGCTCGTGCAGGTTCCTCTCTTTTTCGCTCTCTCTCCGTCTCTCTCTCCGCAGTCTGGCCGCAGCTATTGTTACGGTTAATAGCGGCCCGGTCTTATGAACACCTACACACACGCCCATCACGCATGAAGACCAGTCCAAATGCGTATAATGCCTTAACGCGATCACACACACGCAAAGCCCTCCGCTCAATCCGCTGCGTGCTAAGCGCAGTGTACCTGTGCTGGGCTTGACCGACGTGCACATGCACCCACCCTCTCCCAGAACATGCCTCCTGCCATATGCCTCTCCGACGTGCGAGAATGTGCGGTTCCCGAGGATGTGTTTGCGCTCGCGAAACTCATTCGCCCGGCCGTTTCGCGGGGCTGAAAAGAAACGGGCGAAGTGGCCGCGTGTAACGAGCGACCCGGCATAATAAATAAGTTTTGCAGTTACATCCTCGTGAAAGAGTCTTATTACGCCGGGAATTGTGCTGTCAGTTATGGCCGTGCGCAGCCTCACTCCTGGGGAAACTCGAAATTTTCTCCTTCGCGTTTCGCGCATCGACCGTGATATTCCGCGCCGCGGATGCTCTTCCCGGGGTCTGTATGAATTAGTATGGTGTACTGCGAATTACGCGGTTATGTTCCAAACGGCGTCTAGATTACAGGTGGCAGTGACGGTTATATATTGCTCGGGCGCGCGAGTATTGCAAAATTCGTACGTAGTTCGTTTGTGGTGTGAAGGTCTGCTTATACGGTCCGCTTGATTAACCCTTTGACTGATATGGACGCGTATATGCGTCCGCCAAAATCTATCGGTGTCGATCATAGTCCATAGTCGTTTTATTTTGCATGACTAGGACGTGTTGGGATTTTTATGTTGGTGATTGAGATACATGTGTTCACGCGTGAACAAAACGCAGCAGCACTTGTTCATATTTTAACACTTTGACTACCATGATGGTCACCGCTGACCCGCGCAAGAGATTTTACTGAAGATACAAAATATTCGCAATGGGTAGCAATAATTATTTTATAAATGCAGTTATTGTTAGAATAGTGATGCGATCCTTCGGTCTCCAATACCTGCACATTATTTACATTTTGCAATAATTCAGTCAAACGCTGTAGTATTTCATAGCATCGGCGTTCTAATACAGCCAAGTACGGACGGGTCAAGGTGTTAACCCTTTGACTGCTCTGGACGCATATATGTGTCCGCCGAAATCTATCGGTGTCAACTATGGACGCATATATGCGCTTTCCAATCGTTTCGATTTCTTTTATCAATGTACGAGATGAATACAGAAGCGTTCTTTAGCAAATAGTTCTTTTGCGTTATTTAATTCGGCATAAATGAAGAATTATCATTAAAACTTAGTTACGCCTTACATAATAATTGAATCGAGTTCACACTAGTGAAAAGTGCTTCGTCCTCAGCCAGCTCTTCGGCCGGAAGTATTCAGCAGTCAAAGAATTAATGATATGACTGTGTCGTTTGCCGCGCGGAACCATTCGGACGATTTGAGAACTGCGGAAAATGAAGGAATGGATTGAAACGTACTCGTTAAGTAACAACGCATCCGAGTGCGCTGGTTCACATATTTGTTAGCAGCAGTTCACATGGTGCTCCGTTCGCACGTGTATCGTGACAGTACATCAAACCGTTTTAAGAGACACGTTCTGCCTTTACCACGTTTCATTCCACAGGAAACGTACTGTGAGTTCATTGAATCGTTACGTTTTGCCAGCCGCACTGTTACGTCTAATGTGCACGGTCTTATGGACACTAATGCACCGAGTTGTATACAGGTGCACGCTATGGTTTTACATCGTCGACAGACGCTTACGTACTAAACGCCGCCGCGCTAAACATTCGCGACCGTATAAGTTGAGACGAAGCATACACTTGCCCTCCATAATTCTCGGCCACTTCTCGGAATGTCATTTTCCGTCTGCGTACTTGCGCCGGTCGATCGACGGGAACGGAATTGCGAAAAAAGTTTATGGTTATCGTTTTGACGGTATTTGCACTGGTAAGTTCCGATCTTTGCCTCTTCTACTGCCTTTTAAAGGCGGACTTAAACTCTTCAGCTTACATGTTCGAAAGCGGAGTTTGCCATTGGTACGATCTCTATTGAATCTACAATTAGGTTCATTAGTACTTCTTGCCGTTTTTGTAATCAGGCCGACGTCAGGGTGATGCTTAACGTGTATACAATATTTCGATACGGTGTCGTATGAATGCGATATGCTATTACATTTTTTACGGAATATTTCAAGCGGAATTATTCAAATGGCTTCCAATAAATATTTATCTAGAGTAATTATGCCGTCTGGACATGCGTACAGGCCGGTTTTTGCTGTATGTGAGTAGATCGATGACACATCGTTCGTAAATAGTCGGCGTAATATGTTCTTTCTTCACAACCACTAGAATACACAATTTTAATCAAACACCGCTACATTTGTTCTTATGTTTCACCCGTTAACCGAACCAATTTTCGCAGAACGCCGATTTATTTGACGATTATCCTCACCACCGTCACATTTATTTTTCTTTCCGTTGGCATTACGTCTCCCCGACTTTTCGCTGCCACGGCCTTAAATTTCACGTCATCACTTTACGATCGATGATACATGGTTTGTAAATAGTCGGCGTAATATGTTCCTTCTTCACAACCACTAGAACACACAATTTTAGTCAAGCACCGCTACATTTGTTCTTATGTTTCACCCGTTAACCGAACCAATTTTCACAGAACGCTGATTTATTTGACGATAATCCTTGCCACCGTCACATTTATTTTTCTTTCCGTTGGCATTGCGTCTCCCGACTTTTCGCTGCCATGGCCTTAAATTTCACCTCATCACTTTACAATCGATGATACATGGTTCGTAAATAATCGGCGTAATATGTTCTTTCTTCACAACCACTAGAATACACAATTTTAGTCGAACATCACTATATTTGTTCTTACGTTTCACCCGTTAACCGAACCAATTTTCGCAGAACGCTGATTTAGTTGACGATAATCCCTACCACCGTCACATTTATTTTTCTTTCCGTTGGCATTACGTCTCCCCGACTTTTCGCTGCCACGGCCTTAAATTTCGCCTCATCACTTTACGAGGGCCAGTGCCGCTATTTGATTGCGCCGCGCGATTGCACAACATTTCAATCGCGCTCACATTTCCCCGATTGTTCGATTTTATTCGCGCTCCCAGCAACGAAAATTCGGTGCCTTCGTTGCGTCGTGCGGTTTTTACCCGTTCCATTGTTACGCTTAATAGCGCACGGCTTTATGAGCGCCAACACAATCGCGCGATTGCACGTTCAACGGGCATTTGCACGCTTGCGTGTTTATTCAATACCTCTGCATAACGGTGGCATGTAATGCACTGCCTCTACGCGCCACTGCGCTTGTAGGCATATGCATTTGTATGTATGTGTCTACATGCCCGACAATGTACGTTTTCCGCGCAGAGTGCAAATACCCTTATGGACACAGTTGCAGATTAGAACAGAGTCCAGCTGACTGATGCTGTGCTCCCAGCTTATTTCTTCAGCGAGGCTATGTATCGCGCGATAAATATCCTGTGATTTTGAAGCGAACCTTAACTCATTCGAGACGACGATTTTTTTTTCTTTATATTGTTCATTTTTAATTTTTGGGCAGACAGTAAAACCAATGTCAAATTTTGTTTTCCTGTACTTTACAGATTTCATTAGTTCAAGAAAAATCTTATTTTGACGGCTAGTTTACTCAGAATAACTGATAATTGCAGATTACTGTTATTGCACACACGGTGTGCAATCGGTCTCGAATGAGTTAACTCATTGCGTACGGGTCACGAGAAATCTCGTCTTTAGCAAACCGAACGTGGAGGCCGGGTGACGAGACTTGACGAGTTGAGAAATTAAATATTGTCATTATTACGATACCAAAGTAACGAAGCCTTGCGTGAACTTATAACAGAAGATTCGCGAAATAAATGAATGTCGAAATGTCGAAACAGTAAAAAACAATCGGCCAGTATCACAATTACATCAGTGAGTCCGATCCATTAGTCTATCGTATCTTATAAAAGATTTTATTATTGTGCATTTTATTATTTGAACGATAGCATTTTAATTTGTGAGGAAACAGTTTTTTAATTAGTTCAAAAAATAAACCCTAAATTATTGTTTGATGATTTATCTGATGTACCAAATAATATTGCAAGTGAAAGTGAACTTAGTGACGATAGCGACATTGTTGCAATAAGTGATGGTGTTAAACCAAGAAAGAGGGTGAATAAAAAATATAATATTTAAAGCGAAAGTGAAGATTCGGAGCTTAAGGTTGATGAGCCTATAACTGAAGAATGGACATAAGGGGATACTTCTCCAAATTTGGAACCATTTGAATGAATTTCTGGTATGCTTACACCATTACAAAGAAACTGCAATGTGAAAGATGCAGTTAACTGTATATTTGGCAATGAATTTTTCGAAATTATTAATGAGGAAACAAATCGGTATTATTCACAAAATTCACATAAGTATAAATCTAACTTGAAACAAGGAAAATGGAGGAATGCCTCATGTTCAGAAGTAAAGAAATTGTTTGGAATATTTATTATAAATGCGAATTAAAAAAATGCATCTATGCATTGCACAAAGTTGTCTTGGAGCGGTCGAAAATATGCGGGCCCTGGAAGCACGTTGGGCGAGCAGCGTGTCCTACGCAATGAGTTAACCCTTTTTTGCATGATTTTTTCTTTATTCGTGAAATAAATCAAGGCGATATAATTCATGTTCAAAATTAAAGGAAACATGGTTAAAAAAATCTCAGTATATATTTATAGTATAATTTTAGCAAAAAACATGATGGAAATTTCCATCATCATACAAAGTTAGGTTAAAGTGAACTTGTTCTTTTATATAATTTTTGGACATTCAATGTTATGATAGAAATTTCGACCATCATGCAAAGAAGGTTAACTTCATCGTCTATCGTGCCGCTGCTTTTTCGTCAATTTTCCGCCAGACGCAACTTCTGCGGCGGGGCGTAAGATTTGAAAGTAAGTCATGTAGCGACGCCGATAAATCGACTTAACACAACATGCAACAAGTTATTCCGACACGTCGTAATACTTCCGGACTGAGAATGAGTATATCGTGGCTCCTTTAAGTTTACGGCTGCTGGCTTTTGTGTCTCCTTGCGTAGGTTAGTACGTGTCTGCGTTTATATGCGTACGGCGTAAGCGTGTGGGTGTCGTTACCGGCGATATGTTTATCGATGCACCTGTACGGTTGATGCGGGTGTATGCCAGTGCACGTTCCGTGTTTGTATGCGAACGCGCGCGCGTGTTGGCTCTTTATATTCGCGATAGTATGCTTCTATCGGCCGTTTCAGCTGGCGGCCTTATGGCCTAAGCGCGAGTTACGATACTGGCAAGTGGTTACGCCCCGAAACTGCGTACTTCTACTTACTTGCGTTATTTCGTCGATAGCGGACGTCATTGCCGATTGCAAACAATATCGGGCTCGGCGTTTAACCGTACCGCACGCTTCCTTTCAATCTGATACTAGCGCGTATTCCGCGTTCAAAATTACCCGTACAATAAACGAGTTAGAGGAAGGAAAACGCTGTGATTTTTTCGCATGACGCTTCGTTTTCCAGGCACATCTAACGTTGACGGACAGTTTTGCAATATTATATCTGCAGTCTTTGGATTGTGTAACATTTTTTCCATGCCACTTACGTGAGACGCGCGAGTTTGAAGGAAACTTGAGTGAAAAATGTTCGTCGTCGCGAAATTGGAAGACCGTCGGGACCTCGCCCGTTACGCAATCTGGCTTTGCGGGAGTCGCGATTAAAAATATATGTCGTACCATAAAATTAAATCGTTAATAAAGTTCGCGGAAGCCCATTGTATGCGGTCCTTTGTGTTTACGCCGGCCGGTAATTGCCTCGGTCGCGTAAACGAAATTATCAGGCCTGCGGTTTAATGCATTGTGCACGCTCGCCGTTTCGCATTGGCCAAGCGACGGGAACATTTTGTGATTGTGAAAAACAATGAACAATTACGTGGCGGGTGACGTCGGGGCCGGCAGTAATAATAGCGACGGTACCGATGTCGGACGTTTCTTGGGTCAGGGGAATACCTCTAGTAGTCTTTTGCGTTTTGGTCAGCCTCGCGGTATTTCCCACGTCTCTCACCGTTATTCCCGATGATTTTTGCTTTGCGCAAGACGCGCAACCTGCACGAACTGTCAATTAGGGAGGATCTGTCGTGCGATGCTCGAGCTGTTTGACATTTAAAGCGAAACAGATCGACGACGGGTCTCTCTCTGCTTTTCGCGGACGATTTTTAATCGATCGGCTGAAACACACTGCACGATCGGCGAGTTCTCGCAGAACTTCGTGACTCGCAATAGTGCCTGTCCCCGATAAATGTCACTCGGCAGATCGCAGGCGAACGTTGCAAAGAATCGTTCGCACTTAACCCCGCGGCATTGATAAACAAACATAGTTAATCCAGTAATCCGATCAACCTGGCGATACTCTTACATTATTTTAATTCACAGAGTTATGCAAGCGTTACGTAAATTGACGCGGAAAGTATATTCGCAGTATGTACTTATACAGTAACTTCGTTGCATTTGATTTCTTAGTAACAACCGTAAACAAAGCCACAGTTTTCGGCTACGTTCGTTTTTATCTTGAATAGACTAACATTGATTTAATTCACAGAGTTATGCAAGCGTTTGTAAATTTACGCGAAAAGTATATTTGCAGTATATACTTACAACTTCCTTGCATTTGATTTCTCAGTAACAACCGTAAATGAAGCCACAGTTTTCGGCTACGTTCCTTTTTATCTTGAATAGACTAACATTGACTTAATTCACAGAGATATGCAAGCGTTACATAAATTTACGCGAAAAGTATATTTGCAGTATGTACTTATACAGTAACGTCGTTGCATTTGATTTCTTAGTAACAACCGTAAACAAAGCCACAGTTTTCGGCTACATTCCTTTTTATCTTGAATAGACTAACATTGACTTAATTCACAGAGCTATGCAAGCGTTACGTAAATTCACGCGAAAAGTATATTCGCAGTATGTACTTATATAGTAACTTCATTGCATTTCATTTCATAGTAACAACCGTAAACAAAGCCACAGTTTTCGGCTACGTTCCTTTTCATCTTGAATAAACTAATTTTGTCGGCCATACAAATATTTACCGCGTCCGTGCGAGCTGGTTAACTGTCGTATATTCGCAGTATGTACTTATACAGTAACGTCGTTGCATTTGATTTCTTAGTAACAACCGTAAACAAAGCCACAGTTTTCGGCTACGTTCCTTTTTATCTGGAATAGACTAACATTGACTTAATTCGCAGAGATATGCAAGCGTTACGTAAATTCACGCGAAAAGTATATTCGCAGTATGTACTTATACAGTAAAGTCGTTGCATTTGATTTCTTAGTAACAACCGTAAACAAAGCCACAGTTTTCGGCTACGTTCCTTTTTATCTTGAATAGTCTAACATTGACTTAATTCACAGTTATGCAAGCGTTACGCAAATTCACGCGGAAAGTATATTCGCAGTATGTACTTATACACTAACTTCCTTGCATTTGATTTCTTAGTAACAACCGTAAACAAAGCCACAGTTTTCGGCTACGTTCCTTTTCATCTTGAATAAACTAATTTTGTCGGCCATACAAATATTTACCGCGTCCGTGCGAGTTGGCTAACCGTCGGATCCTTAAGCAGCAATCCAAATTTGGGTGAAACCACCTGATTTCATCCTTAGAGAAACTTCGCAGTCTCTTGCCAACTGGCCGACGGTGGTAGTACCGTCTTGGCCCATTACTTCTGACCTTCGCGAAGGCAATCAGCCCGCGACCTCACCTTGTCTTCGATCCTCCTCGCCTCCTTTGCTCCTCTCGGAGGAGAAGGCTAGGAAGTCCAGATTTATGCGTTGCAGTTGCGAACTCGCGGGAACTACGTGGAGCTGAGTGAAGACGAGAAACTTACGCGCCGAGCAGAGAAGAAGAACCGCCCGAGACGGGTGGTAGGCCGCGTGACTCGGGAGGAATGAAAAAGGGAAAATGTAACGGCCGACCACTCGCCGGAGTGAGGGAGAAATTGTAATGTACAGCACTGTAAATTTTCGCCTCAACGTTGCTCGCTGCTTGACGCGCTTTTTCGCCAGGCACACTTTCCCTCTTTTTCGCTCCTTTCTCTCGCACGGGAGTATACCGGAGAGATGCGTACGTACACTATTTTCTGGCACTGCTGCTACCGCACCCGTGACATTAACAACCCTTTGACTGCTATGGACGCATATTTACGTTTCCCAATCGTTTCGATTTCTTATCTATTGCCACCAGAATTACCAACGTACGAGATGAATACAGACGAAAATTACTTATCAACTCATTTTCTGGCATGATTTAATTTGGCGTAAATGAAAAATGACCAGTAGAACTTAGTTGCGCGTTACATAATCAATGAATAGAGTTTACACTAGCGAAAAGTATTTCGTCCTCAGCGAGCGCATCGGCCGGAACTATTCAGCAGTCAAAGGGTTAAGGGGTAACATCTACCTTAAATTTTCAAAAAATCGAACAATTTTTTTTTTTGTCTTATATGCTACTTTAGAGCCTTAAAAATAAGGTGCAATTTGTCTTATAGGCAAAAATATTTTTTTAAGTGGTTTTACATCTTATTTTATAAAGCAAGTCGTGATGCTTCGCAGCGGTTCAAAGTACATGGTACCGATTCTAAAGGTTCTGAAGGGACATAATACCAACCGAAACCCAAATTCCATTGAATAAATGCGAAACGAAATTTTGGCAATTCTTTACCATAAACTTTCGGCGGATGAAGTTCCGCAACACGAGAATTGCCCGGCATCGGCAGAAATATTGCGTCTTCTATTTTTAATGATCGATTTGAAAGCATAATGACAATGATGCAGGTGTTACAATTGACTATGGGTCGTAATTGTTAAAGCCGCGTAAACTACATTCGCCATACGTTTGACGCTGAACTTCCATTTTTCGAAAAGCAATATCCGCGGAGAAACTTTGAGATAAACGCCACGCGCGCGTGGAGGCGAAAAAATTGCGGGCAAAACGCTTACACGATTACGGTGAACGGCTGGTGTAACTACTTTGACGAGTTCACGAAATTTCTTCGGAATCAATTCGTTCGAATTGAGTATCTTCCGATTTCCTGGAAGTTTGGACGGCACGCAACCGGTCCGACATTCGAAGTTTTCGGCTGCGATTCAAAATGTTACTCGTGTAATTGTATTGTCGTGGACGTGCTTCTTCAATCGTTAAGATGTACGTTTTTCTGGAACGAACCGTAGCAGGGTGTTCGAAATCTGTCCATCATATAGATGCACACAGCGTTGTACACGCAATACTATTTTATGTGAGATTCTACACAAATGTATATGAGAGTTTCTCATTCCATGAATCAATCCCCGTATACTTCATTTCTTTACGTACGCATTCGTCAGTTGCTATTGTTCAGATGTGATCACATGTTCACACAGATGCTCTGTGCATCATTCACTGCGTATAGTGCCGTACGCGCAACACGAGTTTTTATGCGATACTGTGTATGTTGCGCCGTACCTGAGATGGTAGCATGATTTCAAATTCTTTGATTTTTCAAATTCTATGATTTCAAATTCTTCCTACCACCACTATTTCTAGTGATATAAGTGACGGTACTTGTCCCTTTTCTAACACCTACGATTTCAAATTTTTCCTACCACCACTATTTCTAGTAATATAACACACGGTACTTGTCCCTTTCCTGACATCTATGATTTCAAAATTTTCCTACCACCACTATTTCTAGTAGTATAACACACGGTACTTGTCCCTTTCCTAACACCTATGATTTCAAATGTTTCCTACCATAATACCACACACATCCACACAAATGCTCTTTCAGGAATATTCCACTACACGTCACAACAAATAAATCAGTTTTAAACATCATTCACTCAAGAACAACTCAGGTCACGATTAGTGACATAATTAAACTCATCTAGCTATCCCCTCCACCAACACTTCTTCCCTAAAACCTGACGATTCCCGTTTCCAGCATTCAGACTCGCAACACTGCACAGTACACGTCACAACAAATAAATCAGTTTTAAACATCATTCACTCAAGTGATTTTATCCAATAAAAATGACCAGTATAGGAGGTCACGATTAGTGACATAATTAAACTCATCTCCCGAGAATACGGTCGACGTCATCGGTTCCCTTTGGCACATTATAAATTCGTCACAACTGCCATTCATAGCACTACACTTGCAGATGCGGGAACTTCTCAAGGAAAAGTTCTAACGTACTCTACTTCTTCAGCTCCTATTGTTCACACGCGATCACACATCCACACAAATGCTCTCTGCATCATTCAACTGCGCACAGTGCCGTACACGCAACCTAAAAATTCCCGTTTCCAGCATTCAAACTTGCAACACCGCACAGTACACGTCACAACAAATAAATCAGTTTTAAACATCATTCACTCAAGTGATTTTATCCCATAAAAATGACCAGTATACGAGGTCACGATTAGTGACATAATTAAACTCATCTCGCGGGAATACGGTTCCCTTTGGCACATTATAAATTCGTCACGAGTGCCATTCATAGCACTACACTTGCAGATGCGGGGACTTCTCAAAGTTCTACCGTACTCTACTTCTTTACGTACACAATCTTCAGCTCCTATTGTTCACACGTCATCACACATCCACACAAATGCTCTCTGCATCATTCAACTCCGCACAGTGCCGTACACGCAACACGAGTTTTTCCGCGATAGTCTACGCGTGCGAATGCGTTAGCTCGCGTCAGGTTTTAAGATGATCCGCCGTGAACGGTGACGCCTCACGTGGGGTCGCCTTGCTTTAATCTGGCACGATACGTCACGAAGACGGAGGTAAATGGCCTCCTAAGGTCTCTCCTCTCCGAGTCGAGCGAAGCATCGTCGTCTTGCCGGGCACGAAGGAAAGGTAGACTGCTGGCGGGTAAGACGACGACGAACTGGCAATGCGTGGCCACTTCTCACGGAATTATTTAATAAATCTCCGGGAGGGTGGCTTGCGCAGGGGTCTTATGATCTCCTTAACGTGGCGAACTTCGGACAAAAGACGCGCGAGCGTGTCTCGAGCGGCGTGGAACGGGGGGTCGAACGACGTTCATTCGCGAAATTAGCTTTTCACGGCGCGACTTGTCGCAGAAATTCATTTAGTCCAAACGTAGACGGCGTATCGCCCGACCAACAGTTTCGACGTTTCTGTCGCGAGGGAGCATATATGCGTGCGTGTCACATAGTGTGCGTCCCACTGCGAGTGATTGCATTTTCTGTGTTTGCGCCGAATTGGCGAGAAGGATTCGGTCGGGTGTTATTATACATCTGGATTTGATAAATATGCTCGGCGGTATGCGTACAAACTGTTAATTAAGCTTCTCCGCCAATAAATCGACTATTCAGGCACCCCGCTCGAGAATGCAGTCGCTTGAATGATTGCGAACGGTATTCCATGCATGTGTGTCTTCACATAACCTTCTAACCTGACATACGAACCCGTGGATGAACTTTCGTCTGACCCAGTAATTCTACACTGACAGCATAGTTATCGGCCGGGAAATATTTAGATACACGTCGCCTCGCGTTCTTCAAGTATTCACGCGGCGTTCCGAGAAACTTGAAATATGCAGCGTCATTTCGCTGAAGCAATCCGCCGAGTACGCCGCGGCGCATTGAGCGTATCTCGCGAGGCGTAAATCGCGCTCAATTAACGTACATGACGTTAATGGCGCGGCGTGATAGAATTTTTGTCAATCGGGCGCACCTCGCGTCAGGATTACGCGGCGTTAACGAAGTGTAATTGACACGTCACTTTTATCAATGGATGCCGACGGAGTCCCCGAGTATGCCCGGCAGTTGCGGCACGTAAATTGTATTAATACGCTTGAGATACGATAGGCGTACACGCTGTCGGCGATTTCAGGCATGCCCGTTTCTCTTTTATTCGCCCGTCTCTGTCTCGCTCTGTCGACAGGTTGCGCGTTTCGTGACTCGGTCGCGTGTAATAACGATAATAAAAGCCGCGCTGCCATGTATATGTAACATAAATATATCGTTACCCTAGATTGATAGGAGGAGAAGGAGGGTCACGTGCGCTAAACTTCTTACATGCATCGTTTAGCTTATGCACGCGCGCGAATGTAATATCAGAGAGGAAAAAGGGACGGAGATGGAAAGACGGCGGAGATAACGAGAGGTGCGCGTACCCATACATAAAGTCATTTTAAAACAAGACGCTGCTTTCGACGCGTATTCCGCCTTGTTTGACAATGACAAAGGGTCCCGCGCGACAATCCAATAATAGCGCCGGCGAACTTATGTGTTGCTCCGAGACTTCATCTGAAATACAAGATTTGACAAAGTTACATCTCGAGAAGGAAACGTCTCCGTGCCAGTTACCCGAAGTTTGTTTTGTCCTCAGACTCGCTAGAACACGAATCCAAATTTCAACGACTTATCCGGGACCGCTCGTGCTTCCACCTGTGTCTTATGCGTCCGGCGCTGCATACAAAAGTAACCTAACTCAAGAACGCGCACCAATCCGCTTCGCCGTTTGTTCAATTCCCTGCGACGTTAACACGTTGACTATCTCGGTGATCACTGGTGACCGATGCAAAAGATTTGACTAAAAATGCAAAAAATTAATTTAACAACGTTCGAAAACTGAAAACTAGAACCTTCGTGTGGAGTGTATGCGAGCTTAACACGTTGACTGCTATGGTGGTCACTGGTGACCGGCGCAAAAAATTTGACTAAAAATGCAAAAAATTGATTTAAACGATTTAAATATACTCTGCAGTATTTCATCGCATTACATTTCCAAATGTACCAAACCGCATTCTTTAACACATCGATTGTCACGGTGGTCACCGGTGACCGGTGCAAAAGATTTTACTAAAAATGCAAAAAATTCGCCATGAAGCCTATTTGCAACCTTATAAAAGCAATTGATACTGAAACGGTGCTTTAATACTTTGGCTTCTAACAGCTCGGCGTCACTTTAACTTTGCACGGTTTAATCATACGCTGCAGTATTTCATGGCATCGCGGTTCTAACATAGCAAAGTATGCTTGGCCGTCAACGTATTGGCAGTCAGCGTATTTTTCTATGTTAGAACCGCGATGCGATTAAATACTGCAGAGCATAATTAAATCGTCCAAAATAAAAGTAACGTAGAATTCTTAGAAGCCAAAGTATTGTAGCACCGTTCCAATATGAATTGCTTTTACAACATTGCAAATAGGCTTCATTGCGAATTTTTTGCATTTCTAGTAAAATCTTTTGCACCGGTCACCGGTGACCACCGTGGCAGTCAAAGTGTTAACACGTTGACTGCCGTACGTGTTTTGCCGTATTAGAACGGCGATGCTATGAAATACTACAGCGTTTGACTGAATTATGCAAAATGTAAATATTTGCAACCTTATAAAAGCAATTGATACTGAAACGGTTCTTCAATACTTTGGCTTCTAACAGCTCTGCGTCACTTTAACTTTGCACGGTTTAATCATACGCTGCAGTATTTCATGGCATCGCGGTTCTAACATAGCAAAGTATGCTTGGCCGTCAACGTATTGGCAGTCAGCGTATTTTTCTATGTTAGAACCGCGATGCGATTAAATACTGCAGAGCATAATTAAATCGTCCAAAATAAAAGTAACGTAGAATTATTAGAAGCCAAAGTATTGTAGCACCGTTCCAATATGAATTGCTTTTACAACATTGCAAATAGGCTTCATTGCGAATTTTTTGCATTTCTAGTAAAATCTTTTGCACCGGTCACCGGTGACCACCGTGGCAGTCAAAGTGTTAACACGTTGACTGCCGTACGTGTTTTGCCGTATTAGAACGGCGATGCTATGAAATACTACAGCGTTTGACTGAATTATGCAAAATGTAAATATTTGCAACCTTATAAAAGCAATTGATACTGAAACGGTGCTTTAATACTTTGGCTTCTAACAGTTCTGCGTCACTTTAACTTTGCACGGTTTAATCATACGCTACAGTATTTCATGGCATCGCGGTTCTAACATAGCAAAGTATGCTTGGCCGTCAACGTATTGGCAGTCAGCGTATTTTTCTATGTTAGAACCGCGATGCGATTAAATACTGCAGAGCATAATTAAATCGTGCAAAATAAAGGTAACGTAGAATTATTAGAAGCCAAAGTATTGTAGCACCGTTTCAATATCAATTGCTTTTACAACATTGCAAATACACTTTATTGCAAATTTTTTGCATTTCTAGTAACATCTTTTGCACCGGTCACCGGTGACCACCGTGGCAGTCAAAGTGTTAACACGTTGACTGCCGTACGTGTTTTGCCGTATTAGAACGGCGATGCTATGAAATACTACACCGTTTGACTGAATTATGCAAAATGTAAATATTTGCAACCTTATAAAAGCAATTGATACTGAAACGGTGCTTTAATACTTTGGCTTCTAACAGCTCGGCGTCACTTTAACTTTGCACGGTTTAATCATACGCTGCAGTATTTCATGGCATCGCGGTTCTAACATAGCAAAGTATGCTTGGCCGTCAACGTATTGGCAGTCAGCGTATTTTTCTATGTTAGAACCGCGATGCGATTAAATACTGCAGAGCATAATTAAATCGTCCAAAATAAAAGTAACGTAGAATTATTAGAAGCCAAAGTATTGTAGCACCGTTCCAATATGAATTGCTTTTACAACATTGCAAATAGGCTTCATTGCGAATTTTTTGCATTTCTAGTAAAATCTTTTGCACCGGTCACCGGTGACCACCGTGGCAGTCAAAGTGTTAACACGTTGACTGCCGTACGTGTTTTGCCGTATTAGAACGGCGATGCTATGAAATACTACAGCGTTTGACCGAAGTATGCAAAATGTAAATAATGTGCAAGTATTGGAGACCAAAGAATCGCATCACTATTCTAACAATAACTGCATTTATAAAATAATTATTACTACCCATTGCGAATATTTTGGATCTTCGGTAAAATCTCTTGCGCCGGTCATCGGTGGCCCCCACGGCAGCCAACGTGTTAAACAAACCAGCCGACTGACTCAACTCTTTCGATTCTCTGACTTAGTTCACTTTCATAATGACCGACCCACATACCCACGCAAAAAGCGCACGTATGTGTCGACGACACTGCGCCGTGTGCACATCCTGCCTTCCAGTTTCCTGTTTGCGGTCGGGATTAATATCGCAGGCAGGCTTAGCCAACACTAACCCGCCTAATGCGATCGTAGACAACAGGTGCTAATAATACCCAGCCTTTCTCTCTTACACCTTCGCGCCTCTTTCTCCTCTGCCAACATTCAGCCTTCTCTGTCCTGTCAAGTCGACCGACGAACACGTTCTCTCCCCGTGGTACAGTTTACTTCCGGAAGGTAGCAATCAGCGACGACGCTCTCGCGGCTTAATTAAGTCACAGTGACAGTAAGCTAGCGTTACAGGGATACTAAATTCGAGTAGTGGCGCAGTATTAGAGATTGAAAGTGATCCCAGAGATTACCTTGTCGGACGATTGTAATTGCTGTCGTTCCGCGTAAGCCATTGATGCCAAAGCCACTGCTTCCTACTCTCACTATTTCAACGACGAGTATGCAAAGGGAGTATTTGCACTGACGCTTCGCTCGCTCATGTGTGTTTCCGGTCGTTAATCGTATTTGCCAATCTCAGACGCCAGGCTGATCGAGGGCACGGTGCAAAAACTAAATAAAAGTAACGACCGCAGGTGCGATTGAATTAAAAGGGGGTAAAAAAAGCATCTAATCTTCTTAGAATTTCGATTTGGTAAACGAAAACTCGTTAAACGCATCGATCGGTTCACCAATATCCGTCGTTACACAAAAGGCTGTTTTCAATGATAGATTTTCTGGTTATTATTAGTTTTTTTTCTGTGGCGATTCTAACAAAAGCAAATTCTTGCCGCGGGATTTCGTGTCTGATGTTTTTCGGGTAACTGATCTGTCGATTGTGCGCGTCTGACTTCCTTGGAAATACCTCCACCACTTACAATTGTAGTAATTTAATTTGCAGAAACCGGGTACGGGAATGGACATGTCAATTTATTTTTGGATAAATTCAGATATGGGATTGTTGGAAAAAAGAGGAGGCGTTTATTTTGCTTGTGGATATCAGTTATGGTTGTCGGACAATGGCCGGATTTAGATTTTATTTAAGAGGTTGACTGCCGTGGTGGTCACCGGTGACCGGTGCAAAAGATTTTACCAAAAATGCAAAAGATTCGCAACGAAGCCTATTTGCAATCTTATAAAAGCAATTGATATTGGAACGGTGCTTTAATACTTTGGCTTCCAATAACAAGAGTGATTCAATTCTTTGGTCTTCGATACCTTCGCATTATTTTCATTTTACACGATTCAATCATATTCTGCAATCCTTCATCACGTTGCGGTTTTAGTATATAAAATACCCACGGCAGTTAACGTGTTAAATAATTTTCTTGCACTATTTAACTTGGCGTAAATGAAGAATTACCATTAGAACTTAGTTGCGCCTTACGTAATCAATCAATAGAGTTTACACTAGTGAAAACTCTTTCGTCCTCAGAAAGCGCTTCGGCCGGAAGTATTCAGCAGTCAAAGGGTTAACGCGTTGATTGCCACGGTGGTCACTGGTGACCGGTGCAAAAGATTTTACTAAAAATGCAAAAGATTCGCAACGAAGCCTATTTGCAATCTTGTAAAAGCAATTGACAATGGAACGGTGCTTCAATACTTTGGCTTCCAACAACAATAGTGATTCAATTCTTTGGTCTCCGATACCTTCGCATTATTTTCATTTTACACGATTCAATCATATTCTGCAATCCTTCATCACGTTGCGGTTTTAGTATAGTATAATACGCACGGCAGTCAACGTGTTAAGAATGAGCAGTGCCATCATTGTTCCTCATATCCCTTGGTACCGTGTTCTTTAACTTCAACAAATTTCATCCTACAAGATTCCGTAATTCTTCCCATAAAATTCGACGGTAAAATCGTAATTCGCAAATGGCGTATAAAGAATTGCGTTCTATCGCGCGTTCTTCAGTCGACACCCCTGATCGGTGACGCCGCTCGTTGAATTTACCCGCGGCACCTCGTCGTCCGACGAGCACCTCGAATTGAAACGGCCGGGAAATTTTCGTAACGCTGCACCGTTAGGGACGAATTGATTGGGTACTTCGAAGGGGCCGCTGGCGCAATGGGTGTCCGTGAGTAGTGGCAGGAGGTGATTCCGGGGGTATTACGGTCTCGCAGACGGCGGAAAGTCGAGTGGGGGCAGTGAGTCTTCCACCTTGAAGAGCCACAATTAAAGTCACCGCGACTACCCCCGCATTTTACTTTCGCCGTGCCGGACCTTCGGCGTCTCTCTTCCAAGCTCGGTTCTCGTTTCCTTCTCCTCGCCCAGCTGGCGGTGGGGCACATATAATCCCACTTCATTTTACATTCACGCCGGGTTTTACGGCCGGCGTTTAGTGATACGACCGCTTTTAGATCGCCTCTAAATGGACTCACCTCCGTCCAATCACGAGGAGAGTCGACCTTCCGACGCGAATTGTGCCCGACCAAGTTCCAGCAGCCGCGGGCTAGATCGAGGAAGAGCGAAGAGGCATAGACTTTCATTGATCACACCCCCCGACTCGCCAACTTCGGCGTTCGCTTCCTTTCGTTAACTGATTCCGCCTCTACGACGCTCGTTAAAAGATGAAGTTGCCGGGTGGCGCGAGTACTCTCGCGGGTGAGTGGCTCGACTTTTAATGGGATTATCTTTATTCGGTGGCGGATCAAGCCGCTGCCTTTGGGAGTCGTCCGTGCTCGGACGCCGCTGAACGCTCGTTCGAGGGAAAGAATTGGGACGCAATTATTCTGCGCTGCTGATCGCGGCATGTATTTTCCGTGTCAGTTGGAGAGGTGCACGTTCTAGGAATGCTCGGCGAATGTGGCAGAGAAATCTTTGCGGAGAGGGTCGTGATCAGAGGTTGCTGTCGTTTTATGTGTGACTTTCAGTACAGTAAATAGATGGTATCGATTCCAGAACTCTTGGAGGGTGAAACACGGGACTTAAGATAAAGTGTGAGCGCATTTCCGATTTTTAATTTATATTTTAACACTTTGCGTACGAGTGTCGGATATATCTGCCTAAGCCTTTTTACCGTTGCGGACGAATGTCGGATATATCCGCCCAACTCTAGCGCTGCGGCTGGCTGATGTTTCGTACGTTTGTATCAAAAAATGGTGGCGAAAATGATTTTTTGGGGGATTCGAGGTTTCAGTAATAAATTCCTATCTATTATATCAAGAACATCACAGGAAATAAAATATAAAAAAGTTAAATCATTTACAATTTATACGTACTTCGACTTTTGGAACAGCAGAAATGCTCAACAGTCTTCTACATATTATTCGGCGAAATGAGACAAGAAGAAGTAAAGATTGTGTCGTACGCTCGAATCGGAAGGTAAAACGTGGAAGGAGAGAGTCGATGTACCATTGTGCTACTTGTTCGGCTAAACCGACCTTGCACATAGGTGATTGTTTTGAACTATACCATAGAAAGAATATAAAACGTCTCATATGCAAACACAATTACATTTGTTTGTTTATGATTTTGTTAGATTTGATGAAAAACTTATTCAAATAAAGATTTAGTTTTTATAACGCAAACGCGGGACATGAATATTTTCTTTGCTGCGCACTCCAATACCTGTCGTCCACAGCGACGCTCCGTCCGCAAAGGGTTAATTAATACTTGCTATCTTGTGCGAAAATGCGAAAGCGTCGATCTTTGCGAGTAACGGGAACTCGACATTCTCGGTTTGTTGTTTGTCGAAGATGCTTTGTTTCGCTCGCTTTGATGTGTTCGCTGAAAAGATGTGCATTCGGGGTATGAAGACAATGGCGCGCGGATTTATTATTCCGAGAGTAGCATAGACGATCGTACGTGGCTGGTGCATAATCGCGATCTTCTTGCCTGCAAGCGGTGTAGAAGTACGATCGACAGCAGTCTTCGATGAATGAGAATGAACAAGGATCAATGATCGCAGTACCTCCACTGTCGCAATTATCATTTTTCTACATTCCGATCGGTGACATTCAGACATTTCAATCCCTTTCGCTGTTCATAGGAAATAACGCACAATATTAAGCGCATCGAAAGGTCTTCACCAGAATTACCAATATTTCATTAGTGTCTGTTTTATTATTTAGTTCTTCTCTAAATATAACTTTTTGTGGACTGAGCGATATGAAACTGATCGCTCTGTTGTGGGAAGTCGCTGCAACAGTGGTTATTGGAAATTCCATGCAAGAAACGAAGGCGTATCCACTTCAGTTTGTTGTAGTCTATACATCTCTTTATAAGCAATTAATTTATGTATACTTTCCACTCAATTTTCATCTAATTTTCGTCACATCTTCAAAAGTATTGCGAATTTCGCACTATTTTTTGCGGAGGTCTAGGTTATTTTTATCCTCCTTGATATACTAAAACGGCGATGAAATCGGAGAACTCGATTTTTTTTGTTTTGCAACAATGACGAGGCTTTTACCTTAAAATTGTCCGGATTTTGTGACGCCTTTCTCATAACTTTGATTGGATTAGACGCTTTGAGTTGTAGAAGGATTTTTTCCGATTATTTTTGGACGTGTTTACATGCGAACTAATAACCCTCAGGTATCCCAAAAAAAGATTTCCCATCCATTTTTTATATCGTACCTCCGAAATGAGTTCACCTGCAGCGGTCAGACAATAACCTACTTCCAGTGCAAATTACCCTGTATTGCTTGGTAAGGGTCCGAGGAGAATTAAATGCTGAAATTATTCGCTTATTTTTAGCCACACGCGATAAATGTGAAAGTCTCTATCCAGTAATTTCAACTATTTTTACGTGTAGAAAGCTGTGGGGGAATATACATATATTCATTCTACGGTATGATTATAGTATAATTAATAAGATTATATCGATTGTTTCCACTTTCACTATTCTCAGATGTAAAGTTTTATAAAAATGGGTCATTCTAAACGAAGTACACATATCGATTGTTTCCAGGCATTTCACTATTCTCAGATGTAAAGTTTTATAAAAATGGGTCATTCTAAACGAAGTACACATAACGTAGACAGTTAATATTTTGCGTAAGCCAATCATTTTTGCCAGTTGCATACATGAATCTATTATCACGCTTATCGGTTACATTGGACATATACATATGTCAATTGTCCGCAAAGAGTTAACGAAGAGAGGTTTACTTTAATAAACAGCATTTTGATTTACTTTAAACGAGGATACTAGATACAATTTCGCGTATGTATATAAATTCGTGCAGGCATTCTACGGTATGATTATAGTATAATTAATAAGATTATATGGATTGTTTCCACTTTCACTATTCTCAGATGTAAAGTTTTACAAAAATGGGTCATTCTAAACGAAGTACACATAACGTAGGCAGTTAATATTTTGCGTAAGCCAATCATTTTCGCCAGTTGCATACATGAATCTATTATCACGCTTATCGGTTACATTGGACATATACATATGTCAATTTCCGCAAAGAGTTAACGAAGAGAGGTTTACTTTAATAAACAGCATTTTGATTTACTTTAAACGAGGATACTAGATACAATTTCGCGTTTATGTATATAAATTCGTGCAGGCAATAATATCATATTATCGCATATATCTTCTCGAACGCGTGCCGTGGTCGGTGACTTCGGTAATATAATTTCCCGCACTCGCGAACGGGTGGACGGAATGATGCGGCTGCAACTCGATATCTTTTTTGCCGCAGTTGCATTTGGCTATATTTGCATAGCTGCCAATTTACGATAATCAGCGTGCGACTGACATTTTAAGCGGAGCCCCTGATTGACTGTGTATAAACCGTTTGCCCGGTGTTTATCAATGCACGAGATAAAAAGTTACAAAGCGACAGGCTTGTTAATGCGCCAGGGTTTATTCCATGAAATTCCAGTGATTACGAAAATGCTCGTCAGTGCTGCCAACGTCAACATAACTCCCAATAATTACAGGTGTACTAATATTTATCTTCTACCACGTGCACTCCGTATTTATTGCATCCCACGAAATTTGAGGTAGGACGTGTTTATCCTACGTCACGCTACCTATGTGCGATCTCGGATAGAGTTAGGAAAACTTTGATAATATGTGAAACTGCCTCTCGAGTTATCAGAAGTTGCTGTAGTTCTTCCTAAGACTTTTGCTTAACCGGTTAACTATTGCAATCTCTGTGAAAGGCGTGTGCTTAAGATCTGCCGCAAGAAGTAGACGATGACGAATACCCTTGTCAAACATAGAATATATGTGGCTGTTATAATATAGATTTAAGTAGTAATTGAATTACTGTCTTATATTTTAATTTTCTTACGGACAGAGTTTTTTGGTAACTGTGCCGGGGTGATAAATCTGTGAAAAAGAGATTTGTTCGAAGTAAGGTTTTGAAGTAATCGTGAGCGATATGAAACTGATCGCGTTGTTGTGTGAAGTCGCTGCAACCGTGGTTATTGGAAATTCCATGCAAGAAACGAAGGCGTATCCACTTCAGTTTGTTGTAGTCTATACGTGTCTTTATAAGCAATTATTTTATGTATACTTTTCATTCAATTTCCACCTAATTTTCGTCACATCTCCAAAAGTATTGTGAATTTTGCAGTACTTTTTGCGGCGTTCTAAGTTATTTTTATCCTCCTTGACATACTAAAATTAAGTAGTAATTGAATTATTGTCTTGTATTTTAATTTTCTTACGGACAGAGTTTTTTGGTAACTGTGCCGGGGTGATAAATCTGTGAAAAAGAGATTTGTTCGAAGTAAAGTTTTGAAGTAATCGTGAGCGATATGAAACTGATCGCGTTGTTGTGTGAAGTCGCTGCAACAGTGGTTATTGGAAATTCCATGCAAGAAACGAAGGCGTATCCACTTCAGTTTGTTGTAGTCTATACGTGTCTTTATAAGCAATTATTTTATGTATACTTTTCATTCAATTTCCACCTAATTTTCGTCACATCTCCAAAAGTATTGTGAATTTTGCAGTACTTTTTGCGGCGTTCTAAGTTATTTTTATCCTCCTTGACATACTAAAATTAAGTAGTAATTGAATTATTGTCTTGTATTTTAATTTTCTTACGGACAGAGTTTTTTGGTAACTGTGCCGGGGTGATAAATCTGTGAAAAAGAGATTTGTTCGAAGTAAGGTTCAGAAGTAATCGTGAGCGATATGAAACTGATCGCGTTGTTGTGTGAAGTCGCTGCAACAGTGGTTATTGGAAATTCCATGCAAGAAACGAAGGCGTATCCACTTCAGTTTGTTGTAGTCTATACATGTCTTTATAAGCAATTATTTTATGTATACTTTTCATTCAATTTCCACCTAATTTTCGTCACATCTACAAAAGCATTGTGAATTTTGCAGTACTTTTTGCGGCGTTCTAAGTTATTTTTATCCTCCTTGACATACTCAAATTAAGTAGTAATTGAATTATTGTCTTGTATTTTAATTTTCTTACGGACAGAGTTTTTTGGTAACTGTGCCGGGGTGATAAATCTGTGAAAAAGAGATTCGTTCAAAGTAAGGTTTAGAAGTAATCGTGAGCGATATGAAACTGATCGCGTTGTTGTGTGAAGTCGCTGCAACAGTGGTTATTGGAAATTCCATGCAAGAAACGAAGGCGTATATACTTCAGTTTGTTGTAGTCTATACGTGTCTTTATAAGCAATTATTTTATGTATACTTTTCATTCAATTTCCACCTAATTTTCGTCACATCTCCAAAAGTATTGTGAATTTTGCAGTACTTTTTGCGGCGTTCTAAGTTATTTTTATCCTCCTTGACATACTAAAATTAAGTAGTAACTGAATTATTGTCTTGTATTTTAATTTTCTTACGGACAGAGTTTTTTGGTAACTGTCCCAAGGTGATAAATTTGTGGAAAAGAGATTTGTTCGAAATAAGGTTTAAAAGTAAAAATTACTGCACCGAACACGTACGTGGGATAATTTCTAGCGGATAAATCTAACCAAATACTCACACTATATACAGTTTTTTCATAATAATTACTTACATTTTTTATTAGACATTATAAAATATTGCCATTTCCTTATGACGCGTATCGTCAAAAACAATTAACTGGTTAACGTACCAAACATACCCATGTGACCTACGTAATGTTCAAAGAATCAACATTTAGACCTTTATTGATGAGTGCCTATTTAATCTATCAAAGAAGGCATACATCAGAAAACCTGATTGTTTCAATAACAAAGGTATGGGAATAAGCGACGTAAATAATTATGAAAATGTACTATTAGACATTTGTATAACGTATTGACGATGTCGAGGTTTATAATGGGCTACTTTGTTACTGCCTCATCACGTATATGCATCTATCACGATTTTAACCTCCGGCATGTCCATCTCCTTCAAGGACAGTGCAAGAAGAAGAATTCGAAGGCGAGCCGGAGGATCGACAAAGATAGAAACGAAGAGAGAGAAAATGACCTCCGGGTTGAGTTAGTCAGGGACGTACCTTGACACCCACTCGTAGTTTGTTTTTCGTATTTTTGCAATTATTTACCGGTGTTACCGACGCACGCCGGTTCGAGACATTAACGTTTTACGGATGTGACATTAAATAAACTGACGCAATTCTGTGTATCGTTACAGTCAATGAGCTTTACCGTCGCCGGTTGTTGAACATGTAACGATATAATGGAATCATATGTTTTTGCGACGTAATTTGCGACAGAAATTCATTTTTGCATCGCCGCAAGAGGAGCGCGACATTTTCGGATTTTTCAGTACATCGGGTAAATCTGTGGCTGTGTAATTGAAACGGATCCGCGATATATATATATATATATATATCCTCTTCGACTACGGCACTATCTGCGACTTCACAACTATCCGGTCAAAGTTGACGTTCCAACCCAGAGGCGACCTTGTCTTCTGCTGACGGTACATAAATAATTATTTACGTCAGACGAGATGTCGCGTTTATCGTTTGACGGGTGTGTAATTGAAATTTTAGGAATGCATTTTTTCGCTTGCAACACGAAACACGTATAACGAGACTCCACTGTACGAACCTGTTCAATTAATTATATTACATGAAATTAAATTTGGCTTAAGAAAAAAGTTTCAATTAAAAAATGCAAAAAACTCGTCCGTAAAATGAATCGAGTAAAATTAAATTAAATTTCGCTTGTATTATAAAACGAAGTACCGACTGCGAACGCACTGGATTTAAACGTCTTCTACGAAAAAAAAATATATCGATACGTAATTCAAGTAGATGCATTCGAATGCCTTTTGAAAAAAATTGTATCGCTTATAAAACCAAACAAGACATATTAAAACTTCGCTTATGGTAGGAAGCTTCTAATATGAAATTGTACTTGATGCATGTACATTTCGCCTTTGGAACAAAATCTGGTCACAAAAAATTCTGTTAACCAAATTCCAAAAGTTTCACAGAATACCACCAGTCGCAACAGCACTTCGCTCTTCGCAGAAAAATATCGTTTATAAAAATCTCGCTACAAGAAATTCTGTTTAGCAAATTCCAAAAGTTCCACAAAATGCCTCCAGACGCAACTGCACTTCGGTTCGCAGAAAAATATCGTTTACAAAATTTCATACGACCCACCCAAGTCTCACCTGCAAAACGAACGTTGATCTGCGAAGTTCTCCGGCATGCATTCGAATCTTACTCGCGAAACGCAATTTCGTTTACGAAATTCCGGCCGACGCATCGAAAGTTCGCCCGTCGAGGTCCAGCAAAACGTGCGACTTTTTCTCCACTCGCCACGCCACGGCGATTTCGCTCAAATTACCTCGAAAAACCGGCAAAATTGGCCAGCGCGTGCAAAGAAATGACGGCGAGGGCGCAGTGCAAGACGGTCGTTCTGCGGCAACCGCGACGATTCCTTCTGGTCCTCTCATTCCGCAACAGCCGCTCCGCCTCTCTCCTCTTCTGCCCTCGGAGAAATCCCAAAAGATAATTCGAGCCCCCGGAGAAGGCGAAGGTACTCATTTCGCTCCTCTCGTTCTCGTATTTGTTTCCCCTCGGCCGTGTTCCTCTTTGTCCGTCGTTTTCTCCTTTTTAAGCGCAGCCGAGACCGACTGACGGGACGGAAAGTCTGCCGGCTGCGTCTCGATTGCGGGGACCCGCGATGGGGATAATTTCCGACGTAGCGATATCCTTCTTTTGCGATTTCAGCTACTGCGCTCGTTGCGTATCAATTTGCGATCGATAACGCCGCGGTTGCGTGTTGCTGGCGATCGCGCGTGAACCCGTGATTTTCGTGATTTCGTTGCTTGTACGCGGCCGCTCAATTATTGCGGGTAATGTGTTAATTATTTTTACGTGTACGCGGACGTTACGCCGATCGCATTTGAATTTACAATCAATAACGCGGTACGTACGTGTTGCCGGTAATGACGAAACAACCGGTGATCTTCGCGATTCGGTTAATCGCGAGAATGTTTGAAATATTATAGATATTTCCGCCTAAACGTGGAGAGTAAACGGTATATGTTTCTGGAATTCGCTGTCTCGCGCACGGGCGTCGTGTACAGCTCGAAACGAATAATTGCGTCCCGCGTAACAGCTTTCCGCGAACGATCCGACGGAAAATTGCGGGAACGGTTTCAACAGACGCCGGCGCGAAATTCCGGCGTCCCGAGACGGCCCATCTCGTCTTCCTATCGCGAGTCTATTTTCTAGACGGCCGAGAAGTGGGGCTGTACGTTCGCGCGTTCGCCAATTTCGATCGTTTCCACGTCGTGATGGCAAATAACGTCGAGGGTAATCGAGATTACGCGATATCGACCCTCCTATTATTATATCTCAAACATCGTTATCCTTTTTGGCCCACCTTCTACGACCGACAGTCGTGCTTTTGTTTCTTTTCTATCACGGTCTATCCGCCTTCACAATGCATCGCTTCGTTTTCTTTCCTTTCGTTTCGCGATCAGTGATGAACAATGTATTTTTGGGACACGCCAAAATACCAATCTAATATTAAAAATTACCGCAACATTAAAAAATCGATCTCATCATTTTCGTTACTATTGTCTCAGTACCTACGAAAGCACAAAATATCTATTTCCGGCCTGTATATTCTCTTCTGTCTTCACAATCAGTTCACCGCCTCATAATATTGGCAACCATTACGTGCCAATTGACAAACAATTCCCGGCATCATCTACTTACGGATACTCACGCCACGTGGCTTTCGGTTCAATTATTTCTGGGACACACCAAAATACCAATCTAATATTAAAAATTACCGCAACATTAAAAATCGATCTCACCTCTGTCGTTACTATTGTCTCAATACCTACGAAAGCACAAAATACCAATTTCCGGCGTGTTTATCCTCTTCTGTCTTCACAATCAGTTCACCGCCTCATAATATTGGCAAGTATTACGCGCCAATCAACAAACCATTCAACGTCTACTTACGTATACTCATGCCACGTGGCTTTCGGTTCAATTATTTCTGGGACACGCCAAAACACCAATCTAATATTAAAAATTACAGCAACATTAAAAAATCGATCTCAGCACTGCCTTTACTATTGTCTCAATACCTACGAAAATATCAATTTCCGGCGTGCTTATCCTCTTCTGTCTTCACAATCAGTTCATCGTCTCATAATATTGGCAACCATTACGCGCCAATCAACAAACAATTCCCGGAAACGTCTACTTACGCATACTCACGCCACGTGGCTTTCGTTCAATTATTTCACACATCCCCGCATAGCGTTAGATGCAAAAACTTCTTTGTTCGTTTGAAGTGGGTCGCAGAAACGACCGCGGCAACAAAATAATTGGCGGGCCGCGGGTTGCTCATCACTGCTCTCTTCTAGACCACTCTCACTCTCCTCGCTTTTCTCTCTTTGCGATATTCCGTGAAACGTGGCCTGGCCGCGAGCATCTTTCAAAAGGCAGGTAAAACGGAGCTTGGGCTCGTGCGCCGTCGCTCGTCGTAAACGTCCTACACGGCCGAGGATGGGCAGGAAACGGTCGGCAGAGGGGCAGAAGAACCGAACTCGAGGGGAATGGAAGGAGAGAGATGACGAAGGGCAGAAGGAAGAGAGAACAACTGACCAAAGGCCCACAGGGTCTGCCGGTGGACTTCCATTCCGTTTCGATTTCTTTTGCCCGCGTCCAGGGACCCCGGGACAGTTTCGATCGTGAGAACCTGCTCGTCGTAAAGTTTCGTCGAATATTCCCCGCGGACCTGAATGTTACGTCTATCTTTTGCGCGCAGATGTTACACGCAGTATCGACGAACACGTCGTTGTCCTTACGGTGGGATATTTAGTCGGTTTCTGGATAACTGTGCTCAGGCGGGAATAACGATATGCGCGGTGACGTTCAGGATTATGATTTTGTGCGGTTGGGGTAAGTGATTCGGGGGGGTAGGGCAATTTGAGACAATTATTGACAATTCGTCAGCTGGGCGTTAAGTGTCGGATTTTATTTTGATAATTAAAACCTTCCCATACTTTGACGAATGTGACTCGTGATGAAAATTTCGGGTCAATCGTGAATATGAAGGGTCAGGCTCGTAGTGGTAATTTCATGTCGAACATGAATATCACGAGTTTGACTCGTGATCGAAATTTATATATTGTATCAGAGGTATATATGTTACCGTGAATGACCGAAATTGGAGAATGTCGACTTTCACCGGTGAATGTCAACAGATACCAAATACGTCGGTGAAAGATCGAATATTTCATTACATTGTTGTACATTTAGACCCTCTCCGGTGTGTGTCGACCATTAGTGCATGGTGAATGTCAACCATCTCCAGATTTAGGTGTTTCACTGTAACATATACATAAAAGACACAAATTAAATTCTTTTTTAAAAGTTTTTAGTTACAGTTTATTTGATTTCGACAAAAGCACCTTCGCATGAAGTTTAGCACGGCTACTTCATAGGCAGTCGCAAGACAGCATTTGTTTCACGTTCCGACAATATGTCTTCGCCGCTTTGGCTCCTTTTTCAAACATTTCGTCGCATCACTTAAGCCCGAATTCTTCTGAATCAAATGCAGCGGCAAGGGGTTAAGTTATCTATTCTGGAAGGGTTAGGGTTTTTTCCATCTGCAATAATTTGTAAATGTGTCGTAATGAATGACGTACGTTCGATGCGACATTTTTGCTTTTCGCGACACAATTCTTTCTCGTTTCACAAGTCGCAAAGTTGTTCGGTGCAAAAAGTGCATCGCATAGTCGTGAAATCGCGGTTTGCGCATACTTCATTACCAGCCCAGAGTGTGGCTTTTTATAGAGCCAACATTTTGCTGAAAACTGTACGGCGGTAAGTGCCATCGAACGTGGGTCGAAAAGGGTTAAGTGGATACTCGGCAGGAGAATGCAAGCTCGAACTTTGTAGAGCGTCGGCCGTGTTTTGTAACTCGCGTCAAGTGGTCCGTCGGTCGGTCGATTTTTGCACGGCGGTCAGGTGCGGCAGAGTTTCGTGCTTCAACGAAGAGACTCTCTTGCGAAACGATTCCGGGGCTCTTTTTTTCCCGATGAAGTCGAAGAATTCCTTGGCTTCGCCAGCTGAGGCGCGTAAACGCCGCGAATTCTTCTATAGCGACGTTCTCTCCTCGCGCGAGTCTATAAACGAGCTGGCGGTTGGGAATTGGAAACGTTCCAGAACGGTTTTCCCCACGTCGATCAAAAATCATTCGACGTATAATGTTCGACTTGAATGGGTGTTGCCGCGTGCCAACCGAACTACCGTCGCGGCATTCGTTTGAGAGTCCCTTTCTTCGCGATTTATTCCTCGCCTGCCTCGATAAATGCGACTCGCGAATCGTGCATTTGAAATTTTATGCGGTGCAACGAATAGAAGACCGAACGATTATTCATAAATTCACCGTCGCCATCGACGCGTCGTATTCCAGACTGTTACGACGTGTTTTTAAACTCTATGACAACTCAACTAATTACGTGAGGCTTTTACATAAGCGCCTGGTTTACAAAGTTCCCCTGTTGTAAACAAGCTCATGCAACACTAAATTCATGATCATATCATAACCCACTGACTTAAGTCCATGATGATCGTCAGTGGCATGTAACAAATGATTAACATATTTTATTGTTAACCAACTTTCTACTATCACGTCTACTTCTGCTACTACTACTACTTTCTACGCTAATTTGCACGAAATGATCGTTAGTGTCATGTAACAAATGATTAACATATTTTATTGTTAACCAAATTTCTACTACCACGTCTACTTCTACTACTATTACTTTCTACGCTAATTTTCCGATTGACATATTTTATTTTTCACCAAATGCTTACGCAGTGACCATATATTTCGGAACCACGTGCTTGCACGTGATACGCGTCAAGTCGGTGAACAACAAAATACCTCAACAAACCATTTATAACCAAGCCACCCATTTACACCAGCGACTCGCGAACGTTTACACGTTTACCGTTTAACCATTTCGCCACATTTTGCTTCTTAGTACCGCGGCACCGACTCCCGGTCCCGCTCGCGGTGCTAAAAGGCAAAGCCAAGCGGCCCGAAACGGCAAAAGTTGCGCGCCAGATTGCACATTCCGCGCGCGTCGTCGGCGAGACGAGCAGAAAAATGACGAGCATTTAAATCAATACCGGTGTGGCAGCGGCAGTAATTAGTCGAGCGCGCTAATGCGTCCCGCAGTCGGAGGAAGAAGTCCTAATGGGCAAAGAACATCGTCTTCGGCCGGTGCGGCCCGTTAAAGCGAATGTGGGACCGCGACGAGTCGGTAAGTCGTTTACATCGATTCGACTTTTACGGATCCCCTGGGGCGGAATTGTCGGAGGGAATTGTCGAGGGACGCCGGGGGTAGCCCAGTTCGAGAGAGCACCTTTATCGGGGCTGGTGGCCGGGTAAATGTGGGTGCGCGAAGAAATATTGCAACTCACGTTCGAGGGTGTCGGGCTGTGTACCAGGGGGCAGGGTGAAAGAGAGGGCGAAGAAAAGGGCGAAGAAGTGGGAGCACGGCTTCCTTTTTCCGTCCACTTTCAGCGGGTAGTGATGGGAGTAATCAGGTGACATGTACGCGTCGAAAGGGTCGTGGCGCACAATCGGACGGACGCGGGAAAGTGTTTGGCAGCGTTGCGAGTTATTTATTGATGACATTTAACCGGTCGAGTCCCAGAGGCAGTGCAGAGAATCTTGTCAAGAAGTACCAAACGACGCGGGTAGCGGTGCTTGAGTCGAAAAATGTCAAAAGACCCGACAGCGCGAGTGTTTATTGAGTGAATATGATTGGGAATGATGGGAAGTAGAGACAAAATATACTGCTCGTGTCGCAGACGTCAAAGACGATATCGCGTTTTCGGCGTTTTCGCGGTGTCGGGCTGTGTACCAGGGGGCAGGGTGAAAGAGAGGGCGAAGAAAAGGGCGAAGAAGTGGGAGCACGGCTTCCTTTTTCCGTCCACTTTCAGCGGGTAGTGATGGGAGTAATCAGGTGACATGTACGCGTCGAAAGGGTCGTGGCGCACAATCGGACGGACGCGGGAAAGTGTTTGGCAGCGTTGCGAGTTATTTATTGATGACATTTAACCGGTCGAGTCCCAGAGGCAGTGCAGAGAATCTTGTCTAGAAGTACCAAGCGACGCGGGTAGCGGTGCTTGAGTCGAAAAATGTCAAAAGACCCGACAGCGCGAGTGTTTATTGAGTAAATATGATTGGGAATGATGGGAAGTAGAGACAAAATATACTGCTCGTGTCGCAGACGTCAAAGACGATATCGCGTTTTCGGCGTTTTCGCGGTGTCGGGCTGTGTACCAGGGGGCAGGGTGAAAGAGAGGGCGAAGAAAAGGGCGGAGAAGTGGGAGCACGGCTTCCTTTTTCTGTCCACTTTCAGCGGGTAGTGATGGGAGTAATCAGGTGACATGTACGCGTCGAAAGGGTCGTGGCGCACAATCGGACGGACGCGGGAAAGTGTTTGGCAGCGTTGCGAGTTATTTATTGATGACATTTAACCGGTCGAGTCCCAGAGGCAGTGCAGAGAATCTTGTCGAGAAGTACCAAACGACGCGGGTAGCGGTGCTTGAGTCGAAAAATGTCAAAAGACCCGACAGCGCGAGTGTTTATTGAGTAAATATGATTGGGAATGATGGGAAGTAGAGACAAAATATACTGCTCGTGTCGCAGACGTCAAAGACGATATCGCGTTTTCGGCGTTTTCGCGGTGTCGGGCTGTGTACCAGGGGGCAGGGTGAAAGAGAGGGCGAAGAAAAGGGCGGAGAAGTGGGAGCACATCTTCCTTTTTCTGTCCACTTTCAGCGGGTAGTGATGGGAGTAATCAGGTGACATGTACGCGTCGAAAGGGTCGTGGCGCACAATCGGACGGACGCGGGAAAGTGTTTGGCAGCGTTGCGAGTTATTTATTGATGACATTTAACCGGTCGAGTCCCAGAGGCAGTGCAGAGAATCTTGTCGAGAAGTACCAAACGACGCGGGTAGCGGTGCTTGAGTCGAAAAATGTCAAAAGACCCGACAGCGCGAGTGTTTATTGAGTAAATATGATTGGGAATGATGGGAAGTAGAGACAAAATATACTGCTCGTGTGGCAGACGTCAAAGACGATAAGTGTGTGGAGAATAATTAACGGTAAAGTTGAGCGCGTTGTCCACAGCGCATCGCGATGTATGTAATGGTGTTACCGTGAATGACCGAAATTGGAGAATGTCGACTTTCACCGGTGAATATCAATAGGTACCAAATACGTCGGTGAAAGATCGAATATTTCATTACATTGTTGTACATTCGGACCCTCTCCGGTGTGTGTCGACCATTAGTGCATGGTGAATGTTAACATTTACCGGTGTAAGTCAGAAATAAGGGTATTTAGCAAATATTTCGGACATACACCAAGCGACTATGAGAATGCTGACATTCACCGGTGAAAGTCGACATTCTCCAGATTTTGGTGTTTCACTGTAACAGTGGCACTTTTCGACATGAAATCTGTACAGCGCGATCGTTTTGCATGAAATTCAGATGGTCAAGTAACGAATATGTATACTGGAGAAAATGTGGCGGAGTAAGAAATAAAGACAGAGGCTGGAGGTTCGTTTCTCTGCCGACTTTCAACGATGAAGCAAGGAGATAAATAATAGATTTGCGGGACCCATAAAAATAAATGCTTTCAAATTTCATGAGCATATTCACAGAAATTATTCATACTATTTTCTATCCATTTTTAAATATATTTAAAGTAACTTTCTCTTAAAAATTCTAATTTTTAAATCCTCCGTGTCATACATCTATTTTATCGGATACCCGTCAGGTTGACAAGTCCTGTAAATCTGGTGTCAATCCGGTGACAGACGGATCTATGCATCAGAAGAGTCGTGATATACGACCAAGTATGTATGACAAACTGTTTGGCAGGGTTGCGAGTTATTTGTTCATACCGTTCAACTATCGAATTTGTACATCGGTGAAAGGGCGAAGAATAGGACGAGGATGGAGTAGAAAGTAAGAAGAGTGGTTCGAGAAGGCCAACACGGCGACTGCTTCATTTTTTCCGTCCACTTTCAGCGAGGAACAGAGAATGCACGGAGTAGTGATGGGACTAATTCGATGACGCATGAATCGATAGGTGATACAAGCATAATGTTATAAAATCAAATGGGCATAGGAAAGCGTTTGGTAGCGTTACGACCTGTTTGTTGATGCCATGCAAGTAGGGAATCAGTACAATTACTGGCTATCGTTGAGAGATCAATAGAGTTATCTGTAGGAGAAACCCACTGAAACAATGCGCTTTGATGAGCGCGCTACGCGATTGTTACAAAATTGCTCCAATGCATGTCTATGCATGTAAGCAAAGAAATTAACCAATATAAAAAAAAAACTGATCCCGAACTTCTCTTCAGAAATTGCTACTAAATTCGTGTGGGAATGGCCCTCACTCTATGGACCTGGCTGGTAGACTCGAAACAGTGCATAAAAGACATCGGCAGTCGTTTATCGGTAGTCAAAGGAGAAGGACGAGATCGCAATTCATATTTTGGTTATTGTAATATAAAGTTTCTGTGTTTCGTTAGCTCCTGACCGATTAATTCGTTAACACTTTGACTGCCATGATGGTCACAGGTGACCGACGCAAGAGATTTTGCTGAAGATCCAAAATATTTGCCATTGCAAATGGCAGCAATTATTATTTTATTATTTTATATTTTATTATATACCCATTGGTAGCAATTATTATTTTATAAATGCAGTTATTGTTAGAATAGTGATGTGATAGTTTAGTCTTCAATACCTGCACATTATGTATATTTTGCATAATTCAGTCAAAGGCTATAGTATTTTATAGCATCGCCGCTTTAATACAGCAAAATACACACAGCAGTCAACGTGTTAATGTGACTCTCCAGATTCCCACATTCATTTGTGTCGCCAAGTCCCGGATATTCGTAAACTAACTCTCCCATCACTCAGTCCCATCACTAGTTCAGTGTCTCGTGACAAAAAGAGCGGGTAAGAGGTCGCGAAAGAAGTGGGAGAAGTCCGGTTTTAATGGACACCCGTTATCGCATGGTCGACCACCCTCGCTTGGTACGCGCGTATCGAGATGTATGACGTTCATTGGAGCGCACTACTAGCCATCTCCGAGAGGAGAGAGGCCTTTTGAGGATCGCGAGAAAGTACGAGATACGGTCGGAAGTTATTACCCAATTTGCCCACGACGACAATTATTACCCCGCATTATGTCTCACTTGCATGCGAGGAGGCAGGCCGTAAATGCGTAGTTCACTGAAAACTATTGCAGGCGCGTATCTTATCGGCAACGCGGTGTAGAGTGCGTGCAAAGGTGTCGAGCGGTTTCTTCGCTTCATAACGACGATATCGGCGTAACATCGTATAAATCGTACAGCGCAAGCCGGATACGGCTAGTCTGGGCTCAAGAAAAACCAATCCATTATGTAGACTTTTTTCAGGTCACGTCATGTCTGAGCATTCTCATACGGCTAAACCCGTCATCGCATCGATTTCTTTATTTACAACGCGCTCGACGCAACCATCAAATTTACTGGTGGGAGTCGATATTCAGTTCTGACCGATGCCCGCTGCATCCGACTTCTATTGTATCAGGCCCTCGTTTAACACGTTGACTGCCAAGCGTATTTTACTATACTAGAACAGTTAACATTAGGACTTCCCGTATTTTTGCAGTCGCTTGACTGTGCCAATCGGAGCAGTATCTTTGTATGCAAAGTTACTGGAATGTTTCAATCGCGCCGTGATTTGATATTTTGCCGTATTAGAACGGCAAAGCTATAAAATACTACAGCGTTTGACTGAATTATGCAAAATGTAAATAATGTGCAGGTATTGGAGATCAAATTATCGTATCACTATTCTAACTGCATTTATAAAATAATTATTGCTACGCATTGCGATTATTTTGGATTATCATTCCGATATTTTGTATTAACACGTTGACTGCCAAGCGTATTTTACTATACTAGAACAGTTAACATTAGGACTTCCTTGTATTTTTATAGTCGCTCGACTGTGCCAATCGGAGCAGTATCTTTGTATGCAAAGTTACTGGAATAAGTTTCAATCGCGCCGTGATTTGATATTTTGTCATATTAGAACGGCAAAGCTATAAAATACTACAGCGTTTGACTGAATTATGCAAAATGTAAATAATGTGCAGGTATTGGAGATCAAAGGATCGCATTAATATTCTAACTGCATTTATAAAATAATTATTGCTACGCATTGCGATTATTTTGGATTATCATTCCGATATTTTGTATTAACACGTTGACTGCCAAGCGTATTTTACTATACTAGAACAGTTAACATTAGGACTTCCCGTATTTTTGCAGTCGCTTGACTGTGCCAATCGGAGCAGTATCTTTGTATGCAAAGCTACTGGAATAAGTTTCAATCGCGCCGTGATTTGATATTTTGCCGTATTAGAACGGCAAAGCTATAAAATACTACAGCGTTTGATTGAATTATGCAAAATGTAAATAATGTGCAGGTGTTGGAGATCAAAGGATCGCATCACTATTCTAACTGCATTTATAAAATAATTATTGCTACGCATTGCGATTATTTTGGATTATCATTCCGATATTTTGTATTAACACGTTGACTGCCGTGCGTATTTTGCTGTATTAGAACGGCGATGCTATAAAATACTACAGCGTTTGACTGAATTGTGCAAAATATAAATAATGTGCAGGTATTGGAGATCAAAGGATCGCATCACTATTCTAACAATAACTGCATTTATAAAATAATTATTGCTACGTATTGCGAATATTTTGGATCTTCAGTAAAATTTCTTGCGTCGGTCACCGGCGACCATCATGGCAGTTAAAGTGTTAATACAGCAGTCTTGAATGCATCAAACCGACATCCATCGTTCGCCAATCTGCAAAATGAAAATGTGTCAGTCACTATTTAATATTAATTGCGCGACCGATGGAAACGTTTGGCGGTTGACCACCATGGCAGTCAAAGTATTACTACACCACAGTCTAGAATGCATCAAACCGACATTCGTCGTTCGCCAATCTGCAAATGTGTCACTCGCGATGGAATTCGTTGTCAATTCGCGATCTCCCGGCCGGCTATCTCGATTCTCTGCGGGTTTCTCCCGTGCGACCCCGTAAGTGCACTGGGACCGTAATGTAACAAGAGTGTTACACTGTATCGTGCGTCCGGCTTCGCCCGACACAAAAGGACGAGACAGACGCGGCGGTAGATCAGAAATGCACTCTCGAAGGTGGCCGGCACTGCGAGCGTGGAAAGTTCGTTTCTCGTGTCTCGGTGTCGGCCACGATGTCGTCCAGTGGCGTAACGTACGGCCAACCTTTCTGCCGGAGAAACGTGTACTGGGACTCGCTGTCTTTTGGCCACCTTTTATTGTGCCTGCTTCAGCGGAGTACCGCCTTGATCAAAAAGTTTTAGGACTTTATTCATAAAATCGAAAATACAAGTTTATCCATTATAATTGATATCGTCCCCTTCAAAGCACTCCCCATCGACTGTGACGCACTTATGCCAGCGCTTGATTCAATTATCGAAACATCGCTGGTATTCAATTTTTGGTATGTCCATCAGAGCCGTCTTTGATTTTTCCATAAGATCCTTTCGAGTGCTGTAACGCGTTCCGCGAAGCGGTTTTTTCAGTCGGTTAAACAGAAAAAAGTCGCAGGGAGCTAAATCAGGCGAATTCGCAGACTGGTGAATAGTATTTGTATCATTTTTGGTCAAAAACCCGCCAATAAGGATCGCATTGTGCGACGGTGCGTTATCGTGGTGCAAAGTCCACGAGTATTTTTCCCACAACTTCGGTCCATTTTGGCGAATTGCTTTAGGCAAACGTTTCATAACGCCCAAATAATACATTTTGATGACTGTCTGTTGCTCTGGCAAGAATTCATGATGCATAACACCCTTGTGATCCATGAAAACCGTGAGCATCACCATCTTTTTCGACTAAAAACAACGTGGTTTCTTCGGAAGCGTTCGTGCCACCAAAAAACGTTTGATCTCAAAAGAGTATTGTTGCCGAAACACTTCTCCAACATTTTCAATGTTTGCGGACCGTTAAATCCGTTTTTCACGCAAAATTTTATATCAATTCGTTGATCCAAAGTCGATGCCATTATCAAGTATGTAAAAAATCGAAAACACGCACAAAGGTAGATGTACTCAACACGGTATAACTTTTACAAATGTCAAGCTATGACGCCGCAATTTGATGGGAACGGTAATGACACATGTGGCAACCTAACAAATGAAAAACAATTGCAATCTAGTGACTGAGAGCGCCATACGGTAACCGGTCCTAAAACTTTTTGATCAAGGTGGTATATCGCCCGGCGTGATACGGTGCCGAAGAAATAGGCCCCTTCTGCGTTTGACATCACGCCAAACATTTCACTACTCTAATCCGCTAGATGTACATCGGCGGCATGTTGGCCGCGAAAAATGGCGATGCATGACAATGACGCACAAAATAGCGTCACTTGTCAGAGAACCCGCGATGTTGCGTTCTATGCGTTAACGCGCAGAACTACCTTCGTCATCTCGCGTCGCATCTAAACTTTACGTAACGCCGTCAAAAATCGTTATTGTCCGCGGCAGCTTGTTTCACCGGAAAAACGTCAAGCCGTTCACGTTCGGCAGTCTTACACAACGGCAAGCCGTTCCGTCTTCTCGGAGTGCGCGCGGCAAAACAAGGCGATTAACCCATTTGCGTCACAGTGCTAAATACGCTACTAACTTCATTAATCGAAGTCATTCAACTGAAGCTCGTATCGCTGCGTACCGCTGCGCAGCGATCGATCTTCTGTTATATCACATTTTCTCCTCTGAACGATAATAAAAAGTCGAAAACTCGCTGGTAACGACATTCATTTGTATAAACACGTTGACTGCTCGATATATGCGTCCGCCGAGATCTATCCCGCTATATGGTAATCGTTTCGATTTCTTACCTATTGCAATAATCAATCTAAGGATGAATACAGATCCATCAAATAATTCTCTCGCATTATTTAATTTGGCGTAAATGAAAAATTCGAAGTCATTCAACTGAAGCTGGTGTCGCTGCGTACCGCTGCGCAGCGATCGATCTTCTGTTATATGACATTTTCTCCTCTGAACGATAATAAAAAGTCGAAAACCCGCTGGTAATGCACTAAAATCTTGGACATTCATTTGTAGCCCCTATTTAACACGTTGACTGCTATGGACGCATATATGCGTCCGCCGAGATCTATCGGTGTCGACTATGAACGCATATATGCGTCCCCAATCGTTTCGATTTCTTACCTATTGCAACCCAAATAATCAATCTAAGAGATGAATACAGATGCGTTCTTTATCAAATAATTCTCTCGCATTATTTAATTTGGCGTAAATGAAAAATGACCATTAGAAGTTAGTTGCGCCATAGATAATCAATCAATAGAGTTTGCACTAGCGAAAAGCGTTTAGTCCTCAGCAAGCGCTTGGACCGGAAGTATTCAGCAGTCAAAGGGTTAACGAACTGCATTGCTCGCGATGCGCTCGGGGCATGTTTTATATTTAACAAAGGAGCGTATCGTGTTATTTTGCGATTGGTGACAAGTGCTCGGCGCAGCTCGTGGATTATTACCCGCTAATTGACAATCTTCGTGCGGAGATTATCTCGCACGCGGCCGCAAATGGGTTAAGCGAAACGAAAATCGTTTTCTCGCGAGCGAACGACGGAGAGAGCGCGTCTTAAGTCCGAGTCAGTTTTTAGTGCGTGATCGAGGTCAGCCGGGCTGCAAATAAGCGGTACGCCACTGCCGGTAGACATTATAGTTAGATAGAGCAATGCCAGTGCCAGTGAACCGGTCTAATAGTGAGTTTTTGCCGTGCAAAGCCTCTCCCGGCTTCGGCCCGTTGGTCGGCGTCGCGTCCCTCGTCCAGCATTCTGCCAACAGGATACGAAGGGTTCTTCTGATCCTCGAGTGCTTCCTTCCGTTGATTGTCACTCGCGAACTGGGACGTTCGCGCACGAGATCTCTTGCCTTTGTTCCGTTCGAAAGCGGAACGGACGGGTCGTGGACAAAGGACTACGGCGCGACGTGTTTCTCGCGCGACTTTTTCTACCCCTGTTTCGCTCGGCAGCTTTTTCCGACACGCGTCCGTCGTCTGACGGACGAAATCAAACGCCGCGGCACCGACGACGCGAACCGAGAGTAATTTCAAGTGCAGTGTGTACAGTTTGTAGAGGTTTTGCGTCTGCTGTGTGACCGAGCGTTGGTCCGCATGGGTTTGTTTAAGTTCCGATGCGGTGGAGGCGCTTATGTGTGAACGCCGATTAGTCGATATGCCGTGACTGAAGAGCGTGTGCCCGTGGAACTTACGTTGTTTTTCGTTTGATGGCTGCTATAGACCGTCCGGCGAAACGAAATGCCAAGTGCGCGCATAAATCCAATGATAGAGCGCTTGTGTTTGGTCGCGGACCACTTACTGCCAGTATCTGACCTCTTTGTGTGCGCTGATATGGTCTCGAGTCAAACGCGAAGCTGGTGGCCGTTTAAAATTGAAAGTCCGCGCACGCGGCATTGTCGCTAGTGAATTATTTCTATTCGCGCTTTATGATGACGCGATCTGCTTCACGACTTTTCACGGAGGTGAAGGGTGTAAATTGTATGACGAAAGTGTTCAACGTAATGATTAAATGATATACATATTTTCTCACAAAATTAATAAGGTTCACAAACAGAAAATATACTATACTCGTTCACCACTCACCGTTTATGGAAAGAGTTAGTGATGCGTTGATGTAACTTCGGTGAAGGTGCTCGAGCAAGTAACGCCCAAGACCCTTGTTTCCGTATGCGAAAATGTGTTTTCTCCCCTCCAGCCCATTTTCTTTAATTTTTCTGTGAAAATGTGTTTTCTGCCCTCCAGCCCATTCTCTTTCCTTAAATTTTTTGGTACACAGTAAAACCAATGCAAAATTTTGTTTTCCTGTACCTTGCAGATTTCATTAGTTCAAGGAAAATCTTATTTCGACGACTAGTTTGCTCAGAATAACTGATAATTGCACATTACTGTTATTGCACACACGGTGTGCAAGCCGTCTTATAGCCTCGGACATCGAATGGGTTAAGCGATAAGAGTGAGCGTGGACGTTGATTACTTTTTCGGGGTCTGTTAAAACACGGAGGAAATGGGGATATGCGTAGATTGGTGTGGTATGTATGGGATCGAGTAGGTACCAGGATCGAAACAAGGTACTGCAGGCTCGGCATGCGTGAAGAAAGAGGGGTATGACCAGAATGGACAGGAAGGATTAAGCGATATTTGGTTAACACGTTGACTGCCATGGTGGTCATGGGTGACCAGTGCAAAAGGTCTCACGAAAAACTAAAAAAATACCCAATCGGTCGCATTTATAATTTTGTAAATGTAATTAATATTAGATAGCGATTCAAGTCTTTGGTCTCCGATACCTTCGCATTATTTTCACTTTGCACAATTCAATCGTATTCTGTAGTACCTCATCCGGTTGCAGTTTTGATATAGTAAAATACGCATGGCAGTCAAAGTGTTAAGCGATAAGATTGAGCGTGGACGTTGATTACTTTTTCGGGGTCTATTGAAATACGGAGGACAACGGGAGACTAAAGGCGGTGTTGGCTAACGATGGCCGATGAGCTGGAAGTGAAGAGTCCGGGTTTCGTTCGTCTTACGAATGAACAGCTAGTGCGAGCGCGTTTTATCTGAACACGCTCGCCATTCAGCAATACGGTGCGTTTCAGTCAACGCCGATTTAAATACATTGACTGTCAAGCAACTAGCTGCACCGCGAGTGAACGCCGCGTCAATAAATTTGTTTGACATCGCTCGAACGCGTTCACTCGCGATCTTTTTACCTCCCGTGAAATAAGAGCAGTGTTGTTCATTGTTCTCGCCGAAAATAGAAGAGAGCCCAGCCTCTCTTAACGTCGGTCTAGTGGCGGCGGTTGAAAAAAGGAAACGAAATTGTTGGAGAAAAAGGAGCTTTGATTTAAGCTTCGCTTGTTTTGGCCTCGCGAAGAAGAGCTTTCAAAGCCCGCGGGCTCTCGTTCTTCCAGTCTTTCGTCCGCCGATTCACGAGGTGCTTCCGGGATCCTTGGGAAGCTTTTCTTCCATCGCTCGGAGTTCAACTTGAGTGTGATCCTGTCTTGGGCATTCACAATGCCCTTCGTTTCCGCCTCGGTGAACATCGGAGTACTGCTCGGAAGTCTCGAGGGAGCAAAAGCTAAAATCGATGGACAGAGAAGGGTGGAAGGGACATTGTTAAAAAGGCAATAATCTTGGGGTCCTAAATAGGTGCACAATCGTAATAATTACTTTTTCCGTAATTGGGACACGTAACACGATAATTTACGTTGAAAACAAATCATTGCGTATCGGTCGAATTGCTCATAGCTTAAAAAACTGACTACGCTATTTTCCTCCAGTAAATAAATTTTCTTCAAATAAATCTACTGGTCGAATTGAAATAATTTTCAGGAGACTGAGAAATATCCTACTTCAATTGCCAAATTTACAAACATTTTTCACATACACTAAGAAATATACGAAAGAAAACCGAACTGTGTTTATTATTATCGCACAGTATTTGCACGTCAAGCGACAGCAGCGGTAAAAAAAAACGATTACATTACAGCGGTAGAACTTTGGCGTCCTTATGAAATAATGACCGATGTGGAGACATTCGAAGCGAATTTTTTGTTCTCCGGCGAACTCATGAGTTTTACCAGGGGCATGAAATACGCGGAGTTTTTCCGGAAACGAACGTGCGAGCGGGCGAGCGTAAATTCGAGAAGTTGCCGCGGACGGGTGGAATTTTTTTAAATAAAATCTACGACGCTGCGAGGGCACAGTTATTCCGAACGAAGTCCTGCATCGCGAGCGAATGCGGTTGAAAACCCGGTGACCCAGAAGAGGGGCAAACGCACGCATTGCCTGCAGCGCTCTTTCGCTTATGGCTTCGGAGTTGCAACGCGGTCGCTTCGCCAACTGTTCAGCTGAATTCAGACCGAACAATTCCGTACGTTCAACTCTATACGCGGAAATGAGTTATCCTTACTCAAAACGGCATTTTCGGTACTAATGGGAAAATGGTTGTCATTCGTTATCGTTGGCGACGTAAGTTTGGCCAGATTAACATTTTTGCGATCTAACTTGCTAACTAAGCTGTGAACGTCGCGTGTATGAGTATGGGGTGTTGTATTGCAGGTGCTGACGTTGAGTACTTGGTTCCTTACGGTCGCTACACTTTATTTTTTCTTTGAATTAAACGGTGGATAGGATAGATGTGGATAGGCTAAAGTGCTGCACAAGACTGCCTGAGAATGTCAAATTCCAGTAGCTGGGTTTTGATACCAGCATGCTTAAGAAGGAGGATAGAAGGAGAAATTACGAAAGTTTGTGGGACGATAAGTGTGAGCGACAAAATTATAATGCTTGGTGGGACAAAGAAATGTACAGGTTGCAAAAGATTGATAATATGTGAATGTGATAAGTACACGGATTTGGAAAATATGAAAGTTAGTAAGGCCTTAACACTAAACGCATCAAGCGGGGTCAAATGACCTCTTTCAGAATTTACTTTAAAATCGTACATTCATTGTAATTTCTTTCGCTCATTTGATTTTCTGAAAATTCGCATATCATCTGATTATTCAATTTCTCGTTTTAACAAATTAGGAAAATTCTGAAAATCAACGTTTATTTTATAAACTGTCAAACGACCTTTCATGGTAAGAATAGGTAGGCCTAAGTACCGATACGTTTAGTGTTAACAGGCACCAAACGCACCAAGCGGGGTCAAATGACCCCTTTCAGAATTTACTTTAAAATCGTACATTCATTGTAATTTCTTTCGCTCATTTGATTTTCTGAAAATTCGCATATCATCTGATTATTCAATTTCTCGTTTTAACAAATTAGGAAAATTCTGAAAATCAACGTTTATTTTATAAACTGTCAAATGACCCTTCATGGTAAGAATAGGTAGGCCTAAGTACCGGTACGTTTAGTGTTAACAGGTATCAAGACCTAAGGTCTTGGTCATAAGATAGTTAATAAACAAAACAGCGTAATGTAAAGCCACTGACATCCAAACGTAATGCTTTCCACTGAGGACTGAAACGAACTCATTCTACTAAAAGACTATTTCTAAAAGACTAAAACTATTTCCTGTTGCGTATGAATTCTAAATAGCCTCTACGCGTACGGTTTCTGGGCCAACCCAAATTCGACTATACCACTAATCACATTACACGCGTTCTACACGCTGCATTGTACACATTCGCCTAGTACCCCCCGGCTGCATTATCCTTCAGCGTTAAGAACGCAAACGCCACGAGAACTCATTTAAGAATGATCGTTAACGATTCTTCCGGGCCGCAATTATTCCAACTCCGTCAGTAGCCGCACCCGTCTCTGCATCGGTGATCCCAAGTACGGCACTTTTAATCCCGGAAGATCTTTAATTTCGCGCAAGACTTCTGCGCGGCCCGCAAAAAGGAGCGTCGGACGGCATCGGCGGTAAATTAATAAGGAGCGCACGCCTGTCGGACGAGCGACGCAGTAATTAACCGCCCGACGAACGCGACACGACCTTTTTCGTGTAACGCCGCTCTCCTTCTCACCCACCTTCTCCACTTCTTCCTTAATCATTCCGCGGCGCCAACTTCCCGCCCCTGTGCCTTCCCTCCGCACCCCCCTTTGTTCCCGACGGATCTTATGGAAATTATCCGTGCGCCCCGTCGCTTTTTCTCCATCCCCACCGCGGAACCACCCTCGACCGGAAGGCCGCGACCTGCCTGTTGCTTCCCTCGTTGGCGAGAAACTCACGGCGGGAGAATTTTTCGCGAAAAACGTCGGCCTTCGGCTTCGGCCTAGAAGGGCTGGCGAGGCAGAAGATACGTCAGTGGTCCTGACGTGCACGTGCTGTTGAGGATTTCTACATTTGGCTGGCAAATATCGCGCGCACAAAGAGAATGTGCAAATGGGGGTGCAGGCTTTTGTCGACGTACGCGTCAGACGGCGTGTGTTCTCGTGAGTGCGCGCCTACGAGGCATGGGAAAGCGTAGAGTGCGGGACGGTGGTTGTGGTTTTAAGCCTTTCAATACTAGGGCCGTCTATAGTCGGCGTCCACGCCATTAACCGTTTGAGTCCCATGCAGGTTTAGGTTTCATGTCGAAAAGTCCGACTGGTTTTATCGCGATGCGTTATTGACGATACGCACACAATTTTATTGATAATTATTCTTCGCATAGTTACTGTTCTGGTGTGAAGCATGTGAGCAAAACATTTTGTCTCTAATTTACATTACTTTAAGTTATACTTGTTTGATAAACACAACCGCTGTTAGCCCATTTGACGTTTTGCAATATAAACTGAAGCAAGCGCTATCGCGCTGCTTGGTAGTTCTCGACAAGATTTTCTGAATAACCTCTGGGATCCAAACGGTTAACTCTTTCGCTACTACGGGTGACTATAGTCACCGGCTACGAAATTATTACTCAGTATTATGTTATAAATATATACAATGTTATAAATATATCAATACTAGGGCCGTCTATAGTCGGCGTCCACGCCATTAACCGTTTGAGTCCCATGCAGGTTTAGGTCTCATGTCGAAAAGTCCGACTGGTTTTATCGCGATGCGTTATTGACGATACACACACAATTTTATTGATAATTATTCTTCGCATAGTTCCTGTTCTGGAAGCATGTGAGCAAAACATTTTGTCTCTAATTTACATTACTTTAAATTATACTTGTTTGATAAACACAACCGCTGTTACACCATTTGACGTTTTGCAATATAAACTGAAGCAAGCGCTATCGCGCTGCTTGGTAGTTCTCGACAAGATTTTCTGAATAACCTCTGGGATCCAAACGGTTAACTCTTTCGCTACTACGGGTGACTATAGTCACCGGCTACGAAATTATTACTCAGTATTATGTTATAAATATATACAATGTTATAAATATATCAATACTAGGGCCGTTTATAGTCGGCGTCCACGCCATTAACCGTTTGAGTCCCATGCAGGTTTAGGTTTCATGTCGAAAAGTCCGACTAGTTTTATCGCGATGCGTTATTGACGATACACACACAATTTTATTGATAATTATTCTTCGCATAGTTCCTGTTCTGGAAGCATGTGAGCAAAACATTTTGTCTCTAATTTACATTACTTTAAATTATACTTGTTTGATAAACACAACCGCTCTTACCCCATTTGACGTTTTGCAATATAAACTGGAAGCAAGCGCTATCGCGCTGCTTGGTATTTCTCGACAAGATTTTCTGAATAACCTCTGGGATCCAAACGGTTAACTCTTTCGCTACTACGGGTGACTATAGTCACCGGCTACGAAATTATTACTCAGTATTATGTTATAAATATATACTTTGTTGTGTAATGGAAAAATATCAATTGTATTGTTGAATTGCGAGTTTTGCCAGCAATGTTTTTGCGAGAAAAGTCGTGGCCTCGAATAGGTGCCTGAAGACTGCGCGCGTTTAATGTTCCCATTTTCGGCCGGTGCTCCATTATACGCGAGAAACTCCGCGGCGTGGCCCGCCGTAGCGAAAGGGTTAACCATTTCAGTACCCGTGCCGTCTATAGTCAGCATCTACGCCATTAATATATTTTATTAAACTTATGTTTCTATTTAACCTAATCTACATTATTTTACCAGATTAATGTAGGTGAATGCGTGACACACGTTGCGAGTTCAACGTAAATAACCACCGTAGAGTTTGGAACGGTGCTTATGGTTTTAACCCTTTCAATTCCAGCGCCGTCTATAGTCGGCATCCATACGACGATTTCTGGGTATTAACGCCGTCTATAGTTGGCATCCACGCCATTAATATATTTTATTAAACTTATGTTTCTATTTAAACTAATCTACATTATTTTACCAGATTAATACGTTCAATTTAGGTAACATGATTATAATGTAGTTGAATGCGTGACACACATTGCGAGTTCAACGTAAACAACCACCTCTATCTGTAAAGTATGTACTTGCGGTACAGAGAAAGCCTACTAGCGGACATGTAGGCGGTAGAGAAAGGGTTAAAAGCGGTGACAGCGAGAGGATGCGGCAGTGGCACGTCCCTCGCTTTGTTTTTCATGCGGTTGCGGGGATGAGTCGTTTACGCGCTTCTGCGTAATTTACATCGCCGGGCGGCACGTATGTCCGAAGAGCCCATGGCAGAAGGCACGTCGTTTTCGGCGGTGCGGCTCTTCTTTCATCGTACGTCGGCTGATGGTTATCGTTTTGTTCCGGTGCTACGTTCTCTACTCGCCGGTCTGATCTGCCGTTTTTCGGAAACATTTTCCGGTCGCGCCGCGTGTCTGCTTATTTGCAACATTTTTCCTCGCTGCCGTGTTCGGATGTATTGCGTTACCGTTGAGAGCCGCGAGACACACGTATCACGTTCCCTACGTGTATCGTTTGCCAGGGGATTTTGACTGCTCTCGAGTGTTACTCGGTTGGCACCGTGCGGCGTTACATCGCTGTATAAAGTTACGCGTTTCTGCTTTCGTTTGAGTTTTAACACTTTAACTGTGCGTTTGAATGTCACGCGGTTACTTCGTCTCTTCAACGCGCACCTTATTATGCCGATGTTGTTTCATGAAATCGTATTAGGTATACAAAGTAGGAGAAAATGTATGGAAGAAATATGAGCGCTTGGAAACATGGAACAGAAAAATACACTGCTCGGTAACACGATGTCTTGCAGTTTTAACATCTTAACTGTGTATTTGAGTGTCACACGGTAATATATCGTTACTTTATACCTTCAACTCGCACCTCGTTATGTCCACCTTGTAATTTTACGAAATAATTGTATACATGACAGATGAATGTGCTGGTTGAAAAGATGACATCTGGTAGTTTTGAACACTAAATTGTGCATTTTAATGTTACATGGCATAATATTGTTACATCGCTGTATAAAGTTACGCGTTTCTGCTTTCGTTTGAGTTTTAACACTTTAACTGTGCGTTTGAATGTCACGCGGTTACTTCGTCTCTTCAACGCGCACCTTATTATGCCGATGTTGTTTCATGAAATCGTATTAGGTATACAAAGCAGGAGAAAATGTATGGAAGAAATATGAGCGCTTGGAAACATGGAACAGAAAAATACACTGCTCGGTAACACGATGTCTTGCAGTTTTAACATCTTAACTGTGTATTTGAGTGTCACACGGTAATATATCGTTACCTTATACCTTCAACTCGCACCTCGTTATGTCCACCTTGTAATTTTACGAAATAATTGTATACATGACAGATGAATGTGCTGGTTGAAAAGATGACATCTGGTAGTTTTGAACACTAAATTGTGCATTTTAATGTTACATGGCATAATATTGTCACTTTATCTATTTAACACACACGTTAGTGTATCATGCTTTTTTTTTTTAAACAAAATTAGTTATACGAAATTATTTAAAATGTTGTATGTAACATGTCTGTTGCATCTGTTGTCTCATGTGAACAATTGAAAATATATGATAGATGAATATGCTGCTTGGCAACGTGACGTCTTGTCACCTTATCTCGGCGGAGTAATTTCCAGTACGATGAGTTTACAGGCGCCAGTAGAGATTTCACAAGTTTAATGTTAACAAGACACATTGGCTCGCTGAATTGATGTTAATTATTTCAATCTTCCGTGATCGCGATACCACTAACGACCACCATTACTTTTTGCTGCGGATTTTCTTATCGCTGTACGTCGCAGAGTTGTAGTACATAAAAGACGTATATCATCCCAGCGCATGTAGTTTACATTTCTCTAGTCTACCCAATTCTCAAGTTTACGCTCCTGTTGGGTTTTACCTCTTGAGTTTTATCGTTTACCGGCGATACGCAAGGTAAGAATATTTACATGGGATGCTTAAAGTCAGCTTGCAATACATGAAATTGACGGATACTGTATTTCGTCTGATGCCAAACAGGAACGTTCCGCAAAATGTCTAAGAAATGCAATATCACATAGAAACAATTTATATTTCGCGTAATCTAAAATCTGCGTATTACACAAAATGAGCAAATTCAGTCAATTGTGAATTAGTCGCAGCACCCAAACTCAATAGACACGCTATAAAATAAAAATGTACATATTCATACATTATCTTGATCTTCGTAGAGAACAGCTTTCATTTTCAATATAAATTTACCGTTGTCCCACTTTATCTCAAGCTAAAGAAGCTTGGAATCATTAACACTATAGTATACGTTTCTCATCCATTCAATGTTTGAATCGCAAACAAGCGTACATACGTCACGCGTTCCATTGAAATCGTTGCCATTCAGAGCATTCAAACTACACGTCAGGTTGAAAGAAAGGCTCGGTCCGAAAGTATCGAATCCATACCCCACCTTATCTTCCTTCCTCCGTCTCGGACCTTCCTTCTCACCGTGAAGCATTAGGCGCGTACACGAGATATCCATCTGCGCGCGCAATGTTTAATGAATGCGAAAAGTTATGCGTCGTTCGCGAGAGTGATATTTCGAGATGCGATAAGAATCGCGGTGCGGAATCATGAGCGGGATCCTCAGTCGTCGATCCACACCGCGCATACATATACAGGATGTTTCAAAAGAGTCGGTCAAACCCGTGCAAGCAAGTTCTGCGCATCAAAGAAACAAGAGAGATTCAGATAAACGCGTCTTTGCGAACGTCTACTTCTTCAGTCGCGACTGACTGAAAGAAAACCGTGTAAATGCTGAAAATACACATGGCAGAGCAAAAACGGCAACAAAAGTAAAACGGTTTACTGTATGGAAGCAAGAAAATGACTCCGTGCAAACCTGCGGCGGCAGAGTACTTCTGGGACACTTACTGTGCACCTGAGGGTTCCCCCTATATCACCTTGCCAAGTTACTTTCTAGACTATGTTCAAGTTTGGTATATCACCCTCGGGTCTTGGAAAAATCCTTTGATGCCCGCGCGTCATCACAAACCGAAGTTTAGTTGTCATTTACATTACTACCGAGTTAGCATTGTTTAAGCGGATGGACTGTTTGGTCGCGGCCAAGTTCCTGGGGTCTCTAGTAGCAAGGCGAACTTTAACCTACGAGACAACAAGAAACCTCGACCACTCATGTGGGGAACCTCGGGAAGACCTGTTTATTGTGACGATTAAATCCGTTACAACATCCAGAAAGTAAATGGATATGGGATTTGGAGAATGACAGGCGGTGTCTGTAATCTCAATGCTATGTCAATTTTCCTACGGACTGTCGTAGGGTCAAGCAAAAACTTTTAAGTTTGCTGCCCCTGCATGCAGACTCCTACTCATATGTCATTGCACTATCTGCTTTAACCCTTTGCGGTCGGCAGATTTCGATCTTAAGAGTACCAGCAGGTCGGATGATATTTAGCATTCCGCAGTTACTTTTTCGTACAAAATTTGAAGTTAATATATGGATACTAAAACACGCAGAATTTGTTGAAACTGATTTGTTGGATTTATTACTACTTGGAATACGTAAGAATACAGATTTTTAACACTTTATCGACCGCTAGCCGATTAATCGGCTTTTTGATTCAAGTTCATTGACCGTGTAGCCGATTAATCGGCTTTTCAGTGGACAACGGTTATATTAGATAAAATAAATATCAAATAATATTATGGGAATTCTAAATGACAATAAAATTACACTGTTTTGAAACCAAAGGATTCTCAACAACACAATCAGTAGTTTTGAGTTATAGAGCTTTTTCGTACAAATAGGCACATATACATATATGCGATATCCAAAACAGAGTCGGTCGTTACTGAGTGGCATCTTCAGTCAATAGCGGTCGATAAAGTGTTAATCTCTGTAATGTTCTAAAGTATGCTATTTCGTGAAACAATCACCGTTATGAAGTCCTGGCTTTCGTGTACAAGTATCACAGTACGTGTGTATTTGTCGTCTTTGTCCCGCAGTTTTCCTGTCGAAACATACTACATAGTCTTTCTTGATTCCTGATCTTAGTGATTTACTAAGATAGTGTTTGGTGCCGGAAATTTCCTACTAACCGATCGACTAAACATTTCACAAAAGTGTGTCAGTGGCTTTTCGTTGTTCTGTGGTTTTATTATTTTATACAGTATGTATGAGTTGATGACCCATATCGGCACGACCCAACAAAAAATTGCATTTTCGAAGGTTCCCGCTGCGGAATATCGACTTCTACAATGATTTAAAAATGTCCCCGCTACGGGGACACCGATCGCAAAGGGTTAAATGTGCAGGGTAACATCATTATGCCCACCTAAACGCAACATTCAAAATTCTCCACCCATTAATGCAATCCGAAACAACTGATTCGTGTTTCACTCGCACAAAATACTTCAATATGTTCAGTTCTGCTGTATTATTGTTACAGTGAAACACCGAAATCTGGAGAATGTCGACTTTCACCGGTTTGCTAAATACCCTTATTTCTGGCTTACACCGGTAAATGTTGACATTCACCATGCACTAATGCCGACACACACCGGAGAGGGTCCGAATGTACAACAATGTAATGAAATATTCGATCTTTCACCGACGTATTTGGTATCTGTTGACATTCGCCGGTGAAAGTCGACATTCTCCAATTTCGGTGATTCACGGTAACATTATCACTATGAACGCCGTTATTCAACGATTGAATATCTGCAATACGGCGGATATTCAAAAATGTTAAATCTCGTCGGGTGCAGACCGACACACACCGACCGACTGTCCAATCCAACACGGGAGACACGAGACGGCAAGTATGCAACACTTGCTCAGCATACTTACCCGTAGGAATAGCTCGTTTATGTTCTAGCCTGCTTGCCATCACAGGAAGCAGCGCTTTCACTCCCCATTCCAGAGGCTTTTCTCACCTCGAATGCCACAATGCCTTTTCGCACATCTTGAGAAGGTGTTTAGCTCGGGTACCCCGGGTTCGCCTCTCCCGTACTGGTGGTCTAAAGTGACCCACAGCCCCTAGGGGCAGTACTTGTGCAACAGCAAACATTTCGGTTCTACGTGCAAAAGCGAAGAAAACTCGTAGACTCGTGTCAGCAGACCTTCTCTTTTCTCTTTCTGCATTTCTCGCCCCTTCTATGGATTCGTGTGTTTAATTAGAAGCAGAAAGCACACTTTTTGGTTCCATTACCTTCAGATTCTTCGGGTCCTCCAGATCCTTCTTATTTTGGAACCGCGACATAACGTTTCGACGAACATTTCTGAAACATCTTGTACATCCGACGAAGAATAGAGTCCAGAGTGTGTCGGTCGTGAGTTGAACGAACGTGTGGAAAGAAACGTGTGGGCAGGTAAGAGGAGCTGCGGGGTTTGAAGAGACATAGCCACCTGTCTATAAAAAGTGTGACCGGATGTCGAGGACGGAATATGCCGCTTCCTGTAGGTGGAGGCCGTAAGTTGGGTGTACCCACATACCCGACCTCTACGTACACGCATGCATATGTACAACTTAACGTTTATATGCACGCGCGCGTTGCGAGAAACGTGTCTTCGCTTTGACGCACGCGCGTTGCGTGTGTTTGCGCGATAATTTGTATCTGACAATGAGCCTTGCGGTAAACAGTGCGCCGGAAAAATCGAGGCTGTAACCTGCGATTTCGTAACGAGCTTTTTCTTCATCTCAAAAATGTTAGCCGTATAAAAATATCTAACAAAATCTTAATAAATAATGATATCTATGCGTTTAAACTCACGGGATTTAATTTATTTTTGTGATATCTTAAGATATGTGACAATGAGCGTTGTGGTAAACAGTGCGCCGGAAAAATCGAGGCTGTAACCTGCGATTTGGTAACGAGCTTTTTCTTCATCTCAAAAATGTTAGCCGTATAAAAATATCTAACAAAATCTTAATAAATAATGATATCTATGCGTTTAAACTCACGGGATTTAATTTATTTTTGTGATATCTTAAGATATGTGACAATGAGCCTTGCGGTAAACAGTGCGCCGGAAAAATCGAGGCTGTAACCTGCGATTTCGTAACGAGCTTTTTCTTCATGCCGTTAGCCGTATAAAAATATCTAACAAAATCTTAATAAATAATGATATCTATGCGTTTAAACTCACGGGATTTAATTTATTTTTGTGATATCTTAAGATATGTGACAATGAGCCTTGAGGTAAACAGTGCGCCGGAAAAATCGCAGGAGTAACCTGCGATTTCGTAACGATTTTTCTTCATCTCAAAAATTTAGAGATAAAAATATCTAAAAATTGTCAATAACGAATGATATAAGCGTTTAAACTCGCGGATTTAATTTATTTTTGTGATATCTTAAGATATTGAAATGATTGAAACAGTCTAAAAATCGACGTAACCTGCGATTTCGTAACGAGCTTTTTCTTCATGTCAAAAATGTTAGCCGTATAAAAATATGTAAGAAAATCTTAATAAATAATGATATTATGTGAATTCAAGTGATTTAATTTATTTTTGCGATATCGATAGAAAATGGCCAAACAGTGAGGAAAAATCGAGAAGTAGTCGATTTAAAATAATTCAAAAAGTTAGCCTTAAAAATGGATTAATGAAAACTTGATTTAATGAATACTTGAAAATACCAATAGAGTTTTGAGTTGCGACACTAGAAAATGATAAAGAAGGAAGGACGAGGCTTTTTCTCCATCTCAAAAATGTAAAATAATTGTGAAAACTAGAAATGAATGAACATGAATTCGCGGGATTTGGTTTATTTTTCAATTTTGCCGCATCTCAAAAATCGCTTCGTCGTCGCTTTTTCATTAAATTATCGCATGTATTGGCACAATTATTTAATTATGAATTGAATGTTGCGTATCGAATATCCAACGTCCTTTCTTTCAAGCCTCATCACCTTCTCTCTCTATTCGTTGACGAACGATTTTTTTCACTGGGTCCGCTAATGGCAAACTATTAATCAAACGTTACTAGAGTTACTAGAGTTACTAGTCGAGTCGAGTCAAGTCGAGTTGGATTAAAGTAATTGGGAGGAAGTGGCTATTGTATTGATGAAAGCGTGGGGGACGTGCCACATACGCAGGAGTTTAAATTCGTGCTATTTGATTCCTTTCTAATTTTAGAGATGAGGCAGTAAAAATTGTCAAGAACGAAGAATAAGGTAATCGGATTAACGTAATTGGGAAAATTGGCCGTTGAATTATTGAAGGTCTAAGATACGTAACCCATACAGAGGAGTTTAAATCCGTGCGATTTAATTCCTTTTTAAATGTTGTCATGTGAATTCAAGTGTTTAAAGTTGCGGCCGTAGAAAATGGCCAAGGAGGAACAATGAAGTAGTCGAATTAAAATAATTGGGGAAAGTAGCCTTTGGATTAATGAAAACTTGATTTAATGAATACTTGAAAATACCAATAGAGTTTTGAGTTGCGACAGTAGAAAATGATAAAGAAGGAAGGACGAGGCAGTCAAATTAAAATAATTGTGAAAACTAGAAATGAACTGAACATGAATTCGGGCGATTTGGTTCGTCTTTCAATTTTGCCGCATCTCAAACGCTTCGTCGTCGCCATTAAATTATCGCATGTATCGGCACAATTATTTAATTATGAATTGAATGTTGCGTATGGAATATCCAACGTCCTTTCTTTCAACCCTCATCGCCTTCTCTCTCTATTCGTTGACGAACGATTTTTTTCACTGGGTCCGCTAATGGCAAACTATTAACCCTTTGCACTCGACTGTCCGGTCTGAGGGGACACGAAGATACTTCTTGTCATTACTGAGGAACATGTATGTACAAAAACATTTCTTCAAATATTTGTTTCCTTAAGATTTTTCCGGGGAGTTACAAGTTACGGGAATGAGATAGAATTAATTATCTGTGTGCTATTTAATATTTAGTAAATTCGTGGTCGATAAACTGAGAGCAGAATTCTAGGGACTGCAAGAACAACCTTCTATATATCCCTGCAATAGGCTGAATGATAAACTGCAAGTTATCGTATAAACATTGTATATGCTTCGAAGAAAAAATGACAAGTGAAAGATCATAAACAAGTTATTACTACGATATGTGTTTGAATAAACCCGCAATGCACATTGGTGAATGAACTATGACGCATTCGAAAAGAATAAATTATAAAATTTCGATTTTGTTTCAACATAAATATATTAGCAAAGTTGTATGCAAAACATGATTTGAATAGAGTATTTTTTTCAAAAACTATACCATTTTAAACGAAATGTTGCGCTATTCGCTAGTTCGTGAAGAAACATGTCCGAGTGCAAAGGGTTAATCAAACGTTACTAGAGTTACTAGAGTTACTAGAGTTACTAGAGTTACTAGTCGAGTCGAGTCGAGTACGTCGTATAGGTGCCGTACAGAATTTCACACGTCCTTTTTTCCATGATGAAACACATGTTCCGGAGACAATGCGTTACGCACTCAGCATAGACTCGAAGCGCCGCACGCACAATACGTGTGAATCTATGTATGTGCATGCCGTGGGTAGAATGAGACGGTATCGAGAGGAGAAAGCCACGGACGGGATCATTAAGTTTGTGCACTGTGGAAGCCGGATGTGTTGGATACGTGCATATGGAAACGTTGGCAGTTGCTCAAGTTGACCTAATTCCGTCAAGTCCCATTTTCTTACAGTCAAGTTCGCCTCACAAATCAAATTTGATCAACGTCACTTTTTTAAAAAAATGTTTTTTTTTATGTATTACCGCAATCATTTCAAATATTTGTTACGTGATCTGCTATAAAAAAAAACATTTATATTATTTTAATGTAATTTTACTTAAATTACACATCTGTGCACTTCTCTTCAAGAATCCCGCTTTACCAAAGTACATCATTGAGTTGACTTTTCTTCTATTATAAATGTTCTCTACTTCTCCTATGAAGTTTATCAGTTTTCCATCTAACACACTCAGTTAAATGTCGTAGGCGCGCTTCCTTACAACTGGACGTATACAAAAAAACATTTATATTATTTTAATGTAATTTTACTTAAATTACACATCTGTGCACTTCTCTTCAAGAATCCCACTTTACCAAAGTACATCATTGAGTTGACTTTTCTTCTATTATAAATGTTCTCTACTTCTTCTATGAAGTTTATCAGTTTTCCATCTAACACACTCAGTTAAATGTCGTAGGCGCGCTTCCTTACAACTGGACGTATACATTTCGCCGTACTCCCACGAGTTAATAGACCCCCACTTCAAACGTCCTGGCGAAGTTGAAAAGAAAACAACGGGGTCCTGGGTAACGATCGTTTTGTGCCGAAGTTGCGAACTAATTAAATCAGCGCGCAGGAGCATAAAGTCGGAGAAATTTGCCCTCGCTGTAACTTCGAATGACCTAAGAGTCCGGTATTAAATTTTTTCCCCCACAGGTTCTCGCGCCCGCCGTCGTCCAGCGCAATACTTTCATTACGATATGCGTCGGGATTCGCATTGTTTTTTTTTTTTTTTCGTCGCCGTGTCGTATTGTTACTTCGCCTCGAGGGTAATTGATTTTTCGCCTGGCCCCTAATGAATTTCGAAAGTTTCGAATTTCGTGACATTGTTGGGATGCGCGAAGCGGGCGTAACTTTTTCCCGGCGGATAAAGTTAACGGCGGATTTTGTTTGAGAAATTGAAGAAACGACGTTGAGTAATGTGTGCGCCTCAGCGTCTTTTTCGAGGGGCGCGCTGGGGTGAGCGCGTGTTCTGTCTCGAGCGTAATTAACGACGGTGTTAGCGCATTAGAAGCTTGTAAATGGAGTTCCTATCGACGGGCTGAGGCGGTGTAATTGAAATTATTGGCCAGGGCGCGCTATTTATCGCGACTAGCGGTGTAATGCGCCGTGATCAAAAGCAAGCGCCGCGGCGTGCGTTGACGTTGTTTATCAGTTTGACGGTTTACGGGCAAGTTCTTTACACCGTCAGACGCGGCGCGGCTATGCCGAAAAATCAAATTTCCCTATAAGGGAGCGCGCGTATTTTGTAACTCGGTTAACACTAGAAAGACTGAAACTTAGTATATACCTGTAGGATGTGTGATTTTGTACGAACGAACACTGAGAAAGTGTGCGTATGAGAGAGAGAAAGCGAGAGTGAGAGAGTGAGAAAGAATGCATGTATCTATATTTGTTATTAGGAATGTTCTAGAAACCAAGCAGTATAAAAGTGTTAAGCGCGATATTGAAATAAGTGAGTCTTTGCGAAACCTTCAAGCGTAACAGTGTGTGCATCTTAGCGAATATTTAGAGATTATCAGCGAATGCGTTTAGTGAGTTTTGAGCGAACCTTTATTAGCGTTTAATACAGAGTGAAGTGCGAGAAACATTACAATCATTACTTTTGTGTTCAAAACCGTTTAATATATCATTCCAATAAAAAAATCCTATATACCTATATTGCTCAAAAGCAGTCAAAATACTGCATTGTGAAAGAATAACTAATATGTGAAGAAATTTATTTAAAAGTAATTTTTAATATTTTTTATATTAGGTGTACAACTTTGCTCCCGCCGTTTTTTGCATTGGACGAAAGGGAAAAACGGCGGGAGCAAAGTTGTGTACCTATTATTATTTACAGTTATATAACAGCTTATTAGTAAATATTATATGCAAATTTTTTTTCAATGAACTTATCCCATATTTCCGAAACCAAGGCAAATTTATTTGTTTGTAGGCGCCTACTTCTTTCGGTTCTTTTGTCAAAACGAATAAATCGTAGGATTTGCTTGAACATTTCTCTGGCCACAGTTTTTCTAAAAAATTCGGGACCCCAAGTTGCTGACCATAAATAACACAATTAAAAATTGTTTGCCCCGTAAGCTCCAAGAGCATATAAAATCTCAATAAATGCACGTATTTCTGGTTATGATATTGCCCAATCGTTCCGCAAAATTTGGCGACATTCTCCTGTGCATTTTCTTATATGTTTGATAATATGTTTGATAATATATAAGATTATCTGCCATAATGTTCCTTTTTGCGTAGCCTATGGACCCTTTCACACCCTTGAAAATACAAGTAGATGGTAACCTTCCAGGAATACCACCTTCGTCAAATTTTGACCACACAGTACCATCGGCAGCTGTTTCGGTCTTCTGAAAGGTGTTTTCAGTTTCTTCATCAGAGTCTGAACTACTTAGTACTCTACAACTTTTCCGGGGCATATTGATGACACTTTCATTTTCATCATTGGTGATCAACTCTTTATCGCTATCTTCAGTTTCAGATGTGTCACTTTGAATATGAACTGTTTCATCTTCAGATGATAGTTCAGAATTCATTGCATCTGATTCTATATCGGAGCACGCTTCACTTATATTTGTTAGCTTTTCCAATAACTCACTTCTATTCGACATTTCTTTCATGAATTTAGGGCGCGAATGATATAAAATAAACAACTTATTAGAAGAACTATCACTGCATAAAGATACGAATGACAAGTACTACTTTAGTTTATTGAGCAACTTGCCTATTTACACGATGAAGTTTTTCATGCTAGTGTCACGAAAAAACGTAGGGGGGATAGGACAGGAAGGATAGGACTCAATTCAGTGATAAGAGTCATTTGATTATTTTAATTTTCCCAAGCAGTCGAAATGACTGCTCTTGGGCAATATAGGTATAACACATATATATACCGGAAATGAAGGAGGGGGGAGGTAACTACAATTACTAATAAACGCATTTATATGTTGTACAAAAAGTCACAAAATTCTAAGAAATTGTATCATTATATACACCATTTTTTTTCTAATTGAAATTAAAAAGCAGTCAAAATGACTTCCTTGGGCAATATAGGTATAACACTTATATATATATATATATATGTTACCGTGAATGACCGAAATTGGAGAATGTCGACTTTCACCGGTGAATGTCAACAGATACCAAATACGTCGGTGAAACATCGAATATTTCATTACACTGTTGTACATTCGGACTCTCTCCGGTATGTGTCGACAATTAGTGCATGGTGAATGTCAACATTTACCGGTGTAAGTCAGAAATAAGGGTATTTAGCAAATATTCCGGACATACACCAAGCGACTACGTGAATGTTGACATTCACCGGTGAAAGTCGACATTCTTCAAATTTCGGTGTTTCACTGTAACATGTATACCGGAAATGAAGGAGGAGGGAGGTAACTACAATTATTAATAAACGCGTTTATATGTTGTACAAAAAGTCACAAAATTCTAAGAAATTGTATCATTATATACACCATTTTTTTATACTTGAAATTAAAAAGCAGTCAAAATTACTGCTTTTGGGCAATATAGCTATAACACTTATACATATATATATTACCGTGAATGACCGAAATTGGAGAATGTCGACTTTCACCGGTGAATGTCAACAGATACCAAATACGTCGGTGAAAGATCGAATATTTCATTACACTGTTGTACATTCGGACTCTCTCCGGTATGTGTCGACAATTAGTGCATGGTGAATGTCAACATTTACCGGTGTAAGTCAGAAATAAGGGTATTTAGCAAATATTCCGGACATACACCAAGCGACTATGTGAATGTTGACATTCACCGATGAAAGTCGACATTCTTCAAATTTCGGTGTTTCACTGTAACATATATACCGGAAATGAAGGAGGAGGGAGGTAACTACAATGATTAATAAACGCATTTGTATGTTGTACAAAAAGTCAGAAAATTCTAAGAAATTGTATCATTATATACACCATTTTTTTTCTAATTGAAATTAAAAAGCAGTCAAAATGACTGCTTTTGGGCAATATAGGTATAACACTTATACATATATATGTTACCGTGAATGACCGAAATGGGAGAATGTCGACTTTCACCGGTGAATGTCAACAGATACCAAATACGTCGGTGAAAGATCGAATATTTCATTACATTGTTGTACATTCGGACCCTCTCCGGTGTGTGTCGACAATTAGTGCATGGTGAATGTCAACATTTACCGGTGTAAGTCAGAAATAAGGGTATTTAGCAAATATTCCGGACATACACCAAGCGACTACGTGAATGTTGACATTCACCGGTGAAAGTCGACATTCTTCAAATTTCGGTGTTTCACTGTAACATATATACCGGAAATGAAGGAGGAGGGAGGTAACTACAATTATTAATAAACGCGTTTATATGTTGTACAAAAAGTCACAAAATTCTAAGAAATTGTATCATTATATACACCATTTTTTTCTAATTGAAATTAAAAAGCAGTCAAAATGACTTCCTTGGGCAATCTAGTGTTAATTTTAACCGCTCGACGCGTATCATCCGCCCGCAGCGTGTAAGTCAGAAATAAGGGTATTTAGCAAATATTCCGGACATACACCAAGCGACTACGTGAATGTTGACATTCACCGGTGAAAGTCGACATTCTTCAAATTTCGGTGTTTCACTGTAACATATATACCGGAAATGAAGGAGGAGGGAGGTAACTACAATTATTAATAAACGCATTTATATGTTGTACAAAAAGTCACAAAATTCTAAGAAATTGTATCATTATATACACCATTTTTTTTCTAATTGAAATTAAAAAGCAGTCAAAATGACTTCCTTGGGCAATCTAGTGTTAATTTTAACCGCTCGACGCGTATCATCCGCCCGCAGCGTGCGCAGGCATAATGCATAAAATACAGAGGAAGTGACGCGGAGAGGTAACACGTCGAAAACACATATGAAACGTAATATCTGAGAAAAGTAAAACACGTTGATATGTCTACAATATCGAATCGCTGCCGGGCTTCGAGCTCTTTTGTGATTCAGCAATGATTCGCGTATTACAGTTGGCTCCGAAATCCACTCAATACTTTGCGCGTATCGCGGGAGACTTCGTGCGCGTGTGCACGATGCGAATGTCGGAAACGTTATCATTGCTGATCAATACTGGAAAAAATACGCTCCTCCGTGTTAAACGTCGCGCAACGAAATGTTGAAGGGCCGCGTAAAATTAAAATCGTCCGCATTCGGCGCTCACGCACACGGGCTGAACCGGGAAAAAATTATCGGGCGAGATAATGGCAACGCGATGCGCTCGTACTGCTCGCGCGACCGGAATATTAACGATATGTAAAGGGCGAAATGCGGGTTGCGTTTCATTTTCGGTCCGAGCCTCGTAAGCGACGTCCGGTTTCGTTTTTCATTTGCTAACGGACATTATTCTCGTCCGACTAAGTAAAAACATACTAGGGTACAAGACGGTCTACTGTTCTAAACTAAGAATTATATATTTACTAAGAATAATTAGAGGAATTATAAGAATTATTATTATTATATTAGAATTAACACTTTGACGTCCGCATATTTCTGCCAAATTTTTATGTTCGGCGTCGGCGAAATTGCCATGAAATTTTTAATTTTCATAGACGTTTTTTAGAAATCGGATGCAATATAGGGGGGTCTAAGTATAATAAAAAAAACATTTAAACACCCAAATTTTATATTACAAAAACATTTGTTACTTTTCAATTGTAACAAAATGACACCAAAGTGGTGTCACCGGCCGTCAAGCGATATTTTGTGAATGACACCGATGTGGTTTCACCGGACGGCAAAGTGTTAAGATAAGAAATGATTATTATTAAGAAAACGTTTAAGAAATTATTATTATTATTAACAAATATTATTACTATTATTATTATTATTATTCTATAATTAATTATGTTTATTACTATTCTAAAGTACGAATATCGATCAAAGAGTCGAACAAAAACGTTTCGTATTGCTGATGTCAGATATCAAAATAATTTGCCACAGATCGTATGTCGTTCACGAATTTATTTCTTTTATCTTGCGGTATCTTTATCTGTGCGCCGTGCGGCTGCGCGGCCCATTTGATTATGTATGCAAACATACGTAAGTATAATCCATTTGTTCTCTTTACCCGTAATTCTATCTCCCCCAATCCCTGTCCCTATTTTTCAAGCCAGGCACAATGGGACGACGTCTGGCAATTTGTTGCTTCCCCCGTTCATGAAACTAGCGTAGAGTAGGTCGACCTATTTGCGCGTAAACACACCTCGTTAGGCGCTGTCAGATTTTCCTCGCACACGCCCTCTCTTTCCGTCGTCCCCGGGCTTTCCTGGCAGCTGAGAGCCGGTTGACATATCACGGTTCTATTTCAGGTTGCGCGTTAAATTATAGTTACGCGGAACAATCTATTTCCGTGGGGAGGCGTGGAACGGATGAAGCGAGATAAATCATTGCAGTTGATGCGCACTCCTTCGAATCCGTAAATTGATCCACTTGCGCCGTGACACCTCATTAGATTCCACTAGACTTCTTCGCCCTTCCTCGATTTCCGCCCCCCACTTTCTGCCGGTCCTCTTTTCTTCGCTTTCTTCGCGTTCTTCGCGTTCTGCGCCGATGACGGTAAGCAGTTTTTCTCTTCTTTGTTGGCTGCGCCCTCTCGACCCCCACCATTTTCTGTCTTCCCGCCCACCCTTCTCACATCTGCCTCTCACCTCACTTTCTTTGACGATGACTAATGCACGCTTTCGAGTTTTCACGGGTTCTTCGTTGATCTCGCGAGTCGAACGATTCCGGTCTCTCGCGTTCTTTCTCTTTCTCCCTCGATCATTTTCTGTGAACGCGACAGATGGACCCTGCGAGCGAGAAAGACGGAAACTGAGAGCCGTGGAGTTTTAGACAGCACGGAGGGGGGTAATGGGAACTAAAACGAGAAGTATCTTGCCGACTCACGCCTTCGCGATCCTCCAGAGCCTTTGGTTCCTCCATTTACCCTCGTTGAGAATCTACGCTCGTCGATCAGTACCGGATCAGACTTTACACCGATCCCGTGATCCTTTTCGCAACGTGTTCTCTCCGAGTTTTAAAATGAAACTGATCGGAGGGGGCTAGAGAAAGTGAGGCGGAGAGAGAAAAGAGAGGAGCGCGCCTGTCATGTCAGGGGATTGGATTCTTTAAAGTTTCATTGAAGAACTACGTACCGGCGTGTACATGTTGCAATACGTTGCGTCATGAGTTACATGACTGCGCGCCTGTAAATATAGCTTACAATCAATTGCTCCGAAAGATATCTTGCGGAATTGGGTTAACCCATTCGAGACGACAATTTTTTTCGAACACGGTCCCCAAGAGCGAAATTTTTTTCTTATTTATATTGTTCGTTTTCAACAAAAAAAAAACATGTTTACTATGGAAATCATCCAATTCGTAAGAGAATTCACATAAATGAGATCATTGCACACCGGGTGTGCAACTCGCTCCTCGGAACATTTTTATTGCGAGGAGCGGATTGAACACCATGTGTGCAATGTAAGATAAAATGAAAATACATCATTAAAAAATGTATAAACATTTATTTAAAAAATAGTTAGATAATATAAAATCGTTATTTTGCTTTAAATAATAAAGAACAGAATATAATGCAAAGAAAATTTTTAAAAAGTAGTAAAAAAGTTAAAAAATAAGTTGAATAATGGAAAAAATAACATAAACGAGAAATAAATTTTTAGAAAAATGTCTAAAGATAATAAAGTAACGTAACTCAGTAATAAAAAAGAAAATATAAGTTGTGAATACATTTTTAGGAAATAGTACACTAATCGTAAAGTAATTATACATTAGTCGGTTGATGATAGCGCTTGAAACATGCTCCCAAACATAATCCAGGATTACCGACACAAGCAGGACAAGAGTAATTACTACGTTTATATTTTCCTTCTTTGTAGCACTGTCAGCAATTCATAGTATTTTACATGTAAGGAAGGCTTCAGATAATTTTTAGATTTTTTGGAACGCAGTAAAACCAATGCCAACTTTTGTTTTCCTGTACTTTACACATTTCATTAGTTCAAGAAAAATCTTATTTTGATGACTAGTTTACTCAGAATAACTGATAATTGCACATTACTGTTATTGCACACACGGTGTGCACGCACACACGGTGTGCAATCGGTCTCGAATGGGTTAACCGTGTCGCGTCGACGAGGCAAATTTTTACTTTATTTTTGTGTTTGCGCGATCGCTTGAAAACGTTTTGCACAACCACACTGCAAACTACCCGCGTACACTTACCTTCCACCAGTTTCCGGGTTAGTTTGAAAATACTTACGGCACGCAGCATCGAATATTCGACAGATCTGCCGAATATGCGGCAAAACAGCTCACAGGCGCATCGTACGCGCGCCATTTTTAACCTCTACCCACGAATTTCCCCGCAAATACTCTCGTCAAACAAATCCTATGCCGCCTATTTCAATCAATTTAACTTCCGCCGTGTACATACCGCGCACGCATTAGCGTCAGTTTATATAACTCCCGCGAAACGCAATGGACCGTCGCACCCCCCAAGCGTTCGTCTACCGCTTACATAAAAACAGTTGTGAAATTTGATCGAAATTCGATCGAAATTTCGCAACACCCCTGCCGCGCGGCGGGCTTACGTGGGTCTAGAAAGTATTTGAAAGCGACACCGTTCATTAACGTGCACACATGCCACGGGTACGTATTACCGATGCAACAATTACTATCGAAAGCCACAGGCCCCGGAGTATTAACTCGGACGATCGTGTTCCTCCGTCAATTACCGTGCGCCGTCCGTATCTTTCTTCATCCATCTCCGTCTCTCCGCTCGTCTCCTTCTCTTCGTGGAATAATCACCCGGAGACGCAGGCCCGAGAAACTGCCGGTGAACAGCGGTTATGAGTTCCCTTTGTTCCAACTCGCCGATCCACTCACCAGATCTCCTTTTCTCCTTTCCTCTCACCTCCGCCCCTCTTCTGCCTTCCTCACGCCTGCTCCCTTCATCTTTCCACCCGTTCGCGCACTTTGTCTCCCTCCCGCGCGTCCTTTCCACCACCCGCCTCTGCCCACACTCTCCGCTTCTTTATTTCTTTCTGCCGTAAGAGACCCGAGAAGCCGTTCCAACGCGGTAGACACGAATCCGGCGGAGAGAGAAGCTAAGGAGTGAAGTTCATGCATTTACGTCGCCCCAGACGATGGCGGTTGAATCTTTCGTGAACGGACCTGGGCGAGGGTCGAGGAGGTTCGGATAAGTTACAGGCTCCAATTGCGATTTTTCTGCCGAGCGGTAATATGGAAGCGATGTGCAGTCCGGGTACCGATTTTCGGATTTTCCGGGTTGACGGGCTGCTGAGAGGGTGAATAGTTTGGTATGTGATAGGGCTTGGTTAAATGGCAATAACTACATTCTTCATTTAGCTCTTTGACTGCTGAATATTTCCGGTTGAATCTTTCGTGAACGGACCTGGCCGAGGGTCGAGGAGGTTCGGATAAGTTACAAGGTCCAATTGCGATTTTTCTGCCGAGCGGTAATATGGAAGCGATGTGCGGTCCGGGTACCGATTTTCGGATTTTCCGGCTTGACGGGCTGCTGAGAGGGTGAATAGTTTGGTATGTGATAGGGCTTGGTTAAATGGCAATAACTACATTCTTCATTTAACTCTTTGAATGCTGAATACTTCCGGTCGAAGCGCTCGCTGCGGATGAATTGGTTTTGAGTAGTGTGATCTCTATTGATTGATTACGTAAGGCGCAATTAACAAGTTCTAATGGTAATTCTTCATTTACGCCAAGTTGAATAGTGCAAGAAAATTATATAACACGTTGACCCGTGCGTATTTTGCTGTATTAGAACGCCGATGCTATGCAATACTACAGCGTTTGACTGAATTATTGCAAAATATAAATAATGTGCAGGTATTGCAGACCAAAGGATCGCATTACTGCATTTATAAAATAATTATTACTATCCATTGCGAATATTTTGGTATCTTCAGTAAAATCTCTTGCGCCGGTCAGCGGTGACCATCACGGCAGTCAAAGTGTTAAAATATGAACAAGTGCTGCTGCGTTTTGTTCGAAACGGAACTTCGTCGGCAATTAGCGAATACCTGAAAGTCAACGAAACACGCTTGTTAAATGACGCAGCATCTAACGTAAAGCGGCCCACGTCTTTCCGTCACGACGCTTCGCGGAATTATAGCGTGTGAGAAACGTGTGCACTTCTGTCCACCGAGCGACCCTCCCTCCGAAAGTCGTAATGGCCAGCGTTTCTTCGTGCAATCAACCTTAAGTGCACCGAGAAGACGCGCGACGTCCGCTGAGTTACGTTCCCGGTTGACGCTGATATCGTTTGACTCGGAATGGTATTAGTTTCGTCCTAACTCGGGCTTTTTACCTGAATGAAACGGTGTGTCGGGTCGCCAGGCAATTGCTGCCGTTCGATCGCAATTGGGTGATGCGCGAGAAATGTCACGCGACGTTAACTCGAGCAGCGTTATTTTCGTATTCGTCGAGCAAACTCGTTGAAACCATCGCTGTCACGTCGTATTTCAGTCGTATTTCACTTACCGATGAGACACCTGCTCGCGATTGATTAAACGAAGAGCCTCCTGTAATTCGGATGAAATCTTGTTAACGCCGAGTAAAAGCAATGCGTATGTTAGAATTAAGCGAAGCAATCAATTGGGAAATCTTTATTTTACAATAATAGGTCCGATCTCTTTAGAATTTTCCGGTAGAATGCCGAGGTGCCAGCGAATGCGATAACCTACCACCCCTTCATTCCCCTTCCCTTTTCCAAACAAAAATCCGTAGTGATTATTTTGAATATATCCGTAGGTATTTTGATTATAACTCATCGCATTCCGCACAACAATGACTACTTCAGTGCCGGATAATCACCTAGAACCCCTTTGAAATTCGCCGCAAATTTATTTTCGGCTAACACGCGTATGTTAGAATTAAGCGAAGCAATCAATTGGAAAATCTTTATTTTACAATAATAGGTCTGATCTCTTTACAATTCTCCGGTGGAATGCCGAGGTTCCAGGGAATGCAACAATCTACCACCGCTTCATTCCCCTTCCCTTTTCCAAACAAAAATCCGTAGTGATTATTTTGAATATATCCGTAGGTATTTTGATTATAACTCATCGTATTCCGCACAACAATGACTACTTCAGTGCCGGACAATCACCTAGAACCCCTTTGAAATTCGCCGCAAATGTATTTTCCGCTAACACGCGTATGTTAGAATTAAGCGAAGCAATCAATTGGAAAATCTTTATTTTACAATAATAGGTCCGATCTCTTTGCAATTCTCCGGTGGAATGCCGAGGTGCCAGGGAATGCGATAATCTACCACCCCTTCATTCCCCTTCCCCTTTCCAAACAAAAATCCGTAGTGATTATTTTGAATATATCCGTAGGTATTTTGATTATAACTCATCGCATTCCGCACAACAATGACTACTTCAGTGCCGGACAATCACCTAGGACCCCCTTGAAATTCGCCGCAAATTTATTTTCCGCTAACACGCGTATGTTAGAATTAAGCGAAGCAATCAATTGGAAAATCTTTATTTTACAATAATAGGTCCGATCTCTTTACAATTTTCCGGTGGAATGCCGAGGTGCCAGAGAATGCAACACTCTACCACCCCTTCATTCCCCTTCCCTTTTCCAAACAAAAATCCGTAGTGATTATTTTGAATATATCCGTAGGTATTTTGATTATAACTCATCGCATTCCGCACAACAATGACTACTTCAGTGCCGGACAATCACCTAGGACCCCTTTGAAATTCGCCGCAAATTTATTTTCCGCTAACACGCGTATGTTAGAATTAAGCGAAGCAATCAATTGGAAAATCTTTATTTTACAATAATAAGTCTGATCTCTTTACAATTCTCCGGTGGAATGCCCAGGTTCCAGGGAATGCAACACTCTACCACCCCTTCATTCCCCTTCCCTTTTCCAAACAAAAATCCGTAGTGATTATTTTGAATATATCCGTAGGTATTTTGATTATAACTCATTGCATTCCACACAACAATGACTCTACTTCAGTGCCGGACAATCATCTAGGACCCCTTTGAAATTCGCCGCAAATTTATTTTCCGCTAACACGCGTATGTTAGAATTAAGCGAAGCAATCAATTGGAAAATCTTTATTTTACAATAATAGGTCCGATCTCTTTACAATTCTCCGGTGGAATGCCCAGGTTCCAGGGAATGCAACACTCTACCACCCCTTCATTCCCCTTCCCTTTTCCAAACAAAAATCCGTAGTGATTATTTTGAATATATCCGTAGGTATTTTGATTATAACTCATTGCATTCCACACAACAATGACTACTTCAGTGCCGGACAATCATCTAGGACCCCTTTGAAATTCGCCGCAAATTTATTTTCCGCTAACACGCGTATGTTAGAATTAAGCGAAGCAATCAATTGGAAAATCTTTATTTTACAATAATAGGTCCGATCTCTTTACAATTCTCCGGTGGAATGCCGAGGTGCCAGGGAATGCGATAATCTACCACCCCTTCATTCCCCTTCCCTTTTCCAATCAAAAATCCGTAGCGAAGGAGGCCTCTCGTGACAAGTATTTTGATTATGATTCATCGCATTCCGCACAACAATGACTACTTCACTGCCGGATAATCACCTAGAACCCCTTTGAATTTCGCCGCAAATTTATTTTCCGCTAACACGCGTATGTTAGAATTAAGCGAAGTAATCAATTGGGAAATCTTTATTTTACAATAATAGGTCCGATCTCTTTACAATTCTCCGATGGAATGCCGAGGTGCCAGGGAATGCGATAATCTACCACCCCTTCATTCCCCTTCCCTTTTCCAATCAAAAATCCGTAGCGAAGGAGGCCTCGTGACAAGTATTTTGATTATGATTCATCGCGTTCCGCACAATAATGACTACTTCACTGCCGGATAATCACCTAGAACCCCTTTGAATTTCGCCGCAAATTTATTTTCCGCTAACACGCGTATGTTAGAATTAAGCGAAGCAATCAATTGGAAAATCTTTATTTTACAATAATAGGTCCGATCTCTTTACAATTCTCCGGTGGAATGCCCAGGTTCCAGGGAATGCGATAACCTACCACCCCTTCATTCCCCTTCCCTTTTCCAATCAAAAATCCGTAGCGAAGGAGGCCTCTCGTGACAAGTATTTTGATTATGATTCATCGCATTCCGCACAATAATGACTACTTCACTGCCGGATAATCATCTAGAACCCCTTTGAATTTCGCCGCAAATTTATTTTCCGCCAACACGTGCGTACGCGGCTGAAAATAGAAGCGGACGCGCCCTTTTATTGAAATATCGTGATTGAAACCGGAACAATTTGTCTGGTTCATCGTCTTATCAGGCTGACGTGATATAATTTACGTGCGCGCGATGGGCCCACGCCCTCGGTTCAGACTGATCGTGTATCACGTTTCAGCCGAGGCCTTTAACGGTCCTCGCGATCTCTCGAAACGCCAGAGAGCTCTCTTCGAAAAAGGAGAGCGGATGCGTTTTTCAACGACGTTATCCCGTTCTGGATCGCCGAATTCCAGTCTTTGTCTCTCGACCTTTCCCAGCATCCTGGTCCCTTTCACTTTTGTCCCGCGAGGGCATCGGAGGTCTTTCAGAAAATTTCTCAGCTATCAGATGCTACTGCCAAGACGTGGCTTATTGGTGGTCGCGTTTCTATTGGGTTTGTTTTATGCGTTGTTTTATAAGCGCCATAAATATGCGTACTGCGTGAGGTCGGCCGCGAATGATCAGTAATTTATCTTTGTCTTTGGCAGACTTGACACGGATGGAAAGGATGTTATTAACCCATTTGCATCATCGCTCTAAATCCGCAATCTTACTAAAAAATCCGACATGCGCAGCTAAACGTTGCCGATACCAGCATGCGCAAGAAAGACTTTTAGTGTTTATTCTCATTAGAAATAGTGTTATAGGGTTATTACAATTATTGTATATTCCTCCTATTTTCCAGAACTATTTTTAGGACTAGTTCCACGTTGAAAACTAATTCGAAAGCATCGCGCCTGGACATTCCATTGACGTTGATGGTTACACCACTTACGGTAGTAAAATCATATATGTTGGCATACAATTTTGTTTTTCCCATAAGAAATCTCCAGTTTCAATATTATCGGGCTGGTCATCTTCACTATTATCTATTAGAGCTATGGCATGGATGAATCCGAATCCGAACTGTAATTCATTATGGTAACCTAATTTTGTTAAATTTTATTATCTATTATTTTTTTTAATTATTTTATTATTTTGAACTTACAACCAGAAAAGTAAGAAAAATAATATTTTACACAAAATTCTTTATTGTTTGTTTATCGTACGGACTCTTTAACGATTCCTGATATGTTGAAAACAAAAATTATTGTGTGCTGATTTATCCACTCGCGGTGATAATGGTCAGTTTTTGTTTACGGATTATTCCGTCAAATTATGCAAATAGGTTAATATTTTTCCTGGACATCGCACACGGCGTCTTTCAGAAAATTCCTGAGTTGTTAGATGATCTTGCAAAGACGTGCTTCAGTGTTGGCAGGGTTTCTATTGGTTTTTTTTTTTTTGTTTGTTTTGTAAGCGCAATGAGTGTTGCGTATTACATGAGGCCGATCATGGATGACCGTTGGTTTATCTTTATCTCTGGCAGACTTGACATGATTGGAAAAGACGTGATTAAAATTTTTCCTGGACATTGCATATGAGGTCGGTTAGATAATATCTGAGTAATCGGATGCTATTGCTGAGACGTGGCTTACTGCTGGCCGCGTTTCTATCGGATCCGTTTTGTTTGTTGTTTTATAAGCGCAATGACTGTACGTATTGCATGAGGCTGGTTGCGAATGACCGGTAATTTATGTTGTCTGTGGCAGACTTGGCGTGATTGGAAAGGCGTCGTTAATATTATTCTTGGGCATTGCGGACGACGTCTTTTAAAAAATGTCTGCATTATCAGATACTATTGACAAGAGGTGCTTTAGTGCTGGTCGTGCTTCTGTTGAGTTTTTTATTTCACTTTATAAGCTCTATGAGTATTGCGTATTGTATAAGACTAATCTCGAAAGACCGGTAACTTATCTTTGCCCCTGGCAGACTTGACATGATTGAAAAGACGTCATTTATATTTTTTGGGGCATCGAACATTAGGTCTTTCGGAAAATTTCTGAGTTATTCACAAGACCAGTTTTAATGCTGGCCGTGTTTCTATTGATTTTGTTTTATATGTGTACTATAAGAACGATGAAATCATTGAAAAAGACGTCATCAATATTTTTCTCGAGTCGAGATAATTAATGTTTCTATAAAGATTCTTCCTCTAACGACAGACATGAGGTCAGTGTCTTTGAAAAGACCCAACTATTATCTAAACCGAGAAAACCATGTGACCTCCGCAAGCAAAAATAAGTTAGTAATTCAATTAACACCCAATTTAAACTCTAAGATTCATTCTTAACGATCCTGTTCCATCTGCCAGTTTCATAATTTCACGAAACCCTCACTTGTTCCATACTTCTCATCTCATTAATCCTCCAAATGCCTTCCCTCATATTCACACTATCAATTTCCCGCACTCTGTATATACGATCCGTCACCCAACTACCCGCGCATCTACCCTTCCTCCTAAATCTTCGCAGCTACTACACACAATCCCCGAACCCGCCCCTAACATCCTCCAATATTCTTCCGAACCATCATAGCAACCGTCACATTTACGATCCCAACTTCGCCAAACCTCTTACAACGCCTCGTCGATCGCTTATGTAGGATTTAGATTGGAATGATATTATTAACACTTTGACTGCCATGATGGTCACCGGTGACCGACGCAAGAGATTTTACTGAAGATCTAAAATATTCGTAATGGGTAGCAATTATTATTTTATAAATGCAGTTCTAATATAGTAAAATACGCTTGGCAGTCAACGTGTTAAACGTGTGACATGCCACAACGCATCATTTGACGCACTAACTGTTTCGCTGCGTTCACGTGCTCATTATAATTGAAGTTGGCGAGGAAATATGCGCTTAAATTAACGACGACAATCAGTCGTGGCGGAACTGGTACAATCTGCGCTGGGCATTGTGCTCGCAAGGGCGTGTGCTCGCTTGTGCACGACGTTTGGGTACCATTCATCATTCTGCCTTGAAGGAGACACATTGCTGCGTATCCACTGCTGGGATTCCGAAACTTTCTCCTCGGCCGTAGTCTCGGCCTTCCGATCTCCTACAATCGTGATTTCGCACCGTACATTAATTCCGCGCAGAATATAAGCGGTCGCGTCCAAAGAGAAAAGGCAGGTTTCGTTACGTGCGCGAAGTCGGTTATTACGATTTATACACGTTTCGCGACTAATAGAACTCGTGGGCCGGCAGTAATTTAATTTACTTCGGAAATTGAAAGTGACCATTTACCGCGGTCATTACAGAATTCTTCGGCTGAAACTTGTAATCAGTCGCGCCGGTAGCAGTTACGTCACGGTTTACTTCGATTATACGCATGTAAATATGTTACACCGATGAAAGAATATCGGCCAACACGCGATAGAACTTTCGCCCGTGTGCCACGTCGAATGTGCGAGTTTCGCGTCGATATATTCATCGAAGCAACAAGTACGAAGCTGTTTTAGCTCGTGGATGGAAAAGAACAATTCCGTCCTGTTGTGTACCCTTGTTGTCCCACCGTTGGCATGGGAAGGGCCGCGCTTCCATGGAGGGAGCCCTTTCATCGACTACCGTTATAAATTGAAAGGCATCGAACGACAACAGTGAGGTTAACAAGATGCGGCACTGTCGTTACACGCGGAGCGATCAAACGGGCAGTCGATTTAACGATTACGCGATCAACCGAGCACGCAAAACTGCGCTCTCTAATAGTTGGCTCGCACAATGCAATAGACTCGTGGCATACTCGTAAATATTTACTCGGTTTCATCGCTTCGTCACAAATACATACGCGCACTCAAGAAAAAATACATTTCGATATTTTGGGGGTCTCTGTAATTTTTTCATTTTGACCCAAAGAATTCTTTTATATGCAAATTATTATATGGGTTTATGAAAAAAATTAAAACAAAATAGTATATAGATATTAATTTTTTTTTTTAAATTAAGTGTTTCAAAAATGATACAGCGCGCAGTACAAACAGAAATAATATCGTTTAATTGTTAAGAAAAAAGTATGCATATATTTACTTACTAATTATTATGAAATTTTAATTAATTTATTTTAGTGTATATTATTTTTATTTGTGCTGTATAAAATTTCATTTTATTGTCCCTCCAAATTTTCACGAACTTCTTCGGATGCGTCAAGACAATTCGTTAATCTAATGTCCCGTGCTATACGTATTTAGACAATCTTTATTTGGACCCCTGTTCTTCCTGGGCAACGGCGATGTGAAGAATCAACCTGATGTTTGTATGCAGCGACATGCCGCTGCAGACGTTAACTCTTTTTAGTCATATGTCAAGCGTGACTCAACATCAAATTAAGATATGTAAATTCTTGCACATTGGAAAGCGATGTCTTTTATTCCTAGACGATTTCCCGCAGTAGTATAATTATATATGCTTTGACTGCGCGTCATTACCTATCTTGAAATGTATAGACACAGTGACTGCGAATCAAACGTAGTTGCAAAAATTTCCTGGACTACAAAGCGTTAAGACGTTGACTGCCATGCGTATTTTGCTATATTAAAACCGCAACGTAATGAAGTACTGCAGAATATGATTGAATTGTGAAAAATGAAAATAATGCAAAGGTATCGGTGACCAAAGAATTGAATTGAATCACTAATTGATATTGGAACGGTGCTTCAATACTTTGGTCTCTAACAACTCTGCATTACCTTTATTTTGCACGATTTAATTACACTCTGCAGTATTTCACTGCATCGCGGTTTTAACATAACAAAATACGCTTGGCAGTCAACGTGTTAAAACTGCAACCGGATGAAGTACTACAGAATATGATTGAATTGTGAAAAATGAAAATAATGCGAAGGTATCGGTGACCAAAGAATTGAATCACTATTTAATATTAATTGCATTTGCAAAATTGTAAATACTACCGATTGGGTATTTTTTTAATTTTTCGTCAGACTTTTTGCGCCGGTCACCGATGACCACCACGGCAGTCAAAGTGTTAACTATCCCATTCCATTTCGCGGTTGTTGTTCCCATAGATAATTGCGACGGAACGCATGCCGAAGGATTGACGGATCACGCATGAACACGTACACGCATGTGTGTGTGTAAAACGCAACAAAGATCACGGTCGTCGCTAAGCGGGCGCAGCATAAATTATCAGCAGTCCAAATCGAGCGCACAATCCAATCGCATCGACCTCCGATTAACTCCGCACCAAAACCTTCGTGAAAAAATACAAGACCACCCCACGTGACATCTTACTCAAAACCTCTATACCATCGCACCAAATAAACGTTCCCCAGAGTTACGCTAATTTACCTCACTTCTATCGACACACATCCCCACGCATGCAAAGTGCCGGGCCCCGCGATTATTCATAAATCAGCCGGCACAGCGCGACTAACATTAGCAGACACTTACTCACGCGGCTGAATATTCACATCACGCCGGCGGGCTGAATCGAGGAAAAAAACGTTAATTCTCCGTTAACACAGCGACGCTGGCCGGGCGAGTTTAACTAGGCGGCAACACACACGACTCACGTGCGCTTCCACGTGTGCGCGCAATCGTTGTCGGCGAATGTATGTACAGAGACATGATACGCCGGTGTGTACGACGAGCAGGAAAGTGCAAACAGGAACTGACGTAATCCGAGTTCGATCCAGCCGTTCCCGTTAAATTACACCTTCTCCTGCGCTCGGTTACACGGGTACGTACATACGTAGGTATCTATGTACGCGCGTATGGGCGGACGTCGTGGTCGATCGGTAAAAGAGGTACGAGTCCCGATACTTCGGATCACCTGGACTAGAATCGCCCTATAAGTAATCTTGTCTCGTTCCCTGGCGGCGGCAGCGACTTTACGGGAACGCCTTTAAAACCCGAGAAAAAGTGTCCACGCGACTCGGGATGGGTGACGAATCGAACGTACAGGGTGCGACGAAAATTACGGTATGGTGACCGACCTGGGTCACGGCGGAAATAAATAAGTGTAGGATGTGTCATTTTGTACGAATGGAAGAGAGAGAGAGAGAGAGAGAGAGAGAGAGAGAGCATGAGTCTGTATTTGTTATTAGGAACATTGTCGACCAAATTCATTGTTGTGGAATGTGTGATTTTGTACGAACGGGCAATGAGAGAGAGTGCGTATAAGAAAGAGAAAGAGAGAGTGAGATAGAATGCATGAGTCTATATTTGTTATTAGGAAGGTTCCCGAACACATTTATTATCATGGAAACCAAACAGAATAAAAGGGTCGAGCGCGATGTTGAAAAAAGTGAGTCTCTGCGAAACTTCTAGCGACTCTTTAAAGAGTGTCAGCGTTTAACACGTTGATTGCCAAGCGTATTTTACTATATTTTACTATGGTATTAGAACGGCGATACTATGAAATACTACAGCGTCCGACTAAATTATGCAAAATGTAAATATTGTGCAGGTATTGGAGACTAAAGGATTGCATCACTATTCTAATAACAACTGCATTTATAAAATAATAATTGCTACCCATTGCAAATGTTTTAGATCTTCAGTAAAATCTCTTGCGTCGGTCACCGGTGACCATCATGGCAGTCAAAGTGTTAAAACCCTGACGAATGTTGCGTCGACATTCAATATCGGTGGCAACACAGCTAATAATTCTAGTGGTTTAACAGATTCACTGCCACGGTGGTCACCGGTGACCGGCGCAAAAGATTTTACCATAAATGCAAAAAAATTCGGCATGAAGCTTATTTTCAATCCTGTAAAAACAATTGATATTCTAATAATGCTTCAATACTTTGACTTCTAACACGGTGCAAAAGATTTTACTAAAAATGCAAAAAATTTGCAATGAAGTCTATTTGCAGTCTTGTAAAAGCAAGTGATATTGGAATGATGCTTCAATACTTTGGCTTCTAAAAACTCTACGATACCTTCATTTTGCCCGATTTGGTCATACTCTGCAGTATTTGATCGCATCCCGGTTCTAACATAGCAAGTGTTAACATGTGACTGCTACGGTGGTTACTGGTGACCGCCGCAAAAGATTTTACTAAAAATATAAAAAATTCACAATGACGCCTATTTGCAATCTTGTAAAAGCAATTGATATTGGAACAGTGCTTCAATACTTTGGCTTCTAACAACTCTGCGTTACCTTCATTTTGTACGATTTAATTATACTCTGCAGTATTTAATCGCATCGCGGTTCTAACGCAGCAAAATACGCTTGGCAGTCAACGTATCAACCACATTTTTTAATTTAACGACAACCTTCCGCAGGCCTTTCTTAACCCATTGAGAATTGCGTATCTACACAATATCTTAACGGACGCGGCACTTTCGAATATAACAAAAGTCGTATCAAATAATACAGCAGCACCATGAAACCTTTGATAAGTACTTTCACGAATAGCATCACAACATTGAGACGATACGTCAAAATGTGACGTAAGATTCTTATTGAACTCTTTAAAATATTTTATGCTACCGCATAAGGCAACAAATAAGACTTCGATATGGTATACTGATGATATCAATTCGTCACTGGTTCGCAACCGTAACTAAGCTAGAACACATTTGTATCACCACTTCTCTGCGTGTCAATATCAGCGAAATCAATTTGCTCTCACCCAGCAGGAAACGTCAATACGAACAAAAAAACCCGACCTTTTCAACTGCATCTATACGGTCGGATTACTGGCGGGCAAAATTTTTTGTTGCATGATCAAATTTCATCAGTGGGCACCCAGGATCGGTGCACTGCGCACACTGTTGCTAATGTATATCGCTTGTCAAGTTGTCGCGCGAACTATTCGTCCGGCGTGGGTGCGATCGCGGTTGCGCATTGCAGGATATTGCATAAATATTTTGGTTCGCCATGGTATGCATCGAAACATACCAGACAACGCACTTCCTTGCCCTTCGCCTAAATCGGTATGCGTTCTCGTGCGCGTATAGAGAAGTAGAGGAGGAGAGGGCGGGGCATGGTGCATTTATATGCGGCATAGAGAAGCGTAAGAGACGAAGGTGTTTCACGCATTTATCGAAGCACTCTCGTTTAACCCTTTGCGGTCGGCAGATTTTGCTCTTAACAGTACCAGCAGACCGGATGAAATCTAACATTTCGTAGTTACTTTTCCGTACAGAATTTAACCCTTTCGCTACGGGAGCCCTGTCCGCCGAAGTACCGTCACTGAACGGAAACTCGCGCCGGAAATATGTACAGTGCGCGTGGTTTCTGCATATGTGTTGTTTTAAGTGCTAAATAGGAACTGTGCTGAATAAAACAATCATTGCTCTAATGTAATAAGTATATTTACATTTTTAATATGAAAACACTTCCAAAATTTAAAAAATGCAAAATACAAAACCCTAACCTGAAAAGTCTAATTTTTAAGAGTTAAAAATTATACATTAAGCCGATCTATTCCTAATTCTTGTAAAAACCAAATATGTAAAATTGTTTACTGCCGAATGGATTTTTTATATTGATAGAATATAATTGATAGAATTTATAATTTATATTATTATATGAAGAATTTATAATTATATATTATTTATAATTTAATTGATAGAATATTCGGTATAAAACAGTAAACGATCGCTCTGATGTTTGTAGTTTATTGCGTAATACGTTTGGATGTGGTTTCAACAAAGAGCAGTTATAATATAAGCAATAAAATCAACGGAAAATGCTCTGCCGATAACGAAAAATGTTGCCATCGACTATAAATGGCACTTGTACAGATTATTTCGATGCCGCATATATGCGGCGCTCGTACCCAGAAGTCGTGGCGTGGATGCCGCGTATATGCGGCGCTCGTACACACAGCTCGTCGAGTGGATGCCGCATATATGCGGCGCTCGGCGCGAAAGGGTTAAAGATGTCCCCGCTACGGGGACACCGATCGCAAAGGGTTAACCCTAGATTTACGGGGTCCGTCAATTTGACGGATTTCAAACTTTGAAATGAAACACGCAAAAAACATAGCAATAATCTTCACTACTTTTCATCGTAAATGCATCATTTCATTGAAAGAGTTTATACACACAATTATTATTTCCTTAAGCTTTCTGAATTTTTAAATTTGTATGTGGTACACCTATCTCTACGAAGCCCGTCAAATTGACAGGTTAGCTGGTTACGTAAACAATCCTTATATATTTGCTTCGTTTGTAAAATTATTCCTCCAATACTAAATACAAGAGTGAAAGAAAAGTCTAAGATGCCCCCAACTCATTATCTCAATAGCACCTCGATAATGTGACACAAAGCGAATTGTGTGGCCCGGGTGCCATGTTACTTTGTATTGAACGAACTCGCTTACCAGAGTGATTCTCGCGTCATTCAAAACTCAAAGCATGCAGCAGACTAAATGTTGTATAAAAAAGATATTCAGAAAAAAAATCTTGACTTATCAATATTTTATTTTTACGTGAAGCCTTATATTGTGCAACAACTTATCAAATGTTATAGTTACCCCAAGGTAATTTCATCACATTGAAACATGCACCAGTCATTTTGACTGGTACTGGTAATTGTCACCACGAGCGAAAATTTTCTTTCTTTATATTGTTCATTTTTAATTTTTGGTACACAGTAAAACCAATGCCAAATTTTGTTTTCCTGTACTTTACAGATTTCATTAGTTCAAGAAAAATCTTATTTTGACGGCTAGTTTACTCAGAATAACTGATAGTTGCACATTACTGTCATTACACACGGTGTGCAATCGGTCTCGAATGGGTTAACCCTAGATTTACGGGATCCGTCAATTTGACGGATTTCAAACTTTGAAATGAAACACGCAAAAACATAGCAATAATCTTCACTACTTTTCATCGTAAATGCATCATTTCATTGAAAGAGTTTATACACACAATTATTATTTCCTTAAGCTTTCTGAATTTTGAAATTTGTATGTGGTACACCTATCTCTACGAAGCCCGTCAAATTGACAGGTTAGCTGGTTACGTAAACAATCCTTATATATTTGCTTCGTTTGTAAAATTATTCCTCCAATAGTAAATATAAGAGTGAAAGAAAAGTCTAAGATGCCCCCAACTCATTATCTCAATAGCACCTCGATAATGTGACACAAAGCGAATTGTGTGGCCCGGGTGCCATGTTACTTTGTATTGAACGAACTCGCTTACCAGAGTGATCCTCGCGTCATTCAAAACGCAAAGCATGCAGCAGACTAAACGTCGTATCGAAAAGATATTCGGAAAAAAATCTTGACTTATTAATATTTTATTTTTACATGAAACCTTATATTGTTCAACTCAGACTTAGTTTGAATAAATTGATTTTTTAATGTAAATACGTATTTTCACCCACCCGTCAATTTGACGGGTGCTCGGAGAGATAGGTATATGTGCCCATAATTATGAAAGTGGTCTAAGTCAAAATTTAAAAAAAATGAGTTTATCAGTTATTTCATACCACATTATTTTTAACTAAATTTATTCAATGTAATTTTTACGAAATTGTCAAAAATGTACCATTAGATAGTGGTTGTAATTTCAACATTATATGGAATTCATTTAGTTTTAATTATGAAAGTGGTCTAAGTCAAAATTTAAATAAATTATATAAACAACTTGAAAATGGCACGTGGCCTTCTTTGACGCGTTTCTGAACTACATAATAAAATAAATGACAATCAGATTTTAATAATAACGACAACTTCATTACTAGAAGAATCAATAACAAAAAGAGTAAAAAATACCGCGGGTGAATCTGTCTCTTGGCTACAAATTCAATGGATGAGATTCTTGAAAAATGAACCTTATAAAATGTTCTATAAAACATCTTTAGATGATTCTAAATTTCACGTTTTGGATCTTTCACCTAAAAAAGGAAGACCAAAAATATACGGAAATATTAAATTACTTCCATTATACACCACCATTAGACCAGTATCGGAAGAAAAACATAAAGATATTATGAGTTTACTACCGTACATCCCTCCAGTTTTTCAGGAACATTTTAAGAATCTTAAATACTCGAAATAATGATAAAAATGGATTACTGTTTAAAAATAATTAATAAATGTAATAAATGTTCACGAATTATTTCAATCAAATTATTGTTTCAAATAAAACTCAAAGTTTTTTATTGCTTTAAGTCATTTATAGGACATTCAGTTAATTTTGAAAATGGTCTAAGTCAATTCAATCTTTAAAAATAATATTATTGTATAAAATTCACACAAAATTTCATATTCATAGTAAATTTCCATTAATTAAGACTAATAAAATTATAAATTAAAATGTCGCATAATGTAAAAATATTTTTTAATTTATTCAAATGCAATTCATTAAATATCTCGAAACAAGAAATATATGATTTAGACCACTTTCATAATTATGGGCACATATAAGAAACCCCCGTAAACCTAGTGTTAAACGGTGCAATACACCAGAAATTTAAAACAACGTGGTCGGGTGGAACAAAACATTCTCTACTAAAGGCAATTTCGATAGTTTCTGGATTAGTTTTATGTGATTTTCACTGCGCCAGTTACGGTTGTATTTTCCTGTTGAAGCACCGTCAGATTTTACGTGCAGTAACTGATATGTAGTCGATTTGATCGTATTTGGTTTGTGCTAAGCATAACGGACCGAGTGAATGAGAGAGGCAGAGGCCGAGAGTTATAGTTAGATTTCGATTTTTATTCTGGATATTTTATTTCTGGGAACGCTCCCGACAAACGAGAATTCCTGACGGTCGTATGGGAAATGCGTGCGAAATGATGAAAACGGAAAAATGAAACCTGTACCGTTAGTCGTTCGATAAATATGAAGTTTCTCGGTAGCGCAGTTACGGTTTTACTTTTTCTCGTTAATCCGTGGAGTAGCATAGATGCGACATTATGCTTCGTGCTCAGTACCGGTGTACGCAATAAACAGCATCTTACTCCTTCAAAGACTATTGTGGATAAAGAATGTATTTTAACTGCATATTTTTAACGTTGTTTCAGGTGAGTGATAACTTGTCGAGTGTCTGTCAACATTTCTGTAAGTAACTCCCTTTTTCTATCCAACTAATTTGACGTTTCATAACTCTGGGATCTCAAAAACAGGGTTCTCTAGTTGGCGAGGAAAGGTCAATTATTATATTGATGCATCATAGGTGACGAGTTTATTCAATTGTGTTATTTTGGTTGCTTAGGAGTCAGTTGACGATAAGACGTGAATACGATACGACGTAAAGACGAAAAGGCGAAACGATGAAACAACGAAAGATTAGATAAAAGACGAAAGTGTCTCCATTGCGTTGTTATTGTTTATAAATACAGTAAAACCTGTTTTTGTACGGTGGATAGGGACCGCATAAAAGAAATCGTACAAAAAAATATTCGAAAATTTTATAAATTCTTGCATATAATAAACAATTTTGTACGATATACTATCTAAATTTTTTTTTATGCGGTGGATAGGGACCGCATAAAAACAGTCGGACTTAGAAATACATCAATGATTTATGAAATAGATGAGAGGATGCTTTCAATTAAATTGAATAATTAAATTAGACCTAAAGAAATTGTAAAAATATTTAATTTTTCATTGTACATATACATGGAGAAGTTTTCAAATGGTACATTAAATAGTTTGCTGCTACTCGTCGTAATCCAAAACGCGCATCTTCTTGTGATGAATTGGTTGAAAATCGCTTTCGTCGCTTGAAGATAGGATTTCAATTGGTTTGTTTTTTTGGTATCATAAACTAAGTGATCAGTTTTTGTGACGACGGTCGACTGATCAGTTGCTTGTAAACGTCACGATAGTGAGACATGCACGATCTCCGCTCTTATTGGAATTTTAAGCGTCTTTCCGCATTGGTATCTATTTTAAGAAAATGCGTTTCCAATTTTTTCGAAATCTGGATCCCTGCATATATTTTATCTGCTGTAATAGATTCCGGTTCTTCTTCTCCATTTTCATGATCTATCAAACTATTGATAATGTCACTATCATCGACAGTTTGGTCCTCAATCATCTCGCCCAGGTCATTATCGCCGAAAGAATCAAAGCCTTCTCCGCTGATGTTATCTGCGAGCGCACTAATTTCAGATAATAACGTTGACGCGTTTTCGGTAACGTTTCGATGAATTACTCATTCATATATTTCGTCCACAGCATGTATATGTACATTGATAGGAAACATTAACCCTTTGCACTCCGAATTTTATTTCAATTTCGTTACCAGCAGCTCCCAACGCTTTTAAGTGTTTTATTTGAAATTTACTTTAACTAAAATATGCTACTACTATAATTGCTATAAAGCAATTTAAATAAATAAAGGAAGAAACAAATTCACTTAAATACCAATTTTATTTACAGTATTGTCGTATATTGAAATTTTCAAGGGTATGATATCTTTTGAAAGAACTTGCAAGATGTAACCCTGATTTTCTTTCACACGTTTCACAAAAATAGGTGGTTTCTCTTTTTCCTTCAGATGTTTTTCTATTTGAGTAAACTGCACAGTCTTTGTGTTTTCCTTCGGGATGTAGGAAGATTAAATGAGGCTTTCCATCTAAGCGATCGTGTTTATCATGTGTTCCAGGCCTCCCCAATTTCATATTTGGATGACGACAATCACGAATTAGCATTGACAAAATCTTTTCGCGAAATTTTTTGTGGGCTATAGGTTCTGTTCCTTGGTTTTTTGTTTTTTCTTTGTATAAAATATACGCATTTACCATGGAGATTTCTAATCCCCAAAAGAAATATTCCCTCCACCACTTGAGTGCTCGACATAAAAAACAGTAAGATGTCGCGTATTGGTTCGCCATATCGACACCATCTATATTTTTATTATAATCTGTGATCACATCCAGTTCTTTTATTTCTCTTCGATTACCTGAATGTCTAACCCTTCTAGTGACATTGCGAGAGCGTCGATAACGTGTGCACGATATCTATTTATTTAGACATGAAAAAATGTCGAGTGGAGCTCGACAAAGGAGCTCCTGTCATAAAAACTGATGTCGAGTCACACTCGACATAGGAGTGCAAAGGGTTAAAGTGGTGCTAACGCCGCTAAGATTCATATACCGCACAAAAAAAATCGCACAAAAACAAAATCGCATAAAAAAGGACCGCACAACAACAGGTTTTACTGTATTATACTATCTAGCTTCACGTATTAAATTCCTACATAACCATACCTAATTGCGTCGTTGAACACGCCATCGAATATCACTTACGTAGTTACAACCAGCGCAACACCGCTACCGCATGTCAAATCGCAGCTCCGTTAATGACGCGACAAGTGTCTGGAGAAAGTTACCCTCGTTCGTTGAAATCTCTCCCATTCGTTTAATTATTCACAACTAATCCGCGCCGACGTCACGTACCATTTCGCCTCTCTATTTTCTCATCATATCACACGGACCTGCTCCCCGGATGATAAGGAAACAAGATTCCGTCGCTATCAATGTTGCATTTCCACACTCGTGCGCAACCCATTCGCCCGTTACACGCGAATTCCCATTTACACACTGCAGAGAAGGCAACTGCACTCCCCTTCGCCCTGTGTCCCCTTCTCTTACGGCACGTCTGTCCGTCTATTCTGTCTGTACATGCGAACTTCCCTTTAGGACCCAAATTTGCATTTTCGTTGCATCTCAGCGCGGTACAGTCAATTCGAGCTACGTACGCGGAATTTGCTAATACCTCGTCGTACAAAACGTCTGGTATTTGCAGGGGAAAACGTTACGAAAAAAAGTGAAGTGCCCGTCGGAGTGTAAACTGCGTGCAGGTAATTAGGGAAGGCAGAAATTTGGGGGGATGCAGTTAATTGCCGGTATTGCTTTATATCGTTGGCTAAAGTAAAGTCAATTTCGGAAGGGATTATTTTGTGGCTGTGACTTAGACCGCTTGATGGCCAACGCGTGTAACGGTTGCAAAGATTAGCCGTGTAATGGAAAATGAAATTTGCTTCGAAATTTATTCAACATTTTATCGGCGGTTGCATATTTTACGGCGGACTATCCTCTGCGACGAATATAGGGTGTCACGCATGATGTTCAGTGTACTCGCATAAGCGCGAGCAAGGAAAGTTTCACACTAAATTCTTCGTGTCCGGGTGAGAATCGTGTTTTGCTTCCAACTTTTACGCGCAATGAGAACAAATGTTTTAAATTACTGTTGTTGGATTTACTTAGGGCCATCTCATTGTGCAAACACAGCTTCCCGCCTTTGGCATTAACGCGTACTTAACCCTTTGCATACGAGCAACATATATATGAATTCAGTGTAAGCCGTGGCTGACGAACGCATATTTGTGTCCTGCCAAAACACCCGATAAAGCCGAAAGACACAAGCACGCGTTCGACGAAACAAATGACAGAGCAGAAGCACGACATACGCGTTATACAAATGCCAGGTGTGAAATATAAGCTGGCATTACCAGTACATTCGACTATCGTTGGCTTCGGGCTGTTGCGTCCGCAAAGGGTTAACACGTTGACTACCACAGTGGTTAAGGTGGCAAGAGATTTTACCATAAATACAAAAAAATTCGGCATGAAGCCTATTTGCAATCTTGTAAAAGCAATTGATATTGGAATGATGCTTCAATACTTTGGCTTCTAATAAGTCTGCGTTACAATTATTTTGCACGATTTAATTATACTCTGCAGAATTTCATCGCATTACATTTCCAAATGTACCACACGGCATTCTTTAAGATATTGACTATTACGGTGGTCACCGGTGATCGGTGCAAAAGATTTTACTAAAAATGCAAACATTTCGCAATGAAGCTTATTTGCAATCTTTAAAGGCAATTGATATTGGAACGGTGCTTCAATACTTTGGCTTCTAATAACTCTGCGTTACAATTATTTTGCACGATTTAATTATACTCTGCAGTATTTCATCGCATCGCGGTTCTAACATAGCAAGTGTTAACACGTTGATTGCCACGGCGGTTACTGATGATAAGTATATGTGCCACAAATGCCAAAAAAATCGCTATGAAGCCTATTTGCAATCCTGTAAAAACAGTTGATATTGGAATGATGCTTCAGTACTTTGGCTTCTAACGCGGTGCAAAAGATTTTACTAAAAATGCAAAAAATTTGCAATAAAGCCTGTTTGCAATCCTGTAAAAGCAATTGATATTCGAATGATGCTTCAATACTTTCGCTTCTAACGCGGTGCAAAAGATGTTACTAGAAATGCAAAAAATTTGCAATGAAGTCAATTTGCAATCTTGTAAAAGCAATTGATATTGGAACGGTGCTTCAATACTTTGGCTTCTAATAACTCTGCGTTACAATTATTTTGCACGATTTAATTATGCTCTGCAGTATTTCATCGCATCGCGGTTCTAACATAGCAAGCGTTAACACGTTGATTGCCACGGCAGTTACTGATGATAAGTATATGTGCCACAAATGCCAAAAAAATCGCTATGAAGCCTATTTGCAATCCTGTAAAAACAGTTGATATTGGAATGATGCTTCAGTACTTTGCGCGGTTCTAAAAATGCAAAAAATTTGCAATAAAGCCTGTTTGCAATCCTGTAAATAGCAATTGCGGTGCAAAAGATTTTACTAAAAATGCAAGAAATTTGCATTAAAGCCTATTTACAATCTTGTAAAAGCAATTGATATTCGAATGATGCTTCAATACTTTCGCTTCTAACGCGGTGCAAAAGATGTTACTAGAAATGCAAAAAATTTGCAATGAAGTCCATTTGCAATCTTGTAAAAGCAATTGATATTGGAGTGGTGCTTTAATACTTTGGCTTCTAACGCGGTGCAAAAGATTTTACTAAAAATGCAAAAAATTTGCAATGGAGCCTATTTGCAATCTTGTAAAAGCAATTGATATTGGAATGATGCTTCAATACTTTGGCTTCTAACGCGGTGCAAAAGATGTTACTAGAAATGCAAAAAATTTGCAATGAAGTCAATTTGCAATCTTGTAAAAGCAATTGATATTGGAGTGGTGCTTTAATACTTTGGCTTCTAACGCGGTGCAAAAGATTTTACTAAAAATGCAAAAAATTTGCAATGGAGCCTATTTGCAATCTTGTAAAAGCAATTGATATTGAAATGATGCTTCAATGCTTTGGCTTCTAACAACTCTGCGTTACCTTCATTTTGCACGATTTTTTCATACTCTGCAGTATTTCATCGCATCACGGTTCTAACATTGCAAAATACGGTTGGCAGTCGACGTGTTAATATCACATTATCCACACTCAACTCCCTTCTCCACCAAAAATTCCCGCCGCGTCCCTAATGGTGTCGGAGAAAATAGCGTGTAACGCTTTATGCGGATTCCGCAACCCGACGCACACTTTCAAACAGCGCGGCTTCGCGCTGCTGAAACTTCCATACGGAAGCACCGCTTGTAACATTATTCCGTTGCGTTGTACACGCGCGGAAAATGTCGAAATAACGAACTGCCGCTTAACTCCACTCGAAATCAATGCAGTTGCCGGGACCCTGCCCGCCGTTCGGTCGGTAGTTTCTCTCGAATGTCGATTGGCAATACACTGAGGAGGCAGTGCCGCAGTTCCCGCGGAACTTTTCAATCGCGCGGCCTTAATAGTTATTCTGCGACAAACTTTTGCGTGCATTTGCCTTGGCGCACTCGCACGAGTTATCCCGACCCGTCAACCCGGCGGAGTGCGCGGAGAAACACGCGGCAGAGGATTGGACGGGAGACAGTCGAGGAAAGGAAAACGGAATCGAGGTGTACTAAAAAAGAGCGGAGAATCAGGGAAAAACTGCGTTGACGGGGGGGAGGCTCCGTTGTCTCTTAGGGAGGAGGAAATGTTTTTCTTGAAGGAAGTTCGAAGCTGCTGCGAGCTGAACTTTCGAAAGAAAGTCTCACTCTGTCTTTCCGTGTCTCTTGTACCACTCATCAGAGTTATGTGCTTTAACCCTTTGACTGCTATGAACGCATATATGCGGCCGTATGTTAGAAAATGAGACAAAGAAGCATCCGGCAAAGTTTCATTGACTACAAATGATTAAAAACTCATACTGCAATTTGACAATACTACCTCTTCGCTCGCTTTTAACTCTTTGACTGCCAAAACCTGCCGGTGTCGACTATGGGCGCGTATATGCGCTTTCCAATCGTTCCGATTTCTACTGCACTCACAATTATCTACGTATAGATAAATACAGATGCGTCCATTATCAAATAATTTTCTTGCATTATTCAATTTGGCGTAAATAAAGAATTACCATTAGAACTTCGTGGCGCTTTACATAATCAATCAATAGAGTTCAAACTATCGAAACTATCTTACCCTAGCAAGCACTTCGGCCGGGAGTATTCGGCAGTCAAAGGGTTAATGTCGAGCATTCAACTGTGTCGGCCGATGATGTTAATTCTATTCGCGTAATCATATGGCCGCAGGTCAATGCGTTCGTACAAAAAAAATATGTAAAAGCACATTTCTCGCAACTCCTGTTTCGTTTCGATACAAAAGTTACGTGGTCTAATTTTTGTGCAACCTTTTGTCAAAACTAATATACCTGTGGGATCTCAAATACAGGTTCCTCTAGTTGGCGAAAAAATGATTATATTGATGTATCATAGGTGACGAGTTTATTGAATTGTACTATTTGGTTGCTTAGGAATCACTAGACGATAAGACGTAAAGACGAAACGGCGTAAAGGCGGAACTAGGAAGTAGGAAATAAGACGAAAGTGTCTTGTTTCTGTTGTTATTCTTTATAAATATTATACTCTTTAGTTTCACGTATTTAACTCTTTGCGGTCGGCAGATTTCGATCTTAAGAGTACCAGCAGGTCGGATGATATTTAGCATTTCGCAGTTACTTTTTCGTACAAAATTTAAAGTTAATATATGGATACTAAAACACGCAGAATTTGTTGAAACTGATTTGTTGGATTTATTACTACTTGGAATACGTAAGAATACAGATTTTTAATCTCTGTAATGTTCTAAAGTATGCTATTTCGTGAAACAATCACCGTTATGAAGTCCTGGCTTTCGTGTACAAGTATCACAGTACGTGTGTATTTGTCGTATTTGTCCCGCAGTTTTCCTGTCGAAACATACTACATAGTCTTTCTTGATTCCTGAACGAATTATATGAAATTAATTATTTAGTGATTTACTAAGATAGTGTTTGGTGCCGGAAATTTCCTACTAACCGATCGACTAAACATTTCACAAAAGTGTGTCAGTGGCTTTTCGTTGCTCTGTGGTTTTATTATTTTATACAGTATGTATGAGTTGATGACCCATATCTGCACGCCCCAACAAAAAATTGCATTTTCGAAGGTTCCCGCTGCGGAATATCGACTTCTACAATGATTTAAAAATGTCCCGGCTACGGGGACACCGACTTCTATGACGATTGAGAAATGTCCCCGCAACGGGGACACTGATCGCAAAGGGTTAATTCCTACATACGATTTTGTGTTAAATTTTTGTCAGAACTAATATACGAATATTGTCACGAGTCTTACCTCGCATAACGACGTCTGGACCTGTAACACGTGCCACGACATTCGGACCTGTAACACGTGACACGACGATCGAACCTGTAATACATCACACGACGATCGAACCTGTAACACATGGCAGGACGATCGAGCTTCTAACGCTACATATCAAATACAGGTTCCTCTAGTTGGCGAAAAAATGATTATATTGATGTATCATAGGTGACGAGTTTATTGAATTGTACTATTTGGTTGCTTAGGAATCACTAGACGATAAGACGTAAAGACGAAACGCCGTAAAGGCGGAACTACGAATTAGGAACCAAGACGAAAGTGTCTTGATTCTGTTGTTATTGTTTATAAATATTATACTCTTTAGTTTCACGTATTTAATTCCTACATACGATTTTGTATTAAATTTTTGTCAGAACTAATATACGAATATTGTCACGAGTCTTACCTTGCATAACGACGTTCGGACCTGTAACACGTGACACGACGTTCGGACCTGTAACACGTGACACGACGATCGAATCTGTAATACATCACACGACGATCGAACCTGTAACACATGACAGGACGATCGAGCTCCTAACGCTACATATCATCCGCGCAAGAGTGAGGCAGATTGATCAGCGATGGAAATTCACAGCATGTTACGCCGGGCCGTGGAAACTACTGCGGTCAGGGCGCTTTGATGTCCGCGAGGTGAGACAATTTTAACCGAGACGAGATGAGAGCTCGCTTGCGCCGGTACAACAGCGTGCGGCTTCCCACCGGCAACCCTTTGAGGACGACTTTCCTCAAGAGGGTGCCGCAACTGCTTCCCTTGCGTCTTCGGCTTTCCTCTCTGCACGTTCGTCTCACGCTCAACCACTCACTCAGCCCCTTTCCAGCTTCCTTGCTCCTGCCATCTCGACCAGGCGGGTTCAAGGTTCACCTACGCGACTGCACGTCATTCGGAATATAGTCATTTAGAGTCTGCGAGAGGACCGCCTAATTTTCCGTCTAATTTACCCGCGTCTTATGCCTGCATCATTTCTGGCGTTTCTGCTTCAGTTTGCATGTAAATGACATTCTACCGTATTGACTGAGCGTTTTTCAGAACGTGCATCAAGTTTATTTTGCACGACTAGGGAAAGTTGTTTTTTTTTATGTTGGTGATTGAGATACGCGTGTTCATGGGTAATTGGTTTACCAATTTAAATCTTTGACTGCTATGGATGCATGTATGTGTCCGTATGTTAGAAAATGAGACAAAGAAGCATCCGGCAAAGTTTCATCGACTACAAATGATTAAAAACTCATACTGCAATTTGACAATACTTCCTCTTCGCTCGCTTTTAAGCCTTTGACTGGTATGGACGCATATATGCGTCCGCCGAAATCTATCGGTGTCGACTATGGACGCATATATGCGCTTTCCAATCGTTTCAATTTCTTACCTACTGCAGCCATAATTATCAACATATGAGATAAATACAGACGCGTTCATTATCAAATAATTTTCTTGCATTATTTAATTTGGCGTAAACGAAGAATTACCGTTAGAACTTCGTGGCGCCTTGCATAATCAATCAATAGAATTCAAACTATCGAAAACTATCTCGTTGTTAGCGAGCGCTTCGGCCGCGAGCATTCAGTAGTCAAAGGGTTAATTTTGCGCGATTACAGAAACGTCGTGAACCAATTTATTTCGCACGCCTAGGGCAAGTTGGGATTTTTATGTTGGTGTTTGAGATGTGTTCACGGGTAATTGGATGTATATAGTACGGGATGTTTACCAATTTAAATCTTTGACTGCTATAAATGCATATATCCGCCGAAATCTATCGGTGTCGACTATGGACGCATATATGCGCTTTCCAATCGTTCCAATTTCTTACCTACTGCAGCCATAATTATCAACATATGAGATAAATACAGACGCGTTCATTATCAAATAATTTTCTTGCATTATTTAATTTGGCGTAAATGAAAAATTACCATTAGAATTTAGTTGCGCCTTACATAATCAATCAATAGAGTTCAAACTATCGAAAAGTATTTCATTGTCAGCGAGCGCTTCGGCCGGGAGTATTCAGTAGTCAAAGGGTTAATTTTAGGCGATTACAGAAATGTCGTGCACCAAGTTTATTTTGCACGACTGGGGAAAGTCGGGTTTTTCATGTTGGTGATTAAGATACGCGTGTTTATAGATAATTGGATGTATATAGTATGGGAGATTTACCAATTTAAGCTTTTGACTGCTATGGACGCATGTTATGTGTCCGCAGAAATCTATCGGTGTCGACTATGGGTGCATATATGCGCTTTCCAATCGTTCCAATTTCTTACCTACTGCAGCCACAATTATCAACGTATGAGATAAATACAGACGTGTTCCTTATCAAATAATTTTCTTGCATTATTTAATTTGGCGTAAATGAAGGATTACTATTAGAACTTCGTTGCACCTTGCATAATCAGTCAATAGAGTTCAAACTATCGAAAAGTATTTCATTGTCAGCGAGCGCTTCGGCCGGGAGTATTCAGTAGTCAAAGGGTTCATATTACGCGATTATACAAAAAAGTTTAAGATAAATATCTGATGTATGTATTGTGACTGTCTATACATTTTGTTTGCTGTGGTGATATGCTGTTTTTAAAGTAAATTACGTGTTACGATTGGCAATTGTCAAAAATACGAATGACTAGGCTGTGATTGGTGATCGTTGGGGGATTGTTCTGTGATTGGTAGTGGGGAAATTTGGGAAAAACCTAAGTTGGAGAAACTTGGTGGGGACTGCGATTGGACTGGACCGTTGGGACTAATTGGATTTTTATGACCGTAAGGGAAGGTGGTGATTAAAATTTTGGCTCTAACGGAATTTAAGATTTGGGGTTTTATGGCGGGGATTAGCAAAGAATGTGGGCATGATTGGGATGGATCGTATTGAAAGGAACGTAATTATTTGTTCGACACAAATTTAAGAAAAGAATAGCTGGTTATATCTCAACTCAAATATAGGGCGTATCGTTCGGAATTAGTAGTACGTATTTGTAATAGATATTTGGATATAGTAGACTATAACGGATAAGTAAGTAAATAATATTTGGATATAATAGATTATACTAATGTGAAATCTGTGAGAATGGCGTCCAATTTTCTCTCCATTTTATCCGCATCTTGTGTATGCATAATTTCTAGCCGTTTCTGATTTCATCTGCGTACAAGCCACATTTAGTACTTCTTCTTTGGTACGCGGTTTCGTGTATTTTTGTATCTTCATTTCCGACGTTTGTGCTAACGATCATTGAATTATCGTCGCAATGAGGTCGGATCAGTCTTCATCCGAATATCTGTGCTATATGCCATAGTTCAAAGTCTATCGAGGACCGTTTAATTTCAGTATAATCCACCTTCTTTTTACACATAATTGCCATCAATTTGTAGTACATATTTGTAATAGATATTTGGATATAGTGGACTATAACGGATAAGTAAGTAAATAATATTTGGATATAATAGATTATACTAATGTCAAATCTGTGAGAATGGTGTCCAATTTTCTCTCCATTTTATCCGCATCTTGTGTATGCATAATTTCTAGCCGTTTCTGATTTCATCTGCGTACAAGCCACATTTAGTACTTCTTCTTTGGTACGCGGTTTCGTGTATTTTTGTATCTTCATTTCCGACGTTTGTGCTAACGATCATTGAATCATCGTCTCAATGAGGTCGGATCAGTCTTCATACGAATATCTGTGCTATATGCCATAGTTCAAAGTCTATCGAGGACCGTTTAATTTCAGTATAATCCACCTTCTTTTCACACATAATTGCCATCAATTTGCATCTACTTGTCTATGCGTAATTTCCATCTACGTCCGCCTCTTCGCTCATACGCAATTTCCGCGTAATTTCATCATCACTTGCACTTGTCCTGCGACGTGGTATCAAGGTTTTCATATGCACGTCTACTTGTCATTCGGATTATAGCAGCTTGAAGTCTCTAAAAAACCGTTTAATTCGTTATCTAACCCGCACAGTCTCTATCCATGCATAACTTCCATCCATTTCCGCCACTTTGTTTATACGCAATTTCCATCTGTTTCCGCCTCGTTGCCTACGCGCAATTTCGATCAATTTGTGCGCCTTTGATTTGCGTCCCTGTCATTGTTTCTGGCTGTTGTCCTCCGCTCATTTTCCTCTCGTTTCTCCTCCACTCCTTTCATCTCCCTACTGAAATATTAAGATATATCGTCGCTACTCCGCGAGAACGCTCTCGGCACTCGAATTTTATAACGTCTGCCGACAAAGATGAGCACCTTTAAGATGAAACGAGCTCTCTCTCACGCCTTTGATGTCTTAAGGGTTATCGGAAATTGACGCTGTGATTAAACGACGAGCTCCGCTGAAGAGGATCGAAGAAATTGAAGGAGAAAGTGTCGTCGCTCCCACGTGCTTTTCTACATTGTCGTCCGCTGCTCTCGAAAAAATACTGTACGCCGTGGTTTTATGTCTCAATCTTCATGAAAGCCGTTAGTTTTCGGTCCAGTACATTTTTCTGCGCGATAAAACTGTTATTGAGGAACGGCTTCTTTAAATTAGCATTAGTATCAGTGAATAAACTCAAATTACACGTATCAGACATTTGATATAGATGCCATACATACGAAAATATTGAAAAATCAGGAGGAATTATGAAGGTAAACGTAACAAGATAATATAATATAAATAACGGAATAATTATATTAACCCCTTGCCGTATTTTAACACGTTGACTGCCAAGCGTATTTTTCTATATTAGGACGACGATGCTATGAAATACTACAGCGTTTGACTGAATAATGCAAAATATAAATAATGTGTAGGTATTGGACCCCAAGGGATCGCATCACTATTCTAACAATAACTGCATTTATAAGATAATTATTGGTACTGATTGCGAATATTTTAGATCTTCAGTAAAATCTCTTGCGCCGGTCACCAGTGACCATCACGGCAGTTAAAGTGTTAACGATTCTGACTCGTGATGAGAATTTCGGGCCATACGTGAATATTGTATCAGAAATGTATACAAAAGATAAAACAAATCAAATAATTTTTTAAACGTTTTTGTTTTCAATTTGTTTCAATTCTGCAAAAGCACTATCACACGTAGTATATAAGTGCACTGCTATTTTACAGGCAGTATATTGTATCAGAAATGTATACAAAAGATAAAACAAATCAATTCATTTTTTAAACGTTTTTCCTTCAAATTTATTTCAATTCTGCAAAACCACTATCGCATGTAGTATATAAGTGCACGGCTACTTCACAGGCAGTATATTGTATCAGAAATGTATACAAAAGATAAAACAAATCAAATAATTTTTTAAACGTTTTTGTTTTAAATTTGTTTCAATTCTGCAAAAGCACTATCACACGTAGTATATAAGTGCACTGCTACTTTACAGGCAGTATATTGTATTAGAAATGTATACAAAAGATAAAACAAATCAAATAATTTTTTAAACGTTTTTGATTCAAATTTATTTGAATTCTGCAAAAGCACTATCGCATGTAGTATATAAGTGCACAGCTACTTTACAGGTAGTATATTGTATCAGAAATGTATACAAAAGATAAAACAAAGTAAATCATTTTTTAAACGTTTTTGGTTCAAATTTATATGAATTCCGCAAAAGCACTATCGCATGTAGTATATAAGTGCACTGCTATTTCACAGGCAGTATATTGTATCAGAAATGTATACACAAGATAAAACAAATCAAATAATTTCTTAAACGTTTTTGGTTCAAATTTATATGAATTCTGCAAAAGCACTATCGTATGTAGTATATAAGTGCACGGCTACTTCACAGGCAGTATATTGTATCAGAAATGTATACAAAAGATAAAACAAATCAAATGATTTTTTAAACGTTTTTGGTTCAAATTTATTTGAATTCTGCAAAAGCACTATCGCACGTAGTATATAAGTGCACAGCTACTTTACAGGCAGTATATTGTATTAAAAATGTATACAAAAGATAAAACAAATCAAATAATTTTTTAAACGTTTTTTGTTCAAATTTATTTGAATTCTGCAAAAGCACTATCACACGTAGTATATAAGTGCACTGCTACTTTACAGGCAGTATATTGTATCAGAAATGTATACAAAAGATAAAACAAATCAAATAATTTTTTAAACGTTTTTGGTTCAAATTTATTTGAATTCTGCAAAACCACTATCGCATGTAGTATATAAGTGCACGGCTACTTCACAGGCAGTATATTGTATCAGAAATGTATACAAAAGATAAAACAAAGTAAATCATTTTTTAAACGTTTTTGGTTCAAATTTATATGAATTCTGCAAAAGCACTATCGCATGTAGTATATAAGTGCACAGCTACTTTACAGGCAGTATATTGTATTAGAAACGTATACAAAAGATAAAACAAATCAAATAATTTTTTAAACGTTTTTCGTTCAAATTTATTTGAGTTCTACAAAAGTACTATTGCATGTAGTATATAAGTGCACAGCTACTTCACAGGCAGTATATTGTATCAGAAATGTATACAAAAGATAAAACAAATGAAATAATTTTTTAAACGTTTTTTGTTCAAATTTATTTGAACTCTGCAAAAGCACTATCACACGTAGTATATAAGTGCACGGCTACTTCACAGGCAGTATATTGTATCAGAAATGTATACAAAAGATAAAACAAATCAAATGATTTTTTAAACGTTTTTGGTTCAAATTTATTTGAATTCCGCAAAAGCACTATCGCATGTAGTATATAAGTGCACAGCGACTTTACAGGTAGTATATTGTATCAGAAATGTATACAAAAGATAAAACAAATCAAATAACTTTTCAAACGTTTTTGTTTCAAATTTGTTTCAATTCTGCAAAAGCACTATCGCATGTAGTATATAAGTGCACCGCCTACTTCACAGGCAGTCGCAAAGTATCGTTTGGACCCAACTTCTTTCTAGTTACACGGCACGGCAAGGGGTTAAATTTCTGAACAAATTTACCACGGAAATGAAGAGGGTCTTATTGGTGTGTCTAGTAATGTTCACAATTTCTTCGAATACTCCTTTTTCATCAGCCGTCGACATTTAACAGAATCGCAGGCTACTTTTCGCTAAAGTTCCGAACTTTCCGTTTCGTCCGTGTTCATGTTCATGCCGGAGGCGTTCGCGCACATAAATCGATATTCGGCCAGCGCACCGGGCTGCCTCTTGTTAACGGGATTTCTTGAAAACCATCGTCGTAAACAGTTTGAGCCACTAATCGCTTTCGCCCGGTAGCTGTCGTTCGTTCCACCTCGTAAATAACAATTTCAGCAGCTAGACGAGATGAGCATCGTCTCGATAGTGAGTGCATCTCGCGTAAAGTGGAACATCGTCGCTTATACCGAAGTGCTATTTCGAGATCGCAGTCATCTACTCATACTGCCGCACCAACACACTCAATTTTGCTTTCCGTACCATTGTAAAATTTTCACCCTGGCTTCTGGCGCTGCAAAACATGAAGTTCCAGCAACAATTCATCCCGTAATCCCGTGCCTGCTGCAGCATTAGAAGTTTGGTCGGTAGTGCATCTGCCGAACGATTAAATCACGTACAACGTAACTGTTAACACACATTGACTTCTTATATTTAGTAGCGTTCCGATACATCATAACTATGACCATCTACGATATATTTACGATCAAATAAATATCGAGTGCAGTCATAGATGGAAAAACCTGTGGCATTGTATGGAGTTAACTTGACACATGACCGCAACGAATGAAATATTCTGCGATTATTTTTTATCGGGGTCGTCTCTTGTCACTAATATTAGTTAGTATGTGTTTAGTATTATATCTGTGACGAGGTATTCCTGTGAAATAAACATCGTGTACGGTCTCACATCGAAAAACCTACAATATTATGTCGAGTTTAACTTGATATCACGTTGACACTGCCGTGCATATTTTACTATATAAAAACCGCGACGCGATAAAGTACTACAGAATGTGACTGTATTGTGCAAAATTAAAGTAATGCGAAAATATCGGAGGCTAGAGAATTGAACACTATTTAATATTCATTGCATTTGCAATATTATAAATGCTATCAAATAAATATCGAGTGCAGTCATAGATGGGGAAACCTATGGCATTGTATCGAGTTGAGCTTGACACATGACCGCAACGAATGAAATATTCTGCGATTATTTTTTATCGGGGTCGTCTCTTGTCACTAATATTAGTTAGTATGTGTTTAGTATTATATCTGTAACGAGGTATTCCTGTGAAATAAACATCGTGTACGGTCTCACATCGAAAAACCTACAATATTATGTCGAGTTTAACTTGATATCACGTTGACACTGCCGTGCATATTTTACTATATAAAAACCGCGACGCGATAAAGTACTACAGAATGTGACTGTATTGTGCAAAATTAAAGTAATGCGAAAATATCGGAGGCTAGAGAATTGAACACTATTTAATATTCATTGCATTTGCAATATTATAAATGCTATCAAATAAATATCGAGTGCAGTCATAGATGGGGAAACCTATGGCATTGTATCGAGTTGAGCTTGACACATGACCGCAACGAATGAAATATTCTGCGATTATTTTTTATCGGGGTCGTCTCTTGTCACTAATATTAGTTAGTATGTGTTTAGTATTATATCTGTAACGAGGTATTCCTGTGAAATAAACATCGTGTACGGTCTCACATCGAAAAACCTACAATATTATGTCGAGTTTAACTTGATATCACGTTGACACTGCCGTGCATATTTTACTATATAAAAACCGCGACGCGATAAAGTACTACAGAATGTGACTGTATTGTGCAAAATTAAAGTAATGCGAAAATATCGGAGGCTAGAGAATTGAACACTATTTAATATTCATTGCATTTGCAATATTATAAATGCTATCAAATAAATATCGAGTGCAGTCATAGATGGGGAAACCTATGGCATTGTATCGAGTTGAGCTTGACACATGACCGCAACGAATGAAATATTCTGCGATTATTTTTTATCGGGATTGTCTCTTGTCACTAATATTAGTTAGTATGTGTTTAGTATTATATCTGTGACGAGGTATTCCTGTTAAATAAATATCGTGTACGGTCTCACATCGAAAAACCTACAATATTATGTCGAGTTTAACTTGATATCACGTTGACTGCCGTGCGTGTTTTACTATATTAAAACTACGACGCGATGGAGTACTACAGAATGTGACTGTATTGTACAAAATTAAAGTAATGCGAAAGTATCGGAGGCCAAAGAATTGAATCACTATTTAATATTCATTGCATTTGCAATATTATAAATGCTATCAAATAAATATCGAGTGCAGTCATAGATGGGAAAACCTATGGCATTGTGTTGAGTTGAGCTTGACACATGACCGCAACGAATGAAATATTCTGCGATTATTTTTTATCGGGTTTGTCTCTTGTCACTAATATTAGTTAGTACGTGTTTAGTATTCCCCCGATGCATCATATCTGTGACGATGTATTCCTGTCAAATAAACATCGTGTACGGTCTCACCTCGGAAAACCTCAAATATTATGTCGAGTTTAACTTGATATATGACCGCAACGAATTAAACATTCTACTATTATTTTTTATCATGATTTTGTCATCATCTCATGTCGGTAGCACTAGTTACTACATGTTTAGTTCTGTTCAGATGCATGCCATCTATGACGACGTGTCTGCATCGGAAAAAATATCGAGTACGGTCTCACATCAAAAAACCTACAGCATCGTGCTGCATACAGCTTGATACATGACCGCAACGAGTTAAATATTCCGTTATGTTTTATCGTCGTTGTGTCATGTCAGTAATGTTTCAAAATGTACGCAGTGTACGTACGACACGAGCGGAAGTTTGATATGGAAGACCACGGTATCGATTCTGCTATGATGGGTTTTTATAAAGTGCCCGCGTTCTTTTGTTGCTTTGCCCTGTAGGTACCTTTGTGCATCGGTGTCGGTAAGGTTCGAGGTCCACAGGCCTGTACTGCTGTTCCGGTGGGCAACTCGGCACCGATTCTTTGTCCCGCCTTTGCGGTGCATGACGTAAAACCGAGCTTCATTGTTTCAGCTGCGTGCGCGCATTCATATTAGCTCGCCACAAATCGGTACCCCGTTCGAGACTATTTCTCGGAAATTCTTACAGCCAATTTTGAAAACTAATCGCTTTAGCCAGAAGTCTTGCCCTGCCAGTGATGGCGCCGAAGGAAAAGATTTGCTTATTTTCTTGCGAAGACTCATTTCTAGGGTCCAGTGCTTATTAGGGGTATGCTCAAAACAGGTCGAACCGATGGGTAGTCATTATGCAGTTATACAGTCGCGGAAGATACTTTATACGTTTTAGAAGCAGGTTCTGTGTTTTATTTTAGGGGAGAAGTCTTCTATTGACTCTGTCATATCATGTACAGGGGTAATTTCTAGTTAGTTTTGACAATGAATCAAGAACTATACTTCCGTCGAATTCCGGTTAAAACCGAACCACCCGCAGGAAAATAGTTATCAGGTCGTGCCGTTTAAATTGGACGAAAACTTTCATGTCCGAATAGATATAATATGAGAGAGGGTAACTTGCATTGAAAATAAACCGTCTTCTGTCCTGGAAATCGGACTCTGTCAGCGAAATATAGCGGTTAACAGTAAATTTTTCTCTGATTTCGAACCGATGGGTAGTCATTATGCAGTTATATAGTCGCGGAAGATACTTTATACGTTTTAAAAGCAGGTTCTGCGTTTTATTTTAGGGTAGAAGCGTCGTATTAGAAGCGTCTTCTATTGACTCTGTCACATCATGTACAGAGGTAATTTGTAGTCAGATTTGACAGTGGATCAAGAACTACATTTCCGTCGAATTCTGATTAAAATCAAACCACCCGCAGGAAGATAGTTATCAGGTCGTGCCGTTTAAATTGGACGAAAACTTTCATGTCCGAATAGATATAATACGAGAGAGGGTAACTTGCGTTGAAAATAAACCGTCCTCCGCCCTAGAAATCGGACCCTGTCAGCGAAATATAGCGGTTGACAGTAAATTTTTCTCCGATTTTGAACCGATGGGTAGGCATTATGCAGTTATACAGTCGCGGAAGATACTTTATACATTTTTAGAAGCAGGTTCTGTGTTTTATTTTAAAGGAGAAATCTTCTACTGACTCTGTCACATCATGTACAGGGGTAATTTGTAGTTAGATTTGACAGTGGATCAAGAACTACACTTCCGTCGAATTTCGGTTAAAACCGAACCACCCGCAGGAAGATAGTTATCAGGTCGTGTCGTTTAAATTGGACGAAAACTTTCGTGCCCGAATGGATATAATACGAGAGAGGGTAACTTGCGTTGAAAATAAACCGTCCTCTGCCCTGGAAATCGGACTCTGTCATCGAAATATGGTGGTTGACAGTAAATTTTTCTTCGATTTCGAAACGATGGGTAGTCATTATGCAGTTATACAGTCGCGGAAGATACTTTATACATTTTAGAAGCAGGTTCTATGTTTTATTTTAGGGGAGAAGCGCCGTATTAGAAGCGTTTTCTACTGAATCTGTCACATCATGTACAGGGGTAATTTGTAGTCAGATTTGACAGTGGATCAAGAACTACACTTCCGTCGAATTCCGGTTAAAACCGAATCACCTGCAGGAAAATAGTTATCAGGTCGTTTAAATTGGACGAAAACTTTCATGCCCGAATGGATATAATACGAGAGAGGGTAACTTGCGTTGAAAATAAACCGTCCTCTGCCCTGGAAATCGGACTCTGTCAGCGAAATATAGCGGTTGACAGTAAATTTTTCTCCGATTCTAATAGGTCTCGTCTTCATATAGAACCGCCGCAATTTCGTTTATCCTTGACTTTTGCGAAATTTGTTCACATTTACTGCGCACGCTTCCTCTCGCCCCTGCGTTGCGATCGTTTTCCTCTTCAGTCCGGCATTTTATTCAATGCGCGTGCCTTGCCGACGTTTTATATTCGAACGTAGCCAACTTCTGCGTTTGATGTTCCGACAGATTACCCCTCTCTCCGCCATAAGCAGTCGTTTCATTGCGCCATAGCTCCATGAAATATCGCGCGAGGAACGGAGTCGAGCCCGATTTTAATTTTCCATCGATAAACGCAAGGCTTCCGGGCAATTTCAGCGATAAAGTTGCCTCGCCGACCGGCAATTCGTTCCTTCTTTTTCCCATCGACGGAGCGAAATACTTCATGAAAACTCGAAATGCCCGTAAACTTCGGACACAAGGGAAGCAAATAAATCGCGCCGGCTAAATGGAAACATTTCGTACAAATTTATCGAACATGCCCCCCGGGCGGGCAAGTAGCAAAATTTATTTCATTACTTTTATCGGCCTGCCTTTGTAACCGCTTTCGCCCGCGCAGGCCAGTAATCCTTATTACAAACAAATGGCTCTCGTCAATGAAACGTTTCCAGTTCGTGCAACATTTATATCCTGTTAATGAGTTTCTCGGCTGTTTCGTTCGCAGCGAATAATTCAAGTATTTCCAACCGGCGAGCTTTTTCCAATTTAAAGTTTCCCTTTTTATTCGCGCGCGCACCCCTGGCCATGTATATCCGCGGCATCTAATCGACGTAGAAAAGTTGCGCGTTTCTTTTATTTTTCCGCGGGCGCACGTTTCTCTAGTCTGCCGTGCGCGAGTCGATTCTTCGACTTTGTGTTCGGGGGAAGCGATCGAGAACCCGGCGGGGGCCCACCTCACGGCTTTACGTACAAATCGATATTTGCCCCCGACGCTTTTAAGCCGAAACACACGAAGGGCAAGTTGAAAATTCGCAGCACGGGCTGTTTGAGGTTTTAATTGCTTTCTGAGCAGGTGCAATTGATTGCAAACTGGGCCACATTGCTGCGAGCTAACCAGGGGTATCGGGGATGGGCAAAGGTATCGATGAGCAGCAGGCGGCGGATAGTTTCAAATGATACTGTGTAACGTATAAGCTCAGAAATACGTGGGCATGCGATGATACAGACAAAGTCAAGGCCGCCGATTGTTATAATTACAAATTTTTACCCGGTTCCCGAATTTGCGAATACTATTACGAAAATCGTGCCTTTACAGAACTTTGCTTACTATTCAACGAACGTCTGGTTCCGATTAAAAATTGTTGTGACATGACGCGCAATATTATTTCATGAAAAAAATATCAAACTTCTACCGTCGAACGTGACGATAGATTAATATAAAAGTATTTTCAAGCAACCATGGCTCCTATATATCAAGATTCTACGACCTACATATCAAAATATGATATTGAACCACTGTAGCAATATTATTTCGAGGACGCACCGACTCATGAACGTCAAGATTCTAGCATACGATCCTCTTTGCCAGAAATATGATATTGAACCGCTGTAGCAATATTATTTAATGAAAAAAATATCAAACCTCTACCGTCGAATGTGACGAAAGATTAATATAAGAGTATTTTCAAGCACCGGCTCATGCTACCTATGACCTATATATCAAGATTCTAGTATATGAGGACGCGTGAACGTCAGATCCTCTTTGCCAGAAATATGATATTGAACCACTGTAGCAATATTATTTCATGAAAAAATAGCAAACTTCTACCTTCGAATGTGACGATAGATTAATATAAGAGTATTTTCAAGCATCGGCTCATGGTACCTATGACCTATATATCAAGATTCTAGCATACGAGGACGCGTGAACGTCAGATCCTCTTTGCCAGAAATATGATATTGAACCGCTGTAGCAATATTATTTAATGAAAAAATCGCAAACTTCTACCTTCGAACGTGACGATAGATTAATATAAAAGTATTTTCAAGCACCGACTCATGATACCTATGACCTATATATCAAGATTCTAGCATATGAGGACGCGTGAACGTCAGATCCTCTTTGCCAGAAATATGACATTGAACCACTGTAGCAATATTATTTCATGAAAAAATAGCAAACTTCTACCTTCGAACGTGACGATAGATTAATATAAAAGTATTTTCAAGCACCGGCTCATGATACCTATAACTTATATATCAAAATTCTAGCATACGAGGACGCGTGAACGTCAGATCCTCTTTGCCAGAAATATGATATTGAACCGCTGTAGCAATATTATTTAATGAAAAAAATATCAAACCTCTACCGTCGAATGTGACGAAAGATTAATATAAGAGTATTTTCAAGCACCGGCTCATGCTACCTATGACCTATATATCAAGATTCTAGTATATGAGGACGCGTGAACGTCAGATCCTCTTTGCCAGAAATATGATATTGAACCACTGTAGCAATATTATTTCATGAAAAAATAGCAAACTTCTACCTTCGAACGTGACGATAGATTAATATAAAAGTATTTTCAAGCACCGGCTCCTTATACCTATGACCTATATATCAAGATTCTAGCATACGAGGACGCGTGAACGTCAGATCCTCTTTGCCAGAAATATGACATTGAACCACTGTAGCAATATTATTTCATGAAAAAATAGCAAACTTCTACCTTCGAACGTGACGATAGATTAATATAAAAGTATTTTCAAGCACCGGCTCCTTATACCTATGACCTATATATCAAGATTCTAGCATACGAAAACGCGTGAACGTCAGATCCTCTTTGCCAGAAATATGATATTGAACCACTGTAGCAATATTATTTCGTGAAAAAATAGCAAACTTCTACCTTCGAACGTGACGATAGATTAATATAAGAGTATTTTCAAGCACCGACTCATGATACCTATGACCTATATATCAAGATTCTAGCATACGAGGACGCGTGAACGTCAGATCCTCTTTGCCGGAGATATGATATTGAACCACTGTAGCAATATTATTTCATGAAAAAATAGCAAACTTCTACCATCGAATGTGACGATAGATTAACATAAGAGTATTTTCAAGCACCGGCTCATGATACCTATGACCTATATATCAAGATATACACTATTACGAAAATCGTGCTTTTACCGAACTTGGGTTGCTAATCAACAAACATCTGATTACGATTAAAAATTGTTGTGACACGGCTTGCAATACTATTTCATGAAAATATAGCAAACTTCTACCGTTGAACGTGACGATAGATTAACATAAGAGTATTTTCAAGCACCGGCTCCTGATACCTATGACCTATATATCAAGATTCTAGCATACGAGGACGCGTGATCGTCAGATCCTCTTTGCCGGAGATATGATATTGAACCACTGTACACGGAATGCAAAGCTAAGTTCTCGGAACCCTCGCTTGCAGTGGCACAACTTACAAATCCTCAGTTACATACCCAGAAATCTAGAATCCCACGCATCAATATTCATACGGCAGTTCGCGGAGATGCATCCGGGAACGGGGAAAAGGCTAACAGGTACGCGCGGAGTCTCCAAGAGACAGAAAAGAAAAAGGGAAAGAGGCGTGGGGTGACGCAAAACACGAGGAAAAGGCGAAGGGACTCGCGCAGGTTGGAAGAAAGGCGGAGGATGCAGTTAATATAATTCCCCAAGAGGGAACTCGATTAAAGCTTTCTCTACTGTGCTCTCATTCTTCCCCCGAAATGCGCGCGCGCTGCCGAGAATGAGAATTATAACGGCACTCCAGAGGTGCCCGCATTATGCGCTTTTGTGCAGGGAAGCGTCGAACGTGGAATGCGCGTGGCGCGAATTGATATTCGCCCCCGACAGTCGGCGCCCAGTTAATAATCCATTTGTAGGGAAAATCCGCGAGTCCGCTTAGTATTCTGCGAAAGAAGTCATCGGAGCAGCGATCCCAATCGTTCGCTCCTGCTCCCTTCGCTTATTCGTTCCACCGAGTACATCTTTTTGTGCGTCTTTGAAATTATTTTTTTTGCGCCAGAGTCGATTGCGACCGGCGGGAATGTTTGCATATGCGATCGCGGATGAATTCTCGTTGTTCCGTGGATTAGGTGTTCGGGCTCAATGGGAATGCGGTATGTGCTGGAAGACGCAAGAGATTTTACTGAAGATCCAAAATATTCGCAATGGGTAGCAATTATTATTTTATAAATGCAGTTGTGATTAGAATAGTGATTCGGTTCTTTGGTCTGCAATACCTGCATATTAATTACATTTTGCATAATTCAGTCGAACGCTGTCGTATTTCATAGCATCGCCGTTCTAATATAGTAAAATACGCTTGGCAGTCAACGTGTTAATTGACTGCCACGGTGGTCACCGATGACCGGCGCAAAAGATTTTACTATAACTGCAAAAAATTATTTTAAAAACAATTGATATTGGAATAGTGCTTCAATACTTTGGCTTCTGGCAACTCTGCGTTACCTTCATTTTGCACGATTTAATCATACTCTGCAATATTTCATCGCATCGCGGTTATAACATAGTAAAATACGCGGTGACCGGTGCAAAAGATTTTACTATAAATGCAAAAAATCGCAATAAAGCCTGTTTGCAATCTTGTAAAGCAATTGATATCGGAACGGTGCTTCGATATTTTGGCTTCTAGCAACTCTACGTTACTTTTATTTTACGCGATTTAATTATACTCTGTAGTATTTCATCGCATCGCGGTTCTAACATAGCAAAATACGTTTGAGCAAAATATGCAAAAGATTGCACTAAAAATGCAAAAAATTTGCCTTGAAGCCTATTTGCAATCTTGTAGAAGCAATTGATATTGAAAAGGTGCTTCAATACTTTGGCTTCTAGCAACTCTGCGTTACCTTCATTTTGCACGGTTTAATGATACTTTGCAGTATTTCATCGCATCGTGGTTCTAACATAGCAAAATACGTTTGAGCAAAATATGCAAAAGATTTTACTTAAAATGTAAAAAAAAATGGCCATGAAGCCTATTTGCAATCTTGTAAAAGCAATTTATATTGGAATGGTGCGTCAATACTTTGGCTTCTCGAAAATCTGCGTTACTTTCATTTTGCACGATTTAATCATGCTCTGCAGTATTTCATCGCATCGCGATTCTAACCTAGTAAAATACGCGGTGACTGGTGCAAAAGATTTTACTATAAATGCAAAAAATTCGCAATGAAGCCTATTTGCAATCTTTTAAAAGCAATTGATATTGCAATTCAACTTCAATACTTTGGCTTCTGGCAACTCTGCGTTACCTTCATTTTGCACGGTTTAATCATACTCTGTAGTATTTCATCGCATCGCGGTTCTAACATAGTAAAATACGCACGGCAGTCAACGTGTTAAGTTGCTTTTTTGATCGCGCGTTCATGTGCGTTAGTATGACCTTATAATCGCTGAATAGCATCACGAGTTGTTTCGCAGAAATAATCACATTTTTATAGCAGAATCCGCAACCTCGTCGTTTCTGAACTTTCAGCTGCAACGGCCACCGCTCTTGAATACGTCTACGCCGCTTTACCGTAGACTACGTCAAGCGTCGCGCGTAAGCGCCGCATAAGAAGCACGCTAAAAAGCACTCGCGCTGATTGCAGAACGTAAATTCATCCGCTATCGACTAAGACATAATGCCCGGTGGTCATTTCGTAGGAAGCGGAGACCATCCGACAGGACATTGCGCACCGCGGAGACCATCTTCCCTCTTCCCCATCCCGTGGCACTCCCCAGGGGTGTTCCCTGAAAGACGGAGCAATTCCATGCAACGTCGCAACGTATAAGGAAGGGGACAATTGCAGTCATCAACGAGAGCACGTCACCACTTCCATAAAACGACTTTCCTCGACTTTTTCCAACCACCGCTGCCCTCCGGGCTTCTCACCCCACGTCCTTCCGTCCCTGCTTCCTTCGTTCTCGCTCCTTTCTCTTCCAGCAGCCTTTATCCTTCCCCGGCGTCCTGCTCGCCACGCGAGAAATACGAGAACCAACAATGCTCTTTCTCCTTCCCTCCCGGGATTAGATTCTCTATGAAGCTACAGCAGCCAGAGCGGAAGATGGACAGAAGAGAATGGCGCAGGAGGAAGGCCGGAGTCGAAGAGCGGGCAAACGTCGGCGGAGAGGGCTGGGAGTTTATAGACAGGCGGTGCAAAGATCGTGACAGGAGCGTAATTGCTGGGCGGAATTATTTGTGCCGTGTCGTAGAGTTTATATCGTCCGCCACCGCGGCAAGAGTCTCCCGTCGCGAGTAACTCTCCTCTCTAAATGGCGAAAGTGGAGACCGTGAAACGTCACGCGGGACTTCTCGAGGTGCGAGACTCGCCGGAGCGTGTTGTATGAACGATAAGGGCGAACCGAGGCGATGCAAAGAGTCGCCTGTGTTAACAGCGTTGATTCGCTCGGACGGAAATGTTTGCCTCACGTTTTTGTCCCCTTGTTTTCGCCCTTTGTTGGCGCTGCGCTTCTGTGTGTTTTGCGCGTAATTAGGCAGGCTGCGGAGGCTTCGAATAGCCGGTGACAGTCAATTTTCAGGCACGCCGGACGGAAAGTTCGCCGCGCAATGTTGGATGGAAGTTTAATGAGAGATGGCTGTAGAAAAAGAATCAATCAAACGCGACTGGCAAACAAGGTCGTTCAAGCAAGTTGGCGGAAGTTGTAATAGCCAGAGTCGATGTACTATGCGCTAACTATATTGCCGACGTGGACTTTTTTCGGATTTCGAAAAACCCTCGAGCCTCGCACGGTGAAAGGGACGTCGCGGCGAAACTTTGTACCAATTACGTTTTTGCGATGACGTCTGCAGCCATAAACGTCAACCGCGATGCCAAATATTGTATTGATGTGGTTTCTTCGTCCACTGACAAATTGTCTCCAGAGCCCTCGCGCTGAAATTGACAACTCCCTGCGCAGCCGCCCGAAGATCATTGAAACCTGAAGTATTCTACTTCCTGCCAAGATGAAGAATGACCCAATACGCGTCGTCAGATAAGAACTGCGCGTCCGACGAAGAAGCCCACCATACGAACCAAACATGCCCGCTATTTCCCAAGGGAACCACCTGGCCTGGAAAAGTTTCGCGCCAAGTATTTCCTCACGCCGCTCATACGTATCGATCTTTCCATGACCCGTTTTGCGGGTGAAAAATTTGGGAAGCTTAACATTCATCGTTATCGTCACAAAGTATCTTGGGCCGCGAACATAGAGACACATTCATTAACCCTTAGCGCTCCGGCACATTTTCGCAGCGGAAAGAGTGAAACGCAGTTTTATTTTAAGTGAGAAGAATCATGCCTACTTGGGATCGAATGACATTTTTAATTATTTTTATTTTATACATAAAATTCGCAAAACACTACCAACAAGTTTTTAGTCTTTCAAATGAAAGATAAATTTTAAATTTTGTAATTCACCATGGTGTGATATTTTTCACTTGGAAACAATCTCCCATGTCAATCCTAACAATGGGCAGGTGTCACAGTAATCACTTGTTTGACATCTGCCATCCTTTGTTTCCTCCGTAGAAGACACAACACAGTTCTTCTCCATTTCTGTAGTATAATTTCGATTGCTATTTGAAGTATCAGATTTATAATCAACATTAGCTTTCGCAATATCTTTTAACACTTGAAAATCAAACACTTCTTCACTACCACTCAAGTCTAAATTCTCATCATAATAATTATTTTTCTCCATGTTGTTAACCATAAAAAAGGTCAGTAAATGGGTTAATCGTAACAGTACAGAGACTGATCACGTTTTAACTACAGTTATCAATTGCCAACGCCGACGATACCGTAGCATTTTAAGCCCAATCATGTTAAAAACATTCGGCTCCGCAGCGGAGCCTACGGAGCGCTAAGGGTTAAAACTTTTCCATTTCTTCCGATCGATCGATTGTTCGATTGCGTTTCGAGACGTCGTCGATCAGAGACTAAATATGCCTCGAAAACCTTAAACATTTTACAAACAATTGTTCCCAGAAATGATACCGCGCACACAGAAGTATCCGATACATTTTTTCTCTTTCTTCTCTCGTCCGGTAGAGAGGAAAATTTCGATAGTCGGGTTTCATCCCCAGTTTCACAGCGCGTTTCAGAGCGCCCGCAGTCGGAAAACTATGTTACTAAAGGAGCACGAATGAGATACAGCGAGTGATACCGCGGGATCTCCGGAGGTGTGTTTGAATTGCCAAGTTGCAAATAGATCGGACTCTCCGCTCGACGTGCTGCTGGATGAATTCGAAACTAGCTGTGTATCTATGAAAAGGACAGGAGAAGAAGAGTCGCTTTCGTGACGATGGCGAACGAAATCGAGGGCAAAGTGCATCTGATGGAGCTAGACGCGCGCACTGATACGATGAAATGAACGGTGACGAGGGAGGATCCAGGGTAGCTCCGGCGTTTTTTAGTTTCCCGGCGCGAAGCGGCTATTCATCGGCGAAGATAAGTTCATTCGACACCCTCACGGCGTATGAAGTTTACTAGATCGAAAGATGGCTGAAATGACTACCTCTTCAAAAAGAGAAGCTCCGTACTTCGTCTGCGTCACATTCGGATCGGATGACGTATACAGCAAAAAACCTAATAATTTTCTCGGGTATCTTACGTTACGTAATTAACACTTTAACTGTCGTTATGGTCACCGGTGACTGGCGCAAGAGATTTTACTGGAAATCCAAAATATTTGCAATGCGTAGCAATTATTATTTTATAAGTGCAGTTATTGTTAGAATAGTGATGCGATCTTTTGGTTTCCAATACCAGCACATTATTTACATTTTGCATAATTCAGTCAAACGCCGTAGTATTTCATAGCATCGCCGTTCTAATACGGCAAAATACTACAGAATATGATTGATATGTGGAAACTGAAAATAATGCGAAGGTATCGGGGACCAAAGAATTGAATCACTATTTAATATTAACACTTTTATTGTCGTTATGGTTACAGCTGACCGGCGCAAGAGATTTTACTGAAGATCCAATATATTTGCAGCGGGTAGCAATAACTATTTTATAAATGCAGTTGTTGTTAGAATAGTGATGCGATCTTTTGGTTTCCAATACCAACACATTATTTACATTTTGCATAATTCAGTCAAACGCTGTAGTATTTCATAGCATCGGCGTTGTAATACGGCAAAATACTACAGAATATGATTGATATGTGCAAACTGAAAATAATGCGAAGGTATCGGGGACCAAAGAATTGAATCACTATTTAATATTAACACTTTCATTGTCGTTATGGTTACAGCTGACCGGCGCAAGAGATTTTACTGAAGCTCCAATATATTTGCAGCGGGTAGCAATAACTATTTTATAAATGCAGTTATTGTTAGAATAGTGATGCGATCTTTTGGTTTCCAATACCAACACATTATTTACATTTTGCATAATTCAGTCAAACGCTGTAGTATTTCATAGCATCGGCGTTGTAATACGGCAAAATACTACAGAATATGATTGATATGTGCAAACTGAAAATAATGCGAAGGTATCGGGGACCAAAGAATTGAATCACTATTTAATATTAACACTTTTATTGTCGTTATGGTTACAGCTGACCGGCGCAAGAGATTTTACTGAAGATCCAATATATTTGCAGCGGGTAGCAATAACTATTTTATAAATGCAGTTGTTGTTAGAATAGTGATGCGATCTTTTGGTTTCCAATACCAACACATTATTTACATTTTGCATAATTCAGTCAAACGCTGTAGTATTTCATAGCATCGGCGTTGTAATACGGCAAAATACTACAGAATATGATTGATATGTGCAAAATATCGAAAATAATGCGAAGGTATTTGCAATGGGTACCAAAGATTATTTTAATCACTATTTAATATTAACACTTTTATTGTCGTTATGGTTACATTTTGCATAACCAGTCAAACGCTGCAAGAGATTTTACTGAAGATCACAATATATTTGCATGACGATCCAAAGTAGCAATAACTATTTTATAAATGCAGTTGTTGTTAGAATAGTGATGCGATCTTTTGGTTTCCAATACCAGCACATTATTTACATTTTGCATAATTCAGTCAAACGCTGTAGTATTTCATAGCATCGGCGTTGTAATACGGCAAAATACGCACGGCAGTCAACGTGTTAACACAAAATATCGGAATTATAATCCAAAGTATTTGCAATGGGTAGCAATGATTATTTTATAAATGCAGTTGTTAGAATAGTGATGCGGTCCCTTGGTCTCCAATATCTACACATTATTTACATTTTGCATAATTCAGTCAAACGCTGTACATAGTATTTCATAGCATTGCCGTTCTAATACAGCAAAATACGCTCGGCAGTCAATGTGTTAAACAATTTGAGAGAACGTTTCATGAGACGCGGCACTTTCTATTAACACAGCTCGATATTGTGGTTTCCAGCTAAATGTCGCGTTATAAACTTTCTAAATTGCCTCTAACGTCAACTGTCACCGATCGTCGCCCGTTCAAACGTATCTACGAAATTGCGGTGTCATTCGTATTGACGTTTGCCGCTGCGTTTTGGTGTTCACCGCTGTTTCTTTTAGCACACAAACGACCCGCCGAGTTTTACTTAACATGCCGATTAGTGTACTGCACGCTGCCGGTCTTTACACCCTTGCGTTCTACCGGCGACTTACAGCGTAGAACAAGCTTGCGAATTGGATTCATTGCACGAGACTCTCGAATTTCGCCGGGTTTCGCGAGTTGTCAAACGCATGCACACACCTAGATCGTGCTCGGCGACGAGCTACGAGGGCGCAGGAGTTGCATGAAACTGCTGGTGGAACTCTCAGCGAGGGAAACTGATCCCGAAACTTGGAGGCGCGCGCCACAATTAGGAGGCGGAATTATTTACACGCGGATTCTCCGCTACTCCCCCGCCTGCCGGGCGAGAAGTCCTCGAAGCTCTTTCTCCCTTCGCCCGTTCAATGGCAAAAGTGGTAACGGGCCGTGCAGATGATGGGAACGTTACTTTCTCTCCGGGCGAAACTCAGAAGGGCGGAAGGCGCTGAAAGATCGTACGTCGGGGAGCATTATGCGAAATGTTTCAAATAAGGATCCGTCCACCCGCATACTTGTTGGAAGCACTCCGTGTAAACGTATACGCGCTTTTCAGTTCGACGTCCTGCTATACAGGGAACTAGCTCCGTATGCAGGTTTCGCGGGAATTGGAATATCAACCGAAGGAGCGTTGACGCCGACATAATCTGTCTTTGGACCCGCAAATTTACGCGTTGACTAACATTTGACGCGTGGCGAAAAGTAAGCGCGTGCATTCTGAACTGTAAGTAAGGAAAGGGAAGTTATTTCTGTCGCACGTTTCCATCCACGATTCGCGAACAGGTTTTAACTCGCCGTTGCACTTTCTTATTAACTTGATACGCGCCGTTTCTCAGTATCACTGAATTAGCCGTACCCCAATGCCTATTTCCCGATAGCACCCAACGAATGCAAATCACGTTTCGTTTCCCGGTGTCACGTGTGTTAGAATTAAGAGAAGCAATAAATTGCGAAATTTTTATTTTACAACAATCTTTACTTCAGTGCCGGACATCACCTAAGACCCTTTTGAAATTCGCCGCAAATTTATTTTCCGCTAACGCGTTTGTTAGAATTAAGCGAAGCAATCAATTGGGAAATCTTTATTTTACAATAATACGTCCGATCTCTTTTCAATTCTCCCCTTCCCGTTTCCAAATAAAAATTCGTAGCGAAGGAAGCTTCTCGTGACAAGTGCGCATCACAGGTATTTTAATTGTGACTCATCGCATTCCGTACAATAATGACTACTTTATTGCCGGACATCACCTAAGACCCCTTTGAAATTCGCCGCAAATTTATTTTCCGCTAATACGCGCGTGGCTTCGGTCGTGAAAGCGTACCAGAAGCCACCAAAAAGAGCGAAGTGTCTTGTGTACGCAGACCGTTTAAGACGCGCGCGCCAGCGCATGAGGCGGAGAAAAAGTAGGAAAAATAACAGAGGGGTGAGGGCGCTAACCGGAGGAACCGTGGTAAGGGTGAACAACGGAACCCCGGGATCCTGGAACTCGAAGGCCTGTAGTTTTCATCGGCTGCGGAGCAATCAGTCGGAATCCATAAAAGCGCTCTGTTATTTGTTGGCTCCCCCCAAGAGTTCGCGCGGCTGCGCCCCGCCTGCGAAATTCGTCAGAAAGTGGCGGGTAACTGACCGTGGCCGGTGCACACGAAATAAAATTGCTGCCGCGCACATTCGCAGCCTCGACTTTTGCCGACTGCTTTTAACTGCCGCCCCTTCGGTCGACGACGACTCACGAACCGATCATTTGCCCTTCTCGGAAGCCGATGTGGGCTTTGTTTTCGACGTACGAGAAAGTAGGCGAGACTGCGAATGGGCTGCTACGTGAAGAGGGTATGCATGCTCGCACACGACCATCGTCTCGCTGCTGCTGAACCAGGCTTCGTTCCGTTTGCGGCTATACAGGGTGGGTTGGCGGAAAGAGTACGAATTCTATTGGTTTGGCAGACGCGAAAGTGGCGGTGGCGAGAATTCCCTCGGGGTGTCAATGTTTTTCCGGAGATTATCGACAGGGTAATTGCTTGTTTCTGGTAGTTTCATGTGAAGAACGTGGCTTTTGCGATATTAACACGTTGACTGCCAAGCGTATTTTGCTATGTTAGAACCGCGATGCAATGAAATACTGCAGAATATGATTAAATCGTGCAAAATGAAGGTAACGCAGAGTTGTTAGAAGCCAAAGTATGGAAGCACTATTCCAATAGCAATTGCTTTTACAAGATTGCATATAGGCTTCATTGCGAATTTTTTACATTTTTAGTAAAATCTTTTGCGCCGGTCACCGGTGACCACCGTGGCAGTGAACGTGTTAACACTTTGACGTTCGCATGTTTCAGCTAAATTTTTTTGTTTGGCGCCGGCGAAATTGCCATGAAATTTTTAAGTTTCACAGACGTTTTTTAGAAATCAGATGCAGTATAGGCTCTAAGTATAATAAAAAATCATTTAAACACCCAAGTTTTATATTATTGCAAAAACGGAAGGTACAAAAGGTGTTTTTTTTATGGGTTTTTGGCCTTCAAGACAGCACAGATTTGGTTCATCTGTTACTTTTCAATTGTAACAAAATTACACCAATGTGCTGTCACCGGCCGTCACCCGATATTTTGCGAATGACACCAATGTGGTGTCACCGGACGGCAAAGTGTTAACACTTTGACTGCCGTGCATATTTTGCTATATTATAAAGGCGATGCTATAAAATACTACAGCGTTTGACTAAATTATGCAAAATCTACGTAATGTGTAGGTATTGGAGACCAAAGGGTCGCATCACTATTCTAACAATAACTGCATTTATAAAATAATTATTGTTACCCATCGCGAATATTTTGGATCTTCAGTAAAATCTTATGCGCCGGTCAGCGATGGCCATCACGGCTGTCACGAATATCAATTATCGTGATTTGGAAAATACGAAAAAATGGCGGTGACGGGAATACTATAGGTACGTCAAGATTTTTCTGGAGATGAATGAGATAATTATGTGCTTCTGGCAGTGTTTCGCTGTATATACAAAGCAAGCTATTTATTGCGTTGGTTGACTCGAAGGACAGTTTCATAAGACAAAGCTTGATCTTTATGTTCCGGATTGCAGTGAGATTATATTTTGCTGCGTTGCCTCAAGAATAACGAGGAGCTGCCGGTGGATTTAAGTGAATACTGACTATCCATACGGGTCCGATTCTTAATTCCGCATAATTCTGTATTTCTTGCACATTTTCGTAATAATCCGTACCTTTAACGTCTTTTAAAAGGACTTCCTTTTAAATCCTTCGGCAAAGTATTCGCATCTCGCAGTTCACCGGAACAGTCGCTGGAATAACAGCTCTTGGTGATAACCGCTAATGAACGACGAAAATGTGTATCTCATCTGCCGAAAACTCACTGTACATGACCAAGCGTACGTGCAGATGTGGGTATATACACACACACATATATATATGTCCACTGTATGTAATTGGCCCGCTGCTTTGCCTTACGGGCGAACATAAAATGCGGATTAAATCGTTGTGACGGCTGGGCAATGATTTCTTTGCGCAATTTTCCCCGAAACGCCAGATAGTTTACTCGAGGACCCTTCTGGATATGCATGAATGTCGGCCAGCGTGGCTACACTGTGCAGAATTTTAGCTGCCCCCACCGCATATCAAGTTAGCTTCATGCGTTTGCATCCTTGCCTACGGACATTTAACCATCACTCTCTGACATTAACATTTTAATCGCCGTTAATTGGTCCATCTGATTCGTCGGCGTTATTTGAAAAATACGGATGAATTCAGTTTACACCCCATGAATATTGTCGACGAAAAAAGCACAGGGGTCAGAGAGAAAAAGGGACCGCCGATGCAGCTTACTGTATATAAATTCTGAATTACGAAAATGACATAACGTACACGCGAACAGATTTAGATATGCATATACATGGTCATCATATTCAAATTTTGCGCCGGAATATCGAGTTTATTAATAGAACGATCAATATGAAGTGTTTTCCAATTAGCTTAATGTAAACTGCGCGGGTTTGCATACCCTGCGCGCTATTTGGATGTCACGCACATCGTCTCCGACAAAAAGCGTTTGTTTCCATTGGCAAATCGTGATCCCGGCCGATTTCAGACACTATTAACATCCCGCATTGCTTGCACAAGACGCGGTCGTTAGTTTCCCCCCATCAAGCGGCAAATAGTACGTGTACCAGGCAGAAAATGATTTCACCGACGAAAGGGACTTAATGGACGTCACAGATCCTCACGGTCCGGAAATGAAGTTTGCTGAAGAGCCCCGTGACCTCTCTTCCCTGCCTTTCCTCACCCCCTTTTCTTGAGTCCTTCTGCCCTGCCCACCCCCGGCCCTCGGCCGTAACTGCAAAGCAAATTAAAGTACGAGAGGGAATGTCTTTTCGCGGAGGAAACTTGTATCTCTCGAGTGATTTCACCTCCGAAGAGAAGTCTGGTCACGATTCCGGATATATTCGAGTCCGCAAGAGTACGTACCGCCCTCTTCCGCGATCTAAATCTTCTCGGTCGATTTTGCCCTTGAGCTTGGAATATGCGACGATCAAAACTCAATGGAGTGCTTTCGGATCGGTTTGAACAGTAATTTTCTGATTAATTGCAAGTCGCATTGGCGGTTTTTTAAAAATTGACGTCAGTCTACGATGACGCAGTTTGGAATTGTGGTATTTATTTGCCACACTGCCATGCTAACCGGGGTATTGGTGTTTTTTTGTTCAGGACGTCTTGTGGTATCTTTAATGATTGATGACGTGATTAGTAAAAATGAATGGTATTTATGTTTTAGTGCGCAAAACTGGGTTTAAACATCGTTAAATTAACACGTTGACTACCATGCGTATTTTATTATATTAAAACCGTAACGCGATGAAGTACTATAGAATACGATTGAATTGTGCAAAATGAAAATAATGCGAAGGTACCAGAGACCAAGAATTGAATCACTATTTAACACGTTGACTACCAAGCGTGTTTTACTATATTAGAATGGCGATGCGATGAAATACCGGCGCAAGACGTTCGAAGATCCAAAATATGCAAAATGTAAATAATGTGCAGGTATTGGAGATCAAAGGATCGCATCATTATTCTAATAACAACTGCATTTATAAAATAATAATTGCTACCCATTGCGAATATTTTGGATCTTCAGTAAAATCTCTTGCGTCGGTCACCGGTGACCATCATGGCAGTGAAAGTGTTAATATTAATTGCATTTACAAAATTATAAATGGTGATTATATATGCCGGTGACCATCATGGCAGTCAAAGTGTTAATATTAATTGCATATACAAAATGATAAATACGATTGGGTATTTTTTGAATTTTTCGTGAAACCTTTTGCGCCGGTCACCGATGACCACCATGGCAGTCAATGTGTAGAGACCACGCGGCGTGGGAAACAAATCTATTGCAAATTCCGAATTTATTCTTGTTAACGTTACTTTCATACGTGTGCAAGAATTTACTGTAATATCTGTTGCGCCGTACTTGCGATGGCAGTATAGTGCGATATTTCACGTAATAATAGGTACACAACCTCCCCCCCACCGTTTATTCCCTTTCGTCCAATGCAAAAAACGGCCTGGTAAGCAAAGTTGTACACTCTAGATAGAACACACACACTAAACGTATTTTGGTTTCCTAACACCAATTTGTAATTTTATCTCATAAAAACGAATAGCGTACGAGCTCTCAATTAGGCGTACCTTTCGTCAGAAACGTTCTTTCCCTAAAAAATTCGTTATCGCAACATTTTTAAGCGTAAGCATAAAGCCAAATTGTGGACAAGACGAGAGTAGGGAAAGGGTTAATGAGATAACTAAACTCATCTCCCGGTAATCGGTTCCCTTTAGCACATGACAAACTTCTTCACGAGTGTCACACCAACAAGAATATTTCAAAGAAAATATTCTGACGCCGCAACAAAATTTGTAAGAGCTGAATCGGTTGACGTGTGAATATTTAATCCCGCCGGTCTATTTTTACCCTGAATCGAGCTGGTTTAGCTAAATCGGAAAACTTCATACGTTTCGTAGTGATCCGACGATCGAGGTGAGCCGCTTATCTTAATTCGAAATGTCTTCGCGCCGTGAGCGGAGACGAGCTGAGTTTGGTAACTCGGTCCTGAAGTGAGAATCTGGGAAGTACGCTGGAACTTCCTCGATCCGTCGGTAACTTCGTGCCTGCCGTGATCTTAAACAAAGGAAGTGTCTCCTTCTCTGGAGATTCAAGTCCTTGCCATACATCGCACTCTGTCACGTATTTTGGAACGGTATTTACTGACCAGAATGATTATTCTACCAAATTAGCAAACTACCTTGTGAATACGTACTCCGCTCATGTAGTTTCCAACGTGCTGTTTTCTCTATTAGGATTTTTTATTAGGTCTACTGGAAAGTTATGTTCGATAATGTCATGTCGAGTTTCAACACGTATGAACGTGTTCATTTGAAACATATCTGGCTGCCTCGATTTACCACAGCATTTCTACGCGTGCGCTCGTCAAAATGTGCTGAAACAATGATTTCACTATATCAGTATTATGTATTGATGTATGACAGAACTTTCCGGTGGATGTTGAACGTATAGAAAAAGTAATATCATTGCTTGCTAAACTGTATTAACTCGATGAAATGAAATAAAATAGAAGAAAACAGATCGATTATGACAGTATACGTTACGTGATAAAAAGAGCGTAATAAAAAAAGTACGGGTCAAGATACTTAATGCCTAAATCGTGAATACGTACTCCACTGATGTACTTTCTAACGTGGTGTTTTTCGTATTGGGATTTTTTATTAGGTCTACTGAAAAGGCTGCCTTGATTTACCATAGCATTTCTACGCGTGCACTTTTCAAAATGTGCTGAAACAGTGATTTCACTATATCAGTATTATGTATTGATGTATAACAGAATATGTATGACAGAACTTTCCGGTAGATCTAACATGTGCGACGTTAAACGTATAGAAAAAGTAACATCATCGCATATCATTGTTTGTTAAACCGTATCAACTCGATGAAATGAAAGAAAATAGAAGAAAACATATCGATTATGACAGTATACGTTACGTGATAAAAAGCGCGTAATAAAAAAGGTACGTGTAAAGATACTTAATGCCTAAATCGTGAATACGTACTCCACTGATTTTTTATTAGGTCTACTAGAAAGTTATGTTCGATAATGTCGTGTCGAGTTTCAACACGTATGAACGTGTTCATTTGAAACATATCTGGCTGCCTCGATTTACCACAGCATTTCTACGTGTGCGTTCTTCAAAATGTGCTGAAACAATGATTTCACCATATCATAATTTCAATACATCAGTATTATGGATTGAAAATGGCTTATTTGGTTTTAATTGAAGAACAAACAGAACTTTCCGGTAGACCTGATACGTGCGACGTTGAATATATAGAAAAAGTCACATCATCGCATATCATTGCTTGCTAAACTGTATCAACTCGATGAAATGAAAGAAAATAGAAGAAAACATATCGATTATGATAGTATACGTTACGTGATAAAAAGAGCGTAATAAAAAAGGTACGTGTAAAGATACTTAATGCCTAAATCGTGAATACGTACTCCACTGATGTACTTTCTAACGTGGTGTTTTCCGTATTAGCATTTTTTATTACGTCTACTGGAAAGTTATGTTCGATAAAGTCGTGTCGAGTTTCAACACGTATGAACGTGTTCATTTGAAACATATGTGGCTGCCTCGATTTACTACAGCATTTTTACGCGTGCGTTCTTCAAAATGTGCTGAAATAATGATTTCACTATATCAGTATTATGGATTGAATATAGCTTATTTTGTTTTAATGGAAGAACGAACAGAACTTTCCGGTAGACCTGATACGTGCGACATTGAATATATAGAAAAAGTCACATCATCGCATATCATTGCTTGCTAAACTGTATTAACTCGATGAAATGAAAGAAAATAAAAGAGAACCGATCAATTATGACAGTATACGTTACGTGATAAAAAGAACGTAATAAAAAAGGTACGTAAAGATACTTAATGCCTAAATCATGCGTACTCGGTAAAGCTAAAATAACGGGATCCCCCTATAATTTACCCACTCTTCTCACGAGCATTACCGAAACGCCGAGCTGCGAAGCGCGCAACTTTCGCAGAAGGTGTCGAACATAATCACGAGTTAAAAGCGTCGATTAACAGTAATCGTCGGATTCCGATTTTAACGAGGTCGCGTCCTCGTTACCGCAGTGAATTGAAATGGAAGCCGGGCAAGCGGGCTTCCGCCGGGGGAAGAGGGTGGGCCGGCGAAAAGGAATTAAAAAGGTGCAGGACGAGGAGAAAGAGGATGCGGCGAGCATTGCCTAGCGCCACTTCGTTCCCGTGCGAACAAATGCGATCTGGAATTTGCATTTGCGGGTCACGGTGGCTGGGGGAGAGGGACCACGGCTGGAGAAAGCGAGGGAGAAGCCGGGCAGGAAAAAAGGGAGGACGATGAGAGAAACGTAGGAGGATGAGGAACCGAAGCGGCATCCTTCTTGCCTCTGGATAAGCTCTTGATAAAACAGCCGCCACGGGATTTGCATGGTATTTTCCTTGCGGCGTTTTCTCATTTACTCGAGAGCGACGATCGGCGGGGGTGGGGCGCGAGAAGACAGAGAGAGAATGACTGAACGAGCGCCGCTCGCAAAGGAGACGGCGGAGGAAGACGCTTCGGCAAGATGCGAATCCATTGCGCCGACAGTCAGCTCGGATTTTTGCACGGGAATGCTCTCCGATCGGAATCTTTTTCCGCGCCGCCCCGTCACTCGTCTCAAAATTGCATGGAAAATACGTGCGACCTTTTGCGCCGTGGAAAAATCCGAGGGCAAGTGTGCAATAACGGGATATCAAAGGGGATGGAATGGATCGCGGGGCCTAAGACGCAGAAAGCGTCGCGGCGCTGATACACGTCGATTCATCGCGGAAGAATTTATCCGTAGAATTACCTTAACCAACGTCGCACCTATCTGCATTCTTGTACGTAACACGCATTATTCATACATGCGCGCGCGATTATCTATATAATTACCTTAACACATTGACAGCCCGCGATCTAAGAGCATTTAAAGCCTGAGCGCCGGCAACCATCGGCCACTTAAATCCCAAACGCCGGCCTTATTCGCTTGCTTCTGATCAAAAATGAATAAACCGTCGCACCTATTCGCATTCTTGTACGTAACACGCATTATTCTAAACGTTTGTGACGCAAATGCAAACACGAGTATATAATTACCTTAACACGTTGAAAAATATTCAAAACATTATATATTTTGGTAAAATAGTACATTTTATTTGCATATTCGTCATATACAATTTAACGGTAATTAAAAACAGAAACAAAATCGAAATTTTTAATTTATAATTATAGAAAAAAATACAGTTCCTCATTTCATGGTGGATTATTGTAAACATATATATATATATATATAATTATTGATATACGTAAACAGTTTTAATATTTACAAAAAACATGGTTCCTCATTTCATGGTGGATTATTGCATATATGTAACGTAGATAGAAAACAAAAGTTTTAATGTTTAAGGCAAGTGGGTATTTCTCGAAACTCATTTCATGGTGGATTATTGCATATATATACAAACAGGAAAAAAAGTTTTAATATTTAAGGCAAGTGTGGTACTTCTCGAAATATGGTTCCTCATTTCATGGTGGATTGTTGCATATATATATATACCGTAAACAGAAAACAAAAGTTTTAATATTTAAGGCAAGTATTGTACTTCTCGAAACATGGTTACTCGTTTCATCGTGGATTATTACATATGTATAACGTAAACAGAAAACAAAAGTTATATTTAAGGCAAGTGTGGTATTTCTTGAAACATGGCAAGTAAATACAAATCGATGTGCAAAACCATGATGTGCTGTCAATGTATTAACCAACATCACACCTATCTGCATTCTTATACGTAACACGCGTTAATTCATACACGCGCGCACGTCTATCTATATAATTACCTTAACCAACATTGCATCCGTATGCATTCTCGTAAGTCGGCTCTAAATATTCGCTAACACACTGTTACGCTTGAAGGTTCCGCGGATAATTACGGTTTCTAGGACATTCCAAATATAGATACATGCATTCTTTCTCACTCTCTCACTCTCGGCATTTTATAATCACAAAATCACACATCCTACAGAAGTAACTTGACGGATGATGCGATTAGGGTGAGTATGTTGCGCATAAATGTTTATCACCCAATGCATTCCAGTGAAGTTATTTTCGATTACGCAATGCCGTGTTACTGTTCACGTAATTATCGGCGAAACTTTGTAGTGACGTATGAGAACGCAGGCGAGTGCAACGTACAGACCAATGGAAGATAGCCAAAGTAAGACAGCACCGGTAAAATGTCCAGTCCACCCTTTCCGAGTCGCTGATGCCGGTTACGTGATTAACGAATGTCGTAATTCTCTCTCACGAGCGACGTGCGCCTCGTGTTGCTGTCCGTTAACAATTTCCCCGTGTCACGCTAGACTAGAGTCAGTAAACCGTCTGGCTCTCCTTCTCCGTCTCCGTCTTCTCTCCTAGCAGGCACCAGGTGACTCGAATTCATTATCTCCCGTCGGTCTGTCACGGCGAACGACTGTTTACGGCCCTGAGAGATCGTGTTAAGGCGCTCATAAACGATTTACGATTCGCACCTACGGGCTAAAGTTTCCTACGTCATGTTTACGCGGCCGGAAGATCTCGAGTGCGGCAGTGGCAAGAACTCGCCACAAGTATATCACGTTAATTGTTTATTTATGTTGAAGTTCAATGAACAGGAACTGTAACGACGATATCTTGAGCTTATTACTAAATATTAAGTAGCAAACGTTCGATGCAGACGCCTGGGGGGGTCCAAGGATCCCAAATACTTCGAGGTTACTGATTTATATTCGTCAATCACAGAGTAAGTTGCGCCGGTAAGAAATTGGATGAGAAAGATGGGTTTATTTTATAAAATTGAAAATTTTATTACTAGTATTTACATATTTGGTTAACATAAGCATATATTACATACATATTAAACTAAAAACGCAATAAAATAAACCTCGGGCCAGCAACTATCAATAGGTCAGCGCCTGGTCGGCGTCACGTATTTCTCCCATGACTGACCATACCTGAAGGAATCCTATTATAAATCAACTTTTTGACTTTTGCCTTTGCTCCTTTTAGGTTAACATCTAAAAAACATTATCATCGCACATAAATAAATTCATTATGCGAATTGGTAAACTGTTTCAACCGGTGCATACGGGGACGCATGAGTTAATTTCAAACTGTTTATTATTTTTATTTGTTTGTTTTATTACGGCATAGCCTCAGAATATTCTAAACATCCTGAAATTTGAGAATATGTTTTGTTTTTTTTCAAAAACTGCAATTTAAATAGCCAATGGTCACTGCTTTATGCGCATGACGAGTATACTCGTCAATCACAGCTAATTGGTTGGTAATAAAGAAAGGCGGCCGAAAATCAAAATTCTAAATCCAACGATATTCAATTCTAAATTCAATGAATTGACGTGTGAGTATACGTGCGTTGTGCGATGTTTATGTAAGTGGATGTACCTAATGATTTGTGTTGTTAGAGATAACTCGTAGTACACACTCGCCAAGTGATTCTTTTTCATGTTAGCGTACGTCGGATTGATTTAAACGGCTGCGACAGGATCCAAAAATGCAAATGCACGCAAATATATGCTCTTTCAAAGGACGTGGAGTCGCGCTGGCGTTTATTACTGTTTGAGGCGATTAAAATTTCCCATCTTCCGAACTTCGCCGGGACAAAATGCCCGTCGCGTCACAAATCCCCGGCTAAACTTCAGCGCCCGCTTTCATTAGTTTCATATTCGGGAATATAAACTGTATACGCGGTAGATTCTTTGCTGAACTGGCGCCGCGGGCGCAGTCTCAACTCCGCAGCGAGCTCTCAATATCCTACGCAAGACACACTTTGTATACGTAAAGTTTATGTCTACTGCAAAGCGAGTTTTGGAAGAAGACCGAACCGCGCAAGAGGCGAAACCGAGCACAAAGAGACACACAAATGGACATCGCAGTCAATCTTCACAGAATTGAATTGGTGGAATCATTAAAAATCACATCCAAAGCATCCGTTGCCAAATTTCTTCTATATAATCCAAAAAGATTATGCTGTCAGTATGGTGGGATTATAAAGGAATTTTGTATTTGGAACTTATGCCACGAAACCAAACAATCAATTCAAACGTGTACGTTCAACAACTCGCCAAACTGAGCGATGCAATTCAAGAAAAGCGGCCGGTATTATCAAATCGTAAGGGTGTCGTTTTCCACCATAATAATGCAAAGCTACACACGTCTTTGATCACTCGCCAAAAATGATTGGAACTGGGTTGGGATGTTTTATCACATCCACCATATAGCCCTGATCTTGCACCTTCAGACTATCATTTGTTTCTTCCATGCAGAACTCCTTAACCCTTAACCCTTTGCGGACGAGTGTCGGATATATTCGCCTAAGACTTTTTACCGTTGCGGACGAGTGTCGGATATATCCGCCCAACTCTAGCGCTGCGGCTGGCGTACGTCTGTCTCAAAAATGGTGGCGAAAATTATTTTTTGGGGGATTTCAGTAATAAATTCCTATCTATTAGGTACATCAAGAACATCACAGGAAAGATAATATAAAAAAGTTAAATTAAGATTTAGTTTTTATAACGCAAACGCGCGACGTGAATATTTTCTTTACTGCGCGCTCCAATATCTGTCGTCCACAGCGACGCTCGTCTGTCGAGCGGCTCCGTTCGCAAAGGGTTAATCGTTTCGATTCCTTACCTACTGCAGCCACAATTATCAATATATGAGATAAATACCGACGCGTTCTTTATCAAATAATATTCCCGCATTTTTTAATTTAGCGTAAATGAAGAATGGCCATTAGAACTTTGTTGCGCTTTACATCAATAGAATTAATAATAATTAATAATCAATCAATAGAATTTAAAATATTGAAAAGTATCTCGCCCTCAGCGAGCGCTTCGGCTAGGACTATTTAGCAGTCAAACGGTTAAATGGTAAAATTTTTAATAACGCTGATGATGTCAGATCACATTTAATTCAGTTTTTTGATAGCAAAGTTCAGAAATTTTGCGAACGTGGAATTTTGACACTGCTAGAACGATGGCAAAAGCTCATCGACAAAAACGAACAGTATCTAATTGAATAAAGTTATATTTTTAAACAAAAATTAAGAATTTTCCTTGTTATTTGAAATCCGCAATCACTTAGTTGCCAACCTAATACAAAGACCGACTACAATCTTGACGAAACGTCAAGTCAGCAAAAACTGACGGACTGGACGGAAGTAGGCAAAAAAACCGACAAGTGAATCGCGTGTTGTTACACAGCGACACGCCACCGTCGAAGATGTCCTTTGCAACACGCGCCTCGAAATTAGCCCCAATGATAATCAATTCGCGCCAACGAGTTGAATCCAGAATGAACGGCGCTCGGGCGCGACCGTTTTAACACGCATCGCGCGCGTCCCATCCACCCCCGCCTTTTGTCCCGCGGACGAATTTCAGTTTAAACGCGTCAGAACGTCAGCGCGTCCCTCGTTACGGGACACTGATAACGGGCTGATAGCGCAATTGTTTCACACCGCGGGCGTGTCGGAAAAAGTGCGCAACCCCACGTAACCGCGGTCCCGTTACGGGGGAAACGAACGGCGGCCGATAGAATCGGCGAAAAAGATCGATGGAGACGCATAGAGACGGGGGCGGGTCGAAAAACAAGAAGAAGGAAGATATCGCGTTTCGACGTCCCAGATAAATTGCCCCGGAACCGGCGCCCAGCGAAATTCCCTCATCCGATAAATTTCCCTGCCGACAATAATTGTCCCATGCGAGGTGTTTTCGCCGTACAACCGTCCCTTCCGTCCGAGTCGCGCGCGTCACTGAAATTGCACGGCTAATCCGTCCTGTCGCGCGGAAGAATGATCGTCCGGCATTATTAAATTGTCGGAAAAATGACGGGGCGCGGGAAATTTCGCGGACAAGAAGCGACCGCCCACGCGTTCGCGGCCGGGCGATAACGATATTTCCGCCTTTCGACGGAATTCGCGCGTTTCCCACGTGCGGTCGGCGTTTCGACGGTTATACGGCCGCGACCCTCCGTCAGCGCCGTTGCGAAGGTAAATTGTAATGCGAACTCGCACGCTTAATATCGATTCCCGCTACGGTCGCGTAAATCGCGCGGAAAAAGCTCGGCGAAAAAGTTCGCCCCAAGTTAATTCCGCTAATCGCGTCCCGCGCACCGTTTTTCCCGCGATATTTTCCGCGCCCGCGGATACGCGATAAAAATCAACACTCCGACAAAGGCTTTTCGCCGGGCGGCGAAACTGATAGAGGCGCGGTGTAATATGATACAGTTATGAGTTGCAACCTGATTCACTGTATCGATTTGCGAGTGTTGAGTCGTTGACGTGCACGCTTCTCGTTCGAATATCAATAGGCGGGGTGCGCAGGCGTGTGCGTTTTTCGGCGGTGGTCTGTTTGTAAATCATATTTGATATAACCCGCTTTATCCCTTGGCCGATGATACTTTCCGCACTCGGCCGTTTAAACGAGAGGCGCGTTCAACGTTTCCACGGTCGCGTGTTCTGCCTCGGACGTGATAAACGGACTTGTAATTCGGCATAGTTACGCGTTACAATATTGCCGCGTTGGTGATGCGATGCAAATCATGCGCGTGATGCGATCACGGGCAATGCAGTCGGGCGATAGTCGTTGAAATAGTGATACGCGTGACGTGCAATTATACCTGATATCCATAAATTTTGACCGTTACATCTAAATTCCGTGCCACCGAATGTAAACTCCCGTCCAATGCATTTGACTTTTAACACTAGATTTACCAGACCAGTCAAAATTACTGGTCTTGCATATTCAATTCAAAATTCCTACTGAATGTAACATTTTCTTTCCGAAATGATAGCATGACTTTTGTAGCCATAACTAAAGAATCAGTTTTATGACCTTCATCGGGCGATGGTCGTTGAAATAGTGATACGCGCAACGTGCAATTATACCTGATATCCATAAATTTTGACCGTTACATCTAAATTCCGTGCCACCGAATGTAAACTCCCGTCGAATGCATTTGACTTTTAACACTAGATTTACCGGACCATTCAAAATGACTGGTCTTGCAATTTCAATTCAAAATTCCTACCGCATGTAACATTTTCTTTCCGAAATTATATCATGACTTTTGTAGCCATAACTAAAGAACCAGTTTTATGAACTTCGTCGGGCAATAGTCGTAGAAATAGTGATACGAGTGACGTGCAATTAATATTAGATAGCGATTCAATTCTTTGGTCTCCGAAACCTTCGCATTATTTTCACTTTGCACAATTCAATCATATTCTGTAGTACTTCATCCGGTTGCAGTTTTAACACGTTGACTGCCAAGCGTATTTTGCTATATTAGAACCGCGATGCAGTGAAATACTGCAGAGTGTAATTAAATCGTGCAAAATAAAGCTAATGCAGAGTTGTTAGAGGCCAAAGTATTGAAGCACCGTTCCAATATCAATTCCTTTTACAACATTGCGAATAGGCTTCATTGCGAATTTTTTGCATTTTTAGTCAAATCTTTTGCGCCGGTCACCGGTGACCACCGTGGCAGTCAACGGGTTAATATAGTAAAATACGCATGGCAGTCAAAGTGTTAAATAGCCGGTAAATCTAGTGTTAATGCGATTGAACGAGGATGCTGTTTCGCCGCTTCAATTGTCTCGTTGCATCACTCTCTCTCCCTCAACTCTCCACGCGATAACGACATTTCCATTGTTATGGCGTCGGACACCTTTCGCTGTTTATGCCAGCTTTTCCCGGCTTTCGTTCCGCCATCTAAGGTCGAGTGCCCGGCCTCATCCGCGATTCAAAGATTCGTTTTCGATATTCGCCAGCGTAACACGTTGTACAAATGCGACAGTATTACGCATTTGCATATTGAACAGGGTCGGCGTGACCGCAAATCGTCGGACATTGCCGATTCCAATTGCCTTTTGGTATTCATGGAACGTGATATAAGCATTCCAGAAACGCCGGGAAATCCATTGTAGCCCGAGTTCCCTCCTGACCACGCGGCCTCGTAGAATCAGTCTTTCTCCCGTTTTATCGACATACGTACGCAGCGTGTACTGTATATCGCACGCATTAATAATACCTACCTACATATCGACGCAAGGCGGAAGTCGGAACATGAGATTCGCGCACGAAACTTTTATCGCACAAACTTTTATTTACCAGCTTCGAACTTTTATTTACCGTATGTCCCTTTTTATCCGTTTTCTCAATTCCTCTGCCCCCCTCCAGCGGTTCTCGCTAAACGAGAAGCTCGTTGGCTCAATATTACAGACATCCCGACGCGAAATTCCAGCGTCCGCGGCCCCGATGTTATTACGGGTGCCATTATCATGCCGGGGTGGAAAAGAATATTGACTTCGACGATACGAGGCACCGGCGCGCATGCATTACGCTCCTTGATGGATTTGGATAAATATATCGCCGCGGCGCGGGGAATCTTCGTTCTGCCGAGGATAATGACGGTGAAGTCGACGGCGGATAACGGGCGGAGGATGATTTTTGCGGCCGTAAAGGGCAACCCGCGCCTTGTAACACATTGTGTTAAGCGCACGTGGGAAATCCGCGCGAGTGTATGCGCGTGCATACACGGGGACATTTGCGTATATGCATTTCCGCCGGTTATTTGCATAATTGCGCACGCACTCGCCATAACTATGGTCCACGGTCGCGATAACTATATCTCGCCCACGATTGAGTCGGGCTTTGCATAGTGTCCTGCCTGTTGTGTCGTCGTTGCATAATCGAGAACGTTTTCGTCTGGCATAATCGAAACGGGGTCGTCCCGAATCAGCGTCATTTCATTCAAGTTAATCGCGCGCAACAAAGGAGCACGTGTCGAAGGTTGTTTTCAGGGTAAGGTCAAGGCTAGGCATTCGAGGTTGTTACGGCGCTCCGTAAAATTTGGATCACTATTCAGCTATCGAAGAATTTAACACTGTGGATGGGATAACGTTTTTGTAGCAGTGCGCGTCATCTGTTGTTTGATTCGGGAAAAATGGAGGGACGTCAAATATTTTCGAGTTTTATGTACCTCTGGATAAGAACAGCGCTGAATGGGTGACTTCGAAACAATGTTGTTTCGGTCACAGATAGTCGCGCTGCAGAGAGACAAAGCAAGTATGCTAAATGGTCGCACTTTGTAATCTACCGGAGAATGAAGGAAACGTTAAAAAATGTGTCTAAATAGTCGCTTCGGGAACGGTGATAATCTCCTATCTCGTACAAAGTCGAAATGCTCACCTCGACAGGCCCGAAACAACCGCTTCCATTTCGCTATCGAAATCCGGTTATTTCCATTCGTCGTCGGGACCGTTTTGACCGAGCCGACTTCGGACTTTCGAGCGTATCTTTAACATGCCCGCCGCCGTTTTAACCTGCTTCGGAATGTTCTCAGTGCTTAACGTTGATAATGGTTTCGCCAGGCCGACGTAAAAGAGTGCCACTTTACCTTCGCCCAGAGAACATTCGAGCTTATCGGCTTTCTCCGTCGATCGTTTCTTTGTGGACTTCGACATGCCGTAAAACATCGGGTAAAAACGAAGCTTTTGTCCTGACGCACACGGACGCACGCCCTTTTCATAAAGCGGAAGATAAAATTGAAGATGTGCATTATCGTGACACGGGATGCGTCCTGGACGGCACGAAATAGAAAGTTAACACTTTGACTGCCATGATGGTCACCGTTGACCGACACAAGAGACGCAAAATATTCGCAATGGGTAGCAATAATTATTTCATAAATGCAGTTGTTATTAAAATAGTGATGCGATACTTTGGTCTCCGATACCTGCACATTATATACATTTTGAATAATTCAGTTGAACGCTGTAGTATTTCATAGCATCCCCGTTTTAATATAGTAAAATACGCTTGGCAGTCAACGTGTTAACACAAAATATCGGAATGACGATCCAAACTATTCGCAATGGGTAGCAATGATTATTTTATAAACGCATTATATTATTAGAATAGTAATGCGATACTTCGGGGTCCGATACCTGCACATTATATACATTTTGCATAATTCACTCGAACGCTATAGTATTTCACAGCATCCCCGTTCTAATATAGTAAAGCACGCGCTTGCCAGTCAACGTGTTAACACAAAATATCGGAATGACGATCCAAAGTATTCGCAATGGGTAGCAATGATTATTTTATAAATGCAATTGTTAGAATAGTGATGAGATCCTTTGGTCTCCAATACCTGCACATTATATACATTTTGCATAATTCAGTGGAACACTGTAGTATTTCACAGCATCCCCGTTCTAACATAGTAAAATACGCTTGGCAGTCAACGTGTTAAGAGTCATACGTTCCGGCCGCGTCGTCCCAAAAATGGCGAAGTTTCAGTTCGCCCGTGAAAACCTTCTTGCTTTCCGAGAGTTTGCTTTCCGCCAAATGTGTTTTCTTGCCGGCAACGGCCCTGCGGCCGTAAGAAGGCTTTAACGACGAGGCGGCAGTTGCGTACACGCGAGAAAAGAGGGTGCTGAAAATTGCTGTCCCGCCATTAGGAACGCTCAGAGGAAATCCCGAGTGACCATCAGGCACCGTTATTACGCTTTCCTCCCTCGCATTCGCGGATAGAATGAAATGACCGAAATTAACGGATAAACGAAAACGCATGACGACATACGAGACCAGCGGAATGAGCCGAAGTGAGGTAATACGCGCATGAGTGAAAATGCACGTAAATAAGCGAGATAACCCGGAGGCACGTGAATGCGTGGAAAGTTCTTTGCCATCGTTGAACTTGTGGACCGCCGGGAATTGATTTGGGCTCCCGCTGCTGTCGAACACTGAACTGTTGAAGTTCGGTCGGAAGTTTTAGGATCGGGTCAGCCGCACTCTTACGCTCAGTGGGTCACCGGGGAGTGCGCTGAAATCCAAGGAAAACACGATATTCAGTTGGGAAGAAGCTGTCCGGCGAGAAAGACAGTTTTAGATGGCCAAACACTTTAAACGTCGCTTGGCATTCTACTGAAAACGAGATTTTCTTCAATGCGGTCGTTGAAAATGCGGTCAATTGTGTCATCAGGTAACACTGTACCGTATAAGTCGAGTAAATGCAGCAAATGACGCAAATGTCGTTTAAAGAATATCTCAGGAAATTACTATGTAGCGGATGCATCGTAATGAACATAGAACGTGAGAACGAAATGTGTAATGATTATCAACATTTGTTGTTCTGAAGAGGGAGAGAAAGAGAGAGGGAGGCGAAGTCGGATTAGTTCCTAACTGGAACTGCAGTGAATGAAAGCTTAGCCTTTTTTCTGCCCTTCCGATGACGCTTTGTAAAAATCGGACAAAAGAGACAGCGGCTTTTACTCTGCGACGAGAAGGATTAATTTCGCTATTCCGCGTTCGTGCGTCACATTTTCAATAATTAGTCGAAACGTGCGGCTGTCTCCCGTTAAACGGCGAATTTCGAGCTAGCAGCTGGTCCAGATGTCTGAAAAGAATTACTCGCAAGTAATTCGTTATAATATATACCTCGTTTGTGCCAACGTAGAAAAGTACGGGTACAATTTCTAAAGCATAGGTCCTCATTTCCTTTGCCCCCTCCCCCGATAACCTTCATAACAATTTTTAATAACAACTCGAAAATGCGCAATATTACATTACCCCCGCCAACCATAACTTTCCACCGAAGCCTTTTTCACATATGTTATTTTCCGCTGAAACGACTTCATACCCTTTAACCCTTTGATTGCTGAAGATAAGAGAACGGCATAATTTTGGATAGTTTGAACTGTATTGATTGATTTTCTAATGGCGCAACGAAGTTCTAATGGTAATTCTTTACGCCAAATTAAATAATGCAAGAAAATGATGTGAAATATCGAGCAGTGCGAAGAAGTGGGTTTTCCTGCTTCCATAAAACCGATCCGGAACTCTGCGAGTGTTACAACTTTGTTCCGAAATAAGCAACACGATCGGGACGTATAACTTGCTTATTACGGACCAGGCATACTATTCGGCTTGAAAATAATTGCTTATTTCGGATCAAGCTCAGTATTATTCCGGAACAGGTAGTCTGTAAGTAGACCAGTTTAGTTAGTTATTTGCGTACTTATATTTGTTGTCATTTCAAAGGACATATGTCAGACTATCCGCAATAAATTCTGTTTCGCCATATCCTTTCGCGTGACATTACCCAATTTCTTGACGTTCGCCGTGTTTGAAGATACCTTAGCTTGTCTATACTTCGACTATTATCGCATCCGTTTTACCGGGAAAACAATTGCTTATTTCGGATCAAGACCGTGGCCCGCACGGGCTGGCCATTTAGTAGGTAAGAAATCGAAACGAAGAAAACGAAACCAGATAGGTAAGAAATCGAAACGATTGGGTAGCGCATATATGCGCCCAAAGTCGACGCCGATGCATTTGCAGCAGTCAAAGGATTAATTCAACATCGAACGCCAACGTCCCGCCGCCGTAGCTGGTTCCCGCTTGACGAACCGTTCTCCCAAAAGATTCTTGTACACGTAGCTCGAGATTCAGGTACGCAAAAACGAGCTGCGTGGCAACCGGTTGCGCGGGCGATGATGTTTCGCCATTCCCGAGCACCCGGTAGACGGTGGAATTTCAGCAGGTCGAGACAGGATCCGCCTACCGTCTCCTAACTCACCTCTATTTCCTTTTGTTCCCCTTCCTGCTGCCCTCGTCCTCCCTCGCTACGACTTCTAGGCCCTTGCGACTCTCTCAGGTAGCTAATGTTCCGGCAGATTCCATAGATTTGTCGAACAAGAGGTTGTTTCTCGTTTTCTGCTATCCTCTTTCTCAACTGTATCACCCTCATGCACGTCTGTTGTCCTTCTTTTTTTTTTACCTCGCCGACCTCTTCCACGACGATGTTCTGGCGATACGTTACAGGCCTCGTCGGCTTGTTTCCTGGCGAAATGAAGTTGTCCGCCGCCATCGGGACACGATCGATGCTCGTGGTCCGTTGTTAATCTGAAAAAAAGCGTGCCGGTTTACATACGGTTCCATCGGTCGTGTCGATTAATCTTGGCGGACGGCGCGTGGTCGAACGCGATTGCGTTATATATCGATTACGGGTATCTGGTTTACGACGCTGATATGCAAATTGTGGATGAGCAACTTGCGTTTGTCTAACAGAGTTCGTCTGGCCGGATACGTGCATACTTGAAAGTATGCTTTTCGGAGATTTCGGAAATACAGGGTTGTCGAGCCCTCGATCGGACGGGAATCGAAAATAATTTCGTTCGTAAAAAACCGCAGGAAGCACACATAATTATGCGATATTTGGCCGCACGAGATTATTACCGGTACTTCTCCGGAATAAAATCTTTCCGTTTTAATTTCATGAACTTCTACTGGCACTTTATATTTTGAATCCGATTTCATTTCATGAACTTCTACTGGCACTTTATGTTTTGTATCCGATTTCATTTCATGAACTTCTACTGGCACTTTATGTTTTGAATCCGATTTCATTTCATGAACTTCTACTGGCACTTTATGTTTTGAATCCGATTTCATTTCATGAACTTCTACTGGCACTTTATGTTTTGAATCCGATTTAATTTCATGAACTTCTACTGGCACTATGTTTTGAATCCAATTTCATTTCATGAACTTCTACTGGCACTTCATGTTTTGAATCCGATTTCATTTTATGAACTTCTACTGGCACTTTATGTTTTGAATCCGATTTCATTTCATGAACTTCTACTGGCACTTTATGTTTTGAATCCGATTTCATTTCATGAACTTCTACTGGCACTTTATGTTTTGAATCCGATTTCATTTCATGAACTTCTACTGGCATTTTATGTTTTGAATCCGATTTCATTTCATGAACTTCTACTGACACTTTATGTTTTGAATCTGATTTCATTTCATGAACTTCTACTGGCACTTTATGTTTTGAATCCGATTTCATTTCATGAACTTCTACTGGCACTGTGTTTTGAATCCGATTTCATTTCATGAACTTCTACTGGCACTTTATGTTTTGAATCCGATTTCATTTCATGAACTTCTACTGGCACTTTATGTTTTGAATCCGATTTCATTTCATTAACTTCTACAGGCACTTTATGTTTTGAATCCGATTTCATTTCATGAACTTCTACTGACACTTTATGTTTTGTATCCGATTTCATTTCATGAACTTCTACTGGCACTTTATGTTTTGAATCCGATTTCATTTCATGAACTTCTACTGGCACTTTATGTTTTGAATCCAATTTCATTTCATGAACTTCTACTGGCACTTTATGTTTTGAATCCGATTTCATTTCATGAACTTCTACTGGCACTTTATGTTTTGAATCCGATTTCATTTCATGAACTTCTACTGGCACTTTATGTTTTGAATCCGATTTCATTTCATGAACTTCTACTGGCACTTTATGTTTTGAATCCGATTTCATTTCATGAACTTCTACTGACACTTTATGTTTTGTATCCGATTTCATTTCATGAACTTCTACTGGCACTTAATGTTTTGAATCCGATTTCATTTCATGAACTTCTACTGGCACTTTATGTTTTGAATCCGATTTCATTTCATGAACTTCTACTGGCACTTTATGTTTTGAATCCGATTTCATTTCATGAACTTCTACTGGCACTATGTTTTGAATCCGATTTCATTTCATGAACTTCTACTGGCACTTTATGGTTTGATTCCGATTTCTTTTCATGAACTTTTACTGGCACTTTATGTTTTGAATCCGATTTCATTTCATGAACTTCTACAGGCACTTTATGTTTTGAATCCGATTTCATTTCATGAAATGCTACTGGCACTTTATGTTTTGAATCCGATTTCATTTCATGAACTTCTACTGGCACTTTATGTTTTGAATCCGATTTCATTTCATGAACTTCTACTGGCACTTTATGATTTGAATCCGATTTAATTTCATCAACTTCTACTGGCACTTTATGTTTTGAATCCGATTTCATTTCATGAACTTCTACTGGCACTTTATGTTTTGAATCCGATTTCATTTCATGAACTTCTACTGGCACTTTATGCTTTGAATCCGATTTCATTTCATGAACTTCTACTGGCATTTTATGTTTTGAATCCGATTTCATTTCATGAACTTCTACTGGCACTTTATGCTTTGAATCTGATTTCATTTCATGAACTTCTACTAGCATTTTATGTTTTCCACCGAAGGCAGAAGCATTGAACACCCGAGATAGTATTAGACACTTCGTTAATCAATACACATACGAGACGACACTTTAAAAAACCGACACTACCCAACCAAAAAATGTATAAACTGAAAAGTTAATTGCTTCCACCAGGATAATTTTGAATTTATTCGCAGCGCCATTTTTTTGGACCCTGAAAAGTCTAGACCAGGAGAAGGTCATTATATGTACATCAGGAACCTACAACGGCCCCTGTGCCCTCGAAGCATACATCTTTAGCTTCAACAAGGATTATGAGAGAACCGGTCCTTAAACTCATTTACATCGCGCCAACATCTTTAAAGCTTTTCGGTTATATTTTCCATAGACATAAATGTCGTATTGATCGGATTTATTTTTGCCTCGCAGTAAATGTTCAAATGTTAACAAAATTCTCCGATCTCAATTAACTGCTCTTGCAAACAAAAATACGAACGGCGTTTAACTCTTTGCGGACGCTGAACGTATACGGGGCTATAGTAAAGTTAAATATATCGACAAAAACGATTGACACAAGAATGACGTTAAATGGCTGCGATGTGTATTCTGATACCTATATATACATATGTCGTATCACTTTGAAACTGTCACAAACACATCTATATATATATACATATATACGTATGTTAGAATAGCGATGCGATAAAATACTACAGAGTATAATTAAATCGTGCAAAATAAACGTAACGCAGAGTTATTAGAAGCCAAAATATTGAAACATTGTCCCATTATCAATTGATTTTACAAGATTGCAAATAGGCTGCATTGTAAATTTTTTGCATTTTTAGTAAAATCTTTTGCAATGGTCACCGGTGACTACCATGGCAGTCAATGTGTTAACAATATCAAGTGACTTTCGTCTAACCTCAACATAATGTGATAAGACAAGCAGTGTAATGTTCCATAGCTAAATGACTGCCGGGAATATCCCGCCCTTCGATCGGAGAGAATTAACACATTGTTGACCGGCAATTTTCGGCAACAGTGGTATTTATGTCAATCATTATTTTGTAAGTGAACATGGAAGTGAAATATAAATAATTAATACAGTTTGTTCGTGCATAATGAATTCAAATTGAACTTTGGACATAAATTAGAATTTTGTAACTTCTAATATTTTTTCATACGATTAACTGTACAGCAATCATTTACGTGTATATAGTAGACAAGAGGTTTTACACATATATTTGCGTTTCGTTGCGCTTTCCTTTTAAGAGCTAGATTATGACCCTTGTTATTTCATTTTCAATAATCATTTTCCAAATTGACTATAACTCATTTAAAAATCACTCGCCGGCAACGCATATAAAGCGATTCACGTTTCTTTCTCACGTAAACGATGATTGAAAAATGCTTTCACCGTCACGTTCCGTCGTTCTTGACACTTTCTAATACTAGAATTGTAATAAAAGTCGTCAGTGCCAAAAAAATCTATACTTTTTTATAATAAAGCAGACGGTATTGACCACAATGAACAAAATTTTGCTATATTCTATATTGCCCTGCGTTTCAAAAATTAAAATAGCCGACGCAAATGCAAACACGAGTTAACTCGTGGCCGGTCAACAACGTTTGGCCATGAAAACACGAGTTAACTCGTGACCGGTCAACAATGTGTTAAGAATCGCCGAACGGATATTGCAGGACGAAATACGTGTCGGACAGTGTAATTCGTCATCCCCGAACGATTAAATACATTTCGCCGGTTATGACGCAATGGGAACGGTCGATTCGGAACTTTTCTTTCTCACGTCCTCACTGAACGATATTACGATCATCTCGGACTTTCTTTCGGGCACTTCTTCGCACTCGTCCTTCGCTTCCACCCTTACGCCTCGCTACGCCTTTCCGAAGTTATTGTCGCAAGTTGTCCTATCGACGGGCGAGAAAGTCGTTTGACGGGCTAGGGAGCTAAATCCGACTTTTTTCATCTTCTTACTTTTCTTCATTTAGCTGTGGCCATCGGCTCATCGGCTCAAGAGCGGCGAGTCAATTTCGAAACTTTTTTATTTTCGCCATGGTCGAATGCCCTCGCGTGGGTGGCCTCTGGGAGAAATGACAATCGTGCGTCGTATTTTCTTTCGCATTGATCTCGTGTTAGGGAGTGTCAATACGCAAAAAAAGGCGACACACGAGTCAGGATGAATATTCCTGGTGGTGTGAGTCGGTTATTGCAAGCTTAGACTTTCAGATAGCCGAAACAAGGATAGCGGTATCTATGTTGATAGCGTTCGAGACTATTTAGAAGACGGCTAATCACAAATACGGATGTAATCGATGCTTCGTTGTGCGTGCAAGAAAATAAATACTTTAACCCATTCGAGACGACGATTTTTTTCAAACACGGTCCCCACGAGCGAAATTTTTTTTTCTTTATATTGTTCATTTTTAATTTTTGGTACACAGTAAAACCAATGCCAAATTTTGTTTTCCTGTACTTTACAGATTTCATTAGTTCAAGAAAAATCTTATTTTGACGGCTAGTTTACTCAGAATAACTGATAACTGCACATTACTGTTATTGCACACACGGTGTGCAATCGGTCTCGAATGGGTTAAAGTCCGTCGTATTTTCTTTCGCATTGATCTCGTGTTAGGGAGTGTCAATACGCAAAAAAAGGCGACACACGTATCAGGATGAATATTCCTGGTGGTGTGAGTCGGTTATTGAGAGCTTAGACCTTCTGATAGCCGAAACAAGGATAGCGGTATCTATGTTGATAGCGTTCGAGTCTATTTAGAAGACGGCTAATCACAAATACGGATGTAATCGATGCTTCGTTGTGCGTGCAAGAAAATAAATACTTTAACCCATTCGAGACGACGATTTTTTTTCAAACGCGGTCCCCACGAGCGAAATTTTTTTTTCTTTATATTGTTCATTTTTAATTTTTGGTACACAGTAAAACCAATGCCAAATTTTGTTTTCCTGTACTTTACAGATATCATTAGTTCAAGAAAAATCTTATTTTGACGGCTAGTTTACTCAGAATAACTGATAACTGCACATTACTGTTATTGCACACACGGTGTGCAATCGGTCTCGAATGGGTTAAAGTTCGCCGTATTTTCTTTCGCATTGATCTTGTGTTAGGGAGTGTCAATATGCAAAAAAAGGCGACACAGGTATCAGGATGAATATTCCTGGTGGTGTGAGTCGGTTATTGCAAGCTTAGACTTTCAGATAGCCGAAACAAGGATAGCGGTATCTATGTTGATAGCGTTCGAGACTATTTAGAAGACGGCTAATCACAAATACGGACGTAATTGATGCTTCGTTGTACGTGCAAGAAAATAAACACTTTAACCCATTCGAGACGACGATTTTTTTCGAACACGGTTCCTACGAGCGAAATTTTTTTTCTTTATATTGTTCATTTTTAATTTTTGGTACACAGTAAAACCAATGCCAAATTTTGTTTTTCTGTACTTTACAGATTTCATTAGTTCAAGGAAAATCTTATTTTGACGGCTAGTTTACGCAGAATAACTGATAATTGCACATTACTGTTATTGCACACACGGTGTGCAATCGGTCTCGAATGAGTTAAAGAAGGGTCTGGCTCCTTAGTGGGTAGAGTCTTTTGCTACTCTGGCAAGAGGACTTTGTCAAGGGACGCGGCACTTACCTCAGAACCCGCAGATTAAACGGTCGTCGAGTTTTAACTGCCACATACACAAAGAGGTTATGAGATAAACTTGCTTCTGTAACATAATCCGCGTTTATCGGAAAAATGAATTTATTATCTAAGCTTAATTGACTTTTCTTTTTTGTTCCAGGTGAGTTTTTTTTTACCCGAAACGTGTCAACGGACAATTATCTGTAAGTATCGCAGCGCCGCTTTAAACAAAAATCGCGTCGTCACACTCGAATGACGATACTTTTAACAAGACCGCGAGGGAATGAAAATGGAACTGTTAACACATTGCGTACGGGAGACGAGATATCTCGTCCTTAGCAATCCGAACGTTGTGGCCGGGAGACGAGATATCTCGTTTTCAGGTTTCTTCGAATCAATCGACAATTTAAGAAACTAAAAATAGGCTCTCTTGTTACATTACCAGGATAACGAAGTCTTGCGTATCCCCTTAACAAATGGTTAGCGAAAAAAAAATGAATGTCGACCTTTTGAGAGCATAAAAATCAGTCGGTCAGTATAGCCATTACATTGGTAGCTCTGTGCATCATACCTTACAAAGTGTTTTATTGTTGTACAGCATTTTATTATTTCAAAGTTCGCGTTTTAATTTGTAAGGAAACAACTTTTTAAAAATCATTTATATTTTCAGTTTTTTAATGATAATTTATAATAAGCATTATTTTATTATATAGGCCCTAATTCTAAAATAGTAGCAAAATGACACATAGAATTAAACAGAATGAAAGTGAAAGTAAATTGTTGTTTGACGATTTATCTGATGCACCAAATAACACTTCAGGCGAAGATCTACTGAGTGATAATAGCGACATTATGCATCGTATAAAGTATTTCTAGAGCGCCCAAAAATGTGCGGGCCCTGGGAGCGCGTCGCGCGAGGAGAGCCCCGTATGCAATGTGTTAAAAAACTGTCAAACGCCCAGGTCCCCTCGCTTACCATGACATTCCCTCGGCACTCGAGGTAGTGGTTTTTCTTCGACCAACCCCAAGCCACTCTTTCCTTCAGTTTCAGTAGTGTCGTTCTCTTTCTCTCGAAGTGCAGAACCGCCTGACGCCTCGCCGAATAGAAATTGTGCAATTGCGATATCGAATCGATCGAGATTTCATCTCCATCGACGCCGGGGCTTGTTATCCGCCCTTCAATTTCGGTCCATTATCGTTCGGGGAAACATATCCCGCCGTTCTTCTGTCTTCAGCCGTCCAAAACGATCACAATTGCCTCGGGATATTATTGATATCACCAAGATCGATACCTCCTCCCGTCGACACTGAAGAGGACGATGATAAGTCTTCTCGGATTCTCAACGTACCTTTAGTTTTCGTCAACTGACACGCGAGTCGAAATTATTTGTGCGTTCTACGAGGAATTTGAGGAATTTGAGCTATTTAAGGAATTTGTGGATAATTTATATAGGGACGACGTTTATTCGATACACACGTGATTCGTGCACGTTGCGCCAGTTATTGAACAATTTAGAATATACTGGCACACAAATAGAAGGAGTAAAAATTGAATATTGAACCTGCGAGCGCATTTGACTATAGCTTAACCTTTTGCGGACGAGGACTTTTTTCGTTGGGTAAGGTAGCAGACCGTGGCGATTTTGGCAAATGTGTTGAGTGTCTTGCTGGGTACATAAAATAATCTTATGTACAAATTTTCTTACAAAAACGTTATATTTTGATAGTTTTTCCATTTTCCACCTTTCAGAAATATAACCTTGCAAAAATTACCATCGTCCATGAATTTGATATAATTCGTGATAGCATTGGGTTTTCTAAGCACAGTTTGAACACCATGCCGGAGTACTCGTTCAAGACTACTCATTTCTGCATTGTAATCATTTGTCAATAGCGTGACGATCTTCTTATCTTTCCACGCCAAAATCACATTATTATTTCTATGATAGACTACCAGTGATTTTCCTTTTGAAAGCCGTCGTTTTTTATTGCATCTGGCAATTCTTTTCTATTAGTTAGTATCGTCCCAGTCAAATGACGCTTCAATTTATGTAATTCATTGGCTGAAAAGTAATTGGTGTAATACCGCCTTTCTATCAGTTAGAGGTAACGAAATCTAACATAAATATTGTAGCGTCCTGTTGCGCGAAACGTCGTGGCGACCGAGAGTCGCCTCTCGTCCGCAAAGGGTTAAATCTTGCGAATGTTTCTTGTGAAATAAAAATTTAATACGAGATCGATTAGAATAAGGGATCGATTCATATGTATATATGATCATTTAAAACTTGTTACATGGATGAAATCGAATGTATTCTGGATTCTTTAAGACTCGACATACGATACAGCAAGCAAATTTGACGGTCACTTAACATTCATGGTACTTGGGTTTCTCTGTAGTTTCCGTACCAAAGGCCAAAAGTAAAAGTACGCCGACGAAGTTGTCGGGGAAAATAATAAATTGTATTCGGTATCGATTATCTCACGATATACGTGTCCGATGGAACGGGGAAAGTTCAGAATCTCCCGAACGGTGTGGAACCAGCCGTAGCTTATCCCGACCCACCAAACCCCGTGCAACCCTTTTCTTCTTGTACACGTATATACGGGAAAGCCTCGATTATCCGACGTAACTGGCTGATAGGATGTTCGGGTAATTGAATTTTTCAAATCATCCGAAGTTCTTCGCAACGTTCCTCGGTTCGTGTAACTGCTCCTTAAAGTACGCGTATGTGAATCCTATTCACGCGGATAATATTCCTAAATGTTGTTATTAGGGTAAAATGAGCATTTAAATAAAAAGTCCACAGAAAGTGCATAATAATTTATTTTATAATAGTATGCCATAGCTTGAAATATACCAAAATGCAACTTGTCTATTTTGTAAAACACGTAATGATAATTCGACGAATGACACGGGCCTATGCCATCTGGCAATTATCTTCAAACTTATTTACTGGCGTAAATTAATACTTTAACTAAAGAACCTCTTTTCTACTCCGTACCTGTGATGATAGTATAGTGCGGTAATTCTAGTAACATAACACGCGGTACTTGTCCCTTTCTCAATACCCATGCTTCCAAATTTTTGCTTTCCTACACCACCACTCAGCTCTTTAGGAAAATTCCCTTTACCACTATTCAGACTTACAACACAGCATAGCACACACCACATCAAATAAATTACTTTTAACACATTGACTGCCACAGTGGTCACCGGTGACCGGCGCAAAATATTTTACTAAAAATACAAAAAATTCGCAATGGAGCCTACTTCCAATTTTGTGAAAGCAATTGATATTGGAAAGGGGCTTCAATACTTTGGCTTCTAAAAAACTCTGCGTTACCTTCATTTTGCACGATTTAATCATACTCTGCAATATTTCATTGCATCGCGGTTATAACATAGTAAAATACGCGGTGACCGGTGCAAAAGATTTTAGTATAAATGCAAAAAATCGCAATAAAGCCTGTTTGCAATCTTGTAAAGCAGTTGATATCGGAACGGTGCTTCGATATTTTGGCTTTTAGCAACTCTACGTTACTTTTATTTTACGCGATTGAATTATACTCTGTAGTATTTCATCGCATCGCGGTTCTAACATAGCAAAATACGTTTGAGCAAAATATGCAAAAGATTGCACTAAAAATGCAAAAAATTTGCCTTGAAGCCTATTTGCAATCTTGTAGAAGCAATTGATATTGAAAAGGGGCTTCAATACTTTGGCTTCTAAAAAATTCTGCGTTACCTTCATTTTGCACGATTTAATCATACTCTGCAGTATTTCATTGCATCGCGGTTCTAAAGTAGCAAAATACGCTTGGCAATCAACGTGTTAAACAGCATTCACACAAGTAGTAATTTTATCTCAAAAAACGACTAGCATACGAGATCGCGATTAGTGAGATACATAAACTCATCTCCCTCATATGTTCGACCCATACGTCCGAACCATTGATTCCCGTCGACACATGTCAAATTCATCAAGAGTGTCATCCACAACACCTATAAAACTATCAACCCCACTGAAACAAAAATATCGCTGCACGCGACGCACCTGCAATTTTCAAGATTACGCGGAAAAAAACGATTTAACAAAAATGATTTTGCACGATTTAATCATACTCTGCAGTATTTCATCGCATCGCGGTTCTAAAGTAGCAAAATACACTTGGCAATCAACGTGTTAAACAGCATTCACACAATTGTAATTTTATCTCAAAAAACGACTAGCATACGAGATCGCGATTAGTGAGATACATAAACTCATCTCCCTCATATGTTCGACCCATACGTCCGAACCATTGATTCCCGTCGACACATGTCAAATTCATCAAGAGTGTCATCCACAACACCTATAAAACTATCAACCCCACTGAAACAAAAATATCGCTGCACGCGACGCACCTGCAATTTTCAAGATTACGCGGAAAAAAGCGATTTAACAAAAATGATTTTGCACGATTTAATCATACTCTACAGTATTTCATCGCATCGCGGTTCTAAATAGCAAAATACGTTTGGCAATCAACGTGTTAAACAGCATTCACACAAGTAGTAATTTTATCTCAAAAAACGACTAGCATACGAGATCGCGATTAGTGAGATACATAAACTCATCACCCTCATATGTACGCCCCAAACGTCCGAACCATTGATTCCCGTCGACACATGTCAAATTCATCAAGAGTGTCATCCACAACACGTATAAAACTATAAACCCCACTGAAACAAAAATATCGCTGCACGCGACGCACCTGCAATTTTTAAGATTACGCGGAAAAAAGCGATTTAACAAAAATGATGTGTCACGAAACGTTCAATGCCAGATCAGCGCATCGCGCAATTATCGCTCGCAGCTTAATGGCTGTCGAGAGGTTGACGTGCATGGATTGGCATCGGTCGGCAAACTATGAAATTTCGGCTTTCTGTTGGATAATGACAACGCGTGTGTCCCCCGCCGTTTTCGCCCACGGCTTTTTCATTAGGCGAGCCTCATTGAGCGGCGATTTTAATTCACGTCGGGTCGGTAAGTGCCATTTTCCCGTAACCTGTCAAAACGATATCGACATGCGCCCCCGCCCCGCCGGCGTATTGAAGTTTTCCGTTCTAGTTGACATAAAGGCTTGCCTCTGTCCCGTTCTCCCGCTGCGCACGGCTTAGGAAATTTGATCACGTGTGCTGGGTGTCGGAACGACCGGTGCTGTCTGCATACAAACCATCTTCGCACTCCATACGGGGCGGCTCCTGCTGCCTAAGAGCCATTATTACCTGTCCTTTGAAAACAAACTGCTCGATCACTTTTCCCTACGCGCGCCTCGCACCCTGCAAACCAGATCGTGGCGCTATTTCGGTTATTTGGAGTAAACGCGACGTCAGATAATCACGCGAGTAGGTGACTGTTCGAATATTCCGAGACATTGTAATTGGGTTACGAGCGTGGGTGTGTTGCTTTGTAAGACAGCGAAACATTGTGTTGGGTTTGTTTGTCAGATGCAGGATTGCAGGAGGAAAGAAATTTCACGGCTGCACGGCTGCTTGCAAATTGCCAACTTCTTTGCGTAAGGTGAAATTAACACCTGCCATTTGTAAAATGCATATGTGCCCGTTTGGGATTTGTAATTTATTTTTGTTGAATATATATTTGTGTTTTTTCGGCTCTATCAGGTGTTTCCGTCGTACACAAATATGTCAGCATCGGTTAGAGGCATGGTTTCAACTGAACGCATATATGCGGCGCTCGTCCGCAAAAGGTTTATTATGAGAGTGACGTCATTTTGTTTTGCGGCCGTCATTTGTTTACGACATAAACGAGATTGTTGCGGTATTCGGGTTGTTTCGAATAAATGCGGCGTCAGATAATCACGCGAATAGGTGACTGTTCCAATATTCCGAGGCGTCGTAATTGTTTTACGAGCGTGGGTGTATTGCGTTGTAAGTCGGCGAAATATTGGGTTGGGTTCGTTTGTCAAATGCAGGATTGCGGGAGTAAAGAAATTCGTGGGCTTCAAACTTCTTTGCGTAGTATGAAATTAATTTTTGTTAAATGCATATTTGTGTCTTTCGGCTTCATCAGCTGTTTCCGCCGGACACAAATATGCTTGCATCGGCAATAGGCATGGTTTAAGTTGAACGCATATATGCGGCGCTCGTCCGCAAAAGGTTTATTATGGGAGTGAAGTCATTTTTTTGCAGCGGTCATTTGTTTACGACATAAACGAGATCGTTGCGGTATTCGGGTTGTTTCGAATAAATGCGGCGTCAGATAATCACGTGAGTAGATACTTGTTCGAATATTCCGAGGCATCGTAATTGTTTTACGAGCGTGAGTGTATTCCGTTGTTAGTCGGCGAAACTTTGTATTGAATTCGTTTGTCAGATGCAGGATTGTAGGTGGATAGAAATTCGTGGACTTCACGGCTGCACGCGAACTTCAAACTTCTTTGCGTAGTGTGAAATTAATTTTTGTTGAATGCCTATTTGTCTCTTTCGACTCCATCACGTGTTTCCGCCAGACACAAATATGCCCGCATCGGCTACAAGCATGGTTTAGGCTGAGCGCATATATGCAGCGCTCGTCCGCAAAGGTTTATTATGGGAGTGAAGTCATTTTTTTGCGACGGTCATTTGTTTACGAGATAAACGAGATCGTTGTAGTATTCGGGTTGTTTCGAATAAATGCGGCGTCAGATAATCACGTGAGTAGATACTTGTTCGAATATTCCGAGACATTGTAATTGTTTTACGAGCGTGAGTGTATTGCGTTGTTAGTCGGCGAAACTTTGTATTGAATTCGTTTGTCAGATGCAGGATTGTAGGAGGATAGAAATTCGTGGACTTCACGGCTGCACGCGAACTTCAAACTTCTTTGCGTAGTGTGAAATTAATTTTTGTTGAATGCCTATTTGTCTCTTTCGACTCCATCACGTGTTTCCGCCAGACACAAATATGCCCGCATCGGCTACAAGCATGGTTTAGGCTGAGCGCATATATGCAGCGCTCGTCCGCAAAGGTTTATTATGGGAATGAAGTCATTTTTTTGCGACGGTCATTTGTTTACGAGATAAACGAGATCGTTGTAGTATTCTGGTTGTTTCGAATAAATGCGGCGTCAGATAATCACGTGAGTAGATACTTGTTCGAATATTCCGAGGCATCGTAATTGTTTTACGAGCGTGAGTGTATTGCGTTGTTAGTCGGCGAAACTTTGTATTGAATTCGTTTGTCAGATGCAGGATTGTAGGAGGATAGAAATTCGTGGACTTCACGGCTGCACGCGAACTTCAAACTTCTTTGCGTAGTGTGAAATTAATTTTTGTTGAATGCCTATTTGTCTCTTTCGACTCCATCACGTGTTTCCGCCAGACACAAATATGCCCGCATCGGTTACAAGCATGCTTTAGGCTGATCGCATATATGCGGCGCGCGTCCGCAAAAGTTTATTATGGAAGTGGTCTTTTTCTTTGCGGCGGTCATTTGTTTACGGCACAAACAAGATCGTTGCGGTATTCTGGTTGTTTCGAATAAACGCGACGGCAGATAATCACGCGAGTAGGTGACTGTTTCAATATTCCGAGGCGTCGCAATTGCTTTACGAGCGTGGATGTATTGAGTTGTAGGTCGGCGAAACATTGTGTTAGGTTTGTTTGTCCGATGCAGGATTGCAGGAGGAAAGAAATTCGAGGGCTTCACAGCTACTCGCGAACTTCAAACTTCTTTGCGTAGTGTGAAATTAATTTTTGTTGAATGCATATTTGTGTCTTTCGGCTCCATCGGATGTTTCCGCCGGACACAAATATGCCTGCATCGGCTACAAGCATGGTTTAGGCTGAGCGCATATATGCAGCGCTCGTCCGCAAAGGTTTATTATGGGAGTGAAGTCATTTTTTTGCGACGGTCATTTGTTTACGAGATAAACGAGATCGTTGTAGTATTCGGGTTGTTTCGAATAAATGCGGCGTCAGATAATCACGTGAGTAGATACTTGTTCGAATATTCCGAGGCATCGTAATTGTTTTACGAGCGTGAGTGTATTGCGTTGTTAGTCGGCGAAACTTTGTATTGAATTCGTTTGTCAGATGCAGGATTGTAGGAGGATAGAAATTCGTGGACTTCACGGCTGCACGCGAACTTCAAACTTCTTTGCGTAGTGTGAAATTAATTTTTGTTGAATGCCTATTTGTCTCTTTCGACTCCATCACGTGTTTCCGCCAGACACAAATATGCCCGCATCGGTTACAAGCATGCTTTAGGCTGATCGCATATATGCGGCGCGCGTCCGCAAAAGTTTATTATGGAAGTGGTCTTTTTCTTTGCGGCGGTCATTTGTTTACGGCACAAACAAGATCGTTGCGGTATTCTGGTTGTTTCGAATAAATGCGGCGTCAGATAATCACGCGAGTTAGATACCTGTTCGAATATTCCAAGGCGTCGTAATTGTTTTACGAGCGTATGAACCTCGCGAGCGTGGGTGTATTACGTTGTAACTCAACGAAACATTGTGTTGGGTTCGTTCGCCAGACGCACGATTGTGGTAACAAATTCGCGGTTGCTCGCGAATTACAAACTTCTTTGTTGCATAAAGTTAATTACGGGAGTGGGGTGAAGTCGTTTCTTTTACGTCGGTCAATTGTTTACGTCCCACGGCGCGCCGGTGTTTTCTAATGCGACGACGTCGGCGGAATTTCAAATGGCCGCCGCGCCTTATCGCCTTAAAAGACCGAAGCTCACCGCAGAAGTTCGGCCGCGACCATTTGACTTTTGAATAAATTTGAAGTTTCAGTCGCGCGCGGAAATGCGGCGTAATGAGGGGAAGCGCGAGGCGTGAGAACGAGATGCGCGTCGCTGGCAGTGAAAAGAATTCAGCGCGACGAACGTAGTAACTACCGCTCGACTTCTGGCGTTTTCGTAGATTTCGGTTCCCGACTCCGTATCGACATTCCGCCGACAGCGAATGCGGGTCACTGGCGAAGAGCGAGAGATGATGGGATCGAGTTAGAGATCGAGTGGAATTTCGAATTTCATTTTAACCAACATTTCAACCCCCGAGGGGATCTCGAAAATATCTGTACGTGTCGTGAAAATACTCCGGCTGACCGCTTTATCCCTTCCTATTTTTCTAAGAATTTTAACCTACCCCCGGCTCCCCGTAATAACGCATCGCTCGAATAGCACTCGAATAAAGAACGGTTTACTATCGTACGCCTTCCGTTTCATTCAATTTTTTGTTATTTCAAGAATGGCGCAGCGGGGCAGACCAAACATTACGAGCGTCGACATTATGAAACTTAAAATCGCCCCGGTTTTTATACTCGGCAGACGTTCGCCGCGTGTTCGCAAAATTGCCTTCCGGCACGGGACAGATTTGTCTTGCTCCGGTTCGGAGGTAGTCGGTATCTGGGCGGGGAAGTTCGATCATAAAGCATACTCTCGCGGGCGGCGGACGGGGCAAGAAGAGGAGATAGTGCGAGGGGCAAAACGTTTATAGCGATTTTACGATGAAGACCGGAAAAGCCCACATTACGAGCTTACACTGCATCGAGCGTCTTCGCGTACACCCTCAGTCATACGTTCGAAACACCCACCGGTCTTTATACAAGTTTTGCTAACATTTTACTATCAGCGTCATTACGATAGTCGATCTTATCCTCTGCGTTCTGTAAATGCGGGGCGGTTTCCTACCGCAGGGTTAACACTAGATTTACCGGCCCGTCAATTTGACGGATTTCAAACTTTGAAATGAAACACGCAAAAAACCATGAAATAATCTTAACTGCTTTGCATCGTTAATTCATAATTTCATTGAAAGAATTTATACATAGAGTTATTATTTCTTTAACACGTTAATGTTTTAATGCCATGTTTTCCCGCAAAAATTATATTTGGCGGCTCGGGCCATTGTGTGGCATTTTTCAAAACAGTAAACTATCGGGCGGCGCGGGTCTGGCGGTACGCATTCGATTGTATTCTGAATTATTAGATTATTAAACCCTGAGAATTCAAATAATGAAAATTTAACGTTTGTTCAATAAAAACATTTATTTTTAATAATAATCATAATCAATAATTTATCAGAAACATAAGTTTTGTTCAATAACATAAACACAATATTATACAAAGTATTATATATAGTAGTAGTATATATTAAATACATAGTATTTGGTCTATTCGAATCAGCTAGTGGGTATTAGGGCGCAAGCATTGAACAGTATAATTTGGTGCCGCGCCGCCCCATGGGACGGACCCCGAATATCCGCGCCGGCGTCAACGTGTTAAGCTTTCTAAATTTTGAAATTTGTATGTGGTGTACCTATCTCTACGAAACCCGTCAAATTGCCGGGTTAGCTGATTACGTCAGCAATCCTTATATATTTGCTTCGTTTGTAAAATTATTCCTCCAATAGTAAATATAAGAGTGAAAGAAAAGTCTAAGATGCCCCCAACTCATTATCTCAATAGCGCTTCGATAATGTGACAAAGCGAATTGTGTAGCCCGGGTGTCATGTTACTTCGTATTGAACGAACTCGCTTACCAGAGTGATCCTCGCGTCATTCAAAACTCAAAGCATGCAGCAGACTAAATGTTGTATCAAAAAGATATTCGGAAAAAAATCTTGACTTATCAATATTTTATTTTTACGTGAAGCCTGATATTGTTCAACAACTTATGAAATGTTGTACCTACCCCAAGGTAATTTCATCACATTGAAACATGCACCAGTCATTTTGACTGGTACTGGTATAAGTGTGAATAACAAAAAATATGTTTGCTACGAATACATATAAAATAATATAAAGTTCATAAAACGGATTCTTTAGTTATGGCTACAAAAGTCATTGTATCATTTCGGAAAGAAAACGTTACATGCAGTAGGAATTTTGAACTGAAACTGCAAGACTTCTGAAGTCAGAATGACTGGTCTGGTAAATCTAGTGTTAATGGAACTATTGGAACCGATGTGTCAGAACGTATGAACGTCACGAACTAATTTCACGCTTGCGTATTGAATGGAAAGTAGCAGAGAGCTATCCACTAAGTAATTATACTGAAGGGAATTCTCGGTAGTCTATTACTTGTGTCGACTGCGTGACTGTGTAGTTACGTCTGGACTGTCGAGTCTTGTTTCGAATTGTGTCTTGACTGTTTCACGTTTTGGTTAAGAATATCCTGTGGGAGAACCGCGAAGCTCTTGCATCGAGTCGGTCAAGAAAAGGACGTATGCAGTTTATGTCAGTTACGGGACGCAACAGTCTCTTTTACTAGAACTCGTAGCCGTTATTCTTTTTCTTTACGTGACGCGGCCAAACGACAATGACACCATAAAGACGCCTGCGCTGCATTCATATTCAAGCGCCTCTCGGTTTGCAGCGCAGCGTATTTTATAAATGGGAAATAATTACACGCGACCGTCCAACAAATTTTCGCTACTTGTCTTTAAATAAGTACACCCTTCCTCATCGTCTGCCCTTCGATCGCTCGTCATTGCGTATTTTTATTCCAATTTTCAATTTATGTCCGGCCGAAGCGTTCGCTGGGGACGAAACACTTTTCGGTAGTGTCAATGCTATGGATTAATTATTTTGCGCAACTAAGTTCTAATGTTATTGAAATAAACATTAGAATAAATAATACAAGATTAACTAATACCAAATTAAATAATGCAAGAAAATTATTTGATAAAGAACGCATCTGTATTCATCACGTGCATTGATAATTGCGGCTGCAATAAGTAAGAAATCGAAACGACTGCGGACGCATATATGCGCCCATAGTCGACACCGATAGATTTCGGTGGACGCATATAGGCGTCCATAATCGACATCGATGGAATTTGGCGGACGCATATATGCTTGCATACCAGTCACGGGGTTAAATAAAAACACGGTGCCTTTGCAATGCACCCAGTATTTTGTACACTTTTCCTTATGGCCTGCCGTTCGATCGCTCGTCGTCGCGTACTTTTATTACAATTTCCAATTTACGTCCGGTCAAAGCGCTCGCGGATTAAATTCTAATGATAATTCTTCATTTACGCCAAATTAAATAATGCAAGAAAATGATTTAATAAAGAACGCATCTTTATCCATATCGTGCATTGATAATTGCGGCTGCAATAGGTAAGAAATCGAATTCGGCCGACGTATATATGCTTGCATACCAGTCATAGGGTTAAATAAAAGCACGATGCCTCTGCAATACACCCAATATTTTGTACATCCTTCCTCATCGTCTGCCCTTCGATCGCTTATCACGGTGTGCTTTTATTCCAATTTTCAATTTATGTCCGACCGAAGCGCTCGCGGACGAAATTCTAATGATAATTCTTAATTTATGCCGAATTAAATAATGCAAGAAAATTGTTTGATAAAAACGCATCTGTATTCACATCGTACATTGATAATTGCGGCTACAACAGGTAAGAAATCGAAACGCCTGCAGACGCATATATGCGCCCATAGTCGATACCGACAGATTTCGGCGGACGCATATATGCTTGCATACCAGTCACAGGGTTAAATAACAACACGATGCCCCTGCATACCCAATATTTTGTACATCCTTCCCCATTCGTCTGCCCTTCGATCGCTCGTCACGGTGTGCTTTTATTCCAATTTTCAATTTATGTCCGGTCGAAGCGCTCGCGGACGAAATTCTAATGATAATTCTTCATTTACGCCAAATTAAATAGTGCAAGAAAATTATTTGATAAAGAACGCATCTGTATTCATATCGTACATTGATAATTGCGGCTGCAATAGGTAAGAAATCGAATTCGGCCGACGTATATATGCTTGCATACAAGTCACAATGTTAAATAAGAACACGATGCCTCTGCAATACACCCAATATTTTGTACATCCTTCCCGATTCGTCTGCCCTTCGATCGCTCGTCATCGCGTACTTTTATTCCAGCCTCTTCGTCCTGCAACCCCTTCACTTCGTCTTTCCCCCTTTCTCGGAATCTCTCGCGGGCTCGTTTGAAGACGGAGTCGCGGAAGGGTAGAAAAAAGCGAAATTCTCCCGGAGCGGGTCTTTGAAGACACAAGAGGCAGAGTGCGGGACTGAGAGACTGGGAGGGTTGCTTTCCGCACTCTCCCTTCCGGGACAACTTCAAAGTTTGACGAGGGCACCGCGAAGTTTCAAATTAATTCTCAAGTACGCTGCCACGTATCCGATGACGTCGGTAGTGTATATGCGCGTGCTCCCCTTCCTACGTGTAGCTCCTGTATCTCTTTATGCCGAGAGTGGCAGCAGGGACCAGGGGTTGGAAACGAACCGATAGAGAAAGCGATGGAAGAAGATCGACACTCACTTTTGCAGTTACGTTTTCGCGCAGTTGATTTGCATGAAAAATGATGGGCGTGCTTGCAGAAAAAAAGTTTCGCGGACAGCTAATTTCGTGGCGTCGAGAAATCAAACGTAATGGGATAACTAAGGGCAAAAGACGTTGGACAGTTTCTTAACGGGTATCAAAAGGTCAACGTACACTTCCCCGCGAAGAAAATGTGACATTTTATACATTGACACAGATACTGTTGCGAATTCTTGTATCAACAAAATGAACGGTTGGCGAAACAGTGAAACAAAATGATGTCAGTTATTCTGGAGATAATGAGTAGTTTTGAATGATGTCTATAGCCATTGGTAGTATAGAATGTAGTAAATATATTATAACATATATGCCGTTGGGTTAATGAGTAAATTAGTCCGAATTGATGCAATTGAAACGTCTTAACACTTAACCAAACATGCACGTGGTCATATATATATGTGTATACGCAAATTTACAATACTCGCTAACAAACACCCAGCAGGCAATAGTTGTGCAAGATTAACTTAGTGCACGATGTTCCGGAAACCACAATATATATACAGGATATTTACAGTTTGGAATTTATATGATATACAAAATACTGTCTAGTAAATATATTTTGTGTTTGTCTTGAGTTTGATTGTTCTGAGGCTTAGTATCGTTTCGACTGCTGTGAGTCTATTACTCTCTGCCTCCGAGCACTATTACTCTCTGCCTTTCGGTTACGTTCGGTTTATAAACTGGTCGTAGTGTAGTAGTATTACTAAAAATCTGTATAAACTATGTTGTGATTGGTAATAGTTGAGAAAGTACCCTATGATTTATTATGAAATTTATTTAATTTGTATTTATTACAAGATTGTATTACTAATGCATTTTTGTATTTCTTATCAAAAAATTTTAATGAATTTTATTGAAACACGGTAAACATAAAAACGGTTGTCCTTTGCATGTATCACAAAATGTGGCAACTTGTTTAGTCATTTTTCTAATCATTGCTCTACCCGATTGAATCGCATTTCTAAAATGTATGTGTTACTTTGTCATAAGCTAAGCAGAACCTCGGCAGCAAACCGATTTCAATGAAATCTTATCTATCGGGCCAAACAATAAACAAGTCAAAGCATACTTGGCGCATAATGTGTTGAATGAATGCCCGTAAGCATTTCTTTTTAAACGTAAACATATCTACATACCTGTATCTAGTAAATTTTACATCTGTTAGTAGTGCATTACTATACCACAATACGAACGCTTCTATTAACACATTGTTGACCGGTCACGAGTTAACTCGTGTTTGCATTTGCGTCGGCTATTTTAATTTTTGAAACGTAGGGCAATATAGAATATAGCAAAATTTTGTTCATTGTGGTCAATACCTTCCGGCTTTATTATAAAAAAGTACTCTTTTCTTGGCACTGAGGCTTTTATTACAATTCTAGTATTAGAAAGTGTCAAGAACGACGGAACGTGACGGTGAAGCATTTTTCAATCAATTATACGTGAATGCTTTATATAGTTGCCCGAGTGATTTTTAAATAAGTTATAGTCAATTTGGAAAATGATTATTGAAAATGAAATAACAAGGGCATAATCTAGCTCTTTAAAAGGAAAGCGCAACGAAACAAGATATATGTGTAAAACCTCTTGTCTACATCTACGCGTAAATGATTGCTGTACAGTTAATCGTATGAAAAAATATTAGAAGTTACAAAAAATTTACGTCCAAAGTTCAATTTGAATTCATTATGCACGAACAAACTTTACTGAAGGTTATTTATATCGTTTCACTTCCATGTTCACTTACAAAATAATAGCCGGTGACTTGAGATAGCTTTTGCCGAAAATTGCCGGTCAACAATGTGTTAAATATACGCGTGGCACTCAACGTGTTCAGCAATAAGATTGAGCGTGGACGTTGATTACTTTTTCGGGGTCTCTTGAAATACGGCGGACAATGGGAAACTACAGTCAGTGTTGGCTAACGGTGGCCGATGAGCTGGAGGTGAAGAATCCGGGTTTCGGTCTTTCCAACGAACAACAGTCACATCGCCATAATGCGCGCTCCGAATTATTTTCATGCAGCACCCGCAAAGCGCAGCGCTAATAGTTTAACCCGGCGGAGGAGCCCGCGTCGAAACATCGTTGCAACTCGTTACGTGGCGAAGAGGCAATTCCCACGAGCGGCGGAGAGCGCACGATAGATTTCCGGGGCGTTTAAAACTTTCGCCGTCCGTAATTTGCCGCAAATCCGATGTTACGAAGTGTTCCGCGCCCGCCGCTTCTGCAGCGGAACGATGATCGCCGCTCAAACATAATTCTGCCGTGAAAATCTCGAGCTATGGCGCGCGGGACAAGGAGGGCGCGAAAGGCTTTGAATCTTTAAATCGCTTCCGTGTGCCTCGGCCCCCTTCCTCGAAGGCGGATTATTCGATTGTGACTTATTCCCAAGGACCCGTCGACGTTCGCCGCCTCCCGGAACTCTTCACGGCGCCGCTGTATGATTATTCAAATGCCGCGGGATCATGAATTTTCAATTCGATGGCGCGCACCGCGGATTTGCACTCTAATTAAGTCGCGCGAATCCTCCCTCTTTAATGGCCGGCGACTCGAGCAAATGTCGCGACTCGTGGCTTTCCCCCTTGATCCCTTCCGACCCAGTCCCTTCTAGGTATCAACGCAAATTACGAGCTTTCGACGGCCGAGAGCAAAGTTTCGGGGATAATGTTCACCGCGCGATGCTTCAAGGAGATTTTAATATGCGTTCGCTACTTTTGGTCTGCGTAAGTACGCTTTCGAGTCATGTGGCCTGGCAGGGTGATATTTGTTAATGAAGTTCGGCTGCGCGAATTATGTGCCGCGAAATGTTGTGACGCGGCACTGTAGGGTTTACGCCTTTCTTAACCCTTTCGCTACGGGAGCCCTGTCCGCCGAAGTACCGTCACTGAACGGAAACTCGCGCCGGAAATATGCACAGTGCGCGTGGTTTCTGCATATGTGTTGTTTTAAGTGCTAAATAGGAACTGTGCTGAATAAAACAATCATTGCTCTAATGTAATAAGTATATTTACATTTTTAATATGAAAACACTTCCAAAATTTTTAAAATGCAAAATACAAAACCCTAACCTGAAAAGTCTAATTTTTAAGAGTTAAAAATTATACATTAAGCCGATCTATTCCTAATTCTTGTAAAAACCAAATATGTGAAATTGTTTACTGCCGAATGGATTTTTTATATTGATAGAATATAATTGATAGAATATTCGGTATAAAACAGTAAACGATCGCTCTGATGTTTGTAGTTTATTGCGTAATACGTTTGGATGTGGTTTCAACAAAGAGCAGTTATAATATAAGCAATAAAATCAACGGAAAATGCTCTGCCGATAACGAAAAATGTTGCCATCGACTATAAATGGCACTTGTACAGATTATTTCGATGCCGCATATATGCGGCGCTCGTACCTAGAAGTCGTGGCGTGGATGCCGCGTATATGCGGCGCTCGTACACACAGCTCGTCGAGTGGATGCCGCATATATGCGGCGCTCGGCGCGAAAGGGTTAATGTCGTTTAAGTCTTTGCAAGTATTTCGTAGAAGCGTTTTATGCAATATTGTATACGTGTGTTAGCGGAAAATAAATTTGCGACGAAATTTAAAGGGGTCTTAGGTGATTGTCCGGCACGGAAGTAATTAAAATCAAAGTATCATAATCAAAATACCTGTGATGCGCACCTGTCACGTGAGGCCTCCTTCGCTACGGATTTTTGTTTGGAAAAGGGAAGGGGAATGAAGGGGTGGTAGAGTGTTGCATTCCCTGGAACCTGGGCATTCCATCGGAGAATTGTAAAGAGATCGGACGTATTATTATAAAATAAAGATTTCCCAATTGATTGCTTCGCTTAATTCTAGCATACGCGTGTTAGCGGAAAATAAACTTGCTGCGAAATTCAAAGGGGTCTTAGGTTATTGTCCGGCACGAAAGTAGTCATTGTTGTGCGGAATGCGATGAGTCAGAATCAAAATGCCTACGGATATAATCAAAATAATCACTACGGATTTTTGTTTGGAAAATGGAAGGGGAATGTAGGGGTGGTAGAGGGGCATTCCACCGGAGAATTGTAAAGATCTTGGACGTATGATTGTAAAATTAACACATTGCGTACGGGTCACGAAATTTCTCGTTTTAACGTTAATCGGTACGTTGCTAAAGTAATGAAGCCTTGCAGCAATTTTTGATAGTATAATTATGAAGTGAATAAATGTTAAAATGTTGAAAAAGTGCGAACATATCAGTCAATATTAAACAAACCTTGTATGTATTGTACTCAACTTTTTAGGACGCTAAAAAATGTGCGAGGTCTGCATGAGCAGAAACGCCGTACGCAATGTGTTAGGATTTCCAAATTCATTGAAACCTCGATATGCGTTCATTATCTCAACTATTTCTTCGAAATCTGATTTGTGAGGTATATTGATACAATGATTACTCCGTCGAAACATAGTTTCTAGAAATTGTTTAGTACAATAGTCTACGGTGCTGTCGAGAATATTAGACATTTAAGCGTTTATATGTTGGTTGCACTCAAGCGCACAATCGTGTCTAACTGCACTTAATCTTTCGTATCCTTTGAGCCGTGCCTTCCGTGTTTGCTGCGCTGCCCCCGATTCTAGCCGGAAGGTAAAGATTCCACGGTTTTGGAAGTGCATTTTATCATATAGATTCATGAAGTGGGTAGTCGGGCGAAATGAAGTATAGTCTTATCCGATGACTGGGGTTATACGTTGCCATAACTTCGAATATACGCGCAGCATAAACACGATACATTACCCGCGGTAGTATCACGTTGTTATGACAAAGTTCCATTAACCGTAAACGGCTTATTAACATAAGAATAAAAGTGATGTACCGTCTCCGCTCGTGGTCGCAACAAGAAAGTTGACTTTAACATTAGTTATTATCATAGAAACGTTACTTCTGACAAATTTCTTTTAAGTACTAATGGGAGGACCAGAAGTTCAGGTCATCGATTAGTTTCAAATTTTGTGCAGATTTTGTTTAGCCGAAAATATTGCACACGTCTCTTCCCAAAAGTAGAAAAACGTGCCTATTTTGCAAGAAGTCACCGTCAAAGTTATTAATTAACAACTTGATGGTTGGCGTAATATTCTGAATCTGAGAAAACGGTTCTCAGAATTAAGAACATAGTTATTTTAACTACCACTGGGAGGACCAGAAGTTCAGGTCATCGATTAGTTTCAAATTTTGTATAATACACATTTTGTTTAACCGAGAATATTGCATACGTCTCTTCCCAAAAGTAGAAAAACGTGCCTATTTTGCAAGAAGTCACCGTCAAAGTTATTGCTTGAAAACTTGATAGTTGGCGTAATATTCTGAATCTGAGAAAACGGTTCTCAGAATTAAGAACATAGTTATTTTAACTACCACTGGGAGGACCAGAAATTCAGGTCATCGGTTAGTTTCAAATTTTGTGTAGATTTTGTTTAGCCGAAAATATTGCATACGTCTCTTCCCAAAAGTAGCAACACGTGCCTATTTTGCAAGAAGTCAACGTCAAAGTTATTGCTTGAAAACTTGATAGTTGGCGTAATATTCTGAATCTGAGAAAACGGTTCTCAGAATTAAGAACATAGTTATTTTAACTACCACTGGGAGGACCAGAAATTCAGGTCATCGGTTAGGTTCAAATTTTGTACACATTTTGTTTAGCCGAGAATATTGCACACGTCTCTTCCCAAAAGTAGAAAAACGTGCCTATTTTGCAAGAAGTCACCGTCAAAGTTATTGCTTGAAAACTTGATAGTTGGCGTAATATTCTGAATCTGAGAAAACGGTTCTCAGAATTAAGAACATAGTTATTTTAACTACCACTGGGAGGACCAGAAGTTCAGGTCATCGATTAGTTTCAAATTTTGTGTAGATTTTGTTTAGCCGAAAATATTGCATACGTCTCTTCCCAAAAGTAGCATCACGTGCCGATTTTGCAAGAAGTCAACGTCAAAGTTATTGCTTGAAAACTTGATAGTTGGCGTAATATTCTGAATCTGAGAAAACGGTTCTCAGAATTAAGAACATAGTTATTTTAACTACCACTGGGAGGACCAGAAGTTCAGGTTATCGGTTAGTTTCAAATTTTGTACACATTTTGTTTAGCCGAGAATATTGCATATGTCTCTTCCCAAAAGTAGCAACACGTGCCTATTTTGCAAGAAGTCAACGTCAAAGTTAGTATTTAACAACTTGATGGTTGGCGTAATATTCTGAATCTGAGAAAACGGTTCTCAGAATTAATAACATAGTTATTTTAACTACCACTGGGAGGACCAGAAGTTCAGGTCATTGATTAGTTTCAAATTTTGTGCAGATTTTGTTTAGCCGAGAATATTGCACACGTCTCTTCCCAAAAGTAGCAACACGTGCCTATTTTGCAAGAAGTCAACGTCAAAGTTAGTATTTAACAACTTGATAGTTAGCGTAATATTCTGAATCTGAGAAAACGGTTCTCAGAATTAAGAACATAGTTATTTTAACTACCACTGGGAGGACCAGAAGTTCAGGTTATCGGCTAGTTTCAAATTTTGTGCAGATTTTGTTTAGCCGAGAATATTGCATATGTCTCTTCCCAAAAGTAGCAACACGTGCCTATTTTGCAAGAAGTCACCGTCAAAGTTATTAATTAACAACTTGATGGTTGGCGTAATATTCTGAATCTGAGAAAACGGTTCTCAGAATTAAGAACATAGTCCATTAGCAACGGCGTGATTACGAATACTGACGGCATATATCCCTGAAAGAAGCGTGTCAACGGCCATTGCTCATTGACCTTTGTACGTCGTTGGCACAATTTTTCTGGAAAGCGGCGTTAACTGCTTATACAGTCGTAAAAAAAGCGTTACACAAATTGGGGTCGAAATACGCGTAATTGCTAACCGGTTGTTATAAGACGTCGAAATAAATATTAAAATATTTATCATCGGTGCATGTAATCTAATGACCGAACACATGACTCATCATACTTGATGCACACATGTTTGTTACTGTTTACACAACACTTTACAGATTACAATTTTATATAAAATTGCAAATTATCAATACTGATATTGTGGACAGGTCATTTAGGTTGCATCGAAACCATTTCTATTATTAATATACCATAACATGGATAATGCATGGAGACACATGATAGTCAGACCTGACGGCGGGGAACATTCGGTGACCAGAATTTAATGTGTTAATAAACGACACGGGGAAACAGGGCGCCCCTTTGACCGGCGAGGACAATTCCATAAATTTCATGAAACGAGTGTCCGTGGTTCCTGAAACCACGTATGCGCGACCATAATGGCCGGTTTATACGAGGACAACTGGGTTGTTTGATAATTTACGGGACGGTAAGTATCTTCGTGTAAATTATACGGGGACAGTCAAACAAAGCATTTCGAAAGATAATTAACGGTCGCGCCAGAACCTGACATCATTTCTATTTTCGGACAATTGCGCATGTAGACGTAAGTCCGCACTGAAACCTTGAAACAACGTTGAAATACCTTACAATTTGACAACGGTCACGTACCGTACACGTAATCACAATAAAACTTGCTTTCTTGTTTGCCAAACTTGAGCCTTGAAGCAATTTCAAAGTCTCCTTTATGTTAGGAAACTAAAGAGATTTTTTAGATTTTGTGGAATGTAAGGACGAAGGTGAGGTTGTCCTAAGAGATAATAATCGATAGTCTAAGAGAATGTGTATTTCGTCGTAAACACTTAGCCAACTGAATGGGGAGACCTTCCACATTTTCCTTAAGAACGCGTTGCCTTTTATTGGGTCTACATTTTCGCGTGTTATTTAGACAATTATGCGCAAACCGACAGACCTTTTGTGTTTTGTAAAACATAATTTCCAATGAAACTCGTCACATAAATTCAATTAAAGTTAATGGAAAACGTTATCATGTTACAGATATCCTTAGAACTATTATATTAGTCATACAAATTTGAATATATATTTTATATAATTTTCACGTTATCAGCTTCAAAAAAATGGTAAAGTACGTTACATGTCAAGAAAGACATGAAATTTACCCGAATTTACACGAAAAGACATGAACTTCATGTCTTTTCACCAGCTGCACCCAACACAGAATCATTACCAAATATAATTTCGGCGTCAATATAATATTTATACCTACTTTCCGTCTTTCAAGTATTTAGCATCAGTCTCCTATGATTGCTACATGCAAAAAATGCGCGATGATAAGGACACAGTTTTAAATGACGTGCATGTTTGGCTAAGTATTAACAGACTGTCTACAAGATCTGTTGCCACTTTACTTTTTGAATCGCTTCTTCCCATATCCGTGTCCGTCCACTTTCCCGGACAAACTGCCTTTTTTTCTCATACCCCTGCAATGCCAGATCTCCAAATTTTCGCTTTGGTGACCAGCACTGCCGATCACCTACCATCCTCCGTGCATTTGATTCTTCAACTACGAACATCATCGGCCCAAACTTCGAAAGCACTCCAAAAAATGCACAGCCCCCCAGTATTAACACACTGTCTACAGGATACATTGCCAATTTACTTTCTGAATCGCTTCTTCCCATATCCGTGTCCATCCACTTTTCCTGACAAATTCCCTTTTTTTCTCATTCCCCTGCAATGCCAGATCTCCTAATTTTCACCTCGCTTGCCAGTACCGCCGACCACCTACTATCTTCCGTGCATTTGATTCTCCAACTACGAACATCATCAGCCCAACTTCCAAAGCATTCCAAAAAATGCACAGCCCCTCAGTATTAACACACAGTCTAACAAGATCTGTTGCCACTTTACTTTTTAAATCGCTTCTTCCTATATCCGTGTCCGTTCACTTTCTCCGACAAACTCCCTTTTTTTCTCATACCCCTGCAATGCCAGATCTCCTAATTTTCGCCTTGCTTACCAGCACCGCCAACCACCTACCATTCTCCGTGCATTTGATTTTCCAACTATCAACGTTATCAGCCCAACTTCCAAAGCATTCCAAACAATTCACAGCCCCTCAGTATTAACACACATTCTACAGGATCTATTGCAACTTTAGTTTTTGAATCGCTTCTTCCCATATCCGTGTCCGTCCACTTTCCCGGACAAACTGCCTTTTTTTCTCATACCCCTGCAATGCCAGATCTCCAAATTTTTACCTTGCTTACCAGCACCGCCGACCACCTACTATCTTCCGTGCATTTGATTTTCCAACTATCAACGTTATCAGCCCAACTTCCAAAGCATTCCAAAAAATTCACAGCCCCTCAGTATTAACACACAGTCTACAGGATCTATTGCCGATTTACTTCCTGAATTGCTTCTTCCCATATCCCTGTCCGTCCACTTTCCCTGACAAACTCCCTTTTTTTCTCATACCCCTGTAGTGCCAGATCTCCTCATTTTCACCTCGCTTGCCAGTACCGCCGATCACCTACCATTCTCCGTGCATTTGATTTTCCAACTATCAACATTATCAGCCCAACTTCCAAAGCATTCCAAAAAATTCACAACCCCCTAGTATTAATACACTGTCTACAGGATCTATTGCCGATTTATTTCCTGAATTGCTTCTTCCCATATCCCTGTCCGTCCAGTTTCCCCGACAAACTCCCTTTTTTTCTCATACCCCTGTAATGTCAGATCTCCAAATTTTCACCTCGCTTACCAGCACCGCCGATCACCTACCATCCTCCGTGCATTTGATTCTCCAACTACTAACATCATCAGCCCAACTTCCAAAGCATTCCAAAAAATGCACAGCCCCTCAGTATTAACACACAGTCTACAGGATCTATTGCAACTTTACTTTTTGAATCGCTTCTTCCCATATCCGTGTCCGTCCACTTTCTGGGACAAACTCCTTTTTCTTCTCATTCCCCTGCAATGCCAGATCTCCAAATTTTCGCCTTGCTTACCAGCACCGCCGATCACCTACCATTCTCCGTGCATTTGATTTTCCAACTATCAACATTATCAGCCCAACTTCCAAAGCATTCCAAAAAATTCACAACCCCCTAGTATTAATACACTGTCTACAGGATCTATTGCCGATTTATTTCCTGAATTGCTTCTTCCCATATCCCTGTCCGTCCAGTTTCCCCGACAAATTCCCTTTTTTTCTCATACCCCTGCAATGCCAGATCTCCTAATTTTCACCTCGCTTGCCAGTACCGCCGACCACCTACTATCTTCCGTGCATTTGATTCTCCAACTACGAACATCATCAGCCCAACTTCCAAAGCACTCCAAAAAATTCACAACCCCCTAGTATTAATACACTGTCTACAGGATCTATTGCCGATTTATTTCCTGAATTGCTTCTTCCCATATCCCTGTCCGTCCAGTTTCCCCGACAAATTCCCTTTTTTTCTCATACCCCTGCAATGCCCGATCTCCAAATTTTCACCTTGCTTACCAGCACCGCCGACCACCTACTATCTTCCGTGCATTTGATTCTCCAACTACTAACATCATCAGCCCAACTTCCAAAGCATTCCAAAAAATGCACAGCCCCCAAACGTTCCAAATGCCATCTCACAGGGACATAAAACGTGCTCCGACCCACTTCGAAATCGCTCCTCCGGTAGTTTACGCCGGGCACGTGCGTCTTGTAAATGTCTCAACATCCACCGCTCGCTCGTTCGCCGGACGAATTCATTGTTTCCGCACGCAGAAAAAATCCTCCGGCCGATTGGGTCAGTCCCGTAATTGCGTCGTGGCCCCTGAAATTGTTCATTTTCAACGTGGAACTAGTCCGAAAAATTGTTCTGGAAAATACGAGGAATATGCAATAATTTTAGTAACCCTATAACACTATTTCTAATGACAATAAACACTAAAAGTCTTCCTTATGCATGCTGATATCGGCAACGTTTAGCTACGCATGTCGGAATTTTGAGTAAGATTGCGGATTTAGAGCGATGATGCAAATGGATTAACCGAGTTGTTCTTACATCTTTCAGTATCGTTTTTACAAGTTCTGCCCTTCTTCGTCTTGACACGCTTTCCGCAGACACTCGTGATAATAGGGTAATGAGAAAGTTGAACAAAGGCTTAGCGAGTGTCTCAAAAATCAACCAACGCGGTGTATGTACATACTGCATATACCACCGTACCCTCTACCCTATTTTCTCTTTCGTTTCACCACTCAGAGTTACCTTTTTCCTTACTCCCGACTTGTCGTTCTTTTAGTAGGAAACCGACTTCCTCTTCATAAATTCACGACCCCTTTTTACCCTTCACCTTTGTCGCCCCTTTCTCTCGCCGTCTCCACGTTTCTTCGTCGCCTTTCGCCATTCGTGCGTAACGACCCGCACCGACTTAAACCAACCCCTCCCTCTCAATCCGCCAAGACGTTTGGCGAGTACGCGACAAGCGAGAGTGCTTGCAAATTATCGTTTAACAAACGAGCCAGCCGAGTTTTCTTAATCGCCTGTAAAGTCATCCAACGGTTCAAAGTGCCACGACGACTCAGAGACCAAAAAACGTGGAATATCTTATAGAAATGTGTCACCGGGTTCCGAGGATAATTAGTGTTCAGGAATCCAGTGATCGCATGCTATTGATACAGCTGCAGGCCGTGATATATTTGAAGTATCATTCAACCCCTGCGGTTCGCGATATTTGAGCAATTTCGTTCCAGTCGGTCTGCGGTATATTCGGTGTTAGCTAATTTATGCGCAGTAAATTACGTGGGTAGGTACAATTATGAAAATACGAAAAATATTCTTAGACGGATTAATATTAGAATAATTAGAATAACTGAGTATTCGAGTGGCTAGAGTCGGGTTACGATAGAGGAAAGTTCCTATTTGGGTCTAATTCGACAGAGGGTTTGTTGTGATGAAATGTGATGTTGCACGATAATTGACCGGAAAGGGTTAAAACAATAGATACTCTTTCAAATATAGTAGGTACCACTAGATATTTTGTGCCGCATTTTTTTTACTGTGCAAACCCCCAGCATAGCCGAAGATGCAAGTCTTTTTCTAGGACCGAAGAATCGAATAGGGTTAATTAGTCAGTAAAGCAAACATAGCGATTTCTTGCAGTGCCTTCCTTCATCGACTGCAAACATCACATTCGGCCAACTTTACGATTATTGCAGATTAAACATTAAGAGTAATTGTAGCATAAAAACACAACGCACAGAGGATTCATTTAATCCTTCTCTAGACTGAACAATTAATCTTGATAAAGCAACGGTTGGCATAAGAAATAAGGCGTCCATGTGCACACAATTTGAGTTAAGATGTTGCGTCGAGCTTAAAACGTCCAACACATTTCTGTCCCCGACAAAGGTGCATGCACCTTACGTACTTCCTTGAGAAACGAGGTCAACGCGATGCAACGATAAGGGCTTAATGTGCCGCGGTAAAACGGATACGATAATGGTGGAAGGTATACACAGCGTAAGATATCTTTAAACACAACGAACGCCGAGAAATTCGAAAATGCACGCGAAAGGACCCGGCGAAATAGAACTTCTTGCGGTTCGTCGCAATCTGCTGGTAGCGCAAAGTGTCCTTTCAAACAACAGCCGACGCAAGTACACGAATAACTATCAAGTCAAACCCATTGCAAAAGTCTGGGGTCACAGTGAAGAATGCAACGCTCCTCAGAAAAAGCCAACATTATGCTCTGACCCATACTCCCGAAACTTTTATCGCATCTATTCGTTCGCGCGTGTTAGAATTAAGAGAAGCAATCAGTTGGGAAATCTTTATTTTACAATAATACGTCCGATCTCTTTACAATTCTCCGGTGGAATGCCCAGGTTCCAGGGAATGCAACACTTTACCACCCCTTCATTCCCCTTTCCTTTTCCAAACAAAAATTCGTAGCGAAGGAGGTCTCTCGCGACAGGTGCGCATCACAGGTATTTTATTATAACTCATCGCATTCCGTCCAACAATGTTTACTTCAGTGCCGGACATCACCTAAGACCCCGTTGAATTTCGCCGCAAATTTGTTTTCCGCTAACACGCGTGTTAAAATCAAGAGAAGCAATAAATTGCGAAATCTTTATTTTACGATAATAGGTCCAGTCTCTTTACAATTCTCCGGTGGAATGCCCAGGTTCCAGGGAATGCAACCCTCTACCACCCCTCCATTCCCCTTCCCTTTTCCAAACAAAAATCCGTAGTGATTATTTTGATTATATCCGTAGGTATTTTGATTATGACTTATCGCATTCCACACAACAATGACTGCTTCAGTGCCGGCCAATCACCTAGGACCCCTTTGAAATTCGCCGCAAATTTATTTTCCGCCAACACGCGTACGAAAAGTAGGTGACCAGGTCCCCACTGTCGAACCCACCCCTCGCGCACATTTCAAAATCCATACATAAATCGACATCGCCGCGGCGTTTTATTAAAGCCGTATGACAACGTACTTAGACTTTCATATCGAGTTCCTTCTCTCGCGTCTCATATCGCCCGTAATACTTACCATCCGGCGCTCTTCTTCCCCAACAGCCTCTGTCTCTCTCCGCGTGCATGCCTTCACGACACGCTCGCGTTCGGGGCACCTAAAAGGATCCGTGAAGAAGCTTCCGTAAAGGTACGGGTAGCGTCCAAAGGAACGCCGGCTCTAAGCTCTAAAGCTCGGTGCCATTCTTCACCGTTGGTATACGGAGCTAAAAGAAGGATTTCCGCTTTCCCTCCCCGCCCGGCCGATCCCGCGCGGATCTCCCCCGTCCGTCGGAAAAACGGAAGGGACTGGAAATCACATGGTTGAATCTACGTAACTCGAGACGTATTCCGCTCTCTTCCCGTCCCGTCTCTTATTCTCCCGCGGACCATCCCCGCGCCTCGTCGTTTTATCCTTCATACCCCCCCAGACTCCGAAGGTCTCTTTGCCGCGCGCAGAATTTTCAGCGCAGCGAGAAAGCTCCTGAGTCGATTTCAATCGAACGTTGCCAGGCTGGAGGGCGGAAAGGTGAAAGCCCGTGTACACTTATTTCTGCGCTTTCCGGGACGCATGAAAGGCTCTTGCCGCATCTGCGTCCGTGCAAATACGGGGCTGTAGTCTCTGGGCGGACACTGTTGTCCGGCGGGATTTCGACTCGCGGGACTTCGGATGATCGTTTCAACGGGGTCGTGTAATCGCACGGTGCGTTCTCTCGATGCATGTTCGGCGGGGTATTTGTATACTGATGTTCCGGGTGATAGCGGAATGGGAATGGAATCGGTTTTTCTGCTTGCACCCGCGTTCTACGACATGTCGACGTGGTGTTGTGTAATGGATACGTTTTTGAAGACTGATTCAGATGATTGTTCAAATGATGATGTCTAGTCATGCGGTGTAGCATCTCGATACACATTTGATGAGATATCTGTATACTGATATTTGTATAATGCTGATATTCCGGATAATGTCGACGTGGTGTTGGAATGGTTTTTGAATGGAATCGGATGATTTTCTGCTTTTAGCGTGCACCTCTCCATACACGTTTGGTGATGTATTTGTATACGTTCTACGACATGTCGACGTGGTGTTGAGTAATAGATACGTTTTTGAAGATATTGTAGTAGATTCAAATGATTGTTCGAATGATGATGTCTAGTCATACGGTGCGTTCTTTCGATGCATGTTTGATGAGATATTTTTATGCTGATGTTCCGGGTGTTAGCGAAATGCGAATGGAGATTGATTTAGATGATTGTTTGAATGATGATGTCTAGTCATGCGGTGTAGTATCTTGATAGACGTTTGATGGGATATTTGTGTATTGATGGTCTGGGTGATAGCGGAATGGGAATGGAATCGATTTTTCTGCTTGCATTCACGTTCTACGACATGTCGACGTGGTGTTGTGTAATAGACACATTTTTGAAGATATCGTAGGAGATTGCTTCAGATGATTTTTCGATGGGGTATTTGTGTACCGAATTGTGTACCGAAAGCCAGAAGAAGCAGTTCTGGTTGCATCCATGTTCTATATGGTGTCGATGTAATGTTAAAAGAAAGCTTTATGTGGTTTTTAAAGATGTCGCAGATTGTTGATTCTGAGATACATTTTCTCAAAGCACATTCTATGGATATTTGCATACTGATATTATTACTGATAGTGCAATGTGAAAAAAAGACAAAAGATGTAGCTTTTTGTTTTTCTTTCTTTTGGTCGCTTGCTATGTGATATCAATACGGTGGTAACAAATTTGTGCCGCTTTTAAATATCTCAGAAAACGGACCGAGAAAGTGAACGGACGATATAAATCGCCGTGCTATTCTGTTTAGTCTTTATAACTTCAACATAGACATACATCGACAGAGTTCAATAATGGTCGATCAAACGATAGCATGTAACCATACATCTCGAGTTTCATTCCATACAATATTTGTAAACTGATTTCCCGAGTAAAGGTATAACTTACGGAAGCACAGCGGAATGTATTTGCCCGGTTTTGTTTGTTTGATTTGATATCGATACCATGTTCTGAAAAGGATCTGCGTGACTTTGAAAGGTATCTTCGTACACTGATAGCGAAAGGTAACCGATAACGTCGACAGTTAAAACAACGGCCCACAATGAGAGACCCCGCAACGTGACGCGCTTATCGTTTATTATTACTCGAAATTCGATCAGCGTAATTAACAACTAATACATTTACTCCCGTAACGTCGAATTACCCATTCAATATATTCCGTTAGCCTTCAGATACTACACCGGCGCAACAACAAATGGCTGCCGAAGTACCCATAAATCAACCAACGTTCCTGATACTCTCTTATCCGCAGGCCAAAAGCATCATTAAACACCAACCTCGCCACGGCAGCGGCAAGAAAAGCACTCGAAACATTTATCGCATCTTTCGCGTAATTCCGCACGAAATTTCTTTAAATTGCCCTTTGCGCCAAACGTCTTCCCGGTTCTCTTTCAACAAAATCGCTTGTAAAGAGCGCTTTACAACTCCGCTCGAATTACGTTTCGCGAAAGGGGGACAAAAATGCTGTAAAGGACATTCGAGAAACGTCGTTTTGAAGGCTTCCGGCGACGAGGTGCGATGTTCAATCGAGCCCGAACGATTTGAAACTGGTACGGTTTAGTTATGGTCCGCGGAAATTTGCGCTCTTCGGAAAGGGGTTCGAAAGGGGATCCTTTTCGGGTCGCTCGACGTTAACTGCCTGCAAAGAGGCGGCGGAGGCTGTAGTAGTTCCATAGCCTCGGCCAACGTAGAATTTCCAGGGCTGCCAGGAAATTGATGAAGTTGGCATAGTAACGATTACCAACTCCCGTTAGCGTCTCGACCCGGCAACTAGACCGTGCAGACACCTTTGGACCGGGACAGCCCTGGCTAAGGGTGGAAGCTTAAATAGCACAGGCCTCCTAAATTATCTTAGGGATCTTATGTATATGAATGTAAGGCGCTTTTGATAACATAGACGCACGCTGCTGCTCGTAATTATTCGAACGAAATGGGAATTCAGGGGAAATAATTAATGCGTTGTAACGTGCGTCACTAGCGTAATCAGAAACTCCTTTACTCACTACTACTCGGTCTTCTTTTGATAGGCTAGTCTAATAATATATGTGCTACAAGTTCTCCTCTATGTTCACGAAATAGTACAGTGTCTAATTTAGAATTCCTTTTATGTCCTAATCTCGAAATATTCAATTTATGATTCTCTCCCTTGTTGTAGCAGACTCTAATCTTTTTGACCTCACTACTACGGATATAACCAATACCATTTTTGCATAAGTTTCATAGCACAGAATAGACAATGCTGAAATTACACAAACTAGAATTACCGTTAAACTGTTAAATTATTATTGGTAGATGCAGGGTTTAATGGTAGTAGTAATCATTAATTTGATGCTTTAATATTATTGTTAATATCATTTAAATAATTTATATATTATTTGAATAATTATTAATAACTTTTTAATATCAATTGCATAATTAAATTATTAGCGGTGGGCACAAGCTTTAATGGTATACGCGTGGAAATAAAATGTAATAATCATTTTCATGATATTGTTAGAATATGGACAGTAAGTGATATATGTGACAGTAAGAGGAAAAGGATTAGCAGCAATCATTAATTTGACACTTTAATGGCTGCAGTCTTTAACACAATGTGTTGAATGTACGTACAAAATATGCTTCAATGAAGAACACCAGGGTAAAGGATTTAATTAAGTTGCGGACAGAATTTCGTTCCGTACCCTAATGCCGAGTTAGTCTTTTGCGAAACTTTGACGTGCTCTTCTAGCATTCTGAAATTTTGAGGAAAAGGACCGCCGACGCTTTGTCACTGTGTCTGCTTGACGAAGGTAAATCCAGACTGTGTCGTATGCGCGCGACTTCCTAAATGAAATCTTGTACAAACGCTAAATGAACTTACCAAATCTTTCCTTTGTTCTGCGAATAAGAAGCTTCTACACGCCTAGGGCGAATCTGATAAATATTAACCGTCAAATCTAAAAAGCGACTCACACCCACTTCATCCTTACGTATTTACACTTTTTCGGACTTCACCAAATGACCACACATCGCACTACACAGCCTCAAACAGTCCACAAACCTCAATCCTATTCCATACGATCTCATCTCGGAAACACGCTGGAAGCAAAAGGAGAAAAATGTTCGGTCCCTAATTCCTAAGCGGTACCTTAATTAAAATATCTGCGTGAAGTTGAAGCCCGTCAAATCTAAAAAGCGACTCACACCCACTTTATCCTTACGTATTTACACTTTTTCGGACTTTACCAAATGATCACACATCGCACTACACAGCCCCAAACAGCCCACAAACCTTAATCGTATTCCGTAAGATCTCATCTCGGAAACACGCTGGAAGCAAAAGGAGAAAAATGTTCGGTCCCTAATTCCTAAGCGGTACCTTAATTAAAATATCTGCGTGAAGTTGAAGCCCGTCAAATCTAAAAAGCGACTCACACCCACTTTATCCTTACGTATTTACATTTTTTCGGACTTCACCAAATGATCACACATCGCACTACACAGCCCCAAACAGTCCACAAACCTTAATCCTATTCCGTAAGATCTCATCTCGGAAACACGCTGGAAGCAAAAGGAGAAAAATGTTCGGTCCCTAATTCCTAAGCGGTACCTTAATTAAAATATCTGCGTGAAGTTGAAGCCCGTCAAATCTAAAAAGCGACTCACACCCACTTTATCCTTACGTATTTACACTTTTTCGGACTTTACCAAATGATCACACATCGCACTACACAGCCCCAAACAGTCCACAAACCTTAATCCTATTCCGTAAGATCTCATCTCGGAAACTCGTCGCAAGTTAAAGGGGAAAAATGTTCGGCCCCTAATTTCTAAGCGGTACCTTAATTAAAATATCTGTGTGAAGTTGAAGCCCGTCAAATCTAATAAGCGACTCACACACACTTTATCTTTATGTATTCACACTTTTTCGGACTTTACCAAATGACCACACATCGCACTACACAGCCCCAAACAGTCCACAAACCTTAATCCTATTCTGTAAGATCTCATCTCGGAAACACGCTGGAAGCAAAAGGAGAAAAATGTTCGGTTCCTAATTCCTAAGCAGTACCTTAAAATATCTGCGTGAAGTTGAAGGCCGTCAAATCTAATAAGCGACTCACACACACTTTATCTTTATGTATTCACACCCTTTCGGACTTTACCAAATGACCACACATGGCACTACACAGCCCCAAACAGTCCACAAACCTTAATCCTATTCCGTAAAATCTCATCTCGGAAACACACCGGAAGCAAAAGGAGAAAAATGTTCGGTACCCAATTCCTAAGCGGTACTTTAATTAAAATATCTGCGTGAAGTTGAAGCCCATCAAATCAAAAAAAGCGACTCACACCCACTTTATCCTTACGTATTTACATTTTTTCGGACTTCACCAAATGATCACACATCGCACTACACAGCCCCAAACAGTCCACAAACCTTAATCCTATTCCGTAAGATCTCATCTCGGAAACTCGTCGCAAGTTAAAGGGGAAAAATGTTCGGCCCCTAAGTTCATAAGCGGTACCTTAACACATTGTTGACCGGCAATTTTCGGCAAAAGCTGTCTCAAGTCACCGACTATTATTTCGTAATTAAACATGGAAGAGAAACGATGTAAATAACTTTCAATAAAGTTTGTTCGTGCATAAATTTTATGTAACTTTTAATATTTTTTGTATGATTAACTGTACAGCAGTCATTTACGCGTAGATGTAGACAAAAGGTTTTGCACATATATCTTGTTTCGTTGCGCTTTCCTTTTAAAGAGCTAGATTATGCCCTTGTTACTTCATTTTTAATAATCATTTTCCAAATGACACACACAACTTATTTAAAAATCACTTGGGCAACTATATAAAGCATTCACGTATACTTTATTGAAAAATGCTTCACCGTCACGTTCCGTTGTTCTTGACACTTTCTAATACTAGAATTGTAATAAAAGCCTCAGCACCAAGAAAAGTATACTTTTCTATAATAAATTTTTCAGACTTGATTGAACACAATGAACAAAATTTTGCTGTATTCAATATTGCCCTGCGTCTTAAAAATTAAAATAGCCGACGCAAGTGCAAACACGAGTTAACTCGTGACCGGTCAACAATGTGTTAATTAAAATATCTGCGTGAAGTTGAAGCCCGTCAAATCTAAAAAGCGACTCACACCCACTTCATCCTTACGTATTTGCACTTTTTCGGAGTTCACCAAATGATCACACACTGCACTACACAGCCCCAAACAGTCCACAAACCTTAATCCTATTCCGTAATATCTTATCTCGGAAACTCGTCGCAAGTTAAAGGGGAAAAATGTTTGGCCCCTAAGTTCATAAGCGATACCTTAATTAAAATTTCTGCATGAAGTTAATCCGTCTCTCAAGACAAGCTAATCTATTCATCGAACAATCTTTAACGGTTCCCCGTATTCAACCGAGAATCGACGCCGCGAAGTTCTATTCGGATCGATACAGTTACTCGCGAGAATTAAATCACGGCGAATCGTTCGAAATCACACGGAGCCCGTCGAGAGATTAATGTCATCGACGATGTAAAATCCACGCCGAGCGTTCTCGGAAGACGTCGCGCCGTAAAATTTTTCGTTTCGATCGACGTACGCTGTAAATCGGATCGCCCGGGAAAATGTCCGGGCTTCGGTTCCCGTGCACATCGTCGAGGGGACAAAAAAGGCCGTCGATAAACCCTTCCGCCAGGATTCTCCTCGGCACGGTAGAAAAATAAGGATGCGCGAGGGCCACTTCGATTTATCGTATCGCTTCTCCCTCTCCCCATTTGTCCCACACGCCATTTGTCCGGTGCTTAACTTGTCCACTAACGCTCCGACGATAAATAAATACTTTAACGGTGGGGTTTCATCAATTAGGTCCGTCTGACGTCGGCGTAGCAGGAGGAAAACCTGAGTCACGCCGGACTAGTTACGTTGAATAAACCAAACGGACACGGTTCAAATAGAAATGGTTGTGAAAATACAGAAAATGAGTAGGGGAAAATGTTTCCTGGAAGACGTGTCAATGTTTCAGTCGATACAATCGATTATGTTGAGATCGTGCCGCTTTTATGTCGTAAAATGTTAACGTTTTTTTTGCCCCGGACTAGTACAATTCGACAAAAGCTAATTTATGCTGAAAATAGACCGCTGGGGGCCGGGCGAACTTTCAATATTTTCGCAGATCTGACTATTTGAAAAATGTGCAAAAAAAGTGATACGAGTTATAGTCTATTACATTAAATATACAAGTCATAATGTAGAACCGTAAACTTAGACGTGAGAGGTCGGTGAAGAAATCGAGAAAATATTAGGGTATATCCCCTGTCATTTTTGTGAAAAACGAAGGTTTTCAGGTTTAATTTCCCTTTTAGTATATCAAAGGCGGTATAAACTAACTGAGAATGGCGCATGGAGTGTAAAATTCACGATAGTTTTGGAGGTATGGTTCAAAACAGGTGAAACTGACTGAAATATATACGTAAAATAACTGCAAATGAATACATTCTATAGTCTGAAATAAACTCATACGTGTATGCCGCGATTCCTTGCACAGAGGAGAACGAATATTGAGTTACATTCAGTACAGTAATATTTGTAAACTTACATTATGCATAAACCAAGTCCAAAATTTCTGGCCACGGCGGTTGAATATGAATAAGAACATTTCCGCAGCATACGTACAGGTCCGTGTATCCGTTTGCTGACAATTTCAAAAGACCAACGTTGCAAATACGAAACACAGCAGAGCGTTTAGTTTCACACCGCACCGGGTTAAACAAAAGATCACGCACTTCGACGTTCGCTTGATCGGCACCGCAGAAACTATCGAAAATTTAATTTCGTCCTCCAATGCCCGCGGGTGAAGTTTAACGAAATGTCAAAGACGGCCATAAAATTCGGAGCCGTTAACCGTTTTGAAACTTTAGCGCTTCTAAAGACCATCGGAACGCGAGACTACCGCGAAGTTCGGATAAAATTCAGAGAGCGATCCGGCGAAACTTTCGGCCGGACGAAGTTTCGCGAGAATTCGCGAGAATTCGCGAGAAAACGGGACGTTCATCGGCAGTCCCACGTCGTCACGCGAGAGCTCGACGGGAAAGCGATTCTTCGAGGAATTTTTCACGGCAACCCGGCGAGTTTTCATCTTCCGCGCGACACCGCCCACGCGCATTTTTCTCTTACGACCGACCCAGGTGATACACGGAGAGAAAGGGTCGGAGAGACAGAGAGAAGTGTTGACCCACATTTCGCGAGTTTTCCTCCGCGTCCCGTTGCAATTTTCTCCAGTCGTAAAGCAGTCTCGCGTGTCCGTGCGCAGGATCATCGATTTCTGCTCGCTTTTATCCGTCTCAAACCGTAGGCGCATAACGACGCTGGCGAATGTGCAGAATTTTTAGTTTTCTATTGTCGTTGTCGGGGTACACAGAGAAGGGCTCGCGCATGAATAGACCGTAAATGCTTTCAAACGAAACATGTCATCGACATAGGCCTCAAGATCCTGCAGAAGTATAACGATATTGTACCACCTTGATCAAAAAGTTTTAGGACTTTATTCATGAAATCAAAAGTACGAGTTCATCCATTACAATTTATATATCGTCCCCTTCAAAGTACTCCCCATCAACTTTGACACACTTATACCAGCGCTTGATCCAATCATCGAAACATCACTGGTGTTCAATTTTTGGTATGTCCATCAGAGCTGTCTTGGATTTTTCCATAAGATCATCAATTTCTGCTCGCTTTTATCCGTCTCGAACCGTAGGCGCATAACGACGCTGGCAAATGTGTAGAATTTTTAGTTTTCTATTGTCGATCCCGGAGTACACAGAGAAGGCGCATCAATAGATCGTAAATGCTTTCAAACGAAACATGTCATCGACGTAGGCCTGAGGATCCTGCGGAAGGACATCGGGACGATATTGTACTACCTTGATCAAAAAGTTTTAGGACTTTATTCATAAAATCGAAAGTACGAGTTTATGCATTATAATTGATATCGTCCCCTTCAAAGTACTCTCCATCGACTGTAACGCACTTATACCAGCGCTTGATCTAATTATCGAAACATCACTGGTGTTCAATTTTTGGTATATCCATCAGAGCCGTCTTCGATTTTTCCATAAGATCATCGATTTCTGCTCGCTTTTATCCGTCTCAAACCGTAGGCGCATAACGACGCTGGCAAATGTGTAGAATTTTTAGTTTTCTATTGTCGATCCCGGAGTACACAGAGAAGGCGCACGAATAGACCGTAAATGCTTTCAAACGAAACATGTCATCGACATAGGCCTGAGGATCCTGCGGAAGTGCAACGGGACGATATTGTACCACCTTGATCAAAAAGTTTTAGGACTTTATTCATAAAATCGAAAGTACGAGTTTATGCATTATAATTTATATCGCCCCCTCAAAGTACTCCCCATCGACTCTGATGCACTTATACCAGCGCTTGATCCAATCATCGAAATATCGCTGGTGTTCAATTTTTTGTATGTCCATCAGAGCCGCTTTTGATTTTTCCATAAGATCATCGATTTCTGCTCGCTTTTATCCGTCTCAAACCGTAGGCGCATAACGACGCTGGCAAATGTGCAGAATTTTTACTTTTCTATTGTTGATCCCGGGGTACACAGAGAAGGCGCATGAATAGACCGTAAATGCTTTCAAACGAAACATGTCATCGACATAGGCCTGAGGATCCTGCGGAAGTACATCGGGACGATATTGTACTACCTTGATCAAAAAGTTTTAGGACTTTATTCATAAAATCAAAAGTACGAGTTTATCTGTTATACTTTCTATCGTCCCCTTCAAAGTACTCCCTATCGACTGTAACGCAGTTATACCAGCGCTTGATCCAATCATCGAAACATCACTGGTGTTCAATTTTTGGTATGTCCATCAGAGCTGTCTTGGATTTTTCCATAAGATCATCAATTTCTGCTCGCTTTTATCCGTCTCAAACCGTAGGCGCATAACGACGCTGGCGAATGTGCAGCATTTTTAGTTTTCTATTGTCGTTGTTGGGATACACAGAGAAGGGCTGGCGCATGAATAGACCGTAAATGCTTTCAAACGAAACATGTCATCGACATAGGCCTGAGGATCGTGCGGAAGTACAACGGGACGATATTGTACCACCTTGATCAAAAAGTTTTAGGACTTTATTCATAAAATCGAAAGTACAAGTTTATCCATTATAATTGATATCATCCCCTTCAAAGTACTCCCCATCAACTTTGACACACTTATACCAGCGCTTGATCCAATCATCAAAATATCGCTGGCATTCAATTTTTGGTATGTCCATCAGAGCCGCTTTTGATTTTTCCATAAGATCATCGATTTCTGCTCGCTTTTATCCGTCTCAAACCGTAGGCGCATAACGACGCTGGCAAATGTGCAGAATTTTTACTTTTCTATTGTTGATCCCGGGGTACACAGAGAAGGCGCATGAATAAACCGTAAATGCTTTCAAACGAAACATGTCATCGACATAGGCCTGAGGATCCTGCGGAAGTACAACGGGACGATATTGTACCACCTTGATCAAAAAGTTTTAAGACTTTATTCGTAAAATCAAAAGTATGAGTTTATCCATTATAATTTATATCGTCCCCTTCAAAGTACTCCCCATCGACTGCAACGCACTTATACCAGCACTTGATCCAATCATCGAAACATCGCTGGTATTCAGTTTTTGGTATGTCCATCTATAGATATCTCTAGATAATATCAGCCGTCTTCGATTTTTCCATAAGATCATCGGTTTCTGCTCACGTTTATCCGTCTCAAACCGTAGGCGCATAACGACGCTGGCAAATGTGCAGAATTTTTAGTTTTCTATTGTCGTTCTCGGAGCACACAGAGAAGGGCTGGCACATGAATAGACCGTAAATGCTTTCAAACGAAACATGTCATCGACGTAGGCCTGACGACCCTGTGGAAGTACAACGGGACGATATTATATTTCGAAATTCACACCGCATCTCCGTGTGCACTTTTAGTTACTCTCAACTTCCTGACACCGTTCGCTTGTTCTATCGCTTCGCTGTCTGCGCTTACTTCGTGGCAGAAACTAGTGAACAGTGCTATTCCGGGCAGCTGGGAAGACGACCATCGACCAAACGCGCGTGTGGATGGAGATAGATCGATTTTTGCGCAGCACACGTCGTCCTCCAGACATCTCCGTCGCCTTTCCATTCGCATTACATTCGAAAGTGCACCATTATAGAACTGTCACTGAATACGAGCGCGTGCGAACGAGCTATGTAAAGTATTCGCTTACCGTCGACTGTTGGCCTGCGTATCTGAGATATCATCTAGTGTTCGCTGCACTTTGCCAGGGCAGAACGGTACACATTGGATCAGCTGACGAATACAAAAAAAAACAGATGTGGCGATTGATTCGCAGCTGACAAGAATGTCACACATTGACTGCCGCGTCAGCCAGAACCGTTGACGCAAATGTAGCGCACATTAACGATGCAAAGGATCAATGCACTCTTGAAGAATCTATTTCACTTCAGTCGCAAAACGTATTCAGATAAAATTAGATTGTCTGCCGAACGCAAGAAACCAGGGGCAATCGATTCACAGTTTAGAACACGCGTATATGTGGTAATGAGAATATTCTGGAATGAATCCATCGTCATAGAGAAGAAAACAGAATAAACGAAGGAGGAGATGATCGGCAGTTTAGTTCCAGTTGAAGTTCAACGCGAGAAGAAGTACGATGTAAATTACAGAGACACTTACTCTCATCAATTCATTTATCCCTATTCATTAAATTGTTAAATAATTATTCTCTTCGTCATAAAGAGACTACATATTAGTATATGGCCGGTATATGGCCGGTCGGTGTCAAATCCTTCGCCGTCAATAGCACCGACGGCAAGAATTTAATAAACTCCCAGTCTATTCCCCTTCAATCGCGCCATATATCCACACAAAATTACATCTATTTCACTTAAATCGCCCTAGGCATCCGGATAAAGCTTTAACCGTCCCACGATTCTACGTTCGCTTAGCCGTACGTTCGCAAACGGCTTTACCTTTTGAGTAAACGCCCGTATAAGGGCACGTCGCGCCGGTTAAGAGGACGAAACAGCCGGCACCAGGGAAGAATTCGAAATACCTCGCCCTCCTAGGAGCCACCCGCAACTGCCGCCCTTTCCCACCTTTCCGCCGACCGATCCAGTTTCTCATTCTCTTTCGATTCTCGCGCGCGAGCAAACTGGCAACCGACAAATCGCCAGGCGCTCCTGACGGTCTGGCGGCACAGGACGGGAAAGGGTTGCAACCCGGAATGCAGGAGTGGCTACGTGTCCAGGGAAATCCGTTCTCTCCCGGAAGGCAGTCGATCTTGTCCAGCGTTCTCGCGCATTTTTTCAAACGGGATGGTCGGGGTCTGTTCGTTCGCAAGACGACCGAAACCCGGATTCTTCACCTCCAATTCATCGGCCACAGTTAGCCAACACCGCCTTTAACCCTTTCGCGCCGAGCGCCGCATATATGCGGCATCCACTCGACGAGGTGTGTGTACGAGCGCCGCATATACGCGGCATCCACGCCACGACTTCTTCATTACGAGCGCCGCATATATTTTTCCTTATCGACGTTAATCTGTACAAGTGCCATTTATAGTCGATGGCAACACTTTTCGTTATCGGCAGAGCATTTTCCGTTGATTTTATTGCTTATATTATAACTGCTCTTTGTTGAAACCACATCCAAACGTATTACGCAATAAACTACAAACATCAGAGCGATCGTTTACTGTTTTATACCGAATATTCTATCAATTAAATTATAAATAATATATATTTATAAATTCTTCATATAATAATATAAATTATAAATTCTATCAATTATATTCTATCAATATAAAAAATCCATTCGGTAGTAAACAATTTTACATATTTGGTTTTTACAAGAATTAGGAATAGATCGGCTTAATGTATAATTTTTAACTCTTAAAAATTAGACTTTTCAGGTTAGGGTTTTGTATTTTGCATTTTAAAAATTTTGGAAGTGTTTTCATATTAAAAATGTAAATATACTTATTACATTAGAGCAATGATTGTTTTATTCAGCACAGTTCCTATTTAGCACTTAAAACAACACATATGCAGAAACCACGCGCACTGTGCATATTTTCGGCGCGAGTTTCCGTTCAGTGACGGTACTTCGGCGGACAGGGCTCCGGTAGCGAAAGGGTTAACACTAGGTTTACGGGACCCGTCAATTTGACGGATATCAAACTTTGAAATGAAACACGCAAAAAACCATAGCAATAATCTTAACTACTTTGCATCGTAAATTCATAATTTCATTAAAAGAGTTTATACACACAATTATTATTTCCTTAACACGTTAAGCGCCACGCCGGGCCCAAGGGACTTATATTAGGGATTTATACGGGTGTCCACTTGTTCCTCCTTCTGCAGAAGTGTGTCTATCAATTTTTGATGGTACATTGTGATAGACATCTTCTGGCCCGTTGTTTCTTGGTTGTATGAAAAAGGAATTTACAACAGCGGCGTTCAATAATAATTTAAAAGCCAATTTTCGATACCATTTCATACCATTTCACAAGAAATCTCCACTTTCAACATTATCGGGCTTATCTGTAAGAGCTGTGGCACGTTTACGCTTATGGGATATTTGCATTTCCATGCTTGAATCCGAATCCGAACTGTAATTCATTATGGTAACCTAATTTTGTTAAATTTTATTATCTATTTTTTTTATTATTTTATTATTTTGAACTTACAACCAGAAAAGTAAGAAAAATAATGTCTTGCACAAAATTCTTTATTGTTTATTTATCGTACAGACTCTTTAACGATTGCTGATAAGCTAAAAACAAAAATTATTGTGTGCTGATTTATCCGCTCCCGGTGATAATGGTCAGTTTTTGTTTGCGGATTATTTCGTCAAATGATGCAAATGGGTTAATTCTGTAATACGCTCAATTCACAGTGTGTTTGCAGGATTTAATTTTAAAGGGCATTTAATTCGAAATATAAAACTAAGTTTCCTCGACAGCGTCTAACATGTTTGAACTCTGGAACACTGTCTTTCTTCTACAGGCTCATTACGCCATTATTGCAATTTTGCGAAAATTATAAGGTCCGTTGCGCATCTATTGGGTACAAACTGTGCGAGAATGGAGGGTCTCGAATTGTGAAAACCTATTCTGAGATATAGGTACGTAAAGAAAGCGTGTCCTTTCTCGCAGTAGTAAGTTCCCGTGATATTCTCCTCACGGAAGTTACGATATGGATTTATCGCTTAACAGTCGGTACGAACGAGGCCTGGTACCACGTGCGCCCGACTGTCCACGATTTCCTTAAAGACCATCGATTTATATACCCCACCGTTACGGGTTCCGGCACCCCATGCCGAGCACAGGAGATATCACGGGCGTTTCCGAAAAGCCTCGTGACAACCGGAGCAAAATACATATTTAAAGGGCCATAAACATACGCATTTATGTATCTAAACAAGTTTCTCCCACTGGCGAATCAATTTTACGGCAGACGCGATGCACTTTTTTTATTATACGAGAAACTATGCTAATTCCAGAGTGCCAAGAATCTAAGTGGGCCAAAGGAACTAAACGGCGGGAATATCTTACATTCCAGGTAGCAGCAGATTACGAAATTATGTTGATATGCTATTGCATGCCTATTCTACAAATATATCACTGATATGTGGATACTTTTACAACTGCTAAACAAGTATCTAAACAAGTCTCTCCCACTGGCAAATCAATTTTACAGCAGACTCGATGCGCTTCTTTTATTATACGGGAAACTATGCTAATTCCAGGGTGCCAAGAATCTAAGTGGGCCGAAGAAACTAAATGGCGCGAATATCTTACATTCCTCGTAGCATTAGATTACGAAATTACGTTGATATGCTATTGCATGCCTATTCTACAAATATATCACTGATATGTGGATACTTTTACAACTGCTAAACAAGTATCTAAACAAGTTTCTCCCACTGGCGAATCAATTTTACGGCAGACGCGATGCACTTTTTTTTGTTATACAAGAAACTATGCTAATTCCAGGGTGCCAAGAATCTAAGTGGGGAAGAAACAAAACGGCGTGAATATCTTACATTCCAGGTAGCAGCAGATTACGAAATTACGTTGATATGCTATTGCATGCCTATTCTGCAAATATATCACTGATATGTGGATACTTTTACAACTGCTAAACAAGTATCTAAACAAGTTTCTCCCAATGGCGAATCAATTTTACGGCAGACGCGATGCACTTTTTTTATTATACGAGAAACTATGCTAATTCCAGGGTGCCAAGAATCTAAGTGGGGAAGAAACTAAACGGCGTGAATATCTTACATTCCAGGTAGTAGCAGATTACGAAATTACGTTGATATGCTATTGCATGTCTATTCTACAAATATATCACTGATATGTGGATACTTTTACAACTGCTAAACAAGTATCTAAACAAGTTTCTCCCAATGGCAATCAATTTTACGGCAGATGCGATGCACTTTTTTTATTATACGAGAAACTATGCTAATTCCAGGGTGCCAAGAATCTAAGTGGGGAAGAAACTAAACGGCGTGAATATCTTACATTCCAGGTAGTAGCAGATTACGAAATTACGTTGATATGCTATTGCATGCCTATTCTGCAAATATATCACTGATATGTGGATACTTTTACAACTGCTAAACAAGTATCTAAACAAATTTCTCCCAATGGCGAATCAATTTTACGGCAGACGCGATGCACTTTTTTTTGTTATACGAGAAACTATGCTAATTCCAGGGTGCCAAGAATCTAAGTGGGGAAGAAACTAAACGGCGTGAATATCTTACATTCCAGGTAGTAGCAGATTACGAAATTACGTTGATATGCTATTGCATGCCTATTCTGCAAATATATCACTGATATGTGGATACTTTTACAACTGCTAAACAAGTATCTAAATAAGTTTCTCCCAATGGCGAATCAATTTTACGGCAGACGCGATGCACTTTTTTTATTATACGAGAAACTATACTAATTCCAGGGTGCCAAGAATCTAAGTGGGCCGAAGAAACTAAATGGCGCGAATATCTTACATTCCTGGTAGCAGTAGATTACGAAATTACGTCGATATGCTATTGCATGCCTTAACTACAAATATTTCACTGATATGAATCTTTTTACAACTACTAAACCTCGTACAAGGTATTTTTTAGCTGTCAGCGAATGAGCTCAGTTCTCCTTCATTGTCTACGCGATCGTTATCATTTCTCTTTCAAAGTAACTTCGTTTTCGTTGCTTCTGTCTTTGAGTTCTTTGACGACGTCGTTCGAAAGCGGCTGGAAATTATCACCCACCTGTTCGTGAGCGAACAAAGAGACACGCTCGTCAATTAATGACACTCCGCTTATCCGTATCTAATGAACTCCCGCGTTACGGAAATACGTTGATCACGTAGTTGTTATTAAATTGCCTAAAATATCCGACATTGGCCAAGTTTCGCGTAACGGTAATGTGGAATGTATTTCTACGTGTAATGTGTACATATATGTAGTGTTTGAGAGGGGAAGAGAAAGAGAGAAAAAGATTGTCTCCGTTCCTCGATGATTAATGTCGCAGTATCATAGGTGAACAGTTTATTTGGTAGCCGTGCTATGTGTGAGAGTGTATCTATTGTATACCTGCGAGGATGCGTTTTGTTTGCGAGTTAAGAGTATAAACCGAAACTAAAACAAACAGAGTGAAAAGAGCGTTTTAAGTGAAAGTTGTGTGTGTTTGCGGAGAGGGCGTTGTTTTGAGTTCGATTGTGTTATTTTTTGTTCTTTCATATTGTTACCATCCAAATAATCAATTTTATCCTATGCCTTTGATATTCTGATGTCAGGAATTTAAACGTTCTCTAACATGGCTGGCGTTATTTTTTTTTCTTGCAATTTCTTCTCCATCTGATTCGTACAACACGCTGGTTAGACGTGCTGCGAAAAATCGAAGTCAATGCGACAACGGAGAGTATTGCACCCGGCCACTGTAATCATATTGAATGGCCTTTCATTGAAGTTTAATATTGAATATAAATTGACGTCTGTGGCAAAAACACGGTCTACAATTTTGTGGGTACCTAATCTAGAGGCGACGGATATCATCTCCGTATGCGTAAACATTGAATATTGCAGACCATGGGCATAAATTACTACGAATGAAAGAAGTCCGTTTAAAACGTAACAGAGCAGTGAATGAGAATTTAGCTGTAACGACCTGTAACCTTTGTCAATTGGAAAATATCGAACGGGAATGTATAAGTGTAAAACCTGACACATTGTATTTGGCGCCGAACTAAAATACCCTGGAAAAATATTTGTGCGTTACGCACAAAATTGACTTTATACCCGACACCTGTTTGTCTGAAAAAAATACGCCGTGATTTCGTGCGCACCGCATGCGTATCAGGTACGCACAAACGAGAACTTCGAAATAACAAGTCAATAACTCCCGACGACTAACCATGCGCAAGTAGTATAAAAATGTGCACGTACGAAGCGCGGCCCAAACTGGCGGAAACAGAATAGCGCAGAGAAACGGGAAAAGAAAGAAGAGAGCATGAGGGTGCAGTAAAAGAGTCTACGGATGCAGCATGTAAAACCCACCGGTTTCCGGCATGTAAACAGAGGAGCTTAGCGATAGTTCGAGGTGAACTAACGGCTATAAAACTGGCAGTGACGACCGGGTCAGCAAGCGAACGGCCCATCATTTAAACTGTATTGATTATGGGCGCAACGAAGTGGTACGGAAATTAAATAATGCAAGAAAATTATGTCAAATATCTAGCAGCGCGAAGAAGTGGGGTCATCTCCTGCTTCCATAAAACCGATCCGGAACTCTGCGAGTGTTACAACTTTGTTCCGAAATAAACAACACGCTCGGGACGTATAGCTTGCTTATTACGGACCAGGCATACTATTCGGCTTGACTTTAATCTTGAACGGGCCGTGCAGGAATAACTGTTTGACTTCAATTGCTTAGTGATTGCGGACTGCTGAGAAATGAAACGTGACAATCCGTTTTAACCCTTTACTACTGAATACTCCCGGCCAAAGCGCTCGCTGAGAATAAGATATTTTTCCATCATTTAAACTGTATTGATTGATTATGTAAGGCGCAACGAAGTTTTAATGGTAATTCTTCATTTACGCCAAATTAAATAATGCAAGAAAATTATGTGAAATATCGAGCAGCGCGAAGAAGTGGGTTCTTCTCCTGCTTCCATAAAACCGATCCGGAACTCTGCGAGTGTTACAACTTTGTTCCGAAATAAACAACACGCTCGGGACGTATAGCTTGCTTATTACGGACCAGGCATACTATTCGGCTTGACTTTAATCTTGAACGGGTCGTGCAGGAATAATTGACTTCAATTGCTTAAGCCTGTGATTGCGGACTGGTCCGAAATGAAACGTGACAATCGCAAAGCTTTTTAACCCTTTCACTGCTGAATATTTCCGACCGAAGCGCTCGCTGAGAATGGAATACTTTTCGATAGTTTGAACTCTATTGATTTATAATGGTAATTCTTGATTTGCGCCAAATTAAATAATGTAAGAAAATTATTTGATAAAGAATGCATCTGCATATATATCATACATTGATAATTGTAGGTGCAGTAGGTAAGAAATCGAAACGATTGCAAAACGCATATATAGTATATGCCTATAGTTGGCACCGATGGATTTCGGCGGTCGCATATATGCGTCTATAGCAGTCAAAGGGTTAAATGCAAGCGCAGTTACCAGGTGCCCACCCGCGGGCAAACGGATTAAAGCGCATTTTATTGAAAGTACAATAAAGTGAATTGAAAGTACAAAATACGTTGCGTCCATGGCGACAGCTCGTGGCAAAGTGACGCTGCAGACAAAGAAATAATTGACATCATGCATTAGGTATGAACATAGTTATCCTTCTCCAACAGTTCATTCGACCGTAAGGATTTATGGCTTCTCACCTTCACTGACCTCTCACTCACTATCTCTCAATTGAAGAAGTGAAAAGCTTTTCTATTTGAAGTGAAAATAATTGATCAATCAAGCTCGATATTATTCCGAAACAAGTAGTCTGTAAGTAGACCAGTTTTTTCTTTCCGGTGAAGCTGCGCACTGTTCATTTTAAGTCCAAGATTTTCCAGTAATTTGATTTGATGTTTAGATATTTGCATACTTACATCTGTTGTCATTTCAAACAACATATGTCAGACTATCCGCAATAAATTTTGTTCCGCCATATCCTTTCGCGTGACATTACCCAATTTCTTGAGGTTCGCCGTGTTTAAAGATACCTTACCTTGTCTATACTTCGACCATTATCGCATCCGTTCTACCGGGAAAACAATTGCTTATTTCGGATCAAGACCGTAGCCCGCACGGGCTGGCCATTTGCGATGCCGAACGGCGCTGTCAATAAAATCGCGCGCGCGACTGCCTTCGAGGAAAAGGTAGAAATCGAGGGCAGAAGGTGGAAGGAGGCAGCGAGTACGAGCGAGATTTTACGACGGCGCGAATATCAATTTTCCGCAGGATCCCGGATACACGTCGATCGTTTAGCCGTCGTTTTTTTACCCCGACCGCCGATCGCGCTTGTTCCCGTGCCTGTCGATCGAATTTCCGCTGGTCGTTTGGCGATCGGGGCCGGTTTAAGTGTCTCGCAAAGAATACAGCTCTTTTTATTCGACGCTTATTGGCGGCATCTTCGGCTTCGTTAATTAGCGGAAGTGTGGCCCGCCGTTTTACTTTAATGCGCCCCGAGTTACTGCGGCAATTTTCGTTAATGTCGAGTACCGCGAGTAATTTGCGACGAATAAAAATTTTACACCCCCGTCACGTGCGGCGGCACAATAGGGCGAGTGTTTGAGGGCGAATAAGAATGGATCAGCCGCAGTTTTAAAGTGCTACATCTTGCGGAGCACCGTGCTACATCTTAATCTTAGTCAATTTCGCGCAAACTTTCTTCCGCTTGATTCGCTTTCATTCATCGTCGGTCATGCGCCTTCGCAATTCGGTCACTGTCCTCCGTAATAATATTTCCCCGGCGGCGCTTTCTTTCCACGCCGCTTGCTTCCACTTCGCAGATAATTTAATCAATCGACGGCTTCAGCGACACGCAATACGTCCCGAGCGTGTCACCCGGCTGACATAAACGCGGCATAAAACCGTTCCACGAAACAGATTGCCAAGGCCCATCGCTGCAGACGGTTGAATAAAAGTCCATATACGCAGGAACATCCGCAGAAACATCCGCAGTTCTCCCCAAACCACACGTACATCGACGTCAACCACCAAAATCTGCACTCGACCCAATTTTTCCGTCACACGAAATCTCGCGACCGCTGTCCGACGTCTGTTATGAACATAGCGTCGCGTTAGGTGGATGTGGAAGGAGCTTTTAACCCCTTGCGGACGGATCGATTCGCAGCCGATGACAGTCGACCGAAATACCAGCTCACGTTTAACACGTGGACTGCCAAGCGTATTTTGCTATGTTAGAACCGCGATGCGATGGAATACTGCAGAATATGATTAAATCGTGCAAAATGAAGGTGACGCAGAGTTGTTAGAAGCCAAAGTATTGAAGCACCATTTCAATATCAATTGCTTTTACAAGATTGCAAATTTTTTGCATTTTTCGCCAAATCTTTTGCACTGGTCACCGGTGACCACCGTGGCAGTCAATGTGTTACAGAATGCGGGGTAGTACATTTGGAAATGTGATGCGATGAAATACTGCAGAGCATAATTAAATCGTGTAAAATGAAAGTAACGCAGAATTGTCAGAAGCCAAAGTATTCAAGCACCGTTCTAATATCAATTGCTTTTACAAGATTGCAAATATGCTTCATTGCGAATTTTTTTGCATTTATGGTAAAATTTTTTGCACCGGTCACCGACGACCACCGTGACAGTCAATGTGTTAAAGAATGCGAAGTAGTACTTTTGGAAATGTGATGCGATGAAATACTGCAGAGCATAATTAAATCGTGTAAAATGAAAGTAACGCAGAATTGTCAGAAGCCAAAGTATTCAAGCACCGTTCTAATATCAATTGCTTTTACAAGATTGCAAATAGGCTTTATGGCGTTCTTTTTTTTTTGCATTTATGGTAACATTTTTTGCACCGGTCACCGGTGACCACCGTGGCAGTCAATGTGTTAAAGAATCCGAAGTAGTACATTTGGAAATGTAATGCGATGAAATACTGCAGAGTATAATTAAATCGTGCAAAATGAAGGTAACGCAGACTTATTACAAGCCAAAGTATTGAAGCACCGTTTCAATATCAATTGCTTTTTCAAGATTGCAAATAGGCTTTATGGTGAATTTTTTTGCATTTATGGTAAAATTTTTTGCACCGGTCACCGGTGACCACCGTGGCAATCAATGTGTTAAAGAATGCGGTGTGGTACATTTGAAAATGTAATGCGATGAAATACCGCAGACTATAATTAACCCTTTGACTGCTGAATACTTCCGGCCGAAGCGCTCGCTGACAACGAGATACTTTTCGATAGTTTGAATTCTATTGATTGATTATGTAAGGCGCCACGAAGTTCTAATGGCAATTCTTCATTTACGCCAAATTAAATAACGCAAGAAAATTATTTGATAAGGAACACATCTATATTTACCTCATACGTTGATACTTGTGGCTGCAATAGGTAAGAAATCGAAACGATTGGAAAGCGCATATATGCGCCCGTAGTCGACACCGACAGATTTCGGCGGGCGCATATATGCTTGCACCAGTGACAGGATTAAATAACAACACGATGCCCCCGCAATACACCCAATATTTTGTACATCCTTTCCCATTCGTCTGCCCTTCAATCGCTCGTCATCGCGTACTTTTATTCCAATTTTCAATTTATGTCCGGCCGAAGCGCTCGCGAACGAAATTCTAATGATAATTCTTTATTTATACCAAATCAAATAACGCAAGAAAATTATTTGATAAGGAACGTATCTATATTTATCTCATACGTTGATAATTGCGGCTGCAATAGGTAAGAAATCGAAACGATTGGAAAGCGCATATATGCGCCCGTAGTCGACACCGACAGATTTCGGCGGGCGCATATATGCTTGCACCAGTGACAGGATTAAATAACAACACGATGCCCCCGCAATACACCCAATATTTTGTACATCCTTTCCCATTCGTCTGCCCTTCAATCGCTCGTCATCGCGTACTTTTATTCCAATTTTCAATTTATGTCCGGCCGAAGCGCTCGCGAACGAAATTCTAATGATAATTCTTTATTTATACCAAATCAAATAACGCAAGAAAATTATTTGATAAGGAACGTATCTATATTTATCTCATATGTTGATAATTGCGGCTGCAATAGGTAAGAAATCGAAACGCCTGGGAACGCACATATGCGCCCATAATCGACACCCACAGATTTCGGCGGACGCATATATGCGTCCACGGCAGTCAAAGGGTCAAGAGCACAGTTTTCCGCCATGGCTAGTCTGCCGCCAGAATCGGCGAGACTGTCGGCGTGACAGGGAGCGGTAGGGTGAGTCTTACGACGGAATGTTTCAAAATGTCGAAAAAGCGTACCGCTTTTCTATCCGTCCTCCACGATTTTTCTTCCGGCTCGCTCTCCGGCAAGGCTTGTGCTCCGTTGAACCGAATCGTTAAAGCGACACAAGAGGATTCTTTCGACCTACCCTACCCTCTCCTTTTCTCTCCTTATATTTTTCTCCCGTTCTTACTTGCTGCGATTCAACCTTGTCCCGTGCGCGTACAATGTTCGACTCGGATGATATCAGCCTCCCTCTACAAACGACTACCACACTGTCGACAATCTCTTTCCAACGACGACGATCTTCCGCTCGCCTTATAATATACGCTGCACATTGTTGAAGCTTCGAGCTTCAGTGTGTAAAGTCTATGGGCCGGGGTATCGCGAATCGCAGTGGCGTCTTCGTGCGGGTTTCAATTTGAAAGTTACTCTCGAGTGTGTCGGAGGATTTGTAGGGAAGACGTTCAAGTTGTGTACGGTGTAATTCGACGCTTTGGATAAAGAAGGAAATTACTGAGAGTGCGATCGCGGTTATTGGATTTGGAGTGGAAAATATGCAACACGTACCCTACTGAAGGTGGAAAAAATATGCTATGGCCCCTGCGCTTCTTACAAGTTTTTAACCCTTTGCACGGCGCTGTCCCCTCTCAGGGGACATTTAAGTTTAGTGGAAGTTACAGGAAATTAACTCATTCAGCGCAACTTTTTGACACGTGCATGTTTGCCTGAAGTTTTCTCTTGAAATGGCACAAGAAATCAAATAAAAGTATAGTAAAATTACTAAGATATATAAAAAAAATATCAGCCGGTTTTGTTATGACGCATAAACCACCGGACCTTCAAAATTTTAATCTTCATAGGAAATAAAATTGATGTGGGATAAAGAAAACAGGCTTGCATTGTTTGTTCTGATAGAAAAACAGCTAGTGGCAGGCGTCAAACGACTTATTATTGTCAAATGTGCATAAATCAGCCTGCAATACATATTGGGGAGTGTTTTAAAGTTTATCACACTGTACAAAATTATAAAAAATAAATAATTGATTTTTTTGCAAATATATATTTCTCGATGTTAACCAATTCATATAAGTCCAATATCATTATAATACGTTAATTGGTTCCAAAACTACACTAAATATTGGGTTGGAGGGAAAGTTCTGTCGTATTTTAAAGAAAACATTTGAATTAATTTATAAAAATACGTGTTTAATATTAATCATAATACATTTAATGTGTTTAATGTGTTTAATGTGGATTATTTTCCAACATGGATCGTAAAACATCATTATCGATCTTGGATGGTCGTCCAGATCGATCACTTTCTTGGAGGCTCAGATCCCCGGAACGAAATTTGCTAAACCATCTTTGACAAATACGAACATTTACAATATCTTTTCCAAATACCGCACATAAATTTTTACATGCAACCGATGCGTTGCTTCCTTTTTGGAATTCATACAAAATGCAGTGTCGTAAATGCACTTTATTTACTGACATGTTTTTCACTTTAAATATCACAAGTAAATGATGAACGGTAAAAAAGGACTCCTTTTATATTATGCAGAAGCTATAAAAAACAAAAAAAATCCGAATGACTCACTAGCCAGATGTTTTTCTTATTTACAAGAAAAATTACCTGCCTATTAAAAATACGACAGAACTTTCCCTTCAACCCACTAATATGAGTAGCTAACGTCCAGAATGGTTTGGAGTGCAAAGGTTCAAGTGGAAAAATTCTATACTGGGGTTCATGCGTTTTTTGCAAGTTCCATGTGGTGTGTTGCTTATATTCACCTGTGCAGATGTCAGACATGGTAACCCATCCAAATAAAGCATTGTACGTAAATATCCCATATATATAATCCCATATATTGATGCACGTCGCTGCATTATTATCGGTACGTGAATAATAAAAGTAAAATCGAGTAAGACCGCAGATTTCAACGTCTGCTCTTGTTACAGTAAGTACTTCTTCTGGCAACGTCGAATAATCAATCGGACAGTTAATTAGCGAAACTTCTCGGCAGTCCGTGAAAACCAAATATTTATCGGAAGAGCGGTAGTTGAAGCTTATTCAATTTACTCGAGATTTCAAGTTCTTGTCATCGCGTCAATCCTGTCTATTGCTCCTATTGACGATTAACGTCAGCTCAGCTTTCAAACTCTTGTTCATCTTCTCATCGTATCGGCAGTCTCCGTTATTTTCCTCTCTCCTTTGTTTCCGCGGCTCGATGCAAACTGTAAATGCAGCGTGTTCTTTCAGTCGAAGCATTTCAATGTCTTCGCAAAATTTTGAACGAATCTGCATTCGGTATTTTGGGCAACCAAACGGTTCGATACGCTATGAAATATTTAAAATAACCATTTTTATCGCAAGCTGCCATATGGAAAATCAACAGATTTGATATTTGCAGACGTTAGGTATCGAAAGTCTGAGGCGGTTACTTCTTATAGACCAACACTTGTAAGCAGGAATTTAATTTGCATATTTCAGAATATCGGACAGCTGATTATCTGCTGCTGATTTCGATATTCCACAGATTGGAGGAATTTGTTGTTTGGAGCTCCAGTGTGTTTGCAAATAGCAAAATGCGAATTTAATTTAACGGGAACGCTCCGATTATTGGTAGGTTTCAATCTTGACATTTCAATATTGCTCGCTGCTTAGTTCCCTACTTGAGTATTCTTCAGGTTTGCATATTCTGTTTAACGGACATTACAAAAATAATACCCGTATACATTTTTTGTACACTCTATTCACATAGTGCATCGAAAATTTCTGAAGCATCACCATCTACAACAAATGAAAATAATTTCCTAATTATTTTCTTTTGTTCTATGCCATTTTTTAGCATCATCCATCTTTAACTTTATGCCATTTTAAGCATCCACCATCATTAAGCATCACCATCTACAACAAATGAAAATAATTTCCTAATTATTTTCTTCTGTTCTATGTCATTTTTTAGCATCATCCATCTTTAACTTTATGCCATTTTAAGCATGCACCATCATTAAGCATCACCATCTACAACAAATGAAAATAATTTCCTAATTATTTTCTTCTGTTCTATGCCATTTTTTAGCATCATCCATTTTTAACTTTATGCCATTTTAAGCATCCACCATCATTAAGCATCACCATCTACAACAAATGAAAGTAATTTCCTAATTAATTTCTTTCGTTCTATGCCATTTTTTAGCATCATCCATGTTTAACTTTATGCAATTTTAAGCATCCACCATCATTAAGCATCACCATCCACAACAAATGAAAATAATTTCCTAATTATTTTCTTTCGTTCTATGCCATTTTTGAGCATCATCCATCTTTAACTTTATGCCATTTTAAGCATCCACCATCATTAAGCATCACCATCTACAACAAATGAAAGTAATTTCCTAATTAATTTCTTTCGTTCTATGCCATTTTTTAGCATCATCCATCTTTATCTTTATGCCATTTTAAGCATCCACCATCATTAAGCATCACCATCTACAACAAATGAAAGTAATTTCCTAATTATTTTCTTTCGTTCTATGCCATTTTTTAGCATCATCCATTTTTAACTTTATGCCATTTTAAGCATCCACCATCATTAAGCATCACCATCTACATCAAATGAAAGTAATTTCCTAATTAATTTCTTTCGTTCTATGCCATTTTTTAGCATCATCCATCTTTATCTTTATGCCATTTTAAACATCTACCATTATTAAGCATCACCATCTACAACAAATGAAAATAATTTCCTAATTATTTTCTTTCGTTCTATGCCATTTTTAAGCGTCATCCATCTTTAACTTGATGCCATTTTAAGCATCCACCATCATTAAGCATCACCATCTACAACAAATGAAAATAATTTCCTAATTATTTTCTTTCGTTCTATGCCATTTTTGAGAATCATCCATCTTTAACTTTATGCCATTTTCAGCATCCACCATCATTAAGCATCACCATCTACAACAAATGAAAGTAATTTCCTAATTAATTTCTTTCGTTCTATGCCATTTTTTAGCATCATCCATCTTTAACTTTATGCCATTTTGAGCATCCACCATCATTAAGCATCACCATCTACAACAAATGAAAATAATTTCCTAATTAATTTCTTTCGTTCTATGCCATTTTTTAGCATCATCCATCTTTATCTTTATGCCATTTTAAGCATCTACCATTATTAAGCATCACCATCTACAACAAATGAAAATAATTTCCTAATTATTTTCTTTCGTTCTATGCCATTTTTGAGCATCATCCATCTTTAACTTTATGCCATTTTGAGCATCCACCATCATTAAGCATCACCATCCACAACAAATGAAAATAATTTCCTAATTATTTTCTTTCGTTCTATGCCATTTTTGAGCATCATCCATCTTTAACTTTATGCCATTTTAAGCATCCACCATCATTAAGCATCACCATCTACAACAAATGAAAATAATTTCCTAATTATTTTCTTTCGTTCTATGCCATATTTTAGCATCATCCATCTTTATCTTTATGCCATTTTAAGCATCGACCATGATTAAGCATCACCATCTACAACAAATGAAAATAATTTCGCATCAATTATTTTCTTTCGTTCTATTTAGCCATTTTCCGATAGAGCATCATCCATCTTTAACAGCACTTGATGTTTCGATGCCATTTCTAAGCATCCACCATCCAAAGTCGCATCACCGCGCCCGTGAACGAGAAATGAAAATAATTTGAAACAGACGCAAAGATTTTCTTTACGATAAAAAGTTGAAGTGCCATTTTTTAGATCATCCGCGATCTTTAACGTTTATCTCCATTTTACGCATCCACCATCATCATGTCATTCATTATCTACGCCGCCTAATAAATAGTTAAAATATAATTATCCAATAAACTATTTTATACCATTGTTCATCCGATGCGATTTTTCCGACAAAATCAATTAGACATCTGCACCTTGAACCGAAAGTGGTGATGAGACAGACGCAAAGAACGTTGTTACGATAAAAAGTTCAAGCCAAATTTTTCATCTTCTCGATACGTTCAAATAAATATTTATCTCCGAGTTACGCGAATAAATTCTCCTCCCTCATACATGTCATTCGGATTATTTGGACGCCGCCTAATAAATAGGTAACTAATATAATTTTGCCAATAAACTCCCGTTACTCGCATAAGCCATTGTTCATCCGATCCGATGTATGGTTCCGACAAAATCAATTAGACACGTCTGCACCTTGAACCGAAAAGAGAGGGTGGTGATGAAACAGACGCAAAGAACGCTGTTACGATAAAAAGTTGAAGTGCCCCTAAAGAACAGTTACACTTCACGCGATACGTTCCAAATAAATATTTATCTCCGCTAGTTACGCGAATAAAATCTCGTGCCTCATACATGTCATTCGGATTATTTGGACGCCGCCTAATAAATAGTTAACTAATATAATTTTGCCAATAAACTCCCGTTACTCGCATAAGCCATTGTTCATCCGATCCAATGTATGGTTCCGACAAAATCAATTAGACACGTCTGCACCTTGAACCGAAAAGAGAGGGTGGTGATGAAACAGACGCAAAGAACGCTGTTACGATAAAAAGTTGAAGTGCCCCTAAAGAACAGTTACACTTCACGCGATACGTTCCAAATAAATATTTATCTCCGCTAGTTACGCGAATAAATTCTCCTCCCTCATACATGTCATTCAGATTATTTGGACGCCGCCTAATAAATAGGTAACTAATATAATTTTGCCAATAAACTCCCGTTACTCGCATAAGCCATTGTTCATCCGATCCGATGTATGGTTCCGACAAAATCAATTAGACACGTCTGCACCCTGAACCGAAAAGAGAGGGTGGTGATGAGACAGACGCAAAGAACGTTGTTACGATAAAAAGTTGAAGTGCCCCTAAAGAATAGTTACACTTCATGCGATACGTTCCAAATAAATATTTATCTCCGCTAGTTATGCGAATAAATTCTCCTCCGTCACACATGTCATTCGCCGCCTAATAAATATTTAATTAATATAATTATGCCAATAAACTCTTGTTACTCGCATACGCCATCGTTCATCCGATTCGATGTATGTTCCGACAAAATAATTTTATACAATTTTCAGCGGTAAACGACATGACTTCACTTTTATGAAATGAAAAAAAAATATGAAAGAGCGCAAAAATGTTATTTGGTCGCAAGCTGCGCGGCTCGTTCCGCCTCTGCTCAGCCGGCTACCAGATTAGGAAATTCTGATGTCGTTCTCTAAACCGGGAAACGGGCACTCTTTTCCCTCCGGTACTTTCGTAAGCCGCCAATTACCCCGCCCGTTAAGGCAATTCGCGCGAGCGTCCGATTAAACGAAAGAAAGCCGCCTGGAAAAACGGGGTAAAGACCCGCGCCGGCTCTCGGGCGCTTGCTTTTCTTGATTGTCTTCTTTCGCCGAGCCACCCCCGCGTTCCCCGGCATTGCGCCACTCTCATCTACTTTGTAAACTTTTCTCTCCGCCCGTACACTTTTTAACGTTACCTTTCTTTCTGCCGCTTAAAACACTTGCTCGGCTTTCAAATGTCTTACTTTAAGGAACGGCCGCGTATTTGCGCGGCTTGAATTAGTTGTGTTCCGTGTTATGGCATACCGCGTTACGCTATTCTGCCCTGTCGATTTGCCGCTGTTTTTGTCCGCGCGGTTTCGTCGGGGGTTGAAACACTTTGACCGCCATGATGGTCATCGGTGACCGGCGCACGAGATTTTACTGAAGATCCAAAATATTCGCAATGTGTAGCAATTATTATTTTATAAATGCAGTCGTTGGAATAGTGATGCTATCCTTTGGTCTCCAATACCTGCACATTATTTACATTTTGCATAATTCAGTCGAACGCTGTAGTATTTCATAGCATCGCCGTTCTAATATGGCAAAATACGCTTGGTAGTCAACGTGTTAACATAAAATATCGGAATGATGATCCAAAATATTCGCAATGCGTAGCAATGATTATTTTATAAATGCAGTTGTTAGAATAGTGATGTTATCCTTTGGTCTCCAATACCTGCACATTATTTACATTTTGCATAATTCAGCTAAACGCTGTAGTATTTCATAGCATCGCCGTTCTAATACGGCAAAACACTACAGAATATGATTGATTTGTGCAAAATGAAAATAATGCGAAGCTTTCGGGGACCAAAGAATTTAATCACTATTTAATGTTAACACTTTGACTGCCGTGATGGTCACAGCTGACTGGTGCAAGAGATTTTACCGAAGATCCAAAATATTCGCAATGAGTAGCAATAATCACTTTATAAATGCAGTTGTTAAAATAGTGATGCGATCCTTTGGTCTCCAATACCTGCACATTATTTACATTTTGCATAATTCAGTCGAACACTGTAGTATTTCATAGCATCGCCGTTCTAATATGGCAAAATACGCTTGGCAGCCAACGCGTTAACACAAAATATCGGAATGACGATGCAAAGTATTCGCAATGGGTAGCAATGATTATTTTATAAATGCAATTGTTAGAATAATGATGCGATCCTTTGGTCTCCGATACCTGCATATTATATACATTTTGCATAATTCAGTCAAACGCTGTAGTATTTCATAGCATCGGCGTTCTAATATGGCAAAATACGCATGGCAGTCAACGTGTTAACATAAAATATAGGAATGATGATCCAAAGTATTCGCAATGGGTAGCAATGATTATTTTATAAATGCAGTTATTGTTAGAATAGTGATGCGATCCTTTGGTCTCCAATACCTGCACATTATTTACATTTTGCATAATTCAGCTAAACGCTACAGTATTTTATAGCTTCGCCGTTCTAGTACGGCAATCAACGTATTAACATAAAATATCGGAACGATGATCCAAAGTATTCGCAATGGGTAGCAATGATTATTTTATAAATGCACTTGTTAGAATAGTGATGCGATCGTTTGGTCTCCAATACCTGCATATTATTTACAGTTTGCATAATTCAGCTAAACGCTGTAGTATTACATAGCATCGCCGTTCTAATACAGCAAAATACGCACGGGAGTCAACGTGTTAAATAGAAACTTTGAAAATAGGCGGAAACGTGATCGGCAAAGCTTATGTCTGTGGCAGTACAGTCGTCTCACGTCTTCGTGTTATCATCTTAACACGCTGATTTAAGGATAATACGCGGGCGATATCTGGAAGCGAACGCGCGCTAAAGCCAAGTTCTTCGGCGGTTGATCCACTTAACGGGATTTTGCCCCAGACTCGATCCGGAGCCGGTGACGTGTGAATTCGACGGGGTCGCCGAAAACTTCGGGATTCCGCGAACTTTCGTCCGTCTCGAAACGTTGTCGCGCTTTTTCGCGTGAAAATTCAGGAAATTCTTCGACCGTTTCATCGCGATTCGTCGCTCGAAGAATTCGTTTCAGGATGTCTGGGAGAGTCTTGAAAGGGGTTGCCGAGCTCGTTGTCGAAAGTCATCATTCCGAAACGAACCAACTTCACCCTGAGGTTCAACTTGCGGGACAAGAAAATCAACATTTACTCTCGAAAGAAAAACTTTCCGATGTTCAGCTGCTAAACTTAAATATTCACAAGACGCGATATTTTCGAGTTTACGCTTTACGTTCCGACTGTTTAATTTCACCGAAACGTATAAGGTACTCGGTATCTTAAGACGGAATTTTTATTTGACCCAACATTACGCGCCTTTACAACACGACAATACATCACCTTCCGCCTGACGCATAAATCTATTCCCTTATTAATCACCCCCTTAACCCCCCACTGCCGACGTTTCCGCCGCCGCTGAACAAACCAAAAGTGAAGAATCGCCGCAATCCGTTCGACTCCCAGGCGAAACTTCGATTCCGCCATTTCTCCGTCTGACAGCCACCTCATAAACACTCGCATACGTTCTCCGCTTTGCCGTAACGTTTCATTTGTCCCATCCCCCCGCGGACCTCCGCATCCGTCGAAAGACGCGTCTCCCAGCGTTCGCAATCACATGACCATCGGCAATCATCATCATCCAGCCGTTCGTACTCGAACCGCACTTAAGACGTCACTTTCCGCCGCGGCGTACAATTTATCCTCGGTACGTTTCCCCGCCCGTTTCATCGTGTACCTCGAGCCCCTCGGAAGGTCCTTTTCCCGATCTCATTAGTCGCGGTGCCCGGGCCGCTCCGACACGAAATAACCGTGTATCCACCTTGTAATTGCCGGCGTACGTATTGCAGCAGAAGAAAATCGCTCGACCGTGCGACTATACCGAGCGGAGAGGATGCGATCGCGAAAAAATGAAAATATACACCCGGGCAAGATGCGAGACGCGACGAGGAAAGAGTGAACGTCGAAGAAAGGCTGAAACGTGTTTTTCGAGGCGGCGCCGAAGGGCGGAACTTGCAGTTTTTTGTGCTCGAGAGTCTAATGGAGGACCGCCGCGCGACTTCTTGCGCTCGACCGGAAATACTCTTCCTCGCTCGCCGTTGCGCGGAAAATAAATTTGTGGCGAAATTCAAAGGGGTCCTAGGTGATTGTCCGACACTGAAGTAGTCATTGTTGTGCGGAATGCGATGAGTCATAATCAAAATACCTACGGATATAATCGAAATAATCACTACGGATTTTTGTTTGGAAAAGGGAAGGAGAATGAAGGAGTGGTAGAGTGTTGCATTCCCTGGAACCCGGGCATTTCACGGGAGAATTGTAAAGAGATCGGACGTATTATTGTAAAATAAAGATTTCCCAATTGATTGCGTCCCTTAATTCTAACATACGTGTGTTAGCGGAAAATAAATTTGCGGCGAAATTTAAAGGGGTCCTAGGTGATTGTCTGGCATTGAAGTAGGCATTGTTGTGCGGAATGCGATGAGTCATAATCAAAATACCTACGGATATAATCAAAATAATCACTACGGATTTTTGTTTGGAAAAGGAAAGGGGAATAAAGGGGTGGTAAAGTATTGCATTCCCTGGAACCCGGGCATTCCACGGGAGAATTGTAAAGAGATCGGACCTATTATTGTAAAATAAAGATTTTCCAATTGATTGCTTCGCTTAATTCTAACATACGCGTGTTAGCGAAAAATAAATTTGCGGCGAATTTCAAAGGGGTCCTAGGTGATTGTCTGGCATTGAAGTAGTCATTGTTGTGCGGAATGCGATGAGTCATAATCAAAATACCTACGGATATAATCAAAATAATCACTACGGATGTTTGTTTGGAAAAGGAAAGGGGAATAAAGGGGTGGTAAAGTATTGCATTCCCTGGAACCCGGGCATTCCACGGGAGAATTGTAAAGAGATCGGACCTATTATTGTAAAATAAAGATTTCCCAATTGATTGCGTCCCTTAATTCTAACATACGTGTGTTAGCGGAAAATAAATTTGCGGCGAAATTTAAAGGGGTCCTAGGTGATTGTCTGGCATTGAAGTAGGCATTGTTGTGCGGAATGCGATGAGTCATAATCAAAATACCTACGGATATAATCAAAATAATCACTACGGATGTTTGTTTGGAAAAGGAAAGGGGAATAAAGGGGTGGTAAAGTATTGCATTCCCTGGAACCCGGGCATTTCACGGGAGAATTGTAAAGAGATCGGACGTATTATTGTAAAATAAAGATTTCCCAATTGATTGCGTCCCTTAATTCTAACATACGTGTGTTAGCGGAAAATAAATTTGCGGCGAAATTTAAAGGGGTCCTAGGTGATTGTCTGGCATTGAAGTAGGCATTGTTGTGCGGAATGCGATGAGTCATAATCAAAATACCTACGGATATAATCAAAATAATCACTACGGATTTTTGTTTGGAAAAGGGAAGGAGAATGAAGGAGTGCTTCGCTTAATTCTAACAAACGCGTGTTAGCGAAAAATAAATTTGCGGCGAATGGTAGGCAGTTGTTGCATTCCAAAATACCTGGAATAATCCCGGGCATTTCACGGGAGAATTGTAAAGAGATCGGACGTATTATTGTAAAATAAAGATTTCCCAATTGATTGCGTCCCTTAATTCTAACATACGTGTGTTAGCGGAAAATAAATTTGCGGCGAAATTTAAAGGGGTCCTAGGTGATTGTCTGGCATTGAAGTAGGCATTGTTGTGCGGAATGCGATGAGTCATAATCAAAATACCTACGGATATAATCAAAATAATCACTACGGATGTTTGTTTGGAAAAGGAAAGGGGAATAAAGGGGTGGTAAAGTATTGCATTCCCTGGAACCCGGGCATTCCACGGGAGAATTGTAAAGAGATCGGACCTATTATTGTAAAATAAAGATTTTCCAATTGATTGCTTCGCTTAATTCTAACATACGCGTGTTAGCGGAAAATAAATTTGCGGCGAAATTTAAAGGGGTCCTAGGTGATTGTCTGGCATTGAAGTAGGCATTGTTGTGCGGAATGCGATGAGTCATAATCAAAATACCTACGGATATAATCAAAATAATCACTACGGATGTTTGTTTGGAAAAGGAAAGGGGAATAAAGGGGTGGTAAAGTATTGCATTCCCTGGAACCCGGGCATTCCACGGGAGAATTGTAAAGAGATCGGACGTATTATTGTAAAATAAAGATTTCCCAATTGATTGCGTCCCTTAATTCTAACATACGCGTGTTAGCGAAAAATAAATTTGCGGCGAATTTCAAAGGGGTCCTAGGTGATTGTCCGGCACTGAAGTAGTCATTGTTGTGCGGAATGCGATGAGTCATAATCAAAATACCTACGGATATAATCGAAATAATCACTACGGATTTTTGTTTGGAAAAGGGAAGGAGAATGAATCAGAATAACCCGGGAATTTCACGGGAGAATAAAGAGATCGGACGTATTATTGTAAAATAAAGGTGTGTTAAAAATAAATTTGCGGCGAAATTTAAAGGGGTCCTAGGTGATTGTCTGGCATTGAAGTAGGCATTGTTGTGCGGAATGCGATGAGTCATAATCAAAATACCTACGGATATAATCAAAATAATCACTACGGATGTTTGTTTGGAAAAGGAAAGGGGAATAAAGGGGTGGTAAAGTATTGCATTCCCTGGAACCCGGGCATTCCACGGGAGAATTGTAAAGAGATCGGACCTATTATTGTAAAATAAAGATTTTCCAATTGATTGCGTCCCTTAATTCTAACATACGTGTGTTAGCGGAAAATAAATTTGCGGCGAAATTTAAAGGGGTCCTAGGTGATTGTCTGGCATTGAAGTAGGCATTGTTGTGCGGAATGCGATGAGTCATAATCAAAATACCTACGGATATAATCAAAATAATCACTACGGATGTTTGTTTGGAAAAGGAAAGGGGAATAAAGGGGTGGTAAAGTATTGCATTCCCTGGAACCCGGGCATTCCACGGGAGAATTGTAAAGAGATCGGACCTATTATTGTAAAATAAAGATTTTCCAATTGATTGCTTCGCTTAATTCTAACATACGCGTGTTAGCGAAAAATAAATTTGCGGCGAATTTCAAAGGGGTCCTAGGTGATTGTCCGGCACTGAAGTAGTCATTGTTGTGCGGAATGCGATGAGTCATAATCAAAATACCTACGGATATAATCAAAATCCACCAGAGAATTGTAAAGGGATCGGACGTATTATTGTAAAATAAAGATTTCCCAATTAATTCTAACATACGTGTGTTAGCGGAAAATAAATTTGCGGCGAAATTTAAAGGGGTCCTCTGGCATTGAAGCGGAATGCGCATAATCAAAATACCTACGGATATAATCAAAATCCACCAGAGAATTGTAAAGGGATCGGACGTATTATTGTAAAATAAAAATTTTCCAATTTATTGCTTCGCTTAATTCTAACACCCGCGTTCCTTTGGACGAGGACTTCGTTACGGAGAAATGGTCGGTTGTGCCGGAGGTCGCAAGAACGGAAAATGCGGAAAATTTTGAAAATGCGACGGGAAAGGGTTGGTAACTCAGTGCACGCGCATTTGGTTGCTTTGGTCGGGGGGTTAATCTCTCAGAAGTGCGACGTACTTGGGTTTTTGCAGAAAAGCGAAATGTAACGCATGCAATTTTGAGTGATGTGTTTCGTTTGGACCTTGTTATAATTTACTTGGGTAATGAGGGAATATTTAAAGTCCCGGTTGAAATATATGGTAGAACGTGCTTGAGTTTAGAATTTTGTTCTACAAATTCTCGATACCTTTTGGGGCTGGACTTGAAGAGGGGGTATCTGTGGTCCTGAAACAGCGGAGCAACTTTACTTTATTTTGTATTAACTGTTGTAGAGGCGAACGCTTAATTTATTAACATTACAGGAGTTTACTTGGATAATGATGGAATAAACAAAATTCTCTTGTGGTCCAAAGTGCTTAAATGTATAGTTTTCAATCATAAGGGAGCTTTATACACTCCTTCATTATCCAAGTAACGTTCTGCAATGTTAATAAATTGAATTAAAATGTTAAACCATCACTCATATTGCATTTTAAGTAATATATATTGATGTATTACGTCTACAACGCATTACGAATAAAACTCGTCTGCCGATAGCGGGTTTGTTTTATAATTCTTGCACGGACGAGTATGACGTGATCGAAACAGACAAAGAAAATTCTTTATCAATAATTCATTTTGGTTAGAACTCGGAACTTTGGTGAGCAAAGAGATATAGCCTTTCTTACTCATATTTTTTATATATTTTTTCACATCACCCCCTGTTTTGGAATTACCCCTTTAATTTTATTCTAGTCCACCATCACCCCATACACACGTCAATAGTACTATTAAACGTTTTTAAGAATCCCACATAAACTTAACTTCGAAAACTTGTGATAGACTATTATTCTACTAACTTATACTAGTAGTTACTACTTAATATATACTACATTTTTACTTACTTTCACTGCGGTATGCATTTAGACATTTTAGCCAAATTCACCAGAGTCGATGAATCGTATACAGTTACTTTTTCGTTAAAACGGAGGTTAATCCCAACCTAACGTTCTTCACCTCACCTGCAACTGGGGCGCTTAACGTCGGAAAAAAAAGCAAGATATTTCATAATTTCCGGATAGTATGTTAAAACCTGCTCTCCGCCGAAGCGGGGCGCGAACGGTGGCATTAAAATGCTAACAACGGAAACGGGACGTAAATAATCGCGCAAGTACGTTTCACGGCCTTGTCGTCACGTTCTGCCCGCGCTCGTTTATATTTTCCGCGGAGAAAAAATTAATCCCGGCGTATCCGTTGTTGCTCGTACAGAGATACGCTCGGCGGAAAAATGTACCCGCTGAACATACGCATATTCGCGGGATTACGTAACTTCGCGGGTTAAGCAAACTTCAATTACGGATCAATGACGAAAGATTACACGACCTTTCATCCGCGCATTCTTAGATCGCAGAACGTATCGTCTGCGTGATAGGTTTCAGGGTTTACTTTTTGGTTAAGAGATTTTACGCTGCCGCGCACGGGGTTTGAGAAACTAAGCTGAGCTAACCTGCTTGCATGTTGCATAGAAAATTGCTACGGTCGAATAAAAGTTGCGTAGTCCTGCCTTGTCGAACGAGTGGAAATTATTCTTGACTGGAGCTATACATAGTTCGCGGAAGGTTAATTGTGCCCATAATTATGAAAGTGGTCTAAGTCATATATTTCTTGTTTCGAGATATTTAATGAATTGCATTTGAATAAATTAAAAAATATTTTTACATTATGCGACATTTTAATTTATAATTTTATTAGTCTTAATTAATGGAAATTTACTATGAATATGAAATTTTGTGTGAATTTTATACGATAATATTATTTTTAAAGATTGAATTGACTTAGACCATTTTCAAAATTAACTGAATGTCCTATAAATGACTTAAAGCAATAAAGAACTTTGAGTTTTATTTGAAACAATAATTTGATTGAAATAATTCGTGAACATTTATTACATTTATTAATTATTTTTAAACAGTAATCCATTTTTATCATTATTTCGAGTATTTAAGATTCTTAAAATGTTCCTGAAAAACTGGAGGGATGTACGGTAGTAAACTCATAATATCTTTATGTTTTTCTTCCGATACTGGTCTAATGGTGGTGTATAATGGAAGTAATTTAATATTTCCGTATATTTTTGGTCTTCCTTTTTTAGGTGAAAGATCCAAAACGTGAAATTTAGAATCATCTAAAGATGTTTTATAGAACATTTTATAAGGTTCATTTTTCAAGAATCTCATCCATTGAATTTGTAGCCAAGAGACAGATTCACCCGCGGTATTTTTTACTCTTCTTGTTATTGATTCTTCTAGTGATTTCGTTAAAAATGAAGTTGTCGTTATTATTAAAATTTGATTGTCATTTATTTTATTATGTAGTTCAGAAACGCGTCAAAGAAGGCCACGTGCCATTTTCAAGTTGTTTATATAATTTATTTAAAGTTTTGACTTAGACCACTTTCATAATTAAAACTAAATGAATTCCATATAATGTTGAAATTACAACCACTATCTAATGGTTCATTTTTGACAATTTCGTAAAAATTACATTGAATAAATTTAGTTAAAAATAATGTGGTATGAAATAACTGATAAACTCATTTTTTTTTAATTTTGACTTAGACCACTTTCATAATTATGGGCACAATTAGTACCACGGAAGAAAAATTGCCGACTGTATATGCTCTTTCATCACCATCGATACACACGTTTTCTAGACCATGTCCGTACTTTGTGTTCGCGTGATGACATACTAGAGTCTGTTTGGGCACTGCACGTACCTACTATGTATACGTACATAGAATCATCTAGTTTACGAAACAACGCATGCCGTACTCCGCGGATCGATACACCGCCGCAAATACACAAATTGACTCATCCTTCTATTTTTACCGCTTCCGCCGCATAGGTCTCAGCGATAAAAAATCTCTTTAAACACACCCTCTGCTGTGCAATAAAAATACTACAATGCACTTTGTGACAGTAACCTTTAACACGTTGACTGTCACGCAAGTTTATAAGAAAATCTTCGTCATGCGAATTGTTTCTTATCGTAGTAGAAGGTTATTACATTGTGAACAAAATGTCTAGGGATTTCCATCGAGTTGAAAATCTATATTGGAAAATCGTATTGGACTTTTTCTTTCTTATCGTAGCAGAAGATAAGCGCGTTTACATCGAAACGTTTCGGAACATGGATTTTGTTCGAAAAATCTTTTCTCAAGAACGAAGTATCTAAGAGCGCGTGTTTGCTTCGAAAATGATTTCTTCTTTTTCAATTATCTTTTCTGTAGTAACTTTTATAACAATTTAATAGTGTTATTATATCTTGGGAAACATCTTACCAAATACCTCGGAAATAATCAAACTCGCGTCACCTGAATACTAGAGACAGAGACGCGGCACTCAACGTGTTAATCTTCGTCCCTCTGTCATGAATATTTATTTTTCACCGAACTTCGCTTATCCTGCCTTCACTCCTTTACACCCAAATGCCCACCCGAAATATTACAGTGTTACTATATCATGCGAAATATCTTACCAAATACTTCGGAAATAATCAAACTCGCGTCACCCGAATGCGGGTGCCGTAGTTCGCTGAACAATTTTACCGTCACTCGAACACTAGAGACGCAACAGTCAACGTGTTAATCTTCATCCCTCTGCCCTGAATATTTATTTCTCACCGAACTTCGTTTCATCCTCCCTTCATTCCTTTACACCCAAATGCCCACCCGAAATATTATAGTGTTATTATATCCTGCGAAATATCTTATCAGATACATCGGAAATAATCAAGCCCGCTGAACAATTTTACCGCCACCCGAATACTACAGGCGCAACAGTCAACGTGTTAATCTTCGTATCTCTGCCCTGAATACTTATTTCTTGCAAACTTCGCTTATCTTGCCTTCACACCTTTACAACCAAATGCCCACCTGAAATATTGTAGTGTTATTATATCCTGCGAAATATCTTACCAAATTCCTTTGAAATAATCAAACTCGCGTCACCCGAATACTACAAACGCAACAGTCAACGTGTTAATCTTCGTCCCTCTGCCATGAATATTTATTTCTCACCGAACTTCGCTTATCCTCCCTTCACTCCTTTACCCCCAAATGCCCACCCGAAATATTATAGTGTTATTGTATCCTGCGAAATGTCTTACAAATACCTTGGAAATAATCAAACTCGCGTCACCCGAATGCGGGTGCCGTGGCCCGCTATACAATTTTACCGTCACTTGAATACTAGAGATGCAACGTTTCTGAACATGCATTCAGTTCGAAAATCTTTCCTCAAGAACGAAGTATCTAAGAGCGCGTGTTTGTTTCGAAAATGATTTCTTCTTTTTCAATTATCTTTTCTGTAGTGACGTACGGTTGAAGTTACTTTTATAACAATATAATAGCGTTATTATTTCCTGCGAAATATCTTACCAAATAGCTTGAAAATATTCAAACTCGCGTCACCCGAATGCGGGTGCCGCAGCCCGCTAAAGAATTTTACCGTCACTCGAATACTAGATACTCGGTAGTGAAAGTGTTAATCTTCGTCCCTCTACCGTGAATATTTATTTCTCACCGAACTTCGCTTATCCTGCCTTCACTCCTTTACACCCAAATGCCCACCCGAAATATTATAGTTTTATTATATCCTGCGAAATATCAAATACCTCGGAAATAATCAAACTCGCGTCACTCGAATACTAGAGACGCAACACTCAACGTGTTAATCTTCGTCCCTCTGCCCTGAATATTTATTTCTCACCGATCTTTGCTTATCCTCCCTTCACTCCTTTACACCCAAATGCCCACCCGAAATATTATAGTGTTATTATATCCTGCGAAATATCTTACCAAATACCACGGAATAATTAAACTCGCGTCACCCGAATACTAGAGACGCAACACTCAACGTGTTAATCGTCGTCCCTCTGCCCTGAATATTTATTTCTCACCGAACTTCACTTATCCTGCCTCCACTCCTTTACCCCCAAATGCCCACCCGAAATATTTCTTTCCACCGCCACCAACGCCGAAGTTAACACGCGCTCTGCATGCTCATCCTCGCGCACACGTTTGCTCACAGGGATGCGCTAAATTCCGCGCAAAACGTCGAGCCGTCAGGATTAGGTTTACGAGAAGCTGGCACGATCCTCCTAACGGCGATATTCCGCGCAGCCCGGCGTCGCAACTTTCGTATTAGTCGGGGCGAAAAATGAGAAGCGCGGGCGTGAATACTTTACAAAAGGCCCGCCTTAAGTGACACGCGGACGTTGAGGGGCCGGGTGTTACGGCCGAATGGCGTCCTACACTTTTAAAGAGTATTATAAATGAACGTAGTTTTGGCCGCATTACGGGGACGAAGGACTTCGCGAACAAGTTTAATCTGCTTCACCTACTTCCGCGTATAGCGTGGGCAGGAGGAGTATGTGAGCCAGCGCAATCTTCCCGGAACGGCGTAACATTTTAAAGACTTCGCCTGGCGCGGTGCTAACTATTTGTTCGACCTCCCGCGAGAGTCGTAGACGAAAAAGTGTCCTCGTAAATTGAGCCGCCGGGTACGTGCGTTTGTTTTTGCGGGAGTACTGGACTCCCATCGATTACCGATGATAGGAACGGCGATGGTATTTGCAACTGGATGGTAGGGTGCTGGCGATGTATGACTCTTGCGGAGGTCGGACGAGGGCGTAGTTATGTAATTTTGTTGTCAAAGGAGAAGGGCGTCATTTTGGTAGCAGGCACATATTCGTCTGCCTTCGTTACGTTGATCAATTTCCGGTATACGGGGTTAACCCATTGACTGCCAACTACGAGATATGTGCCCATAATTATGAAAGTGGTCTAAGTCAAAATTAAAAAAAAATGAGTTTATCAGTTATTTCATACCACATTATTTTTAACTAAATTTATTCAATGTAATTTTTACGAAATTGTCAAAAATGAACCATTAGATAGTGGTTGTAATTTCAACATTATATGGAATTCATTTAGTTTTAATTATGAAAGTGGTCTAAGTCAAAAATTTAAATAAATTATATAAACAACTTGAAAATGGCACGTGGCCTTCTTTGACGCGTTTCTGAACTACATAATAAAATAAATGACAATCAAATTTTAATAATAACGACAACTTCATTACTAGAAGAATCAATAACAAGAAGAGTAAAAAATACCGCGGGTGAATCTGTCTCTTGGCTACAAATTCAATGGATGAGATTCTTGAAAAATGAACCTTATAAAATGTTCTATAAAACATCTTTAGATGATTCTAAATTTCATGTTTTGGATCTTTCACCTAAAAAGGAAGACCAAAAATATACGGAAATATTAAATTACTTCCATTATACACCACCATTAGACCAGTATCGGAAGAAAAACATAAAGATATTATGAGTTTACTACCGTACATCCCTCCAGTTTTTCAGGAACATTTTAAGAATCTTAAATACTCGAAATAATGATAAAAATGGATTACTGTTTAAAAATAATTAATAAATGTAATAAATGTTCACGAATTATTTCAATCAAATTATTGTTTCAAATAAAACTCAAAGTTCTTTATTGCTTTAAGTCATTTATAGGACATTCAGTTAATTTTGAAAATGGTCTAAGTCAATTCAATCTTTAAAAATAATATTATCGTATAAAATTCACACAAAATTTCATATTCATAGTAAATTTCCATTAATTAAGACTAATAAAATTATAAATTAAAATGTCGCATAATGTAAAAATATTTTTTAATTTATTCAAATGCAATTCATTAAATATCTCGAAACAAGAAATATATGACTTAGACCACTTTCATAATTATGGGCACATATCTCGTAGCAAGCGTCTGTACCAAAAGTGTTTTTCTTTCAATATAAATACTGTAAATTCCATACAATTTTACAATTAAAATATTATATCAGTAACTTAATAGTATTATATTTTGTAAAACCACGTCTTCTTTAAAATAAAACTGTGGCACCCAGGGCAAGACGCGCTAAATTTGTGTGGCAGTCAATGAGTTAATGGAATATAAATGGAACCAGAGATAGATGAATCTGAGGTATCAAGTTGTTGGGATGCTTGAAAATTTTCATCTAGCCCCAGGGTTTTCAAATTCCATTACAAATTGCAACCTGGTAGCATGATACTGGGGATGTATCGGTCTCGCAGAGGTCGGACGAAGCAATTTCAGCAAAAATTACGTCATTTTGTTGCCAAAGCGTATGAGTAGTGCGTGATTTTGACGAAAGGCACGTTTTTGTCTGCTTTCGTTACGTAGACCAATTTCGAGTCTACGAGGCTAGTGCAATATGAATAGAAGCAGAGGTAGACGAATCTGTGGCACCAACTTCTCGGGTTGCCGAAAAGTTTTCATCTTGCCTCCGAATTTTCAAATTCCGCTACAAAACTTTTATTTTAGCAAAATTTCGATTTCCCTTCCGTGATACAATAATTGTCTCGTCTCCCTCTCTGTATTATATACCGAACGGATGTCATAAGTTTTTGCCAAGTTTCGTAATTACGATATTTCCTATTTCCAGCTATGGTATTTAGTTGCGTCGGATGAAATTCATTCACCTATAACCTTGTTGCGTAGCACATAGGTGGCTTTGAGTTAATTATGCGTTCCATAGCACTGCATCTCTTTTGTTATTTTCGGGTGATTGCCTGTTGCCATGCGGTAGGCAGTTTATTTTTAGCCACGCGTGCAAAAACTATTTTAACACGTTGACTGGCAAGCGTATTTTACTATATTAGAACGGCGATGATATGAAATACTACAGCGTTTGACTGAATTATGCAAAATGTAAATAATGTGCAGGTATTGGAGACCAAAGAATCGCATCACTATTCTAACAACTGCATTTATGAAATAATAATTGCTACCCATTGTGAATATTTTAGATCTCCACTAAAATCTCTTGCGTCGGTCACCGGTGACCACCGTGGCAGTCAAAGTGTTAACACGTTGACTGCCATGCGTATTTTGTCGTATTAGAACGGCGATGATATGAAATACTACAGCGTTTGACTGAATTATGCAAAATGTAAATAATGTGCAGGTATTGCAGACCAAAGGATCGCATCACTATTCTAACAACAACTGCATTTATGAAATAATAATTGCTACCCATTGTGAATATTTTAAACCTTCACTAAAATCTCTTGCGTCGGTCACCGGTGACCACCGTGGCAGTCAAAGTGTTAAATAAAACCTGAATCCGACCATTTTATGTTAGAGGACAAGACTCTGACAAAACTCTTTCGAAGTACAGACGACGGCGTCTGTCCAAAGGCGATCCAATATCTAGCGCGTCTATAAGAGTGCAGTGTGTCAGGGTCGAAAGCAAATTTGATTAACGAGCTGCTTCTTGAAATTTCACCCGCCTGCGCGTAGAAGCGAGATCGCGATATCGCTTATCGACTTCCTTCCACACGCTTTACCTGGAAGCAAAGGCGTTTTCAGGAGGACGTCGACTGGACTGGCGGGACGCATTTACGTATCAACAATCCGGGTATCGATTTTCCATAAGGACTTCTATGAACTGGCCGTACAGGCTTCCCTGGAAACACCAGGCCACGTGGCCTCGCGGAATCGATTGCTTTATTGCCGACTTCGCAGTCGGCACGAATTTATCGCGCGGCCACCTCGAAACGGTCATATATCGAATTCCGTGAAAACGATTAGACAACCTGCGCGAAATTGTACAGTCGGCACGACAATTTTCGCGCTCCACCGCTAACGGCATTCTATTCAATTAACCCTTTGCACCCCTTTGTACAGACAACGTTTGTTCAAGTATTTGTTTCCTTAAGATTTTTCCGGGGAGTTACAAGTTAAGGTAATGAGGTAAAATTAATAATCTGTGTGCTATTTAATATTTAGTAAATTCGTGGTCAATAAACTGAGAGGAGAATTCTAGCAACTGCAAGAACAACCTTCTATATATTCCTGCAATAACAACTGCATTTATAAAATAATAATTGCCACCCATTGCAAATATTTTGGATCTTCAGTAAAATCCTTTGCGTCGGTCACCAGTGACCGTCATGGCAGTCAAAGTGTTAACCTACGATTCACGTTTGAGAATTTTGGGCCGAAAACGTAAACAAGCTCGCGCAGCCTTCAAGCCATTCGCACAATTTGTTTAGTACGGTGACGAATTGTATCACACCATTGCAGGTTATTAATTTTGTATTACTGATTTTTGTATAACTGAACTTTTTGTAGTACTTGCATCTACCACAATTATTACATCAGGTTGTAATTACTTATCACATTTTCCACAAATATTTATAACCTTAGGTGGGCGCCGCCATTAATATTTATATTTGTCCCGATTATCGTATTACGGGCATAGCCCGTAATATTCACTTTTGGCCCGATCATCTACTACGGGCTATGCCCGTAATATTTACGTTTGGGCCGATCATCTACTACGGGCTATGCCTACGGGTTAACACTTTGACTGCCATGGTGGTCATCGGTGATCGACGCAAAAAGTCTCACGAAAAATTAAAAAAATACCCAATCGATAGCATTTATGATTTTGTAAATGCAATTAATATTACATAGTGTTTAAATTCTTTGTTCTCCGATGCCTTCGCATTATTTTCATTTCGCGCAATTCAATCATATTCTGTAGTACTCCATCACGTTGCGGTTTTAATATAGTAAAACACGCACGGCAGTCAAAGTGTTAAGGGGTTAATTCACGGTCGTACTACTGTACGCGGTACTCTACAGTACCTGTACACATAATAATAACTCCAAAAAACGCACTTTGACTGGCATGGTGGTCATCGGTGACCGACGCAAAAAGTCTCACGAAAAATTCAAAAAATACCCAATCGGTAGCATTTATGATTTTGTAAATGCAATTAAAATTAAATAATGTTTACATTTTTTGTTCTCCGATGCCTTCGCATTCTTTTCATTTTGCGCAATTCAATCATATTCTGTAGTACTTCATCACGTTGCAGTTTTAATATAGTAAAATACGCATGGCAGTCAAAGTGTCAAGGGGTTAATTCACGGTGGTACTACTGTACGCGGTACTCTACAGTACCTGTACACATAATAATAACTCCAAAAAACGCACTTTGACTGCCATGGTGGTCATCGGTGACCGACGCAAAAAGTCTCACGAAAAATTAAAAAAATACCCAATCGCTAGCATTTATGATTTTATAAATGCAATTAATATTAAATAGTGTTTAAATTCTTTGTTCTCCGATGCCTTCGCATTATTTTCATTTCGCGCAATTCAATCATATTCTGTAGTACTTCATCACGTTGCAGTTTTAATATAGTAAAATACGCACGGCAGTCAAAGTGTTAAGGGGTTAATTCACGGTGGTACTACTGTACGCGCTACTCTACAGTACCTGTACACATAATAATAACTCCAAAAAACGCACTTTGACTGCCATGGTGGTCATCGGTGATCGACGCAAAAAGTCTCACGAAAAATTAAAAAAACACCCAATCGGTAGCATTTATGATTTTGTACATGCAATTAATATTAAATAGTGTTTAAATTCTTTGTTCTCCAATGCCTTCGCATTATTTTCATTCTGCGCAATTCAATCATATTCTATAGTACTTCATCACGTTGCGGTTTTAATATAGTAAAACACGCACGGCAGTCAAAGTGTTAAGGGGTTAATTCACGGTCGTACTACTGTACGCGCTACTCTACACTACCTGTACACATAATAATAACTCCAAAAAACGCACTTTGACTGGCATGGTGGTTATCGGTGACCGACGGAAAAAGTCTCACGAAAAATTAAAAAAATACCCAATCGGTAGCATTTATGATTTTGTAAATGCAATTAATATTAAATAATGTTTAAATTTTTTGTTCTCCGATGCCTTCGCATTTTTTTCATTTTGCGCAATTCAATCATATTCTGTAGTACTCCATCACGTTGCGGTTTTAATATAGTAAAATACGCACGACAGTCAAAGTGTTAAGGGGTTAATTCACGGTCGTACTACTGTACGCGCTACTCTACAGTACCTGTACACATAATAATAACTCCAAAAAACGCACTTTGACTGGCATGGTGGTCATCGGTGACCGACGCAAAAAGTCTCACGAAAAATTAAAAAAATACCCAATCAGTAGCATTTATGATTTTGTAAATGCAATTAATATTAAATAATGTTTAAATTCTTTGTTCTCCGATGCCTTCGCATTATTTTCATTTCGCGCAATTAAATCATATTCTGTAGTACTTCATCACGTTGCGGTTTTAATATAGTAAAATACGCACGGCAGTCAAAGTGTTAAGGGGTTAATTCACGGTCGTACTACTGTACGCGGTACTCTACACTACCTGTACACATAATAATAACTCCAAAAAACGCACTTTGACTGGCATGGTGGTCATCGGTGACCGACGCAAAAAGTCTCACGAAAAATTAAAAAAACACCCAATCGGTAGCATTTATGATTTTGTACATGCAATTAATATTAAATAGTGTTTAAATTCTTTGTTCTCCGATGCCTTCGCATTATTTTCATTTCGCGCAATTCAATCATATTCTGTAGTACTTCATCACGTTGCGGTTTTAATATAATAAAATACGCACGGCAGTCAAAGTGTTAAGGGGTTAATTCACGGTCGTACTACTGTACGCGCTACTCTACAGTACCTGTACACATAATAATAACTCCAAAAAACGCACTTTGACTGCCATGGTGGTCATCGGTGACCGGCGCAAAAAGTCTCACGAAAAATTCAAAAAATACCCAATCGGTAGCATTTATGATTTCGTAAATGCAATTAATATTAAATAGTGTTTAAATTCTTTGTTCTCCGATGCCTTCGCATTATGTTCATTTCGCGCAATTAAATCACATTCTGTAGTACTTCATCACGTTGCGGTTTTAATATAGTAAAACACGCACGGCAGTCAAAGTGTTAAGGGGTTAATTCACGGTCGTACTACTGTACGCGGTACTCTACAGTACCTGTACACATAATAATAACTCCAAAAAACGCACCGTCACAGGTCCACAACCCACCTACACCTACACCGCAAACGTCGGACACGCTTCAACGAACAATGGCAATTCTTCGTTACCGAGAATTCATTTTAAGCGGCAATAACTCATGCGCCGACTGACCCAGATATATGCTTCCCGGCTAAGTTCGCGTGTGCGCTAAAAATACTCGAAGCTCAATTAATATCCGGCCATTGCCGAGCGCGGTATCGAGGGGGGATAAGCCCTAGATTTTTTCAGGGTTGGGAAGAGGGGCGTGCCCGGGTTGCCGCGAAATTTTCGGAGCTTCTCGAGGGTCCCGGCTTTTGTTCTGGAGGGACTCTATGAAATTAGTAACGTCGGTGGCGCGCGTACGGACACGTGTTCGCCTAATCCTGGTTGATTTACGGCGTGGGAGGAGAGCGATTAAATCACGCTACCAGAGGGCAACGTTGCGCAAGAACCTCCCCGGCATTTGCATTAACCCTTTGACTGGGAAGAAGGAGGATCGCGAGGGCTCCGGTAATACCGATGGAAAATTCATGACGAAAGTTCAGCTGCGATGTAATGCAATGTAAACGTTGCAGTACGCTCAACGCCGTAAAAGGGACTTAATCCTACAAAGTGTCGCTGCGTTATTCGATTTCTAAGGCGACTGGCGTGTCAATCGTAATGTTTTATCGTTTAAACTAATCGCCGCTGAGAATTTGTTTGGTCGACCTTTTAGTCGAAGTGCTAGCGCATTGGTGATTTCGGTCATTAATGATCGAAAGGAATTAATTAATTAAAAAGGTTCGGAACGTGGAAATGTTTTTTTAAATTTTGCCTTTGCTTTTGAACCTTTTTAATCATGTCGTTTTGTGCAATGTAGCTAAAGCTTTGCTTTTATTTTGGTTGATTTGTAATATTTTAAGTAATTGTGATGTATAAACGCGTTTTCGACTGATATTATGTTTTGAATGCATATCTATCAATGATGACGTTTGGTGGAAAATAATTTCCTCTCTGTTATATTTCCGTAAAAATTACTCCAAAGTAGCCTATTTCAATATCATTGTCGCATATCATCAATACGCATGCACGCGAATTGATACTATATTTCCGATACCAAGCGATCTATTGCAAAAGCATGGGGTTTTTAACCCTTTAAGTGCTGAATACTTCCGGCCGAAGCGCTCGCTGAGGACGAAACTCTTTTCAATAATGTCAATTTTATTCATTGATTATGTAAGGCGCAACTATGTTCTAATGATAATTCTTCATTTACACCAAATTAAATGGTGCAAGAAAATTATTTCATAAAGTACGCATCTGTATTTATCTCGTACATTAATAATTGCGGCTGCAATAGGTAAGAAATCGAGACAATTGGGGACGCATATATGCGCCGACAGCAGTTATAGGGTTAACACTTTGACCGCCACGGTGGTCACCGGTGACCGGCACAAAGATTTTACTATAAATGCAAAAAAGTTCGCCATGAAGCCTATTTGCAATCTTGTAAAAGCAATTGATATCGGAATGGTACTTCAGTATTTTGGCTTCTAACAACTCTGCGTTACCTTAATTTTGCACGATTTAATTATACTCTGCAGTATTTCATTGCATCGCGGTTCTAACGTAACAAAATATGCGGTGACCGGCGCAAAAGATTTTACTATAAATGCAAAAAAGTTCGCCATGAAGCCTATTTGCAATCTTGTAAAAGTAATTGATATTGGAACGGTGCTTCAATACTTTGGCTTCTAACAACTCTGCGTTACCTTAATTTTGCACGATTTAATTATATTCTGTAGTATTTCATTGCATCGCGGTTCTAACGTAGCAAAATACGCGGTGACCGGCACAAAGATTTTACTAGAAATGCAAAAAATTCGCAATGAAGCCTATTTACAATCTTGTAAAAGCAATTGATATTGGAACGGTGCTTCAATACTTTGGCTTCTGACAACTCTGCGTTACTTTCATTTTGCATGATTTAATCATATTCTGCAGTATTTCATTGCATCGCGATTCTAACGTAGCAAAATACGCGGTGACCGGCACAAAGATTTTACTATAAATGCAAAAAATTCGCCATAAAGCCTATTTACAATCTAGTAAAAGCCCTTGATATTGGAATGATGCTTCAATACTTTGGCTTCTAATAACTCTGCGTTACCTTCGTTTTGCACGATTTAATCATACTCTGGAGAATTTTATCGCATCGCGGTTCTAACGTAGCAAAATATGCGGTGACCGGCGCAGAAGATTTTACTAGAAATGCAAAAAATTCGCAATGAAGCCTATTTACAATCTTGTAAAGTCAATTGATATTGGAACGGTGCTTCAATACTTTGGCTTCTGACAACTCTGCGTTACTTTCATTTTGCATGATTTAATCATATTCTGCAGTATTTCATCGCATCGCGGTTCTAACGTAGCAAAATACGCGGTGACCGGCACAAAGATTTTACTATAAATGCAAAAAATTCGCCATGAAGCCTATTTGCAATCTAGTAAAAGCCGTTGATATTGGAATGATGCTTCAATACTTTGGCTTCTAATAACTCTGCGTTGCCTTCGTTTTGTACGATTTAATCTTATTCTGCAGTATTTCATCGCATCGCGGTTCTAACGTAGCAAAATATGTGGTGACCGGCGCAGAAGATTTTACTAGAAATGCAAAAAATTCGCAATGAAGCCTATTTACAATCTTGTAAAAGCAATTGATATTGGAACGGTGCTTCAATACTTTGGCTTCTAACAACTCTGCGTTACTTTCATTTTGCATGACAATTATACTCTGTAGTATTTCATAGCATCGCGATTCTAACGTAGCAAAATACGCGGTGACCGGCACAAAGATTTTACTATAAATGCAAAAAATTCGCCATGAAGCCTATTTGCAATCTAGTAAAAGCCGTTGATATTGGAATGATGCTTCAATACTTTGGCTTCTAATAACTCTGCGTTACCTTCGTTTTGCACGATTTAATCATATTCTGCAGTATTTCATCGCATCGCGGTTCTAACGTAGCAAAATATGCGGTGACCGGCGCAGAAGATTTTACTAGAAATGCAAAAAATTCGCAATGAAGCCTATTTACAATCTTGTAAAAGCAATTGATATTGGAACGGTGCTTCAATACTTTGGCTTCTGACAACTCTGCGTTACTTTCATTTTGTATGATTTAATCATATTCTGCAGTATTTCATCGCATCGCGGTTCTAACGTAGCAAAATACGCGGTGACCGGCACAAAGATTTTACTATAAATGCAAAAAATTCGCCATGAAGCCTATTTGCAATATAGTAAAAGCCGTTGATATTGGAATGATGCTTCAATACTTTGGCTTCTAATAACTCTGCGTTACCTTCGTTTTGCATGATTTAATCATATTCTGCAGTATTTCATCGCATCGCGGTTCTAACGTAGCAAAATACGCGGTGACCGGCACAAAGATTTTACTATAAATGCAAAAAATTCGCAATGAAGCCTATTTACAATCTTGTAAAAGCAATTGATATTGGAACGGTGCTTCAATACTTTGGTTTCTGACAACTCTGCGTTACTTTCATTTTGCATGATTTAATCATATTCTGCAGTATTTCATCGCATCGCGGTTCTAACGTAGCAAAATACGCGGTGACCGGCACAAAGATTTTACTATAAATGCAAAAAATTCGCCATGAAGCCTATTTGCAATCTAGTAAAAGCCGTTGATATTGGAATGATGCTTCAATACTTTGGCTTCTAATAACTCTGCGTTACCTTCGTTTTGCACGATTTAATCATACTCTGCAGAATTTTATCGCATCGCGGTTCTAATATAGCAAAATACGCTTGGCAGTCAAAGTGTTAAGTAAAATCGCTTGGCCAGTTGATCCCGAGAAGGTAAGAAAAGCAACTTCACGGTAAACAGAATAAATTAGCTACTCGTCGATTTTTTTGCGCGTCAGGTGCTTTTCTCGAAGTAAGCTCCGCCACGGCAAAAATTAAGCACCGTTCACCTACAAAAATCGAATTCACCTCTGGTCTTATTCGATTAAGACTGCTCCCGATACTATCGAGTTTCCCTTCGCGTGTAATTCACTTTCGATGCGCTTGCCGTGCGACATGTCGCGCACGAACGTGTGTGGTTTTCAAGGTTCCCTTTCGTTCGTCTTCATCGATTTCTGCGGGCAGAGAGAAAGAAAGGAACGCCAATACTTTCTTGCCTCAATAATGCACAATTGATTCGTGCGGGGAATTTTTCCTGGAAAAGGACGTGTCTATCTTTCAACCACCCACTTCGGAAAATGGCGAGGCAGAAGTGGCGTGTACAGGGTGTTTTATTACTACGGCACACAGACTTTAACCAGTGCATGAAACGGGTCTTGACAAACAGATCACCTGGCGCGTTCCGCGCAAAAATTCCGTGAACGATCATTTATGAATGACCGAAAGTGGCAGTTGTTTTCTAACAGCTAGAATCTCTACACCGCGAAACTGTCGGCCACACGCTTTATGCGTGAACGTGTAAACAATACCGAGAAAAAAGCGGGGAACGTACGCCTCGTCGGTAAATCATTCTGGGAAACTTCGATGTTACAACGTTCAGCGCGGAAAGTGTCGGGTCTGACTGTGACTGACAGTTTCCACTCAAGTACAGACGTCTTTGCTACGGCTTTCTCTCGTCAACCTGTCTTACGGCGTACGCGGTCTAGATACGGAGTGTCTGTGTTTTAGAGTCTATAGAATGTAAACTTCGTATGTAACAGAGTCTATACGTTACTGGCAAGGCTCTGCGCTTCTGGAGTCCGTGACGTAAAGTCACGTAATATAAAATCTGCATGTTATAAAAGTCTACCTTTTATGTAGTGCATAAGATACCATCGTCTGCTGCGTATAACACTTTCTTTGTGTGCGTGTCGGGACTGCAGCGTAAACTTCTTCGCGCACGCTACACGAAATGTAAGACGCACGTATGAATATAATATCAGCGCACACGTTGCGCCCATTTTATTTCGACTATTGCGCGTCCCTGATATATTATGCTTTCGTTTACACTCGGAAGAATTGAAAAGCAAGGTGGTCGTTCCGCGAAGCTCCGACTTGACGCAGAATTCCGTGAATGAGATGATGGTTCATTGATTAAGTGCATTGAACTCGCACTGACCGCCGACACTGACCTACCGTAAGTTGAGGGGGTATAAACAGTAAATGACGCGGCACTTTCCACCTGCCCTGTCGTGTGAGAAACTTTCTGCCGGGGCGCACGCCATTTTTAAATCGTTAACAGAGCAAGGTCTATTGCACACGAAGCGAAATTTCTTTCCGCTCGCTTTCCCTTTGTTCACCGTCGTCAACCATTGCATTTCGCGTGGATCGTTTGAACTGGCGCGTGCCTGGGACGGAGGCATAATTTAAGTAAGTCTTACGTGCGCCCTGTACATCGCCGCACTCGCATCGTTTAATTTTCTACGGTCATGCGTTGCACTACAAAACGAACCGCACGATAAAACTTCTGTTTACCTCCTTTTCGCAAAAGAAAGTAGAGGCTGCCGGAAAGAAAACTGAAGGTTTCGGCAGAGGACACAAGTAATCGATGCCCGTCACATACATACAACAAATTAGCACGTGCTACTCCTTTTTAACACATTGTTGCCTACTTACGAGTTAAAACGTTGACTACCAAGCGTATTTTGCTATGTTAGAACCGCGATGCGTTGAAATATTACAGAGTATAATGAAATCGTGCAAAGTAAAGGTAACGCAGAGTTGTTAGAAGACAAAGTATTGAAGCACCGTTCCAATATCAATTGCGTTTACAAGATTGCAAATAGGCTTCACTACGAAATTCTTGCATTTTTAGTAAAATCTTTTGCACCGGTCACCGCATATTTTGCTATGCTAAAATCGTGATGCGATGAAATACTGCGGAGTATGATTAAATCGTGCAAAATAAAGGTAATGCAGAGTTGTTAGAAGCCAAATTATTGAAGCACCGTTTCAATATCAATTGCTTTTACAAGATTGCAAATAGGCTTTATTGCGAATTTGTTGCATTTCTAGTAAAAATTTTGCACCGGTCACCGCATATTTTGCTATGTTAGAATTGCGATGCGATTAAATCCTACAGAGTATAATTAAATCATGCAAAATACAAGTAACGCAGAGTTTTTAGAAGCTAAAGTATTGAAGCACCGTTCCAATATCAATTGCTTTTACAATATTTCAAATAGGTTTCATTGCGAATTTTTTGCATTTTTAATCAAATCTTTTGCGCCGGACACCGCATATATTACTATGTTAGGACCGCGATGCGTTGAAATATTACAGAGTATAATTAAATCGTGCAAAGTAAAGGTAACGCAGAGTTGTTAGAAGCCAAAGTATTGAAGCACCGTTTCAATATCAATTGCGTTTACAAGATTGCAAGTAGGCTTTATTATGAAATTCTTGAATTTTTAGTAAAACCTTTTGCACCGGTCACCGCATATTTTGCTATGTTAGAATCGCGATGCGATGGAATACTGCGGAGTATAATTAAATCGTGCAAAATGGAGGTAACGCAGAGTTGTTAGAAGCCAAAGTATTGAAGCACCGTTCCAATATCAATTGCTTTTACAATATTTCAAATAGGTTTCATTGCGAATTTTTTGCATTTTTAATCAAATCTTTTGCGCCGGACACCGCATATATTACTATGTTAGGACCGCGATGCGTTGAAATATTACAGAGTATAATTAAATCGTGCAAAGTAAAGGTAACGCAGAGTTGTTAGAAGCCAAAGTATTCAAGCACCGTTTCAATATCAATTGCGTTTACAAGATTGCAAGTAGGCTTTATTATGAAATTCTTGAATTTTTAGTAAAACCTTTTGCACCGGTCACCGCATATTTTGCTATGTTAGAATCGCGATGCGATGGAATACTGCGGAGTATAATTAAATCGTGCAAAATGGAGGTAACGCAGAGTTGTTAGAAGCCAAAGTATTGAAGCACCGTTCCAATATCAATTGCTTTTACAATATTTCAAATAGGTTTCATTGCGAATTTTTTGCATTTTTAATCAAATCTTTTGCGCCGGACACCGCATATATTACTATGTTAGGACCGCGATGCGTTGAAATATTACAGAGTATAATGAAATCGTGCAAAGTAAAGGTAACGCAGAGTTGTTAGAAGTCAAAGTATTGAAGCACCGTTCCAATATCAATTGCGTTTACAAGATTGCAAGTAGGCTTTATTATGAAATTCTTGCATTTTTAGTAAAACCTTTTGCACCGGTCACCGCATATTTTGCTATGCTAAAATCGTGATGCGATGAAATACTGCGGAGTATGATTAAATCGTGCAAAATAAAGGTAACGCAGAGTTGTTAGAAGCCAAAGTATTGAAGCACCGTTCCAATATCAATTGCTTTTACAAGATTGCAAATAGGCTTTATTGCGAACTTTTGCATTTTTAGTCAAATCTTTTGCACCGGTCACCGCATATTTTGCTATGTTAGAATTGCGATGCGATAAAATCCGACAGAGTACAATTAAATCATGCAAAGTGAAGGTAATGCAGAGTTATTAGAAGCTAAAGTATTGAAGCACCGTTCCGATATCAATTGCTTTTACAAGATTACAAATAGACTTCATTGCGAAATTCTTGCATTTTTAGTAAAATCTTTTGCACCGGGCACCGCATGTTTTGCTATGTTAGAATTGCGATGCGATAAAATCCGACAGAGTATAATTAAATCATGCAAAGTGAAGGTAATGCAGAGTTATTAGAAGCTAAAGTATTGAAGCACCGTTCCAATATCAATTGCGTTTACAAGATTGCAAGTAGGCTTTATTATGAAATTCTTGCATTTTTAGTAAAACCTTTTGCACCGGTCACCGCATATTTTGCTATGTTAGAATCGCGATGCGATGGAATACTGCGGAGTATAATTAAATCGTGCAAAATGGAGGTAACGCAGAGTTGTTAGAAGCCAAAGTATTGAAGCACCGTTCCAATATCAATTGCTTTTACAAGATTGCAAATAGGCTTTATTGCGAATTTTTGCATTTTTACTCAAATCTTTTGCACCGGTCACCGCATATTTTGCTATGTTAGAATTGCGATGCGATAAAATCCGACAGAGTATAATTAAATCATGCAAAGTGAAGGTAACGCAGAGTTGTTAGAAGCCAAAGTATTGAAGCACCGTTCCGATATCAATTGCTTTTACAACATTACAAATAGACTTCATTGCGAAATTCTTGCATTTTTAGTAAAATCTTTTGCACCGGTCACCGCATGTTTTGCTAGGTCATAACCGCGATACGATGAAATACTGCAGAGTATAATTAAATCGTACAAAATTAAAGTAACGCAGAGTTGTTAGAAGCCAAAGTATTGAAGCATTGTTCCAATATCAATTGCTTTTAAAGATTGCAAATAGGCATATAGGATAATACCAGTATTTTTTCGTGAATACGTTCCTTTGGTTTTTACGATCTTTATCAGGAAGTGTAAAATGTAACGTTCTAAAATGGAGATAAGATATTTTATCTCAAGTCCCTCCGAGACTATGGTTCTGACGACGTCCCGATGTTAGTTCAAATTCGATGATCGCGACGAAAGTATCTCAGTTTAGAGACTTTCGAAGCCCTGCAAATATGGATTTCGGAAGTGAAATTAAATCAAGTGGAGATGAATTTAATTTTAAACTGTTGACAACGGGTCCGATTGTGTTCATATTTGTCCGGATGAATCAAGAATGCATTTTGGCGAATGCTTCATAAATGATCATACCTGTAAAAAACAGAATTCAATATTAAAATTATATTTTTAAAGATCAAAAATATTTGTTTTCTTTGTAGGGCTACGCAGACGGTGCCGAAATATAAGAATTCTCCTTTTTAAACTTTTAAAGAATTTTAGTTAATTCTATTATCAATGCAGGTACACCCCAATAATAATCATTAATTCGACGAATAGTATAGAGTGTGATTCTGAGCTCTTCTATGTGTGTGAATGTGAATGTATGAGAAAAAGAGAGAGGAGCGAAAGATTACCTAGGATCGTCAATTATTATATTGCAGTATCATAGGTAACGAGTTTGTTTGATAGGTGCGTCATATGTGAGGGAGGCTGAGTGCATCCATTGTGCGGTTGCGTGGATACGAGTTTTGAGAGAGGGCAGTGTGAAACGCGAATCGATAGAGAATAGCGTAAAAATCGTGGTGAAAGTGAACAGACAAAAAAGTAGTATTTTCCGTCAACGCATTGTTTCCATATTGTTACTACCCACCGCCAATAAATTCATCCCACAGCCTCAACGTGTTTATGAGACAAAGAAATCGCCTTTCCCCCAACCGCGAACAGAACACGACACCACGAAAACGCAGAACACGTACCGAAGTCGTGAAAGCATCGCCGCCCGGAAGCGAGTTGATACAAATTTTATGTCGCGCAAAGTGGCCTCATCTACTTCGCCGAAAGTTTTCCTTGCGCCGTAATTATAAGGTTATTTACCTTCACCCCGGAAAGCTCCGCGGATTTAGTCGTCCCGCGAGGCGAAACTTCGGGCATTGTGAAAAAGCGAAGAGTCGGACAAAAGGGGGGTGTGCGGGAAAATGGCGAGTGCGAAAGAGAGCGTCGAGCATTACGTGTGTCTAGTTTACGAGCCGGATTGGGCGAGGACTCCTCGTCGGGGGGTGAAGCAGATTTGCAGAGTGCGTCCCCGAAGAGCCCGGGAGCACTTTTTTTTAGCGTGACACGACAATGCTGGTCTGGCATGGTCTACCTGGCCTGGCTGGATGGCCAGTAGCGGAGGCGGTGGCGTTGATTAAGCCATCGCCGTACGTACTTCGTTAGCCCCGATGGCCGTGACGACGTACAAAGTTAATAAAACAGTTAGAAAGTTAATAAAACCAGCGCCGTGAGATGACCGACGATATTTTCACGGGGATATTCGCGCTGATTCTACGTACTGCGGTATCGACGCGTGCTCCCTGGGGTCTTGGGCCGCTGAAGAATTTTCACGCTGGCCGAGAGTTTTCGGAAAATTGTGATTCAAACCGCGGCGAATCGGTGTGAAGTCATCTCGAGCGAGATGAACGAAAGGGAAGAACGCAAAGGGGGGTATGTACATTGGAGTCATTGGAATCGAAGAGGATGGGATTAACCCTTTGCGGACGAGCGACGCATATGTGCGTTCAGCATAAGATATTCCTATAACCGATGAAGGCATACTTATGTTCGGCAAAAACACCTGATAAAGCCGAGACATAAATATGCGTTCGAGAAAAATAAGTAATAGAGCCGAGGCGGGCATATATGTATGTATTTTGCAAATGGCATGTGTTAAACGAGAGTTGGTAATTTTGATGGGTGTCAGCGGCTTCGAATCGCTCCGTCCGCAAAGGGTTAAAGCGGGGCATGCTAAAATAAGGAGTATCGAAGTGTTTTGAGGCGGGGTGATCAAAACTGGAATTATCGAAACTGAAGGGAGTGAAAGAGTGATATAAATCAAACAGAGTCTAATCGCGATGGATTAAATGAAAGCGAGCCACATTGACCTAATTCAGGATGAAGTGATCCAAACTGACATGATTAACATTTAAGTGATACTGGCAAGGTGATATAAACTGGAATAATTAAAATGGACAAAGGCCAATCGGAGTGGTCTAAGTCGAAGTCATTCAACTTGGCATGTACAATATCATGCTGAAGTAAGTAAACTTTAAGCGATTTGAATTGAGATGATTGGAACTGGAATTATCAAAACTGAAGGGAGTGAAAGAGTGATATAAATCAAACAGAGTCTAATCGCGGTGGATTAAATGAAAGCGAGCCACATTGACCTAATTCAGGTTGAAGTGATCCAAACTGACATGATTAACATTTAAGTGATACTGGCAAGGTGATATAAACTGGAATAATTAAAATGGACAAAGGCCAATCGGAGTGGTCTAAGTCGAAGTCATTCAACTTGGCATGTACAATATCATGCTGAAGTAAGTAAACTTTAAGCGATTTGAATTGAAATGATTGGAACTGGAATTATCAAAACTGAAGGGAGTGAAAGAGTGATATAAATCAAACAGAGTCTAATCGCGATGGATTAAATGAAAGCGAGCCACATTGACCTAATTCAGGTCGAAGTGATCCAAACTGACATGATTAACATTTAAGTGATACTGGCAAGGTGATATAAACTGGAATAATTAAAATGGACAAAGGCCAATCGGAGTGGTCTAAGTCGAAGTCATTCAACTTGGCATGTACAATATCATGCTGAAGTAAGTAAACTTTAAGCGATTTGAATTGAAATGATTGGAACTGGAATTATCAAAACTGAAGGGAGTGAAAGAGTGATATAAATCAAACAGAGTCTAATCGCGATGGATTAAATGAAAGCGAGCCACATTGACCTAATTCAGTGATTCAAACTGACATGATTAACATTTAAGTGATACTGGCAAGGTGATATAAACTGGAATAATTAAAATGGACAAAGGCCAATCGGAGTGGTCTAAGTCGAAGTCATTCAACTTGGCATGTACAATATCATGCTGAAGTAAGTAAACTTTAAGCGATTTGAATTGAAATGATTGGAACTGGAATTATCAAAACTGAAGGGAGTGAAAGAGTGATATAAATCAAACAGAGTCTAATCGCGGTGGATTAAATGAAAGCGAGCCACATTGACCTAATTCAGGTTGAAGTGATCCAAACTGACATGATTAACATTTAAGTGATACTGGCAAGGTGATATAAACTGGAATAATTAAAATGGACAAAGGCCAATCGGAGTGGTCTAAGTCGAAGTCATTCAACTTGGCATGTACAATATCATGCTGAAGTAAGTAAACTTTAAGCGATTTGAATTGAAATTATTGGAACTGGAATTATCAAAACTGAAGGGAGTGAAAGAGTGATATAAATCAAACAGAGTCTAATCGCGATGGATTAAATGAAAGCGAGCCACATTGACCTAATTCAGGTTGAAGTGATCCAAACTGACATGATTAACATTTAAGTGATACTGGCAAGGTGATATAAACTGGAATAATTAAAATGGACAAAGGCCAATCGGAGTGGTCTAAGTCGAAGTCATTCAACTCGGCATGTACAATATCATGCTGAAGTAAGTAAACTTTAAGCGATTTGAATTGAAATGATTGGAACTGGAATTATCAAAACTGAAGGGAGTGAAAGAGTGATATAAATCAAACAGAGTCTAATCGCGGTGGATTAAATGAAAGCGAGCCACATTGACCTAATTCAGGTTGAAGTGATCCAAACTGACATGATTAAATGAAAGCGATTACATTTAAGTGATACTGGCAAGGTGATATAAACTGGAATAATTAAAATGGACAAAGGCCAATCGGAGTGGTCTAAGTCGAAGTCATTCAACTTGGCATGTACAATATCATGCTGAAGTAAGTAAACTTTAAGCGATTCGAATTGAAATGATTGGAACTGAAATTATTCAAACCAAAGGAAGCCGTATTGACGCGATATAAATCAAAATCATGCAAATCGAAGTGGACGAAATTAAAGTGAACCGCATTGAAGTAATTCAGTTTGGGGTGATCTAAACTGAAATAATTAAAATTAAAGTGATTCGGATTAAAACGATCCAAACTAGAATTATTAAAGTCAAAGATAATCAAATCGGAGTATTCTAAGTCAAAGTCATTAAAATAGAAAGGTACATCACTTAATACGTTGGCTGCCGTGGGGTTCACCGGTGACCGGTGCAAGAGATTTTACTGAAGATCGAAAATATTCGCAATGGGTAGTAATAATTATTTTATAAATGCAGTTATTGTTAGAATAGTGATGCGATTCTTTGGTCTCCAATACTTGCACATTATTTACATTTTGCATAATTCAGTCAAACGCTGCAGTATTTCATAGCATCGCCGTTCTATTACGGCAAAATACGCACGGCAGTCAACGTGTTAAAATATCAAAATAATTTCGATTATTTTCACCGACATAGTGTCCGGCAAATTCGCACAAATTTTTCTCCGCACCGAAGTCGTTCGTGTCGTCAAGAAAACGTTGCCCCGCCGAAAGGGTTATCTCGCGATGAAAACAATTTTCGAAGAACGACCGTGTCATCCTCGGCAAATGGCAAGCCACTTAGCGATTTTTATCCTCTTTGTATGGGACTGATTGTCGGCACTCTTCGTCGTATCTCACGGCACTTTCATCCGCCGCCAAGAAAACCGGACGCCTTATCGGAAAGCGAGAAATCCACGGCTCGCTGATTGAATACTCTGTTTACCGTATCGTTTCTGTTCCTTGACCGCCGTCGATCAATTTCTAGCGAATACCGAAGCAATATTTTCTCACGAGCAAAGTCTTCGAGATTACTTTTCCCCACGTACCCGCTTAGCTTTCCCCAGGATTTTTTTTTAACATATCACATTACGAGTAGGGCGACACGCTTCATACATGCAAATTGAAGGATCCGCTCGCCACGGGGATCTGGTGCATCGCTAATACCCGGTCATAGCTCCGGCAGAAGACGAGTATAAGCGGTGCAGGTGCCGCATACGTGCCGACTGAATCGTGAGTCGAAAAACTGCCGGCGAGCGTGCGTGGAGAGCGAAAAAGCACGAATGAACCAGCTCAGTGGCGGAGACGAAGAACGAGGAAGTGGCGCAAAGAAATCGGCCGAGGATATCGAGACGACAACGCGATGTTCCAAAAGGAGAACGCCGGCGGAGGAGAAAAATCCGTTCGTTACGAAGTACGGGACCCGAAGGGAGTCCTCCATTTTTAGCCCTCCGCCCCCTTTTTGTCTGCCGCCGTCCATCCCGGCGTCTGTCGCTTTCTTTCGCCCGCCGCCAGATCCCACACGAAGAACGACGGGAGGATATTAAAACGACGAAAGAAGGATAATACGTTTTTCTTGTGCCATGCGACCAACGTCATCTCTCCTTCCTCTTCTCCGTCTGCGTGCCTCGCGCGTTCTGATCGGTCTATCTCGGTTCTACTTATCCGTCGGCTCCTGCCTTCGCTCTCAGCATCCGCTACGGCCCACTCTTGCGGAGCGATATTTTTCGAAGACCCCCCAGGCTTTCACAAGCTTTCCGCACTGTAACGCCGAGTTTATTGAAGCTCTTTGACCGGCACCCGTTCACGCTCGTATTCCTCTTTTCGCCTCCTTTCATATTCTTTCTCACCTCCCCTGTATTCCGCTATGTCCGCTCGTGTTGGCCATTTTCTACGACGTGTTCATTCTTCAGCTCACTCGTCGATGCAGGGAGAGTCGCCATAATCGTGATACTTAAGATATGCCGCCGTGTTTTTCACATTTTGTTACAAATTTCTATACGGTATTGAGAACGATAACTGTGTTCGTCGTCGATTCATTCTTTTATAGAGTTGCCACAATCGTGATGTTTAAGTTATGTTATGTTGTTTTTCCTATATGGTGTCAATTTGTACGCAGGTTAATATTGAAAATAATAGCTACGTTCATTCTTCAGTTCACTCGTTAATGCAGGAAGCGTCGCCATAATCGTGATACTTAAGATATCCCGCGGTGTGTTTCGTATTTTGTTACAAATTTCTATAGAGGTCGGCATTGAAAATGATAGCTGTGTTCGTCGTTGATTCATTCTTTGCTGTAGATTTGCTACAATCGTAATGCTTAAGTTATGTTATGTTGTTTTTCCGTTATGGTGCCCGTTTGTATTCGGGTTAATATTGAGAATAAAAGCTATGTTTATTCTTTAGTTCACTCATCGATTCGTATTTTGTTACGACTTTCTATACGGTATTGAAAATGATAACTGTGTTCGTTGTCGATTCATTCTTTGTTGTAGAGTTGCCACAATTGTAATATTTATCTTATGCTGTTTTTCCTGTTTGGTGCCAATTTCTATGCAAGTTAATATTGGCAATGATAGCCACGTTCATTCTTTAGTTCACTCATCGATTCAGGGAGAATGGCCATAATCGTAATACTTAAGATATGCCGCGGTATTTTTCGTATTTTGTTACGAATTTCTATACAAGTCGGTATTGAAAATGATAGCTGTGTTCATCGTCGATTCGTTTTTTTGTAGAGTTGCCACAATCGTGATGTTTAAGTTATGTTATGTTGTTTTTCCTGCTTGGTGTCAATTTGTATGCAAGTTAATATTGAGAATGATAACTGTGTTCATTGTCAATTCACTCTTCGATGTAGACAGAGTTGTAACGTTAAAGATACATTATGCTGTTTTTATTAACAATATTGAAAATTATAGTTGTGTTCGTTATCAAGTCACTCTTTGATGTTGAGTTGCCATAGCCATAATAATTAAGTTATTACAGGAACGGATAAATGACTGGGTTGGGTTTTGTAGTTACTATCTTACAATAACGTTTCAGCACAATGTTTCTATTACGGGTAATCTCGCCTCGGCAGGTGTTTATTAATAGCAAGCAATAAGGTCTTAATCTTATCTTTTATATAGGCCACGTAAGACTATGTTTGTTTTTTGGTCATTATGTGAAGCCGACGTGCCACTGCCTATACAGAAATTCTTACATTATGTTAAATTATTTTCCTATTTAATGCAAATTTGTACGTAGATAAATATTGAAAATTATATATTCTCATTCAAGTTCTTATCTATCAACATGCAGTATTCTATATCTTTTCAGAGAAAAATAATTTCCAAATACGTACAATATGGAAACGTGGGATGTGATTTTGACCGCATGTTTTAGGGTCAACGACAAAGTTCGTCAAACAATTATGTCTGGATCGACCCGCTGAATTTCCGGTGTGAAGTTTCACGGTTCTGCAATTCCGGGAACTGTGTACCACGAGAACGGTTGCGCCATTAATTTTGTAACACCGTAGACTACAGACTGCATCGTAATTAATATGCCAACTAGATGTAGAGTTTCGACCGGTATCGAGTCGCTGAGAAAACGATAAGAGAGTTTCCCTTTGTTTCTCGTGATTCCCCACGCGCGACTTCTTTCTCGTTATTTACCGTAAACTTCTCGACTCTTTCCCACGATCAGTTCTGCCTAGTCAACTTTAAACGTTTGTCTATTACACGGTATTGGAAAATTCGACAAACAAACAACCGGCAAAATTTAATCAACTACAAATGGTTAAAAACACATATTGCAGTTTGATAATATCTTCAGCCACAATTAACCCTTTGACTGCTGAATACTTCCGACCGAAGCGCTCGCTGGGGACGAGACACTTTTCGACAGTTTGAACTCTGTTGATTGATTATATAAGGCGCAAATTGGTTATAATGGTAATTCTTCATTTACGCCAAATTAAATGATGCAAGAAATGTTTTTGATAAAGAACGCATCCGCATTTATGTCATATATTCATAATGGGGGCTGTCGTAGGTAAGAAATCGAAACGATTGGGAAACGCATTTATGCGTCCATAGTCGGCACCGATAGATTTCGGAGGGTGCAAATATGCGTCCATAGCACTCAAAAGGTTATAAATGTATGAGATGAATACAGATGCGTCCTCCGATCTTCATTTTTAATGTATGAGGTGCATGTCCGTATGTTTTTCAGCAAATAATTTTCTTGCATTATTTAATTTGGCGCAAATGAAGAATTATTATTAGAATTTACTTGCGCTTTACAATATTATCAATAGAGTTCATACTAGGGAACCGTATTTCATTCACCGCGAGCGTTTCGGCCGGAAGTACTCAGCAGTCAAAGGGTTAATGTCCCACGTTACGTCTGGCGTAACGCTTTTCGTCTACGTGCGAACCCTCCGAATCTCCATAAGCTCACATTACAACATGTCGCTTAGTTCGACGCACCGACGATAAATTACTCCGCGAAAGCTTCAGCGCGAAAGTACCTTTATAACGAGACAGAGCCGTTTTTCCCCAGATCCGTAGCGACTCGTCCGCGACGCGATGGGAAGTGTAAAAACGAGTTCCGTTAAATGATCCTTTGTCCTGTCACGGTCAGCCTGCTAGCAATTACCGTGAGCGTGACGTCAGAAGAATAGGGACATTCGAAATCTACCGACGCTAAAACCCGGGTTTGCATCGCCACTCTATCCTCACTCCCGTCTTCGCGGGGCGCACTTTTGCCCCTTCCTTTATTTTCAGCTTCCCTAATGAACGTCCGCACAATTACTAACTAAGTAGATGTCATTAAGGTCCATTCCACTCTTTACGCGCGTTCTGTCTTTTTCCTGGAAATCCCTTTTCCCTCCCTGCCCCGAGCCATTCAGCTTTCATCTGCCCTTCCCCTCCCCGCCAGCCGTCTGTCCCGTCGCGCCGGTAATGAATTCCACGACAATGCGAAACAAACGAGAGAGAACGACGCGGCGGGTCTCGCGGTACACGCGACATTTCGCAAATTTTTTATTCGCGCCGAATACGTGACGAGCGACGTCGGTGTCGGCGTGCGATTTAGCGAAGTCGGCTAATCTATGTGGAAGCGCGGCAAAAAGTGAGTGCGGAGAAGAAGTGAGCGCGCTGACGGCGGCGGAATTCAGAGATAGCGGAGAAATTTTAATATAATTAGCCGCGCGAAAGTTGGCAGGCAACGGCAGTTAGGGACTCGTTAGCTCCTCGATGAAGTAATTATAGTTCCGCGACAGTTGTATGAAACGAGTGTTTTTTTGTCACATAACAAAATTCAAACGGCGGTAATCGTGACGTTGATCGCTTTGCTGAAAGGTGCGTGTGCGGAGTAGAAAACTGGTATGGCTTATGGTTTCGCGGCAATTATGTGAACCGGTCAATTTCACGGATTTGTCGCAATTGTACGGACTGTTTTGCTAAAAGACGAGGATACACAAGTAAAAAGTCGATATAAAGTGTGCATTTCGCGTCAATTATGTCAACTGATTGTTTTTATGTCACATAACAAAATTCAAACGGCGGTAATCATCGAGTTGATCGTTTTGCTGAAAGGTGCGCGTGCGGACGAGTAGAAAACTGGTATGGCTTATGGTTTCGCGGCGATTATGTGAACCGGTCAATTTTACGGGTTTGCGGCAATTGTACGGACTGGTCGTTTTTACGTCGCATGACAAAATTCACACGACCGGGATTGTTTTGATGAAAGATGAGGATACGCGAGTAAAAAGTCGATATAAAGTGTTCAGTTTCGCGTCAATTGTGTCAACTGACTGTTTTTATGTCACATAACAAAATTCAAACGGCGGTAATCGTGGCGTTGATCGCTTTGCTGAAAGGTGCGTGTGCGGAGTAGAAAACTGGTATGGCTTATGGTTTCGCGGCAATTATGTGAACCGGTCAATTTTACGGATTTGTCGCAATTGTACGGACTGTTTTGCTAAAAGACGAGGATACACAAGTAAAAAGTCGATATAAAGTGTGCATTTCGCGTCAATTATGTCAACTGATTGTTTTTATGTCACATAACAAAATTCAAACGGCGGTAATCATCGAGTTGATCGTTTTGCTGAAAGGTGCGCGTGCGGACGAGTAGAAAACTGGTATGGCTTATGGTTTCGCGGCAGTTATGTGAACCGGTCAATTTTACGGGAGCGGCAATTGTACGGACTGGTCGTTTTTACGTCGCATGACAAAATTCACACGACCGGGATTGTTTTGATGAAAGATGAGGATACGCGAGTAAAAAGTCGATATAAAGTGTTCAGTTTCGCGTCAATTGTGTCAACTGACTGTTTTTATGTCACATAACAAAATTCAAACGGCGGTAATCGTCGCGTTGATCATTTTGCGAACGAGTAGAAAATTGGTATGGCTTACGGTTTGGCGGTAATTACCATATAAGGGCGATTGTCTAACTCGAAAATTACGCCACTGGCGAAGGCCGGAAATTTGGCCATTTCTCGCGATTTCGCTTCGAACTTTGAATCTACTTTCCTCGCGAACTAAACGACTTAGAACGGTCCGGGAAGTTGCGTTCGTGATGGTTTTGAGTCTACTAGCACTGGCAAAAAGTCCGGTGCGATTATCGAAAATTTTTTTTTTGCCGATTTGGGCCGAAAAGATGGACGTGGGGGGGTATTGACAACTTTCACGTTTTTCGCCAAAATCTTAAAAGTGCGATATCTCCGATACTAGACAAGCTAGAGAGGTCCGCGAGGGCTCATTTGAAAGCGCTTCCGGTGTACTATAACATACTATAAGGGCGATTGTCCAACTCGAAAATTACGCCGCTGGCGAAGGCCGGAAATTTGGCCATTTTTCGCGATTTCGCTTCGAACTTTGAATCCACTTTCCTCGCGAACTAAACGACTTAGAACGGTCCGGGAAGTTGCGTTCGTGATGGTTTTGAGTCTACTAGCACTGGCAAAAAGTCCGGTGCGATTATCGAAAATTTTTTTTGCCGATTTGGGCCGAAAAGTTGGACGTGGGGGTATTGACAACTTTCGCGTTTTTCGCCAAAATCTTAAAAGTGCGATATCTCCGATACTAGACAAGCTAGAGAGCTCCGCGAGGGCTCATTTTAAAGCGCTTCCGGTGTACTATAACATACTATCAGGTGTGTCGGTAAGTCCTTTCCGGTTTTTTCGCTAAAGAAAACACGCTACGTACAATGGATAATTAAAATTTATTTATTCAAAGTATTGGTCATTTGAATCTATACATTTTGCCCATCTCTCAGGCAATTTATGGAGGCCATTCCAAAAGAACAGTTTCTCCTTTGAGCTAAAACATTCATCGAGCCATTTTTTAACTTCTCCGAAATCGGCGAAGTGCTGCTCTGCAAGCGCGTGCCCCATCGATGCGAAAAGGTGGTAGTCGGATGGAGCCAGGTCTGGAGAGTAAGGCGGGTGCGATAAAACTTCCCATCCAAGTGATTTCAACACTTCTTTGACTGGTTTTGCCGTATGAGACGGCGCGTTGTCATGCTGCAGAATCACCTTATCGTGTCTTTGAGCGTATTGTGGACGTTTTTCGATCAATGCACAGTTCAAATTGATTATTTGTTGTCGGTAGCGGTCAGTATTAACTGTTTCTCCAGGTTTCAACAATTCATAATATACGACACCAACCGGGTCCCACCAGACACAGAGCATGGTCTTGCGACAAAGCGATTTGGCCTTGCAGTCGATGGGCCAGCTTCGCCACGAGATAACCATGATTTGTTTCGCTTGGGATTTTCGAAATAAATCCATTTTTCATCACCCGTTACTATTCGATGCAAAAATGACTTCCTTTTATACCTTTGAAGCAGCATTTCACTGACGATTTTTCGGTTTTTCAATTGCCTGTCATTCAATTCATGTGGCACCCACTTTGCCATCTTTTGGATCTTTCCCATCGCTTGTAATCGTTCACAAATTGCTACTCGGCTCACATTCAACTTTTCTGCCAATTGTTTTTGAGTTTGTGTTGGGTCTTCATCCAATAACTCCTGCAATTCCGCATCTTCAAACATTTTCGGCCTACCAGGACGTTCTTTGTCTTGAACGTTGAAATCACCACATTTGAATTGTCGAAACCACGTTTCACATGTTCTTATGGTTGGAGCATGCTCACCGTAAGTCTCGACCAGCAAACGATGACTTTCAGCGGCTTTTTTCTTTTGATGAAACAAGAAAAGTAATGCGTGCCGCAAATGCACGTTTCCAGGCACAAAACTCGACATTTTCAAAAAATTATAAATCTATAAAACTGTTACTTTGGCGGAATGTAACTTGTGCAGTTTTGAGGTTAATGTTAGTAGAAACAAATGACATATGTATAAAATCATAACATTTCATACTTATGGCTAGTGACATCTGTTACAAAAACCGGAAAGGAATTACCGACACACCTGGTATGTGAACCGGTCAATTTTACGGGTTTGCGGCAATTGTACGGACTGGCCATTTTTATGTCGCATGACAAAATTCACACGACCGGGATCGTTTTGCCAAAAGATGAGGATACACGAGTAAAAAGTCGATATAAAGTGTGTAGTTTTGCGGCAATTATGTCAACTGACTGTTTTTGTCACATAACAAAATTGAAACGGCGGTAGTTGTCGCACTGAATGTTTTACTGAAAGGTGCGCAAGTAGAAAGCTGATACGGCTTACGGTTTCGCGGCAATTATGTGAACCGATCAATTTTACAGTTTCGCGTCAGTTATACGAACTGGCCGTTTTTATGTCGTGTAACGAAATTCAAACTACGGTGATCGTCGCACTGTTGGTTTTACTAAAAGGTGGGCGTGTACACGAATAAAAAGCCGATATAAAGTGTACAGTTTAACGTCAATTACGTGAATTGGTAAATGTTGCAGTTTAACATCAATTATATAAACAGACTATTTTTACGTCATACGGAACAATTCAAACGATGCCAATCGCCATACTAATCATTTGGCTAAAAGGTCCATGTGCATATGAGTAAAAAACCAATATAAAGTGTACAGTGTCACGTCAATTACACGAGCTACTAAATTTAACAATTTAACGTCAATTATATGAACGGGCTATTTTTATGTCACACAACAAAATTCAAACGACGCCACGCGCCGTACTAATCGGTTCGCCAAAAGGTACGCCTGCACGCGAGCAAAAAGCCGATATAAAGTTTAGAGTTTTCCGTCAATTACACGAACCGGCCGTTTTTACGTGACGTACCGAAATTCAAGCGGCGGCAATCGTCGTCCCGATCGTTCTGCCAAAAGGTGCGCGTACACACGAGTAAAAAACCGATATAAAGTGTACAGGCGCATGAATAATGCGTATCTCGATTCGTCGGATCCATTAAGCTAATACTCCCGCGAGGTCGTTCACCAGGAAACGCGTTTCGGCTTCGCGCAAAACCGACCTCTTCGATGAAGTGCATCGAAACAAAAAGGACCGTCCATCCACCCAAGCGCGACCGGCCAAAGTACAGAAAGGACATAATTCAGTCAGTGCCATCATACTGTTATGCCCTACCGCGATGTCTTAGTCATAGGTCTACTAGTTATAGGTAAACACAGACCCAAGTGCGTCACGGTTCCATCCTACCCCAAAAACCCTTGGTCCTTAGTCATACTTGTTATTCCCAAAAAGTATATTTCCATCATCTGAACCTTACCGCGCACTCATCCCTTCCACTTTTTCCTCAAGCCTATATTAACACATTGTTGACCGGTCACGAGTTAACTCGTGTTTTCATGCCCAAACGTTGTTGACCGGCCACGAGTTAACTCGTGTTTGCATTTGCGTCAGCTATTTTAATTTTTGAAACGCAGGGCAATATAGAATATAGCAAAATTTTGTTCATTGTGGTCAATACCGTCTGCTTTATTATAAAAAAGTATACTTTTCTTGGCACTGAGGCTTTTATTACAATTCTAGTATTAGAAAGTGTCAAGAACGACGGAACGTGACGGTGAAGCATTTTTCAATCAATTATACGTGAATGCTTTATATAGTTGCCCGAGTGATTTTTAAATGAGTTATAGTCAATTTGGAAAATGATTATTGAAAATGAAATAACAAGGGCATAATCTAGCTCTTTAAAAGGAAAGCGCAACGAAACAAGATATATGTGTAAAACCTCTTGTCTACATCTACGCGTAAATAACTGCTGTACAGTCAATCATACGAAAAAATATTAAAAGTTACATAAAATTTATGTCCAAAGTTCAACTTGAATTCATTATGCACGAACAAACTTTATTGAAGGTTATTTATATCGTTTCACTTCCATGTTCAATTACGAAATAAGAGCCGGTGGCCTGAGATAGCTTTTGCCGAAAATTGCCGGTCAACAATGTGTTAACACTTGGCATGCGGGCATACTTCGCCGCCGAATTTCGCGTGCAGCGGGCGTTTTTTCTTGAATCGCGCGGAAGTTTGGTCATTCAGAAAAATCGCTGTAAATCGAAAACTACTTCGTTTTTATGAACGAAACTTTTTTTATTACACACTTAAATATAAACTGTATGATTATTTAACAAAAAACAAACGATATTTTCACGAAATCATACAAATAAGCGATTTTTAAAGTTTTCCACACTATCATACAAAAAGTCCGATAATTTATCAGCGCATATTTCTTCATCACTATCTTTGCCACAACGGCTCATTTGATCACTTTTGTAATCAATAATAAAAAATCAAGCTTCAAATTGATAAAACACGTTCTGGAGCTAAGAATTCGATTGAAGACGAAATAACTCAGCAAAAGATCGAGTAACTCAACAATCATAACTTATGGGAAAAAAATGCAAAGCGTTGCCTAGCAACGCAAATAACACGCATGTAATGTCACACATTCATGTAATTATACGTATTTAGTAGATTTGTGGTGGATATCCACTAACAACACCAAATCAACTAAATACGTATTTTTACGTGACCCGCGCTCCAGTGACAGACTACAAAAAACGTAAAACTACGTTGCCCGCATGCCAAGTGTTAAGGGCGCTTGGGATTTTTCGAGTTAGTAATAATTTAGAAACGACTACAGTTAGTACGTATTTTGAGTTTTGTATAGTTAAATGAATAAGTTCTCTCAAGCCTATCTTTAACACGTTGACTGCCGTGCGTATTTTGCCGTATTAGAACGACGATGCTATGAAATACTACAGCGTTTGACTGAATTATGCAAAGTGTAAATAAGGTGCAAGTATTGGAGACCAAAGAATCGCATCATTATTCTAACAATAACTGCGTTTATAAAATAATTATTGCTACCCATTGCGAATATTTTTGGATCTTCAGTAAAATCTTTTGCGCCGGCCACCGGTGACCCCCACGGCAGCCAACGTGTTAATTAACCTTTTGCGGACGGGAGGCGACTCTCGGCCGCCATGGCGTTTCGCGCAGCAGGACGAGTGGCGAGTGAGAAGCTACAATGTTTACGTTAGATTTCCTTACCTTTAACTGATAGAAAGGCAGTATTACACCAGTTACTTTTTAGCCAATGAAGTACAGATGCAATAAAAAAACGACGACTTCCAAAAGGAAAATCGATGGTAGTCTATCATAGAAATAACAATGTGATTTTGGCGTGGAAAGATAAGAAGATCGTTACGCTGTTGACAAATTATTACAATGCAGAAATGAGTAGTGTTGAACGAGTACTCCGGCATGATGTTCAAAGTGTGTTTGAAAACCCAATGCTATCACGAATTATATCGAATTTATGGGCGGCGGTAATTTTTGCAAGGTTATATTTTTGAAAGAAAATTTCTATATAAGATCATTTATTGTACTCTGTAAAACACTCGACACATCTGCGAAAATCGCCTTGGCCTGCTACCTTACCCAACCGAAAAAGTCGTCCGCAAAGGGTTAACATACACTTAGTCCAGAGCCAGAGGACTAAGAAGTGAGGCCGCTCTTGAAATAGTTGCGATTTATCGATCATGGCATAACAATACGCCACGAAGATGTTCGCAGCAAATTGCAGTAAGAGTCCCTGCGTAGGAGAACAGAAGCGGGAAGATAGAAATGGGAGAGAATGAGAATGTAATGCGAGATGGAGCGACAAAGATGGGAGAACGAAGGTACGAAAGAGACAGAAGGCGAAACAGAAAGAGAGCGAAGGAAAGAGATGACGGCCTGCAGTTACGTATTACGCTCCCCTGGTCGGATCGATTTCGAGCCAGGGACGGCAATCTTCCACTTTTCTCTTCGTAGAATCGATTAGAAAAAAAACACGTGTAACACTAATACGCACGGTCCTCGTCTGAGTGTAGGTGTAGGCGAACGCGATGTAGAGTGCAACGGTTTTCACGAGAAAGAGAGTCAGGGTCCGCGTGGCAATCGTGCATTACGGAGGTCCTGTTCCAAGAAAGTTCATCGTCACTTGTGACCGGCGACGGCGACTAGCAGGAAAGAGCGGATCGATCGGACAGAGTACATCGTGTTTTCCTCTATCAAAAATTGATCGCGCACGGCGTGCAGACGCTGGCGAGGTCAGTATTCATTTTACGATATGCAGCTGATATGTCGGGATCGCAGGGGGAAGGTTTTGTAGCGAACGATTGTTTGCGAATTTGGAAGACGGACGCGAATGTTGCGCGCGTATGTAAGATTTCCAATGTCGGTAGGTCGTAAAAGATTCTGCTAAGGCTTTCTTTCCCCGTAAAATACAGAGTGATAATACTGGTAGTGCAATATGCAGAATATTTGAACGTTTTAACCCTTTCGCTACGGGAGCCCTGTCCGCCGAAGTACCGTCACTGAACGGAAACTCGCGCCGGAAATATGCACAGTGCGCGTGGTTTCTGCATATGTGTTGTTTTAAGTGCTAAATAGGAACTGTGCTGAATAAAACAATCATTGCTCTAATGTAATAAGTATATTTACATTTTTAATATGAAAACACTTCCAAAATTTTTAAAATGCAAAATACAAAACCCTAATCTGAAAAGTCTAATTTTTAAGAGTTAAAAATTATACATTAAGCCGATCTATTCCTAATTCTTGTAAAAACCAAATATGTAAAATTGTTTACTGCCGAATGGATTTTTTATATTGATAGAATATAATTGATAGAATTTATAATTTATATTATTATATGAAGAATTTATAATTATATATTATTTATAATTTAATTGATAGAATATTCGGTATAAAACAGTAAACGATCGCTCTGATGTTTGTAGTTTATTGCGTAATACGTTTGGATGTGGTTTCAACAAAGAGCAGTTATAATATAAGCAATAAAATCAACGGAAAATGCTCTGCCGATAACGAAAAATGTTGCCATCGACTATAAATGGCACTTGTACAGATTATTTCGATGCCGCATATATGCGGCGCTCGTACCCAGAAGTCGTGGCGTGGATGCCGCGTATATGCGGCGCTCGTACACACAGCTCGTCGAGTGGATGCCGCATATATGCGGCGCTCGGCGCGAAAGGGTTAATGGAATATATTACATTCTGCATTATTAACCTGAATATACTATTAATGTTTTGTAGCGAACGATTGTTTGTGAATTTGGAAGACGGACGCGAATGTTGCGTACGTATGTAAGATTTCCAATGTCGGTAGGTCGTAAAAGATTCTGCTAAGGCTTTTTTCCCGTAAAATAGAGAGTGATAATTCTGGTACTGCAATATGCAGAATATTTGAACGTTTTAATTGAATACATTATGTTATGCATTTTTAACTTGAATATACTATTAATGTTTTGTAGCGAACGATTGTTTGCGAATTTGGAAGACGGACGCGAATGTTGCGTACGTATGTAAGATTTCCAATGTCGGTAGGTCGTAAAAGATTCGACTAAGGCTTTTTTCCCGTAAAATACAGAGAGTGATAATACTGGTACTGCAATATGCAGAATATTTGAATGTTTTAATGGAATATATTACGTTCTGCATTATTAACGTGAATATACTATTAATGTTTTGCAGCGAACGATTGTTTGTGAATTTGGAAGACGGACGCGAATGTTGCGCGCGTATGTAAGATTTCCAATGTCGGTAGGTTGTAAAAGATTCTGCTAAGGCTTTTTTCACCGTAAAATACAGAGTGATAATTCTGGTACTGCAATATGCAGAATATTTGAACGTTTTAATGGAATATATTACATTCTGCATTATTAACCTGAATATACTATTAACACGTTGGCTGCCGTGGGGGTCACCGGTGACCGGCGCAAAAGATTTTACTGAAGATCTAAAATATTCGCAATGGGTAGTAATAATTATTTTATAAATGCAGTTATTGTTAGAATAGTGATCCAATCCTTTGGTGTCCAATACCAGTACATTATTTACATTTTGCATAATCCACTCAAACGCTGTAGTATTTCATAGCATCGCAGTTTTAATACAGCAAAATACCCACGGCAGTCAACGTGTTAATGTTTTGTAGCGAACGATTGTTTGCGAATTTGGAAGACGGTACGCGAATGTTGCGCGCGTATGTAAGATTTCCAATGTCGGTAGGTCGTAAAAGATTCTGCTAAGGCTTTCTTTCCCCGTAAAATACAGAGTGATAATACTGGTACTGCAATATGCAGAATATTTGAACGTTTTAATGGAATATATTGGATTCTGCATTATTAACGTGAATATACTATTAATGTTTTGTAGCGAACGATTGTTTGTGAATTTGGAAGACGGACGCGAATGTTGCGTACGTATGTAAGATTTCCAATGTCGATAGGTTGTAAAAGATTCTGCTAAGGCTTTTTTCACCGTAAAATACAGAGTGATAATTCTGGTACTGCAATATGCAGAATATTTGAACGTTTTAATGGAATATATTGGATTCTGCATTATTAACGTGAATATACTATTAATGTTTTGTAGCGAACGATTGTTTGTGAATTTGGAAGACGGACGCGAATGTTGCGTACGTATGTAAGATTTCCAATGTCGGTAGGTCGTAAAAGATTCTGCTAAGGCTTTTTTCACCGTAAAATACAGAGTGATAATTCTGGTACTGCAATATGCAAAATATTTGAACGTTTTAATTGAATACATTATGTTATGCATTTTTAACTTGAATATACTATTAATGTTTTGTAGCGAACGATTGTTTGTGAATTTGGAAGACGGACGCGAATGTTGCGTACGTATGTAAGATTTCCAATGTCGGTAGGTCGTAAAAGATTCTGCTAAGGCTTTCTTTCCCCGTAAAATACAGAGAGTGATAATACTGGTAGTGCAATATGCAGAACATTTGAACGTTTTAATGGAATATATTACGTTCTGCATTATTAACGTGAATATACTATTAATGTTTTGTAGCGAACGATTGTTTGTGAATTTGGAAGACGAACGTGAATGTTGCGCGTATGTAAGATTTCCAATGTCGATAGGTCGTAAAAGATTCTGCTAAGGCTTTCTTTCCCCGTAAAATACAGAGAGTGATAATACTGGTAGTGCAATATGCAGAACATTTGAACGTTTTAATGGAATATATTACATTCTGCATTATTAACCTGAATATACTATTAATGTTTTGTAGCGAACGATTGTTTGTGAATTTGGAAGACGGACGTGAATGTTGCGCGTATGTAAGATTTCCAATGTCGGTAGGTCGTAAAAGATTCTGCTAAGGCTTTTTTTTCCTCGTAAAATACAGAGTGATAATACTGGTACTGCAATATGCAGAATATTTGAACGTTTTAATTGAATACATTACATTCTGCATTATTAACCTGAATATACTATTAATGTTTTGTAGCGAACAATTGTTAGCGAATTTGGAAGACGGACGCGAATTTTGCGCGCGTATGTAAGATTTCCAATGTCGGTAGGTCGTAAAAGATTCTGCTAAGGCTTTTTTTCACCGTAAAATATAGAGTGATAATACTGGTACTGCAATATGCAGAACATTTGAACGTTTTAATGGAATATATTACATTCTGCATTATTAACCTGAATATACTATTAATGTTTTGTAGCGAACGATTGTTTGCGAATTTGGAAGACGAACGTGAATGTTGCGCGTATGTAAGATTTCCAATGTCGGTAGGTCGTAAAAGATTCTGCTAAGGCTTTTTTCACCGTAAAATACAGAGTGATAATACTGGTACTGCAATATACAGAACATTTGAACGTTTTAATGGAATATATTACGTTCTGCATTATTAACTTGAATATACTATTAATGTTTTGTAGCGAACGATTGTTTGCGAATTTGGAAGATGGACGCGAATGTTGCGCGCGTATGTAAGATTTCCAATGTCGGTAGGTCGTAAAAGATTCTGCTAAGGCTTTTTTCACCGTAAAATACAGAGTGATAATTCTGGTACTGCAATATGCAGAATATTTGAACGTTTTAATTGAATACATTATGTTATGCATTTTTAACTTGAATATACTATTAATGTTTTGTAGCGAACGATTGTTTGTGAATTTGGAAGACGGACGCGAATGTTGCGCGCGTATGTAAGATTTCCAATGTCGGTAGGTCGTAAAAGATTCTGCTAAGGCTTTTTTCCCCGTAAAATACAGAGTGATAATTCTGGTACTGCAATATGCAGAATATTTGAACGTTTTAATTGAATACATTATGTTATGCATTTTTAACTTGAATATACTATTGATGTTTTGTAGCGAACTGTGAATTTGGAAGACGGACGCGAATTTTGCGTACGTATGTAAGATTTCCAATGTCGGTAGGTCGTAAAAGATTCTGCTAAGGCTTTTTTCCCCGTAAAATACAGAGTGATAATTCTGGTACTGCAATATGCAAAATATTTGAACGTTTTAATTGAATACATTATGTTATGCATTTTTAACTTGAATATACTATTAATGTTTTGTAGCGAACGATTGTTTGCGAATTTGGAAGACGGACGCGAATGTTGCGCGCGTATGTAAGATTTCCAATGTCGGTAGGTCGTAAAAGATTCTGCTAAGGCTTTTTTCACCGTAAAATACAGAGTGATAATACTGGTACTGCAATATGCAGAATATTTGAACGTTTTAATGGAATATGTTACATTCTGCATTATTAACCCATTCGAGACGATGATTTTTTTCGAACACGGTCCCCAGGAGCAACATTTTTTTTTCTTTATATTGTTCATTTTTAATAGAAAAACATGTTTACTATGGAAATCACCCAATTCGTAAGTGAATTTACATAAATAAGATCATTGCACACCGGGTGTGCAGCTCGCTCCTCGGAATATTTTTACTGCGAGGAGCGGATTGAACACCATGTGTGCAATGTAAGGTAAAGTGAAAATACATCATTAAAAAATGTATGAACGTTTATTTAAAAAATAGTTAGATAATATAAAATCGTTATTTTGCTTTCAATAATAAAGAACAGAATATAATGCAAAGAAAATGTTTAAAAAGTAGTAAAAAGTTAAAAAAAAATAAGTTGAATAAAGAAAAAAATAACATAAACGAGAAATAAATGTTTAGAAAAATGTCTAAAGATAATAAAGTAATGTAACTCAATAATAAAACAGAAAATATAATTTGTAAATACATTTTTAGCAAATAGTACACTGATGGTAAAGTAATTATACGTTAGTTGGTTGATGGCAGTGCTTGAAACATTCTCCTAAACATAATCTCTCAATATTCCCGACACAAGCAGGACAAGAGTAATTACTACGTTTATATTTTCCTTCCTTGTAGCACTGTCGGCAGTTCATAGTATTTTACATCTAAGAAAGGCTTCAAATAATTTTTAGATTTTTTGGTACACAGTAAAACCAATGCCAAATTTCGTTTTCCTGTACTTTACAGATTTCATTAGTTCAATAAAAATCTTATTTTGACGACTAGTTTACTCAGAATAACTGATAATTGCACATTACTGTTATTGCACACACGGTGTGCAAGCCGTCTTATAGCCTCGGAAATCAATTGCACACACGGTGTGCAATCGGTCTCGAATGGGTTAACCCTTTGCGGACGAGCGACGCATATGTGCGTTCAGCATAAGATATTCCTATAACCGATGAAGGCATACTTATGTTCGGCAAAAACACCTGATAAAGCCGAGACATAAATATGCGTTCGAGAAAAATAAGTAATAGACCCGAGGCGGGCATATATGTACCAGGTTGTTCAATAAGTTTTGTTTTGTTTTGTTGAGGGCGTTGCTACTAGTCCAAATTTGTTTTTGTTTTGTTGGTTCACTCTTCTTATCAACGTATGTGAAGGTTCATTTCAATTAGTCAATTCATTCTTTGTTTACAAGCCATTTAGTGTCGCCGTGTCACAGTATGTTCGACAATGGAAAAAATTGAATATCGTGCAGTAATAAAATTCTTATTTTTGGAAGGTGTAGCACCAAAAGAAATTCACGAACGAATGTTAAGAGTGTATAATGAACGTTCACCTTCAATTAGAACAGTAGAAAGATGGGTTGCTGAATTTAAACGTGGTCGTACAAGCCTTGAAGACGATCCACGTGAAGGACGTCCAAAAACCGCATCAACACCAGAAATCGTAGCCAAAGTACAGGATATGGTTTTGGAAGATCGTCGATTGACTGAGAGGGATTTAGTAGATGCTCTACACATCTCATTAGGCAGTGTGAGTCATATTTTAAATGAAATTTTGAGTTTTAAAAAGCTGTGTGCACAATGGGTGCCGCATTCGCTAACAATTGAACAAAAACACATTCGAATGCGACTTTCTCAACAACATTTGGAGCGTTTTAAAAAGGATAAAGTGGATTTTGTGCGTCGATTCATCACTATGGATGAGACTTGGGTCTATCACCATGATCCTAAATCAAAACAAGAGGCTAAAGAGTGGTGTGAACCTGGTTGTTCGGCTTCGAAACGAGTTCGTGTCCAGAAATCGGCCAAGAAGGTTCTGGCATCAGTTTTTTGGGATGCGAAAGGAATTTTATTTGTGGATTACTTGCAAACTGGTAAAACAATTAATTCTGAATATTATTGCAACCTTTTGGACCAGTTGAAGGAAAAAATTCGTGAAAAAAGACCCGGTTTGCAGAAGAAAAAAATCCTTTTTCATCAGGACAACGCACCGTGTCACAAGAGCATTTTGATAATGGCTAAAATCCATGAATTAAAGTTCGAATTGTTGGAGCATCCACCGTATTCACCAGATTTGGCCCCCAGCGACTTCCATTTGTTTCCAGAACTCAAAAAATTTATGTGTGGCAAGCGTTTTTCGTCAAATGAAGAGGTCATAACGGCTGTTGAAGCATATTTTGCAGACCTTCCGGAATCTCACTTCAGGGATGGGATCCACAGATTGGAGGATCGTTGGAGCAAGTGCATTAATGTTCAGGGAGATTATACTGAATAATAAAGTGTATTTTGAACCATAACATTGTGTTTTTCTTATCGAACGACAAACCTTATTGAACAACCTGGTATGTATTTTGCAAATGGCATGTGTTACACGAGAGTTGGTAATTTTGATGGGTGTCATCGGCTTCGAATCGCTCCGTCCGCAAAGGGTTAAAGAAGCGATCTGGCTTAGTAGGGAGAGTCTTGATACTCTGGTAAGAGGACTTTGTCAAGGAACGCGGCACTTACCTCAGAACTCGCAGATTAAACGGTCGTCGAGTTTTAACTGCCACATACACAAAGAGGTTATGAGATAAACTTGCTTCTGTAACGTAATCCGCGTTTATCGGAAAAATGAATTTATTATCTAAGGTTAATTGACGTTTCTTTTTTGTTCCAGGTGAGTTTTTTTACTCAAAACGTGTCAACGGACGATTATCTGTAAGTATTGCAGCGCCGCTTTAAACAAAAATCGCGTCGTCACACTCGAATGACGTTAATGGAATGTATAACGTTCTGCATTATTAACGTGAATATACTATTAATGTTTTGTAGCGGACGATTGTTTGCGAATTTGGAAGACGGACGCGAATGTTTGCGCGCGTACGTAAGATTTCCAATGTCGGTAGGTCGTAAAAGATTCTGCTAAGGCTTTTTTGCCTCGTCAAATACAGAGAGTGATAATACGAGTACTGCAATATGCAGAATATTTGAACGTTTTAATGGAATATATTACGTTCTGCATTATTAACGTGGATATACTATTAATGTTCGGATCTGACATGTTTAATCTGAAATAAATTAAACATGTCATTCATATTTTACTCTGAAATAAATTAATACGTTATTCATTTTTTAAATTGAAATAAATGAATATATTATTAGTATTTTAATCTGGAGTAAATTAATATTTTACTAAAGTTTGAATCTGAAATTTTGCACAAACGTGGGGGTTGGATGCTGTGTTTGTTTTATATCAGGTTGCGCTTTGGTCAGCTGAAGGCACGATTGCTCACCCGGTTCGCGGTTTGTTGATAAATCGATGCAAAACTAACCGCCCGCAAACTCCCTTACTTTCCCGAGTAAAGAATGTTGTAACACGTGAACGATGGTAACCCGGGGCAAACATCACAGTTAGCAAGAAAAGTACACAGAATCGTGGGCGGACCTTACGAATACAGTGTCTTCGGGATTTGGTGCAAAGTTCGAACGTGCCCTAATTAAAAACCTTTCACTCGTGTGGACCACTCGTCGTTCTTTACTGAACGAAAATCCTTTCTCATGTTCCGCCCTGTTCGTCGATTCCCTGCAAGGAAAACATTTATTTAACCGTCTGTTCCATCGTCAACTGATTTCTCAATAAATAAAGTTGAACGACCGAGTTAAACGAAAATCCTGGCGCTATTGCTATGACTTCATATTTCGTTGTTCTTTCTGTATTAACGAGTGAAATACACGCCTACATAATTTAATAACTCCCGTTTCGTCCGTCTCGTCTGTATCGATGAATATATCCTCTTGATAACATAAAAGAAAGTAAACGTAATTTATCGTTTCTACTGATACTGTTCGTTCCAATATCTTGCATTCAACGATATTGAATACGAATGTACTTTAATAAGAACTGAAAAATGAAAGTACCGAATGCAATGTTTTTTCAGTAAACTCACATTTTTCACCAACGATTAAAAACTCAATCGAATACATATTCGTCGTTCGGTTTCGTAATAGAAAGTCTGACTACGGGATGGTAAAAGAGTTGCTCGTCGGGAAAACTACCACGCGTTTATTCGAACTACTTGGAAGATGCCGGACTCCGGTATTTAGGGCAAGAACACGCTCTAATAAGAACTAAAAAATGAAACTGCCGAATGCAACACATTTTCCGCCAACGATTGAAAACTCAATCGAACACATATTCGTCGTACAGTATCGTATTGAAAAATCTCAGCTCTAATAAGAACTAAAAAATTAAACTGCCGAATGCAATATTACTTCAGTAAACTCACATTCTCCGCCAACGACTAAAGACTGAATCGAATACATATTCGTCGTTCGGTTTCGTATTGAAAAATCTGACTACGCGATGGTAAAAACGTTGTTCACCTAATCAGCCGGAAAAATTACCACGCGTTTATTTGGGATAAACGTTTATCCGAATCACTTGGAAGATGCCAGACTCCGGTATTTAGGGCAAAAACAGGCTTTAATAAGAACTAAAAAATGAAACTACCGAATGCAACACATTTTCTGCCAACGACTGAAAACTCAATCGAACACATATTCGTCGTACAGTTTCATATTGAAAAGCTTCAGCTCTAATAAGAATTAAGAAATGAAACTACCGAATGCAATATTACTTTAGTAAACTCACACTCTTCGCCAACGACTAAAGACTGAATCGAATACATATTCATCGTTCGATTTCGTATTGAAAAGTCTGACTGCAGGATGCTAAAACCTTGCTCACCTGATTGGTGAGTCTGACTGCAAGATACTAAAATCTTGCTCGTCTATTCGGTACAGTTTCATATTGAAAAGCCTGAGCTCTAATAAGAATTAAAAAATGAAACTATCGAAAGCAATAATATTTCAGTAAACTCACATTTTCCGCCAACGACTAAAAACTCAATCGAATACATATTCGTCGTACAGTTTCGTATTGAAAAGCTTCAGCCCTAATAAGAACTAAAAACTGAAACTGCCGAATGCAATATTATTTCAGTAAACTCACATTTTCCAACAACGACTAAAAATGTAATCGAATACATATTCATCGTTCGATTTCGTATTGAAAAGTCTGACTACGGGATGCTAAAACCTCACTCGCCTAATCGGCCGGGAAAACTACCACGCGTTTATTCGGGATAAACGTTTATCCGAACCACTTGGAAGACGCCGGACTCCGGTATTTAGGGCTAAAACAGGCTCTAATAAGAACTAAAAAATGAAACTACCGAATGCAACACATTTTGCGCCAACGACTTAAACTCAATCGGACACATATTCGTCGTACAGTTTCGTATTGAAAAGCCTCAGCTCTAATAAGAACTAAAAAATCAAACTGCCGAATGCAATATTATTTGAGTAAACCCACATTCTCCGCCAACGACTAAAAATTTAATCGAATACATATTCGTTGTTCGGTTTCATATTGAAAAGTCTGACTACGGGATGCTAAAACCTTGCTCGCCTAATCGGTACAGTTTCGTATTGAAAAGCCTGAGCTTTAATAAGAATTAAAAAATGAAACTACCAAATGCAATATTACTTCAGTAAACTCACATTTTCCATCAACAACTAAAAATTCAATCGAATACATATTCCTCGTACAGTTTCGTATTGAAAAGCCTGAGCTCTAATAAGAATTAAAAAATGAAACTACCGAATGCAATATTATTTGAGTAAACTCACATTTTCCGCCAACAACTAAAAATTCAATCGAATTCGTCGTACATTTTCGTATTGAAAAGTCTGACTACGGGATGCTAAAACCTCACTCGCCTAATCGGCCGGGAAAACTACCACGCGTTTATTCGGGATAAACGTTTATCCGAACCACTTGGAAGACGCCGGACTCCGGTATTTAGGGCAAGAACACGCGAAGCTGTTCTGTTCTCGCGTGGCACGCGCAATTCTGCGACGGTGTCAGCGAGGGTGGATAACAAGGGAGGTTCTTTCATCGTTACTCGGTTTAACATCCCGGGGGGCGGATATTACAAAATAGGAAAATTATGCGGCCGAGTCGTCGCGCGTAATTATTATTAGCTCGAACGGTCGAGTCCTCTCTTATCACGTGGCACTCGAGTACACGCCGCAGTACGATGTTCGGGGCGGACGTTGGCAGACTCTGCTCTTGCTGCTGGCAGGGCAGCCTTGAAATCCACGAGGATCAGATCCTGCCCGGGTTGTAACGATAATGGGAGGGTAAATCCTGAGGAGGATTGAAATAATGACGTAGCTGGGCCGGGGCGTATTTATACTTTTTTCCTCCCATACCCCATCTCTCTCGCTCCGTGCCTTTTTCATCTTTTTCTCATTTCGCCCCGGTCCCCTTTCTGTGTCCGAGCCTCTCGTCCACCCTTTTCAGATCCCTAACCCCCGCCATCGTCGGCGGGATCCATCGACGAAAAAGCTGGCGGATTTTGACGGGCGAAAGTAATTGCCCAGAATATAGCGCGTACGCTCGCAAACGGTGAATTAGTATATCGAGGTGGAAGGTCGAGAAATTAGCCGAGATTGGGGGGCTGGGAAGAAGGCTGATTTTTATCGAATAATTGGCTGGACGATTAAATAAATTGAATTCGTCGGCGATACCTCCTGCTAGCCCCACTACTTCTACTCTGACCGCTTCCTCTCTCCCGCCATCTGCTAACCCCCGGAATGATCGGTTGCCCGACTCGCGTTTGTGAGAAAGTTCCCGTTTACGCCGGCATAATGAGTAAAAAGATTAATTTAAGAAAGCGATTTGCAGCGCGTTGCGATAACGGTTTTTTGGTCTTTATCTCGCGTAGGGACGCTGCGTATTTTCTGTGCTTAAGGGGCGCGTTAACGTTGATGGCTTTCTCGCAAACGAGGAGGGGCTTTATAGAGAAATAACGATGATAAAAAAAGCGTTTTCATAGATCTCATTTGCATTGCATTTTCGCAGGCTATAATTCAGCGACTAGAAGCTTACGGACGGGGCGAATATTATTGAGTACGGCTACGTTATGTCCGACTTGCGACTCGTTGAATAATGATTCAAGAAAAACACGCACTTTGACTGAGAACGCGTTCAATTTTATTGAGCGTGAAGGAACGGCAGCTTTCCTTGACGCGAGGATTAAGGGCAATTATTTAGCGGAAAGAAGTTTCCTTTGAAACTCGACTGCCGGAGTGCCATTTCGTGCTGGAATTGTTGGCCGCTTCTGTCAAAACCGCGCTATGCCCACTAGTTGCAGGGACTGCGAAAGTCGTTGGTGTAATATCGAACTTCCGGAAACTCAAGCATGAATCGCGAAATGGCCGCGGAACTCTTGTAAATTATCCTCTGACGAGAAGTTTTGCTGGGACGTAATTCGAGCGTGCCTAACACTGTACTGTTCGACCATTGCGAGAGCGCGGAATTCAACCATTCGGTCATATTACACTGCTTACGAGGCTCACAATTGCACCCCACAGATCTGCCTCGTGATCTGGACGCGTTCCTTAATGCCCAGCTGTCCATATATACACAGAGTACTTAGTCGTCCACATATTCCACCAGAGATGAAGTACATAATGACAAAGGATCGCGTTACTACGATCTCGCGCTGTGGACTTGTTAGAACTGATGATGTCCACTTCGTAATTTCCGCGTCCTTAAGCTTTTAAAGATTCGAGCGCCGCGCCGGCGATGAAGTTATGAAATTATGTACTGTTCGACCATTGCGAGAGCGCGGAATTCAATCATTTCGGTCATATTACACTGCTTACGAGGCTCACAATTGCACCCCACAGATCTGCCTCGTGATCTGGACGCGTTCCTTAATGCCCAGTTGTCCATATATACACAGAGTACTTAGTCGTCCACATATTCCACCAGAGGTGAAGTACATAATGACAAAGGATCGCGTTACTACGATCTCGCGCTGTGGACTTGTTAGAACTGATGATGTCCACTTCGTAATTTCCGCGTCCTTAAGCTTTTAAAGATTCGAGCGCCGCTCCGGCGATGAAGTTATGAAATTATGTACTGTTCGACCATTGCGAGAGCGCGGAATTCAACCATTTCGGTCATATTACACTGCTTACGAGGCTTACAATTGCACCCCGCAGATCTGCCTCGTGATCTGGACGCGTTCCTTAACCCTTTCGCTACGAGCGTCGCCTATAGGCGACATCCGCGCGACGACCTTTGTGTACAAGTGTCGCCTATAGACGACATCAGCGCGACAACTTGTGTATACGAGCGGCGCATATAGACGACGTCAGTTTGATACCACTTGCCCATTAATAGAACGACATTTTCCGTCAGCTTATAAATAAGTAGGGAAAAACCAAGGAGAAGGTGTGTTGTTTGCCATGCGAACGACAGAAGACGCGAAACTGCGAACGATAGAAGACGCGAAACGCGGGCCCGTACAGCGGTGGCGCTCCTACGGAAGACACTGCCGTAGCGGAAGGGTTAATGCCCAGTTGTCCATATATACACAGAGTACTTAGTCATCCACATATTCCACCAGAGGTGAAGTACATAATGACAAAGGGTCGCGTTACTGCGATCTCGCACTACAGACTTGTTAGAACGCATGATGTCCACTTCGCAACTTCCGCGTCCTTAAGCTTTTAAAGATTCGAGCGCCGCGCCGGCGATGAAGTTATGAAATTATAATGTCCGCGGATAGTCGAACGAGCGAGCTACGGCGCCGTGGAAATTGAATGCAGAACCATTAAGCCCGCGGCTGTGCGCGGGTGCATTCGTATACGGACGAACACGCGGAAAGACATATTTACGATGCCACGAGAGGACGATGCCGAAAACTTGGAGAATTTTTCACGAGTCCCGAGGTTTATTATTTCCCCTGTCACCAAGACGGATGAAGGAGTTCCTGCGGGAGTTCTGCGGCAGGACGGAAAGAGGCCCAGTCATCCGACGGCGCGTGCGAGCGAGACGCGGCCAGAAAAAAAGGGAAAGTGCCCGGTGGGCTTTACGGGCCATGGAAAAGTTCTTCAGGAGCACGCGCCACTTTTTGCCCGTCGCATTATGCCCCGCGTCCCGTGAAAAAGTAGAATCGTCCTTTGACTCCAGCCCCAACTTTTCCACTCTCCCGCGATCGACGTTAAAATGAAAAATCTAGACGTTATTCAACGCTCTGTCCCCCTCCATCGGCCCCGCTTTAACCAGTTAACTGTAATTGGCGAGTATACTCGTCATGGAGAAGCGACACGATTTTGTATATTGACGAGTGTATTCGTCATGCGTATAAAGCAGTGACCATTGGCTATTTAACACGTTGACTGCCACGGTGGTCACCGGTGACCAGCGCAAAAGATGTTGCTAAAGATGCAAAAAATTTGCAATGAAGCCTATTTGCAATCTTGTAAAAGCAATTGATATTGGAACGGTGATTCAATACTTTGGCTTCTAACAACTCCGCGTTACCTTAATTTTGCACGATTTTATCACATTCTGCAGTATTTCATCGCATCGCGGTTCTAACGTAGCAAAATACGCGGTGTCCGGCGCAAAAGATTTTGCTAAAGATGCAAAAAATTTGCAATGAAACCTATTTGCAATCTTGTAAAAGCAATTGATATTGTAACGGTGCTTCGATACTTTGGCTTCTAACAACTCCGCGTTACCTTCATTTTGCACGATTTGACGTTTGAGATGAACTCATGCGTCCCCGTATGCACCGGTTGAAACAGTTTACCAGTTCGCATAATGAATTTATTTATGTGCGATGATAATGTTTTTTAGATGTTAACCTAAAAGGAGCAAAGGCAAAAGTCAAAAAGTTGATTTATAATAGGATTCCTTCAGGTATGGTCAGTCATGGGAGAAATACGTGACGCCGACCAGGCGCTGAGTCTATTGATAGTTGCTGGCCCAAAGTTTATTTTATTGCGTTTTTAGTTTAATATGTATGTAATATATGCTTATGTTAACCAAATAAGTAAATATTAGTAATACAATTTTCAATTTTATAAAATAAACCCATCTTTCTCATCCAATTTCTTATCAGCGCAACTTACTCTGTGATTGACGAATATATTCCTCATGGCTCGATTCTGGCGACACAAAACGGTGCGCACTCTTAAACGAGGGCGCCATAGTTAATTGGTTAATATCGTACTCCCGCGTGTCCGGGAATTTACCTTCGGCGGTTGAGCCACCGATGAAGAGGGGAAAACATCGTTGGGGCCGGGTATCGTTGAGTGGATAAGGGATGAACGGTCCGCGATGACAATTTCTCGTTTCGGCGGGCGCGCCCGGGCTTTGCGATCGTAAATTCGCGCGGACAGAGGCAGCCGAGGGGAAAAAAGCGAGAGAGACAGCCGGGGAGGGACGAGGAGCGCGTAATTGCTGGCGCTAAAGTGGTTAATGCCTGGCAATTCCGTTTGCGCTTCGTAAAACCGCTCGGCCCGCGGATGATTTTAAGTCCGGCAGACGCGTGTCGCGGATATAACGGCTTTAGGGGACGACGCGGAAACGAGTGGGGTGAGTCTAATTTTATGGAAATGCACTTTGGCGGCGTGGCGTTGCTAGGCACGGCAATACGTCGCGTAATTCCGAACGCGCGGCTTATCTCCGCGACCGACGGCCTGCACTTTTTTCCCTTTTTACGTTTTTACGCTTAGCGTTTTGAGCAGAAGCGGCATAACCGACGAATCGTTAAAAAGTATGGCAGTCGTACTACCTTGATCAAAAAGTTTTAGAACCGGTCGCCGTATGGCGCTTTCAGTTACTCGATTGAAATTGTTTTCTTTTTGTTTTTTTTTGTTAGGTTGCCACATCTGTCATTAACGTTCCCACCAAATTTCAGCGTCATAGCTTGACATTTGTAAAAGTTATACCGTGTTGAGTACATCCACCTTTGTGCGTGTTTTCGATTTTTTACATATTTGAAAATGGCATCAACTTTGGATCAACGAATTTGCATAAAATTTTGCGTGAAAAACGGATTTAACGGTCCGCAGACCTTGGAAATGTTGGAGAAGTGTTTCGGCAAGCATGCTCTTTCGAGATCAAACGTTTTTCGGTGGCGCGAACACTTCCGAAGAAACCACGTTGTTTGCAGTCAAAAAAGAAGGTGATGCTGACGGTTTTCATGCATTACAACGGTGCTGTGCATCATGAATTCTTGCTAGAGCAACAGACAGTCAACAAAATGTATTATTTGGGCGTTATGAGACGTTTGCGTAAAGCAATTCGCCAAAAAAAGACCGAATTTGAGGGCAAACAACTCGTGGATTTTGCACCACGATAATGCACCGTCGCACAATGCGATCCTTATTCGCGAGTTTTTGACCAAAAATAATACGAATACTATTCACCAGCCTCCGAATTCACCTGATTTAGCTCCCTGCAACTTTTTTCTGTTTAACCGACTTAACACGTTGACTGGCAAGCGTATTTTGCTATGTTAGAACCGCGATGCAATGAAATATTGCAGAATATGATTAAATCGTGCAAAATGAAGCTACGGCAGAGTTGTTACAAGCCAAAATATCGAAGCACGATTCTAATATAAATTTCTTTTACAAGATTGCAAATAGGCTTCATTGCAAATTTTTTGCATTTTTAGTAACATTTTTTGCGCCGGTCACCGGCGACCACCGTAGAAGTCAAAGTGTTAAAAAACCGCTTCGCGGAACGCGTTACAGCGCTTGGAAGGATCTTACGGAAAAATCCAAGACAGCTCTGATGGACATACCAAAAATTGAATACCAGCGATGTTTTGATGATTGGATCAAGCGCTGGTATAAGTGCGTTACAGTCGATGGGGAGTACTTTGAAGGGGACGATATCAATTATAATGGATAAACTTGTATTTTCGATTTTATGAATAAAGTTCTAAAACTTTTTGATCAAGGTGGTATATCGCTTCGAGTACCGTGTAACCCCCGCCCGCTGGGAAGCTTCCGGTATTACGGGACATTACGGAAGATAGAACGTGACGGCCGCTAATAATTGTGCCACCCGGCGAAGCGCCACATGCGCGCGATTAATAAAACGCTCGATGGAAAATTGTCGGCGGCGTGAACGCCCATAAGCCCCCGATCGTAATGTTTCGAAGGGCGGTCAATTAAGCGTTGACGGGATACGGTTTTGAAGTGGTCGACGGATTGGAATCAGTACCGAGGTTGGCATAACTGTGAAGCACTGTATTATTGTTTTATCAGTTCTGAAGGGTAGAGCGAATAATCGATAGCGATGTAATGGCCGACCGTCTGAAACTACGGAATTATCTTTCATGATATAAATTGACAGCTTCGCGCGACATGCAAAAACGTTGAAAATGGCCAATAAAAATACACGTCAATTGCGGCGCACAGCCGTCGCAAAAATGAAATGAGGAAGCGGTAACACCTGGTCCCCTTCAATATTTGATCAGGATATCAATTAGTGTCCGCGTTGTTGACAAACGCAGAATACGACACGCGATATAACGCGCTCTCGTCTGAGACAGAAATCGAAAGAAGGCCGACTGTGATTTTTGTCTGCCGCCATTAACATCAACCGCCTCACATACCGCGCTAAACAAGAATCTCCTCCTCGCCCGGGTAAAATGTCGGCACGTTTGTGGCGTCTGAAACTACGGAATTATCTTTCATGATATAAATTGACAGCTTCGCGCGACATGCAAAAACGTTGAAAATGGCCAATAAAAATACACGTCAATTGCGGCGCACAGCCGTCGCAAAAATGAAATGAGGAAGCGGTAACACCTGGTCCCTTTCAATATTTGATCAGAATATCAATTAGTGTCCGCGTTGCTGATGAACGCACGATACGACACGTGTTTCAATGCGCTCTCGTCTGAGACAGAAATCGAAAGAAGGCCGACTGTGATTTTTGTCTACCGCCATTAACATCAACCGCCTCACATACCGCGCTAAACAAGAATCTCCTCCTCGCCCGGGTAAAATGTCGGCACGTTTGTGGCGTCTGAAACTACGGAATTATCCTTCATGATACAAATTGACAGCTTCGCGCAACATGCAAAAACGTTGAAAATGGCCAATAAAAATAGACGTCAATTGCGGCGCATATAGCCGTCGCAAAAATGAAATGAGGAAGCGGTAACACCTGGTCCCTTTCAATATTTGATCAGGATATCAATTAGTGTCCGCGTTGTTGATGAACGCACGATACACACGATACGACGCGCTCTCGTCTGAGACAGAAATCGAAAGAAGGCCGACTGTGATTTTTGTCTGCCGCCATTAACATCAACCGCCTCACATACCGCGCTAAACAAGAGTCTCCTCCTCGCCCTGGTAAAATGTCGGCACGTTTGTGGCGTCTGAAACTACGGAATTATCTTTCATGATATAAATTGACAGCTTCGCGCGACATGCAAAAACGTTGAAAATGGCCAATAAAAATACACGTCAATTGCGGCGCACAGCCGTCGCAAAAATGAAATGAGGAAGCGGAAACACCTTTCAACATTTGATCAGGATATCAATTAGTGTCCGCGTTGTTGATGAACGCAGAATACGACACACAATATAACGCGCTCTCGTCTGAGACAGAAATCGAAAGAAGGCCGACTGTGATTTTTGTCTGCCGCCATTAACATCAACCGCCTCACATACCGCGCTAAACAAGAATCTCCTCCTCGCCCTGGTAAAATATCGGCACTTTTGTGGCGTCTGAAACTACGGAATTATCTTTCATGATATAAATTGACAGCGCGGCATGCAAAAACGTTGAAAATGGCCAATAAAAATACACGTCAATTGCGGCGCATAGCCGTCGCAAAAATGAAATGAGGAAGCGGTAACACCTGGTTCCTTTCAATATTTGATCAGGATATCAATTAGTGTCCACGTTGTTGATGAACGCACGATACGACACGCGATAAAACGCGCTCTCGTCTGAGACAGAAATCGAAAGAAGGCCGACTGTGATTTTTGTCTGCCGCCATTAACATCAACCGCCTCACATACCGCGCTAAACAAGAATCTCCTCCTCGCCCTGGTAAAATGTCGGCACGTTTGTGGCGTGCGGTTTTCCAGCGCGAATCTTCTTCCTCCCTCTTTCGCCGTCATCCTCATTAAGCCGAAATTACACGTGGACGTGTTTTTCCCGCGAACGCCTGACCACGGCGACACTTGGAACGGGCGTAATTGTCTTCTAGAAAAGGAATAATTGGCTCGCGTGCGTGTACGCGGAAAAAAGGAGAGGGAGATAGAGAGAGAAAACGAGTGAATGGGGATACGTAGGTGCGGAGAGAGGAGAGGATGGGGGAAGAGAGAATAAGAGGTCGACCGACCTCTGTAAAGGCGGTATAAAGGCGGGTAATACTTGGAAGGACGGTTAAGCTACTTATTCGATTACGGACACTTATCGAAATAATCGTTACTGCTTATTACCGCCAGTTTAGTGAGCGCACCGGGCGAAAAACAGGGAAACCGTTGACCCACATTCGGTTATAATTGCGGAAACTCTGATACACGTGTATTTGTGCCCCCGAGTGGGCCAGGAAGAAATTTGAAAGATAATGTACAGCTTAGGAAGAGGGTGGAGAATCAAACGGAATCGTTGTACTGCAGCTATGCACTTACAATAAAAGCAACGAGATTCTACTACGCCGGGGGAATGAAGTAAATTTCTGCTGAATCCTCAACGTCCATGATACCGAATAAATTTCTCTTTATGTCGATCATTGGTCCCGTTCGTGCTTATTGCGTATTACGAGAGTGTCGAAGTAAAGCATGATGTTCGTTTGCAAGACGAACGAAAACCGGACTCTTCACCTCCAGCTCATCGACCACTGTTAGCCAACACCGTTTAGTCTCCCATTGTCCTCCGCATTTCAATAGACCCCGAAAAAGTAATCAACGTCCACGCTCAATCTTATCGCTCAACCAAATATCGCCTAATCCTTCCTATCCTTTCTGGCCATACCCCTCTTTCTTCACGCATGCAGTTCTTTGTTTCGATCGTGATACCTACCCGATCCCATACGCACGGCACCAATCTACGCATATCCCCACTTCCTTTCCGACTTTCGGAAAATTCACAAATAAACGCACGAAGAAAAAGATGGGCTGGAGGGGAGAAAGACATTTTTGCATACAGAAACAAGGGCCTTGGGCGTCACTTGCTCGAGCACCTTCACCAAAGTTACAACGACGCAGCACTAACTCTTTCGATAAACTCACCACGAGTACAGCATATTTTCTGTTTGTGTGAACCTTATTAACCCTTTCGCTACGGGAGCCCTGTCCGCCGAAGTACCGTCACTGAACGGAAACTCGCGCCGGAAATATGCACAGTGCGCGTGGTTTCTGCATATGCGTTGTTTTAAGTGCTAAATAGGAACTGTGCTGAATAAAACAATCATTGCTCTAATGTAATAAGTATATTTACATTTTTAATATGAAAACACTTCCAAAATTTTTAAAATGCAAAATACAAAACCCTAACCTGAAAAGTCTAATTTTTAAGAGTTAAACATTATACATTAAGCCGATCTATTCCTAATTCTTGTAAAAACCAAATATGTAAAATTGTTTACTGCCGAATGGATTTTTTATATTGATAGAATATAATTGATAGAATTTATAATTTATATTATTATATGAAGAATTTATAATTATATATTATTTATAATTTAATTGATAGAATATTCGGTATAAAACAGTAAACGATCGCTCTGATGTTTGTAGTTTATTGCGTAATACGTTTGGATGGGGTTTCAACAAAGAGCAGTTATAATATAAGCAATAAAATCAACGGAAAATGCTCTGCCGATAACGAAAAATGTTGCCATCGACTATAAATGGCACTTGTACAGATTATTTCGATGCCGCATATATGCGGCGCTCGTACCCAGAAGTCGTGGCGTGGATGCCGCGTATATGCGGCGCTCGTACACACAGCTCGTCGAGTGGATGCCGCATATATGCGGCGCTCGCCGCGAAAGGGTTAAGTTTGTGAAAAGATATATATCATTTGTTATTCCGTTGAACACTTTCGTCGTACAATTTACACCCTTCAGCTCCTTAAAACGTCGTGAAGCAGATCGCGTCATCATAAAACGCGACTAGAGATTTTTCACATGGCTGGTCTATTTTTATTCGTCGCGCGTTCGACAACGGCGTGTCAAGGAATAATTTTCGTCGCCATCGAGGGAAAAAATCGAAATCGGCCGAACAATGAACGGCCGGCAGAAAGTGAACGATGCGTGCTTTTATGAGACGGCGCACGTTCAGAATTCTTTCGAGGGTGTTTCATGGTTCGGACCGATCATTCGTTTTATCCATTTCGCTGGGAGACTCTCTGTCCAGGAAACATTCCTCTTCGATAACCGTGCATGTCGGAACGGCGGGGCTCTGAGAGAAGAGAAAAAAGATGCTGATAGTCCGTCTAATTACGCCGATCGTTAGTGTTAAAACGAACATCGCTGTCGAAGCCAGGAAAGTAACAAGATAACACATCGTCAATTCTCATTGTTCCGTTGATTAAAGGATTACCAGACTGAACTGAGCTTGAAGCTTATACACAGTCATGTGTTTCGTTCCTACGCGATCGATGCGGAATAATGAATAATTGGCGCGTTAATGGGTCGGTAAGAACGGATAACAAGCGTATGAATTAAGCAAATCTTTCAAACATTTTGACGTATCGTAACGATGCGATGTCGATCAATTTAATCATTTAACGAAGCGTGTATGTTGCCATGTGCGTTCTAGTTGAAATGTTCGGTTGTAATATTTCTTTCACGTATGACAGATAATGTTACTTTTACGAGATAAGTGTATTCAGTGAATTGTGAATTGAATGAAAGTGTCCGTTTTGTTTTTCATAAGACAGGGTTAAGTGATATTTAACCGGTTCCGATATTTTTCCGACAATTTAAAACAAGTTCCGTTATTCTTCCGACAATGTGGAAAAAGTTCCGTTACTTTTCCGACAGCCTGAAAAAAATTCCGGTACTTTTCCGACAGCCTGGAAAAAATTCTGCTACTTCCCCGACAGCCTAAAAAAAATTCCGTCACTTTCCCGACAGCCTGAAAAAATGTTCGGTACTTTCGCAACAGCCGAAAAAATATTCCGGTACATTCCCGACAGCCTGAAAAAAGTTCCGGTACTTTTCTGATAGCCTGAAAAAAGTTCGGTTATTTTTCCGACAGCCTGAAAAAAGTTCCGTTACTTTTCCGGCAGCTCAAAAAAAGTTCCGTTACTGTTCCGACAATTTCCGATGCACTTTTATTTTTAATGGCAAACTTACGGTACTGAGTATAATTTGTACTTGTCAGCTCTCATTACCGGAATGATTTGTCCTAAGCGGACTAATTATGTTATCCACTTGCGCCTTAACACCCTTCAGGAGCTTCAAATTTCACGGGCAGTCAGCCGAATTTTCTCTAAGAGGAGACACGGTGCTGTAGTCTTACGTATATGTATGTGTGCATGTGCAGAATTGAGCACGCTTACATGAAAATTCGTCTAGCAATTTGTTTCCGTACTACGACGAGAAGACAAATTCAGTGTTTCTTAACCACTCCATCAACGGGAAGAAGTAAGCGCTCTACGTGTAAAATGAGCATACCACGAGTATAACCGAGTGCACCGAGTACACGTAAAAATGCGTCCATTAAAAAAGTCAACATATTTTCAAATAAAATATTCACCGCTCCCGTGACATCGGAAACGAGCGTTGCATTCTCAAATTCATCGTTCTAAATAGTTAACTTTGCAACTGCGATCGCGCAATAGCACGCGATTATACGTTAATATCACGTTTCGGTGCTTCACTATTAATTTTCGTTGAAACCCGTTTAACGTTTCATTATCGATCGCGCGCCCGCATAGATGTTGCATTAGGACAGTCGAACTTCACTGCCGGGAATGAAAAAGCACCGCGAATCGTTAGAGAAATAAAGCGGATCCTGCCGAATGAGACTTCACGGTCGAGATTTCTTATCCCGAAGAAGCTGTAAAGGAATTTCTTGGCGGAGAGCGGAGGACAGGAGAAGAGAGTTGTTGTGTTTAATGATCGTCGTGTCCATTCTGCGGTCACATCAGCCGGCCTATCGCCCGGGCCTTTTACTAATTGCGTCCTCGTAGAACAAGGAGCGGGACATTAAAAGCAACGCGACCGCAGTAAAAGGCCGAAAAGGACGACGAAGGCGAACGGAATCGGAACGGGGGAGAATGCGAATGGAAGATAAAAAGGAAGGAAGCACGAAGCCTGCTGGTCGGTGGTCGGACAATGTGACCGGACCCCGATGGCTCTCCGTTTTCGGAATCAGAACGTCTCTCTGCATCTCATCGCGGGCTTTAGAAAAAGAGAAGGCCGTAATTCAGATTTAATCGACCTCTAACGTCAATTTACCGTTCGCTGTTGATTTGCAATTTTGATTAAAGTGCAGGAAACGCTGTTGCGCTGAAGACTTTCCTGGGAATTTCAACGAGTGATTGTGTTCCGGCAAAATTATGGGGGTGCGAGATGAAGAGTTGCGTCACCTGAAAAAACACAGTTGTTAGAATAAGTAAAAGTAATAACTCGCGAAATATTTATTTTGCAGTAATACGTACTTTTTACAATTCTCCGGTGATATATCGAGGCGCCAAAAAATGCGACGATCTCACACCCCTTGATTCCCCTTCCCTTTTCTAAACAAAAATCCGTAGCGAAGGAGGCACGAAGCCTGCTGGTCGGTGGTCGGACAATGTGACCGGACCCCGATGGCTCTCCGTTTTCGGAATCAGAACGTCTCTCTGCATCTCATCGCGCGCTTTAGAAAAAGAGGAGGCCGTAATTCAGATTTAATCGACCTCTAACGTCAATTTACCGTTCGCTGTTGATTTGCAATTTTGATTAAAGTGCAGGAAACGCTGTTGCGCTGGCTGAAGAGTTTTCTGGGAATTTCAACGAGTGATTGTGTTCCTGCGAAATTATGGGGGATGCGAGGTGAAGAGTTGCGTCACCTGAAAAAACACAGTTGTTAGAATAAATAAAAGCAATAACTCGCGAAATCTTTATTTTGCAGTAATACGTCCGTACTCTACAATTCTCAGGTGATATATCAAGGCGCCAAAAATGCGACGATCTCACATCCCTGGCTTTAGAAAAAGAGGAGGCCTTAATTCAGATGTAATCGACCTCTAACGTCAATTTACCGTTCGCTGTTGATTTGCAATTTTGATTAAAGTGCGGGAAACGATGTTGCGGTGGTCGAAGACTTTTCTAGGAATTTCAACGAGTGATTGTGTTCCGGCAAAATTATGGGGGTGCGAGATGAAGAGTTGCGTCACCTGAAAAAACACAGTTGTTAGAATAAGGCTAACTCCGAAATATTTATTTTGCAGAACGTCTCTCTGCATCTCATATATCGCGCGCGACGATCTTAGAGAAAAATAGGAGGCCTTAATTCAGATTTAATCGACCTCTAACGTCAATTTACCGTTCGCTGTTGATTTGCAATTTTGATTAAAGTGCAGGAAACGCTGTTGCGCTAAAGACTTTTCTGGGCATTTCAACGAGTGATTGTATTCCTGCGAAATTATGGGGGATGCGAGGTGAAGAGTTGCGTCACCTGAAAAAACACAGTTGTTAGAATAAGTAAAAGCAATAATTCGCGAAATTTTTATTTTACAGTAATACGTCCGTACTCTTTACAATTCTCCGGTGATATATCGAGGCGCCAAAAATGCGACGATCTCACACCCCTAGCTTTAGAAAAATAGGAGGCCTTAATTCAGATGTAATCGACCTCTAACGTCAATTTACCGTTCGCTGTTGATTTGCAATTTTGATTAAAGTGCAGGAAACGCTGTTGCGCTGGCTGAAGAGTTTTCTGGGCATTTCAACGAGTGATTGTGTTTCTGCGAAATTATGGGAGATGCGAGGTGAAGAGTTGCGTCACCTGAAAAAAACACAGTTGTTAGAATAAGTAAAAGTAATAACTCGCGAAATATTTATTTTGCAGTAATACGTCCGTACTCTTTACAATTCTCCGGTGATATATTAAGGCGCCAAAAAATGCGACGATCTCACACCCCTTCATTTCCCTTCCCTTTTCCAAACAAAAATCCGTAGCGAAGGAGGCCTCTCGTGACAGGTGCACATCACAGGTATTTTGATTATGACTCATCGCATTCTGCACAACAATGACTACTTCAGTGCCGGACAATCATCTAAGACCCCTCTCAATTTCGCCACAACATTTTTTTCCGCACACACAGTCGTATCGATAAAACGTGAACGTATGTATGACTATAGGCAAAGATTACTTAGTATCATATGTAAGAGAATCAGGCAAACAGACTTCGTGGGTGCTCTGTGCTCTTGCTATGCATAGCAAAAATTGAAAATCGGTGGCTGGTTATTAACACGTTGACTGCCACGGTGGTCACCGGTGACCGGCGCAAAAGATTTGACTAAGAATGCAAAAAATTCGGCATGAAGCCTATTTGTAATCTTGTAAAAGCAATTGATATTGGAACGGTGTTTCAATACTTTGGCTTCCCACAACTCTGCGTTACCTTTATTTTGCACGATTTAATCATACTCTGCAGTATTTCACTGCATCGCGATTCTAACATAGCAAAATATGTTTGGCAGTCAACGTGTTAACAAAAGAGCAGTACGTCATGAGTGCGAAAGCGAACCAATATGAAAAGAAAACCATACAGCATCTCAGCAATAAACACCGTACGCTGTGTACTAACACGAATAAATCTCTTGTATCCCCTTATACAAATACCTGCCGCGACAAATGATAAAAGTACATACCCCTCGTCTCTCGCAAGACCATAGGCAAAGATTACTTAGTATCACATGTAAGAAAATTAGGCAAACAGACTTCGTGGGTGCTCGGTGCTCTTGCTGTGCACAGCAAAAATTGAAGATCGGTGGCTGGTTAGTAACAAAAGAGCAGTAAAGGGAGCCAATATGAAAAGAAAGCCATACAGCAAGTGCTCGGCAATAAACAGGGTACGCTGTCTACTAATACGAATAAATCTGATATATCCCCTTATACAAACACCTACCGCGACAAATGATAAAAGTACATACCCCTCGTCTCTCGCAAGATCATAGGCAAAGATTACTTAGTATCACATGTAAGAAAATTAGGCAAACAGACTTTGTGGGTGCTCGGTGCTCTTGCTGTGCATAGCAAAAATTGAAGATCGGTGGCTGGTTAGTAATAAAGGGGGCCAATATGAAAAGAAAGCCATACAGCAAGTACTCGGCAATAAACACCGTACGCTGTGTACTAAAACGAATAAATCTCATGTATCCCCTTATACAAACACCTACCGCGACAAATGATAAAAGTACATACCCCTCGTCTCTCTCAAGTAATCCACGCACGTTTTAACCCCTACACTTCCCCTTTCAAACAATATCTCGTCCAACCCCCAAGAAATCTTTCTCAACACCCGCACTTGCACCGACAGCAATAAATTTTCCCGCGAAAGTTAGCCGCGGTGCGAAAGATTTCAGATTAACACATCGAATGTCCGCGTTCGACTTTCAGGCTCCCGTCTTCTCTCACAATAGATCGATCAAGCCATGACAAGCCCGACCCGCCGACTTCTCGGTGCTTTCCTCCTCCGCGCTCGTAACGTTCGCCACGGATTACGAGTCCGGGAAACTTCCCTTCCAGAGGGCCCGCGCGGAAAATCGCGTCGAACTTTTTCCTGATAGCGGGCGCGACGCAAAAACCGCTTATCGAGTGCTTTCGAACGTCGAATATCCTCGGAACGTTTCCTGCCGCGGCCTCAAGTCGTCGTTATCCAGGCTCTTCTTTCCACGTCGCTCCACACGCGCAGCGCTGGTCGAGAGTAACTTTTTCGCTAAAAGATTCGAGGAAGAATTCTCTGGTCCGGAGAGATGGGCAGAACGGCCGATGAATGGAGTAATGTTTCGCCCGAATTCGCGCTTGACCTGATCGGCAAAATTATTGTGGGGAAAGTGTACGCGTGTCAGACCACCGTATAGGGAGAGTGCACGTAAAGTATATGGTGGGAAGTGAGCGATGACGAGTATGTAGATGTCGACTGCAGGGAAATTAGTCGTCTGATACCTTTGGGCACTCTGTTACTTTTAAAAGAGTACTTTGTTTCTTGTGATCGGGTGGGTGTTTCAAGTGTGATAGTATAGGATAGTCAGGCCACCGTATAGGGAGAGTGAACGTAAAGTATATGGTAAAAAGTGAGCGATGACGAGTATGTAGATGTCGACTGCAGGGAAATTAATCGTCTGATACCTTTGGGCACTGTGTTACTTCTAAAAGAATACTTTGTTTCTTGTGATCGGGTGGGTGTTTCAAGTGTGATAGTATAGGATAGTCAGGCCACCGTATAGGGAGAGTGAACGTAAAGTATATGGTAAAAAGTGAGCGATGACGAGTATGTAGATGTCGACTGCAGGGAAATTAGTCGTTTGATACCTTTGGGCACTCTGTTACTTCTAAAAGAGTACTTTGTGTCTTGTGATCGTGTGGGTGTTTCGAGGTGATAGTATAGGATAGTCAGCCCACCGTATAGGGAGAGTGCACGTAAAGTATATGGTAAGAAGTGAGCAATGACGAGTATGTGATGTAAATGTCGACTGCAGGGAAATTAGTCGTCTGACACCCTTGGGCACTCTGTTACTTCTAAAAGAGTACTTTGTTTCGTGTGATCATATGGGTGTTTTGAGGTGATAGTGTAGGAATCGGAAGTGCGACCATGAGTTACACCCTGCCGAAAGGGACACTGTGTTGCGCATTTCCAAAGACACAAAACAGTTCAGGCCACATCGCGAAAGACTCAAGACGTGCGAAGTGTGGCTCTGATCACTTTTATTATACGACGTAACTGTTATCCCAAGCTATTTGTAACACTGGTAGAATATATTTTCATTAATTTAGTAAATCCGATTTATTTCCTGTGTCTTTCCACCTACAATAGTATGGTTGCTTACGGTTTCTTATCGTAGTAGAAGATTACTACACTTTGAATAAAATGCTTAGGGATTTCCATCGAGTTGAAAATTTATATTGGGAAATCGTACTGGGTTGTTGTTTCTTATCATAGCAGGAGATAAGCACATTTACATAGAAACGTTTTGGAATATGCATTCACTTAAAAATTTTTCCTCAAGAAAGAATTATCTAAGAAAGCGTGTGTGCGCCGAAAATTATTGCTTCTTTTCCGAATATAGTTACGCATGGTTAAAGTTACTTTTATAACAATTTAACACTTTGACTGCCATGATGGTCACCAGTGACCGGCGCAGGAGATTTGACTAAAGACCCAAAATATTCGTAATGGGTGGCAATAATTATTTTATAAATGCAGTTGTTGTTAGAATAGCGGCGCGATCCTCTGATCTCCAATACCTACGCATTATTTACATTTTGCATAATTCAGTCAAACGCTGTAGTATTTTGTAGCATCGCCGTTCTAATACAGCAAAATCCGCACGGCATTCAAGGTGTTAACACAAAATATCGGAATGATGATCCAAAATATTCGCAATGCGTAGCAATAATTATTTCATAAATGCAGTTATTGTTAGAATAGTGATGCGGTCCTTTGGTCTCCAATACCTACGCATTATTTACATTTTGCATAATTCAGTCAAACGCTGTAGTATTTTGTAGAATCGCCGTTCTAATACGGCAAAATACGCACAACAGTCAACGTGTTAACCCTTTGCGGTCGTATGTCTGAATACTTTTATGTCTGCTCTCAAACAGCAAAGAACCATAATAATCTTATATTGCAAAACTGGGGACGAAATATATACACTTTTAAAAAATTAGCTATAACAAAAAATAATATTGTGATCCATCAGGTTTTCTATTATTACCGTGGATAGTCGATTATTTATAAAAAGAAGGACGCAAATAAGTTTTAATGTTATTATAAATTATAATACGTATATGGGAGGTGTACGCCAAATTAAATTGTTTTAATGTAAGAAAATCATTTGATAAAGAACGCATCTGTTTTCATTGGTGGAACAACATACATTTATAATTGTGCTAAAACAGTAGGTGAGAAATCGAAACGATTGGGGACGCATATATGCGCCCATAGTCGACACCGATAGATTTCGGCGGACGCATATATGCGTCCATAGCACTCAAAGGGTTAATAGTGTTATTATATCCTATCAAATACCTTTATACCTCGTAAGTACTCAAACGCGCATCACCCGAATGCGGGCACGCGGCCTGATCAAGATTTTTATCATCACCCGAATACTGGTGACGCGGTCTGATCAAGATTTTTACCGTGACCCGAATACTAGTGACACGCCAGCCGTGTTAAAGGTGCTCTCGCTGACCTATACTGATGTTCAACCGCACACAGGGCAGTTCCCACGCGTCATGATAAAAAATAAAGTCCGGGGCAGCGATTTTATTAGACACGTCCATCGTTGCGGAGCAACACCCCCTCGACTTTCGACTATCTCAAGTGACTCTCAAGGTAATTGCGCCACAAAGCGTTGCGCGTCCTTTTATGGGCTCGGGATTGAACACTTCGGAACGTCGATGCTCATCTCTCGAATGGCCTTCGGTCCCTTGGATGTCGATCTTCCCTCATCCCGCGAGCTCTCTTTTTTATCGGCGGCCGTAAAAAGCGCCGAGTTGCCTATTTCGCGAGAATAAGGCGGGCAGAGGCAATAAGAACACGCTGCCGGCGCCAGCCGGAAGACGAGCTATTTTTTCACCGTTGTTTATCGAAGAAATTTTAACGCGCGACGTTAATAAATCCGCGCCTTCGCACGTTTCTTGTGTGCCACGCGCGCACACCGGGTGTCCCGAAATTACTGGGGTTTCAGGATATTACTGTAATGAATAAAATTTCATCGGCGATTGTCGGGCAGTAGTTTACCCGAAGATGACGATTTTTATATATTAACATTTTAACGACCGCTAGCCAATTAATCGACTTTTCGGTTCCAACTGCTATTTACCGGTAGCCGATTAATCGGCTTTTCAGTGGTCAACGCTTATATTAGATAAAACAAATATCAGATGAAATTATGACAATTCTAAATGACAATAAAATTACACTGCTTTAAGACCAAAGGATTCTCAACAACACATTCAGTATTTTTCAGTTATAAAGCTTTACAATTAGGCACATACACAATTCCTGCGCGATATCCAAACGAGAGACATTTATTTTTATTTCTTTCGCTCATTTGACTTCCTGTAAATTCGCATATCATCTGATTATTCAATCTCTCGCTTTAACACGTTGAGTGCGACGCGTATTTTTAAGAAAATTCCAGTCAGGCCACGCGCGCTGCTTAGAAGCGTTCGTATTGTGGTATAGCAATGCACTACTAACAGATTGAAATTTACTTGATACAGGTATGTAGATATATTAGGGACATTCTTTGTTATCGTAATAGAAGATTTAGAAGATTTAGAAAGAAATGCTTATGGGCATTCATTCAACACATTATGCGCCAAGTCTGTTTTGTCTTGTTTATAGTTTGGCGCGGTAGATAAGATTTCATTGAAATCCGTTTGCTGCTGGGGTTCTGCTTAGCTGATGACAAAGTAATACATACATTTTAGAAATGCGACTCAATCGGGTAGAGCAATGGTTAGAAAAATGACTAAACATATATATCATGCAAAGGACAACCGTTTTTATGTTTATCGTGTTCCATAAAATTCATTAAAATTTTTTGATAAGAAATACAAAAATGCATTAGTAATACAATCTTGTAATAAATACAAATTAAGTAAATTTTAAATAAATTTTCAGTAATTACTTAAAACAATGTAAATTTTTTGGTTTTATATCATATCTTCCACTGTCAGTCACCGATGACTGACATAGCACTCAAGGAATTTCTTTCTGAAAATCAACGTTTATTTCATCAGGAGTTAAATGACACATAGTACGCATAAGTGGGTGTAAAGTACCGGTACGTTTAGTGTTAAGTTTGCCATTCAGTGGGTCAATTAAAAATATTGTTTCTAAATTCTTATTTAACAATATACGATATAGTCTAATGTAGCGTCAGAAAAACGGCCGTAGATGTGTCGCATAAATGTAGGAAGTGTGTGTGTGTGTGTGTATGAGTGGCTGCGACCGATTGTTGCGAGTGAAGGTATAATGATAGCGTGGTTTTGTTTGAAGAAAGCGTGACGTATGTCTCATTATTGCGCGTGTCGACTGTAACGCATTTAGAGCCACGCCCAGGTGAGCGAGAGAGACAAAAGTGTAGGTAAGAATGAGAGGATGCGTGTTTATCCTACGAATGATTGGATGCCGAACCCTTGGGGAAGGACGGGGATGACAAGCGCATCCGTGAGCAACGGCCCGTTTGACACAGAGGAGATAGAGTTTTCGTTTAGAGATAGTTGAGTAATAGGTCAGAGAGTTTTAAGTTGTCGTTCAGTCAAGTTTAAGAGAGTAGTTCAGTCCAGTATAGATACGTTTTTCTTGCCGTTTACCGAATCGTAGTCGGATTGCCATAGTTTTACTTTAATTTTGTATTTATATGTATAATTAGTGTCTTTTATTTATCTTTCAATAAATTATTCTACTCAATATAATTCCGCATCACACTTCGACATCACCTAACATCAAATATCCCTACACTAATCACAGTGCATCGATGAATGCAACTGGACATTTTATGAGCAAGCAAGAAGTAACGAATTAATGTATAAACGCAGTAAATCATTACGCACCGACGTTTGTCTCGTAAAGTAAACAAATTCGATTTAATGTTAATAACTTGTGCGACTCTTAGGTACATTTCCGTGCAGGACGTCGAGGTTCCGTATGCTGCGTCTGCAGTCGGTCACGTTTCGTGTCGAAAGTTAGATTTCTCTGTGCACGGTCTATGCGAAACTTTCGCAGCCACTTCGAGACATTGGAATGCAATTATGCCGGGATTGCCTAAGACGCACTCATTAGCCGATAATTGCATCTAAAGTCGAGTACCATTCTTTGTCGCGCGGTTGTATAAGCTGACAGTGAATCTGTTTTCGCGGGAGACGCGGAACTGCATTCCAACCAGGCATTTCTTGCGCACTATATACCGGGTGTTACGTTTTACACGTTGAACGCCACGTCACCCAGATTTGGGTGACAGCTATGTTTCCGCAGGAGCCCAATCACCCGTAAACGGGTGACACTATTCTTCGTCCAATTACGACATGATTTGTTGAGGTAATTTATAATAGTTTTATTTGTAACACAATTATGAGTATAGACAATAGAAAGTAACAATAAACTATAAAATAAACGAAAGTAAATATTAAAAATATACTTATATTTACACGTTTGCACTGACTGACAAACATTTTAAGGATCAAGATATAAATAAAGATGTGAAATATATCCAAAAAATACTGCTCGACTAAATGAATTGAAGAAACTGAAAGTTCTGATGGGACTGAATATTTCCCATTTCGAGGTTCTTTATACTTTGCAAGCATCCTCCACAAAATTATCTTTTAATCCTCTTTAAGAAAAAAAATATTTTCTAAAAATAAAAATTATACATACCAAAAACATCTCTTCTAAAAACTATCCTCTAATATATCACAAAATAAACTGTGGTTAGATTTAAACGACGTATTGCATTGTATTGCTCTTTCTTATCGCGCTGCTTACATTCCGAGTTTCGGATTTGGCCGGGAGAAACTCCACCGATTTACGCTGGGCGTTCAACGTGTTAATAATTAGCGAAAATTGAACGTTTATACTATTTTCGACATAATAATGTAAATTCAGTTACCGATACCGTTCCTCTGATACGCACGACAAATGATATGTGCCCATAATTATGAAAGTGGTCTAAGTCATATATTTCTTGTTTCGAGATATTTAATGAATTGCATTTGAATAAATTAAAAAATATTTTTACATTATGCGACATTTTAATTTATAATTTTATTAGTCTTAATTAATGGAAATTTACTATGAATATGAAATTTTGTGTGAATTTTATACGATAATATTATTTTTAAAGATTGAATTGACTTAGACCATTTTCAAAATTAACTGAATGTCCTATAAATGACTTAAAGCAATAAAGAACTTTGAGTTTTATTTGAAACAATCATTTGATTGAAATAATTCGTGAACATTTATTACATTTATTAATTATTTTTAAACAGTAATCCATTTTTATCATTATTTCGAGTATTTAAGATTCTTAAAATGTTCCTGAAAAACTGGAGGGATGTACGGTAGTAAACTCATAATATCTTTATGTTTTTCTTCCGATACTGGTCTAATGGTGGTGTATAATGGAAGTAATTTAATATTTCCGTATATTTTTGGTCTTCCTTTATTAGGTGAAAGATCCAAAACGTGAAATTTAGAATCATCTAAAGATGTTTTATAGAACATTTTATAAGGTTCATTTTTCAAGAATCTCATCCATTGAATTTGTAGCCAAGAGACAGATTCACCCGCGGTATTTTTTACTCTTCTTGTTATTGATTCTTCTAGTAATGAAGTTGTCGTTATTATTAAAATTTGATTGTCATTTATTTTATTATGTAGTTCAGAAACGCGTCAAAGAAGGCCACGTGCCATTTTCAAGTTGTTTATATAATTTATTTAAATTTTTGACTTAGACCACTTTCATAATTAAAACTAAATGAATTCCATATAATGTTGAAATTACAACCACTATCTAATGGTTCATTTTTGACAATTTCGTAAAAATTACATTGAATAAATTTAGTTAAAAATAATGTGGTATGAAATAACTGATAAACTCATTTTTTTTTTAATTTTGACTTAGACCACTTTTATAATTATGGGCACATATAACCGTCAGAAAACCTGAATATCGCGAACATATCGGTCGAGAAACACACTCGAATGAATCGCATACGCTCTCATTGTAAAAAATGTTTACCGTGATTTTTCGATTTGAATATTTCACGCACGTAAATGCCCCTAAATGCGCAGACAGTACTGAGTCCACAACAAAACTACGTTCCTCCCGGCTGAGCGGCGGAATACTCAAAAATCGATATTCGCACCGTTTGAATATTCGGCCGAATAGAGAAGTGCGCAGTTGTTCTCTCAATTAGTGACGTACGGAATAATTTAATACCCGACTGTCAGTCGCTATCACCGGTGCTAAACGAATTGTATCCCCGCCTTATCACTGGGTTTTAACCGTCGGGTGTTTACGGGCTTCCGGCGACAGAGAGCAACAGAAAGTGTGAGAGAGGGTGCCTTTTCAAATCGAATAAACGATCTCCATTAATTCGTCCCAATTAATTTTCCGGGCAATGTGAGAAGCCGGCGAGAAGAACGAAGTGCCAGAGTTAAGTAAGGGAGAAGGGCGGCGGTAAAGTGGGCGTGGGCGGACGGTGTAATTAATTTGCAGTCGCAGTCGATTAAGGAACCTTTATCTACGACGTGCCGCCCGGATTTCCACCGGCGCTAATCACGCTGAACAAATGTTAAGGGTTATGTGACCCAATCCCCGGGTAGACTCTTAAAAATCGCATTGCGAAACAGCGATTAAGCAACCAGTGAGTTGAGTAACGTAATCCCTCTGTTACGTAATGAATAGGGGACTCGAAGGGATGGATTTTTGCACAAGGGCCTTGACGCTTCACCGTTAGTAAAGGATCATACGGTACGGAAATTTATATGGTTTAATTCAGGGAAAATTGCCTACAATCAATTTTAGAAGCCGGTCAGAAATGTGCAGTTGGCCCTCAGGTAACCTTGCTTTAATGCACTCATATGTGGTGTAACGAAAATTCGGTTTCTGCTAAAAAATCTGCGTGTTTGAAACGGTATACACAGAAACAATTATTATCAGGCCATACAGGTTTTGCTAGTTATTAGCAACAGTAGATAATGAGAAAATAAGCTCGTTGCTTGTTAACACTAAACGTACCAAGTGGGGTGAAATGACCCCTTTCAAAATTTACTTTAAAATCGTACATTCATTGTTATTTCTTTCGCTCATTTGACTTTCTGTACATTCTTATATCATCTGATTATTCAGTTTCTCGTTTTAATAAATTAGGAATTTCTTTCTGAACGTCAATGTTTATTTGATAAGGGGTTGAATGATTCCTCATGGTAAGAATACGTAGGTGTAAAGTACCGGTACGTTTAGTGTTAATGCACTTATATGTGGCGTAACGAAAATTCGGTTCAGGCTAAAAAATCTGTATGTTTAAAACAGTATAGACAGAAACAATTATTATCAGGCCACACAGGTTTTGATAGTTATTAGCAACAATGGATAATGAGAAAATAAGCTCGTTTCTCGTTAAGAACGGAAACCTTTAGAGAACTTTAAGTTGAACGTCCCATATGTTTCGAGGCAACCGGTGCTCATTAGGAGTCCATAATAACAATGTGTGTTAACCCATTTGCATCATTTGACGGAATAATCCGCAAACAAAAACTGACCATTATCACCGCGAGCGGATAAATCCGCACACGGTTAAAAATCGTTAAACAGTCTGTACGATAAACAAACAATAAAGAATTTTGTGTAAAATATTAAACTTACTTTTCTGGTTGTAAGTTCAAAATAATAAAATAATGAAAAAAATAATAGATAATAAAATTTAACAAAATTAGGTTGCCATAATGAATTACAGTTTGGATTCGGATTCAAGCATAGAAATGCAAATATCCCATAAGCGTAAACGTGCCATAACTCTAATAGACAGTAGTGAAGATGACCAGCCCGATAATATTGAAACTGGAGATTTCTTATGGGAAAAACGAAATTGTATGCCAACATTACAGTAAGCGCTGTAATCATGAACGTCAATGGAATGTCCAGGCGCGATGTTTTCGAATTATTTTTCAACGTGGAACTAGTCCAAAAAATAGTTCTGAAAAATACGGGAAATATAGAATAATTTGAATAACCCTATAACACTATTTCTAATATGCATAAACACTATATTGTCTTCCAAATTTCTAATTTATTAAAGCGAGAAATTGAATAATCAGATGATATAAGAATTTACAGAAACTCAAATGAGCGAAAGAAATAAAAATAAATGTACGATTTTAAACTAAATTTTGAAAAGATTGCGTTTGATTTACAGCGATGATGCAAATGGGTTAATGTAATGTAACATGTACCTCTAATTCTGCAGAGACGTTCAAGTAAAATGTCTCAATCGATTTGCGCTCTCATCGAAAAACAGCCTTATCATCCCATTATTATCTTTTGTTGCTATTTCGTTCTATAATCAATAAATTATTAGCTTTTGTTACGTTTAGCTGCGCATGTCGGATTTTTTAGTAAGATTGCGGATTTACAGCGATGATGCAAATGGGTTAATGTAATGTAACATGTACCCCTAATCCTGTAGAGACGTTCAATTAAGAGTTCTCAATCGATTTCCGCTGTCATAAAAAAAACAGGCTTATTATTCCATTATTAGCTTTTGCTGCCATTTCGTTCTATAACCAATAAATTATTAGCTTTTGCTACATTTAGCTGCGCATGTCGGATTTTGAGTAAGATTGCGCATTTACAGCGATGATGCAAATGGGTTAATGCAATGTAACATCTACCCCTAATCCTGTAAAGACGTTCAATTAAGAGTTCTCAATCGATTTCCGCTCTCATCGAAAAACGGGCTTATTATCCCATTATTAGCTTTTGCTATCATTTTGTTCTATAATCAATAAAAAAGCAACAGCCGGTCCCCTTCGCGTAACTTTGCGCCGTATTCAACGGCGATATATTACCAGAAGTCGATGCGATTCATTGCAACTCGTGAGTGCAGTGATTTACGCCGGGGAAGACAGAGCGGCATTCGGAACGTATCGTAATTTCGAAATAGGTTAATAGCCGGTTCAAGCCATTGGACGTTGGAAAAACGGGGTCGTAGAAGATTCATCGGCACTGCGGTCGAATTTTCAACAGCGCCGCGCACGCACATTTTCCCCTGACAGTCATGGCCCCATAATGTAGCTGACTGCGACCGGGCGAGAGCGACGCAATTTTTGCCGACTACAAATTTCGTCTGTAACGTCGTGGTTCCGGATATTGGAACGCGCGTTGCGGAGCTGTAGCCGAGCGACGGAATTTGTCCGAAATCCGTTCTCTCGCGCATCATCGCGTATTGCGCGTAAAAATCCGCACAGCGCTGTCGAATTTAATGTCGCCCTTTTTTCGGAAAAAAATGTCGCAATCGCCGCGATCGAAAGTAAGCGGGTAAGCGCGATGGGCGGGTGGCTTAAATTAAATTCCTCTCCTTCGTCGCGTTTTTTTTCTGTGGACATTGGATCGCTCGCTTCTTACGTGATTGTAACGTGCGCAATGTTATTAGCGTCGTATATGATCGGCCGTATTTCATATAACGCATAAATCCCGCTGCGTACGCTCTCCGCCGTTGCGTACTATAATTTTCGACAATCATTACCGATTACTGTCGTTAGACGCAGTCCATAATTTTCGCATATGAGATGCGAGTCCGTAAAACGAGACGTTAAGAAGCACTAACCGTAAATCGCGATCGTACGCGCCGGTTTTTTATCCTCGAACCGGCGGCCTATCAGATTATTCGCGAAACGTCAGTTTGTCAGGCGTCAAAATTCGTGTCGCGCGTAAATTACGCCGTTCACGCTCTAGCGGCGTCTATGATAATTTACGGCCGTTATTATCAAGCGCACTCGATAGGCGCGATGTGACGATACGCAATAATTTGCACGTAATAAATTTGCCCACCGACGCAGTCTGCTACGATACATACCGCGTCGAACTTTCTTCTACCTACCTTCGTACGTAAAACACAAGCGTTTCTCTGTAATTACAAGGATATGCGCACGCCCTACCGGATTACAATTAATTATCTGACGAACGCCATACCTGTACGCGTGTCGTAACGTTGGACGGATTATAGCATAATATTAGAAGCCATGAACTGTGTGCTTTACTGTGTTGATACGCAATAATTTGCACGTAATGACTTTATCCATCGATCCAGTCTCTTACAATACACACCATATCGAACTTTCTTCTACTTAGCTTCGTACGTAAAACACAAGCGTTTCTCTGTAATTACAAGGATATGCGCACGCCCTACCGGATTACAATTAATTATCTGACGAATGCCATACCTGTACGCGTGTCGCAACGTTGGACGGATTATAGCATAATATTAGAAACCATGAACTGTGTGCTTTACTGTGTTGATACACAATAATTTGCACGTAATGACTTTATCCATCGATCCAGTCTCTTACAATACACACCACATCGAACTTTCTTCTACCTAGCTTCGTACGTAAAACACAAGCGTTTCTCTGTAATTACAAGGATATGCGCACGCCCTACCCGATTACAATTAATTATCTGACGAATGTCATACCTGCACGCGTGTTGTAACGTTGGACGGATTATAGCATAATATTAGAAGCCATGAACTGTGTGCTTTACTGTGTTGATACACAATAATTTGCACGTAATGACTTTATCCATCGATCCAGTCTCCTACAATACACACCGCGTCGAACTTTCTTCTACTTAGCTTCGTACGTAAAACACAAGCGTTTCTCTGTAATTACAAGGATATGCGCACGCCCTACCGGATTACAATTAATTATATGACGAACGCCATACCTGCACGCGTGTCGTAACGTTGGACGGATTATAGCATAATATTAGAAGCCATGAACTGTGTGCTTTACTGTGTTGATACGCAATAATTTGCACGTAATGACTTTATCCATCGATCCAGTCTCCTACAATACACACCATATCGAACTTTCTTCTACCCAGCTTCGTAGGTAAAACACAAGCGTTTCTCTGTAATTACAAGGATATGCGCACGCCCTACCGGATTACAATTAATTATCTGACGAATGCCATACCTGCACGCTTGTCGTAACGTTGGACGGATTATAGCATAATATTAGAAACCATGAACTGTGTGCTTTACTGTGTTGATACGCAATAATTTGCACGTAATGACTTTATCCATCGATCCAGTCTCCTACAATACACACCACATCGAACTTTCTTCTACCTAGCTTCGTAGGTAAAACACAAGGGTTTCTCTGTAATTACAAGGATATGCGCACGCCCTACCCGATTACAATTAATTATCTGACGAACGCCATACCTGCACGTGTGTCGCAACGTTGGACGGATTATAGCATAATATTAGAAGCCATGAACTGTGTGCTTTACTGCGTTGATACGCAATAATTTGCACGTAATGACTTTATCCATCGATCCAGTCTCCTACAATACACACCACATCAAACTTTCTTCGATTAAAACACAAGCGTTTGTCTGTAATTACAAGGATATGCGCACGCCCTACCGGATTAAATTAATTATATGACAAATACCTGTTGTCGTAACGTTGGACGGATTATAGCACTACAGAAATGTGTGCTTTACTGTGTTGATACGCTTTCTCTTTATCCATCGATGCAAATACACATCGTCTCTTCTACAAACACAAGCGTTTCTCTGTAATTACAAGGATATGCGTGCATAATAAATTTACCCATCGAGGTAAATAGAATGTATATCGCATTGAACTTTCTTTCATCTCGTTTCTTACGCCGTACACAAGCGTTCCTGCAATTACAAGTGTATTTATGCGTCTTCCATTATTGCAATAAATTATCGGACAAATCCGATACGTATATGTGTTACAGTATCGGACGGATTAAAGGTTAACATCAGAAACCGTTAAGTGTGTGTTTTTCTCACCGGCTGTAATGATACGCAGTCATTTGCACATCAAAAAATAACCGTGTGTCCCAAAACTCACGCAAGATTTTGGCAAAGTGTAGCAAAAAAAAAAGATAGCGTAACAACTGACAGTTCAGGATTATTAAAATGGAGCACTACACAAAAGAAGAGCGCATTGAAGTTTTTCTACCTTCTACCTTCCTATTTATTTTCTTCAGACATTTTTCTATCAAAATTACTTCTCGCCTGAATTTTGGAAATACTCTTTACAATGCATACCGCATGAATTCTTTTTTCACTTCCTTCTGACGCCTTACGTCAGCATTTCTCTGCGAGCGCACGAATATTCGCGTCTCTTGCTTGATTCCATTAAATTACCCGGCAAATTCCACACGTGTATGCGCGTCACAGTATCGGACGGATTAAAGACTAACGTTAAAAACCATTAACTGTGTGTTGTTCTCACCGGCTGTAACGATACACAGTCATTTGCACATCAAGAAATAACCGGTCGACGTGTATTCCAAAATTCACGCAAGATTCGAATTTCGCGTCATTTCTACGATAAAGTGTTGCAAAAAAAAACCAAAAAGATAGCATAACAACTGACAGTTCAGGATTATTAAAATGGAGCACTACACAAAAAAGAACGCATTGAATCTGATTTATCTATCTTCCTAAGATGTTTTTCTACCAAAATTACTTCTCCCCCGAATTTGGGAACACTCTTTACAATGCATACCGCATGAATTCTTTTTCCACTTCCTTCTGACGCCTTACGTCAGCATTTCTCTGCGAGCGCGCGTATATTCTCGTCTCTTGCTTGATTCCATTAAATTACCCAGCAAATCTCCCACGTGTATGCGCGTCACAGTATCGGACCGATTAAAGGCTAACGTTAGAAACTATTAACTGTGTGTTTTTCTCACCGGCTGTAACGATACACAGTCATTTGCACATCAAGAAATAACCGGTCGGCGTGTATTCCAAAATTCACGCAAGATTCGAATTTCGCGCCATTTCTGCGATAAAATATTGCCAAAAAAACCAAAAAGATTGCGTGACAACTGACAGTTCAGGATTATTAAAATGGAGCACAACACAAAAAACAACGCATTGAATCTGAATTATCTATCTTCCTAAGATGTTTTTCTACCAAAATTACTTCTCCCCCGAATTTGGGAACACTCTTTACAACGCATACCGCATTAATTCTTTTTTCACTTCCTTCTGACGCCTTACGTCAGCATTTCTCTGCGAGCGCACGAATATTCGCGTCTCTTGCTTGATTCCATTAAATTACCCGGCAAATCCCACACGTGTATGCGCGTCACAGTATCGGACGGATTAAAGGCTAACGTTAGAAACCATTAACTGTGTGCTCTGCTGACCGGAAGCCGCAGTGAAATTCGCCGTGGCGTGTTATGCCGCGCGGCCCATGGAATTTTGCCGCTCAAAAGCGAGGGGTCGAAGGGAGGCAGGGCGGCGGGCTGCAAATTTTCGCTCGTGAGTCATGGGCCATAAAGTCGCGGGCGGAATCGCGCGCGGGACACAATTTCTGCCTCGATTTTGCGGCGATGCGCCCGCCCCAGTGCTCTTCTTCCCCGGTTGTGTGCGGCTCGTTTTGCCGACCGACCAAATTGCCGCGCGGCATCCCCTATCGCGATAAATACGGGCCGAGTTTAAACGCGCCACTAAAATCCGACGAATATTTATGTAACGAAGATCGCCGGCTCTCCATCGTTCGCGATCGTGAATACCGAGCCTTGATGTTATTTCGGATAAACGCTCCGACGGATAAATAAAGATTATTTCGGGAAGATTTAACCCTACGCGGCTATGCGTCAAGCTGAATGCGGTCCGACTTTTTGACGCTGGCGGTTCGCTGCGGAAATGTGCCGAATACTAAATGTTCATACGGACATTTTGTATGTACCGGTTTGCGACCGTGTATAATTCTAGCGCGCATATTTTTAACGCTAAACGTGCCGGTACTTTATACCTATGTTACGGTGAAACACCGAAATCTGGAGAATGTCGACTTTCACTGGTGAATGTCAACATTCACATAGTCGCTTGGTGTATGTCCGAAATATTTGCTAAATACCCTTATTTCTGACTTACACCGGTAAATTTTGACATTTGCCATGCACTAATTGTCGATACACACCGGAGAGGGTCCGAATGTAGAACAATGTAATGAAATATTCGATTTTTCACCGACGTATTTGGTATCTGTTGACATTCACCGGTGAAAGTCGACATTCTCGAATTTCGGTCATTCACGGTAACACATACCTATTGTAGGAATCGAACGCGTGATCCATAAATCACACTCTGCCGAAAGGACAGCTGCGCTATGTTGTGCATTCCGAAAGATAAAAGGCAGTTCAGGCCACACCACGAAAGACTAAAGACGTGCAATGTGTGGCTCGTGGTCACTTTCATTTATACGACGTAATTGTTATCCCAAGTTATTTGTAATACTGGTAGAATATATTTTCATTAATTTAGTAAGGCCGATTTATTCCCTGTGGCTTCCCTCCTACACTATTCTTACCATGAGGTGTACCATTTGACCCCTTATGAAATAAACGTTGATTTTCAGAAAGAAATTCCTAATTTATTAAAGCGAGAAATTGAATAATTAGATGACATAAGAATTTACAGAAAATCAAATGAGCAAAAGAAATAAAAATGAATGTACGATTTTAAAGTGAATTTTGAAAGGGGTAATTTGACCCCGCTTGATACGTTTAGTGTTAAAAATGTACATACAGTGTAATGGATGTGCTATTGCATCGGTGCAATGCAGAAATCAGTTCTTTTAGTCGTATTTTGTTTTAAGTAAGAAAAAGTTTTTCTTGTAGCTTCGATGTGATAACTTTACGCTTGGAAATACATAGTCCTCCGTCTCATACTAATCAGCTGATGAATACACAGTATTTGTACACATAATTAAAAGGTGATAGACTCCTAAAAGAGGAACTCGGACGTCTTGAAACATATTGTTATATGAAAGCTAGATAAGCCGTTTATTTTGAAAGCGGCCTAACTCCATTTATCTTAAAATCGAGATAAATAACATTTACTGATAAATAACATTAATTTTTACATGTAACCATGGTAACCGGAAAATATTGAAAAACGGAGTTAGGCCACTTTCAAAGTAAACGGCTCAAATATAGAAATGTTTAACCAGAAAAAGGACAGCTCCTTGTTTGAAATGCAGAAATAAGAAATGGTGTACATTACGATAATGTGCAGGAATGTGCATGGAATCGATGAAATTAAATGAACATAGTAACTTTGGTCTGAAACGTTACGTATTCTTTCGTGGTTCGCAAAACGGTCATTACTTTGAACGTTTCACACTACACGGTATGATATACGTTTATACTTGCGCATCGGTTGTTACCGTAATTTACGCTCTGCAGATGGATTCGTATGTGCGAGCGAGCGGGCACTTAATAGCGAATGTTTCGTACTCTACTTAGTATTCTACGCGGAAACGACCACGATGATTCACGCGCGCGAACGGATCTCGAAGGAATTGAAAAGAAGCGCTTTATGCGAGACGAGAGCGAATAAAGCATGCTCATCTGCGCGCAGTTTAAGTGGCTTTTGCGTTAGCATTCTTCACCCCCTGTTAAAACGCTCTTTGAGTTACAAAACAATCGCACTCAACGACGCGCTTCTTTCGTACGCTCGTCACACGTTGTTGGCGAATAATAAGCATCGTCGCTATCACACGTGTTAACACGTTGACTGCCGTGCGTATTTTACTGTATTAAAACCACGACGTGAAGTACTACAGAATATGACTGAATTGTGCAAAATAAAAATAATGCGAAGGTATCCGAGACCAAAGAATTGAACCGTTATTTAATATTAACGCATGGCAAAAGGTCTCGCGAAAAATTAAAAAAATACCCAATCGGTAGTATTTATAATTTTGTAAATGCAATTAATATTAGATAGTGATTAAATTCTTTGGTCTTCGATACCTTCGCATTATTTTCACTTTGCACAATTCAATCGTATTCTGTAGTACTTCATCTAGTATTCTAGATGTTAGTACTTAGATATACTATCAGTAGTTTTAATGTAGTAAAATACGCATGGCAGTCAAAGTGTTAATCAACATTTACAAAATAATAAATGCTATCAATTGGGTATTGTTTGAATTTTTCGTGCGACCTTTTTAACACGTTGACTGCCATGCGTCTTTTACTATGTTAAAACCGCGACGTGATGAAGTACTACAGAATATGACTGAATTGTGCAAAATGAAAATAATGCGAAGGTATCGGAGACCAAAGAATTGAATCACTATTTAGTATTATTTGCATTTACAAATGTATAAATGCTACCGATTGTGTATTTTTTTAATTTTTCGTGAGATTTTTTGTTCGTTGCCTTTTTCGCTTTAAACGCTTTTGCACGAAACAGAGAGATTTATGACATCTGGGTAAAATAAGCTACTTTACGCTATTCAATTACACCTCATCTTTCGTCTTCCTACTGCCCGCATAAAAGAACAGGTATCGATCACAGTCATTTCATTAAACTTTGTAACTGGAAAGTTCGTCTATCGAAAACGGCCCCTGTGCATGCCGTTTCAAACTTGCGGAGATGAGTCAACTTGAGAAAGCCCCAGTAACTACGAAATGCTGTAACTTTTGGTTAATACGATTATAAGAGCAGTCAATTAATACGCTTAAATAGGTCAACAGGTTAATTTGACACGGTCCCTGATACCTTCGCATTATATTCATTTTCATTTGGTCAAATTCCGGAGAAACACATTCCAACGTCTGTCAGGTGAAAATACCAAATGCTTGTCAATCGTCTACCCACATCATTTACTTAAACAAACCTAATCGAATCTCAAGGGTTTGATTGCATTTCACACAAATAAAAATCGAACGCACATTCCAAAACGATGGTATTTTTTGTGCAACTTTTCGACAGACTTTTTGCGCGCGTACTCACCAAGTTAATTTCCCACCGATTAACCCAGAAATAGACGGGGTACGAACATTTATGTTATATCGCGTCTGTCATTTGGTAAAATTCCGGAGAAACATATTCCAACGTCCGTCAAGTGATAATACCAAACGCCTGTCAATCGCCTATCCGATAACACACCGATTTTGCAATAGATGGCATCTGGTGGTAAAATAAATAGATCGTAGATGTCATACAATACGCTTAGGCATTTGTAAACATAACGCCATCGAAATATTAGTCGATTTGTGTCTGCATCATAACGTCATTCTCGATAAAAGAACACGGTATCGTCATTTGCAGTCATTTCATTAAGACTTTGTAACTGGAAAGTTCATCGAATCTCTCGAAAACGGTGAGGCCGCTATTAGCATGCCGAGAGTTCAAACTTGAACGGAGATTTTGACTTGAGAAAGCCCCAAGAGAACTACGAAATGCTGTAACTTTTGGTTAATACGATTATAAGAGCAGTCAAATTATGGACAGACGCTTTTAGACTCGCCCGGTCAACAGGTTAATTTCACACGGATTAACCCAGAAATAGACGGGGTACGAACATTTATGTTATATCGCATCTTTCATTTGGTCAAATTCCGGAGAAACATATTCCAACGCCCGTCAAGTGAAAATACCGCTTGTCAATCGAATATCTACATAAGTTACTTAAACAAAGCTAATTAAATCTCGGGGGTTCGATATGAACAAATCAGGAAAACGCATACAAAAAAAAACCGAACGCACATTCCAAAACAATGTGCATTTCATTGCTGTGCAATTCAATTAAAAGATAGGCATTTTCTACTCACGCAATCATGAAGTTAATTTCACACGGATTAACCCAGAAATAGACGGGGTACGAACATTTATGCTATATCGAATCTTTCATTTGGTCAAATTCCGGAGAAACATATTCCAACGTCTATCAGGTGAAAATACCAAATGCTTGTCAATCGCCTATCCACATAATTTACTTAAACAAACCTAATTGAATCTCGGGGGTTTGATATGAACAAATCAGGAAAGCGCACACAAAAAAATCGAACGCACATTCCAAAACGATGTGCATTTCATTGCTGTGCAACTAAATTAAAAGACAGGCGTTTTCTACTCGCGTACTCACCAAGTTAATTTCCCACCGATTAACCCAGAAATAGACAGGGTACGAACATTTATGTTATATCGCATCTTTCATTTGGTCAAATTCCGGAGAAACATATTCCAACGTCTGTCAGGTGAAAATACCAAATGCTTGTCAATCGTGTATCCACATAATTTACTTAAACAAACCTAATTGAATCTCGGGGGTTTGATATGAACAAATCAGGAAAACGCACACAAAAAAAATGGAACACACATTCCAAAACGATGTGCATTTCATCGTTGTGCAATTAAATTAAAAGACAGGCGTTTTCTACTCACGCGCTCGTCAAGTTAATTTCCCACCGATTAACCCAGAAATCGGTAGTGTGCGAGAATTTACGTTGCATCACGTTTTGCAATTAGACAAACTCCAAAAAAACACCTTCCGCATCCCAGCGCGTAAAAATACCATACATTCATTGCTCGATTATTGACATAACTTATTGAAACACAGATAACGTAATCTCGCGCGTTCTCTTCGAATAACCCGGAAAAGCAACGACAACAGAATTAAACGCACATTCAAACACGATGCGCATCGCGTCGTTGTTTATTTCAGAGCGAGCTATTTGCCGGCCCCAAGCCGTTGCGCTTGGGGCCAACTTCGGTCATTCAATATTTAATCCCGAGGAGGATAAAAGGGGATGAAGTTTTCCGTGACGTTAAAATTTCCATGGGGACTCGGCCTGCATGAGCTCTCCTGACGAGACGCACTTTTGGCAGGCCACGAACGTCGTCCCGTTTGTAAGGAACACACGTACACCATCGCACATTTGTGTGCGCACGTTGGGTCTCCATTTCGAATGCTGCTTTTGCGAGCTGTGTACATTCGAGTATATTCGAGCACCGCGATTTTCCCGGTCTCCCGTGCGTCTCTTACGATATGTGCGATATTTGAAAGCATAAACGTCGTATTATGCTGAGCCTGTAATATGTTGTCGCTGGATGTAGCGCGCAAAGAGTAGGCTCTGTGTGATATTGCAATTGGCGGTTCGCAATTTTGCGTTACGCTGCGCGGTAATGGAGACACGTAGAAGGTTTGTGACAGCGGGTAACGAGATGCAAATATGTACGCGTTGTATGCAATCAAAGATGGCGAACTATGTTGATAGCGTACTCTATATTCGTTGTGAAATTGCAAATTTCGAGAAAACAACGTGCCGGCACGTCTCGTTTCTTGGGGAAATTATTATGCGCGGCAATAATAAAAGTAATTTGACTTACATAATAGCGTCGCGAGAAATGCGGAAAGAAGCGGCGGGAATGGGAGGGAATAAAAAAGCGAAAGGCGGCGTGGAGGGAAGTTTGATAAAAGTTCGACAAACTTCGCGTATCTCGTAAAGGGAATCGACTTTTCAGTCGACTATCCGCGCGACCGCGGGGATAATCTACACAAGCCGTTTCCGGGTATATTGCGAATTTTCTACGTGCGTGCACGGTTACTCTCGAACACGGCTCAAAGCACGTATTACACGAGACGCTTGAATCTTCGATCCAAGAAAGCAACATGTTTCCGATTCGCCTAGCATCGTTGCCATTTCTTCAAACGGAAAACCGCTGCATTTTACATACGGTTACAACGCATCAGCGGTCGATCGTAAAAATTCATAACCCACCGCCGCCAAATCCTACGCGTTGCAATATTACCATATAAAACCATTCCACCGGCCACCTGAACGTCACAGCACGCCCAACCGCTCGCGGCCTATCAGCCATCGATCGACAAACATAAACTCCGCTCCGACGCGTCAAATGAAATCTCTCGTTAAGCCCGTCTCAAACAATTATCTGGCACAACGCGTGTTCGCGCATTCAGCTCGAACGCGCTCAAAAACGCCGAGGATTTGCGTTCGGCAAAACTGACAACAGATCGAGCGGCCCGACGAAAGCTCACGAGTGCATTCGGGTTGGATGGCAAGCGAGAGAAAGAAGGTATTCTGTCCAAAAGCGGCAGATGAACATGCTGTCGGTTACCTAGCAACTCGTGTTGTTTGGGTCGCCTCTTTAAACAATTGCCAATGACCACGATCTTCGTGAAGACGTAGCAACATGAGTCTTATAGATCAGCTAGTGTTCATAGTGGGAAAGTAGTGTCCGATCGCGGGTCGGGATGCCGAAATATTTTGCAGCACCAGCCGCGTGTTCGAATCTGATTATACCGTAGAATAAGGAAATTCCTTTAACCCTTTGACTGTATGGACGCATATATGCGTCCGCCGAAATCTATCGATGTCGACTATGGGCGCGTATATGCGTTCGTTTCGATTTCTTACCTATTGCAACGACAATTGTCAATGTACAAAAAAAGATGCATTCTTTAATAAATAATTTTCTTACATTATTTAATTTGGCATAAATGAAGAATTGTCATTAGAATTTCGACCGCGAGCGCTTCGACCGGACATAAATGGAAAATTGGAATAAAAGTACGCGATAACGAGCGATCGAAAGGCAAACGAATGGAGAAGGGTGTACAAAATCTTATCAATGTACGAGATGAACACAGATGCGTTCTTTATCAAATAATTTTCTTGCATTATCTAACTTGGAGTAAATGAAAAATTATCATTAGAATTTAGTTGCGCCTTACATAATCAATCAATAGGGTTCACACTAGTGAAAGTCTTTCGTCCTCATCGAGCGCTTCGGCCGGAAATATCCAGCAGTCAAAGGGTTAAACTAGACAGTTGAAGGGATAAATCCTATTGAAAAATCATGAAAAAGCATCATACGTGGTTGGAAACTTTCGGGATCCCGAAATATTTTCCAGCACCAGCCGTGTGTTCGAATCTGATTATACCGTAGAATAAGGAAATTCCTTTAAATCAGACAGTTAAAGGGGTAAATCTTATTGAAAAATCATAAAAAAGCATCATACGTGGTTGGAAACTTTCCGGATCCTGACCTGACCCGACTCAGCGTCGGGTACCTAAACTTTGCGAAAGTCGAGGATCCCGACTCGACTCGAACCCGAAATCTCGTACCCCCAGTTCACAGTATATTTTTGTAGTACGACACACGGTGATCCCGTCAATTCATAACAACCATTTCCATCGCTGTAAATCCGCATCTCACAACAAATCGTATCAGTTGATAAGAGGAGTTGGCTTCCAGATGGACCCCGTGTTTTTACTCAGCATTGTGTTCATACTTTACAAATTTTGCAGTCAAATAAATATTGCCCGTAACAGCCTTAAAGACAAAATCGTACTATTGCTTACCCGGTGTAAGTTCATATATCAGCAACCAGACGTCGACCTCACTTGATGGTCAAACACACGCAGTCTCCGGGGCCTCTGTAACAAATAACCCTAAGACCCTATCATCTGATTATAATAAAACGGAACGATGGCTGCCGAGGCAGAAGTTCATCATAGTAGAAACGCCGTGCGGAAATGTTATGCGATGAAAAATACAACTTCATAGTCATCGTCTTAACGTCTTAAAAATTCCAGTCTATGCAGTGGATCGTGTAGTTTTTATATTTATTTGTCACAACTCATCCCCGCATAACTTGATTTAGTCTCAACTGATTATGTAACTTATTAAGTAATTGTCACCACTAAATTGGTGAATTCTATTATATACCCTACTTTATAGAAACAGTTTATCAGTAATTGCGAACAACTCCAGATGAAGGTACGGATTGAAAATAGAACCTCACCCCAGTACCCATAGCCATCGTCTTAACGTCTTAAAAATTCCAATTTATGCAGTGGATTCTGCAGTTTTTATATTTATTTGTCACAACTCATACCACTATAACTTGATTTAGTATCAACCGATTATGTAACTTTTTAAGTAATTCTCACCACTAAATTGGTGAAGTTTATTATATACCCTATAGAAACAGATAAAGGTATCTGATAATAACAGAAAAAAGGAAACGCGTTGCTAAGGTCAAAGTGAGAGATCTTCCCGATCAATTGGCTAAGTGCTAATCGTCAATTCTCTCTCCCGTTCCCTACAACTGGCTTCCATATTTCTCCGCGCACCCTCTCAATTGACATGCTCACAACCGACGAAGAATGCGAATTCGTACGACCAACCTCCGACCGCTCAGGTCACGGGACAATATTCCGCATCTCAAAACGCACTCCGAAAAATGTCGCGCGCCGGCGTTTGTTTGCAGCGAGCGCTGTTTAATTTTATCGTCGGCGGAATCGATGGTACGGATTGGCAGGGATTAGGCGCGAGGGGAACGGACGGCGACAGAACATTGGCCGAGCGAGTTGTGGGAGAATGGGCGGGGGGGTTAAAATCCATTTCGGAGCGGAGAAAAGTGACAAGCCTGATTGAGTGGACGCGCGCTCGACGAGTTTCTCTTCTCTTTTCTCTGCTCGCGCTCGCCCAACACTTGCCCATTGGAAAATCGAAGTGCCGCGGGAAATTCGCAAAAAGAGTCGCGCCAGAAGCGGAACGCGCTTGCATGGCGAGAGCGGCCTACCTAACGTGCGGAACAGTGCGTTTAATTGTCCGTTATTGTCGTTTTACGCGGCCACGCTGTTCGAGCAACAGCACGCTCGGTAACGGCGGAGTCGATCGATTTCGACGCCTTTGTACGACGCTTCGATTCTTGCCCGCGCCTGCTCGGAACCTTCTGTATGTTTAGTTGATTAACACATTGACAGCCGGGCCGGCGAAAACGCGGGTTGTCACTGAGTGCGGGGGTGTTTCGAGAAGTACCACACTTGCCATAAATATTATATTAAAACTTTTGTTTTCTATTTACGTTATATATGTATAGGCAGCCGCGACCTAAGAGATATTTAACCCTTTGCGGACGGAGCCGCTCGACAGACGAGCGTCGCTGTGGACGACAGATATTGGAGCGCGAAAACAAACAAATGCGTTTTATATTCTCCCTTTGGGTATAGTCTGTGTGCAGTCGACTCTCTCCTTCCATGTTTTACCTTACACATCGATTTGTATTTACTTACCATGTTTCGAGAAGTACCACACTTGCCATAAATATTATATTAAAACTTTTGTTTTCTATTTACGTTATATATGTATAGGCAGCCGCGACCTAAGAGATATTTAAAGCCGGAGCGCCGGCAACGTATCGGCCACTTAAATCCCAAACACCGGCCTTATTCGCTTGTTTCTGATCAATGAATAGTCAATAAAAACATATTCAAAGCATTATATATTTTTGTAAAATAGTATATTTTATTTGCATATATGTCATATACAATTTAACGGTAATTAAAAACAGAAACAAAATCGAAATTTTTAATTTATAATTATAGAAAAAAATACAGTTGCTCATTTCATGGTAGATAATGTAAATATAAAACGTAAATAGAAAACAACATATATAATGTAAATAGAAAATAAAAGTTTTAATATTTAAGGCAAGTGTGATATTTCTCGAAACATGGCAAGTAAATACAAACCGATGTGTAAGACACTCATACCAGCAAAAAAAATTCCAGATTACCATGGGCCCGCCACTCAAGTGACAGGCTCAGAAACCCGCGTTTTCGCTGGGGGCCGGTTGTCAATGTGTTAATGTAAATAGTACATTTTACAATAGGTAGAATAATAATATACCAATGCAATAATACATTACGAAACAAAATTTTTATTTCATTGTTATCTTCTCAATAATTTAAGAAGTGAAGTATGAAGTGAAGATGATTGGTGGAAGGTGGGTTTGGAAGACGGTGACAGTACTATTAAAATTAGGAGAGTCGGTGGTACGTGGAATAGGAGGGAATTTATCTGGAATATTAATCAGGAGTGCGAAACGGTTTTTAATTAGTGATGGTTAACGGTGCGTGAGGTGTAGGGATTAGGGTTTAGGACTGGTACTGCTGATTAGGGCTTCGGAACCCTTCTTGGGTCCGTTGGGTTGGACCACTAACAAATACAAGAAGCGCTATTGCTCCGATTGGGATTCATCGATGTAAAATAAAGAAAGCGCTATCGCGCCGCTTGGTATTTCTCGACATAAAATAAAAGAAGCGCTATCGCGCTGCTTGGGTATTTTCGTACTCATTTAGAGAAAGCGCGGTTGCGCTGTTTGAAATGTGAATGGACGCTTTCTCGCAAATAAAGCGAAAGGTTTTATGCTTTGTGACGGATGCCGTTACGAATCGCAGGAATGTGAGGAGTAGATGACACGATGGAACAAAATAACGTCGGTTATCTTTAGGGTAGTGCGAAATTTTTACGGGTGAATATAGTCAACGTTCCTACAGTGTGCGTATCGTAATGAGTACAGTCAATATTACTAGTAAAAAGCCGAACTTTAACCCTTTGCGGACGAGCGACGCATATGTACGTTCAGCATAAGATATTCCTATAACCGATGAAGGCACACTTATGTTCGGCGAAAACACCTGATAAAGCCGAGACATAAATATGCGTTCGAGAAAAATAAGTAATAAAGCCGAGGCAGGCATATATGTATGTATTTTGCAAATGGCATATGTTAAACGAGAGTTGGTAATTTTGATGGGTGTCATCGGCTTCGAATCGGTCCATCCGCAAAGGGTTAATCGTGTTCTGATTATTTTTGTATGATCCTCACCGTGACTCGACAGTGACCAGCAGACTCGCTTCATATGGAAATTTTGCTAATTTTATTATATGGAGATTTGTAGTGAAACAGCGCGGATATCAAGTATTACTGCGCGATATATTATTGCGGTAATCGATTGCAATGTTCGTTTTTCATTACGTCGAATTTGTTTCATCAAACATTATATTACATTTATTATTACAATGATCAGTGTGCCAGCGGTACCAGATGTAAAAGTCTAATATATTTCCGTATTTATGAATGCATAGCAAAACGAAGCTAATTACTCCCGAAGGGTGCGTTTGTCGATTGTAATATTTCTTCCGTTGCTTTTCAGCGTTTCACATTGTTTCATTATTGTGATCATTACCACCGTTTGACTGCGTCCACACCTGGATGGATATCCGTAATTATTGGATAATTATTGTCCGTGAAATGTACAACGAAAAATCTTAATAGTGCAAACCGTTCCGAAATTACGTTTGATTATTACATCATTTAGCATTTTCTGTTGGTTTTACCACATCAAGCATCGCGACTCTTTAACAGATCATTTTGAAATACCTGAATGTAACGTCTGGATCGAATTAGTAAAGAACCTAGGACACATCGTCGAGATATTTTAAACGCAAGCAATCGAAGCGACCAGACAAAGAAAATATGAAAAATAGAACACGAAAAAATGTAGCCTTGCTTCGAACGTGAAAGCGCTGCGAAGAATATTTGCGATCTGTCCTGCGAACGTTAAAATATCGCCAACGGAATAATGACGGGCACAAACATTTCGGACCGTTTAATAAACAATTTGCCGTGTAATATGCGCGCGGGAGGAAAAAGCGCATAAATAGCTGAACAAAGGGCACATATTGTTGAAAAATTGAAATATTGCCGTGTCAACGTGCAACACCGGTGACCAATTACGAATCAACCGGAATTACTTGACGCTGACGTCGTTCCGTGACGTATCTACCCGGACAGTATCGAACCTTAGGATCCTTTGTACAGCATTCCGTCGTTTTGCGTCAAAATCCGCTGTTTAAACGCATTTCGCGACTCGACGACCACATCCTTTGATAGCCCCTGCTTTCGATGCAAAATGCCAATACAAACACTTCAGCGACAAATAAATCATTCGGATCAGCCTTCGCGCGCATTCGTTTTTGAACGTTTGCATATTTATTCATTATTCTTATCCTTTATCGAAGCGACGAGACAAAGATAATAAGAAAAATAGAACACGAAAAAATGTAGCCTTGCATCGAACGTGAAAGCGCTGCGAAGAATATTTGCGATCTGTCCTACGAACGTTAAAATATCGCCAACGGAATAATGACGGGCACAAACATTTCGGACCGTTTAATAAACAGTTTGCCGTGTAATATGCGCGCGGGAGGAAAAAGCGCATAAATAGCTGAGCAAAGGGCAGATATTGTTGAAAAATTGAAATATTGCCGTGTCAACGTGCAGCACCGGTGACCAATTACGAATCAACCGGAATTACTTGACGCTGACGTCGTTTCGTGATGTATCTACCCGGACAGTATCGAACCTTAGGATCCTTTGTACAGCATTCCGTCGTTTTGCGTCAAAATGCGCTGTTTAAACGCATTTCGCGACTCAACGGCCACATCCTTTGATAGCCACTGCTTTCGATGCAAAATGCCAATACAAACACTTCAGCGACAAATAAATCATTCGGATCAGCCTTCGCGCGCATTCGTTTTTGAACGTTTGCATATTTATTCATTATTCTTATCCTTTATCGAAGCGACGAGACAAAGATAATAAGAAAAATAGAACACGAAAAAATGTAGCCTTGCATCGAACGTGGAAGCGCTACGAAGAATATTTGCGATCTGTCCTGCGAACGTTAAAATATCGCCAACGGAGTAATGACGGGCACAAACATTTCGGACCGTTTAATAAACAGTTTGCCGTGTAATATGCGCGCGGGAGGAAAAAGCGCATAAATAGCTGAACAAAGGGCACATATTGTTGAAAAATTGAAATATTGCCGTGTCAACGTGCAACACCGGTGACCAATTACGAATCAACCGGAATTACTTGACGCTGACGTCGTTTCGTGACGTATCTACCCGGACAGTATCGAACCTTAGGATCCTTTGTACAGCATTCCGTCGTTTTGCGTCAAAATCCGCTGTTTAAACGCATTTCGCGACTCAACGACCACATCCTTTGATAGCCCCTGCTTTCGATGCAAAATGCCAATACAAACACTTCAGCGACAAATAAATCATTCGGATCAGCCTTCGCGCGCATTCGTTTTTGAACGTTTGCATATTTATTCATTATTCTTATCCTTTATCGGCCACTCGCATAACATTTTTTTTCTCCAACGCCAGCACGCGCACGCGATCCGTCAAAGTACGCACTTGCCTCCAGAGAGGCGGAGGTCGCAAAGTATGGGAAATATGAAACGCTGGCAAATGAAATGCGCGCGGTAGATGGGATCGTTCGCGGAAACTGGTCTTCGTTCCCGATGAAAATTTTGTCATCCGCAGTGCAATAAAGGCATTGAGTGTGCGTGTACTGATACACTCCGTATGTTTCAGTATGCGCATTGTGCGAATGCATCGCAATACTCCGTACGACAGGACTACGCTTTGTTTTACTTATTTCACGGTATGGTTCTGTGCGAAGATTTTGCGGTCTGCTGAATTCCTTGGAAATTGACAGGAGTAAAGTGTCGATGACACAAACACTCTCCCGGTATTTATCGTTTGCGGGAACATAAGTCAGCGAGAAGCGGATGAGAGGCAGAAACGAAACCGCTAGACGAATTCTTGGAACGTGTCGTACAAGTTTGACAGATAATTTGAATTGCGGCGTTATCATAATTGGCGTGCGGAACTTATGTAGGGAAGGCTGGCCGAATGCATTGGTGTAAGGAATTAAGCATATTGGAAAATAAAATTACTGTCCGTGCCCATTCGGTTAACCCTTTCGCGACGGCGCACCTCTACCATGTTTCGCCACTTTTCGCAACAGCGCGACTGATCATGACTTGAATCTGAATGTGGGAAATTGGCAATTTTAGGGAAAGCTTGCTGGTAGAGGGGATAACTGTGTGAGGGTATGCAATATTTCTAAAGAGCTAAGTGGTGGTGTGGGGGTCGGAAAAACTTTGATGCATGGGTAATAGGAAAGGGACAAGTAACACATTTTCTATTACCTAAAATATCGCACTATACTGCTACCGCAGGTATGGTGCAACAGTATTTCTTGTAGCTTAATATAAGTTATTTGAATCTGATACACCATGAATTTACAAAACATAAATGCAACTTTTTTCGTATTAAGGAATTTTTAGCAAAATAGTTTTGTGTTGCCTTTATTCGCATAGAAGACCTACTGAGAAAAATTCTTTATACCTCTGACAATAAAATCTGTGTCATATATTGTTGGCGATAGCCTTGTCAACAAACTGACTGCCGTATCTAGACGGCATCAGCCGCTGTAAACTAATAAATGACTGCCCTGTATAAGCGGGCAGCCTCCATGGGCCAAAAAGTGGCTGCCGTATATAAACGGCGTCAAAAGCTTCTGTGAAAAATAAAATATATATACCAGCCGTCAAAGGGTTAAAACTCATGTAACCATGCAATTCGAGTTTATTAGCCCTTAGCGCTCCACAAATTTTTGTACCACTGCCTACCAGCAACTCCAGCACATTTTACCCGTTCTTGTGAATGTTTTTAATTTTATTTCTTTTATACATATGCATTTTCTTCTTGTAAATGAAAGATAAATTTAAAATTTTGTAATTCACCATCGTGTGATGTCTTTGGAAACAATTTCCCACATGCATCCTGGGTTTACATGGGCAAGTGTCACAGTAATCACTTGTTTGACGTCTGCCATCCTTTTGCATCCTTGTAGAGCACACAACACAGTCCCTCTTTTATTTAGTATAATTTCGGAACCACTACTTGAAGTGTCAGAATTATAATCAACATTATCTTTCGCAATATCTTTTAACACTTGAAAATCAAACATGTCTTCACTGCCACTCAACTCTAAATTCTCATCATAATAATTATTTTTCTCCATGGTGCTAACCATAAAAATAGTAAAAAATGGTTTAATCGTAACAATAAGAGCACGTTTTAACTACAGATAAGAATTGCCAACGCCGACGATACCGCACCATCTTCAGCGCAATCGTGTTAAAAAAATTCGGCTCCGCAGCGAAGCCTACGGAGCGCTAAGGGTTAGATTGTCTCCGAATTACGTGTATCACAGAATTAACCGGGCTTCTCCTGCAGCATCTGAAACGCAAAAGGGCCAAGACTTCTTTATGATTATTAAAATTTCCCTGCTTCATTGACTGGCAAATGAAGTTTGACGTTCGCACAAATATTCGTGATGCGGGCCCTTTCGAAGCGCATAATATATCGTTACTTGTCGCGAAATATCTCTCCTCGTAACTCAGGTTATTTTAATCTGCGCCCCGTGCTCAATGGACCTTCTTTCGTCGCAAACCGGTTCGCCGGCGCGTCGTTCTGTTATTAAGGGTAATCAGGTAACGTAATCGTTTCACTTCCTCGGAGATACCCTCGCCACTGTTTATCCAAGAATTTTTTAATATCGGCCTCTCCTCGTCTTGAGTCAAGAAACAAAGCATTAAACGCGCACGCCGCCATTTCTTACCGCCGACCGCACTGGAAGCATTACGTTCCAAAAGGCAACGGAGCAATATCAATTAGACGAGGATAACATCTCTCTGTCCGAACATGGCCGTGCTAATTGCCTCTCGTAACTTCGTCACACTTGCGTAACGTAATGTTTCACCGAAACGCGAAGTAGATTTCGCGCTGCTCGATTTATTTTCTTCTGAGAAACCGGCGGTGCGATACCGTCAGCTGAAACGACGATGCCCGTCACACGACGTCCTTTCATTATGTTCCGTTCCGTTCGAACAAAAGAAGAGACGAAATGCCTGACGCTTGAGTAACGTTGCATTACGCAATCGTGCACGATTCCGGAATTTCTGCGACTTCGGTATCGTTCCACGAAACTATCGCAACGCGTCAGGTACAAACAAGGAGACTGAGAAGGAGATACTGTGGTTTGTGCGGTATTAACCTTTCGCGCTTCAAGTATGCCGCGCGAAGGCATGAAAATTAGACGATAGGGTATCCAGGGCAAATTGTCGTAAACAAAATCCATCACAGTGACTCTATAGACATTTGTTTAGATCCACAGAGTAAAAGTGCATCGAAGTCATTGATCGGTTGACGCGAAGATAATATACAACACGAAATATTTTCTCATTAACACTTTGACTGCCATGATGGTCACCGGTGACCGACGCGAGAGATTTTACTGAAAATCCAAAATATTCGGAATGGGTAGCAATTATTATTTTATGAATGCAGTTGGTATTAGAATAGTGATGCGATCTTTTGGTGTGCAATACCTGCACATTATTTACATTTTGCATAATTCAGTTGAACGCTGTAGTATTTCATAGCATCGCTGTTCTAATATAGTAAAATACGCTGTGTTAACACGTTGACTGCCATGCGTATTTTGCTATGTTAGAATCGGGATGCGAAAAAATACTGCAGAGGTTGATTAAATCGTACAAAATGAGAGTAACGCAGAGTTGTTAGAAGCCAAAGTATCAAAGCACCGTTCCAATATCAATTGCTTTTACAAAAATGCAAATAAGCTTCATTGGGAATTGTTTGCACTTTTAGTAAAATCTTTTGCGCCGGTCACCGGTGACCACCGTGTTAAAACTTTAACGACCGCTAGCCGATTAATCGGCTTTTCGGTTCCAACTACTATTTACCGGTAGCCGATTAATCGGCTTTTCAGTGGTCAACGGTTATATTAGATAAAATAAACATCAGATGATATTATAACAATTCTAAATGATAATAAATTTACACTGTTTTGAAACCAAAAGATTCTCAACAACACATTCAGTATTTTTCAGTTATAAAGCTTTACAAATAGGCACATACACAATTCCTGCGCGATATCCAAAACAGTCGTTAGTGAGTGGAATCTTCAATCAATAGTGGTCGGAAAAGTGTTAAGAGCGTGCAACTACTTGAAAAGCTAAGTTTTGAGTGGGGTCAAGGTCCGGAAATATTTAATTTTCGGGCACCCGTGAATTCGAGTCTAATTATTCAACAGAATATGGCAATCCCATTTAAACCAGAACGCTCAAATGTCAAATTTGATTGAAAAATCATGAAGAAGGATCATGTGAGGTTACAAACTTTCGGGATCCCGACCCGGCCTGACTTGGATCAACCCTACTCAGCTTCTGCTTTCGACTTCAGTTTCCGACCCGAAAGCTCGGGTACCCAAAGTTTCGAAACCTTCGGAATCCCGACTCAACCGTGAGTCAAATTCCTGATCCGAACCGAACCCAAAATGTCGGGTACTCGGCACACCCCTATGTTTCGTATTTTCTTGACTGACTCTTCAGAGTTCAACGTGAACAGCCAAAGCAGCGGTGTTTTCATTGTTGCGTCTCTTGTGAGTTTTGCCATTCCACATTCATTTCCCACATGTCCCACTTTCTCTTCATCGTATCCTGCGCTTTACATCCTACCGTATCTCCATGTGTGCGTAAATTACAACGGGGTCCCACATATCCGTCAATGTCACATCCAGAAGCCCGTTCCAGGCAACTTCCCCCCGGTGCGAATAGAAATTAATGGACACAGGGCACGAGCAAAGGAAAAGTCGTGGAATTATGGTTGCTGAGGATGTCCTGATGGTATGCTTCCCGTCTAATTATTTGCAGGTTATTAGGAATTGAAACAGTTAAAGATTGGCATGTTCCACTACGCGTAAACTTCTAGTATACAAGTTAAAAACGTAAACGTTGACCAATGATAAATTTCCACTGGCTAATGCCCGAGATTTACTTCCCGACAATTTCTGAAACCGCAGTTGGCGTTATTTAAGATGCATACAAAACGGGTATGCAGAACGTCAACATCGAACTTGCGCATCGCGAAAATATTTTTCATTGCCGCCTTCATGCGTGGGCTATAAAAAACGTGCGCGTGTTTCAAAGGATTACATGGTGCAGGTTTTTTACGTAGTTGGCATGAAAGAAAGCTGGACCACAGAGTCTGCGTTAATATTATCTGCTTACGCTATAAAGTCAAGCAGATTGGTTGATACACGGTGTAAGCAAAAAATAATTTCCGTAATACCAGCGTTACGACAATCTCGAGAAATAATCTCGGCTGGACGTTATCACCTATGCTGTGAATAAACCAGTGAACGTTACGGTCAAGTATATTTTCGATAACATCACTGTAGCGGTGTACGTACACATCTAAAACACCAACACGATCGCAAGAAGAATTATTCGAGAAAATGTATTTGAATAATACCTTCCCACCGCACCTAACAAATTATTTTCCATCAAGAGATGTAACGAACGTAAATGAATGTGATTAAAATTTGCGCAAACGTTCTCTAAAGAGCCACGCATTTCCGTCCCTTTCTTCTTCGCCATCGGCATCTTCCCTTCTCTTCCTTCTCCAACATTCGCCGCGTATCAGCTTATTTATGTGGCGCGAAGAACGTCCGACGCGCGATATTAATTAAAGCCAATAACCAATTAATACGGGAGTCTGAGACCGCCACACTTCTCTCGCGAGACGGTATATGCGTGACGCGCGATTTATGTCGACCACTACTCAGCGACATTTTACTTAAGCTCGTCGTACACTTGTTCTCACTATCTCGTCTGGACGTGAATATTCCCGAGTTTCAGCGTATCAAAGAGCTTCTCCCGTATTCCACTTTGTATTCCCTCGCGTTTTCATATCTTTCGTATTCTCTTCGCTGCGCGATAAACGCGGAATTTCGAAATGTATAACGGTAAAGTCTAAGAACATACTGGGCGTTCCGCGTCAGAATTGTAGCATCAGGAAAACGGCCGTAGAAGCGTCGTATAAAACTGTCGTTGGGCCATCGGGCCCTACCGGATTAACCCTTTGCGGACGGAGCCGCTCGACAGACGAGCGTCGCTGTGGACGACAGATATTGGAGCGCGCAGTAAAGAAAATATTCACGTCGCGCGTTTGCGTTATAAAAACTAAATCTTAATTTAACTTTTTTATATTATCTTTCCTGTGATGTTCTTGATGTACCTAATAGATAGGAATTTATTACTGAAATCCCCCAAAAAATAATTTTCGCCACCATTTTTGAGACAGACGTACGCCAGCCGCAGCGCTAGAGTTGGGCGGATATATCCGACACTCGTCCGCAACGGTAAAAAGGCTTAGGCGGATATATCCGACACTCGTCCGCAAAGGGTTAACCCTTTGCACTCCTATGTTGAGTGTGACTCGACATCAGTTTTTATGGCAGGAGCTCCTTTGTCGAGCTCCACTCGACATTTTTTCATGTCTAAATAAATAGATATCGTGCACACGTTATCGACGCTCTCGCAATGTCACTAGAAGGGTTAGACATTCAGGTAATCGAAGAGAAATAAAAGAACTGGATGTGATCACAGATTATAATAAAAATATAGATGGTGTCGATATGGCGAACCAATACGCGACATCTTACTGTTTTTTACGTCGAGCACTCAAGTGGTGGAGGGAATATTTCTTTTGGGGATTAGAAATCTCCATGGTAAATGCGTATATTTTATACAAAGAAAAAACAAAAAACCAAGGAACAGAACCTATAGCCCACAAAAAATTTCGCGAAAAGATTTTGTCAATGCTAATTCGTGATTGTCGTCATCCAAATATGAAATTGGGGAGGCCTGGAACACATGATAAACACGATCGCTTAGATGGAAAGCCTCATTTAATCTTCCTACATCCCGAAGGAAAACACAAAGACTGTGCAGTTTACTCAAATAGAAAAACATCTGGAGGAAAAAGAGAAACCACCTATTTTTGTGAAACGTGTGAAAGAAAATCAGGGTTACATCTTGCAAGTTCTTTCAAAAAAGATCATACCCTTGAAAATTTCAATATACGACAATACTGTAAATAAAATTGGTATTTAAGTGAATTTGTTTCTTCCTTTATTCTCTTCGCTGCGCGATAAACGCGGAATTCCGAAATGTATAACGGTAAAGTCTAAGAACATACTGGGCGTTCCGCGTCAGAATTGTAGCATCAGGAAAACGGCCGTAGAAGCGTCGCATAAAACTGTCGTTGGGCCATCGGGCCCTACCGGATTAACCCTTTGCACTCCTATGTCGAGTGTGACTCGACATCAGTTTTTAAATTCCTTTGTCGAGCTCCAACATTTTTTCATGTCTAAATAAATAGATATCGTGCACACGTTATCGACGCTCTCGCAATGTCACTAGAAGGGTTAGACATTCAGGTAATCGAAGAGAAATAAAAGAACTGGACGTGATCACAGATTATAATAAAAATATAGATGGTGTCGATATGGCGAACCAATACGCGACATCTTACTGTTTTTTACGTCGAGCACTCAAGTGGTGGAGGGAATATTTCTTTTGGGGATTAGAAATCTCCATGGCAAATGCGTATATTTTATACAAAGAAAAAACAAAAAACCAAGGAACAGAACCTATAGCCCACAAAAAATTTCGCGAAAAGATTTTGTCAATGCTAATTCGTGATTGTCGTCATCCAAATATGAAATTGGGGAGGCCTGGAACACATGATAAACACGATCGCTTAGATGGAAAGCCTCATTTAATCTTCCTACATTCCGAAGGAAAACACAAAGACTGTGCAGTTTACTCAAATAGAAAAACATCTGGAGGAAAAAGAGAAACCACCTATTTTTGTGAAACGTGAAAGAAAATCATTACATCTTACAAGTTCTCTCAAAAAGATCATATTGAAAATTTCAATATACGACAATACTGTAAATAAAATTGGTATTTAAGTGAATTTGTTTCTTCAACATTTATTTAAATTGCTTTATATTTTTAGTTAAAGTAAATTTCAAATAAAACACTTAAAGGCGTTGGGAGCTGCTGGTAACGAAATTGAAATAAAATTCGGAGTGCAAAGGGTTAAGATAAGGCGGTAGAGGTCCGTATGAAAGGCGGCCCGGTTTGGGACGCGAGTTCAGTTATACTTGAGTTATACCGCAGTAATAGATCAGAGTTTTAAGTTGTCGTTCAGTTTAAGTTGAGTTATAGATCAGTCAAGTTCAGAGTGTAGTTCAGTCCAGTATAGATACGTTTTCTAGCCGTTCACCGAATCGAAGTCGAATTGCCATAGTTTTACTTTCATTTTGTATTTATATGTATATATTAGTGCTTCTATTTATCTTTAAATAAATTATTCTACTCAATATAATTCCGCATCACGCTTCGACACACCTAACATCTTTGTACCCTACAGAATTTTCTGGGCGAATCCGGCAGACGCCGAATTTTTTCGTCAAGCGAGCCATGTGGACCGTCTATTTGACGGACGAAAGCAGCGGTCCGCCCACTCGCGTTCCTCAATGCAAACAAACTTCGAGCGAAGTTTATACCCCCAATTGCGGGAAAGAAACTACCGTATAACGGTTTATGTGGGACATTCGGCACGCCGTGTCAGGTTTTACGGTACAATACTCTTCTATTTACGGACTGCATTCGTATGAAACGTTGAACATTCGCGGAGTAGTGTACTTTTGTTGCACAAATGAGCGTGCCCGCTAAGCAGGAGTATGTAGAACGTAACGGCGCAGTGTATAGCGAGCTTTATACGCGTGCCTGGCGCACGAAACAGGACAAGGGAACTACGCTGGTCTCTTTACATGCCGGCACGCTCCTTCGGCGAGGAGGAATTACGCATGCATGTAATTCTCGTCGATCAAGTCCGCTGCGGCCGACGTCGCGAGGACGATATCGAGCGCGATCGATGTTTACACGTGCTTCAATTTTCTCTTCGTGTTCTTTCATTAACTTCGTCGAGAGCGGAGCGTATGGACGGGAGAAAGGCACAAAGAAAGAAAGAACGAAGAACTCGCCGGACGACGCTCGCGACGGTAATCAGCGCTAAATATCAATAAATAATTGCGCCTGCCACGGGAATTACTCCCTAATTGGATCTGAGCGAGGATACCTCGTTATATTGACTCGATGATCATGGCGGATAATCGTTGAAAATCAATAGTGATTGATTTGTATCGTAAATTATAATTTGATCTGATTTATACCCAGCGCGACACGGATTTATCAGATTCTCGCGAATGAAGCGAATTATAGAAATCATTTCGACGCGAGAACATTCCTATAGAGACTAGATAACGATCGAATTATAGCAAAATTATTCTACCCTCCGCCGTACTTTTTTCTTGCTAGACTTTAGAGATAGCAAATATATATATATATATATAAATCGTACTGGATCTGAGCGGGGATACCTCGTTATATTGACTCGATGATCATGGCGGATAATCGTTGAAAATCAATAATGATTGATTTGTATCGTAAATTATAATTTGATCTGATTTATACCCAGCGCGACACGGATTTATCAGATTCTCGCGAATGAAGCGAATTATAGAAATCATTTCGACGCGAGAACATTCCTATGGAGACTAGATAACGATCGAATTATAGCAAAATTATTCTACCCTCCGCCGTACTTTTTTCTTGCTAGACTTTAGAGATAGGAAACGTGTACAAGGGCATTAACACGTTGATTGCCAAGTGTATTTTACTATATTAGAACGGCGACGATATGAAATATTACAGCGTTCGACTAAATTATGCACACACAAAAAATGATTCAACCTATAAAAATCGAGATCTGAGCGAGGATCGCATCACTATTCTAACAACAATGCATGTATAAAATAATAATTGAAAATCATTGTGAATATTTGTATCTCCACTAAAATCTTGATCGTCGGTTTATGACCCAGCGCGACACGGATTTATCATATTCTCGCGAAAAAGCAATTATCGAAATCATTTCGACGCGAGAACATTCCTATACACACAAAATAACGAATCAATTATAAAAAATTATTCTACCCTTCGCCGTACTTTTTTCTTGCTAGACTTTAGAGATAGGAAACGTGTACAAGGGCATTAAAAATGAATTTATATTCTCACCCTTTAAAACGCATTCTTTCGTTACTCTCTCGACTCATGCACGATCATGCCCGTCTACACACAAAAAACTGAATCAACCTATAAAAATCGTACTGGATCTGAGCGAGGATACCTCGTTATATTGACTCGATGATCATGGCGGATAATCGTTGAAAATCAATAATGATTGATTTGTATCGTAAATTATAATTTGGTCTGATTTATATCCAGCGCGACACGGATTTATCAGATTCTCGCGAATGAAGCAAATTATAGAAATGATTTCGACACGAGAACATTCCTATGGAGACTAGATAACGATCGAATTATAGCAAAATTATTCTACCCTCCGCCGTACTTTTTTCTTGCTAGACTTTAGAGATAGGAAATATATAAAATTATATATATGTATATATATAAATCGCATGGAATTTGATGTATGTTATATTGACTCGATGATCATGGGGGATAATCGTTGAAAATCAATAATGAATTCATTTTCATCTCCGTGTCGTAAATTAAAATTTGATTCAAATTTATACCCACACACGGATTTATCAGATTCTCGCGAATGAAGCGAATTATAGAAATCATTTCGATGCGAGAACATTCCTATGGAGACTAGATAACGATCGAATTATAGTAAAATTATTGTACCCCCCGCCGTACTTTTTTCTTGCTAGACTTTAGAGATAGGAAACGTGTACGAGGGCATTAAAAATAAATTTATATTCTCACCCTTTAAAACGCATTCTTTCGTTACTCTCTCGACTCTCACACGATCATGTCCGTCTACACACAAAAAACTGAATCAACCTATAAAAATCGTACTGGATCTGAGCGAGGATACCTCGTTATATTGACTCGATGATCATGGCGGATAATCGTTGAAAATCAATAATGATTGATTTGTATCGTACATTATAATTTGATCTGATTTATACCCAGCGCGACACGGATTTATCAGATTCTCGCGAATGAATAAATGTATAAACATTTCGACGACGAGAACATTCCTATGGAATTTGATAACGATCGAAAGATCGTCAAAATGGGGTCGAATTTAGACCCTTGACACCTTGTGAATTCAACTTTTCATCTCCGTGTTTCTCTTTAAACATTTCACTTCAAAGTACGGATATACCCTACACGCGTGCAATTAGCACGCGCTCATCATTATATTGACATAGATTATGGCGGATAATCGTTGAAAATCAATGATGTTGATTCGCGTAGTCAAAAATTATAATTGACGAGATCTCCGATACCCAGCGCGATTACGTTCACTCAATACATTTTACCTGGTTGTCTGTAATGTGCAATAAATGTATAAACCGCGTGACATGGTTAAGTGCATGTGAATTTGATGTATGTATTTTCGAAAGATCGTCAAACTGGGGTCGAATTTAGACGCTGAACTTGACACCTTGTGAATTCAACTGTTTCATCTCCGTGTTTCTCTTTAAACATTTCAACTTCAACGTATGGATATACTACACGCGTGCAATTAGACGCGCTCATCATTAAAATGTAAATGATTTGGTAATGCATTTCGGTAAGACAACGCGTGTTAATTCACGTAGTCAAACAACAGCCCGACGAGATCTAAAATAATAATTACGTTCCCATTGTGAATATTTTATCTGCTCGTCTGTAATGTGCAGTAAATGTATAAACCGCGTGACATGGTTAAGTTCATGTGAATTTGATGTATGTATTTTCGAAAGATCGTCAAACTGGGGTCGAATTTAGACGCTGAACTTGACACCTTGTGAATTCAACTGTTTCATCTCCGTGTTTCTCTTTAAACATTTCACTTCAAAGTACGGATATACCCTACACACGTGCAATTAGCACGCGCTCATCATTAGACAACATAGGTAATGCATTTCGGTAAGACAACGCGTGTTAATTCGCGTAATCAAATTCTATTAGCCCGACGAGATCTCCGAAACCCGGCCTTCATTACGTTCACTCAATACATTTTACCTGCTCGTCTGTAATGTACAGTAAATGTATAAACCGCGTGACATGGTTAAGTTCATGTGAATTTGATGTATGAATTTTCGAAAGATCGTCAAACTGGGGTCGAATTTAGACGCTGAACTTGACACCTTGTAAATTCAACTGTTTCATCTCCGTGTTTCTCTTTAAAAATTTTACTTCAAAGTACGGATATACCCTACACACGTACAATTAGCACGCGCTCATCATTAGACAACATAGGTAATGCATTTCGGTAAGACAACGCGTGTTAATTCGCGTAGTCAAATTCTATTAGCCCGACGAGATCTCCGAAACCCGGCCTTCATTACGTTCACTCAATACATTTTACCTGCTCGTCTGTAATGTGCAGTAAATGTATAAACCGCGTGACATGGTTAACACTTTGACTGCCATGCGTATTTTGCTGTATTAGAACGGCGATGCTATGAAATACTACAGCGTTTGATTGAATGCTGTAAAATGTGAATAATGTACAGGTATTGGAAACCAAAGAATCGTATCACTATTCTAACAATAACTGTATTTATAAAATAATCATTGCTACCCATTGCGAATACTTTGGATCATCATTCCGATATTTTGTGTTAACACGCTAAAATGCCGTGCGGATTTTGCTGTATTAGAACGGTGATGCTATGAAATACAACAGCGTTTGACTGAATTATGCAAAATGTAAATAATGTGCAGGTACTCGAGACCAAAGGATCGCATCACTATTCTAACAATAACTGCATTTATAAAATAATCATTGCTACCCATTGCGAATACTTTGGATCATCATTCTGATATTTTGTGTTAACACATTGAATGCCGTGCGGATTTTGCTGTATTAGAACGGTGATGCTATGAAATACAACAGCGTTTGACTGAATTATGCAAAATGTAAATAATGTGCAGGTACTCGAGACCAAAGGATCGCATCACTATTCTAACAATAACTGCATTTATAAAATAATCATTGCTACCCATTGCGAATACTTTGGATCATCATTCTGATATTTTGTGTTAACACTTTGACTGCCGTGCGTATTTTGCTGTATTAGAACGGCGATGCTATGAAATACTACAGCGTTTGATTGAATTATGCAAAATGTAAATAATGTGCAGGTATTGGAAACCAAAGAATCGTATCACTATTCTAACAATAACTGTATTTGTAAAATAATTATTGCTACACATTGCAAATATTTTGGATCTTCAGTAAAATCTCTTGCGCCGGTCAGCAGTGACCATTACGGCAGTCAAAGTGTTAAGTGCATGTGAATTTGATGTATGGATCTTCGAAAGATCGTCAAACGGGGGTCGAATTTAGACGCCGAATCTGACATCAAAGCCGCAGAAAGGGAGGCTACTCACAATATACCTAGCCGGAACGAAAAATACCCCTTCACGATTAGTCGACAGGTATATATTATGCAGGACGAGATGAGATCAGTTTTAGTTTTGAATCAACAGGAGTTCAGATTTAATTTTAAGTAAACAAAGTTCGTTTAGTCCTCAGTCGAGATGTGTTACGTTTATGCCTTAGTGATCTAGTATTACCTTCTTTTGTTTATTAAGAAAGAATCCGTTTGGTCCTGAAATTTGTCAAATTGGCAAATAAAGTTAAGATTAAATAAGAAAAAATGTTTTCATCTCTTCTGCATTTGACCCTGTGATGATTTAGTATTAGTGGAAACAGTGACAAATCACAGTTTTGTTACAGTTGTTGTTACAGTGACAATTACAGACAAATTCCAGTGACAAACAATAATACCACAGTGGGACAAATACGAATGAAAACGATACGTGGAATGACGCTGTTTTAAGTAACGCAGGCACTTTCCAGCAAACGCTTTTTTTACGTTTTTCAATCCAGCTTCGCTTTTTACTTTGGTCTTCCAAACAAAATGCACCCACGTAGCCGCACAATATACGCACTCAGGTACTCTCGTACATCACACAACTATCAAACAAACTGTCAGCTTTTGATGCTGCGGTATCAATAAACGAAGATCGCAGGCAATCTTCCGCTGGATATTCTCTCTCTCGTACGTTCATATTTACACATTTACACATATTATTTTATAAATATTAGCCATAAAAAAGCCGATTACTTCTTAACACGTTCACGCCGGGGCCGATTTTCAGGTTTTTCGCTGTGAGGCGGCAGTCGAATTTATGCAGCGCTTCATTTGGTAGCGCACGATTGTTGCTTGTTTCAATTATTTAAATTTCAATTATTTAAGTTTTCAACTCTACGGCAATTTTGTCCACTTACTGAACGAACTATATTTTTGATGGTGAGCGGCGTCTAAACAAATGTTCACGCCCGATGGGACAGTCGAGCGCGAGCCACCGGTGGTACACGCCGGCGTGAACGTGTTAACCCTTTGCGGACGAGCGACGCATATGTGCGTTCAGCATAAGATATTCTTATAACCGATGAAGGCATACTTATGTTCGGCGAAAACACCTGATAAAGCCGAGACATAAATATGCGTTCGAGAAAAATAAGTAATAGAGCCGAGGCGGGCATATATGTATGTATTTTGCAAATGGCATGTGTTAAACGAGAGTTGGTAATTTTGATGGGTGTCATCGGCTTCGAATCGCTCCGTCCGCAAAGGGTTAATGTATATTTCACCATCACGAACTTAATTTCTGACTTCACTACTGCAAAATCGACGATCGCCGCCCGCCTTGTACCGCGGAAACAATTGCAAGACACCCCACAAATTATCCGCAGAATAAAGTCTTCCCTCTCCACGCGTTTCTTTCCAACATTCCCACAATCACACTGATCCGCAGGTGTCCCTCGAAAAACCCTCAACGCCGCAAACCACATATTTTCCCTTCGCCCACAGACTCGCGCGCACCTCGACGTATCAGAATGCCGATAACAAACAACACCAGCCCAAGTCTCCTTAGATGTCGCGAAAATTGTCTCCTGCCAGACCCTCGGAGGAGGCCACAAGCCGCAGAAATGCTTGCTTAACTGCACGTGCCAGGGGTGCGACGTGCGTCTAGTCAAACATCTGCATGTGCACCAGCGGAAAACTGACTGCCTGCGCCAAGCAGGTGGTGAGTTACAAAGGCTCGTGTCTCAGACACGACGAATCCGGGAGAAGCTTCTTAGCGCGAGAGTCGGGCGCCCCTCGGTTATATTTTGTTTACCCACGCCGGCGGCGTCAAACCAACTACAAGTCGAACAGGGAAACGGTAGCGAGATGTGTTTAACCTAAATGCTTAGGAGACACGGGTGTAATGTCACGCCGGTGCTTGATTTGTTGAGACACGTTCCGAGCCAGTGGAGCACGGGCACAGATTGAGATGTGGCGGCGTTGATGCTTGAAGTCACGACTAAATGCGTCGCGTGAGTTCATGTCTTAATGGCGAATGCCGGTTGAAGAGTCTATTTCGCTTGGCTGCGTATGCGGCTTTGACGCACGGCAGACACGATAGCGATTATGACGGCGAATAGAGGTGCGGTGGAAAATTTATGCCGCGGAGATAAAATCGGGGGTGGCGGTACCAAGGTAGACGAGATACGTATCGCAGATGGCAGAGGAAGAACTGTGGAATCAGTGAGCAGACGAAATTGGCGCTGTATGGGAATTAACCCTTTGCGGACGACGACTTTTTCGGTTGGGTAAGGTAGCAAACCGAAACGATATTCGCACATATGTCGAGTGTCTTACAGGGTACAATAAAATGATCTTATGTACAAATTCTCTTACACACACGTTATATTTTGATAGTTTCTCTATTTCCCACTTTTCAGAAATATAACTCTGCAAAAATTACCGCCGCCCATGAATTTGGTATAATTCGTGATAGTATTGGGTTTTCTAATCACAGTTTGAATACCATACCATACAGTTCAATACTAGTCATTCCTGCATTGTAATAATTTGTCAATAGCGTGACGATCTTCTTATCTTTCCACGCCAAAATCACATTATTATTTCTATGATAGTCTACCATTGATTTCCCTTTTGGAAGTCGTCGTTTTTTTATTGCATCTGGCAATCTTTTCTATTAGTTAGTATTGTCCCAGTCAAATGACATTTTAATTTATGTAATTCATTAGCTAAAAAGTAACTACTGTAATATCCCCTTTCTATTAGTTAAAGGTAACGAAATCTAACATAAACATTGTAGCTTCTCACTCTCCGCTCGTTCTGCTGCGCGAAACGCCGTGGCGACCGAGAGTCGCCTCTCGTCCGCAAAGGGTTAAAGATGAAGCGGAGGAATGGCGAAAAGGGGATTTGCGCAGTGTGCCAAAGTGGAACGAGAGGTTCATTTGGTATAAATAATGAATAGTGTCGCCGAAATGTCATGGTACGACTTCGATTAGGGACGGCATGAAAGTTTTATGCGGCGTACGAAAAAACAGAGGGAATACGGGATGGCTCGATAATGATACAGCCGGTTCGGGGTGGGTGTAAATCATGCAGGCGAGCTCGCGTCACTATTTTTTTGCGGAAATCACATGTGGCCACGCAGACAGATTTTGACATCGGTTTCCACGGACCGGGGCACGAGTGCTTTACCGCGAGTTACTCCTGTAATCGTGACAGCCGGGCAGCGGTATGCAACAGAAAGTTACACCGATGTTTACACGCGTTTACACGCGCCGGTCAGGTAGTCCGAGCGTAAATTAACTTACGCAGAGGCGAACAGGGTGCGATGGGATACCGGTGTGGTCGTTTTCCACGTCGGTGTGCGCCGGTATTACATCACAGAAAGCATCCAATTTGACTAAGCTTACTCGGGATGCAAACTTTCTGGCCTATATCCTAAAGCAAATCATACCGAATGCCCGCGAGGAAAGAGTAACGAATTTACGCAACACGAACTGCGCCCCGTGAAAATGACAGCTGGATCAGTATTGGACAGTCGGACGAATTGATCGGAAGTAAAACATTTCGCTGCGACTTTAGACGAGCATTACTGATCTTCGCGGGTATACTGAACGGCACATTAGATTTCAACGTGAACGTATTATGGGCACGCTATTTTAACCCATTCGACACCGATTGCACACCGTGTGTGCAATTGATTTCTGTATACCAAAAAATCTAAAAATTATCTGAAGCCTTTCTTACATATAAAATACTATGAATTGCCGACAGTGCTACAAAGAAGGAAAATATAAACGTAGTAATTACTCTTGTCCTGCTTGAGTCGTGGTAGAGTCGTGGTAATCCTGGATTATGTTTGGGAGAATGTTTCAAGCGCATCAACCAACTAATGTATAATTACTTTACGATCAGTGTACTATTTCCTAAAAATGTATTTACAAATTATATTTTCTTTTTTATTACTGAGTTACATTACTTTATTATCCTTAGACATTTTTCTAAACATTTATTTCTCGTTTATGTTATTTTTTTCATTATTCAACTTATTTTTTTAACTTTTTACTACTTTTTAAAAATGTTCTTTGCATTATATTCTGTTCTTTATTATTGAAAGCAAAATAACGATTTTATATTATCTAACTACTTTTGAAATAAATGTTTATACATTTTTTAATTATGTATTTTCATTTTACCTTACATTGCACACGTGGTGTTCAATCCGCTCCTCACAATAAAAATTTTCCGAGGAGCGAGCTGCACACTCGGTGTGCAATGATCTTATTTATGTGAATTCACTTACGAATTGGGTGATTTCCATAGTAAACATGTTTTTTTATTAAAAATGAACAATATAAATAAAAAAAAAATTCGCTCCTGGGGACCGTGTTCGAAAAAAATCGTCGTCTCGAATGGGTTAAGCGTGTGCGCCGGTATTACATCACAGAAAGCATCCAATTTGACTAAGCTTACTCGGGATGCAAACTTTCTGGCCTATATCCTAAAGCAAATCATACCGAATGCCCGCGAGGAAAGAGTAACGAATTTACGCAACACGAACTGCGCCCCGTGAAAATGACAGCTGGATCAGTATTGGACAGTTGGACGAACTGATCGGAAGTAAAACATTTCGCTGCGACGTTAGATGAGCATTACTGATCTTCGCGGGTATACTGAGCGGCACATTAGATTTCAACGTGAACATATAATGGGCACGCTACTTTAACACATTGTTGACCGGCAATTTTCGGCAAAACCTGTCTCAAGTCACCGGCTATAATTTCGTAATTGAACATGAAAGTGAAACGATGTAAATAACTTTCAATAAAGTTTGTTCGTGCATAATGAATTCAAATTGAACTTTGAACATAAATTTTACGTAACTTTTAATATTTTTTCGTATGATTAACTGTACAGCAGTCATTTGCGTGTAGATGTAGACAAGAGGTTTTGCACATATATCTTGTTTCGTTGCGCTTTCCTTTTAAAGAGCTAGAAATGCCTTTGTCATTTCATTTTTAATAATCATTTTCCAAATGACTACAATTTATTTAAAAATCACTCAGGCAACTATATAAAGCATTCACGTATAATTTATTGAAAAATGCTTCACCGTCACGTTCCGTCGTTCTTGACACTCTAATACTAGAATTGTAATAAAAGCCTCAGTACCAAGAAAAGTATACTTTTTTAGAATAAGCATACGCGATTGAACACAATGAACAAAATTTTGCTCTATTCTATATTGCCCTGCATTTAAAAAATTAAAATAGCCGACGCAAGTGCAAACACGAGTTAACTCGTGACCGGTCAACAATGTGTTAAGCGTGTGCGCCGGTGTTACATCACAGAAAGCATCCAATTTGACTAAGCTTACTCGGGATGCAAACTTTCTGGCCTATATCCTAAAGCAAATCATACCGAATGCCCGCGAGGAAAGAGTAACGAATTTACGCAACACGAACTGCGCCCCGTGAAAATGACAGCTGGATCAGTATTGGACAGTTGGACGAACTGATCGGAAGTAAAACATTTCGCTGTGACGTTAGACGAGCATTACTGATCTTCGCGGGTATACTGAGCGGCACATTAGATTTCAACGTGAACATATAATGGGCACGCTACTTTAACACATTGTTGACCGGCAATTTTCGGCAAAACCTGTCTCAAGTCACCGGCTATAATTTCATAATTGAACATGAAAGTGAAACGATGTAAATAACTTTCAATAAAGTTTGTTCGTGCATAATGAATTCAAATTGAACTTTGAACATAAATTTTACGTAACTTTTAATATTTTTTCGTATGATTAACTGTACAGCAATCATTTGCGTGTAGATGTAGACAAGAGGTTTTGCACATATATCTTGTTTCGTTGCGCTTTCCTTTTAAAGAGCTAGAAATGCCGTTGTCATTTCATTTTTAATAATCATTTTCCAAATGACTACAATTTATTTAAAAATCACTCAGGCAACTATATAAAGCATTCACGTATAATTTATTGAAAAATGCTTCACCGTCACGTTCCGTCGTTCTTGACACTCTAATACTAGAATTGTAATAAAAGCCTCAGTACCAAGAAAAGTATACTTTTTTAGAATAAGCATACGCGATTGAACACAATGAACAAAATTTTGCTCTATTCTATATTGCCCTGCATTTAAAAAATTAAAATAGCCGACGCAAGTGCAAACACGAGTTAACTCGTGACCGGTCAACAATGTGTTAAGCGTGTGCGCCGGTGTTACATCACAGAAAGCATCCAATTTGACTAAGCTTACTCGGGATGCAAACTTTCTGGCCTATATCCTAAAGCAAATCATACCGAATGCCCGCGATGAAAGAGTAACGAATTTACGCAACACGAACTGCACCCCGTGAAAATGACAGATGGATCAGCATTGGACAGTTGGACGAATTGATCCTAAGTAAAACATTTCGCTGCGACTTTAGACGAGCATTACTGATCTTCGCGGGTATACTGAGCGGCACATTAGATTTCAACGTGAACGTATAATGGGCACGCTACGTTAACCCATTCGAGACCGATTGCACATCGTGTGTGCAGTTGATTTCCGAGGCTATAAGACGGCTTGCACACCGTGTGTGCAATAACAGTAATGTGCAATTATCAGTTATTCTGAGAAAACTAGTCGTCGAAATAAGATTTTTCTTGAACTAATGAAATCTGTAAAGTACAGGAAAACAAAATTTGGCATTGGTTTTACTGTATACCAACAAATCTAAAAATTATCTGAAGTCTTTCTTACATATAAAATACTATGAATTACCGACAGTGCTGCAACGAAGGAAAATACAAACGTAGTAATTACTCTTGTCCTGCTGGTGTCGGTGGTTACTGGATTATGTTTGGGAGAATGTTTCAAGCGCTACCATCAACCAACTAATGTATAATTACTTTACGATCAGTGTACTATTTCCTAAAAATGTATTTACAAATTATATTTTCATTTTTATTACTGAGTTACATTACTTTATTATCATTAGACATTTTTATAAACATTTATTTCTCGTTTGTTATTTTTTTCATTATTCAACTTATCTTTTTTACTACTTTTTAAACATTTTCTTTGCATTATATTTTGTTCTTTATTATTGAAAGCAAAATAACGATTTTATATTATCTAACTACTTTTGAAATAAATGTTTATCAATTTTTTAATTATGTATTTTCATTTTACCTTACATTGCACACATGGTGTTCAATCCGCTCCTCGCAATAAAAATTTTCCGAGAGGCGAGCTGCACACCCGGTGTGCAATGATCTTATTTATGTGAATTCACTTACGAATTGGGCGATTTCCATAGTAAACACGTCTTCTTATTAAAAGTGAACAATATAAAAGAAAAAAAAAATTCGCTCCTGGGGACCGTGTTCGAAAAAAATCGTCGTCTCGAATGGGTTAAGCGTGTGCCCGGTATCACATCACAGAAAGCATCCAATTTGACTAAGCTTACTCGGGATGCAAACTTTCTGGCCTATATCCTAAAGCAAATCATACCGAATGCCCGCGAGGAAAGAGTAACGAATTTACGCAACACGAACTGCGCCCCGTGAAAATGACAGCTGGATCAGTATTGGACAGTTGGACGAACTGATCGGAAGTAAAACATTTCGCTGTGACGTTAGACGAGCATTACTGATCTTCGCGGGTATACTGAGCGGCACATTAGATTTCAACGTGAACATATAATGGGCACGATACTTTAAGCGTGTGCGCCGGTATTACATCACAGAAAGCATCCAATTTGACTAAGCTTACTCGGGATGCAAACTTTCTGGCCTATATCCTAAAGCATATCATACCGAATGCCCGCGAGCACGAACTGCACCCCGTGAAAATGACAGCTGGATCAGTATTGGACAGTTGGACGAACTGATCGGAAGTAAAACATTTCGCTGTGACTTTAGACGAGCATTACTGATCTTCGCGGGTATACTGAGCGGCACATTAGATTTCAGCGTGAACGTATAATGGGCACGATACTTTAACCCATTCGAGACCGATTGCACACCGTGTGTGCAATTGATTTCCGAGGCTATAAGACGGCCTGCACACCGTGTGTCCAAAAACAGTAATGTAATGTGTAATTATCAGTTATTCTGAGTAAACTAGTCGTCGAAATAAGATTTTTCTTGATCTAATGAAATCTGTAAAGTACAGAAAAACAAAGTTTGGCATTGGTTTTACTGTGTACCAAAAATCGAAAAATTATTTGAAGCCTTTCTTAGATGTAAAATAGTATGAATTGCCGACAGTCCTACAAAGAAGGAAAATATAAACGTAATAATTACTCTTGTCCTGTTTGTGTCGGTAATCCTGGATTATGTTTGGGAGAATGTTTCAAGCGTTATCAACGCTTGACAGCTGGATCAGTATTGGACAGTTGGGCGAATTGATTGGAAGTAAAACATTTCGCTGCGTCGTTAGACGAGCATTACTGATCTTCGCGGGTATACTGAGCGGCACATTAGATTTCATCGTGAACGTATAATGGGCACGCTACTTTAAGCGTGTCGAATTGCGCAGGTATGTAAATGCCCGTGACGATTTGCCGCTATAATTATGTTATTAGGAATATTTATCTCATAGCGATGACCAGAAGAGATTGGTTCAGCGGAACTATGATTATTATTCGACGTCGTTGTCGGCGATGGTGGCTAATGACGAGCGGGGAATAATCGGCGCGTTCGCGGAAGGCAAACGATTCCGCTCGTAAAACTGGTTTATTAGCGTTACGCTCAGGGTGGCGTTACTGTATTGCTTTACGGTGGCTTAAGCATGCGCGAACACGCGTTACGGCGAATTACACGTGCAACTCCATCGCTTGGTAGAACCTCTTCGCTAACAGAAAGGCGTATCATTCGTCGACGTACGCGTCGGTCGTCGTTACTATCGAAAGTGTCAGTGAAAGCGCTTGAAAACTGATTAAAGTACGGTAACTTTTTCGGCAAGTGCGCTACGAACGGGAAAGAATCACTGACGCGAGTGTTCGTTCGTAAGATGAACGAAACCTGGACTCTTCACCTCCAAGTCATCGGGCACCGTTAGCCAACACCGCCTTTAGTCTCCCATTGTCCTCCGTATTTCAATAAACCCCGAAAAAGTAATCAACGTCCACTCTCAATCTTATCGTTTAACCAAATATCGCCTACTCCTTCCTGTCCTTTCTGGTCATACCTCTCTTTCTTCACGCATGCTGAGCCTGCAGTACTTTGTTTCGATCCTGATACCTAATCAATCCCATACATACGACACCCATCTACGCATATCCCCACTTCCTTTCCGAATTTCGGAAAATCCACAAATGAACGCACGAGGAACAAAATAGGCTGGAGGGGAGAAAACACATTTTTCGCATACGGAAACAAGGGTCTTGGGCGTCACTTGTCAGAAAATGGGCTGGAGGGGAGAAACACATTTTTGCATACCGAAACAAGGGTCTTGCTCGAGCACCTTCACTGAAGTTACATCAACGCATCACTAACTCTTTCCATAAACTCACCGCGAGTATAGCATATTTTCTGTTTGTGAACCTTATTAATTTTGTGAGAAAATATATATATCATTTGTTGTTCCGTTGAACACTTTCGTCATACAATTTACACCCTTCACCTCAGTAAAAAGTCGTGAAACAGATCGCGTCATTATAAAACGCGATTAGAAAAATTTCAGCGAGTGTATTGTGCTTTTGATCAGTTGTTGGGTTTAATTATAATCGGCGTGTACAAAGAATGCGTCGGATGGAAGCAAAACGAGGACACTTGATAATAGTTCGTAAATCCTTGAAAAACATTTACCGTCACCTGGGTTAATTCTCACCTAATGAGCGGCCGGTTCGAGCCTTGAATGGTACTTGACATCTTGCGAGTATGAGTTCGCGGTATTCTTATGCAAGCAAAGTTAATTAAATATGGAACTGTGAAGTACCATCCGTGCGCGGAATTGTGATATGTGTGTCTGGTTATATATATGACCAGGGACGGTGGATGTAATGACATTCTTGGAAAAAAAACTAAAGATTTCCCAACTGACACCGTAGTCTTTCATATGCATTTTGGTTCAAAGTACATCCAGGAATAACTCGATTCAATCGAAACGAGATTCGTGAAAGAATTCGAGTAAATGTAGATGCAAAAAAGATAAAATATATTTCATCAAACCTGCTTCGAAAAAAACAACTTTGATTGATGCGCTATTTGGAAAACTGCAAACTACACCGCAAAAAATGTAATAGCATAAGAAATATGACCGGGAATAAATTGAAAGCGGTGAGTAATTCTTTCTTGCTCCTGAACGGTGAATCTGAATATGGAAACGGAACACTTTCTGTTATATAAAGAATACATTATCGCGATATAACGGACTGGCTAAGACATTTGATGCAGAGGATTCAACGGCAGTTTATCATTTAGCGTGTCACGGTTCGCTTTCGTTTCAACATCGTACGTACATGTGTTATGCGCGAATCACTCATGTAACCCCGTCTGCTGGAAGAAGGCATTGACGGTGTAATGCGTCGTCCATGTTTACAGGTTTAGACGCTCACTTCGTTCCATGCATACGCACGCGTGTTTGTGCTACTACACGTAGGTTACACGCAATCCACATACGCATATCCATTTATACGTACGATATCATCTACCCAGCCTTCAGCTACAACTCGGCACAGTCCTACGTATTCAACACCTGTACATCGACGTATATTAACAGCAGCCTGCTGCTAGCCTAATTTTTACCACCTTGCGCACATAAAGCAACAAAGTATTGCAAAGAAACACAATTAACCGAACAGAAAAATAACACAATGATTCTGACGTCGCACATCCTGCTTATTTACCTGACATATACGTAGGAATTTATTACGTAAAACTAGATAATGTAATATTTATACACAATAACAACATAATCAAAACACTTTCGTCTTACTTCCTAATCTTTCGTCGTTTCGTCGTTTCGCCTTTACGCCGTTTTGTCTTGACGTCTTATCGTGTTTACGTCTTATCGTCAACTGACTCCTAAGCAATCCAATAACACAATTCAACAAACTCGTCACCTATGATACATCAATATAATAATTGAAGATCGTAGGTGACCTTTCCTCGCCATCTAGAGGACCCCGTATTTGAGATCCCACAAAAAACAACAAAGTGTTGCAAACACAATTACTCGAACAGAAAAATAATACAACGACTCTGGCGTCGCACGTTCTGCTTATTTACCTGATATATATTAACCGTCACGACCCGATATTGGGCCCCTAATTCCCTGTACTGACGACATACCATTACCCTCAATGCATCCCCAAACGCAGTTTAATTTGCAAATGTAGTCTGGACTACGACAATGTATCCTAAGTAGTACGTAAACTGCATTGGAACACAAAATATAAAATACCGATTCATATAAAGAAGAGAAAAGACGAGATAAGAGCACATTCAGACGTTCTTGTTTGGCCCAAAATTAAGACCACGAGTACGCCTCGTGATATTCATGTTTGCCCCAAAATATCGATTACGAGCCAGGTTCGTGATATTCACGTTTGACATGAAATTAGACAACGAGCCTAACTCGTGATATTCAAGTTTGGTCTAAAATTTTCATCACGAGTCAGACTCGTGATATTCAAGTTTGCCTTAAAATTTTCATCACGAGTCAGACTCGTGATATTCAAGTTTGGCCCAAAATTTTCATCACGAACCAGACTCGTGAAAATACTGCAAGGGGTTAAAAACGTATTACCTGCAGATTCATCCCTATCAACCCGCTGACTACCGTTTTCATTGCATCCCAACATCGCATCACGTCCACCACACTTTTCCTTGTCCCATTTTTTCCCTGCGCCTCGACATTGCGTTTATACCGAACCCTCTCATTTAACTCGCCATCTGCAACCACGTCTGCGGGCCAGGAAACATACAGCGAAGAGACACCATCAGCGAACATCATTGTACGTCTTCCCGCTGCGGGTCCCGGAATTACATACGGGATGCGTGATACAAAGTGGTCAACACACGCGGGCAGGCAGTTCGCGTGTGCATCCGACGATGCGCAAGATGCAGCCGCAAGTGGCATGCAGCTGCGTACACGCACCTTCACGCGTTTACGCTGCTACGTCGTGCAGAAAACGTGCTCTTGTCCTGGCGGCCGTTGCGTGCGCGCACGGCGTCATTATGGGCATGCGAGAATGCGAGGCGCAGAAAGGGAATTGAGGAGGACGGAGACAGGGTCCGAAAACAGGCGGAGGGATTGAGGCAAAGAGAAAAGCGGGCGAAAAAGAAGTTTGGAGGTACGACGAAAACTATGCTTCGGGGAGAGGTGTAACGATTTTCAGGTGGATGACGAAAATTGTTGGATGTTGGTCAGTTGGCAAGTGCCTGATGTAGATTGCAGTAAGACCACTAGTAAGAAAATGATGGAAAGTTGTAATCGCACTATATGTTTACGGACATTGTGACATCAGAATATTCTGGCTTGGAATTTGTACAGAATTATTGAAATTGCGGAAATGTCAGTAAATGAGTGTTGAACAGAAGATGGTATGTCAAGCTGGAGAAAGAAAAGTTTTATGTGTGGAACAATGTTGGATGTTGGTCAGTTGGCAAGTGCCTGATGGCGCTTGCAGTAAGAAAATGATGGGAAATTGTAATCGCACTGTACATTTACGGACATTGTGACAACGGAATATTATGGCTTGGAATCTGTACAGAATCATTGAAATTGCGGAAATTTCAATAAATGAGTGTTGAAGAGAGGATGGTATGTGGAGCTGGAGAAAGAAAAGTTTTATGTGTGGAACAATGTTGGATGTTGGTCAGTTGGCAAGTGCCTGATGGCGCTTGCAGTAAGAAAATGATGGAAAATTGTAATCGCACTGTACATTTACGGACATTGTGACAACGGAATATTATGGCTTGGAATCTGTACAGAATCATTGAAATTGCGGAAATTTCAATAAATGAGTGTTGAAGAGAGGATGGTATGTGGAGCTGAAGAAAGAAAAGTTTTATGCGTTGGATGCTGGTTAGTTGGCAAGTGTCTCATGTAAATCGCAGTAAGACTAGCAGTAAGAAAATGATGAAAAGTTGTAATTGCATTATATGTTTACGGACATTGTGACGTCAGAATATTATGGCTTGCAATTTGTACAGAATTATTGAAATTGCAGAAGTTTCAATAAATAAGTATTGAGGAGAGGATGGTATGTGGAGCTGAAGAAATAAAAGTTTTATGCGTGGAAGAACAATTGCTAGCGAAATAGTAATGGTGAAGAATAATGAAGACCACGTAACCGACGTTAACGTAAACTTGAGTTGGTGCTTACTAGCTGAATTCTAACAACGAATGTGATTTCGGCGCACCTAATAGTCGAATAATGAACAGTCCAAATATTCCCTGACTTCGATCATCACATCGTTAGCACTCTGATTCATACCCTAGTTATGGAAATTGTCGGTCAAACGCGATCAAGCTGAAATCTCTTTGGCGAGAGGATCAACTGGGAGAAGAGGACGTCTGTCGTCACTGCGTCAGGGTTGAATGGCAATCGTTATTTCGCGAACGTCCGAAGTCTCACGCAGATTGCGAGGAACTGTTTGATTCGGTTAGTCAATCGAATGACGTTACCTTCCATTTATCGGTTCCCGCCTGCGTAATGCCCCGTTTCGGCGAAGTGTTTGTTTTGCGGGTTAGAATCACGTGGAGCACTTTGCAACATTTTGCTTCTTCCTTTCATTCCCGTGCGTTCAAATTATTATTTTTTGTGAATTGTCAACGTTATGATTATTACGTGTCATTGTAGTAACATATCTGTCTTTCGGATAAAACCGCACGTCACATTATGCAGAAATATCTTCGTACGTTCCCATCTGCATCCGTTCCAATAATGGACGTTTCGGCGATATTAACTTCGTCCACAAGCACTCCGCGAACGAACTGTACGCACAGCGAGGCAGTTCCGCGCTTAATTCAGCCGCAGCGTAAAAGTTCAACTTCATTTAAAACTGTGAATTATACCTCCTCCCGAACTTTTACTGCCCCGTTAAAATTCGAAACGCGTACTCCCAACGGCCGTGAAAAGATTAACAAGACACGTTTTTCCGTACAGCAAAAAATACATATTTTTCCTTTTACCCTCCCCCGCTTCCCACTCTTCCCGTCTCCCCCCCCCTCGTTTCTCCTTCTCCGTCGCCCACTCACCTTCGCTACCCTTTCTTCTCTGAATTCTCCATTTCGGACAGCGCGTAATAACAGCCTCCGCGAGTTGCTTAACAGAGATTAATGCGTCGAGCGTTCCACTCGCCGTGCGATCTGGCCATTAGAGACCGCTCGCCCTGATCACGGATATCGCAAACACCGCACTTACCACCCCTCGACTCTCCGGCCCTCCCTCGATCTATAGATCATACACTCCCCGATAGGGACGTTTCTGCGCGGTTATCGCATTGCGCACTCGCACGATTTTCGAAATGCTGGCGTCGATTCGCAATTTTCGACCGACCGGCGGCGTCGAGAAATTAACACGTTGACTGCCATTGGTGACCGGCGCAAAAGATTTTACTAAAAATACAAACATTTCGGAATAAAGCCTATTTGCAATCTTGTAAAAGCAATTGATATTGAAAGAGTACTTCAATACTTTGGCTTCTAACAACACTGCATTACCTTCATTTTGTATGATTTAATTACACTCTGCAGTATTTCATTGCATTACATTTCCAAATATACCACACCGCATTCTTTAACACATTGACTGTCACGGTGGTCACCGGCGCAAAATATTTTACTAAAAATGCAAAAAATTCGGAATAAAGCCTATTTGCAATCTTGTAAAAGCAATTGATATTGAAAGAGTACTTCAATACTTTGGCTTCTAACAACACTGCATTACCTTCATTTTGCACGATTTAATTATACTCTGCAGTATTTCATCGCATTACATTTCCAAATGTACCACACCGCATTCTTTAACACATTGACTGTCACGGTGGTCACCGGCGCAAAATATTTTACTAAAAATGCAAAAAATTCGGAATAAAGCCTATTTGCAAGCTTGTAAAAGCAATTGATATTGCAACGGTGCTTCCATACTTTGGCTTCTAACAACTCTGCGTTACCTTCATTTTGTACGATTTAATTATTTTCTGCAGTATTTCATCGCATTACATTTCCAAATGTACCACACCGCATTCTTTAACACATTGACTGTCACGGTGGTCACCGGCGCAAAATATTTTACTAAAAATGCAAAAAATTCGGAATAAAGCCTATTTGCAATCTTGTAAAAGCAATTGATATTGCAACGGTGCTTCCATACTTTGGCTTCTAACATCTCTGCGTTACCATTATTTTGCACGATTTAATTATACTCTGCAGTATTTCATCGCAGTACATTTCCAAATGTACCACACCGCATTCTTTAACACATTGACTGCCACGGTGGTCACCGGTGACCGGTGCAAAGATTTTACTAAAAATGCAAAAAATTCACAATAAAGACTATCTGCAATCTTGTAAAAGCAATTGATATTGTAACGGTGTTTCAATAGTTTGGCTTCTAATAACACTGCGTTACCATTATTTTGCACGATTTAATTATACTCTGCAGTATTTCATCGCATCACATTTCCAAATGTACCACACCGCATTCTTTAACACATCGACTATCACGGTGGTCACCAGTGACCGGTGCAAATGATTTTACTAAAAATACAAAAGATTCAAAATAAAGCCTATTTGCAATCTTGTAAAAGCAATTGATATTGCAACGGTGCTTCCATACTTTGGCTTCTAACATCTCTGCGTTACCTTCATTTTGTACGATTTAATTATTTTCTGCAGTATTTCATCGCATTACATTTCCAAATATACCACACCGCATTTTTTAACACATTGATTGTCACGGTGGTCACCGGTGACCGGTGCAAAGATTTTACTAAAAATGCAAAAAATTCACAATAAAGCCTATTTGCAATCTTGTAAAAGCAATTGATATTGTAACGGTGCTTCAATACTTTGGCTTCCAACAACTCTGCGTTACCATTATTTTGCACGATTTAATTATTTTCTGCAGTATTTCATCGCATTACATTTCCAAATGTACCACACCGCATTCTAATACAGCAAAACACAGATCGCGGTTCTAATACAGCAAAATACACACGGCAGTCAACGTGTTAATACGTTCTCTGTTGCATACTTCTTATCATGCGGCGCACTTTTGATTCTAACACTAGATTTACGGAAGAATGCGTAAGTATGTGACATTGTTCGGAAATATGCAAGTATATGATATACAAAATTTGAAAATTGGAAGCACTTTTGTGTTTACCACTCATTTACAGAAAAGTGTGTAGGCATACGACATATGGGGTATGCAAGTATATGATATACAGAGTTTGAAACTTAGAAACACTTCTGTTGTTAACACTAATTTACAGAGAAATGTGTAGGTATACGACATACGGAGTATGCAAGTAAATGACGTCCAGAATTTGAAACTTAGAAACACTTCTGTTTTTAACGCGAATTTACAGAGAAATGTGTAGGTGTACGACATTCGAGGACATGCAAGTATATGACATACAGAATTGGAAAATTAGAAGCCAGAAAAGGCAATGAATTTCGACATATACCCGTATGATTCTATTAATAGAAGTCAGCAAAAATCGCTATATCTAATAATAATAGTTTCTGCCACTTTTCTTATGAAACCTAACACTCGTCAAGTTCACGGGTCCCATAAATCTAGTATTAAAGAACCTGAGTTTATCATTTTGGAAGCTTGGCAGTTCTGCTTGAGAGACCGCACTTGATATTCTACAATATAACGCGCGTGTTATATGGCTAATTTATACGTCGGATATAATCGTTATGTCGCATAGAAGAAGAAGGACGTGCGAACATTCACAACGTTTAGGATTAGGCGAATGTGCCAATCTAAGCGTCACTCCAATTATACTGCGTCTAGACACCATAATGCGTATCATCAACAAGACCACTTACGAGCGTCCTTTTGCACTAAGCGTTCCGTAATTTTACGGCCCCCCGAACGAAAAATCGACCGACTCCCGGCGCCGTGAAATTATCTATCGATTTTGTAATTTAGAATCTGCGGTTCGGTGCCGTATACACCGCGCTCCCAAGCGAATGCAATTGCCGGAAACGTGGAATGGTATAGCGGGCGACGAAGGATGCAAATATTTGCACGCGCATTAACAAGGATAATCGGTATGTCGAAACGATCATGCTGGGTGAGTTACGTAGAAGCAGCCGATGTTTGTGAAATATTTCGAGCGACGTATTAAAACGCGATCTCGTATCGCTGATACACGATTCGACGGTGGAACGACGATTGCGGTGATGGACACGGCAAATACTCGGCTTTCGACGTGCCCGACACGCGAGCGAATCTTTCATTTCGTCGAACAACCGTATCCATAAAGCAAACAGAGCGACGTAATGAATACGCGGGGCGAATACGATTGTGTATAACGAGCGCCGAATTAAGCATTATTTGACCTGCTAATTCCCTAAAGCTTTATTTCAATGTCGAATACCTGGGTCGTGTACGAAAAGTGGGAGACCTGACTATCGTTTCGCTTGATCGTCGCTATTATCGGATTCCGTTTCATTAATGACCCCGATCGTTATCGCTTTTTAAATATGGCTTATTATCGAAATTCTCCCCGATAAAACGTAATACCGCTTCTCTTCCTCTGTCCCACTTTGTGCGTAGCGCCATATGAAAGTATCGCAAGCACTCGTTACGAATATGCTCGCACGTTAATGTTTCGTCGATTTTCATTCAAACGAGCTGGAATCGCTTTAACACTAGGTTTACGGGCGTTTCTTATATACCCGTCTACGAGATTATATACATCTCTACGAGCAGCCGTCAAACTGACGGGTAGGTGAAAATACGTATTTACATTAAAAAATCAATTTATTCAAACTAAGTCTGAGTCGAACAATATAAGGCTTCACGTAAAAATAAAATATTAATAAGTCAAGATTTTTTTTCCGAATATCTTTTCGATACGACATTCAGTCTGCTGCATGCTTTGAGTTTCGAATGACACGAGGATCACTCTAGTAAGCGAGTTCGTTCAATACGAAGAAACATGACACCCGACCCACACAATTCGCTTTGTCACATTATCGAGGCGCTATTGAGATAATGAGTTGGGGGCATCTTAGACTTTTCTTTCACTCTTATATTTACTATTGGAGGAATAATTTTACAAACGAAGCAAATATATAAGGATTGTTTACGTAATCAGCTAACCCGTCAATTTGACGGGTTTCGTAGAGATAGGTATACTACATACAAATTTCAAAATTTAGAAAACTTAAGGAAACAATAATTGTGTGTATAAAGGCTTTTAATGAAATTATGAATTTACGATGCAAAGTAGTTAAGATTATTGCTATGGTTTTTTGCGTGTTTCATTTCAAAGTTTGAAACCCATCAAATTGACGGGTCCCGTAAACCTAGTGTTAAAATGGGGAGATCTCCTCAATCCGTCGGCTAAGTGTTAACCGAATGCATACGGACACTAATTTTATTTTCCAATATGTTTAATTCCTTACACCAATGCATTCGGCGAGCCTTATATAATATATAAGGATTTTTTACGTAATCAGCTAACCCGTCAATTTGACGGGTTTCGTAGAGATAGGTACATCACATACAAATTTCAAAATTTAGAAAACTTAAGGAAATAATAATTGTGTGTATAAACTCTTTTAATGAAATTATGAATTTACGATGCAAAGTAGTTAAGATTATTGCTATGGTTTTTTGCGTGTTTCATTTCAAAGTTTGAAATCCGTCAAATTGACGGGTCCCGTAAACCTAGTGTTAAAATGGGGAGATCTCCTCAATCCGTCGGCTAAGTGTTAACCGAATGCATACGGACACTAATTTTATTTTCCAATATGTTTAATTCCTTACACCAATGCATTCGGCGAGCCTTATATAATATATAAGGGTTGTTTACGTAATCAGCTAACCCGTCAATTTGACGGGTTTCGTAGAGATACGTATATCACATACAAATTTTTAAATTTAGAGAGCTTAAGGAAATAATAATTGTGTGTATAAACTCTTTTAATGAAATTATGAATTTACGATGCAAAGTAGTTAAGATTATTGCTATGGTTTTTTGCGTGTTTCATTTCAAAGTTTGAAATCCGTCAAATTGACGGGTCCCGTAAACCTAGTGTTAAAATGGGGAGATCTCCTCAATCCGTCGGCTAAGTGTTAACCGAATGCATACGGACACTAATTTTATTTTCCAATATGTTTAATTCCTTACACCAATGCATTCGGCGAGCCTTATATAATATATAAGGATTGTTTACGTAATCAGCTAACCCGTCAATTTGACGGGTTTCGTAGAGATAGGTACATCACGTACAAATTTCAAAATTTAGAAAACTTAAGGAAATAATAATTGTGTGTATAAACTCTTTTAATGAAATTATGAATTTACGATGCAAAGTAGGTAAGATTATTGCTATGGTTTTTTGCGTGTTTCATTTCAAAGTTTGAAACCCATCAAATTGACGGGTACCGTAAACCTAGTGTTAACCCATTCGAGACCGATCGCACACCGTGTGTGCAATAACAGTAATGTGCAACTATCAGTTATTCTGAGTAAACTAGCCGTCAAAATAAGATTTTTCTTGAACTAATGAAACCTGTAAACTACAGGAAAACAAAATTTGGCATTGGTTTTACTGTGTAACAAAAATTAAAAATGAACAATATAAAGAAAACAAATTTTCGCTCGTGGTGACGGTGTTCGAAAGAAATCGTCGTCTCGAATGGGTTAAGTCGCACCATCATCACACAGTCCTACATATCTCCGTAAAATTCCGTGAAAATACGCGTTTTCCTTCTCCCCCGTATTCGAGCGTCCTCGCGTCCCTCATTCACGCCGTAAGTCAATTAAAAATTCCGTCTCCTTATTGAACCGTCTTTGAAATCCGTCAAATTGACGGATACCGTAAACCTAGTGTTAACCCATTCGAGACCGATTGCACACCGTGTGTGCAATAACAGCAATGTGCAACTATCAGTTATTCTGAGTAAACTAGCCGTCAAAATAAGATTTTTCTTGAACTAATGAAATCTGTAAAGTACAGGAAAACAAAATTTGGCATTGGTTTTACCGTGTACCAAAAATTAAAAATGAACTATATAAAGAAAAAAAATTTTCGCTCGTGGTGACCGTGTTCGAAAGAAATCGTCGTCTCGAATGGGTTAAGTCGCACCATCATCACACAGTCCTACATATCTCCGTAAAATTCCGTGAAAATACGCGTTTTCCTTCTCCCCCGCATTCGAGCGTCCTCGCGTCCCTCATTCACGCCGTAAGTCAATTAAAAATTCCGTCTCCTTATTGAACCGTCTGATGGCCAGTCTTTCCCTACCACCGAGACCCCTTATCGTAAGCATTCGAATCGATTGTCATTAAATCGTTCCCAGGAATCGCGCGTAGGTGTACTTACCGCCGCGGCTCATAACTATATCCGGCCGCTGGCTGGTGAGCGTGTGGAATAATGTCGTTCGTCGAATTCGCCGATAATGTCTACAATTCGTGGAAACGTTTTTTTTCACCCCCTCGCTCGCCCGTTCTCTCGCCCTCTCTTCCTCCCTGCTCATGCCCGTTTTCTTTCTCTGCCTCTCTCTTCCTCTCTCTTCCTTTTGTGTACACACGCGCGCACGAGATCCATCGATCGCACCTGCCACCCTCCCGGTATTATATTTATACGTTTATCCGACGTGTGCCGCGCTTTTATTCGGCGGCGACTTTCAGAGCGCAAAATATGAATGTGTGGGATGAGTGAGCTTACGCACGTGTTCGTCCCGATCTAATGTCGAAGTGGAGGAATTGCGGCTAACTTTGTGAGAGGACCTGAAACGAGGCGTATAAGTTTGTCGAGTCCGACGGAAGTGATAAGCATCGGATTTGTGCATGGACCGTATACTTGTGATGCAAATAATTGTCAGAATTATGGCCCCGTTTGTGAGTTTTACTTGTAGCGGGTTTTGCTATGTTAGAATCGGGATGCGATAAAATACTGCAGAGGTTGATCAAATCCTACAAAATGAAGGTAATACGGAGTTGTTAGAAGCCAAAGTATTGAAGCACCGTTCCAATACCAATTGCTTTTACAAGAATGCAAATAGGCTTCATTGGGAATTTTTTGCATTTTTAGTAAAATCTTTTGCGCCGGTCACCGGTGACCACCGTGGCAGTCAACGTGTTAACACTTTAACGACCGCTAGCCGATTAATCGACTTTTTGGTTCTAACTGCTGTTTACCGGTAGCCGATTAATCGGCTTTTCAGTGGTCAACGGTTATATTAGATAAAATAAATATCAGATGATATTATGACAATTCTAAATCACAATAAAATTACACTGCTTTGAAACCAAATGATTTTCAACAACACATTCAGTACTTTTCAGTTATAAAGCTTTACAAATAGGCACATACACAATTCCTGCGCGATATCCAAAACAGAATCGGTCGTTAGTGAGTGGCATCTTCAGTCAATAGCGGTCGGTAAAGTGTTAAGATGAATTGTCCTTTTGTGGGTGAAAATTGATTTATGTTGCATTTTTTATTATGTTGTTTGTTTGGGATGAGCGAGTTTCAGAAAAATACTGTTGATGGAAGGGCTATACTGCATTGAATGGTTTTATGGGATATCGACAAGGAGCTTAGTGATCGGTGTGAGGAAACGGTAAAAGGGCCAAGCAACTGCGCATTTTCTATCTCAGATATCTGCATGTTTGAATAACTCTTGTACGGTGCGACGCAGCCAATTTCATGATAATCTTAGATGTGTGACGTAAGGAATATTACAAGTTATAAGCAAGTTTTTGGAGAAGCATATTTGTACAACAGGCACTTAATATCGTGATTTCCCCAGTATTGCAGAACATGCCCAGTTTCCAGTACCGGATCTAAGCAAAATATCGAGACTATGTGTCGTAATACCGCGATTGCTCGCGTAAGGATTTTCTGAACTTTACGGATTTTCGGATTTCCAATTTAAACGTCACGTTTAAGACGAATTCGGCGTGGCCGAAGGAGGGCGTGTCGCAATTCGAACCTTCGACTTCTAAATCCCCTTACGCCCATATTGGATCCCCGGGAATTGCGAGAGGCGACGCGCGGCGGGACGTCAGATTCGATAAGGATTTTTTCCCTCATGCCGCCGGAATTTGACAGATCTGATTTGAGGATTCTGCGACCGTAATGGAATTTCGAAACTTCTTTATCGCGGTGAGAATTATGGACCGTAAGCACTGCTGCAGGACACAATGACGTTATCGGAAGTGTGGCTACTAACGAATGAAAAGTATTTAACACGTTGACTGCCGTGCGTATTTTGCCATATTAGAACGGCGATGCTATGAAATACTACAGCGTTTGACTGAATTATGCAAAATGTAAACAATGTACAAGTATTGGACACCAAAGAATCGCATCACTATTCCAACAATAACTGCATTTATAAAATAATTATTACTACTCATTGCGAATATTTTGGATCTTTAGTAAAATCTCTTACGCCGCTCACCGGTGACCCCCGCGGCAGCCAACGTGTTAATCGTTTTTTTTTTTGTTGCGTCTGTATATAGGATTTAAACTACTGAAAATAATATTTGGCCTATTGATATGTGAGCCGTTTATTTTCAAAGTGGCCTAACTCCATTTATCTTCAAATCGAGATAAATAATATTTACTGATAAATAACATGTATTTGTACATGTAACCATGGTAACCGGAAAATATTGAAAAACGGAGTTAGGCCACTCAAAATAAACGGCTCATGTGGTGGATGAGAAAATTCTTCTCCGATGAGTTTAATTTGGCGGCAGTTCGTTCCACAGTGAGGAATTTCATAAATATTGGCTTTTCCATCAGGGATCATCAAAGGTCGTGAGGCGCGCACGACAGAAATGCGAGAAGCATTTCCTTCAGCCGTTTAAGTTGTCGCCTGACAGAACGTTCGGCGGGTTATGAAACGGAAAACAAAATGCGGACGGCCGTTTCGCGTACCAATGCCGATAAGAATATATAAATGACATATATAATAATTTTTGCATACGATAATATTAATCCAACGGGTGGCTATGCGTGTACGAAAAATTGATCAGTCATTTAGCTTTAATCACGGACATTCATCGCAGCATTGAAATTTAATTAAAACCTCATCCCGTAGACTACGGGATTGTGGACGCACGATTTGCCGGAATAACAAGCGCAAATATCCAGTCTGCTCGGCGATCCTCGGCAGCCGATGCTCGCGCAAGAATGATCCTCTGAGCATTAATCAGTCGAGTTCGAAATTACGTTCACGCAAAAGATGCAGCCGCCGGGTAGGGGAAACTCTTATCCGGTCTTTATTAAAAATTCTTATTCAAAGACACTCTCCCCTCTCTTTCCTCATCTATTACGGCCCCTGCTTGCTACTGGTAACAAAAGCTCGTAAAAGTCGACGGGGGCAAGAGAGGAGCGACAGAGTCGAAGTGGAAAGAGCTTTAATAAAGGAATTCTTAATGGCAAAGGAGGCGATCGCGTTTCGTTTGAAAAGGATAGAAAATCACTTCCGCGGCTGTATTCCCGGTGCTGAAGATGCACCCCTGCCTCTGTATGCGTGTATTTGTACAGCCACGCACGGCTTTTGAAGATGTCATTAAAAGGCGAAATGATTTCATACCGGCGGGTCGAACGGAAAAGTGTCGTAAACCGTAGAACTGTCAGTCGTTTACGTTGTACGCTCGTGCGTGAGGTACTGTGCGTAGACGCGTGCGCGAAGATTATGTTCTATGAAAATTTTACGAGATCCGGGAAACGGGCGAGGAGGTATGCCGAGGAGAAAGAAGATTAACAATTAATGGCGCTTACGTGAGTCGGACGTAATTTAACAGTCTGAGAAATGCGATCATTTTCTTCTAGGTACCCGAGGCGGGACGGAAAAGGATTGCCTAGAATACGACTATACGGACAACCGTCGAAAGAAACACGAGAATAAGAAATGAACTTAACACAACTACACACAAGATATCCGAATGCATACCGTGAAAATTTGTCTTCCAGTTTTAGCCCTTTGCGGTCGGTGTCCCCGTAACGGGGACATTTTTCAATCGCCGTAGAAGTCGGTGTCCCTGTAGCGGCAACCTCCGAAAATGCAATTATTTTTTGGGGCTTGGAGATGGGCGTCATCAACTCATTCATACTGTAGGGATATTTGATGTTAGGTGATTTCGAAGTGTGATGCGGAATTATATTGAGTAGAATAATTTATTGAAAGATAAATAAAAGACACTAATTCTACATATAAATACAAAATAAAAATAGAACTATGGCAATCCGACTACTAGAGAAGAAAACAATACAGAACTACTCTCTGAACTTGACTGAACGACAACTTAAAACTCTCTGATTACAACATCTCTAAACGAAAACACTTTGTGACACGTTTCCCCAGTCGATCCTGTCATTCTTACCTACATTCTCTCTCGTTCACTCTAAATGCGTTACAGTCGACACGCGCAATAATGAGACATACGTCACGCATTCTTCAAACAAAACCACGCTATCATTATACAAACAATCGGTTGCAGCCACTCATACACACACACACACACACTTCCTACATTTATGCGACACATCTACGGCCGTTTTTCTGATGCTACAATACTGTATAAACTAAGAAAACAACAAAGAAAACAACAGAACAACGAAAAGCCACTAACACACTTAAAGTTTGTGACACGTTTAGTCGATCAGTTAGTAATTAAATAACCTTTAGCGTCATTCCATTAAATAAATAATCAATTCAAAATTCGTTCAAAAAGACGATAAACACACGTGTATTGTGATACTTGTACACGAAAGCCAGGACTTCACATCGGTGATTGTTTCGTGAAATATCATACTTTAGAACATTACAGAGGTTAATAATTTGTATTCTTACGTATTAAAAGTAATGAATACAACAAATCAGTTTCAACACATTCTGTGGGTTTGAATATCCATATATTGACTTTAAATTTTGTAAAATTTTTAACACATTGTTGACCGGTCACGAGTTAACTCGTGTTTTCATAGCCAAACGTTGCTGACCGGTCACGAGTTAACTCGTGTTTGCACTTGCGTCGGCTATTTCAATTTTTGAAACACAGGGCAATATAGAATATAGCAAAATTTTGTTCATTATGTTCAATTGCGTCTGCTTTATTATTAAAAAAGTGTACTTTTCTTGGTACTGAGGCTTTTATTACAATTCTAGTATTAGAAAGTGCCAAGAACGATGAAACGTGACGGTGAAGCATTTTTCAATCAATTATACGTGAATGCTTTATATAGTTGCTGAAGTGATTTTTGAATAAGTTGTAGTCATCTGAAAAATGATTATTGAAAATGAAATAACAAGGGCATAATCTAGCTCTTTAAAAGGAAAGCGCAACGAAATAAGATACATGTGCAAAATCTCTTGTCTACATCTACGTGTACATGACTGCTGTACAGTTAATCATACGAAAAAGTATTAAAAGTTACACAAAATTTATGTCCAAAGTTCAATTTGAATTCATTATGCACGAACAAACTTTATTGAAGGTTATTTACACCGTTTCACTTCTATGTTCAATTACGAAATAATAGCCGGTGACTTGAGACATTTTGCCGAAAATGAAGAGCAAAATCTGCCGACCGCAAAGGGGTAACCCTTTTCGGACGCATGTCTGAGAGCAGACACCATAGCCTTTTTACCGTTCCGGTCGTATGTCTGCTCTCAGACACCAAAACGTAAAACCGTACTAATCATATACTGTATTCATCCATGTATCAGTTTACAATTTATCTGCACAAATATAAATATCTAATGGATCTATTCACGAACTCATGCGTCCTATTCAAGCATTCTTATCATTTGGAGATAACGAAATCCGGTGCGAACAAAAGCTGTTATTTCTCGCTCGACATGCAATACGCTGAGTGAAGCTGGAAAACTGCACATATTGCGCCATTGCGAAGATGTAAGAAGTAAAAATTGTGCTGTATGTTCTAATAGAAAAATGAAGGGCGGAAGACGTCAAACAAATTATTTTTGCAGTACTTGCAGTCGAAAACCAGGACTGCACATTGGAGACTGTTTTGAAAAATTCCACACATTGCAGAACTATAAAATATAATTTTTACAAAAAAAAAACATTAAAACATATTATTCTATAAACATATAAATAAAGTTATCATCAGAATTAATAAATCTTATTTATTCTTCATAACCCTGCATGTTATGTATCACTGCACTTTCAGCGGAAATTAATTCCGACCAGTACGATACCTATGTCCAAATTAACTCTTTGCGCTCGACGCGCTTTTCTCCCGGGCTGACCAGCAACTCGACAGTAATCCGCCGCGCGCGCGCCTATTTCATGAGTTCGTTTCTGTTAACTTAAAATAATTTTAAGCACAATGGGACACTTTAAACTCGTATATTTTAACATTACATACATTTATTTAACTTAATGAAGGATATTTATTAAGGATTACATTCTATAATTTTTCTTCTTGTGGTATTTTGTAAAACAATCTCCAATGTGCATTCTTGGCTTGTCGGGGCATGTGTCACAATAGTACACAGTTTGTCGTCTTTTGCCGGACTTTCGTTGGGAACAAACTTTGCAATTGGATTGCATTTTGTGATTGGTTCTTTTTGTACCTTTTTTTTAAAGAAGCGAATTGAAAGAAGCGTTGCGACGTCTATCAGCGTTCTATTATTCTCAAGGCATAATGCACGCATTGAAATTCGTTTGTGTTTTTGAGATAAGACATCTTTATAGCTATGTAGACACCTCATAAAATGATCTACAAAAGGCCAGGTAGACTTGTCAAGCGATATTCGTTAGGCCAAACACAAATGAACACCGTTACCACTCAATTTACCGCATCGATGCGAGTGGTGCCTGAGAGGCACCGGTCGAGTTGGCGCAGCACATGCCGTGGTGCCTGAGAGGCACCGCTAAAGCGCAAAGAGTTAAATACGACCGAAAAGGGTTAAAGCTCTATAACAAAAATTCCATTGACAGAAAATTTGGATCTCTATTCAACAATGAGAAAATCTTTTAACTCGCGGTACCTTTGTATTGCCGCCCACGACATTATTCTATTACGACGGAAAGACTGCTTCCTGCAACTCTGGTATGCTTTGTCTGCTTCCGGGTAGGCAGACGACAGGGATGATATTAAAGATGAAAATAGCGCGTTCTGCCGTCGCTTTTCTTAAGATAGATCGTGTCGCAGTAAATAGATTATCATCGCGCCGTCCTTAGCGGCCGATTACTCATTGTCGAGCGACGCTCGTCCGGGCATAGGTCCGTGCAACAATCGATAATAATAAATTACTTAGCGAGAAACGTGTCGACGGGTGGTGGCGTTGGGCTCCCGCGTTGTGGTAGTGACAAAGTGAAAATTGATTCGACGGCAAAGTGGTTGTTAATGTACCGTTCCGACGTGCCAGACGTTGACACGCAATGCTAATTCAAACCGGATCGCCTTCGCACCTGCCGCGCATGCCCGCGTAATGACGCTCGCCAACTGAAATTGCTGCCAAGTACCGCATTAGAATTACAGCGTTATGCAAATCTTTCGCGCGGATCTCGTTCTGCCGGAGCCCCGCGTTTGAGATACGTTAAAATGCGATTGCGATCACGGATGAATGGACTGTTATCGGAGACACCGACTGTTTTGCTCAGGGCACGTATAGTTTTTACGATGAAGAGGCCCACAAAATAATGAAGGATCATCATTAGAATTAAACCGTAAACCAATATACGACTGATGCTCGGAGTATTAACGCCTTGACGTTTGAGAATGAGGAAAACAGCCAATGCAAAGTAGTGCAGAGTATGATTCTGAGGTTGTGTGAATGTAAATATATGGGAGAAAATGGATGGCTAGCGGAAGAGTGGCTGTGTTCTTCGATTATTAACAGTTATCCAACCGAATGGGCAGCGCTTTTTCGATAACAACGCGTTTCCTTTTGTTGTGTTTACTTTTTCGCGTACTATTTAGTCTTGTACTGGAATTATGGTCAAATCGTCAAACCTTTTATGCTTTTCTAAAATATAATTTTCAGTGAAAATTGTCACATAAATTCAATTAAAATCAATGAGAAACGTTATCACGTTAACTATAAACGTAGAAATATTACATTAGTAATAGAAATTTCAATACAATTATAAAAATGAAGACAAAAATTTTTTTAAACATTTTGAGTTAATATTTGGTGCTTTTATTGCCCGAATCAACTACAAACGTGATTACTTCCAAAGATAGAAATGTATAAGTTGCCATTCGGTCCGAAGCTACTTATTCCAGTTCACAAACTGACTTATTGCGACATGTCACCTACAACATGTCTTTGAGACACGTCGCAATGAATAAACATCTATGCCACGAGCCGCCACATATTTTGCGTAATTGCCTCGCAATTGCGCTCCCCGCCCCATTAATCACAGATCCGTTGAAACTTCGCACTACGGCTCGATTAAGATATCAAAGTGCAAAGCGATCTCTGTTCGAACCGCAGCCAAACCGTTTGGCGAACGAAATTCAATATAATTATAAAAAGTAAAATAAGATTAAAAAACATTTTCTGTTAATATTTGGTGCTTTTCTAGTATTGTTACCATCTTCTCACCCAATTTTAATGTATAATTGTAATCTTTTATTATCCAAATCAACTACAAACGTCATTACTTCCAAAGGTACAAAGGTATAAGTTACCATTCGGTCTGAAGCTACTTATTCCAGCTCACAAACTGACTTATTGCGACATGTCACCTACAACATGTCTTTGAGACACGTCGCAATGAATAAACATCTATGCCACGAGCCGCCACATATTTTGCGTAATTGCCTCGCAATTGCGCTCCCCGCCCCATTAATCACAGATCCGTTGAAACTTCGCACTACGGCTCGATTAAGATATCAAAGTGCAAAGCGATCTCTGTTCGAACCGTTTGGCGAACGAAATTCAATATAATTATAAAAAGTAAAAAAGGATTAAAAAAACATTCTGTGTTAACATTTGGTGCTTTTCTTGTATTGTTACCATCTTCCCACCAAATTTTAACGTACAATTGTAATCTTTTATTGCTCGAATCATTTACTAACGTCATTACTTCCAAAGATGGAAAGGTATAAGTTACCATTCCGTCTGAAGCTACTTATTCCAGTTCACAAACTGACTTATTGCGACATGTCACCCACAACATGTCTTTGAGACACGTCGCAATGAATAAACATCTATGCCACGAGCCGCCACATATTTTGCGTAATTGCCTCGCAATTGCGCTCCCCGCCCCATTAATCACAGATCCGTTGAAACTTCGCACTACGGCTCGATTAAGATATCAAAGTGCAAAGCGATCTCTGTTCGAACCATTTGGCGAACGAAATTCAATATAATTATAAAAAGTAAAAAAGGATTAAAAAAACATTCTGTGTTAATATTTGGTGCTTTTCTAGTATTGTTACCATCTTCTCACCCAATTTTAATGTACAATTGTAATCTTTTATTATCCAAATCAACTACAAACGTCATTACTTCCAAAGGTACAAAGGTATAAGTTACCATTCCGTCTGAAGCTACTTATTCCAGTTCACAAACTGACTTATTGCGACATGTCACCTACAACATGTCTTTGAGACACGTCGCTAATGAATAAACATCTATGCCACGAGCCGCCACATATTTTGCGTAATTGCCTCGCAATTGCGCTCCCCGCCCCATTAATCACAGATCCGTTGAAACTTCGCACTACGGCTCGATTAAGATATCAAAGTGCAAAGCGATCTCTGTTCGAACCGCAGCCGAACCGTTTGGCGAACGAAATTCAATATAATTATAAAAAGTAAAATAAGATTAAAAAAACATTTTGTGTTAATATTTGGTGCTTTTCTAGTATTGTTACCATCTTCTCACCCAATTTTAATGTACAATTGTAATCTTTTATTATCCAAATCAACTACAAACGTCATTACTTCCAAAGGTACAAAGGTATAAGTTACCATTCGGTCTGAAGCTACTTATTCCAGCTCACAAACTGACTTATTGCGACATGTCACCTACAACATGTCTTTGAGACACGTCGCAATGAATAAACATCTATGCCACGAGCCGCCACATATTTTGCGTAATTGCCTCGCAATTGCGCTCCCCGCCCCATTAATCACAGATCCGTTGAAACTTCGCACTACGGCTCGATTAAGATATCAAAGTGCAAAGCGATCTCTGTTCGAACCGCAGCCGAACTGTTTGGCGAACGAAATTCAATATAATTATAAAAAGTAAAATAAGATTAAAAAACATTTTCTGTTAATATTTCGTGCTTTTCTTGTATTATTACCATCTTCCCACCAAATTTTAATCTACAATTGTATTTTTTATTGTCCGAATCAACTACAAACTACAAACTTCCAAAGATAGAAAGGTATAAGTTACGATTCCGTCTGAAGGTACTTATTCCAGCTCACAAACTGACTTATTGCGACATGTCACCTACAACATGTCTTTGAGACACGTCGCAATGAATAAACATCTATGCCACGAGCCGCCACATATTTTGCGTAATTGCCTCGCAATTGCGTTCCCCGCCCCATTAATCACAGATCCGTTAAAACTTCGCACTACGGCTCGATTAAGATATCAAAGTGCAAAGCGATCTCTGTTCGAACCGCAGCCGAACCGTTTGGCGAACGAAATTCAATATAATTATAAAAAGTAAAATAAGATTAAAAAAACATTTTGTGTTAATATTTGGTGCTTTTCTAGTATTGTTACCATCTTCTCACCCAATTTTAATGTACAATTGTAATCTTTTATTATCCAAATCAACTACAAACGTCATTACTTCCAAAGGTACAAAGGTATAAGTTACCATTCGGTCTGAAGCTACTTATTCCAGCTCACAAACTGACTTATTGCGACATGTCACCTACAACATGTCTTTGAGACACGTCGCAATGAATAAACATCTATGCCACGAGCCGCCACATATTTTGCGTAATTGCCTCGCAATTGCGCTCCCCGCCCCATTAATCACAGATCCGTTGAAACTTCGCACTACGGCTCGATTAAGATATCAAAGTGCAAAGCGATCTCTGTTCGAACCGCAGCCGAACCGTTTGGCGAACGAAATTCAATATAATTATAAAAAGTAAAATAAGATTAAAAAAACATTTTGTGTTAATATTTGGTGCTTTTCTAGTATTGTTACCATCTTCTCACCCAATTTTAATGTACAATTGTAATCTTTTATTGTCCAAATCAACTACAAACGTCATTACTTCCAAAGATACAAAGGTATAAGTTACCATTCGGTCTGAAGCTACTTATTCCAGTTCACAAACTGACTTATTGCGACATGTCACCTACAACATGTCTTTGAGACACGTCGCAATGAATAAACATCTATGCCACGAGTCGCCACATATTTTGCGTAATTGCCTCGCAATTGCGCTCCCCGCCCCATTAATCACAGATCCGTTGAAACTTCGCACTACGGCTCGATTAAGATATCAAAGTGCAAAGCGATCTCTGTTCGAACCGTTTGGCGAACGAAATTCAATATAATTATAAAAAGTAAAAAAGGATTAAAAAAACATTCTGTGTTAACATTTGGTGCTTTTCTTGTATTGTTACCATCTTCCCACCAAATTTTAACGTACAATTGTAATCTTTTATTGCTCGAATCATTTACTAACGTCATTACTTCCAAAGATGGAAAGGTATAAGTTACCATTCCGTCTGAAGCTACTTATTCCAGCTCACAAACTGACTTATTGCGACATGTCACCTACAACATGTCTTTGAGACACGTCGCAATGAATAAACATCTATGCCACGAGCCGCCACATATTTTGCGTAATTGCCTCGCAATTGCGCTCCCCGCCCCATTAATCACAGATCCGTTGAAACTTCGCACTACGGCTCGATTAAGATATCAAAGTGCAAAGCGATCTCTGTTCGAACCGTTTGGCGAACGAAATTCAATATAATTATAAAAAGTAAAAAAGGATTAAAAAAACATTCTGTGTTAACATTTGGTGCTTTTCTTGTATTGTTACCATCTTTCCACCAAATTTTAACGTACAATTGTAATCTTTTATTGCTCGAATCATTTACTAACGTCATTACTTCCAAAGATGGAAAGGTATAAGTTACCATTCGGTCTGAAGCTACTTATTCCAGCTCACAAACTGACTTATTGCGACATGTCACCCACAACATGTCTTTGAGACACGTCGCAATGAATAAACATGTATGCCACGAGCCGCCACATATTTTGCGTAATTGCCTCGCAATTGCGCGCCCCATTAATCACAGATCCGTTGAAACTTCGCACTACGGCTCGATTAAGATATCAAAGTGCAAAGCGATCTCTGTTCGAACCGCAGCCGAGCCGTTTGGCGAACGAAATTCCTGAACACTGAGCGAGAGCCTGGTTCGCGATCGTCGATTGTCACAGGGCGTTCAAACGCGTTGTTTAGCTGACAGTCTGTGCAGCGGCACGTTCGGTTCGCTAAGGGAACGAACAGTATCGATTTATTATGACCTTAATACGAGACTTAGACGCGAAACATACGAGGCTCTTGCCGGGAGAAACGCTGGATTGCGGCCTCTTTGATCTAGCGGAAAGGACAAATGGCGGGGGTGGATGGCAAGGGAGATAGTGAGCAACGCAGAGCCTTTCCTAGAAGGTGAGCCCTTTATCGAGGATCAAAGCATCGGTAACCTTTAACCTGCGCGATTTCGGGAGCACCCATGCTGCTGATATTCAGCCGTTCGACATTACTCAGGGAAGAATTGAGTCTTACGTTTATCCGCACGTGATCCACGACAAAGCGTATGGACTCGCGACGTAAATGTTTGGCGCAATGGAAATTAACCCTTTGATACCCAATACTTCCGGCGAAGATGTTTGCTGGGGACGGAATACTTTTTCACCGGTGTGAACGTTGTTGATTAACACTTTGACTGCCATGCGTATTTTACTACATTAAAACTGCAACTGGATGAAGTACTACAGAATACGATTGAATTGTGCAAAGTGAAAATAATGCGAAGGTATCGGAGACCAAAGAATTGAATCGCTATCTAATATTAATTGCATTTACAAAATTATAAATGCGACCGATTGGGTATTTTTTGAGTTTTTCGTGAGACCCTTTGCGCCGGTCACCGATGACCACCATGCCACAACGTGTTAACACGTTGACTGTCGTGCGTACTTTGCTATATTAAAGCGGCGATGCTATAAAGTACTATAGTCTTTGATTGAATTATGCAAAATGTACATAATGTGCAGGTATTGAAGACTAACGGATCGTATCACTATTCTAATAATAACTGCATGTATAAAATAATTATTGCTACTCATTGCGACTATTTTGGATCTTCAGTAAAATATCTTGCGTCGGTCACCGGTGACCATCACCACAGTCAAAGTGTTAATGTGACGGATAAAGCTTAATAACAAAACAAATATTTGATCTACACGGTTTGTTTTGATCCATTACACGCGCAATTCGATGTTCATAATTTCGAATGCACTATATACAGTACTCTAACAACCAAGCGCTTTGCATGAGGTGTTCAAACTCCCAAGATTTGAAGTAGATAAGAGATTCTGACCGAAGCAGTGAAATTTAGGACAGACGAAGAGTAGAATAGCCGCGTAAGAAATAAAAACCGCGGAAAGTGAGGTGAGTGGAAAGCATGGCAGGTTTACGTAACGTGTGGAAGATCCGAAAAATCGACAAACACATGTGTGCCCTCATGTGTTTGATAACTTTCACCGAACGCATATAACAAAACAAATATTTGATTTACACGGTTTGTTTTGATCCATTATTCGCGTAATTCGATGTTCATAATTTCGAATGCACTATATACAGTAATCTAACATCCAATCGCCTTGCATGAGGTGTTCAAAGTCACAGCATTTGAAGTAGATAAGAGATTCTGACCGAAGCAGTGAAATTTAGGACATGCGAAGAGTAGAATAGCCGCGTAAGAGATAAAAACCGCGGAAAGTGGGGTGAATGGAAAGCATGGCAGGTTTACGTAACGTGTGGAAGATCCGAAAAATCGACAAACACATGTGTGCCCTCATGTGTTTGATAACTTTCACCGAACGCATATAACAAAACAAATATTTGATCTACACGGTTTGTTTTGATCCATTATTCGCGTAATTCGATATTCATAATTTCGAATGCACTATATACAGTAATCTAACACCCAAGCGCTTTGCATGAGGTGTTCAAACTCACAGGATTTGAAGTAGATAAGAGATTCCGACCGAAGCAGTGAAATTTAGGACAGGCGAAGAGTAGAATAGCCGCGTAAGAGATAAAAACCGCGGAAAGTGGGGTGAGTGGAAAGCATGGCAGGTTTACGTAACGTGTGGAAGATCCGAAAAATCGACAAACACATGTGTGCCCTCATGTGTTTGATAACTTTCACCGAACGCATATAACAAAACAAATATTTGATTTACACGGTTTGTTTTGATCCATTACTCGCGTAATTCGATGTTCATAATTTCGAATGCACTATATACAGTAATCTAACATCCAATCGCCTTGCATGAGGTGTTCAAAGTCACAGAATTTGAAGTAGATAAGGGATTCTGACCGAAGCAGTAAAATTTAGGACAGACGAAGAGTAGAATAGCCGCGTAAGAGATAAAAACCGCGGAAAGTGGGGTGAGTGGAAAGCATGGCAGGTTTACGTGACGTGTGGAAGATCGACTGATGCAAGATTTTCTTTCTCTTCCGAGAGAGACCTGTCGATCCCTGGAAAGGGTCTTCAAAGGCGGGACAGGAAGACGTGAAAATGTCGGAAGATGTCGGGCGGTGGGGGTAAAAACGGAAGAGTACCACGCAGGGAGATCAGTTGGGACGTACAAACACGGGAGATCGCGAATCTCTTTGATCCGCGTGGAACTGCGCACGGAAAAGAAGATTTACTAGAAAAGGGGATGGAATCGGAGTAGAAAGTATGTCAGGGAGCGGGAGACGTCGGGGGTAGGGGTAAGGAATGACAGTGGGGAGATGGGAAACGGGAGAAAAAGAACGTCGAAGGAAGAATGGAACCGCCGGAAGAACTTTGATGCATTCACTTCTAAACCTTGCGTGAAGAAAAGCCTCCTTTCTTATCCGGGCTGCGAGGAGTGCCCTGTAAAAATGAGAATGATTACCTTCTACATTTACAGATCGGACGAGGGAATAAAACCGTGCCGACGGTGACTCATGCATGTAATCATACGGATAAGAAACGTTTCTAGCGGCGAATCGTAAAAAAACGAAGGCTCGCAGCTTTTTGCGGAGGAAATATTTCTCCGATTCGTGTTGCAACGCGCGAACCGCCGCCGATCGGACGAATGCGTTGTGACATCGCGAATAGATTGCAATCATGCGATTTAACCAATTGGGACGGCGGAATTTTGTTAATTAAACACGCGCCAAATTACAGCCGCGCTCGCACGTACACACCCAGCCATAAGTTTCGAGCACTCGACAGTTCTTGTGTACAGTTTGCTAACGCTCCACATTCAATTATCCTATGATTACCGCTTTGCTCTTGTATCAAATAGCGTAATTTTGATCATTCCTGACGATATTTGCAGCGACCCGATTACGTACACTCGCGTGAATAATAGAAATTTGTATAAAACCAGTAAGGTCGTATGAACTTTTGATCGGGATGTAAGTTATATATCCACAGGACGTTGTTGCGCAACCGAAAATACGCGACACGTTTGTGTATCGCGAAGCGAAGAGTTGATCGATTGCGTCAACGATCGAGCTATGATTCACTGTTCACTCAGAACATCCGAGTTTGGAGCGTGAGAGCAATTTGTATGTCTTGAGGCTATTTAATTACACGCCCGCTGTTGACAATTACGAATACACGGTTGGACGAGGGCTGATTACATACTCGCCGATGCACTCGATCCGGGACAAGGACTCGCGAGCCAATACCGAGGAAGGAATAAGCGGAATGCGACCAAAAGTTCTAAGCGGATTACCTCGAGTGTTGCTTATCATCAAGATTTCTACATATCGTGCCTTCCGTTTTAATGACATTAGTTCTATTACGGTATGCTATTCCTCGTGGGACACTCGAACTCGTTTACTGTACCTTATAGAAAACACGCACCGGTAAAATAATTTTCGCGCAGTATCTATCCGAGGAATGTTCAATTAAAATTTTTGTACACAACAAAACAGAAATTGCTGAAACAGAACAAAACAGAACTCTTTGCTCCCGATCTAGAAACGTTTTTGACAATTTAATCTAGTCAACGCATACTTCCCTCGTGACTTTGTCGGTAGAAATCCAAGATAGTAAAAACGTCAATTAATTGTCCTATGCCAAAAATGCTCTTGTATATCCAGGAATGCGGAGACGCGTGACCACGCTGCTGTTCGTTAGTATCATTTTCGAATCAATTTTTGTCAGAATGGTGCTAAACGCTTGCATAATGTATTCCGAGAATTGTCTAGGTAAAAAATTAACTAGACTGCAATTTACTTCAAGCATTATTCACGCTATAGACAAGGAATGGTTAGCAAGCAAAAATGCAACAGAAAGACTACCAATAAGTAAAAAGTTTTCTTTAGAAAAATTGCCTGGACGAAACTTGCGACAGTGTGAGGTTTGCAATAAAAAAAATGGAAATGGAATTAACACGTTGACTGCCACGGTGGTCACCGGTGACTGACGCAAAAGATTTTACTAAAAATGCAAAAAATTCGCAATGAAGCCTATTTGCAATCTTGTAAAAGCAATTGATATTGAAACGATGCTTCAATACTTTGGATTCTAGCGACTCTGCGTTACCTTTATTTTGCACGATTTAATTATACTCTGCGGTATTTTATCGCATCGCGGTTCTAACATAGCAAAAGGTACTTGGCAGTCGACGTGTTAAACGATCCAACTTAATTTCCGCTGTATGTAAAACAGGAATTCATGGAATTTGTGCAACAAAACACTCATCTAATAAGTGAGAATAAAAAACATTTTTGTTAGTAAAAATTACTTTCTTTATAATAATTAGAGTTAATTATAACCATTTTTATTAATTACCAAAAAAATAACTACGCATTTCATTCCGCAATTTTAGTATATACATAAGAAAATTTTTTCGCACTCAAACGGTTATTTTGCACGATTTAATTATACTCTGCGGTATTTTATCGCATCGCGGTTCTAACATAGCAAAAGATACTTGGCAGTCAACGTGTTAAACGATCCAACTTAATTTCCGCTGTATGTAAAAAAGGAATTCATGGAATTTGTGCAGCAAAACACTCATCTAATAAGTGAGAATGAAAAACATTTTTGTTAGTAAAAATTACTTTCTTTATAATAATTAGAGTTAATTATAACCATTTTTATTATTTTCCAAAAACGTAACTACGCATTTGATTCCGCAATTTTAGTATATAGATAAGAAAATTTTTTCGCACTCAAACGGTTAATCTTACCGCGTTCTAAGACCCTCATACCGTCACACTATGCCGAAAAAAAGAAGAGAAAAATGAGAAATCATTCGTCGCATGCGCCCGACACGTAACATCGTATTACAATTCCCCCGAGGCAGTGAATCTGCATATCGAAAGGGAAGCAAGACGGTCGAGAGAGAAAACGAGAGTGCGGAGAGAATGGGTCGACGGCGGAGAATAGAAAAGAAGCTCTGGAAAGTAGGAGGGTAGACTCTCGGCAGTGTGCCCGGCTCGCGATCTATCCCTGGCCAAGATCTCGCCGATGGATTCGCATGATTTATCCTCGCGAGCAGTTTGATGCTCTCTCGACTGCCGCCTCACTCGAGATGTGCTTTTTTCTGTCTAACCAGTAAGCAAGCCCGCAGCGCACTATCCGCGGGAGCGAGTATCGATATTCCTGCTCTCTACGGTCCATCGAGAAGCGGCCAATAAGTACTTGTCAGTCGAGATCGATCGTTTCTCCCCTGGAAACGAAGGCCGCGGCAGCGTTACCGATTTCTGCCGCAGCCAGTTCATTCGTTTCGCCTCTTTCCCCGAGCTCCGCCTTGTGTCGGCATGTCGGACGCTTAGCGAGGTGGAACGGAGCCTGCAAAATATTTGGCGTCGGTTCCCGTTCGCGGAATTTTCGTCAAACGTTTCATTATTTTATGATATGCGTCCGCTCCGCTGTGCGAATTACGTCGTGCCGGATTTATTTTTAGCACACGCGCCCGGAAGCCGACAAATTGTGCCGGGGCTTTTCTGCATTTTTCTTTGAAAGGTTTGTCGGCGATTGTGTCAAAAGGGCGATGGGGGTTTGGCGAATGTTGGCAGGCTATTTGTTAACTCGCGAATCCATTGTCCTTCGGCTTAAACGGATCCCGTAAAACGGTGTGAAGCGGAGAAACGAAGCATTGCGTCGTGTTACTGTCGACGTACTTAATGCGCGGGAGGACTGGCCGCATCCCAGAAATGAGATGTACAGGAAGCGAGAGGAAGAGAGAGAATGCTGGAAAATAGTTCGCGTAACACGAAGTGTGCTGTAATTTTGCGGGTTATTGTGCGCACTCCGCATTTTCCTCGCGCGTTTAATGAATTTCGCAATGACGCAACTCGGTGCCCACGGTAGTTTTGGTTATTGCACGGAAAATATGTTAGCGATCCGCCGAAGTGGAGCAAAGGACGCTGCGGCGAAAAACTTCGGTTCTTCCGTAAACTTTAGAATGTCCCCTCAACGAAAGATGTTACCCGGATATTGGTAGCGAACTAATTGCAGAGTGCATTAAAAAAGTTTTTCGTACTATTTTACGTTGATTTGTTGGAACGTTTGTTCTCGTGATTGAATGAATGTGAATTACCGTACACCGCGAGATGATCTACTTTATTTGTTTTAACCCTTTGACTACTGAATACTTCTGGCCGAAGCACCCGCTGAGGACGAAATACTTTTCGCTAGTGTAAATTCTATTGATTCATTATGTGAAGCGCAATTAAGTTCTATTGATAATTCTTCTTTTACGCCAAATTAAAGAATGCAAGAAAATTATTTGATAAAGAACGCATCTGTATTCATCTCGTACATTGATAATTGCGACTGCAATAGGTAAGAAATTAAGTATGCATATATGTGCCCATAGTCGACACCGACAGATTTCGGCGGACGCATATATGCGTCCATAGCAGTCAAAGGGTTAACGCTTCGTGCACTGTCTGATGGTTCCTGAATTCTATTTTGCAGGTACAAGGATAACAGAGCGTACCCTTGGCCAGGTGGCGATAGTCACTTCATTCTGTATCCTGAGAGCGCCAACCAAACGATCTATACGCAAGAGGTGAGGGCCTCAGATGCAGGGCGATATTCCTGTCAGGCGAGAAACGACACCACTACCCTAGAAGGCGACATCACCCTCGCCGTGCTCGGTAAGTTGATTCCACGTTGGACACAATTCGGCGACGCTACCCGAAACATTTTCCCCGATAAAGCTACCACAAAGATGTAACGTCCAGTTTGAGTAATGCGAACTTGTGTCGTTGCAACGTGTGCGAGAACTGTAAGCGCAGCTCCACAATGTAACGTAGATTTCATTATATAAACCCGCGCCAGAAAGTTCGCGGAGGAGAGCTTTTGAAATCGGAGCAAATCTGGCCCGAACGAAAATGATTTACCGTGCGTTGTTCGACGAAATTAACGTTAGTGTGTGCATACGTTCAAAAATTATAAGCGTTTATCTGGAGCGCTACTATGTATGATTAGTAAAGAGCTTGAAACTTTAAGGGGTTATGCCTACTTGGGTTGGTAAAAAAAATCGACTTTTTTTATTGCATTTCTTAATGTACATAATTTTAAGAATATTTCCTCAAAAGTACATAAGAATCGGAGCACACGAAAAAAAAGCATCGACTTTTTTTGACGCGATTATCTCGAAACTGTGTTTTTAAAAACATACGGTTGCGGTGACCACGGTTTCTCAAAAACTACTTCACCGACCGGACTCTAATTTTATATACTTATTTGTCAGTACAATAGGCAGGGCCTGAACGAAGGATTTTGTATTTCGGTAATAAAAAAAAAGTTACAACATAAAAACGACAGTTAGACCACCTCAAAAGGCGGATTTTTTTTCGTAAAATTGCTGCCATTCTTGTAAAAATTAAAAATTTCAAAATCCTTCGTTTCGGCCCTGCCTATTGTAACGACAAATAAGTATATAAAATTAGAGTCCGATCGGTGAAGTAGTTTTTGAGAAATCGTGGTCACCGCAAGTGATGAAAATAAACGGAATATATTTCCTCCATTTTTTAATATTTTCTTATAAAAAAATGTATACAAATACCACTAAATATGTACTTGTTGGTAGTATTTTGCGAATTTTAATTAGTACTCACTAAAACGGCAAAAAAATATCTTGAAAATCATGTCATTTCGCCGATCCCAAGTAGGCATAACCCCTTAACTCCGTCTCTACCTTGTTTGCAAAGACCGTGAAGCAGGCGCAATTTTTCGTGCCGTCCCTCTGCGAACCGCGAATCCGCAAATTTGCAAAGACTGACTGAATGCTCGAGCGTGGGAGCGTCGCCAAAAAGCAGGTCGGAAAATTCGTCCCGCATTCACGTTTGAACGCGCAGCTCGCCGAAAACGAATCGTTATCATACCGCATACAGAGACGTGGGCGTCCGTATAGAAAAATGCGCATCAAACGTTGGGACCGCACACACCGGCGTCATCATCATTTACACGCACGCTCCACATCCGCGCGCGGAATTTAAAACAAAAATAAATAGAAGTCCGGCCGATTGTACGATTCGCTGATCGTAACTCGGCGCGCAGCGTGTGTAGCAGGAAAATCGGCAAAGCGGCTCGATGCAGATCGTCAGAGTCGGCCGTGGGCAAAAACCCAAATTTCATCCCGCCCCTTTAAGCCCCCGGGAATGAAATGCGGGGGCGGGGCCGGGGTGGGCGCACAAAACGGTCGGACCAGTACGAGCGCTCGCGTAAATGACATCGATGACAAAACGATACCCGGCGCCGTCGAGGCTCGCTACGACGACGTTCGAGCAGCAAAATTTCGGGACAAATCCAGCTTTTCCTGTTTTCGTCCCGGAACAAATTCCCAGCGCGCGACTCGCGGATATTACGACACGGCGGAATCCGATTTCGCTTTTGACATTACAATCGCAGATTGCCGCGGCCCGAGCTGCCCTCCGGGGCCGGTGTCATCGATATTCATGCAAAAACGTCCGGACGATTCGTCAGGGTGACGTAAACCAACCGATCGACCGGCGTATGCCCGCTCACCCTCGTTTTTTACCTTCCTACTACGGACGCCCGCGGCCTGAATTCCGTCATTCGTTTCCTTTCTCATTGATCGTTCGTTAAAACGCAACGCCTGATCGCCCTCGCAACAGCTTCCACGCGAACGAACGTCGGAGATACGCAATTTCACGTAATCTCGCTTTCCTTTTCACCACTTCCTCTCTCCCCCTTCGCACACACGCGCGCACTCTCCCTTCGACTTGTCCTTTTCCACCCTATCCGCAAATCAATTCAGCTAAATTCGCCAAATCCAACTGCCGCTACGGTTGCGGGCTGCGAGGCGGTTGTAGTCCAATTTGTGTTATTTCTCGGGGCTCAGGTTATTCCTACGTTGTTTTCCTCGAACTGTTACGTATTTTATGTGCTTTTCACGGCGGACAAAATAAACGCGATACATCGTATAAAGACATAATGCTGCCGAAGAATCCCACGAGATCCTCGTATGTTTACAGTCAGCACAGATAAGTCAGGAGAAGCGGTTAACACGTTGACTGCTACGGTGCTCACCGGTGATCGGTGCAAAAGATTTTACTAAAAATGCAAACATTTTGCAATGAAGCCTATTCGCAATCTTTAAAAGCAATTGATATTGAAACGGTGCTTCGATACTTTGGCTTCTAACAACTTTGCGTTACCTTCATTTTGCACGATTTAATTATGCTCTGCAGTATTTCATCGCATTACATTTCCAAGTGTACCACACCGCATTCTTTAACACATTGACTGTCACGGTGGTCACCGGTGCCCGGTGCAAAAGATTTTACTAAAAATGCAAAAATTTTGCAATGAAGCCTATTTGCAATCTTTAAAAGCAATTGATATTGAAACGGTGCTTCGATACTTTGGATTCTAATAACTTTACGTTACCTTCATTTTGCACGATTTAATTATACTCTGCAGTATTTCAATCGGATTACATTTCCAAGTGTACCACACCGCATTCTTTAACACATTGACTGTCACGGTGGTCACCGGTGACCGGTGCAAAAGATTTTACTAAAAAGGCAAAAATGTCGCAATAAAGCCTATTTGCAATCTTGTAAAAGCAATTGATATTGAAACGGTGCTTCGATACTTTGGCTTCTAATAACTTTGCGTTACCTTCATTTTGCACGATTTAATTATGCTCTGCAGTATTTCATCGCATTACATTTCCAAGTGTACCACACCGCATTCTTTAACACATTGACTGTCACGGTGGTCACCGGTGCCCGGTGCAAAAGATTTGACTAAAAATGCAAAAATTTTGCAATGAAGCCTATTTGCAATCTTTAATAGCAATTGATATTGAAACGGTGCTTCGATACTTTGGATTCTAATAACTTTACGTTACCTTCATTTTGCACGATTTAATTATACTCTGCAGTATTTCAATCGCATTACATTTCCAAGTGTACCACACCGCATTCTTTAACACATTGACTGTCACGGTGGTCACCGGTGCCCGGTGCAAAAGATTTTACTAAAAATGCAAAAATTTTGCAATGAAGCCTATTTGCAATCTTTAAAAGCAATTGATATTGAAACGGTGCTTCGATACTTTGGATTCTAATAACTTTACGTTACCTTCATTTTGCACGATTTAATTATGCTCTGCAGTATTTCATCGCATTACATTTCCAAGTGTACCACACCGCATTCTTTAACACATTGACTGTCACGGTGGTCACCGGTGCCCGGTGCAAAAGATTTTACTAAAAATGCAAACATTTTGCAATGAAACCTATTCGCAATCTTTAAAAGCAATTGATATTGAAACGGTGTTTCGATACTTTGGCTTCTAATAACTTTGCGTTACCTTCATTTTGCACGATTTAATTATACTCTGCAGTATTTCAATCGCATTACATTTCCAAGTGTACCACACCGCATTCTTTAACACATTGACTGTCACGGTGGTCACCGGTGCCCGGTGCAAAAGATTTTACTAAAAATGCAAAAATGTTGCAATGAAGCCTATTTGTAATCTTTAAAAGCAATTGATATTGAAACGGTGCTTCGATACTTTGGATTCTAATAACTTTACGTTACCTTCATTTTGCACGATTTAATTATACTCTGCAGTATTTCAATTGCATTACATTTCCAAGTGTGCCACACCGCATTCTTTAACACATTGACTGTCACGATGTCCGATGCAAAAGATATTACTAAAAATGCAAAAAATTCGCAATGAAGCCTATTTGCAATCTTGTAAAAGCAATTGATATTGAAACGGTGCTTCGATACTTTGGCTTCTAATAACTTTGCGTTACCTTCATTTTGCACAATTTAATTATACTCAGCACTATTTCATTACATCGAGGTTCTAAAATAGCAAAATACGCTTGACAGTCAACGTGTTAATAGAGATGCGAATGCTTATTTATATCAGAGTTAACCGCTCGAGTTAACCAAGAGAAGACCTATATTACTAAACACGCTTTATCGTGCCGAAATCTCTGTTGACGATCTCGTTACCTTCGAAACGATCTCTCGAAACGGAACCGGTCATCTTCCGGGAAAACAGGCTGTCTCGTTTTCGCGCAGGATTGCGCGGAAAGGGTGAGATCCTGAGAAGCCGGCGAACGGAACAGGACGAAACTCGCGGGGGTGGACGGGGACGAGTGCTCTGGCTGTTTCTCACGCTCGTTTTCCACCCTAGGACATTTGCCGCCCACTCTCGTTCCAGCATTTTATTTCTCCTTTATTTTTTACGCCCCCCGAGGCAAGCGGACCAAAGGGGAGAGACGGAGGAGACGCGTTGTTACGCAGCGGATTGCGCACACCCGGTGTATCAAATGACTCGAGAGCGAGTCGCGCATTTTCACGGTGTAACGAGCATTACGGCCGGCGTAACGTAGGTGTAACTGACGCGGGACTTCGTGGAAAAGTGCTCCCACGTGTGGGCTTCCGAGCCTTGCCTCGGAAGCGTCGTGTGTTAGCTTACCGTATGTACAAATGTACGCACGTAGGCATATGTGCGGATGTCTACGTATGTACGAATGTCTACGTATGTGCGAATGTCTACGTACGCACGGGTGTCTACGTATGTGCGGGATGTAAATACTTTAAGTACGCCAAGTACATACTTGCTAAGCACAGGAAGGCTCGGAAGAGTTGCAGTCGTGTGTCGGTCTAGTGCAATATGCATGCGTGTGGGTATGGACGTGTGTGGGGGATGTAAATACTTTAAGTAGCTGGGATACATGCCTACCGTATACACGATATACGTAAAGTACATACGATGGTACGTAGCATATGACTGTATACGCGGTATAAATGCGCATATGCACCGATGTCTATATGTGCATGTGTAATTATGTGCGGCATTATGCATACTTGTGTCATAAACGTTCACTTTGTATTACTTTCGGGGCATACTACACACGCTTCTCGGTAAATGCGAATAGCATGCATGGATATAGCACGTAGGTTAGGTGATACGGTATAGTGTGTCCACGTACAGTGTTTAGATTAGATGGCGTCAGTCCTACTAGGAGTAATCTCAGGCGCTATGGAAACAATTTACTTGATCCTTATCATTTTTTATACGCGTTTAGTGTAACCTTTATTAACCCTTAGGGCTCCGGCACATTTTCGCAGCGGAACGAGTGAAACGGAGTTTTATTTTAAGTGAGAAGAATTACATCTGCTTGTGAATGTTTTTAATTATATTTATTTTATACACATGCAGTTTCTTCTTGCAAATGGAAGATCAATTTTAAATTTTGTAATTCACCATGATATGATATCTTTGGAAACAATCTCTCATGTGCACCATGGGTTTATTTGGGCAAGTGTCACAGTAATCACTTGTTTGACGTCTGCCATCCTTTTGTTTCCTTGTAGAAGACACAACACAGTCCCTCTTTTATTTAGTATAATTTCGGAACCACTATTTGAAGTGTCAGAATTATAACCAACATTGTCTTTCGCAATATCATTTAACACTTGAAAGTCAAACACGTCTTCACTACCACTCAACTCTAAATTCTCATCATAATAATTACTTTTCTCCATGTTGCTAACTATAAAAAAGGTCAAAAAATGGTTTAATCGTAACAGCACAGAGACTGATCACGTTTCAACTACAGTTTTCAATTGCCAACGCCGACGATACCGCAGCATTTTAACCCTTTGCACTCCTATGTCGAGTGTGACTCGACATCAGTTTTTATGGCAGGAGCTCCTTTGTCGAGCTCCACTCGGCATTTTTTCATGTCTAAATAAATAGATATCGTGCACAGGTTATCGACGCTCTCGCAATGTCACTAGAAGGGTTAGACATTCAGGTAATCAAAGAGAAATAAAAGAACTGGATGTGATCACAGATTATAATAAAAATATAGATGGTGTCGATGTGGCGAACCAATACGCGACATCTTACTGTTTTTTACGTCGAGCACTCAAGTGGTGGAGGGAATATTTCTTTTGGGGATTAGAAATCTCCATGGTAAATGCGTATATTTTATACAAAGAAAAAACAAAAAACCAAGGAACAGAACCTATAGCCCACAAAAAATTTCGCGAAAAGATTTTGTCAATGCTAATTCGTGATTGTCGTCATCCAAATATGACATTGGGGAGGCCTGGAACACATGATAAACACGATCACTTAGATGGAAAGCCTCATTTAATCTTCCTACATCCCGAAGGAAAACACAAAGATTGTGCAGTTTACTCAAATAGAAAAACATCTGGAGGAAAAAGAGAAACCACCTATTTTTGTGAAACGTGTGAAAGAAAATCAGGGTTACATCTTGGAAGTTCTTTCAAAAGATATCATACCCTTGAAAATTTCAATATACGACAATACTGTAAATAAAATTGGTATTTAAGTGAATTTGTTTCTTCCTTTATTTATTTAAATTGCTTTATATTTTTAGTTAAAGTAAATTTCAAATAAAACACTTAAAAGCGTTGGGAGCTGCTGGTAACGAAATTGAAATAAAATTCGGAGTGTAAAGGGTTAAGCGCAATCATGTTAAAAACATTCGGCTCCGCAGCGGAACCTACGGAGCGCTAAGGGTTAAAATTACAATACAGTTCTACCCGTCTTTCAAATTATATAACCGCGCAATGAAATTTTATCAAGAATGAATTGTTTATCTCCCCTCCCATGCGAATATTCATACGTTCGACACAAGTTACCAAAAAAAATTTGAGAAGTTCCAAAAAGTATAAGAGGCGAATTTTCGGGCTAAACGTTTTACCTTTTTCGCTGAACGCTAAAACGGTTCGTTCGTTGGTGGACACACGGCTTGCCCATACCTTGCCAGTCGGGAACACTCTATACACGCCTACGGGATGAATTCCATGGATGCATACCGCTGAATGCGAGGCAGATCATCCGTACAGCAAGCCGATAATTCGCCCTAAACGAGGACTGCCAATAGCCGTACTTTGCCAGCCGCAGAAATGTCGATTAAAAAGAGAAAATCCCTATGGGGGAATGTATCACTGATACCGACGATCGATCGAGACCGCAAATTAATGATCTTGCCAGGGGGTGCTCCGAGACGCAATATGTTTGTGCGTCAACGAGGAATAATTTGTCGAAAGAATTCACGTGCGATAATCATGATCGGTGCGTGTTAACCCCTTAACGCCTGAATTTTTTTCTGATGAAAAAATAATTACATAGTATATATCCTGTTATTATGCACATTTAAATCCGTCAACAATTTTTATTTGTGTACTGTGCTTGTGCACTAGTATATATTGGTAGTAGGAGTGTATCCTATTCGCTACAACCGACACTTTTATGAAATTCTCAATTTTAAACCCATATGCGACATGCGAAGCAGTATGTCGCGAATTATCCTCATTCGTCGTTAAGGGGTTAAACGTACCTGCATTCGGACGGATTAGACGAAATCATTTGGAATAGTTATATTACGAACGAGGGGCTGCCTTTATATAATATAACTATTATCTGTATCCATTACCACATTTCATAGTTCCGCCGTTCGTTACGTTTTACGGGGCATGTATGCAAAAATCCGTAGTGGAATCAAAGCAATAACTTGCAAACGACGATGGGAGTTTGCTGTTACTTAAAAAAATTTTAACGAGAGACGTATTTATGCGAGAATCGCTTTAAGACCCCGTAAAAAATTCTCCGATGCGTAGTGAAGTACTTATGCGAGTAACTATGTTCGACCGTCCCTGAAACTTGCTTGTTATCAAAGTCTGCGGCCTTATTAATAATTCGATGTCGACGGGGAATACTTGTAACGTTTTCATATTATAAAACTTTCGCGCTCGGCTTATAACGATTCGGTATTTTACCGTCCGCACGAATAATTGCTTCGCTATTTGCAATGAGGAGAAAATGCAGTTTCTCATATTTCGCTCTACCTGGACAACATGTATTTCATTGCTGTGTTTCGTCAATATGCATTTCATTGTTGCGTACAGCACTGCTCTACCTGAAAGGTTAAGCTAGACTTTAAAAATCGCGGAAAAATTCTCCTCGGATGAATGCGACATGATCATTCGACTGGCTCAAACGTGCTTCCTCATGCGGGATCAAAGTTCGACGATGCATATAATACGCCATACATGATATTATTTTACCGCGCGCACGATGTTAGATAACGTATAGGTTAGCTATCATCGTGCTTTCTCTCATTAACCCCTAACCTGAACGACATTTGCCTCGCTAAACAAATATGCAATTACGTATCGTGTCATCTAAAATTTATATACTGTTCCGGGCTCGGTCTACTATCCATAATATATGGGATAACTATCGCAAACTTGAAGATAAAGTACTTTATATTTTATGAATGGGATACCACGAATAATAAGATAAATTTACTAGACACTGTGCTGTACCATTTACAATTATCCGAACAATAATATTTTCTGTATTTCTTGCGTGTCGACGATAATAATTTAGGTAAATAATACTTAATGATTATTTCCAAATACGCCATTAATTTCCCAAGAATTAATTCTTAAGAAATAATTCACAATTACGGCACATTTCGATGCGACAAATATGTTTCACAATGTATATAAACTTCCTTGTTCTCGGATTCTCAAATATATATACTGTATGCATATTACGGAAAATACAACTTAGGCTCGTTCCCTGCTATACGAAGTTAGGTACACGTAAGCGTTTGTATAGGTATAACGATCGCGCGGACGTGGGTTGCTTCCGAATAACACTAAATCGCAAAGTAAACCAGCTTTCCGCCGGCTATCGACAGGATGCGCGAGGTAGGACATCGGCGCGTCATAACTCGTCGAAGTAAGTGGCGAAACGTATTTGACACCACCGTCAGGGCACTAACTTCGTTCAAATTATAACGTCTCACACCTTACTTTGTTTCCAAGCAACGAAACACTCCGTGAACATTGTGAAAAACGTGTCCCTATTGACTTGCCTTTACTCAGTGACAACTAAAAGCAGTTATCTAGGGATTCGTGTATCAACTGCAGTTTGATATGTACGAACATAGTTAAATGAACTAATTATCAACGACCCACTGCCGACATTCGACTAACGTATTCCTTTCGTTATTCGCTGAAATACGCAAAAGCGTCGACAAAGCATATGATCACATGCACCTTCCACCGTGAAATGAACAAACGATCACATGAAAATCGACTGCTAAATAGAAATTGCCGTGCTAACAGTGACCTAATTATCAACAAACTCCTACCGACATTTCACTAACGTATTCCTTTCGGTGTTCTGCTGAAATACGCAAAAGCATCGACAAAGCATACGGTTGCCTCCACCGTGAAATTAACAAACGATCACATCAAAATCGACTGCAAAATAGAAATTGCCGTGCTAACAGTGAACTAATTATCAACGAACTCCTACTGACATTCGACTAACGTATTCCTTTCGCTATTCGCTGAAATACGCAAAAGCATCAACAAAGCATACGGTTGCATGCACCTTCCACCGTGGAATTACCAAACGATCGCATCAAAATCGACTGCAAAATAGAAATTGCCGTGCTAACATTGAACTAATTATCAACAAACTCCTACTGATATCCGACTAACGTATTCATTTCGCTATTCACTGAAATACGCAAAAGCATCGACAAAACATACGGTTGCATGCACCTTCCACGGTGAAATGAACAAACGGTCACATCAAAATTGACTGCTAAATAGAAATTGCCGTGCTAACAATGAACTAATTATCAACAAACTCCTACCGACATTCCACTAACGTATTCCTTTCGTTATTTGCTGAAATACGCAAAAGCATCGACAAAGCATACGGTTGCATGCATCTTCCACCGTGAAATTACCAAACGATCACATCAAAATCGACTGCGAAATAAAAATTGCCATGCTAACAGTGAACTAATTATCAACGACGTACTGCTGACATTCGACTAACGTATTCCTTTTGCTGTTCGTTGAAATACGCAAAAGCATCGACAAAGCATACGATTGCATGCATCTTCCACCATGAAATTAACAAACGATCACATCAAAATCGACTGCTAAATAGAAATTGCCATGCTAACAGTGAACTAATTATCAACGACGTACTGTTGACATTCGACTAACGTATTCCTTTTGCTGGTCGTTGAAATACGCAAAAGCATCAACAAAGCATACGATTGCATGCATCTTCCACCAAGAAATTAACAAACGATCACATCAAAATCGACTGCTAAATAGAAATTGCCGTGTTAACAATGAACTAATTATCAACGAACTTATACCAACATTCCACTAACGGTGTTCGCTGAAATACGCAAAAGCATCGACAAAGCATACGGTTGCATGCACCTTCCACCGTGAAATTAACAAACGATCACATCAAAATCGACTGCTAAATAGAAATTGCCGTGCTAACAGTGAACTAATTATCAACAAACTCCTGCGAGTAACGACATATTATATAACAAATTCGACTAACGTATTCCTTTCGCTATTCGCTGAAATACGGTAAAGCATCAACAAAGCATACGGTCGCATGCACCTTCCGCCGTGAAATTAACAAACGATCACATCAAAATCGTCGTCTAAATAGAAATTGCCGTGCTAACAGTGAACTAATTATCAACAAACTCCTGCGAGTAACGACATATTATATAACATATTAGACTAACGTATTCCTTTCGCTATTCGCTGAAATAAGCAAAAGCATCGACAAAACATACGGCCGCATGCACCTTCCACCGTGAAATTAACAAACGATCGCATCAAAATCGACTGCTAAATAGAAATGCCGTACTAACAGTGAACTAATTATCAACGACCTCCTGCGAGTAGCGACATATTGTATAATATATTCGACTAACGTATTCCTTTCGCTATTTGCTAAAATACGCAAAAGCATCGACAAAGCATACGGTTGCATGCATCTTCCGCCGTGAAATTACCAAACGATCACATCAAAATCGTCTGCTAAATAGAAATTGCCGTGCTAACAGCTAACGTTCATAACACCACAAAACATAACGACGTGGATCCTAAACGCTCGACAGTGTAGATGCTCCCCGTTTCTAAATGAAGCAGTAGATCACGCGTCAACCAAACAGCGGCTCCCCGCGAGGTAATAAATAGCGAAACAAAAGGTCGAAAGCACGGGCCCCGTTTGTGCCGGCGAAATGTTACGAGAGTGAGAGTGGCGAATGATGCAAGTGGAGGAATAGGTACAAAGAGAGGGCTAGATAGCGTGCAGGGGGAGCAGGAGAGGGCGTAGGTAGCTTTACCGAGAATCGTTAATCGAATTCACTTCGTGGAACGAGAGACGGCTCTTGCTTTGTCGGAGGTTGCTACAACGAGCGGTTATCAGGCCGAAGCACACGTTACGACTGTGATAACTTGCCGACCGGGCCCCTGGGTCATTTCGCTTTCGAGAACCCGCGTGCGGAGGAGTTTCCGCAAATTCGCGAGTGAAGACGTTGCCGTTGAAGGATCCCTGTAAACGGACAGATTGCCCGTGACTGCGTGATGCAACGTTGTACGACGCATCGCTGCTTCGTATAAATGGCAGTGTTCGTGAAACGTGACGAAGACATCGCGTAGTCGACGGCGGTCAATTACGCGGTAAACGGAATTTTCACGCGAATGCTACTTTGCACGAACTCAACTTCACCGAACGGAAAATAATGCCGCGGGTGCTTCGGGCTACGTTTTTCTACGCAGGTCGCTTCGGTCTCTTGGGCGACGAAGTACGCGTGCGTTTAGCTTAGATCATTATCCGCGCGAATTCCTGGTATTCGAATATTCTATTCGGGGAATGATTGTTCGCGATTACGAACAAATTATTCTACTGGCTTTTTTTTTAATAGTTCACTCGAATAGCAATGCGGATAACGCCCAACTGTGTGATGGTATAACTGCCTTTGTTTAGTACGTAGCTAAATACTCTGGTATTTTTGTTCAGTGCAAAATGCTAAAGCAAATGCTTCGAACAGCAAATAAATTCTTATTCAACCGAACATTTCGTCGTGCGCACTAAATGCAATTTTACGCAAAAACTTTCCGCTCGTTATTATGTCGGATGTATTACACTCGTGTTTGTTGTTTGGATAAAATTGTCGTCCTGAATACGAACGCAAATATATAATAGCAATGCGGATAGCGCCCAACTATGTGATGGTGTAACTGCCTTTGCCTACGTGGCCAGATACTTGGGTTCAGTGCAAAATGCTAAAGCAAATGCTTTGAATAGCAAATAAATTCTTATTCAACCGAACATTTCTTCGTGCGCACTAAATGCAATTTTACGCAAAAACTTTCCACTCGTTATTACGTCGGATGTATTACGCTCGTGTTTGTTGTTTGGATAAAATTGTCGTCCTGAATACGAACGCAAATATATAATAGCAATGCGGATAACGCCCAATTGTGTGATGGTGTAACTGCCTTTGCCTACGTGGCCAGATACTTGGGTTCAGTGCAAAATGCTAAAGCAAATGCTTCGAATAGCAAATAAATACTTATTCAACCGAACATTTCGTCGTGCGCACTAAATGCAATTTTACGCAAAAACTTTCCGCTCGTTATTATGTCGGATGTATTACACTCGTGTTTGTTGTTTGAATAAAATTGTCGTCCTGAATACGAACGCAAATATATAATAGCAATGCGGATAACGCCCAATTGTGTGATGGTGTAACTGCCTTTGCCTACGTGGCCAGATACTTGGGTCCAGTGCAGAATGCTAAAGCAAATGCTTCGAATAACAAATAAATTCTTATTCAACCGCACATTTCTTCGTGCGCACTAAATGCAATTATACGCAAAAACTTTCCGCTCGTTATTATATCGGATGTATTACACTCGTGTTTGTTGTTTGGATAAAATTGTCGTCCTGAATACGAACGCAAATATATAATAGATATTCGCATAACGCCCAATTGTGTGATGTTATAACTGCCTTTGCCTACTACGTGGCCAGATACTTGGGTACTGTTGTTCAAAATGCCAGCGTAAATGCTTTGAATAACAAATAAATTCTTATTCAACGGAACATTTCTTCGTGCGCACTAAATGCAATTTTACGCACAAACTTTCCACTCGTTATTATGTCAAATGTATTACACTCCTGTTTGTTGTTTGGATAAAATTGTCGTCCTGAATACGAACGCAAATATATAATAGCTATGCGCATAACGTCCAATTGTGTGATGTTATAACTGCCTTTGCCCACTACGTGGCCAGATACTTGGGTACTTTTGTTCAGTGCAAAATGCCAACGCAAATGCTTCGAATAACAAATAAATTCTTATTCAACCGCACATTTCTTCGTGCGCACTAAATGCAATTGTACGCAAAAACTTTCCACTCGTTATTATGTCAAATGTATTACACTCCTGTTTGTTGTTTGGATAAAATTGTCGTCCTGAATACGAACGCAAATATATAATAGCTATGCGCATAACGCCCAATTGTGTGATGCTATAACTGCCTTTGCCTACGTGGCCAGATAGTTGGGTACTTTTGTTCAGTGCAAAATGCAAACGCAAATGCTTCGAATAACAAATACTTATTCAACCGAATATTTCTTCGTTCGCACTAAATGCAATTTTACGCAAAAACTTTCCACTCGTTATTATGTCGGATGTATTACACTCGTGTTTGGATGAAATCATCGTCCTGAATACGAACGCAAATATACTTGGCACAGTTTAAAATGTACAATATGTATAGAGTAATTTGTTGCGTGATCACTTGGCAACGTGTAAAGACAGTGTGACGCAGTTATTCCTCGAGCTGCATTATCGTAAATGCTAAATGGGAAACGGTCTTTGTCAGGTTTTGTAGGAATTTGTCGTTCGGAGCTCGTTGAAGTGTGTACATACCGCTCGACAATGCACGTTCGCGTTTGTGTGCAGATAACTCACCGCAGAGTCGAGCATCAAACGTACGATGCCGCTCCATTTTCGTGGAATTTCGATTAGATACCGGTCGCGCAGGAATTTTCATGAGGTACGCGGCGTGGGCGAAACGACATGGAAAAATTTCGGGGGAACACCTAGGAAGTTCTTAATTACTTCGCTGATTGGAATATCGATCTTCGTTGTGAAGCGATAATCGACTCCGTAGCGAACATACGAAAAGTTTAGATATCGGCGGTTACGGCTCAGTGAATCAGCAAATAAAAATTTCAGAATTGCTTTTGCATCGGTAGCCGACCGTTAATACTCTATCTGAAATTTGTTATGACAATTTGACAGATTTGCGGTGAACGCTAAACTCGGATATAATTTGGTAGCGGCCTATCTTAACGTCCTTATTTTAAGTTAAAGGAGCGTGGCGGTTATTTTGCTGTTTTTTCATTGTGGAAACATTCTGTTTCGTTGATATTACTAACGCGTTACCGCTAATTACCATTGAACAACGAAAGATACGGTTTAAACACTTGCACATAACGACAGCGTCGCGACTTACACGCGTATCGCTTTTGCACGCGATAATTTGCTGTGAAAACAGAGGCGGGCGTCTCACTACTTTCGCGGAAATTCGATTAGTCGCCTTCTCGGGAATGTAAATATTCCGTCAATTTGCTGCAGCGGTGCTGTGAAAAAAATAAGATCAGAAAAAAGCGCCACGCTGCTCCGATAGTCGCTTTATTAACCGACAGATACGCTTACGCCCTGTTGACTGATAATTCAACCCGACGCCGAAGTGCGCGGTATTATTAATCGAAGAGACTTTCTGAGAACTGACATTTGTCAGCCTACCGCGTTACGCCGTCGTTGATAATGTGCTCGTATGTATGCGCGACTGGCAGAAGTCTCATTGGTACTTCTACGACCTCTAATGACGCATCCTCGTTTTTGTGTAGTTGAATGAACTTGGAGGAACGTCTGGCAACAGAAAAACAAGAGTGAAGGAATAAATTTGACCCGCTTTCACGCGACTAAATATAGGAAATATGACCTTTAAGCCAGCTGTAAATCGAATGACTTAAAAACGTAGCAATAGTCGTAAAGATATATAACGTATATAAGTCAAGATATATAACGCTACACAGATTGCGACTAAATAACATACTCTTAACACTTTGACTGCCACGGTGGTCACTGCTGACCGACGCAAGAGATTTGACTGAAGATCCAAAATATTCGCAATATGTAGCAATTATTATTTTATAAATGCAGTTGTTGTTAGAATAGTGATGCGATCCTTTGGTCTCCAATACGTGCATATTATTTATATTTTGCATAATTCAATCAAACGCTCTAGTATTTTATAGCATCGCCGTTGTAATACAGTAAAATACTCTCGGCAGTCAAAGTGTTAAATACTACTATTGACACTACCAAGTACAGGGTTAACGAAATTTAAAAAACCTAGCAAAACTTGACAAGCAAAAATGTTCATGCACTGCACATCGGAAGCACTTCACACGTGCGTGCACATTTAAAAATGTGAAATTGCGGTATAAGCGAGGAGGAGCTAGAACTCCAGTGTTGCACAAGTACGCTTAATGGCTACAAGAACGATAACTCTCCACGTCCAATTACGGAATGTTATAGAGAAAACCACTCTCGGTTAAAAAAAAAAAGGCGAGCGCGCGAGACTTTCCCCGACAGAATTTTTCCGACACCCGCGACTTATATTCTCGTCCGTAGCCGCGAAGAAAGTTGGCCGATTGATTGAAGCTGCCGACGCCTGTGGACAACCGCTCGCATGTTTCTTGGTAATCGCGGCTTGTCAGTCACACGGCGGATAATCATGTTCCAGGTATTATATAATTACTTCATTAGTTACTTAGCGCCCGTTCTATCTGCAGATGGATATACGCCGTACGCATACTCCCGTTGCTCATACATCGAATCCCTGGAGTAATTTCCAGGTTGCGTACGTAATCTGCACCGATGGACCGGCCAATCTTTTCTTCCGCTCTGTGTCCTATACGTGGGCAGTCCGATAAGTACTTAGCCTACAAAAAAAAAAAAAAACGAAAATTGTGGAAAATTTATTTATTTTTCAACATAATCTCCTTTTAACTCGATACACTTGATCCAGCGATGCTCCAACTTCTTCAACCCATCTGAAAAATACGTTTTCTGGAGATCTGTAAAGTAGGCCTCCGTGGCGGCGATAATCTCCTCATTCGACTCAAATTTCTGCCCAGCGAGTGACTTTTTCAAGTTTGGGAACAAAAAGAAGTCACACGGGGCCAAATCTGGACAATACGGTGGATGGGGCAGCTGTTCGTAGCCTAATTCAACGAATTTGGCTGTAGCTTGGGCAGAGGTGTGAGCCGGTGCGTTATCGTGGTGAAAGAGCACTTTTTTCTTCGTCAAATGGGGCCGTTTTTTCCTTAATTCGGCGTCGAATCAGTTCAATAATTCGGCATAGTACAGCCCTGTGACTGTTTTGCCCTTCTCCGGGTAGTCTATGTAGATGACATCTTGTGAATCCCAGAAAACGGTGGCCATCACGTTTCCGGTCGATAGGACAATCTTCGCCTTCTTCAGAGCACATTCGCCGGGCGCAGTCCACTGTTTCGACCATTCCTTGGTCTTTGGTGTATACCAGTGGATCCACGTTTCGTCGACAGTCATAAAACGACGTAGAAACTCCTTCGGATTGCGCTTAACCCTTTGCGGTCGGTGCCGCCACTGTGGCGGCATCTCAAAACTGTCGTAGAAGTCGGTGTCGCCGCTGTGGCGGCATGATTACGTCTCAAAAGAGCAATCCAGAAAAACTGAGATTAACAGAATGCTTTTAAATGTAGATATATCCACCTTAAATTGCTTAGGGAACAATGGCTCCGAAAAGCTAAATTCGCGCCGACTTGTTGGTAGTCCCAGTCGAAAAATCTGCCGACCGCAAAGGGTTAAACAATGTCAAACACTGCTCTGACGGTCTCACGGATGCGCTTGTTATCCGGAGTGAGCAAACGCGGCACCCATCGAGCAGAAACCTTTCTCATACTCAATATTTCATGCAGGATATGCCCAGATTTCATCGCTGGATCAAGTGTATCGAGTTAAAAGGAGACTATGTTGAAAAATAAATCGTCAATTTTCCAAAATTTTCGTTTTTCTCTTGTAGGCTAAGTACTTATCGGACTGCCCACGTACATCGAATCCCTGGAATAATTTCCAGGTTGCGTACGTAATCTGCACCGATGGACCGGCCAACCTTTTCTTCCGCTCTGTGTCCTGTACTTCCTCCCATATCAGTTATTCTCTCGCTTTCTCCCCGTCCCTTCCTCCCTCGCGCCTTCTTTCTCCACTCGACCATTTCTCTCTTTGAACGTGCTTATCGGTCAGCCGATAGTCGTATTCACGAAAACGGCTTTGTGGGAGTGCGAAATGAACGGCGGGACTCGGCGAGCGTTTATCAGATGAATGTCACGAAGGCGTGATACCTCGTCGCTAAAGCGAGTGTCAAACGTATCGGGCGGGCCGGAATTTCAATTAAATACGCCCACGGTGCTTCCCGCAGTGCGCCCGCTGCTCCTCTTTGTCTCGCGCGGACGATATATGACGCGCATCCGTCCGCTTTCTTGGCCAAACAAAAGTGGGTGCATTCTTGACGAGTTCGCGCGCTTAATCAAGCGCCGTGCGATGACTCGATAATTCACTACGCGTCACGTGTGAAACTGCTGTTCCAGTTAAGGTAAGCGTGCGACTGTCGATCATTTCCGGGACGCAGGCTGAGACCGAAAGCTGTCGGGTCTTTAACACGTTGACCGCCATGGTGGTCACCGGTGACCGGTGCAAAAGATTTTGCTAAAAATGCAACAATTTCGCAATGAAGTCTATTTGCAATCTTTAACACATTGACTGCCAAGCGTATTTTGTTATGATAGAACCGTGATGCGATGAAATACTGCAGAGTATAATTAAATCGTGCAAAATAAAGGTAACGCAGAGTTGCTAGAAGCCAAAGTATTGAAGCACCGTTCCAATATCAATTACTTTTACAAGATTGCAAATAGGCTTCATGGCGAACTTTTTTGCATTTATAGTAAAATCTTTTGCGCCAGTCACCGCATATTTTGTTACATTAGAACGGCGATGCAATGAAATACTACAGAATATAATTAAATCGTGCAAAATTAAGTTAACGCAGAGTTGTTAGAAGCCAAAATACTGAAGTACCATTCCGATATCAATTACTTTTACAAGATTGCAAATAGGCTTCATGGCGAACTTTTTTGCATTTATAGTAAAATATTTTGCGCCGGTCACCGCATATTTTGTTACATTAGAACCGCGATGCAATGAAACACTACAGAATATAATTAAATCGTGCAAAATTAAGGTAACGCAGAGTTGTTAGAAGCCAAAATACTGAAGTACCATTCCGATATCAATTACTTTTACAAGATTGCAAATAGGCTTCATGGCGAACTTTTTTGCATTTATAGTAAAATATTTTGCGCCATTCACCGCATATTTTGTTACATTAGAACCGCGATGCAATGAAATACTACAGAATATAATTAAATCGTGCAAAATTAAGGTAACGCAGAGTTGTTAGAAGCCAAAGTATTGAAGCACCGTTCCGATATCAATTGCTTTTACAAGATTGCAAATAGGCTTCATGGCGAACTTTTTTGCATTTATAGTAAAATCTTTTGCGCCGGTCACCGCATATTTTGTTACATTAGAATCGCGATGCAATGAAATACTACAGAATATAATTAAATCGTGCAAAATTAAGGTAACGCAGAGTTGTTAGAATCCAAAGTATTGAAGCACCGTTCCAATATCAATTACTTTTACAAGATTGCAAATAGGCTTCATGGCGAACTTTTTTGCATTTATAGTAAAATCTTTTGCGCCGGTCACCGCATATTTTGTTACATTAGAACCGCGATGCAATGAAATACTACAGAATATAATTAAATCGTGCAAAATTAAGGTAACGCAGAGTTGTTAGAAGCCAAAATACTGAAGTACCATTCCGATATCAATTACTTTTACAAGATTGCAAATAGACTTCATGGCGAACTTTTTTGCATTTATAGTAAAATCTTTTGCGCCGGTCACCGCATATTTTGTTACATTAGAACCGCGATGCGATGAAATAGTGCAGAGTATGATTAAATCGTGCAAAATTAAGGTAACGCAGAGTTGTTAGAAGCCAAAATACTGAAGTACCATTCCGATATCAATTACTTTTACAAGATTGCAAATAGGCTTCATGGCGAACTTTTTTGCATTTATTGTAAAATCTTTTGCGCCGGTCACCGCATATTTTGTTACATTAGAACCGCGATGCGATGAAATAGTGCAGAGTATGATTAAATCGTGCAAAATGAAGGTACGTAGAGTTGCTAGAAGCCAAAGTATTGAAGCACCGTTCCAATATCAATTGCTTTTACAAGATTGCAAATACGCTTCGTTGCGAATTTCTTGCATTTTTAATCAAACCTTTTGCACCGGTCACCGATGACCACCGTGGCAATCAACGTGTTAAAAGCAATTGATATTGGTGCTCAATACTTTGGCTTTTACGTTACTTCTTACCTTTATTTTGCACGATTTAATCATAATCTGCAGTATTTTATCGCATCGCGGTTCTAACATAGCAAAATACGGTTGGCAGTCAACGTGTTAAATGCACTGAATGGCTATTGACACGGAACATTGTAGTCATGGGAGTTCGAGTCGAAATTACATTTTGCAGTGGGTGCGAAGGAAAACGTTTATGGCGCGCCAGTAGTGACGGATAGTTTACTAAGCGACGAACCATGAGAGAGGTAACGGGATCAATAGGTGCGTCGTCGAAATGGAGAACATGCCCGGCTTGCAAAAACGCGGACTGACCAAACAATGCAAAAGAAAACGGACGAAAGTAATCGTTCTATCGCTTGTCTCTGTTCTCTCAATACTACTCGTGCGTGGGCGGTGGAAAATTTTAGGCGAGTCTAATGACGAAATAAGACCGAGCGAAATTCAACTGGGGGCAGGCAAACGAGAAGCGCTATTCCAAAGGGAACACCACGAGTACCGGGTACCCTATCACCATCAGTTCGCATTATTGTTATTATTATCATTCGCTGTTACAACGGCGACCGCCAGCGACCACCGTTACTACGCTGTTATCATTCCTGTTACCATTATTACTACTGTTATTACTGCGATTGTTACCGGTCCTATTAGCATAAACTCTGATGTCACGATTGCACACGCCCGCGCGCGCACGCTCTTATTGGCCGACACGCTCCCATTCCCTTCCGGTATAACCTTTCGCCGCTTTTCATCCTCCCCGCAATTTAGCCGGCCGGTTAGCGCAATGAAACACGAGATCCACTCCCATTATTAATGCCGTTATTGACAAATATACAAGACGCGTTACATCGGTCACTGGAAACTCGCGCTGCTTGCTTCGGCCGCCTGACAACATATTGTTGCGTACAATGTGTTTCCAATCGAGTTGCGGTGATTTGCGAAAATATTCACGAAGTTGATAATGAGGGTAATACGAAAGGAAGGGTAGTTTCGTGTGGCCAGCTAACAGAATCCCGCATTCGAGGCTGACTTGAAATAATTGATGTGCTGTTCGTCTTCCGGGTCATTTAACACTTTGACTGCCATGGTGGTCACCGGTGAACAGTGCAAAAGATTGTACTAAGAATGCAAAAAATTCGCAATGAAGCCTATTTGCAATCTTGTAAAAACAATTAATATTAGAACCGTGCTTCAATACTTCGGCTTCTAATACCTCTGCGTTATCTTCCTTTTTGCACGATTTAATCATACTCTGCGGTATTTCATCGCATCGGAGTTCTAACATAGCAAAATACGCTTGGCAGTCAACGTGTTAAAGAAAACTAGGAACGCGAGGCAACGTTTCAGTTACTTGAACTCTGCGACTCAAAGACAGTGGACAAGCCCACGTCCCGTTACCAACATCTACTTATTCTGAGGCAAACAAGTTATGATGTTCGCAAACGTCCGCATTGAAAACTTATACCTACCTTTCGAATATCAATAAAATATTGCAATATGAAATTATTCGCACATTCCCACACACTTTCCATGCATCAAGAGCGATCCACCCATAGGTTTGACCATTCTACCGCTCCGTCTCCAATTTCCCTTGCGCACCTGAGCACATGAACAACGCGACCAAAAAAGTCCCATTACGCTGCACGCCTCGTTTATCCTCCCGATGGTACGAGCCTCTTTGTTACTCGATTTACGATATGTTTGACCTTTGAAAGAAAAGAGGCAATCGCCTCTCGCTCTACCTCGCGCCTCTTCTATTCAAGCGCGCCCCTTTTCGTTCAACCCTCCTTCTCGCACGCCGTCGCGAGGATCTCGTAAAGTCTCGAACCGTTTTCTCTTGAGAAGTGGCACTTCAGGGACCGAGGTTTAAAAGGCATCGGAGCGACGTGTTCGCAGTTATTCTCCTTTCTCTTTCTCGCCCTTCGTCCCCTGACTCTGCTCTTCTCCGTCGGACCCCCCTCGTTTTCACCGTCTCTTTTCACGTCTTCGTGTTCGCCGAGTGCAAGAGGCTCGGGTCGGGTAAATACCTCGAGGCATTGTCGGCAGTTCGAAAGGTTGCCTGTTTAATCGCTCATCGAAATTAACCGAACCAGTTTGCGATCGGAACGCCCACGTTCCGCGATTAGTTTTCCGTCGACTGCGCTGAGCTTGCGGTTACTTTTATGCCGGTCTGTCTTTATGTGCGTGCGTCCAGACGCAGGCATGTGACGAAGAAATTGCGGGTAAATTGATATGAGGAGCGGGGTGTGTGGTGGTTTCTGTAAAAGTTCACGCGGTCGTATAAAAACAGGATGAGTAGGTAATAAATCGTCGTGGCGTGCTAACTTATCCTCGGTATCTGCGTTCAATTAACTATGTAAGCGAGGAGCCTGTGCGAGATAAAAGTTTACGTAAGGACTTTTGATAACAATGACATACTCAGGATTTATGGTGACAAACGATATTTGTAATAACATCCGTAATGTCGCTAATTGGAGTATTTGCAACTGTATGAACTTCAAATCTAACCGATGATTCCGTCAATATCTTCATCAGAATAACTTTGCGTAATTACAAGAACCGGAAAAACCGAAATTTAATTTGCCACTGCGCGATTTAATACTGGTCATTATGTAAGTAATTATAATAATGAATAATAATAATAATAATAATATTAATAATAATAATAAAGCGACAGCGGTAATGGTCGTAATGTAATTAACAGCGGCACTCGCGTTTGATAATTATAATAATCGTCGAGCTGACACAAACGATTGCAGAGTGGAGCGTAGCACTTGAATGAAGCGTATATTTAAACGTTCCCGTGTAGAAGAGACGACGTGTTGTTACATTGCCGGTTGTCGATATCTCAGACACGCTCGCATGCTGTCGTGCGCCTCGTATGCATTAAATAAATGCATATGATCCCGCGTCAATGATGCCGCTGACGAGATGCAATTAGCCGGTTGATCTATGGGCTACTGCGTCCTGAGCTTGTTTCTAATCCTGAATATATTTTCAACGTGTGCGATTCCGAGGAACTTGTACTCCGAAAAGAATGTGTAGGAGATTTTACAGATACACGATAACGCTTGGATGAATCGTTATATGTGTAGGATTTTTGATTGGAATGATATATTAAACGGTTCTAATCATAAAAGTAATGGCTATAATATTACTCGCACTGCACTCTGTATTAAACGCTAACAAATGTTCGCTCAAAACTCGCTAAACACATTCGCTGATATTCGCTAAGACGCACACACTGTTACTCTTGGAAGATTTGCAAAGAATCACTTATTTTAATATCGCGCTCAACACTTTTATATTGCTTGGTTTCTATGATAGTAAATTCTTTCGAGAACATTCCTAATAACAAATATAGACACATGCATTCTTTCTCACTCTCTCACTCTCGCTCTCTCTCTCTCTCTCTCTCTCATACACACACTTTCTCATTGCTCGTTCATACAAAATCACACATCCTACATATGTGTAAAATTAATCGACAATATAAAGTGGATTATATGTGCCCATAATTATGAAAGTGGTCTAAGTCATATATTTCTTGTTTCGAGATATTTAATGAATTGCATTTGAATAAATTAAAAAATATTTTTACATTATGCGACATTTTAATTTATAATTTTATTAGTCTTAATTAATGGAAATTCACTATGAATATGAAATCTTGTGTGAATTTTATACGATAATATTATTTTTAAAGATTGAATTGACTTAGACCATTTTCAAAATTAACTGAATGTCCTATAAACGACTTAAAGCAATAAAGAACTTTGAGTTTTATTTGAAACAATAATTTGATTGAAATAATTAGTGAACATTTATTACATTTATTAATTATTTTTAAACAGTAATCCATTTTTATCATTATTTCGAGTATTTAAGATTCTTAAAATGTTCCTGAAAAACTGGAGGGATGTACGGTAGTAAACTCATAATATCTTTATATTTTTCTTCCGATACTGGTCTAATGGTGGTGTATAATGGAAGTAATTTAATATTTCCGTATATTTTTGGTCTTCCTTTTTTAGGTGAAAGATCCAAAACGTGAAATTTAGAATCATCTAAAGATGTTTTATAGAACATTTTATAAGGTTCATTTTTCAAGGATCTCATCCATTGAATTTGTAGCCAAGAGACAGATTCACCCGCGGTATTTTTTACTCTTCTTGTTATTGATTCTTCTAGTAATGAAGTTGTTGTTATTATTAAAATTTTATTGTCATTTATTTTATTATGTAGTTCAGAAACGCGTCAAAGAAGGCCACGTGCCATTTTCAAGTTGTTTATATAATTTATTTAAATTTTTGACTTAGACCACTTTCATAATTAAAACTAAATGAATCCCATATAATGTTGAAATTACAACCACTATCTAATGGTTCATTTTTGACAATTTCGTAAAAATTACATTGAATAAATTTAGTTAAAAATAATGTGGTATGAAATAACTGATAAACTCATTTTTTTTAAATTTTGACTTAGACCACTTTCATAATTATGGGCACATATTAGGGCGGTGACGTGTTTTGGAAAGAAAATTGGTGTAACGGATAACCAGATGTAAGACGTAAAATTGTTCCAATCTCGATAACGGGCGATCTATTATACGCTCCGGGTAACCTTAGAGACGGTGATTAACGGAGTAAGAATAATCTTAATCGTACCGCACGTCGTTCCACTTTGAACTTACAATCGTTCAGCGATTTTCCGTCGACGGAATTTAAAATTGGCGTTATAAAACGGGTCACGATCTTGAAGGGAAGAGTTGAATTTTCGAAATGGTCCCTTTACTGGGCTATTGCTCGTGATAGACTGTTCTTTCTTTTCGATTTTTACCAACACAAGACTAGGTTGCTACGGGTTTTAAGTCGAAATAGACAAATGTGAATTTATAGTAATTCTAGTTGTTGTCGTTAATTATCTTGCTGCTCTATTCGCAAATCATATTTTTAATGCAGAATCGTTTACCTGTTTTCGTCGAGGTTAGCAATCAAAACGAATAGATGTTCGTGGCAAATCGTAAATTTAACTGACATTTGCTTAGCTGGATTTCAAGAATCTATTCAGTTATTAATAAGCCGTCAATAATTTTATTCATTTCTCATAACCGTACATCTCTCGTGGTAAAATACTTTCATAGTCGTTAATTATGAACGCATTACGGCATCCAATCTAATATGTTTATGACACTGTCTAACGTTATGTGTATAATCTACATATGGTGCAATTTACTCATCTACCGTACTATATAGTATTACTAGACGATGTGTACAATTGCGTGCATAGATAGTTGGCTGATTAGTCATGTTTGTCTGTGCGCCTAGCATCAGTATTTACTCAGATGTCTAAATGCACAGGTGTATATACGTTTGTAGACCTATGGATGTATACCGATCTACGCGTGATGTACAGACAACGTATATAAACTGACAAACGGAAATTTGCACGAATGCACATGCCAAGGAAGCATGAGGTGCAGGTTCTCTACATTTTCCGCTCGATTCATAAAACCTACTGGGAAGTATGCCGCTTCAATAATTAATCGACCGACACTGAAAACTCGGTCCACGAAAACGTCCCATCCGATGCAACCTTATATTTATCCAATAGTGATCTTTTATTGCTTTGTCTATCATTTTAATGTCTCAAAAAACTAAAATGAAACCGTTCTAAAACGTGATGACGGTATGATTAACAATGACCCATATGAGCAAGTGCGGTAGTCTCGAACTGTGTGTTTATCATCCCCTTTCAAGGTATCTTTGGCCATAACTGCGAAGCTACTATGAATTTTTCAACGCGGCCCCATCCTTTCTGGATCTCCTAATATCCCCTTTCCTTCTCATAAACGACCGGTCAAATGGTAGACGTTAATTTGCCAGCCCCGACTCTACGGCAATTTCGCTTTTTCCTTCGCCCATTTATAGACATACATCCCAGATGCCATTATTTTTCCAAACGATTCTCAGTCTGGAAGCCGTAATAATAACCTTTTACTTATCGGCGATTCGGACTGCGCTCATGCTCGAAGGTGTAAGATATATATATATATGAGTAGGAAGTGTGCTGTGTGTGTGTGTGTGTGTGCGAGTGGCTGCGACCGGGAGTGTCCTGTTCGAGTGAGAATGTCCGGTATAAAGGTAGCATGGTTTTGTTTGAGGAATGCGTGACGTATGGATGATTGTTGCACGTGTGATCTGCGACGCATTTAGAGTGAGTGATAGAGAATGTCGGTAAGAATGAGAGGATGCGTGTTTTTATGAATAATTGGTTACCGGACTTTTGGGGGGACAGACGAAGGGCGCGTAGCAACGGCCCGCCGAGGAAAAACAACGAACAGTTCGGCCCGAGACCGCAACAGAGTAACGTTAGAATACCTTAGTTATGTTACACTTCTCCGTTGTTCAATAAAAGTTAATACCGCGTATCACAAAGGAATGACGAGAGCCGAAGTTTAAAAACTGTTATTTCACGTGACGGTTGAGGTATTAAGTTCCGCGACGCGCAGCTTGCGTCGGCGTTATCATTCGCGTCGGGTGACCGGGCGCGGAATATCGTCTTGCATACATCATCTCGCACCGGAGCCAAAGTTGCCCCCCGCAATTTACGAAGTCGACCGTTGCAATCAGTGTAAATGTAAACTTTACCCTCGAGGCGTCTATTTATCTTCATTACGCGGGAGTATGAGGGAACGTGGGTGGATACGAAGGGCAGCGCAGTGGAGCTCGCCCGGCGAAGATCGCTGATTTGTTTCAATTTCGCGAAATCTCACCCGCCCTCGAAAATGTACGTTTTGCGCTTATCGCCGAAACTTTGCTAATCGAGACGAATATCGATTTTGCGGAACGGGTCTCGAAGTTAAATTCGGCATCACGACAGGAGGCGGACGCGGGCCAGTTGTGTGGAGAGAAGCGGATAACGTTGGTTGGTTAACCCTTTGCGGACGAGAGGCGACTCTCGGCCGCCACGACGTTTCGTGCAGCAGCACATGTGGTGAGAGAGAAGCTACAATGTTTATGTTAGATTTCGTTACCTCTAACTGATAGAAAGGCAGTATTACACCAGTTACTTTTTAACCAATGAATTACATAAATTAAAATGTCATTTGACGGACAATACTAACTAATAGAAATTAATTGCCGGATGCGATAAAAAAACGACGACTTCCAAAAGGAAAATCAATGGTAATCTATCGTAGAAATAATATTGTGATTTTGGCGTGGAAAGATAAGAAGATCGTCACGCTGTTGACAAATTATTACAATGCAAAAATGAGTAGTGTTGAACGAGTACTTCGGCATGGTGTTCAAACTGTGATTAGAAAACCCAATGCTATCGCGAATTATACCAAATTCATGGGCGGCGATAATTTTTGCAGGGTTACATTTTTGAAAGGTGGAAAATAGAGAAGCTATGAAAGTATAACTTTTTGCAAAAAAAAATGTATATAAGATCATTTTATTGTACCCTGTAAGACACTCGACACATCTGCGAAAATTGCCTCGGTCTGCTATCTTACCCAACCGAAAAAGTCGTCGTCCGCAAAGGGTTAATGCTTTGCACTCGGACATGTTTCTTCACGAAGTAGCGAATAGCGCAATATTTCGTTTAAAATGGTATAGTTTTGAAAAAATACTCTGCTCAAACCATGTTTTGCATACAACTTTGCTGACACATTTATGTTGAAACAAAATTGAAATTTTATAGCCTATTCTTTTCGAACGCGTCATGGTTCATTCACCAATGTGCATTGCGGGTTTATTCAAACACATATCGCAATGATAACTTGTTAACACTATGCCGTCCGGTGGCTCCACATTGATGCCATTCGAAAAGTATCGGTGTCTAAGTATACAACAAAATGTAAATAGATAGATAAAAATGTAATACAAAAAAAATGTGTACTTATTTACATACAGAGGGGCAGCATTAGTAAACAAAAACCTCAAAAAACCGCTGGCGATAAGCGGAGTGATGTAAGACAGTTCTACCGGCGCGACACGAAAAAATTTAGATTAGACGTGCGGACGGCATAGTGTTAAGATCTTTCACTTGTCATTTTTTCTTCCAAGCATATATAATACAATGTTTCTACAATAACTTGCAGTTTATCATTCAGCCTTTTGCAGGAATATATAGAAGGTTGTTCTTGCAGTCGGTAGAATTCTTCTCTCAGTTCATTGACGACGATTTACTAAATATTAAATAGCACACAGATTATTAATTCTATCTCATTGCCTTAACTTGTAAATCCCCGGAAAAATCTTAAGGAAACAAATATTTGAACAAATACTTCCTGTACATACATTTTCCTCAGTAATAACACGAACTATCTTCGTGTCCCCTCAGTGGGGACAGTTGAGTGCAAAGGGCTAAAGTATGTGCACGTACGTTCGATGCGCGCCACTTTTAATCTCTACCAGGAAAGACCATCAAGATCGCGGTATACTTTATCGAGCAACGCGTTCGCGTGGGTGGCTGGTGGTGGCCTGTGTGGGTGTGCAAATGCGAGGGTGGAATACAGGTCACAACTCACTTGGTTGAGATTCAGTACGCGGAATTATGTTACGATTATCGCGGCGTCGCGCTATGCGATAAAGTTCCGTCGCGGAAGGTTCATCGATCGAATCGTAGTGAGTCAAGTGCAATGTCGACAAATGCCGTTGTCCGTGTAAGGAGTACGCGGAATGGGGGAGATATCGTTGGGGCGTTACGCAGAATCGCGCTTGCGTTTATGTAGATGCATTTGTTAACTTTCGAGGGCAGAGGGGATGTCGGCCCATCGCTTTTGAAGAAGCGTAAGCGGCGGAAGCTGTTTGACCGAGTTTAGTCTTTAAACGCGCAGGGTCTACCGGATCTACTGTCAACGTGGTTAACCGAATTTCCTTGGCCACCGCAATTCCCTTGATCGCTGACCCGAACGTTCCTTACATCACTGACTGGTCGAACTTCGTATCGTAAACTTGACAATTAACTGACGCTGACGCCAGCAACGCCGGATATCTTTTCTCTCGTCATAAAACAACGAACCACTCGATCAAAAAACACACGGCAATTTCTAAACACCCTGTCCTCCAAACTATTAACCCATTTGCATCATTTGACGGAATAATCCGCAAACAAAAAACTGACCATTATCACTGGGAGCGGATAAATCCGCACATAATAAATTTTGTTTTCAGCTTATCAGCTATCGTTAAAGAGTCTGCACGATAAAGAAACAATAAAGAATTTTGTGTAAAATATTATTTTTCTCACTTCTCTGGTTGTAAGTTCAAAATAATAAAATAATAAAAAAAATAATAGATAATAGAATTTAACAAAATTAGGTTAGCATAATGAATTACAGTTCGGATTCGGATTCAAGCATAGAAATGCAAATGTCCCATAAGCGAAACGTGCCATTGCTCTAATAGATAGTAGTGAAGATGCATTGTATATGCTCGATAGTATTGAAACTGGAGATTTCTTATGGGAAAAACGAAATTGTATGCCAACATTACGATATTACTGTCGTAAGTGGTGTAAACAAACAAACAAATTTGGATCTAAGGACAGAAATTTTGTGCCTATTACTGAGGGTGATTTGAAAATATATATTGCGCTCTGCATTTTAAAATACGAGCAATATACAATAATTTGAATACCCCTGTAACACTATTTCTAATGACAATAAACACTAAAAGTCTTCCTTGCGCATGCTGGTATCGGCAACGTTTTTAGCTGCGCACGTCGGATTTTTGAGTAAGATAGCGGATTTAGAGCGATAATGCAAATGGGTTAATCCCGCGAAACAATATACAGCCCGAAAAATACCAAATCGAAGCTTACGTCAATTGTACTCTACGCAACTGCATAATAATCCGGCCACTCCCACTGTTGAGAATTCCTCGAAGCAGCTCGCAGACGCAGGGAATCGTCCGGCGTGGAATCGACCACTCATAATGGTGTCTAGCGAACAAACCTTACGACTGAGTGCACATTCACAGCCAGAAAGCGATTTCTCTGCGGGCTGTTCCGCTTCCCTGCCGCGAGGGGAAGCTGTATCGTGTTTTATTAGGTGTATCAGGCACGAGCAACCGCTAGGCAGTGTGGCGGGCTAACGATCGATAGTCTCGAGGGGATGTTAATCAATTACGCACGGCAGCAGGATGTAACGAGGAAGTGCGGCATGTATGTATCGGTGCTCCATGGCGTAAGATGCGCCAGGCGCAGGGAAACCGCGGTGCATGAAGCCATAAGATCCCCGGATACTTTAGAGGCACGGAGGTGCTTAACCTTTTCTACTTTGCGCGGCAACCCTCTCGACGCCCTCGCGGGAACGTGGCAAAGTACTGCCGCCAGCAGCGCTCAACCATTAAAGGATCACGCATTAAAAAGCCCCGCATAGCGTCGAGTGGCTTTATCGCCATTTTCCACGCATGTTCCGAGCGAGCGCAGTCTTTTTACGCCCACGCGCAAGTCTCTGACGTCGCACTGGGACTGAAATAAATGTTTCGTTAATTAACCCCTTAACCCAATACGAACGTGTGTCTGCGCGTTTCCGTTCTTGAACAATCGCTGTGTAATAATGTGAGATGTGGTGCGACTTGTTTATAAGGCGTATTTACGGTTGCGTCTGTAAACGGTGCTCTGCACGGGTGTAATGTGGTGTGGTGTTTTATGGTGGGGTATGAACGTGTGGACGCGGGTGTGGGTTACTTTTTTAAGTTGCGGACTGTGTGTGCATGGAGTGATCTAATTTACGGGTTTAGATAGTTGATTGAAAGAAGTTATGAAAGGAATGAATTTTGAGGTGCTTGAACTGTTCTGCGCTGGTATTTAACACTTTGACCGCCATGTTGGTCATCGGTGACCGGCGCAAGAGGGGTTACCTAAGATCAAAAATATTCGCAATGCGTAGCAATAATTATTTTATAAATGCAGTTATTGTTAGAATAGTAATGCGATCCTCTGGTCTCCAATACCTGCACATTATTTACATTTTGCATAATTCAGTCAAACAGTGTAGTATTTCATAGCATCGCCGTTCTAATATAGTAAAATCCGCACGGCATTTAACGTGTTAACACAAAACATCGGAATGATGATAAAAAATATTCGCAATGCGTAGCAATAATTATTTTATAAATGCAGTTACTGTTAGAATAGTGATGCGATCATTCGGTCTCCAATACCTGCACATTATTTACATTTTGTATAATTCAGTCAAATGCTGTAGTATTTCATAGCATCGCCGTTCTGATACAGCAAAATCCGCTCGGTAGTCAATGTGTTAACACAAAATATCGGAATGTTGATCCAAAATATTCGCAATGCGTAGCAACAATTATTTTATAAATTCATTTATTATTAGAATAGTGATGCGATCCCCTGGTCTCCAATACCTGCACATTATTTACATTTTGCATAATTCAGTCAAATGCTGTAGTATTTCATAGCATCGCCGTTCTGATACAGCAAAATTCGTTCGGTAGTCAACGTGTTAACACAAAATATCGGAATGATGATCCAAAATATTTGCAATGCGTAGCAATAATTATTTTATAAATTCATTTATTGTTAGAATAGTAATGCGATCCTCTGGTCTCCAATACCTGCACAGTATTTACATTTTGCATAATTCAATTAAACGCTTTAGTATTTCATAGCATCGCCGTTTTGATACAGCAAAATCCGCTCGGTAGTCAACGTGTTAACGTTCGTGCGAGATGTCCGGCAGTTAATTCACCATCCAGTGTATTCCAGACACACTAATAAAATAGAAAACCGCCCCATAGAAGTGGGAGCCTGATCTCGCTGACGTGCTGCACTTACAACACGTCATTACTCTTTCCCCTTCCACCCGCCTCTTGTTTCTTTCTCACGCTCTTTTTTTTCTTCCCTCGCGTTTCTCTTTCACATTTCGTTGGCTTAGAACTCGCAGAGGCGAAGGACGACACGCGAGTTTTCGAATTTATGTCTCTTTGTTGTATCCTCGGGCGCTAAGTCTTAATTCTGCATATACGCCCATAGATCCTGACTGTTTGCCTTAGCTACACGATCCTCTCGTGCTGGTAATGCGTTACATCAGTGCCGAACATGCACGGTATGCCATCTGCGTTGTCCTGCCTTGATCCATTAGTCCTGGTTGATAGCTTAACGCGCTAAGGATCGATGACGATATATGCCCTAAGTCCAATTTCGTGCATTGTGGATCAACGACGATGTTAATGTTTATTCGAAATTCATACCTCTGCGCTATATGTTTCATTGTGTAAAGGATTGGATGTTACGTTACATGCAAAATTATGCATGGTAGAATTTACGCGGTTGTAACGAATATGGGTACTACGCAGCATTGTGCTTTGTAAATTTTTATCCGGAGTTTTTAAAACTGAAAATCGGCGTAATTGTATTATGCGTCGGATTCTTTAACTTATAAATTCTTTACTTTATTAATCTGCTTTATTTATGTTCTAGTTAAATTCTTTATCTTAATAACTTTGAACTCTTTAAACTTCAGTGCCACGCAATGCGATCGCGTTATTTAGTTTTCGGGTGGAAAAGTTGCATGGCGTTTGGTTGTGACGTTCAGTTTACAGCGCGCTGGATTTGTTTATAGCGTGTTCCGGCGCGGAACCGCGCTTAGCATTTTTGCAGGTACACTAAAGAAACGCTAATGTAAACCAAGTCATTTTTATGACTCTGAAGCTTAAAATAAATGATATCCTATAGAAGCCCTATCGTGCCCCGTGGCAGTGTTCGACACACGTTTTAAAATGACCCCTGCCCCTAAAATGGTTATGTGCAATCGATGCGTCTCTCGCCCACAGTTTACTCTGTCATAGCAGAACATGAGAAACTCTATACCTTAACACGTTGACTGCCGTGCGTATTTTGCTGTATTAGAGCGGCAATGCTATGAAATACTACAGGGTTTGACTGAATTATGCAAAATGTAAATAATGTGCAGGTATTTGAGACCAAAGGATCGCATCACTATTCTAATAATAACTGCATTTATAAAATACTCACTGCTACCCATTGCGAATACTTTGGATCATCATTCCGATATTTTGTGTTAACACGTTGACTGCCGTGCGTATTTTGCTGTATTAGAACGGCGATGTTATGAAATACTACAGCGTTTGACTGAATTACGCAAAATGTAAATAATGTGCAGGTATTTGAGACCAAAGGATCGCATCACTATTCTAACAATAACTGTATTTATAAAATAATTATTGCTACGCATTGCAGATATTTTGGATCATCATTTCAATATTTTGTGTTAACACGTTGACTGCCGTGCGTATTTTGCTGTATTAGAGCGGCAATGCTATGAAATACTACAGAGTTTGACTGAATTATGCAAAATGTAAATAATGTGCAGGTATTGGAGGCCAAAGGATCGCATCACTATTCTAATAATAACTGCATTTATAAAATACTCACTGCTACCCATTGCGAATACTTTGGATCATCATTCCGATATTTTGTGTTAACACGTTGACTGCCGTGCGCATTTTCCTGTATTAAAACGGCGATGCTATGAAATACTACAGCGTTTGACTGAATTATGCAAAATGTAAATAATGTGCAGGTATTGGAGACCAAAGGATCGCGTCACTATTCTAACAATAACTGCATTTATAAAATAATTATTGCTACAAATTGCGAACATTTTGGATCTTCAGTAAAATCTCTTGCGCCGGTCACCGTTGACCATCATGGCGGTCAAAGTGTTAATCAATAAAGCACGATAATGCGATGGAAAGTGAAACAGTACCACTGGCCGCCGCTAAACGCAAAACAGAATACAGATATATTTAACGTCCAACTGGATTATGGAAGCGTTGACTAGGGAATAGACGATATCTGCGAACTGGACAACGGGAGAACGTGGGTCAGTATCTTCTGTTCAATTATGTGTCGGGTGTTAAACGTGTTTTGGTACGCACACATGCACAGAGAGAAGCCACGTAAGACTGCGATTGAGAATAGTTGAGTGGATGCAAATAGGTTAGATACTGGATTGTGCGCCGAGATATGCGATTAGTATCGAGGGTGTGAGCAGATATTGACGGTATTTCGATTGATCGGCGGATAGACGGATCCATATACTCCCGCTCGAATTTACATTATTCAAGCATATGTGGAAGCAGCGCGAAGATCAGTCTCGGAGATTTAAAGCGATTGACACAGATTTGGATTCCAACAGTACTGTGTGGACCGTTTATTTTGAAAGTGGTGCAAGTGCATTTTTGGTGGTTTGAGAAAATTAAAGGTTAACATATTAGTTAATTCAAAAATCTATTTTAATTGTGTCAAGTCTGGCAATGTTTCTACTAATTTATCAATATGTAATTTGAGTATATTAATTTCTTTTAGACGAACGTAACTAAAATTATATATATTTACGGGCCGTAAATGGACTTACACCATTTTCATATATTTATATATTGTTAGATTTAACATAAGAAATTGCTATTATTTATTTATACTCATTATGTGGTAGTGTTTCTAAATATTTATGATGCACAATGATATATGGGTTAATAACTGCTTCATATCCTTATATATTTCGTTGTACAAAGGCGCTAGGGCGATTCTTTCACATTTTTATACAAAAATAAATCTAACTTCTTAAATGCTGTGTCCTCTATCGACATTTTATATAAAATAGTATACAGTGCAGGTTTGCAAAACCTCATGCAACATATTTTCAGCCAGTTTACCTTTCCTCCGTTAGTATTTTTTCTTACCCGTTTTTGAATTGCGTTTTGTAGGTTTTTTGTTGAAACGAAAATCTCTTGCTTCATTTCGTCGAAAATGAATTTATTAATTTTTCCAAATTATTTTACAACATCATAATAGCCCCTGTGAGTTAAAAATGGACGCGCATAATTATTGAGATTAATAACGGCCATCCGTGGCCACGTATTCCCAATCGGTGCCTACTTGATTAGGTAACTTGGGCGTATACTCGGAGACACCGGGCACGAGACGCTCAATAACGACGTCGCGTAATTAAACCAGCACTCGCGATACTTCATTATAATGCGCAAATTCCAACGTGCTCCTAAATCTCACCCGAATCGATTAAGGTCAACGACAAAGGATGTAACGTGGAGAACCTGCAATGTCCTCGAACCGTTTGCATCTACAGGATGATCAAATAGTTACTACGTTCGTGACGAAAGTCTAAACACAACGTGCACAAAATAGTAAATGTACATTTACTATTGAGATGTAAGTCAATTGTGCGCTGTATATTGAAAAATAAATAGTACTTATTAATTTTATCATAGAATAGGTAGTAGCGAAATATTATTTATCAATGATACTGGTCATTGTTTATATTAGTGGATTTCGGATGGTTGCCGCGTCTTTTTTCAGCATTTTGGCAAAATATAACCAATCATATATAATAATATTTTTTTTATGAATATCTTTAAATGCTGGCTTTATTATGTGAGATAAAGGTACTTGTGGCGAAAGTCTAAACACAACGTACACAAAATAGTAAATGTACATTTACTATTGAGATGTAAGTCATTTGTGCGTTATAGATTGGAAAATACGGAGTACTTCTTAATTTTATCGTAGAATAGGTAGTAGCGAAATATTGTTTATCAGTGATACTGGTCATTGTTTATATTAGTGGATTTCGGATGGTTGCCGCGTCTTTTTTCAGCATTTTGGCAAAATATAACCAATCATATATAATAATATTTTTTTTATGAATATCTTTAAATGCTGGCTTTATTATGTGAGATAAAGGTACTTGTGACGAAAGTCTAAACACAACGTGCACAAAATAGTAAATGTACATTTACTATTGAGATGTAAGTCATTTGTGCGTTATAGATTGAAAAATGCATAGTACTTATTAATTTTATCATAGAATAGGTAGTAGCGAAATATTGTTTATTAATTATACTGGTCATTGTTTATATTAGTGGATTCCAGATGGTCGTCGCGTCCTTTTTCAGCATTTTGGCAAAATATTAACACTTTAACGACCGCTAGCCGATTAATCGACTTTTCGGTTTCAATTGCTACTTACCGGTAGCCGATTAATCGGCTTTTCAGTGGTCCACGGTTATATTAGATAAAATAAATATCAGATGATATAATGACAATTCTAAATGACAATAAAATTTCCACTGCTTTAAAACCAAAGGATTCTCTACAACACATTCAGTATTTTTCAGTTATAAAGCTTTACAAAATAGGCACATACACAATGCCTGCGCGATATTCAAAACAGAATCTGCCGTTCGGGAGTGGCATCTTCAGTCAATCATATATGTGCCCATAATTATGAAAGTGGTCTAAGTCAAAATTTAAAAAAAATGAGTTTATCAGTTATTTCATACCACATTATTTTTAACTAAATTTATTCAATGTAATTTTTACGAAATTGTCAAAAATGAACCATTAGATAGTGGTTGTAATTTCAACATTATATGGAATTCATTTAGTTTTAATTATGAAAGTGGTCTAAGTCAAAAATTTAATTAAATTATATAAACAACTTGAAAATGGCACGTGGCCTTCTTTGACGCGTTTCTGAACTACATAATAACCTTATAAAATGTTCTATAAAACATCTTTAGATGATTCTAAATTTCACGTTTTGGATCTTTCACCTAAAAAAGGAAGACCAAAAATATACGGAAATATTAAATTACTTCCATTATACACCACCATTAGACCAGTATCGGAAGAAAAACATAAAGATATTATGAGTTTACTACCGTACATTCCTCCAGTTTTTCAGGAACATTTTAAGAATCTTAAATACTCGAAATAATGATAAAAATGGATTACTGTTTAAAAATAATTAATAAATGTAATAAATGTTCACGAATTATTTTAATCAAATTATTGTTTCAAATAAAACACAAAGTTCTTTATTGCTTTAAGTCATTTATAGGACATTCAGTTAATTTTGAAAATGGTCTAAGTCAATTCAATCTTTAAAAATAATATTATCGTATGAAATTCACACAAAATTTCATATTCATAGTAAATTTCCATTAATTAAGACTAATAAAATTATAAATTAAAATGTCGCATAATGTAAAAATATTTTTTAAATTATTCAAATGCAATTCATTAAATATCTCGAAACAAGAAATATATGACTTAGACCACTTTCATAATTATGGGCACATATAATGGAATCATATATAATCATTCAACAATCATATATAATAATATTTTTTATGAGTATCTTTAAATGCTGGCTTTATCGTGTGAGATAAAGGCACTTATGAAGATAATTCTGTTATTAAGGAGTGTTAATTTCATAGTAGCGTTTGTACATTTTGAGCACTTTATGTCGCTATATGTTGTACAATATTTCCGCAAGGAGTCCTAAGATCATAGAGTCCCTCGATACACCTTGCCGTACGATGTTGGAGCCCTTCGAATTGAGATTAGATCTCAAGTAACTACCTTTCCACAATCGGTTTGTTAGAATCCGAATCGATCATTCGTGCCGATACGTTCCCATCGATATTCACCGTACGTTTCGTTGAATTGCTAGTTTACTGGATACCGAAGTTAGCGCACGGTTTACGGTGGACGGCTTTGCGAAACATCCTGCCAGAATGTTTGCCCAATGTTTGGCTTGGTTTGTATTAGCACCATTTGGAAACTGCATTCAGTGCACGTTGAGTACAGTAAATGTTAACCGTGCATAATGAAGATCTTTTAATTCATCAAAAGGTTTTGTTCATTATATGTGCATGTGCAAAATAGCAAAAAAGTATGCAAAGTTATATGAAAATAGCACATTATCTGTGGTGTGAACATACACAGTTTTGTTCTTGTAGCCATTTATTAAACCTGGAAATAATTTTTGCGCGAAATAATATGAGCCATTTATTTTGAAAGTGGCCTAACTCCGTTTTTCAATATTTTCCGGTTATCATGGTTACATGTACAAATTCATGTTATTTATCAGTAAATGTTATTTATCTCGATTTGAAGATAAATTGAGTTAGGCCACTTTCAAAATAAACGGCTCAATTCATTGATGCATTTTCTAAGTATTGTCATGTTATCATATTTTGACACCTTTGACATCTCTGGCCACATTCCAGAAAGTGTTCATTTTTAGTTTAAAGTATGTTTCCACCCTCTTTGAGTACCCAAACGTTCGAATCAATTGGAAAAGATTTATTTCTTTACCACATTTTTTTATCACACCATTTTATTGGCAACACTGTTTATTTACGCTGGTCAATGCGTCAGCTACTTGCAAAAGGTTGAAGAACTCACAAAAAAAGTGCCATCATTCCAACTAAAAGGATTTACAGGATACCGTGCCTGACAATTTTTAGTTTAAAGTATGTTTCCACCCTCTTTGAATACCCAAACGTTCAAATCAATTGGAAAAGATTTATTTCTTTACCACGTTTTTTTATCACACCATTTTATTGGCAACACTGTTCACGCTGGTCGATGCGTCAGCTACTTGCAAAAGGTTGAAGAACTCGCAAAAAAAGTGCCATCATTCCAATATAAAGGATTTACAGGATACCGTGCCTGACAACGGAAGACAATTTGTTGGGTCCAAATGTCAATATTTTAACAAACGTCAGAAATGAAACAATATCCGTCACGTCACTCGAATTACGAAACAGAACGGAACCTTCCTCTGGCAACCATACCTTGGACTGTTAGATTCTTGAAACATTGTTTCAAAGCACGCATCTCCAAATGTGCAGGAATTAACGGCAAACGTTGAAACGTACGCTTTGGGTGAGAAGTTTGAATATCTGCGCGTTCCGACGGTGATATTTCGACTCCCGAAGTATCGAATTCCTAAGGCGATGCAATTTGCCGTTTCAGTTCGATTAATTAGCTAATCGTGTAACTAGATACGAAAGGGCGCCAGTAAGGCCTGCAAAGTTCCTGGGATAACTTGAGCGCAGTCGTAATTAAGCGGCGGTCTACTCACTTTGCCGGAGTACTTCGAAGGGTTTGAATCTCTCGCTGACTAATCTCATTTGAAATTATATTATCAAGCGACAACATGTTGATGAGCTTCTTCTGGCGGAAATATCTAGATGAACGCAATACAGTTGCAAGTTGCAAAATAATGTAAAGTGGACTCTCAGAGTGCAGAAATAAGCATCGCCTTCGAAGCAGTACGACGAGATGATTACTTCAATCTTAATGTGCACTTCTACCTTTTAAATTACTTGAAATAATATGCCTTTTCGTAATATTTCCTAATAGTAAAATTATGGACGTATGGAAGAGGCTAAGGGAAGATATTTGCCAGCTAAAAGAATCAGATTACTACCCTGTTAGTGCGTTTTACGACATGCAAATTTTGTTCAATATGCATATTCTGTTCCCAGCCTACAGGAAAAATTAAATATAAAGAAAAAAAGTCTAGATTCCTAACTTCGAGAATGTATAATCGTTGTAGTTTAACACATATTCTCCGATACTCGGGTAAAGGAGATGCGCAGTGTTCTCATCTGAAAATAGTACACATTGCGTGATTACATGGCCACCCAATTTAGCCAGCGACAGGACCTGACTAGGTCAACCTTATGCAGTGGATGGTCCTAGTACACAAAAGCGAAAATAAGCTAGCCGTGTATAGTTCCGTCCCCGATAGTGCGGTATTATGCTATTACGTGGAAAGTTGCATTCTCTGCATTTTGCGGTTAGTCTACAAGTGTACTTCATGGGCCCACTTGTCATTTGAATGCGACACCATAGAAACGGATGATACGAATCAATTCTTAACACGTTGACAGCCATGATGGTCACCGGTGACCGGCACAAAAGATTTGACTAAAAATGCAAAAAACTCGCAATGAAGCCTATTTGCAATTTTGTAAAAGCAATTGATATTGAAATAGTGCTTCAATACTTTGTCTTCTAACAACTCTGCGTTACCTTCATTTTGCACGATTTAATCGTACTCTGCAGTAGTTCATTGCATTACATTTCCAAATGTACCACACCGCATTCTTTAACATATTGACTGTCATGGTGGTCACCGGTGACCGGCGCAAAAGATTTTACTAAAAATGCAAAAATTCGCAATGAAGCATATTTGCAATCTTGTAAAAGCAATTGATATTGGAACGGTGCTTCAATACTTTGTCTTCTAACAACTCTGCGTTACCTTCATTTTGCACGATTTAATCGTACTCTGCAGTAGTTCATTGCATTACATTTCCAAATGTACCACACCGCATTCTTTAACATATTGACTGCCATGGTGGTCACCGGTGACCGGCGCAAAAGATTTTACTAAAAATGCAAAAATTCGCAATGAAGCATATTTGCAATTTTGTAAAAGCAATTGATATTGGAACGGTGCTTCAATACTTTGGCTTCTAACAACTCTGCGTTACCTTCATTTTGCACGATTTAATCATACTCTGCAGTATTTCATTGCATTACATTTCCAAATGTACCACACCGCATTCTTTAACATATTGACTGTCATGGTGGTCACCGGTGACCGGCGCAAAAGATTTTACTAAAAATGCAAAAATTCGCAATGAAGCATATTTGCAATTTTGTAAAAGCAATTGATATTGGAACGATGCTTCAATACTTTGGCTTCTAACAACTCTGCGTTACCTTCATTTTGCACGATTTGATTATACTCTGCAGTAGTTCATTGCATTACATTTCCAAATGTACCACACCGCATTCTTTAACATATTGACTGCCATGGTGGTCACCGGTGACCGGCGCAAAAGATTTGACTAAAAATGCAAAAAACTCGCAATGAAGCCTATTCGCAATTTTGTAAAAGCAATTGATATTGGAACGGTGCTTCAATACTTTGGCTTCTAACAACTCTGCGTTACCTTCATTTTGCACGATTTAATCCTACTCTGCAGTATTTCATTGCATTACATTTCCAAATGTACCACACCGCATTTTTTAACATATTGACTGTCATGGTGGTCACCGGTGACCGGCGCAAAAGATTTTACTAAAAATGCAAAAATTCGCAATGAAGCATATTTGCAATCTTGTAAAAGCAATTGATATTGGAACGGTGCTTCAATACTTTGTCTTCTAACAACTCTGCGTTACCTTCATTTTGCACGATTTAATCGTACTCTGCAGTAGTTCATTGCATTACATTTCCAAATGTACCACGCCGCATTCTTTAACATATTGACTGTCATGGTGGTCACCGGTGACCGGCACAAAAGATTTGACTAAAAATGCAAAAAACTCGCAATGAAGCCTATTCGCAATTTTGTAAAAGCAATTGATATTGGAACGGTGCTTCAATACTTTGTCTTCTAACAACTCTGCGTTACCTTCATTTTGCACGATTTAATCGTACTCTGCAGTAGTTCATTGCATTACATTTCCAAATGTACCACACCGCATTTTTTAACATATTGACTGTCATGGTGGTCATCGGTGACCGGCGCAAAAGATTTGACTAAAAATGCAAAAAACTCGCAATGAAGCCTATTCGCAATTTTGTAAAAGCAATTGATATTGGAACGGTGCTTCAATACTTTGTCTTCTAACAACTCTGCGTTACCTTCATTTTGCACGATTTAATCGTACTCTGCAGTAGTTCATTGCATTACATTTCCAAATGTACCACACCGCATTCTTTAACATATTGACTGCCATGGTGGTCACCGGTGACCGGCACAAAAGATTTGACTAAAAATGCAAAAAACTCGCAATGAAGCCTATTCGCAATTTTGTAAAAGCAATTGATATTGGAACGGTGCTTCAATACTTTGGCTTCTAACAACTCTGCGTTACCTTTATTTTGCACGATTTGATTATACTCTGCAGTATTTCATTGCATTACATTTCTAAATGTACCACACCGCATTCTTTAACATATTGACTGTCATGGTGGTCACCGGTGACCGGCGCAAAAGATTTTACTAAAAATGGAAACATTCGCAATGAAGCATATTTGCAATCTTGTAAAAGCAATTGATATTTGAACGGTGCTTCAATACTTTGGCTTCTAACAACTCTGCGTTACCTTCATTTTGCACGATTTAATCGTACTCTGCAGTATTTCATTGCATTACATTTCCAAATGTACCACACCGCATTCTTTAACATATTGACTGTCATGGTGGTCACCGGTGACCGGCGCAAAAGATTTGACTAAAAATGCAAAAAACTCGCAATGAAGCATATTTTCAATCTTGTAAAAGCAATTGAAATGTATATGGTGCTTCAATACTTTGGCTTCTAACAACTCTGCGTTACCTTCATTTTGCACGATTTAATCGTACTCTGCAGTAGTTCATTGCATTACATTTCCAAATGTACCACACCGCATTCTTTAACATATTGACTGTCATGGTGGTCACCGGTGACCGGCACAAAAGATTTGACTAAAAATGCAAAAAACTCGCAATGAAGCCTATTTGCAATCTTGTAAAAGCAATTGATATTGGAACGGTGCTTCAATACTTTGGCTTCTAACAACTCTGCGTTACCTTCATTTTGCACGATTTAATCGTACTCTGCAGTAGTTCATTGCATTACATTTCCAAATGTACCACACCGCATTCTTTAACATATTGACTGTCATGGTGGTCACCGGTGACCGGCGCAAAAGATTTTACTAAAAATGCAAAAATTCGCAATGAAGCATATTTGCAATTTTGTAAAAGCAATTGATATTGGAACGGTGCTTCAATACTTTGGCATCTAACAACTCTGCGTTACCTTCATTTTGCACGATTTAATCGTACTCTGCAGTAGTTCATTGCATTACATTTCCAAATGTACCACACCGCATTCTTTAACATATTGACTGCCATGGTGGTCACCGGTGACCGGCGCAAAAGATTTGACTAAAAATGGAAAAATTCGCAATGAAGCATATTTGCAATCTTGTAAAAGCAATTGATATTGGAACGGTGCTTCAATACTTTGGCTTCTAACAACTCTGCGTTATCTTCATTTTGCACGATTTAACACTTTGACTGCAATGATGGTTACCGGTGACCGACGCAAGAGATTTTACTGAAAACCCAAAATATTCGCAATGGGTAGCAATTATTATTTTATAAATGCAGTTGTTATTAGAATAGTGATTCGATCCTTTGGTTTCCAATACCTGGACATTATTTACATTTTGCATAATTTAGTCGAACGCTGTAAAATTTCATAGCATCGCCGTTCTAATATAGTAAAATACGCTTGGCAGTCAACGTGTTAATCGTACTCTGTAGTATTTCATTGCATCACGGTTCTAACATAGCAAAATACGTTTGGCAGTCAACCTGTTAACTGCCCTGGACAAATATAATTTTCCTGGTACCGACCTTTCCAGAATGCGTTTTTGGCGGTAGTATTTATAATTCAATGCGCCGACGTTACTCTAAGGCAAATCGATAGCGATGTTTATACATGAGTCCTTAGCTATTCCGTGAATACGTATTATAACTCTATCTCTGCCAGCATGACCTGGTATTACGCGCTTAAATAACACGCCGCCCGAATCTGTGAGAAGTTATAACAGCTACATTGACATTTCGCAAGCCGAATTCAGGATGCATTGAGTATCGATCTACCGTGAGGCAACGCGACACAATTTCCACGCAATCGTAAATTATACCGACATATGTCAAGGAAGGTATATTTCCAGCGGGTTATCAAAATTCGATAAGCGCGGTACATAATGCTTTACGTTCGGAACGTAGTCGATCGACATGGCACGTTACATCTTGGATATTTGCCCGTCATCTGCATACATGTGACATCGTTTAAGCTCCAGAATCGTGATGTAATAATTCTTAACTGTCAACCGCACAGATCTGTTGCATACGCGAGGGTGGTAGTTTTATGAACGAAATATCTGATACGTGTATGTGAATCAAATACCGCGTACCGCTGTGATTAACGCGTCATAATATCTTATTAAGTGCAACAGGCATGAAATCACTCGCCGGCGAAATTGGCGATCGATAATGCTTGGGTGGTGGTAATCAATTAAACACGATGAAGACCCTTACGCCACCCAACTCCCTGCAGTATTCGCAGTGAATATGCCGATATAGGCGGCGCACCGTTGACATCTGATTACAGGTGCGATAATCAATCGAAATATCCTATGAACGTGCCGACTGATTGGATAATACGTTGCCGATTCACGCGCGATGGCACTAAAGTAATCAATGATCGGAGTGATAATCATTGGTATGCTGAACTCTTGCCTACTGAGTCACGTACGTAAATCGTATGAAAGCGGCACCGTTAGAGAAGAAGCGAGGGACGAAGAAGTTATACAAAATACGTAGAAAATTGATATGTGCCGGCAGATTATAACACGTGATATTCGAATGTAAACTCGATTACGTGCGGTTATACGTTTTCATAGTTTCAGGAGAAGTGTCGTTAAACATTTTAATCCAATAATATTTAACACGTTGGCTGCCGTGGGGGCCACCGGTGACTGGCGCAAGAGGTTTGACTGAAGATCGAAAATATTCGCAATGGGTAGTAATTATTTTATAAATGCAGTTATTGTTAGAATAGTGATGCGATTCTTTGGTCTCCAATACTTGCACATTATTTACATTTTGCATAATTCAGTCAAACGCTGTAGTATTTCATAACATCACCGTTCTAATACAGCAAAATCCGCACGGCATTCAACGTGTTAACACAAAATATCGGAATGATGATCCAAAGTATTCGCAATGGGTAGCAATAATTATTTTATAAATGCAGTTATTGTTAAAATAGTGATGCGATTCTTTGGTCTCCAATACTTGCACATTATTTACATTTTGCATAATTCAGTCAAACGCTGTAGTATTTCATAGCATCCCGTTCTAATACGGCAAAATACGCATGGCAGTCAACGTGTTAACACAAAATATCGGAATGATGATCCTTATATCACTTCGCTGATCCACGTGAATCATGCAATAAGAGGACCTAAACTAAACTAAACAGAGGACCGTCCAGTCATTTAACACTTTGATTGCCATGATGGTCACCGGTGACCGACGCAAGAAATTTGATTGAAGATCCAAAATATTCGCAATGGGTAGCAATTATTATTTTATAAATGCAGTTATTACAATAGTGACGCGATCCTTTGGTCTCCAATACCTACATATTATTTACATTTTGCGTAATTCAGTCAAACGCTGTAGTATTTCATAGCATCGCCGTTCTAATACGGCAAAATACGCACGGCAGTCAACGTGTTAAATTCCCGAATATTCTTACTTGCGGGTCGAAATGAAATTCCATGTAAAAGTTTCATCTGCGACGTTATCTGTAATGTCTTGAAACGAAAGCGTGGAGATTATTAAATCGCGAAGTCACTCACGTGACGCTCAAATGCACCTCACTTCCGAGAAAACATCGGATACGTACGTGCGCAAATAGAAAGACGTGACCGCGAACTCCTCGCCCCGGGGTTATTAACTTCTTCCGTCAGTATTGTATTGACCTTCGTGGTCGTTCTTATTATGTTCGCCACGGAAGGTCAGCCTCAGAATGTTAAAGTTGATCGCTCGGTACTCATCGATTTTCCACGTTCAAGGGGCAACTCTCGAAGAAAGTGTCGCGTGCTGCCGGCTTTCTTTCGCAACCTTGTCGGAATCAAGACAAATAGCAGGCGATGAAGGCACAAAAGCATTAGAAAAGCTCAAGGGCCCGTTTTCCCTTGTTGAATGAAATAATAACGCGGACTGCATTACGAAAATGTTGTTATCGTATTTAGACGATCCAGCCGATATCTGGGGTCTCGAATTGAATTCCAAGTTTTCAGAGACAACATTCTCGTGCCAGAATTTTAAAAGACGCGATACGCAGGAATGTTCAAGCACCATGGCAAATGGATGCTACCGATTTATCTACCCCTTATGAATTGCAATATACGTCTATTCGAGCTTTCCCGAAAACGACCTTTACAGACAATGGGGATGCGGGAAAGAGTTGAGCTAAATCACCCTCCGGGAATTATCGATGAAAATTGTTGCACCGCGAGGCGAATTATTTCACTCGCATTGTCGGAAGTGCACTTTCTCGTTGGCGGAACAATCGAAGGCCCAATAAAAGGTTCCATTGTGAAGGGCGTCGAGAAATTGATGGAGGTAGCATGACCATTAGCGATAGAAGACCAATCGACATAAAGTTGAATCGAATCCGGCCCCGGCTGGAAATGAATTTGTAATTTTAATAGATGGGCGAGCGCGCGGGCTTTACGGAATAGAGCGCTGCCCCGGAATTCTCTTCGCATTCAAAACTTTGAGAACCTCGGAAACAGGGTCGATGATGGGGAAACGGAAACGGGAACGACGGGATCACTCGTAACTGAAAATGTTCTTTTTCGACGACGCCGAGCCCCTTCCACCGGCCCTCGCTCTTTCTCTACCTCAAAACGGATCATTAATTTTTAATATGACCCTCGTGCTAAGCCCCGCGCGAGCGTATCCGTGCTGCCATTCAAAGCTCGGCAAAAGTCCGGGAAACGAGCGCGAGAGTGAAACGCGATCGTTCGAAACTGACAATACCTTAACCCCCCGACGCTTTTTTTTACCTCTCTTCTGTTTCTCCCGCGCCAACCCTCGTTCGCCTTCTTTTACGCTCGCCCGAGAAACGAAAGCCGAGCGGTACGTCCAATCAGGACCCTGGCAAACGAGTTCTCTTAACTATCCGATTGTTCGTCGTGCGATTGTATCAATAGAGCGCCGTGAATACCGAGCTAAGGAATGGAAGAAGAAAGGGTAGCGGGAAAGAGTCAAGGGGTTGGACGGCGGACTTTCACGAACTCATTGCTCGGCAAATAAAGACTAGCTTGTCTCGGCCGGAACAATGCGTGAAACTTTTCTGCCCAATTAGCAAACATGAAACGGTATGTGGTCAGAGGATGCCCGGCGGAGAGGTGCAGTGCCAGAAACAGTTGAATTTGACGTCACGGGGTGTTCGCACCGATTAAATTGTAAGCGGAATACTGGATGTGTACTCCTTGTTTAACCCTTAGCGCTCCGTAGGCTCCGCTGCGGAGCCGAATGTTTTTAACATGATTGCGCTTAGAATGCTGCGGTATCGTCGGCGTTGGCAATTGATAACTGTAGTTAAAACGTGATCAGTCTCTGCACTTTTACGATTAAACCATTTTTTTTACCTTTTTTTATAGCACGTGTAATTCTTCTCACTTAAAATAAAACTCCGTTTCACTCGTTCCACTGCGGAAATGTGCCGGAGCGCTAAGGGTTAAGATAAAAATGCGTTTCATATAATATGCTCAATTAACCCTTTCGCTACTATGGGTGACTATAGTCACTCGCCAGAAAACAACACCCATACACGAGGGGTGACTATGGTCACCTGCCACAAGATGCCACCTGTACACGACGGGGGACTATAGTCACCGGCTGCAAAATAATTGCTCAGTATTATGCTATAATTATATATTTTGTTGTGTAATGTAAAAATATCAATTGTATTGTTGAATTAAAAGTACGTTTATGAGAAAATGATGAACACAAATAATTTTCTTTTGAAAAGTAACGTCAAAAAGTCGTGGCCCTGAATGCGTACCTGAAGACTGCGCGCGTTTAACATGTTGACTGCTGTGCGTATTTTACCATATTAAAATCGAAACGTGATGAAGTACTACAAAATATGATTGAATTGTGCAAAATGAAAATAATGCGAAGGTATCGGAGACCAAAGAATTGAATCACTATTTAATATGAATTGCATTTACAAAATTATAAATGCTACCAATTGGGTATTTTTTTAATTTTTCCTGAGACCTTTTGCGCCGGCCACCGATTACCACCACGACAGTCAACGTGCTAATGTTTTCATTTTCGATGCGGCGCTCAGTTTTATGCGAGGGACTCCGCGGCGAGGCCCATCGTAGCGAAAGGGTTAACGTCTATCCTCGCATCTATTATGTTAGTGCCAGCGGACAGTTTCAAGGGGAAAGGGTATAAATGAGCCGTTTATTTTGAAACTGGCCTAATTCCATTTATCTTCAAATCGAAATAAATAACATTTACTGATAAATAACATGAATTTGTACATGTAACCATGGTAACCGAAAAATATTTAAAAACGGAGTTAGGCCACTTTCAAAATAAACGGCTCAAATCATCATGTACACATGACAGAACTGCGCCCTTCTTGAAGAATAATATTAAAATTCTCAGAAATCTTTCCGCTCTCGGTTCTGCTTCTAAGGAATCGAGTAAGAGAACGAAGTGGAGCGTGTCTAGTATACTTGTAGATTCCAATTAGGAAGCATATTGACAAGAATCAGTTTTCCGTTTTATTATCATTGTTCCCCGCTGCATTCAGCGTCCCTTGACTACATCTTTTCCTCTGAGGAACCGGTCCAGCGACACAATGCAAACTGGGAGAGTCGGTCGTCTCGTCAGCAATGAAAAGTCTCTTTACAGTTAATCCAAATGTTTCCCTTACCCCGCGGGCTTTTTTCTCAACTAAGTTGAGAGCGCGGCCCGATTCGAACGTTCTCCCCTCTTCTTACCCCATTCTCCCTCTTTTTCGCCTTTTCTTCGACGGCGCCCGTTTCTCGCGCCGCGGCACGTAAACTATTGGCGGGAAGAAACAAAAAGGCGAAAGGCGGTCGAAGTTTCCGGCAATAAAACTGTCGACAAGAGGAAGAAAGCGCGCTTCCTGAACTGCGGTGTAAAAGAAAGGGAGAGAGGGAATGAGTGACGTAGAAGCGAAGTGGAGAACGGCGGTGGCGCACGCTCGGAAAAAAGGGGCTACTCTAAAGTTCGGCCGACCAGGAACTCTCGCTCACTCACTCACTGTTTCTTTCTTCCAGTGTGCAAGCTTCCACAAAGTTGTTACCGGATACGTCGACGATGTACGTTGTTTCTTGACACTTCGTACACTAAACCCGCGCTACAGCTTCTACGGTAGTTCGCGGCCATACATCGGGCACCCACGCGAAAGTCACGGTCTATCACTTGTTTCCCAACGTCTAGCCGACGGTATTGAAATTCGTCCTTTCACGCATGGTCTAAATGGAAACTTCTAACCTTGTTACGCGAACTTTCATGCGAAACAGCTATCGCGCTATTCAAGAGCCATCCCTACTTCGACCTTTTGACTGAAGGCTACGGTCGAGGGTGTAATTCTGCCGACGTTTCGCTGACGTCGCAGCTGACTTTATCGAGACCCAAATGAATTGTAATTCCGACCATTCTTCTCGCAGCTCCACCAGGAAACCGTCATCCACTAACCTAGCTGCATTTGCCTGTCCACGGTACAGCTTTTACAGGGTGCGTCGTCAAAATCCTCTCCAAACTGTAACTATGTTAAACCTGTGTGCAGAGTATAATCGAAGAACCGCGATTATCGAAAGTATTCGCGCTGGGCGCTCAGCGACAGAAATGATTCGATTCTTCGGATACCCAAGATCGACTGTGTATGATGTTTAGGCGAGATATAACGAGTCTGAGAAGTCCAGCGAAGGTTTTGCAAGACCGGGCAGGAAAAGTCACTCGAAGGAGCGCGTTATTAGGACGCCCGAAATCATTCAACGGGCTCAGGAGCTCATTTTTGAGGATCCAGGGCAATCGATCCGAAAATTGTCGTCGATTTAGGGTGTAAGCGAAAAAACTATGCGTCGAATCTAGGAGGAGGACCTCCGCTACAAGTCTTATGCGATAAAAGTGAGACAGATGTTTTCCGAAGCTACCAGGAGAAAGCGAGTTGAAGGCTGTAACCTGCTTTTCTGCCTCCCAACAGCCCAGATTTAAATCCTTTCGACTATTATGTATGCAGCGTGATTGAAAGGGTCACCAACAAGTTCAGACATCCTAATGTCTCATCATTAAGAGCCGCTGTTGAAGCGGCATTCGCCGATATGTACCGCGACTCGTTAAAACGGGCCTGCGACAGATTCAGACCGAGAATGAAGGCGGTCATTCAAGCAGAGGGGGGTTATATTGAATAAACGTTTTCTTTATGACCCAACAAACAATACAGTAACAAAAAAATTGTTTACTTTTCTATTATTGCAATGAAAATTATGTTTCAAAAAATGTTTGATTTGTCCGGATTTTGGCGCCGCACCCTGTACATGCGACATTCGAAATAAAGGAAGGTTCCATCCCGCTCCGTATCGTATCTCCAAAATATCTCCGCTTCAGATCGTGCGCGTAGATCCGGGCAGAGACACTATGCACGGGCTTTCATGAACACACGCGCGCGCACGTATGCGGAGTTCGCATCGAGTCGCAGGAAAGCGTATTTCACGGTAAACTGCAGTCTGTCCTGGCCAACCGCAAGATTCCGATGTACACAGGCCGGCCACCCACCCTCTCATATGCACGTGCGTGGAAACGTGTGTCGTGCACGTGCACGCGCACCCTGCACAGCGTGCTATGAAACGTGTGCTCGAAGGGCATACCGTACTGCAGCACATTACCCATATGGGTGCACACGGACAGGCGTCACATGATTGCGCGGCACTTTACATGCGCACGATCAACGCACACCTCGGGGTGGATTCATGTGCAGTTCCTTTGTGACAAACTTAAGCAGTGTGCAAAACCCCCATAAGCTCTGCTGATATTTTAACAGAAAACGGAATTGCGTTCTATTGTAGCGAAACAACGTAATATAATGTATTTCGACAATGATTCAATTTTCTGATGTCGGCTCGGTAACACCCCCTGTTTCTCGGTGCATATTGTTGCTGCATAAACCATAAGGGTGCTCGGGCGACCTCGATTGACCTATTCGCCCCACCGCTTCACGGGTGATAATCTGCTCATTGGGTCATTGGTCATTGATCAGTGCGTCTCTTGAAGACGTATATAAGAAACACATTTTTCCGAAATATAGCCCTTTGAGTGCTGAATACTTGTGGCCAAAGCGCTCGCTGAGAACGAAACATTTTTCACTAGTGTGAACTCTACCGATCGATTATTTAAGGCGCAAATAAGTTTTAATGATAATTCTGTATTTACGTTAAATTAAATAATGCAAGAAAATCATTTGATAAAGAACGCATCTGTTTTCATCTCATACATTTATAATTGTGGCTACAGTAGGTGAGAAATCGAAACGATTGGAGACGCATATGTGCGCCCATAGTCGACACCGACAGATTTCGGCGGACACATATATGCGTCTATAGCACTCAAAGGGATAGATTTTACACAGTACACGAACATAACCAACGATTTATAATAATTCAATTATTCGCCCATTCGTCACGTCACGAACCCCAAAGGTAATCGAAGAAACAGTTACGCGTTTTTCGTTTCCAACGCATATTATTCAGTGCTATGCACTCTATACATACACCCAACATGCGTGTGGTTAAGTTTGAAGTAACCATCGTTTGTGTACACACCGAGCTACATACTGCGCACCCTCTTGAATAGATACTTGTGCATGGCTCAGCCTCGTAAAGACTGTTTGCCGTATCAGTATATATGTGCATAGCGTACAGACGTTGACCAACGTCAAACCCATACGTCGCATAATCATACTTACGTCTGACCGTGTACCTATTTTCCGGCTAGCAGGTTGCATATATGAACACACATGTTCAAAGTCATGTATACGCGATCGAACATAGAGGCTGGACGTGTACGCCTATGTATGCCGTGCACGACACATGTGAGTTAACCGCGAAAGCTTTGTTGACGCGACGCGCGGATATTCGGGGGCAACGAAACAAGCTACTAAACCCTGAGTATATGAATTATACGACGCTGTATCGACGGCGCAGTTTAAGCGGAACACGCGCGAATAATTCCACGCCGGCGGGCAATCAGCACAGCGAGCTGCGTCGTTTACAAGCACGCGCGAATCACCACGAAGGATTCGCGATTCTCGATGCCCATGGTAAATTTTGTGGACAGGCATGTGCGTGTTACGTTCCAATCCCGCTGAATTCCCTTTCGTGCGCCGCCCGAGCTATGCTGAATTCGAAATGCACTTTGGACGGGACGAGAATAGTGTCTGAGACAGCGTTGGAAATCTCGTGGAAAATTAGTAGCCCGATGTATGCATCGTTCACGTATTCTTCGCGTTGGATTTGGCGGAGGAACAAACTTTTCTTCAATAGCCTTTGATAGGCGGTATGCTTATGTGGGATCTCAAATACATAGGTGATGAGTTTATTGAATTGTGTTATTTTGGTTGCTTAGGACTGAGTTGACGATAAGACGTAAAGACGAAACAGCGTAAAGGCGAAACGACGAAACGACGAATGATTAGAAAATGAGACGAAAGTGTTTTGATTGTGTTGTTATTGTTTACGAATATTATACTATCTAGTTTCACGTATTAAATTCCTACACTTATATTAACACGTTGACTGCCGAGCGTATTTTTCATATGTAGCGCAATGCGATGAAACAGTTGAAAGATGATTAAATATAAAATATAAAGGATTCAATTATATTTATTATGATCATAAAGTATTGATTTGCGCATAATTCCAATATCAATTGCTGTCTAAATAATACGCGAAAATGACACATTAAAAGAATTTTTGCATATTTAAAAAGTCAGAATCTTTTAGTCCCGGTCATCTAGCGACTTACCGTGACAGTCAATGTGTTAAATAACAGCGGTGTGCCGACATTTGGAATATGTTAATGCGATGCGATGAAATACTGCAGAGTATAATTAAATCGTGCAAAATAATGGTAACACAATGTTATTAGAAGCCAAAGTATTGAAGCACCGTTCCAATATCAATTGCTTTTACAAGATTGCAAATATGCTTCATTACGAATTTTTGCATTTTTAGTAGAATCTTTTGCGCCGGTCACCGGTGACCACCGTGACAGTCAATGTGTTAAATAAAGCGGTGTGGTACATTTGGAAATGTAATGCGATGAAATACTGCAGAGTATAATTAAATCGTGCAAAATAATGGTAACGCAATGTTATTAGAAGCCAAAGTATTGAAGCACCGTTCCAATATCAATTGCTTTTACAAGTGGCAGTCAACTTTTTAAAATGATGAGGATCAGACAAAGCTTTTGGTTGGATCATATTTTTAACGTGATAATCGCAGTTTGGAAGTAATAGAAGATGCAAATATAGAAACTAGATTGTATCGATTGTTGATAATAAACATATTGTAAAAGAATATTTATTTTATTTTATATTGAGATGAAAGTATTCCGGGGAAATGTCAAAATGAAATTTCACTTAACGACTGAACAGGCGCGAACGCGACATTGAGAGCTGTCAATAACTCCAAATATTGCATTCGACAAATAATAGCTCGATTGATCTGAAAAACCATCATATACCGTTTTGCCGCAAATTCAATCCATCGGTTTGTTACACATCTCAATCCCTCCTATGACAGATAAGTTTACGAGAAAATAGAGACGCCGAGCTCTTTATCCAATTCTGACATTTGCCCCGCGTATGCTTGAAACTCCGATAACTGCTATTATCTGCTTTTATACGCCCGACCGGTGGGCAGAAATACCCAAATTTTTAGTATAAAAAAAAGATTATGAACCTGCTAAAAACTTCACACGTGAGATGCAATACCAAATGTATCTGCAGTTCAAACCTGAAACTGTAAAACCGGTAAAGAGAACGTTACGTGTCAGTTGTAAGTCGCTCCCGGTATAAAGTATTCGTCCTGAAGTTTTTCGACAGAAATTCAGGAACGCGGAAATCCAGTCCCGCTCGGCGAGATAGCGACCTAACGATTTTAATTAAATCCCGCGGCTAGGTAATTTAGCGAGAACGCCGCCGCGGTAGGAAGTGGCAAGTATGACGAGGGGCACTTAGATCCGGAAAATGGCGGTCGAAGACGGCGCCGTGCGAGAAGAAGACTGCGATTAATCTTTGCAAAAGGTGGCCGCTCTGCTCGTCATCGCGTTGACATTAAGCGGGACAAAGTTTAGCCGGGGGTGCAAATTCAATTAAATTCACTGAATTAGACTGGCCGTCTGACTGCTTGGAAATTGTTTCGAACGTGCGCGACGGAAACGATTTTGACGGCGAAAAGAAGAAGGCAGTTGCGGATAGTCATACTTCTACTTTGCCGGTGGCTGACACACGAGATTGTAAGACGGAGAACATGACGTACTAATAATAAAATTACGTGCGCGAACAATTGTGTTATTGACCGTTTTGAGCTAAATGTCAGAAGCTTGTGTGGTGTTGTAGCTGATTGTACCCGTAGATGCGTTGAGTGATAGCAATATGTCGTTTACACGAAAAAGTAAAGGGTGGTGTGCAGTTGCCAAAAAACGGTGACAAAGACAGTTTGATTTAGTTCAGTGCACTTGAGAATTAAAGAGAGTTAAAATATGCCAAACAGAGAAGATGACTTACGACGCAAGCGTTCTTGATATTAATTATCCTAACGATTATCTTTCTCTGTGATAGTTCACATTATAACTAAAACAAACCCCACACTTGTAATGCTCATTCATGTACACTTCGATTTAGCTAAGCAAATAAGTACGGCGTGTGATACGAGAGTCTTCGTATCATTTACCCTATTAAGACCTTACTAGTTTACATATTTTCCGAATCCGTGTCCTCACTTATCGTCCCCGAAACTTTTGTAATTCCCTCTTCCACCCATTCCTTCTCGAAGACGCAGGTATCCAACCTAGCTATTGGTATTATGACATTTTAATGCAGTCTTTTATAGCACTTTAACCAATCCATATCTATTGTATTCACCGTTTGATTCAAAGAAAAAACGAAGTGCATTGAAGCGAAATACCCGCACGATCGCAAGAAACATAGTACTTTTTTTTAGAAGCAACAACGTGCTCAATGGTTCCAGACGAATAATTTCGCTTTAGTCAATACCTGCAAAACATACCCTAAGAATTCTTAGGTACCTTCCTTTGTAACAGTTTTCATCCTAACTCAAAAGAATCCTCTACTTCTAACGGCATTGCTTTACACTTCCCACGAGGGCGTAAACTGCAGAGCAAACAGTATAAAGAACGGCAAAAATACCCACAACCGACTGGACAATGTTCGCACCCCGTGATTGATCATACCGCGAACGCTGACCAGTCAACTCCGATGCTTGTTGACCCGTTATACCCGATAGACATTTCGACATAACGAACCTGCCCCGTTGCGCATTGAAATAAGAGAACGGTATAGAAAGCGGGCTGACGGCTATGGGGATACGGAGAATGTACTGATCGGAATTAACAGGCGAAGGAAATTACGTTTCTGCGCGGAGAAACGACGTAACGATCCCAGTAATGGCAGTCCAATAATCGAATGCACTGGACTTGATTAAATCAGTCAGTCCGCATCGCCATTCGATGCACTCCTGCTTGCTTCCTCGCGCCGGTCGTTTCCATTGGTTGACTCTTCCTCTGACCGCATCCACGATAAGGTCCTTTCCTCCTACACTCCTCGCGTCGCAGTTTCTAGCCTTAAGTAACCGCCGACTCCACGAATACGTTTTAGGTGCGCTCGAAGAATTGGCGATTGCGCGGTTCAGAGCACACGGTTTAGTATGATTGGTACCGGGGACTGCGGGCTTTCGCATTTTCATATTCATTGGCTAGTTTCAGAAACCTACCCGCCGATACTATCGGTCGCAATTACGTCATCGATGCGGATAACGCTAATCTTTATTCGATTATTGCGCACTTTTTTGTTTTCTTTTACCAAGCGGTCGAGCGATCGCGGCATACGAATTTTCAGTTACATACCAAGGGGCATGAACAAATTATTGCCGGCAGTTGACGATTGCTGTTAGGCTTTAACCCTTTTAGTACCGGCGGCCGATATATCGGCCTTTGCTGCACTGGCGAAAAGTGCCAGCGCCGATATATCGGCCCGCAATGTTTTGTAACAAAATAAATAATATTGCATAACAAAAATAAACAATAACTCCAAGGTACACGGTAAGCACCAGATGGATTATCTCTTCCAAAACAAGTAATTGTTATAGGTAATATAAAGTTAAACCGAAAAACTATTTCTTTAATTCTATTTTTATATTTTCGAAAACTATTTTTTTTTTTTAATAGTAAAGCGCTACAAGGTGCGGGCCGATATATCGGCCTTTGCTGCACTGGCGAAAAGTGCCAGCGCCGATATAGCGATTGTAGCGTTTTGCTATTAAAAAAAATAGTTTTCAAAAATATAAAAATAGAATTAAAAGAAATAGTTTTTCGGTTTAACTTTATATTACCCATAACAATTACTTGTTTTGGAAGAGATAATCCATCCGGCGCTTACCGTGTACCTTGGAGTTATTGTTTACTTTTGTTATGCAATATTATTTATTTTGTTACAAAACATTGTGGAAATGCAATATATATACTTTGTAATAAATAGTCTGTATAAAGTTAAGATGAAAAGATGACTTTTCATATGTGCAAATACATTTTGTAAGAGAGAATTCAATTTTTATTTTTCTTCATGATCATTTATACCTTTGTTATTTATATAATTTTCAATGAATATAGAAAAATTAGTGTCATTGTTTTATTCTATATTTCGTCCTTAATATACTGCATTATGAATTATGTAAATATTGTTTTTTGTTTGGTTTTTATGAACCTTTTTCCAAACCCTAGTAAAATCGTGAAATTCGGTCGGTTATCTTCGCATAGGCACCTCTTTTTCACCCGGCACTAAAAGGGTTAAGCTCGGTCAGAAATGACACAAGTGAGTGCCACTTGTCAAGAGTATGTACTATGCACGCATCTTTTGCAGACGATGAAATATTTCCGAATGAAGCATGGTAGGACGCTTCGAAATAGTGAATGCTCTGAAATTGTTAATAGCAGTAAAATTGCACCGCATCACCGGATGGGTCTTCTCGACGGTTGTAACGGACGAAATTTGATTCTAATGAAATTCTTGGGAACATTCATCATACGTGTGTAATATTGCACGCTATATATATCTGTATGTATTACATCGGAGCGAAGCGGTGGGTGAGATGAATCGTGCAGGAAATGAAAATCATTTTATTATCCCCCGAGCTCGCATAACCCAGGAGGCCCAAACGAATTATGAATAGTTCGCATTACCATGAAATATCTGCCCGTCTGCTTATTGCTCCAAATATGGAACTTTCCTTGCGTGCACGTCTTCCTGTTTTCCGTTCTTTGATTCGCCGTCTACATACACGCGAAATGCTCCCGATTGCGTGACTATTACTCGTCTATCAGTTTTGCCGCTTTGTCAGAAGTCTTTGTCGAAGTTATTCTCAAGGCATTAAGTGTCTAAAGATCGACATGGAATCAGTTTATACAAATCTGTGCGGTCACTCAATAAACTAGAAATTATATCCCATGTGCATTGTATCCAGCTAGTTAAAAGTTTCACGAACCTTACGCGTTTGTATTTGTTATAGGTGAAGAATCAGGTGGTTATACAGGCAAGCCACTGCCAACTTATAGACCGGCTTCCCAATTGGTTCCGCTCGGAGGTGCGGCGAGATTATTTTGCGAGGCTTATCTCGGCAAGGTTGGACTGCCCGATGCCAAAAATTCTGTCACTTGGTCGAAAAGCGACAGCAACGTTACACTGCCCAATCACGGAAGAATTGCGCAACACAGGGTGTCCAGGTGAGCCCCATTGATTTTTTACTTCAAATCCGCCGTGTCATGTGTCATGTCCACCATGTGTCACAAGAGAGAAGTGAATATTGAAAACGGAACCTATTGTCTCGAATTTTTTCTGAAAACTCGCTTGCTAGATGGAATATCACGTTGTACGGGACAGAGTACTCCATCATAAAATGAATCAATTTAATAATTCTGAGCACAAAAAAAAACGAGGGTGTAATAGATTTGATTGCACGAACTGTTAAATTTGTTTCTTCATCAATGCGAAGAATTGTCTTTAAGCGGACCTATGCGTTTTCTTCGACGTCTGCTAAATAATATATTGCAACTTTGCCGGTTCGTGCTAAACTCGAAAGTGGATAGTTTCCTCTTATAACTCGTGCTTTCCATTAGTACCCCCTATAATTACCGGCTAATTTAGGGGGCAAGTGACGCTTGGCCGTTTAGACGTTAATTTAACGTAAAGTGGGCCAAGTTACGTCCTTAAGGCACTGTTCAAATATAGTGTAATACGAAATACTAAAACGCCGTCGTGTATCAGTAAATTGATAACCGAGATATTACGAGATATTGCGAGACGTTACGAGAGTTTATGGAACGTAGCACTTGACATATTGCGACATTATGAATCAGTGGTGAACATAAAAGTAATTTCTCTCTTGTCTAGTGCTACTCACAAACGTGACTCTACAAACATTCGCACTATCGTATATTGATTACTATCGAACTTGAATATACCATTAACCTCGAACCGTGAAACATATAAAAATACGTATAAAATATTATTAACACCGTTAATGAAACAGCTGTTTACGACGAACAAAGCGGTGATTATAATATAATACGGAAGCTTATTGAAATTTGCAAATCGTCACGCGAAACGCAGGATCGCTGCACCCACCATAGAACCGCCTGTTTCATCTCTTAAAGCCGACATGCAGCGGCAGAAACCTGTTTCGAAACGTGGGCGAAATGTTACGATTACGCGGGACCCAACCATTGTAATATTCAGTTGCCGTCCTGTTCATGGACTAAGCGAATTTGCCGCGGGTCGGTAATGTTGTCGCGGGTAGTTGAACGGGATTACATAGAGTTGTACGTTTTACTAATTTGTTTGGCGAATGATAAAACGATCACGTCAACACGAATGTAGTGAACTTCACGAGCGCTTATAGCGTGCGCCACATCTGACACGTCGGCGTCGATCAATAAATCTCGTTGAGCGGCTGATTTTATTAGCGAGAAAAGTTCGACTCTACTAATAATAGTCAGTGGAACAGTGCCGAAGAGTGGATCGCGCGATTCCTTTGACAAGACAAATAACTTCTCGACAACCGACGAAATTTAACGCGGTCGAGCGAAAAATTGAATACAGATGAAATTTTTCGAAGTGCTACCATAGCCGGTGCCGAGATGAAAGGCAGGAGGCGAGAGATTTGGCTTGAGGCCATGTATTTCAATATGACATCCAGCTGCGTCTCACAATTCCGCGGCCGCTTGTTTGACTTTCATCGCGAAGGCGGTTGTGTTGGGCGCTGAAAACTGTGCGTGGCGAGAGTTAAAAAACTCCGCGTTATAATGTTCAATTGAAATTACGGGCCGAATGTACGTTTTAATCGGTTATCGCGCTGTCGCGTTCATGTTAGCACGTCGAATTCATTATCGTATTAAAACGTACGAGTTGAAAAGTTAAAAACGCGTTACCGCGCACGTCGCGCAGGTAATCCGGTAATGGCGGAAACTGAATAGATAAAATATATACACGGCGGGTTGCGCGTGAAAAATTCCAATTCTCTTGCGAGATTGAGGCAAAGCAGCGCTTTTATGTCGTATCCGTCAGACGTACGTGGGACGAAATTTATGAATCGCAGTACTCAAAAGGTCACGATGATTAGTCAGGTTGAATATAACGCCGAAGGTGCCCTACAAGGGCGTCCGATAAAATCGGAGTCACGTCGCGTGGACGAACGTCGGAGAATAAGTCGACGTAAAGGAAGAATTGACTGAATGATTTAGTAGCTTTAGCCTTCGGTACATTAGCACAGACGTTGTCAAAGTGCTTTTAGCAGCAAGAGTAAGAAAAAATGATCAGTCCTGACAGATACAAATAGCAGGTGCTACATAGCTATTACAAATTTCGTTTCAACATCTCTGACAAGCGTTAACGTTCGTTCCCTTCCAATATTTTTCATCGCGTGATATACCTTCACTCCCATTAACCATACTTTTAAAACACTGTCAAACACGTTCTGACGACACGTCTTAATTATGTCGCGGGACCGTCAATTACTCGAAATCCGTATCGAAATAGAAATCTTGCGAGAAAATCCAGCCAGCCGTGATGATTAGACAGACTGACTGTAAGTCTCACGACCCGGCAAAGCTGACCGATAAAATCGCAGTCACGTCGGGTATACCAACTTTAAGAGAATAAACTGATGAAAGGACGAGAGTCGACGGCGAAGAGATTGTAGATTCGGCCACAGATCATGAATTTCGATAGGACAACGAAGAGGAACCTAAGGGCGTCTTACTCGGGTACTATAAGGGACTGGCCCGGGTCTCACTTGGGCTTTGGGATCACCGGTGTCACGGTTGGCAAAGACGTGCTTCGTAGTCACAGCGAAATTCGAGAGTTACAAGGAACACCTTCCCTTACTATCTCATTGTACCGCTTAATCACTATTGCGCTTTGTACTATAAATCACCGTTTCGCTAAACTTCCGCGACTACAGTTGGAGACAGGCGACTGGAGTTTGTCTTGCTTCGACAGACTGCCGCGTGTGCGCTGATAATAATCGCGTGCGCGATACCTAGTCCACCTGACCGAATCGACTGAAAATCTTTCCGTTGATGGTTATCCGGTACTATTCAACGGTATTGTGCTTTTCCTAACGACCGAACCGACGAAAGTAGAAAATCTGCATCCGATCTAATGGCATGATGAGAGGTTGACATGACAATCTGTTCGCATACGTCGTTATTGTAGCTTTCCGAATAATCGATCAAGCAGAAAGAGAAATCTACATGTGATCAAATTACATAATGGCAGGTTGACATGATTATCCGTTGCTACTCGACGTTATTGTAGTGTTTCTAATAATCGGCCAGGTAGAAACAAAAAACGTACACGTGATCAAATGGCATGATGAGAGGTTGGTCGACGTGATTATCTGTTACTACTCGACGTAGTTGTCCGCCTAACAATCGTCCCCATATCATAGCGTCTACGCATGATGAAACTAGAACACCGTCGTCAGGGAAGAAGGGTCACTCTTCTTCCGTCATTTCACCCCACGATATTGCCATCGCCATCGCGGTATTGCAGAATAGGGTCGTCCCTCTTGTTTCTCGGAATTAAACTCATTAAGCGTCGGTTCCACGATTAAATCGCCGCTTCGGGACTCGTGATTGTTTTCTCCCTGCTTTTTCGTCCTCCTCGCTCTATCTCTTCGCTCTCTTTCGCTCCTCCCCGCAGAGAGACCCACGCGAAACCCTCTCGTCGGTTCTCCGTTTCTCATTCGCCGGCTTTCTATCTCTGTAACTCAATTTTCCTGCCGGCGTGTGTACCCCGCCCGGCCATCACTGTCGTAAACACTAACATAGTGCAACCGCCGGCTCACCGCTGATGTAAAGTCTAGTTACGTGTACAACATTTGGCGAGCGAGATACAGAGACGCGCCCGGATCCAGACCACTAATTAAGGGACACGTTCGGGTGAGAATTTCGGAATTTGCCTTGAGACAGTCGGGCGACGCTTTTGCGTAGACAAACACTCATTGTGCGGCAGGAACGATGAATCTGAATGGAATTGTGCTGCGCGCTATGTTATCGGCGACTTCGGGTGCAAAAGAGTGCGGGTGGTCGGGCAAGGGAAGAATTGACTGGATAATTTAGTGGATTTCGCCTCGAACATTACGGCAGACGCTGTAAAAGCGGTTTTATGAATACCGTGTGGACGTCATTGTAAATTCATACGTTGCGGTACGTGTGCGTTACAGAGTTGACGGGTTATGAGTTTTACATGTCACGATATTTATAGTTTCCCATTTTAAAAACAGATGAAATAAATAGTAATGGCAATGAAAACGGGCGTAGGTAGTCGGCAGTCATATTACTCGCGATGAATACTACATTTGCAACAGACTATTAAACTTCGTCGCGACCCCGTTGTTGCGCGTCGCAGCCGGATATAAATGAAGCACGGTTCCATTTTCAGGTCCGATCTTTCGTACCGCGCGATATAATTGATCGACACGAAATTTTACAAGGATCAATCTCTGTTGCTACATGCGGGAAATAAATAGCGTATATTGCGAATGTCGTGTGTTGAACAAGCTGAACAGCGCTTAACCTGAAACCTTTCAGAGGAAAATGTTGCAAACGATATATTTACTACTGTTTAACCTTTTGCAGACAATACTGAATGCTCTGTTGCACCGAATTACCATAGTTCGAACCTAATACAGAATACTAATCTTACAGTTCTTGTTACGTACAATTTTCGGCTTCAGTTAATAAAGCTAATACTGGAACTTTAACAATAAATAACCGTAAATGACAGCATACCTGCATAAACTAATTATAGACTATGTAATATGCTTATTTCCAGTCATTTTACGTGTATTTTTAATTAATTTCCGATTGTCTAAAATCGAATTAGCAGCACGCATTTTTTCATTCCCGCGTTCCAAATACATCGTCGAACTTAGGCAATGTTGTAAGCTCCTTTGTGCGCAATCCCACCCATCATAACATAATCTCCTTCCATGCGATCTGCTGCATTGAACACCCACAACACGCTATACCACAACATTTTGCCATAAACGTAAAGTTATGAAACTGATAAACTAATATTGCACCCCACATGCGCATTTACACGCGTAATACTCTTCGCTAGAGCTAAAAGCACGTATTACCAGAATGTCCACAATGAACCTCAACCTTAACCCTTTAACTGCTATGGACGCATATATGCGTCCCCAATCGTTTCGATTTCTTACCTATTGCAGCCACAATTATCAATGTACGAGATTAATACAGATGCGTTCTTTACCAAATCATTTTCTTGCATTATTTCATTTGGCGTAAATGAAGAATTATCATTAGAACTTAGTTGCGCCTTAGATAATCAATCAATACAATTCACACTAGTGAAAAGTCTTTCGTCCCCAGCCACCATTTCAGCCGGGAGTATTCAGCAGTCAAAAGGTTAAACGTTGACCGTATTAACATCGCCCACTGCTAAAATCCATAACACCGAAACGGCAAATGAAAAACGTTCGAACGAAGATTAATAATTTTCCCCTCTGAACATGAGGCGATTAAGTTCCGAACATCAGGACTGTAGCGAGCCGAAACTTTCGGAACCTTCCTGACTCCGCCCGGCTCAAATATAATAAGCCCGTCGCCGGCGGGATTGATTTATGCGCAGAAAAATATCGGCCGAGCTTCTTCCGATGTTAATAACCAGGCGTATGATAACAACCCGGAGTTGATGCCTCTCGTCGTTCTCCCGCAGTCGGCAGTGTGCTGTTCCCGCCGAGGGGATGGCAATTTATTATCCCGTTAACGTGTGCATGCATTCGTCGTGTTCGTCGGGCTGTCGTAAACACCGAAATCCCGCCTTCGGCTCTTGGCTATTGTAAAGTCTGGTTAGGTCTGTCTGTGCGTCATTTGGAGCGAGCGAAGGAGAGCCGTGCGATGGAGAGAAATAAATATATGTATATGGAGAAGTAGAGTGTGGATGGAGAGTCGGGGGTGCGTGGTTGAGGGTTGGCGGATACTGGGTGGGTGGGACAAGAGACGATACGAGGCGCACCGGATCCGACCACTAATTGGGGGACACGTTTGCAGTACAATTTCGAAATTCACCCGCGGTGCGCGCATGGTTTGGCGCGAAAGCATTTGCATTTAGGGATACCCGTGGCCGACGCCCATGAAGGAGCTCCGCGTCCGTAACTGATGACTCGTTATGCAGTGATAAACGAGCGGCCGCACTCACGAGTTCCACAACTAACGAATTCGTTCGAATAGGCTGTCTTACAGACCTTGTAGTGGACCTGATACACGTTGGCATTCATTTTTTACAGTGTAGGAAACACCTGGTTCGTTCTATCGTACGGTAAATGCCATGATACTTTTATATACTGACGAGTTCCACAACTAACGAATTCGTTCGAATAGGCTGTCTTACAGACCTTGTAGTGGACCTGATACACGTTGGCATTCATTTTTTACAGTGTAGGAAACAGCTGGTTTGTTCTATCGTACGATAAATGCCGTGATACTTTTAAATAAACGTTATATTTGAAGTTGTATCAGTTTTAACCACCTGCGCCGGCAAAAAATTCACCGATGCGTGTACCAAGACGATCCAGTGTAACTCGCTGGGGGACATCACACAGTGTTCGATGCCTCAGAGAAATCGGAAAAAAATGTATATTGTCTAAACTAATTTATTTTCGACCTAGGACTTTTTATAGTTTTTTGGATGAAACGCAGAGCATCGATTGTTTATAAAATATATACACGTCGTTTTTGTTTTTGTGACAATCGTATGACGACGTACATACCACGTCGTTGGCGATTCTGTGACAAAAGCATTATGACGTGCATAGCACGTCTTTCCAGCGCAAGTGGTTAACCCTTTGACTGCTGAGTACTTCCGGCTGAAGCCCACGCTGAGGACAAAATACTTTTCGCGAGTGTAAAGTCTGATTATTTAAAATTGATTTAAAATTGAAATTGATTATTTAAGGCACCACTAAGTTTTAATGATAATTCTTCGTTTACGCCAAGTTAAGTAATGCAAGAAAATGATTTAATAAAAAACGCATCTGTATTCAGCTCATACGTTGATAATTGTGGCTGCAATAGGTAAAAAATTGAAATGATTGGGAAACGTATATATGCGTCCATAGTTGACACCGATAGATTTCGGCAGACACATATATGCGTCCATAGCAGACAAAGGGTTAAGGAAGTTTGTACGGATGGTATATTCATATAAAATATACCATGGCATGTTGTGTAATTTCATAGTAATCAGTTGTACGAAATGCAAAATATTTGCGTTTTATCATTATTTTGATGCCTTCGATTTTTTAATATCGCGAGATTGAGAAACACGACTTACATGGAAACTGTACTTGAGTTATCAGCTTTGTTTCGCAGAACAGCGTAATAAGTATGGACTTTTCCAATTCGACGCTACGCACAAATAATGAACTTGCGATTCTACTTAAAATTCATTAAAACAGCTTATCTTATAAGACGTCGATGTTTATTCCGCGGAATACAACTGTCGGCAGTGCGGAAAAGGTGCACGAAGCCGGAGTAAACAAAGTCCTTCGCTCGCAGGGAGACTATTTACGGTTTTTGCTTTAAGCCGGATTTCCTTTATGGCGTAAGCCTTCATTGCCGCTTAAGTATTTAACGTAGATGCGAAACTTCGAGCAACAATGCCTTCGCTCGCCCCCGACGCTACACGTTCGCGTAATAATTAGACGTTTTGAGAAAATACAGGGACTGGGGCGGACGACGAGTAATTATTTCGAGAGGACGTAAACAGAGGTAAATGCAGCCCTGAGAAACGAAAGGAGCATATTAATGCGAGGAAGTGAAGTACATCCGATGTAACGTGGATAAATTGCATGGGGCCACAGAGTTACCCTTTCGGAAAGCAGAAAGGGAGCAAAAATACAGTCGACCGGATACTGAATTCAACCAACCAGGTGCGACACCTCTATGCCGTCGACGTATAAGTTTACATATTTTTCGCGTTTTTCAGCATTCACGTGTGGATGAAGTGAACATCCATACGTTACGTATCTATTCAAAATTGAAACCGTGCATCTAGGGATTTGTGTGTTCGAGGACCGTGTACATCGAGTATGGATCAATATATCTAGACAGGGCTAAATATAACTTCGACGAATCCAATAGACCTTCATACACAGTTATTGTAGGTTCTAAGTATACTGTCGTTATTGAACGAAACTAGCAATATATTGAAACCTGAGCTATTTAATCGCCATTGGCCGTAATCATTCGCGCACTATCGAAATACCCCATAAAAGTATAAATCAAAACAAATAAGTGCACGATAATTCATGATGAAATTCACGAATTGCTATTGAAATGGGGTAACCGTCATTAAATACCAGAAGAGATACTTGACACTTTGCAATTGTCACCTAATCTCAATGTGTGCCTGTATTCTCCTCCCGCAGTATGTCTGTTGCCGGATTTTATCTCCCAGTGTGATGATGTCGTTCGCCATATTCGCTTCATTCGTCGTTCCTCGTTCCTGAAATTTCTCCACGTCTAATTATTTACCGCAAACGTCCTTCATACACAGTTATTGTAGGTTCTAAGTGTACTGTCGTTCTTGAACGAAACTAGCAATGTACTTAAACCTGACCTATTTAATCGCCATTGGCCGTAATCATTCGCGCACTATCGAAATGCCCCATAAAATTATAAATCAAAGCAAATAAGCAAATGCACAATAATTCATGACGAAATTCACGAATTGCTATTGAGATTGGGTCAGCGCCGTTAAATACCGGAAGAGATATTTGACACTTCGCAATTCTACCGGAATTGTTGGGCAATAATTATCACATTTCTGGTCTCAATGTGTGCCTGTCTTCTCCTCCCGCAGTATGTCTGTTGCCGGATTTTATCTCTCAGTGTGATGATGTCGTTCGCCATATTCGCCTCATTCGTCGTTCCTCGTTCCTGAAATTTCTCCACGTCTAATTATTTACCGCAAACGTCCTTCATACACAGTTATTGTAGGTTCTAAGTATACTGTCGTTCTTGAACGAAACTAGCAATATACTTAAACCTGAGCTATTTAATCTCCATTGGCCGTAATCATTCGCGCACTATCGAAATGCCCCATAAAATGATAAATCAAAACAAATAAGCAAATGCACGATAATTCATGATGAAATTCACGAATTCTATTGAGATTGGGTCAGCGCCGTTAAATACCGGAAGAGATACTTGACACTTTGCAATTCTACCGGAATTGTGCAATAATTATCACAATTCTAGTCTCAATATGTGCCTGTCTTCTCCTCCCGCAGTATGTCTGTTGCCGGATTTTATCTCTCAGTGTCATGATGTCGTTCCCCATATTCGCCTCATTCGTCGTTCCTCGTTCCTGAAATTTCTCCACGTCTAATTATTTACCGCAAACGTCCTTCATACACAGTTATTGTAGGTTCTAAGTATACTGCCAAACTAGCAATATACTTAAACCTGAGCTATTTAATCGTCATTGGCCGTAATCATTCGCGCACTATCGAAATACCCCATAAAATTATAAATCAAAGCAAATAAGCAAATGCACGATAATTCATGATGAAATTCACGAATTGCTATTGAAATGGGGTAACCATCGTTAAATACCGGAAGAGATATTTGACCCTTCGCAATTCTACCGGAATTGTTGGGCAATAATTATCACAATTCTAGTCTCAATGTGTGCCTGTCTTCTCCTCCCGCAGTATGTCTGTTGCCGGATTTTATCTCTCACTGTGATGATGTCGTTCTCCATATTCGCCTCATTCGTCGTTCCTCGTTCCTGAAATTTCTCCACGTCTAATTATTTACCGCAAACGTCCTTCATGCACAGTTATTGTAGGTTCTAAGTATACTGTCGTTCTTGAACGAAACTAGCAATATACTTAAACCTGAGCTATTTAATCGCCATTGGCCGTAATCATTCGCGCACTATCGCAATGCCCCATAAAATTATAAATCAAAGCAAATAAGCAAATGCACGATAATTCATGACATTTACAAATTGCTATAGAGATTGGGTAACCGTCGTTAAATACCGGAAGAGATATTTGACACTTCGCAATTCTACCGGAATTGTTGTGCAATAATTATCACATTTCTAGTCTCAATGTGTGCCTGTCTTCTCCTCCCGCAGTATGTCTGTTGCCGGATTTTATTCCTCAGTGTGATGATGTCGTTCGCCATATTCGCCTCATTCGTCGTTCCTCGTTCCTGAAATTTCTCCACGTCTAATTATTTACCGCAAACGTCCTTCATGCACAGTTATTGTAGGTTCTAAGTATACTGTCGTTCTTGAACGAAACTAGCAATATACTTAAACCTGAGCTATTTAATCTTCATTGGCCGTAATCATTCGTGCACTATCGAAATACCCCATAAAATTATAAATCAAAACAAATAAGTGCACGATAATTCATGATGAAATTCACGAGTTGCTATTGAAATGGAGTAAGCGCCGTTAAATACCGAAAGAGATATTTGACACTTCGCAATTCTACCGGAATTGTTGGGCAATAATTATCACATTTCTAGTCTCAACGTATGCCTGTCTTCTCCTCCCGCAGTATGTCTGTTGCCGGATTTTATCTCCCAATGTGATGATGTCGTTCCCCATATTCGCCTCATTCGTCGTTCCTCGTTCCCGAAATTTCTCCACGTCTAATTATTTACCGCAAACGTCCTTCCACCTTCGTTCCTCAATCCGCAATGCCAAGGATCGACGATATTCCGAGAATCACGAAATTCCTCGCAATTTACTTCGCTCTGGGTGCCGCACGTATACTCCGGATATATTTCTTTTTGACATCCATCTTCGTCGTTTTTCATATGTCGTTTTTAGCACTCGCATTCATATCTTCGTTTTTAGATCCGTAATGTCGCCACTGCTTAGAATTCCATGCGCACCTTCATCTCGTTTTAATTCAGCGCCATTCGCAGCGCTAGCGTTATTAATCTGCCACGAAAAAGAAGCTAGCATCAAAGATGCAAAAAATCATATTTCCAAAACGCTCCAAATCCGACACATGCAATCAATTCGTTGCATTTACGTGTCTGCTTGAACACTGTCAAGTTATAAGCGCTTTGCAGTAATTAGAACGAGTATAACAATGAAGCACTTCATTCTTGCTTCAACCGCCATGTCCTACTTGATATTTCCATATTAAACCGTGGAGACATAACGTAACCATTTTGTTATCGCGCGCATGTGCCCTTCATTACGGGCACGTTTCTTACGCGATTATTGCATTCTAGAACGTAGAGCAGTTGAATGCCCCTAGCTATAGGTCTTCCCATCTGCCTCAGTCACATTGTCTTCCTTTGCATCTCCAGCTTGCCATCCTCTCTCCCGCTCATTATGACAGTCTCTCTCTCTCTCTTTATTTCTCTCTCTTTCACACACACCATTCCTCTGTCCTCTTTTCTCTGACTGTCGCGAATGAGGAAACGCCAACGACTGGTGAGTCCATGGAGCGAGATGAGGACGAGGTGAACTGTCCCTCCACGAAATTGGACCTGAATCGGGGGCGTCGTTCACCTTTAAGACGGGATACTATCCGCGATTTTCAGTCAGCAAAAACTTACGCGCCGTTGATTGCGTCGCGCAAATTTCATAACATTCCATCCAAAGAAGTGGGAGATAGAAGTAAGATCTTAAAACAGTTTTCCTCTCACGTAAGTATGGAGCTATTGAGTGTAGTATTGGAACAAAAGAGTATATTGTGTCAAAATGTACGTAAGGATAATTAGAACTTTGAACATTTTAACCCTTTGCGGCCAGCAGATTTTACTATTAAGAGTACCAGCAGGTCGGATGAAACCTAGCAGTTCGTAGTTACTTTTCCGTACTGAATTTAAAGTCAATATATGGATATTAAAATTCAAGTTCAAATTCAACAAAAGTTATGTTCATTACTACTTGTAATACGTAAGAATAGAAATGTTGAATCTGTGTAATGTTCTAAAGTATGATGTTTCGCGAAACAATCACCGATAAGAAGTCCTGGCTTTCGTGTACAAGTATCACAGTACGTGTGTGTTTCTTGTCTTATTCTCACAGTTTTCCTGTCGGAATATGCTGCACAGTCTTTCTTGCCTCGTGAACGAATTATATGAAATTCATTATTTAATCTTATGTCTACGAATGATGCTAACGGTTGCGGTGTAGATAGTGTTTGATGCCGGAAATTTCCTACTAACTGATCGACTAAACATTTCACAAAATTTAAGTATGTTAATGGCTTTTCGTTGTTCTGTTGTTTTGTGATTTTATACAGTATGTACAAGTTGATGACGCACATCTCTAGGCCCCAAAAATAATTGCATTTTAGGAAATTCCCGCTTCGGGAATATCGACTTCTACGACGATTTAAAAATGTCCCCGCTACGGACACCGATCACAAAGGGTTAATTAATGTTAATGAATAGGTAGTTGGAAAGAATTTCGGCTAGAAAGGAATGCCTGTACTAAGGTCGGCTGTGATTTACAACTGGAAAAACGTATATATGTACTTCTCTCACCATTTCTACCCTTTTGCCTCGTCTCGAAATTACTGTCTCCCATTTCCACACTCGCCTCGAAGTATGTCAGAGAGGCGAGCGTTAAGTGTGGTTTTATGCGCGCCTGTTCTCGTGTATTTATGCGCATTTATAGCGTAACACAGACGGCCGAGATATGGTTTCGCTCGCGCTATCTCATAAATCCTCTTACTCGGCTGCACGTTGCATTTTTGTCATCCTTCTATATAAGTCCGAAAATTCTAGCGCGCCGCGGATAAGTAGGAAACCGCGGCAGCGGTGTCAAACTTCATTTTGAAACTCCATAATTGTCGGAGCAGTTAACTCTCGGGTGTAAATAGATTCCGTTCATTGCGCCCTTCACATGCTAAATACTTCGTTGCTCCAGAGAATGTTGTACACGGGGACGTTTAATATCGAAGCTAGGGCTGATTTGTTTACTACAGCGTGTTTACTAACTGAAGACGCGGATAATTGCCAGGCGTTTGAACCGAAAAACTAAAAATCCAGAGTTCGTGGAATATACTGTAAGTAGAGCAATTTTCACAATTCTCTTGGCGAAGAACGAAGAATTGTGAAAAATTGAACTTTCGCAGATCATTCTTACAAAACTTATTGTACCTTGTGCAAAAAGGTTAAATGTGTATTGCTGTCGGCAAATATTGATGTTAAAGCCCGTGTCAAAATCCTTTTCTTTCGCGCCAATATTTGGAAATGTTACTGATGGTTGTGCAGAAGATCAACGAAAGTGGAGTTGCTCACGAAGTCGGGATTCCACGTTTCTGTCGACTCTCTCTCCTATAAAAGCAGTATCCTGTTGTATGCTCTCAGATAGTCGTACTACGCTCTGTTCTCTCCTCTCCACATTCGTCCTCGTTGCACCGTAAAAATATAACGTGTTTTCGTAGGTGTGGCGGCAAGTCGACGAAAGTGCGCTGTTTCACGGGAAAAAGCGTTTCTATCCGTCTATTCGTCGTTTTACTCATGGAGTGCCATAGTTTTGGCACTTTCAATCCATTTTCATTTAAGAAGTACCATCCCTTTATTTGTCCGATTTGTATATAATGTATGCGCTAAAAATAATGAAAATTTACTTTGTCAATTTAAATTACAGAGTGCCTGGAAGAATGTTTGCAAATTCTCAACTATCCTAATAATGAGTATTTCACGTCATGAGGAAATGTTCACCATGGTCGCATATCTCAATTACGAGTGACCTCCTTTGCGGAAGCAACTTTGTACCGCTGTTGTTGATAAAAGAAGAAAAGTACGAATAGAAAGTCGGGACGTGCCAGTTGCACGTTCGATTATGGTCTTGTATCGAAATAGCGGCCTACAGTCGTTGAATTTTTCGTAACGGATAGATTGAACGGCAACGATTGAAATTGGCGCTCGACATTTGCAATTGAATACGAATAGAGATAGAACGATATTTACAGGCGGATCAATAGAGCGAAGAAAAGTACAAACGGCCTAGATAAATAGTCCCAAAATACACAGCACCTCGAAATGATACAATTTAACACGAGATTTTCCAGAACATTTTTTACTGTTAAACCTGCACAGCGCGACGTACTACCTAGTATTTCGCGAACAAAACAAAATGCGAAAGTGTTTGCTCAACAATCGGCATTCGAACCCGTGACTTTCAATTGAACGACCTGTTTCGCAGGAATAAATAAATATCATACAAAGCCAGACGACAAAGAAAAAAACGAAATTGAGGTGACTATCGAACGTCCAATGACGGAAAAGGTGAAATCCATCAGTGAAGACATCAATTTCCATCATCGACACACACTAACCCAGAGACAGTACTTCTCAAAGACAGTTGTCGTGAGAGGCAATGACATTAATCACACCAGCGGATGAAAGGAAGATCGGCTCGGCTTCGTGCGGGCCTACGCGCGTCTGGTTTCAGCCGAAAAAGGAAAGCGGAAAGACAAAGATGCAATTTGCCCGAGCGACGGCCGCTTTCAATTGACATCGCGAAGTCAGTTGTTCCGCGAATGCAGTTTCGCTCCGGGTCGGATCCTCTCATTCCCTCCTCCTCTCGCAGATCGTCTCTCGTCCTCTCATCAGCCACGGGACTCTTCTCTTCAGACTCCTCCGGGGTCGAGCAACGCTAGGCCTCCGGCTCCGACGATTAGCCTTTTTGCCGCATCCCTCGCGGGGCATTATACACGTAATAATGGCAGGACAAACTCACTGGGCTGCCAGGTGAAGCCGCTAGAGAGGAACGGAGACGAAACATAGGTATGGACTGTGCAGATGGGAGAGACGAGAGAACGACGAGAGAGAAGTGGCGAACCAACCGCTTGCTGTACTACTTCGACTGTACCTGCGACTGTACACTGTTTAGAATCGATGGGGCGAATATCACTTCGCTGATCCACGTGAATCACGCAATAAGAGGACCTAAACTAAACTAAGCAGAGGACCGTCCAGTCATTTAACACCTTGACTGCCATGATGGTCACCGATGTCCGACGCAAAATCAGATTTTATTGAAGATCCAAAATATTTGCAATGGGTAGCAATTATTATTTTATAAATGCAGTTGTTATTAGAATAGTGATATGATCCTTTGGTCTCTAATACCTGCACACTATTTACATTTTGCATAATTCAGTCGAACGCTGTAGTATTTCATAGCATCGCCCTTCTAATATAGTAAAATACGCTTGGCAGTTAACGTGTTAACACTTTGACTGCCGTGATGGTCACCGATGTCCGACGCAAGAAATTTGATTGAAGATCCAAAATATTTGCAATGAGTAGCAATTATTATTTTATAAATGCAGTTATTAGAATAGTGGTGCGATCCTTTGGTCTCCAATACCTGCACATTATTTACATTTTGCATAATTCAGTCAAACGCTGTAATATTTCATAGCATCGCCGTTCTGATACAGCAAAATCCGCACGGCATTCAATGTGTTAACACAAAATATCGGAATGTTGATCCAAAATATTCGCAATACGTAGCAATAATTATTTTATAAATTCATTTATTGTTAGAATAGTGATGCGATCCTCTGGTCTCCAATACTTGCACATTATTTACATTTTGCATAATTCAGTCAAACGCTGTAGTATTTCATAGCATCGCCGTTCTAATGTAGTAAAATACGCTTGGCAGTCAACGTGTTAATGTTAAGGTGTGTACCTGGTACTTGAACGCTGCTGAAACTGTATATCTAAGTATCAGAACTCGAGGGATTTGTCTTCAAATATTGTACTGTCATTGAAAAGGACACAGAGCTGAAATGCCTGAATTCACAATCCGGGTTTGAATACGTTAAGAGCGATTTAATTATGCCAAATCATTGAACGAAAACCAATATTTTCTGAATATCTGGATACTAAAACTCCCCGAATGTTTATATACCTATAACCTCGGTAAACAACCGCAACTTAGTACGAGACCGTTTACCTTCCCATACCTCTAATTATTCTCACTCGTTCCACCCTCACACCTATTAAGCTCAAACTGAACGTCGTCGTTACTCGGAGCGAAACTTAATTCGAATGCCCAACTAAGTTAAAGCGGCGTCGGATTTTGTCGGAACTTCGCATACATAATGTGTGAGACTCGATTTCTCGGCGGAAGAGAATCCACGCGCGGACGAGATCGAGGTGTCTGAACAGAATCAGTGGATCGAAATGAGGTTAACACCATCCAGGCTGACGATTGTACGAGTGTAAGCGGGACGATCTCGAAGATTCTTCTCAGGAAAGAGAGAACAGTGGAGGAGGAGACAGAGGGCAAGATGGGGGGAAAGAGAGACCCCAAGCAAGAAACTCACGGGAATCTCTCTGGTCGCTGTGCTCCGAGGTCCGTCATTACTCTAATGATACCTTCGTCCCCCGTTCCTTCTGCTCCCTCACTCGACGATCGCTCCTTTTTCGTGTGTGCCCTCCTCATCGCATCTCTCGTTCCCTCTCGAATCTGACTCTTCGGACTCTTTCTTCTTTCTGCGATACGATTTTGCGGCGATGCATCCCTTCGTCCGGCCATTTTTGAGCAGATGCAATGCGAAGAGAGGAGAGAAGGGAATGGTCAGAGTGTTTGTCCAAAGAGGATGTTTGAGTTTCTGCACGAAGACGATTGCATCCAACCCTAAGATGCGGTAACTTCCCGTCGATATACTTAACCCTTTCGGGCAGAACGGTGGGAAGCTGAATGCTCCGTTGTGCCAAGTCGCTGTAACAATAGTCATTTGAAATTGCCAGCAAAGATATATGTAGACATATATATATATATAGATATAGGACTGTTGTTAATTATATTCAGCTTCATAGTAGAGATTTGAAGTTTGTTTATACTCAATGCAACTTTTCAAATGCAATTTAATTATTTCTGTTATCTATACCGGAAAACGGCAGGATATCTATGTGAATTCAGCCCGCACAACGTATTGATTTGCAACTGTTTAATATGTCCTTTTCATTCTTTTTTCATCTATTTTTAGTCATATGTCAGAATTGCACATATTTTTAAGTGTTTCGGGTGACTATGAAAGGTCACTGATTTTTCTATGTCCAGATGAATATATTTGCAATCCATAATTATAGATTATTGTGTTACTGATATGAATATATCAATGGCTGCGACTTTACACTGTTTTCATATGTAAATCATCTCACATCAGCTATGACATATACGTATCACAATCTTTTAATATTTTTCTTGTTTCAATTGTTTTCACCGGTCGCATATACAAGTCCATCAATTACGCTGATGGGTCACTGTAAAAGCATATATGCATGAACCAACCACAAAGTGTTAACAATATCAATGCAACACTGTTTATCATTTCGTAAATTAATATGATAAAATGTGGCGCATTTTGCGACATCAACGAAAAATATAGAAAATCACTGCTGGAAGCAATATTATGAAACATTTTACTTACACGGATCAAGGACGAGAATAACAAATATTAACACTTTCACTGCCAAGCGTATTTTGCTATATTAGAACTGCGATGGGATGAAATAATATTAGGAAACATTGCAAAATGAACGTAACAGAGACGAGTTAGAAGCCAAAATATTGAAGCACCATCCCAATAACAATTGCTTTTGCAAGATTGCAAATAGGCTTGATGTCGAATTTTTTTGCATTTATAGTAAAATGTTTTGCGCCGGTCACCGGTGACCACCGTGGCAGTCAACGTGTTAAATTCTGTGCATAAAATAGCTGTGGTAATCATAAAACAATGGAAACAATTCACGCTATATCCCGAATACTTAGATCAACTGCAGATCAAATGCGATCATTACCGTGAAAGGGTCAAGGATTACTATTCCATCTGCCTCAAATCCACCCATTAACTTTCCCAATTCCGTTCACCCTGTCTATCTGAAACTCGCTTATGACTTTCCGTTGCCCGATGAAGAGTCCTGAGATCCCTCGCATGGCCATTAATCATCAAATCACAATTGTCAACGACAGTCCCGCCATGAAATATCGGTACACAGCACTGGAAGGAAAGGCTCGAAGGGTCGAGGCTGAGATTGTGTCGAGTCGATCGAACGTAATATCATGAGTCGAGGATGCCTTTATGTGCCAATCACAGGCCGTTCTCAGGCACGCAGCAGAAGATGACCATCCCTTTGCAGTTTGTCCTTTCTACCCCCGTTCATCCCTTCTGCACAGTCTCTGTCCTCCTCCACGTCCCGTCAGCTACTCTTTTCCCATCCCTCGTACACATTCGATCAGCAACGTAAACCGCTGCTCGTGCGCCCGTGTATTATTGCGAACGGCGCATATTGCAAGCTGTGCGTGGCAGCGACGCACGTTTTCCGCCTGTCTGTCGATCACGAAAATGGGTTCCGAGGCATCCTGCGTCGATCAGAGTCAATTTTCTCGGGCGCATGCGTATATACACGTATTCTGTAGCAAACGGCGCGGTACTTTTAGCGTAGCTCGACCGGCATGCTTCATTATTAATCGCGATCTCGCGTGCTCCGCGAATAAGTCGGCATGGAAATGTACGAATGCGCGGTTGTTAATGATATACCGGAGTTCCCGGGGCGGGAGACTGCAGGATTTTGTTACAAAGCCCTCGTTACAGAAGCGAATTATCTACTCCCAGCGAATTACAAATTTGCGATGTTACATGTACAATTATAATATTCATTTAAAGTAAACTACCAATTTTCCGTCAGGGGCAAAGTGTCTGAAAGGCAAATTAATCTTTCGGCTAACTTCCCCGCTATTAGAGCACCGTCGGGAATCTTCTCTAACGATACAGTTTGAGATCGCATCACAGTCTGCTGCATTAATGATCGAATGTTTACCGAGCGTAACGGAAACCAGATAAGAGGCTCGCCGCTTTTTCAATACAGCGAAATGTCGAGCTGGATCCTATAACAAGTAACTCCCCGGTCTCCTTCATCGCACGATGCACTCCGGTGGTATTTCGAGGAGTAAAAATCGCTCTCTGCCCCCACGTGCATCTATGAGTATGCGGGTACACGAGTCGAAGCCATATCCATTTTCGACCAGACCTTTCCTGCTCCTCTCTATATCCCTCTTTTTCTCTCTTTATTCGCCAGCATGAGTATCGCCGATCTCGTTTAATCCCGACTCCGAGCGCACGCTCGCTTAGAATATGAGAAGACTGATCGACCACCCATGGTTTTCTGTCCTCCTCTTCCCCCTCGCATAGTTCATCGCCATTTACCGTCTCATTCCCTTCCACCTGTTCGTTCTTTAAGTCTCTCTCTTACATTTCATCGTGCTCGCTCTCTCGCGTTCTCTCTCCTCTCGTTCTTACGCTTTGCTCTCTCCATCTCAGCTATGTTAAGCTGCTATCTCACCACGAGAATCGCTCTCATCAACAAAAGGAGACCAAAGAAGGGACAGCGAGAAGGGAGAGGGTCTCAGCAGTTCGTGACCCTGGCATCATGATCCGTTTCATTCTATTCTTCACGACCCCGTTACGCTATGTTCTCCTCCTTCCGTTGTGGTCTGTGACCTCGCGTTCGCGTACGCGGACTTTTTATCTTGACGCTTCCCCATATTTTCCGAGCGTGTAAGCACAGACGTAAACCTTTGAACTCACTACTTGCGAATACCTCGATATTTTACATACCCGAGTTCTACATATTCGCCTTCCACATCAATAAATGATGCATCATTGAAAACTGATTGAGTAAAAGTAATTCTGGTTAAAAATGTCTCATTTCAAAGTCTTCTAATTTAAAGTCCTCAGAGTACACGCTTCTCAATTCTAAACGTCAGCTTATTGTGAGAGCGCGAATTGGACGTGGCCTAAAACAGAAACCCTTTGACTGCTATGGCCGCATGTATGCGTCCACCGAAATATATCGGTGTCCATTATGGGGGCATATATGCGTTTCTCAGTCGTTCCAATTTCTTACGTACTACATCACAATTGTCAACGTACGAGATGTAAACACATGTGTTCTTTATCAAATAGCTTTCTTGCATCATTTAATTTGGTGTAACTGGAAAATCACAAATATAACTTAATTGCGCCTTATGTAATCAAACAATAGAATTCACACTAGCGAAAAGTATTTCGTCCTCAGCGGGCCCTTCGATTGGAATTAATCAGCAGTCAAAGGGTTAAGATTTCGCGACGATAATAACTAACAGCGAATATACCTGTGATAATTATTATATTGAGGTATCATAGTTTTGTTGAATTGTGTGATTTGGTTGCTTAGGACTGAGTTGACGATAAGACGTAAAGACGAAACGGCCTAATGGCGAAACGACGAAAGATTAGAAAATAAGACGAAAGTGTTTTGATTGTGTTGTTGTTGTTTATAAACATTATACTATCTAGTTTCACGTATTAAATTCCTACATATATATAACGCCTCTTTACGCAATTGGTTGAAAATTAGAACGCGTATACGCGGCGTCCAAAAGAACACCTAAAAACATAATGCATTTTTACCAATATATACGAACCAACAGGGGCAAAATTGAATAACTCTCCCGAACGTTCAAGAAAATGTGTTTACGTCCCCCTTCAATTATTTTCAATTTCTCAGTGCCATTACGCTTCGCCGCGCACGGAATTTACAACGCTTCGTTTTTCAAGCCGCGGGGCGCGCGACACGCCCGCGAAGAAATCAATTTCGCAAAGAGGGTGTCTGGAGTCCGAAGCGCGCGGGCAACCGGAACGCATTCACCTGAGGTCAGTGAACGACGAGCATTCTGAGTTCATTTTTGCACCGAAACGGAAATTCGCTGACGCGTCCGTCCACCGGATCGGGTCCTCTCCATATAGATGTACGTTGGCGCGGTATTCTCCAGCGACTATAGCGGACGGTGAGATAAAAGTGTTCTGCATCCATCCTCGAGGAGAGTGGGAAAGACGGAAGAAGAGCGTTGCAGGCCCGCACACCACTACCTTCCCTCATCCGACGCTCGCCGCCCGACACTCGAGGCTTGAAAGCAGGACATAATGAGACGTTATGAGCTTAAGTGCAGTCCGCACTCTCAACCGGGCTTTTCTCTCAGCGACGGAAGAACGGGCGGACGAAGGAACGCGCGCGGTAGCCTGAAAAATTTCGCAGGCTGGAAGAGACACACAGGATGAATTTCGCTCGCGGAACGTTCGTCAAGGGAGGAGCCGAAGGGAGAGACGGGGTGTGGGCAAAGACGAGTATTCGTGTCTCGTCCTCGCGGAGAATCACTCGAGGGCCATTTGCATAATTTATATTGCCTTAAAGGCCGCCGTATAGGATGTACGCTCTTTTTCCCTCTTTTAGTTCGGCTGGAATGGACGAATGGCGAGCCGTGCGCGCGAGTTACTTATAAAGTGAGAGCCGGACGTGCGTCGCGGAATTAGCTTGTGTGGCGGTTGAGCAAATTGTCGCCACTTGAGTTTGTGGATAAATCAGCCGACGTCGGTGGGCAGAGGTACGAGGTACGATTGGCAGGTTTGCACGAGGGGGATACCTGTTACGAGTTGACCCGACATATATTTTTTAAACCTGTCGAAATGACGTACTGAAAGTATGAACTTTGTGGCGTATTGCTGTATTGCATGAAGATAATAAATGTGCGTTAACCACTTGCGCTGGAAAGACGTGCCATGCACGTTGTAATGCTTTTGTCACAGAATCGCCAACGACGTGGTATGTACGTCGTCATGCGATTGTCACAGAAACAAAAACGACGTGCATGTATTTTATAATCAATCGATGCTCTATATTCCCTTCAAAAAATCTATAAAAAATCGTAGGTCGAAAATAAATTAATTTAGGAAATATAAATCTTTTTCCGATTTCTCTGAGGCATCGAACATTCTGGTACACGCGTCGGCAAATTTTTTGCCAGCACAAGTGGTTAACGTATTGACTGTTTAACATAATATCAGGATGTCGGAAATGGTGTTCTTTCCGAGAGTTTTACGCGAAATTTTGCGTAAGATATTTATCCGCCGAGCATTTATAATCCTACGTAACTCGCGACCTATGGGCAGAATGGCGAATGAACCGAACGCAAATGGGGACCGGCAAATGAACGCGTATGCCCTCACGCTTCACTTCAACAAATATTTGCAACTCGTGATACTTTGATTTAACAGTGCTCGTGGTCGCATCTATATTTTATCGCTGCCGATAGAAGCGACGAGATCCGTGTTTTGCCTGGTACCGAGTGTATTTGGCAAGAGGGACAGCTTACTTTCCAAAGTACTATAGGGTTGACGATCCCGATTTTGTAGATTTATGTAGTTGCTAAAACGCGTCCTTGCTTATAGCATAGAAACATCAGTAACTCAAACCGAGTGAGATAAAATGTTCTAAAAATTTGGCGCCTCTTGCATTCAAATATTTACATGCGAGTTACATTGCGATAATGTGGAATGCACTTGTGTATTTCTCTGATTTTAATATTCTTTTTTAGGCAGCCAGTTTAATACTGCATATAAACTGAATATTTTATTTAATTCCAGCCTTCGTTAATCACCTCAATCAAAAGACGTTTCGTTTGAAATATCCGGTCATTTACTCACGGACATTTCAACAAGTGCTTGTCATTAATCACGGACTTACACGCGAGTTAACATGCGAATTGTATATTAAGTCGTCAGTGGACGCGTTACCTTTTATCCAAAACGCGACTGTATCCAAAAGATGTATGTTTCTATTTTCACACCCTTTTAGAACCTATTAAGTAATGAAATAGTTCTAGATGAGCAATTAGAGCAAGTCTCTCATCGCATATTTGCATGTTCTTTAAATCAGATAACAGTTATAACGAAATAGTAATATGTGTAAATACTAAAACGTGATGTACATTATTAGCAGTATTACTTTGACGCAAAATTCGAAAGGTACATGAAAATTGATAATGCTGCAGGTCGACTAAGAGAAGACGTAAATATATTCGTACTACTGAAATGTTGAAACCGACTACTTGGTAATGCAAATTTAATCCCAACATTGACACGTGATGGAGAAAATAGTTAACAAGAAAGAACTTTATCACGAAAATAATTGTTTATGCCACGGACGTATGTAGAAAATTAATCCGATTAATCAACACGTATTTTAAAGCGCATCCGCATTTATTTATCCGACCATTAGTTGCTTATCTAATTATTCATTTATACAATATTGTTCCTGACGCGTGACTTTGCCGTTCAACTAAGGAACAAATGAGAATTACAGCAATATCGCAACTAGCATACACCACGCTGGAACGGTGCTGTCAATAACGTGGTCTACTCTAGCGAAATGGTTCCGTCCATGACAGCAAACAGGTTAACACGTTCGCAGGAATACACATATACATATATATTATTACACGCGCGTTACGTCCTATTTCGTCATATAGCAATGTCGCATATACGTAATACAACATAATTTACTGCCAAGTCAGAGTACGACTATCAGCACAGTTTATTTGCCCATACTATACGCCATAGTAAAATATCTAATAAGTCGTCATCACTCTTGTTCCGCGTTGTACTTGCGGTATGCCAATTGCTGTCGCAAATCATTACCGCGCGTGCGTAATGTAATCTACTTCGTCCAGCCGAATACACTTCACGTGGAACAGAACCCATTGTACAGGACGCGTTAAACGGATTTCTCACCCAGTTACTATTTACTTCCCTCTCTGCACACAGATTAAAGGGAAATGGTCCGCGTGTTTTCAGATTATCCAATCGCGCGACAGCGAATCGATTGTTTCATCTCGGCGACTCCTCCCAAGGTTGGCTAAAAGTGCCGCGCCCGGCGTATTTGCCGGCAATCCGCTCGGTTACGTTTCTCTGCACCGGAACATCGCGGTAATAGTCGCATTCGCCGAGGATTTGCATTCGAATGCAATCTACGTTAATATGTCCGCATCGTGGCGCTTTGCGGCATACATACACACAACGTCTCCCCCATCCTCGGCATCTCTCTTCACCCTCTCCGTCCTGATGCTTCGCGTCCCCCGATGTGTACGGCAAAGCGCCTCCCTACTTCGTCCACTGCGCACACTCTGTCCCTTCTGCCCGCCGTGAGTAAGTAATTCATCTCTATTTGCACCGCGTACTGGTGCGACGTAAGATTTACGAGGCCAAATCGTTGTCAATCCACACAGTATCTATGGGTAGCAGCCGGTAATTCGATCCATCGATCACAAACTCCTCTCCGTGTGCGGAGAGTGTATGTTACGTAGGAGGGGTTCTTAATCAGGGACCGAACAATGATGAGTTATCGCTATTACGTGTGTGTCCTGCCAACGATATCGTATTGAGGGTGTAATTTGTAGAGGGATCGGGTTATAGGCCCGTATATCCTCTGAGCACGCAGTTCCATCTTGCCTAACAATGCTCCGTCCATTGTCACTCTCTCGATGGTTGGGTGCTCGAAATTCGCAGTTCTCGGTTCGCACGCGAGACAGGTGCGATGAGTTTTCATGCCCATTGTGTAAAAGTTCGCCGCTGACAGTATCCGCGCGTGACGGATAATTGACGATGTCGACGTATGGGCGAACTTTGGCGATAGTCGGGCTTTGTGACATTCTACGGCAACGCGTATAATCGCGTGACGTCTCACCGAAATTGGATGTGACTACTTCGATCACTTTAGCCAGTATTGTCGCGCGCGCTGTGAAAAAATAACGTCTCTGCGAAACTGGCTTGTAATCTTAACCAGAGAAATTAATTTTTCGTAAAGAAGGTATATTTAGAGATACCGTCCCGTTGCTGATAAGTAATAGACAAAATGCCATAATATTAACACGTTGACTGCCAAGCGTATTTTGCTATGTTAGAACTGCGCCGCGATGAAATACTGCAGCGTTTCACTGAATTATGCAAAGTGTAAATAATGTGCAGGTATTGGAAACCAAAGGATCGCATCGCTATTCTAACAATAACTGCATTTATAAAATAATTATTGCTACGCATTGCAAATACTTTGGATCTTCAGTAAAATCTCTTGCGCCCGTCACCGGTGACCACCGCGGCAGTCAAAGTGTTAAAATGTTTGTTCGGTTGTAAGCCTTTCTCTAATACCTCCTATCTCTCAAAACGCCTTGTTTCACATTCGCTCGTAGACTGATTACGCTTTATCGTAGTATCCTCAATGCGACGAATTAAATGCAGATGTTAAACGCAGATGCGATCACTTTAGCCAGTACTGTCGCGCGCGCTGTGAAAAAATAACGTCTCTGCGAAACTGACTTGTAATCTTAACCAGAGAAATTAATTTTTCGTAAAAGAAGGTATATTCAGAGATACCGTCCCGTTGCTAATAAGTAATAGACAAAATACCATAATATTAAAATGTTTGTTCAGTTGTAACCCTTTCTCTAATACCTCCTATCTCTCAAAACGCCCTGTTACACATTTGCTCGTAGACTGATTACGCTTTATCGTAGTATCCTCAATGCGACGAATTAAATGCAGATGTTAAACGCAGATGCGATCACTTTAGCCAGCACTGTCGCGCGCGCTGTGAAAAAATAACGTCTCTGCGAAACTGACGTGTAATCTTAACCGGAGAAATTAATTTTTCGTGAAAAAGGTATATTCAGAGATACCGTCCCATTGCTAATAAGTAATAGACAAAATGCCATAATATTAAAATGTTTGTTCGGTTGTAAGCCTTTCTCTAATACCTCCTATCTCTCAAAACGCCCTGTTACACATTTGCTCGTAGACTGATTACGCTTTATCGTAGTATCCTCAATGCGACGAATTAAATGCAGATGTTAAACGCAGATGCGATCACTTTAGCCAGTACTGTCGCGCACGCTGTGAAAAAATAACGTCTCTGCGAAACTAACTTGTAATCTTAACCAGAGAAATTAATTTTTCGTGAAAAGGTATATTTATAGATACCGTCCCATTGCTAATAAGTAATACCCAATATATTAAAATGTTTGTTCGGTTGTAAGCCTTTCTCTAATAAGCCTTGTTTCACATTCGCTCGTAATACCCAATATATTAAAATGTTTGTTCGGTTGTAAGCCGCGCGCGTTTCTCTAATACCTCTATCTCTCAAAACGCCTTGTTTCACATTCGCTCGTAGACTGATTACGCTTTATCGTAGTATCCTCAATGCGACGAATTAAATGCAGATGTTAAACGCAGATTCGATCACTTTAGCCAGTACTGTCGCGCGCGCTGTGAAAAAATAACGTCTCTGCGAAACTGACGTGTAATCTTAACCGGAGAAATTAATTTTTCGTGAAAAAGGTATATTCAGAGATACCGTCCCATTGCTAATAAGTAATACCCAATATATTAAAATGTTTGTTCGGTTGTAAGCCTTTCTCTAATACCTCCTATCTCTCAAAACGCCTTGTTTCACATTCGCTCGTAGACTGATTACGCTTTATCGTAGTATCCTCAATGCGAGGAATTAAATGCAGATGTTAAACGCAGATGCGATCACTTTAGCCAGTACTGTCGCGCGCGCTGTGAAAAAATAACGTCTCTGCGAAACTGACTTGTAATCTTAACCAGAGAAATTAATTTTTCGTAAAGAAGGTATATTTAGAGATACCGTCCCGTTGCTAATAAGTAATAGACAAAATGCCATAATATGAAAATGTTTGTTCAGTTGTAAGCCTTTCTCTAATACCTCCTATCTCTCAAAACGCCCTGTTACACATTCGCTCGTAGACTGATTACGCTTTATCGTAGTATCCTCAATGCGACGAATTAAATGCAGATGTTAAACGCAGATGCGATCACTTTAGCCAGTACTGTCGCGCGCGCTGTGAAAAAATAACGGCTCTGCGAAACTGACGTGTAATCTTAACAGGAGAAATTAATTTTTCGTGAAAAAGGTAAATTCAGAGATACCGTCCCATTGCTAATAAGTAATACCCAATATATTAAAATGTTTGTTCGGTTGTAAGCCTTTCTCTAATACCTCCTATCTCTCAAAACGCCTGTTCACATTCGCTCGTAGACTGATTACGCTTTATCGTAGTATCCTCAATGCGACGAATTAAATGCAGATGTTAAACGCAGATGCGATCACTTTAGCCAGTACTGTCGCGCGCGTTGTGAAAAAATAACGGCTCTGCGAAACTGACTTGTAATCTTAACCAGAGAAATTAATTTTTCGTGAAAAAGGTATATTTAGAGATACCGTCCCGTTGCTAATAAGTAATAGACAAAATACCGTAATATTAAAATGTTTGTCCAGTTGTAAGCCTTTCTCTAATACCTCCTATCTCTCAAAATGCCCTGTTACACATTCGCTCGTAGACTGATTACGCTTTATCGTAGTATCCTCAATGCGACGGATTAAATGCAGATGTGTGTAGCCTTATTTCGCCATCCAGGTATGTAGATGGTTGTTAATCGCTAAGAGCAGCCATAGATGCGCGCTCGTCCACGTTCGTAAAGGCGAGAGGTGCTGTTATCGTAATGTTCTATTAAAGCGCTAAACGCATTAGCCAATGAGCCATTTCTAGTCGGACGGCCAACGTTGGCATTAAACCCGTATCATTTGTAACGTCGATTCGTCGCTTATCCGCGGTATTTATAACCGAATAACAGATAGACTGACATAACCGTGACGGAAGGAATATTAGCGAATCGATCAAAAGTGAATTACAATAATGTGGTGTCAGAATGTGACGTGAAACATGCAGATCAGATTATGTGTGATTGTATCATAACGACTATGCGTCAATTTGCAAAATGGATGTTGAAATGGCGATGAAAGGTAGTGTTAAAAACATGACTGATTGATTCGTATTGATTGAAGAGAATAATAAAATGTGCTATATGAACGTGTCGAACATCTCATGGAAGTCAACAATGCTTTGAAAAACGGTTGAAAGGATTATCTCCGGTTTGAAATACCTGTACCATTCGATACAGGATAAATTGTGATGAAAGTAGTCCACTATTTTCAAACACATAAACAGCTTTCTTTGACATCAATAGTCGCTGTCATTCAATCATAGCAAACGCTAAAGGCGCTTTAGGGACCAGGGGCTGTGATATTAATAATTTAAACACGAGATCAACTGCAAAGATTTTTTAAATGGTAGACATTTTGCTATTTTTACCAATGAATTGACATTCTCCAGTTATTACTCGTTTTGAGAGATAAAAGAGTCTAACAATTCTCCATTATTTCTTACCTCGCACCTTCACCAGATAAAAATTAGATTTCTTTCGAGCGTGACAAAGTCTTTTCCGTTACTACGTCTTTATTTCATAGATTCATGTCGCGCGCTTGGAATTCTTATAACGACGTGCCTATCAAGTTTATCGTTATCGACGAAACGAACTACCCAGGTGTTGCTTGCCGAGCTGCGAAGAGGCCATTCGCTCAGCCATGAAATCCGATTTCGCCGGTCCGACGAGTTCTATCCCTTCTCTCCAAGCCCTCTTTCCACTTCCACCCCTCTCCTCTCTCTCTCGCCCTCTCCATTTACTACTCAGTCGGTTTATCCTTTTCTGCTTTCCTTTCTTCTTTGTCAGCAACAGGCGAGTTCTCTCACGTTTTTACCGTTCTTGACTTTTCCCCTCGTCTCACTAAATCGCAATAATTCACAGCAATTAATCCCCCTCCTAACGATACCCAAGGCACAACGACGACATCCAAATTACACCCAGCCGATCGAGGTCACATTCAAGAATCATCGATGATTACTGCCCCACGGTCCGCTATCACAATTAGGCTTCTTCGCGTCGAAAAGGGGTACAAATAACATCATCGACGCAGGACTGATTCGCAAATTCGACCGCGTTATACATTGCTTTGCCAGTTGTATATTATTACGTTACCGGATTTCAAATTCGCTGGCTGCGAATGTCGGTTCTTGGAACAAGCCAGGGTCTAATATACGATCGGCAAGCGCATCCGCGTTATAATTCGCATAAACGGAATTCGATACTTGTATGTACGAGGCGCAACCGACGTGTAATAAACGCGTCGGATAATGGAAAATAGATACTCGATCTCGTTTGCCGAACCGATATCCGCGCGCCATTCTGTGGATTTGTGTTAGCAACAAACTATTGCCTGTGCAGTGAAGCGCACACGTTCGCGGGAGTGTGTAACCTGGGGCAGGCTAAAGGAACCAGGTTAATGGGCATTCGCTATTTTCGATTTATTACATCGCGGCGCCATAAAAATGAAGGCTGATTAATTTGTAAAGCGGTACGTTGTGTCCGAAATCTCGAATCCGAAAGGTGACCCGGTGCAAGTGAAATGTAATTTACGTCCGCGTATTCTGACGGTGACGTTCATTAACCCGGACGTGTTATGTCTGTGCCAGCGAAGGTATAGCTGTGCGCCGTTGTGTCACATCAATGTATATTTCATCTCTGAATATCAGCCTAATGATAATACGTAATTACTATAATTATTGCGTTAGCAATGTGGCCCGTGCCATCGGAATATGAATACGCGATACCTCATGAATTGTATTTGTAACTGAACGGAAAAAAGTTAAAAGAGCGTTGAATATTTAACTGTTCAATTTCCCTGTTCTACCGTGTTTCGAATGTAGCCGCGGCAAGTTCTATCTTATTCATATGTATTTATTCCTACATATCTATCCGTCGTTACGCAAGAGATCGCAGCTTTATTAGCTGCAACTGTCGCATTGTTTTACCTACCGCGTTCATCAGCCCCGTTAATTGAGAAGAGACCGTGCGCTTAATATCGGCTTGCCTGACGGCAACAAAACGTAGAGTAAAAAAATCAATGCAACTGAAAAGATCGAAAACCAGTCTCCGTGCACACATTGCAGAAATTGGCAGCTACTACCTTGCGCCGGCCAATGCTCGGGAGGCCAATATCTCGGACTGATGGAAACCGACGACGGTCACAGATGAGGGCACACAAAAATCTTCGCGCACAATGCCAATAACAGTAAAAACGATTGACGAGATGCCCCGGGTACGTGTAATAACAAACGAAACGCCGGATGATAATCAAAGACCGTGTGGGGACAATAAAAACGATATTCGATGAAGTACCCGGGGAGACTGTTCGAGGATCGACAGGTAGACGACGATAAAAAAACAAGAGTCGCGGGAGACAAAGGGGCGCGACCAAAAGGAAAAGCGAGAAACAAAGAATGACACAGAGCGGCTGACGTTCAAAGAAAGAAAGCCAAAAGGGGAGGGAAAGAGAAGCCGAGCGAAGGGATCACGAAGTGGACCAATGAATGCGATGCAATTACCGGAGGGTCGACCCAGTTTTACACGGTGCATTAATTGTAATACTGCGCGGACATAAAAGAAAGTCTGATCTGTCTCGCGAGTGGAAGAAAAGCGAATTCCGTGCGAGGAGGTAACGAGCGATGGGTACGTATTAAAAAGGTCGACGTGAAGGGAAAGGAGCCCGGACCCTGGCAATGCGAGCATGACTGTTTCCGAGAAAAACTTCCCCGCGGCCTTTTTTCCTCGCGTATTTTGCGCGCGCGTGCACGAACAGGTACGAAGGTTCCTCAGACAATTCTGTTGCTTCTCTTTACGGAGTGTGTAACAGTTGGCCTCTCTTCCATTTTCTTTCCCTGCCCTCCAACTCCCCCGAGCCCGGACCTCGGAATTTCCAATACCGCAATGACGGCAAACGCACGTGTACCACTTTGAGACTGCATACCTGTATTGCCCGATACAAATGTCTTGTCTTTTCCGCCATTCTGGTGGGAAGAGAGTGGAGACAAATTGGGAGCGACGGAGAAGGTGAGGAAGACAAAGGGATGTGGGTGTGAAGATGTAATGGAGGCGCGAAGGGAAACGTACGACTGCCGGAAAAATAGATAGAAACGGGTCAAAAGGGGAACGGTAAAAAGAACGCGGCGGAAAGGTGAACGAAAACAAAGCGTGTTAAAATAAAAGGAAAATGCAGTAGTTGAGAAACGGAGCGGCAGGATGTTCGAAGAAAATAAGTAGAAATGTCGAAAAAGCGAGCGCCAGGCAAGTAACGGACGCGGTATAAAGTACCGCGGATAGAAATCAAATCAAAAGAGTAGACGCAAAGCAAAAGATGCCTTTGGCCAGAGGTATAAAGGTCACGCGTCATGGTACGCGGTTCATGTGTTACACTCTGTACGTTGGCCTTTACGCAAATGCGCAAAAGGCACGTACACCCCGCAGAACGTAGGTGGACTCTGTAACTTATTGAGAAAATAAGAAAGCATAATGAAGACCCAGGTTTACGTATGCTTTTATGAATTACTCAAATTCATCTTGCCTCCGATGTGCTAAAAGAGCCTATTATTGAATTCTATCGATAGAGGGACCCGTAGGAACCATTTCCTATCCGTCCAGCTTCACTTCCTTGCACAATCCACTTCGTTTCCAGCATCGCCCTGTCTTCTGTCTTCTCTTTTTGTCCTGTCACGACCACAGCACAGTTCTTGAATAGAGTCTTCACGACCACCCCGTTCCCACTAACCTTTTGTCCGGCGTCGCGGGCTATTGTTCCACTACGTGCGCCGGCTAAAGAATTGCTGCAGCGGCTATTATACAATCGCATATCGATGAACTTATTCAGCATTGTATACACCTGCATTCTACAAATTTCATTAGTCGCTTGAAAATATACTGTACGTTCATTAGCAGAACTTTGTATGCTGTATACGTAGCTACTAAACCATAACCTGAGGACGGAGCCTATAAGTAAATCCAAGGTTACCATGTGCGTATAAAATGATTCTATCGGTGTTCTGCGAAGAACGAAATAAACGAGTTATTTAATTAAAAATGGACTAATCGAATCTCAGAAAAAGGATGAGTCAATCGTTATTACAGGAAAAGCAGATGGAGAGTAATTTTAGCATGTGAATTTCATAACAGATTTATGCACACCGTCCCAGAGGCAACACACTTAATGGCTAACGCGTCGTTTTAAAAGTTTTATGAGAATAAGCACATTAACTTTTTCATATCGTTTTGAGTGACGTAGAAAAGCCATTTGATTGCAGAGGCATGAATAACGACGCGGAAGAGCTTTCGATTCAGAGTATAGATTTAAAAAGACGTCTATTAACAAACGGAGGACGTCCAATATGTGTAATTCAGTATGTGCCTTGTCTTCGTTCCAATATACCTTTGGAGCAGAAATGAAAGCTGCGAGATCAGCCGGAAATTACGAATGGAATGAAGCGTGTAATTGAAAGGACCGTAACAAAGAATCGTCGGGTGCTTCAATGGGAAAGGGAAAACGAAGAGAGTGCCGTCGTCCGTAGATTTGATTAATCACGTTATTCCGCGAAGAAGAGGTAAAGCGGCCGGAGGCTTTGACAATGGATAGCTCGTCAGAACGTTTCAATGACACGACGCACGGCGAGTTGGAAGCCATCCATTTCGAATCGAATCGCATATCGCTTTCCACCAGTTATAGTGAAAATTCGTCGTTTATCTTTCAATTTCCGATCATCAGCGCTCCTAATTACGTACTCTCCAAGTACCAATTCGATTATACGCACGCTCTCGTTCGAGTATACGCAGTCTCCTGATATAAAACCGAGTTAAAACTTCCACGCGTATTCTAACTCCGAACGGGGAAGGGACTTTCAAATTAACGGCATAATTGATTAATAACTCGAATGATTGAGTGCCACTAAGTTTAACTAATTATGATACGCGTTCGCTAGATTAATCACGGCTTGGCACGCGTCAAAAGGAAAAGAGGTTTGCCACCGCGTACAAAATTACCATTTAGAAATGTGACCGGGCCTGATACTCTGCAATCTTAACTCTGAAATTAGACGATAATCGACGATCAAATACTAAAATTACGCAACGAAATAATTCTCGTTGTTCAGAATAACTCAACACCTCGCAATCTCATGTTCCGGTTAAACCATAGACAGCATTTTCGTAATTAAACTTGTGTAATAGAATTAATTCGCTATTGCCGAGAGACCAAAATAACTCGATCGAATTTCTGTTGAATTCAGTCAGTGCGTCAGTTAATGGACGCGATGATTAAGCGATTCTTAATTTAGTGTTCATCATCCTATCAGCTTTCATCGCTGTAACATGTCGACGTCTTGAAATACACGGATTTCGATGACCACGCATTTAAACGTACTTCAATTTAGGTAGCATGCGAAAAAAGAATCGCATCGTCATTCGTCGTGCAACGACGAGGAAAGTACCACAAAAGGACGACTCTTGCGGAGGTACGGCCATTCAGAATTTTCCCCTCCTTTCTCTATGCTCCTGGCGGCATGGAGGAGAAGCGGGCGAAAAAAGGAGAAAAAGCACACAAAAAGTAAATAAAGAAAGAGCAGCGGCGGAACAAAATCTCGAGGAGTCTCTTAAATGAGCTTACAACGCAGCCCTTGCCATACGACTGCGTACACTACTGTAAGAGAAATAATTGCCCAAGTTGAATGTAGACGCAGAAATAAAAAATTTAGACATCGCGTACCCTCTCAGGCGCGTTTCCCTGCATTTTTCTCCCTATAGGAACGCTCTTTAATTGAAAACGCTAGCCTAGAAAGCGTTTAAACAGTAAGAACTCTTAATAAATGTCTTCGATAGTCAAGTAGATTGTCGAACATAGTAACCCCGTTATGGAGCACTGTGATTAATTAACACCCCGACATTTCGCTAATTCGATTTTACGAACGTTGAAAGCTTCCATACGTAGAGGTGTGGGTTATATACGATTTACTCGATTAAATTAGCGTATTATCGGTCTGTTCAATCGATTTCGAGCACGCGATTGGATTTCAGTCGTTAAGTTCATGGAAGCACGGCGAGACCGTTAATTACGAGGCATTATCGCAGAAGAGTTTGAACAGCTCATCGTTAGTTTGTTCGAAATTGTCCTTCTACCAACATAAATTATTAACTCCTGTATAATACGGGGGTCTCTTGACCCATACGTCCCGACAGAAATGATCGAAAAGAAGTAAATTAGAATATAATATCGCGTAACAGTGCAGCGGACAAGAAATTAAAAAGTACATAATAGAGTGTATCGACTTCTTTAACGAATGTGTGTTGACATAATGCTTAATCGGTCGCGACAATTGTGACACAGTTCAGAATAATTAACATCATTGCACCTGCGGTCGGTGCAACTGTAATTTCACTGTCGAAAACCGCCTATTTATGAAATCGCGAGAATCTTCCGTTTAACAAAAACGCAGATAGCGTTCCTTGCCGTCTTGTCTGATTATGATGTATTAAATGAACAGGATCAAGATAATTTAGATCTTGGTTCGCGTCAAATTGAAGATAATATCTCATTGCATTTTAATTATACCAAGTTTACGCGTGCATGAAATGCATATATTCGCGAAGACTTCTCGAGGATATTTAAATGTACACGTTAATTATATGTTCATCGCGGCAAAGCAAATACGGAAACGGCAGATTATGTTTCCGTAGTATCCGTGCACAATTCGTCAGTCCTCTGTCGTCACGTACCTTGAAAGAATTTTACACGCCGTTGAACGCGGCCAGTACCGTGATAACGCTAATGTAACGGACTTTACAACCGTCGTAAAAGGATTGCCGCAATTTCGCTTCGACGCTATCGACTCATTTAATAAACGTGCTTATCGCTTGCGGACAAATTTCTGTCATAGTAAAAACACATACTTCGCAACGTAACAACGTTTCATAACATAAGTAGTCGTCCCTTTGCGCAGCTAGAAATCTTTTTCGAATAACAACGTTTTCCATAACATTATTGCCTCGCTGCGCTATCTCGTTGCCATCCACCGTTATGCATAAGGGTTTTATCTTAAGGGGTTATGCCTACTTGGGATCGGCGATATGACATGATTTTCAAGATTTTTTTTTGCTATTTTACTGAGCACTAATTAAAATTCGCAAAATACTACCAAAAAGTACGTATTTAGTGGTACTTGTATACATTTTTTTTATAAGAAAATATTAAAAAATGGAGGAAATATAGCTTTTCTCCTAGAGATTTCGTTTATTTTCATCACTTGCGGTGACCACGATTTATCAAAAACTACTTCACCGATCGGACTCTAATTTTATATAGTTATTTGTCATTACAATAGGCAGGGCCTGAACGAAGGATTTGGGAAAATTTTAATTTTTACAAGAATGACAATACTTTTACGAAAAAATCCGTCTTTCGAGGTGAACTGACTTTCGTTTTTATGTTGTAACTTTTTTTTTATTACCGAAATAAAAAATCCTTCGTTCAGGCCCTGCCTATTGTAATGACAAATAAGTATACAAAATTAGAGTCCGATCGATGAAGTAGTTTTTGAGAAATCGTGGTCACCGCAACCGTATGTTTTAAAAAACACAGTTTCGAGATAATCGCGTTTAAAGTTTCAAGCTCTTTACTAATCATACATAGTAGCGCTCCAGATAAACGCTTATAATTTTTGAACGTGTGCTCCGATTCTTATGTACATTTGAGGATACATTCTTAAAATGATGTACATTAAGAAAATGCAATAAACAAAAGTCGATTTTTTTCACCAACCCAAGTAGGCATAACCCCTTAAAGTTTCAAGCTCTTTACTAATCATACATAGTAGCGCTCCAGATAAACGCTTATAATTTTTGAACGTGTGCTCCGATTCTTATGTACTTTTGAGGAAATGTTCTTAATATGATGTACATTAAGAAAATGCAATAAAAAAAGTCCATTTTTTTCACCAACCCAAGTAGGCATAACCCCTTAATTCGTTGCAATTCTCTTAGGCCCCGTCGTGCATACGTGCCATTCACACGCCCGCGCGCGATTGCAAATCGTCGTTTCAGACACTTAATCCTGCCCGACCTGTGCCTACGCACGCGAAACTGTCTCGCGCTATAAGAAACTTAATCTGGCCCGATTCGAGCCCGCCCTGACATTTGACAAGACGAGTCGTGGCTGTACGTCAGTACGACGTTTGCCTTAACGGATCACAGTGCGGCCTGTAATTATTCCCCAGCCACCGGCGGAAATTAGTTTGTGCACATTGTGAGCGCTTCCCCTGTCTGACTTTACACAAGATATCTGCGTGCATCCATCTTTCTCTTCGCCTTTCTGTCCCGTATCTACCCGCCCGCGACCCCATTCGCCCCACGTCTCTTTGATTCTCTCATTCTAGGCGAATTCTGCCTTCCCCACCAATTCGGAACCGCCATGTGGAAAGTGATTTCATTTCGCGAAAACACGATGTCACTGTCTGTGACAGCATCTGTGTGCTCGCTATCTCATTACTGTAAGCTTGAAAATTGGGCAATGTCGCGAAGACGGAATGATGAAAGAGCGCACGCTCGCTTTGACGATGAATCTTTGATGAATGTCAAGTCAACACATTGCGTCAGAAGGCACATTTTGAGATTACCGAAAACGCGTCTAATGGGGTTCTGTAGACAACACGCTCGTGGGATAGGAGTACATAGGAAATTGGCATTTCAAAGTTCACCATAAAATGTAACCACGCGGATACGAATATTTAACACTTTGACTGCCAAGCGTATTTTGCAATATTATTGGGTTGGAGGGAAAGTTCTGTCGTATTTTAAAGAAAATATTTGAATTAATTTACAAAAATATGTGTTTAATATTAATCATAATAAAATGTGTTGTTTGATGAAACGAAGACTTGTTAAATGCCAACATGGATCGTAAAACATCATTATTCTTGAGGCTCAGATCCAAAGCATTGAAACGACAAGTACGAACATTTCAATATCGATTTTTCAAATACCGTAAATTTTTACAAGATGCGTGCAAATAGCAGTGTCGTAAATGCATTGTCTACTGACATTTTTTGCATTAATGCAATAAATATTATTATTAACACGTTGAAAAACTGCTCTCTAGCCAGATGTTTTTTTTTATTTACAAGAAAAATTACCAGCCTATTAAAAATACGACAGAACTTTCCCTCCAACCCAATAGAACCGCGATGCGATGAAATGCAAAACGAAGGTAACGCAGAGTTATTGCAGCATATTGAAGCATCATTCCAATATCAACGGCTTTTACTATATTGCAAATAGGCTTCATGGCGAATTTTTTGCATTTATAGTAAAATCTTTGCGCCGGTCACCGGTGACCACCATGGCGGTCAAAGTGTTAAACATTATTGTTAAACATGCGTCCTCGCGGAAATATATGCAAAATATGCGTTCTCTGTATAGTTCAATTATTGCAACCTACAGCGCCAATGATAAAATGCTTTGTGCACAGAAATGCGAAGATGATAATATCAAGAAACTATAACGGACGGTGATTTTCATTCATCAACCCGTAGAAGTAATGTGCGTTGCAGTCCCCATTGCACGGCATCAAATTAGCCATGATAATGATCGTATTTTCCGCCCGATACTTCGTTTCGCGACACGTATTAATAAACGCGTGTCCGCGATATATACGGTACGCGTTGCTGTTCAGTGAATTAGATAGCATCCGTACGTGACATTTATGCATACCGATGACATTTATACGAATATCGTGTGTGTAATTATTTATATCGCTTCTCTATCTTTTCATATGACACACCTGCACATAAAACGAGCGATACATCCCTAAGATTCAGTTAAACGACCTTTAGCGTAGGAGTTATTTTCGGAAGTAACAAATATTTATTCGGTCGTACACCGCTTATCTGTATAGAGCCCAAAGTTAAATTGGATCATCAACTAAAGTTTGTGCCGCATTCCAGCCCCTTAGCAAGGCGCACGTTCAAGTATAAATGGTGCAAGGGTTGTAAGCAGCTATTAGACATAACCGTTATTGATTTCAAACGGCCATCGACGTAATTGTAAGTTTCAGTGCGACCACAATCGTAACGCATTCCACGAACGCTCTATAAATTCCATGCCGTACAGTCAATTTAAAGTATTCCAATTGATGAGGTACTTCGAACCTTCATAGCCTATTCTATTAACTCTCATGCGAAACGACCCATCAATCTTCATTTCCACCGACTGATTTGTAAACATGTGTACGTTCTCAACGGGATTGGTCCCCTAGAATCAATCGACTGGCTGTAAACCAAAAAAAAGGAGAACTATTAGACTCTTTCGAAGAATCGATTAAAGCACTCTCGTGACACGATCGACCCGAACGATTCTTCCCATGGGCAATTGTTTTACGAATCACTTAACTGCGTTACGAATTAAATTTATTCGGTTGATTAATAATGTCGTATTAATGAAAATGTCCTTCCAACAGGTTCACATATTTTAAATATAATTTCAACAACGAACGTTGTGAGCAGGAAAAAACAAAGTGTTTCTAACGGTTTGCATTAAGACACCTCCACGTTATCACATCGTTATTGTCACGCGGAGCTGGTGCAACATGCGCCACGAACTCTGAACAAAATTCTAGTTCACGGAGTGTTCTAACGGGCCGAATAATAATCTAATTGCATCTGCTTTGGACAAGAGAGGAAAAAAGGGAGGAGGGAAAAAATATGCACCGTATGCAAAAAATGCAATTTAAATTCTCGCCAAGCTGACTCCGGCCAAAGTACATGGGCCGAATGTAAATTTTCCGTTGCGCGAGGGGGTTAAAACGAGGCGCACGGAATCGAGCTAATGGAAATCTTTGTTTAACGAGTAAAATGGATTTGTCGATAGTTGAAAATGCATGGCCAACGAGCGGGCGCCGTGTTTCCGATACGAAAAAACCGTCGGGGATGCCGTACACCGCGTTCCGATTACATTTTCCTCGAGGTCCATTTTATTGCCCGCATTTTCTGTCCTCCTCCGGCATAACCGCCGTCACTCTCCATTTTCGCTCTTCCTTCCCTCGACCTCTCCTTTTTTCCTCCGTCGCGTCTCACCTACGGGAGTATCTCGCGTGCGCGCTCGCATCGTTACACAATCATTTAACACACAGAGGCATTTCGCCATGCTAATTTAATTACACCGAGTATAGCGCACCGCGAATGCAACTTACCCGCAATTAATTACGAGCGCATAATTTAATTCATTCGACCCTTTCGCGTGCCCCCCCGCTGAAGCGACCTACCTCAAAGCAGCATATCCCAAACAACCACCGCAACCTGCGACCCCGACGATGCGATGCACAATTTGTCTCTCGCCCTCGCCCTCTTTCCAGCGTCTTCTTTTACGTACGAGCGTGCACGCATCATCTCCTCCCTCATTTTTTTCCTCACCTCGTTCACATGCACCTGCGCTGGGCGATGTAAAAATGAACGAAGCGTAGGAAGAGGGGAGGGAAAGAACGAAATGGACCGGTCGAAAGATGCAGATGAGCCCGGGGTGGAGGGCGGAAGGAGAAAAAGAGAAGGAAGTCCATAAATTGAAGGTAATCGCGGCTCGTTTTGCTCGGGCGTATCGCGAGACGTCAGTTTGCGTGCTTCCCCCGTCGGGTGGGAAGAAAAACGTGCAAGATGTGAAGGGTGGCTAGCGGATGTGGGGGCAGAGGGTGGGAGTAAAATGGTTACGGGCGTGAATCGTGACAAATTGCTGAGCATCGAAACATCACGAATGTGTCCTGTTCGCCATCGCCCATCCGTCACGGCGTTTCCGGATGATTAAGTATCCTTTAATATACTCGACGTGTATTAATTGCGCTGACTAAATATTCGTCGATGAACCGGCCAAAAAACGACGCCCGAACGAATTACCCGCCGTTCCAGCGTTCCCCGCGGGGGAAGATATATGTCGAGGGACGGTTAATCACTTACTAACGGCGTTAAATATTACTCGTCGTTACTCATTTCGAGCCACCGTGTAGCGCAGTTTGTGAGCATTACTCATCCAACGTTCGATAATCGACGGGAGCAGTGCAATCGGAGTTGTTTCAATTAATACCGGCGATCCCGATCTTTTTCAGGACTCTTTTATCGCGTGAATCCGTATATTTGCCCGGTTAGCTGGGAATTTTCTAGACAAAGTGTACTTGTTGCACAAAGTCTTAGATACTATTATTTCCCTATGTAGTGTATGTAAATGAATTATACCGAAAAGTTCATCGTGATATTTTAGAACGGTTTTAAATGTCCTCGAGTGCAGCGAACAATTTATACGAGCCAGCACCGAATTAACGACGTGCCTGATTTTCTCATCCAACGTTCGATAATCGACGGGAGCAGTGCAATCGGAGTTGTTTCAATTAATACCGGCGATCCCGATCTTTTTCAGGACTCTTTTATCGCGTGAATCCGTATATTTGCCCGGTTACCTGGGAATTTTCTAGACAAAGCGTACTTGTTGCACAAAGTCTTAGATACTATTATTTCCCTATGTAGTGTATGTAAATGAATTATACCGAAAAGTTCATCGTGATATTTTAGAACGGTTTTAAATGTCCTCGAGTGCAGCGAACAATTTATACGAGCCAGCACCGAATTAACGACGTGCCTGATTTTCCGCTGTATTACAACGATCAAAACACTTGACGTCCGGTAATATAGAGCAATCGGTAGTCTGTAGTGTCATTGACAGTCTGTCGAAATGTCGAGTAAAGTAATAGCAGCAGTCGTTAAATTCAATTGAGATCGACGGCAACCAAATTGAACAAGAATATTTATCGTGAATTTACCGTCAATAGTGTCAATAACATCGGAGTGGAGACCTATGTAACGCGATGAAAAATGTTGCCCCATTACGTGACGCTTTCCAGGCAGAACGGCCGTTAGACGTCCGTTAAAACGTCGATGGTCAGTTGATGGCTCTATAAGCAAACTATTCTCGACATCCTTCGGGAGCGATGGCGAGAGCAAAAGGACGCGTTCCGCTGTCGACACTTGTGCTCATGATGCCAGACACCAACGACAGATTTATGACTGCCAGCTTCTCCCTCGATCCTAGTCCCTATTCGTCGGTCGAAGATTGTGGCCCTTTTCACTCTCGTCAAATTGAGAGATCAACGTACGGTAAACTGCGCGCGATGCCCTTTTACACCCATCATTCGAAATTTCATACCTTCTCAGAACAATGTGTTTTCTGAATACACTGAGTCTCGTAAATCCATGTAACGTGGGATCGAGACCTTGATTATCCGTGAAATGGGTTATCATTACGAAGAGTAAAGTTTAATGAACGAACTGAAGTTGAACGTTTTCCTTTCACACTTTACATTCGCATTTCAGATTTCATTAATGAACCTTAAACTTCGCATACTTGGAGCTACTGGCGTGTGTGTAGTCTTTATGATGCGCCGTCCTAGATAGACGGGAAAATTCCCTAACAGGTTCCATGATCGGATCGTCGATCATCAACTTGCGCGCACCATAACCCGATGTTATCGATCGTTACTTTCGCTTCGGCGAGGAAACGTTCAAGGATTTGCATTCGAGGAATCCTTCTACGTCGGAATCGAAGGCACGCGATGCCTCTGACGTGCATTTACGTACATTGCATCTAATTTGGGATTGTATGAAACGATCTATATCGTTTCAGATTATATCGGCTGGAACGCTATGAATATTGGATGCCGCGGATGCATTCGCCGGTCTCCCGAATTTTTCGAATACCGCGCATTTTTCGACGTCCGGAAATTCGAAATTTATAAGCTGCCACCAATAGACTGTACTTCAAATATTCCTACAAACAACTCAAAAAAATTGTGGAATACTGTGCACTTAAAACCGTCGCAGTTTTTTTTCTAACTTGTCGTTAGTTACGGTAGTTGTATGTTTTAGATTTTTGTGCCCCAAAAAAAATCTTTCGCATAAAGGGTCGAAACGAACGTGCCAAACCAAAGTTTCGGCCTGCGCGGTGTTTCCGATACAATTAAAACGGACCGTCGAAAACACTCACGTCGTGAAAATCGTGCGTGAAGTAGAAAACTCTTGGTGTATGGGGCGGGTGTATCGATCGAGAATGAAGGCACGTACATGTGCGGTACACGAACGGGAACGTGACGGTGCACGATTGACGATTCTATAAACACCTCGCTCTTGCCGAATACGTAATTGTTACGTGCCGCAAGACATTTCTTGCAATATCGTACTACGATCCAAATTTGCTGTAAAGCCATTGGAAATGCGTTTTGATATTATACACGATGCATGTTCTATTCACAGACTATCGCAGAATCCTCGTATAAACACCCCAGTATTTTGAACACATAGACTGCAACGTGAAATCTTTATATGAAATTCGCCAGAGACTACAGTGAAATAATACTTTTTAAACTCCTTTCTCTTATCTTATTTCCCCTAGAAGCTTAAATCTAAGTGCAATTTATAGTCACGCTTGATAAGGAGTTAATGCAGTACTTCCAGAGTAAGTTAGAACCACCGAAACAAGATAAAAGAAACTAAATTAAGACGATATAAAAAGACTAAGAACACCTTCTGAATTGTTATCGACCGACACTATCGCAAGTACGTACAAAATATTTCTCAAGTTAAACAATCAGACTTAGTCTCACGCGATGATCAGCCTCAAAAATTGACTGCTCCATGCCTTAACACTTTGAGTGCCATGGTGGTCACCGCTGACCGCTACAAAAGATTTGACTGAAGATTCAAAATATTCGCAACGGGTAGCAATAATTATTTTATAAATGCAGTTTTATTATTATTATTGTTATTATTAGAATAGTGATGCGATCCTTTGGTCTCCAATACCTACACATTATGTGCATTTTGCACAATTTACTCAAACGCTGTAGTATTTTATAGCATCGCCGTTCTAATACAGCAAAATACGCACGGCAGTCAACGTGTTAACACTTTGACTGCCACGGTGGTCACTGGTGACTGGCACAAAAGATTTTACTAAAAATGCAAAAAATTCGCAATGAAGCCTATTTGCAATCTTGTAGAAGCAATTGATATCGGAACGGTGGTTACTTCAATACTTCGGCTTCCAACAACTACGCATTACCTTCATTTTCTACCATTTAGTCATACTTTGCAGTATTTCATCGCATCGCAGTTCTAACGTAGCAAAATACGCAACACTTTGACTGCCATGCGTATTTTACTATATTAAAACTGCAGCCGGATGAAGTACTACAGAACACGATTGAATTGTGCAAAGTGAAAATAATGCGAAGGTATCGGAGACCAAGGAATTTGCATCGCTATCTAATATTAATTGTATTTACAAAATTATAAATGTGACCGATTCGGTATATTTTGAGTTTTTTTGTGAGACCTTTTGCGCCGGTCACCGATGACCACCATGGCAGTCAACGTGTTAAGACACCAACGCTCTTAGCCATATTTAGCTCTCGCGGCAGTCAATGCATTAAAAACAAGACAACCGCACACCATCGCGCCCATCTCGCGGAACTATTTCCCTCCTCGCTATGCCCAGGTCAATTGCTACCGGAATAAAACTTCGCCAAGACCCCGTTCCATTCATTAACTCAATTATCTCAGCTCACTTCTTCCCCCCGCCTTATCCCAGGCAATTTCATTAGCGGCCTGTGCCGTGTATACGCGTGCACACGTAACCGACTAAAAGTGGACGACGATTCCGTAAGCAGGCCGCATATCTCGTATCTCTCTCGAAGGCAGGAAAAAGGCGCGGGACAACGTTCGTCACGGACATTCTATGCTCGCCGAGCGAAGCAGCAGCAGGGCAGATTTATGGCCGAGCATTCGATCGTCGCCTACTCATTCGATTGTACGGATCGTCGACCGTTTCTCTCGCTCCCTCTTTCTCTCACCCACGGCAAACGGGACAACGAGAGAACGCTGAATTGAGAAACCATTGAACGAAGCCTCGCGGCGTCGTTGTGCGTCTTCGACTCGCTTGACAGCTAGCACGTGCAACGCGTCCAATTGAGCGTTTGTACATCGGCCGGCGAATCTTTTGAGACACACCTTTCCGCCGCTCGTGCTCATTATTCCCTCGCTAAAGCGACCGGCGCGGTTCGGAATGAAAATGCGGATACGTACGGTACGTCTTTGCGCGAAGATGGATTAACGCGTTCAAGCCGGGGCCGATTATCATGTTTTTCGCTGTGAGGCGACGCTCGAATTCATGCAGCGCTTTATTTGTGGCGCACGATTGTTGCTTGTTTCAATTATTTAACACTTTGACTGCCGTAATGGTCACCGGTGACTGACGCAAGAGATTTTACTGAAGATCCAAAACATTAGCAATGGGTAGCAATTATTATTTCATAAATGCAGTTATTGTTAAAATAGTGATGCGATCCTTTGGTTTCCAATACTTGCACATTATTTACATTTTGCATAATTCAGTCGAATGCTGTACTATTGCATAGCATCGCCGTTCTAATATAGTAAAATATGCTTGGGAGTAAACGTGTTAACACGTTGACCGCCATGATGGTCACCGGTGACCGACGCAAGAGATTTTACTGAAGATCCAAAATATTAGCAATGGGTTGCAATTATTATTTTATAAAAGCAGTTACTGTTAGAATAGTGATGCGATGCTTCGGTTTCCAATACCAGCATATTATTAACATTTTGCATAATTCAGACAAACGCTGTATAGTATTTCATAGCTTCGCTGTTCTAATATAGTAAAATACGCTTGGGAGCAAACGTGTTAACACGTTGACTGCCATGATGGTCACCGGTGACCGACGCAAGAGATTTTACTGAAGATCCAAAATATTAGAAATGGGTAGCAATTATTATTTTATAAATGCAGTTATTGTTAGAATAGTGATGCGATCCTTCGGTTTCCAATACCAGCATATTATTAACATTTTGCATAATTCAGTCAAACGCTGTAGTATTTCATAGCATCTCCGTTCTAATACGGCAAAATACACATGGCAATCAACGTGTTACCACAAAATATCGGAATGATGATCGAAAGTATTCGCAATGAGTAGCAATAATTACTTTATAAATGCAGTTATTTTTAGAGTAGTGATGCGATCCTTTGATCTCCAATACCTGCACATTATGTACATTTTGCATAATTTAGTCAAACGCTGTAGTATTTTATAGCATCGCTATTCTAATACAGCAAAATACGCACGGCAGTCAACGTGTTACCATAAAATATCGGAATGATGATCCAAAGTATTCGCAATGAGTACCAATAATTATTTTACAAATGCAATTATTGTTAGAATAGTGATGCGATCCTTTGGTCTCCAATACCTGCACATTATATACATTTTGCATAATTCATTCGAACGCTGTAGTATTTCACAGCATCGCCGTTCTAATATAGTAAAATACGCTTGGCAGTCAACGTATTAAATTTCAATTATTTAAATTTTCAACTATATGGCAATTTTGTCCACTTACTAAACAAATTATATTTTTGATGCTGAGCGGCGTCTAAACAAATGTTCACGCCCGACAGGACAATCGAGCGTGACCCACCGGTGGTACACGCCGGCGTGTTAAGCCGAGGGACTCTCGAATAAATAGCTTTCCTATTTCCGAACGAAGATGGACGCGGACGTGGGAATTTACGCGAGTGCGAGCTGGCTGATTAGCATGTTAATCGGTTGCTAAGTAGCTGGATGCGATGTTAGATATGTAAATTGCCAGGAGCCGTGTAAGAAGGTGCAGCAGGTTATGCATGCAGTCTAACGCGACAGCTGTTGATCGCGCAGGAGAATCCAGCTGAACTCAGAGCATCGCACCAGTCGTTTCGGAGGGTGTCACGACGAAATTAGGTCGGCTCGAAATTGAATCGTCTTCGCGGAAGACGAGGAAGCGTCAGTGGACAAGCGACAGCTTTCTGCATCTGCAAGCGACGAGTGAAAAGGGTCAGCGATAGGCGAGTTTTAAGACGTAGTCAAGTTCTCAGGACGGATTCGCTGACAGATTTATGACTGCTGCGTCTTCGATCGCCGTCACGTTCAGTTGTCGGCGCACGTCGTCCCTATGTGTGCTCCCCCTCGTCGTGGCGAAATCGAGAAATCATCGGACTGTCCTGGCATAGCTGCATGTCTTTCGGTCCTTCTTGACAGGCAGCACGTGTACCGTGTCCACCGGTGCACACATCCGTCGTTCTTCCGCCAAACTCGTTCACCAGCGGTTCTCATAGATAGTTTTATCTGTACAGGCTCCTCGAGACGTATGCTTCAAGAAAAATGCTCTTGTCACGATGTTTACGCCTCTCACGTATTCAATGTCTTATCACATGTTTTCTGGGTCAAAGACGATGTTCGGAACACGTAAATGTTAGTTGTCGGCGAAAATATCGCGGGAAAGATAAATCGGGACAGTAAATTCCAGTAGAATGCAGTGTATTTAACACGTTGACTGCCAAGCGTATTTTGCTATGTTAGAACCGCGATGCGATGAAATACTGCGGAGTATGATTAAATCGTGCAAAATGAAAGTAACGCAGAGTTGTTAGAAGTCAAAGTTTTGAAGCACCATTCCAATGTCAATTGCTTTTACAAGATTGCAAATAGGCTTCATGACGAATTTTTTTGCATTTATGGTAAAATCTTTTGCGCCGGTCACCGGTGACCACCGTGGCAGCCAACGTGTTAATGGCATTTGTATGCAAAGGGTTAATAAGTCGTGTATCTTGGCCCGTCATGGTTAAATATGTATTCTATCGATATGTGTATCGCATCCGTATATGCGTCATATCAAGTAGTGTTCAGTGGAAACCGTTTCTTTCCTGTTCATCAATTTCGTTGCAATATTATAGGAATTCTGGTACTAGGGAGGAGTTTCCCTGCACATTTTTCACGGCTTTTCGTTCAATTCGTTTCGTTCATATCAAGTAGTGTTCAGTGGACACCGTTTCTTTCCTGTTCATCAATTTCGTAGCAATATTATAGGAATTCTGGTACTAGGGAGGAGTTTCCCTGCACATTTTTCATGGCTTTTCGTTCAATTTGTTTCGTTCATACCAAGTAGTGTTCAGTGGAAACCGTTTCTTTCCTGTTCATCAATTTCGTTGCAATATTATAGGAATTCTGGTACTAGGAAGGAGTTTCCCTGCACATTTTTCACGGCTTTTCGTTCCAAATATGATCGCGCATCCATCGTTATCGAACTGCTATTTCCGCCTTCAGCTCTTTTCCGACATGCAGTACATGCACGTATACCACACGTCGTCCAACCGGGGCGAGCACATCCGTCGGCCCTTCCGACAAACTCGCTCACCAGCGGTTCTCACGTCTATTAATCGGACATTAAAAAAAAACGCATTCCAGCAGACGCAGAACCATTTTTGCCGCGCCGATGTTTTCCGACCGTCGCATCGCAATTTTCGTGCGCGAAATCGAACGCGTGCGTTGTGTGCGTTCGATTTATGATTTTTATGTGCCATCGACGTCTCGGATTCCTATTTCCGCCGTTCGGCGTATCTTGACAGGTTCCACGTGCCGCTATGTTCGCCGGCGCTCACATCCGTCGATCTTCTGTTTAAACTGACTTTGTCAGCCGTTCGCCTGTCAACGTAAACGTCAAAGCGATGTAACGCCGTTTTCACACCTATTCCCGGACACCTCGAGTCGTATTGAGATTTTTAGCACGGTGCCTGTCACGTCAGATCGCAGAAAGTGCTCTTAATTTATTTATTTTAGATCCCTTTTGTACGGTAAACGAAGAAATAATTGCTGCGGTACGTATATAGATCTGTCCAGTTATAGGTTTGGTACTACTCCAGTGGCAATTTGCTGTGTTCAAACGAAATTTTCGTACAAAACTAGGAATTACATAGCTTGATTGCTAAAAAGTTGTCATCTTTTTATGAACACAAGACGTTGACAGCCTAGAATCATTTTGCGCTGTCCTTACATCAGCGACGCGCAAACAGATTAAGAAATCACTGCATAAACTAGAAACCGCCGCCGAGCACCGTTTTGTCTACACTGACAACCGACAAGTGTATTATTTCTACTGAGCCGAATCCGACCCACCCTCTCTTTCCCTATTTCTCTCTCTCTCTCTCCTTCTCCCTACTCGTGCGGCCAATTTACGCATTCCGAACAAATCGTTCTCCGCGGCGGAATATCGGCTCAGAAAAATGCAAAACTGCAACACATTCGTCGAGCGCGTAATCTGACATCGAACGGGGAAAATGTCCGGCTCGTGTGTAGATAATTTCAGACCCGCCGTTGCTCCGGCTAGACATATTCGAGGCAGCCAGGCGAATCGGCTGACAGATTTATGGCTACTTTGTCGCCGATTCTTCGTCGTCCAGCTTTCTCGGGCCGTGTTAACGCTCGCGTGTCCATTGCTCTTTGCGACGTGCATACACGTACGGCTCTCGCGATATATACGCTGAACGCAAGGCGGAGACTGGAATTGAGAGATCATTGAACGGTGCCCCCGCCTGCGCGGCTCACATTTTGCCGTTCGTGTCCTTCTTGACAGGCAGCACGTGTAACGCGTCCACCCTGCCGCACATCCGTCGCTCTTCCAACAAATCGTACATCTCTTAATGGACACCGCCATCTACGAGACTTTTCTTTGACGCGACTTCTCGGTATGCGCCAGGGGCATCTGGAAATGCTTCAAGTTACCGGCCCGTCGAAGTCTTCGTTATCGCAAGAATTTATCTAGCCGACTGTGTTACAATGTTGCGCGCGCCTTGATGACGAGGCGCAAGAAATTTTAGTTCGTGCGAATGGGAACGGCGGAGAAAAGAGGCGCGTGTCGTTGATCGATTTGATTTTTATGCGGCTTGTGTCGGCGGTATTTCGCGGGGACCCCGTGAACGCAAATTCTTAGTCACTTCCGTACGTGGTAGCACAGATAATTCGCGGATAGTATAACAGAAAGTGCATATGCAGACTTTTTGGTGCATTATTTAGCTATGCAATTTAAATGTAATTTTTTTTTAAAGGCGCTGACTAATATCGCAAGAATTGATCTACCCGACTGTGTTACAATGTTGCGCGTGTTGATGACGAGGCGCAAGAAATTTTACTTCGTGCGAATGGGAGCCTGCGGAGAAAAGAGGCGCGTGTCGTTGATCGATTTGATTTTCGTGCGGCTTGTGTCGGCGGTATTTCACGGGGACCCCGTGAACGCAAATTCTTAGTCGCTCCCGTATGTGGTAGCACAGATAATTCGCGGATAGTATAACAGAAAGTGCATATGCAGACTTTTTGGTGCATTATTTAGCTATGCAATTTAAATGTACTTTTTTTTTAAAGGCGCTGACCAATATCGCAAGAATTTATCTAGCCGACTGTGTTACAATGTTGCGCGCGCCTTGATGACGAGGCGCAAGAAATTTTACTTCGTGCGAATGGAAAGCTGCGGAGAAAAGAGGCGCGTGTCGTTGATCGATTTGATTTTTGTGCGGCTTGTGTCGGCGGTATTTCACGGGGACCCCGTGAACGCAAATATGTGGTAGCACAGATAATTCGCGGATAGTATAACAGAAAGTGCATATGCAGACTTTTTGGTGCATTATTTAGCTATGCAATTTAAATGTATTTTTTTTTAAAGGACCAATATCGCAAGAATTGATCTAACTGTGTTACAATGTTGCGCGTGTTGATGACGAGGCGCAAGAAATTTTACTTCATGCGAATCGAAACTTGCGGAGAAAAGAGGCGCGTGTCGTTGATCGATTTGATTTTTATGCGGCTTGTGTCGGCGGTATTTCACGGGGACCCCGTGAACGCAAATTCTTAGTCGCTCCCGTATGTGGTAGCACAGATAATTCGCGGATAGTATAACAGAAAGTGCATATGCAGACTTTTTTGTGCATTATTTAGCTATGCAATTTAAATGTAATTTTTTTTTAAAGGCGCTGAACAATATCGCAAGAATTTATCTACCCGACTGTGTTACAATGTTGCGCGTGTTGATGACGAGGCGCAAGAAATTTTACTTCGTGCGAATGGGAACTCGCGGAGAAAAGAGGCGCGTGTCGTTGATCGATTTGATTTTCGTGCGGCTTGCAAATTCGGGTCTTGACTGCACAATGCCTCTTCGTCTTAGTCACTTCCGTAGGTGGTAGCACAGATAATTCGCGAATAGAACAGAAAGCGCATATGCAGACTTTTTTTGTGCATTATTTAGCTATGCAATTTAACCCCTTAACTTACAACTACGGGCATAGCCCGTAAAATAAATATTATGGGCATAGCGAACAAAAGTAATATCGTAGGTCGGGCCAAAACTGAATATTACGGGCTATGCCCGTAACACGATTATCGGGCCAAATATAAATATTAGCTGCGGCGCCCTCCTAAAGTTATAAATATTTGCGGAATATGTGATAAGTAATTACAACCTAATGTAATAATGGTGGTAGATGCAAGTAATACAAAATTAATAATATACAATGGTGTGATACAATTCGAAACCTTCTAGTAGATGCAAGGGAACTTTGCACAAAACTTCGTACTAAACAAGTCACGCGAAAGGCTCGAAGGCTGCGTGAGCTTGTTTATGTTTTCGGCCCAAAATTCTTGAACATAAATCGTAGATTAACACGTTGACTGCCAAGCGTATTTTACTATATTAGAATGGCGATGATATGAAATACTACAGCATTTGATTGAATTATGCAAAATGTAAATAATGTGCAGGTATTGGAGATCAAAGGATCGCATCACTATTGTAACAACAACTGAATTTATAAAATAATAATTGCTGCCGCTTTGTGAATATTTTTGATCTTTAGTAAAATCTCTTGCGTCGGTCACCGGTGACCACCGTAGCAGTCAAAGTGTTAAGGGGTTAAATGTAATCTTTTTTTAAAGGCGCTGACCAACGGTGTAATAAGCGGAACCTTAATATTTAAACCCGATGCAAAATGGGAATATACTCGGACTCATTTTTCTATACAACTGACATATTTTTCGCTTATCTCGGTGTCCGGAGATGAACGATTCTGTATCAATGTTGCCAATGAACAAATTCTGGGATAAAAATCATATTTTAATTCCGACAGATTTAGGATCGCGTTGGAGCTACGTGTAGACTTAAAAGTTATCAGTATATCGTGGCGTGCGCTGGGCAGTGGGCCAAATCGTACTTTAATAAACGAGTTCGAAGTATCTGGTTTCTTGAACCTTGCAGATCGAAAGTAAAGAGAGAATTAAAAGCACGTGGAACGCGAAGATAAAAAAGAAATCCGGTTTTTAAACGTGGGAATCCCAGACTGGAAGAGAATGGCGCCGGATATCCGCAGTTTCGAAAAGTAATTTTTCACGAAAATACAACACCTTCCGAAAAACGTTACACGTAACCCATCATTTTCAATCTGTAAGATATTTTCTTGCCAGAGCGCGGCAACAAAATCCAATCTTTCGGGTCGAATCGAAAAACGAACAAAAGGCATATTCGTAAATTGAAGGAGTTTCGGAAAACCAGTTTTCTTCTAAAATGGAAATTTGATTGCCCCATGATTCGCGGTGTAGATATATATAAATTTCCATAAACCTACTTAGTTGCTGCATTATAAACAACTTTGGCCTAAAACTGCTGATTTAGACGCATTATATTTCTTGCAATACTTTACACAAGTCAGATGAAACACTAACCGTACGAATAAAAAATTGTTTACAGGGAAAACGACCAGATTATCGGCTCGTATTTGGAAATTGAGGACATCACTCTAGAGGATTACGGCGAGTATAAATGTGAAGTGAGCAACGGCGTCGACGAAGAGATCACTTTACCAGCTCATGTTTATCGGCAAGGTAAGTGCACCACCTCGACTGTGGGACCGAACGTCAGCGAGCGACGGCACCACTCTATTCATATATAACAACTAAATTATCAAAGTCAATTAGGATGCAACCGTATTCATTCGGTCAGAAATTATAGTCCGCCGCGAATTTTAAAATACCATAAATTCCAGTCGCAATGACAAATTTACCATGTCTAAATTTCTGTCATGTCTAACAATCCTTCTCAAAAATTTATTATTTACCGCAAATTATCCCCTTGATTTACCTAAACTGACTGAACCGAAATAGTATACGTGTCGGTGATTATAACTAAAACGATAATTTCTTGTAATTTCAATTTTCGTCAAAATAGAAAACGCGGATATTTTAAACCAGCTGAAAAACGGAACATTTGGCACGAAATTGTGCAGCAATCGCGCGTGAAAATATCGCCGCGTTATAATAAATGTTAAACTAAATATTATAACTAAAACGATAATTTTCTGCAATTTCCGTTTCCGTCAAAATAAAAACCTGGAAGTATCGTGCGCATATTTAGAACCAGTTGAAAAACGGAACATTTGGCACGAAATTGTGCAGCTATCGCGCGTGAAAGTATGGCCGCGTTATAATAAATGTTAAACTAAATATTATAACTAAAACGATGATTTTCTGCAATTACCGTTTTCGTCAAAATAGAAAACTGGAAGTATCGTGCACATATTTAGAACCAGTTGAAAAACGGAACATTTGGCACGAAATTGTGCAGCTATCGCGCGTGAAAGTATCGCCGCGTTATAATAAATGTTAAACTAAACGTTATAACTAAAACTATAATTTTCTGCAATTTCCGTTTTCGTCAAAATAGGAAATTAGAAGTATCGTGCGCATATTTAGAACCAGTTGAAAAACGAAACATTTGGCACGAAATTGTGCAGCATTCGCGCGTAAAAGTATCGCCGCATTATAATAAATGTTAAACTAAATATTATAACTAAAACGATAATTTTCTGCAATTTCCGTTTTCGTCAAAATAGAAAACTGGAAGTATCGTGCGCATATTTAGAACCAATAGAAAAACGGAATATTTGGCACGAAATTGTGCAGCTATCGCGCGTGAAAGTATCGCCGCGTTATAATAAATGTTAAACTAAATGTTATAACTAAAACGATAATCTTCTACAATTTCCGTTTTCGTCAAAATAGAAAACTGGAAGTATCGTGCGCGTATTTAAAACCAGTTGAAAAACGGAACATTTGGCACGAAATTGTGCAGCTATCGCGCGTGAAAGTATCGCCGCGTTATAATAAATGTTAAACTAAATGTTATAACTAAAACGATAATTTTCTGCAATTTCCGTTTTCGTCAAAATAGAAAGCTGGAAGTATCGTGCGCATATTTAGAACCAGTTGAAAAACGGAACATTTGGCACAAAATTGTGGAGCTCTCGCGCGTGAAAGTATCACAGCGTTATAATAAATGTTAAACTAAATATTATAACTAAAACGATAATTTTCTGCAATTTCCGTTTTCGTCAAAATAGAAAACTGGAAGTATCGTGCACATATTTAGAACCAGTTGAAAAACGCATTTGCGAAATGAACGTGCGTCAAAGTATCGCCGCGTTATAATAAATGTTAAACTAAATGTTATATTTACAACGATCATTTTCTGCAATTTCCGTTTCCGTCAAAATAGAAACCTGGAAGTATCGTGCGCATATTTAAAACCAGTTGAAAAACGAAACATTTGGCTCGAAATTGTGCAGCTATCGCATGTGAAAATATCGCCGCATTATAATAAACGTTAAACTAAATGTTATAACTAAAACGATAATTTTCTGCAATTTCCGTTTTCGTCAAAATAGAACACTGGAAGTGTCGTGTGCATATTTAAAACTAGTTGAAAAACGGAACATTTGGCACGAAATTGTGCAGCTATCGCGCGTGAAAGTATCGCCGCGTTATAATAAACGTTAAAAGTTCAACGGCACCGTAGCTTATTTCCCCGTCGTCGCAAAACGTCGATCGTAATATTCACCTTAATTTGCTACTCTCTAACAGCGTTCTGATTGCGCGCAGGGCAATTAAGACGAGATATACATCCCGACACGCGTACTCGTTCGTTATCCAGATATGACGAAGTTTTCCTTTAATTTTGCAGAACCACAGTTCGCGCTGGGTCTTCAGAACGGATCCTGGAGGAAATCCTTACTGGTCGCTGTGCTGGTCCTTGTGATTCTGTTCTCAGCCGGCGCCTTCTACGCACGCTGCTGGCTGCCTTTGGCTCTACTTTGCCGAGACAAATTTGCTCCACTTGAGGAGAACGGTACTGCATTTTCTCAGTGTAGATAGTAACGAAACAATTATCCGACAACAAGGTGCCCCTGATAATATTTACACGAACAGAATTGCTGTCCAGGGTGATTGTCGTCAACGACCTTTTGTCAGTCGTAGATACACTTCCGAATGACCCATTCCTTCTCTCTTCCCGTATTCTGGTCGTGTACATAAGACATTGCATTTTCCACATCTTATTCCCCGAGTCTTGCTCCACGTAACAAATTACTCACTTCTACGATATTCCGTCCTTGTTACCGTTTTGCGTAACGGATCTTGATAAATCTTTTCTTTTTGTAGTTCAGAAACATCAGCGTTATCCTCCAATATAGTGCAATCGATGGAACATCGGTATTCCTTTTAGTTAAATTACGTCACTTTATTTAAGTGACATCAACGGGCGATGAACATAGTCGTTAGCGGAAGCCATCGTTATTGACGCGTCTTTTTTTTTCTTCTGAATGACCCATTCCTTCTCTCTTCCCGTATTCTGGTCGTGTACATAAGACATTGCATTTTCCACATTTTATTCCCCGAGTCTTGCTCCACGTAACAAATTACTCACTTCTACGATATTCCGTCCTTGTTACCGTTTTGCGTAACGGATCTTAATAAATCTTTTCTTTTTATAGTTCAGAAACATCAGCGTTATCCTCCGGTATAGTGCAACCGATGGAACATCGGTATTCCTTTTAGTTAAATTACGTCACTTTATCTAAGTGACATCAACGGGAGACGAACATAGTCGTTAGCGGAAGCCATCGTTATTGACGGGTCTTTTTTTCTCTTCCGAATGACCCATTCCTTCTCCCGTATTCTGGTCGTGTACATAAGACATTGCATTTTCCACATCTTATTCCCCGAGTCTTGGTCCACGTAACAAATTACTCACTTCTACGATATTCCGTCCTTGTTACCGTTTTGCGTAACGGATCTTAATAAATCTTTTCTTTTTGTAGTTCAGAAACATCAGCGTTACCCACCGGTATAGTGCAACCGATGGAACATCGGTATTCCGTTTAGTTAAATTACGTCACTTTATCTAAGTGACATCAACGGGAGACGAACATAGTCGTTAGCAGAAGCCATCGTTATTGACGCGTCTTTTTTTCTCTTCTGAATGACCCATTCCTTCTCTCTTCCCGTATTCTGGTCGTGTACATAAGACATTGCATTTTCCACATCTTATTCCCCGAGTCTTGGTCCACGTAACAAATTATTCACTTCTACGATATTTCGTCCTTGTTACCGTTTTGCGTAACGGATCTTAATAAATCTTTTCGTTTTGTAGTTCAGAAACATCAGCGTTACCCACCGGTATAGTGCAACCGATGGAACATCGGTATTCCGTTTAGTTAAATTACGTCACTTTATCTAAGTGACATCAACGGGACACGAACATAGTCGTTAGCGGAAGCCATCGTTATTGACGCGTCTTTTTTTCTCTTCCGAATGACCCATTCCTTCTCTCTTCCCGTATTCTGGTCGTGTACATAAGACATTGCATTTTCCACGTCTTGGTCCACATAACAAATTACTCACTTCTACGATATTCCGTCCTTGTTACCATTTTGCGTAACGGATCTTAATAAATCTTTTCTTTTTATAGTTCAGAAACATCAGCGTTATCCTCCAGTATAGTGCAACCGATGGAACATCGGTATTCCTTTTAGTTAAATTACGTCACTTTATCTAAGTGACATCAACGGGAGACGAACATAGTCGTTAGCGGAAGCTATCGTTATTGACGCGTCTTTTTTTCTCTTCCGAATGACCCATTCCTTCTCTCTTCCCGTATTCTGGCCGTGTACATAAGACATTGCATTTTCCACATCTTATTCCCCGAGTCTTGGTCCACGTAACAAATTACTGACTTCTACAATATTCCGTCCTTGTTACCGTTTTGCGTAACGGATCTTAATAAATCTTTTCTTTTTGTAGTTCAGAAACATCAGCGTTATCCTCCAATATAGTGCAATCGATGGAACATCGGTATTCCTTTTAGTTAAATTACGTCACTTTATCTAAGTGACATTAACGGGAGACGAACATAGTCGTTAGCGGAAGCCATCGTTATTGACGCGTCTTTTTTTCTCTTCCGAATGACCCATTCCTTCTCTCTTCCCGTATTCTGGTCGTATACATAAGACATTGCATTTTCCACATCTTCCTTATTCCCCGAGTCTTGATCCACGTAACAAATTACTCACCTCTACGATATTTCGTCCTTGTTACCGCTTTGCGTAACGGATCTTAATAAATCTTTTCTTTTTGTAGTTCAGAAACATCAGCGTTATCGTCGAGTATAGTGCAACCGATGGAACATCGGTTTCTTTTTATAGTTCAGAAACATCGTTAGCGTTTATCGCTCTTTTTTCTCTTCCGAATGACCCATTCCTTCTCTCTTCCCGTATTCTGGTCGTGTACATAAGACATTGCATTTTCCACATCTTATTCGATGGAACAAATTACTCACTTCTACGATATTCCGTCCTTGTTACCGCTTCGTAACGGATCTTAATAAATCTTTTCTTTTTGTAGTTCAAAACATCAGCGTTACGTCACTGGAACATCGGTATTTAAAATTACGTCACTTTATCTAAGACATCAACGGGAGACGAACATAGTCGTTAGCGGAAGCCATCGTTATTGACGCGTCTTTTTTTCTCTTCCGAATGACCCATTCCTTGTCTCTTCCCGTATTCTGGCCGTGTACATAAGTCATTGCATTTTCCACATCTTATTCCCCGAGTCTTGGTGTCCACGTAACAAATTACTCACTTCTATGATATTTCGTCCTTGTTACCGTTTTGCGTAACGGATCTTAATAAATCTTTTCTTTTTGTAGTTCAGAAACATCAGCGTTATCCTCCAGTATAGTGCAACCGATGGGACATCGGTATTCTTTTTAGTTAAATTACGTCACTTTATCTAAGTGACATCAACAGAAGACGAACATAGTCGTTAGCGGAAGCCATCGCTATTGACGCGTCTTTTTTTCTCTTCCGAATGACCCATTCCTTCTCTCTTCACGTATTCTGGTCGTGTACATAAGACATTGCATTTTCCACATCTTATTCCCCGAGTCTTGGTCCACGTAACAAATTACTCACTTCTACGATATTTCGTCCTTGTTACCGTTTTGCGTAACGGATCTTAATAAATCTTTTCTTTTTGTAGTTCAGAAAAATCAGCGTTATCGTCGAGTATAGTGCAACCGATGGAACATCGGTATTCCTTTTAGTTAAATTACGTCACTTTATTTAAGTGACATCAACGGGAGACGAACATAGTCGTTAGCGGAAGCCATCGTTATTGACGCGTCTTTTTTTCTCTTCCGAATGACCCATTCTTTCTGTCTTCCCGTATTCTGGTCGTGTACATAAGACATTGCATTTTCCACATCTTATTCCCCGAGTCTTGGTGCACGTAACAAATTACTCACTTCTACGATATTCCGTCCTTGTTACCGTTTTGCGTAACGGATCTTAATAAATCTTTTCTTTTTGTAGTTCAGAAACATCAGCGTTATCGTCGAGTATAGTGCAACCGATGGAACATCGGTATTCCTTTTAGTTAAATTACGTCACTTTATCTAAGTGACATCAACGGGAGACGAACATAGTCGTTAGCGGAAGCCATCGTTATTGACGCGTCTTTTTTTCTCTTGGAACTTTCTCAACCGTAGCTGTTAATGTCTCTTTCTGCCTGGCAATACCTTAATTGAGATTCTTAATTACCACGTGAGATACAACGCCGTTCAGTTCTCGGGCCGCCTATTCTGTCCTCACCTTTTGCTCTCTCTTTCTCTCCATGTTCCCCTTTTCTTCTTTTAATTTAATGTTTTTCCCCCAACAATTTCTTGATTCACAATACAGTGCAAGAGTTAAAGTGGTTAGCTAATGGCTCTTCTCTGTTTTTTTCTCTTGCCCAGTATCTCTAGTTCTCTTTTTGACTTCCTCTGCATGGGTGCATGAACATGTAGAGTGGATGAATCAATTTTTCTGGCTTCCTCTACCCCAGTGTGCTTTAGTGCTTATTGTGACGGGGTTGCTTTTACTTATTTTTACTGTGTACAGATGTACTCAGAGATTGGAGGCAAATGTGTACCCCGATCTTTTGCCAGACAATACGATTAAAAGCGGACCGTTCCTTTTGTGCTTTTTCAGCTAGTTCATTCCTGTTAGATGTATTATGAAGGAACGTCTTTCTTAAGATTTTTTTACATGCACGCGAAATAACACTTCGGTACGCGTTTATGGTTTCATATGGAAAGTTGCCAAACGTTAATTTGTTAAGATCAACGGTACAATAACGGTTGCAGATATGTTCTTATATATTTGTTGACGTTACATAAAAGTATACGTTCTGCAGATTTCATATGGTAGCATTTCATTGCTTACGATCATGTCGCGTGCTAGAATTAATTCCACCGGGCAAAGCATTTAAGTCCAATATACACACAAACTCAGGCAAGCATGCGCTCAACGTTACTCCGATTCTAAAATCAGTCGCTGCAATTTTTCCTCAAATAACAAAAATCAAATGCCGAGCAACGGCGAATAAAATCGAAACCGTCGATTTCTCGCGTCGCACAAAAATCGCATTACATTCGTCGAATATTACGTCACGGCGCGATGAGGGACCGAGCGCGAGTCTATCGATTCTGAGTGGAGCACGACGACAGTTCGACGCTAAAGCACTTTACGGTCGGCGGGCAGAGGACTCATCGCAAGAAGTCTCATTCCTCGGCAAGCGAGGCAGCGAAGCGCGCAGAAGAAGAGAGAGTGTATAGAGGAGAATATTTTCGAAATCGTCGCCGCCCACTTGAGAAGCCGAGAATGTCCCGCGATGCGCTGAGCACACCCCTCACCGTGTACGGCGAGTAGAAAATTGCCACAATTACAGCACGCTTCTCGGAACGCGCCCGTCACGACATCGGTCATTAAGGTTTCAGCGCGCCGTCGTTTTCTCTTTTGCTAACTGTGCGAAAGCGGACGAGTTCGCGAATGTATCATTCCCCGTGGCCGAGAGTGGAGGAAGTTCGGTGAGAATGTGAGCGCGGTCTACGAGAAACACGGGAAGGAGACAATGTCGAGAGGGTTGAGGGGCGAACAAACGGAAAAGAGAGAGAAAGATCTGCCGGTTAATGATAGCCTCGGCTGCTTAATGCTGTAAATTGCATCCCTTTCTAGGTAATCTCTGACGTGCGTTGCCGGGACAATAATTTGATACATTTGTAACTGGCCGCTATATACGAGGTCTGCGGTGACAAGATAGACCGCGTGACTTCAATCATTTGCGAGCGACCGGGGAATTGCGCGGCTACTTTCGACGGTGCAAGAATTGCGAGCGGGGTGGGGAAACGCCGGGTTATGGCGTGAAGAAGTTACGTGTTGCGCTTTTAATTATTAGAACATCGGCGGCTGCGTGGCTAATTTCGCTTTTAGCGGGCATTCATTATTTATAATGTTGCGATAACTATAATGTTAATAATTCAAATGGCAGCAACACTCGCCAAGAGTTAATTGTGTCTAATTGCATGGGAATAGGGAGGAACTTGGGACAAGCTGTAATCTCATCGCGGACCGTAATGATTTAAGGCTTAATTGTTGCGGCAACCGGCAATTATCGTCGCTATAATCGCGCAACCATGTTGCATGGAGTGATTTCGGGGTCCTGTCTCGCCGTTATGGGCAAGTTAACTATCATACGCAGTCGCTTTGCGTCAATGCACCTGTAATTGTGTACGGTGTATAACATTTCACGGCACTAACATTTCGAATGTGTAATTACCGTTGACGTATCACTCCTCTTTTAGCACGCGTGGTTATGACCGTGCAAGACTATGTGTTATCCCATTTGCCTCTAACGTGAATTTAACGCTTTCATTGAACATTAGCATTTTCGTAACACCTAATAATCTCACTTTTCCTTTTTGCACACTCGGGGATCATTTCTACGTGGTCGTCCTCCGAATACACTGTCTATACGAATTTGCTTAGAAGGGGCAAAATTAACCCTTTGCACTCGACTGTCCCCTCTGAGGGGACACGAAGATACTTCGTGTTATTACTGAAGGAAATGTATGTACAGAAAACGTTTGTTCAAATATTTGTTTCCTTAACACATTGCGGACGGATGACGAGATATCTCGTCATTCCTATTTCGTCGTTCGGGGCCGTTGACGAGATATATCGTCTTGCATATTCTGTAGTTCGGGACAGGTGACGAGATATCACACAGTTGCTACGTAATTGTCAGCGGCAGTTTTTCGTAATTTGTATTGTGAATTAATTATTTGAAGCCCTGAAATATGGATACCGACAAAACGATTGGCAATATTACAGAAATATTTGCGGATAGTTTATCGGATACATCAAATGATGGCGAGAATATTATTGTCATGTCACTTCACTTAGTGTCATGTTTTACGAAATATCATACTTTGAAAAATGTTTAGTTTGTACAATTTTTTATTTATTGAAAAATATTAAAAAATCATTCATTTTTAAAGTTGATGTTGAAAATAAATATTTCACGTGACAATGATTTTTAACTACTAACAAATCGTCACTAATTTAAAAATATTTGACGCAAAAAATACCTGGCCCCTGGGTATGGTTAGCAATAGAATGCCTGGTCCGCAATGTGTTAAGATTTTTCCAAGTTACAAGTTAAGGCACTGAGATAGAATTAATAATCTGTGTGCTATTTATTATTTAGTAAATTCGTGGTCAATAAACTGAGAGGAGAATTGTAGCGACTGCAAGAACAACCTTCTATATATTCCTGCAATAGGCTGAATGATAAACTGCAAGTTATTGTATAAACATTGTATATGTTCGGAAGAAAAAATGACACGTGAAATATCATAAACAAGTTATTACTGCGATATGTGTTTGAACAAACCCGCAATGCACATTGGTGAATGAACTATGACGCATTCGAAAATAATAGGCTATACAATTTCAATTTTGTTTCAACATAAATGTATCAGCAAAGTTGTATGCAAAACATGATTTGAGCAGAGTATTTTTTTCAAAACTATACCATTTTAAATGAAATGTTGCGCTATTCGCTACTTCGTGAAGAAACATGTCCGAGTGCAAAGGGTTAACAAACTGGACGTATTATATTAGTCGGATTACTCGAACTTTAGCGTTTATTGAAACTTCGAACTAAACCAGCTTTATGTATTCCTACGTATCGTTGTCCGCACGCTTTCTCTGTCCTCTTTCAAAATTTGTATGCACCTCAAACGAATCCGGCGGACAAAGAACCTATATTTCCAATAGGCCACATATGGCGGGAATGTGTTCGCGGTCAAAGGTTCTCACAACATTCCGATCTCGCCGATGGTGCCGTTTGATCGATCGAAGGGCCACATACGGGGGTGGGATTTATAGTGATTTCTTTCTCACCGTGAAACTTCATTTATATGCGGGGCCACGCGCCTCGGGTACAGGCGGACATACGTACGGCAGTGGCTTTTGCATGTGCGATTATTCGACGGGGGGCATTCGGCTACCGGGAATTGTATTTTCATTTGCCGACCATTGTTCGTACCGACTGTCGACTCTCGCACTCGATGTATAGTCGTACGACGAACTTGCCAGAATAGGGAGAAAACATTGCCCGAAGAAGGACTCCAATTCTGGCTAACAATAAGCAGAGGACTGAATAATTCTTGTAGGGATCCAACTACCGCTTTGTCGCATGCACGGCAAAAATTGGCTTTTGTCCTAAACTAATTTACCCCCCATACGATCCGCAATACTGTTCCGAACGTACACATATGAAATGTAAAATAAGTTTCCCGCATTTGTAACGCTCTTTCCATACGTGCACATCCAAGAATATTCCCGTTTATTGATGCAAATATCTCTCCGGAAAGAATTCGCTCTTCTCTTCTCAACATTTTCCGTCATGCACGAACCTAACCGCACGTCCCTGCAACGACAGACTCGCCTCGTTTCATTAAACGCGAAACTAAAAAAGCTCCGTGTAATTGGGAAATAATAGTCGCGCGCTCTCTGTATACACTCTCGTTCCACTTTTCGACCGAGGTAAATTCATTTTTTCCTTCGCTCCCACGTGTACGACGCGAGCAACTAAGCGGAGAGACGGGTTGAAAAAAATTAGCAGAAAAATGGGAAACACGCGTCTTTTAGCTAGCTATTTTTCCTTTCCCCCTTGGCCTATACGCGGTAACCACGGAGTCGTTTGTTAAAAAATTCGCGACCACTTTCACCTGGAGTACGGCGCAATTCTTGGTGCGGCGCACGGATAAAGGCCGGATAAAGTACGCGCACTGAGTCACGGATTGGTAAACATTGTTCTACCTAGAAATCGATCGACGGCTAAGCAAGGGATAAAATCGTGCAAAGCCATTACTCAAATTTTTTCGACGCGCGAGAACAGATCTTTATCGGGCGGGCCGGGGGTATACCTACTCGAACGTATATTTCCCGTTTTCGCAACGTCACGTACAACGAACCGGCGTTCTGTTTTTTATATCCTGAACTTATTTTACCCGGCGGTTCAACGTTTTCTTGCCACTCTGACCTTTCAAAGTCTTCCGCGTCGAAGTTCCTATTACGCGTTCCCGATGGAGTTGACCGACATTTTGTAAGGTGGATCGTTTTTCGTTCCTCGTAGATAGAAAACAGTCTACATCTTTCCGCGCCGGTATATGACTCCCGCAATAAGTATTTCGACGTTTTTGCGCTATTACCGCCTCAGACAAATTTTACTTCGTTTATGCCTCTTTTACATCTTAAGAAAGTGCGCGTATAATTAGAATGTCTAGACATTTTCGAGGAAGAACTTTTCTCACATTACCCGAAGTATCCCGCGTAGTCTAAAGTAACAGTCGTCCGTAACCCAAACTTTATTCCCTCTTGAAACGGAAGACCGGTGTTTCCTTTTATTCTCAAATCACCCTTCCGCGTACCCTCACGCACAAGATTCTTTGCACGATTACGCGTATACCTCATATAGCAGCGGAATGATGAGCCCGGGTTGATAAAGGATTTTCAGCAGGGTAACGAAATTTTATTACCGCGTCCGGCTGTGCATCACAATCTGATATGTGAAATTCCGCGTACAGTATGAAGACGCACGTACTTACCAGCGAACACGATCTTGCATTACAGACGGAAAGGAATGCGACGCAATTGTTTGCTACCACGAGAAGGACTCTAGCTTGGTCATCGGTATATTGATACCCACATTGGAATCGAGACATCGATACAAATGTTCGGCGTTGGAGCTGTCACATCTAAATCAAAACTGTGAGTATACTTTATATAAACTATCTTTTACCCGTTATGCCGTGACATAAAAATTCCGCACAATTGACAAAAGATTTTTCTTCACGCATTTTCTCATCGTTTGCAAAGCATTCATACAGGCTATCACATTTACGAGGTACTCGTATTCATTGTAAAGATTACTATGTATTTCATGTCACTATTTGTCTTATACTGCGGTGGCTACCTAACGTTGTTACGAAACAAGCAAAGGAAGAGAAGATAACGTTTGCAAGCCTTTATCTCCTGCCGCGATTAATCAGACGTTGAAACGCCGCTGTGTGCACATTATTAACATGCTCTGTGTAACATGCCGTCGTTTATATTAATTATTTACTTACTACACTGCTAATTGTAACGCGTCCTTAATGTTTTCTGTAATAATTACCACGCTCATTATTCTAACAAAAATTCTGCCGTGAAAAAAATTATTTACTTACTACACTGCTAATTGTAACGCGTCCTTAATGTTTTCTGTAATAATTACCACGCTCGTTATTGTAACAAAAATTCTGCCGCGACGAATTACATTATGCCGGCACCGAGGAAAATGTAAATGATTGATAAAAACGCGGCCCGAAATTCTGATCGTGCCAGCGCTAATTTCTTTCAACGAAATGAGAGGTTCTTAATTTTATGCAAGGATATAATTCCTGCAGACAAGCAAAATGGTTGTGCGAACACTCACGTACTGTTTCATAAACTTTATGAGACACCGTATGAGGGTATTTTCGGCACTCATCCAATAAAGAGGTAAAGCCGGCGATCGGGCCGAATAAGAAGCTGGTCTGGGCCCGAAACTTTGCATTGTATAACGCGATCTAGTTTCGAGTGAGCTCGTTCTGCATTTCATGAATATCAACGATCGAGTGCGCCCCCGTCGGTTTGTAGGTGTGTCGTAATAATGGGCCCCCGGCAAAAAATATTCAGACGCTAATCTCCCTCTAATTGGCAAGAAGAAAATTGGGGCGCACGGGGCTACGCGCCCGAGACGGGAATCGCGATTTTATTAATGCAAATTGCCGAACACACTGTGCTCCGCTTTCGCGCACCGTGCCCCCAACGTTAGCTTGCGGAGCAAAATTGAATTTTATGTTTTTCTCCCGCTTAACCGTTCGCGTTCGCAGACCGTGTAATGCACATCGATACTATCTACGTTAACAAACCGACCGCCGCGCGAAGTTCAGTACTATTTCCACTCACAAATCTTATTCGTGCTGCATTTAAAACAGATGCTGTGCGGTGTAATATGAACAGTCGCTACGCCGTATCTAGTAAAACGAAATAGAGAGAATGTCTGAATAAAACGTAATAATTTGCACGATGCGACCAAACAAACGTCAACGCATTTCTTAACCCTTTTAGTACCGGGCGAAAAAGAGGTGCCTATGCAAAAATAACCGGCCGAATTTCACAATTTTACTAGGCTTTGGAAAAAGGTTCATAAAAACCAAACAAAAAACAATGTTTATATAATTCAAAAAGCAGTGTATTAAGGACGAAATAGAGAATAAAACGATGACACTAATTTTTCTATATTCATTGAAAATGATATAAATAACAAAGGTGTAAATGATCATAAAGAAAATAAAAATTAAGTTCTCTTATTACCACATTCGAAACATCATAACTTTATATAGACCATTTATGACAAAGTATATACTTTGCTTATATATTTTGTAATATAAATCAAACATAAAGAATTAAACCGAAAAAAACTATTTTTTTAATATAAAGTTAAACTATTTTTTTTAATTCTTTCCTAATAAAATCAGACCATTTATAACGGTATTATAAATTTATTTTGAAATAGAGTACTCTCGCAATGCGAATAGTAACGCGCTATTGGATGCGCAACGATATATCGTTGTTGGCACTTTTCGCAAGTGTTGCGAACGACGATATATCGTCGTCCGGCACTAAAAGGGTTAATTTTACTCTCTTCTGAATTACTTTATAAAATCTGAACTTGAAGTAATGTACACTTGACTCGTATTTTCCCCGAAATGACTTGCATCTCACAAATCTTATTCGTGCCGCATTTAAAACAAATGCTGTGCGGTGTAATATGAACAGTCGCTACGCCGTATCTAGTAAAACGAAATAGACGGAATGTCTGAATAAAACGTAATAATTTACACGATGTAACGGAACAATCGTCAACGCATTTCCTAATTTTACTCTGTTTTGAATTACTTTATAAAATCTGAACCTGAAGTAATGTACACTTGACTCGTATTTTCCCCGAAATGACTCGCATCGCACAGAGCGTAAATTATAAAATTTTGCATGATGTTCCACACGTTCTGTGCATGCCGTAACTACGAAAGTTCTCCGCGGAATAACGTTGGGAGAGGCCCCGTCCTCGGCTCTTTGCAATATTCTGTGCAGCCTACTTTTAAAGCCCGCTATACCGGCATCACACGCGTGCTTGGTTTCTCGTCGCGCTTGGGCGTGACTTTTTGTCAGCATTAATTCACGCGCCAACCCCAACGTTTCTTCGCATTTTTCATACACCGCCCTAGTGCATTTGTTTAAACGCCCGCCCAGGCTACGCTCCGGTAATATTAATTTAATGCAAATTAAAAACCGCGGAGAATTCCACGAAGCACATCGCCGCGACATTAGCGTCTACGCTCTAGCATTGAGTCCGTCAGTGCGTCATCGTCTTCCACGAAAAATGATTACCGCATAACTGTACTCCCGCGCAAGTATACCGACCCGCGTCGTGTACGCGTATCAAGAGGAACGTTTGTCTAAAGTAACATCTTAAGCACCACGCCTACGGGCACTGGAAATTGAACCTTAGGAGCCTGCAACAATTTGCACGATCATTCCGCCGCAATGTCCTAATCATGCGCGTACTCGTAGGAAAACTGACGGCAGTTACGGCTCTCCTTTACGAGAGACACGACACTCCGACGATTCCTACGCACGCCATATAACAGAGGGGAAAACAAGCACTCCTCCGAATGGGATCGTTAGCTTAGCGCGCCAGGGCTTGTAAACCGCAGCGCAACAGCATCGTGTGTGCCCGCCTTGCGCGCATACGCCCACGGTAACCGGAAGTAATAGAGATCCTTCGCGATCGCGGAAATCACGAGCGGCGGAAACTTGGCAAATTGAATTAGAAAGTTTCTCGCTTTCACGGACGTCGGGTGTCTCGTTTGTCTCGGAGACAGCTTCGCGGTCTCTCGAATTAGGTGTTGCACGGCGAATGCGGCTTTTGCTCTTATCGCCTGGAGTTGGCGGGTGTACGTTTCAAATCGATAAACTTCGAGTAGCGTTCGACGCGAACAGAAACTACAACACAGGAAGCGCGGATATTATTGTTGGCTTTCCCACCTGCGGCAGGCTAGGCGCGCGGTCGATGGATCCTCAATTTCGTCTGATGTGTGACGCTTCTCTAGAATTACTCTATGACTAGTATAAACTATGATATCGCTCTGATGTGTTCATTAAGTTTCCGATTGGACTAGATCTTTGATATTTTAGCCTGAACGAGCCGGATTTGCCTTTGACCGATATGTGTAAAGCGAAACTGCGTTCATTCAGTTTCATTAAGTGATGGGATAATCTGATATGACTCTGTTACATATGAGCCTTTTATTTTGAAAGTGGCCTAACCCCGTTTTTCAAGATTTTCCGGTTACCATGGTTGCATGTACAAATTCATGTTATTTATCAGTAAATGTTATTTATCTCATTTGAAGATAAATTTTTGGGTGAAATACGCAGTACATACGTAATCTTAATATTTTTGGGACGTGTATGTGTGACGCTTCTCTAGAATTATTCTATGACGAGTATAAACTATGATATTGCTGTGATGTGTTCATTAAGTTTCCGATTAGGAGAGATCTTTGATATTTTAGCCTGAACGAACCGAATTTGCCTTTGATCGATATGTGTAAAGCGGAACTGCGTTCATTCAGTTTCATTAAGTGATGGGATAATCTGATATGACTCTGTTACATACAGTGAAATAGTTAATCTTTTTGGGACATGTATGTGTGACGCTTCTCTAGAATTTTTCTATGACGAGTATAAACTATGATATTGCTGTGATGTGTTTATTAAGTTTCCGATTAGGAGAGATCTTTGATATTTTAGCCTGAACGAACCGAATTTGCCTTTGATCGATATGTATAAAGCGGAACTGCATTCATTCGGGTTCATTAAGTGATGAGATAATCTGATATGATTCTGTTACATATAGTGAAATACTTAATATTTTTGGGACATGTATGTGTGACGCTTCTCTAGAATTACTCTAATACGAGTATAAACTATGATATCGCTGTGATGTGTTCATTAAGTTCCCGATTAGGGTAGATCTTTGATATTTTAGCCTGAACGAGCCGGATTTGCCTTTAATCGATACGTGTAAAGCGGAACTGCGTTCATTCTGTTTCATTAAGTGATGGGATAATCTGACATGACTCTGTTACATATAGTGAAATACGCAGTACATACGTAACCTCGATATTTCTGGTACATGTATGTTCTACCTCAAATTTCCTGGAAAGAAACTTCCTCGCCGCGGCAAACATATATGTAATAAATTTTCTCAAAACTCAGCATGAACAAACTACGCGACCCGAAAACGTACTTCCGCGCTGCACACCTAATAAAACTACGCTACGAAGTTGATTCAGCGAGAGGTAAAAGTCGAGCCGCGTATTTGTCGTTAGACATTTATCTCGCGGTGCGATTATAGTTATAAAGCCTGTTGCAGTTATCTCCGCCTAGTTGTCCAAATTTAATAATGGCTTACGTTCGTGGCCTAGCTAGCGAAACTTCTTGGCTCGACTATAATCCAACGAGCTTCGCGTTTAACAGGCTTAACGCTAGTAGGGCGTTGAAGAGGCCTGTCAGCCCGTCGTTCCAGAGTAACAAATAACGAATATTCGAACAACACGCGATAATGTAAAAGGAATCGCAGCAAATACAGCTATTTATGTTAAACGAATGAAGCGATAAGAAAAAAGTATCGTTATACGAATGACGAAAGAAGGGAAAGTAAAATTCAGTTGCGGTAAAAATAGAATCACATTCCCTCGCTAGGAGAATGGGAGAGTGAATGGAAAAAGCGTGAAACGGATGTGAGAGAAATGACACTTCGATCAAGTACCATTTCGAAAACGCACAAAGACCGCACATTGAGGTGACGCAGATCAATCACACAGAGTCATACGTGCGTCGCCTTTTTGAAACCCGAAAAATTCATGACCAGGCGCAGTAGGCAGGCGCTATCCGTTCGATTCCAATCATTTATCGCCACAAAATACCCGCCGTCATTTCGTGCGCGACCGTTTCGCGCCATAAAAGAAACGCCCGAACCGCTGATGTAAATGCACAAACGCGAAAGAAAAAAAAACAATTTCGATCTGTCAGTCGCACACGTTCCACCGTGATCGTGATCTGATTCTGCCATATTTTACGGAATTTCGAACCGGAGAAGGATCGTTTGATTTCAAGCTCCTGAGAGATTAAAACTCAACACTCTCGATTATTCTGCACCAAAGCATGCCCTTCAAAAGTATGTGTGTTAAAACCGGAATGTGTACCGAAGAAAATTAAAGACCCAAGCTGACGATGTCAAAACAGGACCTGCCCTTCTGTGAACGACTGCTTTCACTAAACCGTACATATTCTATTTCCGTTTCCCGCACTATGTAACACTGGTGATGTAAAATCTTTTAGCAAAAGATTCAATTTTATACGACGGATCTTAAGAGGTATATGTGGACGCGTTGATGAAGCGGATATTTGTTGCAAAGCTACAATGATGTACGCAAGATGACCATCGTTACATCGCACTCTCAGCAAAAACTGATCTGCCGGATAGTCCTGGCTAGTTACTACTCCTGTTACAGTCGTTTGTTACCGACGTAGAAACTTCGTTAGCTCGCCGTGAAATACGACGTCATATACGACGCAATAATACGCGCGCGCGATTAAGCGTTGGGGCTTATATAAATCAGTGATCCGGCGACACGTGAAATACCTTTATGATACGGATTCGCGACGAAAAAGGAAGGAAGAACTATACACGGTACGTACGTGAAAGAGAATATGAAGGGGATTAGACTAAAATCAGTGGACTAGATTTAATCGCGAAAGTTCCTTTAGTGCGCAATTTCAGACGCTCTGGCATTGTCAGTGGGACCAAGCAAGATCCTTACGAACTTCGCGGGTGATTGTGCAAATTAACAACTGAGAATCGCGTGCGCGTGCTTAAGCAGCAACGTCCCGGGTAGAAAGAGAGGTGGGAACGTCGAAAGTTTTTGATCGCATCTTCTAATAGGCAAACTAAAATCATCAGTAACGCCGTCGTAGCAGCACACCCCTTCCCCCCCATCCGCGGATTCCATCTTATACACCTATCTCATTGGGCCCGACTTCGTTCCCCCTCGCCCCCGTTAAAGTTTGGTTCTATTATGCAAAACAACGTCACCGGGAACTAAAGGCGTGCGTTATCGGATAAACTTCGTTCTCACCGGTGGAATTCAAGTTCCGCGTAAGTAGTTCTGCGAATCTGTCATTCCGAAGTCCTAAAAAGCGCGTTTAAACCGTCTGGGTGCAACAAAATGATCACCTTTTTGCCCACGGCAACTGTGAATATGCATATTTTGGGACGTTTTCGACCACTAAACCTTTTTAACGCAGATTATCAGTGTTACTACTCGCGTGTAGTTACAAAAATGTAGTACTTGGTACATAGATACTATTAACCCTTAAAATGTATAACTATCCACAATCGAAATTTTTTATACTAAATTCCTTGGTACGTCTTACGTCACCGGGAACTAAAGGCGTGCGTTATCGGATAAACTTCGTTCTCACCGGTGGAATTCAAGTTCCGCGTAAGTAATTCTGCGAATCTGTCATTCCGAAGTCCTAAAAAGCGCGTTTAAACTGTCTGGGCGCAACAAAATTATCACCTTTTTGCCCACGGCAACTCTGAATATGCATATTTTGGGACGTTTTCGACCACTAAACCTTTTCAACACAGATTATCAGTGTTACTACTCGCGTGTAATTACAAAAATGTAGTACTTCGTACATAGATACTATTAACACTTAAAATGTATAACTATCTACAATCCAAATTTTTTATACTATATTTCTTGGTACGTCTTACGTCGCCGGGAACTAAAGGCGTGCGTTATCGGATAAACTTCGTTCTCACCGGTGGAATTCAAGTTCCGCGTAAGTAATTCTGCGAATCTGTCATTCCGAAGTCCTAAAAAGCGCGTTTAAACTGTCTGGGCGCAACAAAATTATCACCTTTTTGCCCACGGCAACTGTGAATATGCATATTTTGGGACGTTTTCGACCACCAAACCTTTTCAACACAGATTATCAGTGCTACTACTCGCGTGTAATTACAAAAATGTAGTACTTGGTACATAGATACTATTAACCCTTAAAATGTATAACTATCCACAATCGAAATTTTTTATACTAAATTCCTTGGTACGTCTTACGTCACCGGGAACTAAAGGCGTGCGTTATCGGATAAACTTAGTTCTCACCGGTGGAATTCAAGTTCCGCGTAAGTATTTCTGCGAATCTGTCATTCCGAAGTCCTAAAAAGCGCGTTTAAACTGTCTGGGCGCAACAAAATTATCACCTTTTTGCCCACGGCAACTCTGAATATGCATATTTTGGGACGTTTTCGACCACTAAACCTTTTCAACACAGATTATCAGTGTTACTACTCGCGTGTAATTACAAAAATGTAGTACTTGGTACATAGATACTATTAACCCTTAAAATTTATAACTATCCACAATCGAAATTTTTTATACTAAATTCCTTGGTACGTCTTACGTCACCGGGAACTAAAGGCGTGCGTTATCGGATAAACTTCGTTCTCACCGGTGGAATTCAAGTTCCGCGTAAGTAGTTCTGCGAATCTGTCATTCCGAAATCCTAAAAAGCGCGTTTAAACCGTCTGGGCGCAACAAAATTATCACCTTTTTGGCCACGGCAACTGTGAATATGCATATTTTGGGACGTTTTCGACCACTAAACCTTTTCAACGCAGATTATCAGAGTTACTAATTTCGTGTAATTACAAAAATGTAGTACTTGGTATATAGATACTATTAACCCTTAAAATGTATAACTATCCACAATCGAAATTTTTTATACTAAATTCCTTGGTACGTCTTACGTCACCGGGAACTAAAGGCGTGCGTTATCGGATAAACTTTGTTCTCACCGGTGGAATTCAAGTTCCGCGTAAATAGTTCTGCGAATCTGTCATTCCGAAGTCCTAAAAAGCGCGTTTAAACCGTCTGGGCGCAACAAAATTATCACCTTTTTGCCCACGGCAACTGTGAATATGCATATTTTGGGACGTTTTCGACCACTAAACCTTTTCAACGCAGATTATCAGAGTTACTACTCGCGTGTAATTACAAAAATGTAGTACTTGGTATATAGATACTATTAACCCTTAAAATGTATAACTATCCACAATCGAAATTTTTTATACTAAATTCCTTGGTACGTCTTACGTCACCGGGAACTAAAGGCGTGCGTTATCGGATAAACTTTGTTCTCACCGGTGGAATTCAAGTTCCGCGTAAGTAGTTCTGCGAATCTGTCATTCCGAAGTCCTAAAAAGCGCGTTTAAACCGTCTGGGCGCAACAAAATTATCACCTTTTTGCCCACGGCAACTGTGAATATGCATATTTTGGGACGTTTTCGACCACTAAACCTTTTCAACGCAGATTATCAGAGTTACTACTCGCGTGTAATTACAAAAATGTAGTGCTTGGTACATAGATACTATTAACCCTTAAAATGTATAACTATCCACAGTCGAAATTTTTTATACTAAATTCCTTGTTACGTCTTACGTCACCGGGAACTAAAGGCGTGCGTTATCGGATAAACTTCGTTCTCACCGGTGGAATTCAAGTTCCGCGTAAGTAGTTCTGCGAATCTGTCATTCCGAAGTCCTAAAAAGCGCGTTTAAACTGTCTGGGCGCAACAAAATTATCACCTTTTTGCCCACGGCAAAAATATGCATACACACTAAACCTTTTCAACGCAGATTATCAGAGTTACTACTCGCGTGTAATTACAAAAATGTAGTACTTGGTACATAGATACTATTAACCCTTAAAATGTATAAGTATCCACAATCGAAATTTTTTATACTAAATTCCTTGGTACGTCTTACGTCACCGGGAACTAAAGGCGTGCGTTATCGGATAAACTTCGTTCTCACCGGTGGAATTCAAGTTCCGCGTAAGTAGTTCTGCGAATCTGTCATTCCGAAGTCCTAAAAAGCGCGTTTAAACCGTCTGGGTGCAACAAAATTATCACCTTTTTGCCCACGGCAACTGTGAGTATGCATATTTTCGGGCGTTTTCAACCACTAAACCTTTACAACGCAGATTATCAGAGTTACTACTCGCGTGTAATTACAAAAATGTAGTACTTGGTACATAGATACTATTAACCCTTAAAATGTATAACTATCCACAATCGAAATTTTTTATACTAAATTCCTTGGTACGTCTTACGTCACCGGGAACTAAAGGCGTGCGTTATCGGATAAACTTCGTTCTCACCGATGGAATTCAAGTTCCGCGTAAGTAGTTCTGCGAATCTGTCATTCCGAAGTCCTAAAAAGCGCGTTTAAACCGTCTGGGTGCAACAAAATTATCACCTTTTTGCCCACGGCAACTGTGAATATGCATATTTTGGGGAGTTTTCGACCACTAAACCTTTTCAACACAGATTATCAGTGTTGCTACTCGCGCGTAATTACAAAAATGTAGTACTTGTTACACAGATACTATTAACACTTAAAATGTATAACACAATCCAAATTTTTTATGCTAAATTCCTTGGTACGTATTACCGCAAACTCGACGTAGAGAAATATGTACGCCAAGTTATTTGTACTGTGAGAAACTATAAAAGGTTACGTGGCACGACTTCTGTATAAACAGAAGATTTTAATAATAACAATAATAACAACGATAACGATGAGCCAATTAAGCGTCTAGATAAGTAGCTGTGAAATTATTCGTCCGCGACTCGACTTTAAACTATGCATAGAAACTTTTAATGAGAACGTAATTACCAGCAGCGGATAGCTTTGGCCATTGCCTCGCTGCTCGCGAAGGAGAAACAGTGGAGTGAGAAAAATACGGGTTTGCAGTTGTTGTTTTTAGACGTTAGCCTAGATTGCGTAACGAGCATGATAATGATAATTATCCACGAATTACGAGCCGGAAAATGTGCGTTCGGTTAGTAAGGAACATAAGACTTGGGAACACTTTAAATTATTCAAAGGAGCTCCCGATGAAAGTGCTACCTCTAGGAAGGAGACTACCTCTTCTCGCAACTTTATAATACAAGAGTATATATTCGCTTTCAGCAACCGCGGATAGGTTACACAGCCTAGTGAACGTTGGTTACTTTACAAATTCTCCTTCATGCGGCATTTCATCATCTAAACTTCCATTACAGTGTTTAATTTCTAAACTTTCTATATTCTAAGCCTCACCGTTTCTTGCCTGTATTATAAACTTCGACGCACAGATATAAAACTCGGTCGATATTTTATAAATCAACTACTGTGTACTATAGCCACTTCTGTTGAGCTATTGCTGTAGCAATATTACATTGCCTACCAAAATCTGTATATATAACGCGTGTTCCTCCAAGGACATTATACTGCAATGTTATCTTCAGTGTAGTGTGCTGTTCTCTTGATTGCTGTCCTATAACATATTTATGCACAGATTTCTGTTACACCATAACCAAAAACAAAACTGTCTTGATTCATCTTTGGAATTAAAACTTGAACACACCATAACATCACAATTGATATGTTATTATGAGGAATAGATGTCTGAAACTTCACATAATCATACCACTCACATATTCAATTCAATTCACATACTATACCACCAAAATTGATACAACACTCCTTCCTCTCCATCTTCTTACACCTTTTTAACTTCCAATAATTTCCCTTTTATTGTCACCCTAGACACTGATATGAAGAAACAAGATCTAACCACAAAAATACACACACATATATGCACAATATACACCTTATCTTCAAAAGTAGTTGCAAATACACGTTCAATCTGCTTATATATAATAGGTGTACAACTTTGCTCCCGCCGTTTTTTGCATTGGACGAAAGGGAAAAACGGCGGGAGCAAAGTTGTGTACCTATTATAATGTTAAAAAGTTACCTACTCATATAATTTATTGCCACTGGAACCTAAAGATAATCTTCAAGTAAAAGATATTGTCATAACATTCATCAAAATATAAAAACAATGAACAACGCACCAACACAACACATAAATAAATGCACTATATGGGAAAAACAGCACATATAATGACATATAATGAAAAAATCTCACCAATTGATCATTTTCATTGCAGCAAGGCTTCTACCAAATTTATATCTTACTATGATGAGTAGACGTTTGAAACTTGACGCAATCCTAACCAATGACAATGTAACTGACACGCCGTTCCTTCCTCTTCATCTTCTTACTCCTTTCTAAGTTCGAATAATTACCTTTTCATTGTTGACCTAGACACTGAAGTAAAAATACACAAACCAAACACATAAACAAAAATATATGCATAACGTATAGTTCATTGTTGTAAAACGTGGATGCACACACAACCATAAAATCATGGGAAATCACACACCGTTCCTTGCTCTTCATCTTCTTACTCCTTTCTAACTTCAAATAATTTCCTTTTCATCGTTGAACTAGACATTGAAGTAAAAATACACAAACCAAACACATAAATAAAAATGTATGCATAACGTATAGTTGTAGTACACACAATGTTTCATCCTCTTCGTTTTCCTACAATACAATATCCACAACACACTTTTCAACATCTCAATTCACAAAACTACCACATAAATGCGTACACATATATATAATAATGCAAAGTAAAATGTTCATATAACTTGATCAGCCGCACATACAGATAACCTCCATCAAAGACCTTGTCCTAACATTTATCAAAATGTAAAAATAACCCTCGCAGTACACAAACGAATAAATGCAGTACACAGAAAGAAATCAGAGCCTGAAATACTTTGTCACATTTGAGAATGCATAATATACATCATCACACACATGAGAAATCAAGTAATATCAGAAACATACAGGGAGTGCAATAAAACAAAAGGGGCAAAAATGGCATACCACAGGATTTTAAATAGCCTCGTCTAGGATGAATCAGGAATAGGAATGGAAAGAGCTCACCAATTGCTGAGTTTTATCGCGACAAGAGTTCCAGAAGATGTTCGCCAAGCGTTCGTCGGCAGCATCCAGGCAATTACGCAGTCGTTCACAGAAAGGGCCGAATGCTTCAGCTTGAAAACTGCAACATTCGAATGTGCTCGTCTTGAAACACAAGTTGATGTAGAATTTGAGTAGACAGACGGAACTTACCTGCTTTAAAATATAAGAACAGCCAAGAGCAATGTGTAACCCGTACGTACTGACCAGGAGCACTCACAGAACAGGACGATGGCGGTTGGCGGGAAAACAATCTGCGCGCGCAGTTCTGCTGTGGTCAGAAACTGTGCGCAGTGTTACAATTTTCGGGGTCCACGTACCCTAAACAAAGGAATAAATGTGCCCATAATTATGAAAGTGGTCTAAGTCATATATTTCTTGTTTCGAGATATTTAATGAATTGCATTTGAATAAATTAAAAAATATTTTTACATTATGCGACATTTTAATTTATAATTTTATTAGTCTTAATTAATGGAAATTTACTATGAATATGAAATTTTGTGTGAATTTTATACGATAATATTATTTTTAAAGATTGAATTGACTTAGACCATTTTCAAAATTAACTGAATGTCCTATAAATGACTTAAAGCAATAAAGAACTTTGAGTTTTATTTGAAACAATAATTTGATTGAAATAATTCGTGAACATTTATTACATTTATTAATTATTTTTAAACAGTAATCCATTTTTATCATTATTTCGAGTATTTAAGATTCTTAAAATGTTCCTGAAAAACTGGAGGGATGTACGGTAGTAAACTCATAATATCTTTATGTTTTTCTTCCGATACTGGTCTAATGGTGGTGTATAATGGAAGTAATTTAATATTTCCGTATATTTTTGGTCTTCCTTTTTTAGGTGAAAGATCCAAAACGTGAAATTTAGAATCATCTAAAGATGTTTTATAGAACATTTTATAAGTTTCATTTTTCAAGAATCTCATCCATTGAATTTGTAGCCAAGAGACAGATTCACCCGCGGTATTTTTTACTCTTCTTGTTATTGATTCTTCTCGTAATGAAGTTGTCGTTATTATTAAAATTTGATTGTCATTTATTTTATTATGTAGTTCAGAAACGCGTCAAAGAAGGCCACGTGCCATTTTCAAGTTGTTTATATAATTTATTTAAATTTTTGACTTAGACCACTTTCATAATTAAAACTAAATGAATTCCATATAATGTTGAAATTACAACCACTATCTAATGGTTCATTTTTGACAATTTCGTAAAAATTACATTGAATAAATTTAGTTAAAAATAATGTGGTATGAAATAACTGATAAACTCATTTTTTTTTAATTTTGACTTAGACCACTTTCATAATTATGGGCACAAATGGGTATAGCGGCAGGGGCGTAAGTAATTTTTTTGGAGGAAGGGGCAATTTTTATTTTTATATTTTTGCATTATTTTTAAAATTATTTGAGTATTTTATCCATAAAGCGTGACTTATTTAATCATTTAAATACATGGGATATTATTAATCAATTTGCAAAAAAAAGCTAGGAAAATAAATATATAAGTTACTTTTGTTTTTGGTCATATATTTCTTTTATTTGTATGAATTTTATGTTTTTGTTAAGTGTAATGGTAATAAATTGATTTTTTCTACTTCTGACACTTTTATATCATTTTGCCGGTCACCCTGCATCTGCTAAACATCCCGTGTATTTTTTTTATGAAAAGGGCCGCATTATATTTAGTAGCCCAAGGGTTCCGAATGCCGTAGGACGGCCCTGAGACTACGCGCAACTTTTCAGCACTTTGACATCACGCAAATTATTTCAAGGTGTTCTAAAACTACTCTCGAAAAATATTCTTTCTCTCTATTCTGATGACAAGGAGTTGAATCGTGGTGTGGCGGTAGGAACAATTCCGAAGCATGGGTCTTTGGAAACATAAAAGTACCTTGTGTTCTTTTACATGAAATATTGCACTACACTGTCATGGCACGTATGGCATAACATGTATATTGGCGGCATAATACCACTGTGTTCCAGGCACAATTTATATACATTACAAACTACCGCAGCTACTATTTGAAAATATATTTAATAGATTTTATATTTTATATTATATTATATTTATATTTTATATTATATTATATTCTATATTATATATTAACCCTTTCGCTACGGCGGTCTTTCCCACAATTTGACTTTATGCCTACTTTTAAAAATGTCACGATTATGAATTTTTTAGGAAAAGAACATTTCTAACGAAAGCTACGGCTGATTGAGAATAGACAAATGCAACAATGCTATGCTCTCTAACAAAAAAAAAAAAAGCAACATACGGAACAAGAGATCCATGATAAATGTGCCAAGATGGACTGTGGTCGAGTACTGTAGTACTGTAGTAGCGGAGTACTGTACTGTAGTACTGTAGTACTGAAATCGCTACTGTAGTAGCGAAAGGGTTAAATTATATTTGATGTTAACCCTTTGCGGTCGTATTAAATTTAGACATGGGTGTCGTACTGGTCGGAATTAATTTCCGTTGAACGAGGGGTGATGTATAATATGCAAGATTATGAAGGATAAAGGAGATTCGTTAATTCTTTTGTGATCTTTGGATATATGTTTACACAATAATGTGTTTTAATGTAATGTTTTTATGTGAAAATTCTATTTTATAATTCTCCATCGTGTAGTATCTTTCAAAGTAGTATCCAACATGAAGTCCTGCTTTTCGATTACATGTGTCGCAAAAACAATTAGTTTGGCGTCTTCCGCCCTGGATTTTTCTGTTTGAACATACAGAACAATCTTTACTCTTTACGTTTTGACAGTGCAGCAATATATATAGTTTCCACGCTAATAATAGAATATCACCTGATGGATAGGTAGCAACAATAACATTTTTTGTTACAACTAATTTTTTAAACACAGCTGGTATATATTTCTGTTTGTTGTAAGAGTACCAGTGGAATAGCAGCTTAGTTTTAAAAGCTTCGTTTTGAAATACAATATAAGATTATTACGGTTCTTTGCTGTGGTGGCTGAGAGCAGACATACGACCGAAACGGTAAAAAAGCTTTGGTGGCTGAGAGTGGACATACGACCGCAAAGGGTTAATATATTTTACGAACATACCTTAACCCATTCATCAACTCTATGTTCCAGGGGCTCTGGAGATAGGACCCCACGCCGCCGCGGCCCGCCGCATCATTTTGATCCTGAGTCCAGCCTCCCTCGGCAACAACTGGACCGACGCGAGTGTGGACGGCGTCCTGAAGCAATTATCCTCGCTCGCCGCGCGAACAATCATCGTCGCCCTCAAAGCGATTCCCAGCTCAACGACGATCGCGAAACCGTCCAGACGCGGTCAGCGCGAGTCCGGCGACATCGCGTTCGATCGGCTGAAGATCCTGCGTTGGGACGAAGGCGGCGGAGGAAATTCGGGCGGACGAAAGTTCTGGTACAAGCTGAGACTCGCGATGCCACCCGTTCGGCCGATCAGCACGGAAACTGGATGTCAGTCGGTAGCCATGATCGTTCAGGCAAACGGGAAGTGCGGTCAGCAGAAGGCACGGTCCCGTGAAAGTTTGGAAGTGCTTGTCTAATTGCACACCGGGCACGAAAGAGGGCAGCAGCGGAGAGAAGGCAATGGCTTCTTCGCGCCGTTTCATTCCCCATCTTTCATCATTTTTCTAACCCGTGGCGAATTGCCCCCCCCCCCCCCCCCCCCCCCCCTGCAGCTCATAATGTACGAATTGGCGGGTTGTGTGCGTTTCTCTTACTGACGTGCGCGAAGTTTTCTTATATGCGGGCGATTAGGCTTAATTTGGTAAGACGCTTGATTGATAGGCAGTGGAAGGTCTAAGGGTGTCGCGAGGAATTCGGGTGTGTAAGGGATTGCGTTGCGGAAATGTGAGAATTGTACAATGGGTCTTTGGTTGAAGAGTGGCAGTCCTGCAGCGGAACGCGTCCGACAAGAATTTCGTTAGGAAACGAATAAATTAAGTTCTAAGCTGTACCCGTGAGATTACAAGTTTCAACGTGTTTACTGTTGAGCAACACGAATTTGTACACCCTTCAGGTAAGACTTCGGTTACACAGCTTATATCGAGTAGTCGTTTAGTGCGTTTTTTGTTACAAATGTTTCGACCATAGCCAAACATTCTCGTCTTTCACTGTTGTTTTCATCAAATAATGGGAGAAAACAAATTCGACCGTGTCCATTAAAATAGCAACGTCAATACGCGCGCGTGTACCTGATACTATTTTAAACAATCAAAAAACACTTGGCTCTTCCAAGCTTTTCGAATATCGCCCAACGTAAATAATAGCTGAACAAACTGCCGTTACAGAACACAAGCAGGGTTACGATAATCAAACATACGCGGTATCAATGTAATTTAAAAATCTATTAGTTCTCTAACTGTCACTCGGCAAATCTCTCTTTCGCCCAAACTTGCGGGATGCCATGACGGCGAATAAAATTATCCTGACTACGATTGTTGTTGTCCCGACGATCGTTTAACAAACAGCTATATAGCATTGGTGTAACGACAATCGTCAGCCATGAATATATTTTCCGTTTTGTGCATCTCGCTCAGTCTCCGGAACATTCTTGAGGAACGCTGGCACATTTTACTCCAGCGAAGAAATACGGCATATCATGCAGGCAGACGGAGAAGGGCGTATATTCTTCGTTGCACTTCTTGATTGTGTTCAAGCGAATATTTCAAACTGCCAAGCTCTCGCACGTTGCACAATTCGGCGAATAGGCGAAGCCATTGAAAGTTGCTCCTGGAGAAGAAAACTCTTGTGACGGCCGTTACCGTTTCCTCGTTGTCGCACGGAATATGGACCACTTTGAATTTCGACTGTCAGACATAGAGCGGGTCTAGACACGCAACAGAGAAGAGTGCTGAGAGGCAGGAGGGAAAAGTACTCTGTTGCAGCTTATACGGTACTCGTTACGCGACGATTGCCGTTATTGAATCATTAATTGGATGACTTTGATTTAACATCATCCGCTAAAGGTCCCAGCATATACGCGGAATACGGTACATTGACAGCAATTAACACGCTCATTATGAACAGGCCGCCAGAGGGTAGATTAGCAGAGCGACTCTGTTATTCAGGTCGACATATGAGCTTCTACTGATCAATCAGGACTGCAAACCTCGATATTAAACCGAATCGCCCATTTAAATTGCCCGCATTTCCTAGTAATTGCATCGAACGATCAAAGATGAGTTCGGGGTCACTGAATGTCGTCTCCCAATACTCAGTATATCCGCGCAGGCGAATATTAAAGGCATTCAACGTCGGAACGTTAAAAGAGAGAAACGCTCGCAACCGCCGAATGAATGACACGTTGCGGTCAGTCGCGGAAGTCTGGACATTCCCTGTGCACTCAAACTCAGAGGGCAAATGCCGTCGCATTTTGAATAGTTTTGATGGTGACACGCGGTGGCGCATGAATGAATGAATGGCTGCACGCATGATAATAGAGCTTTGTCGACTTTCTTACGTTCAAAAATATCGTACGCTCTCGTTCCAGATGCAGTACGTACGCGTGCGTTTACTTCTTTATTTATAACTGTATACGCGTAGTGCATGTGCATACGTCGAATATACGGCGCAGCGTTCATGCAGACGTTGCGGGTACATTGGGTATGTACATGCGGCACATATGTATGTATACCGACGAATAACTATGACCCTTGCGAGAAAACGTTTTCGTTCTCTTCGTTGATACCCCCATATGGGCATAGCGTAATCGATGTTAACGTAACGAGTTTCCGCGTCGTTGCCTCCTTATCGAAGAATCTCACGCGGTTCAACGACAGTTTTACTGCTGTACGTACCGTGACTCGCGATCTTCGGCTTTGATCGATTGTAAATCGCAACGAATTTAGACGGGTAAATATTGGAAGAGGTTCCGCACACACGATTTCTGACCTTCGTTCGTTTTCCGAAATTTGTAGTAGTTCATGGCCTGAGTAACTGTGTAAAATAAGTGATCCAATAACATTTTTATAAGCACGATTATTTATATCGGCGATAATAACTCTGATGGAGATTTAACTTTTTACAAACTGAAAGTAAGAATATCATTCGAATATTCCACCCGTCTAAAGCGTTCGGAAAGGAGGAAACGTACATAGCGCAGTCTTCCTCCTCGCGGGCGTAAATTTTGTGCGAAGAAGTCGAGAAGGGAGCTCGGTTAAGAGTGCGCGTGTTCTAATCCGTCGTCTTTTGCGCAGGCCTCGTTTATGTATATATTGAAAAAAGTATCGACGCCCCGTCGCTCTTCTTATTTATTTAGCTAGCCGGTATTATTTATGTAATTCTTTCCGTATCACTTTGGAAACGTATAATTATCGGCCGCGACTAAGGGAATCGGTGATGCGGTTAACTTTAACGGTGTATAAAAGGAAGAAAAGAAAAGAAAAAACTACGCGTCCGATGCATTTTTCTTGGCCGTTCCTGACGCCGATTTTACTAACGGACAAAATATATGCGGTTAGTAACTAAGTGTTTTATACTCTTTTATAAATATATATATAAATATATAAATATGCGTGCATCAGTTTTTATATCGTTATTTGGATTGTTATTATGACGATGAACGATTATATAGACGGTCTCAGAAAAATGTGTCCGCCTGCGTAGAATGACAACAAATAGGCCCTATAATTCTAATTATACCGTAAACGTTATCTGTAATTATAGCCATAATTATGCTCTTTATCCCGTAATCGTAATTTTTAGGTATATTTCCACGTTATCCCGTGAGCTTAATTTTTAATGTTACATACCATAATCTCTTTACTGTCAGTATTACAATACACTAGTGTACTTATCTCGCGAGGATGGACTTTGCCGTCTTTTTTGTCGCAAGCAATTATTGCGAGGTGAGTAAGCAGAGTATAGCTGTAGTAATCATGTTTGTTTTATTGATGAATGAACGGTGTGTGCCAGTGCGATCACTGTTCAACGGAGACAGGCAACGTGTCGCCTTCTCTTCCCATAATTATCGTTTACCTTTCAGCTGTCCTTCACTCACGTTGGCATTAAATAGCTAATCAGTTCGTTTCGTTGGATTGAGTTCGCCGAATAACTAATTATTCCATCTCATTTATCGCTCATTTGCCTCTTCTAAATTGCATTAATCTACTTCGTGCAGATCCGATAGTGTAAAAAAATGTCTATACCGGGCCAGCCCTTGCTTGATTGGACAAACCCTATGTAACGTATGTAAGTTTAACTGCAAAGTAGCAATATACTTTCGGTATCCATAATAATTATATACATATATATATTTGCAAGTTATAATTATATATAATTAGATAACGTTATCGCTTACGAAGATATTCAATCAACACGGGCTGTCCCGGAATGATGCACTTTATAGATGTATATTTTAAGATGTCATTGTCCCTTGACACAAGTTATATATGCAAAGGGACGATATTTCTGGCGATGGCCTGACAGTAGTCAGCGACCGCCTAGAGTCGATTATAATTTCCAGTTTCAACGTATTGTATAGTAATTTAACCGTCACGGTAAATTTGATATCGACATGGCTAAGTTATTTCTGTACCGATAATAAAAGAAATATATGGAATAATTTTTTCTATTACATTATTACGCATTATTCAATCGACTATGATCTTTGTTGTCGATACTGTAGTGTTCATGTTATATTTTTAGATCAGAGCGGGACGTATAATTTATAACAGATGTTTTTATGAAGTATCCTCGTAATATTCGAATCGATTACAATTCGTTTTACTGAACAGAACTAGTAATTTGAGTAACACTAGAAATAACTGAAATATCCAAGAAGTTTCGGAAACCTTCAATGCACTTAGAATATCCAATCAGACAAAACGACAGATTTACCCAAATTGCTTATACGTTGGACAGTTTTCCTTTTTAGTATATTACATACCCAGGCCCATTCGTAGTAGTTGTTTTATTTTCAGTTATAAATAACATTTAAACTCCAGCAGCATTGTTAATATCGCTTAAAGTGCGTAGTAAAGGGCTGCCTGTTACATTCTTAAACCAACGCATTGTCACCCAAAATCTGAAAAGGTCAAAAATTAACACAGAATAAAAATACACGTCATGCATACTCATCGTGTTATCATTCGGATAATATTTTATTTCTTTTATGAAAAATAATTACAAAAATATACCGAATTTGCATTGATAGACTCTGATCATGCATACAAAACACACAAATACTTGTAAGTAGGAAATGTAGCGGCTGCAAGAAGTGCTTTGTCAACACGATTAAAATTCTCTCACTAGAACTTGAAACCCAAAATACGGTTCGAGTGACCTAATACTGCCATACCTTCGTAAAGAGGATACGGTTATTTATTGTCGCGTCTCACGATGGAAAAGAAACATTAACCCTCTCCGTATTATAAACCTGAGGTCACTAAATATACCTGAGTCGGTACGTCGGTTCTTTTATAAACTTAAACTGAACACCCGTATTAATCGAAAGCTGCACATAATGTGATACGGTTATGGTGCCCCTTCACGCTCTTAAAGGATACGGGACTAAAAAGAGACGATCCCGCGACGTTAATCGTCACTCGTGCGATAGAAGTTCATAGAGGTAGACTTTACAGAGAGGGTTGCTAGAAGATGTAAAGCTTAATAGATTAAATATATTTGTTACAACGACGCATTATACCATAACCACCGCCCACCCCTCCTTGATAATGGAATTACAATAACCATTCGAACTGCAGTTCCTGCTCTGTGTTTGTACCTTCTCGCCCGGTAGCATGATTCACTGAGCACGTCTGCGAACGTGATACAGCGAGGAAAAGAGTACAGCGGTTCGCGAAACCTAAAACGCTTAATCTCCACCGACATCAAAGGGAAGTCGATCTCCGATGTTGGTAGCTTTCCGCGGCCACAGCCGCTAAAGCATCGGCCATTGCTTTTCCGGTTTCCTGTACCATGCTCCATAAGTAGCCCGTCTTCTTTTCCAGCAGGACGTGAGGATGATCGAACTCCTGCGATAAATCGTACTCTCAATAGCTAGCGTTTCATTTGTCAAACTTCAATTGAATTCAATGAATACCGCGGTAATACATAAATCGTGTCGGTATCAAATATCTAAGTATTTTGCTCTGACGTTACATGCTAGGATCAATTTATGCGACCGCGATTCTTTCTACGTATACGGCGAAACATGGAATCTTACCACAGCAACCCCAGCATCCATCACCAGAATCCGATCGCTGTCCATAACCGTATTAAGCCGGTGAGCGATAGTCAACACCGTGCTATCAGCAAATTTGGACCGTATTGTCGTCTGTATCAGTTCGTCCGTCCGCGGATCAACATTAGCCGTCGCCTCGTCAAGAACCAGCATCCTGTTATTACAAACTATCGCACGGGCTAAGCAGACAAGCTGCTTCTGTCCAACGCTCAAATTCGATCCATTATCATTGATGTGAGAATCCAGGCCCATTTCCTTCAGTTCGACCTCAGCCAACGCCCGCCACAGTACCTCGTCATTGTACGTATCGAAGGGATCGAGATTTCTTCTCAACGACCCTGCGAAGAGGAACGGTTCCTGCGGAATGATACTGATTTTCGAACGAAGATCGTGAAGACCGATCTGGCTGGTATCGATGCCGTCGATCTCGATGACTCCCTCAACATTGGCCAAACGGAAGAGAGCCTGCATCAGCGAGGATTTTCCCGCTCCCGTTCGACCGACGATACCAATTTTCTCCCTGGGGTGCACCACGAATTGCAGATTCTTCAGAACCGGAGGTTCCAACGGTGCGTATCGCAACGACACGTCCTTAAACGCAATGCGTCCCTCTTCCGGCCACTGCTCTTTTGGTTTTTTCTTCGGCTCACTCTCGAGCGGTGGCTCGCTCTCTAATTTACTGCAATCACATATTGCGAAATACCAGTTTTATTACTTCCGCTAATACCTTGACCGCTCATCGTCGAAAGAGTTCAATCGAGACGGTACTGTCGAAGTAAAATGTTAAACGATCAATTGCGACGATAGTATAGAACGCTAGTTAACTAGCTTAACCGTTGCGTCAGTTCTTAAGTAGCTTACATAATGCAGTTTACATATATCCGGATAATTGAAGGAGTATGATCGATGTCGTTGCAATTGATGTTCCATGTTCAATCAACGATTGTCCCTGGTTTTCCTACCTATACTCAAGGATCCGCTCGACGGAGGTCATTTGATTTTCCTGCTCGGCACTCTGACGCATTCCCCATTGAAACATGCCCGTTAATGCGATGCTCTGTGTAATGGCTAATCCGACACTGCCACCCTGAACAACGTCCTCACTATTGTCATATAGCACAAGGAAGCTGAGAGTGACGAGCGCTATGTAGATTGTGCAAAATGCGTCCAGCCAGAAGCCGAAGGCCTCTGCCGTTCCGATGAATAGGTACCAAGCTGATGAGTGCAGATCCTGATGATGATCAAACTCCTTGACGAGGATTTCCTCTGCTTTGAAAGCTCTGATGGTAGACAAGCCCTGCATAGTTGCGGTCAAATGCGCGAACACCGGTGAACGAGCTACAAATCAGTAGTATAATTAGAAGTAATTTCATGAAAAGCTTTGGGCGTTACGAAGTCATTAACCCTTTGACTACTATGGACGCATATATGCGTCCGCCGAAATCTAACGGTGTCGACTATGGGCGCATATATGCGTTTCCCAATCGTTTCGATTTTTTATCTACTGCAGCCATAATTATCAACGTACGAGATAAATACAGATGCGTTCCTTATTAAATATTTTTATTGCATTATTTATTTTGGCGTAAATGAAGAGTTACCATTGGAACTTCGTTGCGCCTTACATAATCAATGAGTAGAGTTCAAACTATCGAAAAATATCTCGTCCTCACCGAGTGCTTCGACCCGGAGTATTCAGCAGTCAAAGGGTTAAAAAAAAGGGCAAAAATTATTTTAATTCCAGTTAAAAAAAATTTTCATTTAACACTAGGTTTACGGGCGTTTCTTACATACCTATCTCTATATGAGCACCCGTCAAATTGACGGGTAGGTGAAAATACGTATTTACATTAAAAAACCAATTTATTCAAACTAAGTCTGAGTTGAACAATATAAGACTTCACGGAAAAATAAAATATTAATAAGTCAAGATTTTTTTTGCCGAATATCTTTTCGATACGACATTTAGTCTGCTGCATGCTTTGAGTTTCGAATGACGCGAGGATCACTCTAGTAAGCGAGTTCGTTCAATACGAAGTAACATGACACCCGGGCCACACAATTCGCTTTGTGTCAAATTATAGAGGCGCTATTGAGATAATGAGTTGGGGGCATCTTAGACTTTTCTTTCACTCTTATATTGACTATTGGAGGAATAATTTTACAAACGAAGCAAATATATAAGGATTGTTTACGTATTCAACTAACCCGTTAATTTGACGGGTTTCGTAGAGATAGGTATATCACATACAAATTTTAAAATTTAGAGAGCTTAAGGAAATAATAATTGTGTGTATAAACTCTTTTAATGCAATTATGAATTTACGATGCAAAGTAGTTAAGATTATTGCTATGGTTTTTTGCGTGTTTCATTTCAAAGTTTGAAATCCGTCGAATTGACGGGTCCCGTAAACCTAGTGTTAAAATGGGAAGATCTCCACAATCCGTCGGCTAAGTGTTAACCGAATGCATACGGACACTAATTTTATTTTCCAATATGTTTAATTCCTTACACCAATGCATTCGGCAAGCCTTATATAATATATAAGGATTGTTTACGTAATCAGCTAACCCGTCAATTTGACGGGTTTCGTAGAGATAGGTATACCACATACAAATTTCAACATTTAGAAAGCTTAAGGAAACAATAATTGTGTGTATAAACTCTATTAACGAAATTATGAATTTACGATGCAATGTAGTTAAGATTATTGCTATGGTTTTTTGCGGGTTTCATTTCAAAGTTTGAAATCCGTCAAATTGACGGGTCCCGTAAACCTAGTGTTAAATAAGGAAGTGATCATAGGCACGACAACGTTGCGCAGGTTAACCGAATGCATACGGACACTAATTTTATTTTCACACACCTTACACCAATGATTCAGCAAGCCTTATATAATATATAAGTCGTTTGACACTACGGTCAATGGTCGTCAAGTAGAAATCTGCGTACAAATTTAAAAATTTAGAGAGCTAAGGATAATAATTGTGTGTATAAACTCTTTTAATGCAATTATGAATTTACGATGCAAAGTAGCTAAGATTATTGCTATGGTTTTTTGCGTGTTTCATTTCAAAGTTTGAATGGCATCCGTCGAATTGACGCCGCCTGTGTTAAAATGGGGAATTCATCCGACTGCGCCGATGTCCTTCGAGCATACGAACACTAATTTTATTTTCCAATATGTTTAATTCCTTAACCGCATGGTCGCGCGACTTATATAATATATAAGGATTGTTTACGTATCGTGAACCCGTCAATTTGACGGGTTTCGGATGCTATATCACATACAAATTTTTAAATTTAGAGAGCTTAAGGAAATAATAATTGTGTGTATAAACTCTTTTAATGAAATGATGAATTTACGATGCAAAGTAGTTAAGATTATTGCTATGGTTTTTTGCGTGTTTCATTTCAAAGTTTGAAATCCGTCGAATGGACGGGTCCCGTAAACCTAGTGTTAAAATGGGAGATCTCCCAATCCGTCACAGAAACCGTTTCATTGATTTTTATTTCACCTATGTTTAATTCCTACGGAAAAAGCCTTATATAATATATAAGTTATTTAAGGAGCAAGACCAATTTGATAGTTCAGATATATCACAAAAATTTAAATTTTAGAGAGTTAGAGCGATAATAATTGTGTGTATAAACTCTTTTAATGAAATTATGAATACACGATGCAAAGTAGTTAAGATTATTGCTATGGTTTTTTGCGTGTTTCATTTCAAAGATTAATAAATGACGAAACCTGTGTTAAATAAGGAAGTGATCATAGGCACGACAACGTTGCGCAGGTTGCCGCGAGTGGGAAATGATTTTCACACACTTACTGATCCCTTCCAGTCGTTTGACACTACGGCTGGTCGTCAAGTAAAATCTGCGTAGAAAATAGAAGATGATACCGATGATGACTGTCGGTATAATAAGCCAGGGATTGGCAATGGCCACCAAGATTATGATGCCCAACAGGGCTAGTCCAATCTGAATGGCATCCGTGAGTGCCGCTGGCAGTAATTCATCGACTGCGCCGATGTCCTTCGAGAATCGATTCAGAATCCGACCGGACGTGTTCATATTAAAGAACCGCATGGTCGCGCGACTTATCGAGTGGAACATGCGATCGTGAAGTCGCACGGATGCTCGCATGCACATCGAGAAGAAGGTAAACGACCGTACAACGGTGACAACGATCGTGAAGACGATTAAAGCTGTGTATATGTACATATGTTGGCATGCAACGCTAAAAGAGATTTTCAATTTTTGTAACGAACATACGGAAAAACCTGTCAATTTTATTACGTTATTGGACGAGCAAGAAAGATATAGTTCATGATACAAAAGTTTATATCGGGAGTTGGAGCGATATTCTTCGTATAGCGGAACTCTAAGTTTCGTCAAATTGCGTCTAAGTCCGCATACAACGCTAAAAAGATTAATAATTGGATGTAAAATTCTCAACTCACGAATACAGTTCATAATACAAAAGTTTATATCAGGAGTTGGAGCGATATTCTTCGTATAGAGGAACTTTGAGATTCGTCAGATTGTGTCTATGTCCGCATGCAACGCTAAAAAGATTGACGGTCACGTGTAAAATTGTCAAATCACGAATACAGTTCATAATACAAAAGTTTGTTCAGGAGTTAGAGCGATATTCTCCGTATAGCGAAACTCAAAGTTTTGTCAAATTGCGTCTATGTTGGCATGCAACGCTAAAAAGATTAACGATCGGGTGTAAAATTCTCAACTCACGAATACAGTTCATAATACAAAAGTTTATATCAGGAGTTAGAGCGATATTCTTCGTATAGAGGAACTCTAAGTTTCGTCAAATTGCGTCTATGTCTGCATGCAACGCTAAAAAGATTAACGGTCAGGTGGAAAATTGTCAACTCACGAATACAGTTCATAATACAAAAGTTTATATCAAGAATTGGAGCGATATTCTTCGTATAGAGGAACTCTGAGATTCGTCAAATTGCGTCTATGTCCACATGCAACGCTAAAAAGATTAACGATCAGGTGTAAAATTGTCAACTCACGAATACAGTTCATAATACAAAAATAATACATCTACTGGCTCCTAGTTGTGCGATATTCTTCGTAGACCGAACGCTAATGTTACGAAGCACCAATTACCGCCGCTGAGGTCTATATCCCTTGTATACTGTACCGGTTACTTTGCCCGAAGTGCGCATTTCCTTCACCTATAATTACCAAACACTTTTCTTAAAATATATACAAATACTTGTGTAAATGCATTCATTCGGTAACACGGGATTTTAGTAAACATTTTATAGAGATCCGTCAAAGTACCTCGTCCGGTTCCTCTATGCCGTCTATGTTATTAACGTAAAAAATTTGATACAATTAAAAACACGTTTCTCAAAATATATACAAATACTTGTGTAAACGCACTCATTCCGTAACACGAGATTTTAGGTAAACATTTTATAGAGATCTATCAAAGTACTCGTCCGGTTCCTCTATGCCGTCTATGTTATTAGAAGTAAACGAATCTTGATACAATTACCAAACACTTTTCTCAAAATATATACAAATACTTGTGTAAACGCATTCATTCGGTAACACGGCATTTTAGGTAAACATTTTATAGAAATCTGTCAAAGTACCTCGTCCGGTTCTTCTATGGCGTCTATGTTATTAGAATTAAACGAATCTTGATACAATTACCAAACACTTTTCTCAAAATATATACAAATATTTGTGCAAACGCACTCATTCGGTAACACGGGATTTTAGGTAAACATTTTATAGAAATCTGTTAAAGTACCTCGTCCGGTTCTTCCATGCCGTCTATGTTATTAGAATTAAACGAATCTTGACACAATTACCAAACACTTTTCTCAAAATATATACAAATACATATGTAAACGCCTTCATTCGGTAACACGAGATTTTAGGTAAACATTTTATAGAGATCTATCAAAGTACCTCGTCCGGTTCTTCCATGCCGTCTATGTTATTAGAAGTAAACGAATCTTGATACAATTACCAAACACTTTTCTCAAAATATATTCAAATACTTGTGTAAACGCATCCATTCGATAAGACGGGATTTTAGATAAACATTTTATAGAGATCCGTCAAAGTACCTCGTCCGGTTCTTCCATGCCGTCTATGTTATTAGAAGTAAACGAATCTTGATACAATTACCAAACACGTTTCTCAAAATATATACAAATACTTGTGTAAACGCACTCATTCCGTAACACGAGATTTTAGGTAAACATTTTATAGAGATCTATCAAAGTACCTCGTCCGGTTCCTCTATGCCGTCTATGTTATTAGAAGTAAACGAATCTTGATACAATTACCAAACACTTTTCTCAAAATATATACAAATACTTGTGTAAATGCATTCATTCGGTAACGCGGCATTTTAGGTAAACATTTTATAGAAATCTGTTAAAGTACCTCGTCCGGTTCTTCCATGCCGTCTATGTTATTAGAATTAAACGAATCTTGAGACGCGCCGCTCGTTTTTCGTGAATTGCTTCTACTGAGTGGTGCATCTGAACTTTCGTCAGGTTCTTTCTCATGTTCCAATAAACGGCCAAAATCGATATTTGACATGACTAGTTTCTCGTATGGTCTGCAAGAATGCATTTAAATTATTTGACACAGTCTCGGTAACGCTGATTGTAATGGGAGATAGATTGGGTTTTCGCGGTGAATACAAAACACATTGGAAAGCCGGAAAGCCGCATGCTCTGTGCAAAAAGATTCTCAATTCAGCATGATATATGGAAGGGTCTTTGAAGTTCGGGCGAACGTGGGTAGAACTTATACAGGGTATTGACGTTTCGCCGACATCGAAGAAAGGCGTTAACATACCCTTCCGCATGTATCGCGCCGTCCTTTAACACTATTATTCTGTCCACGTTCCGCAAGTATTGCAGCTGGTGCGTAACGAGAATCCGAGTTTTTCGGCGCAAGTATTGTTCAATACACTCTTCGAACATATGCTTGCCAACGTGCGCGTCGACCGCGCTCAAAGGATCGTCCAGCAGATAAATATCAGCATCCGTATACACCGCTCTGGCCAGATTTATTCTGCATTTCATTAATTAAACATTTCTTCGTCAGACTCCATTTCGCAAAATCTAGGTTGACTTTCGTGATTAAAACTGACCTCGCCCGCTGTCCGCCGGAAAGACTAATTCCTCGTTCGCCAACAATGGTCTTATCACCGTGGGGGAATAAACTAAAATCCCTTTTCAGTTGACACGCTTTGACGACGCGATCGTATCGTCGCGATTCCATTTCTCTGCCAAACAGGATATTCTGCCTAACTGGCCCGGCAAATAACCATGGCTCCTGACTTGCATAAGCGATGCTCCCGTTTACCTGTCATTTTAAGTAGTCCCATGATTACATGCATAGTTTTATGAGTCACGTATATCCGCGTTACATCTAAAGTGACACCGTCGTTCATATATTTAACACTAGGTTTACGGGCGTTCCTTATATGTGCCCATAATTATGAAAGTGGTCTAAGTCATATATTTCTTGTTTCGAGATATTTAATGAATTGCATTTGAATAATTTAAAAAATATTTTTACGTTATGCGACATTTTAATTTATAATTTTATTAGTCTTAATTAATGGAAATTTACTATGAATATAAAATTTTGTGTGAATTTTATACGATAATATTATTTTTAAAGATTGAATTGCTTAGACCATTTTCAAAATTAACTGAATGTCCTATAAATGACTTAAAGCAATAAAGAACTTTGAGTTTTATTTGAACAATAATTTGATTGAAATAATCGTGAACATTTATTACATTTATTAATTATTTTTAAACAGTAATCCATTTTTATCATTATTTCGAGTATTTAAGATTCTTAAAATGTTCCTGAAAAACTATAGGGATGTACGGTAGTAAACTCATAATATCTTTATGTTTTTCTTCCGATACTGGTCTAATGGTCGTGTATAATGGAAGTAATTTAATATTTCCGTATATTTTTGGTGTTCCTTTTTTAGGTGAAAGATCCAAAACGTGAAATTTAGAATCATCTAAAGATGTTTTATAGAACATTTTATAAGGTTATTATGTAGTTCAGAAACGCGTCAAAGAAGGCCACGTGCCATTTTCAAGTTGTTTATATAATTTATTTAAATTTTTGACTTAGACCACTTTCATAATTAAAACTAAATGAATTCCATATAATGTTGAAATTACAACCACTATCTAATGGTTCATTTTTGACAATTTCGTAAAAATTACATTGAATAAATTTAGTTAAAAATAATGTGGTATGAAATATGTGATAAACTCATTTTTTTTAAATTTTGACTTAGACCACTTTCATAATTATGGGCACATATATCTATCTCCACGAGCACCCGTCAAATTGACGGATACGCGAAAATACGTATTTACATTGAAAAATCAATTTATTCAAACTAAGTCTGAGTTGAACAATATAAGGCTTCACGTAAAAATTAAATATTTTTTTCAAAGTCAAGATTTTTCTGCATAATATCTTTTCGATACGACATTTAGTCTGCTGCATGCTTTGAGTATCTAATGACACGAGGATCACTCTGGTAAGCGAGTTTGTTCAATACGAAGTAACATGACACCCGAGCCACACAATTCGCTTTGTGTCACATTATCGAAGCGCTATTGAGATAATGAGTTGGGGGCATCTTAGACTTTTCTTTCACTCTTATATTTACTATTGGAGGGATAATTTTATAAACGAAGCAAATATATAAGGATTGTTTACGAAATCAGCTAACCCGTCAATTTGACGAGTTTCGTAGAGATAGGTATACCACATACAAATTTCAAAATTTAGAAAGCTTAAGGAAATAATATTTGTGTGTATAAACTCTTTTAATGAAATTATGAATATACGATGCAACGTAGTTAAGATTATTGCTATAGTTTTTTGCGTGTTTTATTTCAAAGTTTTAACCCTTTGCACTCCGAATCATTCTGGATGTTAGCTACCAGCTACTCAGCGCCGTTTTCATGCTATATGCTCATATTATTTAGTATAGTTTTGGAACCAAGTAACGTATTATAATAATATTGGACTTATATGAATTGGTTGACATCGGGAAATAAGTATTTGCAAAAAAATCAATATTTTATCTTTTATAATTTTCTACAGTGTGATAAACTTTAAAGCACTCCCCATTATGCATTGCAGGCCGATTTATGCACGTTTGGCAATAATAAGTCGTTTGAAGCTTACCATCAGGTGTTTTTCTATCAGAACAAAGAATGCAATCCCGTTTTCTTTCTCCACATCGGTTATATGGCCTATGGAGATTAAAATTTTCAAGATCCGGTGGTTTGTGCGTCGTAACAAAACCCGCTGATATTTTTTTTATTAATATCTTAGTAAATTTACTATATTTTTATTTGATTTCTTGTGCGTTGGAATAAGTTAATTCCCTGTAATCTTTAATAAACTTTAATGTCCCCTGAGAGGTGACAGTGGAGTGTAAAGGGTTAAATCCGTAAAATTGACGGGTCCCGTAAACCTAGTGTTAATCGTCGGAGTACCGTAAAGCAACTCAATATTTCGTGGATAATTCGCGGAAGACTACTGCGTCGCGTCTTGAAAAACCCGAAAGTCCATTTCCTTGAAACGGAAAATATTTCATTGGAACGAAACAATGGATTACTTCCCGTTACGTGCACCGCGTGCGCACCTAAATTATGACGCTTCTTAATTAGCATGTTACGTGAAAGACCACCTTGATACCAACACGAATGGCACTTGTCCTAGAATTTATATCGTTTACAGTAGACTACGAGTAAACGGAAGCGCATTATTCCGAGCACCAGTGCACGAATTAGCTCAAACAAAAGCAAGGTCGCTTCAAGGCATTCTACGAACCTGCACGGTGCCTGTAGACAAGGGCAATTCGTTCAAGATGACATTGAGCAGGCTCGACTTGCCGGAACCAACTTGTCCCACGATCGCTATCAGCTCGCCTGGATCAACTTTGAGATTGATACCTCGCAGCGTATCGTTTTCAACAGTCTCTATCCATTTCGCTGATCCATTCTCTATCAGCACATGACTAACGCATCTCTCCCCGGTTTCACTTGACTTGTTTATACTATTTTCCTTTCCATCCGCGTTGGCGTAGGCCTTTGTTCCTTGTACAGGTTTTATCTCGTCGCGGATCATGAAATTCTCCAAACGTCTTATAGACACCATCATCTCCGCCACTTGCGTAACACCTGCAATAGAAATGCCGTGTGGGGTCAGTGACACGAAACATGGAACTTAGGGACATCTGTCACGAATTTTCTTTTCAAGTACCTTTGCTCCCTTTATCAAAGAAAAATCGTCGAAAACTATCGAAAATTATTGCAAACTCATCAGATAGTCAAGGATATTTTTCGTAAGATTTTTTTTAAGCATTCGATTGCAGAGTAGTTGTGAAAAGTTGAAAGTATAACGGGATGTTGATATATAGGTAAAATACTAAAGCACCCCGACTGCAACCCTGATATTAACACTTTAACGACCGCTAGCCGATTAATCGAAAATTATTGCAAACTCATCAGATAGTCAACGATATTTTTCGTAAGATTTCTTCTATGCATTTCTTTTATGCAGAGTAGTTGTGAAAAGTTGAAAGTATAACGGGATGTTGATATATAGGTAAAATACTAAAGCACCCCGACTGCAACCCTGATATTAACACTTTAACGACCGCTAGCCGATTAATCGAAAATTATTGCGAACTCGTCAGATAGTCAACGTTATTTTTCGTAAGATTTCTTTTATGCATTTCTTTTATGCAGAGTAGTTGTGAAAAGTTGAAAGTATAACGGGATGTTGATATATAGGTAAAATACAAAAGCACCCCGACTGCAGCCCTGATGTTAACACTTTAACGACCGCTAGCCGATTAATCGACTTTTCGGTTCCAACTGCTATTTACCGGTAGCCGATTAATCGGCTTTTCAGTGGTCAACGGTTATATTAGATAAAATAAATACCAGCTGATATTATGACAATTCTAAATGACAATAAAATTACACTGCTTTGAAACCAAAGGATTCTCAACAACACATTCAGTATTTTTCAGTTATAAAGCTTTACAAATAGGCACATACGCAATTGCTGCGCGATATCCAAAACAAAGTCGGTCGTTAGTGAGTGGCATATTCAGTCAATAGCGGTCGGTAAAGTGTTAATACATGTTATATGAAAATGAAATTTAGGAAACGTTCATAGTTTCACGGGAAATATTGATAACAAATTGTCTGTTGGTGCATACCGTGCGACATGAAGATAGTTACTGTCTGCATGAGAATGTTGTAATATGCAGACACTAAGAAAACTTTCTCAGCGGTGAGGCTCTCTCCAAATGAAATGTGAGCCACAATAGTTACGAAAACGCAGAGCCTCGTGGTAAAAATGAGGAAGGAGAGCGTTATACCCCTGATGTACGATAAAAATCGTATGACGGCGATTTCTTTCCTGTCAATAAAATACGTGATTCTTATTGACATCATTCATTCATGAGAGAAAAATAGAAGTTCCTGTATGAGATGGTTCGAAGGATGCTTCAACGCATTAATTGCCACGTGCGGTAAATAATATTTTATCAGTGCCGATTGTCAGCAAAATTTGATCAATGTTTCAATTTTGTGTTCCCCGGCGATTGATTCAAGTCTATAATTTTCAGTATCAAGATTGCACGTCAAACAGAATCGTGGAAATGACAAGTATGAGTCATTCAGATAATGTGGCAGTCAATGTGACAAATGTCGATGTTTACACTCATGACACGATACAATTAAAATCTTTCTTTGAATTGACTTGGTATATAGATTTTTACCTTCTCGCTCTCGCAACAAGCTTACTGAACGGCTTCTCCCAAGTGTACATCTTAATAGCCTGTATGCCGTTAAGAATCTCATTAGTCAAACGAACCCTCTCGTCCGTTCGGCCGGCAGTTTTAAATCTCAGCACCGAAGCTTTCTTGCTGAGATATCCTAAAGACGAAACGAAATACTTCAGCATCAGATGACTGTACAGGGTCCCTAAATGGACTACGGATCTTTGTGCATGTGAAATATATCGGAATGTTTATGAAACCTGCTTGGCATGTGCACGATACATACACAAAACATGCAGGTATCGGCATCAAGAACTAAGTCACATCATTCTACTAGCCATTTATGGGCGCAAGGTCTGTTAAGCGGCACACATTCTTTCCTGAGGGTTATCTCTTCTCATAACGCAAATATGTATCTAAATTTCCGTTCTTCCGGGATTTCATGCCAATATATTCTGCACAAACATCCGCAATCCACTCATTATTCCATCTCATTTATCACTCATTTGCCTGTTCTAAATTGCATTAATCTACTTCGTGCAGATCCAATAGTGTAAAAAAATGTCTATACCGGGCCAGCCCTTGCTTGATTGGACAAACCCTATGTAACCTATGTAAGTTTAACTGCAAAGTAGCTATATACTTTCTAATTATTATAATTATACATAATTAGAATTAGAATATATAATTATAATTATATATAATTAGATAACGTTATCGCTTACGAAGATATCCAATCAACACGGGCTGTCTCAGAACATTGCACTTTATAGATGTATATTTTAAGATGTCATTGTCCCTTGACACAAGTTATATATGCAAAGGGACGATATTTCTGGCATTGGTCTGACAATAGTCAGCGACCGCGTAAAGTCGATTATAATTTCCAGTTTCAACGTATTGTATAGTAATTTAACCGTCACGGTAAATTTGATATCGACGTGGCTAAGTTATTTCTGTACCGATAGTAAAAGAAATATATGGAATAATTTTTTCTATTACATTATTACGCATTGTTCAATCGACTATTATCTTTGTTGTCGATACTGTGGTATTCATGTTATATTAATAGATCAGAGCGGGACGTATAATTTATAACAGATGTTTTCGTGAAGTGTCGTCATAATATTCGAATCGATTACAATTCGTTTTACTGAACAGAACTAGTAATTTGAGTAACACTAGAAATAACTGAAATATTCAAAAAGTTTGTGACAACTTCAATGCACTTGAAATAGTCAGTGACCGCCTAGAGTCGATTATAATTTCCAGTTTCAACGTATTGTATAATAATTTAACCGTCACGGTAAATTTGATATCGACATGGCTAAGTTATTATACCGATATAATATATATACCGATAGTAAAAGAAATATATGGAATAATTTTTTCTATTACATTATTACGCGTTATTCAATCGACTATGATTTTATGCCAATATATTCTGCACAAACATCCGCAATCCACTCACAAGTCATACGCACATTATTGTAAGGCTTTGAAATAAGTTTGCCTACCTTGAAGAGGCGTGAACAACAAGAGAGCTGCGATCCCAATGAGTGCCGAAACTCCAACTTCGACGTACATCAGGTACGTGATAACAATTAGGTCCACTGGTGTAACCCACAAGTAATGGAAAAAAAGGAGACCAACGTCGAATCGATTGACATCATTCGACAGAAGATTCACGGCCTGTCCGACCGTCGTTTCTCCTAAGGCAGTTCTCGACAGTTTCAGAGTTTTTCTGTATATCAATGAGCAACAGGCGACGCGGACCTTCATACCCATGTGCATAACACCCAGCATATACGGATATATAAAAATTAAGTATCCTATAGAGCACAATATTACGCCGAGCGCGTACAAATAAGCTTCCTCCTTCGATACGTCGGAATTGCTGTAATATCTTAGCAGCCCGGCGAGTAATAGAGGCTGGAACACCCTAAAAAGCGTAAAAGGTGGTCATTTAACACTAGGTTTACGGGCGTTTCTTATATACCTATCTCTACGAGCACCCGTTAAATTGACGGGTAGGTGAAAATACGCATTTACATTAAAAAATCAATTTATTCAAACTAAGACTGAGTTGGAAAAAAATAAAATATTTATAAGTTAAGATTTTTTTCCGAATGTATTTTCGATACGACATTTAGTCTGCTGCATGCTTTGAGATTGGAATGACGCGAGGATCACTCTGGTAAGCGAGTTCGTTTAATACGAAGTAACATGACACCATGTCCACACAATTTGCTTTGTCAGATTATCGAGGCGCTATTGAGATAATGAGTTGGGGGCATCTTAGATTTTTCTTTCACTCTTATGTTTACTATTGGAGGAATAATTTTACAAACGAAGCAAATATATAAGGATTGTTTACGTAATCAGCTAACCCGTCAATTTGACGGGTTTCGTAGAGATAGGTATACCACATGCAAATTTCAAAATTTAGAACGCTTAAAGAAATAATAATTGTGTGTATAAACTCTTTTAATGAAATTATGAATTTACCGTGCAAAGCAGTTAAAATTATTCCTATGGTTTTTTGCGTGTTTCATTTCAAAGTTTGAAATCCGTCAAATTGACGGGTCCCGTAAACCTAGTGTTAAAGTGCGATGCAAAGTTTGATCGATGAAGAGCACAAATTAAATTGGCGTTACTGAATGTTTGAGAGGGTAAGGGAGGATAGTTGTTGATAAGGACGTAAAAGCTTCGCCCATGACGTTTATCTTATCGCTAGGCTGTAGCATTGAGCAAGTGGAGACTCAACTTTTCAGACATTTAGCTGTCACTCGTTTTAACTAAAATCGACGCAACGCAGAGTACGCATTGTTCACATGAAATGATACATGATTGTGAGTTCGAAATTTTTACGGGGTCGACAGGCGGAGGCAAGTGGTAGTTATTAAATGTTGAATAGGATTCAAGGGTTATGCTCGGTGAGCTCATACCCGCGTAACGATTAGATATATAATAATTTTTGTATATGGCGAAAGATGACAAATGAAAAATAGAGGTATCAAGATAGTTTCTCATATTAGAACAAAATAAAGGTCAATACTATTGTGTTGGCAACTACTATGATGCTAGAATTAATACAGCTACTCAGTTGTATTAATACGTTGACTGCCAAGCGTATTTTACTATATTAGAACAGCGATGCTCTGAAATAATACAGAGTTCGAGTGAATTATGCAAAATGTAAATAATGTGCAGGTATTGGAGACCAAAGGATCGCATCACTATTCTAATAACACCTGCATTTATAAAGTAATAATTGCTATTCATTGCGAATATTTTGGATCTTCAGTAAAATTTCTTGCGTCGGTCACCGGTGACCATCATGGCAATCAAAGTGTTAACAAGTTTCTTGGGTAATCGCGATAACACGATGACAACTTATATTGAGAATGAGTAATGGAAGAAGCAATATTATGAAATAGTACATGCATATGTTTTCTACATACCTGCACACCACCTCTATGAAAATTAACCATATCCCATACATGACTAGTTTAAAGCCAAAACACTTCAATAAGGCTCTTAGTAAACTAGGCTTCTTCCGCTTTTGACCCGTGTCACATTTTTCACTGCTTTTTTCCTTCCTCTCAGCGATCTCACTTTTCAGTCTACATTCGTTTGCCCATAGCGACGATAATTTTTCGCCAATTAGGCCACTTGTGTGCTCCTTGAGCGGCTCGTACAGATCATTTACTTCAAGGTCTCTTCGATATCCCAATCGAAAAGTGGGTAACACCCATCTATCAAAAAATCAAGCTTCCATGTTACACGCGTAAAATCGTAAGTGCGGTAAAACAATTTTGACGCTTGGAAATACTTGTGCTTTCCCCTTAGAAACACTGTTACCTTCCAGCGTATGACACCGAATGCTTTGAACACCCATCTATCAAAAAATCAAGCTTCCATGTTACACGCGTAAAATCGTAAGTGCGGTAAAACATTTTTGACGCTTGGAAATACTTGTGCTTTCCCCTTAGAAACACTGTTACCTTCCAGCGTATAACACCGAATGCTTTCGAATGCGAAATACGCACAATAATTTGGCTTGCATGACGGTCGTAAAAATTAAACGGTTGTGAAAGATTTAGGACAGAGGTCAATGGCCCCGATTTTTTATCATTGACGTCCGAAATGTAGTGCGGCTGCAAAAGCTGTCTATCCGAAAGATGAACACTTCTCTGACGTCATAGGCGTCAATTCAACAATTACAAATCGCGAAACACATTCAATTTGTCCGTCACTTTCTTGATAGGTCGCGGACGGTCCAAAAATGGCCAACATGCGGATAAAAAATGTAATCCCAAGTGCACATCGAACATTCCACTCGTGAGTCACTATGATAAAACTGAGGACACCGATAACTCACTATATGCACCACGATAGACATCTTTCGCAAGGATAAAAAACTCGATTATTCCTCGAGGAATTTCATCCAAGTCCACGATCAATCAGGCTCGCGCAGAATATCTTGAATTCGATTAAAAACTTACAAGAACATCATCGCGCTGAGCGGGTTAGCATTTTCGCGTGGATTCCCCTTTTTCGCCACGTGCGCACGTCCGTCCATGGTTGGTTATCGTGCGTTTCTTACTGGTTTGCCTTTGCTCAAACGTGCTCTGTAATGGACTATCGATTTAAGTGGTCATGGAAAGCGCTCAATTGAATAATTGCGACTTCCTACCGAGCGACACTACATTTTGTAGACACGGGATACGTTATCACATCCGTTATCGTATCCGATTCGTATCAGGATGCAACGATCTAACTACCGTGATACTAATCCACGTTCTTGTCTGTCGAAAAGACATCCAAAATTCTGATAATAGGTTCGCAGGTATCTTATCTGAGGCGCGTTCGTTTCGTTCTCTTTCATAATGTTAAGTAATGTTGCTCAATGGGAAACCCAAGTGAACTTTAGCTAACGGTGAACTCTACGAAGGTATCGCGGGTTCAGCAAAAATTGCTGGGTAAGACAATGGTCCCTCGTTAGTTTGGATTCGAACGTTTCAGTCGGATATGGCTGTGCACGAACGGGATTTTCAAAGCCCCGCAGTTTCGACAATTTTACAGTTAGCACTCCGTATGTCGCCGATAGCCGTTCCCTGACCTCAAATCTGTTAAGCATTGTTGTGCAATATAATCTTTAACCCTTCTTTGCATGATTTTTTCTTTATTGGTGAAATAAATCAAGGTGATATAATTCATGTTCAAAATTAACACATTGCGGACGGCGTTCTTGCTCATCCAGACCTCGCACATTTTTCAGCGTCCTAAAAAGTTGAGTAAAATACATACAAGGTTTTTTTAATACTGACTGCTATGTTCGCACTTTTTCAACATTTGAACATTTATTTACTTCACAATTATACTATCAAAAATTGCTGCAAGGCTTCATTACTTTAGCAACGTACCGATAAACGTTAAAACGAGAAATCTCGTGACCCGTCCGCAATGTGTTAAAAGAAAATGGTTAAAAAATCTCAGTATATATTTATAGTATAAATTTAGCAAAAAACAATATGATGGAAATTTCCATCATCATGCAAAGTTAGATTAAAGTGAACTGGTTCTTTTATATAATTTTTGGGCATTCAATGTTATGATGGAAATTTCCACCATCATGCAAAAAAGGGTTAACACTCGAACGGACGCATCTGCATTTCGTTATAGTAGAAATTAAATAGAAAACATGTGGTTCGTGTTGTTACCTGCATCATTGGTAAATTGAAAAATATTGCAACGTTATCAAAGATTCTCATTATATTACATCAAAAAGCATTGAATCACATTCGAATGATTACTTCCAGAAGGATGGTGCAGCCACAGTTATCAGGTTTTGTATTTATTTCCACTTTTTCATATATAGCTGGTGGTGCATGTAACGGTCAATAAAGCTTTGTTGATTTTTGTACACTGCACAATATTGCCTAACTGATCAACGGCGCTTAGCAAGCCACGGATTTTTTGCGAAGTTAGATCAAAGTGAACTTTTTATGTAATTTTTGGGCATTCAATGTTATGATGGAAATTTCCACCATCATGCAAAGAAGGGTTAAGAATTGTTGTGCAATATAATCTTGAATACTCGAACGGACGCATCTGCATTCAGTTATAGTAGAAATTAAACAAACACGCGGTTCGTGTCGTTACCTGCATCATTGGTAAATTGAAAAATATTGCAACGTTATCAAAGATTCTCGTTATATTACATCGAAAAGCGTTGAATCACGTTCAAATAATTACTTCCAGAAGGATGGTGCAGCCACAGTTATCAGATTTTGTATTTATTTCCACTTTTTCACATATAGTTGGTGGTGCATGTAACTGTCAATAAAGCTTTGTTGACTTTTGTACACTGCACAATATTGCCTAACTGATCAACGGTGCTTAGCAAGCCACGGATTTTTTGCAAAGTTAGATCAAAGTGAACTTGTTCTTTTATATAATTTTTGGGCATTCAATGTTATGACGGAAATTTCCACCATCATGCAAAGAAGGGTTAAGCATTGTTGTGCAATATAATCTTTAACATTCGAACGGACGCATCTGCATTTCGTTATAGTAGAAATTAAACAAACACGCGGTTCGTGTCGTTACCTGCATCATTGGTAAATTGAAAAATATTGCAACGTTATCAAAGATTCTCATTATATTACATCAAAAAGCGTTGAATCGCGTTCGAATGATTACTTCCAGAAGGATGGTGCAGCCACAGTTATCAGGTTTTGTATTTATTTCCACTTTTTCACATATAGTTGCTGGTGCATGTAACTGTCAATAAAGCTTTGTTGATTTTTGTACACTGCACAATATTGCCTAACTGATCAACGGCGCTTAGCAAGCCACGGATTTTTTGCAAAGTTAGATCAAAGTGAACTTGTTCTTTTATATAATTTTTTGGCATTCAATGTTATGATGGAAATTTCCACCATCATGCAAAGAAGGGTTAAGCATTGTTGTGCAATATAATCTTGAATACTCGAACGAACGCATCTGAATTTCGTTATAGTAGAAATTAAACAGAGAACACGCGGTTCGTGTCGTTACCTGCATCATTGGTAAATTGAAAAATATTGCAACGTTATCAAAGATTCTCATTATATTACATCAAAAAGCGTTGAATCGCGTTCGAATGATTATTTCCAGAAGGATGGTGCAGCCGACGCCACAGTTATCGGGTTTTGTATTTATTTCCACTTTTTCACATATAGTTGGTGGTGCATGTAACTGTCAATAAAGCTTTGTTGACTTTTGTACACTGCACAATATTGCCTAACTGATCAACGGCGCTTAGCAAGCCACGGATTTTTTTCTTGATACCGAACCGTTTCCGCAATTACGCAGAGCGATAAGATTGTTCCGTTTAAGCTCTCTAGCAAATAAATAATCACTTTTTGAGGTGACGAACTTGTGTTTTCGCACTAACGGTAATTGCCGCTTCGGCTTTGAGCAAATGATTTGCGCAATAATGCGCAAGAGATTTCGAGCACGCCCGCACAAGTTCTCATGCAAGAGAAGCACTCGCGAAAAACGGAACGTAATCCGGCTTCGAAGATTCGCTGATGATCGTCAATTGACGGAATGAAAAATCATGGATTTCGCGTCAGACAGCGGAAGCAATTTAATTCCGCGCGAGCGAAGGAGTTGAAACAATAATGTCTATTGCCTTGAACAACGTGTTCATTCCGTCGAGCGCGCATTCATTCCTCACAATCTCCGTTTCAATTCCTTTTCGCAAACTAATCTGCGAGACAAGCGCACTCCTTTAAAAGTGTCCCCTTGCGTCAAATACGTTCAGCTCCATAGTCATTTTATTCCAGCGAATTCGAAGAAACGAAAACGTTTGCCTCATCCGCGGTAACTGCATATATTCGAATTATCTCGTTTTATTGCCGTATTTACCGAACATATCACGTGTCATTGTGAAATTAGGATCAGCGAGTGGCGCGACGCCGCCAAAATGTATATCTTAGCGAAGGAAGTAAATATACTTACGTAACAGACGATAAATTCGCCGTCTGGAAAAGTATCCCGCGTGTCCGTTCTCGCGCGCGTTCTTGTTTTCCTGTTCAAGACGATCGTCCGCCGACGGCGATTCGAAACAAGGCTGTCCCACTTGATCGAAAGGTCGTTGCTTGACCGTGCCGATGATCGATCTGCGCTTATCGCTGACCAGTTCCGAGTCCGAGCCCGACCGATCGCCGTTACCCGCCTCAAGTATACTAATTATGAAGATACAGCGATGCGGCGCGATAACGCACATTTGATTGCCCGAAGATTTCATTAGCGGAACAACGCCCGATTACGCACACCACACGGCGTCTCTCATCCTCACGACGGGTCCCCGCGTCTGTGTGCGAACAGCATATCGGGCACGCAAACGATCGTGCACGAACTGACAGATTTACGACTGCTTCCTCGATCTTTCGCCTATTCGCATCGGCATGGATCTACACGAGAAAAAGAGTGGTGGGGAATATGCGTAAGCATGACACGAACCTTAACATCGAATTGGACAAGCACGTGACGCGATTTGACACTCGTATAGAGGCACACGTCATTCTACATTCGAGTAAACGCACATGTGACTTTATGTACCTATGTAGATCCACGTACGAGAGAAAGCGCCCGGTGATAATGGGTGAAAAATGTAACGACTAGGTGAAAGTACGGGTACCTGTGGGTAGTAGTGGGGGGCTATGGGTGGGTGATGCCGAAAACCTTAAATGTAAGCGCATGTTTGATGAAGTGGGTAAAAATTTCGTGTGTACTCGTGTATTCACACACGCACGTGATTGTGAGGGAATCGCACGCTCCCCTATATGACAGAAATAGAATGTGCGTGCACGCGCATACTGCATAAATAGACAGGCGCCAACACGGTGTGTTCAGCGATAAAAGACGTGGGTGTAAATTCCCGGAAAGCGAAAATAGTTCAAAATCCATATAGATGTTCATGAGAGCTCGGGTAAAAGCAATAATTTATGGGGGTTCGTGTGCGGATGTGACAATCATACGTAACAGAAGTAGTCTGCACGTAGATATTTTTTTTCTTTTTTTTTGTGACAGAGGGGAAATCTTTTGTAAGACACCCCCGCACTTCCAAGGGAAAGTGCAGGGGTAGTGCCGGATTTTTACCGACTAAAACCTCGCCGATGCCACTTCCCTACACCGATTTCTGATGGGATTTGGGTTCTCCTAAGAATTTCACCGAAACCCATCCGGCGCCACGAGTCAAACTCGCATATTTCCAACGGAGATCCAGAAGGGATCTCCGATAGACCACCCGGGGTATGAAACACACACATACTCACACCTTTAGTTACAAAAAGAAACGGCACACTCATTCAAACATTCTTATAATGTTACATACTATGCACGTAGATATGCATCATAGTTACAAATGGAATATGCATTGGCACATATGATGTAAGCAGACGTCGTTCGGCATTTAAGGGGTTATGCCTACTTGGGATCGGCGAAATTACATGATTTTCAAGATTTTTTTTGCCGTTTTAGTGAGTACTAATTAAAATTCGCAAAATACTACCAAAAACTACATATTTAGTGGTACTTTACAATGGTACATATTAGTAGTGGTACATATTAAAAAATGGGGGAAATATAGCTCTTCTCCTAGAGTTTCCGTTTATTTTCATCACTTGCGGTGACCACCGGAAAAAGCGGAAAAAAGGATTTTTTTATTTCGGTAATAAAAAAAAAAAGTTACAACATAAAAACGACAGTTAGACCACATCAAAAGACGGATTTTTTCGTAAAATTGCTGCCACTCTTGTAAAAATTAAAATTTTCCAAAATCCTTCGTTCAGGCCCTGCCTATTGTAATGACAAATAAGTATATAAAATTAGAGTCCGATCGGCGAAGTAGTTTTTGAGAAATCGTGGTCACCGCAACCGTATGTTTTAAAAAACACAGTTTCGAGATAATCGCGTTTAAAATTTCAAGCTCTTTACTAATCATACATAGTAGCGCTCCAGATAAACGCTTATAATTTTTGAACATGTGCTCCGATTCTTATGTACTTTTGAGGAAATATTCTTAAAATTATGTACATTAAGAAAATGCAATAAAAAAAAATCGATTTTTTTCACCAACCCAAGTAGGCATAACCCCTTAATAGACCGATCCAGAAGGGATCTTCGATAGACCACCCGGGGTATAAAACACACACATACTTTTATTATATACTATGCACATTATATACTATGCACGTAGATATGCATCATAGGAGCATCATATCCGTACATCAGCGTTATCGTTACAAATGGAATATGCATTGGCACATATGATGTAAGCAGACGTCGTTCGGCATTTAATAGACCGTAGAAACAAGCATTGATGTACTTGACGCACATTACGGATTAATACTCGTACAAATACGCGTGAAGAGAGTGTATCTGCTTATTAGTTCACACATGTCACATTGCCTGAACACAGATGAGATAGGAAACGTGCGGACGGAAATGTGACACAATCAAAAGCATAAGTATACACACGTGTGTACGTTATATCAGAGCCCATCTATCGTCTCGCTTTTATCAATATGACTCAAAAAAGCCGCAGAAGTAAAGAGATGTGCGTCTGGCGTACCGATGAAAGTGATAAGGCAACTTCTGTGTAATAATTTACTAGAACACACGCATTTACATAGATAGGTACTATCGTCGTTCCTGTAAATTTTCCCCGTCATTTAAACAAATATGTAGTCATTACCGTGTAGTTTTTTTTCGCCGACATATTTAAGGATCAAAAATATTGAAAACATATATGACATATGTGTATACGTAGATCGAACATATTTTAATTATCGGTACGCAAATATATTTAAATAACGTGGTTCTAAAAACGGTTCATACATTTTGTTAAAAACCCTTTAGTTCTTAAAACAATTATTTGAACGACTTATGAAACAGAAAAAAAATTAAAAGCATTTACTCTGTTTTACAGCTAATATCTTGTGCGATAATTAATACGATACGAAACACGAACATATTAGTGGTTTCTTCTGGTTACATTTTTTTTCGCCGACATATTTGAGGATCAAAAATATTGAAAGCACATATTGACATATGTGTATACGTAGATCGAACATATTTTAATTATCGGTACGCAAATATATTTAAATAACATGGTTCTAAAAACGGTTCATACATTTTGTTAAAAACCCTTTAGTTCTTAAAACAATCATTTGAACGACTTATAAAACAGAAAAAAAATTTTAAAAGCATTTATTTTGATTTACAGCTAATATCTTGTGCAATAATTAATACGATACGAAACACGAAAATATTAGTGGTTTCTTCTGGTTACATTTTTTTTCGCCGACATATTTGAGGATCAAAAATATTGAAAGCACATATTGACATATGTGTATACGTAGATCGAACATATTTTAATTATCGGTACGCAAATATATTTAAATAACGTGGTTCTAAAAACGGTTCATACATTTTCTTAAAAACCCTTCAGTTCTTAAAACAATAATTTGAACGACTTATAAAACAGGAAAAAAAATTAAAAGCATTTACTCTGTTTTACAGCTAATATCTTGTGCAATAATTAATACGATACGAAACACGTAAATATTAGTGGTTTCTTCTGGTTACATTTTTTTTCGCCGACATATTTGAGGATCAAAAATATTGAAAGCACATATTGACATATGTGTATACGTAGATCGAACATATTTTAATTATCGGTACGCAAATATATTTAAATAACATGGTTCTAAAAACGGTTCATACATTTTCTTAAAAACCCTTTAGTTCTTAAAACAATCATTTGAACGACTTATGAAACAGAAAAAAAAATTAAAAGCATTTACTCTGTTTTACAGCTAATATCTTGTGCGATAATTAATACGATACGAAACACGAAAATATTAGTGGTTTCTTCTGGTTACATTTTTTTTCGCCGACATATTTGAGGATCAAAAATATTGAAAGCACATATTGACATATGTGTATACGTAGATCGAACATATTTTAATTATCGGTACGCAAATATATTTAAAAAATGGTTCTAAAAACGGTTCATCATTTATTTAAAAACCACATTATTCTTAAAACAATCATTTGAACGATTTATGAAACAGAAAAAAAACCATTAAAAGATTTACTGGTTTTACATAATATCTTGTGCAACAATTATATGATACGAAACACGAAAATATTAGTGGTTTCTTCTGGTTACATTTTTTTCGCCGACATATTTGAATAAAAATATAAACATATTGACATATGTGTATACGTAGATCGAACATATTTTAAAATAAATGACAATCAAATATATTTAAATAACATGGTTCATAAGAAGAATCAATAACATACAAGAGTTAAAAACCCGGGTTCTGTCTCTTAGAACAATCATTCAATGGATTATGAAACAGAAAAAAAAAACCTTAAAAATTTACTGTTCTATAAAACATCTAATTAGATGATTCTAAAATTTCACGTTTCTGGATCTTTCACCGAAAAATTTGAGGACCAAAAATATACGGAAATATTAAATTGACATCCATGTATACACCAACATATTTTAAATATCGGAAGAAAATATATAAAGATACATGAGTTTAAAACCGTACATACCTTTTTTTAAAAACATTTTAAAATAATCATTTGAATACTAAAAAATGATAAAAATGGATTACTGTTTAAAAATAATTAATAAATGTAATAAATGTTCACGAATTATTTCAATCAAATTATTTTTCAAAATAATTTAAATAACATCAAAAACGTTCTTTTTGTTATTTTAGCTTTTATTTGAACGACTTATGAAACAGAAAAAAAATTAAAAGTCATTTATAGATACGGCATTCAGTTAATTTTGAAAATTTTTTCTAAGTCAATTCAATTTTAAAAATAATATTATCGTATAAAATTCACACAAAATATTCATATTCATAGTAAATTTCCATTAATTAATACCTTTTTTGACTAATAAAATTATAAATTAAAATGTCGCATAATGTAAAAATATTTTTTAATTTATTCAAATGCAATTCATTAAATAACTCGAAACAAGAAATATATGACTTAGACCACTTTCATAATTATGGGCACATATGTGTATACGTAGATCGAACATATTTTAATTATCGGTACGCAAATATATTTAAATAACATGGTTCTAAAAACGGTTCATACCTTTTTTTAAAAACCCTTTAGTTCTTAAAACAATCATTTGAACGACTTATGAAACAGAAAAAAAATTAAAAGCATTTACTCTGTTTTACAGCTAATATCTTGTGCGATAATTAATACGATACGAAACATGTAAATATTAATGATTTCTTCTGGTTACATCAAGTTGCATGACATTTCTTAATCTTGAGACATACTTTGTAAAAGGAATAACATTAACCGGCAGTGATAAGACCGATGTACGGTAAATGCCACTCTTTGTAAGTGATGCTATCTAACGGGAAGAAAAAGAAGATTCTACACTGGTTCTTACATCGTCGGTACCGTTAACATCAGAAGCATCACAAGAAATTTTGACACACAGCCACGAAAGTCTCAAATTTAACATTTTCACACATTCACAATTTTAAAGCGTAATCCAGATAGTTAAAAAACAATAATTACAAGCACTTCTACTTTTTTACGGTATTACTAACGTACCTTTGTTAAATAAAGTTGGTTTCCGTTGTATCCTCTATTTTCCGACATTTGTTACGTGTCGTTATTTAAAAGCTCAGCTTCCAAAATGATGCCAATTTGTGCGAATATTTCTTAACACCAACGTAAGTACAATGAACATAAAGAGAAAAAAGCGACGTGAGCACCGAACTATACCAGATCGTAATCTGCTTTGAAATAGAAAATATTGTTGATGCACGAGGTTTCCAGGAAGTGTTTTCAACCAACAGTTTCCTTCTGTGCGGATTCTAACGACTAACCCTGAAGTATGAAGTAGGATACAAGTCACTTCCTGCTGAAGATTAAAAATACGCTCTTGCATAATCACATTGGAATCAGTTAAAAATGTACTTGACATTGACATATTCCTCGCGGCACATTGGTGTAATCTCAAATCAAATTTAATTCTCTTTGTAATCAGTGTCAGTATGATTACAAAAGCGGAAGCATATTAACATAAAGTGACAGAAATTAACTCATTCGAGACGACGACTTTTTTCGAACACGGTCCCCACGAGCGAAATTTTTTTTTCTTTATATTGTTCATTTTTAATTTTTGGTACACAGTAAAACCGATGCCAAATTTTGTTTTCCTGTACTTTACAGATTTCATTAGTTCAAGAAAAATCTTATTTTGACGGCTAGTTTACTCAGAATAACTGATAATTGCACATTACTGTTATTGCACACACGGTGTGCAATCGGTCTCGAATGGGTTAAAGAATATATGTGACTAGAAGCATAATCTTTCTATAATAACATCAAATGTACTTGACATTGACATATTCCTCGCGGCACATTGGTGTAATCTCAAATCAAATTTAATTCTCTTTGTAATCAGTGTCAGTATGATTACAAAAGCGGAAGCATATTAACATAAAGTGACACAAATTAACCCATTCGAGACGACGACTTTTTTCGAACACGGTCCCCACGAGCGAAATTTTTTTTTCTTTATATTGTTCATTTTTAATTTTTGGTACACAGTAAAACCGATGCCAAATTTTGTTTTCCTGTACTTTACAGATTTCATTAGTTTAAGAAAAATCTTATTTTGACGGCTAGTTTACTCAGAATAACTGATAATTGCACGTTACTGTTATTGCACACACGGTGTGCAATCGGTCTCGAATGGGGTAAAGAATATATGTGACTAGAAGCATAATCTTTCTATAATAACATCATATAATTATAATTCATAATCATAAACGAATAACACATAATCAAAAACATTAATCGTAACATCATAAAAATGTAATTCATATATTATTATATGTACCGTACTTCCAATGTGATTAGTACGAGACGGACATTTGAATATCTATTGGGTTGGAGGGAAAGTTCTGTCGTATTTTTAATAGGCAGGTAATTTTTCTTGTAAATAAAAAAAAAAACATCTGGCTAGTGAGTCATTCGGATTTTTTTTTTGTTTTTTTTTTTAGCTGCTGTATAATACAAAATGAGTCCTTTTTTACCGTTCATCATTTACTTGTGATATTTAAAGTGAAAAACATGTCAGTAGATAAAGTGCATTTACGACACTGCATTTTGTATGAATTCCAAAAAGAAAGCAACGCATCGGTTGCATCTAAAAATTTATGTGCGGTATTTGGAAAAGATATTGTAAATGTTCGTACTTGTGAAAGATGGTTTAGCAAATTTCGTTCCGGGGATCTGAGCCTCCAAGAAAGTGATCGATCTGGACGACCATCCAAGATCGATAATGATGTTTTGCGATCCATGTTGGAAAATAATCCACTTTTAACAAGTTGAGAAATTGCAGAAGAGTTTGGCATTCATCATACAACACATTAAATGTATTATGATTAATATTAAACACATATTTTTATAAATTATTAGGTGTACAACTTTGCTCCCGCCGTTTTTTGCATTGGACGAAAGGGAAAAAACGGCGGGAGCAAAGTTGTGTACCTATTAATTCAAATATCTTCTTTACAATACGACAGAACTTTCCCTCCAATCCAATATATATATATAATTTCTGTACATATGAGTATCTGTGTATATTTATTTCCACATTCTACAAGTTCTTATTTTTCTCCGACAGCAACTAACTATCCTAAAGTTCTGGCAATATAACAAGCAAACAGATAAGCATCGGCTGATTATTGACAAATCGCATTTATCAATGATACCGTTACATATTGAATGAGAATGCAGTCGCTAGTAACGGTGCACAACAATAAGCCTTATCTTTGTCAATCGTTCACACTTTTGCCCCATAAATACTTGTTCACTTTCTCTCTCATCCGCTTTGGCATACCCTTCAAACTAAATTTTTTGCCAGATCCATTTTTCCCCAAAACCGAACGACTGGCGGAAATAAGACCAGGGACGTTATTCGACCGTGCGACAGATTTAATTTCTGTCTCCTCATTATCAGTTTGTGCCGCCCGAGCAAATTAATAATAACACCGCGAATATCCCACGGTCAAAGTTGTTATTGGGTAAATAGTAAAGATAACCGATGGTCATTAAGAAAATCTAGCCGCACCGTTAAAACAAAATGCGCCTGCCACGCGACTGAAAACATATGCAATTAGTGTTTTCCGGGACAGCGTTCTGTGTCATAAAAGATAGTTTATTTTATCAGCGGACATTAATTATTGTTGTAAGCATTCTTCGACCGTGACAGTATGATACATACGTATCAACTGGCCGCGCATTCTCATGTATATTTGTTTCCACATTCTAGAAGTTCTTATTTTTCTCCAACAGCAAGTAACTATCCTAAAGTTCTGGCAATATAACAAGCAAACAGATAAGCATCGGCTGATTATTGGCTTGACAAATCGCATTTATCAATGATACCGTTACATATTGAATGAGAATGCAGGCGCTAGTAACGGTGCACAACAATAAGCCTTATCTTTGTCAATCGTTCACACTTTTGCCCCATAAATACTTGTTCACTTTCTCTCTCATCCGCTTTGGCATACCCTTCAAACTATTTGCCAGATCCATTTTTCCCCAAAACCGAACGACTGGCGGAAATAAGACCAGGGACGTTATTCGACCGTGCGACAGATTTAATTTCTGTCTCCTCATTATCAGTTTGTGCCGCCCGAGCAAATTAATAATAACACCGCGAATATCCCACGGTCAAAGTTGTTATTGGGTAAATAGTAAAGATAACCGATGGTCATTAAGAAAATCTAGCCGCACCGTTAAAACAAAATGCGCCTGCCACGCGACTGAAAACATATGCAATTAGTGTTTTCCGGGACAGCGTTCTGTGTCATAAAAGATAGTTTATTTTATCAGCGGACATTAATTATTGTTGTAAGCATTCTTCGACCGTGACAGTATGATATATATAATATCAACTGGCCGCGCATTCTCATGTATATTTGTTTCCACATTCTAGAAGTTCTTATTTTTCTCCAACAGCAAGTAACTATCCTAAAGTTCTGGCAATATAACAAGCAAACAGATAAGCATCGGCTGATTATTGACAAATCGCATTTATCAATGATACCGTTACATATTGAATGAGAATGCAGGCGCTAGTAACGGTGCACAACAATAAGCCTTATCTTTGTCAATCGTTCACACTTTTGCCCCATAAATACTTGTTCACTTTCTCTCTCATCCGCTTTGGCATACCCTTCAAACTATTTGCCAGATCCATTTTTCCCCAAAACCGAACGACTGGCGGAAATAAGACCAGGGACGTTATTCGACCGTGCGACAGATTTAATTTCTGTCTCCTCATTATCAGTTTGTGCCGCCCGAGCAAATTAATAATAACACCGCGAATATCCCACGGTCAAAGTTGTTATTGGGTAAATAGTAAAGATAACCGATGGTCATTAAGAAAATCTAGCCGCACCGTTAAAACAAAATGCGCCTGCCACGCGACTGAAAACATATGCAATTAGTGTTTTCCAGGACAGTGTTCTGTGTCATACAAGATAGTTTATTTTATCAGCGGAAATTAATTATTGTTGTAAGCATTCTTCGACCGTGACAGTATGATACATACGTATCAAGTGGCCGCGCATTCTCATGTATATTTGTTTCCACATTCTAGAAGTTCTTATTTTTCTCCGACAGCAAGTAACTATCCTAAAGTTCTGGCAATATAACAAGCAAACAGATAAGCATCGGCTTATTATTGACAAATCGCATTTATCAATGATACCGTTACATATTGAATGAGAATGCAGGCGCTAGTAACGGTGCACAACAATAAGCCTTATCTTTGTCAATCGTTCACACTTTTGCCCCATAAATACTTGTTCACTTTCTCTCTCATCCGCTTTGGCATACCCTTCAAACTATTTGCCAGATCCATTTTTCCCCAAAACCGAACGACTGGCGGAAATAAGACCAGGGACGTTATTCGACCGTGCGACAGATTTAATTTCTGTCTCCTCATTATCAGTTTGTGCCGCCCGAGCAAATTAATAATAACACCGCGAATATTCCACGGTCAAAGTTGTTATTGGGTAAATAGTAAAGATAACCGATGGTCATTAAGAAAATCTAGCCGCACCGTTAAAACAAAATGCGCCTGCCACGCGACTGAAAACATATGCAATTAGTGTTTTCCTGGACAGCGTTCTGTGTCATACAAGATAGTTTATTTTATCAGCGGACATTAATTATTGTTGTAAGCATTCTTCGACCGTGACAGTATGATACATACGTATCCAGTGGTCGCGCATTCTCATTTATTTGTACAATGACACTTGCGTACGCAAGTTCGACTTTGTTGAAACCACTATTAGTCAGCATTTTTCTTTCAAAGTTCGTGACGGATCTTTGACATTACACTTGGGTCCAACGCTGTGCATGATTCGTTCAATTGCTCACTTAGCCGTACTTACACACTGACGCGGTAAAACGTGGAATAGATCTCATATTCGTTTATTTGAAGAGTTGGATTTGGTCTCATTTTGCCTTGTACTACTTCATGCACACGGCACGTACCATCTAAAAAACCTTCCCAACGATAAGTCAGTAAAGTCAGTGCAAGGCTGTACTTTTACATTTTCTCTCAAGGGCAGAGATAACTGTCATTGAAGAGTACTTGTCTCGCGTATTTGCAAACGTCCAAATTTTTTAGTATCCTCCAATAATCGGGACAGCGTCGGTGTAAATTTCCATCTTCCACCTTACGCAGTTCTCCGCAATCGATTTGATCGGCTCCGATCGATCAATAATATTTTTGTTAACGCGATCGATAATTTCCAAAAATACGGGCACGTTCCATAAATATGTAACTATCAGAACTTTTGATAACATCGAGCTAGCAATCGCAAGTACCAATCGCCAGTATACAAGGATTCAAGAGCTAGAGGAAAATAATCGGGACAGCGTCGGTGTAAATTTCCATCTTCCACCTTACGCAGTTCTCCGCAATCGATTTGATCGGCTCCGATCGAACAATAATATTTTTGTTAACGCGAGCGATAATTTCCAAAAATACGGGCACGTTCCATAAATATGTAACTATCAGAACTTTTGATAACATCGAGCTAGCAATCGCAAGTACCAATCGCCAGTATACAAGGATTCAAGAGCTAGAGGAAAATAATCGGGACAGCGTCGGTGTAAATTTCCATCTTTCACCTTACGCAGTTCTCCGCAATCGATTTGATCGGCTCCGATCGAACAATAATATTTTTGTTAACGCGAGCGATAATTTCCAAAAATACGGGCACGTTCCATAAATATGTAACTATCAGAACTTTTGATAACATCGTGCTAGCACTCGCAAGTACCCAGTCGCCAGTATACAAGGATTCAAGAGCTAGAGGAAAATAATCGGGACAGCGTCGGTGTAAATTTCCATCTTTCACCTTACGCAGTTCTCCGCAATCGATTTGATCGGCTCCGATCGATCAATAATATTTTTGTTAACGCGATCGATAATTTCCAAAAATACGGGCACGTTCCATAAATATGTAACTATCAGAACTTTTGATAACATCGTGCTAGCAATCGCAAGTACCAATCGCCAGTATACAAGGATTCAAGAGCTAGAAGAAAATAATCGGGACAGCGTCGGTGTAAATTTCCATCTTCCACCTTACGCAGTTCTCCGCAATCGATTTGATCGGCTCCGATCGAACAATAATATTTTTGTTAACGCGATCGATAATTTCCAAAAATACGGGCACGTTCCATAAATATGTAACTATCAGAACTTTTGATAACATCGAGCTAGCAATCGCAAGTACCAATCGCCAGTATACAAGGATTCAAGAGCTAGAGGAAAATAATCGGGACAGCGTCGGTGTAAATTTCCATCTTTCACCTTACGCAGTTCTCCGCAATCGATTTGATCGGCTCCGATCGAACAATAATATTTTTGTTAACGCGATCGATAATTTCCAAAAATACGGGCACGTTCCATAAATATGTAACTATCAGAACTTTTGATAACATCGAGCTAGCAATCGCAAGTACCAATCGCCAGTATACAAGGATTCAAGAGCTAGAGGAAAATAATCGGGACAGCGTCGGTGTAAATTTCCATCTTCCACCTTACGCAGTTCTCCGCAATCGATTTGATCGGATCCGATCGAACAATAATATTTTTGTTAACGCGATCGATAATTTCCAAAAATACGGGCACGTTCCATAAATATGTAACTATCAGAACTTTTGATAACATCGAGCTAGCAATCGCAAGTACCAATCGCCAGTATACAAGGATTCAAGAGCTAGAGGAAAATAATCGGGACAGCGTCGGTGTAAATTTCCATCTTCCACCTTACGCAGTTCTCCGCAATCGATTTGATCGGCTCCGATCGAACAATAATATTTTTGTTAACGCGATCGATAATTTCCAAAAATACGGGCACGTTCCATAAATATGTAACTATCGGAACTTTTGATAACATCGAGCTAGCACTCGCAAGTACCAATCGCCAGTATACAAGGATTCAAGAGCTAGAGGAAAATAATCGGGACAGCGTCGGTGTAAATTTCCATCTTCCACCTTACGCAGTTCTCCGCAATCGATTTGATCGGCTCCGATCGATCAATAATATTTTTGTTAACGCGATCGATAATTTCCAAAAATACGGGCACGTTCCATAAATATGTAACTATCAGAACTTTTGATAACATCGAGTTAGCAATCGCAAGTACCAATCGCCAGTATACAAGGATTCAAGAGCTAGAGGAAAATAGATTGCATAACGAAACGGCGACCGATAATTGTGCCAGCTTTTACTCGGGTCAATGGAGGACTTAATTTTTGTCGATAACTTTTTACGCACGTCGGTGTAAATGAGTGGCCGGCACGGGCTCGTTATTACTCATTACCGCTCGTTATTGCTCGTCACTACAAGCTACCAAGACAGATAATTTTCGAATTAATTGGGATCACTCGGCTATAATATTCGCAGGAAATTAATTTCAAAAAGTTCATCAAATGATTGCTTATCCCTGTTTACTCATATGTATTTAATCACCGATTGCGTGCTGGGCCGGTTTGAGATATTGCTTCTGTAGTTGCCCTCACATGACAGTTGTCCAAATGAGATAACAAATTACATTCTCGAAAGAGTAAGCAGAACTGCCTAATTGGGGTCTGTCAGCAATTTGCTTGCCGTTAAACGCCGACTGATTATATCTCGCATTTGCACGTGTCACATAGAAAATCGGCGTTTCTATATGAGCAATGCTGTGGCTACGAAAAAGATGCAAGACACATTACAGAAATAATAACACTTGGGGACAAATAAAAAGGACGCATATTTAACATAAATAATTCAATATAGTTATATTTTATGTACGACCATAAGAATACATAGGCACTTATACGCAAGGCAATTTGAGTTCACCTAAAAGTACATCGATTTTATTCGTATAACAAATCGCAATGACATTGAAAATGGCAGCCAGACAGTTCTCAATAAGTACAGAGTATATGCTTGAAGTGACTCACTGGTTAAGATTATATCGAAGGAAACATGTACTTATGTATATTTTGTTCGCGTCTCATTACATGCTCTTGTGAAATTCTTACTATTAATAAAAACATGACATGAAAGTATGTTGCGCTGAAGAACTTTGATTATCGACGCTCCTGTCGTTTTAACATTGTGCATTCAAATGTAATAATGTATACTCGAATGTCCTTCAGAAAAATAAACTTCAGTAGCGCATGAAAGTAATAAAGTACAATTAAATATTTGTGAAGCTACAATACCTCTCTCTCACTCTCTTTTTTATTATGGTATTGAAATCTGAAACATTCAGCACCGTTAGAACAAGAGAAGACACGTATAAATCTCTCAAAATCACAAAAATCATAAGATACTAAAATATTTCTTTCTCTCTCTCTGTCGCTTCCCCTTTCTCTCTCTATATATATATATTTATGTGTATGTGTGTATGTATGTGTATGTGTAAAATATAATAACATTATTAAATATTATATTTAAGTACATCATTCTTACAATGATTCTTGAAACTATCTATTGGGGATTGAAAGATTAACTTGATGTATAAAAAATATAATAATACTGTGTTCACTCTTGCATAAATTCTCACAAAAGGATCCTAAAGTAAGGTAGATAGGAAAGCTTCAGAATCATTTTGTCCACTTTGGCAATCGCCAAAATATCTGTCGTCACGTCAGAAATAGTTGCGTAATTCTTGGTAAGGCATGTTTGTAAATTAACCGAGTTATGTAAATCTAAGTGATGCGACCAGGCGCAATAGTAACATTCAATGTAATTTACAAATCCTTGGTAACTGATCAATTTTCCGCTGTATCAGAGCGATGTCGAGGTTTGATTTGGAAGATAACTTTCACGTGCCACTCCCGCCAGAGCTTCGGCCATTGCCTTTCCTGTTTCCTGCACCATGCTCTTTAAGAACCCTGATTCCTTCTGCAGCAAAACATGAGGATGGTCGAATTCCTGCACAAAAAAGAACACACCATACATTTTTTTATGAAACCCAGGCCAAACGGTTCAGGAAACTATCCGGAACATGACTTCGTAATTAATGCTTACCACGGCGGTTCCGGCATCCATCACTAAGATGCGGTCACTGTCCATAACCGTATTGAGCCGATGTGCAATCGTAAGTACAGTGCAATTCGCAAACTTCGTACGAATGGTCTTTTGAATCAATTCGTCGGTGCGCGGGTCGACGTTAGCAGTTGCTTCGTCCAAAACTAATATGCGATTGTTTCTAACGATCGCTCGCGCCAGACAAACCAGTTGTCTTTGGCCCACGCTCAAATTAGATCCACCCTCGTTAATATGGGCCTCCAGTCCCATTTCCTTGAGTTCAACCTCAGCCAATGCCTGCCATAACACGTCGTCTTGATAAGAATCGAACGGATCGAGATTTTGTCTCAATGAGCCGGAAAAGAGGAACGGTTCCTGAGGAATGATGCTGATCTTTGAACGCAGATCGTGAAGACCCATCGAACTCGTTTCGAGTCCGTCAATGTATACAGGCCCTTCGACATCAGCAAGACGGAAGAGAGCAGATATCAACGACGACTTTCCAGCGCCGGTTCGCCCGACAATGCCGACTTTCTCGCGGGGTTTAATGTCGAAGTGCAAGTTCTTCAGGACAGGTGGTTCCAGCGGTGCGTATCTCATTGATACACCTTTGAATTCAATCTTTCCGCTGTCAGGCCAGCCCTCTTTTGGTTTTTTATCTGGTATACTTTCTAGAGCTGGCTCTTTATCAACTTTACTGTAAATTGAGACGGATTAAATTAATGGGAGTGATTGCTAGTTTGCAAATTTCCAATTCGATTTGACCTGTTAGCTTTTATATGTGACTATATAAAAATAGAAATACTGTATATTACCTATATTCGAGAACACGTTCAACAGAAGTCATTTGATTTTCAAGCTCAGCACTTTGCCGCATGCCCCACTGGAACATTCCCGTTAAGCCGATACTTTGAGTTATGGCCAATCCAACATTACCGCCCTCCTCATCATTGTTTAACACTAGGAAACTCAATGTGACCAACGTTATGTACACGAGACAGAATACGTCTAGCCAGAATCCGAAGGCACGGGATGAGGCAATAAATATAAACCAGGCTGACGAGTGTAAATCTTGATGCCGATCAAATTCTTTCGTAAGTACTCGGCCGGCACCAAAGGCTCTTATTGTCGGAAGTCCTTGCATTGTTGCGTTCAAATGTGCAAACACCGGAGAACGAGCTAAAAATCATATTACAAGTACATTTTACCATTTCACAATATCAAAGGAATGTAAAACGTAAGTTACCCTAGCAAAGAATTGGATAAATGCAAATAATATATTTCATACTTACTGATGCCTTCCAAACGTTTTACACTGCGACTGGTGGCAAGATAAAATACACGCAAGTAATAGAAGATAATTCCAATGGCAACAGTAGGTATCAGCAACCACGGATTTGCTATAGCTACCACCACTATGATTCCAAGAAGGGCCAGGCCAATCTGTACGCAATCGATCAACGCAATAGGCAGAAGTTCGTCCACCGCACCGATATCCTTTGAGAAACGATTCAAAACTCGTCCAGAAGTGTTCGTATTGAAAAACCGCATTGTCGCACGACTTATGCAGCGGAACATACGGTCATGAAGTCTCATGGATGCTTTCATACACATGCTGAAGAAAGCGGCTGAACGTACGAGCGTCACGGTAATAGTGAGAATGGTAAGTGCGGTATAGAGGTAGATACACATATCACGACTCAATGGACCAACCCATTGTGCAGGATCCGTGCCGTTCTATAAACATCATTATTCGAAAGAAATTAATAGGTACGCTCATTTACAATGTTCCAATGTAATGCACGACGATACTCACTGATCTCTCTTCCATGTTGACCCACTGTGCAATGAAGAAGTCTCCACCGCTGGCCGCCAATTGGGCTAATATACATAATACAAAAACTGTGATTACCACGCACCAATTGCCACCAGCGCGGAAATAACCTGCATAGACTTGGCCAGAAACACTGCCGGAGGTACGCATTTCCGCTACCTGTAAGATTTAAGATGAAACTTTTATCTTCTTACGTCACGGCATTTGTTGGTCACTGATTACAGAGTATACAAAAACCACACACCTCGTCCGGTTCGTCCTGTTTGCTCGTGTCTGTCGTCATAAACGAACTCAGGGACGTTATACTGGCATTTCGCGAGTTGCTCCTACTGACCGGTGCAGATGGGGCGCGTTCTTCTTGCGCTTGATTCTCTAACAATCGGCCAAAATCGACTCCCTTTTTAGCTAACTCTTCGTAGGTTCTAAGATAGACGATGTACCAAAATTCTATAAGTTAAACGCACGTTTTGATGTTGCTGAAAGACTAACAAAATAAGTTTTCATACCCTTCCGCTTGTATCTCGCCATCCTTCAATACAATAATTCTCTCCACATTTCGTAAGTACTGCAATTGATGCGTAACGAGTATTCTAGTTTTGCCTTTTAAGTACTTGTCAATGCATTCTTCGAACATGTGCTTTCCGACATGAGCATCTACGGCACTGAGAGGATCGTCCAACAAGTAAATATCAGCTTCCGCGTAGACTGCTCTGGCCAAATTGATTCTGTATTTATACAAGTCAAAATTAATATAAATTTTATGTTATTGGTTGTCGGGTTTATTATCGTTTCGCTTCACTGACCTCGCTCGTTGACCACCTGAAAGACTAATACCACGTTCACCCACTATAGTTTTATCGCCATAAGGTAGCAAACTGAAATCTCTTTTCAACTGACATACTCTAACTACGCGATCATAGCGCAATTGGTCCATATCTCTGCCAAACAAGATATTTTGTCTAACCGAGCCAGCAAATAACCAAGGTTCCTGACTTGCATAGGCAATTTTACCGTTTACCTAAAAGGACATAACGATCAAATTCATTAAATGATAATGATGTGTAAAGAACAATGTATCATGGACTTGTTAAAAACTAACCTTGATAGAGCCAGAATGCAGATCTAATTCTTTCAATACAACGTTCAAGAGGCTCGTTTTTCCGGAACCAACTTGTCCAACAACAGCTATTAGATCTCCCGGATTTACTTTAATACTGACATTGTGCAAAGTGTCATCTCCTTCGTACGCCAGCCACTTGGCAGACGCCTCATGTATGGATACACTTCCCATCGGTTCTTGCGAATCAATGTTATCGCCCTTAGCACTCTCACTATTCTTTTGTTCACCGTTCTGTTGTTTCTCTTTTTTTTCTGTACACATACTAGTGTTCTGCGCTGTCGACACTTCGTCGTACATCATAAACTTTTGCAAGCGCCGTATAGACACAATTGCCTCAGCAACTTGCGTTATTCCTGCGGTAACACAATTATCAGTAACATCAATTTCGAAAATGATATGGTACTGGAAAAATGATAACAGTTTTACAACGCTAATTATACCTTGTGGAAAGAACACAGTCATAGTTTGACGTAGAATATTGTAGTATGCCGTCAACACGAATACTCGTTCCGCTGTTATACTTTCGCCTAATAGAACGTACGCCAGCACCGTTATAAACAAAGACATTCGTGTGGTGAAAATGATAAACGACATGGTTACACCTCTAATATACGACGTAGCCCTGATCACGTTGATTTCCTTCCTATGAAAACAAAGCTATCACTCAATATTTATCAACATATAAACGAGGAACCCACCATCTGTATTTATCGCGAATCCGACATACCTTCGAGCTCGCTCAATCAATGCACTGAACGGATTTTCCCAAGTGTACATTTTTATCGCTTGAATGCCGCTAATTATCTCATTTGTTAGCCGAACCCTCTCGTCGGTTCTAATGGCCGTTCGTAATCGTAGCACAGACGACTTTTTCCCCAGAAATCCTGAAAAGAAATATGAAAATAAGAAAGCCGCACGCAGGTGCTTTTAAATTGACGTAAAAGGTCATACTGTTTACCTTGAAGAGGTATAAACATAAGCAACGATGCGACTCCAATGACAGCTGAAATACCGACTTCTCTGAACATGAAATACGTAATGATTATTGTTTCGAGAGGTCCAATCCATAAGTAGTGCAAAAATATAATGGCGACGTCGAATCTGTTCACATCATTAGAGAGAAGATTGACTGCTTGGCCTATTGTCGTCTCTCCCAAAGCAGTTCTTGATAGCCGCAATGCTTTTCTGTATATTAACGAGCAACATGCAATACGCATCTTCATGCCCATATGAAGAATAGCCATCATATAGGGATGCGCAACGAAGATGTTGATTGCGGAGCACATTATGACACCGAACGCATATAGATATGCTTCTCGTATGTCTACGTCGGTACTGCTATAATAACGCAGTAAACTGCCAAGGAACAACGGTTGCATTACCCTGTATATGGAAAGGAAAATATTAAATAACATACGCAAGCGATAATGCTTCGCTACATCTGGCAGTCTGACTAACAATTATCAGTTAATTAAAACCACCAACACCAACATTACCCAAAAAAACATGGGCTGTATACTCTCACTGTAGCAGTTATTAACGTATCACTAACCCCAATACATCGAATGCATGCAGTTCGATTCCTTAACGCATAAACATAAATAAACCTTTCACCGCCAAGAAATACGAGACATTGTTACAATTGGAAATGATAAGATAGAGATAAAGCGTAGAATTGCAAAAAGTAGACTCTATCGCGTGCAGGCAAGAAACCCAAACCTTTGAGACGTTATTAGAAGAGGATGTCGGGGTATAGAGGGAACGCAATATTTGGAAACTTAACGATTGGGGAACGTCGTCCTCCTTCTGAATTTCTGCATCATCATTATTCTGGATTCTGTGCACCGGTGAACTGTGGATTGGCGTATAAGCGGATTTCAGTGGGCAATAATAACGAATAAGAAGGCCGAGGAACAGTGGTTGCAGTAATCTAGATATACAGTAATAATATAATCTCAATTTCAGATGTTTCACACTTCTGCTAAAGCTACACTACATCTTTTGCAATTTATAACGGATTATATCGCAAGGTGCATATAATTGTTCAAATTTATGATAATCGATGCGATTTCCGAAGATTATCGGAGATTATCGCTAATCGTTTAATGATAATCAAAATGACAGTGTTAAGCTTGATTATTTGCAACTTTCTCTACATATGCAATAAGGAACGATCTAATTGAAAGCGCACCGAGTACCGCCGTTTATCTTATCTCGGTGCGGTGTGGAACATAAATGCACAACAGAATCACTTATCTATTACTCGTGTAGAATAAAGCATTAAGTTGGCCGAACGAAAGCGATTATGAGATTCGGAAAACAGAAGATGATACACCCAAAGGGATTTATTGCACGTAATTCAATGAAATAATAAATGACTATGTAGATCCTGACCGTGACCCTGGAACGAGTTTGCACAACCAATTCATGTGATGGAAGCGTTAGTCAAAATGCGCCGAATTTACAAAAAAAAAGCACGACAGAATCACTTATCTATTACTCGTGTAGAATAAAGCATTAAGTTGGCCGAACGAAAGCGATTATGAGATTCGGAAAACAGAAGATGATACACCCAAAGGGATTTATTGCACGTAATTCAATGAAATAATAAATGACTATGTAGATCCTGACCGTGACCCTGGGACCAGTTTGCGCAACCAATTCATGTGATGGAAGCGTTAGTCAAAATGCGCCGAATTTACAAATAAAAAGCACAACAGAATCACTTATCTATTACTCGTGTAGAATAAAGCATTAAGTTGGCCGAACGAAAGCGATTATGAGATTCGGGAAACAGAAGATGATACACCTAAAGGGATTTATTGTACGTAATTCAATGAAATAATAAATGACTACATAAATCCTGACCGTGACCCTGGGACGAGTTTGCGCAACCAATTCATGTCATGGAAGCGTTAGTAAAAATGCGCCGAATTTACAAATAAAAAGCACGACATGGTTGACCTTCATTCGAAACAGCAGCAGCATTACAAAGCGAAAATGGATTCCATTCATGAGACTCATTACTAGAGCTATTACTCACCTGAGTACTATTTCCATTATAGCTAACGCTATTCCATATAGCATCACTCGAGCACCAAAGCATTTGATTAAAACTTTCAATAGACTAGGTTTCTTTAATTTGTTCCTAATATCACTTTGCGTATAATCGCTATGTTTCTTGGCAAATTCATCGCACCGTTTTTCATATTTTTCGTATTCTTTCTCCCATATGGTAGTTATCTTCTCGCCGAGAACGCTACTAGTGTGCTCCTTGAGTGGTCTATACAGGTCGGTTACTTCAAGATCCCGACGATAGCCCACCCAAAACGTGCGCAAAACCCAACTGTTGAACAATTAACAACATGAATTAAGTGTTACATAAATTGATAAAATATCACAATGTAACCGCGACGAATGATACACATCATATCTTTTTGTTTTCGTGGAAATTTTGTTACTCAAAACATCAATGCTCTTACATAATGCATAAAAATGGATAAAGAAAATCACGTAATGATTGGATAGCTCTTAAAAGAGTATTTCAAAGTATAGGCATTGGTTAATGACCAATAGTGGTAGATAAGAGGAAGAGTCAAGTGAAAAAAATGTTTGTTTACGAGTGGAAGAAAGCCAAGGTGGTCCTTATTCACAACAACACAATTTCTGCCTGATAGTGAGATAATAGTTTACCGAGGTTGTCGTTTAACGTCGCCTTGACTGAATATATCTATCGTAGTCAGATAAATGCGAGTTTGACACACATTGCGCAAGGGGAAAACAGGAAGTCGGATGCGTAACAATCAGCGGCAGATTTTTTTTTAATGAAACTTACGAGAACGTTAGCGCGCTCAAGGGATTAGCGCCTTCTCTTGGATTCTTCACCTTTTCCTTCTGTACCTTCCCGTCCATGATGATATTGTATCAAGCCTACCCTGAAAAATTCGAAATATTGTGTAAATGTTACATCCGCAATGACTAAGGTGTTTAAAGGCAGATTGGATGTTTGTCTCTTATAATTGAGCCTCAAGATTATAAAATTCCATCTAGCATTATTCATATCAGTTATTATGCAAGTTCATGACACTGTCACTGAGACTTTGAATATGATAATGAAAGAATGACACTAAGCATATCTTATCTAATGTACAAGTCGATAAATGAAAATATTACATCCGTGAAAATGTTTTTATATAACTAAGCTTTAAAATGTTGGGCAAATTATTTGAATGGAGCCGGTTAAACTACTTCCTTCTGCTCTTTCGCAATGTACAAACATTCAAATTTAAGAGACCCTGGTGGCAATATACGTAGGGACACAGAGATATAAAAACTGTGTGTACAGAGCAAACTCTAAAGGAAAAACCAGTGGATCATAAGTAAGAGACACTGACCTAGATAGGCATGACACACATGCTCTAGCTTCAATGTGATAATTCCTTCAGCGAATCAGCGCGTATGTAAAAATCTTTCAAAGTATTTTTTTGTCAGAAAAATTTTTATTTCCACCTCTCCGTCGTTACGGTGAATTAGTAATAAGTTTAGAATGAAACTACTCTCAGTAAAGGTCTAATATAATTGAGGCCTAAGATAGTGGAGTACATAAGATAATTGAAATCACCTGGCCAGATACAATGTGCAACATGAATAATAAATCAAGACTAATACTTCTTGATAACATTAACTGTTTTCCTGGATATCTTCAGTGTACTCTGACATCGAAATTTCCATGTAAATTCAGCGCAACAATTACAATCCCCTGAAGAACCTAAAGTAACAATCTTCCTGGGCATAAATATCAATTTATTGACTCCCACCTTAGTTCGTTTTGATAGCCTAAGATAAGAGTAGGCAAAGAACGACTTGTACATTGATAAGCTTCCTAAGTAGATTTTAAACTAATACACAACATCAACGTGTAGAATATGATATGTATATCTGATTTAGTAAAGTTCAAGTTTTAACATTTTTCGGCAGTGTGCCTTTAATATTGATTGATATATGAGTTACAGGAATGTACATACGAGCTGCTTATTATTGATGCAGTCTGGTGATGCAGAGAAGTTACCAGACAATGTCAAAGTGATAAGAGAAAAATTGCAGTCAATAAAGGGATATCCGTGTATGTCTGCCTTTTAAAAAAGACCAAAAGAAATCTGATATTCCCAAATGGCAGTCATTATTCCTCATTTTAATTTCTCATTCTAATTCAAAAGTATACAAAGACTAGTCAAATTAACAGAAGAAAATGAATAACGTGTGTTGCATAAATATTGCATTAATTACCAATTTCTAAAAATAAACAATTAATCTCTACGAATAAACGTTTTACCGACAAACGCGCAATTTGATTTAATATTTCGTCGCTCAAAGATGTTAATATCATATCAATCAACTTCGCACGTATCACGCTCAGGCTTAATTCGTACGAATCACACTCACCGATCAATCGCTACAATGACATAAAGCGAAGCAGCGTGTCTCGCATGAGCTAAAATCGCGCAAGACCCGTCTCTACGAACCTCATGTACCGAATGAAAAGTATGATTAGGACGTACGTGCAAAAAGTAATATTATTCGAGGGTCGTGATAAGGCGTTTCCAAATTCGTAAGATTACATAATAATTACTAAGCAACTCCGAAAGACGCTGAACATCTATTCCGCCGCCGATTCGTTAAGAACCCGAGCCCCGCGTCTGACAAAGACCACTTTCCGCGAACTGACGCGTCCCGATGAATTCCGCGTATCTATAAGCGACTAATAACGCGTGCACCTCATATATACGTTGCGCAATCGTCACGCTTTCTCAGTAAATAGAGACCCGCAAGCGATTTCGAAGTTCAAATCGCGGAAGGGAAAGAGACGGAATGCGACACGCGCCTAAAAGTTTTGACGTGAGGCTAATAGAGGCGAGACCTGAACGGTTTAGCTCGCAGATGAAAATTCCTTAATTACTTGCCCGCTGAATGATCGACGGAACACTGATGAGCGACGATGTGTATCAAGATCCCATAACGTCGGCGTTGCCTAATAATTCATTCGATGACAAGCCGAAACAGGCATCCAGTTAAGTAGAAGGCCGTTACTTGACTGGGTCTGATGAGTACATGTATCACTGGTTAACCCTAAACCGTACTGACACGTGATCACGAGTCACTCGCACGGTACACAGTATGTATACGCATTCTGATTATGAACAGCGACCAGCACCATCGGACATCATTTGAGCGCCGCCGTTATCTGATCGTTTCAGAAAGAGCTCCGATGAAACACGAACGAAGCAGAGTGCAGACCTGCCATGCGGTGTACTTTTACGTCTCGTCGTTTTGGACCGCTAGAGCACAGTTACGCTTTTTATGTCATGGGTGGCATTATCGACCGGGTGACGGCAGATAACTAAGTTGTTAACATGTTGAACACCATGGCGTTCGTATGGGACCGCAACTTATTTCTCCTGCAGCTCCATGGTGGTCATCAGTGCATGGACCGGAGTGCATGATATAGTTATAATTGTAAAAGTTGAATGAAACTTCGCTAGTTAGGGAATGCTTTGAAATAAAATGGGCAGTATTGAATAATTAAAAGTTTTTATTAAAAAAAGACATTAATTTTTATTGAATCGCTTTGGACCGCCAGAGCACAGTTACGCTTTTTATGTCACGTGTGGCATTATCAACCGGGTGGAAACGGCAGATAACTAAGTTGTTAACACTTTAACGACCGCTAGACGATTAATCGACTTTTCGGTTCCAATTGCTATTTATCGGTAGCCAATTAATCGGCTTTTCAGTGATCAACGGTTATAATATAAAGAAATATCAGATGATATTATGCCAATTCTAAATGATAATAAAGTTACATTGTTTTGAAACCCAAGGACTTACAACAACACATTCAGTATTTTTCAGTTATAAAACTGTACAAATAGGCACATACACAATTCCTGCGCGATATCCAAAGCAGAGTCGGTCATTAGTGAGTGGCATCTTAAGTCAATAGTGGTCGGCAAAGTGTTAACACGTTGAACGCCATGACGGTCATATGGGACCGCAACTTGTTTCTGCTGCAGCGCCATGGTGGTCATCAGTGACCGGAGTGCATCAAATACTTATAATTGTAAAGGTTGAATGAAAATTCGCTAGTTAGGGAACGCTTTGAAATAAAATCGGCAGTATTAAAAAATTAAAAGATTTTATGAAAAAAAAACATTAATTTTTATCAAATCGTTTTGGACCGCCAGAACACAGTTACGGTTTTTATGTCACGTGTGGCATTATCAACCGGGTGGAAACGGCAGATAACTAAGTTGTTAATACTTTAACGACCGCTAGACGATTAATCGACTTTTCGGTTCCAATTGCTATTTATCGGTAGCCAATTAATCGGCTTTTCAGTGGTCAACGGTTATAATATAAAGAAATATCAGATGATATTATGCCAATTCTAAATGATAATAAAGTTACATTGTTTTGAAACCCAAGGACTTACAACAACATATTCAGTATTTTTCAATTATAAAACTATACAAATAGGCACATACACAATTCCTGTGCGATATCCAAAGCAGAGTCGGTCATTAGTGAGTGGCATCTTAAGTCAATAGGTCGGCAAAGTGTTAACACGTTGAACGCCATGACGGTCATATGGGACCGCAACTTGTTTCTGCTGCAGCGCCATGGTGGTCATCAATGACCGGAGTGCATCAAATACTTATAATTGTAAAAGTTGAATGAAAATTCGCTAGTTAGGAATGCTTTGAATTAAAATGGGCAGTATTGAAAAATTAAATCTTTTTATTAAATCAAAAATTAATTTTTATCGAATCTTTTACCTACTGGTGTATTGTACCGAAGGATTTTAAACATAAGTATGGCTCATTATTGCAATCTTGGTAGTATGTGTATATATGTATGTAATATGTATATAATATGTAATCTATGTATGCAATATAAAATTATTTTTTATACTAAAATTAACTTAATTCATGTGGATGAAGGCAACAATATACTTTTTACAGGAGTATTTATTTATTTATTTATAATTTGTAAATGTACATTTTAATGGACGTATGGTCCTTACGCAAAATTTGTAACATTAAGGAGATCCTGAGAAATATTTGTATAAAATGGGGTTAACGCTGAGATTGGATACTAAATGCATTGACAGACGTTAGGTTGCAAAAATAAAGTATAACTCGAACAGTGACCGTGCGGTTATTAAGTTGAAGACATAAGCGGTCAGTGATTGTAAACCTGAATACATTCGTAAAGACTGCATAATTTGCAAAATTAGAGTTTCCTTGAGTATAGAGGTAGTTCTGTGCTGCGCATTTGGGTTTCTGTCGTTTTGTGTAGAGAAATTCTACTGCAGTACGGGGAATAAATACAGGTAACCCTCCTATAACACGGTATCTTATAACACGGTTTCGTTATAACACGATTCGTAAATTGCGGGAACACTCCTACAACACGGCATCCTATAACACGGTTGTTCCTCTTATCGGGGCCTGTGTCCCCCGTAGGACATTGGGGACATATCTGTGTCGCTGAAAGAAATAAAAACATCAATCTTAAATGCGTGTTGGAAGAAGATATGGCCCTCTTCAGTTGAAACAGAAATCATGCGTGAAACATCAGAAAATGAAATTGGTGCCATATTAGAAGTCGCTAAATCAATCGGAGGCGAAGGTTTTGTGGATATGGCTACCAAAGACATTCAAGATTTATTAGTGGAAGAAGAAGTTGACGAAGCGGATTTGATGGAAATGGCATCCCTAGATGCAAATCAAATCGATTTTGAGGACGCTAGCTCTGATGAAGATTGTGCAGTTAAGAATTTAACATTAAAAAAAATACGGGAAGGCCTATGCTTAGCGGAAAATCTCGAGTCATTTTTCTTGAATACAGACCCTTCCACGGAAAGAAGTCGAAGATTCAAAATCGAGCTGCAAAACTGTTTAGCTCCATACCGCGAAATTTACAATGACCTAGTAAGAACCAGCAAGCAAAGTTCGATTACAGATTTTTTTAAGAGGGGAAAACATACAAAAACTTTAAATAGAGAAAAAGGTTCTGAAAGTGAAGGCGATATCGTTCCACCGAAAAAACGTTCTCGGTTGATTATACTGAGTAGTGACGACGAATAAATTCATTAAATTATAGTTGCATTAGATTAAATTTTTTTTTTACTTTGTGTTGTACATACATTTATATTTTTAATAAATATTAAGTTGTTTATGTCGAATTAAAAAAAATATTTGTTTTTAATAAGTTTTTGGAACGTAACCCCCCTTTTTGTACTAGCTCAGGGTCTCATGCAACACGGTTTCACACAACACGGCATTTTCTAGGAACCTAACTACCGTGTTATAGGAGGGTTACCTGTATTTGAAAAGCAGAATTTTTATGTTTTGTATCGAGAAGGCAATACAGTCTTTGATTTCCTTACTTCTCTCAGTCAAAATTAAGTATCGAATATGGATAAAGTAGGAATTGTTGATTACTATAAATTGAAAATATTAACTAACAAACTGTCCAAAAGAAGGTAATGCTAAGCTGCTTTATATACCTCATCTCATTAAATAATTACATAAGTATTAAGTAATTAAAATAATAATTTTAGTAAATATTGTTGAAGTATTGTTAAATTCCTTTTAATATCCTTTTTAATTACTGAAATATTCCACACATTTTACATGGATAAGCAAAATTATTGATTGTTATAAAACCCCACAACTAAAGTTCTAGCCATTTAATCAATAATTACATCCGCATTATCCAATGCCGATTGGCATCCACCAAAACTAACCCTTCGCACTCGGCACCGTTTCGGACGTTACCTACCAGGAACTCGACGCCACTTTTTCGCGATCACGTATACCCTTGGAAACATGATATTATAGAGTATAATTTTAGAACCAAGTAAAGAATTGTAATGAAATTTGGTTTATATGAATTTGTGGACATTGAAGAACACATCTTTACAAAAAAAATCAAAATTCATTTTTTATAATTTTCTACAGTATGATAAAGTCTGAAGCAATTCCCAATATGCATAGCAGGTTGATTTGTACATGTTTCACAATAAAATGTTGTTTACCGCCTTCCACCTGGTGTTTTCCTGTCAGAACAGACAATACAATCCCGTATTCTTTCTCCCACATTTGGAATATGCAGCTTATTATTCAGTCTATTGTCTGACAAATATGTAGATGGACGTATTCGAGATTCTCGAAAATCACGTCTCAACTGCTTTACAAGACTTTTCGCAAACTTGTGGTGTGTCATTGGTTTTTGCTGTTTTCTTTCTTCTGAGATTCGAATTGCGAACTACGAACTGAGATCTTGTAAATTTCTTCTCTCAGTTTTCGGATTTCTTTATTATCTTATCAAGTTTTCCATATCATTGAGCCATACCCGTGTACCTTTGTATGCCTAATCCACTAAATATACAAATTGCTCAATTAGAGATTTTAGAGGTATTAGAGAAGTATACTAAATATACAAATTGCTCAATTAGAGATTTTAGAGGTATTAGAGAAGTATAGTCCGTCGTGAATGCACTTCGCACGTTCTTTTTCGACGTGAAAAACGGTTGATTTATTTATCATGCATCTTGTTAATTTTATCATATTTCGATTTGTTTTCTTTGTGCCATTTTAATAGAACACTACAGGAGAACACGTGTTTCTTAAAAAATTGCGGTGGAATAAGTTCATTCTCCGTAATCGCTAATAAACTTTCATGTCCCCTCAGAGGGGACAACCGAGTGATATGCTAGACTTACATTGTCCCCTCAGAGGGGACAACCGAGTGCAAAGGGCTAATAATCTTTCCCCGCAATTTTTCATAATATAGACTTTCTTACTTCTTCGCGCATTACTCGCAAATCTTATTATTTACAGGTAGTTATCGGATTTTGCAAGGTAATAGTTACACTATTTACACAATTTGAAATACATTACCCGGTAATTTAAATTATCGTTATTATCGACGTTATTAAACACTTCGTCTTCATTTTATAGAGGCCGCCACCATCGCGTTGCTATCGCACCAGAAATATTTGCGAACGTCACACAACAAAAGTGATTACGTGTTCGTCTTAGAACTCCACTAAATTTATTAACCACGATTTTGCTAAGTCGGTCCCGTTTTTAATATTTCGACACTAATTATTAGAACTTGTTGAGCCCGATAATGAGTTCTAGCGAGAAAGTTGTAGATATGATGCGACGCCTAGTGGCATATGACAGGGTCCCTACTTTGTAATTGAGTGAAGCGCTCTTAGTTGACGCTCGATATTCATAGAGTATGGTGCTGTTGCTCGGTCCCGCGATAATATTGTTTAACCTCGAATAAACAATGGTCAGAAACGCTTTCCTCTCGTATCGGTGACAGTTTGCGTTAAAACCCGCTCTTCCTTTTTGCCCTAATGTAATCGGCCCACTGTAAGATCACCAAGCCATTTGCGCGCGCTCTAAACCAAGGCGGACTTAAGATTCGACATAGAATGTAGTCGGTGAATGAGAGGTTATACGCCCGTTCGTTAGACTTATCAAGAAAGTATAACAGGAATCGACAATTTGTCGTCGGCCCCGTCGGCTCGTGCTTCGTAAATTGTGATACACGATGAGTCGCATTTGAATTTGACCCCCAGGGAGTTTTTTTAGACAGGTATCGACCTTACCCGTTCTGTTGTTTTAGTCTGTAACATGTCTTGTCATGAGTTCTGAACGATTGGAAGATTTGTATAAATACATGTAAATATGTGGCTGCTAATTATGTGGTAAATACAATATCTTCAACAAATAAACACCATGTTTTATCATTGTTGATGCTTTTACAATTGCAATTTATAACGTATAGACTCATTACTTTATGTAGTACAAAGTAATAATGCAAGCACTGAACACATCTGATTCCTACCCAAGTTACTTTGCCAGCACTATCGTTTAGGAATGAGTTAGGGCACAGCAGTATTCAGTTAAAGTTTCGTTCTGTTAAGTGTAGTTCGTATTAGCCTTTTAAATGGATAACAGTGATCAAGACTTGAAAATGAGTGAAAATGAATCGGTATATGGGACTACATTGTCTCAGGAGTCAATAAAGGTGATAGCGGAAAGTATAGGAGTCGGAAATTTCCCTGATGAGGCGGCCAAAGATTTAGCTGAAGACGTAAGCTATAGACTGAAAGAAATTATACAGGTTGGTATATTGAAAAAAATGAGATTTATGTATGTTGACAGTATTAAAAAAGCTAACATAACACGTACTTTAGGATGCAGCAAAATTTATGAGGCACGGCAAGAGGCAACGTATGACAACGCATGATATCGACCATGCTCTGAAAATTAAGAACATTGAACCCACTTATGGATTCTTTGCCAAAGATCACATACCATTCCGTTTTGCATCTGGCGGTGGTAGAGAATTACATTTTGTCGAAGAGAAGGAAATTGACCTGAATGAAGTAGTGTCTATGTCTGGAGGGCAAACTTGGCCTAAACTGCCTCTAGAAATTACTCTACGTGCTCATTGGCTTTGTATAGATGGAGTGCAACCTACTATTCCTGAGAATCCACCACCTGTGTCCAAAGGTACAATATGCATAAATCAAATAAAAATAACATCTCTGTTACGCGTACTAGCCCTACAGAGAGACAAGATAAATTGTGTTAATCCTCATGAATACCATTGTATACCATTAAATTATTTGAACAGATGCACAGAAAATTGAAAGCGTGGATCCCACCAGCAAGTTGACAAATAAAAATCAGAATATTGGTGTTGGTAAACCGGGTGGAGGTGGAAAAAGTCAGAAGTTACGAAATGTTGAAACGGTACACGTTAAGCAGCTTGCGACTCATGAGCTGAGCGTGGAACAACAATTATATTATAAGGAAATAACGGAAGCTTGCGTTGGATCGGACGAGGGCCGCCGCGCTGAAGCATTGCAATCATTGTCTGCTGATCCAGGCTTGCATGAAATGTTAGCGAGAATGTGCACCTTCATTGCCGAAGGTGTGCGGGTGAATGTGGTGCAAAATCACCTTGCGCTACTAATTTATTTGATGCGCATGGTGAAGGCACTCCTTGATAATCCAAGTCTCTATCTGGAGAAATACGTACGTATCATAAACGTTTGCGTTTCTAAGATGCGAAACTAATGAACTTAATAAAACAGTAATTGAGAGTAAAGTAATGATTTTGATGGACTTTACTGCTAATCAAGTCGGGTAATAAATGTAAGAAACTTAAGAAAAGCGGAGTTTTTCTGTTTCACATCTAAGAGGCTTACATTGCTTAACACGTTGGCTGCCGTGGGGGTCAAAGTGACCGGCGCAAAAGATTTTACTGAAGATTCAAAATATTCGCAATGAGTAGTAATAATTATTTTATAAATGCAGTTATTGTTAGACTAGTGATGCGATTCTTTGGTCTCCAATACTTGCACATTATTTACATTTTGCATAATTCAGTCAAACGCTGTAGTATTTCATAGCATCGCCGTTGTAATAAAGCAAAATACGCAGGGCAGTCAACTTGTTAACACTTTGACTGCTGTGATAGTCACCACTGACCGGCGCAAGAGATTTTACTGAAGATCCAAAATATTCGCAATGAGTAGCAATTATTATTTTATAAATGCAGTTACTGTTAACACTTTGCAACACCTGCATATTATTTACATTTTGCATAATTCAGTCAAACGCTGTAGTATTTCATAGCATCGCCGTTCTAATACAGCAAAATACACACGGCAGTCAACTTGTTAACACTTTGCCTGCTGTGATAGTCACCACTGACCGGCGCAAGAGATTTTACTGAAGATCCAAAATATTCGCAATGGGTAGCAATTATTATTTTATAAATGCAGTTACTGTTAACACTTTGCAACACCTGCATATTATTTACATTTTGCATAATTCAGTCAAACGCTGTAGTATTTCATAGCATCGCCGTTGTAATAAAGCAAAATACGCAGGGCAGTCAACTTGTTAACACTTTGACTGCTGTGATAGTCACCACTGACCGACGCAAAAGATTTTACTGAAGATCCAAAATATTCGCAATGGGTAGCAATTATTATTTTATAAATGCAGTTACTGTTAACACTTTGCAACACCTGCATATTATTTACATTTTGCATAATTCAGTCAAACGCTGTAGTATTTCATAGCATCGCCGTTGTAATAAAGCAAAATACGCACGGCAGTCAACTTGTTAACACTTTGACTGCTGTGATAGTCACCACTGACCGACGCAAGAGATTTTACTGAAGATCCAAAATATTCGCAATGGGTAGCAATTATTATTTTATAAATGCAGTTACTGTTAACACTTTGCACTGCATATTATTTACATTTTGCATAATTCAGTCAAACGCTGTAGTATTTCATCGCATCGCCGTTCTAATATAGCAAAATACGCTTGGCAGTCAACTTGTTAACACTTTGACTGCTGTGATAGTCACCACTGACCGACGCAAGAGATTTTACTGAAGAACCAAAATATTCGCAATGGGTAGCAATTATTATTTTATAAATGCAGCTACTGTTAACACTTTGCAGCACCTGCATATTATTTACATTCTGCATAATTCAGTCAAACGCTGTAGTATTTCATCGCATCGCCGTTCTAATACGGCAAAATACGCACGGCAGTCAACTTGTTAACACTTTGACTGCTGTGATAGTCACTACTGACCGGCGCAAGAGATTTTACTGAAGATCCAAAATATTCGCAATGGGTAGCAATTATTATTTTATAAATGCAGTTACTGTTAACACTTTGCAACACCTGCATATTATTTACATTTTGCATAATTCAGCCAAACGCTGTAGTATTTCATAGCATCGCCGTTCTAATACAGCAAAATGCGCACGGCAGTCAACTTGTTAACACTTTGACTGCTGTGATAGTCACCACTGACCGACGTAAAAGATTTTACTGAAGATCCAAAATATTCGCAATGGGTAGCAATTATTATTTTATAAATGCAGTTACTGTTAACACTTTGCAACACCTGCATATTATTTACATTTTGCATAATTCAGTCAAACGCTGTAGTATTTCATCGCATCGCCGTTCTAATACGGCAAAATACGCACGGCAGTCAACTTGTTAACACTTTGACTGCTGTGATAGTCACCACTGACCGACGCAAAAGATTTTACTGAAGATCCAAAATATTCACAATGGGTAGCAATTATTATTTTATAAATTCAGTTACTGTTAACACTATGCAGCACCTGCATATTATTTACATTTTGCATAATTCAGTCAAACGCTGTAGTATTTCATAGCGTCGCCGTTGTAATAAAGCAAAATACGCACGGCAGTCAACTTGTTAACACTTTGACTGCTGTGATAGTCACCACTGACCGACGCAAAAGATTTTACTGATGATCCAAAATATTCGCAATGGATAGCAATTATTATTTTATAAATGCAGTTACTGTTAACACTTTGCAACACCTGCATATTATTTACATTTTGCATAATTCAGTCAAACGCTGTAGTATTTCATCGCATCGCCGTTCTAATACGGCAAAATACGCACGGCAGTCAACTTGTTAACACTTTGACTGCTGTGATAGTCGCCACTGACCGACGCAAGAGATTTTACTGAAGATCCAAAATATTCGCAATGGGTAGCAATTATTATTTTATAAATGCAGTTACTGTTAACACCTTGCAACACCTGCATATTATTTACAATTTGCATAATTCAGTCAAACGCTGTAGTATTTCATAGCATCGCCGTTCTAATAAAGTAAAATACGCACGGCAGTCAACTTGTTAACTCTTTGATTGCTGTGATAGTCACCACTGACCGACGCAAAAGATTTTACTGAAGATCCAAAATAATCGCAATCGATAGCAATAATTATTTTATAAATGCAGTTATTGTTAGAATAGTGATGCGATTCTTTGGTCTCCAATACTTGCACATTATTTACATTTTGCATAATTCAGTCAAACGCTGTAGTATTTCATAGCATCGCCGTTCTAATACGGCAAAATACACACGGCAGTCAACGTGTTAACGAAATTCACACTCTTCGGTAGACTTAATGTTTGCGTAATTTTGTAAATTACAGCTTCACGAATTAATACCATCGGTTGCGACCTGCATAGTGTCGCGCCAATTATGTATGAGACCAGAGGTAGACAATCATTGGGCATTACGAGACTTTGCGTCGCGGCTAATGGCACAAATATGTAAAAACTTTAATACGTCGACGAATAACGTACAAACGAGAGTAACTCGCATGTTCAGCCAAGCGCTGGCGAAGAACAGTCAAGTAAGATGTCAATTCTAATACACAAGAGGAAGCGCGAACGACATTTTTAGTAAAGCTAATGAGAATGCATCCTGTAGACTCCTCTTGCGTCCTTATATGGTGCTATCGAAGGTCTCTGCGAACTAGGTCCAGAGGTAATTAAAGCACTGGTCATTCCCAAGCTTAAGTCCATTTCGGAACGTATCGAATCGTGCATTGAAGGAATTTCAATAGTCGATAAGAACGGTGCAGGACATATCAAGACATTATTGGTGGTACGTACAAGCATGGTGTACAATATTAAATAAAGTAAGGGACAGCGTAAGTAATGTTAGTAATGATTTACACTCTTCTCTCAGAAATCAGTGGCACCGGTGCTGAAAACGATACGTTCACCACCCGACTACGTTGAAGAGTATAAGCAAGATTATGGGTATATTGGACCTGCATTATGCGCGGCAGTTGCTAAAGCTCGCACACAACCGACTGCCTTGGCAACCACTGCAGCAACAACTGCGGCTCTAACCACAAGTCAGCAACAGGGTCCGACCTGTACCGGAAAGACGATCGTACAAACAGGTACGTGCTTCATTTGCATCATTCCCTATCTCAAAAGGGGCTAATAGGTTGCTACTTTTCCTCATTTGTTGTTTCAGATTATACCTCGTGAAAAATGTATTTCATTTAGTGTGATGCATTCGTTTATATTGTATTATAAATTATGTTTCTTTTTAGCAGTGCATTAGAAGGCATTACATCCATTTTTACTGTTTCATTCTTACTAGATAACATTTCAGTAACGAGCCCGAGTCCTGGACAACAGACAGGTCGTACGATCATGCTTGGCACAAGCCGAAGTACTGGTAGTACTCCCACGGGTGGGGGACAAAAATTTGTTATTTTACAGTCTCGATCGCAAACGCCCACTGCTTCCACGATAAGCTCAGGTACGATTCAGCAGCAACAGTCGCAACTGCAACAGCAGCAGCCACAACAGCAACAGGTGAAGATTACTCAGAGTAACGTCAACCAACAGAAACAGCATATACAGAATTCTGCGCCGAAACTAGTTGTTGTTTGTATGCCCAGCAGTAGTCATACCAATACTGCGGTAACCCAAGTACGTACCACGTCCATTAACGATCACGAGATCATTATCCATACACGTACTTTATTGAAATCTTACATAACTTAAGTTTACTCAATCACAACAAGGAATCGACAAATTGCTTTTCATTTTCAGCAAGCGAACATAACAGGCAAAACACAGAGTGTATTTGTCGCGCAACAAAGTGTCGAACGTTCGTTAAGTCCGGAGGAGGAACATTCGTTTCAGTGAACGCTTTAGAATATATGTATGCAACGTTATGGGTGGGACAATATTGTGCTACTACTTATGTACAAATAATGGAGTCACTGCGATAAGGTGCATAACGAAAAACATGGTAATAAAGGTTCGCATAAAAAGCGAACGCATTTTGTATATTATTGACTATATTTTCTATAGAACTTTTTATAGATGCGTAACGTTCCACAAACGTAGTAAGGTCAATTCTTGAAACGTTATTTAATTTTCAATATATTTAATGGCATAAAGCTTCCAATGAGATTGTCAACTACATCGATTCGTCGGTGTTTCTGTTGTGTGTCAGTTATAAATTAAACATTGTTCGTTTTTCATATAAGCCACTCGTGAATTGATGGAGAATGTTGTACTTTTGACTAATTTTCGGATTACGTTAAGAAAACGGCACGACCGTCAGTATGTAATAATAATAATAAAATGACACCGCTATGTTTATTACATACAACCATCATGCAATCTATAATGAAAGATAAATATATTTTTTATACAAATGTCGTAAAGTCAAAATGTGTACTGCAAGTCTATCGAGGCAGCCTCTGTACTGTTCGCCGAACTTTGTCGCGACAATTCGGAACTTCTTTGGAGATTGTTCCGCTTACACGCTTCCTCCGCTTGTGTCATGAGATTTTTGGCCATCACTTGACCTGTATTAGACACCATTTGTGAGAAGTGTCCGTTTGGTCTGTCCCGCAATAACTCGTAAGGACAACCGAATTCCTAAAAGAAGAGCCAACGGAAAGAAATGTAACATGTACTAAAAGAGTGTCTGAAAGAAAAAATACAAGAACAGATCTTTACCACTATACGACCGTTTTCCATTACGATGATACGATCACTGTCAATAATGGTATTCAGTCTGTGCGCTATTGTGATGACAGTACAGTCTGTAAATCTTGTTCTTATCGCCTTCTGAATCAGTATATCGGTCCTGAAGCAAGTGATGTAACAGATACTTTAGTTAAGTTATTTAAAAAATACCTCGATCGAAGCAAATACTAGCAGGAACAGACAAAATACTAAGTCACTAAGTTTTGAGAAGACAAATGAGAAAAATGAATGAATACCGTGTATCAATGTTAGCCGTAGCTTCGTCTAAGATGAGAATACGATTATTTCGTAGTATAACTCTGGCCAAGCATATTAACTGCCTTTGCCCAACGCTGAAGTTATTGCCACTGTTCAGGACTTCTTGATCCAGAACACAGTCGTTAAGTTCAACATCCCTGAGAACATCCCAAAGAGAAACATCGCTGTACTGATCGAACGGATCGAGATTATAGCGCAAGCTTTTCGAGAACAGCACCGGCTCCTGAGGAATGATTGATATACGTGACCGTAATTCTTGAAGGCCCAAAGTTGCGGTGTCCCTCCCGTCGATGTTTATTTCCCCGTCCAATCCATCGGCAAAGAGACGGAAAAGGACTGATATTAGAGAGGACTTTCCTGCACCAGTTCTGCCTACTACACCCACTTTCCATCCTGGTTCTATTGTCACGTTCAAATTCTGTGCAACGTAAAAACAGGTAAAATCCAATAAGATAAAACACGTTGAAGAATACTAAATTAGAAAACGAGTATTGAAGCACATGGAGGAATTAAACCAACCCCATAATTTCTGCAGATGAACTTCGTAGGTACTATTGTAACTTCGTCATCCCTTCTTCAACACTTTGACTGCCACGGTGGTCACTGATGACCGGTGCAAAAGATTTTACTAAGATTGCAAAAAATTCGCAATGAAGCCTATTTGCAATCTTCTAACAGCAATTGATATTGGAACTGTGCTTCAATACTTTGGCTTCTAACACCTCTACGTTATCTTCCTTTTTGCACGATTTAATCATACTCTACGGTATTTTATCGGATCGAAGTTCGAACATAGCAAAATACGCTTGGCAGTCAACGTGTTAAGGAGCAACGCGATGTAATACTCGCGTTAGTTCGTAAGCTATGAAAAAAGTGAATAAAGTGTTTTACCTTTAAGACAGGCGGATCCTCGTCACAGTATCTCAGACTGACGTTGTTAAATGTTATACGACCCTTAGGCGGCCACGTCGGTGGCGGAGGATCCGAAGACGTCGCAGCACCTTCCTTCGGCAGATTGATGTACTGAAGTATCCTCTCTACTGATGTCATCTGTGACATTACCTCGGTGCTTTGCCGTACACCGTATTGCAACGTACCAGTCATGATTAATGACTGGGATATTGCCAGGCCAACGTCGCCGCCAAAACGTTGACCTACGATAACAGTATATAGTATCGAATTATCCTTAAACACAAGTTACTATTATATAAAAGTACCACGGGCGATAAAGTAAAATTCGTATGTAATAATTTTTATGTATCAATGTATCGTTCTAATCGATCTTGTTGCATTAACACTTTGACTGCCATGGTGGTCATCGGTGACCGGCGCAAAAGGCCTCACGAAAAATTCAAAAAATACCCAATCGGTCGCATTTATAATTTTGAAAATGCAATTAATATTAAATAGTGATTCAATTCTTTGGTCTCCGATACCTTCGCATTATTTTCATTTTGCACAATTCAATTATATTCTGTGGTACTCAATCCCGTTGCGGTTTTAACCCTTTGAGTGCTATGGACGCATATATGCGTCCGCCGAAATCTATCGGTGTCGACTATGGGCGCATATATGCGTCCCCAATCGTTTCGATTTCTCACCTACTGTAGCCACAATTATAAATGTATGAGATGAATACAGATGCGTTCTTTATCAAATGATTTTCTTACATTATTTAATTTGGCGTAAATACAGAATTATCATTAAAACTTATTTGCGCCTTAAATAATCGATCAGTAAAGTTCACACTAGCAAAAAGTGTTTCGTCCCCAGCGAGCGCTTTGGCCAAAAGTATTCAGCACTCAAAGGGTTAATATAGTAAAATACGCGTGGCAGTCAACGTGTTAAAAATAATAGCGAGCTCGTGCAAGACATACTTTCATCCATGAGGAGGAAGGAGAAGCAAACACATGCGACGAAAATGCATGCGACCATGTCCACCAATAATCCAAATGCTGTCGAAGTTGTAAGAGTCAAGTACCAAGCACCAGTATGAACATCTTGTAGACGATCGAACTCCCGTCGCAACAATGTCTGTGTTTCCCTTCCGCTGCTTCTAATTGTGGGCAGGCCAATCAAAGTAGCGTTCACGTGAGAAAATACTGGGCTTTTAGCTAAAACACAATGATTAAGTGTGATTCTAGGTTTCTGTAAAGGTCAACAATTGCTGGATAATTAGATTTTGTGGGTACTCACTTATACCCTCCAAGCGCTTAACGTTTTGTGCTGTTCGAAGATAATATATCCTAGCCATGTAGAAAACGATGCCCAATATAATCAGCGGTATTATCATCCAATGATTAATGACTACTTCCATTACGATAATGCCCACCATTACGAGTGCTACTTGAACGGCTTCCAACATTACCTTTGGCAGCAATTCGTCCATTGCACCGACATCTTTCGAGAATCTATTCAAAATTTTACCTACGGAAAAATGCAACAACAAGTTATTTAAACAAAATACTAAACGAAGAAAAAGTAAGAAGAGAAGACAGGAATAATAGAGTTAAATTTACACAAAAAAGGTATATGTTGAAGAGCGGTAAAATTCTTTATATGAATTCAACATCTTACTCTTATAGACGAATATTAATATAGTATCTCTTATTTATTTACCGGACGGATTGATGTGAAAAAATCGCATCGTCGCCTGCAGAAGATTGGAGAACATCGAATTGTGAAGATTTCGACTGGCATTCATGCAAACGTACATATAGAAGAAGCTTCTGGTCAGAACGATTACTATGCAACCCACAATGCAGAATGTGTATATGCCAATAGCATCTCTCTTCTTAAGTAAACCATCTTTGCCGAGGGTGAACATCGATCCCAGGAAACTATTGTTGACCATTGACTGATAGTCTTGATTTCCTTCAAATTCGCTGACATTGTTTTCATGCAGTCTCACAGTCTCCAAGTTCGTCCAATAAGAGACCCAATAGTCGCTCCCACTGGTAGCAACTTGGGTCAGAAGAAATAATACCACCATACAGAATAGACAGAAATAATTTCCACCGTGTCGGAAATATCGTTTGTATACGTCGTCCGCTACTCGACCGGAAGTCACCGCTACTTCGTCTTTCGTCGACGAAGCGATGGATTGAACATCGTCTCCATCATATGACTGCAAAAGATGTTCATGGCTCCATAACAAGTGTTCAAGAACAAGACTTAGTATATCATGCTACGCATTCCTACATACCGTACGTTTTCCATAAATTTACGCATGAGTATACTTGACTTACCGAAATCGTGCTGGCAGTTGACCGAATTGACGCCCGCTGAGACAATCGTCGAAAGCTTGCTCTTTTCTCGGCGAGACTTTTCGTCGATACCCTCTTACCGTTGCTGGTGTCTTCCCTTGTCGCAGTATCTTCATTTAGACGGCTGAGCATTTCATTAAATTCAGGATCGGTTTGAAGTAGATTGTCGTATGTCCCCGCTAGTTTAACGGTACCCTTCAATAATAAAGCGACGACAATATAAAATTAGTAGTTTACGTTGTCCTATAACGGCAGCAAAAAATTGTGATGTATCCAAATTTTCATCTGGCAACGTATAAATTACTCAGATTATATCATGCATCGTCATATTAAATGGTCGCATGTTACAATTTCACAATTATCGTATAATTTCAAATGACTATTGTTTACATGTATTGTATTGTTGCATGTATTAAGATGTTGAAACTTACATGATCCAATACTGTGATAATATCTGCTTGCTTAATGAATTGCAGTTGATGCGTTACGAGAATTCTCGTCTTCCCCCGTAAATACTGTTCGATGCATTTTTTAAATAAGTGCCGTGCTACTTTGGTGTCGACCGCGCTGAGTGGATCATCCAGAAGGTAAATGTCGGCTTGTCGATATACTGCCCGAGCTAGATTGATACGCGCCCTTTGGCCGCCTGATAACGAAACTCCTCTCTCTCCAACGATTGTCATGTCGCCCTGGGGCAGCTGTTGAAAATCCTTTGCCAGGGCGCATGCTTTTGTTACCTGAATTCACCATGCAACAGCGAGTAATACTGTAAGTACACTTTGTTGACGCAGTTGACAATGAACTGAATTAATTGAAGTATTTTATGTTCTACATATCGCACACAAAGCGCCATTTTTTATCTCGTTATTACACATAACGCAATGATTACTACTGCATTCTTAATAATTACAACAGTTACCTCAACGTATCTCGATCTATCGAACGGCTGTCCAAACAGGATGTTTTCTCTAACCGTCCCCGCAAATAACCAAGGTTCCTGGCTGGCATACGAATAATTTATACCGTTTTCATCAGTAACGTAACCACGGGCATTGCTCATACTGTCGTTAGCTTGGTTCCGCAAAATCTCTAGGGTGCCTGCACCCATTGGTAGTTCTTTCAGAATCAAGTGAAGCACGGATGACTTTCCGGAACCAACCGCACCGACCAAGGCGCATAATTGTCCTGGTTCTATCTTCAGTGATATATTGCACAAGGTCGGTGGCAACTGCCCATTTATCCAGTTAGCTGATACTCGAGTCATCTTTACCGACACCGGTTTTGGTTCATTTTTCCTCTCCAATGCCTCCTTCTCGCTTTCAGCGTTAATAATGTCGTCTTTCTCTGCTTCCTTCATTAGTTCCTTCAACGATTTCGGAGTCTCCTCCAGCGAAACCTCATCCAGCAGAAGGAAATGCTGCGGGGTGAAGATACGTAAGAAAATGCACTTCTTCCTTACCATTATTTGGACTTACTCACCCGTCGTGTACGCTACACAAATCTGTTTAGGTAGCTACTAACTGTTTAGGTAAAACTGCAACTTTATACAAACCTCTATTCGTTTAATAGATACTATTCCTTCACCGGCCATTATGAGTCCTTGTGGGAAAAGTAGAGCTGCTGATAACTGTAATATATTAAAATACGTCGACATCACGTACGTAATTTCCGGACTCAGATCGTTGCCCAACAGAACAAACGAGACTAGGGTAAAGAAAAGAGCCGTTCTCTCGGTGAACATTATCACGGCAATGTATGCTGCACGAACGTAGGATGATAGTGTGATCTTCTTGATCTCTGCGCGTCTCGTTTGAGCGACGATCTTTTGGAAAGGTATTTCCCAGGCATACATTTTTATCACCTGCAATATGTAAATTATTGAATTGCGGATGCATATGTTAACTTCTCTATGTTAACACGTTGGCTGCCGTGGGGGTCACCGGTGACCGGCGCAAGAAATTTTACTGAAGATCCAAAATATTCGCAATGGGTAGCAATAATTATTTTATAAATGCAGTTACTGTTAGAATAGTGATGCGATTCTTTGGTCTCAAATACTTGCACATTATTTACATTTTGCATAATTCAGTCAAACGCTGTAGTATTTCATAGCATCGCCGTTCTAATACAGCAAAATACGCACGGCAGTCAACTTGTTAACACTTTGGCTGCTGTGATAGTCACCACTGACCGACGCAAGAGATTTTACTGAAGATCCAAAATATTCGCAATGGGTAGTAATAATTATTTTATAAATGCAGTTACTGTTAGAATAGTGATGCGATTCTTTGGTCTCCAATACTTGCACATTATTTACATTTTGCATAATTCAGTCAAACGCCGTAGTATTTCATAGCATTGCCGTTCTGATACGGCAAAATACGCACGGCAGTCAACGTGTTGACGTTTCAGCATTTACCTGTATCCCGTTTATGAGTTCGTTCATAAGCTGAATTCTTTGGTCTGTCAGTACAGCGATCTGTGCCCTTAGACGCCGGCTAAGTACAGTGAGAATGGAATGACCTGGGAGACACAGAATCATAAGACATACGATGCCAATGATTGCGCAAATTCCGACTTTTAGCCACATTATGTATCCGACGAGTACAACCTGTAAGGATTATGCGCATTAGACGTTATTATCTGAATTTTGGGTATATATTGTGCTGAATAGAAATTACTTGACATGGCATAATCCATATATGGTTCAAATAGAGCGGAACCTGGTCGAACCGATTCATATCATTGCTCATAAGATTGATCACTTGTCCAGTCGCAGTCTGAGTCAGAGCTGCTTTGCTGAGGCGTAATGACTGAAAAAGCATTTTTAACATACATGAAATGCGCGCTATACGAAACGAAGGATAAGTTCGGCATCGTTAAGTACACCGCTCGACATTTGGCGTATTTGTTTCGTAATTATGCACCAACCGGTTCGATTACGTGGTCGTCGTATTTTCCGTATCCACGCTGGTCGAGCCAATCAATAAAGCGTTTTACATTTTATAGCAAATTTTCACAGGCAATTCCATGGAATTATAAAATCAAACGACGTACTGACGCAGGCCATTACATTTTTATGCGCAGATAACGCTATCACACATTTCATAACGAAAGTTTCGGAATGTACATGTATTCGACAAAATGTTTGAAATCTTTTCTATTCATCAATATAGTGCATACGCGGCTATTGAAAATGTTATCTGTTCAGCACCGAAGTCGAAGGACGGCTTTAATCGTAGACATATCGGTGTCATTGCAAATTACCATTAGCTGCCGAACGACAGCACGATCCTTATATCTCCCGATAACAACGTACAAGCGTCAGGTGACTTCTGCTCTATAATGCATGATTTGGAAAAATCTAATATTCACAAATAACGGGTATTTTCACATCATATTTTAACTTTAACCCTGCACGTTCCCCTGGAACCCCTCAATTTAACATACAAAAATTACATGCCTTAAACATGCGTCCCGCGAATCGTATCGAATTCAACATTGTTACGTTTGCTACATGTGTTTCATGTCCTCTAAGTGAATTGGAATAATACATTACTTCACTTATCGTTAATTACTTCGCGGTACGCGCACCCCACGAGTGCAAGTTACGTATGCAAGTTTTTCGAACGATAACAACTACCTTTCTGTAAACTAGCGAGCTGCAGGCAATGCGTACGTCCATGCCCATCTGTTGTGCCTTCAAGTTGCAATGATGCATCATGAAGGCGATACTGAGGGTGCAGATTATGAGGAAGCCAGCGTAAATCAGCGCTTCATCCTTCGTCGGCTTGTCCTTCCCCTTGTCCAGGTCGAAAAAATTAACGATCCAGCCTTGGAGAATCGGCTGTACTGTGCGAAGCACTACAATGTGGATGAAAACAAAGCAGCCGAGGACAAGGTACATCGGCCCAAATGTTCTTAAAAGAGCTTTTGACAAACTCGGTCCGGCTTTATTCTTTAGCTTCTTCTGACCGTCGCTGCCAATCGTATACTCTAAGTCTTTCAGTTTCCTCAACTCGCGCTTCCATTCCCTATGGAAGGGATGACAATTGAATACAGTGATATTGCATCTTCCTAATTTTTTCTTTCATTATTTTGAGACTTGGTCTCCTTACACGTAGTTATCATTTTATATTTGATAGAATTGCTTCTCAAGCCCAGATATTTAATTGTACTTTTGAAAATTCGGTTGGGTTTATTAATAGAAAAGATAATTCGCAATTAACTTTCCATAAAATCATAATTTCCTTTACTTTTCATATCGTAAAGCTGATCAATTTGCTATCTGAGAGACTAAATTATGAAAGCGCATTTTTTAAATGATTTGCGCAATATTACAAAAAAGTAAGTGAACTTGTAGCGTCAATTTGAATTGCATTGTAAAATAGAATTAGAAAGAATATGATAAAAATGTTAAAAAGCTTACTTTTCTAACGCATTAGTCAGTTTTTCGGACTCATCTATCTTCAAAGGCCTATAAAGATCCGACTGTTCCAAGTCCTTGTGCGCCCCCTTCCAAAACAGCGGAATCATCCACCTTTTCACGATAAATAACTTTCATCAGCACGAACAATTGGAGAATTTTCATACAATTATCTCACAAACACTATGCAACAAGTAACTAATTACATATTCATAAATTACAACAAAATCATTTTAAACTTAATGCACAATCCTCCGACGAGAATTATATCGTTTGAATATAAGACAAAGTCCGATCGACAAGGGACGAACCAAAAAAATAAGACGCTCAACGGATTCGCTCTATCCCGCGGGTTTTCCTTATAAACATTTGTATTTCGCGTATCCATATTTCCTCGACACTGTTTCTTCTTCGCCGATAATCGCGTAGTTCCAAACTGATACTGATTCCTTGATGCGAGGCACTAATCAAACGTCGTCATCGGTGTTCATTCAACGGTCACCCCTCTGTTTCCTTTCACGACATGTTCGTCTGGCAAAAGCTCTTCTGCCACTAAAGCATTACACCGCGTAATTGCCATTTTTCATTCCTCCTTTAGTGATAGCCAGTGCACGATAAACTACCGCGATGACTGTCACTTACCTCGTTCTGACGTATTCCGCATTTGCCCCTAATCGTCGACGCTATTTTTCATTCAAACTTATTGTTAACGAACTTGCGCACTCAGTCGGATGGCATTGCGCGACCACCTGAAACAACATCTTACTTTCTTCGCCGAAAATGCACAACATTCAAGTGCAAACAGAGACAGTGACACTCTTAACGACTCACCTGACAAATATGCATTAAGATGGCATTTACGGGGGATCTTCGGGTGTGACATTTTCTCGTCAACACACGTATAGAACTTCTTGTTTGCTCTACGGCATGATAATTAGGTCATTTACATATCGCAAGTAGCCATAGAGTTTAAAGGACTTCGCCCACTAGGAAGCATCTTTACGGTTGAGAATGCATATACTCATCGACGTCATATTTTTCAACACTTTTTATTTCATAAAAAGATTTATGGCATTACATTCTTACTTTCGATTTTCGCTCTGTATTGATTTTTATGGAATGATGGATTGCGTACTTTGTACAATTCATTATTTCATTAGCTCCTTCTAGGTCAACACTATCTAGATTGCAACTAAGTTAAGCACACTTTTTATCTTATTGTTGTCTTTATTATTTTAACGCATAAGTACGCTCACCCTATTGTGTACACATTCGTAATATACGTTATAATGGTTCTTAATTACCATAGATCTCCTTTTTTCATTCATTCATAAAGTGCATTCAACATTGACATGCAATATACTAGTACTTTCATCAGTGAGTATGCCTGTGTAGCACATATTTTGTAAGTTTTAGATTGCCTAGCCGTTTGATCTGGAACAATCTATTGGCCCACAGCAATACTTAAGTCGTGCAAACACTTGCCTCTTTTATGTAAACGTTATTTAAGTATCTGAATAGTTTCCCATTGCGGTTCAACACAACGTTTCAGTTTATATACAAACATACACGTACGTACATTTTCACGATGACACATGCAACAGATCACTGATACTTTCTTTTCAACACATCTCTCGATACAATTGCTTTGTATAAAATATCTATAATTACACAATTAATCATACTCGGTATAATATACAAATATATAAATTTCATAATATTTATGAAACGATTTGTACACGTAAAGGCTCGAGTACAATACATTACTACTCGCTAGTTACCGTTCCTGTAATATGCTATTGTACACATGCTTCCTATATCTTAAAAGCTATACATACGCCAAAAAGTATCACAATCCTGTTTTGCGTTTTATGGACTTTCGACGATAAATGAGAAGTAGAAAAATATAAGTACGACCAACTCGAAGTACCGTTGCAAGTCTGACGGATATAGATATCGATGGAATATATGCGTTGAAGCCGTAACGGTAATAGTGACAATAAATCTTAACATATATGAATGCGATATAAAAATATGATTGTTTTGTCTGTTACTTTACCGTCACTTGGCATAATACTTCATTACACATTTTAATCTATACAAGACGCGCTCTACATTGTGTACAGAATCGATTTACTGCAGATCGACTCCCACGAACGGCGCCGCAGATGTAAATTTGAAAAACCTAACGTGGGGCAATATATATGTTGGAAGATTTACTAATTTAGGAATAGCGCAGTATCAGAATGGACGGTTATCGGTCCCCGTATTTCGCCATGTATGCGTTCTTTGCCACTTTCACAAGTTGATCGTGCATAGCTCGTCCAGTCTCCTTCACCAGTGACGTAAAATGGCTATAATCATTTTGCAGCAATATGTGCGGATGATCGAACTCCTGTAATGTAAACCAGAAAACATGTTTTAACCTTGCTCCTACTTCGGGCTCTGTGTTTGTTATGATCGTAATACATGAGTGCAAGGTCAATCGAAGTCCGGAAACGTACCGCCATCCGACCTTTATCCATGACCAACACTTTGTCGCTATCCATAATGGTATTCAATCGATGAGCGACTGTAAGTACTGTACACGTAGCGAACTTTATTCTGATTGTACGCTGTATTAAAGCGTCTGTGTGTGGATCGACATTAGCAGTCGCTTCGTCGAGCATCAAGATGCGATTGTTTCTTAGAATAGCTCGAGCTAAGCACACCAGTTGTCGTTGCCCGACACTGTAATTACTACCTCTGTCCAGTACACGACTTTCCAAACCGTTTCCGGCAGTAGAGACAGCGTCTTTTAACTCGACCTACAGGACATAGTCGTAAGGCGATTAGTGATTATAAAATGATACCCCTTTTGTGAAAATACCTCAAATACAATAAAACACTGACTTCTTCTAATGCTTCCCACAAAGCTTTGTCTGAGAACTCATTGAACGGATCCAGATTTCTTCTTAGTGTACCGGAAAACAGAACAGGATCCTGCGGTATGATGGATATTTTTCGGCGTAAGTCTTCCAGGTATATCGAACCTGTGTCAATGCCGTCAATTTCTATGCTTCCCTCAACCTTCGCTAATCGGAACAACGCTGCTATCAAGGATGACTTTCCGGCCCCGGTTCGTCCAACGATGCCAACCTATGAATAGTGTAAAATTTGCTGTTTGTATGAGCAACACTTTAACGGTCCCATTGAACAACATACCTTTTCGCATGGATAAATAACGAGATTCAGTCCTTTCAACACTGGGGGATCCTCTTCCGCGTATCTCATGTAAACATTCTTGAATTTAATGCACCCTTCGCTTGGCCAGTCCTTAGGAACGTTTTGCGCTGTGATTGCGAGAACTTGCTTCTGACTCTTCTTGAAGTAAACTCCTCTCTCGCGTAGATTCGTCTCAGGCGGAAGTTGTATATATTCAAGCACGCGCTCGACTGCCATCATTTGATTTGCGACCTCAGCACTTTGCCGCATGCCCCACTGAATCATTCCAGTCATAGCCATTACTTGCGTTATAGCTAAGCCCACCTCACCACCGGAAAAAGCTGTAATTTCATAGTGTAGTTCGCTGTTCGACGATGCGATAAAGACAGTAATGACACGTCGGTCCTAACGACCGAAGTTACAATAAGCATTATACGTACTGTCGCTTATCAAGAGGAAACTGAACGTGACAAGAGACGTGAATATGAAGCAGAATATGTCTAAAGAGAATCCGAATGCTGTACTCGTCACGATGTACATGTAAACGGTTGAAGTGTGTACATCTTGAAGTTTGTCGAACTCATACTTCAATATATCCTGAGCGCAGTAAGCCCTAATTGTCGTCAGACCGTTTAAGGTGGCGTTTAAATGTGTAAAGACCGGGGATCGAGCTGCGTACAGAAAGGCAGATTAGTCACTTCAACTAGAATTAGCGTCACACGTATTCTCACAATGGCGTCGCCATAAACTTTTTGGCTAATTGCCCAAAGTGTAAGCGAAATATGTAATGGAGAACTTACTCATTCCTTCAAGACGTTTTATGTTTTTGCTGGTCTTTAGGTAAACCTTTCGAATCCAATAGAAGATCGTTCCCAAAAATATGATTGGTATCAAAAACATTGGGTTTACGATACAAGACACAGTCAATGAACCGAACATCATCATTGTTATTTGTCCTGCGTCAAGAATTGCCTTCGGCAATAATTCATCAATGGCTCCCATGTCCTTCGAGAATCTGTTAAGAATACGTCCACTGGGATTCGTATCGAAGAAACGCATTCCTGTTCTAATTAACGCACTGAACACCATGTCGTGCAGACGCTGACTGCAAAGCATGCACGTCTTGTAGAATATCGACGATCTTGTGATGCCAACTACAAAAATGCCCACGACAAGCCCTGTATAAATGTATATGTAAGTCATCACTGGCAGTAAAGTGGAATCGTCCACACCCGTCGCTTCCTCAGTAACGTTACTCTCAACCATGTCCATTGTTTCGTTAAGAGTCGATTGTTTCAGTAAGTAGTGGCGTGTTTCTTCGGCAGTGACTCTGCAAATGTTGAAAAAGACGATAATCGATTGTACATACGATTAACACTTTGACTGCCACGGTGGTCACCGGTGACCGGCGCAAATGATTTTTCTAAAAATGCAGAAAATTCGGAATGAAGCCCATTTGCAATCTTATAAAAGCAATTGATATTGGAACGGTGCTTCGATACTTTGGCTTCTAACAACTCTGCGTTATCCTTATTTTGCACGATTTAATCATATTCTGTAGTATTTCATTGCATCGCGGTTCTAACATAGCAAAATACGCTTGGCAGTCAACATGTTAAACAAAAGCCACCCAAAAATATTGATTGACTTACAAGATAGGAACAAAATAATCGTTCATACTGGCAATACACTGCGTTATAACTAATAATAAGAGTACAGCAAAGGCTAGGCACAAGTTGGCACCAGTTTGGAAGTACTTTATGAACACAGGTCCTTTTACAATGCCGCGCGACGTTCCCTCGAGACCACTATTCAATTTTTCGGGATCGTCATCCTCTTCTTCGTCATCCGTCCCTCCACTACTAGCTTCAGGCGTTCGACTCTATTAAGACTTTTTATTAGACTTGGTAATTTGAGGTACTTAGCTTACTTTAAAATCGATTCGACGTTTACCCTGGTGCTGGAAGAAGAAAATTGTCTTCTCATCCCGCTCTTTTCCAAAGACGAATCCTCGCTGGTCTCATTTTCAGCGGCCAAAAGTTCGCCGTACTCCGGACGATAATCCAACAGATCCTGGTAGTGTGTGAATAGTTTCATTTTACCCTGTTCTAGCAGTATGATCGCGTCGGCTTCCTTTATGTATTGCAATTGATGCGTAGCCAAAATTCTCGTCTTACCGGCCAAGTACCGCTGTATACATTCTTCAAACAAATGCTTACTGACATGTGCATCAACCTGTGTGTAAAAACATTTATTCAAAGCATTTTCAACTTCAGAAAGTGTTGTATCATTTACATTGATTTCTTTCGATAGGTCAGTGGCAAACAGATAATTATAATCTAGGCAAATTATGTTATCTAACAGGTCAACTTACGGCACTCAATGGATCATCCAGTAAGTAAATATCCGCCTGCCGGTAAAGTGCTCTGGCCAAATTGATTCTAGCTTTTTGACCACCAGACAACGAACTTCCTCTATCACCGACAAGAGTGTGGTCACCCTGCGGGAACTGTTTGAAGTCCCTAAGGAGAGCGCAAGCCTTAACCACTCGTTGATATCGTTGACGTTCGTAGTTTTGACCGAACAATATGTTCTGCCGAACACTACCACCGAACACCCAACCCTCTTGACCTGCGTAACTAAGGCCTCCGTTTACCCTGATTTCACCCTCTTCAATAGCTATTTCGCCGAGAATGGCCGAGAGGAACGAACTCTTTCCAGCACCGACCATGCCAATAACTGCGTACAATTTTCCTCTTTCCATCTCAAGATTTATATTCGCTAGGGTGTATTCAGCTTGATCGGGTTCCCACTTCGCGCAAACATTAATCAGTCTAACTGCATTTAGCTCATCGGGTCCCATTGAAGCTCTTTTCTTATCTGCAACGTGGTCGGTTTATAAATAGCATTACATAATATGCGGAAGTTTTCAATATCGCAATATGGTGCAGTGTTATGTTGTACGTGATATATTCTACGAGTATTATTATGTCGAGTAACGTACTAGCTACACAGTTTGCAGTGTTTTTGAGTAAATCGCTTGCTACAATAAGCAATCCATTCTGCTTCTTCCTTTCCGTTCCGCTATCAGTATTATCCTCGTTCTCAACATCGTCATCGATGTACGGAATGTCTTGCCTCGAAGTCTTTTTCGAAGCCTGCCTCGAATCTGCATTGAGACTTCCATTTCGGCTGCCGGACAGTTTGTCCAATAGCCTAACGTTGCTGCCTTGAAATTCGTCGTACATCAGGAAGTACTGAAGTCTCCTCACGGCGACCAAACATTCCGCGATTTCAGCAAAGCCACGCACGAACATTCCTGACATCGTATGAGCGAGAATGTTGAAGTACGACGAGAAAACGAACACTTTGTCCGCCGACAATTCGTTACCGAGCAGTAGCATCGAAACGAGCGTGCAATAGAGTGCCATTCTTGTGGTGAATAAATTAAACGTCATATACACGCCTCTTATGTATGAGCTCTTTGTAACGACGCGCAATTCTAGTTTTCGGGCAAGCTCTACTAGCGCACAGAATGGTTTCTCCCAAGCATACATCTTTATCACTTGTACTCCCGATATGATCTCGTCCATGAGACGCACTCGTTCGTCAGTCTTGATGGCCGTTTGCAATCTGAATTTTGACGACAGTTTGCTGGTATACGCTGAAACATTAAAATCAAAGGCTAAGTATGTCACAGGCTCTGTGTTCAGCGGCAAACAATTTGTCTAGTTAATCGAAATGATTCACTGTGGTCGCTCCCATTGAACTTTAATCGCTTTGGCACAAATATCGGACTCATTTATCTTAGGAACGATAGTTGCAACGTGTTCGTAAGGCACCTGGCAATTCTTATACATTGGCATACTGCGAAAATGTATTGGAATGTGCAGTTTAGCGTGGATCAAACGCAGTTGCCAGAATGCTATCAGTCCGATTGGATCGACGACGACGATGTGTCAATAGGCAAAATGATAATGTGATTCACCCTTTAGCTACGGCGCAACTAGCTTAGGAGCTATTACACTGTGTGTATAGCTTTGTCATAGAAATAATATTATAGTTATTATATATATACACATAGTGTGTAAATAATATTAGTATCATGGTAGGTGTTCCGATGATTTTAACTATGCATTTGGCCGTATCCTCGTTAATAACTTATAGTAGCAAATAAGTTATATTTCTCTTAATGTTCATATAAAAACTAAGGAACAACGTATATAAAAACGTAATATAAAAACTGCGAGGCAAATAAGGAAGCGACTACAATGACTTTCAGCTAAAACATCTAGTTAAGCAAGGACCCATTACAGTGGCGTTTTGTATCAAACAATGACCCAGCGGGAGACTAATATCATGACGCCCATTGAAGGATTAAGTACGACGCGATAGTCATATAATAATGCACATAACTCAATGGAATTAGAACATAGAATGATTTAAAAAGCAAACTTGTAATTTAAAATGACTGTCACATCGTATTACCTCATCGGTCTTCCGCTCCGCACGCACTCAATAACGGTTTATCGACTACCACTAATTTACAGTTTCTCTCATCCTTTTTTTCTGTCCAACATACTTACATTGTATAGGCACGACGACAAAAACGGCGGCGATGCCGATGAGACCGGCGTAACCCGCTTCCGTGTAGAGGAAATACGCTATAATCAGCATCGAGAGCGGCGCGGACCACATGTGGTGTATAAAGATGGAAACAAGATCAAATCTATTGACGTCGTTAGCTACTAAATTGACCACTTTTCCGGGTGCCGTCTCGCCCAATGCCGTCTTGCTTAATCGAAGCGCCTGTTTTAACGAAATTACAATTACTTCATTAGAATCCAGAAATAGGGAATCTCCATTCACGGAATTATAGTTACAACGAGGGATAATTGCTACGTTGTAGTTACATAAGGTTGTTTTCAAAGAAAACGTTTACGATAGTCTTCAATGGCAACCCTTAATACGCTGACTGCCAACCGTACTTTGTTAAATTAGAACTGCAGAGTATGATTAAACCGTGCAAAATAAAAGTAACGCAGAGTTGTTGGACGCCAAGGTATTGAAGCACTGTTCCAATATCAAATGCGTTTGCAACATTGCAAATTGTTTGCATTTTTACATTTGCGTATTTTGAAATTTAGCTATGTTAGAATGCGATGAAATACTAAATATGTTTAAACCGTGCAAAATAAATGTAACACAGACTTGTTAGAAGTCAAAGTATTGAAGCACTGTTCCAATATCAAATACTTTTGCAACATTGCAAATAGGCTTCATTGCCAATTTTTTGCATTTTTAATAAAATCTTTTGCGTATTTTGCTCAAGCATATTTTGCTATGTTGAAACCGCAATGCGATGAAATACTGCAGAATATAATTAAATCGTGCAAAATAAAAGTAACACAGAGTTGTTGGAAGCCAAAGTACTGAAGCACTGTTCCAATATCAAATGCGTTTGCAACATTGCAAATTGTTTGCATTTTTAGTAAAACATTTGCGTATTTTGCTCAAGCGTATTTAGCTATGTTAGAACCGCAATGCGATGAAATACTGCAGAATATGTTTAAACCGTGCAAAATAAATGTAACACAGACTTGTTAGAAGTCAAAGTATTGAAGCACTGTTCCAATATCAAATACTTTTACAACATTGCAAATAGGTTTCATTGCGAATTTTTTGCATTTTTAATAAAATCTTTTGCGTATTTTGCTGTGTTATAACTGCAATGCGATGAAATACTGCAGAATATAATTAAATCGTGCAAAATAAAAGTAACGCAGAGTTGTTGGAAGCCAAAGTACTGAAGTACTATTCCAATATCAAATGGTTTTGTCAAGATTGAAAATAGGCTTCATTGCCAATTTTTGCATTTCTAGTAAAATCTTTTGCGTATTTTGCTCAAACGTATTTTGCTATGTTAGAACCGCAATTCGATGAAATACTGCAGAGTATGATTAAACCGTGCAAAATAAAAGTAACGCAGATTTGTTGGAAGCCAAAGTATTGAAGCACTGTTCCAATATCAAATGCAGAATTTTACAAAATTGCAAATAGGCTTCATTGGCAGCTTACATAGCAGTGGTAGTCAACGTGTTAAAATCGTTCGAGTAAGAATACTCCGTACCTTCCTATAAACAACGGAGCAGGCGGCGACACGAACTTTCGCACCCACATGAAAGGCCCCAAAAATCGCCTGATTAATCGTAATCACATTGATGGCAGTGGCTATCGAGATACCAGCAGCGTACATCAAAGCCATTTCGTAGGTTCCTTCCCGTTCTTTCTTGAAGTAACGTAACAATCCACCTAGTAATATTGGCGTGCCTAGCCTGCGAAACGGAACAGAAATGAGAAAAAATGTCTTTTGTTTGCGGTAAAATTACTTGTTCTCTGATCCGATCTGTATCAATTGGGTACAATGAAATAGCACCGACGATCACGCGATCGCCGTTCGTTTCTAAACAGTTTCAATTAAGATGACTCTTTACGATCTAATCGCATAAAACTGGCGAGGTATCGTAAAACGTGGATCTTCTATTTGCTCGACGCTAAATGGCAGTGGAAAAGTGATTCCGCGTACCTTATCACGAATTCGTTCAGTATTTGCATCAGACCGAGCAAGAAATACTCCCACAGGAAAGTACGGAAAATTGTCCTCAGCAAACTCGGCCGCCGCTTCGCCTTTTTCGCATTTTCCAATTCGATGTTCCATCGTCTGAAAAACAGAGATCGTTCAAACACACTATTATCTCGGCAATTTCCCAAAACAGGTGCCCACCAAATAAAACTGAGACTTTCCACGTTAAAGTATATTTCCATACTTTACATATGTACGCAAGTAATATTATTCCTTAATAATTAAATCTATTACTAACGTTTCAAGCCGGTCTCCTAGTACGGTTGATCTGTCCACTTTCAATGGATCAAAGAGATCCTCCGTTCCCAATATTTTTCTGTACCCTGTCTTGAAGAGGCTTATCGTCCATCTATTTGAACAAGAAGAACGTGTTACACGGGATTTCATTAGAGCGCACGCAAGTCATGATTGTACCTAATTAAGCTTCGGCACCTAATTAACCGCTAACAACCGCTAATCGTGCAGTAAACGGAAAATTGGATAATTGAACGAAACGATATAACACAGTGTAACGAACTGCAATTCACGTTGATTATATTAAAATATACGATACCAGCATTCACTTTTCAACCCACTTATGTCGCGACCGCGCGAGCGTATAATGGAATACTTATTGCCCATCGTGTGACCCCAAATCATTATTGTCTCACTTGAAGCAACATCGTACGCAAAAACTCGTCACCGTTAATGCCATACAAAAATAACATCGACCGAAAATTATTGATAAGGTTAATAAAGAGCGGTTACGCTGCAGAGTTGATCAGTTACTGCGGATTTTTTATTCCGTTTATCGGAAGCCAGCGTGAACTGAAAATGTAATTGAACGTCGAGTGCGTGTACTTTGCGAAGAAAATTTCCCTTATCTTGCCGTGATTATCGCTAATTACAGGGAAGCATTTACACTTGTCATTCTATTTGACATGAAACTTAACGTACGATAACGAGTGTTCATAAAAAGATACTATACACCCTTTGTTATTTTAATGAGTGCTCCATTATCCACTTATCGTTACATTCTCACTGTTTTTGACTAAGTACTTGCTTTCCAAAAAACACGTGTGTGACGAAAACAATGTAATCCATTACCGGCCGAATTCGCTATCCCCCCAAGATGAACAAAATTAATTATCTGTGTAACTCACGACCAAAACAGCACCGACACGATGTTTGCCTTCTCTCGCGGATTTGGCTTCGACTTCGTTTTGCTCGAATCCATGTCTCCTGTTGCTTTGCGTCATTAATTTCGGCAGAGTGTGCAATCACAGATCTTCGGAACGCCGGACCACCACAACAAAAAAAAGCTTCACTTGTTTTCCTTAAAAAAATGATATCACTCCCGGTACAGAGACTCTCATTTGACCGGCTTCGCACAATTGACAAAGAATCAGGTAAGGTGAACTGTACACGTTGAACACTTTGTCACTCCCCCACTTCGGCTGATTATGCACTCACACGTCTTATCTCCTGGAGCATCACCGCCGTACACATAACAATAACGATACTCTTCAAAACTACCTGCACGAGCGAGTACTTAAGATTAGTCGCGGCATCGAAGTTCCACTGATCGATAAGTGAGAGACTTCGTGGCACATCACAGAATCCCGCGATTCTTACTCCGCCAAGGCTCGTCTCTTCTGATTCTGGCGTCGGGTGTAATGAGACACGTTGACCAAACCCTTTTCGCCTCGATATCTCCTTTCTCCTCTCTTGAACTTGACGCCTCGACTATTTTGGAGATCGATCAAACTCGTCGATGCCTGCCAACCACCATCGGGCTAGTGTTTCTCTCAGCAGACTACCTGTATTTAAAACAAAGGCCGATTGTCGCCTCACGCTAACAGAACTCAACACCTCGTCAACTCTTATCGCGCGCCCGCTTAATATTTTGTTTGCTGCTGTGTCACTTTTCAAACAGATCTCGGAAGGTCGTGCGTAAGACATATATGATAGGCCCCATTAACGGGTGCATGATATATATCAATCAACGAGGCGCCGCATTGATTTAGACCAGTTCGGTGACAGTCTGTGTTTGGGTTACTTCCTCATTAAACTATTTCGGGGGTGGAAATGGCTTAAAGAAGTTCGGTAATGGGGTGACATCGGGTTACTTGCTCATTAAACTATTTCGGGGGTCGCAGTGACTTAACCCTTCTTTGCATGATGGTGGAAATTTCCATCATAACATTGAATGCCCAAAAATTATATAAAAGAACAAGTTCACTTTGATCTAACTTTGTATGATGATGGAAATTCCCATCATATTGTTTTTTGCTAAATTTATACTATAAATATATACTGAGATTTTTTAACCATTTTTCCTTTAACACATTGCGGACGGGCCACGAGATTTCTCGTTTTAACGTTTATCGGTACGTTGCTAAAGTAATGAAGCCTTGCAGCAATTTTTGATAGTATAATTGTGAAGTAAATAAATGTTGAAATGTTGAAAAAGTGCGAACATAGCAGTCAGTATTAAAAAAAACCTTGTATGTATTTTATTCAACTTTTTAGGACGCTGAAAAATGTGCGAGGTCTGGATGAGCAAGAACGCCGTCCGCAATGTGTTAATTTTGAACATGAATTATATCACCTTGATTTATTTCACCAGTAAAGAAAAAATCATGCAAAGAAGGGTTGTAAAAGTTCGGTAACGGGGTGACATCAGGTTACTTGCTCAGTAAACTATTTCAGATATGGTAATATAGCTCGCAGGATGTTCGATAACATTGAATGCCCAAAAATTATATAAAAGAACAAGTTCACTTTGATCTAAAAATGTCTTGATGATGGAAATTCCCATCATATTGTTTTTTGTAAATTTATACTATAAATATATACTGATTTTTTAACCATTTTTCCTTTAACATTGCAGACGGGTCACGAGATTTCTCGTTTTAACGTTTATCGTTACATCAAAGAATCAATAGACAACTTTCTAGTATAATTGTGAAATAAATAAATGTTGAAATGTTGAAAAAGTGCGAACTATCGCGATTTTTCTTGATACGTTAGGGCGAGAGAGATTGATGAGCAAGAACGCCGTCCGATCATTATTTGAACATGATCTCTCTGCGCGTTTTTTCACCAGTAAAGAAAAAATCATCCACAAGATTTCATTTGCCAACGGGGTGACATTGCCTTCTGCTATTTTATCGCGTGCGATGATGGCCATCATAACATTGAATGCCCAAATACGAACAAGTCTCTTTGTTCTGTTGATGGAATCCTCTTTTGCAAATAGTACATAAATATATACAGGATTTTTTAAATTTTTCCTTTAACACACATCATGAAATTTTGATTTGGAGGCCAGAGATAAAGGAAAACTGCTGACACTTTTAGCGAAGAAGATAGTGAAAACGGGCGAAGGCGAATTCATTGTCCACGCGCAAGTCTCTGTTTCTTTCAATGTCGCGTCTGACAGAAAATGCCTGGCAATGACGTAACAAAGGCCTCACCGATCGTATATAGCGCTAATCGCCGCAAACCAATAAGCGAGAACATTGAGTTCAATTGACCATAATTTAAATACCATCCGCCTTCAGATTACGGGCGAACACGTGCCGGACGAACAAGAAAATGAAGATCTTAAGCCGGGACCACTTACAATCCAACGATTCTTCTGAAAAATACATAAATGTGCCCATAATTATGAAAGTGGTCTAAGTCATATATTTCTTGTTTCGAGATATTTAATGAATTGCATTTGAATAAATTAAAAATATTTTTACATTATGCGACATTTTAATTTATAATTTTATTAGTCTTAATTAATGGAAATTTACTATGTATATGAAATTTTGTGTGAATTTTATTCGATAATATTATTTTTAAAGATTGAATTGACTTAGACCATTTTCGAAATTAACTGAATGTCCTATAAATGACGTTACATTAGACTTTCTTTAAAATGAACAGTACACTTGAAGATATCGCGAGCAATAAAGAACTTTGAGTTTTATTTGAAACAATAATTTGATTGAAATAATCTCGTGAACATTTATTACATTTATTAATTATTTTTAAACAGTAATCCATTTTTATCATTATTTCCACGCGCAGTCTTTAAGATTCTTAAAAAATGTTCCTGAAAAACTGGAGGGATCAACAGTAGTAAACTCATAATATCTTTATGTTTTTCTTCCGATACTGGTCTAATGGTGGTGTATAATGGAAGTAATTTAATATTTCCGTATATTTTTGGTCTTCCTTTTTTAGGTGAAAGATCCAAAACGTGAAATTTAGAATCATCTAAAGATGTTTTATAGAACATTTTATAAAATGGTTCATTTTTCAAGAATCTCATCCATTGAATTTGTAGCCAAGAGACAGATTCACCCGCGGTATTTTTTACTCTTCTTGTTATTGATTCTTCTAGTAATGAAGTTGTCGTTATTATTAAATAGGCAGGGACTGATTTGATTGTCATTTATTTTATTATGTAGTTCAGAAACGCGTCAAAGAAGGCCACGTGCCATTTTCAAGTTGTTTATATAATTTATTTAAATTTTTGACTTAGACCACTTTCATAATTAAAACTAAATGAATTTCATATAATGTTGAAATTACAACCACTATCTAATGGTTCATTTTTGACAATTTCGTAAAAATTACATTGAATAAATTTAGTTAAAAATAATGTGGTATGAAATAACTGATAAACTCATTTTTTTTTAATTTTGACTTAGACCACTTTCATAATTATGGGCACAAATATCTTCATTTTATTTAACCACTTGACATACAATGACGTCTCGGAAACGTCATTTATTTCATGTGCCATTGTAGACTTTGATGTCTACGAGACGTCAAAAACTATCTTCGGCGAAGACTGGGAAGTATACTATTATATTGGGTTGGAGGGAAAGTTCTGTCGTATTTTAAAGAAACTATTGAATTAATTTGTAAAAATATGTGTTTAATATTAATCATAATACACTTAATGTGTTGTATGATGAATGCCAAACTCTTCTGCAATTTGTCGACTTGTTAAATGTGGATTATTTTCCAACACGGATCGTAAAACATCATTATCGATCTTGGATCGTCGTCGAGATCGATGACTTTCTTGGAGGCTCAGATCCCCGGAACGACATTTGCTAAACCATCTTTGACAAGTACGAACATTTACAATATCTTTTCCAAATACCGCACATAAATTTTTACATGCAACCGATGCGTTGCTTCCTTTTTGGAATTCATACAAAATGCAGTGTCGTAAATGCACTTTATCTACTGACAGGTTTTTCACTTTAAATATCACAAGTAAATTATGAACGAAAAAAAAGGACTCCTTTTATATTATACAGCAGCTATAAAAAACAAAACAAAAATCCGAATGACTCACTAGCCAGATGTTTTTTTTATTTACAAGAAAAATTACCTGCCTATTAAACATACGACAGAACTTTCCCTCCAACCCAATATTATCTGTTTCGGTCGTGCATTGATGCTGTTTTGTTTAAACTGTTGAATATGCTTCCCCTTTCTCAACAGGACCTTATTGAATGTTATATAGCAATGTAAATTTGAGAATAAAACGCCCTGTTTCTGAACTTGTACACGAGTGTTCACAATTTAGCCAAATTAAATCGTATCCTACACGTCGTCGATTCGCATTTTATTTGTATGTCAAGGGGTTAATTTTGATTAAAAACGTTTGCTGTAACCATCGTACGCAAAATTTACCGGCCGAATTACACAATGATTAGCTAACCGACGAACGAATTCACGTTGCCAGCGTTATCTACACCCACCACGGGTTTTACGGTGAACTATAATCTTTTCAAATCAGTGATCGTATTTTTCGAGTGTACAGGTGCTCACGTGTGCGGGAGAAAAATTATGAAAGCGGTAAGCCGACATGCGGCGTGTCACGTGAGACATAAACAGTAACAGGTACGACTTATCGCACGAATCGTAATCTTAATTCGGATTCAGCGTTTAATCCGCTCAATCTGCAATCCAATCGGACGGCGAATGACGAACACATTCGACATCGAGTGCGAGTCCTTAAAGCGGTTGTCCGCCCAGGCGAAGATATCTCTAATTGCAAGTGCTCTACATGGATCATTAAATTTAATCGGTCAGAGATATCTTTCGAGTGGCAAACTCGAACTTGTCTTCGCGGTCAAGATCGGCATTATCATGCTTAATGGCACGGTTTGCGTTCAATAGTCTTGAAATGCATCTCGAGGATTCGAAAGCAATCCCAATTACATCATTACAGCAACGTATCGCTGTTTGTTTGACGCAGAATAAAACATTGAGCGGGCGTCATTCTGCAACGCAGATTTGATAAGGTCATTGCGCTAGATATAAAGATCCGGTAGGGGACTAATCATTTTAGCCTCCCTCTGCGTTCTTAATTTTACGTCATTGGCTTTCTCGATTGCCAGATCAATATTTTATGATAGGGCGATGACACCAAATATTGCCCCGACGAAGACGGTTATTATCGCGGGGGAATTAAAGAACTGCGTCATATAGTAATCTGATATATACATAATGTATATTTTTTACCACTGTTCATTACCGTTGTATATCATTGCATTATATGGTATTTTTCTACTTTTTATGTGTATGTGGTGCTTAATTAACACAAATTTTGTTCGTGTAAAGAACATATGAAATTGACAGTGACGTCATTCAAAGAAACTCTCTGTCAATATTACTAACTGTAATTATTTTGCGCATACCTCCGCAATAACTTAACTTGAGTGATCAGCACAAAAATGAGAAAACCTGTTTGAACCATGTGTTGTATTGTTCATTTTTATATTTCTGCCTATGTTTCTTTCCTAGAAAAGTAAACAGATTGACACGAGTAAAATAGCTGTACATAATAGCAGCAGCTGAAGATTATAAAATGGAATCTACAAGATCGAGAACGCCGCAATTGAACATTGGATAATGGAACCCACAATTTAGTGACTACTTTATTTTGAATGATCAGTAATAAGATTAGAGCAGGAAGTTTCAAATGAACGTTTCCCTCGATCGTGCATATTTGGATTGATTCAACGACAATCCGGTGGACTCGCGATCGTGTGTTTTCACTCCGGCGCAACTTGTTCAAATAGAAAGGGAGGCACGAGGCGTTCGAAAAAATGACGCGCGTGAGATAAAACGAAGCGTTTATAGAATTTTATTGATAATACGGGAGCGCGGCGAATGTCTGGTGACAGTTTTAGAAAAACAGAAGTGCAATCGTTCTCTCGGCTGTTCATGCATTGATTCTCTCTTCGTCTTCGACCGCCGCATAAATTGTAACGAATCACCAAGCGCTTGACCATTATCGGAATATCTTGACATTTAACATCCGCAATCGTCTCTCATCTTAACATTCCTTTACGGTATTTTTCACACTTCCATTTAAATATCTGTATATCGCGACGGCTGCATTTACATTGAATACATTCTCAGTCCCTTAAAAATGTAATCAATATCTTGACATTTAACATCCGCAATCGTCTCTCATCTTAACATTCCTTTGCGGTATTTTTCACACTTCCATTTAAATACCTGTATATCGCGACGGCTGCATTTACATTGAATACATTCTCAGTCCCTTAAAAATTTAATCAATATCTTGACATTTAAGATCCGCAATCGTCTCTCATCTTAACATTCTCCTACGGTATTTTTCACACTTCCGTTTAAATATTTGTATATCATTTACATTGAATACATTCTCAGTCCCTTAAAAATTTAATCAATATCTTGACATTTAACATCCGCAATCGTCTCTCATCTTAACATTCCTTTACGGTATTTTTCACACTTCCATTTAAATATATGTATATCGCGACGGCTGCATTTACATTGAATACATTCTTCCCTTAAAAATTTAAATATCTTGACATTTAACATTATCTTATCGCGACGGCTGCATTTACATTGAATACATTCTCAGTCCCTTAAAAATTTAATCAATATCTTGACATTTAACATCCGCAATCGTCTCTCATCTTAACATTCTCCTACGGTATTTTTCACACTTCCGTTTAAATATTTGTATATCGCGACGGCTGCATTTACATTGAATACATTCTCAGTCCCTTAAAAATTTAATCAATATCTTGACATTTAACATCCGCAATCGTCTCTCATCTTAACATTCTCCTACGGTATTTTTCACACTTCCATTTAAATATCTGTATATCGCGACGGCTGCATTTACATTGAATACATTCTCGGTCCCTTAAAAATTCAATCAATATCTTGACATTTAACATCCGCAATCGTCTCTCATCTTAACATTCCTTTACGGTATTTTTCACACTTCCATTTAAATATCTGTATATCGCGACGGCTGCATATACATTGAATACATTCTCAGTCCCTTAAAAATTGAATCAATATCTTGACATTTAACATCCGCAATCGTCTCTCATCTTAACATTCCTTTACGGTATTTTTCACACTTCCATTTAAATATCTGTATATAGCTACGGCTGCATTTACATTGAATACATTCTCTGTCCCTTAAAAATGTAATCAATATCTTGACATTTAACATCCGCAATCGTCTCTCATCTTAACATTCCTTTACGGTATTTTTCACACTTCCGTTTAAATATTTGTATATTGCAACGGCTGCATTTACATTGAATACATTCTCGGTCCCTTAAAAATTCAATCAATATCTTGACATTTAACATCCGCAATCGTCTCTCATCTTAACATTCTCCTACGGTATTTTTCACACTTCCGTTTAAATATTTATATATTGCAACGGCTGCATTTACATTGAATACATTCTCGGTCCCTTAAAAATGTAATCAATATCTTGACATTTAACATCCGCAATCGTCTCTCATCTTAACATTCTCCTACGGTATTTTTCACACTTCCGTTTAAATATTTGTATATCGCGACGGCTGCATATACATTGAATACATTCTCAGTCCCTTAAAAATTTAATCAATATCTTGACATTTAAGATCCGCAATCGTCTCTCATCTTAACATTCTCCTACGGTATTTTTCACACTTCCGTTTAAATATTTGTATATCGCGACGGCTGCATTTACATTGAATACATTCTCAGTCCCTTAAAAATGTAATCAATATCTTGACATTTAACATCCGCAATCGTCTCTCATCTTAACATTCTCCTACGGTATTTTTCACACTTCCATTTAAATATCTGTATATCGCAACGGCTGCATTTACATTGAATACATTCTCGGTCCCTTAAAAAATCAATCAATATCTTGACATTTAACATCCGCAATCGTCTCTCATCTTAACATTCCTTTACGGTATTTTTCACACTTCCATTTAAATATCTGTATATCGCGACGGCTGCATTTACATTGAATACATTCTCAGTCCCTTAAAAATGTAATCAATATCTTGACATTTAACATCCGCAATCGTCTCTCATCTTAACATTCCTTTACGGTATTTTTCACACTTCCATTTAAATATCTGTATATCGTGAGGGCTGCATTTACATTGGATACATTCTCGGTCGCTTCAAAATTTAATCAAACACCGTTTGCTTTCAAATACGACTCATAGAAAAGATGCATATTCACCGCCTTATCACGCTTAACGCCAGGATATCCTTCTATGCTAAAATCTCTACAACGTGCCTCGTGTTACCAGCACTGATCAGTTTTTATTGCATGTCAATTCTCGCAATTTGCCTCAACGCGCACAATTCAAGCTAGACATCGCCATCTCCTCAGTATATTTTTAGAAGCAAGTCGAGCGTATCTACGAACTTGCTCGCGTAGAATATGGGATGCGACCAAGGCAAATCTTGACTTGTCACGGAACCTGACTCAGCATTAATTCGTCACGACTTGGTTCTCTGCCTCGAACAAGGCTCCAGAAGCCATCGGACGCGTTTCTTCGAACGTTTAAGAGTCCCAACCGTCCGAACGAAGTGTCCGGATTAACGAGTCATTCCGAGTTATGAGCAGTCTTTCATCATTCCGCACGCGCGACGTTTGGTCGCCCCGTCCGCTGTACTTCTTGCGATAATATGACTCTGATAAAACGCGAGAGCTGTTTCTCTCGCGAGAAACTCGCGAGAACATAATCCCGCGGACCTACGCACTGCTACTGTTTGATTCAGGCGAAACTTTGATTCTTTCCTTACGAAAACTCCATTACTACCACTACTATAGTACTCCATTAGGTACCCAACTAGACGCGCTTCATTCCTCTGCATGATGAAACGCTCAGGCCTTGTAAGTTATCACGCATAAATGAGTCAGTACCACGGCCGTGATGAATTGCTTTGATAAGAAATTAGATAGTTTACATTTTCAAAGCGTTTGCGGGTGCGGGCGAATTCTATCTTCACGCATTGCGAAAAGCGGACCTACTGAAATGCGCAACTTAGAACCGCAGTCCCGGTGATAGACACGCTGCTTCAATTGCAATAAGACAGTTTGCCGTTTCGAAACTTCAAGAGAATCCTTTGTCCGCGCAATCTGTTTACTCATCTCTCATCATCTTTCTCGTTCGTGCGAATTCGAAGCATCGAAAAACAACAGCGGCGACGGAAGATAGTTCCCGTTCCCGGTCTCCGCGAGTCGCAATTATCAACGGGTTATGCGATCCGACGTATTACGAAAGTACTTCTGTGAGAGTTCTGCGGAGCGACCGCCAACAATATTTATCGGCACACGCGCGAATTCGCGCAAATCCTGATATTCTCGTGGTCGGCTCGACGAATTGTCGCGCGTCACGATCATTAAACGCCGGCTTCTTTCTCATTTTAAGCTGAATAACCGTGGGAGCGCTTGACCCATCATTATCTTACGTAATTTTACGTAATCTCTGGCCAAGTACGGAATGAACGGTACATTTTGTAAGCGGTCGGAACCGGAACTTCCAGCGGTAGCAGACATTGACAATCATTTAATGACGGAGCTCTATGCGTTTCGTTTTTATATATAGTTTTTTATAATGTTTTTATGGTCGCGCATGACAGCGATGATGTACATTGCTATAAACGTCGTTCAGCGAATGTTGGTAACGAAAATACCCGAGTGCTTAGGTCCGGTTATGGTCTTCGATGCGGGTACCTTAGTTCAGTTTCGGTCGGTCACTCTCTTCGGTCAAAAAACAACAGTTACTTCATCGAACCGACCGCGTTTCTTGGAAGAGAACTTACTTTCTAAAATGGTGAAAACGCCAAACGAAACGAATTGTCGATTGGCGGAGTGCGTCAAACGGTTCCGCGGAATAAATAACGCCCTGATGATACAGATAGTTTGTAGACTACACGTGTACGCGTCTTAGGCTAATCGAGAGACTTCGCAAACATTTCATAACGGGCGCTTCTCGTATCTGACGAACGTGCTGACGCGGGAAAAAAATTAGGAAAATGTAATAACGTCTTGAGGATCGTTGATAATGCGCGCAAGAATATACCCTTTAATAATGCATAGTGTAATTTGCGGAAAACGTTGCTCGCGGCAGCTGATAGTAACGACGCTTACGCGAAGGCGTTAATAAATTTACCGCTATTATCTCTCGCGGCCAGTGACTGGCACTAAATCTTCCGTTCACGTTATTATTCAGTCATTACTGATATTACCGTATATAGTTCATCCGTTTCTAACCATAGATATGTACGCAAGAAGAAAACGTTCGTCGGGAGCATCTAATAAATAAATAAATCACACCACATGAAGTGCGGAAAAATGGTGTAAAACCTACAGTACCAAATGAGATACTTTCCGAGAGTTCGGAATCGGGCACGGCAAATAATTCGCTTAACTAACCAAAATGGTTTTTTGTTTATTGCTACTTCATGTTTCGTCGTGCTAGAAATGCATTGCTTGTTCAATTGAATTAAGGATAAGACAGCGTAAGTTATACAACATTGTAGTTTCATAATCACCGATAACTCCGTTATCGTACAAAGTTACTGAATTTTTCGAAACTCGACTTACGGAACGCGCTAACTTCACGGGTAAAGTTTTAGAGCAGAATAATAAAAACTATTACTAATTCCTTCTAACAACTTTCGCCGACTTTTATTAATGGAACGATATCAACATGTACACAAATTATTTTTCTCCTCGGACATCTAATTTTCAAGTTCTGTATGTCCTACACCTACCTATTTCTACATAAAAACTATTCTATCTATCTATATAAAAACTATCTAATAAAAACTATTACTAATTCCTTCTAACAACTTTCGCCGACTTTTATTAATGGAACGATACCAACATGTATACAAATTCTTTTTCTCCTCGGACATCTAATTTTCAAGTTCTGTATGTCCTACACCTACCTATTTCTACATAAAAACTATTCTATCTATCTATAATATATAAAAACTATCTAATAAAAACTATTACTAATTTCTTCTAACAACTTTCGCCGACTTTTATTAATGGAACGATACCAACATGTACACAAATTATTTTTCTCCTCGGACATCTAATTTTCAAGTTCTGTATGTACAACTACCTATTTCTACATAAAAACTATTCTATTTATCTATATAAAAACTATCTAATAAAAACTATTACTATTTCCTTCCAACAACTTTCGCCAATTTTCATTAATGGAACGATACCAACATGTATACATATAATTTTTCTCCTCGGGCATCTAATTTTCAAGTTTTGTATGTCCTACACCTGCCTATTTCTATATAAACGTAGTAATAAAATTGCCTGTCACGGTGATGACAAGAGTTAGACAAGAAGTTGTCGAGGACTGGAAATGTCAAAATCACGTGCGCGAAACATCGCGATCATGCTTAGAACTTTTGGCGAACACGATTGTTACGGAATGATCGAAGCTGAGACGTGCTTTTGAACCCGGACTTGGTAATTGCAGCGTAATAATTTAGTACTATTCTGTGTGACACATTTACCGCCTGACTGTACTCATTCGTTTTATCTACGAGATGGCAATGCGTCAAAATTTTGTCGTTACATCAGAACGTTGACGGTTAGCGTCACACAGGCGTCGAGATGATTCTTATATACACAAGATTCTCAACAGGATCATTCGAGTCATAAGCTCCCCGTATTACAGTGTACCGTGAAAGTACGCAGATAAAGGAGAAGGTGTGAATTCTTTGTGTAAAGTCAGGATTGAAGAGAATTTTCGTTATAAGGTCGATGTAGAATGGTTACAAAATGTACAGTTTGTGCACCGTTATTTACTACAACACTTTTTCACCGTAAATTTTTGCTTAAATGCGTATTTTCCACAAACTAAATGTGCAAATGACAAGCTGGTTACAATAAAAATTTCTTTGAACATTGATAAACACGCATAAATCCTAACGAACATTTAGTTCTGGCCGTTTCTAACCAACTATTGTACTCAAAGGGCTTTTAAACTTTCTTGAAATTAAATTTAAACTTTCTTTCCTCATCTCGATTCAAACAGTTTCATCGCATTCATTCGATTTCCATTGCAAAGGACAAATAGTATAGGAAAAGTTTACATAAGATAAACGTGAAAAAAATTAGAATTTATCAGCTCTCACATTGTGTACCTTTTTCATAAATTCAACTTGAATCTGACGGTTGGTAATCGTGCAACAGCAAGACTAAATCAAATGACTTGTTTTCTATCATAACTTCAATCTTCAAAGGCAGTGTGGATTTGTATATATTTCTAGGAGTAAATGAACACCCGCAGTAAACGATGTATTTACTGAGAATTTACACGTGTCCACATAACCGCGATAACGATAATTGACGAATTTTGTTGAAACAGGAACGTATCCAGACCTATCGACAATGCCCTTGTACCAGTTTCATAATGGCCGTTTTCTGCAAAAGTCTTCGTGCGTTTATAAATAAGTCCGATTCGTAGTATAGCCGAAATTACCGCGATGGTTACCGGGTTGCATACGCAATAAGCCAGCAAGCGACACACTCCGTTTACTGTGACCCGCGGGTGCTGCACAGATGCAAATAATCTTTACTGAACACCCCTTCTTGTACTCCCATTAAAGCTACGGCCACCGAAAAACGAAACGCGTTAATCTGAAATGTAATTGCGACTTGTTACGTGATTGCTGCACTAATGAGAACGTTATACTCAACGAATTTATGCGATAACTGCTGGGCACGGTGAGCATGGTGTAGTTCTAATGGGAAAACGTTATAAGCATGCTGAGTATTGTTAACAATCAGTTTCTGTATCCAAGGTACAAAATGTGCGTTCCCATTTAACTTTCTATCGACAACTTTGCATTTGGTCGAAAACTAAACCAACATATGAGCCGTTTATTTTGAAAGTGGCCTAACTCCGTTTTTCAATATTTTCCGGTTTCCATGGTTACATGTACAAATTCATGTTATTTATTAGTAAATGTTATTTATCTCGATTTGAAGATAAATGGAGTTAGGCCACTTTCAAAATAAACGGCTCATATATCTTTCACCGCACATTCAAAGTTCCACATTAACCCTTTGACTACTGAGTACTTCCGGCCGACGTACTCGCTGAGGACGAAATACTTTTCACTATTGTGAACTCTATCGATTGATTATGTTAAGTGCAACTAAGTTCTAATGATAATTCTTCATTTACGCCTAATTAAATAATGCAAGAAAATTCTTTGATAAAGAACGCATCTGTATTCAGCTCATACATCGATAATTGTAGCTGCAGTAGGTAACAAATCAAAGCGATGGGGGTCTCATATACACCTATAGTCGGTACCGATAGTTTTCGGCGGACGCTTATATGCGTCCATAGCAGTCAAAAGGTTAAACAATCTCCGATAACAATTATCGGTCAGCGTGCTGTAGATTTAATGGAAAAACGTTGTAGGCACTCTGAATATGGTTAATTCTTAGTATCGGCCTTGCATCCAACGACCACAATGCGCGTGTTCCTTCATGTAACGATTTACCGACATTTGCGGGTTCGTTCGAAAAACCTGCCAGCACATTACGAAGTTCCATATTTAAGAATCGTCGACACGAAAATAAATCTCAGCTGGAACTACGAGAATGCTGATTGCGAGATTGGCAAGACTCGTTCTTTGCGAGTCATCGCCTGCGCGCTGACAGGCAAGAGGAACAAGGACAATTAGACGCATAGAAAAGGCGGCACACGATACACGCGCGCCTTCTTTTCTGCGCTAAACGCACGAGCAGCACTTCGACGAGGAGATGTAGCGGGTCAATTGTCGGGAGCACGTGACACGTAACATAGGCCAATATGTCTAGCACGCGCGCTCGTCGTACAAAACAAGCGTGGCCCCGCACTTTGCTTAATCCGACGCGATCTAACACGCGGATACGCGTGAAAACGCGAATACGCGGATCCTCAACCGTCGTAATACGATTGTACTAGTCGATCGCACTTTTTTCAACGCTCGGCCCCCGAGTGTTCCAACGCTAACAGAAAATGTTTAATCCGACGCGATCTAATATGCCGATACGCGTGAAAACGCGAATACGCGGATCCTCAACTGTCCGACGTAATACGATTGTACTAGTCAATCGCACTTTTTTCAACGTTCGGCCCCCGAGTGCTCCGACGCTCACAGAAAATGTTTAATCCGACGCGATTTAACACGTTAGCTGCCGTGGGGGTCACCGGTGACCGGCGCAAGAGATTTTACTGAAAATCTAAAATATTCGCAATGGGTAGTAATGATTATTTTATAAATGCAGTTATTGTTAGAATAGTGATCAGATTCTTTGGTCTCCAATACTTGCACATTATTTACATTTTGCATAATTCAGTCAAACGCTGTAGTATTTCGTAGCATCGCCGTTCTAATACGGCAAAATACACACGGCAGTTAACGTGTTAACACGGCCATACGCGTGAAAACGCGAATACGCGGATCCTCAACTGTCCGACGTAATACGATTGTACTAGTCGATCGCACTTTTTTCAACGTTCGGCCCCCGAGTGCTTCAACGCTCACAGAAAATGTTTAAATCGACGCGATTTAACACGCCGATACGCGTGAAAACGCGAATACGCGGATCCTCAACTGTCCGACGTAATACGATTGTACTAGTCAATCGCACTTTTTTCAACGCTCGGCCCCCGAGTGTTTCGACGCTCATAGAAAATTTTAATCTGCCGCGATTTAACACGCCGATACGCATGAAAACGCGAATACGCGGGTCCGATGTAATACAATTGTACTAGTCGATCGCACTTTTATCAACGCTCGGCCCACGAGTGCTCCGACACTCACAGAATATGTTTAATCCGACGCAATCTAATACATATACCGATACGCGTGAAAACGCGAATATGCGGGTCCTCAACTGTCCAACGTAACACGATTGTACTAGTCGATCGCACTTTTTTCAACGCTCGGCCCCCGAGTGTTCCGACACTCACAGAAAATGTTCCATTCGAAAAAAAGAACGCTCTATCTAGCCAAGTGACCCGGTGCGATTTCGGCGGTACCTATACATAAATAACAACGATACTTCGATTGTGTAATTGTAGAAGTATAAAAACGTCGCTGTCCTGTGCGCTAGTGTTCCGACGCTTACAGAAAATGTTTAATCCGACGCAATCTAACACGCGGATACGCGAATCCTTAACTGTTCGACGTAACACGATTGTACTAGTCGATCGCACTTTTTTCAACGCTCGGCCCCCGAGTGTTCCGACACTCACAGAAAAGGTTCCATTCGAAAAAAAGAACGCTCTATCTAGCCAAGTGACCCGGTGCGATTTCGGCGGTGCTCATACATAAATAACAACGATACTCCGATTGTGTAATTGAGAAGTATAGGAACGTCGCTGTCCTGTGCGCTAGTGTTCCGACGCTTACAGAAAATGTTTAATCCGACGCGATCTAACACGCGGATACGCGAATCCTCAACTGTTCGACGTAACACGATTGTACTAGTCGATCGCACTTTTTTCAACGCTCGGCCCCCGAGTGTTCCGACACTCACAGAAAATGTTCCATTCGAAAAAAAGAACGCTCTATCTAGCCAAGTGACCCGGTGCGATTTCGGCGGTACCTATACATAAATAACAACGATACTTCGATTGTGTAATTGTAGAAGTATAGGAACGTCGCTGTCCTGTGCGCTAGTGTTCCGACGCTTACAGAAAATGTTTAATCCGACGCAATCTAACACGCGGATACGCGGATCCTCAACTGTCCAACGTAACACGATTGTACTAGTCGATCGCACTTTTTTCAACGCTCGGCCCCCGAGTGCTCCAATACTCACAGAAAAGGTTCCATTCGAAAAAAAGAACGCTCTATCTAGCCAAGTGACCCGGTGCGATTTCGGCGGTGCTCATACATAAATAACAACGATACTCCGATTGTGTAATTGTAGAAGTATAGGAACGTCGCTGTCCTGTGCGCTAGAACCAGTATCCTTGACTGCTCTAACGTGCATGACGCGTGACGTACGAAACGATCGTACACACACATTTAGGCATATACCGGCGCTCAATTTTATTCACTTCCCCCCAATCTCTTTCGCCCGAGGCCGCTCGCGTTCACACTTTTATCCGCCCCACTCGGGAGCTCTTTCCCTCTATCTCTCATCCCAGAAAAAGGTCGGGCACTCTCCTCGCATCTATGCTTCGTACTCACGTTTCTCGCACATGCAGCTTCGACGCCGGCTAATATTATTTTCCCGACGTGGGCGAGTGCGCAGAATCGCTGTCGGCGCTGCTCGTATTTTCTATTAACCAGTCGCCCTGCGTGTGTCTCACGATCCAGCGAAGTGTATCACGCGCCGATGCACATAATTCCACGCGCGAGATACACCCTCGACGTGTGTTCGCATCGAAGCCCGCGAGGCTACTGAACATAGTTCGGCTCTGCCTGTAGTTACATGCCACTAGCTGCAGTACGACGAAATGCGTGCGTAGCCAGGCCGATGCCAAGGCGAAGGAAAAACCTCTGGCGCATGCGGAATCACTGTGAAAATTCTTTGGCACGTCGTCAATATACTTCCTCACGTTGCGTAGACCGCCGAATTTTCTAACGATGTCAGATGCAGGTGCGGCAAAATTATCTACAAATACATTTACATATTACATACAAATTACGTAGCAGGTTACGCGGCTTCCAGGGTAGCTAAGCCTAGCTGGTCGGACGATTAACACTTTGACTGCCATGGTGGTCACCGGTGACCGGCGCAAAAGATTTTACTATAAATGCAAAAAATTCGCAATGGAGCCTATTTGCAATCTTGTAAAAGTAATTGATATTGGAACGGTGCTTCAATACTTTGGCTTCTAGCAACTCTGCGTTACCTTTATTTTGCACGATTTAATTATATTCTGTAGTATTTCATTGCATCGCGGTTCTAATATAACAAAATATGCGGTGACCGGCGCAAAAGATTTTACTAGAAATGCAAAAAATTCGCAATGGAGCCTATTTGCAATCTCGTAAAAGCAATTGATATTGGAATGATGCTTCAATACTTTGGCTTCTAACAACTCTGCGTAATTTTATTTTGCCCGATTTAATCATACGCTGCAGTATTTTATCGCATCGCGGTTCTAACATAGCAAAATATGCTTGGCAGTCAAAGTGTTAATTTGATTTCTGCGAGGTGTAGCGTAATCCACTAGACGTGCGTATCGGAGTAATTGAGGGTCGGACGATCAGGCGTGAGATTACGCAAATGACTTAACGTTGCCGTCGGAGGATGACGGTCGTTTCTGTCAATTAATCTCAGATTTGTCGTGTTAACGGCGTACGGTGGTGTAGACTTTGGCGTCTGACACAATCCTGATGTGGCAACGCGTGATGCGGTAGGAAACAGGAATGTCGGGAGACTATAAGTGGAATTACCCTTGTCGGAGTAGTTAGAAGGAAATTCATTTCTAATGGGGTTTCGCGTGGACGTTCTCGCGCGGCTATTAGCGTCGGTTAAGCGAACAATCACGTGTTCTGTTTATGGGGTATTTGTGTACGTAAAAATATTTTATTTTATACTGCAAATCTCCTGTATACATGGCGTTGTACAATTAATTTATAAAGAAAATATTCTAACAATGTTACCTTAATACCGCACATGTAATTACTTTTTAAAGTATTCCTTACACCTAACATTTACAGTCTAATTAGGCATATTTTAGGAAGTATTTACATATCCTTACTTATTGAATGCAATTTGTGGAACGTTCGTATAAGATCTAAATAATAAGACGTCGGTGCAACAGGATCACTGAGTCCATCTTATCTTATCGAATCGCTATTTAAGTTATAATTCCTTATTCTGACAGTTCATTTCGATAACGTGGTTAAGCTTATTTTGGATCAGCAATGATTTCATTCGTTTCATATGTATGGAAGGTCGTGAAACGTGCGTTTTAAGTAAAACTAAGTATTCTTAGTACGTTCATGTCGACTTCAAGTTAATTTCCTAGACATGCATGTACGTATGCGTTTTAAAAAACGTATCCATGCACATTCCGTACATACATGTAAAAATCGTCAACACCGGTCAACCGATTATGTAAGGAAACAATCTGCCGGACATGCAGCTCAACTTATCTATGATATTAAGTTGTGCGTATGAAGCTGCGATATTCCGTCATAAAACTGCATCGCATCGGTTCGCCGTTAATTTTCTATATAACTTAAATTCCCTACAATGAAAAATGGAATGAAACTTGTCATAAAATATGTTTAGCATCAACATGATCTCTTCAAGTATTGAGAGCAAGACATGTATCGTTTGCTAATAACAGGTAGTTTCGTAAGAAAAAATTAGTCGCATCAGATTGTCCTGCATGATAATAAAATTCTTTTATAAAGCGACCTCATAGTTCGCGCAATTGTCTTTACTTGTCACCTTATGCAAAGCGTATTAAGAAAAACAAAAAAAAAGATAACCTAGCAAAGTTCTACATGCCTATACAAAAGACGGAAAAAATAAAGTACAAGTATCTGCGCGGTGTTACAAATCATTATGTTTAAAAGCATCACTGTTATAAAAAAAAAAAGTACGATTTTCATCATAGAAAAAATTGCATTACGTAATTGCAACTATTTGTTCGCACGGCTGGACAGCATCAGTGCGAGTTTTTCCTGTGCATACATTAGGTTTTTCGTCAGACCTTTACAGCATCCGTTTTCTCGAATAGTTTGGAATCTATAGGTTCGGAAATGCTTATCTTCGTCTATGTACGTGACAGCAGCCATTAGCGGGCACATTATGATTTTCGTGTGGTCTAGGAAGTTTATCTGAAAAGTACGAGGGAAAAAATTCATTCAATTGCTATTGCAAGTCATAAAACTACCGTATTATGTACAACAGTCTCAAATTCAAGAATTATCAGCTTCATGAAATAAAAAAGTTCCACAATATAGTTAAGAAGTAAAAAAGTTGAAACTAATTTATGGTAAACGCTTCAAGGTGTACTTTACCTGTACAGTGCCATTAGTCAATTGCATAACTACTGCCGATTGCGTTCTAAACCATTGATGCATATAAGGTATTCTCGACATAGAGTCACTTTGTTTAACTGCAATTGAACCACCTGCTTTCATTAAATGTTCGTTCATGTATTTAAGAAAGAAGTTCATTAACTTCATCTTCTTTTCCAATATTGATGGATAGTCCTTGGTAGTATAATATAATTCGGTTCCCTCACGGTCTATGTAATGAATATTGAAACCATTCGCCAACATTATCAGTCGTGTACCATCGTTATACATTACACCGACTCCATCGTCGGACAGTTGATAACCAAACCCATATTTATCCGAATAATCCACCCACTTGCTTATCCAGACTACAGGCTGTGCATCTGGATCTGTCATTTCGTCTACAATGATGAGAGGTGACGTGAATGAAACGAACAACATAGCAGCTTATCTCTCGACAGATTTTGTATAACGTAGCTGTTGCATAACTGAGATTAATACTTTCGGTATGCCACGTAACAAAAAGGGAAATACAACGTTAAAAACACATTATCAAGGACTTCAGTAACATTATTCCTAAATGGTACGTAACATTTCGAAAATATCGAATACGTAAACGTATAAGGAACGGAAGAGGGGAAGAGGATGCATGCCTGAAGTTTCCGTAAAAATCTGGAAAGGTCTTGGATAATCTGCATCAGGCAAGGGTTTCCATTAATAGAAGCAATTATTCTCAGACAAAATGTAAAGACGTTCAATCGCGTGGTGTTTGTACCTGCTGACGAGGCAGCCTCGTTGGTGGGTTTTGCTTTTAGCACTGTAGCCAGCTGTTCTTTTAGCGTGTGCAGCATTTTTCTAACGTCAAGATTGACTCTTTGTACTTCCTTTACACCTTCCTTAGCACTTTCGTTTTGATTCGTCTTACGAGCCGGACTGTTTGGAATACGGAACTCCTCTACTTCAGTTCCGACATTGCGATTCATCTCAGATAATGGTTTGCGCTGATTCTGCATCTCCAACACGTCCAATCGCGGTGCCATCGATAAGCAAGAAAGAGGCAAACTTGCTGGCAGAAAGCCTGAGGAAATATTTTATGTATGTAGTATCCTATGTCAAACAGTTCATTAACACTTTGACTGCCATGGTGACGAGTTTATTGAATTGTGTTATTTTGGTTGCTTAGGAGTCAGTTGACGATAAGACGTAAAGACGAAAAGGGAAAAAAAACGAAAGTGTCTTCATTGCGTTGTTATTGTTTATGAATATTATACTATGTAGTTTCACGTAATAAATTCCTACATACATTTAACACGTTGACTGCCACGGTGGTCACCGGTGACCGGCGCAAAAGACTTTACCAAAAATGCAAAAAATTCGCCGCGAAACCTATTTGCAATCTTGAAAAGCAATTGATATTGGAAGGGTGTTCCAATACTTTTGCTTGTAACAACTCTGCGTTACCTTCATTTTGCATGATTTAATCATACTCTGTAGTATTTCATTGCGCTACCTTCATTTTGCATGATTTAATCATACTCTGTAGTATTTCATTGCGCTACCTTCATTTTGCATGATTTAATCATACTCTGTAGTATTTCATTGCATCGCAGTTCTAACATAGCAAAATACACTTGGCAGTCAACGTGTTAACTTGGAACAAACGTTACGTAGCCATTGTAAACTTACCTGACGTGAAGAAGATGTCCTTCATTAGTTTAGACACAGAGGGACGTTTCGAGGGGTTTCCTTGCAACATGTTTGTAATCATAGTCATTGCCGGTTGGCTAATATGTGTTGGAGTCTTATACTGCACTTGCTTAATTCTTGCATACGTTTCTCTTAAACTGGCCGTTTCAAAGGGCGGTTTACCAACAAGCAAAGTGTACATTATGCATCCAATACTCCAAATGTCAACTTCGTAGGAATGACCAGCTTTTGTTAGAATTTCAGGAGCAATGTAATTCGGAGTTCCACAAAGTGTCCTGATGAAAGAATTTTTATTAATTGTGTATGAGTACACAGAATGCAGTTATGATACTTACTTCTTTCGTTCACCGTCATGCTCCACACGTGTTGCCAGTCCAAAGTCACCGATTTTAACTTGTAAGTCATCGTTTAAAAATAAATTTCCTAACTTTAAATCTCTATGTATTATCCTATTTTGGTGCAGATAATGTACACCCTCAAGTATTTGCTTCATGTAATATCTAGTTTCGCATTCTGACAATGCTTTTCTACGTTTGTGTAATTCCATCATCGACTGAAATACGCAGGTTGTTATTAACATCACCACAGTATTAAATGGTATTCATACGAAAATTGGTGTACCTTCTTCACTTACCCTCTTACGGCACAGTTCTAGGATAATATAAATATTGTGCACGTCATCGAAGAAACCATAAAATCCGACGATATGTTTGTGGTTTATGCTCTGATGAATCGATATTTCCTGTGTCATTTTCTCTCTGTGATTGCTTTTTATCATCGACATCTTGGGCACTATCTTTCCAGCGAACACTTGGTGCGTCTTTGATTCCCGCAGTTCGTAACATTTTGCAAAACCACCCTGTTATCAGAAAGAAGAAAGTCTCTGAGCGAGCTCGAACGCTTGCAACAGTATCGGTATCATTCATACTACATCGTGCACTGAGATCCAGGGACAGAATTCGTCTCTAAACACGTGTAGGACAAAAAACGCCCAAGAGCCTGCCAATATTTACAAGCAACAGTTGTCGAAAACGTGCAAACTGTTTTGGTAGATCATGCTCAGCTATTTACTCAGCCAGAAGCGTCATATCAATGGCAGGACAATTGGATAAAATGGTATTTCCGTGCCAGTGCTCCGAAAGAAGCCATCGCAGACCATGAGTGACGTCTTAGTAAGTCAGAGGACGTTCTTACCTTCCCAAAAAATCGTCCCTTCAGGTAAGTTTTGCTATTGTTCACGTCGTGTATAACGTCCGGGATAACACTCTCGTTTTCCTCCTTCGACATTGTTGCGTGCCCGAAATAATATGCCTGCGACACCGGTATATGCTCCGAAACTGCGATTGAACTCACTTTTTGTCTCGAGCCGCGTGAAAAAAGCTATGCCCGTGGTTACTCTCTCCGAAAATTCAAACTGCTGTTTTTGTATTGTGGGATGCAGGCAGGCAACGGACTCTGATGTTTAAATCCCAGTGCTCGGCCAATCCGATCTGAACCGCACGGTCACGTGACGATACTAAATTCCACCTGTGCGAAGGATTGCCAATAGTGAAAAATAAAAAAACCGATTTACTGATCCTTCGTGTAAATCTTGATCTGTTTGCGAAGGCTTGGAATACCAGCTTAGGGAAAATGTTAGGTTTTACGCGTTATCACATGCACCGACGCTGCAATGTAAAAATATATATTTACTTCCTCAAATGGCAGCCTCTTATACGCCAAATAAAGGTTTTCATAAAAACATATCTGCTGTATGAGGCAGGTTCCGTAGGAATCAGATTGTTCAGAAAAAAAAAAATTATATTATTTTTTTACTTTGCTCCGTTATGTTCTAAAATAGAAACAAATATGGAGTATTCATAAAAAGTTGTCGTACTTTTTATGTTTTTGGATCAAATTACCGCAAAGGGATAAAATGTTGAAATGCTTACTGAAGCACCTTACTTGCTAGTTACTATAAGTTACAGCAATGTACGTTGGTACTGATTTAAGACAAATAATGTAACAAAAGTATAAATTCTGTATTCATGCAAATAAAGTACACTTACCATATTTTTCTTCAATATTATTTTACAAAAATAGAATGTGCAAATAATTTTCCATCCGTCGTCTGCTAAGGTATGGCTTGGTGCTTGTACATTAGTATCAGAATCCTCGATTCTAGCATTACCATTGTGAAACCTGAAAAATTCATCCTGTATATGTCATAAACATAATTTTTAATTTCATCTTGATTGATCAACAGTGGTTCTCCGCCATAATTTATTTCGTACGTGATGCGTTTGCAAAAGTATAACCATGGACAAGATACATACTAGGTTCTGTAACTTATGTCATTTCCGTAGGAATCAGATTGTTCGCCTTGTTTAGAGAAAAAAAATTATATTATTTTTTTAGATCGCTCCGTTATGTTCTAAAACAGAAACAAATATCGAGTGAGCGTAAAAAGTTTTCGTACTTTTTATGTTTTTGGATCAAATTACCGCAAAGGGATAAAATGTTGAAATGCTTACTGAAGCACCTTACTTGCTAGTTACTAGAAGTTACAGTAATGTATGTTGGTACTGATTTAAGACAAATAATGTAACAAAACTATAAATTCTGTACCCATGCAAATAAAGTACACTTACCATATTCTGATTTTCCAATATTATTTTACAAAAATAGAACGTGCAAATAATTTCCCATCCGTCGTCTGCTAAGGCGTGGCCTGGTGCTTGGACATTAATATCAGAGTCTTCGATTCTAGCATTACCATTGTGAAACCTGAAAAATTCATTCTGTATATGTCATAAACATAATTTTTAATTTGGTCTTGATTGATCAACAGTGGTTCTCCGCCATCATGTATTTCGTACGTGATGCGTTTGCAAAAGTATAACCATAGACAAGATACATACTAGGTTCTGTAACTTATGTCATTTCCGTAGGAATCAGATTGTTCGCCTTGTTTAGAGAAAAAAATTATATTATTTTTTTAGATCGCTCCGTTATGTTCTAAAATAGAAACAAATATGGAGTGAGCATAGAAAGTTTTCGTACTTTTTGTGTTTCTGGATCAAAATAGCGTAAAGGGGTAAAATGTTGAAATGCACCTTACTTGCTAGTTACTATAAGTTACAGCAATGTACGTTGGTACTGACTTAAAACAAATAATGTAACAAAAGCATAAATTCTGTACCGATACAATAAAGTACACTTACCATATTTTGATTCTTCAATATTATTTTACAAAAATAGAATGTGCAAATAATTTTCCATCCGTTGTCTGCTAAAGTGTGACTTGGTGCTTGGACAATAATGTCAGAATCCTCGATTCTAGCATTACCATTGTGAAACCTGAAAAATTCATCCGGTATATGTTATAAACATAATTTTTAATTTCATCTTGATTGATCAACAGTGGTTCTCCGCCATCATGTATTTCGTACGTGATGCGTTTGCAAAAGTATAACCATAGACAAGATACATACTAGGTTCTATAACTTATGTCATTTCCGTAGGAATCAGATTGTTCAGAAAAAAAAAATTATATTATTTTTTTACATTGCTCCGTTATGTTCTAAAACAGAAACAAATATGGAGTTAGCGTAAAAAGTTTTCCTACTTTTTATGTTTTTGGGTCAAATTAGCGCAAAGGGATAAAATGTTGAAATGCACCTTACTTGCTAGTTACTATAAGTTACAGCAATGTACGTTGGTACTGATTTAAGACAAATAATGTAACAAAAGTATAAATTCTGTACTCATGCAAATAAAGTACACTTACCATATTTTGATTCTTCAATATTATTTTACAAAAATAGAATGCGCAAATAATTTCCTTCCGTTGTCTGCTAAGGCGTGGCTTGGTGCTTGGATATGAACATCAGAATCTTCGATTCTAGCATTAGCATTGTGAAACCTGAAAAATTCATCCGGTATATGTTATAAACATAATTTTTAATTTGATCTTGATTGATCAACAGTGGTTCTCCGCCATCATTTATTTCGTACGTGATGCGTTTGCAAAAGTATAACCATGGACAAGATACATACTAGATTCTATAACTTATGTCATTTCCGTAGGAATCAGATTGTTCGCCTTGTTTAGAGAAAAAAATTATATTATTTTTTTACATCGCTCCGTTATGTTCTAAAACAGAAACAAATATGGGGTATTCATAAAAAGTTTTCGTACTTTTTATGTTTTTGGGTCAAATTAGCGCAAAGGGATAAAATGTCGAAATGCTTACTGAAGCACCTTACTTGCTAGTTACTATAAACTACAGTAATGTATGTTGGTACTGACTTAAGACAAATAATGTAACAAGACTATAAATTCTGTACTCATGCAAATAAAGTACCCTTACCATATTTTGATTCTTCAATATTATTTTACAAAAATAGAATGTGCAAATAATTTTCCATCCGTTGTCCGCTAAGGTATGGCTTGATACTTGGACATTAATATCAGAATCTTCGATTCTAGCATTACCATTGTGAAACCTGAAAAATTCATCCTGTATATGTAATGAACATGATTTTTAATTTGATCTTCATTGATCAACAGTGGTTCTTCGCCATCATTTATTTCGTACGTGATGCGTTTGCAAAAGTATAACCATAGACAAGATACATACTAGATTCTATAACTTATGTCATTTCCGTAGGAATCAGATTGTTCAGAAAAAAAAATTATATTATTTTTTTACATTGCTCCGTTATGTTCTAAAACAGAAACAAATATCGAGTGAGCGTAAAAAGTTTTCCTACTTTTTATGTTTTTGGATCAAATTACCGCAAAGGGATAAAATGAAATGCTTACTGAAGCACCTTACTTGCTAGTTACTATAAGTTACAGCAATGTACGTTGGTACTGACTTAAGACAAATAATGTAACAAAAGTATAAATTCTGTACTCATGCAAATAAAGTACACTTACCATATTTTGATTCTTCAATATTATTTTACAAAAATAGAATGTGCAAATAATTTCCTTCCGTTGTCTGCTAAGGCGTGGCTTGGTGCTTGGACATTAATATCAGAATCTTCGATTCTAGCATTACCATTGTGAAACCTGAAAAATTCATCCGGTATATGTTATAAACATAATTTTTCATTTGATCTTGATTGATCAACACTGGTTCTTCGCCATCATTTATGTCGTACGTGATACGTTTGCAAAAGTATAACCATAGACAAGATACATACTAGATTCTATAACTTATGTAATTTCCGTAGGAATCAGCTTGTTCAGCTTGTTTAGAGAAAAAAATTATATTATTTTTTTAGATCGCTCCGTTATGTTCTAAAACAGAAACAAATATGGAGTTAGCATAGAAAGTTTTCGTACTTTTTATGTTTTTGGATCAAAATAGCGTAAAAGGGTAAAATGTTGAAATGCTTACTGAAGCACCTTACTTGCTAGTTACTATAAGTTACAGCAATGTACGTTGGTACTGACTTAAGACAAATAATGTAACAAAAGCATAAATTCTGTACCCATGCAAATAAAGTACACTTACCATATTTTGATTCTTCAATATTATTTTACAAAAATAGAATGTGCAAATAATTTTCCATCCGTTGTCTGCTAAGGTATGGCTTGGTACTTGGACATTAATATCAGAATCCTCGATTCTAGCATTACCATTGTGAAACCTGAAAAATTCATTCTGTATATGTTATAAACATAATTTTTAATTTCATCTTGATTGATCAACAGTGATTCTCCGCCATCATGTATTTCGTACGTGATGCGTTTGCAAAAGTATAACCATGGACAAGATACATACTAGATTCTGTAACTTATGTCATTTCCGTAGGAATCAGATTGTTCGCCTTGTTTAGAGAAAAAAATTATATTATTTTTTTAGATCGCTCCGTTATGTTCTAAAACAGAAACAAATATCGAGTGAGCGTAAAAAGTTTTCGTACTTTTTATGTTTTTGGGTCAAATTAGCGCAAAGGGATAAAATGTCAAATTGCTTACTGAAGCACCTTACTTGCTAGTTACTATAAACTACAGTAATGTATGTTGGTACTGACTTAAGACAAATAATGTAACAAGACTATAAATTCTGTATCCATGCAAATAAAGTACGCTTACCATATTTTGATTCTTCAATATTATTTTACAAAAATAGAATGTGTAAATAATTTTCCATCCGTTGTCTGCTAAGGTATGGTTTGGTGCTTGGACATTAATATCAGAATCTTCGATTCTAGCATTACCATTGTGAAACCTGAAAAATTCATTCTGTATATGTCATAAACATAATTTTTAATTTGGTCTTGATTGATCAACAGTGATTCTCCGCCATAATTTATTTCGTACGTGATGCGTTTGCAAAAGTATAACCATGGACAAGATACATACTAGGTTCTGTAACTTATGTCATTTCCGTAGGAATCAGATTGTTCGCCTTGTTTAGAGAAAAAAATTATATTATTTTTTTAGATCGCTCCGTTATGTTCTAAAACAGAAACAAATATGGAGCGAGCGTAAAAAGTTTTCGTACTTTTTATGTTTTTGAATCAAATTACCGCAAAGGGATAAAATGAAATGCTTACTGAAGCACCTTACTTGCTAGTTACTATAAGTTACAGCAATGTACGTTGGTACTGATTTAAGACAAATAATGTAACAAAAGCATAAATTCTGTACCCATGCAAATAAAGTACACTTACCATATTTTTGATTCTTCAATATTATTTTACAAAAATAGAATGTGCAAATAATTTCCTTCCGTTGTCTGCTAAGGCGTGGCTTGGTGCTTGTACATTAATATCAGAATCCTCGATTCTAGCATTAGCATTGTGAAACCTGAAAAATTCATCCGGTATATGCCATAAACTTTAACTCTAACTTAAAATAATTTTTAATTTGATCTTGATTGATCAACAGTGGTTCTCCGCCATCATGTATTTCGTACGTGATGCGTTTGCAAAAGTATAACCATAGACAAGGTACATACTAGATTCTATAACTTATGTAATTTGCACGGGCAAATTGTCGTCTTCCACGTACAAAATTACCGTTCACCATGAATATACATAATTATTTTTGCGATGTGAATACTATACTGTTCATTGTTCCATAAATTTACATTCAGTACAACGATATTTTGATTCATTTCGAAAATACTTAATTCTTCTAAGGGTTGCTTCTCATGAGCAATCAAGGAATTACGCTCCGGTATTCAGTGCCAAGCACTTTTCCTTCTAAAAGATTTATGAGAAAATGATGTCTATTTATAGTAAAATATAATTATAGAGCTGTTACGAATGAATTCAATTTAAATGAGTCTTTTATTCGCATTATTCAATTTAATGGGAAGTCCGAGTTGAAAAGGATATCCGGTAAGATTGGTATGCCTATTTGACTGGTATGGTCGATGCTCCTCTTTCCGGTCAGCCGGCGTCCATTTTCCTTGTTGGCTTGTCCGTAGTTGGCGCGTTTCTCATGTAAGAACGGCTTCTCCGATAACCCGCGTAAAATGTAAGTAATTCGTCGTTTGACAGAGTCATACCGCCGTCACAGACATTTTCGTGCACAAGGCATAGATTGCTAGTCCGCCGTTTCCTAATAGTGCTTGCCCGAGGAATTAGTTGTGCCCAAGTAAATTCTGTGAACGGCGTCCGTATTAATTACGGTGTGTACTGTTTGTTGCGCGACTCTTACCAATCGATCATTGCGGGTTTTAGAAGGACATAAAAATGGAAGGTGCGCCGACTGTCAGAGGAGGATTCAGAGGCCGTGGAGGACCTGGAGGCCCTATGAGAGGACGCGGTGGTTTTGGGGACAGAGGAAGGTAATGAGCGTTCTATGCCTAGACCCAAACCTTTACATTTCCTCCTGCAACGCGCTGTTCCGGTATTAGTCCTTTGTGTGGGATATCAATTACGCTGATAAAGATTGCCTGAAGAGTGATTTAAGTGGGAAGATTGCGTTCTGTCAGAATTTTTTGTATCTGACCTTCTATGGAAGCTAATACAATTTTATAGCATACAATAGTACAAGGGGAAATTTACATTAAATGAATAGAAACTTTAACATTAGGCTAATAACCTACTTTTATGACGTAGAGTGCAATGTCGAATGGTGGGTAACGTATATTTTGTTGCAGAGGGGGTCCACCTCGTGGAGGAGGCATGATGCGCGGCGGACGTGGTAGCGGTCCTGGAGGTGGTATGAGAGGAGGACCACCTGGCATGAGAGGACGAGGTGGTCCGCCAGGCAGAGGTGGAAGAGGAGGACATTTCCCACCAGGGTAAATATTAGGCCATTACGCCCAAGTATATTTTACACACACACATGCTTTGGTTCTATCAAACTAATTAGTAATGTTTATTTGTTTAGGGGTCCACCAGAACCAGGAATGGCTAGTGGACCTGGTGGAGGACCACCACCACCAGGAATGGGTGGTCCACCACGCGGTGGTAGCAGGGGTGGCGGCAACAGTGGCTTTAGAGGCAGAGGAAGAGGTGATTTTGGCAGAGGCGATAGTCGTGGAGGTAGCAACAATTTCCGTGGACGCGGTGGTATGGATAGAGGTGGCAGAGGTGGCACCAGGTTTGTATTCCCCCTTAGATGCAAATTAGTCTGAAGCGCAGACTATATTTGTCTTATGAAACATAAACTTAAAAAGGGGTGGATCTGGTAGAGGTGGCCCTGGCGGTCGAGGCGGATTCGGTGATCGCGGAAGCAGAGGAGGCGGTGGACGTGGTGGTCCTACAAAGCGTGGTGGTGGACCCCCAGGTGCGAGCGGACCGTCAAAACGCCCAAGATTCGATCAGCCGTCTTCGCAACCTTCAAACGGGTACGCGACTCAACCTCCCAGGTACTTGTTTGCTTGCGATAACGTGTTGGATAATGAGCAAATTATATTGTTATCTGTATGTAACGGTTTGGTGTAAATTGGGATCGTTTTGTATGAATTATAGCCAAGGTGGTTACGGCGGGGGTGCGGGTAATGCGTACGGAGGTAACCAGCAACAGCAGCAGCAGCAGCAACCAGTTGGATATGGCGGCGGATACGGATCACAACAGGGTTACACGCAGTCATCGTACCAAGGATACGAAAGTTATCAGCAGCCGCCCGATTATGCGCAAGCGGCGGTAAGTATTATAGGAGTGAGTTGCGGCATTCCAAGAATTTCGTGACTTACGTAATCTATGAATACTAAACATAGGAGTTGATGCATTTACGTGTTTTGTGTCGTCTAGGGATATCCACCATCTGCACCGCCAGACAACAGGTATGGCGGAGCACCTGCTATTCCAGCTGCAGGAGCATTCAACACTGGTGATCCCTATGGATACGGCAAAGCACCACAATCAGGTCTGTCTTACGTTTCTTTGCCAAATACTCCATTACCAAATATCCTTATGCTGTCACGAATAGGTGATACATAGTCCTATTTATTTCACTTGTACAAAACGTATTATCAAAGGCTTGTACTGCATAAAAGAATGCTGCTACGTATAGTGAGACGCAAAATGATACTGCAATTTATAATGGGCACATCAAACTAGACTAGCGTTCGGAATTTGCATCGGATAATGGCGCATTGAAGATCTTATCGTCCCTCTTTTTTTTCTTGCGTCGAAAATGCGTGGAGTTTGTATTTGCTCGTGCCAAACGTCAAATATTAACATTGCATAATGCGTGTACAGCCAATTACCAGCAGGAGGCAGTGGCACCTGCCATGGCAGGGGGCGGGGGTCCGGGTTATGCCCCTGCTAACCCGTATGATGACCGATCTTCTAATGCCACCAGCATGATCAACAGGGGTGGTTACTCGACGCAACTTTATGGTTAGTTTTCCGTTCGACCATACCATTCTCTTCTCTTCGTCTCCTCGGTCCTTGGTCGAAGTTTGACCGACTCCCCCCCCCCCCCCCCCCCCCCCAATGTTCTTTCTCGTGATCCGGGTACTTTGCGCACATGAAAACCGCTTGAACGGCAGCTGATTCAGACGAGAAACACTTATGCTATGGGGAAATGCTAGTTTAGTTGGAAATTGTGTTACGTCGAGGACAAGCGAGAGGGAGAGAGAGGAGGGGAGAGGGTTCATTTGCCTTGTTCAGGGCAAAAAGAGTTTGGGATCCAAAACTGCTGAGTTTTAGAACTACTCCTTCCACACAGACACGTATTCTACACGTTTGAGCGTTGAGGTCGTATTGTGAAGCGTCGATGCAATTATATAAGTCCGGACACCTGCACCGCAGCACTGCCTCCTGCCATTCTTCACTACAGAATAATAATCGTCACGAATGTTTCATTTCGATTAGCTATCGACTGCAAACACATCTGAAAGGCTGCAAATATTTATGTTGATTTTCGTTTTTTGTCGTTTTGTACAAAAATAATATTCATGTTTAATTATGTTGAATTACAGATTTTTCTCGTCTGAGTCTAATAATTACCTTGTTATTAAACTTGGCTTGCATGTTCGTTATCGGTAGTCGGGATTAAACATGTAATTCTTGCTCTTTCAGATTACTCGAATCAGGACGGTGTCTATGGAAAGCAGGATTATGGTAAGTACCGCCCAAATTACAAAAATCGGTATTGATTCTTCGACAATTCACTATCTCAGCGCATTTCATAGAGCTTAACGTAAAATTAGGGGAATAAGTTGCAATATTTTGCAAAGCAAATGAGTGTTTGGAAAGAGTACACGATATAGCGGCGAAACATTTGAGAGAACTCGTTAATTTGTTTCTGCGTATTTGCAAAGGACAGAATGGAGACTATTCTGAGTGTCGAAAAGTAATAAAGAGCGGCAGAGATAATCTTACTTGTTCACGATCGTAGAAATGAGTATTATCTTGGATATATCTTTTGTGTACACCATAGTCACTCATAAAATTTACTTTTCAATTTCGCGAACTATACCGATATGTTCAAAGAGCGAAGACTCAGCATATTTATAAAAGCGATAAATAAGATATTTGGAGCAACGCACAATCATCTTATTTTTTATTATTATATTCATTACAATCACGCAACGATCTTAGGCGTTCTAGACGTATTGAAATTGATAAAAGCCTTTCCACTTAATGGGACACAAGCAGTATAACCTAATTAATGTTCATGCAAGAGAGCGTATATTCATTGAGAGTTTGCCTTACTGGTGAAGGTTGAGGAAAAAAAAATAGAAGGATCCATTAGATGTATGCACCCTATAGTAGGATCTATTATAATTAAGTATACATGTATACAGAACTGCGTATGCATAATTTTTTAACCACACTTGATTAACAAGTATTATGTACAGAATCAAATACCAAATTATGCTTCCAAAGAAAATGAACGGAGGAGCTATGGTTGTTTGCAGGTGGCAGTGCTGGTTACCAAAACGCCCAGTCTCAGCGACGTTATTAAACATAACACACGTTTAACTATTTAATTTTTAACATTAAAACTACGAAACTTTCCAAGTTTAAAGCCGCTCCTGGCGCGTGAGAAAGTTAGAAAATTTAACTCTTACCATCCCTTATCAAAATGCCAATGTCATCGATTTTATAGTGCACAGTAGCGAAGAATCACTTTGACCCTCACAGTAGAATATAAGAGAACAAAAAGTTTATTATAAACGACTGTTTGTTTCCTATCTTTATCGCGCGCATGGGAATTTAATTGGAGCAAATCGCGCGAAGGAAGCGCTATAAAATAATCCCACTATGATAACAAACAAACGAAAAAAAAATATAAATGACAAGAGCGTTTTATACTTGACTAGCAGTGTAGCACCTACTATGTCAATGTTTCGCTTACGATTTTATATATTTAAGTTTAGTTGCTGTACAGTCATTTTGCTCTATCTCTTGCGATTGTAAAGTGATACCAATTAAAAGAAAAAAACAAGTATGGTAATTGTATCCGTAAAAAGGCGATGATATTAATTGTTTTTTTGTAACATAAAAACGAATTACGATTGTGAAACAATTTTTCGACACAAATGAATGATGGGACACTAGAACGATACATGCATTACAAACAAACCAATGAAAAACAAAGAAGAAAAACTGTGTATTCCACAATGTGTGTTTTCATTACATTACGTGAATTAAGGAATTAATCACGTCTCGTACCGATCTGCGGTATTCTTTTCACGCGCGACGAAAAATCATTTACTTCAGTTTAGGGTCCATCACTCGGGATAGCAAAGAAATCGTCACCTTTATATCCCTCTTCATAACGTTTACTCTTGTAAATTGTGATTACGGATACAGACAATGCGCGTAGTTCTGCTGAAAAGGAGGTGACTTGTGCTTTTTGTATTTTAGCACGAGAAAGTTCGGTTCGTTTTTTGTGAATGAGTAACATATTTAAAAAGGAACTTCGACAAACACGTAACAGTAAGGTATTAATCGATAAACAATGTCACAATGGCAGAGACAATCGAAGCACAAGAGTAAACAATCTTAAAAGATATTGTTTAGTAGTGAACAAGAAGTAGGTTGTACGCAATTTCTTTTCGTAATACGTGTATGTTGTGCGCCAGAACACAGTGAGAGAGAAAATTTTGTCCCGGCCAGTTGTGCACATTAAGAAATGCAGAAAGTGTATAACGTGTGTAGGTGGCTCGAGAATAAAACGTAGGGAAAAATTATAACATTACGCTCTGTTTTACTGCACAGGTGAATTTACTCAATATCTAAGCTGTATTAAAGTCATTGTCATTACGCCATCCTTATAGTAGTAGTACCGATTCAACATTGTAAGCAATAGAAAATGAACATTGAAATCAATCAAAACACTGAAAAATATCATACAAAAGAAAAAAACCACAATAAAACATTCTTACATTTATTATTTCCTTACCTTCGACACGGGAGATTCGGATTAATCTTAACGAGACAGAGAAAGTCAGAAGTTAGCGATGAATATGAAAACCAGCAACTGCCCTAGGAAACCAGCAAAACCAATAAATGGGCACCAAGGTGTACAGTTAATATGTCCCCAGCGCTCAAAATTGAGCAACATACATAATCGTACAGAAAAGAAAGTAGGTATGAGCCTTTGTTCAAAATGGTAATAGATATTTTTTACACTATTTATTGTTATGATAAATTGCGCGCAAGCACACGATATTATTACTGTTTAAATGTGCGACTAAGTAGAAGACATATTCTCGTTTTATTATGATATCGTTAAAAGAACGTTCCTACGATTTATTCATTGGACCAATAAATGGGCATAATGGAGAATTTGACAAAAACTAAGTTTATTTCACAGGCGTAACAACAACCTGAGATACTTAGGAAACAGAATGAAAGAATGAGAGAGAATACTTCCCTCCGTTACCAGCAAGGAGATACCAATTTTCATTAAGATATTATATATAAAACGCAATTTAATGATGACTGTACAATAAAAAGTTTATTTCGCACAGGTACTACTACATTTATGATTGATTAAGTGCAACTTACAAGCCTTTCGTTTATTGTTAATGTAATTTAGCACCTGTACAAAGTAGTATCTTTCTTTGCTTTTGCCTTCAGTCAATTCATCTTATCGCGTGTATATATTTATAAATATATATATACATACATACATATGACATATATATATATACTAGTACCGTTGATCACATAACCGTTTTTGGTGCATATACTTTATTATTTGGTATATCATATTACGATCCTTCTGAAGTTAAATGTTCCCAGTAATGACATGAAATGTTAGCACGAAAATGTCGCAATTATCAGGGAGAATACGTGTGAAACAGTAATATGAAACATGGAATACAAGCAACAGTTATGAGAATATCACATTAATGCTAACACGTACGTTACTTGTAAATTATAAAAGACAAATGCTCGAGTAGACCTCAACCCAAATTCAGGTGAGTAAAAATAAATAAATATATATCCGTTCTTTCTGCAAAATTGTCGATTTACTATACGGTTGTAAAAGGAAAGGAATTAGTGAGACCGTACCGTACATTTTACATACAAATACGTTCACATTTCTGCATCTATCGAGTGTAAAGTGGAATTACAAAAGAATCCATAAACGATCATCAGAATGCGAGAAGCCGTTCTCATTTACTGACATGTTACATAATGACGGTACATCACACTCCGTAGCATACTTATATTCGTTCGCCCGAAGCTGGACGAATAATAATGACCGCTTTATACATGCGATACTTGCAGTTTCAAGCATTGAGTATCCGTTAGGTAGAAACCTAAGAATATTACACACAAAAAAAAAATAAGGAAAAGAAATAGCAGGGACCTTTGTACGCTTATACAAGCTCTGTACGTTAAAAGGGTTTTTCGATGAAACATAGATCCAAAAATTATAGGGAAGGCACGTACAAAGTTTACGTACTAACGTTGACGAACGTCAACTGTACAGAATTCACGTCGGTTTCTATTAACGACAGACAAATAAGCGAAATCTTTGATACGAGAACAATCCTAGTACACGATGATACTTAAACGAGAAATTATTAGATGATAGATACGCTATACATTCATACGAACTCTTATTTGTTGATGTTGCTTGGCTAATTATCCTCTAATGTCGCATTATTACTTTCTGTAGGTTGATAGCAGCTATGCTATACAACGCGAGATTGAACTTGGCGCTACGACATTTGGATGAATTTTGTGACTGCCACATGACTGGCATCGTTCTTCCTGAGGAATCGCGAGCAAGGATCAGAAGGGTCTTTGTAAATGCCTTCAGTCAGCGTGGGCTATGGGAGGTATCGTCGTCATCTTTGGAAACCGATATCGAAGTACAATAACTGATATTCAAACTGTGACAAATCACTGTAATAAATTACAGAGGTCACAAACAAATTATTGTTGGCAATGTTTACTATCATCTCATATGTACTTTTCAATGTATTTTTATAAAGTGATGAACGTGTTTTTTTTTATAGTAATTTTTTACTATGAAATGCATTGCACTGTTCCCATTTCGTTAAGAGGGCGTTAAATCAAAATAAGGCGACGTCCGAGTATATAAAAATATTAAAAGTGTTTATTTATCTGAGTTTTTGGAAACAATAAGAACTGACACGAATCGGGTATGTAATGATACGAAATATGTGGAATAACTTAAATGCTACAACAAAAGTATGGGGAAACATTTATACAATAGTAGAAAACGTCGAATTACGTAGTTTAGTTAAAATTCGGTACATTTTTCCTATTACGAAATTCCTTAATAGACTATTTAAATTAAATGTTTATTGACGAATGACTGGTGAAGGTATCGTTATCGCTAAAAATGTGTGTTCTATGACGTACGGTAAAGGATACGGTACAGAATCATTTCTACAATGTGTACAATGTACTTATCGGTCTTACTTTACACGTTCGTAAGTATCCTATATAATAAGATCACATAGTTAGTCATGTGGTAAAAGAATTACAACACTTAAGAGAATCGCTATACAAAGTGGAGTGAACAGAACACAAGTGCAAGTATGGAAGAGCAATGGTGACTAACTTAGTAAGTACATATTGCTTGGGTTGACCAAACGACTTTTGGCACACGTAAACATTTTCGTTACACTACAGTACATCCGTATTGCGACATAATTAATTAACGCAAATGATTTTTACAACGTAAAAAAGGCAGTCTTCGTTGCGACCACAGAATAAATGTGTTTCATCCATCACATATAAAATACACGGGTAGGGTGGGTAACGTACAAACTCTTAACAGTACAATAAACATAACTATTACTGTTCCTTGCTTCGAATCATTTCAAGAACTTAAAACTGCATACATAAGAACAACTAACAACGCGTATATATATTTGCATTCCAATAAAGACTACTTACAGTATAGACCAGATATTTCTATTTTATGGCATCTTGGTATTCTTTATGCTTCACGTTCTTCTCCGGTGTTTATCACAATTTTCTGTTAGCCCTACGATATCGATAGTGGAATGGTGTCGCTATTATCTATTGAATGAATTAATGTTTTGTCCGTTGATAAAAATATGGTTGTTTGCTTAAGTTGACCGTCTTTTGTGCAGGTTGCCAGAGAGAAGTACGAGTTGTATATAACTATGTCCTTGCCGCATGTTAATTAATCTATAAATATCAAGATGTTTATTGCTGTGCCTGTGAGACGCGGTGACTATGATCGCATAGAAAATTCTTTTACCTATCGCGTTCCTGTTGCTGTACATGGAGTCTGTCACCCCTACGCAAGACTGCTATCACGCTGGTGTAACATGAAACTTCCGCCGCCGAAACGGCAGAAGCAGTGGCACATTTAACGAGTTTCTGCGTTGCTGATTCGCCCTCTGAACTCAATAATATCCAGTACGAGTAATTTTTAGGCTCGCCGAAATAAAATATCTGAGCAACATTTACCAGCGACTGTATTACATGAAAGTTCAGTGAATTGCAACTTACCTGTGCCCGTGTTGCAGTAGCTTACCTGAACTGAGATCATATACAATCCGCTAGTAGTTACTTCAATTGACTTCTTATCCTCCACTAGATGGAATTTGTTCAAAGTATATTGCGAATCGTTTCTGGTGCTCTTCACCCACGGTCCAATATGAACTGAAATAATTAAATAATTATAATACAGCGCCGATCATGAGTATGCAATAGTATAAAGTTCCTGTAACATAATATACCTGTATCGGTAACATGCTGCTCCGGTATTGCGCCGACAAACGTCGCTACCATCGGTCCTGAAATCAATGAAACCTACTTAGTTCTCCAGGTAACCATTTAGTTTTGCATAAAATGTGAAAAGCCGAACTGCCAAAGAAGCGAATAGCCGTTAGTTCTGTTCTGTCTCATTTCACTCCTTGTTAGAAACTCTCCAAACACATTTATACGACTTCAATACCAGAATCGCCTGATGAAGGCAATGCCATATCGAAAGCATTTATTTAACATTGAATAACATTCGGCCCAGTTCACGGCGAAATACGCATGCTAAATTAAGAGATGGAATACTACAGATATACCCAATCGCCTGCGACTGCGTTTGGGCCTCCTTTTGTTCTTTCTCCGTTTTTTACCTCTGCCCTCGTCTCTTCGCATTCGGCCCGATCTAGGCTCCCGCCAAGAGTCTAAATCGTCGTCCTCGACGCTTTCGTCCGACTCGTCGTTATCGAGCGTCAAAGTTTCTCTTTCCAATCTGAGAACACTCCCGCGCTTACTGCGATCAATCACATTGTCGCCGCTCTTTGTCTTATCAATTATTAGCCGTTCCGACGGTCCGTCATTCGCGCTGACCGATTTTACGTGATCGAACGGTAGCGTTTTGTTGCGCACGCTTAACGGGGTTTCTGAAAATCGGACGACGGCGTTGAGAACGGGGGTCTTCGGCGAAACTGGGCCGGCGGCGTTTTCGAAGATTTCAGGCGTTTTGGTCGAGAGAAACGTTCGGTCCACGATCTCGACGTCAAAGTGCCTCGTGTTCGGCGCAGTTTCCGTTCTGCAACATTTGCTCTCGCGTTGGAGTCGGATGCGATTGAAGTTTCGATTTAGCCTGTCGTATCTCGACATTAACACGAGGAAATTTACATTCATGTAGTGCATCTGAAAGAGGGAACAATGTGATTATGGAAATCAACGTGTGACATTACATTGGACGGATTAACACCTTGACGTACTATGACGAGTCTGACTCGTGATGAAGATTTCGGGCCTAACATGAATATCACGAGTTTGACTCGTTATCAAAATTTATACATTGTATCAGAAACACATACATGCCAAAAGAAAAGAAAATATTTTTTTATAAATTTGGTCCAAGTTTATTTGAGTTCTAGAAGAGCGTCGTCGCATGTAGTTAATAAGCGCACTTCTACTTCATAGGCTGTCTTAAGATATCATGTTTCAAGTTTTTGCGAACATTTCTGCGCATCGTTTGGGCCCGAATTCTTCCGAATTAAATAGTACGGCAAGGGGTTAAGAACGTGAGAATATTAGATTGCAGGGAAATGTATGTCAAAATAAAATGAAACCAGTGGACTAATTCTTTGCCGATGATTAATTTCTGTAGGAACAGAAGCGTTACACGCTTACATATGTAGGCCGGATAAAACATAGTGCGCTGTTATGTGATCCTTGGATCAGTCATACCGTATATCTTTCCCACTGAATTGACGTGCTTTTATCTTACGCGTGTCTTTCTTTGTTACGTATATCGCTGTACTATTTAAATGCGCGTGCGGTTTGATTTAATGATAAAAAAAAATCTTGTAAAAATTACGATAGCATGCCAACGTGCCCTATGTATGCAGAAGTTGTTTACTAATATTTCCGAGTCCGATTGTGAATGAAGTTGGTTTCAATTGTATTCGCTGAATAAAATGGATCGGCAATGAACGTGTTAACACTTTGACTGCCATGATGGTCACCGGTGACCGACGCAAGAGGTTTTACTGAAGATCCAAAATATTCGCAATGGATAGCAAGAATTATTTCATAAATGCAGTTATTGTTAGAATAGTGATGCGATCCTTCGGTTTCCAATACCAGCATATTATTAACATTTTGCATAATTCAGTCAAACGCTGTAGTATTTCATAGCATCGCTGTTCTAATATAGTAAAATACGCTTGGGAGTAAACGTGTTAACACGTTGACTGCCGTGGTGGTCATCGGTGACCGACGCAACAGATTTTACTGAAGATCCAAAATATTAGCAATGGGTAGCAATTATTATTTTATAAATGCAGTTATTGTTAGAATAGTGATGCGATCGTTCGGTTTCCAATACCAGCATATTATTAACATTTTAATATGCAATGGGTAGCAATTATTATTTTATAAATGCAGTTGTTTGGTCTCCAATACCGACACATTATTTACATTTTGCATAATTCAGTCGAACGTTGTAGTATTTCATATCGCTGTTCTAATATAGTAAAATACGCTTGGGAGTAAAACGTCACGTTGACTGCCGTGGTGGTCATCGGTGACCGACGCAACAGATTTTATTGAAGATCCAAAATATTAGCAATGGGTAGCAATTATTATTTTATAAATGCATCGCCGTTCTAATACAGCAAACTACGCGTGGCAGTCAACGTGTTAAGTATCGGGATTTTATTAATAAAAATGCAAAACCTTTATTACCTGCACTTGCAAGGCGCGCACTTCCGTCTTTAGGTGTGATAATACGATTGCGACTAGGGTGGCCAAAATGAATATAACAATGTTCCGCAATCTTTGGATAATTTTCGACCTCTTCGCGCTCGATATTGTCACTCTCATGTCGACGTTCCATTCGACGAAATTGGGGAACCTCTTCGTGGGATTGGCGACCTGCAGTTCGATATCGCGCTCTGCCGGTTCTGTTCTTATGCTAGTCATGTCTCGAACCAGTAACTATGTTCCTTCCACCTCACACAACGAAATGCGCGCTAAAAGACTAGTCTCGATAATATTATCACACGAACACCCTGAAACGCATAACGTGCAATCGAGTTTTATTAGCCGCTGATTGTAGCACTGAGTCGAGTTTGACAACGAAAACTACGAAAGCGAAACGTCGAATATTTATCGGAGTCCGGTAGCGGATACGTATCCTTACTTCGACGGCCTAATCGTATTAATCAGTAAGACTTAGATCGATTCTACACGAGCGAACATGTTAGTCTAGTTACTTGCGCAAGATTAGAGTGGTTTTTAATTAAACGAAAAGACACTTAATAACGGCCGCGTAACGTGAAGCCAACTTACTGGACCATCGTATTCATTTCCCAGTATGTAAATCACGTACGGTAACTTATACATTCAACGTACCACTGTTTGGCATGTCGACCGTTCCAGCACTATGCACGCTTAATGTTCCATAGTACAATTTATCATATTTATTACTTCTACAATAAACGACAGCAACGATCGAAGCACACGGCAATGCTAATGAACGCTATTCCGTTGCGAAATAGGGACGAAAATTGTGCAAGATGTGAATCTTTTATAATGTCACACCGTTCATACCGCTTTGCGACTAAAACAAATTGCACGGTCACGCGTGAACATAAACTTGCTGCACTTCGTCACTCCTACTGAGACTCGTTCGCACCTTACGGGAGAATATAATCGAGCTCGATCAACGCACGTGTGCGCATACCTCTCGTGAGTCGTTGCTACTAGTTCTGCAAAAGGGTAAGAGGAAACGTGAATAACGTCCCAGGAGAGGTATGGTATTTGTGCGATCGTGGTAAAGTTGTCAGGAGTACGTGCGAATCCTGAGTTGTTTGCACAAAGGGCTTATTGTGAGGTCAAACATTTTTTACATGGTTGGGCTCAGATTTATAAGCACGGTATCTGCGCTTTACGTTTTTGCTTTTACCCCAGGAACTGCTTATGCGCTGGATTGGAAGGGTTCTTATTCTTGATGGGCATAGAAAAGTTTTTACACCTTGATCAAAAAGTTTTAGGACCGGCCGCCGTATGGCGCTCTCAGTCACTCGATTAAAATTGTTTTTTTTGTTAGGTTGCTACATCTGTCATTAACGTTCCCGCCAAATTTCAGCGTCATAGCTTAATATTTGTAAAAGTTATACCGTGTTGAGTACATCCTTTTTGCGTGTTTTCGATGTTTTACATATTTGAAAATGGCACCAATTTTGGATCTGCATAAAATTTTGCGTGGAAAACGGATTTAACGGTCTGCAGACGTTGGAAATATTGGAGAAGTGTTTCGGCAACGGTACTCTTTCGAGATCAAACGTTTTTTGGTGGCACGAACGCTTCCGAAGAAACCACGTTGTTTTCAGTCGAAAACCAAATTTCAGCGTCATAGATTGATATTTGTAAAAGTTATACCGTGTTGAGTACATCCTTTTTGCGTGTTTTCGATGTTTTACATATTTGAAAATGGCATCAACTTTGGATCTGCATAAAATTTTGCGTGGAAAACGGATTTAACGGTCTGCAGACGTTGGAAATATTGGAGAAGTGTTTCGGCAACGGTACTCTTTCGAGATCAAACGTTTTTTGGTGGCACGAACGGCTCCGAAGAAACCACGTTGTTTTCAGTCGAAAACCAAATTTCAGCGTCATAGATTGATATTTGTAAAAGTTATACCGTGTTGAGTACATCCTTTTTGCGTGTTTTCGATGTTTTACATATTTGAAAATGGCATCAACTTTGGATCTGCATAAAATTTTGCGTGGAAAACGGATTTGACGGTCTGCAGACGTTGGAAATATTGGAGAAGTGTTTCGGCAACGGTACTCTTTCGAGATCAAACGTTTTTTGGTGGCACGAATGCTCCCGAAGAAACCACGTTGTTTTCAGTCGAAAACCAAATTTCAGCGTCATAGATTGATATTTGTAAGAGTTATACCGTGTTGAGTACATATACCTTTGTGCGTGTTTTCGATGTTTTACAGATTTGAAAATGGCATCAACTTTGGATCTGCATACAATTTTGCGTGGAAAACGGATTTAACGGTTCGCAGACCTTGGAAATGTTGGAGAAGTGTTTCGGCAACGGTACTCTTTCGAGATCAAACGTTTTTTGGTGGCACGAACGCTTCCGAAGAAACCACGTTGTTTTCAGTCGAAAAAAAAAGGTGTTGCTCACTGTTTTCATGCATTACAACGGTGTTGTGCATCATAAATTCTTGCCAGAGCAACAGACAGTCAACAAAATGTATTATTTGGGCGTTATGAGACGTTTGCGTGAAGCAATTCGCCAAAAAAGACCGAATTTGAGGGTAAACAACTCGTGGATTTTACACCATGATAACGGACCGTCGCACAATGGGATCCTTATTCGCGAGTTTTTGACCAAAAATAATACCAATACTATTCACCCGCCTCCGAATCCACCTGATTTAGCTCCCTGCAACTTTTTTCTGTTTAACACGTTGACTGCCAAGCGTATTTTGCTATGTTAGAACCGCGATGCAATGAAATACTGCAGAATATGATTAAATCGTGCAAAACGAAGCTACGACAGAGTTTGTAGAAGCCAAAGTATCGAAGTACCGTTCCAATATCAATTGCTTTTACAAGATTGCAAATAGGCTTCATTGCAAATTTTTTGCATTTTTTGGTAAAATTAGACTACTGTGACCGTCAATGTGTTAAAGAATGTGGTGTGGTACATTTGGAAATGTAATGCGATGAAATACTGCAGAGTATAATTAGATCGTGCAAAATAATGGTAATGCAGAGTTATTAGAAGCCAAAGTATTGAAGCATCGTTCCAATATCAATTGCTTTTACAAGATTGCAAATAGGCTTCATTGCAAATTTTTTGCATTTTTTGGTAAAATTAGACTACCGTGACCGTCAATGTGTTAAAGAATGTGGTGTGGTACATTTGGAAATGTAATGCGATAAATACTGCAGAGTATAATTAGATCGTGCAAAATAATGGTAATGCAGAGTTATTAGAAGCCAAAGTATTGAAGCACCGTTCCAATATCAATTGCTTTTACAAGATTGCAAATAGGCTTCATTGCAAATTGTTTGCATTTTTTGGTAAAATTAGACTACCGTGACCGTCAATGTGTTAAAGAATGTGGTGTGGTACATTTGGAAATGTAATGCGATGAAATACTGCACAGTATAATTAGATCGTGCAAAATAATGGTAATGCAGAGTTATTAGAAGCCAAAGTATTGAAGCACCGTTCCAATATCAATTGCTTTTACAAGGTTGCAAATATGCTTCATTGCGATGACCACCCGGCAGTCAAAGTGTTAACCGACCTAAAAAACCGCTTCGCGGAACGCGTTACAGCACTCGGAAGGATTTTATGGAACAATCGAAGACGGCTCTGATCGACATACCAAAAATTGAATACCAGCGATGTTTGGATGATTGGATCAAGCGCTGGCATAAGTGTGTTACAGTCGATGGGGAGTACTTTGAAGGCGACGATATCAATTATAATGGATAAACTTGTATTTTCGATTTTATGAATAAAGTCCTAAAACTTTTTGATCAAGGTATATTCATTTGATTAATTTGAACAGATCGACGCGCCAAGTGCAATAACGATTGCCCGCGGTCGTAAATTGCGGTAATTTTCTTGTCACTCCTTTATTGCCTGACATTTAATTCCCATTTGCCGCGCAGGGGACCACAGCACCGTAACGTCTCGTGTTCAAATCTTACCGCCGCGCCAGCGAAAGGACCGTCGCACACTTTACCGGAACCCTGTACAATTTTCACAAGCCACAAGCGTCACCTTCAACCTCTTCGCTCCGCAAAAGCTTCTTCCGCCTCAAATGTCATCCTCGCATCATCCAGACTCGCTCCATCCACGTCTCCATGCAAGTCCCACCGTGTCGACCCCGTTCAAATCTTACCGCCGTTTTTTCGCCACAAACGCCCGCCGTCCCATTCTACGAGAGCCACGTGCGATTTTACCGATACCGCCGCATCGCGATAACGCGGACCTTTTCATAAAAGTGCGATACCCAAGTCCTCGAAGCCTCCAGATACCACGTTCGCGGATTAAATCATCGAACAACGTAAAACGCGGGCTCGCGCGATGTCAGGGGTACCGAAACTGCGTTAACCCATAGTACCAGACTTCGATCGTCTTTATTGTCCCTTTCTCGCCTCCCTACTCACCTGCCACACGGCATCTCGATGCTCACTGTCACTTTTGTTAGCGGGCCAGCGTGCGTCGTCACCGCACTGCTTTCTTATCCGATACAGACCCGCCCAAACGCGATTCTACCCGGCAACATCTTTTGTTTACACTCGACGAAACTCGCCCCCAACAACGGTCCAGCCGCCTCTCCTCTCGCCGTTCACGCGGTCCCACTCTTCTTTCTTCTCCGTCGACTTTTCACGACGCACGACCGGTTCGGAAGACTGTCGCGCGGCTCAACGAACCACCGCTGCCAACCTTCGATCGCGAAGGAGCTAGATCCCACGCCAGGAGCGGAATTAAATACGAATGTAGGAGGATCAAGGGCTGCTGGTCGAATGGATTCCGTCCTCCTGTCCAATTTCAAACGGGACGGCTTTTAGATGTCGCTCTTGGTTGGACTGCCGGACCCTGAGGATGCGTGCGATTGGGGGCTGAGTGTTTAGGAACAGGACGAAGGAGGAATATGGAAGCGGTGCAAATGTGGATTTGTTGGTTGATTTCGATTTCAAATGGAGAACGTCGGGAAACGAACATTTGAGTACGTTTGAGAACCTTGATTTCAAATGTTGGTGATGTATGTTGCAAAGAGGTTGTGTTGTAGATTTGGAATTGAGGAGGAATGCGGAGGGTACTTTGAGCTGTTGATTTTGGCTTTAGATGGAAAAGGTTAGAGACGTCGTCTTTTGGAGAAGTCTACGGGAGATTTGGCCTGATAATGCTTTCGTAAATGAATGGCTGGATCGATTCAATGCATCAGGTGTAATAAGCCTGTAGTTACAGGCAGGTTACCTTACAGTGTAATATACTGTCTTGATGGCGGAAGTACTTTTTGTCATATTTGTCCCACGGGTGCAGAAATATTAAACACGGTCCTGAACGGAACAACGGCATGGGGAAAGGTCTGGTATGTTTCAAACGGGAAGCGTAAGGCATGCACTGTTTTCTTAAGCGATAACGAAGGTATGAAAGTGATTCGGGACATCCGGATGGCGTTATTGGTCAATGGGACGTACGCATACGCACTTATTGCGTACGGCGCTCTTTACACAGCGTATCAGTTGTAAAGGTTCAAGCATACGTCTTGAGCAAATACAATGCAGACAACATTCTAAGTTTTGCATTACAACAGGCCGTTTAAAAGTCGCCAAGTGTAAATCTTTTACATCCGTAAAGATGTAAGGTTGTTAATTCATGGAAAGAGTTAAACAAGAAAGATTGTTAATTTGTTTTCCTCAAGTTATACTTTTTTGTTTTCTGTTTGTAGCGTTACTGTGGTTCATGCCTGGCTGTATGTTATAATCTTTGGTTGCATTGCTTTTTACCGATATAAGAAGAAAGTAAATATTTTTATTGACAAGAAATGTGTGAAGCTGCAGAGGCGAGCAATTTTATGGCACTGAGCGGAAACAGTTAAAATTGACCGGACGGTGCGTTTTATAATATGTATCTTAAATGCTTCAACTTTGACTCGTTTAGGCTGAATTAGCGTGAAAGCTTGAGCTTGTGTCACGGTGGAAAATGCAACAGTAAAACGACGCGCCTAAACGAGGCCCGATGTCCCGAACTCTAAACTCGTATTCAGAACTCGTTCTCAAGGCCGACAGTCCTGCTTTTGCGTAAACACGACCGGTATTCCTTCAAATCCTTCTCAGCCCTTTTCAACAGTTTATCCTGTCCTACTTAATGATTATAGCATGTTGCATAACGACTAGCTTTCACATAAATGACAGAACCGTTCAAGACCGGTAAATTATAAGCAAATAATATACACGTTTCACTATATCGTTAGATACCTGTCATTGTTCATCTCATCGTTAATCACTTTTGTGCCTTTTTTGGTTGAATGGTTTTAAGTAAAACCACTCGATCGAAAAACGCACAAAAATTATTAACATTATTAAAAGGTTGAGTTTGCAATCAAGTTACATCCAATCTATTACAGGTAACTGCCAATGATTAATAAAATAATAGAAGATAGTTAACATTTGTACCTATTAACTGACGCCGTAAAATCTAAATAACATCGTACAATGGATGCACTATAATTTTCAATAACCATGATATATGTGTCAACTTCGACCCCAGGAATCAAGTTGTAAAGTATGTTCCAACAATTTATTCGGGACCTTATCAATGATCCATGAGTCAAATCGCATTTACAACCAACTAGCCAGAAATTATGCGTACATTAGCACCGATCAATTGGTTCAATACTGTTTTGCAATGTTATGGAATATTAAATCAAAAGCGATACCACCCGTCCAAGTAAGTTGCCGTAACTGATTTGACAGTTACAACCTTTTGGTCTTGATCGCGATCGACCACTACTTCCGAGAATGTAAGCGCTCACTTTTGCCGTCAAAGGAAAAGCGCGTCAAGGCTTCCATTTTAATCGACGAGCAATTTTATTCATTCCGCTTTCTGCCGTTCTCACGCCAGCACGTGAAAGACTAAAAAATCGGTGCATCCTATGTTCACGCGATTAGAAGAAACGTGTTTGACTGATCGCTGACTCCATTTTTACGCGTGGGTCAATGATTGATACGATACCCACGAGTTACTCTTTGTTGACGTTCGAAAGGTGCATTCTTCTCGTCTTGAATCATCGATCAGTTTGAAACATTGTAGACCGATCAGGCATGGTCTTTGTCGATTGTCACAATTGTCTGCCTGCTGTATCAAGAATACCGTGACCCAACTGAGCTAATTTAGAGTCGCTTTAATTGTGATCGTGATCAACTCGGCATGTCGTTGAACGATGCTTTAAAACCGGTAGACATAATTACCAGCCATATAGTCACAATGCCACAAAATTGCTCGTCTAATTGCAGTAACAATCGTTTGCAGAACAAGACATTTACAATTGCCAATATTTTCACTTTGATCGTTTTACAAATTATTGTTTTACAAAAATCGTTTTTACACTTTGAAAGCCGCAGTTTTCTTTATGCTTCACTGATCAATTTGATCGAATCTTGCGAATGTCAGGTCAAGAATTCCGGCGGGATACTTGAAATGCAATGAATTTGAATATTTTTCTGTGTATATTCTGACAGTTAAAGAGTGGCTCGTGATTTCGTCGACTGCTCTCTGTTCACTGCAGAAAATTTTCTTTTCGCCTTTTACGCGCATTTTCAAGCTAAGTTTAGCCGTTGGAATGTCCCACGTATGCACGGGACGGTGAACGCAATGCTGCCGATCGATATACATACATCTAAGTATCAGCTAAATTATCTGAACAATCTGAATAATCTGAACAATCTAAATTGTCTGAATTAGCACATACGCATATACGTATGTACATGACGCATATGCAATTCCTTTCTTCTCGCCGGGCTCCGATACGGGCAGCCGCGAAAATTGCATAACAGAGAAATTTTGCCTCTCGTAATATTAACGCATACATATATTTGTTTTCAGGTCACAGGTCTTATAAACCCATCAATCATATTAGTTACAGACTTATCGTACCGCAAGATTTTATAAATGTAGTTAGGATGCGGTATATGACGTTCGTACATATTAACACTTTGCGGACCGGGCATTCTATTACTAATCGTACCCAGTGGCCGGGTATTTTTTTGCCTCAAATATTTTTAAATTAGTGATGATTTGTTAGTAGTTAACACGTTGACTACCACGGTGGTCACCGGTGACCGGTGCAAAACATTTGACTAAAAATGCAAAAGATTCGCAATGAAACCTGTTTGGAATCTTGTAAAAGCAATTGATATTGGAACGGTGCTTCAATACTTTGGCTTCTAACAACTCTGCATTACTTTCATTTTGCACGATTTAATTATACTCTGCAGTATTTTATCGCATCGCGGTTCCAACATAGCAAGAAACGCTTGGCAGTCCAGTGTTAAACTGTCCACAAATATTTCTGTAATATTGCTAATCGTTTTGTCGCTATCCATATTTCAGAGCTTCAAATAATTAATTCGCAACACAAATTACGAAAAACTGCGGCTGACAATCACGTAGCAACTGTGGGATATCTCGTCACCTGCCTCAAACGACAGAATATGCAAGACGATATATCTCAGTGGCCCAGAATGACGAAATACGCAAGACGATATATCTCGTCAATGGCCCCGAACGACGAAATAGCAATGACGAGATATCTCGTCATCCGTCCGCAATGTGTTAACACGTTGACTGCCACGCGTATTTTACTATATTAAAACCGCAACGGGATGAAGTACTACAGAATATAATTGAATTGTGCAAAATGAAAATACTACGAAGGTATCGGAGACCAAAGAATTGAATCTCTACTTAATATCACTTGCATTTTCAAAATTATAAATGCGACCGATTCGGTATTTTTTGAATTTTTCGTGAGACCTATTGCGCCGGTCACCGATGACCACCATGGCAGTCAAAGTGTTAATGCTTTCCGTAAAAGATTCGCTTGCGGGAAACAAATTAGTGAGGAAATAACGATCGGGGCAGGAGGAATGTTGCGAGATGGGTGTTAGGACAATAGGATCGGCTACGCTGTACAGGAAAGTCAAGGGAACTTTAAAGTGGCAACAAAGCATGGAGAAAGGCTGAATTAAATAATTGCACGGTAGCGCAAGTAGTGTTTCATCCCATCAAACGTAAATTGAGCCAGATAACGAGTTTCTTCTTTGCGCTCTTCTTCCTACACGTCGTTGCCGCTTACTGCGTGAGAAACTTAATTAGGCATTTGATCGAATATACAGGTCATCGTCTTAAGTCGACCACCGTCATAATCATGCACGGTATTTCTAATATAATTTTTAACATCGCGCCCTAGCAAATTGTCATATTAAAAAATGCTATGGCAGAATATTTCTTGTAGTGTGTACCGAAATCGGAAATAATTTTTTTAGCTTGTACGCTATACATACGTACAATACAGGCACTACGTGAGCAATATACAATTAACACGTTGACTGCCAAACATATTTTACTATATTAGAACGGCGATCATATGAAATACTACAGCGTTCGACTAAATTATGCAAAATGTAAATAATGTGCAGGTATTGGAGACTAAAGGATTGCATCACTATTCTAACAACAACTACATTTATAAAATAATAATTGCTATCCCTTGTGAATATTTTGGATCTTCACTAAAATCTCTTGCGTCGGTCACCGGTGACCACCGTGGCAGTCAAATTGTTAATATAGTTATATGACACGTACTTACAGAATTTTACGTGATAAACTCCACATAGTCTGAAATAAGCGTATACGGGAGAGGCAATGAAATTTCGTCAATCGCGATTAATCGGTTGACGTTAATTGTCGAACGTGCCTACGTGAATCGAATGATCATTCCTTTCCCCTTAAGATCATCTGCATAGAAGAAACGTGCTGCGTTACGTGCACGTACTGCGCATTGTTCATAGAGCCAGTTTGACGTGTTGTGCCATCGCCGATATTCGCGGTTCGTGATAAATGCAAATACTTACACGTGTGCGTTGTGCTAAGCACAAAAATTATTCAGCACATTAAACAATTCCCAAACATGCTCGACGAATACCCGTTTGATGCGTTCCGTAGCGGATTGATCGTACATTATGCATGACGTCAAAAACATAAACAATGCTCTCCGCGATCACGAATCCACGAGCACGTGTATTACGTTTGGTCGAGAGCGTCGTTCAGAAAATATTTTCTCCCACACGTATTCTTTTTTAGCCGGTCAGTTTTTTTTTTATTAGCTGTTAGATAAATCGTTATCGTTAAGTACATACTTATGTCCGAAAATATTAATGTTGTCGGTCCTGTACATTGGTAACTTAAGTTCGCTTTGTTCCATTAACACTTTGACTGCCGTGCGTATTTTACTATATTAAAACCGCAAGGCGATGAAGTACTACAGAATATGATTGAATTGTGCAAAATGAAAATCATGCGAAGGCATCGGAGAACAAAGAATTTAAACACTATTTAATATTAATTGCATTTACAAAATCATAAATGCTACCGATTGGGTATTTTTTTAATTTTTCGTGAGACCTTTTACGCCAGTCACCGATGACCACTATGGCAGTCGAAGTGTTAATAATGTGGAAGAATTCGATAATTTTTCAATGGTATTTAGACCAGCTTTGCGGAATTAATTATTGTTCTCATCTTTTCTTTCAGAAACATGTCTCGTGACGAAGAGCAGAATAATTGGACGTCGTTAGGCCAAATCGCTACTAGGTAACTGCACCTATTAAGTTCATCGTCGCTCATGGGTTTTCCAGCGCGACGATCTTTTAGATACTCTTTGACAAGTAAACGCTTCCGTTTGCAGCGCTAGACAGAATTCCGTTTGTCCGGAGATCGCAATCGGGAGGAAAAATTGCGAACGCACGGAAGGGAAGTTACGGTGATGACAGGAACAAAGTGAACGGTCGAAACTCAGAATCATTGCTCGGGAATTCCGTGGATATGGAAAATAATTACAAAGTTTCCAAATCGGATAAAACCATATGCGTCAGAAAGAGCTTCATATGTCAATTTAATACATTTAGATCTTTGGCAATTATCCGCCGTGATAAAAGAGACGTATCCGCAGACGCGTCTAAGGAAAATCTACGCGCGCGTCATGAGCAACGTCAAACTCGGAAAATAGCACTTATTGTGATAAGATCCGTGCGTCCATCTATTAGTATATAATAATATAATTACCCGTTACATAAAAAGAACGGTATACAAGACTAATTTAATTGTTCAACAAACGGCGAGTCCAGCTGCTTTATCCTAATTTCTTATGTCTTTTTTCAGTTCTAAAACTCGAGCATGAGAGAAGTTAAATCGCAAAACTCCTGCACGCACTGCTTGCCGCATGACAATCCTCTAAGCGACACTTTTTATCAGGCACAATCCAACCGCGGGTTACACTCGAATTGCCGATTAAAACCAAAAGGCAGACAGCGTGACGTCATGTCCAAAAAATTTCACCGTCCCGTGCGCGTGCATCTCTCCGTACACGGACTCTTTGGCATATGGGATGTGTGTACATAAATGTATATGGATATGTATCGCATTTCCCAGTCGCGACGACGCATACTCGCATTCCAGGAATGGATCCTCCGTCGCGCGGACTTTTATCATTCCCGGAGACACGAACATGGGGCACGTTTTAGATGCGACGAAGTTGGAAAAGCGAGCGAGTTTCGGTGAAAGCAAACCTTCCAGATGACACGTCGCCTGTCTACGTCAATTTCGAACTGATTTGAGAGGATATATTAGACTGAATTCCATCACCTGTCTGCCGCAACTAAAATATCGACGAAATCCTGGTTCGCGGCGGTATAAATAGTAGATTTTCGTGAAACGATTACTTACTTGTCACTTAGTTTCGGACAGTGACAAAAGCGGGTACCAAATTATGTATTGCTGTCGGGTTCGGTATGTGGTCCGATAAAAGCTCACGTCATAATTTTATATTTTCATCAAATGTACGTAATTTCTTAGAATTTAATATAACGGTAACACCTTTGCTCTCACGTGCCATAGTATTATTCACAATTTTCATCAAATATATATTATTTCTTAGAACTTAATACGGCGATAAGACCTCTGCTTTCACGCGCCATAGTATTATTCAATATTTTCAACATTAAACATTTTTAGAATCTAATACAGCGTTAATATTCTGCTCTCGCGTGTCATAGTATTATTCACAATTTTCATCAAACATATGTTATTTCTTGGAGCTTAATACGGCGGTAATACCTCTGCTCTCACATGCCATAGCATTATTCAATATTTTCAACATTTAACATTTTTAGAATTTAATACAGCGATAATATGCTGCTCTCGCGTGTCATAGTATTATTCAATATTTTCAACATTTAACATTTTTAGAATCTAATACAGCGTTAATGTTCTGCTCTCACGTGCCATAGTATTATTCACAATTTTCATCAAACATATGTTATTTCTTAGAACTTAATACGGCGGTAATACCTCTGCTCTCACGCACCATAGCATTATTCAATATTTTCAACATTTAACATTTTTAGAATTTAATACAGCGTTAATATTCTGTTCTCGTGTGCCATAGGACTATCCACCGAAACACATCACCCTCACTTACCCCCAACCGAATTTCCATTGAATCACAAGAATTACGCATTCACCACTTTATCATCAATTGTAACTTTGCACACGTTCCGAAAGCAACACACATCCGCGTTTTACCAGCAAATCACCAGCCATGATCAACCACGCTTCATGTCAGCGCCCGTGTGACCCACAATTTGCACCCTCGTCGATGAGATCTCCCATAACAAAAGGATCGTCAACGTCCAGATGCAACAATCGGGTCTATCAACTCTCCCTTTCGCAGCTGACACGGTGCATGCTTGCTCCCGAAATAGACTGCCTACGCCAATGCGTCGTCGAGATGAAGGCGCTGTTGTGATAAACAGCACAGTACGGCGCTCACCCTGGCCAGTTCGCTCGAATCCCTCGAAGACGTCGGACGTGCCTCGTCGTGCTCCGTTCTTGGCTCTCCGGCTTTGAGCTTCGGCGCGACGTTTCTCCCCGCCGATCGCTTCGAATACGGCACCGCGGAATAAATTCTAGGAAAACCGAACCGGAATCGCGCCGAAGGAGTTGCGGAGAAGCGGAATCCCATGATAAGGTCATTACCACTTTGTGAAACGTCATTGCAGTCGGCAGAAGTGTGGCGAGTCGATGCTCAAATCGTTGCTGAGCTGTTGCGGATGCGTTCGTGGATCGTAGGAGTTGAGGGTGACACGAGTTTATCGGCACGCTGAACGTTGGAACTGTTCACTTAGTTTAATAACGACGGAGTTCACTATTTTTAACCGTTGTGATAGAGGAACTTGATGTTTAGGCAATGGCAATCGCTAATACTGTGAATCGTTGAAGTTGGCAGGTACATTGTGCGCTCTAGTGTAATCGGTAGTACTACGGATTGTGGTCTGTATTATGTTTAATGACGGACAGTGTGGGTGTTCATATGTAATGCGTTGTCTAGACCTTCTTTACACGCATTATTCGAAAAACGTGCCGGAATGTGGTTTCATTTTCTCGCATGGCGATTTCCCGTGCGATTCTTTGCAGCCACATAAATCTTGATGAGCGAGGGGGAATCGGTAAGGTAACGCGATTTGCCGTGGGGACAGTAGACAAAAGCACAGTAGATGGGTAAGGACTACTTCGGAACACTAGACCTCGTCTTTAGGCCCTACACGCGGTCCTCTTATTCAAGGGGAAAAAACTCACCCGACAGGTTTTAAAAGGGGACAGACAATGTTCCGGTGTGTGGGACATTTAACGTCTTGCTGCGTCGTAAATCATCAGAACTGCGGTACCAAGTGAGCCGCATTTTTCGAGGCAAACAGATCAGAGTTTTGTACAGCGAGTCCGATAGGGAAACTCTCAAGATCTTCCGTGTGATTGCAAGGCCAAAGTTTTCTGCAATATTCCTGTAAATTACCAATAAAATTATCATGCATGCGTTGTTTTAACACACATGTCGTCATCTATGTAATTATTAGAATGATATTCGATAAATTCGTGGGTGCGATTTCGCTGACAACATTTACACACATTTTCGTTAAATTACTGATTGTTATGTTCTTTATTCAAGCAAGCTGTATATTTACTGTGCTAATTTTGCAATTCATGTGAGCAGTTTTCGATTGAATGAATTTTATAATAGAATATCTTGAATTACATACACGCATGGGATTCGTCTTAACATTTTACAATGACCACGGAATTTCGTTGACAACATTTACACACATTTCCGTTAAATTACTGATTGTTATGTTCTTTATTCAAGCAAGCTGTATATTTACTGTGCTAATTTTGCAATTCATGTGAGAAGTTTTCGAATGAATGAATTTTATAATAGAATATCTTGAAGACATTCATGCATGGGATTCGTCTTAACATTTTACAATGACCACGGAAACGATACATTTTGTATATACGTACACGGTGGAGTGGCCTACGTTTGATATTAATAATACGTGATCGCTCTTTCACAGAATACTTCCAGTGTTAAGGAATTTCCCGCATTGTCTGTGCTGAAATGTGACACAGGTCATCGCCGATTGATAAAAAGGAAAACGTAATGCCGGTTCTATGTTTCATCGCAAAATACTGAGAAAAGCCGAGCGTCAAACCGATTAAAGATTAATCTGCCACAGAAAAGTCAAATGTTAGATCGTGCGCAGCATGTGAAGTGATCACGCGAACGGAAGAAGATCATAATAAACGTCGCGTCATATAGTTAAAGATTATTTTAACGTGACAAACTGTTCATGGAATCTACTCTAGTCGCTCAAGTAAAACTAATAATCTGCGTAATCTTCATTGTCGTTAGAACTGTTCTACTAAATGTTAAAATAACAATATGTCCATATTCGAAATATTTCGAGATCTCTCGTACTTTGAACTTTCACAGTCGTAACCCTCGATTCTTAACACATTGCGGACGGATGACGAGATATGTCGTAATTCTTATTTCGTCGTTCAGAGCCGTTGACGAGATATATCGTCTTGCATATTCTGTCGTTTGGGACAGGTGACGAGATACCACACAGTTGCTACGTGATTGTCAACGGCAGTTTCGTAATTTGTATTGCAAATTAATTATTTGAAGCCCTGAAATATGGATAGCGACAAAACGATTAGCAATATTACAGAAATATTTGCCTTGTGTTTCTTCATGTTTTACGAAATATCATACTTTGAAAACTGTTTAGTTTGTACAGATTTTTACTTATTGAAAAATATTAAAGAATCATTCATTTTTAAAGTTGTTCAAATAAATATTTCACGCGACCATGATTTTTAACTACTTATCATCACTAATTTAAAAATATTTGACGCAAAAGAATACCCGGCCACTGGATACGCTTAGCAATAGAATGCCCGGTCCGCAATGTGTTAAGTTTTCGCTGCTTATTTTCCTTGTTTTCTTCAAAGTATATTCCTAACTCTATCGCCTAACTACGGTTGATCCGGTTATTTTAATCTTGAGAAAATTGCAGAATTTGTAAGACGTGAACCGTTTTTCGTGGCGACGCACGGTCGAAACATTTTCAGTTGGGAAATTAGTACATAAGTTATTCTCGCCACAAAATCCAGCGTCGAAGTCTCCCTAACCGGTACTTTCTTGCGCAGGTGATCCCGCTGTTGTGCCATAACCCGAGGGAACGTGACAGTCGGTCGTCTCAATTACGCGACCGACGAAACCGAAGCCGACTGAGAACGAAAACCGACGTTAGAAACTTGCCCGACATCGATATCGTCGCATAGCAGTGACTTCAGAAAGCGTTTGTGACAGTGCAACGTCGATCGTATTACTAATTATATCGATTTGAATACTTGTGCGGAAAGTAATGTGTTGATCTCTGGTGCGGTGAACCTCCTCTTTCTGCGATGAAGGAGATATATCGTACGAAGGAGGAAAACTTAAGGTGACCGACGACGTTTAATGATGTGATCAATGGTGATCATCTAATCAGTAGCTGGTGAGTCGTCAGAACTGCGTTATAGTAATTAATACGCGCAACATTAATCACGTGACATTGAGATGTTTACGCCGGATAACAAAAATTTCGTGCAATTGTGAATAGACACATTCTGAGGAAGAAGAAGCAGCAAAGCAACGATATTTGGGAGAACGGAAACTATTTTTCGCCAATGAAACAGTATATCAAAATGTCGGAATGGACTTAACGATATTTTATCCCAAATATTGATCGTGACTCAGTCGATTGTCCGTCGCTCTTAAATTAAAATCGAGGAGTTCGACTGGTTGCACAATCGCAGCAGAATTTCATCGTGTGACGTCATAAGCATGACTTCCGTACTGCCGGACGAGGACGGCAAGGCGGTGAAGTTAAAGCAGAAAATGGAAGGTCATCAGGCGAAGGAAGAAGCACGTTCTTTTCTCACTTTCTCCCGGGAGAACTTGAGTATATCGAATTCGGATTTGGAGCAGGGCTTTAACAAGCGTCGGTTCCGTCCGAGTAGAAACACAATTTTGAGTACGGCAAGTTTGGCGATCGCGATCTTGTGCTTGGGTCTCGAAACGTGGGAACTTCGATGTTCGTTGGTGAATAGTCGGGAGATCGAGGAACTCAAGAGGGACGTCGACACATTGAAGCATCGATTTCTCGAGGCGGATCTTTTGGACGAATTAAAGGCGTTCGAGGAGCAGGTGAGAAACATTTGCAATCGGGGGAATTAATTTTTTCGCCGTAGAAAAGGCAGACCTGGTTATCGTTTTTGTCTACGTTTTTTTCTACCGTTTTGTCTAAGTTTCTATTACGGAGTACATAAAGTGCTACTCGTTACGTTGACCGTGAAACCGTCTATTTTTGACGGAGCACGGTGTTTCTTTGTTCCTACGCCATAACGGACTTTTAAAAGGATTTCCATGTTCTCTTTGATATCGCACACTTTATTGCCAATCTACTTATGCTCAGCTTTCTAATCCTTGACGTGTCGAATCTCTTCGCACGGTTGAATGCGTTTTCAGTTAAACGAGAAATTTTCTTAGATTTTCTTTCGAAGAAATACTCTAGCCCGGTTTATGTTGACACGTGAAAGTAACTTTGAAGTTTCCCGGTCGGAGTGATAGGCTTGGCGCGTCGGATGGTATAAATCAAAATTGTCGTTTGACTTGCCGTTGAAGTAAATTCGAAAAGGTCGTTACGCAGATTACGGTGAGTCACAGCAGTAGGAAAAGAAAAGTCCCGTTACGGTTACATCTGATAACTTGAAACGCTAACGATCTCGGAGTCCGGTTCAAGAGTTCAATCCGTCAGAGCAGACGGAAGTAAAAAATTCTCTGATCCCGATCATATAAATTAAACGTATCACTTCATATCAGTCAAATTGAACAATATTCCATTTCATTAATTCGCAGACTAGTTAGATAATTTTATTCGATCGTAAATTGAAAACTGGCGTTAAAAATCGTTTACATATCCGCGAGACATTGACTTCTGTCGCAATAAAACAAAATTCGAAGATTATACGCATAACTTCGACGACCGGCCGCTGTATCTGATTGCATAATTACTCATTAGTCAAAGGTTATCGTTTCGTGTCTGTACGTTAGAATCACTGTCTGCCTCGGCATCGACTTTCCTAGAATGTTAAGGGGAACGTACGGTGGACGTTTTAACTGACGGCAAATCATTAATCGGCGGTATACGCAGATTAGTTTCGCGGAACTCTAAATTTACCATGGACGCTGCTTTTTATCGGTCGTGAGATGGAAGAGGAAATCCAATCAGCGCTAACGAGTGGTTCAGGCCGAGCCGTTTTGAGACGTCGAAATAAAGTGGGGCGATGGAAGATAATCACACCCCCATTGCGGAACAACATTTACACGTGACGGGGTTACCTCATTAAGAGAGCATTGTTACGTATTTATGATTATCGCAAGCTCAGAGGTGAATTACGAAATCAGCGCTTAATAACTTTTAATTGGCCGAACGATAACGCCGAGCGGATAAACATAAAAAGCGGATTATTTTCCTTTAACTGCTGATATGAATGAAGAAGCATTTCGTTCGCGTTAGGATTGAATCGTCTGGAAAAGGAACAGACTAATTATCGTTGTAATAAAATAGTTGAGTAATACTGGTTCCGCGAATAGGCATTCAAGTATTTGTTTTATGAAATATAAGCTTCTATATACCCGATTGAGCATGAAACTGCGCATACCATAAAACGCAACATAAAAGGTAAAACGGTTACATCCTATAAACGTGTATGGTGAAACATACTTGCATGTCATAAATGTGTGTAAGATTTTACATAGATTGACATGCGAATATACGCAACTCTATACAGTCAAAACTGCACTTTTAAAAAGAAGCGACGCGGTTATGGCGTTGCGAGATCTCGATTATGCAACACCTGTAATATTTCGTTTATTGAATGCCCAGCCAACGTTTCAAGTCGAAATCAGGATCCGTCTTTCGATAAGTACCTAACGAGACGGATTTATATAATTTATTATGGCCATTCACTTTTATCACGCACGTACACTATAAAAATCCTTCTCGTGCTCATTTTGATGTTAATAATCTCTGCCCCATTCTTTGCACCAACAAATTAATAGCTACATTGTCCAGGAATGGATGCCTCTTTATTTTCTAACAAACAGTTTTTTCATATTAAATCATAGCGCAGTAAAAAGTTTTCGAATAAATAAAGTAACTTTGTTTACCCATTTTTTTGTAATGCCTTTCGAAGAACCAGAGATTTTACACATTTATTCTTTTCGACACTCGCAGCATATAATATAGAATAGTCATATGGCGATACAGAGATGTGCATAGCGATACTTTGTCTTGAAATCTTAAACTTCCTCGCCAACGATGTTTCTCGATGTTCCCTTATCTATTGCCAATCGACGTTGCACTTGTGACTACATTGAGAGACACACGAGACCGTGCACGTCGCTAGCTTATCAAAGAGACAGTCGCTTTGGCCGGTCAGTAACGTGCGCGCGAAGTTTCTGACGTTGACAAGACCGTTTAGTGGATAATAATTCATTATCACCGACACGATTACCCTACAATTCCAGTTGGCGCTTGCTATTCGTGTTCAGCTTTCCTGGAATTTCGTCACCGAAAGATTTATGAAAACATTTTTCAGCGTTCGGAGAAATATTTGCATATCGCTGCGAATTCGGAGTCTGTTCATATGTACATAGTACTACATCGATTATATTTAACTCGAAAGAACCTCACTAATATTAATCTGTTGTCAATGATCAATTCACTTAATACTGCTATTTCTACAAATTCTGATATCGAAATATTAGCAGATTCAAAGAAAAACATTGGGAATGTACACTAGTTCTGTCTGATTCTATTATTTCTTGAAGTTCTGGCATGAAACGCCTTCTTTCAACTTTCAAAAACAAACTTACAAAATTTCCTACGTTATTAGAAAGTAGCATTGGATAGTATCGATCATATTCTGCTTTTATATACATATAGGGGGTGTACGAACCCGTGTGCATTGTTTGCTGCATAATTTAATGTCCTTCGGCGACAGAAAGTGCCGTTTGTAATCAAGTAGCTGAATGTTAATTACGCATCGCATAGTACTGCTATTTCTACAAATTCTGATATCGAAACATTAGCAGGAGATTCAAAGAAAAACATTAGGAATGTACTCTAGTTCTGTTTAAGTTCAATTACTTCTTGAAGTTCTGGCATGAAACACCTTCTTTCAACTTTCAAAAACAAACTTACAAAATTTCCTACGTTATTACAAAGTAGCATTGGATGGTATCGATCATATTCTGCTCTTATATACATACATAGAGGAGGGGTACGAACCCGTCTGCATTGTTTGCTGCATAAATTAATGTCCTTCGGCGACAGAAAGTGCCGTTTGTAATCAAGTAGCTGAATGTTAATTACGCATCGCATAATACTGCTATTTCTACAAATTCTGATATCGAAACATTAGCAGGAGATTCAAAGAAAAACTTTGGGCATGTACACTAGTTCTGTCTAATTGAATTACTTCTTGAACTTCTGGCATGAAACACCTTCTTTCAACTTTCAAAAATAAACTTACAAAATTTCCTACGTTATTATAAGGTACCATTGGATGGTATCGATCATATTCTGCTTTTATATACATACAGGAGGTGTACGAACCCGTCTGCATTGTTTGCTGCCTAAATTAATGTACTTCGCCGATAGAAAGTGCCGTTTGTAATCAAGTAGCTGAATGTTAATTACGCATCGCATAATACTGCTATTTCTACAAATTCTGATATCGAAACATTAGCAGGAGATTCAAAGAAAAACATTAGGAATGTACTCTAGTTCTGTTTAAGTTCAATTACTTCTTGAAGTTCTGGCATGAAACACCTTCTTTCAACTTTCAAAAACAAACTTACAAAATTTCCTACGTTATTACAAAGTAGCATTGGATGGTATCGATCATATTCTGCTCTCATATACATACAGGAGGTGTACGAACCCGTCTGCATTGTTTGCTGCATAAATTAATGTACTTCGGCGACAGAAAGTGCCGTTTGTAATCAAGTAGCTGAATGTTATTATAATTACGCATCGCATAATACTGGTATTTCTACAAATTCTGACATCGAAACATTAGCAGGAGATTCAAAGAAAAACATTGAGAATGCACACTAGTTCTGTCTAATTCAATTGATTCTTGAACTTCTGGCATGAAACAGTTTCTTTCAACTTTCAAAAATGAACTTACAAAATTTCCTACGTTATTACAAAGTAGCATTGGATGGTATCGATCATATTCTGCTCTTATATACATACATAGAGGAGGGGTACGAACCCGTCTGCATTGTTTACTGCATAAATTAATGTATTTCGGCGACAGAAAGTGCCGTTTGTAATCAAGTAGCTGAATGTTAATTACCGTAAACATTTAATTGAGTCAATGGCACTGTCTCTTCAAATTGCACAGTGCGTTTATATGTACACGCGAAACGTGAGAGGTTCGAAGAAGCCTTTGGCCTGTTTGCATTACACAGCGCCTTAAGTTTGCCGCCGGGGGAGCAAGGTGGAGTTTCGCAGTTTCAATTTACCAGAGACGCCGCGACGCCCACGAGGCACTCAATTAATTTGCCGGCGTGTATTCCTGTTGCATGGGTATGTAAGTTGTCAATTCCGCGTCGGGTTCGCCGAAGGTTTATTGTATGTGCGTGTTTCGAATGAGAAGGTTATCGTTGTGCCATGCGTTCTGAATATGTGTGGCTAAAGGTCGAATGATAGAGTGTTAGGCGAGTGTCTCAATAATTAAAGGGTCGATGGCCCTCTCGTGTGAAATTCTTGTTGCGTATTGATTCGGTCCTGGTCTATTATCGTATAGCATCTTAACTGTTGATGGGTGCCAACGAATAAAATACGATGATGTTCCTGAAACTATTCTGTTTGCTCCATGAGTAAAATTGTACCAAGTGGCTTCTGCTTTAACACTTTGACTGCCATGATAGTCACCGCTGACCGGAGCAAGAGATTTTACTGAAGATCCAAAGTATTCGCAATGTGTAGCAATAATTATTTTATAAATGCAGTTAGCGTTAAAATAGTGATGCGATGCTTTGGTCTCCAATACCTGCACACCTGCACATCCAATACCTGCACTCTCCAATACCCCTCCAATACGGCAAAACACGCATGGCTGTCAAAGTGTTAAGTAGTTATCGAGCACTAACGATAACATGGGAGACGTACAGTCCTAGAATTAAATTATAGACTCGGTAATATATTATTGAATGTGGATTAAACGGAATGCTGCTCATACCATTCAACTTACGATTTACAACAAAGTTTCCCTATTCACCTATAACAACCGCGTGTTACCCTCTTATTTCAATACTTCTACCGGAATAATGAACATTTACCTTTTCTCAGTTATATGCAGAAGATACCAATGATGAAACTGAAACCGGCGAGGCAGATATTGACAATGCTGATTACGACGCGAATTACGACGACGATTCATCTTCTTCGTCCCATGACTACTCGAGTGACTACGACAGGCCGTCGACCTACGGCGCCCGAACTTCTGATTTTCCGGAGGGAACAGTGTCGTCAGAGCCGGTGCCAACACCACCGGAACCGGGGTCGAACAAAGCACTCGTCGAGATCCTTGCCGCCGTGAGGAAGGTCGAGGCCAAGCGGGGTCAGGAGTTTGAGAAGAACGTGCGTGAGAATTACAAGAACATCGAACGGGAGCGTTTGTTCAAAGAGCACAAGAAGAAGACCAGTTATGAGGACAAGACTGATGAAAAGGATAACAGCACGAGACATAGACGCGATATTTCGAATGAGAGGGAACGACTTAGAAATGTTCTGTTGAGTCTAAAGAGGCAAAGGTCCATTGATGGGGCTGTAGAGGTTGAGGAATCTAAAGGTGCCGTGGAAAGCGGATCGCTTTCTTCAGATGCAAAAGTAAAGAGGTCTGTTTCTGAGGATGCAGAAGTTGAGGAAACTGATGCGGTCCAGCGAGAAAGAACACAGGCCAGGGAATTTAATCAAAGGAACGTAAGAAACCAGACCAGAAGAGCCGGTGGACCAAGACCGAAGGCACGTGAGGAGACTGACGATTCGGAGGAGGCGGGAAAAGGAGAAAAGTGTCCGCCTGTGTGAGTGTGCCTAGTCATTCTTAAATATGGAATACATTTCAGTATGTTAATTTCCTTACGTTTTAGGTATCCTCCGAAGAAATACAGAGACAGAACGAGTCCGTGTCCTCCGGTTAATACCATAGACGTGACGAATCGTTCACATGAGAAACCAGTTCGTCAAATCGCACGAGCGACTAGACGCTCTACTGAAGGAACAGAAAACGGCCGCAGCCTGAGATATAGCTGGAGAGATGTGCAGGACCCTGTTGCAGAAGATGATGCCGGATCTCGTAAACTCGTTCAGGTGTGGAGTTGTTGCCCATTTTGATTATTGTAATACATCATTAACACGTTGTCTGCCGTGGGGGTCACCGGTGACCGACACAAGAGATTTTACTGAAGATCCAAAATATTCGCAATGGGTAGAAATAATTGTTTTATAAATGCAGTTATTGTTAGAATAGTGATGCGATTCTTTGGTGTCCAATACCTGCACATTATTTACATTTTGCATAATTCAGTCAAACGCTGTAGTATTTCATAGCATCGCCGTTCTAATACAGCAAAATACGGTGACCGGCGCAAGAGATTTTGCTGAAGACCCAAAATATTTGCAATGGATAGCAATTATTACTTTATAAATGCACTTGTTAGAATAGTGATGCATGCGATCCTTTGGTCCCCAATACCTGCACATTATTTACATTTTGCATAATTCAGTCAATCGCTCTAGTATTTCATAGCATCGCCGTTCTAATACAGCAAAATACGATCACCAGCGCAATAAATTTTGCTGAAGACCCAAAATATTTGCAATGGATAGCAATTATTACTTTATAAATGCACTTGTTAGAATAGTGATGCATGCGATCCTTTGGTCCCCAATACCTGCACATTATTTTCATTTTGCATAATTCAGTCAAACGCTGTAGTATTTCATAGCATCGCCGTTCTAATACAGCAAAATACGGTCACCAGCGCAAGAGATTTTGCTGTGAAGACCCAAAATATTTGCAATGGATAGCAATTATTACTTTATAAATGCAGTTGTTAGAATAGTGATGCATGCGATCCTTTGGTACCCAATACCTGCACATTATTTACATTTTGCATAATTCAGTCAAACGCTGTAGTATTTCATAGCATCGCCGTTCTAATACAGCAAAATACGCATGGCAGTCAACGTGTTAATCGCTTACTAAGGAACGATAAAACATATAACCGATGACATAAGGAATATTGTGTTGCTAAATTTCGCACCTTTCTATTTGATCATTTCATCTCTGCAGAATCCTGAACGAACAGATGTTCGCTCACGGCGTGTAATGAGACGAAATCTGCAAGCCCCGCCGCAGGTCTGTGCCATCCATTACGGTGCAGACAGCACTTTGTTCACTGCCGATGATGAACATACCGGAAATGGAAGAGCGCGCCACAGCGATGGTATCTTCAAAGCATGGAGACCTAGCGGCTGGGTGTCCGAACTCGGAATGGGCCATTTCTTCTCCCTCGCTAACGATGGAAAGCTGACCGTCCATCAGAACGGATTATATTTGGTCTACGCACAGATTCATTATTTGGACGAACATGACGAGAACGGATTCCATGTTCTGGTAAATGGGAGACCAATCCTGCAATGTATGGTAAGTGAACGTTAGATATATAAAAGAATGATTGTCATACTTATGGCATTATATATACTGACAGTGATTTAGCGATATACTTTGATATATGTCCAAGTGTCAAAGATACAATGGTTACAAAGATAGTTGAAGAAACTAATTATGTAAAATGTTCAGGTTTACAGTCCAGGCATGGGTCACAAGAGTCGATCGTGTTTCTCTGCGCAAGCAACGTACTTGCATGCCGGTGACAAGCTGATCCTGAAGGACATAGGTTCGGCGAGGTACACACTCTTCCAGCATGACAAGAGCTTCTTTGGTCTGGTGAAAGTAGGCGACATCAGACAGCAGAGGAGATTATCGGCGTCACGACAATAGCGCTTTGAACAGCTTACACTGAAGAATTGACAACAATGAACTGTGAATTTAATAACATCACAATTGTATATCTTTGCATATACAAGGAAAGTGAACATTTGAATTCCCATTGTATCGTAATCGTAGAGTCAGGTTTACTGGTTTTTCATAACCATTCGTAGATTAATAACACTGACATATACGGATAATTTTGATATAGTAAAATGTTTATCGCTGAGCGACCATCAGGAAACGACAGTAATCATAAATGACATCAGGATAGGTAAAAGAAACTGGTTGACGATGAAGTATTGGGTCATCCGTTATCTTGTTCATCTTGATCCATTGCAGTTGTTTAGTATAAGTTCTTGGTATTACCCGATCAAAGCTACCATGATATTTTTGTGCCATCGGTGAAATCAACCGTTGTTTTACGAAGAAGGCGAGTTGAGACATTAACGTATCATTTCCGGTTCGTTAATCGTGTCAGACTTAGTGATACGAATGTAAATAATGTTTTGTATTTTATTACTGTAATAAATCGATTTTAACTGCCAAATCCTAATACTACGAGTTCTATAACAATTATATATCCCATAACTGAGTTTAAAATTGTTACGTATATAAACCTAACACTACTATTAAACGAGCCAAATTATATTGACATAAATATTTTACCTACATGTATTTTACCCAAATTTATCAGTGGAACATTGCATAGGAGATAATGGAAACGATTTCTTACATACAGCATCTTGTGTCTAGAATTAACTGTTTGTCGCAATACATATTTGCTCTTTTGCTACCGATTGGTATCAAGTCACCAGGTTTGTCCATCAGATCTACGATGAAGTTCGGTGTGAGAAGTTTAGTCGGATAAATCGTCTGCTTATGATCTTGAGACGTGATAATGCTACTTCTCTGTAGGTCATTGTTCGGTGGATACTCGTTAGGACATTTTCTTTGTGCTGCCAACAGTTGCTGCTGTCGTTTCATGTGCGTTTCCCTTTTCATTATCCAAAGACTGCACGGTGTATCTTCATTGAGATAAGGTTCAAATGAGGTTTCTTCCACAGGGTACTCAGTCTACGATATTCAATAATTGTCTGCTTTTAATTGTACAGATATTGATATTATGCTGTTCATGAAGTGTACGTGATCATGTTTGCAGTTGCCTCGCGAGTTTATTAACATATCAAAGTACATTGATACATGACGGTTAGTCATGTCAAAGTATAAGTTTACACTATTTATGATAACATTATTATGGTATATATACATGGCATTAACATTAAATGAATCGCGTATTAACACGTTGACTGCCACGGTGGTCACCGGTGACCGGCGCAAAAGATTTTACTAAAAATGCAAAAAATTCGCAATGAAGCCTAATTGCAATCTTGTAAAAGCAATTGATATTGGAACGGTGTTTTAATACTTTGGCTTCTAATCACTCTGCGTTGCTTTCATTTTGCATGATTTAATCATACTACGCTTGGCAGTCAACGTGTTAAATAAAAAATATCTGTAGATATATTCATTGCGTTTTTTTCCTTCATTTTGCATGATTTAATCATACTCTGTAGTATTTCATTGCGTTACCTTCATTTTGCATGATTTAATCATACTCTGTAGTATTTCATTGCGTTACCTTCATTTTGCATGATTTAATCATACTCTGTAGTATTTCATTGCGTTACCTTCATTTTGCATGATTTAATCATTATCGTCCCATGTCCCCAGTATTTCATTGCGTTACCTTCATTTCTGCATGATTTAATCATACTTTTGAAATGGCTTGTTGCTGTAGTATTTCATTGCGTTACCTTCATTTTGCATGATTTAATCAAAATCACCGTTCTGTAGTTGACTCTCGGCACGTTCTTTCATTGCATCGCAGTTCTAACATAGCAAAATACGCTTGGCGAGTCAACGTGTTAAATAAAAAACAAATCGATTATTCGATGGCGTTATGTTTACAAATCCTCTATTTCCCGATCTATTTATGTATTAAGCAAAAAAACGGCGGAAGCAAAGTTGTACACCTAATATATCTATATATTAAGCAAATAACGTAACAAAGAAGTTACGTGGATGAAGGGTCAGGCTAAAATATTGGATTATGCACCTGAGGCACAGCTATTTCGACCCAAGCCTTGCCGTAGGTACCTCGCACGAGGGCTGTCGGTAAGCAAATTCTATCGGCTATGACTTTGAACAATAGGGCCCTTTCCAGGTAAGAGCCGACCCTAAGCTGACCGAGAGGAATGAGACTCGTTTCTATGCTGTCCTTGATTTCCATCAGATGGACCTCTAATTGGTGATCCACACACCGGACAGTAGGGTCGGGCCCGGACATTTGTCGAACAACAAATTCTGCGAGCATTTTTGCGCGCGACATGACGGTACTGATATTTAAAAGGTCTGCTTGCAAATCCACCTCTCTGAAACATTCCCAGTTTGCTAGTTTATTTATCCATTAATAATGTAAGAAATAGTGTTCAGAACTGATAAAAATGTATCACGAAATGAAGTTAATAAACTAAAAATAGTCACTTGTCTTTCAATTCAGCAGCGATGAGTTTGCATTTAAACAGTTCCACATAATCGTACAAATACAGATCCGGTTGCAATTGCGCAAAATTCATGCCAGCCCATGTATCTAGGCACTCTGACGACAAGAAAACGCCTTTACCGTTTCTTTTCCTTCCATTCCGTAGGTCTGTCAACGATATTATAATTGTCGATAATATTGACTATAACTAAGACGTTTACGAGATGTAATGTAAGAGAGAGAACGAAGTTTTAAAAGAAGATACCTTCGGCACTCTTATTCGAGATTCCAGAATCGGAAGACGCGTGTTTTGGATGCGCTATGTTCACAACGTATACAGGTTCTAGCGGACAATATTTAAAACGAAAGAAGTCATCCAATACCGGGAACCTGTAGAGATTCGACAATTATTTGAGTTCGTCCAATGCCATACAAAAACATTATCAAATCACATACGGACAGATGTTTCTTCGCATGACGTAAAATCCGTCCTGCGTAATATCATGCAAAGAAAGGCGTCCGGTAAATGCAAACTTGATGGATAAATGAGAATTGAACAACGATTCTATACAAGTATCCCACGATGGAATTACCCTTGCGGAGGCTCGGTTGTTCAGCATGCTGCGTCAATAAATATATACAAAATTGGTATTGATTATACAAACTGTTTCTACGGCCAATATCGGCTAAACAATTTTTTGATAAAATACGGTGACCAAATCATACTAAGCTAAAAACTTCGCTTCAACAAATGCATTCGCCAGAGCAGGATCCGTAGACAATAATTGTACCAACTGCACGACCGCGTTTCTGACAGGAATCGAATTGACATCAGCGAGTAGATTATATAATCTTTTTGGTCCGTTCACACGAAGGAAAGCATCCCGTCCGGCTTTTTCGATGCAGAACGTTGATATTGCGTTGCACGCGGCGATCTTCAACTCGTCCATCGACCGACAGACTAACTAATTTGTCAGAGAGAATTAGCAGTTTCAGTATTTGGAGTTAATTTCAGTATTACTTTCTGTACGAAGGTGATCGTAGTAATGTTCAATAAAAGTTTACCTCAAAAGACATGCATAAGGCATCCATCAAGTCTGTACTGATAATCACACCTCTTATTGACGGATATCCCGCCAACGTAGTCAAAGCATTCACAGCAGCTATTTGTATCTCCAACGGTACCGCTCCCGAAGTTTGCTTCGCAAGCCACGCCAAATATTGCTTAAACATTAATGATACACTCCTATTGATATGTAACAAATATTTTTATATGACGTCATTTAGGACACACAATGTACCTGGCCTTGTACATTGATAAAATTTTCGCAATTATCGGAATTGCACTTTAGTAACTCGTTTATTGCGAATAGTGCTGCTTCTCTGGTAGACCACTTCATCTTTTCATTCTTTAACAAGTCTGGAACCAATATTTGCAATGAATAAAACATAGACTTTGGTATTATACCTAGGATCATACGTAGAAGGAACTTTGGATCATACCTAGAAGATTCCCCATAGGATTGTGTGCCGTTAACTCTTTAGCAGCTGGTGCGTAAAGAGCCATTCGGCCAATACCGTGACAGACGATCTCATGGATACCCAATTGACTGGATCCCCGTAATTCAGACAGTAAATGATCTACTATTCCATGCGTATATAAAGTCTGTGAAAATTGAACTAAAATAGTCTTGCATTACACTTAACACAACTACTGTATAGCAACTACAGAAAACGCGCAGTTAAGTTACACAAAATCGAGTGATGTACATATGTTGTTTCTGTATTTTCTGTTTTGCGAGTATAAATTACCTTTCTTCCGTCAGGAGAATTCGCAAGACGCACAATAACGTTGAATGCGTCTACGAAAAGTTTTGAGACCGGAACAGCCTCTAGATACTTTACCAATTCTCGTATGCCGCCGATTGCGTCCAACAATTCCACTGTCTTTAAATTATCAGCGGCAAGAGATAAGATTCTGAGAACCTCTGAATGCAAGTCAACCCATTCTTCGTTCTGCGTAAAGTACCAATTAGCGTGAACAGAAATAGATTGACATTGACTGGAAACGGCTATCATTTCTGTATTACATCCAGCAAACTCAACAACGCCTGCAGCCCCTTTGATTCACGAAAAAGGTGTTGCATGTGCTCGTCTTTATTCCTGGCAACGAAATGGCCAAGCACGCTCAAAGCGATTCGCTGAATCTCCGGATAGGGTTCTTTGAATAAATCGTATATCAAGGATAAACTAAAATCCTATTGAAAATAAATTTCGTTGAATTCGTATTATGCTGAATTGATCTTTCATCTGACAGACCTTGGTGTTTACGATTGTCTCCGCGCCGGTAGGATCTTGCAATAAATTATTCATTATTTCTATGTTATTCTTCTTAACGTCCGGGTCCGGAGATTGAATTCTCTGGAATAGGAAGTCCATGTTTGGACATAGCTTCAATAATTGCGCAACACCGTACATGTCTTTCGATAATTCATCGAGTATCAACGAAGAAAACTCTTGCATGAACGTATCTTTCTCATTGATCAAAACATTGGTGAAGGTTTGTATATAGTAATCGGACTCGAGTAGATAGTTTCTAACACACGGAATCGCTGCCATTTCCGCCAGAAGTTTTGTAGCGAATCTAATATTACATAAAAGCACATCAGCATATTGAGTGCTATGCAAAATTTGCCAATATAGATGATAAGAACAAATACATTTTAAGTATTGATTCTCTTTCGTTATTCAGGCCTACTCACTAATTAACACATCACTCTAAATCCTATATGTATTCTATTGTTAGCTATGTATCGAAAATGTAATTTCTTTTCAATAGTTGTAATTCAATCTATGCAATCTTAAATACCTTATCGATCATGAGTGCACGTGGAAAGATGTAGCCAAAATTTAAGAGGTATTACTTTACGTAGCGGTTAATGTATTCCGAAATATGATCAGAAGCAGGCGGACAATTGCATAAGATTATGTTAAAGTGCACTCAACAGTGCAAATAAATTAGTTCAACGATGCGTATTAATCAGTATAGAATCTTAGAAATTATGGGAGGCATAAAACCTTCTAGTAAACAGGTCTTCATGTTCAATCAGAGGTATGACGCTCGTTAGGATGTCCAAATCAAAGAGGCACTCTAAGTTTTCTTGCGCTTTGCTACCATATTTCGCCAGAGCGGTAGCAGCGGTCAACAAAATCTGTTTCTCCTTGCATTGCAGAAGTAAGATAGCTGTGCTAGGTTCTTTTGCTTCAAATGCAACTGGATCGAATCTATACTTCAACTGCAGTTGCCGGTCTTCCCGATTCCTGCCAGTAGATAAACATTTCTAATCGAAAAGAAAAAACAGAAGTTATTAGCTATTAAGTTCTTAATTCACGTTTATCATAAACTTACGTCCGAATTCTTTGTTCCCGTTTCACGCTGCATTTTTGAAATTACTTAAACATACAATTCATTGTCCGTCTAGCTTTCCATGATTTCATTTAAAACTGTAAAACGACATGAATATATCGTATAACCTTTACATTGCCAACCGAATTTTAATCAACTTCAATGTTTTGTGTGAATATCGCTATATTTTAGTTCGACAATTATATCGTAAACATATACTGTTTCACTTAAACACGAGAAAAGTGTGGAGGAAGATTAGAATCCTGTATAGCAATAAACTTTATCTTTAGTGTATACAAAAATGGAATGAACAGGTTCAGTAAGGTACGTAACTGATAAGGACCTAACATAACTTATTACAATTAAATTAGAAGAATAGCGGCAACAGAATCAGTATTGTACTTAATACAAATTCAGTTTGTTCGATCGATGTTATACTATGAGATACGAAGAGCTACAAAAATAATATTTTATACTTTGATTTCGGTAAATAAATGCAAAAATAAATTACGCTTATAACTATCAGCTACCCTACTATTAAATTTGTGTCACCTTTGACAGCAGAATTCTGGGATATACATTTCAAGTTTTGTAACGACGGACGCTTTTCTAAATTGTTTGTCTTGATGCATACAATATCTGCATGTGGCATGCAGGTCTATTCCATATGTGATTAAAAAAAGAAAATATATTTGTATACACCAATTGACTTTTTCAAAGCTGAGCAAAGTATTTTCGTTGACGTTACTTAGATATATTTTATTACTTTAAAACTTTGAGCTTAAATTGAACGATATTTTTTTAAGATTATTATATGTGATATGACAACCAACTTTAGCTTTCAACGTGGATACGTATCGTATTTCAAACTATGTTTCGCAAATTCATCCAGAAAAGTGTAAACAATATTTATTTGGTATTATGTCGGAATATAAAATCTATCAAAATCATATTATATCCTACGTACAATACAGTCGTAATTATTTCATATATAATTTTTCACCATTTAGTTCTCGAACATATCACATTGCGTGCATTTATGCGTGGTACTTGTTTCTATTTCTACCATTGAAAAGTATAAAATTTGTATTTTGTGTGCTATATGCTCCTGTAAGTAATTTACAAGCGCGACATTATTTGTGCAGCTTGCACGTTATAATCCGCATTTATGTGTACATATATATATATAAAATGTGTATGGATATATTTACAGCGTAACATAAAAAAATATATATATATATACGTTTTTACATCTGTATAACGATCACTAGACTGTTGCATGGACGGATATAATCTAACGAACATATAGAGTTCCTCTATTAAATTCGATTTTCTATCGTACGCCGTATACGTAAACATAAGAATTAAACGATAATCCGAACCAGACCACTGCTAATCTCATGGCTCCTTACCCAGATGGCAGTATCATTTATTATAGGCACGTGTTGACATTATTCGACATAAAGTATCGCTATTATACTTTTGATTTTATACCGCTGTCGCGTATATTTCAATGTTATGCAAGCTTTTCTTACATAGCATCCATGTTCGCGGACAATCAAAGGTATCTACTCTGTAAAGAAACTGTCATTCGAATAAAATGCCGGTTTAAACGGGTCGGCTTAACTTGTCAGTCGCAAAAAAATTCTGCATTTGTAATACTTGTACCATCGTTCGTATCGTAATATTGGTGAACACAATTCTCCACGCCATCCACGATATTACATAACACGTTCACGCCGGGGCCGATATTCATGTTTTTCGCTGTGAGGCGGCGCTCGAATTCATGCAGCACTTAATTTGGTGGCACACGATTTTTGCTTGTTTCAACTATTTAAAATTTATTATTTAAATGAGCGGCGTGTAAACAAATGTCCACGCCCGATGGGACAGTCGCGGCGTGACCCACCGGTGGGTCACGCCGGCGTGAACGTGTTAAATGAAGGAACGTAAGTGATAAAGAAAGCCTTCATTCCGAAGGACGCTGTCCCGCTGCACTTTAGTCTATTGAGTAGAATAAATAAACACGTAAGAGCGACATTTTGTTTTTATCGGACGGAATCAGACTGCTGTTTGCGGTACACCCTGTACCAGCTGCGTTTTGCTCTTAGTCTTCGATATCGTCGTTTGGCTCATTGCCTTGCTCAACTTCGGCTGACCGTTTGGCGAACTGGTAACGAAACCATCTGTACGCATGTCCTTCAATGACACGTTGGAACCACTTCTTAACGAAGGCGTTGAACTGAATTTTCGGTTCTGTTGCAGTCGTTCCTGCAGTTTCGCATCGTTCATACGGGGAATCCTAGATCTGACCGGCGGTGTATCACGGTATTCATAGACGTTCTCCTTGGAGGCTCGATTTATATTCTCGATTCCCTCCGAGGGTTCGTCGTCTCGTACCATCAGGATGTCTCCGCTATAGTAGTGATCAGATTGTCTGTCGGAAAAAAGTTATAAGGCACCATTATGTACTTTAATCGAATCGGGATGCGTGTTGACAATGAATTCAAATGGAACACCAAATTTCTGAGTTAATGATATAAATGATTGATTTTGTAAAGTGCCAGAGAATAATGTTTCCCGGTGATTTGTGCAGGTATTTACAGCACTTGTGCTTAGAGATTTCATGTGTTTCGTAGTCAATAAAGTGCAACATTACGATAACCATTTTGTACACTTTGTGAACAGGACTAGGAAATTCTTTACCTGCGCGAATCCTAGCAGCCTTCGTCTTGCTAAACATTTCATAAGCGGGATAATGTTAATAAAATCAAAAATCAACAATTGATTAGCCCAATATCCAATTCAAGATGTATCTTATAATTAACTGCAACCAGAACCAGCGACCCCATGCACTACAAATCCAAGTAGCAGATGCCACCCATTTAAACGTAGTCACATGGACTTGGTTCTGTTTACCTTTTCTTACCTTTTGGCGTTACGCCAAAGCATGCAGCAGACAACGGATAGCACTAGCAGTAGTAGACAAGCCGTAGACATTGACCAAAATGCTATCTGCAAAGGTTGTTTAGGCTCCCACCAATACTGAAATGCACACATCACACGAATGCATAAACAACACGAACTTACAGTAAAGGATTATTCGGAGACATGCTTAACTTACCTCCGTAACCGGAGGATATGTAGGAACCAGTCGACCAATAACAGTCGGCAGGTACATAGACCAAAAGGCACTCTCTGTTTGACGATAATTGATTAAAATGGAACTGTTAAACGTCGTATTGATATTTAAGTACCGCAGCTCGCCGTGTTTGGCTAAGTCAAAGTGCAGACCCAAAATTTGAGATGGTGTGGGGTTTCTAGAATAATTAGATTTGTGATTCGTATCGGTTGATGTGGAATAGGCAGTGAAAATGTAGCATATGGAATCTATACCCTTCTTTCGCAAAGTTGGAATATGCTTTCATGAAGAAATGACTCATGTTGCGGTCGTTGTCCGTCCACATGTCCCTCTTCAGTTTTAATTTTTCCGGGAAGAATTCTAAATAGGTAGCATTCGACAAATATTAATATGGATCTAATGATAATGGAGCTTTGGAATACAATGTACATACCGACATCCATAAAGGGAGCACCGGTTAACCAGAGAAGTTCTATATCGTTGGGCACACGCCGCCATTGCGGAAGTTGTAACGATTCGATGGTAGTATTTAAAACGTACAAGTACGTCGGTACATGTTTTTCCACTAATAGTTTCGCTATTTTGTCATGTGGTGCTACGTAATGAAAATCCGATAAGAGCTGTAAAGATACGCAAAATACGAAACTCATACCTTATTATATTACTCAATCTAAAGGTAAGAAATACTAAAACTTACGTTTATGTACTGATCACGAATGTGCGTAACGTTTTTTGGATCAGGCCAATACGTATACATATACTTGATAGCTTCATAAACACCCTGAGGATTTAGAGTGTAATTGTATTGAAGAACCAATTCCCATACTTTTTGATCAAAGAGGTCCGAATCTATTATATATTGGTTTCTCGCCAAAGTTTGGTTTTTATCTGAAAAATATCGAACGTGTTACATTTCTGATTAATCTAATTTTAGAAGTCCAAGTAATAAACCAAGTAATGAAGTAATGCATACATAAAATATACGAGGCTTCTTGTGTAGTGACACCGGCCATATAATACAAATCTCCTCTAAATTTGCGAGCTTTTATGCTTTCCTCGGGTGGCTCCATGAAAAAATGCCAATCTGATGCTCTCCATTCATCGTACCAATTGTCACGAGGTACCGTAAAGTTAACATCCAAGACAGGTGCCCAGGGAAACATACCAACATGGGGTTTCAATTCGGAATTACCCAATTCGAGGAAACTACGACCGTCTTTCAGACATTGGACCAATTTCCAGCTGCTTTCGATACTACACCCAAGCATCTCAGCATAGACTCTCGATGTATTTTGAGCTCTGTACTTATCTATTATCACTGCCCAGTCAGCCAGTGCAGAACCTGATTGTGCTATGACTTTTGCCACCATGTTTCTTGTCCTGCATTAGATAACACATTCCAATTAAACTGATGAGAAAATCAAATATATGAAATGGAATTACCTGGGTGCAATCATCAGTAATCCTGCACTTGCTGCACCTGCACCAGGCCCAAACACTGTTATGGCTTCTGGATCACCATTGAATGCTACAATATTATCATATACCCATCTTAGTGCCATTGCTTGATCAAGTATGCCATAATTTCCAGGACTGTTTTCATCTCCAGTACTTAAGAACCCTTTGAAAAAATATTGTATTTAGCAATTAAGGCACTTCATATCACACTTGATTCTCTGAGACTCTGCACTTACCAAGTGCTCCCAATCTATAATTGATAGAAACAACAACAACATTGTAAAATGCAGCCAACATGTGACCCGGAAATACGTTACTGGCCCCATGGGTAAATTCACCTCCATGGATGTAAAACATAACAGGATAAGGCCTGGCTACTCCTGCTCCAACCTATACAAGAGTCAATATTTAAAACTGTGTATAGCAAAGTATGAATTATTTGTGCATTATACAGAATATGTTTACTTACATAGGGAGAGAAAATATTCAAGTACAAGCAATCTTCATCAACATCACGGATACCCTTTGTGGCACCTGTGTATTCACTAGGCTGAGGACACGCAGGTCCCCAATCAACTGCCTGTAAAAGTTGCCAACCTCTGAAATCAAATGCATAGATATTATTTTATTAATATATAGTGCAGTAACAGAATGTTATTCATAGATAATCAGAATATCAACCTGTGAGGTCTAGGAGGTTTAAATCTACCCTCCTTTGTTGGAGGCATTGCGTACGGTATACCCAGGAAGACATTAGCATGCTTAGTAACTCTCTCGACATGCACACTCCAAGGTCTATGTCTCGCCTCAGGATCATCGTACAGATGCACCTTGAATCCTTGTACCTGACCATAATTTGTCATAACGAACACATCCCTTTCCAAATTCTTTGAATCAGGTCTCTCTCTTCCTTGAATATCAGGTCTCCATCCACCAAGCACTCCTGGCAGTGGGAACCTTGGTGTGACATCCTTCAAAAATGTTGACAGAAGTTAACATACGAAAAACTACTAACAATAACAACACATTTCCTTAATGACATTCTTAGCAATCACCACATTTCGTCACAGTATCACAATCTCTCATTACCTACCAACCACAGACAATTAAATAGTGATTCACAATTTAAAAATAATGTACCTAACACGTAAAATCCGAAGACAGGTGTGGTACTTCGCCATCGACAAACTGACGTTAATCTTCGCAACGGAAAACTTCACCCACCCAAGCTTATCAGTCCTGGCCAAACAAGAGTGCAAACGAAGACACTCACCCCATAATTGTAGCGATCCTCCGGAGCCCTGGTCGGTCCCCTGTAGATCGGATCCAGGTAGCTGGGTTGGTACCCGTACCTTCTATCTTTGTAGACATAGGTTCGCTGGCCATCCTGATTCACCGGTACATAGACCCCGTCGCGGTTGTAATATCGGCTGCCGGGCGATATTTGTTCCTGCGCGAGGAACTCGTCCGCGAAGAAACAGAGGTAGAAAACAAGGCGGCATGCTAGTGCGTGCGTACTACGCGCGGCCATCTTGCCGCCTGCACACAGGTGTGGTCGGAGTTGTATGGTGAAAGAATCCCCGCCTGTGTTGGTCTATATGTGTCAGGTTTGTCGTCGGTGCAGGCGCACGGCGAATAAGTGTGCGGGGAGAACGCAAGGGGAAGGACAGAGAAAAGGAGACGGCAGAGAGAAACGGAAAGCTCTCCCTCGTTCAGAAACTCTCGTCTTCGTCGTCGAGGGGGAAAAGGGAAAGGCAGCTTACGCCGCGAAAGTAAAACCTTGATGCACGGCGGCGCGCTTCCATTGAAACGAATGACGAAGACGAGACAAAGCGCATACGTCGTTCAACGCTGAATGTTGGATATTTCAGTTGTCGGTGGATGTTGAATATCCGAGCGTCGTTGGAAGATGAGGATCCTCGCGCCGTTTTCGCTTCTATGATTTCACTACTGCGCCGCGGCTAGGTGCAATGTTTATGGGAGTGCGAGGGAACGTTGGGAACGCGCACGTGTGCATTACAAACGCTGTCTGTTACGAAATCTCGCGGTAGATAGCGGCTACACACGCGACGTGCGCGCGCGTGCTGGTGGAAGCGTGTCGTGTCCCTTGACCAACACCCTAAGGCTCGTCACGTTTAACTTTCGAACTGGATTCGATGCACCGTAACTTCAGTTTTTCGTATTTTATACGCGTCACGTATTGATTTCCGCTTCAAAGGTTGCTTTGTTTTAAACTCTTCACGTTGCGTCTTTGTTGAGATTGTTGTCCTGAATATGCTCTCCCACGTCCTTCTAGTGTTGCGCGCTTTCGAATAACTCAGGTTCCCGCTTCCCGGAAGGATTCTTTCCTGGAACATTGATGATGATGTAGGATTTGTTCAAATTTACTTCCTTTACTTGTCTTCGATTGTTCGCAAGGTTTAGACCTGTTACAAGCTTTCACATTCTTTAAAACTTTCATCGCCAAATACGCGTATTGAAAAAAGCGTCGGAAGTGCACGATAAAACTTGGCGTGCATGAACGAGCGCGGCAACTTAAGCGCTTATGACTCAAATCTTCGCACGTTTCCTCCACGACACACATGTATATTGCTCCGCCGGATATAGCAAGTTTTTGTTCAGTGCTCGTGGATGTTCTGCACGCAAGTAAGGATACGCGGGTACGTAAAAGTGCATAAACGACGGGAAGTAATGATGGAGTGCAGAACTCGTAAATTCCTACAACCGATGAGTAACGTTTCGATTGACCAAGAGTCGGAATGATGATACAGATAACGCACAAACACAAGAAGCTGTAACACGATGCGTTACACCTATCATATACGTTGACGTAATACTTCTAGATGTCTATGATAATACGTTTACAAATTTACTATACAAGGTGTTCAGCATGCACAATTGTCCAGGCAACATGAGTAACGTTTTGACTGACCAAGAATCGGAATGATAATACAGATAACGTGCAAACCGAAAAAGTTGTAACACACCTCTCATATACGTTGACGTAATACTTCTAGATGTGTGTGATAATACGTTTACAAATTTACTATACAAGGTGTTCAGCACGCACAATTGTCCAGGCAACATGAGAAACGTTTTGACTGACCAAGAATTGAAATGATAATACAGATAACGTGCAAACCCAAAAAGTTTTAACACACCTTTCATATACGTTAACGTAATACTTCTAGATGTGTATAATACGTTTACAAAACTACTATACAAGGTGTTTAGCATGCACAATTGTCCACGCAACATGAGTTACATTTTGACTGATCAAGAATCGGAATGATAATACAGATAACACGCAAACACACAAAGCTGTAACACGATACGTTACACCTATCATACACGTTGGCGTAATACTTCTGGATTTGTATGATAATACGTTTGCAAAACTACTATAGAAGGTGTTCGGCGTGCACAATTGTCCAGGCAACATGAGTAACGTTTTGACTGACCAAGAATTGAAATGATAATACAGATAACGTGCAAACCCAAAAAGTTTTAACACACCTTTCATATACGTTAACGTAATACTTCTAGATGTGTATAATACATTTACAAAACTACTATACAAGGTGTTTAGCATGCACAATTGTCCACGCAACATGAGTTACATTTTGACTGATCAAGAATCGGAATGATAATACAGATAACACGCAAACACACAAAGCTGTAACACATACGTTACACCTATCATACACGTTGGCGTAATACTTCTGGATTTGTATGATAATACGTTTGCAAAACTACTATAGAAGGTGTTCGGCGTGCACAATTGTCCAGGCAACATGAGCAACATTTTGACTGACCAAAAATCGGAATAATAATACAGATAACGCGCAAACACAAAAACTTATAACACACCTCTCATATACGTTGACGCAATACTTCTAGATTTGTATGATAATACGTTTACAAAATTAGTATATGAGGTGTTCAGCATGCACAATTACCCAGGCAACATGAGTAAAGTTTTGACTGATCAAGAATCGGAATGATAACACAGATACCGTGCAAACCCAAAAAGTTGTAACACACTTCTCATACACGTTGACGTAATACTTCTAGATGTGTATGATAATACATTTACAAAACTACTATACAAGGTGTTCGGCGCGCACAATTGTCCAGGCAACATGAGTAACATTTTAACTGACCAAGAATCGGAATGATAATACAGATAACGTGCAAACCCAAAAAGTTGTAACACACCTCTCATATACATTGACGCAATACTTCTAGATGTGTATGATAATATGTTTATAAAATTACTATTCAAGGTGTACGGCGTGCACAATTGTCCAGGCAACAATCTCATCCATCATGCGCACATGCGCAAATCTACAAGATACCATGCACTACCGTAACGAATTATTCCGTTGTTATTGTTTTCCGTGTTTTCCGTCTAGACATGCCGCCTGTTTATAGAAAAGGCAGCTTTGCGCGCGAGGTTCAGCAACTGGCGCGAATGTCAGGCACGGAGCAGTGGCCGAACCGTACTGAGTCGAATGAAGCCGTCGCGTGCATGTATACGCTCTGCAATTGCCCGCCCACGCGTCGATGAATGGTAACGTTGTGAAATGATCGGCCCACGATTCACGAGCATACGTATATTCGGGGGGACGCGTCGGGCGGGCGGATGTGTCATCGAGGAATCCACCGGTCGAATCCATGTACCCCGCTGATTAAGCGTCTTATCACTCGACGATTAGATATTGGTCATCGTACGCGGTGCTCCATACAAACGTAGAGGAGGGTACACGTTACGTGGACACGAAGATGTCACCGTTATACTACGCTGTTTCTCGAGGATGACACCGTTCGACGCGAATACGAGCCAGTTTAATCCGATGTCGGGCACAGCTGACTTTACGGAGGTAGCTTTGTTGACTCCGGATCGTCGTTTAAAGAGAAAGGGTCACATGCACAATGAACGGTACAGTCCTGTTAGGCATCGGACGCAGCGATTATGAGAGTGGCTTGGCTTTGTGTTTCCTTAGGGCCGAGATAGAGTTCCTTCTATATTGTATTGATTACGTTGTTGCGGCGCTAGAGTTACCGTAGTCTCGATTTCAGTATGATGTACTGCAGTGTAGACTTGAGGATGTGATAATTAAAGTGGATTTATGTTGTAAGGTATAGCAGCGATACAAGAACGCGAAGTTATTCCGTGTAGTCCGCGCTGAAGCAGGAGACTGCAAGGAACAAAAAGGGGATAAAAGTATGTTATCAGAAGGAAACAGTTAAATGCCTAAGTGCCGGTACCGTAATAAGCTAACGTAAACGCGTTCATATTTTATATGCCGGCTAACCGATGGGCGATTGGAAGCAGTAAGAAGACAACAAACCAGCGTTATTGCCACAAAGGCAATAAAGTATAAGTGGCGAACGATAAAACAATACATGATACCAACGTGTCTCCAACCTATGACGAGACCACATCCTCGGCGAAAATTATCGACTTAACGCGTGTGCGCATTCCAGTGCCACATCACAGTAACAGCCAACAGAACTGAAACAGTAGCTTACAATTAGGAGCACGAATATTTCGCAAGATTCAAAGAGTGCGTCGCATATAAAGTTGGCACATCCCACATTTGCCATGAACTATCTATTATCGCGTATACCGCAATCACAATGTCCTGCCGCGGAATCCGCAGTGCAACATTCTTGTCCCACTAACATCAGGATGTCAATATTTTAAACATTCATTTAGCACAAAATGTGACAAATCAACGGTGGTATGTTTCATACTCCGTAGAAGTGTCTGCTTATTAACGCCCGGGCGAGACCACTTGTTTTTTCTTCCTCCCTGACCAGTGTCCCTAGCGTGTATGTTGTTCAATTTACAGTAATTGGGGAATTTATTGCCATTCCCGGCACAACTTTACTCATACGTGGGTACAGACCCAGCAAAAAGTCGTCCACTTTAATTATACGCGGGGGAGGGCGCGGGAAGGGGGGTTATCGTGCGCTATCCTCTTGGAATCGTCACGCTCGACACAGCGGGGTCGCCTTCCAAGAACGAGTTTCAGCGAGTCAAAGGGTAAGATCTTGTAGAAAACCATCGAAACCGTCGCATATATTTCTGCGGAGATCATTAAGTATCGCAAGACCACTTACAATGGAACATTTCGCTTATGTTACCTGTTTCTTCTATGAGTCCGATGATAGGATATGGAATTTGTAACTTTAAGCTTTTACAAGAAGTCAAATCTTCGGCATTTTCGGTTGTATTCTGTTGTATACGGCATGTATCTATACTGCATCCGTCGTATAATGATGTGATCTAAAAGCAGTGAATCAGGTCCATGAATTGTTCACAATCGGAATTAATATTCGACGTAAATTTGCACGATTAGATTGAAACTTGATTCCTGACGTATGAGAAAAATCTGAGATACAAATGCGAGACTGTGTGGCTTCGGTCCCAAAGGTTCATCCTCGCGTGGTGTTCGTTGCAAAGTTGATCTAAATGGGTGCCATTATGCTCGTTGTTCGTGCCCCGTCGTGCGTACATCCCTTTTTTGTGGGAACTTGGACAGTCAAATGTTCTTTGAACTCGTGGGAATAAGGCACACAGCATCGCGTATAATGTTTTAATAGCAATTTTTATGGTTATTTCGCGAGGCACTTATCCAGTAATGAGTTATTTCTCGTTTAAGCGCATTAGTCGTCACTTCGGATGTCCCGTGCACGTAATTTTATATATATTACAACTATGCGAAACGAGGAGTGATACTCGACGCTCTTAACGGAGGGAGAGCAATGTTGAATGATTGCGGAAATTACAACCGCACTCTATGAGCTCATTACGGTGCGTCCGCACTCTCTCAATAAATTGTAGTACGTTTGCACTGTGTCAGCGTATTGGACGCCGTTCTCCAACATTTTATCCCCCTTCGTATCAACCTACATAGGAACAAACTATCATTTCATCGCGATTTTATAATTTCCATTAGCTCACCTATGGTTACGTTGACAATGCATGTCAAGCTTACCTTAACAGTACGCGCAACTATCATAACTGCATAACCGCTGCAATGCAAAACTCGCACTCTCCGCAATTAGGAAGACATCCATCAAAAAGCCTTCAAGAAGTCCATCAGAAAGAACCTTCCCCCCAAACAGATGCCGTACAGGCCACACAAGAATGGAGCTCTTACAGACACTGCCGTTCCCGTTGAAAAAAAAGCAAAAAGGAAGCGCTTAGAGAAAAGCATAGCGCTTAAACGGAATCCCGCACGCGTTTAGTCGCGAATGTTTAAAGTCCCTGAAACGTATCACTTTCCTCCCTTTTCCGCCTTAGCTCTCCTCATCCCCGACGGCTTGCGAGCACCGCAGATGCACCGGCCTCGGCATGGTGGTCGTCGAAGAAGGGTGGGGGCGGGTGCGGTGGGGGTGCTCGTACTCGGAGCCCACTTGTTTCGCCACCGGATCGGCTTGTCACTTGAGAGCGCGTTGCCACTGGGGCAACATCGGTGCTCCCTCCTCGTCGTTTACCCTCGCCCACTACCGCAGGAGTCGATTCAGTCGTCAGTTTGACCCAAGCATCGATGATCGCTGGTCAGCGCACGAAACATCCGGTCTTCTCTCAAGTGGCGAACGCGAAAGTCCTCTAAGGTTGACGTGCGCGCAACATCGGGTTTGCATTTACGTACAATAAAGTGTCGCGAAAAGAACTGAAGAAGTGTACAAGGATTGTAGCTGCAAATGGTACCGAGTGAACGGTGACTGAAGTGAACAATATACAAACAATATAATGTTCTAGAACGACTTGCTACCGAAAGACTGATTCGCTTGCCTAGCTCGTTTTTTCATTCGCACGATTATCCGGAATCGAAGAACGATGACGACCGAGTCATTACCCCGTGAGGTGGATGCTCACATTATCACGCTTCTAACGAGGCTTTCGAATATCAAGGAGAACAATGCTGAGGCGGGTGAAAGAAGAGCCCCGATGTCGATCGAGGTGCGGAGTCTGGAACTCTGGAGGGCGGTTGCGGTCGAATGTCTCGCAACTTTTCTCTTCAGCCTGGTTGTCTCCGGTGCAGCGGCCGCATCCGCCGTTTCCGGTAGCGGGCTTTCTGTTCTGGCAACCGCTGTTGCTTCCGGCTTCGCCATCGCGGCGATCTGCTTCATATTCGGACACGTGAGCGGTAAGAATTTTCGTGAAAAAATAAGAAAATTAAATACAAATAAATAGTAGAGAGAGCTAACTACTGAAAGTGGTTTGATAGTACCTGGATAAAAGGTACATATAAAGTATATCGTGACCATAAGCTAAAAATTAAAATCACCCCCATTTGGTCCCGTGTGTTGTGAAGTCAGTGATGTTTTAATGTACTGTAAAGTAATCTCTTTATCAATACCTTCCCGCCATCTGTTTAAGAACCGCTTTTCAACGCGAAACAATCATCATCCCCCTAGGAATCGGATCACGGAAGGAAGTTAACATAAATCGATGTACTGCGTATAATAATAGTCTGAAATCGAGCGCGTCTCGTTGCGTTCGCGATGATCTCTTTTGTCTTTATTGTCGTATCGTTTGCGGTCGGCCCTCATGGTTTCTCTCGATTGCCTCGTTAACTGATTATAGCACCCGATATAGATATAGCGCTGCCTGTCTGCCGGAACGCATGTGGGTACATTCAGAGTACGTTCCATACCGACACTACATATATATACGCGTATGTACTCGCTGAACGCTTTGTTGCTGAATAAGAAGAAACACGATCATGTTTATCCCCGACTCGGCAAAGACACTTAATAAGTGAATGAGCACGCGTCTTGTAACGCGTCAATCGGATGTACGTAATCCTTTGTGAGGAAACACAAGACACGAGTGCATTGACATTAAGGACTTTTCAATTCCTCGTTACGTATCTCGCTCCACTCATTCATATTCTTTGAACCTTTGTATTACCAGGTGGACACGTAAATCCGGCCGTATCAATGTCTTTCGCCCTGTGTAGACGAATTTCACCACTGCGTGCAACCCTGTACATAGCTGCGCAATGCGGAGGGGGCATAGCAGGGGCTGCGATGTTGTATGGGTAAGTTGAAACACAGATTGCTTCACCTGTTCGCCCGTAATGCCTCGAATACTGAGTCCCCATTTTCGCTGGAAATACACCGTTTATTAACTCGTGTCGTAAGAGTTCAGTTGAACGCCAACTTGTGCTTTGAATGTTTTTGATCTCAAGCAGGCGAAATATAGTTTCATGCATAAGTTTCGTCATAGGCGAATGCGCAAGGCGAGAGTATGAATAATGGGTTTGCAGAAAAAGTTTCAGCATTTCTAGAAAAATAGTTGCGATACCAAACACCGTAATAAGGAGTCTGAAAGTTTTCGAAAGAGAAAAAGGGAAGCAAGAAATTCACTTCCCTTCTTACGATGAAAACAAGCCGCGAAGTAAGAATGAGATGCACTGCCCCGAGGGGGCAGCTGCTAGATATGGAATTCGAGAACCGCGAAGGCATGTGGTCAAACTCCTGAAACTCCTCGGTTTCTTCTTCGGAGCGTCGCTACTTTGAAACGCTACACAGTCAAGTTTTAGACCTAATTATGATATCGTTAATCAATAACTTATTGGGTTAAAGGACTTATTTAAACGACGTAACAAAAACCGAAATTTTAACAAGGTCTGTAATACATACACGCTCTTTTTAAATTCGTACTGCATTTGCGCACTCCTATTTGAAAGCAAGTCTCGTCCCCAGTAATCCTCGCGATAAGCTTAACTTATCCTTCGGAATCCGTGCAGCATATCAAATAACGCAAACAGCCGGCATACGTCCCCAACTATGCAAAGTCCCACGCCAAGAGTACGTTCACTCACAAGCTTCGATTTACTCCTGAAAACGAGATACAGCCAACGTAACTGTGCGTGATAAAAGCATCTTTGTGCGTCCTCGCCGGCGTCATTGAAAAATAAATCCCGGCGTGTCGCGTATGCACTTCGACGATCGGTAAAATTCTGTCTTACAACGTGCGATTGTATTCACGCGCGTAGGCGTAAAGCTTGCCGTAATTTCACACCGCCATTTGGCATGCGAAAAAAAGGGGGAACTTCTGGACGGCGAGTTCTCTATCTGCCGCGTGTTCGGTCGGAGCCGAAGGTCTCTTCCCGTGGCTCTCTCGTTTTACAACCGGTCGGAAGTCGACGGCGATGGTCGATCGGCGATACGCGGCCGAGAGGATTTCCAAAATGCCCCGTGGCACATGGACATCGGTGCACGTGCCTCAATTTCGCCCGCGGCCGAGCGAGGGGCAATTCCGCACGGCGGGCGAGAGGGAAAAAAGAATGAATAAGAGAGAAGGAGGAGATCTCGTAGCGCTGGACCGAAAAGGAACGAATTGTCCGCGGCAGGCAAGCGGCCCTTTTTGGCGTCCGAAAGGAGAGGAAGGGACCGAATAAAGGAGAAAAGACGATGTTAAGAATGAGCCGGTGGATAGGGGATGGTGCGAGGGAGACAGATGCGGATGATGGGCAAAGAGGAAGATGGTATGACAGCCGATGTAGAAGAAAGACGAGGTGGCACGAAGGAAGAAGTAAAAACGAGCGGGACGGAGAGAAAATGAGGGAGAAGGAAGGAGTGGGAGAGGAAGAAAGAGGAAGAAGGAGGAAGAAAGAGGCAGAAAGAGGCACGCGTAATTGGCAGGCGAGGGAGAACCTCGGAAGGTGAGCACCTGCCTCGACGGAGTCCTGCGGCGGGCCACCGCCTCGCAGCTGCCGCAGATGTTTCGTGGACCAAAAAAGATCGCCTGGAAAAAGGATCGAGCGTGCAGTAAAGACGAGGATAATGAATACCTATGCATGGGTCGAGGTGGGACAAGTTTCACGACGCGATCAGAGGATCGGCTCGTTGAAGGAGGACATGCCGTGATCAGGAACGGAGCAGATGTTTCTCTTCGTGTCTGAGGAACATTGTCCGCTCGCTCTCATTTGTTCCATCCTCTTCTGCCCGAGCCTGGACTCGCTCGCTTCCCGGTCGACGTTGATTCCAACACTTCTTTGACCTTCTTTGCGCGTCACTTGCGTCGCGAACGTTTCGTTTCGTAACGGAGGAAAAGTGTAACTGCAGCGATATCAAGATAACCTTGAATGAGAAACGAAAGAATATTTGAACGTGGTCGAGCTTCGTGGAGTCCGAGAGCGACAAATGAGCGCAGGACGCTGAATTATTCAGATTATGACAATGAGCCACGCATTAGTGGTAATTGCGTTACGCGGGCGTGTGCCGGCCAATGCCACGGGACAACAAAGGATGTAACTTGGTGCGGAGGCGGAACGGGTTAATAAACGTGGAGAGTCAAAGTCCGTTGTCAAGAGAGTCGAAAGCCCGCCGGCGTCGAGGGCCGACAGAAGAAGAACCGTGCTTCCGCAATTCGGCGTGCCAAACGTCGGCCAATTTTCTCGTTTGCTTTGACTATCTTCCGCCGGCCCCTATGTCCGAACGATAAAGTCAATTTCCTGCCGTGCCCTCGGCTCGGAATCGTGAAACCTGCGACCGCGCAGGTTTTCGCAGGTTGCACGGCGGTCGATCTCTCGAATCATGGGGAGCGAATCGTAGAAACCACGTAGCCCCATGGAACTTAACTGATACCCTTCGATACAAATGAAAAAGGAGAAACTGAAAACAACCCCTCGAGTTTGGTCGGACGCGACACTCCGCCGCCATTAACCTTCCATTAAGTTCCGATCGGGCGCGTGGTAAAAAATGGTCACGTACTCCCTCGGTGAGCGTAATAAATTTCATTCGAAGGGATGAAATGCATCCATTGTCTTCGTGACGGAAAAACTTTTATAGCGCGCACTGGCTCGATTCTGATTCCGTATTGGAAATCGTTACGCTATATCTTCGACGTTCATTGTTTAATTTTAACAAAACATTCTTTCCTATTCCTACCGAGCTACTTTTACGATTCCGAACTGGATTATTAAAGTATTTCGAAAGATCCTACTTTATTTACCCCGCAGGCGAAGTATCGGAGCATACGATACGTATTTACCGATTATCGGATTATGCACGACCCAATTTGAATACATCGGATCAATCGCTTTCCATTTCATTAGGGCGGCGCGTGGCGGACACATCGTCCAAAGTGCGTGATATCACCCTCGAAATGTCTCACCATATGACTCCACAAAGAGGTAACAAGTGCGCGATATGTACCGAAATAATAATCGAACAATACTCTAGTTAACCGGACGACCACCGGTGTCCCTCGGGACAAGGTCCCTGTGCAAAAAAATACGACCTACCCAGCAGCGGGGCAAACGCTGATGAGAGGGAATGAGAAAGAGAATGGTAAGGGGAGGAAAGAAGAAGAGAGATATACGGTACTTGCATCTGTTATAACTCGCCCGGGCAACGGTGTCCTGTGTAAAACACGGACCGTGGCCTTTTTCTACCCCGAGGGGGTGGTTTTGCCTCAGGGGGTGGCGGGGAAAACAGGCGCCCCCATTGTGTTCCCGTTCTTCGCCCCGATCTCTTCCCGGTCATCATTTTCAAGGCACTTCGGCGAACCGAGAATAAATAGAAAAAAAAGACCGATAAATCGCAAACCGAACTAACGCCGAGAAGCGCAAGGGAAGGAGTCACCGCGGCGAAAAAATAAGACCGCAAAAAGAGGGCAAGAGAGACAGAGGTGGAAAATTCCGATCTCTAATTATCCGTGAAAAATTTACGGCTACCACTTCATTATTCGCACTTACAGGTTTTTTCCATTACGGGTCACGAAACCTTTTTCTGATGCAATGCAAGTAACGGGGTCGTAGAAAAGCTCTTTCTGACTTTTGTGTACGCGCTGTTCAGTCGTTCAATACTTTTCGATGTTGACCATTTTTCTCTTCATTATCGAGTTTTTAGTTACCGCCCAACATTATGAGTTGTATCCAGGATCGTTGAGTGCTGGTAATGTTTCTGGAATTATCGCTGTGGAAATGTAAAACGGTTCGTGAATTAGCGTTCTTTCATCGGAAAATGATTGTGATTTGAGAAACTAAAAATCGATTACCGGCCAGTTGACTATAGGACGACATAGACTAAATCTATTTATCAAGGGAGCTTGCCACCACGGATCGAGGAAACAGCTGTGAGGAAGCAGGTGTGTTATGACGTCAGGCGGGACACACGCAGTGCGCGTGGCTAACCGGATGTTCAAGAAAGCAACAGCTTTGCCACACGTTTCTTGTTTCGAAACCACCAAGAAGAAGTGTCTTCCCTTTCTTCTCCCATGAATCGTGATTGCTTGCCTCTCCCGACTTAATTTCACGTTTCTGAATCCCGACTGTTGGCGGTCGAGTAAAATTAATCGTCAGTTGGCGTTTTGTGTCGCTTCAATTACTTTGTCGATCTTCCCTTCTTCACTTTTCATCCCTGGCGGACATAGGATGTTTTTATTTCGGCATCGCGTAAATCGACAAAGAATAAATTGTTCTGGACGGAAATTCAAATTGTTTGCCGCAAATGTGAGAGTAAAAAAATCGGAGGGTGGCGAGATCGATGTGTGTGGAAGGGCAAATCTACGTCTTTCAGCGTAAAAATATCGCCCATGGAAAAGAGCAAGATTCAAACTCTGATACGCAATATCTACGTTTCACTCGAAAGCTCTTCGATATTAAGTTCTTAAGCCGCCCTTTCGAGAAGGGTTTTCAGACCGACCCGATTGCCATCGAACGTTTCTTGGGCTTTTCTTTCCAGGACCGATCCCTGTTGACTGTTCGAACAAATGTTACTTATAAATGAGATACTTTAAAGTTGAAATTGCATCGGACCGTTGAAACTTTGCTGAACGTTCTATATAATTCTTACACCTCGCAACGTTCGCCGAAACTCAGCCAGCAGAACTATAAATTCTAACATTTAAATGCCCGGAAATGTGAGGATTGCAAAACAACTGTAAGGGAAGACGCGAATGTTTTTGACGCCGCGCATGGAGTGAAAAGGAACGAAAAATGTTCTCGGAGCACTTCCATTCTCTGTGCGTACCGTTTTCGCCTAGCCCCGCGATGCGATGAATGCGCAGGGAGAAACTTTGTCAGAGCCTCGCTCGAAAATGCGACATGAAAGCCAGGTGGGTCAGGTAGGATTATTTCAGGCCGTTTTCCCCGGCGCAGGCAGGAGGAATGCTTTACCTGCCCTTTACCCCCCGAGATACCTTTTACTCGACTACAACAAAAGCTGTCTGCGTCGTGCTTTGCGGCATCTTTCGCGATCTATTCCGCCATTTTACGGATATGCCGGCAGACAAGGGTGTTCAAGTCTCGTACGTCATTTGCTGCGTCACAAATGCCAGGGAATAATGTGCGCGGGCCCTACTCACGAATAATCGGGAATGTACACGCGTATACGTGCGTACGTTGGATAAAAATAAATTTAGGGGCGAGAAAGATAGCACGCCAAACATGTGGCCGACTCGCCTCGTCTTTGAGCGTCACGAAACTCTTAAAAAGTGTAGTCTTCGAACCCGAAACGATGGTGGTCCCTTGTTTGGAGAGAGAAGAGAGTCTCTGACGACGGAGCGGAGGATCATATTGAAATCGTTGCGATAAGATTACCTCGTTAGGCAACAAGTCGGACGAATCGTAAGGTTTTAACCCCGACAACGAGAGAAAGAGGGAGAGACGTGTTTACGCGCATCCTAAAGTGTGAAGCGATAATTTATACTTTCACAGTTTGCAGACTAAACAAACGGCAGTGTGAGAACATAGGGCACTCGAAGAATATAACGAACAGTTCGTGAGAACCGTATGACTTCGTAACTCGAGTACCCGCCGTGCTCTTGGGGCGATAATTGTTGGGCGCTCTCTCGCGGTTTACTCTTTTCTCTGCGAAACAATGAGACCTGCGGTTAAACGCAGTTGACATATATACCCCAACCCTGCAATTCCGTAATTGCAATGTTTATCCATTCATATCTACCCGCACCATTTCGCACGATCAAAAATGTACTATTCCGTACCGTATGACCGTTACATACAGTCGATTTTTCCGTTATATATAGTCTTCCCTCCAGAAAATCATTTTACTATCTGTCGATACATAAAATGTCAGTTTGAGATTCATACACGCAAGTGTGCCAGAAGTAATTATGAGATTAGAAAACACTCTACTATTTGACAAAGACGTCGGACTGACACACGCACTTACACAGACACAGTATTGGTCGGCCGAAAAAAGAACCACTTTTGGAAGATCCGCCAACACCGGAGATCGCCGGGTGTGTAAGAAAGAAGAACTTCCACTTTGTAAAGATTCAGCTTAGGTTAGGTTAAACGGACCAGGATGCCAACAGATGGTCGCAACCACGTGTTCGTTCTCAAGGGCCGTTCCACAGTTCCTTACAGTTGGGGTGGGCCTCGATTAGATGCACGCGTTTGTCAGGTCTCATACTTGCTCCATGTACAAAATTAGCTCCGTGGTTGTGAACCAAAAGCGTTAGACTCTGCAAAAATATTAAGTACATTTTCATCTATTCATGAAGACCAGTTTTACTTAACTAAATCGTGATGATCACTTTGAGATAGTTACCCAGCTAAATACTTTAAAAGCATTGTCTAAGTGCTTATCGTGGAACGAACATATGAATTATTAAATGTAGAAATACATATAAAATCCTGCCAAAGTTGTACGCCAAAGTTAATAAGTAATGCCATGTACAAAAGGGGTCCATTACGTGCAAGTTCGCGATGAATAAATTAAATTCATTCTCTCTGTCTCTCTCTCCTTGTTCCTCTCGGGAGAACCGTAAGCTTTTTTTGTCTCCTGCTCCCTTAACGCTCGGCATCATCCCCTTAAGCGTGTCCGCTTCGTACATGGACGTCTTCGAGGCACGAAACGGAAAACATCTGCCGACGGTATACGGAGGACCCCTCCGAAGACGACGGCTCTACCGAAAAGAGGAATCATTTATGGGGTTAAAAGCTCCTTTGTGACGGGCGACTTACGCTTTCGGAACTCGAAAGGACCACGGAGGATTCCTTTTGTGCAACATGTGGCCGGCACGTGTTTCCTCGTAGGAAAGGCGAGGCGGACGATTTATATAGGATCACGAATACGAGGGAGAGAAGTGGAGGGAAATAGAGGGTAAAGATGGGAGGGGAGGTGGGCTAACATAGACAACCGCGACAAATCCTACGTGCAGCTGCGAGGTCCTTCGTACACCTAAGAGGTCAATAGAATTCTTCCACCTTGTACAAGGGTACCTCTGAAGACTGTCCGGCGATGGTCGTTACACCGGAACGGTGCAATGTTATTTGTGCTGGTTACATTACTGAGGCCTGGGTAGTACAGGCAATTCGAGATTCAACGAATTGTAATCTTCTCGCTGGTACAATAGCAATGGTGTAATAACGATAGCAATAATGATAGTGCATGTGTACCGCTATAACAGAAAAGTTAGTCACTTCGGCGATTGGAAATCGAAATGTAGTGCCGCATCGCTTTACTCGGGGTTCCATTCAGTAATTCTGTGCATCGGCGCGCATTCTTCCGCTTTAATTGCGATCGTTGCTCGAGACGAAGAGACATCACAGCCCAGGGAAATTTTAGCTTGGGCCGCTGAAACATTTACCGGAATACATCTATCTAGGTCGAATATCACTGGCAGCACAATGGCCGAGCGCACTTTATTTCCTGCCGTTAAAATGTTACAAACAATGAGCATCTTTTGTCTAGATGGGCACATTGTATAAGATGAAAGGTAATCGGATTTATTCTCTGCGTTCGTCTTGTCGATAGTTAACCCTAGCGAATCGTACAGTAATGTTGCGAGAGAAACTGGCAGACCGTAAGAAACTGAACGGTGGAAGAGATGTGTTCAGGAAGCATTACAGAGTGTCCAAGCGTGGTGAATTATAGCGAGGGATAGTTGCACAATGCCGAAAATGGTCTGCTAGGGAAATGAGAATGACACTGACCTTCGTTATCGTTTAGCCACGGTGGATTACCTATGTTTAAGGAATGGTAGGCTCCTGACCTACCTTCCTTCACGGACAATAGACCCCTATGAAGGTATTTCTGTGACAATCCACCTTACAACCGCTTCTATCTACCCTCCACCTGAAAAATAAAAGCGTCGAGATGAACCAACCAACTAAATTATTTTGTCCGAATGCAAATTGAACTCTTAAGTAATAAAAATATAAGCAAACGTGTTTGGTCGGATTGGTAATATATACACAATTGATATCCATGAATTAATTGTCTTTCTGTATGTGATAATATGTAGGAATTACAGCCCATGCCGTAATACACTACCCAATATTAAAGAAAACAACTTATAATATAAAACGTGATTAATATGCTAGATTTCAAAAACCCTGCAACATATAAACCCAGAGTACGATATCTATAAGACAGGGTGTGTACTTTATGTTCGCACTTCCTGTTCGCCTTTTCTCATCAGTTTCCCATTCAGCTTCGGGAGAAGTGGAATTCTGATCCAACCTTCGAAGCATTGTAGCTTCTGTTCAGCCGTAGTAAAAGAAATCCTGTGCTTTGTACGAAAGGGACTCTAAGGTCTCGACATGCACGCTCAGGAAACTGCTTGTACTGCGTAAGAGAAAACCCAAACTCCACCTTCACGCGCAGCAGTTCCTTAGAAACTGGGAACGATGGCAGGGGATGGAAGAAAAAGGTGGTCGGATGAAGACGAAGAAGGAAAGCATGAGCAGGTCGATGCTGGTGGTAAAAGGCGGAGAGAATGGCGTACTGGACACAGGTGATGAAATATTGCTCCGACTCGATAATAATACAACGGAAGGCACCACAGCGACGTCGTTTTGTAAAATAACAGAGATGAGGTGTAAAGAAAATCTGACCAGACAACACAATGGGTCCCACGGTAGACTGAAGGTCAGTGACTTTAAAAGCGCAAACATTTGATATACCGTGCTGTTCATCACATATATCGCACGACTTGGTACCGAAATTTAACGTTTCAAGACGATCGTGAAGATCTAAACCAGAAAGTGTTTTCAATAGTCGGTACAATTTTATTTTAACAACAATCTGAACGAATTAAATTTGACAAGAAAATTGAAGAGTTGTGTCCAACTACGACTCTCTCGTTTGTTTCTTATATCCCATAAAATACTTCTGTCTATTGAATTTTGTACTTTAACAATTATCAAGTCAACCGCGCTTATTATAATATTAAAACATCTTCAACACTTCTAAAGTCTCCGAGGATTATTACACTAATGCAATTAGGAATCCAGCACCATATTGACCTATCCAAAAGCGGAAACGTTGACAAGTACGGAACCCCTCCGCCTCAAGTCCCATTTCACGTTGACGTGCGAAACGCGTGTCACATCCTTCTCTCCCCGTCAGATTCGTGTAATTTATCCTTAGAGCACAGTTCCGACAGGACGGGGCGACTTCACGCCCGAACACACGATCGACCCTAAAACCTAATTTTCTGGTCGCACCGTCGACCACCAACATCTGAACTTTCTCACAGGGCACACAGAGCGCCTCGCACTTTCCCATCGGCATGGACTTTATAATGATATCGAAATACGCCGTCCGAAATACGTGCTCTTTCAGTAACTCTACGTCTAGCACGTCATATGTGCGATTTTCCTCCGCATGTCGAGGGACCCCTCGGCGGAGCGCGCCCTCTTACCGTCGTTATAAACTGGCTAGGTGGTCGGAGAAGTGGACGGTAGAAGGGCAAAGGGGATGTTCCGTTCAAGAGAGTCTTATGCGAAATGTAGAATGATACATGTAACGCGGCACACGCATTTTACGTCACCGAGTAGAACCATTACAAGAACGCATGCATAACGGCGCATACACATTAGAGTGCACCTTATGAACCTGTGTTCATAATGAGTTCACGCGTGAACTTAAATATAGATTTTGAACGAGAGGGAGCGAGAGAGAAACAGCGTACAAAGTGTACCGTCGAGTGCTTTTGCTGAAAGCTTTCTGTAAACGCACGTTACTAAACTCCCACGGCGTATCTACTCTGTCGTTGGTACGAAAAAATATGTGAAACTAATGAATATTTGATATTTTAAAGAATATCATTCTTTTAACATATCGAGCGACAAGTATGTCAGATAAGTTGAGTCGGCATACCGTGAGAGTCGAATAAGGGAAGTAATAAAGTATCATAGCGAGAAGGAAGGCGAGTCTACCGTCCAGTTGGGCGGGAGGGGGGTATCAATAGCTCGTTAAACACGACAGAGGGCGAATTATAGAGCCAGGACCCTTCTCCCTTGTTCCCAAACCGAATTGAAATTTCTTTAAAACGATGCACCGACCGTACCGCAAGGGATAGTCCATAGAGGGTAGTGTTCTCTCCTCCCTCGTGTGAATCGCGAATATGGAGCACAGGTTGCACGACACGAGGCCTCTCAAGTCAAGTGCACGCAAGATTAAACTCCGAAGCAGACCAGAGTCGATGGACGGTGAACGTTTTTCATCGTTGACATCGAAACCCTGAGAACCCAGCCTCACGATCAAGCCGTCCTAAGTATCTCACGATCGAGCTCATGCATTTATACACGATGTACCGTGAAGTAGTTGACAAACTGCTTCAACGTGTTCAGTAGGTCACTTTGAACCAAAAATACCATATAGGGGACTATATGATATAAGCGTGATGTGAATAAGTTAAATGATGTTGTAAAACAATACCAATATAAATAAAAACTCGGTATGTTATAAATATGGAATTTCGCATGATGTTACCGTTGTTGAGTTTTATGGTTTTATGGTTTGATATGTTAACGTCTAATGGTCAATATAAAAGTTTCCGAATACTCGGATACTTTCGGGGGTTTGCATACAAAATTGCACATAAGGGGATGTTTGCCAAAAATAGGTTAAAAAGAGTGCAAAACGGGTAATATGCAAGACTTAATAACAACGTTAACTTTTGCTTTGTAACTTAATGTTTCTCAAAATGACCTGTCACACGCTTCGAAATTTCGTTAGATACTTCACGAACCAGTCTTTATGATCCTCTTATTCTCACTGCACATGGCAAAGCAAAATTGTCGCGCCGCTTGGAAATGTACAATGCGCGGTATTTGGATCAAACGCCGCAATTACACTTTCTTCCCACCGTCTCCTCTCTTTTCCTTCCCGCTGCCTGTCACTCGCTTCCCCTTTGTCATACCGCATGTCGAACATATCAGTATCCTTTCTCACGATATCGACACACTTGTCGTCTCAAGTGGACGAACATCGAAACGGCGAAAGTATGTAATTATTTTAGTACACATTATTAAGGATATTCATTCGTGGGCGTACTGTTCCCGTTTTCCGTCCAATTCGTTTCAACAGAGCAGGTTACTGGACGAGATAAATTGTATTACGGTTTATATATAAAAGCATTGCCGTGTCGATACCTTGTTCTTTTTTTTACGCGTTGCACCGTGGGCCTGAGGTAATGTCGATGCTGACATGCGAAACTCCTACGTGGGATGTACAGACGACTTAACTTTACTTCCTGTGAGAAGGACCAGCCCCAATTGTCTCGAATTTCGTCGCCGATGGGGAAAGATCTTTCTTCTGTCTCCCTTACAAAGAAACTTGGTATCTTCGTGCAACATACTCATTATTGGACTACTCCTCGTATGAGTGCCATCCTTTGAAAGCTCGTGGACTTCTTGTGCACTATTCCTCAGTACATACCTTGTATAAAAATTCCCCTTCAAAGAAATGTGCTCCTTCAAATTGACATCTTCACACGTTTCACACCTATCATATAGCCAGCTGCCTTTCAATTACCATCGGACCTTTCAAAAGGAATCTTTCCCCTTTCGTGAAAAAGAATTGCGTCCGCCGTCGTAGCGACATCGTCAAGCAGGTGGAAGAAGCACCCCCGTCTCTATCTGCGGATAAAAATAGGCCTCTTGAAAGTGGCGAAAAAATGGAATGGTGCCATTCCGCGCTGCTGGTAAGTAAGTGAACGAGAGATTAAAGCATCCATCGACAGCGGATTCGTGTCGCCCGGAACTCATCGGCAGAGGAGTCAAACGAATTTACGTTCGCTCCAGCGACTTCTCTTGCAAACCGGATGTCACGATCATCGTAAAAAATACCGTCCAGTTATCATGCGCCACCCGACTCGTAAGAAAACATTTCGCGTGCGCGTTTTAATGGCTTTAACACGTTGACTGCCAAGCGTATTTTACTATATTAGAACAGCGATGGAATGAAATACTACAGCGTTTGACTGAATTATGCAAAATGTAAATAATGTGCAGGTATTGGAGACCAAAGGATCGCATCACTATTCTAACAATAACTGCATTCATAAAATAATAATTGCTACCCACTGCGACTCTGTCGGATTTGCAGTAAAATCCCTTGCGTTGGTCACCGGTGACCACCACGGCAGTCAAAATGTTAATGCGCTCTCAGACGAGGAAGAAAAATCGGCAAACGAGAATCGACGGTGTTACGCCACTTTGGCTTTTCGATCGTGGGGGAAGACGATGCGACGAATTCGCACGATTAATGCGTCGGGACAGGTTTACCTTTCTCGTCCCTATCCTTCGCTCCCCGCTCGGCGCCCCGAGTGAAGGAAGGCAGGAAAAAATTGGAAATCCGCTTATCACGCGGGGGCACGCACGCGTACCGAGAAAAAAAAGAACACCTCAAAGGATCTCTCTTCATCGCCATTATTTTCCGACTCTTTTCCCCTACGGTTCCAGCTTCCCTGTTACTTTACGCCCATCATCGTGCACGGACGCTGCAGTTGATCTCAATTGTGCGGTCATGATCTGCATTTCTGATTTCATCAATTCGCTCTCTCGTGACACGATGAGCGAGGCCTTTCCGACAGGGGAGAGGCGGGTAGAGGGGGCAGCTTTCATTTGCATCGGGTAGGGAGAGAGCTTTCTTCGAGGAGAGAAACGCGCTCAGAGAGGAAAGGGGAGTGCACGCTGCTGCGACTCGGAGTGGGCATTTAGATCGAGATTAGTTGCGATCGAGGGCCTGAACAGCCCGTAATCCAAAGTTCTGAAGAGCGAGGGGTGAGACTCCAATATCCGTACAGGTGTATGCGAACCCCTGAAAATTGTTCGGAGATGAGTGCCGCTCAAAGCGACGATTGTCGAAAGTCCTCCACGAGAATTACTTACGCCACGTCGCGTTGAATCGTCGTATTCAGCCGTTATGTTAAACGCTGATAAACTCTCATTCAAAAGGCTTGCTTGTTAAACTGCAAATAACTGAAAAATTGTGATAAGATGTTCTGAACATGGAAGTATATGTAATCGCGATAGTGTACGTTCATTTGTATCAGGATAGACATTTGAAATATCGTAAATTTACGTAAATTGTCTTTGAAATGCAGTCTTTACGGTTCTCTGCATACCGTTCTTGCTTGACTCGATTTTAAAGTTGCATTTCGCTGTGGAAAAAATTGAATCCACCGAGCGTCGATGCCGTGGGATTTTGCTGCCGCAAACAACTTTTACGATACCAACCCTATCTTCCTACGTCGGTCGACGACGGGGATCGTATCGTAGGCGATGATGGGAGGGTCATGATTATGGTAATTTCATCGCAGTTTGCAGACGATGCGCTAGGAAAATCCTAAGAAGACGAGATACTCCTCCGCAGTCTATACTATACATGTACAAACAGCTTGCTTAAAGGACAAATGGCGGAAGTAGGACAGGGCCTAACAGAACGGAAAAAAAGGACCAAATGGAAAGACAAGAATTTCTATGCTTACGCAAAGGCGACGAAACGATGTTGCACCACGTGGGAGAAGTAGGAAATTAATCCGACAAGCAATCGAATGAATATGAAAGCAGCAAACAATCTAAAATATAAGCCTATAAGAAATAACGTTCAACGTAAAAATGTGTAATATAAGCAATCAATCACAGTGAAAGTTACCTCGTTTATTATAATCTGCCGAAGAAACGTGTACTGCAAAATCATTAGAGTGATGCAACGAAAAAAGTGGTAACCGTTAAAAGTTACCACACGCTACCGTTATGCAGAACACATAAGATACGCTGCTCCAATGGAGACCGCAAAAAAGATGCTGCGCGTCGGCTAAAAACAATTAAGGCACCATTAAAGATTACCACGCACTCAAGCGCACACAATATCGTTACATAAAAGCCCGCTAGCCTTCACGGCGAGTTACGCGCGCGTAAACGTTCCACTATCCGCAGAAACTTTACTTTCATCTTCCATTCATCGCTTGCTCGCATAAAGGAGAGGCGTCTAGCGCGTACCTACGGTCAATTTGTCTAGACACTGGACAAACGTCGGACGTGAATGTACGGATAAAAACTGAAAACGAGGCGCCATAAGGATGTGCGCATACGAAAGTGCGAGAGCTAACCGGAGAAGGTCGCGTCTCTGTGACCCCGTATGATTATATGGGCTGAGAAAATTGGTGGGGAGTTTACGCGTGAGGATCGTTCTCGGCAGAGAAGGGTCGTGCACTATAAGAGCGTATATGCGGTAGCAGGGTTGTTCGGGGGTAGTTCGGGGGCTCGAGTATGCACTGGCTAATATAAACATTACACCACTGGGACCGACTTGCCGCGGGGGGTTTTTATGTGGGGTGCTTTAGTCGGACATATCATCAATAGGAAAATCATCGTATATTATATCGCGGTCTTGTATAACTGGTAGAACGCGCTATGGTGTCGCACTCGAGTGCCATATGCGTGGCCAGATCATTTTTGACACGCAGATCGATAGCCGTTTCGACTCGACTTCGTCTCCATGGACGCGCTTTCATATCGCTGGTGAATGCACCTGCGATAAAACCAGTACGATAAAGTAAAACGAGTGCAAACGGGGCGGAAACGTGTTTCCCTTAAAACACCTTTGTAGAGCGAGTGAGAGTGAAAGTCGCCCGCGCACCTAATTCAGCGAGTTGCAATGCTGCACGCAGTACATTGGAACGGCAATGACCATTTAATGGCACGGATATGGAGACCTTTGCATAGGATAGCAAGAACGAGTAAAGGAGTACATTCAGTAAGAAATCTGAATGAAAGATACTCTTAAGCCAGGCGGTTTGACATATGAAACTATATCGCGGCGAATTAATTAGCGTATCTCCCTATCATCTATATTACAACATTGATATCGCGTTTTCAACTTTTTGATCGTTCAGTCACAGAGGCAAAATAACATGTGTCTCTATGTAATACTATGAGCCTTCTTACTTCGGGCATGCTACTGTTGGAAAAGACATATTATATAATATATTCAAACCATTCTGTGTTTCAGAGTAACAACTCCATCCAGCACGCAAACTTTGACTTCTCCCGGGCGCCTCGGAGGTGCGATCGAAAGACTCCTGGTGGAATTGGCGCTTTCAGTATTCATTGTGCTGGCCCACTTTGCCTCGGATTTGCCGAGGTCCTTCCCCGTTGCGATCTCGCCGAAACCTGCTGGAGTTTTGGCCGCTGCTTACACGGCAGCCACTCTCGTTTCGGTAAATATCTCCTCTTTACTTCCTCTGAGTGAAAACTGTATCAACTGACGCGACGAAGAGTATTAATCTACCCAATTTCCCAAATATTACGCAAAAGCGGAAGTGGAAAAAAGAGGTTTCATGACAGCAAGCACACTGTGCGCCGTACGCCTGCTAATGATTTAAAAACTTTCTTAAAAAAAACCTTTCTCCTCACGTTGCCTTCCCGTAAATGGGAAGATGGGAAATTTTTTCTGTCGGCAAAATGAGAAAGAAATTAATTTCATTTCATACGGTGCCGATAACGAGTGGCATTGGGCGATATTTTCCATTATTGGGCTTTTGATTAAGGAACCCGACTTGTTTTCACACTTACATTTCCGGAATGATCGTTTATTGCCTGCGTTAAAACGAACACGTTTGACGTTCTTCATGTACGGCCATAACTAAAAAGCGACATTCTTCTTTTTTCCCTTCCAGTCGTACGTAGTTTCGCACTGGCTCTATCTTTCTCTCTCTCTCGTTTCCCTGCGACCGGTCTATCGAAAGACTCTCTCGATCTCCTTGGAATCGGGTCCACGTCCGTGTCTTTAAAGAGCACCTGCCGCCCAGTTGAGAAAGAGTGCGTACACAAGGGGGAGAAGGAGAGACAGATATAAAAGACGGAGACAGACGTTAAGAGAGAACTTGATCCCGTTCCCACCTGCTCCGGAACGAGTGTACAATGTACCCCAAAACGACGAGTTCCCGAAAACTGCTGTACGCACGTTAAATGCCAACCCTCGCGCTGGACAACGACCGGCTACATAAAATTCTCATCCTAAAACTCCCATCGATACTAAAATTCAACTACCTGTACATGATAATACTCACGCATTCTAACTAAAAATTGATCATCACACTAACTCTATATCGCAAAAAATGTTCTTGTACACAGGGCCTTATCAAACAACTTTGTCCGTCGAAACTTCTTTTGTACCTATCTTAAAACATTGAAAACCTATATTACCTGCTCCGATCACGTAAAATGATGTACAACAGGTGAATAATCATCTGTGAATAATACTCTCGAATGACCAAAGTTGCTCGGGAGAGCAACAAAATACATTTTCACGTCGACATTCCTCGACCAGTAACTGCAGCTGCGACGGCTTTCTCTCTTTTCAGAGTCCGTTTTTGAACCCAGCCCGCGCCTTGGGTCCGGCCTTCGTGATGAATCGCTGGGACAATCATTGGGTCTATTGGGTCGGGCCACTGTCCGGCGGTGCAGTTGCCGCGCTTCTTCACGAGTACGTTCTCAGTCCAAAGCGTACTAGAGATGCGCGGGAAATGGACGATGGTGACAATTCGTCAATGCGCTCAGACGAAGACACGTACGACGATCTCGACAAACCGAGCGGACCAAAGTTTCCTGGTACATATGCCACGTATCGACCAGTTGCTGGTGCTTCGTCCTCGATTTACAGTGCGCCACCCACGGCTCTGGAGCGCGTAGAATCGATCTACGGCGGCACAAAGTCCCTCTACTGTAAATCACCGCCGTTGACCAGAGCGAATCTCAATCGTTCGCAGAGTGTCTACGCAAAATCGACTTCAGGCCCAAGGGACGGTCTCATGATACCCAAGCCAGGACCGCTTGTTCCGGCGCAGAGCTTGTACCCCATCAGAATCGGCCAAAACTCGCAGAACTCCGGTAGGGACGGCCAGCAACAACAACCCCAACAACCGCCGCAACAGCAGCCAGCCCAACCGGGTCCAGGGGCATCGGGCAGCCAGTCGCAGAACCATAATAGCACCAATCAAAACATGCAAAACCAACTGCAACAATGTACGCAAAGCATATACGGAATTAGAGGTATCTCCACGAGCTTGAGCATACGCGAAAACGGGATTTACGGGGTTTCGACGGGATCCAGCATATACGGACGAGCTCCGGCGCCACCTCCAAGTAGTCAGAGTTCGCAGCAGTCAGGACAGAGTGGCCAGTCGTCGACGCAGGGTCTTCCACAGCAGCAACAGCAGCAGCAGCAACCGCACCAGAACGGACCTTTGTCGACCAGTTCAGAAAACGGGACCAATTCCAGGAGACCTGAAAGCATGTATGGTCACGTGTCCAGGCGCAGCGATGATTCGGCGTACGGTAGTTATCAGGGCTCGACGAGGGGGAACTACGGCAAGGTGCCGGGACCACCTGGCCCGCAAAACGGACCCCCGGGACCACCCCAGTATCGTGAGCAAGGTAGACCTAGTCCGGCGGGACCGCTTCAGCAGAACCAGAATCAGCAGAGCAACTTCCAGAGAAATTCGCCCAATCCGCAATACTGATCCTGCGCTGGATGTTACAAACGCACGAATGTCTTTCGATGATTTGGCAACTGTACAAACGACAGCGACGTACTGAGGTTGAGCTGCCGGACGGACCATCGATGCTTATCTCCGGCCTCTTCAACGTACGCAACTGTTAATACACAGGATTGGCGATCATTAAGATTGGCAAAGTAAAGAACAGGATTAGATAGGGTTGTGTACAACGTTTTACAATTATTGCTGATCCTGTTGAATCAGGGGTAAATGACATAGAGGAGTAACTTTATGAATTATTGGTAGGGAGGGAGATTATATTCTGCGAAGTGTTCAGAAACATACGAACAATGAAGGCACAATTATAACGGAACGAAACAAGTTTTTGAGATTCTTCGGATTCTCCGCTGTAAGACAACAATGAAAGTGCCATTTTCTACTGAGTAACGTAATCCGAATGTGACTGGTCGTAAACATAGACGACATTTGTACATGTTAATATTGAATAACAATAATAGTATAATGAAACTTATCGGACTTGCCATAAATGAAATACCTATTCAGTGCGTATTTTCGGAATGGTTCGTCCGCTTTCGTTTCCAGTAGTACGCTACGGCATGAAAAGTTTATGTCGATTTAGAAAATACGTTTTATTATAAAATATTCGATTCTTGATAGTCCTTTTATAAATATTTATCCCCACGAGCATAAATTTATCCCGATGAGTCACCCTCAAATACTGGATATTTCTACGTAGCGTAGACTTTGAGAAGTAACCACGATTCAACATGAAAAAATCATGTAGAAATAAAGTGCATTTATATCTGACCAAGATTATAAATTGAGAATGTTCGTCGCCGACTTAATGATAATGCAAATACGTTCTCGCATTTACTGCAAATGAAAGCAGTTCGTCTACTTGTATGATAATACTCATGGACGATGTTTCGTGAGCGACGATTATCCGTGGCTTATTAGTGCATCAACTAGCGCAACCGATAATCAGAAGACTGATCTCGTATTTTCCAGAAGATACTAACTCCTCGAAGCACCATGACCGAAATGATGGCCTAAGGAATGATCATTATATCTATTAATATCGTTATTTGTACACCTTATCGTAAATTTCATTTGTTTGATACCCAACAATATCACTGGAACACTGCATTATTGGTAATAATATCGATATATCGCTACTATCATCAATAATGCCAACTTTTAAACGTTTCTTGATCAATTAAGATGGCGCCAGCTTACGTATCACATATGGTGTGATCATTCTTTCCGCCAAAAATTCGCTGCTTTGATAAGTTACGAATTTCTTCTGTATCTAGGGTTTCCTAATCAAAAACCTAACGAAGAATGTGATACTTTCGAAAACAATGATATTGCTGACATCGAAATATCAGATTGAATGATGTATTACACAATTTTGTCATTAATATATTTACGTCTTAAGGGATCGTAAAATATGTTTGAGTCTACCTTGAGAAATTATGCCTATTAACGTGAGTGCCGGCGAATGCCGTCTTTTTCTTATTATATTAAACGGAAAGGTACTATTGTCGACCATTAATTATAAAAACAAAATTCTGTGAAATAACTATAAGTATAGTTTTATATGGCATACATCACGCCATTCATCGATACTCTCGATACAACGGACAACGACGTGAAGTTGAAACTTACTCGTTTCTGCATCACCAATCGATGTTCATAGTACATAGCATTCGAACCGTAAGCATTTGTATATATAATTTGTATTTATTATTTTATACGTAGCCGGTAAATTTATGATAATTGTTATATATATGTACGTACATATGTTACAATGATGGACAATAAATGTATCTATAAAGAATCATAAAGCTGGCCATCTTTTTTTCTTACCTGAGTTTAAAATTTTCTCCCAAATTAATCCTGAAGATGGAATCTTCTTGGTTCGGTTACCATATCATTACCGCGTCATAGGATCCGAAACTATTTTTGAACAGAATATTAAGTAGGTATTACTTTGCAATTAAAAGCACAAAATCGTGGAAAAAATAAAAAAGCAATTGCAACTACGTTTCCTGATGCTATTAGTGCTGACCTCTGTGCCCAAATGCACAACTAGAAAGAAGCACAGCAACAGAACCAACAAATGCTCTAATTAATTAGGACTATCTTACATCTTCTACTCGAAATATTCTGCATAACATAAATTGACGCATAATCCGCATCAATAATCTCAAAACAACTTTCGATGCAAATGCCATGCTAACAGATCGGTTTATAAACAAAAAAGAGATAGCTGTGTTGAGTATACGATTCACATTTTGTTCCGGATTATCAAAGGTATATCACACAACAAAAGTATCAAGTAGCACCTTACCCAAAACCTCCATGACCGGATTATCAAAGGTATACAGTAGAACAAAAGTATCAAGTAACATTTTACCCAAAACCTCCATGTCCGCCGACATAGCTGTGTGGGGCATAGAATTCACATTTTGTTCCGGATTATCAAAAGTATACAGCAGAACAAAAGTACCAAGTAGCATCTTACCCGAAACCTCTATATCCGCCGACATCTGAATCCATCCCGCTAACTTAATGAAAACATCGGAAATGCTGGCGCCAAAATCCGCATCACTTCCGACATCCCTTTCCCCCTTGTTACAGTCATATGCTGAACAGCCACTTCCTTTCGAAAATCCGCATTCCGTCCGCCATCTACAAACGCGCGCTCTAAGCGACAAACTCCCCATCTCCTTATCGACCACAAACAATTCAGTTTTGTGGTAAGAATACAAAAGCAATTGCAATCACGTTTCACATACGCAAAAAACTAAATTATTAGTGGCATCGCCTGATGCCATTAATGCTAACCTTTGTGCCCAAGTGCACAACTAGAATAAAGCATAGGAACAGAACCAACAAATGCTCTAATTAATCAGAACTATCTTACATTTTCTATTCGAAGTATTCTGCATAATATAAATTGACGTATAATTCTCACCAATAATCTCAAAACAACTTCAAAAGACAAATTTCCAAACAAAGAAGGGATAGCTGTGTGGAGCATACAATTCCGATTTTGTTCCGGATTATCAAAGGTATATAGTAGAACAAAAGTACCAAATAGCATCTTACCCGAAACCTCCATGTCCGCCGACATAGCTGTGTGGGGCATACAATTCACATTTTGTTCCGGATTATCAAAGGTATACAGCAGAACAAAAATATCAAATAGCATCTTACCCGAAACTTCCATATCCGCCGACAAAGCTGTGTGGGGCTTACAATTTACGTTTTGTTCCGGATTATCAAAGGTATACAACAGAACAAAAGTACCAAGTAGCATCTTACCCGAAACCTCCATGTCTGCCGACATAGCGGTGTGGGGCATACACATTTTGTTCCGGATTATCAAAGGTATACAGCAGAACAAAAATACCAAGTAGCATCTTACCCGAAACCTCCATGTCCGCCGACATCTGAATCCATCCCGCTAACTTAACACGTTGACTGCCAAGCGTATTTTGCTATGTTAGAATTGCGATGCGATGAAATACTGCAGAGTATGATTAAATCGTGCAAAATGAAGATAACGCAGATTTGTTAGAAGCCAAAGTATTGAAGCACCGTTCCCACATCAATTGCTTTTACAAGATTGTAAATAGACTGCATTGCGAATTTTTTGCATTTCTAGCAAAATCTTTTGCGCCGGTCACCGGTGACCACCATGGCAGTCAACGTGTTAACGAAAACATCGGAAATTCTGATGGCGCCAAAATCCGACATCCGTTTCCCCCTTGTTATAGTCATATCCCGACCAGCCACTTCCTACCAAAAATCCGCATTCTCCCCGCCATCTACAAACGCGCACTCCAAGCACCAAACTCCCGTCTCCTTACCGACCACAAACAATTCAGTTTCAGCCAGCCTCTGAAACGTGACAGCGATAATAGAGGAACTCCAATCCACGTCCTCAGCCGACTGCCCATCTCGTAAGATCCAAGCTTCATTTCCCTATAACCCACCAACAGAACCGCTTGAAAATCAGCTGATGACGTAACACACGACGAGCGTACATACGAAACGTTTGTGTTGCCGTATCGGTGTTGGTGGGCACGAGACGAAGTATGGCGTAGGATTTCGTGGCCTCTTTCGTGAAGGAGTGCAGTTCTCGCGATTTGCTCGTTCGCTATCGTTCGCCGACTCGCGCGCGCTTGCCTTCTTCCTCTGTGCGTAACGTCGGCCATTCACATTGCGCCGTTATCGCGATCGACGTGTGCGACTGCTGTCGATTCACAGCGAGACCGAGCGTATTTAAGTCGCGACTTCCCGTAAGGGGCAACGATAAAGGGCACATCGTGTCGGCAGTATAGCAGCGACCGTGCAGAATGAGCGTTGACGCGTACGGGCCTAGCAGCCAGACGCTAACGTTTCTCGACACCGAGGAAGCAGATCTAATCGGAGCTGATACGCAGGGCAGCGAGTTCGACTTCACCGATTTCACCCTACCGTCGCCTAGCCAGACGCAGGCATCCCAACACGATGCGGCCCAAAGCCAGCCGAGTCAGCCTGTGCAGGTTTGTTCTCTCCCCAAGTTACCCACGAGTCCCGCATCTTCGTAAGGGTATTTTCGATTAACGGGGTATTTTCGAATAATAGCTCTGTGCGCGAATTCACGCACCCACGCGGTATGTACCTAACCTCATTCGCATGTGGCCGACGTTGAACTTACTGGAGGGAGGTTTCAAACTCTCGTAACGTGCCCACGCCTTTATCTCGCGCAGTTCTTTCAATTTTTGCCCGTTGCTTTTCGGCCGACTTCAACGTTCCGGGGAATGACGAGGAAACGGCGTCGTCAATGTGACCTTGACGTGTAACGGGAAGTCGAGTAGAATTTTCTGCGGGCAGCTTGGACGGGTTGTGGGGAATTCGAATTGCGCGTCGACGGGGGATCGAGGTTAGGTGCAGTTTCGCGTTGGGGGGTTTTTGTAGGTGAGGGCGAGTGCACTGTAACAGTGTTTGGAGTCTATTGATAAGATTACAAATCAGCAGTTATGCCATGTTGTATAGTGTGGTAATGCGTGTGATTGGAACTAATGATCTGCCGTACAATAAACTAAGAAACTCGTTGACGTAAACAACAGCACCTGCAGATAAGGCTGTCCGCATAGTTTGTGGGGAATAAATGAGTTTTCGAAGGCGAAGTAGTTTTTTTAAATGCATTATGCGCGTTGGTCCTTTTTGCAGTGATTGATCATTGTTCCTTTTTACTTTGTGTGCTAATAACTAAACATTGTTAAATGACTGAAGACCGAAAGTACTCTTTGTTGATGATCTCATATATAACCATTGTTGATTCATTGACTTTATGCATGAACTGATAATTTTGTGACTACTTATGTTATTGTACTTAGGTTAATGGCACAGGCGGAAGTTCATCGTTGGACTTAAAAATCACTGGAGTTGCTCAAAGTGTTGCCGAATTACAATTTGAGGAAGAGGAAGAGGAGGCATACTACAATCGTGACTTGCCAGAACATGCCTGTAAATATTGTGGAATCCATGAGGCATCCTGTGTTGTTATGTGCAATGTCTGCCGCAAATGGTTTTGTAATGGCAGAGGCAACACATCTGGATCACATATCATTAATCATCTTGTTCGTGCTAAGCACAAGGAGGTCACATTGCACAGGTATAGTTATGAAACTACGTAATTGAAGCATTATTTCGCTCAACAGAAATGTACGAGGAGATCGGCACAATCTTCCAATTTACTAACTATATAAAAATATACAAACTAAAATGTTGTTACAGAGATGGACCTCTTGGAGAAACAGTTTTGGAGTGCTACTCGTGTGCAGTGAGGAACGTTTTTGTTCTGGGTTTCATACCCGCTAAAGCCGACTCTGTTGTAGTACTGCTTTGCAGACAACCATGCGCTGCCCAAAGTTCTTTAAAGGATATGAATTGGTAACATACAATTCAATGCCTTAATAAAATAGTTATATCTAACAATTGACATGCCAATCAATTAACGAATACGATTCTTGAATAGGGATCAAGAACAATGGAAACCACTAATTGAAGACAGGAGCTTTCTAGCATGGCTAGTAAAGATTCCATCTGAACAGGAACAGTTAAGAGCCAGACAAATATCAGCACAGCAAATTAATAAGTTGGAGGAGCTGTGGCGGGATAACGTTGATGCGACATTTCAAGATCTCGAGAAACCTGGCGTAGATGAAGAGCCACAGCAAGTTTTGTTGCGGTACGAAGATGGGTATCAATATCAAAATATTTTCGGTCCACTTGTGAAGTTAGAGGCTGACTATGATAAGCGGCTGAAGGAATCTCAAACCCAGGAAAATATCGAAGTACGATGGGATGTAGGATTAAACAAAAAAACAATTGCATACTTCATGTTAGCGAAAACAGATGGTGACATGAAATTAATGCACGGGGATGAGTTGAGACTGCGTTATTTGGGCGAGCTTCACAAGCCTTGGTCGGGAATAGGACACGTTATAAAGATTCCTGACAATTACGGGGAGGAAGTTGGCATTGAATTGAAAAATAATTCTGGAGCACCGACAGAGTGCATTAGTAATTTCGTAGTCGATTTTATCTGGAAAAGTACGAGTTTTGACCGGTAAGTATATTCCGATTACTAAATATTAATATTTTGGTACTATTGTATATACACCTATAATGATCCATTGTTTATTCTTCTTTAATACAGCATGCAATTAGCACTACGCAAGTTCGCAGTAGACGATACTTCCGTATCGGGTTACATATATCACAGATTGTTGGGTCACGAAGTGGAAGAAGTCCTCTTCCGTTGTCATCTCCCGAAGCACTTTAGTGCTCCAAATTTACCAGACTTAAATCGGTCTCAAGTATACGCTGTGAAACATGCCGTTCAGAGACCTTTGTCTCTAATTCAGGGTCCCCCAGGTACAGGAAAGACTGTCACGAGCGCGACAATAGTTTACCAGCTAGTGAAACAAAATGGAGGGCCCGTACTCGTATGTGCACCCTCGAATACCGCAGTTGACCAACTTACCGAAAAGATCCACAAGTCTAACTTGAAAGTGGTGCGTTTATGTGCTAAGTCACGAGAGGCAATCGATTCCCCTGTGAGTTTTCTGGCATTGCACAATCAAATAAAGAATATGGAAACCAACACGGAACTACAGAAGCTGCAGCAATTGAAAGATGAGACGGGAGAGCTGTCGAGCGTCGATGAAAAACGTTATCGTCTATTAAAGAAGGCGGCGGAGAAAGAATTATTAGAGGCGGCCGATGTCATTTGCTGCACTTGCGTCGGAGCCGGTGATCCAAGGCTTCATAGATTGAAGTTCCACTCAATTCTCATTGATGAAAGTATGCAAGCGACCGAACCGGAATGTATGGTACCTGTCGTTTTGGGGGCCAAACAGTTGATCCTCGTCGGTGATCATTGCCAGCTTGGCCCGGTTGTAATGTGCAAAAAGGCTGCTCGGGCAGGCCTATCTCAATCCCTGTTCGAGAGATTAGTCGTCCTCGGAATTAGACCATTCCGATTGGAGGTGCAGTACCGAATGCACCCAGATCTATCACGTTTCCCGTCGAATTTCTTCTACGAGGGTTCCCTACAAAACGGTGTTTGTGCCGATGAACGAAAACTTTTGAAAATCGACTTTCCCTGGCCCGCACCAGATAAGCCAATGTTCTTCTATGTAACGCAAGGGCAGGAGGAGATTGCAGGCAGCGGTACATCGTACCTTAACCGAACGGAAGCGTCGAATGTTGAAAAAATTACGACGCGATTCCTGCGTTGTGGAGTAAAACCCGAGCAAATCGGTGTTATAACACCGTACGAAGGCCAAAGGGCATATCTCGTCCAGTACATGCAGTATCAGGGATCATTACACTCGAAACTGTATCAAGAAATCGAGGTAGCGAGCGTGGATGCCTTCCAGGGTCGAGAGAAAGACATCATAATTATGTCATGCGTTCGATCAAACGAACATCAGGGCATTGGATTTTTGAATGATCCCAGAAGACTGAACGTTGCCTTGACCCGTGCAAAGTACGGCATCATCATCGTAGGAAACCCAAAAGTCCTCTCCAAACAACCACTATGGAACCACTTACTGAGCTTCTACAAGGAGCAGAAAGTATTGGTCGAAGGTCCGCTAAATAACTTGAAGGAGTCAATGATCCAATTTGCCAAGCCAAAGAAACTCGTCAACGCCGCCAATCCAGGCTCTCACTTCATGTCGACTTCCATGTACGACGCCAGAGAAGCTCTAATCCCAGGCTCCGTATACGACCGTTCTGGCACGCAAGTGAATGGAACGCAAAATCACAATCCGTACTACCAACGCAACGTACCTTTGGACATTTTCAGCCGAACCCACGACACAATCAGTTACATCAGTCCTGAGAGAGCGCAGGCAGCAATGAACAACGTACCCGTCCCGGTAGGTATGTTCATGAACATGGCGCACGTTCCCCCACGTTTCTACAACCAGCACCAGCAAGCGCTGCAAGCCAGACAGAATCAGCGCAACAGGCGAGGTGCATTGTCCACGAAGAATAAGTCTGGCCCACGAATGGGCAAGCTCAGTCAGACCGAACAGAACACGCAACCCTATAGTCAGCCTGGCTTACCCCTCACACAGGGTACGACCCAAGGCATGTCTCAGCCAGGCTTCAGCCTCTCACAACCGGGACTCAGTCAAGCAGAGCTTTCGCAGGATTCGTTCGCCGTTGGAGAATTCCAGTCGCAGATGGACGGGCTGCTGTCGCAGGACTCGACTTATCAGGGTGACCGAAGCGGTTTCTATCAGTCGGGGCAGTCACAAGCCGGGGGACAATTCTCCCAGCCGTACTGAGCCGAGACCGTACGGCTGAGCAACGCAATCGCCATGCAGCGTCGCGGGAGCGACTGAGAAGGCTCGTTCGACCAAATCTTCTTCGACCAACAACCACAAATCACTAACTGCGCGAAACGGTAAAACGGCTCGGCGATCGAGTACGGTAAAACATGCACGCAGTCGTCGGCGTTTCAAAGGAGGGGTTTAAAAATGGATGAAGTTCGTCGCCGTCGCCGTCGAGTAACGATGATCGTCAGATGACGGGGAAAAGGAAAACGGTAAACTCTGGGTCGCGAAAGACAGATGGGTGCGGCAAAGGCAACAAAAAGGGAACATCAATGATGAACTTGGGAGACGACAACGATATTACTACCAATCACCGTGACACGCGCTTACCGTGAACGGACCGTTTTATCGCGGGGATCGAGTGACACTAGAATTAAAAAGTCAAATACAAAGCAAAACAAAAAGGAACAAAGTAAAAAAAAATAATAAAAAAAAAATGGAAAAAGCGACAAATGGGACGTGTAACGCTTTCAATTTACGACTCGACCAAAATTTCGACAAGTGTGCCAATGTAGTAGCAGTAACGTGCGACTGGGCGAGGCCATGGCAAGAACAAAATGAAAAGGCAGAGAAATATCATGCAGTGACACTTTATAAGGACGGGAAAGGAGTTAGAGAAAATCACGGAGGATCCATAGTGGCTGACAACCCTGAGGGTTCTGAAATCGTTTTCCAGCGCCAGATACGTTACGCGTTTCACTGAATTTCGCCCGTTGGCAATAAACGATTAAACGAAGGACAAACGAGAACGGGAAACGGAATAATGCAAGAAAAAGAAAAAGCACGAAAAAAAGAGAATACATCATTTATTAATAATTCAGAGCCTATAGAAGAGATTCTATGGCGAGGCCTTTTCTCGGCCCGTACCCCCGACCATCTTCACCACCATCTGTTATTACTGAGATAATAAGGGGCGATAAAGATTTGTTTCTTGTACGCGCGGACGCACGGTACATTTAAAGAAAGTACGAAAGACGGAAAGGAAAACGACCAATCTTGCCAACTACATGAGATCATCAGCAATGACGCTAAATGAATCGTTGTCAATATGAGGCCGATACTCTCCAGCATCGCCATACTGAAGGGTCAATAGTGCATCCCTTCCAGATAGGCTTGGCACCATGCGAAAACAAAAAAAAAATAATACACATTGTGCCGATTAATGGGAAATCTTTTTATTATTTTTATCATGTTGATTCGCTTTACTTCTGTTACATTGATCCATTTATTTACCGCAGGGGTCGACAGAGCGCATAAATGGAGTACTGTTTCTTAACGATGGTATTAATATTTCTTTAATGACGGAGACGTAGCCGAAACACGATCGAGGGAGAACCAACCGTTGTTCTCGGAGGAACAAGGTCGATCATTAGTAGGTACTAATTGATGACTTTGTCCTCTCGCGAGTTAGGGCAGTAAATTCGAAACACTTGACCGTGCGTTCTTTTCAATTTTTCTGGATACAACAGATATCTAATCATGTGAAATCCGCATTGAGATGAGATTATTGCAGATTTCGGACGATATTCTTATCCATAATGATATGAGTAGTCCATTAGCGTTCAAGGTATTTTACTCGTTCTAATATAATGACAGAAGTGTCCTACCTACCTATTACTTTTACTTCGTACTGCTTTTTGTTCTTTTTGACCTTTTCCACCCCCTGCTCTACTTCAACTTTCTATTCTCTATCTGTGCTGGCTTCTGTCGGTAATGAATTGGTTATATATTGCAATGAATAACAGATAGCCTGCATCATGCAACAGCAAAATTGTTTTCTTTTTTCTCTTTGTGACCAACAGCACATCGCTAACTGCAGATTCTTATATGGAAATTCATTGTAAAATCTTATGATACCAAATAAATTTGATTTGAAAATACACAGATCGATGCTACTCATCCCTATGTTTTAAAATAGTCTTATTTATTGATTTCAATACATTTTTTCGTTAACAAGGCCGTGGCATGGTAAGTTTTATAAACATTGCTTTTATTTAACATTGAAATGAAAATTACAAAAAATGAATTTCGCATTATACTTAATTTCATAATGACAGTTTACAATTGGTTGCTAGATATTTTCGATCAAGGCGAAAAATTTATTGACGATATTCTAATGCAGCAATTTTGATTGCATATTTTTACAGTGATACCCCTTTTTTGTTTTACATGGCATTTAATGTACAGTAATCATTTTTGGCACTTAGGGCGACGTCGTAGAGTTATAACTGTTTTATGATTATTACTATTAAACACTCGCAAAGGCCTGTTTGAATACTTTCTATGTTAACACTATAGAAGTTTTCAATTCCGAATTAATTCTGAGTGAATAGATATACAGAGATGCGTTGAGATAGATTATGGCAAAGAAGAGCGGAAATATATGCAATTCAGACAATATGCTATTATTCTGATAGTTGTGTGCACACTATCTGCACTTATCAATTGTACGAGATGTACCGGCACAAGGTCAATACGTGTAATAGTGTCCAATAATACCATATTGCTGACACAGCCATGCTTTTTTATTATTTATAGTTGAGTTTCTTACATTATGAAAGATAATACAATTTTATTATAAGGAAAGTCTAGTCGGTAGTATAGAAGGCCAGAAAGAAGGGAATGGTTAACCCGTGATCCAGTTGCGTATATCTTTTATGATTAGACATTAAGTTTTTCAAATTTCACGAATGTTCAGTGAAAATGCAGATGGGTCAGAGGTTTTTAAACAATACAGTGGTTAAGTATCAGATTTACGGTCAACAAAATTCCGTCGATCGAATATAAAGTATATTATGGAATTGCACGAAATAAATTATCAGCGATATGTCTGTGCGTCAGAAATATTGGAATATTCTCGGACTGTGTGCTTTCTAAATATACTAAACAAGGTACAACTGAAAAATGGAAGATCAATGAATAAGTCGAAAAACAACGGATCATGTCACTTCCCCATTGTTCAAGAATGAAACTGATAATTTATTTATACTATTACCCTTTTGCAGCCAATTTCTCAATATAATAACTTTAGATGTACGTAACTCTAATCTTTATAGATTTTTATTTTTTTAAATATGTTCATGTATCAACAAAATTTATTATAATAAACTTAAACTTCATTCACATGTTAGTTCTAATTTTGACAAAGTTTTTTTTTTATTTCTATAATACTTTATATTTATTTTTTTCCTCTTTTTCTAGTTTTCTCATTATATTGAAAGTGAATGAAATTATTTATATATTCAAAAACTTCTTCAATTCAAATATGTGCTCAAAGTAAATTTTCATAACGAGCAGCAACAGTACAAAACGATAAGTACTATTTTCATTATTTTCTCGAGATGTTTAAATGATGTTACAAAACTGATATTCGCAAATGGTAACCAATTTACAATATAGCGCGATAATTGGAGGTGTTACGAGTTGAGCATAGTCTACTCCCCGATATGTAAGTTTAATGTAAGTGTTCCATAAATTAAATATCGTTAACAGAAAACGACCATCCTCAAAAAATATTTTATCTCTCCACGCTATATTAAATCATTTCAAATTGTTCCGCGTGGAGTGAGTCTTGTCACTTTTTTATACTTTTTCTTTTTTTTTTCTTTTTTTTTTTAATGGAAATATTTGTCCTAATCGATAAACGGGTACCCGCCACAATGCCTGACACTCATCCCCATTGTAGCAATCGATAGTCACAAGGCACCACATTTTACGTTCGTTGAGTTATGCGAACAAAAGTTATTTGTAATATGACCCTCCGAGATCAAAACCGAACGAAATCATAACAGCGCTCATTTAGTGTGTCATTATGCGGCAGATGTTTGCGTATTGTAGAAGATGCCCGTTAAATTCTTTCTTATCGCATCGTTTTAAGTTGATTCGCAGGCAGTAGGCAAAAAATTTGCAATTCCTTGACGCAAATTTAAGTAGAAGAACTTTAGTTCGACTTAGGACATTTAGAACGATGTTGTTTTAGATTCTATTGCACTTTCCGTTAAGTGTTGCGCGTCACGCTCAAAAATCGGTACGTGCGCAGATATATAATTTGAGCGCTAAGCTTTTGGCTGTTTAGGTAACCGTTTGTCGCTCATTTTACGTCGCTGTATAACAGACCTGTTTGTTCCTCTTTATGTTCAAAAAAACTTGAATGCAAACCAAACGACGTTTCAAAGGAACAACGATTGATCATTTAGATCTGAACAGAACCGGCTCACGAGTTATCGCGTGAGCAAAGATTCGTTTATCACAACATATAAGCGTTCTGAATTCAGACTAACTCCAAAACTACTTCATTCCACATTCATCTATTCGCCCGTATCAGCAGGTGACAACTTATCAATTCCAATACCCCTAACTCCTCGTACGAGGCTGATCACCGAAACGAAGTTCATCGAAATATTTAATTATATTATCTAACGACTACGCTCCTTTTTCCGTTCCATCCTGCACACATGGTTATAACTTGACGAAGATGCCGGCTAGATTACGATTCTCCTTCAGTCTTTTGTAGGTGCGGTCAAACACTTGTTTTATTCTTGTAAATACGTCCGGATCGTAGACAGAACGTGCCGTGTTTGTTAGATCAAACGGTTCTGCGTGAGAATGCACAATAAACATGATCATACATCCTCACTCATATGTAGATGGAATTACGAAAAATTATTTATTTTATTGAAAATACTGAAATGTTTACCTTCAATGCATAAGCACTTCCATTGGTGGGGATCATTTTTGTAGGATCTCGCTCGACGGCAATCATCTATCGGAATCTTGGTTCCGAGTCGTACCGATATTGCATATTGGTTGAAGCTGTTGAGAATTTTTATTTGTACCACGTTCAAACAATGTTTCTCGTGTTATACTTACTCAAAAGCGACGTAGTATCTGAAGAAGTCTATAAAGAGTTCACCGAGCGACTGTTGATTTGCCGGCTCCAGGACGGAAACAGGAATGTTCAATTCCTCATTAATATCTATGTTATTTATATCCACGTATGAGTTAAATTTTTTTGCATAAAGACTATGTAAACATGGCAGTACACGAGGACAAGCACCAGCTGTGAACAATATAATTGTATTTTAAATTTGAGGCTTCCGCGGCCATGATTGTTTATATTATTGGATTCCGGATGGTTGCCGCCTCTTGTCAGCATGTTGTTGACATTTCGCAGGTGTTCCAACGTAGGGACAGCGGGTGCTCCAAAGTATCAAAATGTATCAAAGTAAATAATAAAATGCTGAAAAGAAACGCGGCAACCATCCGGGATCCAATAATATAAATATAATTTTAGTTACTATGATCAAACGAAGAATGATTTAACACAGAATTATTTCAGAAAAAATAGTAAAAACGTACCCTGCAAAAAATGAATGACCATGAGAACCAGTGAATAACTCGATATAGTCATTCTTTTAGCATCATTAATACCTTGGCTCTGAGCCCATAATTTTATAACTAGAACCAACGGTCGTACTCTCCAGTCAACTAGAAAATGTTTGGTTCGTTAACACAAGATCCTACAAAATGATGTGAAAAATATGTAAATACTCTTACTTCGTGAATAACAGTACAGCAGATGCGTATTTCGAATCCCAACGGCATTATTACAATTTAGGTCAACCTCTAAATGTTGTAGCGTGTCACGAAACTTTAGAATCGGCACTTTTGCTTGTATAAGCTCTAGTTGTTCCACAAAATCTGTCACAATCAACACCATTTCAGTCAGATTCGATATTCAAAATACTAAGTGTAAAGTAGAATAAAAAAGAATTGTGCATACCACATCTTCTGAGACATTTGAGTACTTGCGCCAAATGTCCGATTGCTTCATTTCTTTGGTCCATTTCAGTGTGCCGTACGATAAGGCACATATCAACATCACTGCTGTCCGATCCAAAACCGTTCAACGTAGATCCAACCAAAAACAATCCATACTTTGGAAATGCAGTCTATAAGTTTACATTACAAATTATATAAATAAGTTTATATTCATGTATATACGCCTACATGTACACATTAATACAAACCACGTGAGGAATATCTTTTTACCTTAATGAAAACAGAGAGATACTTCCAAAGCAGCATTTTATTCCTATAGACAACCTTAGATTGCTGGTTTGCCATAAACTTTGACCAGATCTCGTTAGAGAGCTGATCTCGTGATGATCCGGTGATCAATTCGGGTGGCGTGCGGGGTATTTCAACAAACTGAGATTTCGCAAGAAACCGTTCTGATTCGAAATCATACCTAGGAAACACATGACGCGAACCGATATTTCCAGGATATTTCCGACCTCTCTGATTCTTTTGTGAAGGTGGGCTGTTTCTTCCTGGAAATTTATTTGCTATAACGTTATTTCATTAATGCGTATAATAATATTTAAAGTAGACGTATTTGCAGAAGAAAACGTTTGCTTAAAGCTTACCTGAGTGATATCTCCTTTTTCCTTGATAATTTTGTACTTGTGACCTAGGATTTGCAACTGCACTATGATAATAATTGACTGATCGCTGGTTTGGATAGAATTGATGCGGTGAGGCACTTGAAAATAATCCTGTTTCGAAGGATTTATTGCTTGGCATACTATAATCAGAATGTGCCTTATATGGTTTCCTAAAATTCAAATAAACACACTTACTTCTTCAAAGGTCAAATGTACTCTGTTGCTTCAATTTACTGTCAGTTTAAATACTCACTTGATACCATGATCTGTTGATGAAATGACTGAGTCTCGTTCATCTGAACTTTCATTTTGACTACTATCGGCTTGATGTTTATTGGGCGTCGGGGAACGAGAACTGAAGCCACTATCGCTGTTGTACTTCTCGTTATGCGTGTATGAATCCCGGTACGAAGTTCTCCTCACACCTTTGTTATTCCAGTTCAACTTTCTTAATAAGCTGGTACTTGTTTGTCTAAAGCTAAGATGTGGCGATGGTATGGTTGGCGCACTGTTTGAAGAATTTATTCTTCTGTGCCAATTAGGAGAGGATGAGCCACCATTTATGTGCATGTAGTCTATCCACCGTATTGAAGGTATCTCAGCACCCATCAACTGCAATAATTCAAGTGGATGTGATCCTGTCTGCAAATGTGAAAATAATCATTTTAGAATAAATCGATGTCTTAATCGAACTAAAGTATGTTACTACGTAAAAAGAAATACAAAAATCTGTACATATAATATGTCATACATGGACACTGCAAGCATAAGAATAGTTAACGTACCTGCATCAAATGATGTCTGTTGTGTCCAGACACATCAGGGACATACTGTGCATATTCAGGTTGGTGCATTGTGTTTATACCATTAATGTGTACTGAGTGTGTTTGTGATGGCGGACACTGTCCGCTCACTTGTTGGCCACCCATTATCTGCACCATCATTTGTGGTGGAAACATAGTATGATACATAATTTAAAGAAGCTTACAAGGAACTACAAAGCTTATGTTTTATGATGCTAACACCCTGCACTTACTATTATTAAGTAATGTTGGATAATCTCCTTACTAACTTATATCTTTTTCTAATAAATTTTTATAGTTTTTAATTTCATGTATAGCGACTTCTTTAGTTAAGGCACAAAAGATGAGTTAATTTTTATCAAGGTTTTCACTTATTGCTCCACTTCGTTTTAACTGTTCTTATTAGTTACTATCTTCAAAGGAATTTTCACGTTTAGAATATTATATTGCAATTCCCCTTTCTAGTGGTACAAGTCAATCTCATAACGTAATAGGAAACGATGCGTTAGCCAACGAAAGCAAGAATGCTATAACGAAAACTAGAAGCTTTATGATAAAATATAAATGAAAAGTTGTATTCAATGTGGCAATACTTTGTCATAAATATTGAAAAGACATACACTATTCACTGGAGCACACGCTATCACCGAACAGAAGATATATAAGTATAACGATGTGAATGGATAAATAGGGTGTACAGTACATACATGCAAAGCTGACCATATAATTTTATATGACAATATATCTGATTGCAATACTTCAATTTATGCGAACTCTCCTTTGGCCTCTCAGTACGTGATAGTCAAATTATTTCAACGAGTATAGTCTTTCAGAAAAACGAAGTATCTCTCTAATTTCAAATATGGATAACTTGGTTATGGGCCAAATTTCTAAAGTGCCCTATTTGATGCTTTTTGTTAGACCACTCATGTGCTTGTATTGCAAGAAGTAGAAGTAGACACTCGCACTTCTCGTCTTCCCTCACTGAATATAAACGACAAATTACAAAGCTTTTTCGCATTCCCTGAAAAACATACGAAAATGGAACATGTACTTCCTTAAACGTAAACCGCATAAGTCTTGCATATTTAGCGTAGCGAGCAAAGATTTGCGTTCCTTGTGTTACAGATCTTTTATTATCGAGGCGAGATTCAAAAGTGGAACCCAAAATAAAACATCGTCGTTGCGACTTGGATACCGAGCAGAGGTTTGGAACGGATTTTGAATAGTTTCACATTTTAGGTTACGTTTACCACATCGCACCGGGCTTTCTAGTGACAGTGGAAGGCGATTAAACTAAAATAAGTAAGTTTTAACGAAAATCGAAGCATGTTGGTGCGATGATCAAGCGTTCGGACGGATCGTGGGCTGTTCAACGAAATTATACTTAGCATACGAGAATTCGAAAGGCAGAGGATCGCGTCAGCATTTGATAATTGTGTGTGCAATCGAAAGCGTGAGAACTGTGACTAAAGTGGCGCAAATACGAGCGTGCTACCGATAACTATACGCAACAATGTTCTACGAGAATTCGAGGGAATAGAATCCGGTACCTGTTCGCTATCGCCATGTTACAACAAGCCGCCGTTAATTCGTGTCGAGAAATGTTATGAAAAACGAGCATTTGTTATTTCGCTTTACCGCTTCAATTTTTACCGCATTTAACTTGCCCGACTTCTCCGTGTATAACCGTAGCCTCCAAGGTGATATTCAAATTTTGCTCCAGCTCGCGGTAACGTGATTTATCCTTACAGCACGTAGTCCTTGTATTTCGGGGCACGTCCTGTCACTATCATCACGTTCCGTAGTCTCAAGGCGTATTATACGTTCAAATTTTCAAATTCTTCAACGCAATGAACGTTTCTCGGCATACGTGAGAAGTTTAAGAAATGCGACGTAAGATGGCAGCGTCAGTGGATAACGAGTTTACCAATGGAGCGTTAAGCAAACAATTAACTATATACGTATACACGTATTACATCCTTTTAGCTTGATCGAAAAAATCGAATATCAATAAACGCGATATACTTATTTTTAAAATTAGCGAATATCGCATGATGAAATATAGGCTTACACACCTGTGTACTTTATATCCGTAATCCAATTTTTATACTCTGCATACCTATTACTATTTGGGCTAGAAAAGTGAATACCGCATTACTTGGTTCATTCTTGCATATTTTTCAATAACACCTGTACTTTATATCCGTAATCAAATCTTTATACTCTGCATACCTATCACTATTTGGGCTAGTAAAGTAAATACTGCATTATTTTTCAATAACACCTGTGTACTTTATATCTGTAATCCAATCTTTATACTCGGCTTACCTAACACTATTTGGGCTAGTAAAGTGAATACCGCATTACTTGGTTCATTTTTGCATATTTTTCAATAACACCTCTGTACTTTATATCCGTAATCCAATCTTTATACTCTGCATACCTATCACTATTTGGGCTAGTAAAGTGAATACTGCATTATTTTTCAATAACACCTGTGTACTTTATATCTGTACTCCAATCTTTATACTCTGCATACCTATCACTATTTGGGCTAGTAAAGTGAATACCGCATTACTTGGTTCATTTTTGCATATTTTTCAATAACACCTGTGTACTTTATATCCGTAATCCAATCTTTATACTCTGCATACCTATCACTATTTGGGCTAGTAAAGTGAATACTGCATTATTTTTCAATAACACCTGTGTATTTTATATCTGTACGCCAATCTTTATACTCTGCGTACCTATCACTATTTGGGCTAGTAAAGTGAATGCCGCATTACTTGGTTCATTTTTGCATATTTTTCAATAACACCTGTGTACTTTATATCCGTACTCCAATCTGTATACTCTGCATACCTATCACTGTTTGGGCCAGTAAATCCGCGGTATAGTTTTTAATAAATGATAACAAATTTATTTGCTATTTTTGATCCAGCTACTAATAATTTTATTAGTTTTAATTGATTAAGTCTTTTTATATTATTTTTAGTTTTTCCTATTAATTATTATTATTTATATTCTTTATATTTTTATTTTCATGAATTTCTTATTATAAGTTTATTTGTTACTTGGTTTATTTTTGCATATTTTTCAATAACACCTGTGTACTTTATATCCGTACTCCAATCATTATACTCTGCATACCTAACACTATCTGGGCTAGTAAAGTGAATACCACATTACTTGGTTCATTTTTGCATATTTTTCAATAACACCTGTGTACTTTATATCCGTACTCCAATCTGTATACTCTGCATACCTATCACTGTTTGGGCCAGTAAAGCGGTATAGTTTTTAATAAATGATAACAAATTTATTTGCTATTTTTGATCCAGCTACTAATAATTTTATTAGTTTTAATTGATTAAGTCTTTTTATATTATTTTTAGTTTTTCCTATTAATTATTATTATTTATATTCTTTATATTTTTATTTTCATGAATTTCTTATTATAAGTTTATTTGTTACTTGGTTTATTTTTGCATATTTTTCAATAACACCTGTGTACTTTATATCCGTACTCCAATCATTATACTCTGCATACCTAACACTATCTGGGCTAGTAAAGTGAATACCACATTACTTGGTTCATTTTTGCATATTTTTCAATAACACCTGTGTACTTTATATCCGTACTCCAATCTTTATACTCTGCATACCTATCACTATTTGGGCTAGTAAAGTGAATACCGCATTACTTTGTTCATTTTTGCATATTTTTCAATAACACCTGTACTTTATATGCGTACTCCAATCATTATACTCTGCATACCTATCACTATTTGGGCTAGTAAAGTGAATACCGCATTACTTTGTTCATTTTTGCATATTTTTCAATAACACCTGTACTTTATATGCGTAATCCGATCTTTATACTCTGCATACCTATCACTATTTGGGCTAATAAAGTGAATATCGCATTACTTGGTTCATTTTTGCATATTTTTCAATAACACCTGTACTTTATATCCGTACTTCAATCTTTATACTCTGCATACCTATCACTATTTGGGCTAGTAAAGTGAATACTGCATTACTTGGTTCATTCTTGCATGTTTTTCAATAACACCTGTGTACTTTATATCCATACGCCAATCTTTATACTCTGTATACCTATCACTAGTTGGGCTAGTAAAGTGAATACCGCATTACTTGATTTATTCTTGCATATTTTTCAATAACACCTGTGTATTTTATATCCGTAATCCAATTTTTATACTCGACATACCTATCACTATTTGGGGCTAGTAAAGTGAATACTGCATTACTTGGTTCATTTTTGCATATTTTTCAATAATACCTGTGTACTTTATATCCGTACTCCAATCATTATACTCTGCATACCTAACAGTATCTGGGCTAGTAAAGTGAATACCACATTACTTGGTTCATTTTTGCATATTTTTCAATAACACCTGTGTACTTTATATCCATAATCTAAACTTTATACTCGACATATCTATCACTATTTGGGCTAGTAAAGTGAATACGGCATTACTTAGTTCATTCTTGCATATTTTTCAATAAAACCTGTGTACTTTATATCCATACTCCAATTTTTATACTCGACATACCTATCACTATTTGGGCTAGTAAAGTGAATACTGCATTACTTGGTTCATTTTTGCATATTTTTCAATAACACCCATGTACTTTATATCCGTAATGCAATCTTTATACTCTGCATACCTATCACTATTTGGGCTAGTAAAGTGAATACTGCATTACTTGGTTCATTCTTGCATGTTTTTCAATAACACCTGTGTACTTTATATCCATACGCCAATCTTTATACTCTGTATACCTATCACTAGTTGGGGTAGTAAAGTGAATACCGCATTACTTGATTTATTCTTGCATATTTTTCAATAACACCTGTGTACTTTATATCCGTACTCCAATTTTTATACTCTGGGTACCTATCACTATTTGGGCTAGTAAAGTGAATACCGCGTTACTTGGTTCATTCTTGCATATATTTCAATAACATGACGTATTGTCCTTACTGTTTCATGCACATTATAATACTATCTGACTTTGCTGCATTCACTCAGGTAAAACTAGCTTAGCGACTTCTTTGTTCTGCTTTCATGCAATCCGAATAACGTAGTTAGTATTAATCTAATGGAAGTGAAATATAGTGTATATGAAACATCCTTTTGCAGAAGTATAGTTACTTAGGTCAATTCGTGATACGGCTATTGTAGCTTACGAATATATGGAATGCCTAACATATAGAAAAATGTTCCAGTACGTCGTACGAATACGAAGTTTTGAGAATCAAATAACGCTGGCCAACTTTATGATCGTTCAAACGCATATGCATGTCTCACACATCATTACTGAAAGTAACTAAAATGCAATGGCTTTTTGTTTATAGAATTCTCTCCAGCTGACTGTAGTTAATGTTTGGAGAGACACATAAAAACAGAATGTTTCAAACATAAGTCACATATAACATTGTCAGGCAAGGAAAGCTGCAGTACCATCCCATCGCACAAATGTAAATCGTAAAAAGTTTTAAGCTGCTTATAAAATAGAAACCTTTTTTTGTTTATCGAAATGGTAAAGTCTAATTCGGAATATAATGGAATATCTGATGACACACCGGTTAAAAAAGTTCTTACAGCTCTCCTTTGTTACAGGTATATGAAATACAATGTTTCCCTACTGTATTGGTGATTTGTATATCCTAGAATGAGTATGATAAAATATATGATGCATGCAAAGTGAAAATTTTTACCTATTTTTGATAGTAGCTTAGAACCTTATTATAAAAATGGCAGCCATACTGTTTTTATTTTTTTTTCGTATTACGATAACGACCACGAATTTCATCACCCTCTTAAAATCCAACAACCATAAAACCGCCGCTTCTTACGTATATCGTTCTCACGATCGTACGTTCATAACTCTGATTTTCCGTGATATCTTACGGTTTATTCTGTCCATCATATATAATAAATATAAATATTATATAAAACAGAATATTCTTATTTTAAGAGTACGTTATATTCTACCAAAAGAAGACTCATGGCAAAGGCTCGTACAATTTGTCCACAGTAAATTCTTAGACTTGTCGCGTTTTCATATCATCGGACGTGATTGATTTCGTAATTAATACTCGCGTTCCATCTAGTCCATGGAATGCCACAATCTGATCTGAAGTACTCAGGCGGACGATGAATATTGTTTTCTAAGCCTTTGAAATTCTATCTCCTTCTGCAAGTACTCCTTTACGAAAGGATGCTCCAAATGAGAATCTTTTAACTGACTTAAATAACGATTAGCAACTTCGGGAGGCTTTCCCATGTGCTGTGAAAGAACAATCATGTTAATCAGCGTATCAGGATTGTTACTATCTTTGTCGAGAGACTCCTGCAAAGCGGTTTCGGCTTCTTCGTACTTCGCCTGACCAATGAAGCAAGTTGCCTGTCCATTCAGCAACATACTTGTGCTGGAATGTTTATCGATCATTTCCTGCAACAAACATTCAAGTTTGGGCATTGTTCGATGCAATTTAATGCTAGTCTCGATCTTCTAAATGACCGTTAAGGTAACAAGTAACTTTACTATAAGATTGAATTTACTAGAAACGAAAGATTTACTTATAGAATTACTAGTATTTCAGGAACTAACCATCCAAACACATAGCATGTAATGTTGTGCATCAATTTATAAACTAAAAAGAAATAATTACACACCTGGAATATGTAGTACGCATCTTGTAACTTTTCACCTCCGCTACTGATGTTTAACCATGCCTGAGCTAACTGAGTTAGGGTAGCGTCATCATCTTTCTCCTGCATGGTCTTTAATTCTTTTCTGGCTAAATCAAGCCGATCCATTTTCAAATATATCTGTAGCGTTAACGCTAAACATTCCAAATGGTCTGTGTTATGAAGTACCCTGAGTGCGGACTCTAAATTCTTTTCGTGATAGTAAATGGTAGCGGCAACAATCATGAAATTATGATTATCAGCATTCATACGATTAGCAGCCTGATCTAATTCTGCAACTATAGCTTCTCTATGGCTTGGATTCGCAAAATAATCCGCTAAGGTTTTCAATGGCTGTAAATCTGGTGGGGATGAGTTGTTAATTTCATCCAGTACAACCCGAAATTTCCTCTGTGCAATATAAGCACGGTATAAAAATACATCTCGCTCCATTGCTACCTCTGCCGAAGAGGGCTAAAACGAAACAATATGCTCTGTTACCGACTCGTGCATTGGCACAATATTTCAACATAAACAAAGAGAAAGTTAGAACTGCGGTTGCTGGACATACTAGATTAATGTACTGTATTAGCATTGACATATATTCGCACAAATAACGTTAGTGCCAAGACAGTATATATTCTCTACGTTACTCTACACGTTACTGCGGCTATAATTTTATTTTACATGACAGCATGGCAGTACCAAGGCACGGCCACTGCATTCCGAAAAATTGATTCTGCTCAACGACAAAATAATTCGAACGTGCCGTAATAGAAGAACGGTACTAATGATTCGCCGAACAATTCTGGAAAGAACATTTCGAGCCTGAGTCAAATACAAATCGAAAAATGAGTCATAGGTCGGCAGTGCATGTTGACTAGCGTGAGTATGAGCCAGATCACTTATGTCAACAGCTAAATGTCAGCGAAGGACTATTCGGAAAGAATGAAAATCGAAATTCGTATCGAACACACCTTGATTTTCTGTGCTTCGTTGATACATTGCTGGTAATTACCAATGTAAAAGTGATTTTTTACGTCGAACAGTTCGTCAATGTCGGCTTGCTGCTGACGTGCCATCTTGTCATTTCGATACCAATGTTCCATTCAGTTACGTGTTCCGGTTTCCGCATGCACGATACCAGAAGGTACCGACTGTTACCGACTACATAACAATCGGGACAAAATTATTATGATCAAAAAAGTACATCGTTTTTCAGGTTTTCCAGTATTCTCCAATTATCCACAATAGAACAAATTTCTAACGTTCCCTACAAAATTTGTTACATTCACTATGGTATTTCACACCATTAATTATTATGCCTGTTAAAAAACGCAACGTTGGTTATTATGTAAAAGTTCGTTACATTTTCTAAGTACTGATAAACAAATTATTGCATATAAGTAAAGTGTGATCAGTCTGCCGTTGAAAATTTACTTTTTGGTGCTTTCCACTTTTCAACAGCGCCAAGTTGTACTCTTCAAAGCGTACACAAAACAAATATGAGCATATGTTATATACGGTGTATTTTAATAGGTACACAACCTTGCTCCCGCCGTTTTTTCCCTTTCGTCCAATGCAAAAAACGGCGGGAGCAAAGTTGTACACCTATTATTAGCGAATTAAAATATCTTACGTCTTAGCTATTGCAATATTTATCCAATGTTCCAAATATTATACCAATGTTCCATTCAGTTACGTGTTCCGGTTTCCGCATGCACGATACCAGAAGGTACCGACTGTTACCGACCACTTAATAATCGGGACAAAATTATTATGATAAAAAAAGTTCATTTGTACACGTACATCATTTTTCAGGTTTTCCAAGATTCTTCAATTATTTACAATAGAACAAATTTCTAACGTTCCCTACAAAATTTGTTATATTCACTATGGTATTTCGTATCATTAATTATTATGCCTGTAAAAAAACACATAATCGGGACAAAATTATTATGATAAAAAAAGTTTATTTCGACACGTCCATCGTTTTTCAGATTTTCCAAGATTCTTCAATTATTTGCAATATAACAAATTTCTAACGTTCCCTACAAAATTTGTTATATTCACTATGGTATTTCGTACATTTACTTATTATGCCTGTAAAAAAACACATAATCGAGACAAAATTATTATGATAAAAGAAGTTTATTACTACACGTACATAATTTTTCAGGTTTTCCAGTATTCTCTAATTATCCGCAATACAACAAATTTCTAACGTTCCCTACAAAATTTGTCATATTCACTATGGTATTTCGTATCATTAATTATTATGCCTGTAAAAAAACACATAATCGGGACAAAATTATTATGATAAAAAAAGTTTCTTTCGACACGTACATAATTTTTCAGGTTTTCCAATATTCTCCAATTATTTACAATAGAACAAATTTCTAACGTTCCCTACAAAATTTGTCATATTCACTATGGTATTTCGTATCATTAATTATTATGCCTGTAAAAAAACACATAATCGGGACAAAATTATTATGATAAAAAAAGTTTCTTTCGATACGTACATAATTTTTCAGGTTTTCCAGTATCCTCCAATTATCCACAATAGAATAAATTTCTAACGTTCCCCACAAAATTTGTTATATTCGCAGCGCAGCGTTGGTTGTTATGTAAAAGTTGGTTATATTTTCTAAACACTGATAAACGAATTATTGCATATAAGTAAAGTGTGATCGGTCTGTCGTTAAAAATTTACTTTTCGGCGCTTTCCACTTTTCAACAGCGCCAAGTTGTACTCTTCAAAGCGTACACAAAACAAATACGAGCACATGTTATATACGGTGTATTTTATTAACAAATTAAAATATCTTCGTCTTAGCTATTATAATATTTATCCAATGTTCCATTCAATCAATGGTTCAAAGAAATCAACGTGTTCCGATTTCTTTTAAATTCATTAGTTTTTCTCCTGTATCAATTGGTCCTGTATTTCTAAAGCTTTTAGACGACGATTTTTTTGCCTTTGTCCCAAATGCCGGAAATCTTTGCGTACATCTTGTTCGAACTTATTCGACCTACGGCATAAATTATCACTACAAAATGTTATAATACAAAATTATTCACATAATAAGAAAATATTTATTAAAAATGTAAACTAGAAAAATAGAAAAAGTAAGGTTAACTACTTTATAATTGAATTTTTTCTAATTTATTTATTTTTTTCATCGTACTTAAAATCAATGTATTTATGCCAATCGAATACTATTCTTTTATTATAATAAACACTTACCGTTACATTATTTTTGTTTCACCGAACTAATTTTCACAATAGTAATTCGCAATAGTGGCGCCAACTAGTGTTTAGCACAAAAAACATCTTTAATATTTTGGCATCTTTTAGATGTCCATAACGTTCCCGAAAAGATATCTTTCAAAAGTCGTCATATGGACATCTTTTAGTAATATGTGCTGTCTGGGAAAATTTGTTATATTCACTATGGTATTTCGTATCATTAATTATTATGCCAGTTAAAAAACGCAGCATTGGTTGTTATGTAAAAGTTCGTTATATTTTCTAAGTACTGATAAAGAAATTATTGCATATAAATAAAGTGTGATTAGTCTGCCGTCGAAAATTTACTTTTCAGCGCTTTCCACTTTTCAATAGCGCCAAGTTGTACTATTCAAAGCGTACACAAAACAAATATGAGCACATGTTATATACGGTGTATTTTATTAACGAATTAAAATATCTTACGTCTTAGCTATTGCAATATTTATCTTATGCACTATGTATTACGAATACGGAGAGTTCGTGCATGAATAACTTTTCTATGCGCTCGGCTTCTAGGTTAATTTCGCTGTTGCGACCATATGACAGTTTAAAGGCTCGGCAGAACCCATACAGAGTTTTTCTGTATAAATAAGACATTCCCTTAAAATTTTGTTGTATCTCGAACACCGGGTTGTAATTTATCAACTTTTACGCATAAGAATATCTTGGTAAGTCCAAATAAATAAGTTTGTTAGTAAATGTTTGGAAAACATGTCAGAGAGATGATTTATGATGCATGATGCATTTATTTTCAGATATTTATTTATGCAACAGAAGACATCATTTTATTTTTCGAGTAAATAGGAAAGTTAGTTTCTTAAATGAAGGAAACATTTTGACATACAGTATTAGATAAGCAAAAGATTAGTTAAGTACAATATTATTAAAAGCTGACAATGGATATTAGTACGTTGTTCAAAGCCAGTGTTAAGACCGTAACACTGCGCAATGAGGATCTTGGAACTGTACATAATATAAGAGCACCCTTGAAGAAAACTAGGAGCAAGAGTGCATTCTGTATTAAGGCACATGCTCTTGTAACGCAGATTTCAAAGCTGAAAGAGTTTCTATTAGAAAATCGGAAGGCTTACCTAAACTTTTCCAATTACCTTTCGAATATCCCTTATATGACTGATGCTGACCGGGATCAAATTGATGCTGGAGCACAGAAAATAATGAGCTCTTGTTCGCAATTGATTAAAGAATTAAAAAGAGAGGTTGCAGTGTCTGATGTCTCGCCACAGAATATTGAACATAGAGAGATCATGTTGTTGTTGATAGAGGATTACTTAAAAAACGTTTGCAAAATCTATTCTGAGCAGAAAGCGATGAGAGTGAAGAGGGCGGTGGAGGTCAGAAAAATTTCAAAGTTGGAGCCTAACATAAAAACTCATCCCATTAAGCAGATAGAAACAGAAATGAAGAAATCCAATTTAAATGCAACGGATCCATCATCCAGTGATAAGGATAATGGAACTGGATCTAATCATTCCAGCCCTATGAAAATTCAGGAAATTAATGGAGACGTTGGTTCGCTAACATATGAGGAAGAATTATCACCTGAAGACGTGCAACTTTTTGAGTCAGAAAATGAACAGTTGTACAACGAATTGAATACGCTGACAGAAGAAGTGAAGCAGATAGAGAGTAAAGTAGTTCACATAGCGGAACTTCAAGAGATATTTACAGAAAAGGTCCTGGATCAAGATAAAGACTTAGATAAATTAATGACAACGGTTGTTGGTTCTACGGAAAATGTAAAAGACGCGAACGAACAAATTCGTCAGGCTATTCAGAGAAACGCCGGGCTTAGGGTGTGGATACTTTTCTTCTTGCTAGTTATGTCCTTTTCACTCCTATTCCTCGATTGGTATAATCCGTAAGATTATTCCTGACGATTTTATAATAACGGTACTCTTAACTTTGAGGTAAGAAGGTAACAGTGTACATGTCAATGAGAATTTACATAAATTGACGGGCATACAAATTTTGAGAAGTATAACTTCTAAATGCTTCATTCTGTATTCGAATTGTTAAACAATTGTACTCAATGTGCTAAATACAGCTAAGGTCTACCTAACGTGCATAAATAGCATTTTAAGGTTGGATATAGGAACAATAAATGTTTTTGCCAAAATATGTCATTATATTTTATCCCCAGACATTGTACATAATAGCTACATCTTATACAATAAAACTGTAATATATGTATATATTTACTTATATACACACATTCGCACATGTGCACCTGTTTCCATACACATCTAATAGTTCAGTGGTTTAGCATAGTGACATTCCACCCAAACAGAATGTTACTCGTAATGATTACATCATAGTTGTCAAAACTGCTTCAAGGTACTCTGTTTCCTACCTTTAACTAAAATATTGGTAACAGTACAATAGAGAAAGTGTTCAATGTTGATGCATCTCTCCTAAAGATATGCAAATCGCGTGATCTTACAATAAGGTAACCAAATCAATATTCTGTGAACGTCACTGAAATATTGTGTATGTTTTTTAATTGCGTGTGCGTGCTCTTAAGCATCAAGCCAAATAAATCTACAATTTCGCCAGAGAACGAATTGGAAAATTAATCTGACTACATTATTGTTAAGTTCAATGCAGATAAAAAAACGATTTAAGTTTTAGTCCACATTTGGAAACAGTTACGTTTCCTAAGTTTTAAATCAAATGCATCATTTTCATGATTACCAGCAATTTATATTTAAGACACCTTATAAAGTAAACTCCTATTTTATTTAATCGCTTGACATATAAAAATATTAATTTCATACGCTGCCTCTTTCTAGCTTGAAATAGAAAGCGCGAGATTGCCGATTGACCATCAGGCTGGTCTACCAAATTGTTAAAATACCAATGTGATGTAGTGAAAATTTAAAACAGAACAAAATGTAGGTTATCCTGCCTTCGTAATTATCATCACTCAGTCCTACATCAGCAAAAGTAACAGCACTTTACTACGTCATAAGTTATGAAATGTTCCTTTCACGTTACAACGTAATAAACAAACGGGTTATACGCATAGAGCACAGCACTGTAGAAGTTTTGAAGGAAGAGAAGATTACTTGGTTTTTACCTTCATTGTATAACACGGTCCATGTTAGGTTCCATACAAAAAGAACGGTACAAGTCATAAAGCATTTGTAGCAATTGTGTTTTGGATAAATGGATCACATTCAATTTTATGAGTCAGTTCTATGTTTCACATCCCAGTGTCGTACAAACTGCGATCAAACGTTCATAAACATTCATATATGCTCGATACAGCCGGTTTATCTTATAAAACTGTTCTACAATATGATATATAATTTTGGTTTATACAAAATGTTACAAAACTCTAAGAACTACGACCTCTGTGGTAAGCAGCGCTGTACGTAGTACGAGTACTGAAAACGTAGCGCAACGTCGTACTAACATTAATTAATGTCCTCGTTTCGGTCACACTCAGATTAACCCAAAAATATACGTCAGTAGTACGAAAAATAGAATGTTGATTTTTTTTTTACATTTAAAAGTAATACGTCATAGTGACTGGAAATGTATGCGAGATATATGTTGAAACAGGGGTAATGTGACAAACCGAAATCTCGTATTTCACCAATAACAGCGAAACAAAGATAAGCGTCTCGAAACAAGTTCTATTGATTTCTGGTATGTTTGATTACACGAAGTACCTCCATGTACGTGTTTGTCACATCTGTGCATGACATCGCGAGAGGTATGGAAAATACATGACTTTATAAACGTCACTTTAACAACTCCTTCATACCTACAATTATACGTGATGAGTGTTCATTGCATACCCTTAATTCGGTGTGTAGTTATATTGGAACCGTGGTTGAGAATCGTAACAACATAGCTTTCCTTCGATCAAGCACTGCACAACCCAGGTAGTGGAAAGTAACGGTATTTTCAAGCTATTAGCTTTTTCGATTGCCCAAGACGGACATCGGCGATTGGCAAGAATTACGGTGCCTGCTACAAAGCCTTCCATACTTTCTGTAAAATTAAATAGCGATGAGAAACATTGTTTTACCCTAGTTACATATTATGGAAATGACGGTTTCATTTCATACCCGCAGTATCTGCTATTAAAACAACAGCGCCGGCATTTTCACACACTTGACGCCAGAATGAAGAAATCTGTGCATCGAACGTCTTATTTGGAATGATTACAACCACTTCAGTTAACGGTTTGTTACTGGATCTTTGAAACATTTCCACGTATGCTTGCTTATCTAAACTCCATCCTGCCGGGAGTTCATCTTCGGCTGGGTTGACGATTTTATCCTGAAATGCGTCACGTCGAATAACACGATTATATTGAACAGACTATAAATTTGTGTGTAAAAAATGTCCGATAAACTTACCTGCTGACAGCACCTTATGATCCATTTATGATTGTATACAGGAATGCCAACTGATAAGCACAAAAGACTTTTCTCTGTCGTATTTGGCACATTTGTTATTAGCTTTGTATTTTTATACTCCTCCGGTGGTATCTGACTAAAGTCGTCGAAGACTTTTCCGCCGCCAGCTAGTATTTGCTTTACCAAACGATCCCTAACGAACGGTCTTTGCACCCACTCCTCCTCATTTTCAGTTCCTGCATCAGAATCTGTACCTGTGTTCGACTCCTTACTATCTGTCCTATATCTGTCGATCATGTCAAGTGAGGCACAAGTTAACACGAATGACGTCCCTTTAAACAGTGTCGAATTGGTAGATGGGATTGGACCTAAGGTCGCTATTATCTCTTCACTCTCAGACTTCTTTTTACTACGTGGCTTTCCCTTTATTCTATGCTGGGGACCCTTGACAACCTGCTCGTTTGGGGTCCCAATTATTTCAGGCTGTATACCGGTCAACAGTGTTTCGTCCTTGATCGAGACATTCGAATCGCTCGATTTACCTTCGTTATCCGAAGATAATGCTACTTTTTTGTCCTTAAAAACAACCCCAGAAACGGAAGGTTCAGTAGCATTAGCGGACTTGCTGGCAAAATTCCTTATATGCGTTCGAGACTTCGGTGTTGAGAAGTGGGGTGTGCCCAGCTTCTTCGACTGTCTCTTGGATCGTCTCTTTCCATCGACCACATTGTCTAACGTTATTTGGCTTAAGAGTTTCGGTGACGGTGGAAGAGATTTTGTATCTGCGCTCGACTCCTCTTTCAGAATCTGTACCTGATCCGGCGATAAGAAAATATCTTTCACTTGGACGCGTATTTTCGCCCGATCGTCGGTTTCGACTATGTAATGTATGTCGTCGTTAACTGCTTGTACGTCAACAATAATTCCGCAAGAGCCATAGTCATCGTTCTTCGTAGTCGCGTATACCGACAACCCGATATTCAACGTCTTTGGTATTGGTATGATGAAGTCTTCTATCAGCAATTTATTCTTACCATCGAAAAAGTTGACCTTATACTTCGTTTTCACTTTGTCCGTGACCGTACCTGGGTAATAATTATTGTCGGACCATTTGGCAAAGACCGTTTTACCGACCAATTCGTCGGTGGTGTCCTGTGACAAAGGCGTGTGCAGGAGTTCGGAATTAGTTGACGGGGTTACGGGTTCCACCTTCTCCGTCTTCGTCTTCTTCTTACTGCTTGGTGTGTTAGTTTCCTGCGCGGAAGTCAATATACTCGTAGCGTCTTTGTTCAAACCGTTCGATTGTGCATTTGATTTGTTGCTTTTACTTCTCGGTCTCTTCGCAGTTCTTCCCCCCTTTCTTGTACTTTTCGGAGTCGTGGTCTGCGATAGCTGTGCGGCTTCCAGTTCAGGTGTGGAAGATCGCATCTTCTGCAGCTGATCGTCCAATCTCTCGTTACTAACATTACAGGTGTCGGCAGAACTTAGTTCTGCATTCGCAAAGCTTAGAATCGTGGTCGTCAGCAAGCGACTGTTATTCCATTCCTTCGTTAGTCTTTCAAACGCTTCGTCCACGCTTTGTTTGTCCATCGTCGACAGCACGTCGTGAGAAAGTTTCTTGGCATGTTTTGCCGGTCCTTTTGGGAAAGGAAAATGTATGCTGTCTTTTACTGCAAGTTTGGCTGCCAATGAAGCAGCACTCGACACAGAGCTCGAAGAACTTACTGTCGAGATAAAAGAAACTCTCGATGGATTCAAATGAAACAGCTGCGCATTGCTGTTAACGGATCCAGGAGAAGCGTCCTTGTTATCATTTCCGGATATGTCTGCTAATGAGGCCGATGTGTCGTCAGTTTTTTGTCTTATCAAGGAAGACGGTTCCACTGTTGATTCGCAGTGGACGGCCGTTAGCTCTTTACTAAGAAATTCCTTCGTACTCTCGTCGAGATGTAGCAAACATTTAAGTCTAACAAATACGCCGATTTCCTTCTCTATTTGCGTGGCTTTCGCCAGCGAACTGGCTTGAATCAAATCTGATTTATTTTTAGCGTTATCCTCTATTATGGAAGCGTCTGGTTCATGGTCACTGATACTAATTACTTCAGCATTATCTATTTCTTTCGGGGCTTGAGTAGTTATTCTTGTCGCCTTGCTTACATTATGTACAGGTATTGAAACATTATCATTTCCACTTACAACGGCGGAAGGAATATCATTAGTGAACATATCTGATTCTACACTAACTGTACCATCAGTATCACATTTTTTAGATTCGCTGCTTCCATTTGTAAGTCTGCTATCTAATTTCGAATCATCCGATGATTCTTTCGTATTTCCTATGGACTTGTAGCTAAAATCGCTGCTACTTTTACTTTCATAACAACTTTTGTATACAGTGTCTGTATTTGTGCTATCAAAAATACTCTTGTTTATAGATATGGGTTGTGGTTCTTCTTGCGACGAATCCAACACTATTTTATCCCCGTTCTCGTCGATTTCCACCAGTTCCGCAGGTCGTGACTTTTTATTCTGAATTACGGAACTACGGTCATATATTACTTCTATACTCATACGCGAATTAGAAGTGGTCGACTTTGGATGAGAATCTTTGTGGCTTGAGATCTCCTCAACGTCTGTGTCTTTTGTTCTTGTATCGTTATCGTTATTATGTAATGGTTCCGGAGAATCCTGTTTGTCATTTGTACTAGAATTATCATTAGACTTTGTTTCCGCAATAGGCAAAATTTTCGGTTGTTGTTCCAATTGATCAGACTTTTCGTCGCTTGTAGCGTCTTCCTTTTCGGAACCCAGCGTAGGACTGAGGTTAACATCCTTCTCCTTCGGCACAACCGATAATGCATTATTGTCTTTTACTTGATCTATTGATTTTTCCGATAAAGAATTTTCGTGGGAACTACCATCGTTAACGCTAACATCCTCGGTCGCTTGCGATGAATTATTTAAGTTCTTATCTTGCTCAACAGAAGAACTATCATTCTTATCAGAACATATCTTAGCATCTTTTGTGACTAATGTGACCTCAGCAGAATTATCTAATATCTGTTGAGAAGGTTCATCATCTCCAACATCTTGAGTTTCCGCAATAATAACGGTTTTAGAAGAGTTCTTATCTGCCTCTACATTGCCATCATCAGATTTTGGAGATTGACAAGTATCCTCTATTTCTAACTTTCTTTTATCGAAACTTAGCGCATCCTCTCGTGAGGTTGTTCTCATAAATTTACAAACTGGCTCATCAAATGAGGACGCTTTACGCTTAAGACTTGTCGTCTCCGAGCTAAATGAAGGTTTCTTGGGTGATGCATACGCTTCAGGTGGTGTACCTTGTATAATTTCATCTTCCTCATACGTAACGTCAACCACTTCCTTAGTTATTGCATCTTCCTTTTCCACAGCTTTGCTGTCTTCCTCGTCAAGTCCTTCTTCAACCTTATCTTTTAACGTATCGGACTCTACATTACTAGGTTTCAATGTAGAATCCTCTTCATTATCTTTTTCATTCTCCACATTTAGTGCCGATATCTGACTCTCCTCAGCATCAATAAGCTGAAAGTCTTGACTCTCATTCAAAGACTCTGCATTAACGCCTGAAGTCTCTGTAGCCTTGCTGTTGTCTCTGTCTTCTTTATCTGACATTTTGATAAACCTCTTGCGGGTACTCTGAAAAAATACGAAACAACATTCACATCGTTTTATCACGTTTAAACGATCAATAGACTCACGCGAATAACCACGAAATAAATTCTATACGATGACTGCGCGAGTTACAATAACACATAATCAAACATCGATACTCCGCGCACATAAACTCGCGGAGATATAAACTCGACGATAAACTATTACGCACGAAGCCAAAGTGCCGCTCGGGAAGGCGGTAAAATGTTTACATTGTTATTGAAAGGTTACGGCGGGAAGATCGCGGGCCACCCAAGGTTCGGCGAAATTCAGAAATAATCCCGGAAAACGTACCGCTGTTTACAACATGTAGCGCGGTGTCCCCCTTTATTGGGATTATATCGACGGCAATGGAAAAATATTGCATTTGACGCTGGTCACAAGCGGGCGCACCGGCCGTCCTAAGCTGAGTATCCCTCTCCTCTTATGTCACGTATCTTCACTTCGTACAATCGTTTCTTTGTATCCTTGCCCGTCCTTTCGCCGTAATTTCCTCGAGCAATTAGCGGATCGTCGAAATGCCGCGCACAGAAGGCAATCAATTCGCGTTCACAAAAGGGTACGGATAACATAAAACGCTATCGCCACTTTGCGGCTGCAGCGTGCTGCGGGCACTCGTCCATAGATTCTGCGGCTACAGCTAGACTTGGAACTCATCGCGCGCGTCGGAACCGATAACGAACCGAAATTAGGGCTCTATCGCATCGCAAACAAAACAAGTGCGAAAGTATTATTATGGATGCCCCATGATCGCATAATATTGGGAATGCCAGACGTAATAACATCGGTGACATCTATTAAAGGAATTGTTTTTAAAAATCGCCGTGCAAAAGAATTAGGCCTCTATCACATCGTAAATAAAAGAATGCGAAAGTATCATATTGGATGCCCCATGATTGCATAATATTGGGAATGCCAGATGTAATAACGCCGGTGCCGTGTACTAAAAAAAATTAAGCCTCTATCACATCGCAAACAAAAAAAATACGAAAATATCAAAATGGATGCCCCATGATCGCATAATATTGGGAATGCCAGACGTAATAACGTCGGTGCCGTGTATTCAAGGAGTTGCTTTTAAAAATTGCCGCGCCAAAAAATTAGGCCTCTATTACATCGCAAACGAAAGAAGTACGAAAGTATCATATTGGATGCCCCATGATTGCATAATATTGGGAATGCCAGATCTTATAAATCCTCTTCAATGCTTTCAAAAAAATTAGGCCTCTATCACATCGCAAACAAAAGAAGTGCGAAAGTATTATAATGGATGCCCTATGATCGCATAATAGTGGGAATGCCAGATGTAATAACGCCGGTGCCGTGTATTCAAGGAATTGCTTTCCAAAATTGCCGTGCAAAAAAATGAGGCCTCTATCACATCGTAAACAAAAGAAGTGCCAAAGTATCATATTGGATGCCCCATGATTGCATAGTATTGCAAATGCCAGATCTAATAACGCCGGTGCCATGTATTCAAAAAAATTAAGCCTCTATCACATTGCAAACAAAAAAAATACGAAAATATCATATTAGATGCCTCATGATTGCATAATATTGGGAATGCCAGACGTAATAACGCCGGTGCCGTGTTAAAAATTGCCATGCAAAAAAATTGGACCTCTATCACATCGCAAACAAAAGAAGTAGGAAAGTATTATAATGGATGCCCCATGATCGCATAATATTGCGAATGCCAAACGTAATAATGCCAGTGCCGTGTATTTAAAGAGTTGCTTTTAAAAATTGCCGTGCAAAAAAATTAGGCCTCTATCACATCGCAAACAACAGAAGTACGAAAGTATCATATTGGGTGCCCCGTAATCGCATAATATTGGGAATGCCAGACGTAATAACGCCGGTTCCGTGTATTCAAGGACTTGCTCTTAAAAATTGCTGCGCAAAAAAATTAGACCTCTATCACATCGCGAACAAAAGAATTGCGAAAGTATCATATTCGATGCCCCATGATCGCATAATATTGGGAATGCCAGATGTAATAATGCCGGTACCTTGTACTCAAGGAGTTGCGTTTAAAAATTGCCGCGCAAAAAAATTAGGCCTCTATCACATCGCAAACAACAGAAGTACGAAAGTATCATATTGGATGCCCCATGATCGCATAATATTTGGAATGCCAGACGTAATAACGCCGGTCCCCGTATTCAAGGAATTGCTTTTAAAAATTGCCGCGCAAAATAATTAGGCCTCTACCACATCGCAAAGAAAAGAAATACGAAAGTATCATATTGGATGCCCCATGATCGCATAATAGTGGGAATGTCAGACGTAATAAAGCCGGCGTTCTGTATTCAAGGAGTTGCTTTTGAAAATTGCCGCGCAAAAAAAAAAATTAGGCCTCTGTCACATCGCAAAGAAAAGAAATACGAAAGTATCATATTGGATGCCCCATGATTGCATAATATTGCGAATGCCAGATCTAATAACGCCGGTGCCATGTATTCAAAAAAATTAGGCCTCTATCACATCGCAAACAAAAGAAGTATGAAAATATCATATTGGATGCCCCATGATTGCATAACATTGCGAATACGAGACGTAACAACGCCGATCCCTATATTTAAGGAATTGCTTTTGCAAATTGCCGCGCAAATTGTACCATAGACAAGATAACGGTGGACACGAACCTTTTTGCGACTGCGCCCTATCTGGAATTGTTATATCAATGCAAAAAACAGGCATTTTCGAGCGCATTCGAAATTTCTGAAGAGATGTACTTTTGCTCCGCGTCTCTAAGACTCTAGGGTCCTCCAGTATGTTTGTGTGTGCTTTTCTTATACTTTATTTGCCGTGTGTGCCCCACTTCTGCGCTTGTATCTTTCGAATGAATAAAAAGCTTGAAGCATTGAAGATGCGCCTACTGCGTATATTTACCAATGGCGAAGTTCATCGAACGGCCGACGCGTGGTGCATTGATGCATTAAATATAATCTGGAACTAGTGCCTGTCGGGCGTCACATGGGGGCAGTTGTGTTGTTGGTCTTTGATGAAGAACATTGTTATTGGCCGTTCGCCGCGAGATTCGCTTCGTGGATAAAGTTAAACCGTAAAACTTTCCTCTATTCGCAATTTGTTTGTGCTACATCGCAGACAAGAGAGTGTCTGAGAGTTTATACATATTTAAAATTATGATAATAGTGAGGTGAAGATTGTGTATCGAGTATTGTGCTCTAATTTTCGTTAACGGGGTATGATTATAGATCTATCGTACTGTAACATTCAAAGTCCAAGTCATTTTTTAGTACATGTGCTAGAGTGGTGAAAGGTACAGTAAAAACGTGTTGCGTTTATTTAAAAATATGTCGAAACTGTATGACAAAGATATTCTGACACGGTTAGAGAAAGTGAATGTCGAGCTGAAAATGAAGTTGGAGGAGATCTCGAAAATGAGAGGTACGATCATTTGAAATTAATTGCGCCTTGTACGGTATTATTCTGATGTTACATGCAAAGCCGATTTTTTCCCTTCCAGTTAACTGCGCAAAATTGCAGTTAGAATTTATGAAATTGTACAAACCCGAGTGTGTGCAAATATTGGAAATACTGAAGGACATTAATACGGTGGATTCCGCCGGAGAAACATTGACAAATTAGTGCCACGTTTTTGTACAGAGATGTGTATTAACCAACACAAGTATCTTTCCTAAATGGTTAAAGTGTACAAATTTAACTGAATCATCGAATACAAATTAAGCACACATTCATCTATGTACGCTTCGGTAACACTGTTCCGTTACATTTCTGTTGACAAATATTAAACATGTATGTTTAAATATATTTATTATACTCGAATATAGGACTGACACATAGAATGTATTCATAACGTCAACATAAATATAGATAATAGATAGTGTCTTTGATCGTTGATGAACTGCGTTCTTTTGTGCAATTCATCGTGTTAAATCTATCTTTAAGCTATCCTTACGACGGGTATTCTTAATTATACTTCACCTGTTGTCTTTTTAGCCCGAACATCGATATGCACACACGGAGTTAAGGGAGTTCGGCATTAATCATCTCAGTTAAGGATTCTTATTTCTCATCCGCGTCATCATAATTATTACACGTTGATCGCTGAATTGTCGCGAATAATTTCCTGCTGCATATTGAGAAAACTTAACTGTCGCTCGCTCAGTATGGTCAAACTAATGACTGAGGAAATTGGAGAATTTTGATTTGAGAGTATCGTGACTCGATACCTGAGCAGGAGAGTGACGTGGATCATTATTCAGAATCCCTTCCATTAATGGGACAATAATCATAATGAGACTTTTCTTGGAACGTCTTACATTGATCGCCGGAACCCGCTTATTTTAAACTTCAGTTTGTCTTCTCACAAAAGTTTTTGCGTTTTCGATAGCCACGAATGCAGGAAATTCGATCAGTGAATTTTGTGATGGTGCGCAAAAAGGCGTGAGAAAGATGTCGCCATTACGTAGACACTCTAAATTTCAGTCATAGATTATTGTCTCCATCATTTCGTGTTTGTCGTACAGCGTTTTTCTCGGGAATATGGTGTTCATACGTGATATTTGCGCATTAGTAAAACCGAAGTTCTGTTATGACACTCTGGAGAACCGGTTGGGTACATGTTTGTTGCGCGTGGAAAGTGGTTTTCGCTAATGATAGACACATCGATACAGCAGTTCTTTCTGCACGAACTTAATCGTCACGAACGAAGAAACGGTTACGGTCAACGATTGTGTGTCGTCGATGCAAAACGTTCTATTCGCGGAAGTCAATTTGCTTGTCAGTAAATCCGGCCCCGGAAATTCTCGCGTTTAGATTAATTCGCGGATACACGACACGCTGGCCGGAACACGTTTCTCGTTCACCTGTATGAGAAAACATAAAATTGAATTTCCGCTTAAGCCCCTGACAGGTGCTATGAAACGCCGTGAACTGTTGGCGGTTCTTAGATGTTTTGTATGTACCTGGTATTTTCGTAATAACCAAATGCGTGTCTACGGTACAAAATATTGACGTTATTGCAGAATCGAGGCAAGTGGAAAATTATTACGTGTCAGACATAATTTGCACATTATGCGGTATACTATCAAAACTGAACGACCACGTGCTTTGTAAAATTCATAGAGCACTTTTGACAATAAAACTATACGAGGTAAATTAACGTATGAATACGTTTTCCGCGGTTGTCTGGGCAAAATATTATTTATGTCGATGTGCCAATATGCGCCAAGAATGGATAAGAAAATCGGTCTTCCTTAGTGTACACTAATAGGAAACAGAGGACAGGTGCTATGAAACGCCGTGAACTGTTAGCGGTTCTTAGATGTTTTGCATGTACCTGCTATTTTCGTAATACCAAATGCGTGTCTACGGTGCAAAATATTGACGTTATTGCAAACTCAATACAAGCGGAAAATTATTACGTGTCAGACATAATTTGCACATTATGCGGTATACCATCAAAACTGAACGACCACGTGCTTTGTAAAATTCATAGAGCACTTTTGACAATAAAACTATACGAGGTAAATTAACGTATGAATACGTTTTCCGCGGTTGTCTGGGCAAAATATTATTTATGTCGATGTGCCAATATGCACCAAGAATGGATAAGAAAATCGGTCTTCCTTAGTGTACACTAATAGGAAACAGAGGACAGATGCTATGAAACGCCGTGAACTGTTAGCGGTTCTTAGATGTTTTGTATGTACCTGGTATTTTCGTAATAACCAAATGCGTGTCTACGGTGCAAAATATTGACGTTACTGCAGAATTGATGCAAGTGGAAAATTATTACGTGTCAGACATAATTTGCACATTATGCGGTATACTATCAAAACTGAACGACCACGTGCTTTGTAAAATTCATAGAGCACTTTTGTCAATAAAACTATACGATGTAAATTAACGTATGAATACGTTTTCCGCGGTTGTCTGGGCAAAATATTATTTATGTCGATGTGCCAATATGCGCCAAGAATGGATAAGAAAATCGGTCTTCCTTAGTGTACACTAATAGGAAACAGAGGACAGGTGCTATGAAACGCCGTGAACTGTTAGCGGTTCTTAGATGTTTTGCATGTACCTGCTATTTTCATAATACCAAATGCGTGTCTACGGTGCAAAATATTGACGTTATTGCAAACTCAATACAAGTGGAAAATTATTACGCGTCAGACATAATTTGCACATTATGCGGTATACCATCAAAATTGAACGACCACGTGCTTTGTAAAATTCATAGAGCACTTTTGACAATAAAACTATACGAGGTAAATTAACGTATGAATACGTTTTCCGCGGTTGTCTGGGCAAAATATTATTTATGTCGATGTGCCAATATGCGCCAAGAATGGATAAGAAAATCGGTCTTCCTTAGTGTACACTAATAGGAAACAGAGGACAGGTGCTATGAAACGCCGTGAACTGTTGGCGGTTCTTAGATGTTTTGCATGTACCTGCTATTTTCGTAATACCAAATGCGTGTCTACGGTGCAAAATATTGACGTTATTGCAGAATCGAGGCAAGTGGAAAATTATTACGTGTCAGACATAATTTGCACATTATGTTGTATACTATCAAAACTGAACGACCACGTGCTTTGTAAAATTCATAGAGCACTTTTGACAATAAAACTATACGAGGTAAATTAACGTATGAATACTTCTTCCGCGGTTGACTGGGCAAAATGTTATTTATGTCGACGCGTCAATATGCGCCAAGAATATATAAGAAACTCGGTCTTCCTTAGCGTACACTAATAGGAAACAGAGGAAAAGACGGTGGTGAAGGATTAATTAACGGGATCGTTCAAGTATTGTCCGCCCAATTCAAGTCGGGTAATATGAATTTCACCCCCGAACTGCCATTTTTGTTTCATAACCTGCTTTTCCGAATTTATTTTACAATTTGCATGAACTTAAACGTTGAGTCTATATCATCAAACATCGTGTATCAGATTCTATAAAGTATTGGGACTATAATAGCGTAGACAATGACGCAAATCCCACCCTATAAATCGATATCACAAACCATGCAGATTATCAAATCTATTTAGAAGAGTAGGCTACAGAAACGAGCGGCAATTATCGAAACCGTTCACAACGATGTTCAATGCCATTCAAATTTAGCGTCATTTCATTCCCGACAAAATATTCTAATGCAATACATTTAGCCATGTACTCCATGTTGTTTTATCACGCCTCAGCGGCCAAAGGAAAAATTCTTGGAATCGCGTGTTACAGGAGTAAATGTTGTTTTGGTGACAAAGAGGACAGTGGTCGATAGGTGTGATGTTAACGACTATATAAGCAAGACTTGTTCCGCAACAATCACATGATCTCAAAACTCAATGATCGTAGGTAATACTGGAATACATTTGGATCGGTACAAGCTTCCCTTAACTCCTGGCGCACGTTCTCCGCGTTGCACCGCGAAATCGTCATCAATATGTAATTCTGCATACAGCATCCCTTCTGCTGGTACAATGCCTGGGGCAGAACAATAATCTTTTTACATAAAAGTCCCGCAATATAAACCAAAGAATCAATATTTTCAATATATCAAACAATTCAAACTAATGACATTTGTAGTAATGAAACTGCACTCGCAATACCAGCTTTTGAAGCATCATTTTTCACAGTAAAGCTCATGAAGAAGATTTCATGAGTGATTCATGAGAACTTTGTAGTATATGCTGACAATGTACTTACACAGGACGTGCAGATTTGGTACATAACACATGGAAGAAAGAGCGGCGGCTCCAACACTGATTAAGCTATCAGCATTTCCGGATTGCCTCTCAATTGCTCCCAGTTAGGAACGTTTCCTCCCCTTGACGATAACTGGTCTAAATATTTCCATATCGTTTCAGCTAATTACAGTAAAACATAAATCGTTAATCAGTAGGCAAACCGCAATGTTTATGAATTATTTGAAGTATGTATGATCATTTACGTACGTTTATCCTCATCTACGTTATTGCCGGTTCGTTTATCCTCATTCCTGCTGCCCATCTCGTCATCGTGGTAGCCGTAAGTGTAATTATTTTGTGCGTGTGCCTCCTTTTGGGCGTCCCTCTGCGCTTCTCTTTGGGCGGCGAGGTTGTTTCTCAGCTCAATTAACGCTTTGCGCATCTTGTCAAACGTGTATGCGGTCGCTAGTCGAGCCATCAGTTTTTCTTTTGCCTAAAAAATAATTTTGGACATTGTTCACACCGATTGATCGTTTAGGGCTTTTCCGGTCATCATACAATATATGTGACATTCATCTTGAACACCAAAGAGACTTTTGATTTGACCCTCTGAATTTAAAAAGATACTTCGGTTACGATGGGCATTCTTTTCTACAATTCCAAATACAGCTTGAGTTGAACGCGAGTATATTTTATTATTAACTCTTGTAAAATGCGTGCTATATAACGGACGATTTTTGTCCATATAAACAAATGATTAAAAGATTGGTACTTTGTGCCATATAACAGACGATTTTTGTCCATATAAACAAATAATTAAAAGATTTGTACTTTGTGCCATATGTCAATTAGTTTGCTAGGTACTGAAATAATTTCTTTTAAATATTATTTTTCAATGTAATATTAATTATAGAATTTTATCAATTTTGTGAAATGATTGATGCGGAAATTTCGAAATATGACGTTCCCTTTTTCTAAGCGAATAATTTGCCGTACATTTATTTTTTATGAAAAATGATGTGGACAATTATAAAGTTGATGGAAGCAAATCATGGAACAATCCCAGAGTGCAAAGAGTGAAGTCAAGTTTTGACTTCAGTTAACTGTACCTTCAGCTTCGTATCCACGTCAATTCTGTCATCCCTCTGTTCCGCTTCTCTATCGTATGCCGGCTCAGTGGGTCTTAAGTTCTCTGCCATATTCTGTACGCACCGCGTAATATGTTATTCGTAAAATGCGCGGCATAAAATATTACCCGATCCGACGTTTTATATGTGCGCCTATTTAAAAAACAAGCGAATACATACCTCGTAATATCTTTGCAATATCCACTCATCATCTTGATTCTGCGTTCCCTGCCGGGCCATGAGGGTAGCTTTCTTCTTCCTTCTGTCGATGCCGAAGAACTGGGACCAATCGACATTCTTTTTCCTCACTTCGATCGTCTTTCCTTTCAGCTTGCTTTCCTTTGTCGCGTTCTCCTTCTGACCCTTTGGCGGTGGTGTTACTTTTGGTGCCTCCGACGAATTCTCATGTTCGTGGTCGTGGTCATGATCATGATCGTGGTCATGTGCATGGTCATGGTTGTGGTCATGGTCGTGATCATGGTCGTGGCTGTGGTCATGATCGTGGTTGTGGTCATGTTCATGGTCATGAGAGTGGGTGTAATTATGGTTATCATTTTGCGGTTGTCCACCAAACAGAGCTCCTAGGTCCTGCGCCACCTTAAGAAAAAGTTAATTTAATAAAACACTAGAGAATACGATCGATGCAGAAAAGCTTATATATATTTTTTTTTTTTTGGACGATAGAAAGTACCTTAGGATCGGTCACTTCCTTTTTAGTCTGTATTGGCTTAGGGCTTCTCTTCGCAACTGGATAACGTTTGGCCAGGCTGCGATAATTTCTGAATTCACGCCCGATAGGATATCTACCATTCACGTTTCTTCTCTCCGCTGGCATAAGGTAGAGTATGCTCTGATCTTGATCCCGGTTCGCAAAATCGTTTTCGTCACTGTTTCTCAGTTGTTCTCTGCCAGAATCCATTTTACCGCGCAGGTCATCCCACAACATTGGTCCCTGATTCCTACAACATAAGATCGTCCATAATACCTTACTTCATATTAATGTACCTAATGCCACACATTTTTTATATTCTTTAGCAGTCGCTGAAAATATATAGCAAAATTAAATATGTGGCTATATGATATATGAGTAGCGTTACTAACTCGAGCAATTTATTCCATCGATCGTCGGGGCCGTTATAGCGATCGGACAAGGTCTGTACAGACTTCAGGTAATCATCAAGTTCCTGACCATCGTAGGGCAAATTAGCTTGCAGCTCCTCTAAGAACAAATTTGCCAGTTGTTCCTTGTCATCCATATTTAAACGGTCGAGACTGTTGCTCCTTTTGCGACTTGTACTTCGCTCCCGTTCTCGAAACATCGATGGCACGGGTTCTTCCTGAAATAATTTCCAAATAAACAGCATAAAAGAAATTGCACGCAAAGTTGCGGACGCAATACATCAGGAAACTCATTAGAACTGCAATTAAAATCTTCTAATGCCTGAAGGTACCCAAGCATCCGATGGTTGCGGTAGCATTTCGACATAGTAGCAAATTATTTACATATCTCTTAATTAGGTATTATGATGCATTTAATTTCTGTATATTACGTAACTCGTCTGGTCTTTCCCACTTAAGATTTGAGTAAAAATTGAAATATGGTGCGATTCATCGTCTGCAGTATTAATTGAGATCACATTTCCGCTGGAACATGCTATGTTCAAGAAGACATAAACGTTCCATCGACTATTTACCTGTTCGGGGGCGTTCTTCAAAGATTCAATAATTGCCTTCGCAAGTAATTTATTGTTCAATCGCTGATAAGTGTCTCCAATGGTTTCCAGCTGCCCCGGCTCCGGCACTGAAAACGAAGACAAACGTTGTTCAATATCGCGCATATACGCCGGAGTTCAATAGGGAATTCCATTAAGACCAATCCGTTCGTCGCTCACCGCTCGACAGGAACTCTATCTCCTCGTCCTCATCATCGATCTCCGGTCCGCCCTGTCGTTCTTTCTCGAATTTTCGCTCAGGGTCACCGCCATGGTACTTGAACGTGTCAAGATCTAAGGATCGCTGCTTTCGGGTAACCGCATTCAATGCACTTCTCAATGATTCTTCGCTGGTCTGATGAGGTGCCGGTCCCAGAGCTGTTGATATCTTCACGATCAGCAGCAAAAAGACGCAGCCTTGCGGTAGCATCTTCTACCCCGTGCTAATGAACGTCTCTTCACGAATTTTTCCTTAACAAGCAAGTTCTCTCGTCAAAATTATGACTCAGGCGTAAACTACGTGTCGATGATCAGATTTTTTTTCTACGTTCCCGTTCTGAATAGCGTCAGCCTTTTTCATAAAATGCTTCCAGTTTTTTGTTTGCGGATTTGAAGTTTTACTTGAATGCAAATTTTGTCGGTTATTTGTTTGAGTTAATATTTCGCGCATATCTTTTTGATTACATGGTTTCTAGAGGCTTAGGACTAATCATGCTTGATATTAGCGCTTTGATTGATACTTTGATACTGGCCGTCTTAAGGATAACTCGATTTTTTGTGCCGCTGACACAGGTAACGAATAAACGCCGTTCGCTTTCATCCCGCGTTCTCGCGAATAACAGAATAAGGGTGTGTTGCAAGTGTCATTTATTCTTATTCAGGCCAGTATCGATTTCGCTAAGAGGCTAGTGAAGTCCTTCATTTAGGCGAAAACATATCAGTATACTGTGAAGTGAAATCTAATCGTGGATGTCATGGCCCATGAGTCAACTCAAGTCTAGCTTGACAAAGGTATGGGAATAAGGTAATTCGGGAGGTAAGCTTCCCTTTTTCATCAGAGATATGCGCAACAGATAGGTGCGGTTCCTATCGTGACACTAAATCGTAATGCCTTTTCGTGCCGCGTGCGATTACGAAATTCTTATATTCATCTAATAGCGGTAATGGAGAGTGGTGCCAAACTACAACGAATATTTAAACATTTGTTGTGGTTTCTCCTCACCGCGTCACAACACTTTCATGCCACACCACGCCAGATCGATAAAGACGAAGTAATGTATACACGAATATAATTGTACTTCGTTGCGATATTATAACTGTGTGATTATAGGGTGACTTAATTAACTGATAATATCGCACATGACCTATTTCGTATCTGAACATATGCGGCAAACGGTGAATCATCTTGTACGATGTCGCGTCACGAACGCAGAATTTGCATGGAATAACGTGTTTCACGAATGAATGATTTCTCTATGAAAGAATATTACATTTACATTTACGTTGTTTCTTATAAAAATTTGACCGTTGGATGCTGGACCATTAACATCAACGACGTAACCGGAAACTCAAGTCAACGAGAGGGTGGCTAAACACCATTGAACGTTCGGTTTATTCGACGGTAGCTAAACTTGCGATTATAAATCCATATAAACGATGTTCGCGTAAACAGATGGTACCGGGACGCACTCGTTTGACGCGATTCAATTTGCGAAAAAACCTTGAAACGATTGTGCCCGCTACTAGGAGAACTCGAGATGACCGTGCGACGAATTTTACTCTCACCGACCTTCAAACAGCAGTCAATAAAAAGTGCAATAGTGCCGATAACCGGATGAGACTGACGTGAGAACCGAAACGGGGGTGCAATGTACCGGCGATAGTGAGGTCAGAGACTCAACAACAGCGAAGTATCGTGTCAACAGCAAGCACACAACTTACTTCGTCTGAATCGTCTGTGCCGCGTGGTCCTTAGGAGTTTCTCAGTGTCGGGTTAAAAGCTCTCGTCGGGACGCAACGTGACGACACCCCGGAGCATGGAATCCGTTCTGCCTTCCACAACCACCAATGGCGCGAGCTTTTATATGGGAGTCAACGGGGATCGATAGAAACGCGCATGGAACCAGCCCGAAACGTCGGGCGGCAGCAACAAGTACAGGCGTGGGGTGTGCCTGAGAAAATACACCGACCGGAAAATTATACGGGCACGGTGGAATCCTCGTTCGGGAAAAGAGACGGCTGGAAAGCGGGAGGAAAGCGAAGAGAGATGGGAATAGACGGGGCGGAAGGGGGTGGGTGTGTGAGGAGGGAAAGAAAAAGGGACAGAGAGACCGGGAGAGAGAATCGAGGAATGCTCGGTATTAAATGAAAACTAATGATCGGGACGTCTTTAGGTCGCGATAGTTCGAAAATCATCAACGGTGCGCCTCAGCTCTGGCAAAAGGGCGGAACGTTGGGAGTGGAGGCCCCGGAGGTTGGGAAAAGGGGCTCTCGTGGCAGCCGCGTCGGACTTTGCGTGCCGAGACTGGCGTCCTGCGCCGTTTAATTCCTCGCCAAGATGCGGAGAAGTACGTGAATCAAGTTCTCGCGGAGTCGACCAAGTGCGAGAGGAGGGTGTCGTTGGTCAACAGATTGTTTCGGTTCGTATACATTCCGCCTCTGTAGACCTCCCCGTTTGTTCGGCCGAAAAGCGGAAGCTCGCTGATTCGGCAGGCTGACGCTGACGCCTTCGGAGAGTTCACGTCGGAGGATCTCCGAACCGTTTCAGCGAGCTTCTGCGATTATCGAACGACACGTCACTTCCATTTAAGGGGAATGCGACCGCCCGTACGTGCCTTCACCTAAACGGATCTCGAAGAGTCGTATATTAATATTCGCCAGAAGCGTATCTAACGACAATGCATTATTGACGGCGACGCACAAATTCCAGCGACATCGCTCTCAATGAGATTGGAATTAATCGATAACCTTAAGTCTCGCCATTGCCTGCAATAGCTTCGTAGAGTAGCTGCGAGGTGCATGAATGAATTCTAATTGACGCTTTTTTAAGTACAGCTTTAGGAGATTGTAGGTGGGGGAAAGAGAGAGTGGTTCTTTCCCAGGCGACGTTCCTCTGAACATTGATACCGATCCTACAGTGGTTTCCGTGTTCCACAGAGCCAGGATATGGGAAAAGTACGTTCTTACGCTGCGAATGCAAATAAAACGGCGGAAAGTATGAGCGGGATAAATGCCGTGTCAGATATTATCTTGGCTCGTCACTCTACAATATCTGCTGCGACGCACGCAATATCGAATTTTCGACGTGCATTCTAACAAACGCCGCGAGTTATTGCAAGTTAACCAACTCAGTGCTGCGGAGTTTGTCGTGCGCCGAGTATAAACCGTGGACAAAAGAATTCCATATCTTTGCGCTAAAACGTGACAACGTATTGTGTACGTCTCAAGTGCCGCCTCGTCGTTCTAACTGACCAAAACTAAGGACAACTCCTTAGAAGCATCTCGGCAATAGCGCGTAAGTATTATATTACAATACTTGTCGCTCGTACGTTTTGTTAAAGAATCCACGATACGTTGATGACACTTTTCTTAATTCTGTGAAGAAAGACATCTCACTAATTTACAGTTTCACGAACTTGAGTGAGCGAACTCCTACATCCATTCTTCTATGACAGAAAACATCGAACAGGACTGATCTTTGGCATACAATGCTCATTAGCCACGCGCTTTGTTTTTAATAAACGGATTACTATCGATACGAGATAGCGCTTATCCGGCGGGAGAGATAAGTGGCCGGTTTATCAGAGATAAGAGAATGCGGAAGAATTGAGAGTTAAGCGCGGCTATTCGATGGAGAAGAAACGGCGTTAGCATCGTCGATCGACTTCCGGTTCAATGTGAGTGCGCGCATGGGGTTTCGATCGCCGAAAGTGTTGGTTTGTTTTTCCGACCGGCATCGAATGCTAACGCCTTTGTGGGTACTCCGACAATCGAGTGGCAATTAATTGTCCAGCGTTATTGCGCGCCAATACGCGCAGCAATGATTTGCGCTGCGCATCTTACGTAATTGCCCACTCGTCTATACGTACATTTATCGACATCTAATGACATGACGGAGGCGGAAGGTTTGAGAACGACAACATAGCACGCCGACAAAAATGTCAGAACGTAATTACATCGCAAATATGCTCGACCAGGTTTCGACAGTGACTCCTCCACAAGCCGGTAAACATGCTTGAATTTGTAGTCTTCTAAGTGAAAATACCCAGTGAAACTTAATTGTTTTCATTTTTGATTTTATATATCTGTCAAATATAAGTGATTAAATTTGATTGAAGATACTTTTGCGATGATTTACATAGGGTGAAGAGTAACGTTTTACAGCGATTACAATTTCTAGTTTCATGTTTGTTGTTGCAGTGGAAAGTCAGACTAATGAATCATTGGAATTGGCGGAAAATGAGCGACGAAGCATACCGCCAGTTTATGAAAATGCAACCGTCATTACTGTCCAGCCTCAATTCAGTAAGTATGCCTGCAAAATCTTAAGTAGCTTTGATTTAATTGGCAATAAATATGCAACAAACGTTTCTTACTGATGTTGCCGGTGTCACGTTGAATTTTATGCCGGCAAAGTGGACAGTTCATCATAACTTTTATTACCTAAGTATTTTAGAGGGAAATTAAAGTTTTACTTTAGTTAAGCACGGTTGTTTCAAATTTGTTACCTGTTGCAGGTGAACACCATAACAGAAGACCAATACCGATAAATACATTGGATTGGGTATCGACTCCGAGAACACAATTAAGCGCCCTCTCCGGAACACATTTCTTAGCCGGAGTCGAACAATTGGAAATCCAACAAATTGTTGATTTAAGCACATGTACGTACTCGAGATTCAAGCTCTGACTTAACACTTTGACTGCCAAACGTATTTTGCTATGTTAGAACCGCGATGCGATGAAATACTGCAGAGTATAAATAAATCGTGCAAAATAAACGTAACGCAGAGTTGTTGGAAGCCAAAGTATTGGAGCACTGTTCCAATATCAAATGCTTTTGCAACATTGCAAATAGGCTTCATTACGAATTTTTTGCATTTTTAATCAAATCTTTTGTACCGGTCACCGCAAATTTTGTTATGTTATAACCGCGATGCAATGAAATACTGCAGAGTATAAGTAAATCATGCAAACTAAAGGTAACGCAAAGTTGTTAGAAGCCAAAGTGTTGAAGCAGCGTTTCAATATCAATTGCTTTTGTTTGCAAAGATTGCAAATAGGCTTCATTGCGAATTTTTTAATTTTTAATCAAGTCTTTTGTACCAGTCACCGCAAATTTTGCTATGTTATAACCGCGATGCGATGAAATGCTGCAGAGTATAATTAAATCATGCAAAATAAAGGTAACGCAGAGTTGTTAGAAGCGAAAGTATTGAAGCACCGTTCCAATATCAATTGCTTTTATAAGATTGCAAATAGGCTTCATTGCGAATTTTTTGCATTTTTAATCAAATCTTTTGTACCGGTCACCGCAAATTTTGCTATGTTAGAACCGCGATGCGATGAAATACTGCAGAGTATAATTAAATCATGCAAAATAAAGGTAACGCAGAGTTGCAGAAGCCAAAGTATTGAAGCACCGTTTCAATATCAATTACTTTTACAAGATTGCAAATAGGCTTCGTTGCGAATTTTTTGCATTTTTAATCAAATCTTTTGTACCGGTCACCGCAAATTTTGCTATGTTAGAACCGCGATGCAATGAAATACTGCAGAGTATAATTAAATTTTGCAAAATAAAGGTAACGCAGAGTTGTTAGAACCCAAAGTATTGAAGCACCGTTCCAATATCAATTGCTTTTACAAGATTGCAAATAGGCTTCATTGCGAATTTTTTGCATTTTTAATCAAATCTTTTGTACCAGTCACCGCAAATTTTTCTATTTTATAACCGCGATGCGATGAAATACTGCAGAGTATAATTAAATCATGCAAAATAAAGGTAGCGTAGAGTTGTTAGAAGCCAAAGTATTGAAGCACCGTTTCAATATCAATTGCTTTTACAAGATTGCAAATAGGCTTTATTACGAATTTTTTGCATTTTTAATCAAATCTTTTGTACCGGTCACCGCAAATTTTGCTATGTTATAACGTGCGATGCAATGAAAACAGAAAGTATAATTCAAAAAACAGTGCAAAATAAAGGTAAATCAGTACAGAGTTGTTAGAAGCCGAAGTATTGAAGCATCGTTTCAATATCAATTGCTTTTACAAGATTGCAAATAGGCTTTATTGCGAATTTTTTGCATTTTTAATCAAATCTTTTGCACCGGTCACCGGTGACCACCGCAAATTTTAAATGGATGTTAGAACCGCGATGCAATGAAATACTGCAGAGTATAATTAAATTTTGCAAAATAAAGGTAACGAGAGCAGAGACGATTGTTAGAAGTGTCGCAAAGAAGATGAAGCACCGGCTTCTTCAATATCAATTAGTTTTACAAGATTGCGAAACTGACGTTCACAATGCGAATTTTTTGCCATTTTAGTAAAATCTTTTATTTCCGGTGCATCCGCGCAATATTTTTTCTTGTTTTTACAGAAAATCACGATGACGAGTACGAATCGATCGGTGCGTTGAATGCTGGTCACAGCTATAAGTAAATCCATGTAATATATAAAGGTAACACAAGATTGCAGACAAATAATAATGCAACTAATATTGAAGCACCGTTTCAATATCAATTCAAGCATTGATTGACAAAAGCAGAAATTGCAAATGGCTTTCCTTGCGAATTTTTTGCATTTTTAATCAAATCTTTTTGTGCTTCGGTCACCGAAAATTTTGCTATGTTAGAACCGCGATGCTTTGAAATCACTGCAAAGATATAATTAAATCAGCAAAATAAAGGTAAATTGCAGATTAATTAGAACCCAAAAATATTATAGCAAGTTCTGAAAATCAATTGAATATAATTACAAGATTGCAAATAGGCTTCATTGCGAATTTTTTGCATTTTTAATCAAATCTTTTGCACCGGTCATCGGTGACCACCGTGGCAGTTAACGTGTTAAATGGATTTTGTCTAAAACAGAAAGTAATACAGTTTGCAATAAAACAGTGCTAGGAACCGCAGAGAAGGTAAATCAGTACAGAGTTAAGGTACCGAGAGCAGAGACGATTTTTCTAGCCATGGAGTGTCGCAAAGAAGATCAACCGAAGCTCTTCGGCTTCTTCAGAGGTGCCGAACTGAACATTTTAGACCAGTCTGGCGAAACTGCGTTCACAATCGTAAAGAATCCCGGCTGGAGATATTTGCCCGGACCATTGCACGTATGAGCACACGTGTTGCCCCATATTATTCTTTTATTTCCGGTGCATCTTGCGCGCAAATGCACGGAGCAGCGCTTTTCTTCCTTTTTACAGAAAATCACGATGACGAGTACGAATCTCATCGGTAGCGTTGAGCAGAATTTCACCATATTTGGTCACAGCTTCACAGTTTACGATGACGCTCGTCGACCACTCTGCAATATATACGGGCCCAACGTTTGTGGGTGTTGTATGTACAAAGATGCTCAATTTCAGGTACAAATAATAATGCAACTAATTTCAATTTTGTTCACTTACGTCTAAACTTTTATCATAGATCATTCAAGCATTGATTGACAAAAGCAGAAATTTGGTATTCATTGAAATGATGAGCCGATTCCTTATAACGTTTAATAGTTTAATATGCAATAGTTAGCTTGGATATTGCAAATTATTCGCTATTGTGCTTCGGTCCTGAAAACATTTTTCTTTTAGTAGACTGCCAACAAGCATATTTGTCTTTTTTGTTGTATTCATGCAAAGATTGATAACTAAAGATTAACAGAAAACGGCTACAATAAATTGTACTATATTAATCTGACTGAACTAACAAAAATGGACAATTATATTCTAAGTTCTGAAAATTAAATTGAATATAATTATTAAGAATTGGAAGAATGTGAAAGTGATAGTGATCAACGTTGATATAAAATTTTGTTTATCCACAGGCAATATCAATAGACGGAAGTCACCAAGTAGCATCTCTCATGCATCAGTGGGATAATCTTTTAGTTGATTATACTCTATTACTCACCTTTCCGGTCGATACAGATATCAGACTGAAAAGTCTACTACTTGGCGCAGCATTTCTGCTGGTATACATTTCTTTTTCGTATCTATTATAATAGCGCAGGTATATCGTCAGGATAATTTCCATTCTTTCAGGAATACCTGTTTTTCCAACGAACGAGGCAAACGTCGAGGAGATAATGCGATTTAATTTATTCCAAAGGAAACAGTATTTTAATGGATGTATTATAAGTGTAAATTGGCACGTTTGATACAGATGAATGTATTTTCAACAAAACTTCTTCGTCCATGTTGTAAATCTATGATTTTACAGGAATCGGGTTTATTAAATAAATCATAGGCGTGTACTATCACATTAAGCGTTTCACACCGACCTCCATTCTTACATTTCCATTAGCTATACATACCATGTATTACTGAGTTCTTGGAAATTGAATCTAATTGAAGAAACGCCATTTTATTGCAATTGCGTGACACGAACACAGAATTTAACACATAACTTACAGACAGAACATGTTTACTTAACAGAAAACTTAACTTATTTTCTTATGTACCGCCAAACGCCTTTGAGCAAATATCTAGGAATTAATATAAACATGAATGAATTTATATTTTATTGCTATTCATTTACATCGCTAAACAAACAATTATTGTCTTATTTCCATTAGGTATACACACCATGTATTACTGAGTTCTTGGAAATTGAATCTAATTGAAGAAACGCCATTTTGTTGCAATTGCATGACACGAATACAGAATTTAACACATAACTTACAGACAGAACATGTTTACTTAACAGAAAACATAACTTATTTTCTTATGTACCGCCAAACGCCTCTGAGCAAATATCTAGGAATTAATATAAACATGAATGAATTTATATTTTACTGCTATTCATTTACATCGCTAAACAAACAATTATTGCCTTAATCTTAATCTTTGTCTTAATCCATAGAGATTAACTTGCTTGCAATTTTACTCGATTTTAAATAAATTTCCGTTGGATCTTCTTTCCAATTGGTACATGCTGAATTTCCCTTGACTACGTGCTCGGTGTATTCACACGACCTCGCGATAAGGGTTCGTTCAGGTTAATTTAACATTTATTTTTATTCAGTAAGAACGCTATTAAGAATTAATACATAAGACCCAAGTGATTTTCAATTGTATTGAAATACGCGTCTTAGTTGTAAATATATATAATATACGAATTGAACTGGAAAAGAATTTATAATTGTTGGAATTGAACATATCCTTAAATGTGTTAGTTGCTTTTATAGCTTTCTATAAGTGTGCAAAGGGAATTTTATCTCTACATGCATATGTATTGCTTTTAAATATACAAGTCAGATAGTACTTAAAATATGTTGATTTAACACACTGACTTGCTACTTCGATAGCCTTTCTATCACTTTGTAGATGCTCTGTAAGCAACGCTCAAGTGCATTACAGCAAATTATTTTTAAGGTAGACTAGAGTAGTCTAGCTATTGAGGAGTGCAAAAATATGGATCTTCTAGCAGTTATTGGCTTCATTGTTGTTCTTTATTACCTCATATACTTCATTCTGCCATGGTTTTTGGATTGCGACATTTGCCTTGCGTACCACGAAAAATTTGGAAAACCTGCCAGTGAGTAAAAATATATTTACAGTTACTTTAATAGTTTTGTTGTAAAGAATTATCATCATTCTCATTGTTTCTCAATTTGAAGATTTATGATACATTGATTGCCGCATTAAAATGTGCGAATTTCTGTAATTAAACCAAACCGTTCAAAATACATTTATCATAATTATTTAAGTATTTTCATCATAACAGGTTCATTACATGGAAAAGTGGTATGGATAGTGGGTGCTTCTAGTGGTATTGGAGAACACTTAGCATACGTATTAGCCAATGTGGGTTGCAAATTGATACTCACCGCTAGAAGAGAGAATGAATTAGAAAAAGTAAAGAATAAATGTTTGCAAGGTAAGCAAGTTGTTTAAATGAGAAATCAATTTCAACACACACAAAAAAGAATGTTGGACTAAAATGGACGAATTCTTGACTTTTTAATCAGGTATTTGTTGGAAATAAGAAACATTAGTTATTTTCACTTGGCTTTAGTCACATTTTAGAAACTTTCTTAAATCTTCTTGTGCACTATCTTTTTATAAATTTCTTTAAGCAATCTTCCATTTATCAATCATTTCTTTTTTGAAAAAGCAGCTGTAATAAGAGAATAATAATATCTCAATTATTCCAATTACTCCGCCCAAACTGTAATTGTGTTGAATGACTCCAATAATAAATGTCAGAAATAATACTTCATCTATTATCCTCTTTGAACTTTCTAATTTAATCAGAAGGTACTGTGGTAATTTTTTATCAGAAATTGAAATAACAAATTAAAATAATAAATAATCACCAAAAATCCTTATTTACTATTGAATGTAGCAAAAATTTTTTAAATATGCATTTCTTAGAACTATTCTTCTTGTTAAGAGCTGCATATTAAATACTTTTGTGCTAATATCTTCAGAACATATACTATAAACATATATTTATTGCAGGAAATGAAAATTTGCAAGAGACTGATATTCAAGTAATTGCATTCGACATATGCAATGTGGACATGCACGAGAAAGTACTGAAGGATGTCATTGCGAAATTTGGAAAAGTAACTTGATTAACAATACACATAAACAAAGGATCATGTTTCTTTATAACATTATTGTAATATTGCCATAATACTTTGAAATGTGTAATGTTACCTTTGGTTTTTCAGCTGGACATACTAGTTAACAATGCAGGCAGAAGTCAAAGAGCTGCCTGGGAAAACATTGAGTTAGAGGTTGACAAGCAAATGTTCGACCTCAATGTATTTTCTCTCGTACATCTAAGTCGCTTGGTAGCACAACACTTCCTAACAAGAGGAACCGGTCATTTTGTAGTTACATCTAGTCTCGCCGGTGTTTTCCCTGTTCCATTTTCAGCGACATACTGTGCTTCCAAACATGCACTTCATGTAAACATTTAAAAATGATAATCATTACTGAAATTCTCGGCAACCTCATGTACACTGTAAAATATATTTCGCCAGGGTTACTTCAACTCGTTCTTGATAGAGAAATTGGGAACAGACATCGCCGTCACTATGGTATGCCCTGGACCAACGCAGACAAACTTTTTGGCTGAATGTTTTACTGCAAAAGCCGGGGAGGTGAGTGTGTTGAATATCCATTTGCATAAAACACAATACCTAGCTATACGTTCTGTGTTAATTGATATACTCTTCCGCCGATCCAAGTCGTATTTTGCATAACAACTTTTTATGACTCGGCTGAAAATATGGACTACGACAATGACTGCTCTGCCGCCTAAATATTCTATAAATTATCTTTAGAGCATTGCTATGCAGACAGTTTCTTAACACATTGACTGCCATGGTGGTCACCGGTGCCCGGTGCAAAAGATTTTACTAAGAATGCAAAAAATTCGCAATGAAGCCCATTTGCAATCTTGTAAAAGCAATTGATATTGGAATGGTGCTTCAATTCTTTGGCTTCTGCAGCTCTGCGTTGTTTTCATTTTGCAAGGTTTAGTCATAGTCTGCAGTATTTCATTGCATCGCGGTTCTAACATAGTAAAATACGCGGTGACCGGTGCAAAAGATTTTACTATAAATGCAAAAAATTCGCAATAAAGCTTATTTGCAATCTTGTAAAAGCAATTGATATTGGAACGGTGCTTCAATTCTTAGGCTTCTGCAACTCTGCGTTATTTTAATTTTGCAACGTTTAGTCATACTCTGCAGTATTTCATTGCATTGCGGTTATAACATAGCAAAATATGCGATGACCGGCGCAAAAGATTTGATTAAAAATGCAAAAAATTCGCAATAAAGCCTATTTGCAATCTTGTAAAAGCAATTGATATTGGAATGGTGCTTCAATTCTTTGGCTTCTGCAACTCTGCGTTGTTTTCATTTTGCAAGGTTTAGTCATAGTCTGCAGTATTTCATTGCATCGCGGTTCTAACATAGTAAAATACGCGGTGACCGGTGCAAAAGATTTTACTATAAATGCAAAAAATTCGCAATAAAGCCTATTTGCAATCTTGTAAAAGCGATTGATATTGGAACGGTGCTTCAATTCTTTGGCTTCTGCAGCTCTGCGTTGTTTTCATTTTGCAAGGTTTAGTCATAGTCTGCAGTATTTCATTGCATCGCGGTTCTAACATAGTAAAATAAGCGGCGACCGGTGCAAAAGATTTTACTATAAATGCAAAAAATTCGCAATGAAGCCTATTTGCAATCTTGTAAAAGCAATTGGTATTGGAACGGTGCTTCAATTCTTTGGCTTCTGCAACTCTGCGTTGTTTTCATTTTGCAAGGTTTAGTCACAGTCTGCAGTATTTCATTGCATCGCGGTTCTAACATAGTAAAATACGCGGTGACCGGTGCAAAAGATTTTACTATAAATGCAAAAAATTCGCAATAAAGCCTATTTGCAATCTTGTAAAAGCAATTGATATTGGAACGGTGCTTCAATTCTTTGGCTTCTGCAGCTCTGCGTTGTTTTCATTTTGCAAGGTTTAGTCATAGTCTGCAGTATTTCATGGCATCGCGGTTCTAACATAGTAAAATACGCGGTGACCGGTGCAAAAGATTTTACTATAAATGCAAAAAAAAGCCTATTTGCAATAAAAGCAATTGATATTTGCAATCTTGTAAAAGCAATTGATATTGGAATGGTGCTTCAATTCTTTGGCTTCTGCAACTCTGCGTTGTTTTCATTTTGCAAGGTTTAGTCATAGTCTGCAGTACTTCATTGCATCGCGGTTATAACATAGCAAAATATGCGATGACCGGCGCAAAAGATTTGATTAAAAATGCAAAAAATTTGCAATGAAGCCTATTTGCAATCTTTTAAAAGCAATTAATATTGGAATTCAACTTCAATACTTTGGTTTCTAGAAACTCTGCGTTACCTTCACTTTTACACGATTTAATCATACTCTATTATATTTCATCGCATCGCGGTTCTAACATAGCAAAATACGCTTGGCAGTCAAAGTGTTAACACAGGTGCTAGTTCAACATCAGATGGTTCTAGCAATTTATGAATGAGTGCATGTATTACATAGTAATACGGGACAATGTGTTTCAGAAATATGGACAAAATACTGAAATATCAAAGAACAAAATTAGCGGGCAGCGTTGCGCTCAAGCTATGGCAGTAGCGATTGCCAACAAATTACCTGAAGTATGGATATGCAGTACTATTCCGCTTCAGCTCACATATTTGGTGAAGAACTTTCCCAACTTTGGGGTCTTGTAAGTCTTACATGTTGGTTACAAACTGATGCTGTTCAGCATAAACAATCTCGATAATGCCATTCCAAATATTCTTATTTTAGGATCATAAAGGCTTTGGGACCAAGATATTTGCTACACTTGCGTGATGAAAAGAAAGGGGAGATTTAATTTTTTATAATACCTTCAATGTAAAGTTTATTGTACCATATATGTTATATAAAAAATTCTGGGCTGCTTCCTGCAATTGTACATGAATATGTGGGCATGATTTTTTTATTTCATATATACAAAGTTGTGAAAGAACACTACATATGACATATTGAATGATTTCACTAAAGTTTTGTATTTACATTTAAAGTACATTATAAATACCTTACATATTGTTCACTTTTTACCATTCATTTAGAATCACTTTGCCATCTTTCTTTCCGCTAACTGCTTCTTGATACTGTCCATCTTATGTTTTTTGGCTTGTTTCCCTCGCAATATTGCTTGTTGGAACAGATGGCAGTAGAGTTCTATAGCACTCACAGAATCGTCATTACCGGGAATGGGGAAAGTTACCAAGTTTGGGCTTGCATTTGTATCTACTATGCCAATCGAAGGAATATTCATTTTAGCTGCCTCGACAACTGCCGCGTGTTGTTCTATAGCAGTCTGAAATGTGCTGAGAAATATACACAGATCGGGAAGCCTCGTGACTGATCCAAAATAATTGGTAGAATCTGTGAACGTTCCAAGAGTCCATTCTCTAGTATGAGAGAACTCTCCACATAGCATCGCTGTTTCCTCTATTAAATGTGTACACTGTGGATGCCTTGCAACGAACAAAATGATACTATCTTTATATGCAATATGGGCAGCAAAGTTTAAAGCGCTACGTAAATATACGGCTGTTTGGTCAAGATCAATAATTAGATAACCGAGTCGAGACCCGTATATAAATGGTCGCATGTTGTCATCTAATGTTCCCTCTCTATGTCCTAGATGCACTTTAGCATCAAACAAATCTTTCACTGTGAAAAGATTGTGAACTGCAAACAGGTCTGGACATTTTAGAGGATCTATTAATTTAGGGGCCTCCGCTGTAACAATAATTATGAAAATGTCATTACAGATATTTTGTTAACAGTGTGTATGTAATGACTATACTTACTTTCGGGAGGATTAGCAATGGGTTTAGCCTGCGTTGAAAGTTTCTGTTGACTGGAGTATGTACATGATCGCAGATATTGAAATTCCCTCGAAACTGTAATAAACAAGTTTGTAACATAACTGTAAAATTATGACAACATACCGGAGTCTATATCAAACTTTTTAATTACTTACATTGTGTTCGAAACAATCTATTTATAATAACTGCCATTCTGTTATTTTATTATTATAATACACTATTGTAGAAATTCGTCTAACCCCCACTTGTGGGTTATACCACCTCAGTCAGTTCCAAACACAGTAAGTACTGAAATATTAAAACGCTATTAACATCAATGTCCTCAATTATTATCAAATACGTTACGTATAAAATATCATTCTGTTATTTTTCTTGTCTTTTACCAATTTAAAATCCCTCGGTACTTCATACTTAATTGTATATACCTTAATACTCCATGTAATGCTTTAACCGCAAACACAGCTAGAAGTTTGTTCACAAAAGCATAGACGACGCAGAGATAGAGATCAGACATAGAATAGTAGATTCACAGTAGATGGCAGCGGTCAATTACCGTTTTTATAAGTTGACAAAAAGTATCCGAAAACTGGGGATAAACAGTACATTTTGAAAAGTTACTTATTGTTAGTAAGAGATTGCTTTGAGCAAAACAGTAATGCTAGCAGCCATATTATATGTCTAATTTAATTTGTGAAATACGTTTGAAACGAAACATTAGGATATAATTTCATGCAACAAGCAGATACAACAAATTATCCCTACACTCCATCAATACTCATTCAATTCAGAGATTGTTCAAAATCTCATAAATTAATAAAAATACGGGGTAAACCACAGTAAAAGAATTAAAACTAAAACCCGGGCATCCATTTGTCCAATTCTCCCACGACAAGGAAATACAATAAATTATCTCTACGCTCCATCAATACTCATGCAATCCAGGGATTGCTCAAAATCTCATAAATTAATAAAAATACGGGATAAATCACAGTAAAAGAATTAAAACTAGAAACCCGGGCACCCATTTGTCCAATTTTCCCACTGATCCATCAAACCCTCCACAATCTTTTAATATGCCCCGGACACTGCTATTTGATACATATTCATTTAACAGGATATCTGTTAAATATATATTAGACTGAATAATTAATAATAAATACATCTGAGTAAAGAAATTTAAAGAGAAAGTAAAGAAAAAAAAACTTCAATAAAAATAACATCAAATAAGTAGCCTATACAGCGTGGCAATGATGATATGAATAAATCGAAATAATAATAAACAGGCATTACACTGTTCAATTTAAAAACCAATTTGCATTTAATAAATTTAGTATTCATTCTCAACAATAATAGCGTTATGGTCTTATACCGTATCCTGTTGATAATGTTGCATGTGACACGAAAAATATACATTACTTGTCATGTCTATGTACACTCCATCTATGGTGAAAGCGTTAGCCGCACTGAAATGTTCTCGGCTATGCCCACGTGATCAGGTCACGTGACATATGTTTTGGTGTAATATGGCGCCTTTAACCGAGAAACTAAGACGTTTGTGAGGAAAAATGCTGACTGTTCGCCAGTGACAAGCACGAAGATTGAAACAGAATGCCCGTTGACATAAACCGTTTAACCGAGGGCTGGCTAGAATTAGAGAGTGATCCAGGTATTGTTTACTGACGCACCATATTACTGTCACATAACACCTGCAATCGCATTTCGAACGTGTCATTGCGCAGCGTTTAATTTGACGTTAGAAAAAGATGCTCTTTACGAAATTTGCTGCGCGATGCCGGCACAACTCAGATATTTTCAGAAGGCAGATTGAATGTTTGTTTGTTTATTAATAAAATGAAGCAAAACTGATATTTTAGTTGCACTAGATACACGCAATTTGACTTTTGTTCAAATACCTGTGTTATGCTGGCTTCAAGACTATGAGACGAATTATGAAGTTATTAAATGTTACGTGGACTTAATTGTCAGATATCTGTTTTTAAGTAAACTTGTAAGTAAGAGTTTTTTTGAGTAATTGTTGAGGCGAGATTCTACGTGTGTCAGGTTTGTTTACGCTCCTCTTGGAGGACTTTGGGGTAAAGGGTGTACAAGTAGAGGAAATATATGATCTGCAAAAGTCTTTGGAAGGTCCAGTCTATGGTTTCATATTTCTATTTCGTTGGATAGAAGAAAGACGTTCTAGACGTAAGGTCGTGGAACAAGATGAGAGTTTTGTAAAAGATGAAGAGATTGTTAATAACATATTCTTTGCGCAACAGGTACGTATTCCAGAATATTCTACAAATTCTCCCACATATGCTTGTTACCGTGAATGACTGAAATTGGAGAATGTCAACTTTCACCGGTGAATGTCAACAGATACCAAATACGTCGGTGAAAGATCGAATATTTCATTACATGTTGTACATTCGGAATGTTGTACATTCTGACCCTCTCCGGTATGTGTCGACCATTAATGCATGGTGAATGTCAACATTTACCGGTACAAGTCAGAAATAAGGGTATTTAGCAAATATTTCGGACATACACCAAGCGACTATCTGAATGTTGACATTCACCGGTGAAAGTCGACATTCTCCAGATTTCTGTGTTTCACTGTAACATGCTCATGTAAAGTTTAAGCTACTAATGTATTCTAATAATCCAAATCTTTTATCCAAAATAGGTTGTTCCAAACAGCTGTGCCACACATGCATTATTATCGGTGCTGCTTAATTGCCCAAATATTCATTTGGGCACAACTTTGTCCCGGTTGAAAATGCATACTTCTGGAATGTGCCCAGAGAATAAAGGCTGGGCGATCGGTAATACCCCAGAACTAGCTTGCGCACATAATTCTCATGCCATGCCACAGGCCAAACGGCGTCAAGATAAGAATACTGGCGTCTCCACCGGTAGATTCACAGGCGAAGCTTTTCACTTCGTAAGTTATGTACCAATAAATGGCAGACTATTTGAATTGGATGGTTTGAAACCGTATCCAATGGATCACGGTCCATGGAAAGAGCATGAAGAGTGGACCGAACAGTTTAGGCGGGTTATAACAGATAGGCTAGGTATGGCAACAGGAGAACAGTTACAAGACATAAGATTTAACTTAATGGCTGTTGTGCCAGATCGCCGTCTGGCAATCTCACATAAATTGACCATGTTGAAAACTAACAGACAAATAGTGCTAGAGGCATTACAGCAACTTGTAAAATTAAGTCATCAGGATGGAGGTTTGGATAAGAGTACGAATGATGCAGAAAAGGATAAATCATATGATAAGCGAAGTAAAACAGAAGATGACCATATATTGCCTGGTAAAACTGAGAATGAAGAATCTGGGTCTATTCCGGCAATCAGCATTGAGAGGAACAGCGATAATGTAGCAGATATTGATGAGACAGGATCAAGCATTAGTTCCGGAAAGACTGAATCAAGGTCAATAACTATATATTAACCCTTTTCGGACGTATTTAACCCATTGACTGCCACGCGTATTTAACGCGTCTTGCCCTGGGTGCCGCGGTTTTATTTTAAAGAAGACATGGAGTTTTGCAAAATATGATAATATTAATTATTATATTATATTATAATAATTGAAATATAATAATATTATATTATTTTATAATATTAATTATTACTGATATAATATTGTAATGGCATTTGCAGTATTTTTATTGAAAATAAACACCACGAGATAACTCGTAGCTGGCAGTTTTGATACAGACGCTTACACGAGATATCTCGTAAAAATAATTTGTTTGACGGGTATCGTACTGGTCCTTAATTAATTTCCGCTGAAATACAGCATATTCTTTACATGCAGGATTATGAAGAATAAATAAGATTTATTAATTCTTATGATAACCTTATTTATATGTTTATAGAATAATATGTTTTAATGTTTTTTTTTTGTAAAAATTATATTTTATAGTTCTGCAATGTGTGGAATTTTTTAAACCAGTCTCCAATGCGCAGTCTTGGTTTTCGACTGCAAGTACTGCAAAAATAATTTGTTTGACGTCTTCCGCCCTTAATTTTTCTATTAGAACATACAGCACATTCTTTACTTCTTACGTCTTCGCAATGGCGCATTATGTGTAGTTTTCCACTTTACCTCAGCGTATTGCATGTCGAGCGAGAAATAACAGCTTTTGTTCGCACTGGATTTTGTTATCTCCAAATGATAAGAATTCTTGTATAGGTCGCATGAGTTCGTGAATAGATCCATTAGATATTTATATTTGTGCAGATAAATTGCAAACTGATACATGGATGAATACAGTATATAATTAGTACGGTTTTATGTTTTGGTGTCTGAGAGCAGACATACGACCAGAACAGTAAAAAGGCTATGGTGCCTGAGAGCAGACATGCGTCCGAAAAGGGTTAATATACAGAGTAGTTTTATATTGTAATGCATATATTTATTGCAATATGGAAAGCTCCATACGAATAATCCATTTGATCATTAACAGAAGTGTTTTATTGTTACAGCATGGAAAAAGTAGTAATGTGCGCATTGGATTATGCTACACCGCTCCGTATACAAACATCACCTGCTCATAGCTCATCGAGTACAGACACGTCATCTGAAATCGGCTCTGCCTTTAATTCGCCTACTCAAGGTAAGTACAATGATTACATTTCAATCCTGCTTTTTGCATAATTGTTTTGTAGTGCATATCTTCTTTAGCCGACAAAACATTAGATTCCGTGGACACGCCATTCTCACCGATTTGATGTCCGTCACTGAACCTGATAACGAGTAACAAATATAGTAATGCCTATCGGATGTAGGATCCTCTGCTTTTCCGATTTCTTGGCAAATTGTTTCTTCTGACGCTTCTATGTCAGGAGCAGTCTCGAAATTTAAATTATTCGTTGAAAGCATCTTCTTTGGCGGCATCTTTTTCTCGTTGCAGGCATCTTGCGTTTGTGCTGTACATATCCTTGCTTGTTCGTTAAATACAGTGTTCGCTGGACAAGAATATTCTATAACGTACGCTGTATTAGGTTCGCATGTATAATACTTATGGCAATCTGTCTTGTTCGGTAATCGAACATCTTTCGTACAAGGCAGTAAGGAAACTTTGCTTGTTTCAAGTTGAGGAGCCATTGACCTGTACTCTTCAATTGTAAGATATCGTTTCTTTTCATCGTAATCATTGATTACAACAATGCTGTTTATGATCTTCGTATTATCAGTAAGTATTTCGAAAACATTTTTCTCGGCTATTTCGGAATTTTGCATTTTTCTTTGTGTAGGTGCGACTATGTCAATAATTTCGGTTACTGGTTTCTCTGGTTCCCGACTGATTTCTGCGTCTTTTACGTCGGGATCCATGTTTCTGTGCAAATTGTTCTGGATGTATGTGTAAATTAATTTATTCAGAAGCAAATCCTGTTTGCTGCTCTGGTACTTTGTCTTTGTATAAAGTTCATCGTTAACGAACGGTGGTTGTGTCGCAACAGTCATTTTCATATTATATAAAGATGACGGCGAAGCTGCCCAGTCTATAGGAATAGCTAGTTGTTTGTAAATTAACAGTTGACTAATTAGTTGACTCAGCCACGCATAATGATCTTGCTTATTTCCATTCTGTTTGGTCACGTAAGATACAGGAATTTGTTGTTGCCTATTCATATACTCGTACAAATAATTTGCCCCGTTCTGATTCACTGTATAAACAGTGTCTCTTACAGAATCAGTGGAGTTAGCCATACTTTCATTAGCAATCCTATCTGTACTTGCGGTTTGAATTTCGATCAGAGGATATGGAGTTGCTATTGACGGGTGACTCGAATGCGGTATATCATCGATCGTATACGAAGAATCAATGGGCTCATAAAATTTCGAAGGTTCTATGGATTCCAAATAACTCGTGTAATACGGATTGACCACTTCCGGGGTCTCATATTTGCCCGTAATGAGAGTAGACTCTGTCGCAAGTACGTCGCATGTCCAACTATCTCCGGGAAGAACGCATATACGCAAATACGGTTGAAATACCTGTATCAAACAATTATTACAGAAAACAGAAAGCAAAGTTAATGTTTCTTCACGGGTTTAGGCTGTAAATTTATGATTTATCGAATGATCTTACCAAACCCTCGGTACATTTAGATGGCACCCAAACATATCCACCGCTGGGTAAATTGACACAATTGTAAAAGATCTCACAACTCGTCTCGTGAGGTTTCTTAGGCTCTGGACATTTCGACGAATTGCCCAATCCGAACACAATGCTGATGATGAAGAAAAACGGTAGCGTCATTCTATACACTTCTTCGTACGTTGTCGTGTAAATTACTAAAATTCGTTCCGTCTGCTCGGAGAACTTATGTACTTTTCGCACTCTCCCCGCCAACGTGTGATTCTTTTAACACCTTTCAGTACAGTTAGTTGACCCCTACACATTCGTCTGATAATTACTTGAAACTTGTATCTCTTTATTAGTAATGATACAATATTTTTTAAGCTTATTTCAATTTGACTTTAGCGTATAGTACTGGCGTTAGGTGATAATATATCTTGTCTTACTTTGTATCCGTTTGTAGCTTGGGGCTGGAACTCAGGGCAGAGTAGTCCAACATCGACGAAGGATTTTAAAAAGTTCGTTGTCATTAGAGTCGCGGGAGATGAAAAAAATGAGGCTGGCTTAAGTAAGTAAGTTACACGTTATAGATGACAATTATTGCTCGTAAAACGCGGCATGTATATATATGTGTGTATATAAGTATACATATATATATTATGTGTCGTCGTGACATTTCGTATGAGAATTTTTTAGCGCTAAATGAAAATGATTATTTCGTTAAACTCAACCGTAAGAGGAACGGTACAAATTTATAACATTTTATAATAGGTCGCTCACTCGGTAACATTAATATCAATGGAAAAAGACTAGTTTCTGACAGTGGGCATTTACATAAAAAGGTCTGTCTGTCAGGGGAAGTTAGAATACCTCATGCAAGAGTAAAAACGAGTAATGGGGACACGGTAACGGAGGAGAAGAAGGTTGAAAAGATAGATCCTAAGTTATGTTCCAAGTATCCAGAGTTATTCGAACCGCATACGTTTGCACCCAAGGATCTGTTGGCGCTGCTAAAAAATCTCGAGCACGAAATAAGTATATGTGAGACTAGCTTGAAGGATGAAAATGACAAGAGAAACAAGTATAAGGTCGGCGCACATTGCGTTTTTACGTTGATTCAAATTTACGTGGCGTAACTCACATATAGTCATCGATAACTTTTTGCTCTCCAGATCGACGACTGTCGCAGGACGCATAATTATGACGAGTTTATCTGTACGTTCCTGTCGATGTTGGCCCAACAAGGTAAATTAGCAGAGTTGGTACAGCAACATCTCACACTGAAGAAACATACATCAGTATCAGTTAGTAGGGTTCACAGGTACTGTTCACAATATTAAAAAATATATGTATAATTAATATTAATTGCATGCAAATACGAACAAATAATCAATTAATTTACAGAACGTCAAAAAAGACTGATACCCGTCCGAACTCTTCACGTCGGCGACGTGGACGGACTAAATGTAAAAAGCGAAAGTAAATGGTATAGAATGTATAGATTTATGGACCGATCAGTTGTACGATGCATCCCTTACTGTAAAAGTTACGTATTCATTTTCATGAGAGCCATATGTCAGCGGAGAAGGTTTACAGCCTTCTTTTTATGTTACATTAATCATAGATACGTTATCGGTACTGTGAATTCATAAACCTATTGTTTCTGTAGTTAATGATTGTTCCTTTTCTTCATGTACAATCACAAATTAGGCGGCTGGGCTGACCATGTTTAGTTTCTAAAAAAAATCGCATCAGTTTTTCAAACACTGTTTAATTTAATTCAAATAGCCTTCCAGAGTATGACAAATATGCCCCAGGGGGTTATTATTTTATGTATATATACTCATGATACGTATTCAAATTTTACATTTTTTTTAACCGTGGTTTAACAGTTGGACTTTTAATAACTTAAGTTTCATGTGAAATGCGTGATTTATTATAAGCGATATTTCTTTCGATTTTATATCACGTGTTCGAAAAATTATTTGTTTTGGGAGTAGATAGACTTGTAGATCTTTCGTAACGAATGTCGACCTGGATGGAAGTTCTAATCGGAAAGTTAGAACTTTTGCATCAAGACTATGCAAGAAATATATACGTAGAATATATAGAATTACATATGTAAATTGAATAACAAATAAGAAGCGGAAAAGTGAGCGATTGTATATAAGTAAAATACCGCATACGTAAGCACAGAATTGGTGAAAGTAATTTTTCTTTTTTGATAAGAAGTACAAGTGAGCTCTTCGTAAATATGCATATTACATTACAAGAAACAATTATTTTTCTCTGTACCGGCATTTAGCACGGCAAATACTTCACGTAATTTATGGTGATATAATCTGTGGAATAATTTTCCAACGAAAATAAAAACTACGTATATTATTTTTGCTTAGTTTTCGGTTATATCGTACTGCGGTAATGTAAAAAAAGAATGGAGTGATTTTCGGAAGGATTGAGAGTATGCGATAATAAAAAAAATCATCTCAGTGGTATTGTCAAAAACATTGAAAATATTTATTTCGGTATCCATATACAAGTACACTACACGCCGTGGATATGTCACTTAAACCTAGATACTTATATCTCCGAACAGCCGGAGAAAGAAAAATCAAGCTTACATTGGAATCATGGTCATCGTAAACAACGGTCAGACCGCCTAAGTCGCTTTAGCATTGTATAGGAACTGTATTCGAAACGCCCGCAAAATTATTCGAGGAGGGGGTTGTAGAATTCCTTCTCCGGCCGATATTTATTACGCCTTGATAGAGAAACAAAAGGGAAAAAAAGAAACAACGTTACGCCACTTCGTCGCGAGCACGAATAGCGTACATTTTTATTTTTTTGGCAAAAGTGCAGTTATTATATGTACAATGTCGATTTATGGTCTCCATGATCGAAGGTGATGTCCGTTCTCGTGGATCAATGATTACTGTACCGGGGGTATACGACACAATTTCGAATGGTACATATTGCGTTTGTCAATTAATTCGATTCGTGATCACTAGTATGTTGAGGTTGAACGTAATGCATATATAGCCAGTTTTACCTCTATCTGGTAATACCGTCACAACGGATATGCAGTTCATTTCGAATTACTTAATCAAAAAGGCTGTTTGTATGGTATCTCATCCTACTGTATATTGCGAGCCCCGAGGACACATTAAATTTCATTGTCATAGGCACTCATGGTATGTTACGGCGATTTAGCTGCAAAACGAGTGCTCCAACGAAAATCTTGTTTCGCACACGCTTCTTGTTTGACAATCAAAACAGAGCCAGACGACGTGTGTAATAGGGGGTGGTGTTTGGCAATCGTTCTCTCCAAGCTATTAATATTGTCTCACTTCGTAATTTCGTTGAGACCTCATTGACAAAAGAAAATGTTACTTGACAAGTTTTCAAAGAGACGTTCACATGCACGATACTCGCTTTTCCAAAACTTAATTGAGAATGACGGTCTTTTTCAAGCACAAACTTTTCTTCGGTACACAAATGTACATCTCGCTGAGTACGTTTTATTCAGCAGTCGTTGCTTATCATAATATATAAATAATTAAATACAACATTAGCCATAAAGTTTTGACACTACTTAGCGTGTGATCTTTATAATGATTGCTCTTTTTCATTTCCCATTTACGTGTGCTTCTCAGAGACAGCACATGAATGGCTGTTGTCCGCAGAATTTTTTACATATAAAATATGCCGTATAAAATATAGGACATTCACGCATGGAGAGTAACGTAAAAGTAACAAATGGAAGGGAAAACACTGCGAGATCTTTTTTTCCGCGAATAACGCCGATTATAATTAAACAGTCTTGTGATGTGTCTTATTAATCTTAATACGTGCGCAACGAGCCCGATTTTCTTTTTTTTCGTTTTCTTTCATATTTGCTCTGGAAGCCGTCAATAACTGACTTTATCGAGATTTATTCAGTGATTGACGCACGCCTCTTTTTTCGTTTTCCTTGACATTATAAACACCACAGAAAGTAGTACCAACGCTATACACAGTACGCCAGATTATTGTTAAAATTTTCATTACCCATTGTCGATGCAATCATTCGCTTTCGTAACATAGGCGATTAATATAATAAATAGAGATACGGAATTACATTTAATTGCGGCTCTCGGTTAATGTTAATTCATGCCTATCACGCTGCATATCACATGCGGTAAATAATGATTGATCAATTGGGACAGCAGCTGGACATTAATTAACGCACCAGCTCGAATGGCCCGTTCTTATTCTGTTTGGTTAATTTACCGTACACTTTATCAATCCCACGTTTTAAAAGTTATCACCAATGTGGTTCGATATAAAAACATTGTTACTTCTCCCCCATCTTCCCTCATTCCCCATCTCGTAATTAAATGCGAATCGATTAGATGATTGCGTTCGATCGTTTTATAGCCGGAAGCATTATTAACTGTTAGTTCCCCCGGATTAAAGAAATATAAAGAATCGGCCATTCGTGCTTTATAAATGCGCTTAAATTTCATCGGATCATCCGTCGCGCTCGGCAACCCTCAACCGATGAATTTTACTTGTCAAATGCGTTTCCTCTTTCGCGGGATGTGCGGACGGGGAGAACATGAGAATCCGTACGACGTCTTCCGTTTTTTGGCGTTCGACAAAAAGTTAGTACTCGTAGATACATGTACATATATACATACTATATATATATGTATATGTAACCGTTCGCCTTAATCACGAGATGTCGAAAAATACATTAATTTGAAAAAAATATATATATGTATATGCGTATATATATTTCTTGTATATGTGCACTATGTATATATTACATACACTTATAGGCTCGCTTACTGTTTCGATACTAGATTCCGGCCTGCCCGAAGAAGAATTAATTCCGCGACCCGATCACCAGTTGACGATTCTACGCAAAAAGACCTTCTCTAACCGAGTTTACGATGACTTCGCTCCCGCTACATTTTTCGAAATTGAAGTCCGATCGTATGGAGCTTAGTTTGCCAAGAACCGCCGACGGGATCTGACGAGAATAGATAAAGCTGTACGAGTAAGAGATTTATGAGTTATTTGAGCCGATCTAAACATTGTATGATATTTTATGAAGATTTTGATAATCACGCAGTTCTTCCAAAACAAAGTTAATGTTTAAGGGTGTTAACGGGTAATAATATGTCTGTCAAGGCATAACTCCAGAATCTCCTATGCGTAGAGCTTCTAATCAATCGATTTCCATGACATTATACGAAGCAGGGACCGCAGCGTTCGATGTGCGGTCCCAGTAACATACATATATATATGTATATATATAATTATATATGTATATATATATACATATATCACTGTTATCATACATACATAACACAAGCACAAATTCTGAACGCATCCCCGCTTATACATACATATATACACTCGATGCGTTTACATCGTAAGAATTACTAATAGCAAAAGTACAAAAAGACTATCGTCCAGAGAAGGTAAGAAGGAAGGATGTTGGCGCAAAATGGAGCTTTGACGCAGAATATGTCTGCCCTATCTCTGAATTTCAGTTTTAATATTCGTTCGACTCGATGTCCGTGAGGAACTTCAACAGAGAAGTGCACGCATGATAATGATTTCCGGTTAGATTTTTTCACCGACAGACGAGTCGGGAAGCAAAACAAAGGCATATGTTTTGTTAAACTTCGGAGTTTAGATGACCGATCGATGTCGCCAATAACACGGATTGCACGCATCGTACACGAAGAAAGGAAGAGTGAGAGGCCTTTGAAACGGTGAGAAAGGATTATTGCTCTTGCCATAAGGATGCGCGTGAATTAACAGGAAGGTTAATCCTTACAGGTGTCTGGCGGTAGTGAGATAGCCGGTTGCGCGACTAATTATCAATCGGGGAGCTTATCATGTACCGGTTAATGGGTGCAAGTGACACTTTCGAAGTAAGCCTGCGTGAATACCATGAAAATCGAGAAACTCGCAAACTGTGAAACCATTTCATTACATAAAATTTAATTCTCGTCCGAAGAAAGTGTGTACACGACTAAATTGTTCTAATATTCTCGCAGGTCTAATTCGCTTAAGCCAAATATGCTCTCGGTACGACACGGCCGCGATACGACTGCCCGAATTAACAAACTCGCTAGTAACGAATAATGGTAAATAGCATAACGTGTAGCCTAAAAGTCTTATGGTATAAGTTACTTATGTACTACGCTTTCGCATATCGTCCGTTAATAATTAGTCCTTCACAACATAGTGGGGAGACAACGGAGCGACGCGGCCCATCCTTCTAGTAAACGATTCCTTGGATGCATCTGCTTGTTCGGTCCACCCATACATACGTATGTATAAGCAAAGCTCCCATCTGAAGAAGATTAACGCTGCTGCCTGCTTCGTCCGCCATCCACCGAGTTGGTTGATATCAAAGACCCTATGTCCGTTGTGCATTGCGTTTCCTAAATGCGAATAGCACAGGAACCCGACAGGAAACAATAAAATCTGTAGTCTGTTCTCCATCCAATACGAGAAGACGTAATCATCGCCGTCATCGTTAACACCGTAATCTTCAGTGCCATTGTTCACTACCACCGTCTTCAGTGCCGTGATCCATGTCCTATGGGACCCAATGGAAAACATTGAAGAATCCAAAGGGATCCGAGCAGGCTGGTGACGACAGCTGATAAATTGAACTTCGGTTCGTCAGTTATTGCAAGCCCCACGAAGAGGAGGAAGAAGAGGATGCGCGTCGTCGGTAAATGTCTCTTCAGGGGCCACTAACTGCTGCATTCGCGGGCATCGAATGCGCCGTGACGAGGCTCTCCGCCGGCTTTCCGAGACGAAGTATCGACTGTAAGGACGCAACCTCGGACGCAAGGCGATCGAGCCTCGATTTGACTTCCCTCTCGCTTTCTGGAACATTCGGTACGACGCTAGGACCTGTCCATTCGGCGCCTAGCGAAATTCCGGAGTCACGCTCATCACTCGAACCTTCGTTGTCCCATGGTGGCGATGCTCGTGGTCCTGGCTCTTGCTTAATGCCCTGAAGAGCCAAGAGCGCACTGGCTGCATCCTTGTCGCCGATGCGAGACTTATGCCTCAACTTGTGTGGCAGACTGTTGTTCGCTGCTGGATTTTGAGAGCTGACCACCAGCTGGGGGCCCTCGTCTCCGCTGCCAGAGGATAATTCGAACGGAGACTGCGCCCTACGTCCACGCGACAGGTTAAGGGCACTCGTTGTATCGAGATGCATCGCGGGATGCGTATAGGGATACTGGAAGCTCTCGGCCTCTGGGTACGCGGTGGTTTCCGGTACGTAAAGCTGCGCTGGCGACCTTGGCGATCGTGCGCCGCTTACCGGCTGATGGATGACCGACGTGTGCACTGGGCTCGGCGTTCTGGCGTAGAGGAGGGCTGCCGAAGCTGGCAGTTTCGCCCTCTTCACGCTTATAGGCGGTTCGGCGGGAAGTGCGGCAAGCACGTGCTCCGTGCTGATGACTGACTCGCCGCAGATGCCGAACTTATCACGGATCGCCTCGAGCTGCGCCTTCAGGATGTGGTTCTCCTTGCTGAGCTCCATCACGCGCTGCTCGAGGACCATGTCGTTGAAACGCCTCTTTTCTCGCGACCGCTTGGCTGCCTCGTTGTTGCGCCGTCTTCGGTCCCAGTAGCTGTCATCCTTCTTGTTATCAGGAATAAACTCGCGCTGCTTGCGCTGAGAAAAGAGCTCTTTTCTGATGTCGAAATTCGGGGGGAAGTTTTCAGGGTGTGTCACCTGTTGGGCGTCATGATGAAGATGCTGCTGTGTCTGTTGTTGCTGCTGTTGGGTCTGCTGCTGTTGAGCTTGGTGGTGGTGATGGTGGTGCTGAGGCTGAGGGGGCTGTTGCTGGTGCTGTTGCTGGTGCTGCTGCTGTTGCTGCTGCAGCGAAGGTGGAGCACCATGATGAGCGGGATGTGTAAGAGGCGGCAATGGTCCGTGAGCGTCGTGCCCACCGTGGGCATTGTGACCGGCGTGCGCCATAGTGTGGGAGGCCGGCATGTTGCTGTTTAGGCAGGCGGTCTCACCATTGATGGGCGATCCACTCTGGCGAGCGACAAACTCTGCCACCATAATTTGTCTTCTTAGTACATCTGCAATTAAAAGGATGGAACTAATGTTAATATTCTGAACAACTTACAAATTTGTTCTACTTATATTTGCATGAGTACATCTTCCCAGATTACTATCTGATATTTGTGATTTTTAGGAATGAAATTGTTTAATAGAAACAATTGTCTCATTGTCAATAAAAAGAAGACCAAGGTTTTGCTGAAATATATGCAGGCTTGCAGTACTCAGAAAGGAGTTCACGCCGCTGATGAAAGAAAGTAGCGTATTCAACAAATTTCATACATTTAACAGAACGATTTTTCCCAGTCAATGCGTACGACGCGTTTATTAGTGGCGATGACGAAAGTAACATTGCATGCCAGATGACGATGATAATAATACGTTCGCGCGATCGACCGTGCGTGTGACGTGTGTTGTGTACGAAACTCGTCGCTTTGCGCAAAGAGGAGGCACAAACAGAGGCACAAATGGGTCATTTGTAATCAGTAGGGACACCTCAAATGGTGCGAACGATCGCACATTCGTGACTATGGCCTATCGATATCGAATGATATCACGGCCTGCCTGAACAGAAAAGCATAGTTTTCCGTTCGATCAAAAACAGTTTCGCATTAAACCAAATTGAACAAACGCAACGTTATTCGTTCCAGAACATTGGATATTCATTAAACCACAAAGCGTTATTCGGTACATGGAACCATATGACCATCATCTCACGCAACACCTGTACACACCATCATGGATATCATCACCGTTTATGGCGGGGACCCTGGAAGCGATCTTACTGACGATCGAACGCAATTACTGACAAAGAAGGTCGCATTGCCTAGGAATCAGGAACAAGGAAACGCTTCGCAATTCCTAGAGACAGCCAATCTCCTTGACCACATAGCGCACCGATACGTGCCTTCGTCATTCTTGTACATTCAAGACCAATGGTCGATCGTGACTGATTGATGCCCGTCTCTCACGTGAAACAGATTACGTGGAAAGCAGAAGTAAATCTTTTTTACTCCGCATTACGGATCAATTTAAAACATTTTTTATATACCACAATAGAAACGTCATCATTTGCATTGTACAAGCTACGTTCACGTATAAGGAAGAATTCTATTTCTCTGTTCTAGGAGTATGATGAACTGAAGATTTACTAAAAGCTCAGTAATATAACGTTTCTGATAGCGTCGACGTTATTGTGCTCGGTAAGCGAGTGCTACAAAAAGTGCGCGTCACCGGGTGTTACGGGAGCAAACAATTCCGCGGGCAATAATTTGACATTGTAAGGGCAACGATAATGGCAAACATTTCCATGCACCGGCATATCTAGTATTACGTAAACGTCCTCGCCGATATACTACACAACGACGACGCATCTCGTCCATCTTTTTGTATCCGTCCATCAGGCGTTGCTTGACAAATATGTACGCGCCCATTATGTACCCAACATATCAACACAGCGTAACCACGCACATTGCCTCCGGAATCATCTGATTTCATTTAGGACCATCGGGTACTAAACACGCACGTCCTATTTATAATCATTAGGCACGCGCGAAGATCATTGCCTTATGCACGATGTCTCTGCGTGGCGAACAAGAGAGCGCTCACTTCATAAGAACTACTTTTGATGCCAAAAGCATCACAAAGCACGCGCGTATTTCGGTGAGTCGAGGACGATCGTTGGCGGTGACCGATGGTTCGTGTGAGTAGGTGTGGTTCTGGAGATTACACGTAGGTAAGACCGAGCCAGATCGAGGGAGGGCATGACGAGTAGAAACTGAGAAAGATGGGACGCGACAGAGGTCATGCGAGCGACGCTGAGAAGACGGTGAACTCATAAAGCTGCTTATATACAAAGAGGCAGGGGACGAAAAAATGGCATCGCGGCCAAAGGTGAGGAATTCCGAGAGATCGAAAGACGTGCTCGCACTGCCAAAGCGCGCGCACGACAGCGAAAAAGAAGAAGAGGCGGAGGAGGCGGAGGGGGTGTACGAGAGAAGTTGCAAAATAGCCTTGAGTAAGGTCGCGACGTCTCGTCAAGGTCGAAGGTGTCAGTGAACTCAGTTTAGCGGGCTCGCCAGTAGTGGCGGCACGCTGCTCGCGCGTTACCCTCCGTGGGACCACTTTCAATTAATGACGATAAAATAAATGGTTGCATCCCTATTCGAGCAACCGGTCCTCCGACGTTGCGCGCGTCATTACTCGATCTTGCTTAATTAAATGGGTACGCGCAACGGTCGGACTGCACGGGTCGCCGCTTGTTGGGCGCAGTCATATTTAACAAACAAATGATTAGAACGGCGGGCATGTCATGCGGGAGGAATTAATTCGATCTCGCCTGGGAAACCGGTAAAGTGCGTGGGACACGATTGATTCGGATCGTTTTTATCCACCGGGTCGATTCCAGTTATGCGTTGCACGAAGGTGCGATGTTTGTTCGGAATGGAACCGCGAGGCGTCGTTGCGTAAGTGCGTTTTGTTTCCGTCAATAGCCACGTAAATCTGGAGGGAGGGGAGCAGCACATGCGGCTTCCTTCAGAAGTAAGCGCGGTCGCGATATTTGTGGTGCTATTTAATTTATATTTTTTCGCGGTCGGAGTTGATATTTCGCGGGGAAAGCCTACGAGGACGACTTTGGTGGGAGTCATAACTGCAGAGTGTCGAAGCTGTAGAGGACTTTGCGTGAAAACGAAGAGAAAAAGGTAATGACCGATGAAGAGAATTTTGGTACTTGCCAACGGTTAACATTCTATTGAAACTGCACATTTTAAAGAAAACTCATCGTCGCTAATGCAGCTTTTTTTGACATACTGAAAATTTGCGCGAACGGAATTAGGAAATGGGGTAATAGGGTTGCGAAAATATCTTCGGAATTAACTTTGTGCGGCTTCAAAGAACTAATTGTTAGGTTATTAGTAGTTCAACATAAATGGCGCTGCATGCACAGTATTTTTGAAGTGTACATGTGTGTGTAACTTTTTCGTGCAACAGAATAAAAGAGGTTACGGATGCCCCACGATATATTCTCATCTCAAGCTCTCTTACGCGCGGGATGTTATTCCGAATATATATGAATCTCCACAATTGCATAAGCCCTCACGTGCAATTCCGGCAAACGGTGCCACGTGCTTCGAAGCAACTTTATCAGGCAGTTGGTTGTTTATTTCGCGAGCTAACGTCGCCTATATAATGCGTCATCTGAGCACATGTAAAGCTGACCTTCGGAATTTCATTACACATCAACATTGGACGCATCATTTACGCTTGCGCTAATTGAATATTTCCAATAAAACATGCTTCCTTTCCCTTTGCCCTTCTGCTCAGTACACACGTAGCAAAAGTGGCGCCACTCAGCGGGCATTAAAAATCGTTCATTTGATTCACTATTAATATAATATATAATGCGTCATCTGAGCACATGTAAAGCTGACCTTCGGAATTTCATTGCACATCAACATTGGACGCATCATTTCGATTGACGCTTGCGCTAATTGGAATATTCCAATAAAACATGCTTCCTTTCCCTTTGCCCTTCTGCTCAGTACACACGTAGCAAAAGTGGCGCCACTCAGCGGGCATTAAAAATCGTTCATTTGATTCACTATTCAAATAATACTTCCGGTTCGATCGAGAAGAAATACTACGTTAGTTTTGCGAACCCCTCGCGACGCGTTGTAACGGCCATTTTTGTGCGGGACCAGTGATTCTTCTAAAAGTCCGTTTTTTCCGCGAACTGCGACATATTGCGTACGTAATTATCTTCCGTGAAACCCACCTGCCGTCCCAGCTAAGCGCATGCATGTATTAACAATGTACGATGTCACATTGCAGAGTGGAGCATCAATCTGAGCAGGGGATGCCTCGAGGAAATAGAAACACGAGAGAGGGATCGGTTGCATGCTCCGGACTCTTCGCTTCGACAGGCAGTGCGGGAATTTATACCTACTTCCTGATGCAGCGAGGTAAGCATCAAGAATTAAATATGCACGAGTTCGTTTTGCGTTTGTTCAATCTGCATGAAAGCACCGAGTCCGCGAGCGAATTTGAAAAACGACCACGGCGAGTAGTCAGGGGCGGGGGCAGGGGGAAAAAACAAAGTTAGAAGCGACAAAAGCGGAAAGTACACACGAGCGGGCAGAGAGATGTGTGTAAGCGTGTGAGGTATAGAAACACGGGTGCACACAGCCGAGTCGAGTAGAGTAAGAGAAGAGGCGGAGAAAGAGAGATATAGAAGAAGCATAGTACGCGATAGAAGTTCAACTCAGGACACGCGCTAAAAGCGTTACGTAAGCGTAGCTCGTTGCATCGTTTGCTCACGCGCATTGCTCTCACCACGTGCTTTTTAGAACGCTCCATGCCAGCGAATGTCAATCGTGCGAGTTTAGTCATAAACAAGTCGATAGGTCCGTGACGCGTAATAAGAAAAACAATTTTTTTGTTAATAATTATAAAATCACCGATAGCCCCTGCTCGTAAAGCGAAAGTTGATTCAAGGAAAACATAGTGATTATTTTCGCAAACGATTAGAAATACAGTTTAAGTGGGGTCATATCCTCTGTTTCTCGTATTCACGTGTCAGCATACGCGCATGTAATGCAGTTATGCTCACGTGCAGCATATATCTCTCTCGCAAAACGTGCTTCCACGGTTTCATCGCGATCGTATATTAGTTACTGCTTTGATAACGTGTTTTTTTCTCGCTAGCTGAACGACGTGTCTGGGAATGATTCTGCCGCGCGATGCGAATACATGCATAGGTATACTTTTGAGCGAAGTCCCAGGCGGTAAACAATGTTAATGCACCTTGGCGATTGAGACCCATTGCAAAATCACGTAGCATCTCTGTTTGTTACTCAATGTTTACGTCAGATTCCACACTCACCGCGCCAACAATATTTTATGCACGCCCGAACAGCGCAATTTCTTTAAACGTCGGCGCGAGTTTCTAACAGACCAGTTACAATATCTAGATTTATTGCGCAATTATTCCGGGCACACCGCTGACTAGAAGGATGCGCAATTACCTTTCCAGTCTTCTTTCAAGTTTTTCTGTCGTTTAATCGCGCTCGCCGGCATATCGTCGCGCGTCACGGCCACTGAATTATCGGGACATGAAACGCCGTCGAAATTGAGCAACCTCCTGGAATTCCAGCCGCGAGTTACGTGCCTCGTTCGTTCGCGTGTGAGTCATATAATCGCGCCGCGCACCGGACTGGAGGGGTCCCTGTCTATCGATCTAGCGATTTTTGTACGGACGGGCAAAAGGCTGCCCACGCGAAAATTTCTCGTGTAACGAAACTTAGCCGTGTCCGCAAGGGTCCCGCTGCACATACGAACAAGAGATTCGGTGTCTGTAATTAGGAAACACTCATTGAGCGACAACATAAATCAATGGACGAGGTCCAAAATGAAATGGCGCCTCCGTCCGCTCGCGCTTCTTCGTCTTGCGGTCGATCGCCAAGATTATTCTGCGTCTTTGAAAATAGGATAAAATACGGCACGGTCTGTTATTCGGGAGCGGTGAAATTTTATTTAGGGACATCGATCGCGGCTAGCGTCTTCGCAAGTGATCAAAAGCGGGAGCCAACGTCGTATGTTTCTACTAAGAGTACAGGACTGTTTAATCGGCGGCTTTTTTCCCCTTTCTCAGGCCGCTTCTGGAACCCTCGCACGCTCCATCTCAGTCGTTCTTGCGAGGGTGGCCGACCGTCTACCCCGTTTCAAAGAATTGAATCACCTAATGCAACTACACGTACACGAACCCGATGAGTCATATTTAGCCATTATACGTACTATGCGTGTATATTACTCGCGCGAGTGTACACACACGAGTGTGGACGTGTGTGTGTATACACGCGCGCACACGGAGCGTTTAATGTTCCTCTGACGCGGCACATAAGTGCACACATGCACGCGTGCCGCGTGTGTACCAGGAGTGTAGCAAGAGGGAAGGTTGTCGCCCCCTTCGACTTCAAAATTACAGGCTAATTAAGAGCGAGGTGCGTGCGCGTAGTTACAGAGAGGAAAGTTGCGGATTAACATTAGAGTTATACGTCTAAATGGCACAAGAGCGAACGTTTCAACGGGCAAGCGTCAGGTAGTCGATTGTTTTCGCGAAGCCGCGTAACGTACTAGGAAATTGTGTTTACCGCGGGCCGATGTGTTCGCCGTATTGACGCCACGCAACGTGTCGGAGTAATTCGGTTTTCCTGGCTGTACGCGTTAACTTGGGTCAACGTGAAGTGTTATTCAGTTTCGCGGAAACAATGCAATCGCCGTCGCTCGACTCGCATCATGTACCAAATAATCAGGTGCCGGAGGCAATCGGCGTAAATTGATTAGTTCAACGCTTTCCTCACGCCTCTTTTGTTCGGCGTACGGCTGAGTTTCGCGGAATGCGAAACGGTATCGTAACTATTCTCGACGTCAGAGTGACGCAACGCCCATAGCACAAGCGTGGTCGTGTTAAAAAACCTGTTACCGGGACACTCGTTCACGTTGTGCTCATCGTACTAGGTGGGCGGGCAAGAAACGCGTAATTAGGGGGAGCGTGAATAACGAGAAAATGAACGTCTAATTGTTCCAGTTCCCACTTTTTATTCATTCGATTCCGAACTGGAGGAAAAGTGTTTTCCCGCGAATTTGTCGATCGATCGTTTCCACCGTCGGGATTGTCGTGTCCCTAGGCGGCAGATTTTACATAGTACGTGACGCATGCGGAAACTCATTCGCACCAGTCAGCAGGCCACGCGGCCTGTGACGTGTACAGAACGCGCGCTACGAGCGGGGAATCACGTTTCACCTTCCTTCCGCGACTTATCGCGATGTATTTTCTGCGCTCGGTGTCATCATTGAGATGAACTTTTCCTTTCCCTCGCTGTCTCCTTATTAACGTGCATACGCCCGCCCGGCGCAATTCCGACGAATGCCATAGCCGACCGTGTACGTCGCGACAATTCCACACGCGGAAGCTATTGTCGTGACATATAAAAGAGTTTAGTTTGACGTTTACGCTCGTTAGTACACGAGGAAGTTATGACATTATAGAATCCGTCCCATTACATTATTTATCAGCGCGCTATTTCAGTTCCATAATGCGTAGAACGCGCGCGATGGAAATAGATATTCAAGATAGACATCGTACAATAGAAGCGAACGCTTATAACACGCCGCGTATTGTGCAGCTTTCTTTGTCTGCGGGTGTGACACGGGTATGAGTGTCGGCGGTGCGAGTTTGGAAGTTTCGTTCTCGAAATCAATTAGTCTCTCGCATAATAAGAACACCGTCGGTGGCCGATCGTATGTATTCGCGGCCGTAAACTTTAGACTCGGGCGAAGGAAGGCACGGCGACGATCGACGCACGGCACGAGCGTGAAATTCCCCGTCTTTCCGTTCGTCGTTACGTAACCATGCGCTAACGTCGTTTCTTATCGTCGGCAGAAGTAACGTGTGTATCCGTTAGAGGATCGAGTTACGTCCCGACCTCTGGGACGATCGATGTGCTTAGAGCAAGATCGAACGCCCGCCCCGACGAACGTTCTAGACTTAATTAGGAGAGCGGACGATCGGAAAAGCCGTGGACAGGTGTTGACACGCGGGGACGTGGCGGTCGTCTACGCAACAATGACTTGTCAAAAGAGATTGCGAAAAAAGCTGACCCTGTTACGCGCTCGCCTGTGATTCATTTGCGCTGTCCGCACGCGTGCTTTTGTTTTTCCCCATCCTCTCCGGCGTGCACTCTCTCGTTGTCCGGCTGGGACTTTCAAGAGGCGTAATCTGGAAGCGCGCAACTGCGCACGAGACTTTTGTATCGCCGGGTTGCGCAATCCGCGATCGGTGGCGTAAGTTTTCGCCCGAGTGTGGTCCGGAGAGCGGGTTACGTTATTATACGAGCGACAAAGGAGGGCAGACGAGCCGGTGTTGCGATGAGATAAGAGCGATGCCCGTTGTTATTTACGGACCGCGAGGTAAACGGGTGGGATCGGCGTTCAGAAATTTTGAAAGTCTTCCAGCGGTGATATAGCAACGCTGGCAACTATGTGACAATTGTTTATCTACTAATAGCTCGCTGCGTGATAACGGTGTTTCTACAAACAGAGATATGTAATATACGCGGAGAAAGAAAAATAATCTCTGTACTTGAGCGGTCGTAGTTTGACAAAGGAAACGTCGAACGCTGTTAGCTTAACTGGTAATCGGTGATCGGCGGGTATTTGCATAATATTAAGAAGAAACGATATTGTGCTGAGCGGACCCCTGTAATGGGAGAACGCGCGCGTAAAAGAACGGTCACGGTGCAGGAACCCGCGGAAGATAAAACGAGCAGAAAAACGCGCGCGCGGTCGTGCTAATTAATAAGCCATACAATGTGGAAAAGATCGTGGACTCGTGCGTAGTACGATAAAAGCGGCGATGACAGTGGCGCTCTAAATATTTACACAGATAGGGTTTGTACGTGATATGTAAAAACTACGTTGCGAAAACGAAATAAAAATACGCGATAAAACGTGACGATATACGCGTTTGCGTAGGGTGGGATTACGTTCGATTTGCAAAAGTCGGCGCTGCGAGTCAGTATTGTTTATGAGCGAAAAAAAGTTTGGACAGATAACACACACTGTTCACCGGTAAATGAATTTATTCGATAGTGGATTAGTATATGGCTCGAAATATACGGCGCTCGAAGTTGCAGCGGACGGCGAATAAATCATTCATCGGGTTTTGCGTTAGTAGGATGGCGAATGTCCAATTTCAAAAAAATCAAACGTCGAAGAACGTGTGGAGAGACACAAACATCATTGTCATGCGCACGTGTATTGTCATACGATTGCGCAATCTTACCGCTCTGTAATACATGGTCGTGCGGTCGGTCTCATTTTGCGTTGATATGTCCAGTATTTTTTTCCCGGAATATCACGCGCACACGCGGGAAATTCTCACTGGTTAAATAGTCTCTGCCCACACGCGGGATGATTCTATTACGTCTTCTCACAAAATTGTTCTTACCCCTATAACTACATAAGTCGTCTTTACGTATTTAAATCACAAGTTAAACGGTACTATTTTGAGTTCATTAGGTATATGTAACTTATCTCGAATTGTACACTGGGGCGGTTATAGTCTTTTATTCATTATTTCACTATCCAAATTCAAAATACGAAGGTATTATATTTCGCAACGAAGACATTTCTCATTAAGTTCGAAGGGCTAATGCATACATCTGATTGCACAGTTATACCAGTCACTTTTTTTGCCAGATTACTCCTGCAGTTACCGCTAACCGTTTGCGGATGATAAGCTACACTTGTCTCGTTTCAACGCGAGAAGCTCTTCGAGGAAAAAGCTTCCGCTGAGAGCACGTAATGAGCGCGCTAGCTTCTTGTTTTCTTGGAAGCTTATTTGCACGACATTCCGCGTAGCTGCACTCCGACGTGCACATTCAGTCGGCCGCCAAAAAACAGCGTCACAATACAGGAAAGAGGAACCACGAATTTTTTCTCTTACGTCGAAAATTAGTCACTACTGATTAGGATTATCTCGCCCACTCGACAACGCAATCGGGGCTCGACTTTGTCGTTCCGAAAATGAACCGATAACCCTCTCGCATTAATCTACCGATGTCCAGTCACGCGCCCATTAGTCCAGAGCCGCACGAAACAAACGTTTGAGCGTTTCGAGACCCGCGTCTGTTATTTCGCCGTGAAAAATTCGGCGACGGGACCGTAACGGCTTGCTTCTTCAAATCCGACACCTCCGCACTCATAAAGCGACCCCCGTAATTGGATCGCACGCGCATAGCTCGTAGACGGATTCTACAACTGGCGTGGCTCGATTTTTTTTACAGTTGGCGGTCGTGTTATCGCGGACCAATTGCATAATGAGCGGGAAACGAAATCCGAGACCGGTTCGAAATGCCTCTGTCGGGCCGATAACGGTATCAGTGCTTGCTGTTACGTGAGCGCTGACCGCAATCGTAACACGCACGGCCAGTAGCAAACAGCAGCAACAGCGTCGGGCAGCGGTATCGAGTGGCATGGCATTGTGCACGTGCCTTTATACACTCGTACTTAGGTTCGACGTACTGCGACCTTTTTCGACCCGAGCCCTCGTACGTCGCAACCTGTTTTTTCAAATCGCTGCGATAGAGGTGCGCGGAGCCGAGTCCTGTTAACAGCGTCGTACGCGGGAAACAGAATTATCGTTTACACCAGACCGCTCATTGTACGTGACAGGCAATAACTGTTTGTCATTCTACCACAGTCCAATTTTCTGATGACGCGGACGCGGCCGATTCCTTTAATGGACTAATGATGATTTTCTACGTAAGAGACGCGGCTGCCGAAGCGCGCGTACAATGTGTTATGTCTGTTAGTAAGTCACGCGTACTCAACTTGTTTTTCTCGAGAAACAACTTTGAACGATAAGTGAACCACGGACCTTGGATAGCAAATTTTTGCATATGTATGCAGTAAGCGCACATCATGATTCGGGTCTAAACTTTTGAATGCCTTCGAGAAATGGCTCGTGGGATTTCTTAGGAATTATATCGAGTTCTCCGGTTTTGACTTAATTCTAAAATCGTTCGTCGTAAGTTATCGTTCGTTTTTCTTGCTTTACGTGAGAATTGGATTATCAGAGTGTCTCGACGAACTGTGCGCGCGAATTCTCGACAAGTGGCTCCACACCTTGAATCAGCATCGCGCGCGCACCGCGGGAGATCCACATTCAGACCCGGACGTTGGGTGGTGATGTCCAGAGGCAATCGACACGACGGTGAGCACGAGGAATTCGGTGACTCGCGTGTCCATTTCCAGGGTAATGGGACGGATAACGGTCATGTCTGTAAGATGTTGATAAGGGAGGGAGAGAGGAAGAGAGACAGCGAGAGGACGGAGATAGCATGGGCGCGAGCGAGAAAACGGAAGATATGACAAAGAGATTCGAAAGCAAAGAGAGGGGCGAGGCGGAGAGAAAGAAAAGGAGAATTAGGGTGGGAGGGACAAAGTAAGGCGTCAAAGGAAAGGTGGGGTGCCTCGGTTGTACAATATAATACGTGCCGTTACACACACGCTCTTGACGTTGCATAACCATGCGTCACGCGGCGAAGTTGATATAATTTGGAACAATGACGAGGAGGACGAGGAGGACAGAAAGAGAGAGAAAGAGAGAGGGAAAGGAAAGGAAGCATCGGAGGCAGGTGATTCATCCGGGAGCCTAGGACTCCTCGCGTGTAAACCGGAGCAAAGGTACAAATGTCGCTCGGTCATTGCTGTTTATCCGAAAGCTCGATTCGTAACGGTCTCGTGTCTGCGGCGCATCCCGTGAAGGTTTCGCACGCCTAGAACTCGACGTTCGGTGCCCACGTGAGATTTACGTACGTAACCGTCGTAATGTCCCTGCAGCACGTGACCTCGGATAACGTGGAAGGCGATTCCGCGAAAGCGTTTATCCCCTGTTACATAATGCACACGTGAGAAGATAGCGCGGATTATAGACAGGGTTGCTGACGGACAAAAGGAGCGAAGCTGGCCTTTTCTCGCGTCAGGGTTACGCGGATTCTTAACGAGGCTCCAGTGGGCGCATGGAATAGAATCAAAACTATCGAGCTTCATTTCGCGCTGGCAAACTGTGTGAGGGCAGCTTAACAAATAATGCGACGGGTGATGCAACCGCAAGTGCACGGCATACGAATGCTCGCGCAATTCGCGCATAGAGGCTGTTTGACGTGTGTTGTGTGTGCCGTGTGTTGTGCTCCGCTCTCGCCACGTGACTCCAACACGTGCAACGCGCAGCGCGTTGTATTAGACCATTCACCTTCGTTGCATAACAGAAACGTGCAAAAGGTCATCGGGAATAACAGAGAGTGATATTTGCTAATATGATTGATAAAGTACGAGAGGCCCGATTGTAACGATTGCACCGACACCGAACGGGAAGAATGTGGACGAATCGTCCCACTCCCGGTGGACGGACGGTGCAGAAATGCAGTCGTCCGTCTATATTTAATTCGAATGACCGAAAGCGCGACACTCCGGTGGCAGGGAGAATGATAGATATAAAGCGATTTAAATTAAACAGATGCCTATCGAGCCGTTCGAAATGCCGCTGACGCGTGCCGATCGAGTACCTCACAGTCGATTGCAATATCGTTGATTCGTGAAAGTGAGTCAATAGATTTTCGTGAGATTGCCCGGTGTTTCCCTGAAGCTTTTTGATTCGCTGTCGTAATATGTATGTTAATCCGTAGAGTCGTCGAAGGTAGAACGTGAATCATAGAATATGTAACAAAAGATGAAGTAAGCAAGAGGGTAGATATCGTTTTATCCGTTCACCCATACGAGTTCACGCGAATATACGTCCCTGTTACTGAAAAGCGCACTTGTAATTCACCTCGAATACATAGGTATGCACGCTCATGCGTACATAATACCCGCGTCATGCATTTCTCCAGGCTGTAGATACCGTTAATCCGGATTTATATGACATCAAACAATCTAGACCAGGTATGATCGCGATAATAAACACAATTCCTAGTACGAGCGCGTGCGTCATAAAAGCATCGATGACGATTCGTCTTCCATTGACTATTCTGTGATCTATTAGCTCAGCTTGTCTATGTATCTCCACGTGTAACAGGCCGCTTACAAGCGGTACCGGTCTGAAATAGATAATTTCATCTTGACCATGCCGTATCCTGGCCACTCACTAAATTCCTGCTCCTCGCCGTTTCATTCACACCTGGTATCTCCTTTTTTGCAAGGACGATCCAGCCGAGCGCGACCCTTTGTGTCTGGTCAGTTATCTTTTTTTCAACAATGTTGTCAATGAGCAGCACGGCAAGCGAGAGAGAGACGGCGAGATGCTTCATTCTCTCGATTCTTTTTCGCCTTCTCGCTCTTCCGTTTCGCTCGGTGCACGTGCGTGCCCTTCGTTCTTGAGTCCGTGAGGTTTATTGCACACACGGTTTATACTTCGACGAGGCTAAGAGAGTTCTGCAAATTAGGCCGTGGCCCACTTTTGAGCATGTGCGCGATAGAGACGTAGTGGTAGACGCTGGGAGGAGAGAGGGATCGATGGAGAGAACAGGGGAGGGTGGAGGCGGTGAAACGGAGAAGGAGTAAGGGTTAGCCGAAGAGGGGGAAAGGCGACAGAGTTCCCGTTTCAACAGTGAGGATCACGATCGATCGCTCTTGTTCGCTCGCCGCTCAGGCCACGTGGAGAGTCGCCGCCAAGCTGATTGACCAATAGCGACTTTTGCACCACTATCAAACATTTGATCTGCGCCTGTCGTTCCTCTCTTCCCTCGGCATGTTTCTACGCGACTGACTTCACACATACTCCCTCGCACCCCCCTTCAACGTAATAACGCGCGGGGCCGATCTAAAGTCAAAGCGCGACGACGGGAAATTACGCAAAATGTATTTCGTCGCGGCTAGCGTGGGAGATTGTAGACCGATCTAGATTACGGTCCACAAGATCGCCGCGAACGATTGGAAGGGGTTTGATTTTGAAATAGGGTCGAGTAGCTGGCGACGGCGTAATTGTAAACGTCGCGTGGAACGGCGTGCATAATCGATAAGAAACAAACCGAACGAGGCATGAGGATGTTTGATAACTCTATCGCCGAATCGTCCGAAATGACGCAATCGTCGCGCCGGTGTCGCGGTTACTCGACGCTGAGATTTTCTTAGATGTCCCCACACTATTCGTCGCGTCTAACTTCGTCTACGCTCATTGATCAAGCCAACCGCGCTCGTGGATCGGAAGCTGAAAATTAATCGTCCTCTCTTCGCCGAAGTCACACGACACTCCGAAGCACATACATAGAACGGTTGATTTAGTCGCGGTTCCGAGAATAAATTATCCCTCTGACAGTTGGCTCATGATTCAGACATTGTTCGAAAGCGGAGGGTGGAGATAAGATATGCACCGAGATCGATGAGCAGCACGAAACAATGGATGCACGAGTTTATTGTGCCTGCGAATCGAAACAAGCGCGCGTTGCGTCACTCAAATGTTTCGAAGGTCGAAGGCTTCGAGACTTTCAGGGTCGTGCCCCTCGGTACGTATATGCCGCCTGCGGCGAAACAGTCTAGTGAAGCATCGATATGTATGCACGAAATGAAACGTTACAGTGTCTTTACTGGGTATTACATTCAGTTCCGATTGTCATTATTCCCATTCGTGCCCAACGAGCGGGAATGTGTGTTTGGCAGGTAATTCGTAATCCCCGGGTCACTATTCTCAAACACCGAACCTCAACGCGCGAGATTTCATTCTTAGTCAGCACGAGTAGTCGCCTCGTCCGTTAGGTAGAACCTGTTTCGTCCGCATAATATTTGGGAAAATGTTCCCTCGGGACGTCGGATCGTATCTCGAAGGGACGAAGATCGAGACAGTGAAAAATCGACGGTCGGAAGAAGCCTCTCCCACGACAGATCAGTCAAGGAGGAAATATTTCGACCCCTGACTCGGATTAGTACGCGTGCTTTTACCTAACAGATTTTTTCCTACCGATACTACCGATGCTTTCAGAGAATAATATTCGAGTCAAGTACTCTCAAGGAAAAAAATCGACATGAGACATCGTGCGTGACATGGATCGGTTCCATTGATGATCTTTTGATCGTAACGATGCGGTCTACTCTTGGTCTTGGCCTAGCACGTGAATAATTCCGCGTTACCGCGTTATCGTCGCGCATCTCGGGTATGCGTAAGAATTACGTTCGCACATCGCATAAAGTACTCACCAATTTTGAAAGATTCTCTTGAGCACGATCGTACGACGGAACTACGATCCACTTTGCCGTCTGAGATATACTCTGAGAAGTCCCCGTGAGCGAGACGCACTCGTCGATCGTGAAACAGTCAAATATAGTTTTCCGCGAGCACCGGAGTCACTACTCGGTGAGACTGCAGTATTCCGTTCGTCGAACCGTCGTAACGAGAGTCACCGACATAACGTCGATCCCTCCCGTATGAAGAAGGCGACACGAGTGGCGCGATATCACGATCTCTTCTCAAATGTTTCTCCTCAATCTTCTCTCGCGGTCGAGAGGCCGCGAACAAGAATCACACAGAAAGTACCGAAAGCGAGAAAAACGAAGTGTTATTCCACCCGGCGGGACTGCACTCTCGGGTTGTCCGTCGCCGTAGACACGAGACCGCCGAAGATAGACACTCGCTGATTTCGACCCTCTCCTTCTCTAGTCGGAAAGCGCTGGCTGGAGCACGTTCGTCGCCGTGAAACTTCTCTCGCTGAACTTGAACTTAGTCTCGGGATGGGTGACGTTTGACCCGTGTCAGTCACACCGTCGTCCTCGTATGTACGAGATACAATATTATAGCCGCAAGGAGTGCGTGGACGAATTACGAAGCAACAGTAGACGTACACGTCTGCTCTCCGCGATGCCGGGCTGCAAACTGACTGCGTGCTGCGTGAGACTCGCGACTGCTGTCTTGGCCCCAATGTCGTCTGGCTTCGAGTTTGATGCGAGAAGGCTGACGCGGTTACGTGTGTCCGTGCGTACATGATCGTGTCTCTCGCGTAAGCGAACGTTCATGCCTCCTGCCGATTGCGGTGTTGGTGCGTGGGTGAGTGGAGAACGAGAGTGTGTTTGTGAGAACGCCGTCCCGCTGGTGGGGAGAATAGGTCCACCCGCTGGGGGAAGTTTATGCCTGGTTTATACTCGGTTTATGTGTACTCCCCACCAGGGATAGTGCCGGGGCGCTTCTGCGTCAGCGTTCCCTCTCCAACCTGGCAGTTCCCCTGCTTCCCTTCCACGCTCGTGAAAACCTCCCACCAGGAATGGCCCCACCACGAGGTGCAGCGCCGCGCGTCAGATCTTTCACGCCGGGGTAAACGACGCAGCGCGTCGCGCGTACCATTAGATTGCGTCGCGCAGCGGCGTCGAACACTTCGTGTTCTCGTTGTTGCATCGAGATACGTGCAACGACTATCGATCCCCGTTTCCGTCACGTTCGGTTACTGCGATGCACGTATTACGCCCTGTTATCACTGTTTGTTGCGTCAAGTAACGTCAGGCTGCCAGCACACATTCTGTCCGACGTAGTTTGTTGCGAATCCAATTTCAGCATTGACTCCTGCTGAAGGAACGTCGACATAATCTGGCGCGGAATGTAGGCATGTGCATGAAATCGGTGTTGCATATAAGTAGCAATCGTTTATCTTGGGTCCGCAAGATTTGCCGCTCAGACTACGGTTACGTGTTGAGGTCGGTTAATCAAATCGTTTTTTCAATGTCAATAACAGCCACACCGTGCTCGGTTATTTGCGATGAGGAACGAAAATGCATAACAAGTATAGTTTCTGTTCTGTTTTCTTCGGAAAAACGCTGGAACGGATGATCGTCATGAGCGGCGCCGCATCGATGAGTCATTATCGTCTAATACGAATGGCTTCTTGTGTCCCGCGCACTGACATAACGATCCGCTTCTCGGTATTCGGCAAAAAAAGTCGAAATGATTTACGCTGATTGGATTTCGAAACGACTCGCTGGCAGTCTCCCGGCGGTCGACTTGTAACAAGATGTCCGAGGATATTCAGAATCGCGACCGATTGGCGGACACACGTCCAAAACAAAGCCCAAAGCAAGTTCTGGCAGACGGGCCTGGCTGACAAGGACCCTCCGCCTCCTGCTCCACCTCCGCCCGCTCCTTCATAAACCGAATGCCAGACAACGAGGGCATCAGCCCCCATGAATCACCGCCGGTCACCTTCACTTTTTATGCAACTTTGTTAACCCAGCCCCGTCGGATGCCTCGCACTGCTCCTCCTCGAATTATTACGAGACAAGGGCCATTCACGCCTGGATCGACGTGGAACGCGGTTTTTCGTTTTTCTCCGTCAATGAAATTAATCGCAGGGTGTGAAGGATAAAGGGGGGAATTAATGCTCATGGACGGTTCTTCATGACAGGCATTAGGTAACGAGGAACTTGTTATACGTACCTCTTATCGTTTTGTTCGTGTAACTCGACGTCGATTATATGCCCTGGTAGTCTTTCGAAATAATTCTTTTCGGAGGGATCATGGCCGGTGGTTTTGAGTAGAAGCCGATAATGTTCGCCCGATTAAACAAGCGTGCCCGCGCAAAAATATGCCCCTTGTTCGGAAAGCTGCCGAATGGGTTGCAAATTTGCACTGACGCGAGGGTCCCCAATTAGAATTGATACCTCTGGGCTATGGGGATGTCTGTTTACGTACTGTTGCCTCTGTCGTTCTAGCACCATGGGTTCGCATGAGTCTATAGATAGGTCGTTCGGAACATTTACGCGTTTCCATGGTTTATGTGTCTACAAATTTATATACCACTACCTGAAACATTGCACAGTACGAAATGTATACGTATATCTACTTGTCAAAACACAACGTATCCGAATCATTGACATGCTTTATTTGTATGTTAACGTAACCTCTTTATTACCCATTCCCAATAAAATAAAACAACTCATCCATTTCGGATCGTCCGCTGTCAAAAGTGATAAACTTGCAATAAAAATGAAAACAGCCGCGACGCACGTTACGAACAAACATGACGGTGCATTAAATGCGACGAGGATTTTCGAGCCTCGATCCTCGTTTGAAAGCAAGCGCACACCGTTGTTTCGGCGATTCGATTTACATAGATCGTATGCATAATGACGGTTCCCCGCACGGTGGGTCGATTTGGAATTTCAAGGACGCGACGGGACGTGCGTTGCGTGCGTTGCGATCTGCATTCGGTGCAACAGTCTCTTCTTAATAGCAACTGGTACCTTGTAGTAACGTCCACTCTGCTCGCCACAAGTCAGTCCGATCATTGTTTATGTAAACACGTACCGATGGAAGGTGAACACGTGTAAATCACACTGTTCCGTCGGCCAAGGGGTCCTCACCGGTGCGAGAGTCTAGCGCAATCGGGGTGCGCAATAACTATTTCTAAACATCGGCGTAGAATCGTCATCTAGCGATGATGGAGTAGGAGAGAAAGAGGGAGAAAGAGACAGGACTCGCTTAAGGTTATTGCGATTCGGTCGCATTCGCCAGCTATGCACGCGGACACGTGTACCCGAGGTACGCGTCATTGAAAGTGCAGAAAGCATGCCAGCGCGGGCACACTCGCTTTCGTTAAACGTACGACGAACGCCGTCACGTTTTTCCTAGTTAACGGAACGGACGCGTATTGCTGGGTGTGAAACGGTATGCCAGCGAACGAGCGAACTTGAAGGAAGAGATCTAACGGAAAGACACACATGCTCGGAAATCTAAGCATTCGGTTACATCGATGTTCAATTAAATGATTTTCGTGTTAGATGCTTCGATGAGTTTAACACTTTGGCTGCCATGGTGGTCACAGGTGACCGGCGCAAAAGAGTTTACTAAAAATGCAAAAAATTCGCCACGAAGCCTATTTGCAATCTTGAAAAGCAATTGATATTGGAACGGCGTTTCAATACTTTTGCTTCTAACAACTCTGTGTTACCTTCATTTTACATGATTTAATCATACTCTGTAGTATCTCATTGCATCGCGGTTCTAACATAGCAAAATACGCTTGGCAGTCAACGTGTTAACCACTGGCGCTGGAAAGACGTACCATGCACGTCGTAATGCTTTTGTCAAAGAATTGCCAACGACGTGGTATATACGTCGTCAAGCGTTTGTCACAGAAACAAAAACGACGTGCATGTATTTCATAATCCATCGATGCTCTATATTCCCTTGAAAAAAATATAAAAAGTTCTAGGTCGAAAACAAATTTGTTTAGAAAATATAAGTCTTTTTCCGATTTCTCTAAGGCATCGAACACTGTGTTCTGGTACACGCGTTGGTGAATTTTTTGCCAGCGCAAGTGGTTAATATTGCGTCTTTAGCCATGAATTTAATTCCTGGTCAAGACGGGCAGGTATGCACCCGATGTTAATCCGGAGAAGCATTAACTGAACCCGCGACTAAGAGCTTTACTCGAAATTCCCAATCGCTTCGCGGTAGGAAAATTATTAGCTCGAATCAATTTTGCAAGGAAATCGCGCTGGCGCTGCAACATCAATGCTTTCACAGTATTCAACTTGCTAAAGCAGTTCGATAAGCTTATTCGCCGAAGCTTTCTCTAAAACTTCCTCGCCTCCGAGCCGAGGTAAAAAGCCGCTTCTTTCCAGAGGTCGTTCACTTTCGCTCAGTTCCTCGCAAATCGATTCCTCGCCGTGGGTTGCTTCAAATATTTGGAATAAATCCTTCCGTATAAAGCGGCGTTGCGATTTCAAGAATTTCCGACGCTGGAAAAATCGTTTTAGCGCCGCCGAGAGGAACAAAGTGCACGCGGACTTGTTACAACTTGATGATAATTTCGATTGGGCGCGTACGTTCCCACCATTTCGATCGGAACGCGTACGTTCCCACCGGAACGATTATGATTGTTCGCAGAGCTAAGAAATGTTGCCACGCTTTCGAATAATACCGGTATCGCGATAATTATTGACCCTTCATTCATGCATCAGGCGCAAATGAACCGTCGCACAATGAGACCTCCGCAAGGTTGGGAGAAAACGTCCGCATTGTCCCACCTACTGTTTTTCCGTGCTAATGACATTCGCCCGGATTATCGCAGGAAAGTGGCCGTGCTCGTGTGTAAGTGCACGGCGGCTGTTCTCTTATTGTCAGGAAAGTCGCTCGTGACAGCTCGGCCACTCACCCTTGTCTTTATCGACGACAAACTAACGCGCAAGCAAGGCCGTCATGCCGAGACCTCGGTATCCTCATTGAAACGGGCTTTCTTCGAGGTTTCGAAATCCTTATAACCCGACCGGTTTGTCATCTTTTATTTATTCGCTGCCGAGTCAACCGCGGAACAGAAGGGGACCGTCCTCGAGCGGGTGTAGAGATCCCAATTAGCGGCGAGGGTGATTGAAAAACGATTTGCAATGAATCTCGCATAATTGCATAAGGCCAGACGGGCTGCTTTGATACCGGATTCCACGGCAAAGATCGCCGGTTCTTTCAATGTTCGGAAAGCACCATTGGCGGGATATTCGTGCGCGGGCTGTAATTTGCGCTTTGCTATAGATTAATCAAGGGAACAGGTGTTTTCCTTCGTGGGGGTGGATCAATGTGGCGACTACATGCGCGTCGCGTTCAGACTGATAAAGTTACTAGAACATTTGTGACAGATAAAGAGCGTATGGACGTGGAAATGAAGAATGATAAAGTCGTTGGAACGGATGTTCGGATTTGGCCGTAATTTCGAGTGACGATCAGTGTATTAAATTCGATGATCAGCCGATATCCGCAAATTACGCGAAATTAGTATTATCTAAGTCGATCTTACTTTTTCTTACACGACTATTAGGTCGGTTAACATAACGCGCGGATGCGTGTGCTTATTACAGGCAGAGAGGATGTGCGTTTTAAATAATCCAACTCGTTTAACAATAATTTTCTCCGGTGCTCTGATGCTAGGCATTCTGCTCTCTCCATAAGTACGGGGAGACGGTGAGGAGAAAGTGTAACTGTTAAAGTAATAGTGACGATGCAGGTGTAATCGGGATTGCGCATGCGAGCGTCTGAGATGGCGTGCTTGCAGTGCAGCTCAGCACGCACGCACCGTACGTGCTTCACGGTTAACGTGCGTTAATGCAATTTGGAGGATAACGGATTCCGTCTGGTACGATTATGCGTACCGCAATAATATAACAGCGAGCAAAAATCCACTTCCAAATTAAGGATTTACGCGATTTCATCAGTTGCGCTGCGAAGTTGCCACTTGTTGAATGCATTTTTGGCTTGTGAAACTGAATTTACGTCGAAAAACAGGGATTTAACACGTTAAGCGCCACGCCGGGCCGTAGGGACTTATATTAGGGATTTATACTTGTTCCTCCTTCTGCAGAAGTGAATCTATCAATTTTTGACGGTACATTGTGATAGACATCTTCTGACCCTTTGTTTCTTAGTGTATGAAAAAGGAATTTACAACAGCGGTGTTCAATAATAATTCAAAAGCCAATCTTCGATACCATTTCATACCATTTCACATTAATGTTTTTATGTTTTATATTGTTTTCCTTAAACCATTGACCAAACAGAAACGATGCCGCCTAAATCAAACGTTCAATCTCACAAGTACGAAAGGACAGACATATGCGCGATGATAATACGAACGAAAAGTCCGCCACCGATCCGTGCAGACCGACGAGGCCCGAACGAAAAGTCTAGCGCCGGTCCCTAAGACCCGGCGTGGTGCTTAACGTGTTAATGTCATCACGATAAATCCTATGCGTTACAGTTGTCGACGTTCGTTGACGTGGTCGTTTTTATTCACTCTAATTGCTACGTTCAAAAATGCGTACAACGAATATTGCTCTCTATTCGTGGTTCGACAATACAATTCGTTATTTGTGGCTCATCTTCTCAAGCGACGGTGTCCTCTGTATTTTGGTACAATACACGACCGCGAGTTAGATTGCGATCTGGCTATCGTGATAATACGAACGAAAAGTCCGCCACCCGTCCGTGCAGACCGACGAGGCCCGAACGAAAAGTCTAGCGCCGGTCCCTAGGGCCCGGCGTGGCGCTTAACGTGTTAATGTCATCACGATAAATCCTATGCGTTACAGTTATCGACGTTCGTTGACGTGGTCATTTTTATTCACCCTAATTGCTACGTTCAAAAACGCATACAACGAATATTGCTCTCTATTCGTGGTTCGACAATACAATCCGTTATTGGTGGCTCATCTTCTGAAGCGACGGTGTCCTCTGCATTTCGGTACAATACACGACCGCGAGTTAGATTGCGATCTGCCTATCGTGATAATACGAACGAAAAGTCCGCCACCCGTCCGTGCAGACCGACGAGGCCCGAACGAAAAGTCTAGCGCCGGTCCCTAGGGCCCGGCGTGGCGCTTAACGTGTTAATGTCATCACGATAAATCCTATGCGTTACAGTTGTCGACGTTCGTTGACGTGGTCATTTTTATTCACCCTAATTGCTACGTTCAAAAACGCATACAACGAATATTGCTCTCTATTCGCGGTTCGACAATACAATCCGTTATTGGTGGCTCATCTTCTCAAGCGACGGTGTCCTCTGCATTTCGGTACAATACACGACCGCGAGTTAGATTGCGATCTGGCTATCGTGACGCAAGGTGCGTAACCGTCGTGCATAAAACGTAATAGTCGAGAGATAGCGCAATGCGACGTCGAATCGCGATCGCATAAAGGCAACAGAAGGTCTTCGGCCAGATCCGGTCGGGTTCAGTGGCCCCCCGGATTCCAAATCTCAAAGACGAAAACGAGCACTGACGTTCGTGTATGTATGTTCTCGCTCGTTCCGCGCACGTCGGTATTACGTTTCTACACCGGGTGCTCCGAAAATAACGATTCCGCATAATAGCTCCCCGGGGTGCAACACGACTTAATTAGATCGACCGACTAGAGGCGATGCACTTTCTCCGGAGGTTGGCAGCTCCTATCGACCGGCTTCATACTGCGGACTTTCATGTTTAGTACCGAAAAATTGCAGCAATGTAGCGATACTTTCGCGTCGCACTCGATCCCTGCCGTCCGTCGCTTCTCACGCGCAAAAGATACGCTGACATCACCTACACACGCTCCAGCGGGCTTTAATGGATGTCTGGACCGTTCCAGCGCGTAATTGACTAGAAGTCATTAGTTAACGTTAAATACTGTTCGCGGGCGCATTACGGATTTTTTTCCGTTCACCCTGTATAAAAGACGGGAGCCTACTTGGCTTGCGGACGGTACTTTCATCGGCCAAGTGAAAGCAATATGAAAGTGCTTGATTGCAAAGTAGAAAGGTGAAATGTACGATAAAAAGACGAAGCAGTTACGTGCGTGTATACCGGTCGACCCATTTGAGAGTGTTCGGGGAGAGAGAGAGAGAGACGGAGAGAGAATGGGAGAGGAGGCGATGGAGTGGGAGGAGGAGACAGTCGGAAGGATGGGGTCTGATTATACGAGGAGAACGTTCACGACAAGCACCGGTACCGAGCCCTTGATTTTAGTGACTAAGGTCAATGGTGGTCATTCATTCTTTCGTAGTACAAGCAATTCCTTCCTTTGCATAACCCTCGCTACCAGTTGCTTATGCAAATCTTCGAGCTACTTGAAGCCTACGTACCTTATGCCGTGATTGCTTTATTATCGTTGCCCCGTACGTGCGTCTAGATTTACGCTGACACGCATTGGCTGTTTTTAACCTCCAACTTACCGACATGCGAGTAGACGCGCGAGCCCTAGGGGAGAAATCAAATTCCTCCCGTCTGAGATACGGTTCGAAAGGACCTTGGTCATGAGCCAGGTTTGACAAGGCGCGGGAATTTCAATAGACTTACGCCACGAGAAGGCAAAGACAGGGTGAGACAAGGCAGTAGTGAATGACATCTTCGAATTAAACCGATGCCAATACCGCGCGATACACTCGCGGCAGATGTTTTGCATGTGAGTGCAGAGGGATTACACGAGGCAGAGAGTTGCAGTCGGCGCAACTATAAATATTTTGTCCCGACCGGGAGATTATTCGCTTGCCACTGCACTCTCACGGTATCGCTCGCGGTGTAATTGCTAAATTGTTGTAATACTGGCGAACGCCGATAAGGAGTTATCGGTCGGTTTGGATATGGAATTATCGTGACGAGGAGGGTTATTTCATTTGGCACGGGTCAGTACGGCGATAACTCTTTGCAGCTTTGTTCGGTGATAACGGAAGGGTGGAGGGGAGCAATTGTACGTGCAAAAGACGCGCAGAAGGACGATCGGCGGAAAGAAGAATAACACGAAAGCATACATGCACTTCGTGATGCAGAAACGACCTAGCCTGTACCACGTTTTTATACGCCGGATGCGTCCGTTTGTTATGCGAAATCGTCACGTTCCATTTGACCGTATCTCAACAGCCGACTCCTACGAGCGCGTGATTCTCTAATGCAGCACGCGACGAAAGTCACTATATGCGTGATCAGCGATTTCTTGAATGAACATCGATTTTACGAACAAATCCTTATATGTTTCAATGCCACGCAGTATGGATGTTTCGTGTATCTTTGGAGAGTTTCTTACGCGGCATTGCAGGGGAAACTCGGCTAACGCTGTCATACGTTCAATTTTACGATACACTCCAATTTTAACCCTTTTCGGACGTATTAAAGTTGGTCATGGGTGTTGCACTGGTCGGAATTAATTTCCGTTGAAAAAGCAGTGATACATTACATGCAAGATTATGAAAAGTAAAGAGGATTTATTAATTCTTTTGACAACTTTGGTTATATGTTTATACAATATGTTTTAATGTCATGTTTTCGTGTAAAAATTATATTTTATAGTTCTCCATTGTGTGGTATTTTTCAAAACAGTAAACTTCTGTCGGTAACTTTATTTTGGTCATATTGGAATATTATTTTCAAATATTTTAAGAAGCGGGAATGACTAATTACAGTTAAATACAATTTGGGAAATATCATTTGGAATTTTACGAAGTACCTTCGAACTGTGTCCATATCTTTACGCACAAGAGGCGACTGTAAGAGGTAACAGCTATTGTTCGCACTGGATTTCGTTATCTCCAATTGATAAGAGCACCGCATAAGTACGTGAATAGGTCCATTAGATATTTATATTTGTGCAGATAAATTGTAAACTGATACATGGATGAATACAGTATATGATTAGTACGATTTTATGTTTTGGTGTCTGAGAGCAGACATACGACTGGAACGGTAAAAAAGCTATGGTGTCTGAGAGCAGACATGCGTCCGAAAAGGGTTAATTCACAGTTACACCGGGTGAAACGAGTTTATGTAGGCGATGTATTCGTAAAATAGATACAGATTTGATTTATAAGTAACATGGAATTAATCGAATTTTCCCCACCTGTGTGATTTTGATGACATCTGTTATTACGAATACAGATATGTGGTATTGATGAATTCTGTGTACGTTGCTTAACGTACTTTCTCGTATCGTATAATGGGAGCATTGCCCTGGGAAATACTGCCCGATGACATTCGATAACTGACGCGAGTCGCGACACGAGCGTTTGTTCGCCCGCGTGAAAAATGTAAATTACTGTGGAGCATTTCTGTCGAATAGTCGAAGTTTACAGCGTCGCAAGATATCAGCTGACACCCGACTGTTCGAAAAAGGTTGAGAGGTCAGCGCGATGATTTGGTCTTTAAGGCAATATCGTCCGTCTGAATCGTCTGTTTTTACAGCAACTTTGTACTTCCAATTGTATTACATTGTCTCGGTGGTACTTTGCTACTTCTTAACATTCTTCTATCATACGTTTATATTTCTAATACATTTTTTGGGCTAATCGAACGTTTACTCGCTATCTATTAAAATAAGGTACATACTGAGTTTATCTTGTTGAACAAATCGTTTTGAAACTATGTTTTCACATCGTTCGTTACGAATAATGCAAATTTAACGGAGATACGTAGCTTCTGTGTACAATTTACCAATATTAGTGACGCTGCGAATGTTGTTTTACGTAAATGGTATTCGAAATTGTGTAATCCGATAAACGTTATTACCGCGACCGCACACATTGATGCCCGGTATGTTGTACATCGCGAGAAATTTACGTATGCAATGCGTAGATGCGTTTGACACCTGCTGGGACGCATCAAAAGGTCAGAGTGACGATCGGTCAACTACCACGCATAAACGCCTGTTTTCCATACCGTCAACCATATTACGTAGTCCGTACGCACACAAAGCGTCTTCGTCTTTAGTCTTCCATGGCAGTGTCGCGATTCTCTACATATGGATGAATCCTTACGCCGGATAACATCTGAAACAGCTCAATGATTTTCTTCAAAGTGGATTATGACCGTTGCGAGACAGATCACGAGGCCGATCGTCTTGCATGTTACGTTTGCAACGGCAATAATATCACAATCCGTAGCTAGCGGATATTCAACAGGAATGCTTTTTGTAACGCTGCCAATGTATTTTAATGGTACATATGCACATTAGCAACTTCCGCGATGAATCAATCGATTTAATCAGAGGTGATGCGTAAATACCTTAACCCGCAATTATCCGGTAAATTTAGCATTTGATTTACAGATGACTCGCAGCGCGTTTTCAATCGGCAATAATTTTCCGCCGCTTTAAAATGCGGACGGGTGCAAGGAAGGTGAAGCTCACAATGTCGAGGTGTACGCGTGACACCTGTTGAAGGGAAGGACCGAAAGGTCAGACCTAGGCATCCGTGACTCTGCTATTCGTTCTTTTAGTCTCCATTACATAGCCACCGTGTAATACCTTTCACGGCATTTGACTCGGATGACATTCCTGGTTGAGCATCGCGCCGGCAATTTTCTTCGGTTCCCGGAAATGGTCAGTGCCGTTTATTGTGAATTAAGTAACCGTCTCACCAACGGCTACGACTAATCAGTTGTTGATTCGTAAGAATTAATTAGCCATCGTATGATGTGCCTACAATGTTTATAACGGTAGCAGTAAGGATTTCGCTTAAGAAGCAAACGTTGCACGTACTCTTTATGCAAAAGTAATAAGTCGGCGCGAGTACGTAAGTAATGTATGCGTAAATAAAGTTGCGCGTGTCGTGGTGCAACGATTATTACGGCGATCATTGGAATGTGCGTTTGGCTTGACAATGGACGTTACGCGCCTAGTTGGGGTCCATTACAGCGAACGAGTTAGAGATTAGTCGCCATGATTTGGTCGTTGACATTTCGTCCCAGTGCATTTGTTTTTCAAACCGTTCGGCCTCCGGTGCATACACTGGGTCAACATACGCTCGCTCATCGCTGTGTTTACCAACCTGACAATCGCTCATTAATATCGCAGGTGGCGGAGACGGATAGAGATAGAACGAGAACGGGTGAAAAATAAGTCTGCCTGATCCGCCTCCACCGTCCATTATAAATAGTCGCCAATCGTCGATTAATTAACGCGACGAGCAACGCAGCGTTACTATTAATACGTCGAAGTTGCCATAAGTGCTCCGCGCTTATGCGGCATCAAGTGTTACCCGCACAACCTATACTCGCGCGGCTAATTTTATCACGGCAAGGATTTTAACCCTCTCCCGCTCTCGTTACGCAGATTGATGCGGTATGACGGTTCATCTTACTTTATCGTGGCTCTCACGTCGGAGGAAAGTCGATCCCCCTTACACACTGATTAATCGTAACGGCATTATCGTTGTCGCTCGAGACGGCGAGATGCGCGTATATGTCATGGGGAAAATCTAATACGTAATTAGGAACGCCCGGACTAACGGTGTGCGTTTCATAATACCGCCGTCACGGTTTACCGACACTGATAAGAATTTCTTAGCCGGAAATTGGGAAAGTTCACATCCTGAGATTCAATGACCTTCGCTGCCTATCACGCGCTTTATCTGTCATGTATATCAAATGACGTTGCATAAATGTTTCGTAATTCAACTTATTCGCGCTGATATGCGGCGGGCCACGACGCCACTGCGCAAACCGATCTTTTAACGTTAACTCGGAATCCATTATGTTTACAGGAAGTGCCAAACAAGTTGAAACGGAGAGGACGCACAGCCGCCGGACAAATGTCAAGCGGATGTCGGCGTCAGGGTTCTCGTGCAAGGTCGTCGAAATTTGCGGTTGTCCACTTGATTGCACGACTCACGCTTAAGTGTGACGGCCCCGCTGAACAAAGGCAGTTCGGGTAAGTGTATAAGGATCTCAGTTTAGACCAGGCTGATTTCACAATGTTTTCGGCCGACCGAGGAGAGAACGTAGGGAAAAACAGAGGATAAGCGTTAGGTTAGGTTGTCGTACACGTAACTTGGCGCGTAACCGCAAAGCGCCCAAGATCACGTGCCGAGAGGCAGGAAATCCTAGGTGAGCACCTCGGAGAAAGCAGTCTTCGTCCTCGTCGCGAGTTGCATATCGCGATATGCGCGTCGATGCATATGCATGCACATGCGAGCGAGTTACCGCCTCCTCACTCACTCCTCTTTCTTTTTCTCTTCCTTCTTAACGCGCACGCACCGGTTCCCCGTGAAATCAAGACGCCTTCCTTTCTTTTCTTACTTAAATATCCGCCTGTCGATGACGCGGATGTGTTCCGCGATTTATGCCGCGTCAGTATATTTGGACTTTTCGCGCTTCCTGGTAATTGCCGCGGGCTCTTTTCTTTTGTCCCTTTGTCCGTTTGTCGGCCAACGACAGTTGCTTTGTATATTCTCCGTGTGGGCGTGGATAAACGTCTCGGCAAATAAGCGAGGTCATTATTTGTACGCCGATCATATTTAACGGATGCACATATAAAACCTGCGTGAAATGTGGTATTAATCATACTGATTACTTACCGTCTCACTCGGTTGCGAAATACGTTGTGAACTTAGCGTTTTCATATTCGCCGCTTCGGCAAAATTCATGATCACCGACGCATGTACCGATATATTTTACGTAATTGGCGTTATAGTTGCTCGGCATTGATTAGAATTCGAGGGAATAGAAGTAAGGCGCGCGACAGTGCCTGACGGAACGTTACGCGTGTTTTGTGCGAAGGAGTCCGTTACGACAGCCGCGTTAGAATTATAAATACCGCCTTCGAGAACTTCCTCGTTCTTCCGCGCGAATGTTCCGTGAATCGCGGAGTCTCAAGAGTCAATGCCAAAGCAGAAAACACCGGTCGCTATCGGTAACGATAGATCAGGATCGTTTTACGTGCGCGTTACGCGCTCTTCCTCGAATAGTTTATCTTACCGTGGCGATGATTATTCTCGTTCATATAATCATACCGGCGCGCGTGACGAATCCATTACGATTATGCCGGACGCGAGTAAACGCGAGCCGGGCGTGAGAAAACTCGTTTCTGATTCAAAAGTCGACAGACCCGGTTTGGTCATCGTCATTGATTCATCGTCCCTCAACAACGATTCTTACCCCCCACCCCGCCCCCACTCTCTCTCTCTATCTCATTCTCTTCGACTCTTTGTTCCTCCTCATCCTTGTCGTCATCCGGGAGTTATTCGCCGCTGAATCATCGACTCCTTCGCCTGCAACGACGCGCGGAATCTGCAAGTGCACAATCGTACATGTAAGCGTAGGATGACATCCTGCATCGTGCGACAAAGGTGACCTTGAGGGTCGCCGATCACGGTCGATAGGGCAAGGCCCTCAAGGCCGATGCGTATTGGGTGCAACCGTGTGGGCATCGACCAGCCCGATTCGCTCTTCGGCGAAAAACGAAGAAGCCCGCCTTCTGCCGCCTGAAGAATTTCACTCCGAAGCCCGTCAACCGGTCCGAACGAGTGGCAATGACGCGAGGTAGATGACAAAGTACGCGCACCACGGCCGATCGTTATCTTTATACGATATACATACATACGTACTTACGTCGCGCGCATGAACGAATAAGGCGACGCATCCTTGGCGAAAGTAAAAAGATCGGGAGGCGATGCCTCTCGCGTATCCTTGGCTGGGCGAAGCAAAAAAGTCGCCGTGCAGATTTTAGCGCGTATCGAGGAGCGCGTGACTTCCGCGTTTTCGTCCGATGCACGGTCCCCGCGATCGCGTGCACTCAAGTTTGATCGACGGCCGCCTCGTAATCTCGCGATTTCTCGCCGGGGCCGGAAGTGCGCGCCCGGCTATTTTCATCCCGCGCGCCACGGAGATGTGCGATTGTGCGGATGAGTTGCAGCGCGATGAGTCTGCGATGTTTAAGAATAAAATTAGCCTTTACCGACGAGCGCCTGTACGCGAGGTGGTTGCGTTGAACTATGCCTGACGTGTCCCGCGATACAAAACGCGTACCTGGCAGATGATTTTCCAAACTAAAAAACGAGAATTGGCGAGTTGAGATTAATGATTCCACGCGACGAGTTAACACGTTGACTGCCGTACGTATTTTACTATATTAAAACCGCAACGTGATCAAGTACTACAGAATATGATTGAATTGTGCAAAATGAAGATAATGCGAAGGTATCGGAGACCGAAGAATTGAATCACTATTTGATATTAATTGCATTTACAATATTATAAATGCAGTCGATTGGGCCTTTTTTGAATTTTTCGTGAGACGTTTTGCGCCGGTCAGTGATGACCACCATGGCAGTCAAAGTGTTAACGTATGAGACTGGTATGATTCGGTGAATTCAGAGTTCAATTCGTTATTCAGTCTGACCCGCGGTGCTGTCGATGCGAATTCTCTGAAAAATCTGTTTGGGAATCTCGGGTACTTTAAACGTAACAGGAATTGTTTAGTCTTCGCCTGAAGCGCGACGACGGCTTCATTAGATTCCACTCGCTAACCGTTAGCCTGCATTAGCGAATCAGATGATACGCGAAGATTATTCTTGCTCAGCCTCGCTCCTGAGCTGCCGACGACACTAATAGAGCTATCGGTTGAAAGGGTACCGGTGCATTAAACGGAAAACGCTATAAATGAGCTTTCGGAATCGGAGAATTAGGGCAACGGAGCACGTGAAGCATACTCGACCGAGTTCGAGGTCGTTTATTACGTAACACGGATATTAGGTATTATTTACGATGTTCTGGTACCGGGCCAGCCTTTCGGCCACAAAACGGATCTCAAAATACTGCGGCGCAACGAGATAACGATCTGACTAAAGCGTAACTGCGACTCTTGGTCTTTTGTTAGACACTCCGCTCGACCGGTTCAATCGGCTCACACTCGGGTAACATCGACAAAATTGACCTACAAAGAACATTCTGCAGTATTAAAGTTGAAATGCCCACGACCAGCCGATGAAAGATACCGTCATCGTTTCGTAGTGAATTTCTTAACGATTCTGAAAAATGACTAGGCTACCGTGATTGAGAGACTGACCTACCGCATTTTTCGAATTAAGTGCGCTCATGAAGTAAGCCTGTGCCGATCGAATCGTCGTTGACTCACGCTTAATGGCGGGGCAATTCCGTGTAAACCCATATTAAACGGCCGTACGAATTCTACGAAGGCAGACGATTCTCGTAAACGTGTAATTTCACAGTTACGTAACATGGACGGCGTACAGCGAGCGCACTACTGGCGGATTTACTATCGCGTAGGATACGGAGGCCTCCGCGTGTCAGTGGAGGCGTTTTTTCGTCTAATTGATTGTTCGGTCGTTGGCCGAGCAGAGGAAACGGCAACCGTTGGATAATTAGAGGGCATTTGGGCGGAAGTGAGATTATCTCGCGAAACGAGAAACAAATCGTCAGATTGCTCGCTACGCAAATAGAACGCCTGGTACATGCGGGTCATGCACCTGCAGATTACGGAGTTTTATGTCTGTGAAGTGGTATTAACGGCCGCGACGATACTAGTCTGGCTCATCTGTAATGATATAATCTATCGTAACGATCGAAAGCGCCTTCGTTCGTTGACACGGAAAACAATTACGCGAATTACTGCCGACAGATCAATCGGTTCTGCCATTCGATGGGCATTCCTAAATCCGTTTATGACCGATGCCGCGATTGTATGGGATTTAGGTGGCAGGTAAATGTTTTTTTGAGCAAGCACCGCTTCTTTGAGCTGTCAGATCCTGTACTGAAATCTAACAGTACTCTAACCTGTTACGCCCTTCTAGCCATAACACTTCCTGAAAATGAAACGTATATTATACGCACTCGCAATTCTTAACAAAATTATATACGGGCATACGTGCCATTAATAACAAAATAAAATGAATGATCGTTGAAACAGTTTGTTTGCGCACAAATCAACTCACATCCGGTTCATTCAATAATCGTTATCTCACACGAGACAGCGATTCTCTCTCTTTCTCTCTCTCGAAACTTCCTGCCTACCATAAGACCACGGAAATTCCATCTGTTCTCAGCGAAGGGTGGCATTATAATCGCGAGAGATCGCTGAAGGTGGAGAGGCATTCGTCGGATCCATCCAACAATGAGCGCGCGATCGGGGATCGATCGTGGAAAATCCGGGTCACGGGGGCTAAAAATTGCGGCAGCCGTCGGTTTTTTTGCCCGGCACCAATAATAAACCCCGATAGATCGAAAACGGTGCTTCGCTCTGAATGGGCGCCGCGATGTAAGCGGAGAAGGGAAGAGGGAAAAAGATATAGCGGGAGCCGTCTTCTCTCCATCTTCCTATAGGTTTCCTGCCTCCTCCCCCGATTATTGTGCCGCGTCGTTCGTCGTTCAGCCCTGCTCCCGTGTCCCATTGTGTACACGCATAACCGTACATTGCACTCTTCACAACGCGCCCGCCGCCGGGCACATTGTCCGACGCGAAATAATGTCTCCGTTACGAGATGCAAAATATAATCTTTCGCGGGTGTGCCTTACGATGCGCCGGATCACATTACGTTTTCGTTTCGACGTCCGCGCTCTAACGGAGTGTCGTTGCCACCTTTTTTCCTCCTGCTCGCTGCATTGAGATACGCGATCGCGCACGGTGGGCAATGATCGAGGAACTTTGTTCGAAACGGATGGAATGTGAGTTATGCGTTTGTCGTTACGGCAAAAGTTTTAACCCTTTCGTTACTATGGATGACTATAGTCACCCTCGACGATACGCTATTTTTTAGACGAGCGACTATAATCGCCCGACTACGGTCCATCTTGGCACATTTAACTTGGACCTCTTGTTCCATATGTTGCTTTTTTATTAGAGAGCATAGCAGTCTTGCATGTGTCTATTCTCAATGAACCGTACCTTTCGTCAGAAATGTTCTTCTCAAACTCTTTAACGGAGTGTTGTTGCCACCTTTTTTCCTCCTGCTCGCTGCATTGAGAGACGCGATCGGTGGGCAACGTTCGAGGAACTTTGTTTGAAACGGATGGAATGTGAGTTATGCGTTTGTCATTACGGCAAAAGGTTTAACCCTTTCGTTACTATGGACGACTGTAGTCACCCTCGACGATACGCTACTTTTTAGACGAGCCACTATAATCGCCTGACCACAGTCCATCTTGGCGCATTTATCGTGGACCTGTTGTTCCAGATGTTGCTTTTTTATTAGAGAGCATAGCAGTCTTGCAAGTGCCTATTCTCAATGAACCGTACCTTTCGTCAGAAATGTTCTTCTCAAACTCTTTAACGGAGTGTCGTTGCCACCTTTTTTCCTCCTGCTCGCTGCATTGAGACACGCGATCGCGCACGGTGGGCAATGATCGAGGAACTTTGTTCGAAACGGATGGAATGTGAGTTATGCGTTTGTCATTACGGCAAAAGGTTTAACCCTTTCGTTACTATGGACGACTGCAGTCACCCTCGACGATACGCTACTTTTTAGACGAGCCACTATAATCGCCTGACCACAGTCCATCTTGGCACATTTATCGTGGACCTGTTGTTCCATATGTTGCTTTTTTATTAGAGAGCATAGCAGTCTTGCATGTGTCTCTTCTCAATGAACCGTACCTTTCGTCAGAAATGTTCTTCTCAAACTCTTTAACGGAGTGTTGTTGCCACCTTTTTTCCTCCTGCTCGCTGCATTGAGAAACGCAATCAGTGGACAACGTTCGAGGAACTTTGTTTGAAACGGATGGAATGTGAGTTATGCATTTGTCGTTACGGCAAAAGTTTTAACCCTTTCGTTACTATGGACGACTATAGTCACCCTCGACGATACGCTACTTTTTAGACGAGCGACTGTAATCGCCCGACCACGGTCCATTTTGGCACATTTATCGTGGACCTCTTATTTCATATGTTGATTTTTTGTTAAAGAGCATGGCATTCTTGCATGTGCCTATTCTCAATGATCCGTACCTTTTGTCACAAATGCTCTTCTCCTAAAAAATTCGTTGCCAAAACATTTTTAACCGTAAACATAAAGTCAAATTGTGGACAAGACCGCCGTAGGGAAAGGGTTAAGACAGTAAATACCAAAAGTTAGAGGGAGTCGACATAAGCGGAAAAAGGCTTCTATATCTTCGACGTGTTGCTAAAAATTTTTCTTTGCTTCGGATGTATACGAGTTCATAGAAACTGATTTGCGCTGACGATAGATAATTAGTTGGCCACTGAATTTAAAGTAGTTTCGGTATATGACGATTTGAGAAATGTGAAAACATTTTAGTTTGAAAGAGTTGCTTGCAGTTAGTCTCATCTAATATGTCGTCGAATAATCTTTGAAGAACCCTTATAAGATTTGTAGACCTTTGCAATTTTTGCACAAGGCTGACGTAATTAAGGTTCCCTGATTTAATTTTTGTAATACATCAAAGGAGGTTGAAAATAATTCAATACAACGCAAGATAAAGTGAAAAATTCGTACTAGTTTTTTCTATCATAATTTGCAATAGACTTACCTACCTGTACTATCGTTTTCTGCGTGAATGAAAGATAGAATTAGGTTGCATTTGTAAAGTTCCATTGAGTATGAATGAAATTTCAAATTTCTTATCTAGAAGACTACATATGAATAAGAACATTTGTAAAACAGTACCCGTGCATATCCATCTATATGTTTGCTGACAATTTTAAATACCTATCGTCGCAATGACAGCCTACAGTAGAGCGTACAATTTCACACCGTTTCGCAAAGAATCGCATGAATTGTTATAGCTATGACGCATAATTGAACACCTTTGGCGTCTGATCAGCGGGACCTGCTAACATCAGTCGTTATTTGTAAAATTGCGCGGATTGATACTGTTTGCAGTTGCATAATCGCGCACGTAACACGCAAATTAATTTTTTCACTCGCACGGGATATTTTTGCATAATGGTGCGTTGAGCGCGTTGCGCCTACTGCCTCGGTAATTTATTCAACGTCGTCCATTACCAGTTTTCCCCGGGGACGAACTTTCGATTCGAACAACAAAGTGCGTTCTTTTTGGAGTGTCTTACGGTACCGCGTACCACATCGTGCACTTCTCCATCGACGAAGTGGCGGGTGTTGCTGAGATGTGGTTAAAAAAAAAAAAACATTTCAACAGCCGTCAATCTTCCTCTTACACTCTACGGTTTATTCGTCCGGCGGATGTCGAAAACCGCTTTGGCCTGCAACGCTTCGGTTCTGACCTTACCTCGTGCCCCGCGACATTAAACTATTTTTAAGATTGACTCGCCGAGCCGGGATCACTGCGTCAGGTCATTTGCTTTTGCTCTTTGGATGAGGAGATGTGATCTTTTGAGTGTAGCGCGGTTTTATGAACCACGGTACAGTTTTTACGTACGGTTTTATTACTTCGCTTGTCTTACCGACGGCGTTTCAAAGTGGCTGACTTTGGTGGTATGTTACACGAGACGTGGCAGAGCATTCAACAACCTGATGCTGTTCCGGTACAAAAATGATAACCTGCTAATTAATTCGGTAGTTCGCAGTAGGAATATATACATATATTTAAAACCATTTAGACGTATGGAAACCTGACCGCAAGGATAGCACTCGACAGATGAAACAGAATGCAAAAAGACACTGTAGGGAAAAGTGCATATATATCTGCTTAGCCCACCGCATAGCAACAGCGTGACCGGTGGGCGTGTCGAAAGATGCGACAATCGTCCAAATGACGATCGCCGCTAGGATTCGTGCCGTGAAAATCGCGGACATGAACCAGTTGCATTATTGGGAAGCAAGGAAACGCATCGAACAGTACATTACAAAATGATAATCACACGAAGAAATCGTCAAGTGAAGTATCTTGACCTCTGCCGTCTCATTCTCTCTCCTACTTTTTAACTTTGTGAATTTCCACCGAACGCGTATCAGTTACATTATTGGGAAGCAAGGAAACGCTTTGAACAGTACATTACAAAATGATAATCACCCGAAGAAATCGTCAAGTGAAGTATTTTGACCTCTGCCGTCTCATTCTCTCTTCTACTTTTTAACTTTGTGAATTTCCACCGAACGCGTATCAGTTACATTATTGGGAAGCAAGGAAACGCATTGAACAGTACATTACAAAATGATAATCACACGAAGAAATCGTCAAGTGAAGTATCTTGACCTCTGCCGTCTCATTCTCTCTCCTACTTTTTAACTTTGTGAATTCCCACCGAACGCGTATCAGTTACGTACGATCGCGAAAAGAAATCATAAATTGAACCATCGCACTTCTGATATCCACGGTATTTACCCGATGTACCGTTCAAAGAGCGACTCCCAGCAGAAACGTGCTGTATTCCGAGTCGCACCTCGGTATGTCGGATGTCGCAATGAGGAGGCGCACACGCGTCTGGATCATCCTGTTCTCCCGTAATCTTTATTTACGCAATTACACACTATTACTGAATCATCGGCGCGATGGCGTTGGCGGCGGCGGCAGGGTGCCGCTTCGTAGGAAATCCGTCGATGTCTTTGTTGCGAAATCTTTCGATTAATATCGCTCCCAAGACGGCGGCGGACGCGCGATAACGATCGACAAACATACTGCATGCGATTGCGCCGTCGGTGATGCACATTCGATGTACTTAATGTCCCGGGGGTCGATTAGCATATAAAAGAACGGTCGTTGCCGGTTGCAGCACATCGAATGGGAATAATCGGTGCAACGTTTCTTAATCGGATTATCATATCTCGGTGGCCGATAATAAGCCCGCGAGGCTCAGCGACAGCGATGTTTACGCCGAAAATCTTGACCTGCCTCCTTGCCTACCGTTATCGAGCCTCGTCTTTTATTCAATCATCCTTACGCGGCTCGCCCGCTCGCGAATAATTGAAACCGTACGTACCGTTACCAGAAAACGCCTGACTTCTGTCATTTAAAATCCCGCCGGGGCCCCTGGCGCGCGATCAATCAAATCAACCGTTATGCCGAAAATGTCAACTCTCCATTACAATAATATCGCGCCGGTTTACATCGGCACGTACGTCCGCGGCAAAAATGTCATCATTACCGTGTTTTTGATGCGCGCCGTCCCGTTATCATCGGAGTACCGCACGCCTCCCGCGTTCTCCAAAATTCCCGCAATGCCGTGCCAGAAGAGGAGTTCTCGTAGAAAGTGACGACGCACTAACGCGCGATCGATGACGCAAATTGGATGACGAAGGAGAGGATCGTTCGAAGAGACAGAGAAGAACAAGAGCAACCGAACAGGAAGGGGTCCGCGACTTGTAAGGGGAGGACGGACGAGTACGTCGGAGGAGAGGGTTTTAGTAAAGGAGGAAGATGAAGAGCAGGTGGAGTAAGGCGAGACGGCGTAAGTGTGTCGTGGTGAAGCGGTACACGCGACGGATCCTCTGTCATAATATGTAGTTTCACAATGGCGGCTATCGAGGGCAGAACACCGTTAGTTCCTTCGTTGCTGGTACCGTGTTACCCAGAACCGTGGAGGAGGTGGGCACGTCGGGCTGCAAGAAATCGCCTCGTCTCACCGCCCGCCTCGCCGACGTCAACCGTCGCGGTGGCAGCGTGTTACCGATACGCGAATTTTGTCCCAGGCGGAGGAAGGAAAGAAACGACACAGACGGCGTTTTCGGGCGCCCGGCCAATTTTGAGCGGGGAATGAGCGCTGGCCGCGAAAAAAGCCAACGGTGCATTTGCATCCGCGTGTACACTACGTATATTGATGTCAGAGCGGGCTGACGCTTGGCTAGAAATATTTGTTGAGGAACTATTGTGTTCGGCAGTGACAACACGGTTGTTCGCGATGTATCACGCGCGGGGGCTCGTTGTTAATCATAGGTGTAATAATAGATGACACGTCTCTCGTTGTCGGTGTAGATAGTGTTTCTGAAACGACTCCTTTTAATCGGACGCATGACAATTTGCGCTCAGCCAGAAGACAGGCAATTTTGAATGGCACTGAGACGCGCATGTTGAGCGCGATTCCCTTTCAACGACTTCCGGTGCCCGCAGTTCTATGCAGAAGTAGGTCGAGGGGACCGGTTTCCATTCGAAAATCCTCCGTTACGGGGTAGAGAGTCTACCGATCGCTGATCAGGTCCATACGGTGTTATCGTAATACAATTCCTGAGGCGGAGCCATGCAGTTATAAATTCGGAATGCAGCCGATTTCGCGCGCTAATCTATCGGAATACCGATCTGGTGGACGGGCGAATTAAATTATTCCCTCGTCGCGATAACGTCGCGCAACCTTAATGACTCGAGAGCGTGGATAGGGAGATCGATAAAGCCTCGAACGGGACACGGTGTGACGGCTTAATTTGCCTACTATGTAGCGGATCTCGAGCGGCAGCAGAGCGCAATTAATTTCAATGTGACGATGTCGCTTTATGACTCGTATTACCGCAATTTGTGCTTGAATAGTCGCCAGCTGCCATGCCGGCAAGAAACTTATAATCTTAAGTGGGATAAATTGAGTCGTTCGACTATCGGTGGAAATCCCCAGGAAGGAGAGAAAAGGACAGGCGTCACCTTGCATTCATGGATCATTAGAATCTGGGATTGAATGGCATTGAATCGATCGGCTCGATCAATTTCAGACTCCGTTATTTCACTCGTCGCTTTTTATATGCACGCTGAACGAGCCCGTGCTGCTTTCATCGTAACACTATTATCGCCACTTCGAGATATGTTACGAATATCATTACGTTCGATTCGCCGGTGACGTATTCCGCGAGGAGCAATACTTAGAGTGACATAAAACAGCGCGGAATATCATGTTCGACATCGGAAAAGAGGGTATGCTAATGTTATTGAAAATCTATACGGTAAAACGATACTACAGTTTGCTCCCCTGTGGGTGGGAAATAGAATACACTCACAGTATTCCTTGCTTGTCGTAAGAGGCGACTAATAGGGATTTAGGACAAGGTTAATTGTGTGATGATAACACACAGAGGAAGTATTAATAGAAGACGGTGTCATGTTGACCACGTTAAGTAAATTGAAGAAAAAATCATTAAACGTAATTGTGACGCATACTTCGCTCGAGCAACGTATCTGAAAACGAACAGAATAACTCGTGACGGTCTTTTATCGACTACTACCAGATACGACACGTCAGTGTGAGCTGACGGATCGTCGAAATCTCGTTTGGACGGATAGGGCCGACGAAAAGCATCACATTATCTGACTTTCTTCCAACGCAGGCGCACGTAAGGTTAACGACATGCATGATGGGATGCTGTTCTGGACACATCCAGGATGTCCGCAACGCGATAGAAACGTCGCAGTCGTATCCTGGCCAGTCTGCCAACAGACTGTTGGATCATATCAGCCACTCGTGTGTCCGTGCGCGTTTCGTTTTCTTTTTCACAGAACTAGGGGCGATAGCCAGAAATGTCGACACTTTCGTCGACGAGAGCATCACGACTTATCGCCGTCACTGTTGTTTCATTTCATTCACTTGCCAGTCACAGGAGCAATGAGACAGATAGCATTCTAATCGTGATGTCAGGTATCGGAGCCCTGATTCATTAGAAAGTACAATTTGTTATTTCATACCGCGCGGATGATTACGGCGGCCTCAGTTCTTTAATTTAAGATAAGTGTAACTTGTTATTTGCCGTGTTATTGTGTACCTAGTTGGCCGACGAGCAATTTCACTCGAACGTGATTTATACTGTAATTTGATGCGTTTCGTTTTGCCTGGCATTGTAAACCGTAAGTGTCCGACAAACGATTTATTAGAAAGTACGATTCTTGTAACGGCTGGTACGATCATAACGATCCGGCGGTTTCTTGGCAGCTATGTGTATTGTAAAAAGAGTGCTTGCCGTAATAAAAACATTCGTTACGTGCTATTGCTTTGAGCAATATTTAACACATTGACCACCACATAAAGTATTAGTTTTAAAATATTGGTTGTCACGGTTTCTTTCAAGTACGAGTAGTTTCAACTCATACGTAATAACAGTTGAAAAATACGCGTCCTAAAGCCACACACACGCTAATGTCTCAACTGCGACTTGCAAATCTATATAATGCGATAAACAGCTCCCGTCAGTTAGCGTCTAACGATAAAGATATTAACTAATTAACTCGTTAGAAAGTGCACATTTTTTTTGTTTCTGTCATCTGTCGCCGGTGCAGTTTACAGAATGCACCAGAAAGAAATGCCAAACGATCGTCGGGAGGAACGAATTAAGGCCGGCGATTATATAATCAATGTTAACCAAACAGACGAAACCCTCTTTTTACTCCGACCGGGGAAAGTTGCGTTAGAACGGTGCCGAACCGTATTGTGAACGACCTCAACCGGGTTTGTGTACTTCAAACGGTGCCAACGACCCGAGGTGAGTGACGTCGGCGAATCGATTTCGTCATGCGTGTTCGTGGGAAGGAAACGTGCGTGCTTTTGGGGGAAAGGAAGCCTGCGGTGGCGAATTCACGATTTGCCATCTACGAGGACGATCGGGGCCAGAGAAAGTGGCCAATGAACCCGGTCCTCCACTGACGTCGGATCAGTCACACATTACGCTACTTAGCTCACCTCGCATTTCCGCTTAACCGGCCACGCAATTTCGCAAACATCCAGCTCGTCGCTCATTTTTTCCACATACGCACGGGTAGGATACGCGACACTCGGAAAATCGGCAAACGCCACCCGAGGGGCATCCGAAGGTTCGGATGTTCGTCGGAAGAATCGTTTAATTCGTTACTGAAACTAGTGCCCTCGAGGCTGTTCGGGGAAACGCCTCGCCAGATAGTGTGTGCTAAAACGGGAATCGAAAAGAAAGGAGGATTGGTTTACGCGGTATCCTTCCCGTGCATTGCGCTTTCGAAGGCTAAACCTCACGAGGCTCGTACACGAGAGCGTGCACGTCTATTTCTGTCCCGACACCCTCTTTCCTGTGCAGTAGGGTCTCCCTCCCTGGCGCTTCCCTTTCCCGCCCCCCGACCCCTTAGCCACCGATATCTTCGTGTCCCTCCTCGTCCTACGACAGGGTGCTGTCTCCCTTCTTCCGTTATGCCTGTTTCTGCCCGGTTATATCTTGCTGCCCGATGCTTGCGTCACCGGAGCCACGTTTCCCCATAACCTTTCTCAATAGTTTGTTAAACAGCCTCGTTCGCCACGGAGTAAATGATAGTTCGCAACAGGGTCGGGAGTTTCTCGAAAATATTACGGTGAAATGTGGATCGTCGGCGATGCAGGTGTAATTAGGAAAAATTCGGGAGACGAGAGGAGTATTTTAGTTAGCATGTAATTGTGTTGTTGAGTGGTGTGCGCTTTTTAACACATTGCGGACGGGTCACGAGATTTCTCGTTTTAACGTTTATTGGTACGTTAGTAAAGTAATGAAACCTTGCAGCAATTTTTGATAGTATAATTGTGAAGTAAATAAATGTTAAAATGTTGAAAAAGTGCGAACATAGCAGTCAGTATTAAAAAAAACCTTGTATGTATTGTACTCAACTTTTTAGGACGCTGAAAAATGTGCGAGGTCTAGATGAGCAAGAACGCCGTCCGCAATGTGTTAACATTATACTAAACGGAGGTAATGAGAAAAACACTCTTACTTGGATGAAAACTCGAAATCGATTGAGAATTTTTGATAGGACCCCCTTCGTGAATCTAATGCCACCTTATCAGGGGTGGATGTTCCTTTTTTCCAAGCGCTTTTCTGTCTCCTCTGTTCGCACATCAATTTTAGTTCATTTTTGATAAAGTTGTGACTAGATTATTGACAAGATGTGGTAAAAATTATGTAGAAGTGATGTCTAAAGTGACCAGACCCGAAAAATCTAGAGAAGTTCCAATAAAAATTCATAATCGGTTTCCAGTTTTCAACCCAAAATGGGTCTTTTCCTCATTATCTACGATAATTGTGTTAAAACATATTACTCGATATGCGTAGTGTGGGTAAACACCTAAAAATAATGGATTCTAAATTGTGGGCGTTCTTATTATAATTTAGTCACTGCTGAGGTAGAGTTCTATTTCCGTCCCACAGTAGAAAATATTTTGCTATTTTGAGGATGTGCTACTGACGAAAACGTTCGCGTGCAAGCAAACGGCCGATCACATTAGGACGCACGGAAGTATTCAATCCGAATGCGTTCAGATTGTAGTTCATCACGCGTTCTTATTCGAACAGAACGGTTTGCGGTGAAATTCTCTTTTCTTCGCCGCTCGTATTATACCGCACGTTAACACAGTGGTTGACGGAAAGGCGCCTAACCGTTTTGCAGCTAGTTAGTTAACGGCGACGATGAGGAAGCAAAATGGCGTTTCTTCTGTCCGCTTTCTCGCTCTCGAGTTACACTTTATATCGACAAACCGCTGACAACGAATGTGCCGGTATCGGTACTCTTTTTGCAACGGTTTATATGCGTACTAATAGGACGTATCGAAACTTCAGCCGTTTCTCCGTTTTTCCGATGCTTTGCAGCCACAAGAGCCTTGTTCACATGTTATTACGAAAACATTATGGAAAGGCTGGCCCGTAAAACATTCGCGATTCTTTTCGCTCGCCCCTCCGTGCCTTTTTCTTTCATGCAATCTTAACATTTATTACGAAGACACCGAGTCGTGGAACGGACTTACATGCATCGCGGGTATAAGTGTTACGGCAAATGTGCTCGCCTCGAAAGGAGAGCACGTAACCCTGGTATTAGATCGATGAAATCAAAGGCGTCCGCGGCCGCGAGGCAAGGCGTGCAGTTACCACGTTGTCCGTAGTTTGTGCCTGGTTAGACGAAACTTTACTATGTAACTATAACGCGACTTCTTAAAGGAGGATAGCGGCCAAGAAAGTAGAACAATCGCGGCACGATGTTTCGTGTTGTGTATCCCAGAAAGCATGGCATTGATCACTCGGCACATCGTACACACCTCTAATGGTAGGCACGAATAGCGTCGTTGATGCATTGTTGCTGTGGTGGGACAGAAACATTTTAAGGCCGATACACGGTACCGATCAAAATAAGCGTTAGGACAATAGCAGCGCTGATTCCGACTATAATGACCTTACATTTAGCGGTTCGAACGGACGTAACACATAGTCTATTACGGAGCCGCGATCGTGCACGCAACGATTGCTCAACGATTATCGTAAAGACGCGAAACTGCACACGATCTAACACGCCGGGCTGACCTAGAGACGGCCGTTAGATTATATTGGAAACGTTCGGCAGGCGCTGTTTATAGCCAGGGCACGTGGGCCATTTTCCCGATAATTATCGAACCGCGCGCCAGCGCCGGTAAGTTTCGCACACGCACGCGTCTTTTACGATCGCCTATAACTCACACGCATTCACCTACGTTTAACGCGCGACTATAAATTTATGTAGTAATCGTTACTACGCCTCTAAGTATTCCGGCACGTCGCACTGACGCTATCGATCGTAAGTGGTTTTAGTGTCGCCTTAATTATTTCGTCACCCGTGCCACTCCGCTTTGCGACGCGTCCGTCCGGCGTGTCGAACGGTTCTCATCATCTCAGAGCGTCGCCCGTCGTCCGCTAATGAGGCAACAATTGTTTTCAAATGGCAGGTTTCGCAAATGAGGATATCTTGTCAGAAGGTCGAGCGCCATTGTTTCATCGGCAGAGTCGCGCGTGCCCTTTGATCCATCGTCTCGTACTCTTTCATTCGCGCTCCGTCGGTTTATTATAACGCTGCGAGGTGTAAAACGACGTTACATAAGCAGCGCGGCTTATGACACTCGAGTTAAGCGTTGTGGGTGCACGAGAGCGACGTCGACACGGGCTTATGTATAATCATGCCTGGCATAATAGCGCCGTCTAGAATGGGTGCACCGTGCATTTCTGCTATTTTTATACGGTCCGTGCACGCTGCGACGCTGCGATTACGGCGAATCTATTCTTGCGCCGCGGAGAACGCTGCACTCGCTGATAATCCCCTGTAATTCTAATAGGGGAGTTACCCTCATACCGGTATCATGCGTGAACATGGGATACCGGCTACGGGCACACGTAGAGGAAGCCGAACGATGGATAATGAAACGATTACGACGAGTAAACCTATCCGCGAACTTTTAGATGGGTTAGTTATGATACCACTTAATTGTGGGTCGCCGCGTATTTTCGAAATGTAACACTTTGACTGCCGTGATGGTCACTGCTGACGGGTGCAAGAAATTGTACTGAAGATCCAAAATATTCGGAATGAGTAGTAATAATTATTTTATAAATGCAGTTATTGTTGGAATAGTGATGCGATCCTTTGGTCTCCAATACCTGCACATTATTTACACTTTGCGTAGTTCAGTCCAACGCTGTAGTATTTCATAGCATCGCTGTTCTAATATAGTAAAATACGCTTGGCAGTCAACGTGTTAACTAGATTACTAACAGATTGAAATTTACTCGATACCGGTATGTAGATATATTGTGCAAAATGAAAATAATGCAAAAGTGTCGGAGAGCAAAGAATTGAATCACTATTTAATATTATTTGCATTTGCAAAGTTATAAATGCTGCCGATTGGATATTTTTTGAATTTTTCGTGAGACCTTTTGCGCCAGTCCGATTTTGAGACCGGCGCAAAAGATTTTACTGAAGATCCAAAATACTCGGAATGGGTAGTAATAATTATTTTATAAATGCAGTTATTGCCAGAATAGTGATGCGATCCTTTGGTCTCCAATACCTGCACATTATATACATTTTGCATAATTCAGTCGGACGTTGCAGTATTTCATAGCATCGCCGTTCTAATACAGCAAAATACGTATGGCAGTCAATGTGTTAACACTTTGACCGCCACGGTGGTCAACGGTGACCGATGCAAAAGATTTTACTATAAATGCAAAAAAAATTGGCCATGAAGCCTATTTGCAATCTTATAAAAACCATTGATATTGAAATGATGCTTCAGTACTTTGGCTTTCTACAACTCTGCGTTTCCTTAATTTTTCACGATTTAATCATACTCTGCAGTATTTCATCGCATCGCGGTTCTAATATAGTAAAATACGCACGGCAGTCAAGGTGTTAACGATATTTTCCAGCGTTACGTATTTTTCTCTTAAGGATTCTTCTTTTCGTCCTTGTGATATGTCCTTGGCAGGAGTAGATTTGTTATGCAAAATTAGTTCTTCGAACGTGTAGTTCATTCTCTTAAGGTTGCTAGAGGTATTGACAGTCGGCGCAGCAATTGTTGGATGCGACGAACTCGCAGACAGCGTGCACGCATGTAATCGTGCCACGCTTTGTAGGTTTGGCGCTGTCAATCTCATAATCGAAGGACTATTACCGCGGAACAGGTAATAAGCGAATGGCACGCGATCATAGTAAGACGAGGTCGCAGGAGAAAGTTGGCCACGGCCCTTGAACGGGTACAATAATAACATTAACGATGGACGAAGTTCCTGGCCCCACGAAAGCCAGGGACAATTCAATTGGACAATCACGACGGTTGATCTTCAACTGGCAGAATAGTTAACGTTTAACCGTTTGCATCTCAAGGCACTCCGAATAGCAAACAAATTGACGTTAACTTAAGTATCACGTACCAATTTCCGTAAGCAAAGAGTAAAGTACGGACTTCGAAATTATACTCTAAAATGTCATCTCGCCAGATGCCGTCTCGGACTGAAGGTACTCAGAACGAATCGAGAAAAAGAAAACTTTATTTTTTATTTATCCGAAGCCCTGTAACTTCATACCGGCAGCACCGCCGGGTAACGAAGTTTTCCAATTGCACGAAGGATTTTGCGGTAAAAATATCACGGTGCCAGTGAACTCGATTTGAAGTTTAATCGCGACCAATGTCTCACGTACGCGAACTCTCGGATGAGAAGGATCGAAGGAAATTTAATGTATTTCCATTTTTCCCCTTCCCACTTACGGAAGGAAAAATAATTAGTTGTCCTCTGCAGATGTTCGAAAATAGCATTCCCCTCGTATTTCCCTTCCTCATCCCAGCCATTTTCACTCTCTGTCCCTCATTAGTTATTCTCGTCCTGTCAGCGTCGTTCACCCCAATTTCGGCGTAAAATAATGGCCGACGCTCGCGGCGGTTTCCCGTGACGGGATTTCGTTAATATCATTTTCACGCGGCAGTCACCGAATCGAGAGTCACGTTCGGCAGGCGATAATTTTAGTCCCGCTTCCTTCCCGTGGCCGGCTCTCTGTCGTGAACTAGTTCTTTTTCTTCATCAAGTCGTGGTTTACAATGCCGACTGGCCGAGATGTATTTTCGCGCGAGACGCCTTTAAAAGCCTCGAACTCGAGCGTTTTCGATTAACGATCTGCCATTGTCTGGATCGCGGGCAAAGCGGCGTGACAATTCGGCAAATGAGAGAGCGGGCACCGAAAATGTTCGCGCAAAAGGATCTCTGTCCCTGATAGTTAATGACACCGTTTTCGCGGCGATTCATTGGCCACGGTACTTTTACGAATTGACGCGTTCGCGTGGCTACAGGCGTGAAAGCTCTCTGCAATATTGTACTGGACATCACGTAAATTCCGCACGGTTGAACTTGGCTATTCGACATTTAGCAGTGTCGGACCAAATTTCATTTGGCTGTTGCATAAGGGATAAGTACAACGTGTAGAAGATCGCTCGTCAAATTTCATTTGGTGCAGATGAATAAATGAGCGTTCGAGTAAATATTTATTCGAGGAAAGATTCGTTCGTTTTCCAGAAATTTGTTTTGACATTTTATACCGAAACCAAAGAGAATCTGGTTGCAGAATGAGAAAGGCGACGGCTGACATCCGCTAATCTAATTCAACGTAAGTACTTATACGGATAATTATTTCAGCTCCGTATTTATCTGCAGCATTCAAAATAATGTCAAATCGTACATCCGCGCCGAAAACGTGTATTCTTGAAACAGATTCAAGCGTCCCGAGGCAGACCAGACTATTGAACTTGTACAATTTGAAGTTGCATGTTTACGAATGCACTCATAGGCGTCCACAGACACATATCTTTAATTTAATTTCCGCTTCGTATTTATCTGGAGCATCCAAAATAATGTCAAATCGTATATCCGCGCCGAAAACGTGTGTTCCTGCGAATCAATTCAAACATCCTGAGGCAGACCAGACTATTGAACTTGTACAATTTGAAGTTGCAGGTTTACGACTGCACTCGTAGGCGTCGACAGACACATATCTTTAATTTAATTTCCGCTTCGTATTTATCTGGAGCATCCAAAATAATGTCAAATCGTATATCCGCGCCGAAAACGTGTATTCCTGCGAACCGATTCAAGCATCCCGAGGCAGACCAAACTATTGAACTTGTACAATTCGAAGTTGCAGGTTTGCGACTGCATTCACAGGCGTCGACGGACATATATCTTTAATTTAATTTCCGCTTCGTATTTATTTGGAGCATTCAAAATAATGTAAAATCGTATATCCGCGCCGAAAACGTGTGTTCCTACGAACTGATTCAAACATTCCAAGGTAGACCAGACTATTGAACTTATACAAGTACTACAGCGTTCGACTGAATTATGCAAAATGTAAATAATATGCAGGTATTGCAGAACAAAGGATCGCATCACTATTCTAATAACAACTGCATTTATAAAATAATAATTGCTACCCATTGCGAATATTTTGGATCTTCAGTAAAATCTCTTGCGTCGGTCACTGGTGACCATCATGGCAGTCAAAGTGTTAATTTAATTTCCGCTTCGTATTTATCTGGAGCATCCAAAATAATGTCAAATCGTACATCCGCGCCGAAAACGTGTGTTCCTGTGAACCAATTCAAGCATCGCGAGGCAGACCAGACTACTGAACTTGTACAATTTGAAGTTGCATGTTTACGACTGCACTCATAGGCGTCGACAGACACATATCTTTCATTTAATTTCCGCTTCGTATTTATCTGGAGCATCCAAAATAATGTCAAATCGTATATCCGCGCCGAAAACGTGTGTTCCTGCGAACCAATTCAAGCATCCCGAGGCAGACCAGACTATTGAACTTGTACAATTTGAAGTTGCATATTTACGACTGCACTCACAGGCGTCGACGGACACATATCTTTAATTGGCATACGATCTCGCCGTCAAGAACGGTCGCTTTCGAATTAAAAAAGGAGCAGGCGCGCGGGGCAATATAAAATGCGCAAAAAGACGAATCGCGAAACTGCAGGACGGCTCAGCCGGGAAAACGGTAGCGCGACCGTGTTACGAAACTGCCTTGCGCGTTTCGTTAACAATATGCCGTGCAGCGTGGAAGAAATTACTACGCCGTAGTAATTTCGACGTTTGCGCTGGCTCGCCATTGTGTTCGCGGGGAAAGAGTATCGTCGCGGAGACATGTCACGGGCCACGTTCAAGTTTCAAGTACATGTAACGTGGCACTCGCCGTTCCGCTTTCTTACCCTTCCGGGGCATTCCCACCACCCGCAGCTGCAGTTTCTAGAGCAATGCAGCCGGCTGGGGGAATGCTAATCCATTCAGTCGGTGCAATTACTCCGATGCCATTCTGCGCACGCCGGGGACAGTCGGCTTCGCTTGTCGAGGAACCTGTCTCCGGCGATTTCTCGAAATATTTTCCGTCCGATCCATTGTGCGCCGCGGAAGCGTGGGACGCGCGTTACGCACGAAATTTGAAAGTCCAATGTCATTAACGAGGTACCGAGTCTCGTCACTTCTCTGCGCAACTACCTCTGGCAATGCCACGTTTCGATGTAACCCGCGTCGATGGGTACTTACGTGGGCAGTCCGATAAGTACTTAGCCTACAAAAGAAAAACGAAAATTTTGGAAAATTGACGATTTATTTTTCAACATAGTCTCCGTTTAACTCGATACACTTGATCCAGCGATGCTCCAACTTCTTCAACCCGTCTGAAAAATACGTTTTCTGGAGATCTGCAAAGTAAGCCTCCGTGGCTGCGATAACATCTTCATTCGACTCAAATTTCTGCCCAGCGAGTCACTTTTTCAAGTTTGGAAAGAAAAAGAAGTCACACGGGGCCAAATCTGGAGAATACGGTGGATGGGGCAGCTGTTTGTAGCCTAATTCAAGCAATTTGGCTGTAACTTGGGCAGAGGTGTGAGCCGGTGCGTTATCGTGGTGAAAGAGCACTTTTTTCTTCGCCAAATGGGGCCGTTTTTTCCTTAATTCAGCGTCGAATCGGCTCAATAATTCGGCATAGTTCAGCCCTCTGACTGTTTTGCCCTTCTCCAGGTAGTCTATGTAGATGACATCTTGTGAATCCCAGAAAACGGTGGCCATCACCTTTCCGGCCGGGCGCAGTCCACTGCCGGGCGCAGTCCACTGTTTCGACTGTTCCTTGGTCTCTGGTGTGTACCAGTGGATCCACGTTTCGTCGACAGTCACAAAACGACGTAGAAACTCTTTCGGATTGCGCTTAACACGTTGACTGCCAAGCGTATTTTACTACATTAGAACGGCGATGCTATGAAATACTACAGCGTCCGACTGAATTAGGCAAAATGTAAAGAATGTGCAGGTATTGAAGACCAAAGTCTATGTAGATCACACCTTGTGAATCTCAGAAAACGGTGGCCATCACCTTTCCGGCCGATAGGACAGTCTTTGCCTTCTTTGGAGCACATTCGCCGGGCGCAATCGATTGTTTCGACTGTTCCTTGGTCTCTGGTGTGTACCAGTGGATCCACGTTTCGTCGACAGTCACAAAACGACGTAGAAACTCTTTCGGATTGCGCTTAACACTTTGACTGCCATGGTGGTCACCGGTGACCGCCGCAAGAGATTTTACTGAAGATCCAAAATATTCGGAACGGGTAGTAATTATTATTTTATAAATGCAGGTGTTATGAGAATAGTGATGCAATCCTTCGGTGTCCAATACCTGCACATTATTTACGTTTTGCATAATTCAATCGAACGCTGTAGTATTTCATAGCATCGCTGTTCTAATACAGCAAAATACGCACGGCAGTCAACGTGTTAAACAGTGTCAAACACTGCTCTGAAGTGGTCTCACGGATGCGCTTGGTATCCGGAGTGAGCAAACGCGGCACCCATCGAGCAGAAAGCTTTCTCATGCCCAATATTTCATGCAGGATATGCCCAGATTTCATCGCTGGATCAAGTGTATCGAGTTAAAAGGAGACTATGTTGAAAAATAAATCGCCAATTTTCCAAAATTTTCGTTTTTCTTACGTAGGCTAAGTACTTATCGGGCTGCCCACGTATTGTGCATAATTAGAAAGTAGACGGTACAGGACGGTACTCGCGAGCGTGTAGGCATTTGAAATGGAAACACCGCGAATTTTCGTTCTCTCTTCAATTTCATTCGACTCCGACCGCAGGCCGCGCTATGGATTTTCACCGGGCATCGTGCGTTATCATCCCGGCTCGACTTCCCTGATGCAAGAGCCAGCGAGAACGATGCCCTCTTCCGCGGGAGATTGCAAATCGTCCGGCGTCGTTTCGGCGACAGTGTCACGCGCAGGTAATCGGAGAAAGTCGTTGACCCCGTTAAGACCGTGTAACTTGATGAACGCGCGGACCTGCACTTGCGACAGGAGGTCCCTGAATCGACGAAATTCTCGCCGACGTCGTCGGAAGTAACGATGTTGAAAACGATACCCTACCGTGCAACGACCCCGACGTGCGGTCTTCCGATTCCACGTAGAGTTGACCACAGAGTACTGGCGATTCTCGTAGTTTCTTTCGTTGCCAACCGAAGCCGTCAATGCCAATTGACGCGTTTTACGTGCGCTCATTCGAACGGGGTAAACATCCACGCGCGATATATAACCGGGCGCCTTCCTACGCAGAGTCCATCTAGGAAAGTGGGAAGTGAAGTGGGCATTCCCACGATCCCGTTCAATTCTCGTTTTACGTCGATCGAACAAATTTACTTCAAACGCCTCTTTAAACGCAGAATCACTCTCCTATTTGCTACTTGCTACTCTCATGAATCTATCGATACGGCTCTTTTATTGTTGCGGGCACGGTATATGTAGTGGATATTTCGGTTTTACGGTATGCCATTTGTCTTTGTTTAGTTAAATTTCGTTTGCTATTCTCGGAAGCCCCCAAGTGGCACGCAGCCGGTCTTTCACTTTGCAGTTGGTAGGAAATTCAGTCCGTAATTCGTTAGGATAACAGGAAGGGAGACGCAGAGGACGAAGGGAAAATACGAGCGTTCTGCCCGTGACAGATTACGCGCAGGAAGGAGGAAACGGGAAGAGGAGATCGTCCTCTAAAAGTCACGGTTACGAGAGTGTGTATCGCGCGTAATAGCGGATACTACGAAATAGAAGCGCCGCCTGTACAGCGGTGAGGCACATATAAAATTTATTCAGTGGAAATTGGAGAAATTTCATCGCTTGCGCACACGCGCGTGTTAGCTCGCTGCAGGAAGAATTATTACGAATTAATGAGCAGAGAAGGAACGAGGAATGCGAGCACGTGCGAACACGCGGCGTGAATGATTTATCAGAAAACCGAGCGTTTGATGAACTTACTGAAAATGCTGATTACGCGAGACTGTCTTTGACTCCATTCGCAAATAGCGCGGTTCAGAGATGCTATATCAGAAACCGTGTCAATTCAATTACGGGAGTATTCTAATCATTTCTGCGATTGCGCCGCGAGTTAATAAACGAATAGCTTTTCATTTCGCACGCAACATATCTCATCCATCCACCTCTACGTCGTACAGGCATGCATAGTATATCGCTACGATTAATATGTATACAGATCTGATAGCCAAATTAACGCGGCCTCCGTAGAATCGTGCACGCGTTACACGTACAGGTATTATGCATATGTACCGGCGATTACTTCCGATATGACGGGGGCGCCGCACGGTGGCCGTTCACGTTATTTAGTTAAGACGCTTGTTATTCTCCGCCGCGTTACGGAACGTTAACCAGTTATGAAATGCGCTTATAAGGGAGCGAGTTGCTTTCTCGAGCTCTCAGTCCCGTCTCCCCGAAGAAAGTTTCCGCGGCAAGTGCATTCGAACATTCGAAAGTTCTCGCCTCCTCTTTCTTTTCCCCCCTTGCCCACTCGACGCGCAGCTCGCTCTCGAATCGCCAGACAGGCCACCGTGCAATTCTATTCAGCCTACGATCCGGGAACCGAACCGCCCAGGCGAATCTCTATCGACACGAAAGTGGTACTTGCAAAATAGCGATCCCCCCCGTTCTATGCATGCGCGGACGTTCAGCGGAAGTTCGAAAAAGCGTGGAGAAAATTGAAGTCGTCGCAGCTGTTGGCGAGTCCGAGATGCTCGGGAGACAAGAAGTTAATCGTTGAATACGGTCGTCGCGACGGACGTTGAGTTTCATTCCGTCTTCCGAACCGCTCGACGTCGACATCCCGAACGCCGATGCTCGGCCGAGTTCGCGCTCATTAGGCGACGCGTTCGAAAGGCGCGGAGAAAATTTCTGCCCGCGGATTTTAAGGCCATAGAAAGTAATCGTAAAATCGGCCGCACGCGTAACGTCCCCCGGCCGTTGCCGACATTGTTACAACGCTTTGTTGCGGCAAACGAACGCACCGCATCGTAACTGAAAAGTCCCGGGCGATGGTCCTATTTCGTAAAGGTTTTAGAAAGAATTTCTGTTCTGGCTTGCGACTAGTCCCGCATTGCGAATGCATGTACTCGATGTTTTCGTTTATGGTGGAAATATTCTTTTACGAAATTAACACGTTGACTGCCAAGCGTATTTTGATAGGTTAGAACCGCGATGCGATGAAATACTGCAGAGTATGATTAAATCATTAGAAGCTCAAGAATTGAAGCACCGTTCCAATATCAATTGCTTTTACAAGATTGCAAATAGGCTTCATGGCGAATTTTTTGCATTTTTAGTAAAATCTTTTGCGCCGGTCACCGCATATTTTGCTATGTTATAACCGCGATGCAATGAAATACTGCAGTGTATAATTAAATCATACAAAATAAAGGTAACGCAGAGTTGCAGAAGCCAAAGTATTGAAGCACCGTTTCAATATCAACTGCTTTTACAAGATTGCAAATAGGATTCATGGCGAATTTTTTGCATTTTTAGTAAAATCTTTGGCGCCGGTCACCGCATATTTTGCTGCGTTATAATCGCGATGCAATGAAATACTGCAGTGTATAATTAAACTTTGCAAAATGAAGGTAACGCAGAGTTGCAGAAGCCAAAGTATTAAAGCACCGTTCTAATATCAATTGCTTTTACAAGATTGCAAATAGGCTTCATGGCGATTTTTTTTGCATTTTTCGTCAAATCTTTTGTACCGGTCACCGCAAATTTTGCTATGTTATAGCCACGATGCGATCAAATGCTGCAGAGTATAATTAAATCATACAAAATAAAGGTAACGCAGAGTTGCAGAAGCCAAAGTATTGAAGCACCGTTCCAATATCAATTGCTTTTACAAGATTGCAAATAGGCTTCATGGCGATTTTTTTTGCATTTTTAGTAAAATCTTTTGCGCCGGTCACCGCATATTTTGCTATGTTATAACCGCGATGCAATGAAATACTGCAGTGTATAATTAAACTTTGCAAAATGAAGGTAACGCAGAGTTGCAGAAGCCAAAGAATTGAAGCACCGTTACAATATCAATTGCTTTTACAAGATTGCAAATAGGCTTCATGGCGAATTTTTTGCATTTTTAGTAAAATCTTTTGCGCCGGGCACCGACTATTTTGCTATGTTATGATGCTATCAAATACTGCAGGGTATGATTAAATCGTGCAAAATTAAGATAACGCAGAGCTTTTAGAAGCCAAACAATTGAAGCACCGTTCCAATATTAATTGCTTTTACAAGATTGCAAATAGGCTTCACGGCGAATTTTTTACATTTTTCGTAAAATCTTTTGCGCCGGTCACCGGTGACCATCGTGGCAATCACCGTGTTAAGCAACGTACAGAGTGCATGGCGTGCAGAATCTGCGGAATGCGAGTACACTTAGAGCGTAGAAACTGCATTTTAATTAAATCTTCTAATAACGGAGCGAATTATGGCAAAGATATCGCGTCCAGGAAATGGTGAAAAACGATTCCGCAAAGGAGATTAAAGTGCGTCGTTACGGCGAACGCATCAGGGCGGGTAACAAAGGCCGACGCCTGGCTTTTAGAAAAACTTACCGAAGTGAAAGACGTGGAAGCAATTTCATCGTGCGCGTTTTCACCGGTTGGCGGGAGTCCGGACGTTCGTCGGCAAACGTTCATTCGATGGGATCTGTCTATCTACATTGTGGCGGGTGGTCGTTCTGCGTCGTTTAATTTCCACTCATTATCCGGCAGCGCGGTCTCGCTCATTCATCGTACCACGAAATTATCGGAACAATTACTACAGCGCCCGAGCATCGCGGGGGTTAAAAGCAAACGGTATCGTGATTTTCTTTTGTTTTTGGCACGCAATTACGGATATGTAGTTTAAACGCAAACAAAATTATCCGAGTATTCCAGAACAAAGTGATTTTATTTCTGATAATCACCCGACGCGCTATTGATCAGTTGCTGTTGTGCATTAATATAGAGCGCATTGATACAGAATCGGACTATTAAGTGCAAAATGGCTTAAAGATTAGTGTAAAATGGCTCGGACGAATTGTATATCATATATACAATAATTGTAGTATTGCTCCAATAATTACTGCAATAATTGTAGTATTGCTCCGCGTGGCCCGATCAAAACGGACAAGTTTTTCGCGTCGAAAATTGAGCCATATGAATTCTGTCTCGCTCCCAAGACTACCATAGAGCGAACAACGCTCACGAATTGTTGTGTGTAAAAAGAATCACGCACGAAGTCACCTACTTTCGTTCACAAACGAGACGGGTTTCTAACTCGTTGCACCTCAACACGGCCGCGGTACCATGTGTTGTACACGTAATTATTACTTTCTTTCGTGGCATAAAGTAGTGCATGAAACGCATCTGCATGTCGTATATGTACGTTGTAACGGCCAGCGCCGCGAAGAAATACGGCCTTTTTAGAACCGCCAAATCGTCTGTTGAAATTTCACTCCAGCCCCGTGTCGACGTATCCTGTAATTTATATCGGAACAATGAATATGGATCTCCGCTGTATAATGTGCATGTTACACTTGCTACAGATACACATTGCCGCGTAGAAAGAAAGTTCGCAAAGTCGTAAATTTCGAGCTAACGTTTGAATCGAAGATTTTATTCCTCCGCCTTTATGAAATCAATAGTGCGTTGCCGGGAATTGAAAGTACCGAAATATGCATTCCGCTAATGGCTTAATTACTAATAATTCCTCGCATAATCTGCCGGTAGTAATCAGCTTCTGTTTGGAAATCGTATAGTCCGCATCACGAATCCTATACAATAACAGATCGACAAACACGATACCATCTATAATACAGGATTAATCCTTTACGATTCAAATGATGCTGCTTATTACATCGGAATCGGTCCGAATTAACTGCACGCGATCCCCGCGATATCCTGCACAGTGCGTTTTTACACGTTCGCACCTAACTTAGCGCAGTTCGTTACAGCGCATTTGCATTAAGGGCGCGATTAACATCGAGTGCAACGATTAATATCGATATCGGCGCTGGTTAACAATCGACAATTGACTTTCGCGTCGATCGCACTTACAACATCGGGCCCGATAAAATCATGACGCCACTTTTCCCGGCATAACCAACGCGTTTTACGTAGCACACGAGCGATCACATCACGAGTGCTGTCGTTGGCTGTCGCCACGAGAGACCATTCGGTCGCGTCGACGCATTTCTTATTGCAAGCCGCACCGGCCAGGACATTGGCCTTCCCATGGTGCAGTTCCGAGTCGGAGTTTATGTAACTCATTCCATCACTCGCCTACACGGGCCCGAGTGGAAAGCGCGTGTGCAGCTCGGCCCAACGTCGCTCTGTCGGTTGCGCACTAAAGCGCACTAATGCGCAAAACGCGATGCACAGCCCGGAGTCACACAGCCTGTATCCGGCTGATTACTTTCTCGCATTGATATGCGAACGCTATGCCAGCACATCGCCGCCGTAGTTACGCGCTGGCATTAGCATGTGCGCTAATGTGCGCACAATGTCCGGTTGCAAACGATTGTATGGGTATCGACGAGGAGTCACGTGGGGGGAGTGAGTTTCATCAGAAGAAACGCAGAAAGCCAGAAATATAGCCAATTTATTGACACGTTGACTGCCAATCGTATTTTGCTACCTTCGAACCGCGATGCGATTAAATACTACAGAGTACGATTAAATCGTGTAAAATTAAGGTAACACGGAGTTATGGGAAGCCAAAGTATTGAAGCACCGTTCTAACATCAATTGCTTTTACAAGATTGCAAATAGGCTTCACTGCGAATTTTTTGGATTTTTAGTAAAATCTTTTGCGCCGGTCACCGGTGACCACCGTGGCAGTCAACGTGTTAACCCATTTTAAGGTCACTTTTTAAGAAATTGTTGTTATAGAAAAATGTGTCTCTTGTATTCTGTGGTAACCAACAGTTTTGCGTACTATCGAGTGAGGGCTCGTCCTAAGGTTTCCCGCTTTCCCCCTACCATTAATTAGCTCGAGGTAGAGTTCTTCGGTTCATCTTGTTACAGGACTGTCAGCAAGTGAGGTATTGATCAAAGACATTTTTGTATATCTGTAGTTAAGAGATGTTGATCAATGCTGCTTTAGTAGATGAATATCGAAGACTTTTCTTTATTATAATTAATCTCATTTCTTATGTATCGATCGAATTACCAATGCGCAGAGTGATGGCAGATAATAAGCAATTTCCATTTACGAGAGCTAGTTACAGTTGTTGACATCGTCGTTTTTTAAAAAATAAAGATAAGACGTCTGATCTCTTTTGATCAGGTTGGGAGAGCCGTACTTACCTTGTCACATACAGACTCGCGTTCGCATTTGAAGTTCCCCGTTTCATGTGGTGGTGCGGTAGTTACCCTGCGACAGTCGATGACAACCGATGTGGGGTCTGCTCTTTGAACTATACCGTAGGAACGGCGAATGACAATGTAAGCTCGTGACCACCTGGACTTATGTCGTATGCATACTATGTTATACCTACACGATCGTTTCAAACAGGCAGTCTACATTATAGGAAATATCTAACCTCTGTATAAACTCCTCGTATACGTCAGGGTCAAGGCGTATGACCCCAACGCATAAATCCCACCAGAAAAGAACACACGTCATTTTGGCAACATATGAACTGCGTAATTTATAGATCGCGTGATCCTTCGCTACTATCTGACATAACCATCTTTTATCACCTGCTTTAAAGTGTCTGCTGAATAGCGTCACGTCTCGGGTCATTGGAAACGAACACGCGCGTACAAGAGACAAATATTTTTGCCCCGAAACTGCCACTATTTTGCCACACGTCTTCCTCTCTGTGACAAATGCACGAAGCGTTTGTAAGAAAGCCGCGATTCTATACGAGGGACGGGCCAGTCGCGAGGACTATATATTGAAAATACGTGTGTATGGTTATGCACCCGCGAAATATTGGGACAAAGGACGAACGCACCATCGTCCGTTGCGACACGCTGCATCATGATGCTCCACCCGGAAACAAAAGGGCATCACTACCCCTTTGAGTGCTGAATACTTCTGGCCAAAGCGCCCGCTGACGATGAAACACTTTTCGCTAGTGTGAATTTTATTGATCGATTATTTAAGGCGCAACTAAGTTCTAATGATAAATCTTTATATAAGCAAAATTAAATAATGCAAGCAAATTGTTTGATAAAGAACGCATCTGCATTCATCTCATACATTTATAATTGTGGCTACAGTAGGTAAGAAATCGAAACGATTGGGGACGCATATAAGGGTCCATAGTCGACACCAATAGATTTCGGCGGACGCATATGTAAGAAATATAGTATTTTAAAATTATAAGATTTACTCGTTGTCCGCTCGGTTCGCTTGCTAACGCCAGAATGACCCCTCGGGCGCAGCGTTTTGGGCCTTCGCGGGCCGCAGAATGTCCCTTATCGCCCGAGACTACGTCATCTCCTACCGTGTACAAAGGAGGCGCAAGACGCTTAGTCCTATCGCACAACACGTTGCAACATGCGTAAGACAGGTAAAAGTGTCTCTGTTGCCATGCGCTTTTTCCTAAATTTCCTACACATATATGCATCCATAGCACTCAAAGGTCTACGCGGCTTGCGAAGCCGAAACGCCACGAGGCCCTTCTTCCTGCGACAACGAAAGCGTGCAGTCGATCACAGCTGTTATAATTATCCTCGTCAGTCGAATTTTAGGGCTTTCCGTTTGAAATTCCCTACACCTTCGTCTGCGATTGCTCGCGAAAACTCGCGTTCCGCGGATCGCGCGTCTAACGTTGGACCACCATTAGCCGGAGAGAAACTGCGGTACGAAAAGCAATTGCTCAACGCCATCGCTCCACGATTTATTCCACGTACCGGGCCGCGTCTATTATCCTGTCTACTTATCCCATCAGGCCCGTTGGAAAAGAGCGCGCGCGCGCACGTTAGGCGTTAGGCGTGCGCTTAAAAACTCGGCAAACGTGACACGCCCGTGCACGCTAATAAGCCATTCTCGTTTGCGCGCAAAGGGGGTATTTCGCATAATCCACCGCTCACCCGCTCTCCGCATTATGGTAATGGCTGGCAGCGAGACTTTGTGCGTCGAGTATTCTAATCGTAAACGTGAATAACGGTGGCGCGGATCGTTTACGCTTTGTCAACGGTATCCTTGAACAACGACGGTAATGGGCTCGCAAGCACGCGCGCGGATGTTGCGACGAGCGCGAGAAGTCCTCGAGGAGTATCGTCGATGATCTAATTTGATCCTGTCGTCGTCTACTGCGACGTCCTTTGCGCTTAACGGTGTCACATCCTTCTGCGAGAGCGCTTGTCTTACGCGTGACAGAAACTGGGGCGTCGTATGAATTTATAGGTACACCGGACAATGAATGCGCTAAAGCGAAGCTCGTTTCAGTTGACGGTCAACGCCGGCCGGAAAGTAAGAGTGCGACGCTGCAGGAACGAATAGGAAACGATTCGAGTGTGAGACGACGCCATTGCACTTTACTGGTTAACTACCGAAAAGTGCCGGTTTGTTGGTCAGTAGCGGTAGACTGAGTGCATGATGGGAGTTTGTTGACGCGTGTCTTGATTATAGTTGCTTAACACTTTGACTGCCGGGATGGTCCCCGCTGATCGGGTAGCAATAATTATTTTATAAATGCAATTATTGTTAGAATAGTGATGCGATCATTTGATCTTCAATACCTGCTCATTATTTATATTTTGCATAATTTGGTGAAACGCTGCAGTATTTCATAACATCGCCGTTCTAACACGGTAAAAATGCACGGAAGTTAACGTGTTAACGAGATTAATTGAATCAAAATGCCATTATAAGCGTAGATGTTGGATTTTTCATTTGTCATGGACTGTTTTTCCTGTACTTGTGAACATTTGTGTTGGTTCTGCGTCAATGACAATACGTGATAGCAACGTTATCGCGCTCTTAACAGCGTACGACGCAAAGCGGAAAAGTGCGATCGCGTCGTCCGGAATTTTTCGACCAGATTTTTGCAAAGACCCGCGAACAGTTAACACGTTGACTGCCAAGCGTATTTTGCTATGTTAGAACTGCGATGCAATGAAATACTACAGAGTATAATTAAATCATACAAAATAAAAGTAACGCAGAGTTGCAGAAGCCAAAGTATTGAAGCATCGTTCCAATATCAATTGCTTTTACAAGATTGCAAATAGGCTTCATTGCGAATTTTTTGCGTTTTTAGTAAAATATTTTGCGCCGGTCACCGAATATTTTGCTATGTTATAACCGCGATGCGATGAAATGCTGCAGAGTATGAGTAAACCTTGCAAATTGAAGGTAACGCAGAGTTGCAGAAGCCAAAGTGTTGAAGCATCGTTCCAATATCAATTGCTTTTACAAGACTGTAAAGAGGCTTCATTGCGAATTTTTTGCATTTTTAGTCAAATCTTTTGCGCCGGTCACCGAATATTTTGCTATGTTATAATCGCGATGCAATGAAATACTGCAGAGTATGATTAAACCTTGCAAATTGAAGGTAACGCAGAGTTGCAGAAGCCAAAGTATTGAAGCACCGTTCCAATATCAATTGTTTTTACAGGATTGCAAATATGTTATAACCGCGATGCGATGAAATGCTGCAGAGTATAATTAAATCATACAAAATAAAGGTAACGCAGAGTTGCAGAAGCCAAAGTATTGAAGCACCGTGCCAATATCAATTGCTTTTACAAGATTGCAAATAGGCTTTATTGCGAATTTTTTGCATTTTTCATAAAATCTTTTGCACCGATAACCGGTGACCACCGTGGCGGTTAATGTGTTAACAAACGTTTGAACACCATGAAAACGGCTGCATCAACATTACCTGCTTTTGACATAAAAACGTCACTGTTTAACGTCAGTCCCTGAATCTGAATTTCGCCGCGCCGAAAGCAAAGAGACACGCATGCGATCGTAATATCGCGCGCACAAAACCTAAACGGTCCTCTCGGCGTGCTTTTTTATTGACATCGACGTTCGGTAATCGTATTACACGGGCTGGCGCGCTGTCAATGTGTCGCGCGCAATTTTGCTGCGCACTTGCGTGCATCAGCGCGCGGGCAGGCACGCGTGACATCGGGTATCGCACGATCGTGCACGTGCGCGCGCGCGTGTTTTCTCGCCGGCAGCACGAGCGAAAAGGAATGCGCCGACTGTTTTCCGTTGCTCTCCGCCCGCTTCGCGTTGTCTCGCTGCAGAACCGGAGGACTTCTCCGCGAAGGATCCTTTTTGCTCTCTTCCAGGAAGATCGGCGGGCGCGATGGACAGTTCCTGCCGCATGATTCTCGATTACGGCCCGATCGGGAAACTCTCTCGCGTGCGAACGTACGCGTCGATCGGCAGGAAAGTGTCCGGCGCAATTGCGAGTGCTGCAAAACGAGTGCTCCGCGGGTCTATGTGATCGCCGAATTATGTAAATGCCGCGTTAAGTAGCCGCCTTTACGATCCTTAGATAAATATTACGCGCACACGCTGTTACGCTAACGCTACTTCTGAACTTTGTCGCAATTACCGTCCGTTCGCTTCCCGTTCTTGTTAATTGCCCTAAACGCGGGCTAGCGTCGTTATTTGAGAATTTACGCTCGGGTGATTATTTTGTACGAAGTCGTTCGCTGCGGAATACGGCTAGTCCACTCTTCGTATTTCATCGATTTCTTTAACACTTTGACTGCCGTGATGGTCACTGATGACCGGCGCAAGAGAATTTACTGCTGATTCAAAATATTCGCAATGGGTAGCAATAATTATTTTACAAATGCAGTTATTTTTAGAATAGTGATGCGATCCTTTGGTCTTCAATATCTGTACATTATTTACATTTTGGATAATTCGTCCAAACGCTGTAGTATTTCATAGTATCGCCGTTCTAATACAGCAAAATACGCACGGCAGTCAACGTGTTAACACTTTGACTGCCGTGATGGTCACCGATGTCCAACGCAAAAGATTTTACTGAATATCCAAAATATTTGCAATGTGTAGCAATAATTATTTTATAAATGCAGTTGTTGTTAGAATAGTGACGCGATGCTTTGGTCTCCAATACCTGCACATTATTTACATTTTGCAGAATTCAGTCGAACGCTGTATTATTTCATAGTATCGCCGTTCTAATATAGTAAGATGTTAACTGCGGGTTTTATGGTTTTGTGTCTGGGCGGTAGGATGGAGCGTTTTGCAAAACATCTTTGGCATCGACACATACCTTGCAGAGGACGCACTTTGAAGCGTTTCGAACAGTTAGCATACCTTGCGTCGGAGAATCGTACAATTGGTGGTAATCGAAACTTATCTACGCGGAGTTTCTACGAAATGCAGCGTCGGGAAAGAGAAAATGACGTATAGTTTCGTCGGCTCGTCGACGAAGGTAACGCGCTGTGCACCGGCATTCGTCGGTGACATTTTTGCCACCATCAAGAGTGGATCGAACTTTATTCGATTACGACACCGATTGCAATAGCGCGGCGCAGAAATGCTAATGCGAATGCCGCGTTAGCGTCGACACGTTTTCCAATCGTTTCGCGTCACCTTCTTCATCGTCATCGGCGTTCTTTGCTTCGCGGAGGTGTCAACAACCCAGCAGGATGTGCGGCGCAATGTTAATGGCCGATTTCTTCTGCGTATAACTTTGCTTTCTCCCCGACCCCGCGCCAACCCCCTTCCTCTTTATCGAATCGCGATCCTCCTCCGTATACGCCTCGGACCGTAATCTGATTTCGTTCACGGTATCTAATTATTTTTCCTCGCCAGGGGTGCCTAGCGTACGCGAAAAGATCCATATCCATGAGAACAAAATGGTGCTTCCTTTCTACTCGTGTCGACAGGCGCTACCGAAAAAAAGGCAGGAACAATGCCACTTTGTGGTCGGTTACTCGGCGCGAACGCGCGAGGCTGCATCAAATTTCCACAGTACATACGTACGTCCGCGCGCCGTTCCATATATTCATACGATCGAATCGTATCCCGCAGCAGATTGGAAAGTGAAGATCGTTATCGTTAAATCTCAACGTCCACGCCGCGCGCGATAATCGACCGCGATGCTGACGATAATGATAATTGCGTTTTCCTGTTCCGCACTTTGGTTTTGTTTACGGGCCGGCCCATTATCATTTAAAGCGCACTCCTCAAAATGCCTGCAACGTGCGGACCGCATTCCGAACCTTGACGTACCTTGACATCCTGACTGGGTAAGAAGCGACCGAACTTGGCATCCGCACGCTTCAATAACAGAGCGCGAACAATGAGCACCCCGTAGTTCTCAGCCGCGTTTCTTCCCGCGTTTCTTCCCGCGTGTTCCGGGCAATCTGTCTCGCTAATAACCCGCAAGGGAAGACGGGAAATTTTTGCCGTTCGACGACAATCGGCGGCACTTTTCGCCAGGAAGGTGTCGAGCGTACGCGATGTCGCTGGCGTTGGTACCAGGCGAGAAAGTGGGTCGCAGAAAGCAAGGCCACTGACACTGGCCGCAGTCACGAGAGACCAACTTCTCTCTCCCGCTTTTTCTCTCCGTCCCGCACCTTCCTCCCTCGCCTTTTTCTCTTTCTCCTCGTCCGTCATACCAACCCCTTCTTTCCTCTTCATCCTTTCCGGACTTCCCTTTCTCTCTTCTCGTCTTCTTTGTGCCTCCGTCCTCCTCTCGGTGCCCTCCCTTCTGACTCGTTACGCTCACGAGACTCATCGTCATGCCCGATCGCGAATTAGCCTCGTAATATTTGCCGGTGAAAATGCGAGGCAGGGAGCGGGCACTCATCCGCGACGCACGTTATGTCACGGACAGGTAAGCTGCTGCCGCTTGCGGATTAGGAGGGGCTCTTCCGGGGAAGTGACGATCAATGTCATTGTTTCCCGACGTGATCATGACATTTCGATGCATCCACTGCGTTGTAGCTCCGCGCCGTCGAAAGTTCCTTCGCATTCGCGAGTCTATGGCACTGTTCGACGCACGGCTTCGCTATTATCTCCGACGGATTAGGAAGGAAGCGAGCAATGGGCTTCCATAAAACGAGAAATCTTACGGTAGCGGCACTTTGCACGAAACGTGAATACTGCCTAGAATGATTGTTTTCATTACGGCAATCGTTCGCTTATTTGTGGGTTTTTTAATGACCCTGCTTACGATACGCAGGAACTTCGTAACTAGAGAGCGCGCGCAGTCTCTAATACGATGTAATAAAGAAAGGCCTATTACGGGCCATTAAAAGAAAGTAATTCTAAATTGTGCCCACATGCGCGTCGCGTTACGTAGAGTACATTGTATAAATCAGCGGTTCGATGTAACGCGAACTCTATGAGCTATAAACGACGTAATATGCGATCTAAAGAATCTCCCGTTCGCCGTAGACTACGTTGCTCCCGATCGGAGAGCGAAATCTACGTAATCAGCGAAGAGTGAGAGTAATTTTCCGCGTATTAATTTTCTCTCTTTTCTTTCCTCGGCCGGCAACCTGTCGTTCCGATATCGATCGCGTTTCGCAGCGTGGTAGGTGTTCAGGATGACGGAGGTTATCCATCTTGTTTTGCAACGAAAATTCTGGAACACGTTCGCGCGCCAGGACTCTCACTCGCGGAGAGTTCCATGAACCTTTCTCATGATCTTCACTCGCTCACTCGTGTGCTCATGCCTTTACGCACGTGGTCACACTCCGCCTTTCTCATGACTTTCAGGTCGGGCCAATCGCACTGTCAATGCCGAATTGCTCGGGTCAACGGACTACTTCCGACTTTCGTGCGGCGCTCGAACTATTCCGCGTGTAACGTTGCGTCAGCGTGGTAATGTGAAAATACAAAGTCGTCACGCATTCGAAATCATTCTCATCGAACGTTTTCGTTCACGGCGCGTCGTGAATTACTTTTCGATGGCTGTCTTGTGTTAACCTCTGCTGAACTGGGTCTTCGTGGAAAACGGACTCGTCAGAGAAGGCGACTCTGTTCGGAGGATTGCTTAATATAGTCATACGTCGGACTTTTTGGCCGGATGCTAAACGGCCTACTTGCGATTACGTTCCATCTGTGTTATTGATGTTTCTCGGTTATTCTAAATAGCGTGTTTTCGGTCATTGAGATTTCCTTGAAGAACTTCTATGTTGACACCGTTTTTGCCACTTTGCAGATAAGATATTTGATTACTGACGGTACAAACTAATTGGGTTCCGCACAATATTTTTACATTGCTAATAGTTTGGTCGTGGTTCAAGATCACTATTACGTGAAGTATGTAATATTATCATACATAACTACCGTGAAATACGATGCAATACATGTACCATGTTTCATCCCCAAACTCTGCAAAGTTCCTATATCTTCGGTATTGAAGAACTGACTTTGTTTCGTACAATATTTTTATGTTGCCTACAGCTTAATTACAGTTCAAGATCACCATTACGTTGAGCACGTCATTGTATCACGCCTCACTACGGTGAAATACGAACCACGCCATGTACCATAATTCACCCGCAAGCTCTGCGAACTTCCTGCACCTTCAGTACCGAAGATCTGACTTTCCTCCATAAAATATTTTTATATTTTGCCTATAGCTTCATTACAGTTCAAGATCACTATTATGTTAAATACGTAATATACCACAAGTCACGGGCAAGCTTCGTAGAGTTTCGATATCTTCGCCACTGAAGACCAGCGTTTCGTCGCTCGGTCAGTTTTAAAAATTGTTACGTGCCGTCCCTAGCCTAGACCGCATTGAAACCCCTGACTTTCCTCCGTGCAATATTTTTATATTTTGCCTATAGCTTCATTCCAGTTCAAGATCACCATTACGTTAAACACGTAATTTTTATACCCAATCATGATTTGATTCATATACCACAATTCACGCGCAAGTTCCGCGGCGTTTCAACATCTTCGGCACTGCAGACCAACATTTCGTCACCCGGCCCGTTTTAAAAATTGTTACGTTTTGTCCCTAACCTAGACCGCGTTGAAACTCCTGACTTTCCTCCGTGCAATATTTTTATATTTTGCCAAAAACTTCGTTCCAGTTCAAGATCACCATTACGTTAAACGTGTAATTTTGATACACATTCATGATTTGATTCATATAGCAAAATTCACGCGCAAGCTCCGCGGCATTACGATATCTTCGCCACAGAAGAGCAACGTTTCGTCACCCGGCCCGTTTTAAAAATTGTTACGTGCCGTCCCTAACCTAGACCGCATTGAAACCCACGCTAGGGTCCCCTGCGCGTAGTTCGCCGCATGACGCGTTCGCCAACGTTTGCGTGAGACCGTCGAAATTGGCAGTGACATCAAAGGCGGCCAACAATTACAGATCCCTCGCGGCCAACATTGCCGGTGCGACGCACTGCCGACGTTCGGCACACTCGTTGCGTCAACGAAGTCAGCGCAAAAAAAGGAATCCCGCGCAGAAGGAAAGCGCGGCAACTTTCCACCTGAAGTAACGGCGAGCCGTCCGAGCAGTCGATCAGTTTTCCAGGGGGGCCTTTCTCGTGACGCAAGTCGGGCTACCGCTCCCCGTAAAAAAATAATTGCACGGTTTCCGTGTCCGGCTCTGGCAGTCAGGCGCGTAAGGGATCTCTCGCGGCGAGAACGTCCGAGAGGCCGTTCCGCTCATAGACGTAAATCCGTCGCTTGTCAATGACCCCTGGAGAAACTCTCACTCTCTCGTTTCCCCTCTCCGCCGCCCTCAACGCTCCTCACGTCCTCCCCCTTTCTCTGCGAATGTCGCTTTACGTCCGTTCAACCTTTCGCGCTAACGCTCTTGGCCACTGTGTGTATGTCAGCTACCTATGTACCTATGTACGTACACCCCCGACAATAAGTATGGAATGTAATCGTTTGAAACGAAATGTTACTGTCTAGATCCCACGAGTTCTATCGGCGATTACGGTCAAATTTGATCAAGTGACGTATTGGTAACGTTTTGTTAAGGATGTGCTCAGTGTTATAACTAAATGATAGTGTTAGGGCCACTCTGTCTGTTTTTGAATTGGAACAAAGTAGTACACCCCCGAGAATAAGTATGGAATATAATCATTTGAAACAAAATGTTACTGCCTAGGTTCCACGAGTTCTATTGGTGATGATGGTCAAATTTGATCAAGTGACGTATTGGTAACGTTTTGTTAAGGATGTGCTCAGTGTTATAACTAAATGACAGTGTTAGGGCCACTGTGTCTGGTTTTGAATTGGAACAAAATAGTACACCCCCGACAATAAGTATGGAATGTAATCGTTTCTAACAAAATGTTACTGGGTAGGTTCCACGAGTTCTATCGGTTTTGACGGTCAAATTTGCTCAAGTCACGTATTGGTAACGTTTTGTTAAGGATGTGCTCAGTGTCGTAACTTAATTATAGTGTTAGGGCCACTGGACACCTCTATCTGTTTTTGAATTGGAACAAAATAGTACGCCCTCGACAATAAGTATGGAATGTGATTATTTGAAACGAAATGTTACTGTGCTAGGTTCCGCGAGTTCTATCGGTGATGACGGTCAAATCTGATCAAGTCACGTATTGGTAACGTTTTCTTAAGGATGCGCTGAATGTTATAAGTAAATGATAGTGTTAGAGCCACCGGAAGGTTCTATCTATTTTTGAATTGAAAGAAAATAGTACATTTTCACTACATAGTATTGAAGTGGAAAAACTATTGTTTCGGTACTTTGGACAAAGGACATGTGTAGAAATACAATGGTAGACAGAGATCGGCATATATGTTTCGAACGAAAAGACAGAATTTTCCGGTAAACTTAATAATATTCGATCGCACTGATTTCATTCCCGTTGAGAAGTGGGATGAAATTGGTAGAAGTACTCGAAAATAATGGTGAACCTCATAGAAAGGTTTTTGAGCACAACTACACGGGTGCTAGACACGAATTACGTAACAATAATTGAAACAATCTCTTTTACATAAAGATAAAATTCGTCTTAGTAAAAGGGCTACAACAAATGGATGGATATGTATGTTTGAAGGTATCGATGTATGCAATTTATGTATGAAAGTATCTTCCACCCCATTATAAACTTGCCAGTTGCAGTAGCGGACAAGGAAATTGCAGTACAGTCTATTGTATTGCGAGAACGGTTGCAGTTGAGCAAACGACGCTTTGACGATAATTAGGGGAGTTGAGACCTAGTACTAATCAAGGTTCGGCATGAGACACACTTTCGACACGATCGCTCAAGCTCACTAAACCGGACCGCGGCAAATGTAGAACCCAACGCTGTGCTTGAATATACAAAGCAACATCGGATGACTGTCGCGGCAGCTCGTAGATAGATTAGATCGTTCAAGTTCTCGGTACGCAATCATTTAGCCAAACTGCGGCTCGAATGTTCCCTATTGTGTCACTACCCGCAGGGTGTCTCGTAATCTACTTCCAATTCCTCGAAATACTATCTGTACGATAAGGTTTCGATTATTACCGAGAAAAAACGTTTGCATCTTACTCTGTTAATAACGTGTATTTTCGAATTTATTGACGACCTGTTGAAATCAGAAGCAGTAAAATCGGTTTTCAAAGTATTTGATAAAACTCGCAACGTCACAAAATGTATCACGATCAGTGATTATTTTTCATTATATTATTCTGCTTCGGAAAATTAGCGGTGTCTTATCTATATTTTTACGGTGGTTCAGGGGTAATACATATCTTATAGAATTTAAACTAATAATGGTTGATCGACGTTACTGTTAATTGTGTCGCTATCGAAGTTTGCTATATCCGGATGGCTGTCAATAATTTGCGCATTCCCGTTGTAATCAAGGACAAGGAGGATCGGAATCCCAATTACGCGGACCTACGTCGATCTCATTTATGATGTCCTTTGGGATCTCGTGCCCACTGCACGTGAGAACGGAGGTGTTCAGTCCACGTGATCCCTTTTCGAGTACGAAAGCGTTATTTCCTGCGGGTAGTATTTTGCCGACCAAATACGCAATGTGTTCGTACGAGTCTCGGTGAAACAGATACGTCAGGCATGCGGCAAAGCAGCTGAACGCACATGTGCGAGTTGCCTGAATGAAAAAACAGGCACGAACCATCAGGTAATAATAGTTTTGATCTCGACGCATTTAAAGGTTTATCGAAGATAAACCGACATTCGCGATACGAGTACGTTCCAATTATACGACGTGTCGTTCGAAAATACTCGCTCGTATTTCCGATTGACGAACGACACCTCTGGAAATTAGGCGAATTTGAGACTCGTCGAAACGTCGTCGTTTTTTCATGGCGAAGAACGGCGAGAAAATAATCATCGTCCGACTTTGTCGGAGTGTTTTGCGAGTTACATTTATACACGGCTAGTTCGTGGAATCGGTTGCAGCAGAAATTAGCCGTGCATTTTCTAACAGCTCGACCGCTTATTTATTTCCCATTTAGGACGCTGCGGTCGCGAGATTCTTTTTGAGCTTCGGCTGTGACGTATTATTCCTGGAATAGTCGTGACGAGAAATATCAAAATGAAATCCGTCCTATCGGGCGTAACAAGCGGCACGCACGGCGACAAAATTATTTACATTTTTCTGCGGGCCCGGCGATGGCTGGCGCGGGTGGAATTTGGAAAAAGCGATAAACAGTCCGAGTCACATAGCAGTTTCGCGTTTGTCACCTCCTCTTGCGCCTGGCAAATTAGCCTTGACAAGGCGGGAGCGGATTTCAGATGTATTTTTTGGCCGCAGACGCGGTTTTAATAGTATCTCTTCAAATTCTGTCGTCAATAACGCACATCGCCTATTCTCAAGAACTCTCGACATTTATGTACATATAAATCACAGATCATTTTCTCCTTTATTGCGTCACATTCTTCGGCGATGAGATTAGCGCGAACATATTTTTGCGATACAGAAATTAAACAGGTTCCATTCGATTGGCCTCTTGACAATAATATGTATTGACAACGCAGAGAAGAGATTATATTTTACTTGAGCGCAAAAACATCAGTAGACCAATGCTACGGAAAATTACGTTTTCCCCGTCTTTAGTTTCTTCCAAACTATCGTTACGCCACGTTTACATTAAGGGGTTATGCCTACTTGGGATCGACGGAATGACAATTTTCATTTTTTTTATTTTTAGTAATTAATTAAAATTCGCAAAATACTACCACAAGTACATATTTAGTGGTATTTGTATAAATATTTTTATAAGAAAATATTAAAAAATGGAGGAAATATAGCCCTTCTCCTAGAGCTTCCGTTTATTTTCATCATGACAAATAAGTTTATAAAATTAGAGTCCGATCGGACTCTAATTTTATATACTTATTTGAGAAATAGGCAGGTCGCCTGAACGAAGTGAAAAATGAATGGCAATTTTAAAAAAAAACCGTCTTTTGAGGTGGTCTAACTGTCGTTTTTATGTTGTATTTTTTTTTATTACCGAAATAAAAAATCCTTCGTTTTTTAATATTAAAATTCTTATAAAAAAAATGTATACAAGTGTGTTTTTAAAAACACAGTTTCGAGATAATCGCGTTTAAAGTTTCAAGCTCTTTACTAATCATTCATACTAGCGCTCCAGATAAACGCTCATAATTTTTTAACGTGTGCTCCGATTCTTATATACTTTTGAGGAAATATTCTTAAAATGATGTACATTAAGAAAATGCAATAAAAAAAGTTGATTTTTTTCACCAACCCAAGTAGGCATAATCCCATAAATTAGCAACGAACGACACTGATGTCCTTCTGTCATTCGTTCTAGTCAGTTCCTTACCCCAGTCTACATTCTTCCTGCAAAGTTTCGTCGTTAAGGGATAAACGCATACTAGTATATGTTGCCATACCCGTATATACATGCGTACGTACACATAGCGTTCTATCAAGTGCGGAGTCTGTTGATGACGTAAACACATGGTTACATCTTCCCTCGACCGGCGCGATCCGTTGTTAATTAATTCCTTAATTAATTTCAGCCTTGCCTACGCAGCCAACGAGTTCGCTCGCGGAATCGGTCGCGTATCGGGTGCATTTGCTAGAGTTAGCCCGACTTCGGTAACAGTGCAGACGTCTTGCGTGTGTCGCTTACGCGCCAGTGATTCTGGCGTCAGCGATAATAATTAGGCGCCGTCGTTGGCGCTCACTGCCAATCGTAAACCGTTGAACCGCTATCGAAGCTACGTACGTCTCATCGGCGGGTCTCTCCGCTCGAAATTGTTCGCGAACATTTGGTAAACGCGCGTCGTTGAATTTTCGTCGCCCGCCGTCGCGTCTCTCATTTCTGGCCTTCTCTTTGCCATCATCCGCCTCGCTAAAGTTCGCGCCGACTTTCAGGAGCTTCGAACAAAGAGAAGGACACGAGCACGGGCTGTTGCGCGCGAGACGCGACGATCGTTTGCGACGGCCATTTAAAGAATATTAAATGATTCACTGTTTTCCTACGCCGGCGGGGCGGGGAGTAGAAAATGGAAAATACACCGTTTGAGAGTTCGACCTTTACGAGCGACGGACGGTCAATACGTACACTCCGTCTGTCTGCCAGCCCCCTCCACCCCTGCGACAGTGCAATGTTATCGCTTTAAATTTGCGACACGATCCTTGCAAAAACAGCGCTCGTCGCGGAAAAATGACGTTTCGTCGGCGAATTAACTCTCCTGCGTCGTCACCGTCTCGCCTACTTTCCATAATATTTCCTTTTTCCGATGCCCGCCGCCTCGTCTAAAACCTGTTCCTGAAATTTGGAGTTTACACGTTCTATCGCCGTCCGTAAAGTAGACGAGTTCGGGAGATAACGCTTCGCCGGGGGTTGGCGGGGGTGGTGATCGCGCGAGAAAGAAGCGGCGAAAAAAAAAGTCGGAGAGGTGTGACGTTCACTTCGTCGTAAACAGCATTCTTATTCCACGAGTTTCCGTCTACCGATCTTTCGGCCACTTTCTCGACGCAATTCGACGCCCGACCTTGCATTCGACGATAGTCGCAGACTAATAAACGTCATCGCGAACTTACCGTAACGGTGAAAATAACATTTGAGCGAGGCCGCTACTGCTGCACAACATCAATGTACACCGGGTAACTTTTGTCCTGCTCTCATCTCGTCTCTTCAATCCTACGCAACTTCAACGATTCGCCGTCACTTAAATCGAATTCGTCGTCCTACGGTGCCCGCTCAAAGCGACATTTCTCCCGAAGTCATCATTCAAATTCGAATTATCGGCGGCGGCAATAAATACGACCGTCCGTCGAAAAACATCTCTCTCGTGCATCAGGGATAGTGCAAAACACACTGCGGTTTATCATACGACGTTTATCGTATGAACGTTTATTGTTTTACGCAAGAGACATAATAAAGGAGTTCTCCGCGAACGAGACGTGCACAATCGTAACTTTATGGGTAAATATATCCGGGATCACGAGCGCGCGTACAAATAGTCATAAAATCCCGTGTCACGGCGAATTCGTCATAGCACCGGCCGAAACTAAACACGTCGCCGAGAGTCCACCGCGACAAAGGACCCGCGAAAGGGTTGACTCTTTCCTCCCGCTCTCTTATCTCAGCGCCTCATTCGCCCATTCTTTCCTTCCCGCCGTATTTATTTCCATACATCTGCGCCTCAGTCTTTCTGCATTTCGCCTCGCTAAGGGCGTTCGAGTACGACGTACCCAATGTCTTTTACACATTACTGAGTCACGTCGTTTGGCATGTAAAAGACGACACGGCAAGAGCGTACGCCGCCTAAGACGACAATGACGGCCGAGGAGAATGAGGAGCGAGGGTGGGAGGCCCAACGTGCGAGACGTCGCGAGGCGAGAAAAACGTTGGAGCGGGACGGAGAGTCGTTGGTACGGTGAAAAATACGCATTGTTATTCCGTGCCGCGAATCATCTCGTTGCACTTTCGGTAAACAGACACAGACGCAAACACGCGGCTTTATGATGCATCGCGCGGCACCTCGTCTGACCTTACGTGTATAAATCTGCCTGCTTTCCGTCGCGGCGGCCGCGGGCGGGGTGGGGGAAACAATAATTATTGCGCCTATTGCTCGGTAAATCTGGCGACGGGCGATTTGCGCAGGAACGGTTACGAGCTCATTAGGAAATTGGCTCGGAGCGTTGCGGCCGCGATCATTCGCGTATCTCGTGTGTACGCGGGTTGAAATTGTCGCGCAGATTACGCTTCTCATTTTTGTTTGCTACGATACTGCTCCTCGCGCGATAGTGTGTTTTGCCGCCCGTCGGACCGAACGGCTGCGCGTGGCGCACACGCCTCTGCAGGTGGCAAATGAAGCGCAATTCAATTTGTTTTCAATACAAAGCTCATAAATTAACGCCCGCGCCTTCGAGAAAAACTGGCGCAATCGGAGTGAGATTGCGTTCGCCGGGTAATTATTAGGTCTACCGGAAAGTTCTGTTCGTAATGTAATTTCTTCGAAATTAAAGACGAGGCATTTTTCAAAAATGGAATTTTCAGACTACCGTCACGCTGGCCAGTGATCGTCAGTAACGACGGAAATTATATTGTACAATAAATATTGTTAACACGTTGACTGTCAAGCGTATTTTGCTATATTAGAACCGCGATACGATGAAATACTGCAGAGTATGATTAAATCGTGCAGAAAGAAAATAACGCAGAGTTATTAGAAGCCAAAGTATTGAAACACCGTTTCAATATCAATTATTTCTATAAGATTGCAAATAGGCTTCATTGCGAATTATTTGCATTAATGCAATAAATATTATTAACACGTTGACTGCCAAGCGTATTTTGCTATATTAGAACCGCGATACGATGAAATACTGCAGAGTATGATTAAATCGTGCAAAAAGAAAATAACGCAGAGTTATTAGAAGCCAAAGTATTGAAACACCGTTTCAATATCAATTATTTCTACAAGATTGCAAATAGGCTTCGTTGCGAATTATTTGCATTTTTACTAAAATCTTTTGCACCGATCACCGGTGAACACCGTGGCAATCTACGTGTTAAATGAATGTAGGAATTTATTACGTGAAACTACATAGTATAATATTTATAAACAACAACAACAACACAATGGAGACACTTTCGTCTTTTTTCCCTTTTCGTCTTTACGCCGTTTCTTCTTTACGTCTTATCGTCAACTGACTCCTAATCAACCAAAATAACACAATTCAATAAACTCGTCACCTATGATACATCAATATAATAATTGAGGATCATAGGTGACCTTTCCTCCTGTATTTGAGATCCCACATGTATGAATAATGTATTATTTTCTTTCACTTGACAAAGGAACAAAACTTTCCGGTAGACCTAAAATTTCGAACCGCGTCGACCCCGCTTCTTAACTCAACAGATTTTTTAGAAGGCTAATTGATTCTAAATAATTCTTACCCCATCCGAGAACCTCTTATCTCCCTTTGTGGCGGCTTTGTTGTCACTTTCTCTCCCTATCTCCCCGCTAGCCGGTGAATAATTCCGAGCACGAAATTGCTGACGCACAAATGTTATCGAACGTTCAACGATGTAACTACGTAGCAAAACTTGTTAGGCAAATCGGCTCGGCCGTTTTCAAAAATAACCATTGCCACGGCTCCAGTAATCGCTGCACCTATCTCGCAATCAATTCGCAGCGAACGCGGTAGTGATCTCATTAATGGCAGAGCATCGGGGGAGGGATGAGGATCAGGTGACGAGATGCAAGGAGAGAAAGACGCAGCTGTTTACGGTGTTGACGAGCGACAATTCGCATGTGCCTGCTGTATTCTCGGTTATTTTTAGTGTTACCGAGAGACTGCGAGGTTATTACGCGGTCTTTTTCGCAGGATCAACCGATGCAGTTGCGTTGTCTTCGACAAATCTCTTCTGGGAGAGGGTACGCGGCCGATATACTTACGCAATTCGCTTGCGACAGTCCTGCATCTGTTCGGCTTTCTTCAAATATCTTTTCCCGCTCCGGTGATGTCACCGTCTTGCTTTCTGCAATTCTGCGATCTTCCGACGATTTATCGTGGCTCCCCGGTTTTGGCGTCTTTATTTTGCTGGTTACCCACGCTGTTACCTAAGCGGCGAGTGTTTAGAATCGTCGAGAATTTCTTTGGTACGTCTCGTGTTTTTGCGTTAATAGACGTCATCATTGATTGGCGCGATCAAAAATTTGAGGATAATGGACAATAAATGTTTGGTACTTTACGACATTAGTATATGCGTCTCATTTGCGTCGTTTTTGCGTTAATAGTCTCGTGTTTTTGTGGTACGTCAATGAGATTTTATTGAGCGGATTGATTGGCGCGATCGAAAATTTGGCTGAGGATAATGGATAATAAATGTTCGGTAGTCTCGGTTACGACATTAGGAAACGATATACGCAGGAGTGCGGATCATTTGCGTCGGTGGGGATTTTGGTGTTTATAAATGTACCGTAGTCAGAAATCCTTTGGTACATCTCGTGTTTTTGCGTTAATAGACGTCAATGAGATTTTATTGAGCGGATTGATTGGCGCGATCGAAAATTTGGCTGAGGATAATGGATAATAAATGTTCGGTACTCTTGGTTACGACATTAGGAAACGATATATGCAGGAGTGCGGATTATTTGCGTCGGTGGGGATTTTGGTGTTTATAAATGTACCGTAGTCAGAAATCCTTTGGTACGTCTCGTGTTTTTGTGTTAATAGACGTCAATGAGATTTTATTTAGCGGATTGATTGGCGCGATCGAAAATTTGGCTGAGGATAATGGATAATAAATGTTTGGTAGTCTCAGTTACGACATTAGAAAACGATATATGCAGGAGTGCGGATCATTTGCTTCGGTGGGGATTTTGGTGTTTATAAATGTACCGTAGTCAGAAATCCTTTGGTACGTCTCGTATTTTTGTGGTAATAGACGTCAATGAGATTTTATTGAGCGGATTGATTGGCGCGATCGAAAATTCGGCGGAGGATAATGGATAATAAATGTTTGGTAGTCTCAGTTACGACATTAGAAAACGATATATGCAGAAGTGTGGATCATTTGCGTCGGTGCGGATTTTGGTGTTTATAAATGTACCGTAGTCAGAAATCCTTTGGTACGTCTCGTGTTTTTGTGGTAATAGACGTCAATGAGATTTTATTGAGCGGATTGATTGGGGCGATCGAAAATTCGGCTGAGGATAATGGATAATAAATGTTCGGTACTCTTGGTTACGACATTAGGAAACGATATATGCAGGAGTGCGGATCATTTGCATCGGTGGGGATTTTGGTGTTTATAAATGTACCGTAGTCAGAAATCCTTTGGTACATCTCGTGTTTTTGCGTTAATAGACGTCAATGAGATTTTATTGAGCGGATTGATTGGCGCGATCAAAAATTTGGCTGAGGATAATGGACAATAAATGTTCGGTACTCTCGCTATGACATTAGGAAACGATATATGCAGGAGTGCGGATCATTTGCGTCGGTGGGGATTTTGGTGTTTATAAATGTACCGTAGTCAAAAATCCTTTGGTACATCTCGTGTTTTTGCGTTAATAGACGTCAATGAGATTTTATTGAGCGGATTGATTGGCGCGATCGAAAATTCGGCTGAGGATAATGGATAATAAATGTTCGGTACTCTTGGTTACGACATTAGGAAACGACATATGTAGGAGCGCGGATCATTTGCTTCGGTGGGGATTTTGGTGTTTATAAATGTACCGTAGTCAGAAATCCTTTGGTACGTCTGGTGTTTTTGTGGTAATAGACGTCAATGAGATTTTATTGAGCGGATTGATTGGCGCGATCGAAAATTTGGCTGAGGATAATGGATAATAAATGTTCGATACTCTCGGTTACGACATTAGGAAACGATATATGCAGGAGTGCGGATCATTTGCGTCGGTGAGGATTTTGGTGTTTATAAATGTACCGTAGTCAGAAATCCTTTGGTACGTCTCGTGTTTTTGCGTTAATAGACGTCAATGAGATTTTATTGAGCGGATTGATTGGCGCGATCGAAAATTCGGCGGAGGATAATGGATAATAAATGTTCGGTAGTCTCGGTTACGACATTAGGAAACGATATACGCAGGAGTGCGGATCATTTGCGTCGGTGGGGATTTTGGTGTTTATAAATGTACCGTAGTCAGAAATCCTTTGGTACATCTCGTGTTTTTGTGTTAATAGACGTCAATGAGATTTTATTGAGCGGATTGATTGGCGCGATCGAAAATTTGGCTGAGGATAATGGATAATAAATGTTCGGTACTCTTGGTTACGACATTAGGAAACGATATATGCAGGAGTGCGGATCATTTGCGTCGGTGGGGATTTTGGTGTTTATAAATGTACCGTAGTCAGAAATCCCCGCGGCGGTCTAAATCTGAAAATTATGCGAACATATCGCAACATGGTGCAATCGTATCACTATAAACAGTCATTAGCTGTGAGCGTTAAATCCGCGATGATGCAGCTCTATTCTCAATGATACTCGTTCGATGAAACCACTTGGCCCGCAATTCCAGTTAGTTCATAGGAAGTAACATAATATCGCACTAACGCGATTAGATCAGAGCTTAGAGCACCGCGAGTAGGAAAATGTTCCATTAAGGTAATAATATTCAACGACGTGCACGTTTGTGAAAACTACTTACCGTAGACACGGACTTATGAAACAAACTTTGTATTCAATCGGTTATAAAAACGTTCAGCAAATACGTGTTACTTACGATCATTCGATTTAATGAATACATATCTTCTGCGCACTTGACATTTGTTTACTTACTAAGGACATTCGCCCCGATAGAAATGTCATGATAGAGCCTGAATGAACTATTCAGTCACAAACAGACTGCCTGTAAGTTATTACGTATTTCGATGCACGACGTCGTACATCAAAATTCGCCGTCGTTGCCCGAAATATTTTTTAGTACGTCGTAAAGTGAAGTGTTTCGTGCGCACCGCGTCGAATACGCCGAATAATATCGCCGTACATTCTCTCCGTCTACTCTCTCCCATCTGCTCGACCTTCTTACTTCGAACTCATCTTATAATACATATGGATACGCGAATGAATATCGTAAATACCGGTGACTCACCCGTCTGTGTTTCACTTTAATCTATATTACGCGTTCGTAGAATGTATAGTTTATATTATATAACGCAATGCGATGTTACGATCGCGGGGTTATTAATAAGCCGGCGTTGCGATTGATGAGACTCCTATTATCGGTCAAAATAGCCAAGTCGTTCTGGCAAACGTTTGCATTCGATAGCTAGTCTCAACATATACGTCTCCATACGTTCTATATATTGTGACGTTTATATATATTCGAACGATATGAAAATTGTAGATGAAGTAACGGATGCGTCCTCTGTGAAACATTTATTAACACTTTAACTGTCATGTTGGTCACCGGTGACCGGCACAAGAGATTTTACTGAGAATCCAAAATATTCGCAAAGGGTAGCAATTATTATTTTATAAATCCAGTTGTTGTTAGAATAGTGATTCGATCCTTTGGTCTGCAATACCTGCACATTATTTACATTTTGCATAATTCAGTCGAACGCTGTAGTATTTCATAGCATCGCCGTTGTAATATAGTAAAATACGCTTGGCAGTCAATGTGTTAACTAGACTACTAACAGATTGAAATTTACTCGATACAGGTATGTAGATATATTGTGCAAAATGAAAATAATGCGAAAGTATCGGAGAGCAAAGAATTGAATCACTATTTAATATTTGCATTTGCAAAATTATAAATGCTACCGATTGGGTATTTTTTGAATTTTTCGTGAGACCTTTTGCGCCGGTCCGGTTTTGAGACCGGCGCAAAAGATTTTACTGAAGATTCAAAATATTCGCAATGGGTAGTAATAATTATTTTATAAATGCAGTTATTGTTAGAATAGTGATGCGATCCTTTGGTCTCCAACACCTGCACATTATTTACATTTTGCATAATTCAGTCGAACGCTGTAGTGTTTCATAGCATCGCCGTTCTAATATAGTAAAATATGCGTGGCAGTCAACGTGTTAAACTGAAATATGCAGAGACACAACTTCACGTGTCAAACTGTGGTTTCGCCAATTCAGGGGAAATTTAGAAAATGTTATCGTCCGAATAATTACGAATGATAAAACACGACCGTTTGAATCACTCTCAACGTATCTATCGTAATTCGTTCCGTCAATAGGTACGCGCAGCTGAGAATGATGAAACTCCGGGTGCCTACGATCGCAATGACTCCGCAAACGTCGAATAAACGACACGATCTTTCGCCGTGCAAACTATCGTCGGAGTGAGTAACGCGCGTCTTTCCTTCTCGCAGCCGTGAAATTTCCACTTTTACCGAGAGACGATCGTTCATCCGTCAAGGCTCGCGCCTCGTCAATCTCGAACGCGCGTATACACCCCGTCGATTTTCCATAGTGAAGGCATTACGGTTTATCGCAGCCCGCCGTTTCGCCGGATCGACTCCCACTCGATCTTTCCCTCGAACTTTAACTTCCTGCTACTTGAGGCCGGTACATTTTTCCAGGAAGCGTTATTTATACCTCCCCCCGCGAACAAAGTGCCAATGATTATACCGTCGTGCCTCTTGCCAGGGACTAACGCGGGTGTTAATTTCGTTTCAGGAGAAATTGCGGACGAGGATGAAAACGGAAACTTCTGGAGAATGAGGATGGAAACTTCTGGTTCTTTCATGTTGGAGAATTGCGCCGATCCGACGCGTCTTGTTCGGTAAGTTAACGTTGCTCCTTTGTCGTTCTTTGTCCCGGCTCTTTGTCAATGCGGGCCGCGATCATCGCTCGGGGGAATTTCTGGCCAAGCTCTCCATCCGAAGCTTCGAAACCCCCGTCGCGGGCAAAAACGTGGAAGGTTTTCTAGCCTTGCCAGAAAAAGCCGTCTAAGTGGAAACGTTCGGTTATTTAAGTGACGGTTATGATTCACTGGACGTCAACATTAATCACACTGTATAATCATTACGTTTGCGCGTGGAATGATCTGCACTCTCGTCGCCTTTCGGCTTTGTTCGACCTAATCTTCCTTTGTCGCGTCGAAAATATTACGACGCTCGTTTTCTTTGCACGTCATCCCTTTTTGCGCATAATTAACCACTTATCAACGGTGCTGTATTTCATCCACTCCCGCATCGTCATCTCTTTTATTGCACGCCGACAATGTGGACGAGGCGCTTCGGAAAAACAAACTACAGACACCGGTGCACGTCATTATTCAAATGGTCTGGGAATTTAAGAAATGTCAAGAACACGTGCATCAAAAACGTGTTCATTAAATTGCGCATACAGAAATTAGCACACCCCCAAGCTATAAATTAGATATTTGCAAGCACTTAATCATTATTCCTCGGATCAGCTCTTTTCGCGAAATTGGAATTAATCCAGAAATCGCCGTCGTTCGTATCATCGTGCCCGACCATGCACACATGCCTTCGCTGCAAGTGTCGCATGACGGCGGAAAGATTGAAACTCGCCCCGTCAGTTTTAGCCGCGATTTTTTCGCGGAAATCCGCGGCAGGCCCGCAAGCCTCTGCTTTTATTTTGCAAGCGCGCCCGCTATTTCTGCGTGTCGAAATTTAAGGTGCCGTTGCACCGGACGTCGACGCACGAGAATCAAAGTCGTGAGTGGGTGGCCTGACGGTCGACCGTGGCGGAGAGAGTGCGAGTGTGAGAGTAAGAGTGACGAGGAGGAAGGTAAAGATGAGAGCGGTGTAGGAGACGTATGCGTGAACACGTCTGTGCCGACGTACGTGCTTGTCAGGGTGTGTATGAGGACGTAAACGTGTGTATAAGAACGTAAACGTGTGTATGAAGACGTAAACGTGTGTATGAGGACGTAAACGTGTGCATGAGGACGTAAACGTGTGCACGTCGAGTTAGCAGGAGCCGGAGAGAGCCTGAGAGAGAATTGGTGAGGGTGTATGCGTTGCTATGGCCACCAACCCACCAGTCCACCGCAGCCACCACCTAGGACAGGTCAGTGACAAAGCAAGGTCACGTCAAGTGCTTCGAGGGCTCCCAGTATGCGCCCCGCGGTGCTTCTCGTCACACTCTGCGACAAAAGTGGACTTTGCTTTTTCACCCATTGTACTTGCCTCGAGGTGACGTCAGTTGGACTTGACGTTTCGTAACCCGGGCTCGCGGTAATTGCATCGGCCCCGATAACAGTACTGGAAGCAGCGGCGTCGATCATTTAAAACTGGCTTCGGACGGGTGCGAGAAATGTAACGCCGGTGGTCAGGTGGCGAGGATTGTCTCAATGAACCTCGTCGGACATCTCTTCGGGATGCGAAGTTCATTGCATGTGCGTCCGAGGTTAAATCGAACTACGCAGTTGCGTTTTCGTACTGCGTCGATTATGTTGACGAGTAGCGCTGCACACGTCTGAAAAATTCTCGCAGCCGTGGACCTTGACGTCTGCCGATTCGGCAGGCGAGGCAAGAAGCCGCGCGTCTCGGCGACAATTGAATTTCGCGGCGGCCGTAAATAAGTCGTTTCTCGGAAATAGATGAATGGAAGTTGCCGCGTGTATTATGCGTATCTTCGACGGGCAATCGGATCGCTCGTTGCGATCCTTATGTAAGTGATAAATCGGGCGAAGGGTTACGATCGGCCTGACATCACGCCGGGAATGTCTGTCGATAGGAGAGCGTTTTGAATGGGGTCATCGTACGTTCAGGAACGCATCGTCGGATTGTCGGGACGGAAATAACTCAAGGAACATGGCTCATAAACTCTGTTGTGCGGCGCAATATTATTCTCCCTTAGCGTCAACGGCGAATAACTCTACGGGGATCGAGAATCGATTCGCGACGGTTACCTCGTAACAGGGTTATTCGTGCGGCGAGAGAACGTTTCGCGGATAATTACTTTTGACGAGTCGGGAATGGCCCGTGCACGATATGCATTCGGAACTTTCGTTAGTTCACAAATATCTACCGATCTTATCTGGAACTCTACTTACATAGAGACTTTGCGAATTTGTTTGCAATGTGCCATAAAGAAGACTAAATTGTGAGAAAGATTCTATATTCGTAAATAATTATGAACGCCAAATATTTTAGTGAGAGCCTGCGTCGACAGCAGAAATTTGCATTTAAATGTTGCTGTTTAATTATAATTTGCGAATAAGTTCCAGAGACGCGTCGGTACCAATTATGAGAAGGAAATGTAGCGGTAGTAGTTACAGATTAAAAACGGGACGTGCGTATGTTAATTATCATTGAGGTACAACAACATTTTCGAGTTCGCGATAGTTTATCGACCATTCTAGATGCTCTTCAAAGTCAGTCCGCAAGGTCCTGGTTATAGCGATGGGTGGAAATTTTACGAGCAACCGCGAACCGCGAGGTAACCGATTAAATTCTCGAGCGCGAAGCATAAAACTGCAGTCAAAAATTTTCGTGCGTCCCGGTCGGACGGCGCTGACGTAACGGCGACGGCAGGATTTTTAATAAAAATCGTCGCGACTATGCAAATCGGCGCTTACGCACGCCAACGAACCGCTGATTTCGCTGTTTTTGCTCCTACGATGATACGTCGATGCCGCGACACACGGATAAGTGGCCGGGTCGAGACGTAATTTTCGTGGTCACTTTTTTAATGCAAACCGTTCGTTCGTTCGTTCGCTCGTTCGCGTGGTATTTTCGGGTACCTGCGTTTCGAAAGAATATTTCTAGCTTGTTGTTTTCGCGGCTTATGGATCGCGACGTGAAAACAAAAGCAACAGTCCGCACGTTCCTTGAATATCTATGAAACTCCACTTGCATACGTGCACACACGCAGATTCGCTCGTATGCATACGTGCCCATACTTACGTCGAACACATACACTTTTAGGCTCTTGCCATTCTCGTTCCTCCCCCTAGTGATTTAAGCGCTGTCTACACGTAGCGCGATAGATATTTCTGGACCTTCCGCCATTTATTACGAACATATTCGCCTGTTTTGGATCTCGCCACCGACGGTTCGACTATTTCCGTTGATCAGTTTGGAAAAGCAAATCGGCGCTCGGAAGCCGATTAATTAGCTTACGAAACAAACCAGGCAAGTTTCACGGTAAACAAGCCGCACGCAAACCAATTACGTTTGCGGAACGCGCGAAGTACACGAATGTCGTTAAAGGATCTATTTTCAAGTCAGACCCTTGCCAGTTCTGATTGTGCGTCTCGGAGTAGGTTTCTAGACAATAATTGCCGCTGAAACCGACCCATACTCGCCGAGACAATAATCGCCGGTACAAAGGCACGGCTACATTCAATGCCCGGTAACGAGGTGTTGAATTGCATTTTATGCAAAGTCGATAGTAATTAGGACATTAATAGTCGCCGCATTCCGCATCGCGCAGTCACGTGTTGTTCTTGGCACGGTCCGATCTGGACACTCTACCGCTAATGTCCATCTATTGTTTCTGCAGCGATCCAGGCCAAATCGTGCCTTTTGTCCCGCTGGACCAGCAACCATAACGATATACAGGCTCTTGGCACCGATTTCGTCGTTCATTAGATCCGATATTGGCGAGAACGGTGGGTCGGCGTCCTTGCGGCAAACGATTCACTCAACTCGACAAGACTGAATAATCGCCGCTCCGCTACGTATGTCGGAAAACTACGCAGCTCCTTATTTTATTCAAGGAATTACTATATGCGCAACCGGGCGACGTTATGCGCCGGGACAATGATATTGCAAAAAGAACGGTTAATTGGGCACGAGCCAAGGCTGACGTTCTGTCACAAACAAGACGGACCGTTTTCTTCTCCTCAAGTAACCAGCCCCGGGTACCCCTCGTACGCGCTTCGAACATCTTCCGAAACTAACAATAAACAACGATACGCGTGGAGTGCTTCTCGTCGTGATCCGCTGCTGGGATTTTACGCGCAGACGTTCAGTGTCAAAGTCAATGGCATTTCCGACGAATTGGCACCCATGGATCGTGGCTCATTAATATGCATGCCCGCTTGCGCTCTCCTCTCCCTCGTCCGCCTATTTTTTTCCCGCTCGCCGATAATGTGCGCATCTCCCGTGCTCTCTTCTTAGCCCATTCCCTTGGTTTCCCGAGCGTTGTCTCGTTGTCGCGCGGCTCTCGTACATCATTTTTTATTCCTCGCTATAGCTCTCCTCTCTCATTGGGAGACACGCTTGACTTTCAGTCCCGAGCGTCATCCGGTTTCGTCAGCGGACGGATGCGCGGCAAACAAAATATTCCACGAAGCCGGCTCGGGCGATAGCGAGTCGCGCGACCAACGAACGCCCGTCATAAAAACAAAGTGTAATGAGAACGGGCTTTATGGGCACCGATTTCGCGCCCGAGCACGCAGCGCAGCGCTTTTCAGTTTTGTCAGAGGTTCGTTCGGAATCGAAACTGTTTTATGCCTCACGGCTGGGTGTTGGACAATTTCGACGTGTGGTAGTTTCGTACTGGTCACTGCGCGAATGGGTGCAGTTTGCATCTTGATTTCATGAATGTGTGTACTTTAGGTTTGAGGACATTGACTGCTGCGGCGGCCGTACTTGACAGAGGCGGCTGCTGAAATGAACAGTGAATATTTGCCTACAAAATTTTAACACTTTTCAGAGTTTCTCTGGACCTAATACTTTAACCACTTGCGCTATAAAGACGTGCCACACACGTCGAGATGCTTTTATTCCAAAGCCGCCAGCGACATGTATACCACGTCGATAGGCATTTGTCGCAGAAGCAAAAACGACGTGTCTTTTACATAGACGCTGCTACTACATCAATAGCTGCTACTAGGCTTTATGGCGAATTTTTTGCATTTATAGTAAAATTTTTTGCGCCGGCGGTCAATAGTTAAAATCTTTTGTGCGGCATCAAGGTAACGCCTTACCGCATGTTATATTGTTGAGCGCGGCAGCCGAAAATTAAATCGTAGCGCAAGTGGTTAAGAGAGCGGGTCAAACTGAGAGCATTCACTTTTTTGCGAAAATGGGAAGTAAGCAAGGAACCCGTACAGAGTCTCAGTTCTTTCAGAAGCTTCTCGAAGGAAAGTATTGAAAGTTCACAAGCGGTTCAGCGATCTATTTTTGCGTGTTCTCTATCGAATGATGGAGGGGAGGGGAAAAATGTCAAGGCGTTTCATCTATTTTCGGCCATATCCCGAAAACAATTACGTCGTCCACTGAGAAAAAAATAAACGCCCGCCAGCGTTATAATTCGCGTTGCAACATCGCGCAACCACTCTCACCGGCGTTTCCACCGCCAAGAACGATTCTTGTTCATAAGCTTATACTTCGCGGTATCGACGCTTTTAATGATCGTTGACGCCACCATCGTAATTGCCGGACAGTTGCGGGAGGCATATCGGTTCGAGGAATTCACGGACGCCCACTGACTGCCGAACGAATTTCTTCGAGTGCCCTCTTGATATTGACAGTCCGGCACAAAGGAACGACGAGCCACTTAGTTGCTATTCGGCCTACGGCGTTGCATAATTTGTCCGTCTGCTTTAGCTCCTCCGCTTGTCCTGGCTAATGACGTCCAATCGGTCAGTAATATCAGGAGTGTTTTTTACACAGATCAATAGCCCGAAATATCTGAGAGTATATTTACGTTTCAGCCTTGCGCGTGCGGTGATTGATACTTGAATAGCACTTGAGATCGTTACTTTGGTCGCGATACTCTCGGCAATTGCCTCGAGTGGGCATATTGTAAACAGGGTAATTTATGCGGTTAATCAAATCGTGCGCTTACTGTTACACGTTATCTGGATGTCGGAACAGTACTGGATACTTCGAATCGGCGGTAAATTATGAGTGTATCGCTTCGGAATTAGTTGACGGCGGTTGCAAGGTCCGCGACGGGCATTACGCCGGCTTTTCGCATTTCTCCGCAGTAAGCGGTCTTTGTTCTATCCGATCTTGGAAAAACGATAACGGGAAATCCGGTGTTCATGATATTCTCGTTACACAATTTCAATTGTCGCGTATCTGGGCACTCGACATTGACGCGCGATTGTTCTTTCTATGTAAATACCGTTTAGTGTACAACTATTATATTTGTTAGTATCAAGATGTTCCGTAAAGACAGGCGAGGGTCGATATTGGTGTAGATCGATATTTTATGCAGGAACGATTAACTATATTTTTATGAAGTAGCATTCTTCAAAGTATTATATTTTTATTTCTTTTAAATTGGTGTATTGATTTTCATCGCTTTGCCATGGTTTTGTGTACGTATTTGTTTTATAGCTGCGCTCACTCGATTGTTCTAATTATGCTTTGAATTTTACGTGTCATTTGAACGGCGTGCGTCAGCGTCCCTTATCCGGTAATCATTATCGGTAGCCTCACGACTCAACGAAGATAATTCTTTCCAATCAGGCAATCATTAAATCCCCCCGTGCGTTAATTGATTTTCGATTGCGGCAAGCAACAATATGAAACGACTGCGACACCTGCGCCCATTGTTATCCAATGCCGCGTCCGTTTTTGTTCTCCGCGCGTGTCGCGCCCGGAACAATACCCGTTTCGGCTTGAAAATAAGCGGGGATATTTTTCATGATCCAATAACAGGCAGAGCCATGAAACAGAAATATATAATTCCCAGCGATTCTTCGCTTCCCGATTTATTTTCAACCGTAAATCGGGCATATTTCTTTCCTCCGGTCCGCGCCGACAAATATTTATCCAAACACATAGATCCGCATGGCATGCCCGACTGCATAAATACGCTCCGCGCAGGCTCCGCATACTGTTACGTACACGCGCGTGTAAATTGTTGCCTCTCAAAACAACTGACATGTAATATTTCATTAATTTCGGCTACCGTTACAATAATCATTTCTCTACCGTTCCTCAGCCCCGTCGGCTCTTCATTCACCTAACACGCCTCTTTCATCATAGTCTCCCGACTCAGGCCCCTTATCAGCGCTCCCGAAAGCATCAGATCGCGCGGCGCGCATAAATGCAAGAAAATGCCCGAATCTGGGATCTGGCGTGAACACAAAGAGACGTTGAGTGTCGCGTAGCGGCGATGCGCCTTGTCCGACGTTATCGCGGCACGTTGTTGCATAACGCGTCCGTTCTCTCTTTAAACTCCGCACAGGGTGACGCGCCTGCGTCCTGCATCGGCGTAAGCGCGCGCGTGGTCCAACCTAACCTTCACATCCTCTCGTCGTCTCTCTTCTCCTTCCTCTCCGTCCATTCTCTCTTCCTCTCTCGCGCCGTGCAAGTCTCAGAGGGCAAGCGAGGGTAGCGAGGAGTAGGACGCGGAAAGAGAAGAGGTGGAGAAGAAAGGAGAGAGACTCTCCTCTGCCTCCTCCTCGCGACTCGTGCACGGGCTTCGCAAGTGCTTTCGGCCGACTGGCTGAATTTGTCCTGCATAGGGGGCATCGGGACATTACCCGGGTGACCTTGGCTGGTGCGGACCGCGACGCCCGACGGCTGTTTGTGCATCGCGCTCGAGCATTGCACCTTGCTCTATCGTACGAGGGATCCGCCGTCTCTGTTCCGCTTTCGGCGGCCTCTCCTTTTAGCTCACTCGTGAGCTTCCTCTCGCTCGCGCCGACGCTCGCTGCTTTTGGCCATCTTGCTCCGTCGCCTTCTACCGACCACACTTCTCGCTCGCCTCGTCCCTCCGTCTCTGTCGGCACCGGACCCTCTTCGTCGGGCGTATGCGCTTTCTTTCTCTGATACATCTTTTCTTCCCCCCGCGTACCGCCGGGTCTTTTTTCTCCGTCTTTCCCACGCGAGCCGTTAAAGTCTCTCCTCCCACGGCCGTCTCTCTGTTTATCGAGCAGGCGTGGGCAGATCTCGCGCGCACTGCTGGCGAACTCTCGATTACGGCGATCCTTCGTTCCATCACATCTCCCTAACTCGATTCGAATCGCGCGTCCCCTGACTTTCGTGCCACCCCGGCGGCAGCGCGCATCTTCGGACTTAGGCCCCTCAACCGGTTTCGATAACTCTTTCGGGCGGTAAGGTGCGCGCCCGATGAGGAAAAAGGGCTTACAATGTACAGTGGCCTCAGGTACCCCGGCAAGCCTCCTGTTCTTGCCCATCCGTTCCGCCTCTTTTGGCCTCGTAACGACGCGCCGCGTGTCGGTGGGTGCGCGTGTGTCGACAAAATAATCGGCCGTAAACGAGTGCGATAAGATTGTAACGCGTACTATTTCACGGCTTTCGCGCGAAATCGGCGCGGTTGAATACGTCGGCCGCGAAGGTAGAGATTGCCCGAGGAAAGGAAATGAAGAAATTGAATCGGACGATCTAGTACCGGTACTAAGTACTAGCGGCGTCGATTTCATACTTGTCAGCGAATTAGCGTTGTACCCCGGTAGCCTTACGGCATATAATCGATCGAAACCGTGCACAGACGCGACAGTGTCGGTGAATAATGATCGGCTAACTGCCGCTGCCCGGCGGGCGTAAAACAATTAGTCGGGGAAGAATAAAATTGAGACGTGAAAAAAGTTTCAGACGCTCGGTGAATCGCGCGCAGTTCAGTTGAGGCGAAAAGCCTGGCTAATTGTTTTGTTATTGCATAACCCCCGTCTGGCGCGTAGTATTTGCTCGCAACACGACTGCGCGTTCGTTTTATGACTGGTGCACGGCTAGACGGCCACCGGACGGCTAATAGAAATATCTGCTTGTTAAAGTGTTATGATCGCGTTTCGAGTATTTACGTTTGCCGAACAAATTGTGTCTGGCTTGTAACATCGGACGCGATTGCACTTTGTTTAATCGACGGTAGAGAGATTTTAATTAAACGCAGTTCAGGGCGATTTATCTGAAAATTGGAATTCTGATGAAGCCGCTCCGCTATTGACCGCACGGATCCTGTTATGAATAATTATATCCCCGTGCGCGCGAAGTATTCTTTATGCCATGGCGGCCGCTCCCAATTCAATTGTATAAGTTAAAAATACAAGGGCACATTCAAGCCGACGAGTGGACTATATGCCTTATGACACTCGTTCGTAGCGGAACTGACATCGCTGAAGCCGTACATTGTGCACCTGCTCCCGTAGGTTGCAAACTTACGCGTGCGGAACTCTGAGCATCGTTTACCGTGCGAATTTTTTTCGACGTCAAAAATTGACGCGTCAGTAGGATGTCAGTCACGGTCAGCTGCCTAAATTAAATCCCAGTCAGTGTCGGGACGCGAAGAATGACATCGACATTGACCTGTTACGCCGAATATTATCGGCTGAAACGTTTCTTATGCTATTTTTGTAACCACCCGGGCGCCTTACTGGTATCAGGGGTTCCCTGAATGGGGCGCCGCAAGGAGTCTCTACTGCGTTCTCAACAGATATTACTCAATAAATCGAGCCTCGCGTATCGATCGCTTTTTTGCACCCGTCCTCTTTTCCCCCCAATCATCGGATGTTTTCTCTCCTCCCCGCCGCGATCCTCGGGACGCAAGTTTCACGCACTTCTTGCACGCGGCTCGTTTATTTTCGCCGCTCGCGAGGCGTCGCCGCGAAGATACGAGAGGTCGATATCGCTGTCGCGACAACGAACGATGCACTTTGCCGAGAAACGTCCCGGACGGCATTCTCCGAAAGTGAGATCACCGTGACTGTTAAGCCCGTGGTTCGCGTTGTTAAGATTCGCACTCGTCTAGGCCACTGTCGCGAAAGGTTTCACCTGGACCGCCAGGTCCATAATGCGTATTCCAAGTGCACCGGTTACACCGATCGTATTAAAATTCATAACGCCGGCCTCTTTGTCTCCGACCCTCCGTTCTTTACGCGTCTCTCTCCTTCTTGCCGCGCGTCTCCACTTTTCTCTCTCTTCTTTTCTACTCGCGCGACGCGACTTTGCGGGCCAAAGTCCATTCTCGTGTCACGGCGAAAATAGATCTCAACTTCGGACGCCGGTTTAGGGGCAGTTTTGCAGTTTACGATGCGACCGGCCGACCGCTTTGATGTACTGTCATTTTCCGTCGTGAATTACGTGCCACCGCCCTGCTGCGGGGCGGATTATGGCGCGGGAGCAAATACGCGAACACGCTGCCGATGTTGATGCTTTGATAATGACGCTCGTTCGCTCTCGTTTATTTCGCGCCTCTGCAAATCTGCCTCGGGGCATACGTTCTCCCCGTGCATACACACGTACGCATCGCGTTCATTCTTTTCGACCCTCTCTCTGTTTGAATTATCGATTATTATCGGAATTACGTAGCCAAAACATATATATCTCTCTTTCTCGCGCAGTCTCGGCCAACTGTAAACACCTCCGACGCGAAGTATTTCGTAAGTAACGCGACCGGGGCCGAGCGCTAATCGGTGTTAAATAAGCGGAATGTAAACGAACCAGAATTTCGCAAATATTTACGCATGCACGCTTTTTTTAAGGCGATTGCCGAACGATGAACCCGTCACGAATAATTGTTTGTCGACTTTATAAAAAAGAGTGCAATCCATCTTGTTTCATAGCTGCATCTTATACATAACATTGACGGTTATACCAACGGTGAATCGTAACCTATGGCGCACGTTTCATCAATTTAATGAACAATTAGAAGGCACAGGTCGTTCGGAAACATCGGCATCCGATACGGGAACCGTGCTAATGAATACCACTGAGCGTTCATTCCCTCGTAACATTCGAAGCGACTTGCATTACACAGATTCGCCGAAGATACCGATAGACAATGATTCAGCCCAGTTCGCAGAAATCCATCCATGTAGCCCGCAACTACAGCTGAAACCATCATCAAAAATAATTTACTCGATAATTACTCGAAAATTCGCGCCGCATAAATTACATCGTAATTGAAGCTAAATAAGAATGAGTCAGGTCCTGGTGGCGGCGATGTAAAAAGCGCGTCGGCCAGCGCGCAACGTTTTGTGCAGGTTTGATCGTGTCGTTCCTCTCTCTCGCACGTCGGCGAGAAATACCGAAGATTTAGCGCAAGGCGAGAGAGCCGTCCTTCTGCCGTAGCTTTGAACCAGGCTCACAGCCTCGGTCGTTCGACTCCGGCGCGCCTTTAGGGACCTTGCACCTCCTCCAACCCCCTGCAGAAATACGGCATCGTTCGGAGGAGTCGGCCAACGCCGACTTACGTGATGGTGGTGGTCGAAGTCGGCGGCTGTGGGCCCTCGAATACGTACCTCGTAACATCTCTCTTCGCCGGTGTTCGAGCAAACGAAAACGAGATACATGGGGCATATACGAGACGCACACATAGGAAGGTAGAGAAGAGAAACGGGGTGGAGAAAGAGACCAAATGAGAACACAACGAAACTGGATGACTGCGGTCTGAAACGGGCGTATTTATAAATATGCCGCGGCATATGTCCTGTCGGACCTTCCGAAATAAGACGAGATTCGTTGCATTGGATGCTGATGCTCGCGCGCGGCCAGAAGAGACGAAGAAAGCGAGTCGTCGGGACGCAGACTTTCTGAGTTTCGTTGCTGATCGGTCCACGTATATATGCAAACGTATACACACACGCATACAAGGTTACCCGGTCACTGCTCCACTGGTACTAACCTCAACCTCCATTACCTTTCCCCTTAGATGTTCCACCGGCATTAACGGCGACGCGGGCTGCATCCTTTTCTCCCTGTTAGCCTATTATTCTCTTCCGTCCTTTCAATTTTGCTCTGCTTATTTTTGCCCGCGTTATTGCTCGTAGCGCGTTAAAAGTATCGTCTCGTCGACAATTAGCTGCACTCGCGGATCGTGATATCAGCAATTACTTTGATTACGCGATGACTGACGCTACTGTTGCTCCACTTCCTTTAAGATGTCGGAGAAAACTTCGCTCGCCAGCGCAACACGAAGCGTCTAACTAAATAGAGCAGGGCATCAAGATCAGATTTTCTAGGAACCAGTAGAAGAGGGCCGTGGCGTCCGGTGGTCCTGGGACGGGTGTTCCGAACGTTTATTTTGTTAATTCGGCGCCGGAGGCGCGGCATCGCGAGGCTACGAAGCGGACGAGTGACTTATTATTGGCGCCCAAAAATATCAGGCGGCAGAACGCATGAGAGAGGGCTCAAGCGCGCGCGCATCGGTCCAGACTCGTTCTCGGCGCATATTTACAAGGTCACCCGGTCACCGATCCAATGGTACTAACCTCAGTCTCCGCTTGTTCCCCTTGCATCTACCGTCTCCTCTTTCTCCTCTGCCCTCCTCTTCTCTCCTCTTCCTCGTCATCCTCCTTCATCCGCGTCGGTAACCCTCTTGCCTCGTTCAGACATCGTGCTCCTTATTCACGCGCTTATCCCGCTCATCGTTCGTGCGCACGCAAGCGGGCTTACGCATATATAAGCTGTGTAACATATATAAGCCGTGTAACACATATGCACATACGCACATAATCGTTCGGGTAAACACACTCGCATAACCCGTCCGTATAAACACTCGCGCGTACACTTGTCGTGTATATACACGTATCTACACCTCCGTATAAACATACAAGCGTGCACCCGTCCGTTTACACATACCCCGTCTACGGGCACTTATAAACACTCGCTTGTGTACATGCACGCGCAGCACGCATATGTGCATGCCGACGCGCCCTAACCACTTACATGCATTTGCCGGGCCCTAACCGAGTGCCGAGAATGCGGCGATTACGCAACTAGTTGCACCGTCTTGCATCTTACGCGTTGCAACGGGGGATGCAATGGCGCGCGGGCAATTTGCACGATTACTCGACACAGTCGACGCGCCCGTAAAGTATCGCTTAAGCTACGCGCCGCGATTTGCTTTTCAAGCAGCACTCCCGACGCTCGTCAACGTCTGTAAGTTCCTTGGCAGAAGACTTCATTCGAAATAGGCACCTTCGGATTGAAGACTATCGACTGGTTACTTTGACTTCATTGCACATATGTACCTTCCTGGCTTATCGTAACGATTGGGACACCTATGCAAAAACGTGCGTTATTAAATTCCGTGTTTTTAGCTTGCCACTTTGTGCAATAGGCACGTTAGAAGTCCAGACGAGCATTCAAAGCTTCAGCGAGTTCGTGAATCGGTACTCCCAGTTTCTGGGGACACTATCACTCTCTTTCAGCAACGACGCGTACATTCTCACGGTTCCCCCTTAGCTGCCGCGTTATCGGCATACAGCCTTCCATCCGCGTATTCTCTCCGTATGTCGTAACATTACGCAACAGTGCTCGCTGTCACGTAGAAATTTTGCGAGAGAATCGACCGGGACGCCTAATGACCGTGGCTCATCGACCTAGACGCACGTACGCAAGGTCATGCGGCCAGTGCTCCAATGGTATTATAACCTCAACCTTCTCTCCTGATATTCCCCTCCACCTTCGGGTGGCGCAGCACCCTTCTGTTCTCTACAAACGCATTGTGCACATATTTCACTTATACGAACCCGTGCGCCTTTTACTCTCGCAGCCTCGTCGGTATTCGACTCATATAATCTGACCCGTGCACCGAGCACACACCGTGTGTATAGGGTGACACGAAAATACCTAAAGCCGCATGCAATCCCAACTCCTGATGCGTGGCGACAATTTTCGCACCATTTCGGAGAAATCAACTGTCGCTGTCCCACTACCGTCCGTATTCACTTCCAAATCGTGTGAGATACGGCTCCTCATTTTTTTCGACATACCCCGCAGCCACACTGTACATACTCTGTACGCGTATTCTCCAGGCACATATTCACACTGCCGGCCCTCCACTCACACATCTCGCCGGAAAATGCAATGACGCCGTTTATTTACTTCGTACACACGGAGTTTAACACATCCTGCACATATGGGCATACGTGCACTCAGGCGCATATGTATTACCGGTCCCTCTTCTCTCTTTCTCTGTCCCCCCTTTCGCGGGCGCGTGTACATACGCGCGTATTACACTCACTCTCTCTCTATCCGTACTCACGGTTGAACGCGCGAATGCGCCCTAATCACTGCGTGCGTGGCACGTCTCGAGAGTCGTGCGCACACTTGTGGGCCCTTGCGCGAGTAGCCCCCCGAGTACCGGGAATGCAGTCGATTACGCAACTAGTTGCGCTGCTAGCTTCTTGTTTCTTAGGGACGCACGATGTACGGGCGTTATGCATTAAGGGCCGCCTCAGTAGGTCCAGCGTGGGCGTATCACTTGCCAGGCCTGCACTTTCTCCTCTCGATATTTCCGATCGCACTCTCGCTGGATTCCAACTATTCTTGCACCGCGACTTTTTGCGCGCCGGTTGTTCAGTGATTGTTCGACTTTTCGCTGGTAGCGGTGAAGGGTTTTTGGTACTGGTTTTTCGATGCATTGCATTTCGATGCATGAAGTGAGTCGTTTATTTTGAAAGTGGCCTAACTCCATTTATCTTCAAATCGAGATAAATAACATGAATTTGTATATGTAACCATGGTAACCGGAAAATATTGAAAAACGGAGTTAGGCCACTTTCAAAATAAATGGCTCAAGTATAGAAATGTCAGCGTGTAACGTTAGCGTGAACTTTGATGGGCCTCGGAGGCATAGTTGTTTAGGTCACTTTCTATAGAATTTAGAAAGTGCAAGTGTATAGATTTCATAAAAATTGCAATTAAGCCAAATTGTTCGGTGAGCTGGAGAGCTTACGGAGTTAACGATCGCGTGGTTTGAGAAAAATCCTTGTCTACGGTGACGTTTTATGGTCGTCTCGGCCGCATTGCATCGCTCGGTTGATAGGCTATTACGTTTTGTATCGTGACAATAATTGGCATCGAAGGTATCCGAGTATGGCGCTGAAATGATGTATAAATGATCGTCCCGGCCGTAAACCACGATTCTGCACGGTTGACCTGGGGGTATTTTTCGAGAGCGCTGTTTAACAGACTGTTGAAACGAAGTGCTTAAAGTCGTATATCGAACCAAAGTACTGTGAGCGCCACGAGATTTATACTCATAGCATCTAGTGTGGGATTGTTCGCGACACCGATGTGATAATCAACTGGCGCACGTGTTGGTATTTGGTTATGCTTATGTGCGTTTTCTGGCGAACCCTATGTTAGAGAACCGTGTAGTCGAATACCAGGAATGCAGGTGATTATGCAAAGGGTTGCACATCGTGGTTCTTGTGTCGTACGGAGAAGCGAATGTTTTTAAGTTCTTGCGGACCTTGACATTTTTTGATCATTTTATTTCGACACGTATTATATTCCCTGAAAGTTCGTTTAAAATGTACTTGTATACTGTAATTTCTTAATAGAGGTTGATGTGTACGTTACTTTTTGGTTCCGTGGAAATGCATGTCGGACTGCTGTCTGTAAATGCAATGGACTTTAATTCCGCTAGCGCAGCATGTCATTCTACAGTCTTAACGAGCGCTTCCGTCTACTTTGCTGATACCCTAGTGTGTAAAAAGCAGCAGCATTGGAGCAGATGCGACCATGCATCAAATATCAGCGGTGTAACGTTGTGTAACTGGTTGCAGCGACAGGTTACCATATCGCATCTGCACAGCGGGATATACTTTTTTAACTTCACGCATGAAAGCCTTGCACTCCAAACGGATAATTGAGAGATAGCACATGCTGACTCGTCAAGTTTATCGCAAACGGCATATGCGGGGCTCTTTTAACAAATTTAAACCACTAACCACGTTACACTAATATCGCGACTTAAAAAATATTAGCTCCGCGTTCAAGATAAAAAAAAAACGCCACAATCAGCGCCATTAATTGTTCGACAATGATAACATTGGTAATTCGACCGTTGATTCAAGTTCTACGCAAAACTATACGTGTCGTTTTCGGATGACGTCTACTTCTCGGAAAAAGCGAGTATCGCTCCTGTCTTCGGATAACGCGGCATTCAGCGTATTGAAATGCTACCTAAGGGTACAAAGGTTAATCGAGTTAAGTCGCGTTGCTTTATCGCGAGTGAAACGTCCAATCAATTCCGCCCGTAGCGCGCAGCCTCATTATCGAGCGTAGTGTCGCTTACGTCCGGCGATACTTTTGCGATGGTAGGCGCAGGCGCACGTGAATCTCTGCCGAGCCGAGACAAGAATACCGCAATGATGTAACCAATTTCTAGGCTTTCGTGTCGTTCGTTCGCCGACTGTCATGGGAAACTACGACGACGTGTGTGCAGACATATGTACGTACAACCGTACGTACAACCGTACACGCGAGATTGTACATAGGTTCTTATGTGCTCACGGCGTAGTGATATAAATGCAGGCACATACACACGCGAGTGAAGATGCATACACGTTCGACTACGTAATGCCGTGAGTGAATCATTCGATTTCACGCAACCTGTAATACACATGTCATCTTTCTACCTGTCATACATCCTTCCACGTACTATGAGCGGTACGCCGTCACCCTTGGCGTATGTACAACGTTCGGGCTGGATAGTGTCAGTCTGATCGTGGATGACTACCACCACTTGATATGCAGCCGCCCTGCTCGCTGTAGTTTCTTGTTTGAACTTGCTGTCGCAATTAAGCACGGCATTACGGACCTAGGTTTGTAATACGGTGTCACAAGGCAGAGATCTTGTAATTTTGTCTTTACAGGGTTGACATGTGGGATGGTGTTAGAATTGTTTTTGTAGTGACTTTGATGATATTTGGTATGGTTTTATTCGCATTTGGCCTTTGCCGAATGCGTTCAATCATGATGTATGACCTTATCAACCACGATCAGACATCGCTCGAACGTTTTTATTAAGCAAACTTATGTAGCCGCTGGCCAGATTTCCAGCTGGGCCAGTCGACAATCGTCGTTATTTAATAGAAATCTATTTTACGTGTTTTCTTATGTCAAAAGCCTCGGATCATACATCTGCCGTATAATCACCCACCGATCGCTATCATATCAACGAGGATTAATAGGCTAACGAGCGCAGACCATTTCCATGCTTTCGGCCCCAATCTTTTTTGCTTTTGAGCACTTCTGGAGAGAAATCGGACAAACATCCGATTCAGCGTAGAAATGAGATCGTCTCGTGGTTTATCTGAACGTCGATGAATCGGTGGTCTTTTCTTTATCACACACCCTTCCACCACTGGAACGGATGCAGCGTTCATGCCTTATCGAATCCTCCCTTTCGTCTCTGATTCCTCGTGCCTCCCATTCTCGCGATATTCAACGCGCACAAAAGAAGGGGTTGGCAGCGAGTCGAAAACAACCGTTGACTCTTACGCAACCGTGAGCGTGTGTACTCGCAATGCGGGGCGCATGGGGGTGGGGGCTTATGCGTGGAATCTACTGGCGTCCTCCCCCTTTCTGCCTCTTTCTCTGTCTTTCTTTCCTCTTCCTTCCCACTTCTCTTTCCCCTAGCCCTCCGGTGCTCTCCTGTTTCTCTTCTCCTCTCCGTACGCGATTCCTGGAATGCTCTTTGTGCTTGCTACCCCCACCCCATACGCGATCTTGCCCCCACCGACCCTTCTTTTTATCCCCTCCGACCCACCCGTTCGACCGCCATCCTTCGGGTCCGGCGACCTTGATAACAAGAACTCGTCGTCGACGTCGTCGACGTTGCGGACGTCGTCCTGCTTGTTTGCTGGAACGTCGTTCGGTGTCGGATTGTATTCCTGACCGTCGGTATCGGCCACGGTCAGTCTTGTTGAGGTGTAGGGTTTATACAGACTTGGGAGACGCTCAAGTGGCTCCCAAGTGCTTAGATTATCCCTAGTTACTTGTGGCCTCTTAGACTCTTAGAGGTTAGATAAAGGTCCCGTGAGCGTTCTTTGTTTATGATCGTACTAAAACGTCAGCAGACGAATGTGTAGATAAAGGGTACTACGAATGCTTATAATGACACGCGAGTCTGTTTAAAATTGTAGAGAGGGAAAGCTGGCCTTGCTTGTATGATGAAAAATATGGTTGGGATGTACCGCAATTTTAGTTCACGTAAAACGTCAGCAGACGAATGTGTAGATAAAGGGTATTACGAATGCTTATAATGACACGCGAGTCTGTTTAAAATTGTAGAGAGGGAAAGTTGGCCTTGCTTGTAGGATGAAAAATATGGTTGGGATGTACCGCAATTTTAGTTCACTTGCTTCCTTGAGTATACCTAGTTCACGGTGTTGTGCCGCGTGTTCCCTGAGCAGGTACTTCGATACCAGGTAACTATGTCCGGGGGATCATGTCCACCCACGCAAAGACAGGGCTTACCGCGATCTCTTCTCACTCTCTTCCTCAATGATCTTCCACCACTGCCTACCATCCACCAGTATGCAACCACCGTGAGAATAATGGTGAGAAGTTAAACGGGGATCAACATAAATACCTATAGGACTATGGTCCTGCGACTGCATACCATTAAACACAAGAACGTTGACGTCTGTTACTTAAACTCCCCAAGATGTGTTGAAAATTATACATCTCGAGTACGATTAGTCGGACAGGTATATTTTATCGGATTAACACAGACGATTCCTAAGAACGTTTCGACCGTCGAGTTTATTTTTATAAATCCTTCCATTCACACGGCAGTGAACTCACAAAGTCAAGAGCAGTTTTTGCGTTCCGGGCATTCGTGACATAGCGTTCTGCCTTATTGTTTGTCCGTCGAGAGGCTCATTGTAATTTTTAATTAAGCCGCTTTTCAGCCGTTTAGGGTAAGCAGTCGACTTTACGACGGTCTTCTTTGCCTCGTTGTTGTCGGTCGGCTCGCTCTCGTCGAGCGGGCTTTTTAAAGCGCCAATGCAAAAAGGCCGGCCGAGCAGTTTCGGAAATTCGCTCTTCTTAGAGGCAGGACGAATCCTTGTTCGTCGCGCGGGAGAGGGACGATTACGAGGCGACTGCACGCCACGCCTGTCGGGCTACAATGTCCTGAGCGAAAGTTCCTGGACTCCGACCCTCCCTCCAAAGCGACGAAAACGTTGCTGCCCTTGAATGACCGGCGTGTAGTTGATCTCTCCCGAGGCGAACTGTGTGCGGTAAGGACGACGGCCCGACTGGAATACCAAAACCCGATTAACCTACCAAAACATCCGTTTCTCTCTCGACAGAACGAGTAAATGCACCGGAGAGAGAGAAGGAGGGAGAGACCGTCAAATGAGAAGCTATTATTAGCCGCGGCTTGGTGTGTGTTCAATTTGTGTCAAGTGCAAATTCAACCTACCGTTACCGAGTTGATACGGGAGGCGGTTCAATGCGCGTGGCGGCACAAAGCGTCTGCGATAATCTAGCAGAGTCCTCCTACTGTACTCTCTAACTAGACGTCTGCTCGCCGAATGTTTAATTACGAAAATCGCGCACGCTGCCAAGTACGGTCACCGGCAGCCCTCCCTTATAAACCATAAAACATACAGAACCATTAGCCCATTCCCGGGCCACTGCTCCTAATACCAAAAGACCATTTCACGAATTATCGATCGCGCCTACGTAAACACCGCGGCATAGCAAGCGTCGCCCCGTCCACGAAATTTCGTATGCCGTCCGCCAGCCGCACTCTCCTTGATCTCCTGTAAATCTCATCCGATCGCCGGTACACATACAAAGCTCTCCCCCGATCGGCCGCAATCCATAGCCAGGCCGCAGAACTTCTCCTGCAAGAAACAGCGCGCGCAAACGAAACGCAGAAAGGCCGCGCGCGCCGTGTGCGTGGAAGAAAGGAGGCATCGGTCGGTGGCGGGCAAGAGTCGATGATCCCTCGGACGGGTCGTGACTTAGGAAAGTATAGCGCCCCCGAAACGAGTGCCGCCGCCGACAACGGACGAGTCTCTTAAACTCGTATTCCGTATAGTTATGTCCGTGGCCGTGTTGATCGGGGAGAAGAAGAGGGCGGCGGCTGCTGTTGCTGCAGCTCCACCGGCAGCAGCCAGCAGCAGCCAGCAGCAGCCACAGCAGCGATCGAGCGCGCCGCCATCGGAGGTGGAGTGGTGGCAGAGGGAGAAGGGGTGGGTGTGCCGGCTGAGGGACGGGAGGGATGTCGGCGGACGCCCTTGAGCGACGGGCAATGCACCGTGCGAGGTTCAAGGCAGAGCGGCGGTTGCCGTCGCGCCGACGCCTCTTTTCCCCACGACACCCCTTGTCCACGATCGCGAACCCTCTCGCCGCGCCGTTCTCCTCGTCGCACGTAGTGCCCGTAGTCAGCCGTCGAGTCCCGCCGCGGTATCCTCTCGCGCCCCACCTCGGGACGCCGCCACACCCCACCCTCTCGGCGAACCTCTCCTTCGAGCGCGGTGCACGACTCTCCTCCTAGACACTCTCTCTTTCTCTGTCCTTTCGTTTCCCCGTTACCGTGTTTCGCTACGCGACGATGTCGGCCTCTCGGTTGCACTTTCTCTGGCGCGCGTTTTCTTCCCGTCGACGACGGAGCAAGGCGTTTTGGGATTTGCGGAGACGTGGCTCTTCTTTGTCTCGCGCCGTTTGCCGACCTCGTTTCACACCGCGTGGCGCGTTTCACACTCCAGGTCCGCTGATGAATTTTGATTTGCGATCACTTCGGTGCAGGGCGGCTGCGGCTGGTTGGGTCGTTTGTGGTCTTTTGGGGGATGAAGGACGCTCGCTGTTTTTGGGGTGTGATTATCTGGGAGGGTGGATTGAATTGCGCGGAACGTGTATAGATAATGCGGGAGAATGTAGAAGAGTCGGGTGAGGGTATCGAGCAATCGATAGGCTTAAGTAGAAACAGTCGAGCGCGCCGTGTCCGCGGACGGGCGAATTAAGAGGACAAGTTTAAGTAGATAAAGACGTCTGGCGGCACGTTTTCGGCCCCGCTTCGTCACGTTTCGTCCATTCGCGCGTAACTCGCTGCCACTCGTACGTACGCAGGAATGCACGTACGTGAGAAGAAATTTAGTAATAAGCTCGCGCCGTGAAGCATCTTTAAGGAGCTTGTTACATTGCGGCGTAACTCCTCCCGTACGCGCCATTAAAACGCAGTCCGCATCCAACGCTGAAAGTTAATACGGTGAAAACTCACACGCGGCCGGCATTCTCTCTTTCCTTCCTTCTCACCTTCTCCCTCTCCGGCTCTCTTTCGTGGCTCTGCCAGGCGGACCGACCGTTTTATGTTGCCCACACGACCGATGCCTTCGAAAAGAATGCGCCCGCGTGTGCGTGCACATTCGTACGCACACGGTTGAAGGTTACGCACGGAGGGGAAACGGTCGAAGGAAGGAATGCGTGGCACCTCTTCGAAGGAGGGAGGAAATCTACGACCCTTCTTTCTGCGGCCGGCTCGTTTCTCACTGTTATGGATCGCGCAGAAGTCTCAAGTTAATATCGACGATCACGGTATTATGACTGCTGTGACACAACGCAAATTACTTACGCGCGTACGTATCCTTACCTTGTAAGCGTCAAAACGTGGAATAAAATTCCAGCGTATAGGTTCGTCGGAGAAATTTGATGCCGGGGGTATTATACGAATGTCACAATTATGCCTTTGGCGTAAAGTGCAAGGCTGAAATGATGATGGCAGTAAATTTTAAAGGGACTAAAAATCGGTAAGTTGCGCGTCGTTACGTGAGACGTACCTGTTTGTGTAACGCAACCTGTATCCATATGGGTACTGGATGCACGTTCACGTGTTGTCAGTTCGCGGAACAAGGCAATATAAAGTCGCGGATTGCAACCGGAGAAGCTCGCTCGTTAATCATTACGGACATTACAGGCAGGTTCAGGGCTTACGTCGTTGCGCAGCTCGTTCGATCGATGACGTACATGCACGGCGAAATCGGGGATTCTGTCACGTTGTGGCAATGTGACCGAGAAAGACTCTTTCGCGCACATGTAACCGACTCACGTTTTCCGTGTAATCCGAATTTAAAATAGAACAATTACACGTCATTCCGTCGTTGCAACTGGTCCTCGTCGATTCCGCTTACCGTCTGTCTTCTTTGTCTGCGCAAAACTAATCTCTAGAAAAGCTCTGCAAATATCTTACATCGTATATACCTGCAATCAGTACATTACGTCAATCGTGTAATTTACCTTGTTGTTGTTTCGATCTCACATTATTTTCCGTCCTCAAGCCCCGTCCTTAGGCTCTTCATAACAATCCTGCGCCTTTATCGGTCAGATAGAAACAGAACGCAAGTGATACCGTTCCCGATAAGAGTCTAACGACACCGCACGCGTTGACTTCGCCTTCGCCTCACCCTTTTCGCAGCGCCGAACTCAGGGTTGTCAAGATCCGAGGTCCTAATTCCTTTCACGAGTCTTCAGACTCTATGCGCGCGTGTTCCACCCCCTCTTTCCGGAACGACCGATGCGTCTCCAAAATCAGGAATGGATCCCGCATTCTTCGGATGCATTCGGCATCTCGAATCAAGTTCACGGTTTCGAGTGGAACACGAAGGAGTGCCTCGCATCCCTCGGAGTCTCTGGGCGAGCGGGAATTCGTCATCGAAATTTCTGGAAGGCAGGCAAAGCGGGCGGGCGGGTCGAGGATAGGGTGATAGAGCCCGAGAGGAGGAGCGCGAGAGAGGAGGAGGAGAGAAAGTGAGAAACGTCGAAACTGAGATAGAGAGGAGGACAAGGGGAGTGAAAGAGCACGTTGGCCCGGTACGTCCGGTCTATGACTCAGGAATGACCCTCGTTGAACCTCGCCGGAGCGCAGCCGAAATGCATCGCGAGGGCAGCAGCCATGAAGACAAGCCGGACGACGCACGAAATTCACGATGCGTTTTTAGCTCCGCCGAACCCGAAAATATCGCGCGTCGTCGGGTCGCTCCTGCGAACTTTTGCTCGGACGCCTCGGTCCTCGCTCTCCCTGCAACTCCGGGCTTTTTGTGTTCCGCGCGGATGCGAGTCGATGATCTCGAACGTCGAACTTTGCGCGCACGTCCCACCCACGTGACGCGATCATCATTTTTGCGCCTCATGACTCAGCCCGCCTGGAAAGCTCTGTGTCGGGAAAAATTTGCATGCTATTTACATACTCTTCGGTCGAAACGATACGTTATATCATGCGTTACACCGCGTCTATGTTACGATAGATGAATGTAGTAGGCCAGATGTAATAGCGTGTGACGTTTATGTTTCTTGCGTACGCTTTGCCGCACCGGCTAATATCAATGTATGCGCTTCTGTCAGACCGGGAATCTTTGTGCTGAACTGCGCAGTTACGGCGCGACGACACGCATTGCTAAGTGAAGTCCCATAAATGTCAACATTTTTCCATAGTCATCCAGGATATTACTTCGGAATGCATTGATCGATGAGAGGTTTAGGTCGATCACTGGCATTGATCTGGTATTTAATGGTTAGGTATGTTTGCAGACGTTATAACGCATGCACGCTCGTAAGCGAGGATATAAATCTCGCATTGTTATAACGAGGAAAAGGTCACTTTTTATTGCGCTTTACGCGGTTCACCTCACTTTATTGTCTTTTTATTATGCGCGCCGCCAGTCGCGTTTTGAATTGTAACGAAGGAGCGTGCGTATTTCTTCGCGCTCGCGGAACGTGTTCAGGATGTTTCGCCCTAAGTTCATCGTCACGGTGTATCCACGTTTGGAACACGATGGAATGGCATTTTAAATCGTCGCCGCTCGCGATTTCTCACGGTACACTAAGAACAACGTTTAGTACTCTTTAAGTTCGCCCGATAACTTTTATGAACTCAGATGCGCAGGCTCTTAACATAACAAGATTACCAACCGCTCTTTGTATTGCATAGCAACAGAAAATTCGTGTCGGAGAAATGACTTATGTTTCGTCATAGAACGCGCGCCTCGCGTGTCCTTGCTCGCGTTGCATTATCAAATTATCTAACGCGGTATTTCGTCTGCGAACACAGTATCAGTCATTCACCGATGATATCGGTATCATTCGACACGACCGATGCTCGCGCTCATACTTTTCCGTCCTCAAGTTTATGCCAATATTTGACGTCTACCAAGTCGTTCCAATCCCAGATGCAATTAATAAGCGCTTGATGCATTGCCGTAACGTTATCGCGGTTATCTGTTTGCGGCGATAAGGCAGATTATGAGGAATGATTGCCACGATTTTGAAATAACATCCGCTTACATCCCCGCGGTAAAAACGTCGCGCTTATATTTCGAGATTGATCGCTCGGCTCAGACGTTTCGGATTAGCGCGGAGACGTTACACGCTGTCGCGGCTTGCGATACACTTCGCAATTTCTTTCATCCTTTCTCCGGCATCTAATTTCGGCCCGGTGCATAGCGCGGCGCGTGCTCTTTCGCTCTCAAATTCGATTCGGACGTTCATTGGCCCGACTAAACTTAACTCTTTGCTCGTATGGCCACATTGGCGCAGCCATATCCGGTCGTTCAGACATTTTTCTCGAAATTTCGTGCAACCGACAGTCATCGACCTCCGCTCATGTGTTCTCTTTGCGCACACTACCATTGCATCGTGCACGCCCGTATGAGAATGGCTTCACATCCACGGGCGGCCGTTATATCGTTCGTGACGAGTGCACGCGTGCCCGTCGTTGCGTCAAACGAGATGTTTACCCGACCACTTATGCCCAGCCTTTTATCTTATATTCACCTGTTGGTCATAATCGATCTAGGACGAACGTCTGACGGCAACGTCTGCCGAGTTTGGAGGCTTGCGCCCAGAAGGTGTGCGGTTCTGCTTCGCGATCCGAGATTTTTGTTAACACGTTGACTGCCGTGCGTATTTTAGTATATTAAAATTGCAACGTGATGAAGTACTACAGAAAATGATTGAATTGTGCAAAATGAAAATAATGCGAAGGTGCCAGAGACCAAAGCATTGAATCACTATTTAATATCAATTGCATTTGCAAAATTATAAATGCTACCAATTGGGTATTTTTTTAATTTTTCGTGAATAGAATATGATTGAATTGTGCAAAATGGAAATCATGCGAAGGTATCGGAGACCAAAGAATTGTATAACTGCTGAATAGTAGTTGCATTTATAAAATTGTAAATGCTACCGATTGGGAATTTTTTAAAATTTTTTCTGAGGTCTTTTGCGCCGGTCACCGGTGACCACCATGGTAGTCAACGTGTTAACACATTGATTGCCGTGCATATTTTCGTATATTAAAATCGCAACGTGAAGAAGTGCTACAGGATATGATTGAATTGTGCAAAATGAAAATAATTCGAAAGTATCCGAGACCGAAGAATTGAATTACTATTTAATATTAATTGCATTTGCAAAATTATTAAATGCTACTGATTATTTTTTGAATTTTTCGTAAAACCTTTTCCGCCGATCACCGATGACCACCACGGCAGTCAAAATGTATGGGGTGTCATTGGTATGTTTTATCTGATGCATTCCAACAGATTAAATCGCGTAGCCTTGTTGTTAATTGGTTCGCATGCCATCAGATTCATGACAATTATTGTTCTTTTCCAATTTTTTCTGATCGCAAGGCGGTACACCAGGTATTTCCGTCATGCGTCAATTAGATGAATAAACTTGATCTGTAGCTGGTGCGGGGTATATACTCTTTATTAAGCTGGGGTGCTTAAAAATACGATCAATAGACACCGTAACGTGTCGCTCTTAACGTCCGATCTCCAGGGTACTTCGAGTTAAGGATTGCCTTATAAGTGACGGCAGTACATCCAACGTCCTGCTCGCGGTAACGCTGACCGTTAATTTCTCCGCGATCGCATTAGCGATGTTCTTGCTCGCCCGCGTCCGTTTCACAGTGTGTTGATTCTAAAACGTGCCCGGCCAATCGAACGCTCTCCGTTAGCGTGCGGAAATTGTCAACCCCCCGATGTCATTACAAACTTTTCACCGCTTAAACTCGTTACGGCGACAAAGCAACATCCACGGCCGTCTCAAATTTTCACTTCAAACGGAGGCTTTTATATAGCGTCATTCACTTTTTACTTAAATGTAATGTAATTTCGGGTGCGACGCGCGCGTCCGATCAAAGGGTTGGCAGAGGTTGATATTTCGGTGCGAGGCGCTCGAGCAACAGAAACGAATGCCCTTTTACGCCCGGCGGGAATCTTTTTTTCCCGTGCCTTTATTCGCCGGCAATTTCGCGCGTGGCCGCGCGGGAGGGTGCAGTTTGAGCCGCTGGAGAGAAAGAATTACGCGTAGGTACATCGCGAATGCGTCGTAACAATGACGCAGTCCCGTGTGCCGGCGTACACCGGCTACTATATACGCATCCGGTTGGTCTATATTTAGTATGGCGATACCAGTTCTTACTGGGAATGCAAATTGTGCCCGGAGCGTGTGCGATCTCTGTCGGGCGGCGCTTTGTACCCCTGTTTAAGCGCCGTTCTCAGCCTCTTCTAAACGGCTCATTTTTCTATCGAACGCTCTCCGCCCAGCAGCCGTTGTTACTTGCACTTTCCGTTTACTTAACTGCCACGGCAACGACGAGCTATACCGCGTAAATGCGTCCGCTCTGTCTTCCTGCACGCACACTGTGACATAATAAATGATATAATCCCGGGACAAACCGAGCGCATGCGAACTCGGCGTACTGTAAAAATGGTAATTAGGACATCTTGACCGCGATAAAAATCGTAGGAACTGTTAGGGGAGGTGAAGCAAATAGGAATGTGAGAAGACGAGGTGGTAATAGGTATCAGCGGTGGAAGACGTAACTGATATGTAACTGCAGGAATGTCAGTAATACACGAGAATGGAACTTACACATTTATTACTTTGTTATTTTTTTATTTGTACACGGCATCAGTAATGTAGCACAATGGTAGTATTCTCAGATTTGATATACTTAAATGTTTAATAAGTCTAAAGATAATTTTTTCTTGGAAAGTATACATGGAATAACAAAGTGCATGTGTTTAGAGAGATTAACACTTTGACTGCCACGGTGGTCACCGGTGACCGGTGTAAAAGATTTTACTAAATATGCAAGAAATTGCAATGAAGCCTATTTGCAATCTTGTAAAAGCAATTGATATTCAAACGGTGCTTCAATACTTTGGCTTTTAACGACTCTGCGTTACCTTAATTTTGCACGATTCAATCATACGCTGCAGTATTTTATCGCATTGCGGTTCTAACATAGCAAAATACACTTGGCAGTCAACGTGTTAATTAACCCACTGAAAGATTTATACTTATAATAACTTGCACATCAGACACATACGCAGCGTATCTTTTATCGATTTGCAGTTACGTGCCGAAATTTCGAATTTGCGAGGCGAGGGTGGAAATTTGCAATGAAGCCTATTTGCAATCTTGCAAAAGCAATTGATATTCAAACGGTGCTTCAATACTTTGGCTTTTAACGACTCTGCGTTACCTTAATTTTGCACGATTCAATCATACGCTACAGTATTTTATCGCATCGCGGTTCTAACATAGCAAAATACACTTGGCCGTCAACGTGTTAATTAACCCACTGAAAGATTTATACTTATAATAACTTGCACGTCGGATACATACGCAGCGTATCTTTTATCGATTCGCAGTTACGTGCCGAAATTTCGAATTTGCGAGGCGAGGGTGGAAATTGTGCTCGTTGTATTGTCGTATAAAATTCGGGTCACAGCCGGGACTCGCGGATTACAGGCAAACGGCATGTAATTGGCCCGTGACGGATTTAATGCGTCGCATCAAAATCACCGTGTAACCTCCTCCCTCTCTCATCGGCTTTCAATAATGCATCGACGATGGGCCTGACAAAACGATAAAAGCTTCGTCGATTACCATATCGATTGATACACTTTCCTCGTTCGCGCCCAATATTATTCTCGCATGCCTGCGCACAGTTAATTTAATTGCCGGAAGCCCCGTAACGGTTGAATTTTTCCTCTTGCCGACTCAAAGTCTCACTCTGTCACTTTGACTCTTCGCTAATTAGCGATGTTATCGATGTGCGCTCTCTGAAAATTCGTCTGTCCGTAAGTGAGGTCCGTTATCAGAGAAATTTGAATTTTACCCGCCGAACGTGTGTTCGCCGTGAGTCCTGGCTTATTTGCGTTCGCTTAAAAGTTGGCCGGCGCGACGGCGTTGGGAGGTTAAAAATGTTAGCGTGTGCCGAGATCGTGCGAAAGTCGTCCTTACTCGCTCGGTCGGCCGAGGGAATGGTATCGTGACCATGGTGTCGATGCCCTTCGTCCTTAGCTCGAAAAATTGCTCGTGTGCGGTCGACGTGGCTTATTGCATGTGGCGAGCTCGCCAACGACAAAGGCAATGCAAGCGGAAGCTTCTCGGTATATAATTAATCTGCACACGGGCAATGCGTTTTCGCTCGCGCATTAAGTACACACGTGCATACGTTACATACAGGCATGCGACTCGGTTGAATCGCTTAAGGATTCTGCGAAAAGTGCGTTGCGTAAATTGCGACGTTGGCGTTCGATCGCTGTCGACACAGAACCTGCGTTGTTCAATGATCTCGCGTTCAGTTATTGTCTTGCAGCCACGTAGTCGCTCTCGGCAGGCATTACGAATGTTCCAGAATCTATCGGCAGCGTTCGTTTCCATACCATTCCCCAAACGTTGGCGGAGCGGCCGTTTTTACCTTTACCTTATTAGCAGGTTCATAGAACCAGACACGCGTAACAAAGAACGCGTCGGCATACGTCACTATCGTCGAGACGCGAATTCTTGTTACGCGGACATAATCGCTCCCGGCATAACGACCGCGGTCCCTCGCAGCTATATCCGTCTGCAGCACTAAAAGGGTTAAACACTCACGGCTAAAAGTGACGGGAGCGCAAGGTCGACGCCGACGTAAGTCAGGCATCGGCGTTCGGGCAATACCGTAATATCTCGCTGCACTCCTATTTGTTTGATCGAAGGAAGCGTCTCGGAACGAGACCGGCCCCGAGGGGGGCAACACGCGAAGCAGCCGGATTTAGTCTTACCGCCGAGCACGCGCGCGGAATAGAAACGACGAACGCGCCGAAAGATAAAGACAGGAAGCGCGGAGGTAGCGAAAGAGACGCGATGAAGCAGCGAAAGAGCGGACTAGTGTCGGAGAAGGAAGGTGGGCGAGGAAAGCGAGGCGAGAGGACGGAGACGCGGAGGAGCGACGAGAAGGAAAGAAGACGAAGTGTTCTGGAGGCTGCTGCACCGTGCAGGCAGATGCGAGCGAGCTTTATTGGGAGCGTCTGGCCTGACTGCAGTTTGGCCGTCCGTGACTACGAGACTCCGAAGGTCCCTGGAACGTTGACCATTCGGCTCTTAAAGGACTCTCTCTGCCCGTCAAGGTCACCTATTGAGTCTCCTCCACCGCTTCCCTTCCTTCCCTTCTCTCCATCCACCTTCCACACACAACTACCGTCTTCACCACCGTTCGCCATCTTCAGTATCATCGGGCGACTGTTGTACCAACGTTGTTGTCGGAATTGCAGCCCTTCTTCGTCCGCGCTTCTCTCTCATTCCACTTTTTCTCGCCCCGGTCGCCTATTCTAGGCCGCGGCTCAGAAACGGCGTGTCGCGGAATCTTCGTCGATGGCGGGGGAATAATTGCGCGACGCGATATAATTATCGTTCCCATTCTTTGCGCAACGCGCCGCGCTCGCGGGATGCCGGGGTGGTCGGCGTAACCGTTCTCCCGACGGTTCGAGGAATGACGAGAGAACTGCAAGGGTACGAACGCCCGCGTGCGTCGGACATTTTTCGCGGCCCGAGCTGTGGGGCAATGCGTTAACTTGATTAATCATTTGATTACGACGCGGTCTAAGCCAAACCATTAGTAACATGCGAGACGGTATTTGCATAATATTTGCATAATATCAGGAATCCGCATTATAAGCCGTTACATGCCGATATTGAGCTGTTTACTCAGTTTTCATGCGACACGTAATCATAAGCCCAGTGCTATACCAATTTGAATTCTAACTATATATGTATGTATGTATGTCTTTCGCAGTCAAAGGACTAATGTTATGTGCGACCGCACTTTGCAAGGCTTACCGCCTTTTTGTCGGTTTATTACGGAACATTCGCAGTAGTATACGGTATACACTCGCAGCAGTATACGGTATATATATATATAAGACAGAGAGAGAAAACGAAAGCCACCACTAGGCAACACAGCTCAACTACGCGTGGTTCTTCGCAAGCGTGTTTGTCGAAAAACATCTCGTATTCCAGCGAATGGATGTTCGCGCCAGGAAAGATCAAGCGATCGGAACAATCGCCGGATCAAAGCTGCCTTATCGCAGCTCGCGCATCGGCGATCTCCAGCTTAAGATCGGCGCGCGGTTATCGGACGTGTCATCCGCGGCCGAAGCGACGCTCGCGTGAAATAGGTCTTACGCCTGTTCTCGCATGCGTCATTGGCATCTCACGTACGATTCCTCCCGCCCGCGTCCTTATTGCAGCTCGTCCTTCGCGGATTTTTCACGAAGCGGCAGGCCGATCGGAAACGCGGCCCAAGCGTCGATTGTCCTCGAAAAGAAGATGTAATGACGATAATTATATGCCGCTCAAGACAGTGACGTCAGCGTATCGTCGACGATTACACGGTTGCGCGTAAATGCTTTTAGCGATCCTGTGTCTGTTTTGCTAGCTTCTCGCGTGCCCTCCTTCGAACGTGTAATTTTTCCTTCTTCTCGTCTTATCGCGTACGCGCGCACGTCGGGTATCGAATCGATTAACGTCGGCGAGATGCGTGTCATGCAGCATCGAACGAGGGCGCGAATGACGAATGTCGAGAGCGACAAATTGCGAGCGTAATTGCGGCGCACGAGTGCAATGAGCTTAACGACAGGAAAGTCTGTTAATAGCGGCGTACGAGCGAACGCGCGTTCGAGGAAAATATTTTCTTCCTCCGAGGTTATCCCAGGCCAGGGATATTTCGATGGTAATGACTCGCGTTATACTCGATGTCTTTCTTTCCTTCTTTCTTTCGTAATTCCGTTTTTCTCGCGCGCCTGGCTAATTAACCGGCGAGCTAATTAAAAACTCCCGGCCGTTGGCGACGTATCGTTCGGCTGATATTACATTTCACGGATTGCGTCGTGGGGATTACCTGCTGTTTAATACGCGTTATTGTTTTCCTTACATTATATTGGCGGGTTACGTGGCTTCGCGATTCGAACCGAACCGCAAACGTGGTTAAGGCAACGCGTAATTGAGATATGACTGAAAATAGGTGGAAAACGTTTCGATTTCGCATTGCGTCAAGTATGCATCCACTGTTTACTTCTCATAACTTCCTCTAAACTGCTATTTGCCCTTTACACGACCATAACATCTCTTCGAGTCGAAGGAACTATAAAAACGTCTCCGACTAGGACAAGCATTTTTTATCCACCCCTTGTTTCTCTCTGCGCATACCTCACTCGTCGATCGTCAATACGTGCGACGAAAATCGTTCGGTCCTTTGTCCGGCGACGTGCGCCGGCTTCGAAAGTAGGAAGGATCGGTTTTGATTCGCAGACACCACTCTGTTTATCTTCGTATCTTCGCGCAGAGAGACTGCAGTTGGCGGCCACGAGCCGTGGCCGCCGGTTTGCGTTGCTAATAGCCGAAGGCCAAGTCAAATGCAAGTCGATGACTCCTTTCTTCTTTCTCCCGTCACAGTTGCCTTCTGCGTGCAGCTCGCGCACGCCTCGATCGCCAGGGTCGTAACGATATGGCACACCATTCGCGATTTTTTCCCCCCTTTCCATGCCGCGAAGCGATGAGCCGACAGAGTCATGCCGGGGGAAAAAGGGGAGGTTCAGGGTCGTATCTTCGCGAAGACGAAGAGAAGCGCGACGAGGAGAGGTGCTCGTTACGAGGCTGTAAAATATTTTGGTATCGGCCACCGGAGAAAGACGACGCGCTCCGAAGGAGCAGGCACCACAAAGAAATGTCGAAAATGTTTTCTTTCGGGCTACTTTACGATACCGCGCGCAACAATACGACTCTCGCTACGCGGTCGAAAAATTATGGCGCGATTTTTCCAACTTTCTTGCTGGCGGTTAGGGATATGCGGTTGTTTATGGGGCACGGGTCGCGCACGGTGACTTTTTGTTCCGCGTCGTCTTGTTGGGAGCGGTCGCCTGTAGAACGGTGGGGTTTGACGAATTTTTTGATATTTTGGGTTTTCATGTACGGTCACGGATGATCGCGTGATGAGTCGTGTATTAGGTATTAAAAAGCCACGTAGAAGAAATGAACGAACTGCGGCAGAATTTGCAGGAGCGTTTCAAGCATTCTTGCACGCGCATGGTATACCGTTTAGTTGCAGTAATGCGCTACGATGTTAAACTAGCAACCGTTTGGTCATGTGTTCAGAAATATCCATTACTTGCTACAAGTGCAACATTCTTTTAAAAGCGTGCATAAATACCAATGTATATAATTCCATACCAGCTGCAAAGATGCCTTCATTCTCACATCCACCGGCATCTTACGAGTGCAATATGCAATACACTCACCATATAATTTACAATTTGTCTATGATGCCAACAACACATTTTGTGCCATATATACAAAGATACAAGGTCGTACATATTATTAGCACATAATTATATACCGGATATCGTACTTTACATCGCATCTGTTGTCAACGAGTGTTTGACCATTCGAAAATACGTCGATAAAATGGCAAACGGCAGAACCCGCGTCGCCACTATCCAAACAGTTCATTGTGCGGACAAATACACTTGTGCACGACAAGGTGATTGGTGTTCAAGCTCGTTGATCGCGAGGAGCACGTTCTGCGTTAGCGGTCGTGCATCCGAGCGTCGGAACAGTCAAGGAGAAGGAGAAAGTATTTTGCCGGCGTGCATTGTCACGGCCCTGTTCTGCATCGCGCACGACTGACACGTGGAAAACGTGTCATTGACACGGTCGTTTTCGTGTCCACGCGCTCCGAGACACGAGTTGTTAGGCAAAGATTCCGCCCGGTTATCTGTGTTGTCGCAAACGGTATCGGCTGATATTCGGAAGACAGCGAAGTTGTTTTCTTTTCCGTTCAAACCACAATAAATGGTTTGTTGTTCATACATTTTTATTTGCGGTGACATACGTTTTGTTATGTAATATAAGAGCACGTGTGCTTTTCTACTTTTTTCGGCGGTGGTTACCTTCCGCGTTGGGTCGAACGCTCGAGGTGTACGTTACTCGTGCTCCGTGTCTTACACAGACGATTATCACAAAATGACGCCAATATTTCACGGTATATCCGCTTGTACAAGCATATTCTTCCCCTATCATTTTATTCGTCGTATGAAATGAGTGAGCCTGCACACACACTTTCCGGTAATTGCCCAATCGTTCGCATCTGTGCCCACCGCCGTGCCATTCTTGTCCCATCAAAATACCCAACCGGTCGCAATCCGATTCCGCGCTCTTCTCCCGCCCAGTCCGATTCCTGCAGGCCAATCGCCTATAATTTTCCGACTCGCCACCTAGGTAGAAACGATCCGTGACGCTTTTTTCCTCAGCGCCGAGTGCTCTCCTCGCTGTGCAGCGCGGCGTCACCTCTTACTCCAATTAGCGTCGAGGAGTCGCCACTTACGTTCTCGTCGAGGCGTGCGTGCACGCGATATGTGCAACAAACACATCGCTTGAACCGGAACGCGTCGGGATGCGTCGGAGGATCAGTCTCAGGTACGCGGAGTGGAGCGGCATCGGGCAGAAAGACTGAGAGCCGAAGGGTGAGGATCAGGGTACGGTCTCTAATTAAGACCCCGGCCAAGCCGATGGTTTCATAACGTCGAAATAAAACCGCGGGCGCAAACAAAGAGGTGGTTCCCGCCCGGATAATACGGGGTGAAGGAAATAAAGAACAGAAGGTGCCAAGCAGACAAGACCCACGTAGAAGCCGAGGGGCGGGTGCGGAGCGTATGCGCCGAATGTGAGATAAAAACGGAAGACGCTGAAAGAGGAGGAAGCGGGCAAAGGAGTGTGTGCAGGTTGAGCGAGGTGGGCTAGTTAGCGCTATCAGGAGTCGAAGGTTGTATACGTCGCGCTCGATGGCGGGTGCTGGCGGAGTTGGCAGCAGGTCGGAGGGGCTCCGAAGGTTCAGTAGGAGTCGACGGTGGGGATGGAAGATGCCGGCAGGGAGAGAGAGGAGAGAAGGCACGAGTGGGGCGAGCGGAGTGCAGCAGCAACGATGCAATTAGGCGAGTTATGCAGAATGACGTCACACTTCGGGCCGGGGTAACTGTGCTGAGTCAAGGACAGCCCGCCCAAGGCCCTGCCGTTGGTTACCTCCCCTCTCACAGACCATCGTCGTTTCGCCACCATGGCACCTCTCTTTCTCTGCTATGCACTTTTAGCGGTCTCCTTCTCTTATGCGCTCCTCTCCTCGTCGCGCGTACTCTTTCATTCGCTACTCTCGTGCGTCATGTCCTCGTCGCTCTTGGTAGCCTTTCTTCGTTTTCTCTATCTGGCCTGCGTCGACACTGCGAAACTGCTGCCAACCCCCTGGGATCCGCGGAGTCGGTTCAGGCCTACGGCCTCTCACCTTCGGTCGTCTTTGTTGCCCCGGCGAACAAAGTACATTGTTGTTAAGTTAAGTCACGCCTGATCGGACGAGAGGAGCAGAGATAAATCTGGGAAGGGGTATGGGATCAGGGGGTCGTATGGTGGGGGTGGAGAACTGGTTGGCGGAAGGAAGGGGAGGTCTTCCTTGATCAGCCGTAATCGCGCGAGTCTGACAGTGCATTAGTACCCCTCACGTTTCTACCCTCAATTCGTAATCCTTCTAATTATTTCAAAGATTTATGAGCCAACGGCTCGTGACGCAACTGCTGACGTCTTCTGGAAACAGTTACGCAGTAGACAGCGTCAATATTGAGGCCCAGTAGAGTGCGTGCGAACAAAGTATCGTATACCCAGCATATTGGCCAACCGTTCTCCGTGAATCATTATGCTGAATCGCGATGCGGACGTTCTGTGTAAATTTGTAAAATATCGTCGGCCTATGTAGCATACATCTTGGTTTTGCGTCATCGACGAGGAAAAAGCTTTGCGTTCGGCGAATCGTGCCGAGTCTGTTTTTTCAAGATGCTCGTGTAGACACGGCTCTGTTCCCTTATCGTCGTAAGATCGATCGTCGTCGGGATTGGGGAAACAATGACTATGACGCAACTGCAGCGATAATAGGGATCGCGTGCGATTCGAATTCAGTGTACGACCCTGTTCATCCGAGTTATGGCAGCTCGATTTCATAAGTGTGTCGCGTTTTTTCCAGCCATCAGGTCGCACAAATTAATTCTTCGTTGAAGCACAAGCGCATACGGTTAAACCCTGGCGATGACGAGTATACTCGTCTTGCGCATAGTTAATGCGAATAACTGAATTTAACCCGCTATTGCACGCAGAAATGATGTAATCGAAGCCGAGAAATCGCGAGTACGACAATAAAGCCGTGCGCAAGATTGAATCCTTATCTCCGAGATAAACGATTATCGTAATTATACTCGACACGGCGCACGGCAAGAAGAAAATAGAAATTGTAACCGTTTCCACGAACGCAAACTGCATAGCATGATTCAGTGGAACGAAACGTTCGCGTACACCGTCGAACTTTTCGCCGAAGGCATTCGGTTCGGCGGTGACGAATTAATTTCTTTTTCCGTCAGGGGATATTTCAGCAAAAGTGCGCTCGCGCATTTCGAGCCGTCGGAGTATTTTTAGCCGTGTTCGACCTTCGGCCTAGCGGCCGCTAGCAGACATACGTGCGACCTTTGACGAATAGCGTAACCTTTGATTTGCTAGCAAACAGTAGGAGTAGATCAGCCTTCCCGCAACGTAATTAAGTGACATGGAAGTACCACTTTGGTCATCGTAACGCGCTGACGTCGGCGCATTTTCATGGTTCGGAGGCACAAAGCTTTTTTTCCTTCGATCGTCAATTCCGGGATCGCTTTATAGGGATGCGTGGCGGCGTTCTCATGCAAGGTGGCTTCGCATGCCCGGCTATTGTTTCGCCTTGCATTCTCTTACGACGCGACCGTCGTGTCGATGAATCGCCCATCGACTCGTTCTACGAGTTTTAATGCGGATCGTGTAAACGCGATCGAACGTGTGTACTCGGACGATGTACAATGTCGGCGAACGACGTGGGCCGTTCTTTTTGTCTGTTGTTATGCCGTCCCGTACGTTGTAGCATATTCTTTCGATCAGTCTGCAATACTGCTTACAGAATCGCGATTGTAACACAGGTCTTACGTCATTACTGGCGAAAAAATATCTTACACACATAAAGTGAAGGAATATCTTATTCTGACCGTTGTTATTAACGTTGCTGCAAATTTAATTGCTGTACACGAACAAATAACGGGTTTAAGTTTTACTGTTTAATAAGAGCACAAACCTAGTGTTGAAACATTAGGTTTTCAAATAGTGCCATTTAGACACTAATTAATCGCATACGCCGATTAAATTTGCAACATCGTTACACGCATAATGTAACGAACTTATAGTGAGGTTTTGTATGAAATGGACTGTAGCATGAAATATCTGCGTTTGAGTAATACGAATTATTGTCGATCAAATATTATATATATTACGATCAAATTTGCAACATCGTTACAAATCGTGATTGTAACACAGATCTTACGTCATTACTGGCGAAAAAATACCTTGCGCACATAATGTGAAGGAATATCTTATTCTGACCGTTGCTATTAACGATGCTGCAAATTTAATTGGTGTATAGGAACACATAAGGGGTTTAAATTTTACTGATTAATAAGAGCACAAACCTAGTGTTGAAACATTAGGTTTTCAAATAGTGCCGTTTAGACACTAATTAATCGCATACGCCGATCAAAGTTGCAACATCGTTACACGCATAATGTAACGAACTTATAGCGAGTTTTTGTATGAAATGGGCTGTAGCATGAGATATCTGCGTTTGAGTAATACGAATTATTATCGATCAAATATTATATATATTACGATCAAATTTGCAACATCGTTATAAATCGCGATTGTAACACAGATCTTACGTCATTACTGGCGAAAAAATATCTTACACACATAAAGTGAAGGAATATCTTATTCTGACCGTTGTTATTAACGTTGCTGCAAATTTAATTGCTGTACACGAACAAATAACGGGTTTAAGTTTTACTGTTTAATAAGAGCACAAACCTAGTGTCGAAACATTAGGTTTTTAAATAGTGCCATTTAGACACTAATTAATCGCATACGCTGATCAAATTTGCAATATCGTTACACGCATAATGTAACGAACTTATAGTGAGGTTTTGTATGAAATGGGCTGTAGCATGAAATATCTGAGTTTGAGTAATACGAATTATTGTCGATCAAATATTATATATATTACGATCAAATTTGCAACATCGTTACACGCATAATCTAACGAACTTATAGTGAGTTTTTGTATGAAACGGGCTGTAGCACGAAATATCTGCGTTTGAGTAATACGAATTATTGTTTGCACGCGTATGACGGACCCCTTGCTGCGAAAATAATTCGCAACACAGTAGTTCGCCTTTGGTTTTTCTTCGGTTAAGAAAGCCTTCCCACTGACGTCGAAAACATGACCGTCACGTCGGCCGACCGTCCTTACATTCTGATTACGTCAAGTCGCTCGCGGTCTAATTGCACACGATCGCGGCTGTCAGAAATTTAATCGCGCGCACGCCCGGCAGTGCGAGAGATAAGGCGGGCGGCCGGTTTTAGAAATCGCGTACGAAACGGGCATTCAACTTGTTATTTCTGCAATCGCCGTTGCTTATCGGCTGTTGTTGCAACGTTATGCGCCGACATTTTGCGCCGCGCCAACGATAACGTCTCCTGGAAGACAAGTCGATGCGCGCGAGACGGAGAGAGAAAAGTTACGCGAGATACCCCTCATCTGGCGATAAATAAAAATGTCACGAAGCGGCGAAGGTCGGGCCGGAGCGAAGCTGCAAGAAAGTTGATAGCAATTCCTGGGGGTAATTGGCGTTTTTATAGCGTGCGCGTACGTCGACGGCCGAACAGAAAAATGGACGTGATTCAAGGAGGGTACCCCCGGCGAGGGACAGACTTTTTCAGCCCGGTCGACCGTCACTTTTGACGCGGATGTGGAAAAGCGGCCGTTCCGTTACTTTTACATCCACCGCTCTTCACAATTACGAGAGCCATTTTTAACGTCCTCGTCGTTTCGCGACATCCACTTACTTGGTACAGCACGGAGTGCGCTTCATACGATGTAAATTGCGCGTCTCTTTCGATGTGAATTTAAAACGTTCAGCGGATAGACTATTCCATTTTGCTCGGATGATGCGGTAACTGTAACACGTGCGCGATGAACGTCATTTCTGGGAGCGAGTCAACTTCAGCAGAACTCGATTGAGAATTCGCTGGTGTAAGACGTTTGACCCTATCACCTACGTCGATGAATGATATTGCTCGATGACACGTGCCCCGTCTCCTTTTCCCTGAACGTGACTTGGCAGAGGTTCGACGAACCTAGACTCTCGTTTGAAAGGATCTATCGTTTCACGCCTCAGACTCGTGCCTTGAATAACTTCCGATATGTGCAACGAATGAAATAAGATCCAGGCTCTTGTCAATGGAAGTATCAACAGGTGTTAGCATACATTAGCGAGAAACTCGCTTCTATCAGTGAAGTTGAAGTGGCAGTAGAATCCTTTCAATAAGCTCCAAGCTTTTGTTAATCAACCGACGTTTTGCTTCTCGCATCCTACCGGTTCGCTTCTCAATGAGATTTAAATCGCACTCCCTCGATCCTGTTCACGTGTACGTCGAATACAGGATTCCACGCCCATTAGACTCCCTTTCCTCAGGTTGAAGAAACAGAAGCACATGCCACGCGGCTCCGTTTCCTCAAAACATCGTCCTCGATACTTATTATCACAGCACGGATAGTCCCATGCAATAACATTTCTCGTTAAACACCTCTATTTGCACTTTTACATAATCAGCCCGTCATTTCCATAATATTGAGCGAATGTATATACGCGTCGTATCGGGATTCCCGTTTGCGACGCGGCGCACACGGAAGCACACATTCTTCGAGAGCCTCGAAATCCACTCGTGCCGCTCGAGCGGATGGTTGACAATTTAAATATAAACTTAACGGCTGATGCAAGTGTTCGCTAACAACGTCATTACGTGGCGGATATTATTCCGATCGGCTCGTCGTGACCAATTATCCCATCTCGCGCAGTCCCACATTTGTGTTTGTACGCCGCTCGGTACATTCCGTTATTCCGCGCCGCTGTTGGCATAGTGGGATATCCATTACGGCGGCCGATTATTATTCCTCCTTCTCCGCGATCCTCGTGTGCCTTTGTGCCGCACGGCGTCTAGTCTGAACGCTGTCAATCTCGCCGGCGAATTATCATTATGCATATGGATGCTCGTCCGTGGGTGGGAAGAATGCATCTCACGGTATTCCCTGTCGCGCGACTTCGCAAGAGGGCTACTAAAAGGGGCTTGGCATCGGGTTAACTACCCGATCTCGTATTAATAGTAAGTTGCAAATTTAGTGACTACGCTGTGCCGGCGGTGAAGTCACCGACTTCGACGTTGCGCAACTTCGTTGCGTATTATATAAGCGGAGATAGAGGGTGCAAACGTCTGGTCGAACGGCGATAATTTTGACGTCGGGATCCTGCGGGCCGGTGTATCCGAAAGTGTTGGGACGCGGTGCGGGAAACCCGTGGACCTAGATGCGCACAATGGCGAACATCGCGATCGGACGAGATAAGCCGGTAGCCATCGAATCCACGCGACGTACACGGAGAGCCTCTTTCTCACGCGGGCTATCGATTTCGTAACGCGCCGGCGATATAATCGCGCTAATACTCGGCCGCGTATAAGAATACTGAAATTCTATGTCATGGACCCAGCCTTGAATTAAGCCTACGACGAAGCCAACCCAATTATATATTTATTTACTACGTAATATCGCGGCTGGCCCTGATCCGACCGCAGCATGCAACTCTTGTATAATCGTCATTATGTAATGCAACGGAGGCGTACGACAATCGACATTGCTTTATGGCGGCCGCTTAAGCCCTCCCCGCGGGAGCCGAACGGCAGGTGGATCGAAGTTTCTTCCCGGGTGGAAATCGCGTGATCCGAGAGCATCGATCTGCCCGACATAGAGGTCCGCGGCCAGTTCTTCTCTCGCGATCGGTGGCCTCGCGAAATTGCAAAATGACCCACTTCCATTTTTACCGCCCGTTCGGCGAATTCGAGCGGCCGAGCGTTATCGACTTTACGCCACGACCGAATTTCTTCTTCTTTTTCCGAACGACGTCTTATCCCTTTTCGTCACGTTCGGCCTCTCGCTCTCACCGAAGCGCTCTCGCGTGATTGTTGATCTGCGACTTGATCGATCGCCGTCAAAAGGCCATTTCGTGCCAAACTGCGAATCAGGTATGCGTAGGTAGTTATTAGCTATTTTTAGCGGTCCACGCGTTTTATATCCCGCACAGCGCGCCGGTACGTATGCATCGGACTGTCTCCAATTAAAGACACGCCTTTCGTCGTCTCTGGCGCCTTACTGAAATTTTCACGTGGCGACAATATACCACCTTGGTTAAAAAGTTTTAGGACTTTATTCATAAAATTGAAAATACAAGTTTATCCATTATAATTGATATCGTCTCCTTCAAAGTACTTCCTATCGACTGTAACGCACTTATACCAGCGCTTGATCCAAACATCGCTGGTATTCAATTTTTGTTATGTTTTTTAAGTCCGTTAAACGGAAAAAAGTTGCAGAAAGCTAAATCAGGTGAATTCGGAGGCTGGTGAATAGTATTCGTATTATTTTTGGTCAAAAACTCGCGAATAAGGATCGCATTGTGCGACGGTGCGTTATCGTGGTGCAAAATCCACGAGTTGTTTGCCCTCAAATTCGGTCCTTTTTGGCGAATTGCTTCACGCAAACGTCTCACAACGCCCAAATAATACATTTTGTTGACTGTCTGTTGTTCCGGCAAGAATTCATGATGCACAACACCGTCGTAATGCATGAAAATCGTCAGCATCACCTTCTTTTTCGACTGAAAACAACGTAGTTTCTTCGGAGGCGTTCGTGCCACCAAAAAACGTTTGATCTCGAAAGAGCATCGCTGCCGAAACACTTCTCCAACACTTCCAAGATCTGCGGACCGTTAAATCCGTTTTTCACGCAAAATTGTATGCAAATTCGTTGATCCAAAGTTGATGCCATTTTCAAATATGTACAAAATCGAAAAGATGCACAAAGGTAGATGCACTCAACACGGTATAACTTTTACAAATGTCAAGCTATGACGCTGAAATTTGGTGGGAACGTTAACACGTTGACTGCCAAGCGTTTTTTACTATATTAGAACGGCGATGCTATGAAATACTACAGCGTTTGACTAAATTATGCAAAATGTAAATAATGCACAGGTATCGGAGACCAAAGAATTCCATCACTGTTCTAGCAATAACTGCATTTATAAAATAATTATTGCTACCCATTGCGAATGTTTTGGATCTTCAGTAAAATCTCTTGCGTCGGTCACCAGTGACCATAATGGCAGTCAAAGTGTTAATGACAGATGTGGCAACCTAACAAAAAAAAAGAAATTCAATCGAGTGCCTGAGAGTGCCATACGGCGGTCGGTCCTAAAACTTTTTGATCAAGGTGGTATAGTGATCAATATTGAGGCACAATATTGATACCTCCTCGCGCTTCGAAACTACCGCGCTATCAGCTTGCCGAGTGCATCGTCGTCAATCATGCGAAATAGTAATCCGACGCGCGTTTAGCGCAGAACTATTCTTAGCTGACACGTTAACCGCATGTCAGCCGACCGCCTACCGGTTGCCGGTCGGTCGGGGTTGATTAAGGTTCGAAGTTAGCTTCGCGTTGATTCAAAGTTACCGTTCCTCCTGCGGCGAATAAATCACGATGATCTACGGCGCGTCGGGGCTAGGGAGAGTGCGTTCGAAGGTGAACAGATTGCACGGGGATCGAGGGGATCGATACGATCGCAAATGACATTTTCTCAATATTGTGTCGCGTGTCATTTCACCTTGTCGCTCGACTCCGTAATAACGGTACTCTCGGACGTTAGGAACAAATTGCGAGGAAGGAGACTTCATTCTAGAGATTTCTTCGCGCACGGTTGGCCGGTTACGCTAGCGTTTGGCTCGCGCTCGCAAAAAGGCTGCAAGGCTGTCGAAGTGCGCGAGGTCAGTGCGGTGTGACATAATCGATAGTCAACCACGTATGCATGCGTACACAGAGTCGGCGCGCGCGCGCGCGATCGCTGAATTACGATACGTGTAATTCACTACCCGGCGAGATAGTCGCTGGCATTTCTCGCTCGTTGCCGCGGCCACTTAAACGCGCGTTACATAAAATGACAGGCCGTTACGTCGTTAGGTAAGTCGGCGTCGCGTACATATGAACTATTTTTCGCGTTTATGTTGTGCAAATGCTCGCGCACGCCTATACATAATATTGTTTACGCGAGGAGGTGCAAAGGTCGATTGATGCTTCGAGATTAGCGTCCGTCGGAGCACTCAGACGCGTCGCACGATTGTCTTCTTTTCCCGATAATTGCGGATTATACGCAGAGGAGGAAGAAATACGGCGAGATCGCGCTGCGGATCGGTCTCGAGTTCGTCGAGCGGCGCGGTTTGAAAAGCGTCGACGGAATTATAAAGCGCCCGTCTCGTTAATTGGCAGCGACTTAACGTCAATCGGCCGACTTGTTACACTGCAACATTGAAGCCGTCCAGGTCGTCGACGATTTATGGCGCGAACGTCGCTCAGGTCATTACATTGTAACCGCTGAACGGATTCAGCGCTCGCTTTATAATTCAATCCCCCGATCGGCTTAAATTAACTTCGCTCCTAATCGGTCGAATCAATCGTCCGATCCCTGTCAGTTTTCCGCTTCGCGGAAAAATGTCTTTCGCGCTGACGGTAGGAAAGAAGTGCCAGATGAAGCGGAGTAATAGGTTCGCAGAAAAACGAATACGTCTTCCTCCGTGCTCGGTGTATCACGTTAGATTGAAATATCGCGCAGGTGGTTCCTATTACACCGTTTCAGTGCGATGACGTGGATCAAAGAAAATTCTATCGCGGTCTCATGGACGAGCGCGAAGGACGGCGTTCAAACAGAAACGGTAAAATGACAAATGAAGCCTCTCACGCGTAAACGCTTACACATACGCGATCTTGATGAACAGTTAGAAGGAGATAGAGCTGAATGAAGATAGAAACGCGGAGTGAGAATGGGAAAGAGAGTACCGGACGAAGATAGACGGAGAGATAACCGGCTAGGTATACGTAGAGATCTTATCGCTTAACTATCACGTAACTAGCATGTCAGATATCGATCCTCTTGATGTGGAACGAACGATCGGACCTGAACAAAAGCGTGACCGATCGTTTTAGACGAGTATGAAACATGGCGGTCGCGGGCCTTGGTACGATCAACGCATTCGGGACGAGTCACGAAAACTTCCACCTCCGAAACTATGACTAATTCTACTAGAGAGGTGCTCAATTTCGTTTTCGATCGATAGACTTCTACAGGTATACGCCGTGTTCACTCGTAGGCGTCCTTCTCTTTTAATCAGCACCCGCAAGTTAGTCAGACGTCAGAATATGGGATATTACATTGTATCGATTTTTAACGAACTTGAACGATATTAACAGGGACGTATTGGGTGAAAGACTCACTTGTTTATTCTTTGCTCGGGATAAAAAATAAATTCCTACTAGTTTTTCAGACATTTCGTTTTATTTGATCATCGGTTGATGACATCATTAAAAGGTTCGCTTGATTACTCTTTGCCCAGTACAAAAACGAGATATCCGCTATTTTTAGGCGCTTTATCACTCTAGCGTAATACATTTAAAAATACGTCGATTCTTCCTTCCTGAATTTTAACAAATGTACACCGCTTGCATCATCAGCGATGCATTAGATAAAAGATTCGTTCGCTTACTCTTTGCCCGCGACGAGAAATGCGACGTCCGTTATTGTTTAAGTGCTTTTCCGTCTAATCACTGTTCTACCACATCGCACATCAAAGTACGTCGTTCTTGCCGAATTTTAACAAACGCACGCCAGTGGTATTATCAGCGACGCATTATGCAAAAGGTTCGCTTGTTTACTCTTTCCCCCGTACGAAAATGAGACATCCGTTATTTTTGGCAGCTTTATCACTCTAGCATAATACACGTCAAAATATGTCGTCTCATCCTTGCTGAATTTTAACACATTGACAGCCGGCGACCTAAGGGACATTTAAAGCCTGAGCGCCGGCAATGTATCATGTTATTCGCTTGTTTCTAATCAATGAATAGCCGAAAAAAATATTCAAAGCGTTATATGTTTTTGTAAAGTAGTTCATTTAATTGCATATCCATCATATACAATTTAACGGTAATTAAAAATAGAAACAAAATCGAAATTTTTAATTTATAATTCTAGAAAAAAATACAGTTCCTCATTTCATGGTGGATTGTTACATATGTATAACGCAAACAGAAAACAAAAGTTTTAATATTTGAGGCAAGTGTGGTACTTCTCGAAACATGGCAAGTAAATCAATGTGTAAGTCACTTATACCAGGAAAATAAATTCCACATCATTGTGGTACCACCACTCAAGTGACAAACTCAGAAACCCGCGTTTTCGCCGGCCCGGCTGCCAATGTGTTAACGGTAATTAAAAATAGAAACAAAATCGAAATTTTTAATTTATAATTCTAGAAAAATATACAGTTCCTCATTTTATGGTGCATTATTACATATATGTAACGTAAACTGAAAACAAAAGTTTTAATATTTAAGGCAAGTGTGGTACTTCTCGAAACATGGCAAGTAAATACAAATCGATGTGTAAGCCACTCATACCAGCAAAAAAAATTCCACATCATCGTGGGGCCACCACTCAAGTGACACACTCAGAAACCCGCGTTTCCGCTTTACTTTAAAATTTACTTTAAAATCGTACATTCATTGTTATTTCTTTCGCTCATTTGACTTTCTGTAAATTCTTATATCACCTGATTATTCAATTTCCCGCTTTAATAAATTAGGAATTTCTATCTGAAAATCAACGTTTATTTCATAAGAGATCAAATGATTCCTCATGATAAGAATATGTAGGTGTGAAGTACCGGTACGTTTAGTATTAACAAACATACGCCGCGGGCATCATCAGCCACGCATTAGGCGGAAGGTACGCTCGTTTACTCTTTGCCCGGTACAAAAATGACGCGGGTGTCACGGCGATGACGTAGCACGAGCTCGTTACCTCGATAAACGCAGGAGCGCTTTGACGAGGCTCGTAACACTTACGTGCCCGCTTGGCAAGCTTTTTCCACGTGACGGAGGACACGTAAGTCGTATTCGGTCGTTATCAGGTGCCTCCTGAGTCAGCTGGACGACCCTCGTTTGCGCATCCTTTGTCTCTCTTCGCATGCCAAACCTTTTTCTCTCCGCGCGCACGCCGTTGCCGCATCGAACTTCCCGACGTGTGGCCGCAGAAAGCATGCAGCACAGATCCGTCCGTTAGAATCGTTCGCGTTATCCTGGCAAACTCGCGAACACGTCACCGCGTTACGGCTTTACGATCCTCGATCGTAATCCTAGATTAGCCGGCTTCCCTTGGAGATATATTGCCGCGATGCTGTTCAAAAGCAAATCAACACCGGCGCGAAGTCAATAAATTATGCGCAGCGTTAGTTATCGGCTTTCGTCACACTCGCCGCATGTATTTGCCCGCCGATGATCTTTACGGCGCTGTAACGGTAATGGCGAAATGTGGAATATAGAAATGGGTTATTCGCGGGGTGAGTGACGTTATGCAAGTCCTCTGGTGTGAGGCGAAAACGCCTGCTACCGAAATCACCTGCTCGCGCCAGTGCGAAATGCTCAACGGAAAATTCTGGCAATAGATTATTTAGTTGTTGTACGCAATTTGCAAGTTGCGCGACGACGGTTTCCGATTGCAGAAGGTTCCGCCAAGAAGCCCTCGAGTATCAACGAGGTTCACTATCGAAATCATCGTGTCGCAACGATGCGGAATAACACGTTTTATTATTAGTTGTTGTCGCGTATTTACGACTATATAGATTTTCTAAATTAAAACATTATCATATGTACACGTGTATAAATAGAAAAAAATACAGCATATACAGTCCTCTATAGACTATATAGAATTTCTAAATTGAAACATTATCATATGTATACGTGTATAAATAGCAAAAAAACATTGGATATACAGTCCTCTATAGAATATACTATAGGATATCCTGTATAGACTATATAGAATTTCTAAATTGAAACATTATTATATGTATACATGTATAAATAGCAAAAAAAACATTGGATATACAGTCCACTATAAAATATACTATAGAATATCCTCTACAGACTATATAGAGTTTCCAAATTAAAACATTATCATATGTGTACGTGTATAAATAGCAAAAAAAACATTGGATATACAGTCCTCTATAGAATATACTATAGAATATACTCTATAGACTATAGAGAATTTCTAAATTGAAACATTATCATATGTATACGTGTATAAATAGCAAAAAAAACATTGGATATACAGTCCTCTATAGAATATACTATAGAATATCTTCTATAGACTAATTAGAATTTCTAAATTAAAACATTATCATATGTATACGTGTATAAATAGCAAAAAAAACATTGAATATACAGTCCTCTATAGAATATACTATAGAATATCCTCTATAGACTATATAGAATTTCTAAATTAAAACATTATCATATGTGTACGTGTATAAATAGCAAAAAAAAGCATTGGATATACAGTCCTCTATAGAATATACTATAGAATATCCTCTATAGACTGTATAGAATTTCTAAATTGAAACATTATCATATGTATACGTGTATAAATAGCAAAAAAACACAGGATATACATTTCTCGGTACCGTCTGCGTTTAGGTGGGGGTTTCTCAACATAGGCAACATCAGCTTTTTCAGTCTCAAATTTCAGCTTTTCCGGTGACGAATTTAGTGGGTCAAATGAAAACGACGCATCATTGTACCACCCCTCCAATTTCCCCACGTAACGTTTGCTTAGTCACGATGAACACATGCAATATCACGCCATCCCTGATACTCGGCCACGCAAGCCAACGACGCTTTTTCCCCAAAATCACGACACAGGCTTTTCGATCGACGTGCCACGCGGTGCCCGAAGGTGAGTTTTCCGCGAATAAACACCGCGACCGCACATCTATGCATACGGCATGCGCCACGTGTTGCGGGGGCGACGATTTTGTAACGTAATTACGCGCACACCTCTGCGAACTTGGCCGTTTGCTTCCGGTTGGGAAATTAGCCAGGGTCGATGACGCGTCTCATTTCAGTTCGACTCGTGTAATAGGAGATGACAGCTTTAAGACGCCATACGTAATAATAGGGTTAATTCGGCTAATTTTATGAATTTTCAAAGAGTGACGTTTTGCGATGTTATATCAGTTTTGAGGAAATTTATGCGAACAGTAGCGTAGTGGTGCGGGTTTGTGTTTTTATCGACATTTCGCGGGATGTTTATATTTTACGTGTTTTCTGGTTAGTTATTTCGGCGCATTTGGTTTCACAGTACAGCGGAGTTGGCCAAGTTTCCTACGTATGGGTCGTGAAGACTGAATTGACTGGCGATCTGTAGGAAAGCGTCGTGTAGTTTATTAATTTGTCAAAACGACGAGCTTGAGGCAAGACGTACATGACGTAACGAGCTTATTTTGCGCGATGGGATCGAAACAAATACGGCCTTATCTTTAATAAAACGGATTTGCCGAACGACCGATGCGAGAATGACACGTAATTTGATAATATATCTTGTTTAATATGTGGACAATGGAAATGTGACGTAATGTTATTGTTTTCATCCGCACGACAAAGAGCGATGAGGTACGAATGCGTCTCACTCTGCACGAGCATGCAATTTAACAAAGAAATTGCACAGTCTCATTCAACGAAAGTCGTTCGTTCCTTTAATGTTCCTAAATGACGGTATTACGCACATATCGCGTTACTCGAAACTTATGACCGTACGTTTCCGATTAATCCGGCGAAGCCATTGACAAATATTATTGATTGATAAAAACGCTCCTTTCGCAAGTCGCGGGATGCGCCTCTTGCAACAAGTGAATCAACGGAGCGACACTGAACGACGCGTTATGCAATTTGACGCAGCGGCCAAAATGTATTTCAGAGTATGACAACCCTTCGCGGCGCGATGACTAACGCAAAAGCATCGAATACACGCGCCGACTTCTTCGAATCCTTCCGGTCGAATCGGGATGCCTTTCTTATCAGCCGCCTCACTTATTATCGATCGCCTTCCTCTTCCAACCTCTCGAAAATGGCACAAACATTTTCTCACTACATTTCACTTACTTAACACGTTGACTGCCAAGCGTATTTTACTATATTAGAACGGCGATGCTATCAAATACTACAGCGTTCGACTGAATTATGCAAAATGTAAATAATTTGCAGGTATTGGACACCAAAGGATCGCATCACTATTTTAATACCAACTGCATTTATAAAATAATAATTGCTACCCATTGGGAATATTTTGGATCTTCAGAAAAATCTCTTGCGTCAGTCAGCTGTGATCATTACGGCAGTCTAAATGTTAATATGAAATAGTGCTTAAATTCTTTGGTCTCCGATACCTTCGCATTATTGTTATTTTGCACAAATCAATCATATTCTGTAGTATTTTGCTGTATTAAAACGGCGATGCAATGAAATACTACAGTGTTTGACTGAATTATGCAAAATGTAAATAATTTGAAGGTATTGAAGACCAAAGGATCGCATTACTATTCTAACAATAACTGCATTTATAAAATAATTATTGCCACCCAATGCGAATATTTTGGATCTTCAGTAAAATCTCTTGCGTCGGTCACCGGTGACCATCATGGCAGTCAAAGTGTTAACACATTGACTGCCAAGTGTATTTTACTATATTAGAACTGCGATGCTATGAAATACTACAGCGTTCGACTGAATTATGCAAAATGTAAATAATGTGCAGGTATTGAAGACCAAAGGATCACATTACTATTCTAACAATAACTGCATTTATAAAATAATTATTGCCATCCATTGCGAATATTTTGGATCTTCAGTAAAATCTCTTACGTCGGTCAGCTGTGACCGTCACGGCAGTCAAAGTGTTAATATTAAATAGTGATTAAATTCTTTGGTTTCCGATACCTTCGCATTATTGTTATTTTGCACAAATCAATCATATTTTGTAGTATTTTGCCGTATTGCAGTATTTGCCGTATTTGCCGGTATTGCAGACCAAAGGATCGAATCACTATTCTAATAACTGCATTTATAATAATATAATAATTGCTACCTGTAATAAAATAATAATTGCTATCCATTGCGAATATTTTGGATCTTCAGGAAAATCTCTTGCGTCGGTCACCTATGACCATTATGGCAGTCAAAGTGTTAACAGTGCCGACTCCTCGGATTCCGCGAACTCTCTAAGCAGCATCCCATTATTCCTCGCATTGACAAATGGCAGTAGCCGTTATCGGCTCTATTTATAGAGTCACGTGACATTTGGAAAACCATTTCTCCGGCGTCCCCGATCGAACGATCGTCAGGCGTCTATTTCGAGCGGTCGTTTCTTCCAGTTTAAAATCTGCGAGGAGTGGCCGGCGAGTTCCTCGATTCTTCGATGTCGATTTCGCATTCTCGCCCCGGTGCCCCATGTCCCACTGGTCTACTCACGGTCTAATTCTATTGTTACATAAATACGACAATGCGTCGACGACATAAAAGGAAGTCAGCGGCAGCTGGGGATAGGCAGGCGACGAGGACTATTTCCGATCCGTTCGACGCGCCCTTTTGCTCGATTTCTGACCGAAGAGTGTGTTAATTGGGCCGTGAATCGGATCGTCGCCGATTCCTGCGCGGACGGAACGACGCCCGATCGTACTCTTTTTAGCATTCCGCGTCGATTCGCAATGCTCCTGCTTTTGCTTCACTTTTTGCTGGTTCGATCGCTCGTCGCTTTGCACGTTCCTCCCCTGGCAGCGCCACTGCGTCCACATGTGACTCATGTCAGCAGGAAATAGACGGTCTGGTTCTCTGATGCGTCGTATCTAACGTTTTTGTGCCTCGCGCGAGCTATCAATTACTTAGTATAATAAGACACAATATTGTGCAACCGTGCGCTTTTTGATGTGAAGGTGAATTGCGCTAATTGTGCGGGAATAAAGTGAAGCGAGGTTGAGAAGAAAGACGTAACGCGGAGTCGGCTTTAAGTGCGCTCTGAATATGCTCTGTGCAATTAGGTGCCGTCGAACAGGAAAAAGCATAAGCGATCGGAAGTCGGCGTGACTAACCATTCCGGCGGCGTAAAATATTTGTTACCTATTCTTTTAGGATCGTGACGTCAAATCCATTGGCCAATTTAACCGCAAGACGTGTCGCAGCCTGACACAATGTACAAATCATGCTCGATTATGAATTCAGAGGTGACTATCTCGGGATTTCCAAATCGCGTAGCTTCGTGTCGTTCATATGTACATTATTTGCTATACGTTTAGGGTCCCCTTCTATGTTAGAGTTAACAGAAGACTATATGAAAATTGCCTGACGAAAGCACGATAATTAAAAATGCCATTACCGTCATATAATAATAAGTACACTATTTTCCCAGCTAATGCTAGAAGTAAATGGTCCCAAAAACGTTGCTCGCTATATTACATCATAAAATGCAACAACACATCAATTAGTCTTAAACTTACCGCCGACACTATTCATATTACCTACAAAGATAGAACGAGCAAATTTGTTCCTAAAGTGAATACTTTATTAACTTTATTAGCAAACTGGTACAGTTGTTTTCACATGTTACCTGAAACAACCCCGGCAATCTGCAGTACACCCAAGCACTTGTGTACAGTCGTTTAAATTTCATAGTTTGTCTTGAAGTTTTAGGCATGCTGCACAACGACAAGTTTACGACTTTGCCAATAACGCATATACCTACCTGCTCGTTATGCATCCATGCACTCATTCGCATCGAACGGCTAAGTTTCGTACGGATCGAGGGGGAGAATGATAAACGTTGCAACATCGGCCTCTGCTCAATCGCAGAAATCACGCAGGTCGGCGGTGATTATTAATGTTGCAAGAGCGTTATCTCCGCGCCGTTTTAAAAGCGCAAATTACGAGGAAACAAAAAGTTCCCGCGACTCGTACTTGCCGCGAGAGACACTCTACCTGTTTATTCCGCGGGGAACGATTACGGTGCGAGATTTCGACACGGCGACGCTTCTCGGGACGGCGGATAAACAAATCCGTTGCGCAACGGATAGATTGAGAAACCAGACGCTGTCTAATGTCACTGCAAACAGCGCATCGATTTCACGGGCTCTTATCGTCGCCGATAATCGATCGTCCTGCGTCCGTGGGTGGCGCACGTTGGCTTATCAAATTCGCGACAATCGTGGAATCGATCGTTACATGCTCTCTTATGTGCAGCGGTTAACACTCCGACATCAATAGTTTGTTGAATAATCCAACACACTGTTTCATGTAATACAGTTATTGCACCAGGTCGCACTTGGGCCGTTTTCAAGCCAAAGCGATCAATAGTGCTGTTATTCTTTTTTATTTTTTATTGCCAAAGGTCTTGGGGGTTGTTTGATTTTTTATATATTCAATCAATTTAGGATTTTTTTTCCGTGGAATTAATCGATTTGGAAAATGGGTGCTTTATTTATAACTTTCCATGTTCCATACCGATGATTCTTTCAATCCTAACGTCGTGTGTTTTGCATACTTTCCTTTCGTCAGTTTCGTCACTTCTTCTGTCCAGCTTTTTTCCATATTAAATCATTTCCACCGAACCTCTCCTAGTTTCGTGAGATTATCATTTTTAATTTACTCCACAATAATGCTTTAGTGCCGACTATGTCTTGACAGAAAACTCTTTCGCGGTGGTTGAGAAGTGGTAGCCAATCGATGACAAACAACTCGATTTTTACCTAATATTTTCGATGGTGCATATATACATTTATATATTAAATATACATATATATATATATACTTTCTACTATACATACTACTATATACTACATACTGCTACTATTACTTTCTAATATATATACATATATATGTTAGAAGGTGAGTCCGAAAAAACTGCATATACATTTGTGCATTCGCGAATAACAAATTATTCCAGCTATTCGGCTTAATTTTTCCGTATTTCCCGTTAAGCAGGAGTGCACTGCTAACAGTACTACCCATCCATCACACATCCCGCTTAAAATGACGACGTTGTTACGGAGAATTTTTTACGCAAAATTGTTCTACGTAATCGCGTTCCAACCAATTTCCGCGTGACGTGTATCTTGCACCGGACACAAAGCGATGTTTGCGCCCACGTCGCACTGACATTATCATACTGGCTTTGAGGTCGCGGGAATTTTTCTATGCCCTCAGAAAGTTCCCAGTATCACGACCACGGTCTTACGTCGCGAACGTCAGTCAAAAGACGCACACGTTGCATCAGGGAGAACATTGAAACGGCAGCTTCGAAATACAGTCGTGTCCTGAAATAAGCAACATAGTTGCTTATTACGGGTCAAGTCTACAATTCGGCTTGATTTTCTTCTCGAACGTCAGCTGCAATAAGGATTGTCGTCCGACTGCGCAAATTTATAGTTTTTTGCTTTTATAAGTTTTTAACTTGTTCTCCAATGTTTAACTTCGCGAGTGATACCGAAGAAAAGTATTGGAACGCTTAATTCAAACAAGAAGATGAATGTTTGTATTATTGCCTTCCGGATGGTTGCCGCGTCTTTTTCGAGAATTTTGCTGTACGTTTTGCTTACGTTTCGCAAGCGTTACAGTCTGGATCATCAGTACAGGCGGTGCTTCGGTACTCGATACGATATACTATACGATACAGTAACGCCTGTAAAACGTCAGTATAATGCTCAGAAAAGTCGCGGCAACCATCCGGAAGTACATAATATAAACAATCTTGACCGCGATAGCCTCAAATTAAAAAAAAAAGGAGGATGCTTACTTCATATCGACACTGTAGTCGACGCGTAGGGTAAGGTTGTTTCAGTCGGCGGGTTAGGTCATGTTCTAAGCTCATTTACGAACCGTTGCCGCTGATGTAACCCTTGTGTAGCGTTGCGCGTTACGCAGAACGTCACACTCGTAGTTGTCGTTGAGCACGCAACGGTTATGAGTTGGGAAAATCGTAATACCGCGATGTGGCGTTTCCCCGAAAATTGAGCCGCTCCACGAAAATTGACTCACCGTCTTCCCGATCATTACGGGGACGCACCCGGTGTATCTCTGCATGTTGGGTTGTCATCGTGGCTTATTCCACGCTGCCACGAATTATTCTTTCGCTGAACTACGCGTGTACTTCGTCGACAGTGGCTGATTGCTTCTTGTCGTTCGACGTGGTCGTTGCGTCTGTGATGGCAGGTCACAGGATTAATTTGCGAGTCAGGAATTCAATTTTATGCTACGAAAGTCCGTGCAACGGGGAACGATCTACAAAGTGTGTCAGCTGTCATTTTCATAGTCAGGTAACAAAGAGAGCGTTAATGTTAGCATCAGAAAATTTGTCCCGCATGCCAAAGCGATCGTTTTTTCATTTTCTGCGCTTTAGCGTTCGGCTAAGAGGCTGATTTTCTGGCAAAACGACGCGAACAAATTCGTCCGTCGAACGTCTTGTGGCGTAAACGTACATTGCGGCCATATCATGCATGTATCTTTCACCATCCCTTTCCACCGAACCTCCTGTTCTTTACCTATCGGTGGGATATTTAAGGACGAGTCCGAACGGACGAGACAAAAGATTTTACCGGCACAAAAGCATATTTGCAATCTTGTAAATGCAATTGATATTGGAACGGTGCTTCAATATGTTGGCTTCTAATAACTTTGCGTTACCTTCATTTTCCACGATTTAACACGTTGACTGCCAAGCGTATTTTACTACATTAGAACAGCGATGCAATGAAATACTACAGCGTTCGATTGAATTACGCAGAAAGTAAATAATGTGCAGATATTGGAGACCAAACGATCGCATCACTATTCTAACAACTGCGTTTATAAAATAATAATTGCTACCTATTGCGAATATTTTGGATCTTCATTAAAATCTCTTGAGCCGGTCACCGATGACCACCATGGCGGTCAAAGTGTTAATCATACTCTGCAGTATTTCATTGCATCACGGTTCTAACATAGTAAAATACGCTTCAGCAAAATACGCAAAATATTTTACTAAAAATGACAGTCAATGTGTTAAGATCCGTGAAAAGTGTAAGCCAGTGTAAATAAAGTTTCTTGCAAAGCAGATCCGGCATTACCGATCTTTATATCCAGAACACTCCAAAGTCTCATAGTTTCGCAGTGCATCGAGACGCACGTCGGTGTCACATGCTACTTTCTATCGCTCCGTCCGCGCCGGCTGATTAACCGTCCGAGCAATTTCAATAACACAAAACATTTGGACTCGGCCCGATTAAACACACGGCCGGCTACTTGCAATAATCGCGGATCACGTGTACATCTTGCGGGCGAGTTATCGCGGGAGCCATGACTCAGCTCCACGTAAGTGAATTAAACAACCGATGTGCGCTCTCGCATTGGGCGTAATTAGATTGGTATGACATTTCGCGTCACGACATACCGAGCCGCTAAACGAACGCGAGATGTGACGGAGATTATCGCGATAACCTTGAGGCGAGTCAGCGGCAGAAAAGAGTTCTTTTTCACGGCAGTAGCTACGAGCCGTACGATAACAGACCGGGGACGAGGATTCAAGCCTGGGCGTTCGCGTTCGTGTTTTACGCTACCGTTATCACGTGGAAAAGACCTTGTCACGGTGCGACAATGCGCGAGTTCTCGCGTGATTTTCTCGCGATGCTCTTGCGATTGGCGTGCGCACGAATTTCGTGTCACTGGCTTGGAATGCAGTATCTCGATCGGCGGGTGCGTGAGCGTATCTATGAATAATTGTGTCTAGAATGCGCGCGGACGTGTGTCTTGAGGATCAGTGCTTCACGCTTGGCGACACCACGGCGGTTGGTGTGTAACAGTAACCGTACGATTAATCATCTTTCTATCGGTATCTGCCCGATCGACGTCTCTTTCGCCGAGTACGGAACCGTTCTTTCGCGCGATCGCTTCATACATATTACACGATTTCTTTCACATCCGCATAGCTTCGCACATCATTCGCGCGAACGTTCATTAACGGGACCGTTATAATTGTGTAATAGCAGAGCGGGCGCGCAAGAAAGACGGTTGAGGTTTAACGACATTAGGCGAGGGAGACGAATGTTTGGGCGAAATGAATTCGCCCGGCCCGTTTGAAAGGGAACGGTGTTACGTAAATCGCTCATACGCCAGAGGCGACCGTGATCGTTATTTATTAACGGTCTAGTATATTGCCGGTGAACAATCGAACGTCGACGTATATTTAATTCGCGGATTTCGCGACGGATAATGGAACGGCGGATAAACGGTAAACTGTGATAACCGTTCTCGCGGCTCGGGCGAATTGATTTAGGAGATCGTTCGTTTGCACGTAGAAGGCCCCGCGATCGCTTAGTTTCACATTTGTTATGTAATTGCAGAATCACCGGGCGAGCCGTTGTCAGTTTGTAACGTGACAAGAGCCACGGGGCTTTTTGCTCGCGTTTCAGGCAACTAGTATTGCCCGTAATTGTTATCGCCGCTATCAGATGACCTATTTCTGCCCGCGAAGGCTGTACATAGTGCAAATGTGTGGCAGAATTCGTTAATTGGGCGGACCGTTATTAAAAACGTCTACGGCTCGGCACCTCGGAGTATCGGATTACGCAATCCGATCGAAACGGCCGATATTACGCTTAATCTCTTGTATAATATTTACACGTCCGATCAGTATCGCTGTTCGGCATTAGTTGCGGTCGTCTGCCAGGAGTAAATTTAACGATCGCTCGGGGAACCATTAGCGCGCTACAAATTCAGCCTGCTACTGGCCGAACGTACACGAACGTCATTAACCATTTCTTCACTCTCCGCATTTACCACCTCAAATTCTTCCGAGAGTTTCCACGTTTTCGGAAGCAGATTCGCAGTATCTACGCCTCCAATTCCCGCAACAACTAACATCCACTATCGTCAAAAACGCACCCCTTAACACATTGCGTACGGTATTCTTGGTCGCCCAGCTTTCACATATTTTTAAACGTCCTAAAAACTTGAGTACAATAATTCAAGCGTTTTTTTAATACTGACTGACACATTTACACTTTTTCGACATTCTAACATTCATTTCCTTCGTAATTATACTATCAGAAATTGTTATAAGGCTTCATTACTTTAGCAACGTACCGATCATCATTAAAAAGATATATCTCGTGACTCGTACGCAATGTGTTAACTATGCCATCTAACATTTTCAAATTCGCCATGCACTTCCTGACAAAACAGCGAAAATTTTGTCAGCACTCCAGCCTTTCGCGCTTCTTAACCCCTTGACGAGTCGAACATTTCTGTGCATTGTTTAATCACGGTCTGACTCCAAATATATTGAATTATAGAAATGAAAAAAAAATTAAAGTTTTTCAAAATTGTTGGACTTAAATTCGTACGGTAAGGGGTTAACACTTTGACTGCAACTGTGGTCACCGGTGACCAGCCCAAAAGATTTTAATAAAATTGCAAAAAATTCCAAATGAAGCCTATTTGCAATTTTGTAAAAGCAATTGATATTGGAACGGTGCTTCAATACTTTGGCTTCCGACAACTTTGCGTTACCTTCATTTTGCACGATTTAGTCATACTCTGCAGTATTTCATCGCATCGCGGTTCTAACATAGCAAAATACGCTTGGCAGTCAACGTGTTAACCCTTTCGCTACTAACAGCGACTATGGTCACCCGCTGTAAAGCATTCGCTGTGTACTACCGCTGACTATAGCCACCCGTGAAAACGTCACATTATGTCCAGAATAACGGGCGTTATATGTACTGTTCCAGTGTTTCAATAACTGCCCATATTGATAATACGGCAATTATTAATATCGCGGTATCGTGGGTAGCTAGTCTATTCGATAGTTATGTTATGCGAGAGAATATGCGTCTATCTGTCGTGTGGTTCCTTCCGTACGAGATCGGACAGAAGAATGTAAAAATCGAAAGAGTGTAGCATACACAACCGCCCACAACGGATGAACCGCGAAGTGAGAAGAGAAAAAAACGTATTTTGTCTTAACCCTTTCGTTACTATGGGCGACTATAGTCGCCTTCCACGATACGCCGCTTGTATATATCTAGGTATATTTACCATAGATCTCTTGTTCCATATGTTGCCTTTTTTTAGAGAGCATAGAATAATTGGGACATTGTCACTGTTTCAAAGCAGAACCAGATCGATAGGGCTACTTAGTGATATCCATAATTATTCTGATGCAACCATCTACGTCAGAAATGTTAAAGTACTTTTTATGAAAAATTCATTATCGAAACATTTTATTAAGCGTATAGCATAGCATCGCATCGTTACAAATAGCATTGTCGACAGGACCGTTGTAGCATCATATTTTTCTCGTATCATCAGTACCCGCGGCCAATAAATGTGTCCCTATACAAACGTAGACTTCTAACTCTACATTCAAGACGCCACGTGCGCGCGTACCTCTAATTCCCCGCAAGCATTTCGACCCTGACTTTATTACGAATTATTTCGCGGCGCGTAGACACTGAGGCGCAACAACGTTTACGCAATATCGGCCGCGCGGACGAAACCTTCGCGGTTAGAACTTGATCCTTGGCGTTCACTTCGCGCACCAGCCGCCGCGGTCAACTTTCTATCCGTCGTCGTTTGTTGCGATTTTTCCGGCACTAGCCTCGTTTCGTCGGATTCGAAACCGTTACATCGGCCAAGCCGATATCCAGCCCGGCCGTCCTAGCCGATCCATTGCACATCGGAGCTTTCACGTGACACACTAAAACAGCGAAATGCACTTCGCCGTGCGGGCGTGTTTTGCTCAACGGGAAAAGGGGAGGGAAGTTCGCGGGATCGGCGTGCACGGCTCGCTAGGCTTCGTTAGACGCTTCGTTATCTGGACAACTGACGTATCGGGCACAAAGTAACCGGGCGAATATAAATCAATGTGACTCTTACTTACCGGCGAATCGTCGATGCGCTTTTACATGGGCACCGCGTCACTGGTAATGTGCATTTAACCCTTTCGCTACGCCGGAGTTTCGAGCGTGTACACAGGTACGGTACGGAGTAGTTAACACGTTGACTGCCGTGCGTATTTTACTGTATTAAAATCGAAACGTGATAAAGTACTACAGAATATGATTGAATTGTGCAAAATGAAAATAATGCGAAGGATTGGAGACCAAAGAATTGAATCACTATTGAATATTAACACATTGACTGTCACGGTGGTCACCTGTAATAGGTGCAAAAGATTTTTATTATTCGCAATAAAGCCTATTTGCAATCTTGTAGATGCAATTGATATTAGAACGGTGCTTCAATACTTTGGTTTCTAACAACTCTGCGTTACCTTTATGATAGCATTTCTATTTTTACAAATGCAATTGACACGTTAACTGCCGTGCGTATTTTACTATATTAAAACCACAACGCGATGAAGTACTACAGAATACGATTGAATTGTGCAAAATGAAAATAATGCGAAGGATCGGAGACCAAAGAATTGAATCACTATTTAGTATTAACACATTGACTGTCACGGTTGTCACCTGTAATAGGTGCAAAAGATTTTTATTATTCGCAATAAAGCCTATTTGCAATCTTGTAAAAGCAATTGATATTGGAGCGGTGCTTCAATACTTTAGCTTTTATAAACTCTGCGTTACCTTTATGTATTATGTGTAGCATTTATATTTTTGCAAATGCAATTAACACGTTCACTGCCGTGCGTGTTTTACTATATTAAAACTGAAACGTGATGAAGTACTACAGAATATGACTGAATTGTGCAAAATGAAAATAATGCGAAAGTATTGGAGACCAAAGAATTGAATCACTGTTCAATATTAACACATTGACTGCCACGGTGGTCACCGATGGCCGGTGCAAAAGATTTGACTAAAAATGCAAAAAATTCGCAATAAAGCCTATTTGCAATCTTGTAAAAGCGATTGATATTAGAACGGTGCTTCAATATTTTGGCTTCTAACAACTCTGCGTTACCTTTATGTATTATGTGTAGCATTTCTATTTTTGCAAACGCAATTAACACGTTGATCGCCAAGCGTATTTTGCTACGTTAGAACCGCAACGCGATAAACTACTATAGAATATGTTTGAATTGTGCAAAATGAAAATAATGCGAAAGTATCGGAGAGCAAAGAATTGAATCACTATTCAATATTATTTGCATTTGCAAAATTACAAATGCTACCGATTGGGTATTGGAAGTCAACGTGTTAAAATATAAAAGGACTCTTCGCCGCAAACAAAGGGTAACACTTGATAGTTTTTCGCAGATTCCCTTAACAATTTAACTGCCGTGATGGTCACCGGTGACCGGCGCAAGGGATTTTACTGAAGATTCAAAATATTCGCAATGAGTAGCAATAATTATTTTATAAATGCAGTTACCGTTAGAATAGTGATGCGATCCTTTGGTCTCCAATACCTGCATATTATTTACATTTTGCATAATTCAGTCAAACACTGTAGTATTTCATAGCACTGCCGTTCTAATACAGCAAAATACGATCGGCAGTCAACGTTTTAATAATCGGAGATCATAGGTAATTTTTCGCTGGTAACTTTTCTCTCTCTTTCACATACGTTCTACCGTGTAAAATCAAAATCATATTTTGTGTATGTGTATGTATAGCGAAACGTCGCGACGAAGGAAGATTTTAACAATGATTTTAACTTCAGCTGCGTATTCTGAAATTCTGATAAGCAGAAGAAGGTGTTTTGAGGTGTAGGCGAATAATGCTGACACTAAAGTTCACGCTCGCGGAGATCAGTCGTACAGTTATGATCCGTATCAGGCCATGCAAGAATCTGACACAGAAAGATGTAACGAGACGTCGCTTGGGATAAAATGACAGTTTCATGGAAGAAATGATATGATGGCCAAACAGATAGTGATGCGCTTAATAGCTTATATTGGAGTATTTTTCCTTCGCAATAATGTTCATCTTATGCCGCGTACTCCTACGTTCGCTGTCAATCATTTGCGACTGCTATGAAATCTTTGTTTATTTCTGGAAATTGGTCTTACAAATTGATGCGTGCGTTGGTGGAGTTTATTTAAAATATCTTTAATGATAGATGTGACTATAGAAAATAGGGGTCCATTGCAGAGTTGTTAATTGTGAATATGGTTTCCGTATATGCTTTAGTTAGCCGACTCCGTAGTGTTCTATTTTTTTTGTGGAAATTCGTACAATTAAAACTTGCGAATAAAGTATGATCGTCAATACATTGCATTAACTGGGTAAATATAACGACGGTCGCGATTTATTGTTGGCCCGCAACGTGCATATTTCGAATGTAAATCCATTCACTCGAGAGTGTTGGTTACCCTCATTTCTTTTTTACGGCTGTCGACACAGTACCGCATGACATTTGACGTTCGTTCAACCAAAATGACAGCAGACAAGCATTTAATGAAAAGGCAAATTTCAATTAAGTACGTCTAGAATAATTGGGACTTTGTCACTGTTTCAAAGCAGAGTCGGATCGATAGGGCTACTTAGTGATATCCATAATTATTCCGATGCAGCCGTCTACAGAAACAGAAACTGATTAAAGTATACGAGCGTTTGATTATTTCGTCTTCATAACACACTAACTATGAAACTGCATCAATTATGCCAACTGGAAAAAGACTGACACAAAATATAGGAAAAACTCATTACATTTCTTGATACTAAATTTACATAGTCACTCGTCGCTCGTCAAATAAATTGAACGAATGACGAGTAGACGCAAATATTTTGCATTTGTGACAGTCGATTATCACGAAACGGCACTGCATTGAGTTTGCTTACAGCTCGTTCAATTTCCTGAGTCTCTTCTGTTAAACATGTTACACAATTATCCGAATATCCTGTGCAAACGTAACACATGCTACATATTACACGTATACTACCTATGGTTACGTCTGAAATATTAACACGTTAATCGCGTAGCATAAATTGAGTGTGTTTCTACCGGGCAGTAACTATATATAAATTATTTCGAGTATTATTACAGACAACGTTCAAGTAAGCTTACATATTCTTAAAGTGGAAACTGCTTATAAGCGTCTGCATATAGTTCTGCATGTGTTGCTACTATTATAAACCTGCAGAACCTTGCAGATCCTTTGTAAAGTCCTGATAAACAGATTAATTCACGTGTAGCTGACGCGAACTGTTTTATGTATGTATGTATATATATATATATTATCTCTGCATATATCTATTATACGTTACAACTGCATGTACATTATCTCATCCGCTCCCAAACGTGGGCGATGCTGCATTCAACCTGTTAAACAAAATGATCAAAATAAGATGCACCTACAGATTTTGCAATATATAATATAGTATATTCTTACTATTTTTTTTATCACAGCAGTAGATTTTCAACTCGATGGAAATCTGAAGGCATTTTCTTCAAAATGTCATAATTTTCTACTACGATAAGAAACAATCGGTCCAGTGCGATTTTACAACATATAGTATAGTATACTCTTACTATTTATTGATCACAATGGTATACTCTTACTACTTTCTGATCACAGTAGTATACTTACTCTTAATACTTACTTTTAATATTTTTTGAACACGGTAGTATACTCCTACTTTTTTTTTATCACAATAGTACCTTTTCAATTCGATGGAAACCCCTAGGAATTTTCTTCAAAATGTCATAATTTTCTACTACGATAACAAACAATCGGTCAAGTACGATTTTCCAATATATAGTATAGTATACTCTTACTACTTCTTGATCACAGTGGTATACTCTTACTACTTTTTGATCGCAGTAGTATACTCTTACTACTTCTTGATCGCAGTAGTATACTCTTACTACTTTTTGATCGCAGTAGTATACTCTTACTACTTTTTTATCGCAGTAGTGCATTTTCAATTCGATGGAAGCCCCTAGGCATATTCTTGAAAATGTCATAATTTTCTACTACGATAACAAAACAATCGGTCCAATACAATTTTCCAATATATAGTACAGTACACTCTTACTATTTCTTGATCACAGTAGTATACTACTTACTCTTAATATTTTTTTAACACGGTAGTATACTCCTATTATTCTTTTATCACAATAGTACCTTTTCAATTCGGTGAAAACCCCTAAACATTTTCTTGAAAATGTTATAATCTTCTACTACGATAACAAACAATCGGTCAAGTACGATTTTCCAATATATAGTATAGTATACTCTTACTACTTCTTGATCACAGTGGTATACTCTTACTACTTTTTGATCGCAGTAGTATACTCTTACTACTTTTTTATCGCAGTAGTGCATTTTCAATTCGATGGAAGCCCCTAGGCATATTCTTGAAAATGTCATAATTTTCTACTACGATAACAAAACAATCGGTCCAATACAATTTTCCAATATATAGTACAGTACACGCTTACTATTTCTTGATCACAGTAGTATACTACTTACTCTTAATATTTTTTTAACACGGTAGTATACTCCTATTATTTTTTTATCACAATAGTACCTTTTCAATTCGATGGAAATCCCTAGGCATTTTCTTCAAAATGTCATAATCTTCTACTACGATAACAAACAATCGGTCAAGTACGATTTTCCAATATATAGTATAGTATACTCTTACTACTTTTTGATCACAGTGGTATACTCTTACTACTTTTTGATCGCAGTAGTAAACTCTTACTACTTTTTGATCGCAGTAGTATACTCTTACTACTTTTTTATCGCAGTAGTGCATTTTCAATTCGGTGGAAACCCCTAGGCATACTCTTGAAAATGTCATAATTTTCTACTACGATAACAAAACAATCGGTCCAATACAATTTTCCAATATATAGTACAGTACACTCTTACTATTTCTTGATCACAGTAGTATACTACTTACTCTTAATATTTTTTTAACACGGTAGTATACTCCTATTATTTTTTTATCACAATAGTACCTTTTCAATTCGATGGAAATCCCTAGGCATTTTCTTCAAAATGTCATAATCTTCTACTACGATAACAAACAATCGGTCAAGTACGATTTTCCAATATATAGTATATTATACTCTTACTACTTTTTGATCACAGTGGTATACTCTTACTACTTTTTGATCGCAGTAGTATACTCTTACTACTTTTTGATCGCAGTAGTATACACTTACTACTTTTTTATCGCAGTAGTGCATTTTCAATTCGCTGGAAACCCCTAGGCATATTCTTGAAAATGTCATAATTTTCTACTACGATAACAAAACAATCGGTCCAATACAATTTTTCAATATATAGTATAGTATACTCTTACTACTTTGTGATCACCGTAGTATACAACTTACTCTTAATATTTTTTGAACACAGTAGTATACTCCTACTATGTTTTTATCACAATAGTATACCGCTTACTTTTACTATCTTTTTATCACAGTAATACGTTTTCAATTCGATGGAAATCCCTAGGCATTTTCTTCAAAATGTTATAATCTTCTACTACGATAACAAACAATTCGCGCATCACATACGATCGCGCGTGGCCTGACGAAGATTTTCTTCGAAACCCGCGTGGCAGTGAACGCGTCAGGCACCCGAGCAATTTGCGTCGTTGCACCACCGACGCCGACTCATACACACCTTGAAGACGTTGAGGCAGGTCTGGCCGGCACGGTTTCAGGGTTGGAAGCGAGGAAGAATCTGGCGAGCGGTTTGAGGAGGAAGTCGCGGGAAAAGGTGGGAGGCAGCGCACCACGGTGAAGGTGACTTTTGCCATGGTACTTCTGAGGGGGCGGGTGGAGGGGAATTATGACGACGAGCGGGGGACGGAGATCTCTCGAGGAAGCGGAGGTCGAGGAGGCGGGACGAGACGTCATCGTTGTTGCACTTTCTTCTCCGGCAGTGAGCGCACGCTGATGCGACGTGCGTGCACTTCACCTTTCTCTTTCTCTGCCGACGGAGATCCTACCGCGATCACGCTTCCGACACGCGGCACACGCTTCGCGCAATGTTCGGCGGCTGAGAAAAGCGTCTTAGAATTAAGGGGTAACATCTAGCTTAACGCCCAAAAACATAGGGTCAATTTAGGATTTTTTTTTAATTACATGATATAACATATCGAAATTTGGTTTAAAGGCGTTTAATGTGCATACTTTAATGTATAAAAAAAAAATTTCTTATGTTTTTGCTTCAAAATGGCGGCGGTGGAGCTCTCGAAGTAGAAGTGCATTTTTGGATATGGCCTCCGCGGCTTGTAGCAGAAGTGCCGTACACTTTCACTAAGCACAAAAAGCAAAATTTTTCGTAATCTACATTAAATTTGCTAGAGAAGTACATATGTATATGGTAAAATATTGATTTTTGTAGAAATGGCGAGCATGTGGAGAAAAGTTCTAATTTCCAGCAAAGAATTAATCGAAAAAATATTTATAATAACGAAAGTTTTTAAACGATCTTAAAAATCATGTGCACTTCTCTGGAGAATGTAGTTTAAGGGGTAACATCTAGCTTAACGCCTAAAAACATAGGATAAATTTAGGAAATTTTTTTAATTACATGACATAACATATCGAGATTTGGTTTAAAGGCGTTTAATGTGCATACTTTAATGTATAAAAAAAAATTTCTTATGTTTTTGCTTCAAAATGGCGGCGCTGGAGCTCTCGAAGTAGAAGTGCATTTTTGGATATGGCCTCCGCGGCTTGTAGCAGAAGTGCCGTACACTTTCACTAAGCACAAGAAGTAAAATTTGTTCATAATCTACATTAAATTTGCTAGAGAAGTACACACGTATATGGTAAAATATTGATTTTTGTAGAAATAGTGAGCATGTGGAGAAAAGTTCTAATTTCTATCAAAGAATTCATCGAAAAAATATTTATAATAACGAAAGTTTTTAACCGATTTTAAAAATCATGTGTACTTCGTTGGGAAATGTTGTTTAATAGCTACAGTAAAAATTTGAAGTGTAGCATATATGCGTCCATAGCAGTTAAAGGGTTAAGAAAAAATGTTGCGAGGATATTAGATGGTGCATGTTCTGCAACTTGCGGTCTGCTGACTGACGGACGGATAGATTGATGGCGATGACGATGCGCAGCACAGGCTGCTGGCGATGTTTTAGTGCATAGGAAAGTTTCGTTTGTTCATTTTTTCAAATTGCATGTTCTAGCCGATAGGGAACGGCTGTCCATCTTAACCCCTTGCCGTACATTAACGAGTCTGACTCGTGATGAGCATTTCGGGCCAAAGATGAATATCACGAGTCTGACTCGTGATGAGGATTTTGGACGAAAAGTGAATATTACGAGTCTGACTCGTGATGAGAATTTCGGGCCAAACATGAATATCACGAGTCTGTTTCTGTTTCTGAACATTTATATATTGTATCAGAAGTATATTAAAAAAAAAAAAATGAATTGAAAGAATTAAAATATTTTCTAAAAGTTTTTCGTCCAAGTTCATTTGAATTCCACAAGAGCATCATCGGATGAAGATAATAAGCACACGGCTACTTCAGAGGCAGTCGCAGTATATAATTTATTTCAAGTTCCCACAATACGTCTCAGTCGATTTGGTTTCTTTCGCGAACATTTTTTTGCATCGCTTGGGCCCGAATTCTTCCGAGTTAAATGGTACGGCAAGGGGTTAAATGCGACGGTGGGCGCATGTGTGTCATGACGCTTTAGTTCCTAAGAATACGCAATGGAAAATACCCTTCACTCGTTTTTGTCGAAACTTATCGTGTTCGGAACTTTTAGACACACATAACTCTAGAGAAAATGTTTCAGATTTCTTAAAACGCGTGTTTGGTTTACTTTGCATTCTCCCATCCGATGGAAAGCGTATTTACCCGGCTCGCACTTCCGATGCGCGGTACACGCTTCTTCCAATGGTTTAGTTCGCAAAAAAGATACAATGGGAAATCTCGCTTGTTCATCTTTACGCAAATGATTCACTTTGAAAGTCTTGAAAAAAAACGTCACTCTGTAGAAGATTTTGTTCCAGAGAAAAACACTTGAGCCGTTTATTTTGAAACTGGCCTAACTCCGTTTTTCAAATCCGAAATAAATAACATTTACTGATAAATAACATGAATTTGTACATGTAAATGTTATTTATCTCGGAAAATATGGAAAAACGGAGTTAGGCAACTTTCAAAATAAACGGCTCATTTAAGGAATGTCAATACACGCGCGCACTGTTTCTAAGAGACTCACTTGGTATATTTTTATTTTGCAGATCACGCTACTTCTTCCCCTCGAAGTCAGCAGTCGTTGTTGCTAGGCGATTCGCAATCTCTAGGCTGTCTTGCGGCCATAAACGACCGTGGTAACGCAGCAATCGGTAATTAAGATCATCGACCGGTATTCTGCCTCTACAAGTAAGTAGGCTTTAGTAATGAAAATCATGCAGGACGGAAAAATAAAATGACGTTGTTTTACATATTCATATTAGTTTCGCGGGACGCCGGCTTTAATTTATCGTTACAGTGAACGTTCGTCGGCGGATTTAATTACATAGGTGCACTTTCTCGAAGCTACGATACGCCGAGATGTTGTTGCAAGTAGACGCTAAAGTATACCTTTCATATTCTTGCGCGTCTAGTCCATATACAAGTGTCGCGAAAGAATCGTCGGTTGACCTAGTCTTCGTGCTGAAATGCCTTGATACGGGGAAAGCGACAGTCGCAGAATATGCGTCTTGTTTTGCTTTCATAGCGAGAGATTGACTCTGTCCGTGCCATAGAGGCTCGTGCATGCATCGTGCAAGAAAATGTTAAAAGCGCACGGGCTTCTTCTAGCGACGGTGATACTCGAAATCGAAAAGAGAACGCGCCCGGAGAAATCCGCTGGATCGTCCTTTTTTCCAGACGACGACTTTCCTATTCCGCCGAGGGGCTTGGCCTTTCATTTCATTCACGCACATTGATTAAGTGCGCTGTCGTGACAGATCAAATTGGTCGGCGAGATTAACAGCGCGGCGCTAGTCAGTTGTCAACGAGTTTCGAGAGATTTACTTCGCCGACGACTGAATTATTGTATATTTATTCAGTGATCTCGAAATTAAACAGCGATGGGCGCGATCGGTATATGACTAAGTAGATACATCGTCGTCATGACATTAAAATCATCTGGCGTGTTATATGTGTCGATGATGTTTGCCGGCGATTGTTGGTATTAGCTTCACTTGTTAAATGCGTCATTTCTTCCTACAGTAGAACACGTATGGTTCTGACGCGATAATTAGCCCTTTGTACTCGACTGTCCCCTCTGAGGGGACACGAAGATACTTCGTGTTATTACTGAGAAAAATGTAGGGGAAGGTAGCCTAATTTGGACCGTAGCCTTATTTGGACGGCTATGATATACAAAGACTGATGACATCTACGAGATTTGAGATAGGCATTTTGTTATACGTAGATGTAGAAGAGGTTAATGCAATTGTGTTTTTAAAGAAACGCCTCGTGGTTACATTGAGAGAAGTGTTATTCGTTTGGCTAAGAAGAAAATCTGTTATTTCGACATAAGTGTGAAAGCAGTTAATTCGTCTAAACGTAACTAATTACATGTCTTATTATACCATCACAAAACTTACTTATTTATCTACAATTTACAATTATAATTTTGCGAAGTTATGTTAGTTTGACGTTTCTGTACAATATCAAGCATTAAATATTCATGTTTCCCAAGTTGGATCGAAAACAGTTGCCAAAATTGAACCGGTCCAAGTTCGGCAACGACATTTTTTTCATGGATGAATTATAATTAAAAAAATATCTTCTAGTAGTGATGGTGATGAAAATAGAAGTGATAACCGGGAGGAGAATTCTAGCGACTGCAAGAACAACCTTCGACATATTCCTGCAATAGGCTGAATGATAAATTGCAAGTTATTGTATAAACATTGTATATGCACGGAAGAAAAAATGACACGTGAAAGATCATGAACAAGTTTCTACTGCGATATGTGTTTGAATAAACCCGCAATGCACATTGGTGAATAAACTATGACGCATTCGAAAAGAATAGGCTATAAAATTTCAGTTTTGTTTCAACATAAATGTATCAGCAAAGTCGTATGCAAAACATGATTTGAACAGAGTATTTTTTTCAAAGCTATACCATTTTAAACGAAATGTTGTGCTATTCTCTACTTCGTGAAGAAACATGTCGGAGTGCAAAGGTTTAGGTTTCGTATTAAATCGGTCAGAATCACTAAATGAATATGTAAATGTTGCCTTGATCGATAGAATCTTTTTATAAGCTACCGCGCAGAATAAAAGGGAAGAAATTCAGTCGTCATGCGGAAATCTCAGAAAGCACGTATGCGTTCTATGTATTACGTGTCGACGACGGAGCTTCCCTCAGCGTTGCGTAAAGTCTCACACAACCCTGACAAAAAAGCGTAGAAGCGCTTCCACGTACGTAATCGGTAACACATGCCACGCTATGTGTCTGATCGACAATAATGAAGCATGGGCGTTACCCGGACAACCTAATAATTACATCAGTTATATAAAATCAGCAGATATAATATATAACCGACAGCAAGTGATATTTGTGCAGTCTCTTATCTCAAATGATCGGCTGAAATATTTTCGAAATTACTACCAGCGGTTAAATTCTGGTAATCCGTAACAAAAATGATATTTATGCAGTCTCTTATCTCAAATGATCGACTGAAATATTTTCCAAATTACTACCAGGGGTTAAATTCTGGTAATCCGTAACAAAAATGATATTTATGCAGTCTCTTATCTCAAATGATCGACTGAAATGTTTTCGAAATTACTACCAGCGGTTAAATTCTGGAAATCCGTAACAAAAATGATATTTATGCAGTCTCTTATCTCAAATGATCGGCTGAAATGTTTTCGAAATTACTACCAGCGGTTAAATTCTGGAAATCCGTAACAAAAATGATATTTATGCAGTCTCTTATCTCAAATGATCGGCTGAAATATTTCCGAAATTACTATCAGCAGTTAAATTCTGGCGATCCGTAACAAAAATGATATTTATGCAGTCTCTTATCTCAAATGATCGGCTGAAATATTTTCGAAATTACGACCAGCGCTTAAACCCTGGTAATCCGTAACAAAAATCTCGTAAAGATTTGTTGTTGTTGGGGACGAAAAAATGCATTCATCAAAATGACACAATGGCTTACTGGTGATTTAAAGTGATCAATTAATACCACATAATAAATTGCTTAATTTATGTAGTCTCTTTAGGATTAAACAAGGTGTTTATTGAATAAAAAAGGTAAAATGAATGGATGTGAGTAAGTGCCAATAGGTTCTTCGTTTCTAATTAATTTTCGTCGTACTTCTTCTCAAGCTCAGCTAAGCTCCTTTTTTCGGTTCTTTCTATATAACATGCTCCCTCCCTCTTCTTCTCACAAATAAATGAAATACCGATCACACCATCGATCGCCCATCTTGTTTACACTCCTATGGTAACCAGCTTATTTCAGAATTTTTGATTCACATGCCATGCGCACGCATTCACACACTCGCTTACTTATTCTTGTCACTACCCCATTTATTAGCAGTTATGCAATTTTATCGGCATATTCACTCGTCAATGTGTCGGGGGTCCGAAGAAATACGTACACGATGCATAGAACTTCAAACACAGAAATTTGAGGTGGCAATAAATTTCAATACACACTCGCGTCATTCCATTGAGAAAAGTCAGCAAACGTTGCTAGAAAATAGTAATAATAGTTTCAATAGATTTTCCCATAACATTAACTCTTTGACTCCTGAATATTTCCGGCCAAAGCGTCTGCTGAAGACGAAACACTTTTTGCTAGTGTGAATTCTATTAATTGATTATGTAAGGCGCAATTAAATTTTAATGATAATTTGATAAAGAACGCGTCTGCATTCATCTCGTACATTGATAATTGTGGTTGCAATAGCCAAGAAGTCGAAACGATTGGAGACGCACATATGCACAGTTGACACCGACGCATTTCGGCGGATGCATATATCCATCCACGGCAGTCAAAAGGTTCAACCCTTTCACTGCTGAATACTCCCGGCCGATGTGTTTGCTGAGGACGAAACTATTTTCGATAGTTTGAACTCTATTGACTGATTATGTGAGGCGCAACTAAGTTATGATGGTAATTCTTCATTTACGCCAGATTAAATAATGCAAGAAAATTATTTAATAAAAAACGCATCCGCATTTCTCTCATACCCTAGGTAAGAAATCGACACGATTGGAAAATGCATATATGCGTCCAAAGTCGACACTGATAAATTTCGGCAGATCAATATATACGTCCACAGCAGTCAGAGTTAAAAAATCGTGAAATCGTAGGGTTCCATACATTTAGTATTAGCATCAGCATCTCCCATATTAGTAACATACTATTAACACAGAATACCAGCACGGTGCGGCGGGTTTTGGAAACGACAGAATCGGGACGAACTTTCCAGCGCCGGTGGAAATCGGTGCTCTTTCCCGAACAATAAAGATCGACCGCGGCGATTAGGCCCGCCTCCGCTCGTCCTCGTTAGACTCGAGGACACGTTAATTTCCAAGCCGGCAAAAGGGGAGAAAAAGCGCCGCGAGTGTCAGCCGTTCTCGCGGGCGACGGACGTGGGAGACGGTCGTTTCTTTTTTCATTCCGCTCGTATCGCGGCCGATGGAAAGCTGAAAGTTTTATGAAAGTGCATCGCGTGCCAGTAGTTACGCATTGGCTGGAGGGGACGCGGGAGAAAGATGAGAGAGACGGGAGATCGAATCTGCGCGAGTGAGAGGATGAGTGAAATGGAAAGAAAAGGTGCATGCGCCTGTAACGAAGAGAGGGGCCTATGCCATGGGTATCGGAAGAAGAGCGAGTGCAGGCACGATGGCGAAAGAGCGAGTGCACCAGAATTGGGAAGAGAGAAGCGTGCGCAAGAGCATTGGAAAGAGAAAGCATCTATGCAGGAGTCATGGGGAAAGAGTGAGGGCGACAGAACTGAGAAGAGAAAGAATGTGCAGGAACGTGTGCATTCGCGGCGACGAAAGAGTGCGTCAGTGTTGAGAAGAGAATGTCCGGGAAATGAAGTGAGAAAGAGTGCGCGCGTACGAATTGGCAGAAGAAGGAACGCGTGTATGAGAAATGGAGTGAGAAGGAGTGCGCGCACGAGAAATTAGAGGGAGAGGGAGGCGTGCGCGAGAAATGCGCGGCGGAAGAAGAGGAACTGAAAGAAAGGCTGAGCGAGTGAGGGAGAGAAGAGAAATGCACTCGTCGTTAACGAATCCCGCCTTTCATAGCCGCGGATAGAGAGCTCGCCGACTTTTTCCACTCTTTCCAGGGTTGCCCCTTCCTTGGGCCACCTTCCGCCAATCCCTCCGCACCTCGCCGCGCTCGAGAGTAACGCAAAGTAATACAGGCGTGTAACACCGCGCGGTAAGCCACGATGAAAGTGCAGCGGACGTATAACCACTTGGGTAATCGAGGTGTGAGACAATCGCTGTCGGTGCAAGGAGAAAATCAGTTGCCCGCCACGGCCAAGCAAAATGACGCTTTCCATTCAGCTGAACGATTGAGCGTATCCGATGCGTCGCGAGCGGAAAAAAGCCGGGTAAAAGGTGTGGCGCGATCAGAATGGATTCTCGGAGGAGACGCGGCTGATTCCGCGATGTTAACACTTTGACAGTCAAGCGTATTTTGTTATGTTAGAACCGCGATGCGATGAAATACTGCAGAGTATAATTAAATCGTGCAAAATGAAGGTGACGCAGAGTTGTTAGAAGCGAAAGTATTGAAGCACCGTTCCAATATCAATTGCTTTTACAACATTGCAAATAGGCTTCATTGCAAATTTTTGCAGTTTTAGTAAAATCTTTTGCGTATTTTACTATGTTAGAACCGTGATGCGATTAAATACTGCAGAGTATGATTAAATCGTGCAAAATAAAGGTAACGCAAATTTGTTAGAAGCCAAAGTATTGAAGCACCGTTGTAATATCACTTGCTTTTACAAGATTGCAAATAGGCTTCATTGCGAATTTTTTGCATTTTTAGTAAAATATTTTACGTATTTTGTTCAACCGTATTTTATTGTGTTAGAACCGTGATGCGATGAAATACTGCAGAGTATAATTAAATCGTGCAAAATGAAGGTAACGCAGAATTGTTAGAAGCCAAAGTATTGAAGCACCGTTCCAATATCAATTGCTTTTACAAAATTGCAAATAGGCTTCATTGCGAATTTTTTGCATTTTTAGTAAAATATTTTGGGTATTTCGCTCAAGCGTATTTTACTATGTTAGAACAGCGATGCGATGAAATACTAATAATAATTAAATTGTGCAAAATGAAGGTAACGCAGAGTTGTTAGAAGCCAAAGTATTGAAGCACCGTCCATATCAAAGCTTTTACAAAATTGCAAGTAGGCTTCATTACGAATTTTTTGCATTTTTAGTAAAATATTTTGCGTATTTAGCTCAAATGTATTTTACTATATTAGAATCGCGATGCGATGAAATACTGCAGAGTATAATTAAATCGTGCAAAATAATGATAACGCAGAGTTGTTAGAAGCCAAAGTATTGAAGCACCGTTCCAATATCACTTACTTTTACAAGATTGCAAATAGACTTCATTGCGAATTTTTTGCATTTTTAGTATAACATTTTACGTATTTTGTTCAACCGTATTTTATTGTGTTAGAACCGTGATGCGATGAAATACTGCAGAGTATAATTAAATCGTGCAAAATGAAGGTAACGCAGAATTGTTAGAAGCCAAAGTATTGAAGCACCGTTCCAATATCAATTGCTTTTACAAGATTGCAAATAGGCTTCATTGCGAATTTTTGCATTTTTAGTCAAATATTTTGGGTATTTCGCTCAAGCGTATTTTACTATGTTAGAACAGCGATGCGATGAAATACTAATAATAATTAAATTGTGCAAAATGAAGGTAACGCAGAGTTGTTAGAAGCCAAAGTATTGAAACACCGTCCATATCAAAGCTTTTACAAAATTGCAAGTAGGCTTCATTACGAATTTTTTGCATTTTTAGTAAAATATTTTGCGTATTTAGCTCAAACGTATTTTACTATATTAGAATCGCGATGCGATGAAATACTGCAGAGTATAATTAAATCGTGCAAAATAATGATAACGCAGAGTTGTTAGAAGCCAAAGTATTGAAGCACCGTTCCAATATCACTTACTTTTACAAAATTACAAGTAGGCTTCATTGCGAATTTCTTACATTTTCAGTAAAATCTTTTGCACCGGTCAGCGGTGGCCATCATGGCAGTCAAAGTGTTAAGAAATTAACCCTTTTACTGCGCGGTACGCGCGAAAGCTTTCAGGGCCTATTTTATATTCACGCTTCTATGAATTGCTTTATAAAGAACAAAATGCTGATTTTCTGGAGGAAAGTTTTAAAATTTATTCTTTTCAAATTTAGAAGATATTGAATACAATTTTAATAGAAAGAAATATTTAATAATAAATAATGTCAATGTTTATATTTAGATTATATAAAATATAGGTGGAAAATAATTTTCAGAAAAATGTGTTAAAGATAACGACCAAGCATGAGTGAAAACAAACTTGACAGAGGAGCGATAATATGAATGTAAACGCACAGAGCCGATGTATTGGCCCCTGGGAGATTTCGCATAGAAACTGAGGGCCGATATTTTTAATGCGATACAACCGATTATCACGAAATTACCCCGGTCCGTTCGTGTTCGCGTATCCTAAACGTCTACTGTCTGCACGGAGAGTCAGCAGACGCAAGTTCTCCAAGCGGATGTTTATTTAACAAGCGTCGCAGAATTAACCGAGATTTCCCTGGCCGTGCCTCGCTTTCTTCCTGCCATGGTTATATTTAATTTCCCGTCGATTCCGTGAAACTTCCCAATCGCTCGCGGACGGCGGCGCGGTAATTGACGGCGAGACAAATGCAATTTCTGCAATTGTCCAGCGACCGCTGCGTAATTGCATTACGTCGGCGTTTCTGTCCGCGCTCGCGCTTATCAAGTCGTTCTCAGCCGAATCCCTGGTAGAATGAAAATTGCAGCGCGGAGAAACGTAAGGAGTAACGTAAGAAACGTAAGGTAACTTCTCTCGCGACATTTCTCCTGCGGCTGTAGCGAGTTGCAGCGCCTTCTTTCTGCTCCTCCCCCTCCTCGAACCTTCCTCGTTCCCCCTTTCACAGTTAAAGTAACTCACGAGTAACACCGGCGCGGATTAGCCACGATGAAAGTGCAGCGGATATATAATCATTTAGGTAATCGCTGTGAGACAATCTCCAGGCGAGGAGAAAATCATCGTGCTCGCCTGCCACGGCCAAGGAAAATTGCGCTTTCGATCTGTTCCTCTTACCGGGGCGACGAGGAGTCATTACCAGCGTCAGACGCTGCTCGATGTTAGACACTGATAAGTGTTGCGCTCCTCTGTCACAACTCCCCACGACGTTTCGAAAGTTGCAGTCGCCTAAATGCTGTTTGAATAATTTCTATTAAGTTGTTGCGGCTGCTGAAGGCGTTCAGCGGAATCTAATGTCTGTCGTTAACAATACCGTAACTTGGACAAATTATCATTTCTCGTGCTCCTCGTAAAATGACCAGCGACACTAGTGTAATATCATAGTACACGGTTTAGCTGGCTGAACCCTTCAAAATAATGATACCGCACAGAAGGATTTACGTACAGTACCGTTCATAATTCCTCGAACAATTTACGGAATTAACACATTGACAGCCCGCGACCTAAGAGACATTTCAAGCCTGATCAATGAATAGCAAAAAAAATATTCAAAACATTATATATTTTCGTAAAATACTACATTTTATTTGCATATTCGTCATATGCAATTTAAAGGTAATTAAAAATAGAAACAAAATCGAAATGTTTAATTTGTTTTATTTAATTTATTTATAACATATATATAACGCAAACAGAAAACAAAAGTTTTAATATTTAAGGTAGGTGTGGTATTCCTCGAAACATGCCAAGTAAATACAAATCGATTCGTACCAGCAAAAAAAAATCTACACCATTGTTGGGCTACTACTCAAGCGACAGATTCAGAAACTCGCGTTTTCGCGGGGCCGGCTGACAATGTGTTAATGTCAACGATTCATATGCTGTGAAACTCTGTTAACACTTTATCGACTGCTAGACGATTAATCGGCTTTTCAGTGGTCAACGGTTATATTAGATAAAATAAATATCAAATTATATTACAAAACTTCTAAATGACAATGAAATTACACTGCTTTGAAACCAAAGGATTCTTAACGACACAATGAGTACTTTTGAATTATACAGCTTTGCAAATAGTAGATAAAGTGTTAACACGTTGGCTGCCGAGCGTATTTTGCTGTATCAGCACGGCGATGTTATGAAATACTACAGCATTTGACTGAATTACGCAAAAGTAAATAATGTGCAGGCATTGAAGACCAAAGGATCGCATCACTATTCTATTATAACAACTGCATTTATAAAATAATTATTGCTACGCATTGCGAATATTTTGGATTATCATTCCGATATTTTGTGTTAATAAGTTGATTGCCGTGCGTATTTTGCTGTATCCGAACGGTGATGCTGTGAAATACTACAGCGTTTTACTGAATTATGCAAAACTAAATAATGTCCAGGTATTGGAGACCAAAGGATCGCATCACTATTCTAACAGTAACTGCATTTATAAAGTAATTATTGCTACGCATTGCGAATATTTTGGATCATCATTCCGATATTTTGTGTTAAAACGTAGACTGGCGTGCGTATTTTGCTGTATCCGAACGGCGATGCTATGAAATACTACAGCGTTTTACTGAATTATGCAAAAGTAAATAATGTCCAGGTATTGGAGACCAAAGGGTCGCATCGCTATTCTAACAATAACTGCATTTATAAAATAATTATTGCTACCAATTGCGAATATTTTGGATCTTCAGCAAATCTCTTGAGCCGGTCACTAATAACCATTACGGCATTCAAAGTGTTAATAATATATCATATCAATTATCCCTAACCCTAACATATCCAGCAACCCCGCCAACATAATCAACAACTTCCACTAAAACAATCCACATCCATAAAAACTCCACACAACCACCCTCATCTTCAAGCCATTCGTCCGTTGAAAACACAAAGAGCCTAACCGCATTCAGCAACCGTGAGCGCAAACGGGTCTAGAACGCGGACCCGGATCGTTCGCGGGAGACAGTAGATGCAGCCGCGATAATCGATCAGACGTTTTCACTGCAACGACCCACTTCTCTTTCTTCCATCGTGTTACGGTCGCACTCGTCTGGTTTTATTGGCCGTTACTACTGGCAGCGCGCGCGCGCTCCCGGGTGAAAGTTCTGATCTCGAACGCGAAACCGCCGTGAGATTTTCTCGTCATATCCTATCTTCGACTCCTGTTCCAGGGTCGCGCGGGGCGGAAGATCGGGCCGAGAAGAATGTGAAAACTTGGCGGTTCGCGCGCCGCACGGGATTCTTCGCTCGCGATGCACGTCCGCGGAGGTGAAAGTGGAGTACGCGAGATTGGACGCAATTCCTGCTCGGCGCGTCGAGATTTTTCGCTCGTTAGCGGGGTCGTAATGAGCGGAGAACGGGAGGCATTCAAGTTCAGAGCCTAACGATGACAATGCCTCACGGGGGATGAGACACCGGAGTTTCACGATGGGTCCTGATGCCTTTTGCGGCTGGCGACTTTCGCCGGCACGATGCACGGACCGATTTGTCTTGCTTCTGCTCGTTAAGACGGCTGATTTAGGCGGCTGCGTTGGGGGTGGTTGCTTGATGTGCCGAGGTAACACTAGGTTTACGGGCGTTTCTTATGTACCTATCTCTACGAGCACCCGTCACATTGACGGGTAGGTGAAAATACATATTTACATTAAAAACTCAACTTACTCGAACTAAGTCTGAGTTGAACAATATAAGGTTTCATGTAAAAATAAAATATTAATAAGTCAAGATTTTTTTTCCGAATATCTTTTGGATACGACATTTAGTCTGTTGCATGCTTTGAGTTTCGAATAACGCGAGGATCACTCTGGTAAGCGAGTTCGTGCAATACGAAGTAACATGGCACCCGGGCAACACAATTCGCTTTGTCACATTATCGAGGCGCTATTGAGATAATGAGTTGGGGGCATCTTAGACTTTCTTTTCACTCTTATATTTACTACTGGAAGAATAATTTTACAAACGAAGCAAATATATATTGTTTACGTAATCAAACCCGTCAATTTGACGGGTTTTAATTTTGTTATACCACAGACAAATTTTAAAATTTAGAAAGCTTAAGGAAATAATAATTGGGTGTATAAACTCTTTTAATGAAATTATGAATTTACAATGCAAAGTAGTTAAGATTATTGCTATGTTTTTTTGCGTGTTTCATTTCAATAAATCCGTCAAATTGACGATCCCATAAACCTAGTGTTAAGTTTTCTGTCAAAACATAGGGTCAATTTGGGAATTTTTTTTAATTACATGATATGACATATCGAAGTTTGGTTTAAAGGCGTTTAATGTGCATGCATTAACCCTTTGCACTCCGAACCATTCCCCCAGGCACCCCTTATATTATTTAGTATAGTTTCGGAACGAAGTAACGTATTATAATGATATTGGACTTAAATTAATTGGTTGACATCGAGAAATATATATTTGCAAACAGTCAATATTTTATTTTGTTATAATTTTGTACAGTGTGATAAATTTTAAAACACCCCCTAGTATGCATTGCAGGGTAATTTATGCACGTTTGACAATTATGCTTTCAAATGTATCGTTAAAAATAGAAGACGCAATATTTATGCCGATGTCGACCACTGTTTTGTCACTCGAAGTTGTTTTCGGAACGATGGACCCCATAACAAAATTGACGCTTTCGTTGCTGTTTTGGGTAAAAAACTCAAATCTTCATACACTGGTTTCACGGCATCGAAAATGTGCCGTGAAAGAGGTGTTTTATGCTGGTATTCATGTAAAGTGTCGCTTTAAAAAATATTTCCGCCTATAAGACAAATTGCACCTTATTTTTAAGATTCTAAAGTATCATTTACACAAAAAAATTTTTTTCGATTTTTTGAAAATTTAAGATGTTACCCCTTAATGGTAGAAATCGTAGGTCGTGTTATGTCAGAGGGGATAACGAGTGGTTGCGGGCGAGTTGGTTTCTCAGCGGTTATATGGCGGGTAACTTAAGGAGCGTTATGTCGCTGTAATATTGAATTTGTGGCAATACGTGTAGCTGAATAGGTTGCATACGTAATGCGGAACATAGTTTACGTATGGCTTGCAGGGGGCAATGGAGTGTTATACAAGGGGAAAGGAAGGACAGCGTTTACACTGTCAAAGTTGCAGACATTGAACGGTTACAAGATCATAGAATACAGGCTGGGGGTCTTAGGAAATTGTCACTTTATGTTTTGCGTATTGACTATTCTAACGCAAATGCTACGGCTCGCGTTACAATTTTCTCCGCCTTCTCATTAATTCCATCCGCAGTCAACGTTCTCACGACGTCGTCTATCCATTCCCAGCTGAAATTTCTTCGCTTAACATGCTAATGAAACGTTTGATCGTGCAGGACCAATTATTACGCTATTATTATAGCAACCTATCACTCGACAGCGTTGATTAAACATATATTAAGCATACTTTCTTATCAGTTCCTCTTCTTAACCAGTCCACTAACAACCATATTACGTGTACGAACTGCAAGCACTTTCCACTACTCTTCCAATTATTACGCTATTATTATAGCAACGTATCACTCCACAGCGTTGATTAAACATACATTTAGCAAATACTTTCTTATCAGTTCCTCTTCTTAACCAGTTCACTAAAAACCATATTACGTGTACGAACTGCAACCACTTTTCCCTACTCTTCCAATTTCATTCACCGTAAACATTTTGCATGCAAAAACACGTGCGTTTGGGCACGAGCCAGAAATTCGATTCCCCTAGAATCCGTGACCTCTTTCCAACAATCGTGCTGGCAGATCGGACCCCGCTATCGTTATTTCATCTATGACAACTTCGCGCGAATTAACCCATTTGCATATCCGTAAGGGGAATATTCCGCCCATGACGATCGTCTTCTATCACCGAGCACGGACTAGTCCGCGAGCCGCAACTTCCTTTTATCACCAGTCGCGGAATATTCCCCATATGACACAGTTCATGTTTTGGTGTCAATCTGCATTTGAGCTATTTTCATTGTGTTGTAGGCAAAGTTTACTTTTGTTTTAATTGTTGTAAATAAAAAAGATTGAGCTTGTAAATAAAAAAGATGGAGCTTTTCATGTTTACAAACAAAAATTAGCCGAAGAAATAATTGAAAAATACTTCGTAAATGTGAGAGTAAGAGAGACATTATTTATCAATGATTCGTTAACGCGATATACTGGCCAGCATTTTCCTATACGGATACCTCCAACACTAGCAAAGGGGAACAAAACATCAAAGCGATGTGTTATATGCTCGTCCATGTTAGTTTGAAGAGAAACAGTTTTTAAATGCGATGTTTGTGATGTAGCATTATGTATCGATCATTTTAAAAAATATCATGTTAAATAAACTCTAAGAACTATTCGGAAGTCATTCACTGTAGTAGTTAACGAAAATATCAATCCTTTGACTGCTGAATACTCTCGGCTGAAACACTCGCTGCGGACCGAACACTTTTCGATACTTTGAATTCTATTGATTGATTATGTAAAGCGCAACTAAGTTATAATGGTAATTCTTCATTTACGCCAAATGAAATAATGTAAGAAAATGATTCGTTAAAGAATGCATCTGAATTTATTTCACACGTTGATAATTGTAGCTGCAGTAGGTAAGAAATCGAAACGATTGGGGTCTCATATGCACCCATAGTCGACACCGATAGATTTCGGCGGACGCATATATGCGTCCATTGCAGTTAAAAGGTTAAAGAATCTCCGATAGCAGCAATTACCGGTCAGCGTGCTGTAAATTTAATGGAAAACCATTGAATGGCATAAATGAAGAATTATCATTAAAATTGCGTTGCGCCTTAAATATGTATCAAGTGTTCACACGCGCAAAAGTGTTTCGTCCTCAACGAACGCTTTGGCCAGAAGTATTCAGCACTCAAAGGGTTAACACGGTGGTCACCGGTGACCGGCGCAAAAGATTTTACTAAAAATGCAAAAAATTCGTAATGAAGCCTATTTGCAATCTTGTAAAAGCAATTGATACTTGAACGGTGCTACAGTACTTTGGCTTCCATTAAGTCTGCGCTATCTTCATTTTGCACGATTTAACCCTTTCAGCGCTATGAACCCATATATGCGTTCTCACGCAACCATTCGAATTTGGCTACGAACCCATATATGCGTCCTCACACAACCATTCGATTTTGGCTATAAACCCATATATGCGTTCTCACACAACCATTCGGTTTAGATTATGAACCCATATGTGACAGGTGCTTACAGATATTATATGTAACTGGTAGTATAAATATAAATGGTCTGCATAAATATAAAAAAGATATGAAGATATAGATACAAAAAAGTCAATAAGCGTTTAAATGTACTTTTGTGCAATCGTTTATCAGTATTGTCGATTAAATTTGTGTGTGCATTCATTGCGCATTAGTTAACATATCGCTGCAAAGGACTTTTGAGGTTATCAATACCGCTACTTTCTAAAAATCTATTTTTTGCGTTTTAAAACTTCATTTTCAATTACGCCTGAAATGTCCGAGAATGAGTTTGAACGCATTAGTAACAGTGGTAGTGACATGGCCTATGAACATGTCATTAAATCACTTGAAATTAAACGATTTGAAAGAAAAAAGATGAAGAATTCGTCTTCGGATTCCGACGAGACGAGACCTTGCAATGAAAATTCAGTCTTTTTCGTACGGAGTGGGCAGTCCACGGCGCACGCTTAACGTTGAACAACTCAGCGCTCAAAGGGTTAATCATACTCTGCAGTATATCATCGCATCGCGGTTCTAACGTAGCAAAATACGCTTGGCAGTCAACGTGTTAATCGCAGCTGAGCCAATGCGCCGCGTTGCGGGCCTTTCTGCGTGCAATTAGAAAGAAATGGGGAAAACGTTCGGCGCCGTTTCTGCGATTATATAAACGGGAGCCTCGTAACAGTACGCGACACACGGAGCAATGGCAATGAACTCGTGCCCGACGACGGCACGTTTCGAAATCGCAATCGGCGATGCGTAATTCACGCACGTCCATCCGTGCTGTGTAACGTGGGATGATGTATACACGGCGTCGCCGTGGAATTTCGAGAGCCGCGGTCGACTCTCTCGAAAAACTTTCGAAGACATTGAACCGGAGCGCGCACCGACCAAATGGAACGAGCCCGTCCGGCTTCTTTTCGAGGACCCGGCCTGTGTGCCGAATTCAAGTTCAGGGCCAAGCCTGACTCGGCAAGGCGGCCTTCGATGTTACGTACTCGCGCGAACTCAGTGAAAAGTGACGCGGGCCGCTTTGACTACCGCAGTTCGGGCAGGCTGATCTCACACGAGATTTTTGCGGCGCAGAAATCGTTTACGTTCGAGATGACGAGCGACACATGTCGTAAAAGACACGTGGAGGACTCGTGATTTCGGGCAGATTTATACTTTGGGTGATGATACTATTTTTTTAGGTATGGGGTATTTTCTGCAGAGCAGTTCGGAAAAATTGATTTTGCATGAGATTTTTGTTTTTTTGGAAATTATTTGTGTTTTAAGTAGCAAACGTTGTGTGTTGTGGAAGGTATCTAGTAGAAACGAATGATGATTCGTTGCCTGTGGTTTGGTGCAGATTTATAATTCGGGTGATGATACTATTTTTTATGTATGGGGTATTTTATGCAGAGCAGTTCGGACAAATTGATTTTGCGTGAGATATTTGTTTTTTGGAAATTATTTGTGTTTTAAGTAGCCAGCGTTGTGTGTTGTGGAATGTATCTAGTAGAGTCGAATAGAATCGAATAGAATTCTTTGCGTGTGATTTGGTACAGTTTTATAATTGGAGTGGCGATACCATTTTTTTAAATTTAAATATTGAGATATTTTAAGCATCGCAGTATACGCAAGGTGATCACATATGAGATTTTTGCGGCGTAGAATTCTTTTATGTTTTAAGGGACAGGCGTAGTATGTCATGCAAGATATCTAGTAGAATCGAATGATTATTCGTTGCCTATGATTTGGTGCAGATTTATAATTAGAGTGACGATACCATTTTTTTACTTTAAATATTGAGATATTTTAAGCATCGCAGTATAGGCAAGGTGATCACATATGAGATTTTTGCGGCGTAGAAATCCTTTATGTTTTAAGCAACAGGCGTAGTATGTCGTGGAAGGTATTTAGGAGAATCGAATGATGATTCGTTGCCTGTGATATGGTGCAAATTTATAATTGGAGTGATTATACCATTTTGTTTCTTTAAATATCTCAAATATTTTAAGCACCGCAGTATAGATAAGGTGATCACATATGAAATTTTTGCGGCGTAGAAATATTTTATGTTTTAAGGGACAGGCGTAGTATGTCGTGGAAGGCATGTGAAAGATTCGAATGAGTAAGATTCGCTGCCCATGATTTGATGTCGATTTATAACTGAAGTGGCGATGCGATTCTTTGTTTAACGTTGGTATATTTTAACTACTGCAGTACAGGAAAGCTGATCTCACGCGAGATTCTTGCGTCGCAGAAACCGTTTACGTTTTAGTTGCCCAGAAATGTACGTCGTAAAAGACATGTGGAAAATTCGAAGGATGACGATTCGTTGCTCGTAATTTGGTGCAAATTTATGATTTGATTGACAATGCCATTTTTTTACGGTGAGATATTTTAAGCAGCGCACTTAAAGTAAATTGATGCCACATGAGATTTCAGCTTTGCGAAAATTATTTAGGTTTTATATGACAAACGATGTATGTTGTAAAGTATAACTAGAGAAGTCGCCTGATGATGATTCGTTGTCCGTGATTTGGTTCAGACTTATAATTGGAACAGGCCTTTCCCTTCAATAATAAGACATTTCAAGTATCGCAGTCCAGACAAATTTATTTCACACGTGATTTCAGCTTTGCAGAAATTATTTACGACGTTCTATGTGACAAACGGTGTATGTCGTAAAACCTATGTAGAAGATGCAAGTGACGAGGATGCGCTGCGCCTAATGTGGCTCAGATTTATGCTGGCAATGGGGATTTTATTTTCTTGAATCTCGAGGCATTTTAACAACCGCAGTCAAGCTGATCTCACGCGAAATTTTAGATTCGCAAAAGTTGTTTACGACGTTTTAGGTGACAAGCGGTCTACGTCGTAAAAGCCATGTAGTAGACTCGAGTGATGACGATTCGTCGCCCATGATTTCGTTAAGATTTATGATGGTAACGCCGATGCTGTTTTCTTGCATGTTAAGGCGTTTTAACTACCGCAATTATTTCGACGTCAGAAGGCCATCTAAAATTAGTTCGTACCGAAATGTTAACCCTTTGCACTCGGACATGTTTCTTCACGAAGTAGCGAATAGCGCAACATTACGGTTAAAATAGTATAGTTTTGAAAAAAAATACTGTGGTCAAATCATGTTTTGCATACAACTTTGCTGATACATTTATGTTGAAAGAAAATCGAAATTTTATAGCCTATTCTTTTCGAATGCATCATAGTTTATTCACCAATGTGCATTGCGGGTTTATTCAAACACATATCGCAGTAATAACTTGTTTATGATCTTTCACGTGTCATTTTTTCTTCCGAGCATATACAATGTTTATACAATAACTTGCAGTTTATCATTCAGCCTATTGCAGGAATATATAGAAGGTTGTTCTTGCAGTCGTTATAATTCTTCTCTCAGTTTATTGACCACGAATTTATTAAATATTAAATAGCACACAGATTATTAATTCTATCTCATTGCCTTAACTTGTAACTCACCGGAAAAATCTTAAGGAAACAAATATTTGAACAAACGTTTTCTGTACATATATTTTTCTCAGTAATAACACAAAGTATCTTCGTGTCCGCTCAGAGGGGACAGTCGAGTGCAAAGAGTTAAATATCGCAACAAACAAAATAGGAAGACACCGACGCTATGTAGCATACTGTACATTCGCCGTGCCGGGCTGCGGTGAAATTCGCTTGTACAGGGAGAAGCCAGGAGAAGTGTGTAAAATGCTCGAACGTGTGGGCGTCGGACGACATTGTACCATTCCAAGGGACAGTGTGTAACGTATTTCGCCGCGGTGGGATCGAGAGATCGTTGGCCGTTTATGCGCTTAAAAGGACCGACGCGAGGCCGTTCGCGGGACAATGGCAGAAGGATCAAGATACGGCGAATCGTTAACCTTAATTAGCTCTGACGCCATTTTCAAAGACGTCAAACAAAATAATCTGCAGAAGCGGCGCTCGAAAAATAAATTCTCCGGCCCCTCTCCCTAAAACGACCATCGATAATGTAACACCTCATTATCCCGGGCAGCCAGCAGATAACGTAACTGATAATACACCGACGCATTCTTCTAACCGGGTTATGCGGACGTTTATTAAAATCCACGCATTCGCGTGATTCTTTACGTTGCAGGGATTAATCAGTTAAGCGCATATATGCGTCCGCCCAAATCTATCGGCGTCGACTATGGCCCCATATATGCGTTTCCCAATCGTTTCAATTTCTTACTTACTGCAGCCACAATTATCAACGTATGAGATAAATGCGAAGGCGTTCTTAATCAAATATATTTGTTGCATCATTTAATTTGGCATAAATCAAGAATTGCCACTATAACTCACTGTCGAAAGTGTCGAAAAATATATCGGCTTCAGCGAGTGCTTCGGTTGGAAGTATTCAGCAGTCAAAGGTTTAAGTGTCATCTGCTTAACACGTTGACTGCCAAGCGTATTTTCCTACGTTAGAACCGCAATGCGATTAAATACTGCAGACTATGATTAAATCGTGCAAAATAAAGGTAACGCAGAGTTGTTGGAAGTTAAAGTATTGAAGCACCGTTCCAATATCAATCGCTTTTACAAGATTGCAAACAGGCTTCATTGCGAATTTTTTGCATTTTTAATAAAATCTTTTGCGCCGGTCACTGCATATTTTGCTATGTTATTGCCGCGCTGAAATGAAATACTGCAGAACCGCAGAAGCCAAAGTATTGAACCACCATTCCAATACCAAACGCGTTTACAAGATTGCAAATAGGCCTCATTGCGAATTTTTTACATTTTTGATAAAATATTTTGCAGCGGTCACCGCATATTTTGCTATGTTATAACCGCGATTCAATAAAATACTGCAGAGTATGATTGAGTCGTGCAAAAAATGAAGGTAACGCAGTGTTGCAGAAGCCAAAATATTGAAGCACCGTTCTAATGTCAGTTGCTATTTACAAGATTGCAAATAGGCTTCATTGCGAATTTTTTGCATTCTTAGTCAAATCTTTTGCACCGGTCGCCGCATATTTTGCTATGTTATAACCGCGATGCAATGAAATACTGCAGAACCGCAGAAGCCAAAGTATTGAACCACTGTTCCAATATCAATCGCTTTTACAAGATTGCAAATAGGCTTCATTGCGAAGTTTTTGCATTTTTAGTCAAATCTTTTGCGCCGGTCACTGCGTATTTTGCTATGTTATAACCGCGATGCAATGAAATATTGCGGAGTATGATTAAATCTTTCAAAATGAAGGTAACGCAGAGTTGCAGGAGCAAAAGTATTGAAGCACCGTCCTAATATCAATTGCTTTTACAAGATTGCAAACAGGCTTCATTGCGAATTTTTTGCAGTTTTGGTCTAACCCTTTACACCGGTCACCAACGTGTTAAAATGCACGCGTTCTCGTGATTCTTTACATCGCACGGATTAAGACACGACCAGGTGTCAGCGACGGTTGCGAATACAAGGAGAACGCCAATGGAAGATGGCGCTCGCGGCCATGGTGAAAGAGAACCGGCACCGAAGGAGTATCGGGGTCAAGTGCCACGATAGTAGGCAACGATGAGGCCTACTTTACTTAAACTAGACTGCCCCGCGGAACAGCGCGTGAACAGTAAATGCGACTGGCGGGGACTATAGTATACCCTGTCCCGGCACAACGTTGTTTCGTAGAGCCGCGCGGACCTTTCTAATCCGTGGCCCGTATTTCGTCTGCTCTCGGGGAATTATCCTCGTTACACGCCGTAAGTGTTACGTGGCATCGAACGCCGACGCGGTTCCTTAACCCTTTGCACTCCAGTAACATTTCAGCGTTTCCTCCGACGAACCCGATAATCACCGACAAAATTTGCCGTGAGCGATTTACGGCTGGTTTTTATCTCAGGAAATACAGCGACGCTGTTTACACGGCAATTTATTTGCAACATTAACCTCTTAGGAACGATGAGCCACTATAGTGGCTTTCACGGATGTCATTTTTTTGAACGTCGCGCCACTATAGTGGTTTCAGTGGATGTCATCTTATATTAGGACGTGCCACCATTGTGGCTCACTTTAATTATTCACTCGCTCACCGTTTGAATTAACTAATCGTTTTCACATGTCTTGCTTCACAACGTTTTATAACAGTGTTAACAATATACAGACAGAATATACAATCTTTCGTTCTGAGGCGCCAGTGTCGGGTGTCAATTGTTGCTTTTCGTTTAAATAAACATACCAGTTGCTCTTAACACTTTACCGATTGCTATTGATTGAAGATGCCACTCACTAACGGCCGATTCTGTTGTCGATATTGCGCAGAAATTGTGTATGTAATACTCTATAATTCAAAAATACTGATTGTGTTGTTGAGAATTCTTTGGTTTCAAAGCAGTGTAATTTTATTGTCATTTTGATATTTATTTTATTTAATATAACCGTTGACCACTGAAAAGCCGATTAATCGGGTACCGGTAAATAGCAGTTGGAACCGAAAAGTCGATTAATCGGCTAGCGGTTGTTAAAGTGTTATAATACTAGATACTCTTATTAATATGTCGATCCGTCTCCTTATGTGTTAGTCTCGTACCGTGCCTTAAAATATATCATGCTCAATTGCATTATTAATTATTAAACCAAATGATTAAAGTTGCGTTATATATATCATATATTTAAGAAAAATTATAAATCACTCATCAAAAATTTAATTCCACTCGCACAGGGAAGAGCATTGTCTGTCACACATTGCTGTATCATTTACGCGTAATTCACATCGAACTCTGCCATACAGAGAAATGATCCAAAATTCAGTCGTGCCTAAGAGGTTAATCATAACGTGCGTAGTCGACGAAATGCATCCTCGCATCAAGAAAACTGGCATTCCTCACGCTAATAATGTAGCACGTAAATGAATAGTCTCTGATTATTAGTGTAGCGGACCGGTTAGAACACGATATCGAGTCCAAGCGATTTTTGTCGTCATTTCGATAAGTTCATGTACGTTCTCCAGTGTGGGAAAGAGAAAGAGGCAGATACGGGGTGGGGCTGAATCGGGCAACATTGAAATTCGTTCATTGAGCTTTCTAGGCTCTTTTAGAATCGAGGGGAGGCTGTGGATTGGGTGAGACTCGAGTGCCGTTATTGCGCAGGCCGGATCGGCTCATAATTGCTCGAGTGTCGTTACGTAAGTATCTGTTGCGAGCGTGTTAACGTGTTCAGAGCGAGTATGTCGCAAAATTTCGACGACGGAGCCGTTTATCGCTCTAATACTGGGTTGCTTCGGGTGCAACTGTTACACCATTTCGCACGAAGTGCATTGCCGGCATATGTTTCACGTGTCGGAGTGTTGTTGGTCGCGGGAAAAATGAAGGGGTACAAGGCTGATTAAGGAGTTATAAGTATGACTATGGTTGCTTCGGTGTTATACGATGTTATTTAATATGGCGATCGATGTAAGCTGGTAGGTTGCGACCCTGCTTCTTGGCTTGTAGCTACCAGTGAAGCGTGGAATCCCTGTAGCGGTGGTTAATTTAAAATTATTTAATGAGCGATCGTGCGCTCATTTTGATGATAAGTCATAACAATTGATATATGCCATTAACTAGTCGTCGAACTTGAAAATTACGTCTTGCGTCAAAATTAGCCTATACCTCAGTCAATAGTATGCACATACTACAGAAATGGTTTAAATGAAAACGTGCTACGGGTATCTATTATAAGTATCCATCAGTATAAGTTATAACAATTGATATATGCCATTAACTAGTCGTCGAACTTGAAAATTGCCTCTTGCGTCAAAATTAGCCTTAGTCAATAGCATGCACGTACTACAGAAATGCTCTAAATGAAAACGTGCTACGGGTATCGATTATAAGTATCCATCAGTATAAGTTATAACAATTGATATATGCCATTAACTAGTCGTCGAACTTGAAAATTAGCTCTTGCGTCAGAATTAGCCTTAGTCAATAGCATGCGCGTACTACAGAAATGCTCTAAATGAAAACGTGCTACGGGTATCTATTATAAGTAGTCATCAGTATAAGTTATAACAATTGATATATGCCATTAACTAGTCGTCGAACTTGAAAATTACCTCTTGCGTCAAAATTAGCTTATACCTCAGTCAATAGTATGCACGTACTACAGAAATGCTCTAAATGAAAACGTGCTACGGGTATCTATTATAAGTATCCATCAGTATAAGTTATAACAATTGATATATGCCATTAACTAGTCGTCGAACTTGAAAAATACCTTTTGTGTGAAAATTAGCTTATACCTCAGTCAATAGTATGTACGTATTACAGAAATGCTCTAAATGAAAACATGTTACGGGTATCTATTATAAGTATCCATCAGTATAAGTTATAAAAATTGATATATGCCATTAACTAGTCGTCGGACTTGAAAATTAGCTCTTGCGTCAAAATTAACTTATACCTCAGTCAATAGCATGCACGTACTACAGAAATGCTCTAAATGAAAACGTGCTATGATATGTATCATAAGTATCCATTGGTATAAGTTATAACAATTGATATATGCCATTAACTAGTCGTCGAACTTGAAAATTACCTCTTGCGTCAAAATTAGCCTATACCTCAGTCAATAGCATGCGCGTACTACAGAAATGCTCTAAATGAAAACGTGCTACGGATATCTATTATAAGAATCCATCAGTATAAGTTATAACAATTGATATATCCCATTAACTAGTCGTCGAACTTGAAAATTACCTCTTGCGTCAAAATTAGCTTATACCTCAGTCAATAGTATGCACGTACTACAGAAATACTCTAAATGAAAACGTGCTACAGGTATCTATTATAAGTATCCATCAGTATAAGTTATAACAATTGATATATGCCATTAACTAGGCGTCGAACTTGAAAATTAGCTCTTGCGTCAAAATTAGCCTTAGTCAATAGCATGCACGTACTACAGAAATGCTCTAAATGAAAACGTGCTACGGGTATCTATTATAAGTATCCATCAGTATAAGTTATAACAATTGATATATGCCATTAACTAGTCGTCGAACTTGAAAATTACCTCTTACGTCAAAATTAGCCTATACCTCAGTCAATAGCATGCACGTACTACAAAAATGCTCTATATGAAAACGCGCTACTCGTATCTATTATAAGTATCCATCAGTATAAGTTATAACAATTGATATATGCCATTAACTAGTCGTCGAACTTGAAAATTACCTCTTGCGTCAAAATTAGCCTATACCTCAGTCAATAGCATGCACGTATTACAGAAATGCTCTAAATGAAAACGTGCTGCGGGTATCTATTATAAGTATCCATCTATTATCGAGTCCCACGCGTGTCACTTCACGCGATTAAAACTCGTATCAGGCTCATATCGTATCAATTGCACGCTCGTACCTTGTACCCATCTGACTTTTCCAGATGCGAGCTCCATTGAACAGTTCCGGGGAGACAGGTAAATTTTAGGAAGAGCCCTCGTGCTCTGATTCTAAAGTTGGCATCACGTTGATAAGCACGTGTGGCTGTTTTATAACACGCGATAATAAATTGTGATGTTGTTTCTTGCGTAAGGCGTTTCGTGTAGTAGATCCTCGTAGAGTGCGGATACCAGCGATGTAGATTGCCCCCGCGCGCACTGCCGTTCAATGAGCCAAGTCGAGTGATCGATAATGTTTTCTAAACAAGTGCCGATGTTACGAAACCCCGGAAAGCCGATTATGTAATGTCGCATAGATTCCCGCGAAACAGATTAGATAACGAGCGGATGAGCTGAGTAAGAATTGTATGAAAAAAAAACTTGTCACTCTCTGCTTTCTGTAACGAGATATAAACGAAGGCAATCATTGAAATTATTTAGAGTGTATTGAACAAAATCGGGGCGACGGGGAGATACACTTTAAACTTTGGTCGTGTTCAATTTGAAAGTGCAAATTTAATTTGATATAGTGCGCGATAAGGGGAAATTATGTTTCTAGACTGATTCGGAATAAGAATTAGGCTGATGATGTTGATGGAGATAAGGATAAGAGTACTTGGAAAAGGCGGGTAACGCTCAAGACAGGTGAAAATGGTGAAAGTTCCCGTTGCAACAATGTCTTATGCAGCGATGCAAATATGTTAAAACGTGTCAACTGAAAGCAATCGCAACTATCATCGCGTCACTCCTTACGTCGATCCTGTAATCAGCGTGAGTCACCTGCAAAGTCGCACGGAATCGCTAAGCGGAATCATAATTGCGTCAATCTATCTACGATGAAAAGAAAATCAACTTGGATTAGATGACACTTGAGTCACATGATATTTATAAAGTTTCACTCACGTACCATCTTCTCGCTCGATTCGCTATTCTTTCCAACCAATCGATATTCGCCTTATTAGTTTCGATTAACGTTGAAAGCCGAAGAGTTCTATCGCGTTTCGCTCATCTTTTGCCGGTAACCACTCTCAATATTGTAGCCTGCTGACAACGTGAAATATTAACTAACCGGTGGATAATATGTCGAGAAAATGTACGTCCCGCGGCGTACAGTTGAATTTGTCGCACCTACCATTTGAACCACCATCGTCGAATGATTAATTACGGGCCTCGGAGTAAGTCGTTGTCTAACAACAGTTACTCCGACAATTAATCATGTGCGGTTTTGCGTCTCCATGGACACATAGCCGATGTCATACGCCTTAGAGACGCACGTTTACACGCTTTTTCATACGTCTGGATTTTCGGTCGCACTAAGCTCTCAGTCGATACAATACATTGGGTTGTTCGGAAAGTAATTTCGTTTTTTCTTTGTGAAAATGAAAGACAATTTTCGTATAATGAACAAATATTTTATTAACCCTTTGCACTCCAAACCATTCTGGACGTTAGCTAGTCATATTATTTAGCATAGGTTTGGAACCAATTAACGTATTATAATGATGTTGGGCTTATATGAATTGATTGACATCGAGAAGTAAATATTTGCAAAGAAATCAATCATTTATTTTTTATAATTTTGTACAGTGTGATAAGCTTTAAAACACTCCCCAATATGCATTGTAGGCCGATTTATGCACGTTTGATAATAATAAGTCGTTTGACACCTGCCACTAGGTGTTTTTCTGTCAGAACAAACAATGCAATCCTGTTTTCTTTGTCCCACATCTATTTTATAGCCTATGAAGATTAAAATTTTAAAGGTCCGGTGGTTTGTGCATCGTAACAAAACCCACTGATATTTTTTTATATATCTTAGTCATTTTACTATATTTTGATTTGATTTCTGATGCCATTTCAAGAGAAAATTTCAAGCAAACATGGAGGTCTCAAAAAGTTGCGCTGGAATAAGCTAATTTCCTGTAACTTCTACCAAACTTTAATGTCCCCTGAGAGGGGACAGCGGAGTGCAAAGGGTTAAATTATATTTTGGCCATTCTGGTCCAATACATTTTGCCATCTTTCTGGTAGTAGCATGATTCTACGCTCATAAAATGTTTGGTCTTTGCTGGCAAAAAACAGATCGAGGTGGTTTTTGACCTCCTCATTTGAAGTGAAGGTTTTACAGTCTAAAAAATTGTATAGTAACAGGAACAAATAATAATCCGAAGGTGCTAGATCTGGAAAATATGGTGAGTGTGGCAATGTATCCCATTCAAGCTGTAAAATCTCTTCGGAAAGTAATTTCGTTTTTTTTTTGTGAAAATGAAAGACAATTTTCGTATAATGAACAAATATTTTATTAAATTATATATTGGCCATTCTGGTCCAATACCTTTTGCCATCTTTCTGGTAGTAGCATGATTCTACGCTCATAAAATGTTTGGTCTTTGCTGGCAAAAAACAGATCGAGGTGGTTTTCAATCTCCTCATTTGAAGTGAAGGTTTTACCGTCTAAAAAATTTTATAGTAACCGGAACAAATAATAATCCGAAGGTGCTAGATCTGGAGAATATGGTGGGTGTAGCAATGTATCCCATTCAAGCTGCAAAATCTCTTCGGAAAGTAATTTCGTTTTTTTTTGTGAAAATGAAAGACAATTTTCGTATAATGAACAAATATTTTATTAAATTATATATTGGCCATTCTGGTCCAATACCTTTTGCCATCTTTTTGGTAGTAGCATGATTCTACACTCATAAAATGTTTGGTCTTTGCTGGCAAAAAGCAGATCGAGGTGGTTTTCAACCTCCTCATTTCAAGTGAAGGTTTTACCGTCTAAAAAATTTTATAGTAACCGGAACAAATAATAATCCGATGGTGCTAGATCTGGAGAATATGGTGGGTGTGGCATTGTATCCCATTCAAGCTGTACAATCTTTTGGCGAGTGACCGAACTTGTATGCGGTCACTCAATTTCAAATTTCTCTCTGTGAGAACATGGGGAACCCATATATCGAGCTTCGAGGTTAAACCCAGGCCTTTCAAGTGGTCATAAACAGTTGAATTTGATAAACATAGCCTCTCACCGATCTCACATTCGCCGGTTTGCATCAACTAATGCCTTTATCGTGTCTTTATCAGCTTCAACCGGCTTTCCAGAACGTGGTGTATCTTTGACATCAAAATTGCCGGATCGGAATTTTGTAAACCAGTTCTGGCACTGACGTACTGTCAACACATCTTCTCCATACACATCGGCTAATTTCATTCTGGCTTGAACAGCATTTTTATCTTTTCTACGTAAAATATGACGAAAATGCTGCTTATTGCTCTCCATATATAAAAACCATTGAGTAGAATCAATTGGACTTTTTCTCACACAAGCCTTGCTATATCAGCTCTCAAAACATATAATGATTATGCGGCTTAAGTGTGAAGTTGGGTGCGAAAAAATACATTTAAATCGTCTGTCGGGAAAAAACGAAATTACTTTCCGAACAACCCAATACATACACTTGCCGGGCGGTTTATTGGATGACGAGAAAAAGGGTTATCGGATTAGATATAGATACTGGGCGAAACCGGGCAAATATTATTTTACTACGTGTACTCGATACACTATCTACATATCTTTATCTGCGTTATGCCCTATTCAATCAGGCAATATCAAACATTGTCGAGCAAACTCTCACGGGATGTGTTGTATTGAGTTTGTATTGATTTGTCTATCGCTGGCTTACGAAATATATTAGGCAGATGTCATAATGGACAGTGAGGGTCGGCAGGAACACAGTAATTCTTTTGTCAGGCTCGGTCCTAACTCAACAGCGAGCCGTACCGTGGCAGCTTACGACCTTTTTACGGCGTTCGTTTGTCAACAGTGCTTTCACCGGATTTCGAACGTTCTAACGTAAGGTCCTAATTTAACAGCAAATTGCGCCGTGGCGGTGCTGCAACTTTTCTTATGATGCTCATTTGTTCCAATAACTCTTTCGCCAAAGATCGCGAAATACGATATTCGCACGGACATTAAACGCACCGCGTCACGGTCCATTAATCCTTTGTGGACGAAGCGATTCGAAGCTGAACGTTCTGCGGCGCCGAATCGTTGCAGCGATAGTCATTTGCAATTGTCAGCACACTTTTCTGTTCCATGTATGAATGCGTATATCTGTGTGCTTACAATTTTAATATATATGTATGTAGGTACTGATACGTCCGGCGTAAATAATCGACATAAGCGTTCCTACACGTTTCTGCGTCATTATATAGAAATGTACATATATAGTACACTAGTGTGGAAACGTGTAGGAACGCTTATGCGACTGTTCGCCGAACGCATAAAGAGCTATCGTTATCTGTCTACACGTATAGTACTCATATATGCAGAAGTTTGTGCGAATTAATAATCCTTCTTCTTGATTGAACGTGTTAACTGCTTTTTATTCTATGGAAATCCACTCTGCATATTTCGAAATCGGAGATTTCCTTATCTTGTGCGATTATACGGTAACAATGTAATTATTTTACGTTTTCAAATAGGCTACATACTCTTCCTGTTGATGTATTTGTAAAGATTTCCTTTGAAGTAATTAAATGTAAGGCACTTTCTTTCTAAGCAATTACTTAGCATCAAAGTGAATCTGTATGGAATAAAGAGGAGTTGGCATGCCTAACCAAGAAGCAGAATTATTAATTTGTACCTCTTACAATCAAGATTGAACTAGTTATACACATATACACTATGTACACTTATATATATTGTTGACATTTAACCCTTTGCAAACGTATGTTTGCTGAAATCGATATCAATAGAATGTTATTAATAAATATCTTGCAATCCATTTACAAAAGGTCTGTTTACGTAGTATATAATTGGTAGTGTTATAAACGTTATTTATTTGGTATAAAATGGATAAGGTTACAAATACTACAATCGAATCGTGAAGCGTATATCACTTTGCCATCAAATATAGTCAATTCCCGTGTAATGCGAATTCTTACAGTACGCTAAAGATATTACAATGAGTTATTTCATATTACGCGATATTCGTACAACGCAGAAACAGAAAATATCAGCAAATTTATGGAAACATAGTAAAGAAGTGGCTCAGAACAAATCATCCGAAAAAATGAACATTAACACTTTGACTGCCATGCGTATTTTGCTGTTTTAGAACGGGGATGCTATGAAATACTACAGCGTTTGATTGAATTATGCAAAATATAAATAATGTGCAGGTATTGAAAACCAAAGAATCGCATCACTATTCTAACAATAATTGCATTTATAAAATAATTATTGCTACTCATTGCGAATATTTTGTATCTTCAGTAAAATCTTTTGCGCCGGTCAGCAGTGACCATCACGGCAGTCAAAGTGTTAACAATAAAAATGATGTCAAACTTACAAACATATTAAGCGATGCAGACGGAACATCTGTGCCAATTAAAAGCAAAACATTCATTGTTTTCAATTACACTACCACTAGTCACACCGAATCTCTTATATCAATTGAATCTGACCATACTCTTCGTTCGCTCACCTTATTATCTTTCCCTAGCACTATTAACACATTGTTGACCGAATTTTCAAAAAACATGCGTACACATTACAACTTAACATGGAAGAATGTAAATAACCATCAATAAAGTTTGTTCGTGCATAATGAATTCAAATTGAACTATGGACATAAATTTTATGTAACACACACACACACACATCGCGTAGATGTAGACAAAAGATTTTGCATATTATATATCGTGTTTCGTTACCACAAAGTGTTAACAATAAAAATGATGTCAAACTTACAAACATACTAAGCGATGCAGACGGAACATCTGTACCAATTAAAAGCAAAACATTCATTGTTTTGACACTTTTTAATACCAGAATCGTAATCAAAGCATCAGTACCAAGAAAAGTATATTTTTTTATAATAAAGCAGACGCGATTGAACACAATGAATACAATTTTGCTATATTCTATATTGCCCTGTGTTTTGTTAAAATAGCCGACTAATGCAAACAAGCAAATATCTTTCTAAAACTCACCATTAAAATACTACCTTTCAGTTCCAATACTTTTTCTCTTACACCGACATACTCTACTTGCGCGACCGCATTCGCGTAAAACGAATGCCCCGCGTAAATCGAGGGACGTGCCCGTCAATCGTCGGCAAAGGGTCCAGCCGTTAATTTATGTCGAAAAGCGTGATACGAGGCGCGTAAACGTGACGAACAAGAACGCACCAGTTTGATACATCGTCGACAATTGCCGCGGAAAAATATCGGCAATTATTGTCGCCGTAAAGCGCGTCCGCGTTTCGGGGACAACGATGATGCGGCGTTCCGTTTTTTCACCCGGGCGTGAGAGTATTTCTCCGCAGAACGAGGAAACGCTGAGTTACTCGTCAGGTGTTTTGACGAAGCCGCGATTTATTTGGCACGTGATCCGCGCGTTGGCGTTCGGCGATTATGTCAGCGTCGCGTGTCGTTTCGACTCACGTATTTCGTCCGACATCCTCCGCCCCGTTGCTCGGCTCGGTGCTTCGTTTCCCGCCGCGAATTTACTCGCGACGTTTACGCGCGGCCAATTCTTCTCGGCGGCTTAATTCGCCGGAGAAGCACATACGTCTGGCCGCAAGTCCGGATTCCGCATTATTTTTCGCGGTTCCTTCGTCCGCCTCTTCTTCCTTCGGGACAGAGTGATCGGGCTGCGTTCAGCGGGTTTTGGCACGGTTGTTGAAGACGCAAAAATAAAAGAAAGGCTATTGCATCGCCGGCGATCAGGCGAAAGACGGCCACGCTTTGTTTCGTTTCGTGCTGATTTGGGGCAACGTTTATCGCGCGCTCCGTTCCCAGGCAAATGAAATTCCGCTCTTTTTCCTGTCGCGTGCTACATAGTAAGGAGGTGGTTTTATTTTTTCCTCTCCGCCGGCGTTACGTAAAATCCGCCAGATTCCTCGTCCGATTTTGGGGTTTACGCCTGCAGCGCTCCTCCGCTCGTTGAGAATAAGAGAACGTATATCGCGTGGCCTCCTCCTTCCGCTCGGGCTCTTGGCTTGCTCATTGTTTCGCGTCGCCGGCATCGTCACGCGTCAATATTTCACGTACAAAATATCGAGCGTACGGTTCTGGAACAATACCGCGGCGGTGGGCAGCGTGTAAACGTCGGAAAATTTAGATCGTCACGGAAAGTAGGTCCCTCCATATCTCGAAGCCGGGCCATTGGTCCGTCAAATCGGCTAGTGTCAAGGCGCACGTGGCACGGACGAGATTTTAGAAATTCACTTAAAATAAAGATTAGCTAACCGTGGCGTGGGATTATATATAGATCACTACGACCTCGATTCCGGAAAGCGAGCTTTCGAGTCTTTACGATTCTTTTTCGGCCGCGGTAAGGGGACTCGCAACAAGTAATGAATCTAACGATCCCGCGAGAGGCGGGAAATGATTCGTTGCCGATAATAAGGAGGACGTCTTCGATCGGAAGTTATTGATAGTCGGCGAATGAGAGAAATCTGTGTTGAGTTCGCATTAACACGTTGACTGCCACGGTGGTGATCGCTGACCGGCGCAAAAGGTTTTACTGAAAATGCAAAAAATTCACAATGACGCCTATTTGTAATCTTGTAAAAGCAATTGATATTGGAACGGTGCTTCAATACTTTGGTTTCTAAGAACTCTGCGATACCTTCCTTTTGCACAATTTGATTATAGTCTGCAGTATTTCATCGCATTACATTTCCAAATCTAAAACACCGTATTCTTTAATATATTGACGATCACTGTGGTCACCGGTGACCGGCGCAAAAGATTTCACTAAAAATGCAAAAAATTCACAATGAAGCCTATTTGCAATCTTGTAAGAGCAATTGATGTTGAAACGGTGTTTCAATACTTTGGCTCCTAAGAACTCTGCGGTACCTTCCTTTTGCACGATTTAATCATACTCTGCAGTATTTTATCGCATCGCGGTTCTAACATAGCAAAATATGCGGTGACCGGTGCAAACGATTTTACTAAAAATGCAAAAAATTCGGAATGCAGCCTATTGGTAATCTTGTAAAAACAATTGATATCGGAACGGTGCTTCAATACTTTGGTTTCTAACAACTCTGCGGTACCTTCCTTTTGCACGATTTAATCATACTCTGCAGTATTTTATCGCATCGCGGTTCTAACATAGCAAAATATGCGGTGACCGGTGCAAACGATTTTACTAAAAATGCAAAAAATTCGGAATGCAGCCTATTGGTAATCTTGTAAAAACAATTGATATCGGAACGGTGCTTCAATACTTTGATTTCTAACAACTCTGTGGTACCTTCCTTTTGCACGATTTAATCATACTCTGCAGTATTTTATCGCATCGCGGTTTTAACATAGCAAAATATGCGGTGACCGGTGCAAACGATTTTACTAAAAATGCAAAAAATTCGGAATGAAGCCTATTTGTAATCTTGTAAAAACAATTGATATCGGAACGGTGCTTCAACACTTTGGCTTATAACAACTCGGCGTTACCTTCATTTCGCACGATTTAATCATACTCTGCAGTATTTTATCGCATCGCGGTTCTAACATAGCAAAATATGCGGTGACCGGTACAAAAGATTTTACTAAAAATGCAAAAAATTCGAAATGAAGCCTATTTGTAATCTTGTAAAAACAATTGATATTCGAATGGTGCTTCAATACTTTGGCTTCTAACAACTCTGCGTTACCTTCCTTTTGCACGGTTTAATCATTGCAGTATTTCATCGCATTGCGGTTCTAACATAGCAAAATACGCTTGGCAGTCAACGTGTTAACCGGTGCAGAAGATTTGACTAAAACTGCAAAAAATTCGGAGTGCAGCCTATTTGTAATCTTGTAAAAACAATTGATATTGGGACGGTGCTTCAATACTTTGGCTTCTAACAACTCTGCGTTACCTTCCTTTTGCACGATTTAATCATACTCTGCAGTATTTTATCGCATCGCGGTTCTAACACAGCAAAATATGCGGTGATCGGTGCAAACGATTTTACTAAAAATACAACAAATTCGGAATGAAGCCTATTTGTAATCTTGTAAAAACAATTGATATTCGAACGGTGCTTCAATACTTTGGCTTCTAACACCTCTGCGTTACCTTCATTTTGCACGATTTAATCATTGCAGTATTTCATCGCATTGCGGTTCTAACATAGCAAAATACGCTTGGCAGTCAACGTGTTAACCGGTGCAGAAGATTTGACTAAAACTGCAAAAAATTCGGAATGCAGCCTATTTGTAATCTTGTAAAAACCATTGATATTGGAATAGTGCTTCAATACTTTGGCTTCTAACAATTCTGCATTACCTTCATTTCGCACGATTTAATCATACTCTGCAGTATTTCATCGCATCGCGGTTCTAATACAGCAAAATACGCTTGGCAGTCAACGTGTTAACCTACATTCGAGTATTGTGTTCATCTCGGAAGCACGCGTACGGAATTCGTGCTTGCTTCTCGAACTGCCGACGACGCTAGGTTGAGAGTCTTTCGCAAAGCCCCTCTCCGACGGCAGCGAATGCAAATTCGCGGCGATCGTTACAAAGGTCATGCTCGTTTTCTGAGAAAGTGAACCGCAAATTGCCTCGCAACTCAACTTTATCTGTTTCCGTTCGGACGCTTGTCTAACCTGTATCGCAGACGCATACGTCTAATCACGCGGTTATCGGAATTACATTATTAACCAATGACACTCGGATTTCGATTTCGTCGGATAGCGCGACTCAAGCTTCGCGAGGGTGCAGGGAAAGTGTGGTCAGCGTGAAAAGTTGAGCGTCTACGGAAGAATATAATTTAGATAATATCGGCACCCAACCCAAATCCGACGCCGACCGAGGCTACACTTAACGACGACTTAACCAGTCCTAACCCAGACCTTTCACTCGCCGCGTAGGCTAACAGTCTGCCATAAAACAGATTGCACTGCGGCGGGTTATGACCAGCCGTTACGATAACGTGAAATCGTCGATCTCTAAATCAACACACATCCCACAGCTTGATACTCCTTTCGGACACACGTCTTCCTCTCCCCCATCGTTCTCACCGCATTAGATGCATTAGTTTGGAAGAGTCGTTTTATTAATATCTTTATCGAATGTCGATAATGCGGCGGATCTGGGTCACGGCAGCCCATGTCTGTGCCCTACTTACTTTTTATCACCTCTTAAGGCAGAATACACGCTCACGTATCTGATAAAGAGAATGGCTGGGCACAAACGCTCGCGAGTTTTGATTTCATGAAATTCGGCTATGGATCGAGTTATCAATTTTCGCTGCACCGCTGTCTGCTGCGGTCTTCCGTTGAAAAGGAGAAACTCCGGCGACGCCGTTATACGAGTAATTTGGTGATATTCGCAAATAGACTCCTGATCCGCGAAGTTGCAGCAGTTGTAAGTTCGTACTGCTAGGTTATTTATAAAACAGAGGACGGGTAATTGGCTGTGTTCGATGTAAAATATTGCCATATTTTATAGTTCGTGGTTTTGAACCATTTGGCATTTTAGTAGGACAGAATTAGCTGGGTTTCTCCTATAATGACGATCATCTCAAAATATCGGCAGTGCGTAGTTATCCGTGAGCAATGTGCTCGTCCTTGGAATGACAGAACGAAGAATTTACGGGTCGCGATCGGTGTATGACTGAAAATTGGGTCCGTCGGCAAGAATTATCCGCGCCGAGACAATGGATCGTCTCTATAAACTATTCCTCCGCGACGCGTGAAAGAATATTCGCGCACGCGACGATAATACAATGCACTGTGCGCGTAACATATGCGTAACGGATATAAATTCAGCGGTTTCAACGCGACACATTGAGGGCGTTCCTTTCTCACATTTGATCGAATTTAAGGCTGCGGCGGAATGAAACGGAGAAGCGGATTGCGGCTAACTGCGCAGAAACGTTCAATTTCTGGTGCAATGGAAAATTTACATTATGCGCACGTGTACATGAAACGTGCCTAATCATGTTTATACAATAGATTAATACTATTAAGTTTACTTAGAAACTTTCTCCGTTAGCGAACGTAATCATCATGCTATACGTAAAGCGTCGTTAATACAGTAATATATTTACGGCCTACTTTTAGCAAAAAACGTCCATATTAACGCGTATATACGAGGTATATACGTCAAAAATACATAAATCAGAAAGTTACGTTTAAGCTCGTTTGCAGATATTCCCAAGAAACCTCTGCTGTTCTGAATATATATCGACACAAAACGTGACGTGCAGAGAACGCAATACCACCAAAATATCGCCGCATTCCTAATTCTCCGATATAATCAGAATAGACTGTAAGACAAAGTACTAAAGATAATTTATACTGACATTACAAAATTATCATTCCCAATTATACACATATAATCACGAAAAGCATATATATTGAATCTTGTTAATACTGGAGGAGTAGTAGTCTTTCGTATTGATTGAAATTAAACAAAAATGTGTTTTTATTGTTACTCTGTAATTGCAGATTTTGTGTAAGTGCATCGTATGCGCATATTATAAAGGTAAGATTGTGCATGCGTGTATGTACATATCCGTGAATTAATAATAAAAACACATTTACGTGTACATGAAACGTGCCTAATCATGTTTATACAATAGATTAATACTATTAAGTTTACTTAGAAACTTTCTCCGTTAGCGAACGTAATCATCATGCTATACGTAAAGCGTCGTTAATACAGTAATATATTTACGGCCTACTTTTAGCAAAAAACGTCCATATTAACGCGTATATACGAGGTATATACGCCAAAAATACATAAATCAGAAAGTTACGTTTAAGCTCGTTTGCAGATATTCCCAAGAAACCTCTGCTGTTCTGAATATATATCGACACAAAACGTGACGTGCAGAGAACGCAATACCACCAAAATATCGCCGCATTCCAAATTCTCCGATATAATCAGAATAGACTGTAAGACAAAGTACTAAAGATAATTTATACTGACATTACAAAATTATCATTCCCAATTATACACATATAATCACGAAAAGCATATATATTGAATCTTGTTAATACTGGAGGAGGAATAGTAGTCTTTCTTATTAATTGAAATTAAACAAAAATGTGTTTTTATTGTTACTGTGTAATTGCAGATTTTGTGTAAGTGCATCGTATGCGCATATTATAAAGGTAGGATTGTGCATGCGTGTATGTACATACCCGTGAATTAATAATAAAAACACATTTACGTATTATAAAGCTACGATTGTCATGCGCGACCTAACAAAAACCTCGGAACATATATAGTAATAACAAAAACACATTTACGTTTTATAAACGTACGATTGTACAAATATGAGAAAACGAAAGCCTCGAACCGACTAAGGTAATAATAAAAACACATCTTTTGTTTATTTCGAGCAGTAAGAAGTGCATCCTATTTCCATACATATAATCATATGTAGTATCCATATGTAGGATATGAAATGCCAACATCTGATTGAGTGTGTGTGTGTATGCACGTGCGATTAATAATCATCCCAATAGGCATTTGTTAATGGGTATTTACATTAGAGACACGTTTCGGAAGATTCTAGAATAAATTTGTTGCCAGAGATCTACATAAGATGAGCGATCGATGGTGTGATCCGCGTTTCATTTGTTTATGAGAAGAAAAGAGCGACACCTTAACTTGAGAGTCAGTTACAAGAAGACCATTACGGGGAAAACGATTCGACACACACGGAAGATCTTATATTGTATTCTTGTTCATTTCATTTTAACACTTTGACTGCCGTGCGTATTTTACTGTATTAAAATCGCAATGTGATGAAGTACAGGTAACCCTCCTATAACACGGTATACGAGGTATATACGCCAAAAAATGCCAGTTGTGTGAAACTCGTGTTGCATGAGACCCTGAGCTAATATATCAAAAAACGGGACGTTCAAAAACTTATTAAAAATATATATTTTTTTTAATTCGATATAAACAACTTAATTTTTATTAAAAATGTAAATGTAATTTATAACACAAAAATAAACAAAAAACATTTAATCTAACGCCACCATATATATTGAATTTATTGGTCGTCACTGCTCATTATAATCAATCGAAAAATGTTTTTTCGGTTATTGCCTTCACTTTCAGAACTTTTTTCTCTATTTAAAGTTTTTGTATGTTTGCCCATATTAAAAAAATCTGTAGAACTTTTCTTGCTGGTTCTAACCACGAAAAGCATATATATTTCGCGGTATGGAGCTAAACAGTTTTGCAGCTCCCTTTTGAATTTTCGACTTCTTTCCGTGGAATGTGTTTGTATTCAAGAAAAATGACTCGAGATTTTCCACTAAGCATCGTATGCCATCTTGTAAAGGTTTTAATGTTAAATTCTTAACTGCACAATCTTCATCAGAGCTAGCGTCCTCAAAATCGATTTGATTTGCATCTAGTGCCATTTCCATCAAATCCGCTTCGTCAACTTCTTCTTCCACTAATAAATCTTGAATGTCTTATATAGTATATCCACAAAACCTTCATTTCCGATTGATTTAGCGACTTCTAATATGGAACCAATTTCATTTTCTGATGTTTCGCGCATGTTTTCTGTTTCAACTGAAGAGGCATCCATATCTTCTTAATCAACACGCATTTAAGGTTCGTGTTTTTATGTGTGTGTGTCATGACAAGGATATAATCATCCCAATGTCCAACTGGGGACACAGAGCCCCGATAAGAGGAACAACCGTGTTATAGATGCCGTGTTGTAGGATCGTGTTGATCCCGCAATTTACAAATCGTGTTATAGCGAAACCGTGTTATAAGATACCGTGTTATAGGAGGGTTACCTGTACTACAGAACATGATTGAATTGTGCAAAATGAAAATAATGCGAAGATATCGGAAAACAAAGAATTTAAACACTATTTAATATTAACACTTAGCATGCGGGCAACGTATTTTTACGTTTTCTTCAGTCTGTCACTGGAGCGCGGGTCACGTAAAAGTACGTGTTTAGTAGATTTGTGGTGCTCAGTGAGTATCCACCACAAATCTACTAAATACGTATAATTACATAAATGTGTGACATTATATGCGCGTTGTTTGCGTTGCTAGACAACGCTTTGCATTTTTTCTTCCCATGAGTTATAATTGTTGAGTTCCTCGGTCTTTTGCTGAGTTATTTCGTCTTCAATCGAATTCCTAACTCCAGAATGTAAAAGTCGTGTTTTGTCAATTTGAAGCTTGGTTTCTTATTATTGATTACATAATTGATCAAATGAGCCGTTGTGACAAAGATAGTGATGAAGAAATATGCGCTGACAGGTTATCGGACTTTTCGTATGATAGTATAGACAATTTTAAAAATCGTTTCATTTATGATTTCGTAAACATATCGTTTTTTTTTGTTAAATAATCATACAGTATATCTTTAAGTGTAAAAAAAAAAAGTTTTGTTCGTAAAAACGAAGTAGTTTTCGATTTACTGCGATTTTTCCGAGTAACCAAACTTCCGCGCGATTCACGAAAAAACGCCCGCTGCACGCGTAATTCGGCGGCGAAGTATACCCGCATGCCAAGTGTTAATTGCATTTACACAATTATAAACGCTACCGATTGGGTATTTTTTGAATTTTTCGTGAGACCTTTTGCGCCGGTCACCGATGACCACCATGGCAGTCAAAGTGTTAATAAACATCTATTATATCACTAAATTCCCACACATATAACCATAACCGCGCAAGATTCAGTCTCGCAGCAGTTTCACAGCAGTTTCCCCAACGCATCTTCGACTCTGCCTTGATCGGTCTTTTGAAATAGTGGCTCGCCACGTCGCCTCTTACGAAAGCGACCACCTGGCGTCGTCCGACCAATTAAATCGCCCATCATCATCTCGATCGAGCGAATGCAGCGCGTTTCGTCCCGAAGTGATTCGCGGACAGGACGAGAGGGCGAGTGGGGAAGTGGGAAAAGGGAAGAGAGCACGTTACTCTTCGATGGGCGCCTTCACCGCAGGAGAAAGTGCCGATCACCGGTTCGACGTTGCGGCAGGGAGAGTAGCCAAGAACTTCTAACTTTACGACAACTCTCTTTCCCATCGACCTCGAATAGCGCGCAGTTCAATGTCCCGTCACGCGCGCCGGGCGGCAGGAAAAATGGCGCGAAAAATGGCAGGGAAAAAATGTCACTGACCGTCGACCGTAGTTTCGTCTTTCTTCCTTCCACGCCGGCCGTCCTTCCGTTTTGCCCGTAGCTTTCCGTATCTCTCGGTATCTTTCCGTTTGCTGGACAAAACTGCTTCTAGCGAATGTCGCGCCGTTAGCGGGTCCCGTTAGTTCGCTAATCGTCCTAATTCGGCGCGGAACAGGCTCGCGCCATTGACTCGATGGGTTTTCGTCACGCGGATGTCTCCGTGCCGACGTTCACGGGGCCGGGCGACGTAATTGTTCTAAGTTGTGTAACGAATTCGTTACGTGTTACCTTCGGTTTGTCGACGGAGGCAACAACGCGGCCAGATACGCTCGAAAAGGTCAAGGAACGTTTCGTGTACCCGGTGCGCGGTTTATCTCGCCGGCGGAAATTGCCTTACGGTATCACATTAGGGACGCGTATAAACGTCCGCGTCGATCCCTCACTCTCGCTCTCTTTCTCACGGCCCTACCGATCGCACGGCACGATTCGACGACAAACGCTGACATCGTCGGAATACCTTTCTGTACGCAACTGCGTCTTTTGTTCTTCGCCACGGTGCCGAAGTCCGCCTTTTTTCTGAGAAGCCGATCCTGTATCTCCGCCGATGATCGCTGGCGACGGTCGATGACGTAAGGATCCACGCCCGACCTCGATCACGTTTTAACACGTTGATAGTCGGCCCCGCGAAAACGCGGCTTTCTGAGTCTATCACTTGAGCGCCGGCCCCGCGAAATCGTGGGTTTTTGAATCTGTCGCCTGAATGGCGGCCTTACGGTGATGTGGCATTTCTTTTTGCTGGTATGAGTGTCTTACACATCGATTTGTATTTAGTTGCCATGTTTCGAGAAATACCATACTTGCCTTAAATATTAACCCTTAGCGCTCCGTAGGCTCCGCTGCGGAGCCGAATGTTTTTAACATGATTGCGCTTAAAATGCTGCGGTATCGTCGGCGTTGGCAATTGATAACTGTAGTTAAAACGTGATCAGTCTCTGCACTGTTACGATTAAATCATTTTTTGACCTTTTTTATAGCACGTGTAATTCTTCTCACTTAAAATAAAACTCCGTTTCACTCGTTCCGCTGCGAAAATGAGCCGGAGCGCTAAGGGTTAAAACTTTTGTTTTCTGTTTACGTTATATATATGCAATAATCGACCATAAACTGAGCCATTCTATTTTTTTATATAATTATAAATTCAAAATTTCGATTTTGTTTCTGTTTTTAATTATCGTTAAATTGTATATGACGAATATGCATATAAAATGTACTATTTTACAAAAATATATAGAAATCATAAATATCATCATAATTTATTTTTGAGTAATCATAAAAATCAAGCGAATAAGGCCGGCGTTTGGGATTTAAGTGGCCGATAGTTGCCGGCGCTCAGGTTTTAAACGTCTCTTAGGTCGCCGGCTGTCAATGTGTTAATATCGTAGACTTCGGGCGTTATATTGCTTTCGTGATGCACAGATCTCCTCCATGCTTTGTCTTATCGGTAAACTTTCAACTCGCCCGAAGTCGTGAATCACGGATGGATCACGTTGTCCCATGGGGTCTGCGGGTGTCACGTTTTGCGGCGGGCGCGCGGGCAGACCTTTTTATGAATTGCCCAACGGCAATTAAATCGGCCGGGTGTTGAGTCAGAGCAGCTGTGATTCCTGCGCGAGCGGCATGAATGAGATTTTCGAAGCGGTTGTAAATGTCATGTTGTTCGTAAATTAGCGCGCAAGTGAGTGATGCAAACGCTTACGGGGGTTATTAAATCATAATTGAGCGGACAATGAGATAATTAAGCCGACGACGGATAAGGCGTATAATTATCGCTAAACGTCGGTCCCGCGATTTGACGATTTGCGTAAATGGAAAAGCTGCGTCTTTTGGACGATCGGGAACTTTCGAAAATAGGCAGGAAACGTGATCCCCAGCCTGTCTGACTCATACGAACGAATGATTATTTACGTAATCGCCATTAAATGGGATACTGTCGCCGGCGTCATTGTACAGGATATCAATCGCACGGTATAATCCGATATTACCGTCGCCCGTGGATAATGTTAGCCGGCGAAAATAGACGATTATGTGAGCGTTTACAAGTAAAAAAAGAAGCGCGAACATTGTATCGCTTGATCTAATTGTGAGCGTCTGATCGGCGGGATATTATTCGCTTCGCAGGAAACGATTATGCCCCGCACTCCTCGCGGACTGTGTTTTTCGTCATCGTTTGCTTTTAAAACGAGTCCGCCGCGTTTCTTCCTCTTCGGATTTTAGTCACGGCCTCTCCGCAACGGCTCGCGCGCAATTTATTTAATGATCGAAAGCCGCGCTATTTAATCGCCGCTGTTTGTCGACGATGATGCCGGTCGTCGGAAATTACCGGCGTTCTGGCCAGCGCTCGCTCGTTAATTCGTAGCCGGAGCGATCGACTATTTGTATGTGCCATTAAGTCGGCGCAAAATTATGCGGGAAAACGGCGTGGCCGTTTTCCGTAACTCGCCATCGAAGAAAGCGGCTCTTCTTTGTTGCGCTTGTCTGTTTTACGCTCTCGTTTCGAGGTTAGAAGGTGCGGAGCAAGAAAGAATGGGACTCTGGGCGTTTCTTCCGGAACTGGCGGTTCCGATCTGTGCGTCGGATGTGTGTTCTTGTAAATCGTGCGAAATTCGCTATGTACGCACATTGTGCGAGGGCAGGTGTCAAACGCTGCGTGAATACGGGGTGTTGCCGGTGGTCTTGTTTTCTAACGCTCCACCGCTGTTAACACACGCAGAACTATGTTAAGTGCCGTATAAACGGTAGTTTAGCGCCGAGCTTCGTTTCTCGTGAAACATCGTTTTCCGCCGTTTGACCGGTTAAGCCAACTTACCACATCGTTCCAACTTAGTACAACACTCCGTACCGCGATGCGGCTCACAATATTCAGAGCCCGCCGAAACCCAATACATTAGCATATTCGATCGATGGGCCCGCAATGATCGACATCATCGAACTGTACATCGTACTCTCCCGCGGCACAGTTTCTCAGGCGCTCGCTTCATTGCACCAATCCCATCTGCCATTTCCAAAAGTCATCGCCAACAGGACCCCGTAATTGATTCGCCGCTGCGAAGTTAGCTTCGTGAATGCGCCGCGTCAATGAGTCTACCCGGATTGAATCTTCTGCCCATTAACACTTTGAATGCCATGATGGTCACCGGTGACCGTCGCAAGAGATTCTACTGAAGATCCAAAATATTCGCAATGGGTAGCAATTATTGTTTTATAAATGCAGTGTCTTTCTTGCCTCCTGAACGAATTATATGAAATTGATTATTTAATCTAATGTCTACGAATGACGTTAAAGGTTGCGGTGTAGATAGTGTTTGGTGCCGGAAATTTCCTACTAACTGGTCGACTAAACATTCCCCAAAATTTAAGCGTGTCAATGGCTTTTCGTTGTTCTGTAGTTTTGTTATTTTACACAGTCTGTACAGTCATGCCCCAACAAATAATTGCATTTTCGAAGGTTCCCAGCGTGTGTCTATGTCGATTTCTCCGATGATTTAAAAACTGCATGTCCCCGCTTATATGAAATTGGGATTTAATTTAATGTCTACGACGAGTAACAAGGTTGTGATCGACCGCGCGCGCCTAAACGAACGGTTTCCACCACGCATTTTTCACAAGTAACGCGAACTGATATTCACTATTTGCCATCAAAGAAGCCTGAAATTATTTAAGTTGTCAATTATATCTTGCAGTAACACTTTCGTTTAACGATTTCAAATATTGTTTAAACAAAACATGAAATTAAAAGTATACAACAACAATTTTTGGCAGGCTGTTAAAAAAAGTATGGGCAATAAAGTTTGAAAATTAAGAGCATTAAAGATGACTAAAGATAAATAGCACGACCCAAACATGAAATAAAAAAATAGTAATGCGTTTTAATATATTTTTACAGTGTGGTATCGTTCACAGCATGCCAGTTCATACAGTGAATTGTGCATTTTTTAATATTTACTTGTCACACCTCATACCGCTATAATTTTATTTAGTCCCAACGAGTGTGTAACTTTTTAAGTAATTTTCAGCACTAAATGAGTGGATTTTATTATATACTGTGCTTTATGGACACAGCTCGTCAGTAATTGTGAACAACTACAGATAAAGGCAACTGATAATAACAGAAAGAAGGAAACGCGTTGCTAAGATTAAAGTGGGAGATCTCCCCGATCGGTCGTGCACCGATTTCTTTAAAAATAGGGAGATCTCCCCAATCGGTCGGCTAAGTGTTAACACCTTGCGGACCGGGCATTCTATTGCTAAGCGTATCCAGTGGCCGGGTATTTTTTTGCGTCAAATATTTTTAAATTAGTGATGATTTAATAGTAGTTAAAAATCATGGTCGCGTGAAATATTTATTTCAACAACATTAAAAATGAATGATTCTTTAATATTTTTCAATAAGTAAAAATCTGTACAAACTAAACAGTTTTCAAAGTATGGTATTTCGTAAAACATGACACTCAGTGAAGTGGAACACCAGAAAGCTTCCAAATATTTCTGTAATATTAAAGTACGTAATTGATTTATACAAAACCAGAGAAGGGCATTCAAGAATTATATTACATATTATTTGTCTGCTTTGAATCACTTCGTAAAGAACAGAACTAAGCAAAGTATGGTATTTCGTAAAACATGACACTCAGTGAAGTGGAACACCAGAAAGCTTGCAAATATTTCTGTAATATTGCTAATCGTTTTGTCGCTATCCATATTGCAGGGCTTCAAATAATTAATTCACAATACAAATTACGAAAAACTGCCGCTGACAATCACGTAGCAACTGTGTGGTATCTCGTCACCTGTCCCGAACGACAGAATATGCAAGACGATATATCTCGTCAACGGCCCCGAACGACGAAATAAGAATGACGAGATATCTCGTCATCCGTCCGCAATGTGTTAAGATATGTCCCCGCAACAGGGACATCGATCGCAAAGGGTTAAATCATCCACGCAACGTCGTCGCGCGGCTAATCGATCAGTGGGACTCGCTGACGTGCAATTTCGCGATTTCGCGCTGTCTGTCGGCTCGCATAGTCTGCGCGCGACGTGTTCGCCCGCATAAAGATCGAGTCCGTGAACCTGTTCCGCTTTTATTCCCGCCTCCTTCTCCGCCTCATCTTCCAGCCGACCGCGAGAGGCTCTCCTCTATTTCTCCCCCGTGATTTAACGCGCTGGATACGAGAGCGCGTCCGAAGTTTCGTAACTTCGATTAAGTAACGGCCCCGAGCTCGAGTTGGCTGGAAAATAATGCCAAGGCTCTTCGTATCGCTGTCACAAGAGGGAGACACAATGGCGGCAGGTTTGGCGGGCGTGTAATCCGCTCCGTTTTTACAACGCGCGGAGAACCGCGTAACACGTTGCCACGCACGTGTGTTTGCGCCCTTTTCCTCGTTTACGTCGTAACATTGTGCTCCTCTGCGCCAGGGGGACGCGGCTAATTCGGTGATGCTAAGAAATCAAATGCATCGAAATAGCTAATGGGGAAACGTGGGAGTATTTTGAGAGTCATGCGCTCGGTCGTTACGGAATTACGTCGGCACTGTGCAGTGGCATTTTTTTTTTTTTTTTTTTTTTGGGCGCATGTATCACGTTTTGCGGCGAATGAGTTGGAGGTCTTTGGGAGACATTGAGATCGACGGAGATTTCACGTAGTTTTGGGTGAGAAATGAAAAATTGTCTACACATTACAGTGGTCGTGGGCTAGGAATGTGCCTCGTTTGAGTGCGATTTATATGTGGAGATACGGTCTGGGCAAACTCACTTATAACTGCTCAGACTCGGTATATCAGGTTTATTTGAAAATATCGCGGAGTTAAACATGTCACTGGATTAGTCAAGTTTACCTTGCATGGCTGACAAAGCTATTTTTCGTCACCAATTCAGCGGACGCCTAACTGCACAGGTTCTTGTTGAGTGGCTGCCAAATTTAAGGCTGTTGCGGTGTGACAGCGCTAAGGTGTTAGCTATTTTTATGACGTCATTGCGTTGGCAGCGGGTAAAAAGTTTCCGAGGATTGAACTGTCAACGATCAAGGCCGCGCACGATAAGCTGGCCGCATTTTTCGGGTGATAATGATACTTCCACATTCCCTCGCACATTGCTCGCATCCGACGATATCGTCACGACCTCGTTCCGCTGCCGTCCGAGAATCGAAAAGTCGATCGTTGACACGATTCGAATGCTCGCTAAATCCTCGTAAAAACACTTAGCGCCCAATCAGGCATGTTCGGGCGAAAAATCTGCCTAATCGAGAGTCAACATTGTTTCCAATTAATTAGCGGCCGAGCGTAGGCAGTTTCCGTACGATTAAAAGCGTGTTTGTGTCAGGAGTAAAAATGGCGAAGGCTCGGCGAAAACAAATTACTCGTGACAGCTGCTAATCGACGAATTAGGTCGAAACACGCTTTCGCTGGCGAATTTCGCAAACTTCGACCGGGATATTATTTTTGGCGAATCGACCGCGAATTACCACGAGCCGTGCGAACCTTCGGACAACCGCAAGTATAATAGATTGCTTGATCGTCGACTTTGTTTCGCGAGTTTCGACTATAGCGCGCCCATAATTCTACCTCGCGGTGTGCCCATAATCGCAGGTAACGGGGCATTATGAAATGTGATACTTTCACCGATGCAACTGTGCTTTCGTCGATGAGCGAGTGTAATTTACGGTGGACGGTTATTGCAAGTTTGATCCGCGTTTAAGATGAAACGTTTTCTCGCGCTTAGACGTAACAATGCTTGTTTACGTGTGACTTGTATCGCTGAAACTAGTATAAAGTCTCTTCAACTCTCTACACATTTGTTTACCGAAATTCATTTATACGTATGATGAATTTGTAACATCGGCATCCTACATTAACCTTTTAATAATGTGCCATTGCAAAAATCTGCTTCAAATTTGTATTTTGACGTCCAGACATATTAACACTTTGACTGCCATGATGGTCACTGGTGACCGACGCAAGAGATTTTACTGAAAATCCCAAATATTCGCAATGGGTAGCAATTATTATTTTATAAATGCAGTTTTATTATATATCCTCGCGCTTAGACGTGACAATGCTTGTTTACGTGTGACTTGCATCGCTGAATCTACTATAAAGTCTCTCCAACTCTACACATTTGTTTACCCAAAGTCATTTATATCTATGATGAATTTGTAACATCGGTATTCTCATTAACCTTTCGACAATGTGCCATTTTAAAAAGTTCCTTCAAATTTGTATTTTGACGTCCAGACATATTAACACTTTGACTGCCATGATGGTCACTGGTGACCGACACAAGATATTTTACTAAAAATCCAAAATATTCGCGATGGGTAGCAATTATTATTTTATAAATGCAGTTGTTATTAGAATAGTGATGCGATCTTTTGGTGTCCAATACCTGCACCTTATTTACATTTTGCATAATTCAGTCGAACGCTGTAGTATTTTATAACCGTACTAATACAGCAAAATACGCACGGCACAGTGGTCACCGGTGACCGGCGCGAAAGATTTGATTAAAAATGCAAAAAATTCGCAATGAAGCCTACTTGCAATCTTGTAAAAGCAATTGATATTGCAACAGTACTTCAATACTTTGGCTTTCATTAACTTTGCGTTAACTTCGTTTGGCACGATTTAATCATACTCTGCAGTATTTCATAGCATCGCCGTTCTAATATAGTAAAATACGCTTGGCAGTCAACGTCTTCAATTTATTTCGTTCTCTTGACACAAGTAATTCTTAGACGCCTTTTTATATGTTGCATACCTACACTCTCATATCATCCGACCCCATTTGACGTTAATACGGCATTCCTTATAAAACCCCGCATATTAATAGCAACACGTGTACAGCGCCCCGCTCCGACCCAAAGACGCCAGTCCTCAGTGTCTGAAAAGGTCTGAAACGCGGCCGCTAATCCAAGCACACCCTCGTACATCAACGTCCCCTCCCGTGGCAGTTTCCACCGTATTCAAGCAACGCCATCGCGCCGCGTGGCAGCCAAACGATTACAGCCAGCCGCAGACAAAGAAACTGGATCGCTCGCCAAGCGAAGGAACGGCATTCCGCGATCTTTACCGCGTCGTCGCCGAATCGCGAACAAGATCGGCCCAGGCATTCACCGCAGCGTCAAACCGCAAGGAGCGCGCATCTCGCAAGCTAGAAATCCCGCGGTAGTCGAACGATCCCGTTTCCGAGGGGCCGCGGGACCCCAGGCTCTCACTCTCTCGCCCGAGCGTAAACATCTCAATTAAATGGCTCCTTTGTCCGGTCGCTCTCGTTGCGCCGGGCGAATTTCGGCGGTGGTCGCGTGACATAATTTCGGAATACAATACAGGCTTACCGTTGTCAGTGGAGGAGGCGCGGGAGAGAGATCGGAGGAAGTGAGAGGCGGCGAGCGAAGAGGAAACCGGCACGGGGCGAGGGGGCTGGCCGGGTGTCATTTTGTGGGTCATGGCGATGACGTGTACAACGGGCTCGTGTGTAACGGGACAATTTGTGGGCTGGCTGCACGCCCGGGTGGGTGTCAGGCTCGTCGGGGAGGGGGCGAAACGAGGGTAATGTAGGTCAGTAAATGTATAGCCACCACTTTCTCCGGACCGTTCGAAAACTGGCTCCGAACGTGTCCCTCCTCCTCCTCCGCTGCCGAGTTCCCGTCCACCTCCTCCCTCCCGGCTTCGGCTGCTTCCACTTTATGCCTCTTGCCCTCCCGGCCGACGATATCTACGGGAGTGAGGCACTTACGCCGTGCTTCCTCGCCGTCCGCGGACGTAACGGGACGCGGTCGAAACGGGTTCCGTACCGTTTCGACCGACGGGACGCTCCAGGAGGAATCAAGGCCATCGCCTTGGACCGGAGCACGACGAATGGAACTTCGCGAGGATGGTGTCCGCGGTCCCGAGACCAATGCTTCACGAGGTGGAACCTTTTGCTTGGGGACTTCGGGGGTCCGGGGACTGACGTTCTTGCAGGCTCGAATATATGCCATTTACTGATATGGAAAGTGCCGAGATAATTATGGTATCGCGCAAAGCGTGATTGATGCGATGAGGGAACGATTTCGGTGAAATTTAATGCTAGTATTGCCTGTACGCGCGAGATTGGCTGATGCTCGATTAATTGCGCCGCGCGTTTCTTCTGAGATCGATTGGAACTAGGCGATAATCCGTTCGTCTTGGGCGAAGTTAATTGAGCGAGGTCGCGATGGTATATTAATCGCGATTTCTACGCAGTTGAAATACGCGGCTTTGAGGTCTAGGTGAGAGAAATGGGACGCGAGAAAATGGCAGTGATACCCACTTCTCGTCCGATGATGTTTCGTACGATAGGCGAGTCAGGAATTCCGACGGAGATATTTATTATGTTCCACGATGTAATCGAGCGTACGGTATTACGTGGCCCGACAAAATCGACAAAGCGTCCCTTCTAACGCGCCTCCGTCTAACGGTGTTGGTCTATTTTTAGAAGGTGCCGAATTAAGCGCTTGGCCCGGTACGGTACTGTTACGTTTGCCCGCCATCGATGGAACGGATTTTAAAGAACAGAAAACCGTTTCGTTTTACGATGTTAGACTTCGAAACTAACAAGTTTCTTCCATTATATATGTAGTCACGCATTCAACGAGGAAGCGTCAATTTATTAACGCAAACTACAACTAACGGTGTGTCCCATTTCTTCATCTCCAAACATCTTACATGGATCAATTTTCGATACCTACTCGCACGTGCTTCGTAAACAAAACCACGCGCACTGCACACTTCCGAGTATTCCCGTTTCACGATTTCCCGCGATAATACAAATGCCACGTTCCGTACGTGGGCAGTCCGATAAGTACTTAGCCTACAAAAGAGAAACAAAAATTTTGGAAAATTGACGATTTATTTTTCAACATAGTCGACTTTTAACTCGATACACTTGATCCAGCGATGCTCCAACTTCTTCAACCGGTCTGAAAAATACGTTTTCTAGAGATCTGCAAAGTAGGCCTTCGTGGCAGCGATTTGGGAACAAAAAGAAGTCACACGGGGCCAAATCTGCAGAATACGGCGGATGGGGCAGCTGTTCGTAGCCTAATTCAAGCAATTTGGCTGTAGCGACGACAGAGGTGCGAGCCGATGCGTTATCGTGGTGAAAGAGCACTTACAGCCCTGTGACTGTTTTGCCCTTCTCCAGGTAGTCTACGTAGATCACAGCTTGTGAATCCCAGAAAACGGTGGCCATCACCTTTCCGGCCGGGCGCATTCCACTGTTTCGACTATTCCTTGGTCTCTGGTGTGTACCAGTGGATCCACGTTTCGTCGACAGTCACAAAACAACGTAGAAACTCTTTCGGATTGCGCTTAAACAGTGGCAAACACTGCTTTGAAATGGTCTCACGGATGCGCTTGTTATCCGGAGTGTGCAAACGCGGCACCCATCGAGCAGAAAGCTTTCTCATGCCCAATATTTCATGCAGGATATGCCCAGATTTGATCGCTGGATCAAGTGTATCGAGTTAAAAGGAGATTATGTTGAAAAATAAATCGTCAATTTTCCAAAATTTTCGTTTTTCTTCTGTAGGCTAAGTACTTATCGGATTGCCCACGTACACTGCAAACTTCCTCACGCGACACATCACGTGCATTTTCAAGACAATCCCTTTCAGCACTCAGAAGTTGTTCGTCTCTACACCTTTCGACGCAATATTTCACGTTTCTCGGCCGGCACGTCGATCGGCAACGAGCCTATACGCGCCATAGGATTTTGACCCCGTCACGGTCAAACTTCCGCAAAGAAATTCATCCGGCACGTTCGCGCACCGGTTGGAAAGGTAATAAGTAAGCGACGGGTGAGGAAAGTTTCGTTGGAAATTACCGAGTGAGGTAAGACTCGCGGCGGGGGCTGGGTGCATTACATTTAACAGCGATGCCATTGCCGCGTGTGTAGGTATGAGAAAGTTGGCTCGCCTCGTCATTACGCGCATGTGGAGCGCGTGCCTGTTCCCTCCGAAAGGTGCGCTTCGCAACACGGTGGCAGAGTCGGAGGCGTTCTCTTTTGACTCGAAACGATTCATCATAGCGTGAGCTGCACGCCGAGAGGAAACCGGCGAGATCCGATCTCGATCGTTATCGTCTTCAACGCTTAATCATTGAATGTGTCATCTACGCCTCCGTACTTTCTTACCAGAGGGCAGTCGCAGATCTTCGGAGTAATTGGTCAGTTTCCCGTTATTTGACGATTCAATTTGCACTTCGGCGCTGTCGATTAAGAAGGGACTTTACGTGAAGCTACTTCGGTGGGTTGTATTTAGGCCGTGACGCTTAGGTTCATTTTCGTTCCATGCAGATTTATTGCTGAATGATTTATCATGGTTCGTGATACTTTGTAGGTGAGCAACAACGTGGCCGAACCATCTTTCAAATGCGACTTTCGTAACGTCAGACGCAAGATATTTGTTGATCTACATACAATGTGTGTTAATTACCTCGTACGTTGTTCGCGATGTGCTCATTTGCCGGGTATCAAGTTCATCCGTGGCAAATGCGAACGACACTTGGCCGCGCGGAGTTCAGTAACGAGACGTTTACTCGCGCGTTAGACACGTCTAAGTGTCTCTTAAATATCGCGCGGGTACGTGGGAATATTTTAAGTCCCACACGCGTTACGATTTCCCCTCGACGGAGATACCTCGGCGACTAACACTGATACGGCACCAGGCCATTGTACTACATCGATAGACAGCGTCTGCAAACACAGACCGCCGTAATGTGTCTGGCCTTTTAGGGTGGCAACAGTTCGCTACGACTAACGCGCTGAACTTTTATCCAATGTCTGCGTCTAAATGTGAGCGCGGAGGCGGGCATTAATATTTAATCTTCCGAAAGAATTAACTGCGTCCAGAACATAATGCGCATCAAGTTCTCGTTCGAATAGCTAAATTCAAAGTTACGGTACTTTTCATTATCATTAGTCGTTTAAGATTACGAAGCAAGCAAGAAAAGCGCATTTAAGCGATGTTGACCTCTTAACTGTCCCGGATAAGACCTTCACTTGACAGACATCGGTCTACCGACAAACGAATTCCACAAAATCCATTCCTACTATCATTAATCCTACACATCTCCGCACGTAAGGCCCCCCGTATATTGCGTACCACCCTACTAGCTTCTTTTCTCCGCCGAAACGTTTTCTATAAAATCCACTGTTACCGTCAATAACCACATATTTCCGCACGCTTTTCTTCTCACGGCGCCGACAATCGCGCTCGATTACACCGCCCAGCAATTCGTATACCGCACCATTTACAATCGCGGTTAACACATTGACTGCCAAACGTATTTTTATTATATATCAACACGTTGACTGCCAAGCGTGTTTTGCTATGTTAGAACTGCGATGCGATGAAATACTGCAGAGTATTTAAAGATGTTAAAAGCCAAAGTACTGAAGCACCGTTTCTGTATCAATTGCTTTTACAAGGTTGCAAATACGCTTCATTGCGAATTTTTTGCATTTTTAGTAAAACCTTTTGCGCCGATCACCGTATATTTTGCTATGTTATAACCGGGATGCAATTAAATATTGCAGAGTATAATTAAGCCGTGCAAAATTAAGGTAACGCAGAGTTGCAGAAGCCAAAGTATTGAAGCACCGTTCCAATATCACTTGCTTTTACAAGGTCGCAAATAGGCTTCATTGCAATTTTTTTGCATTTGTAGTAAATTCTTTTGCGTATTTTGCTCAAGCGTATTTTGCTATGTTAGAACCGCGATGCGATGAAATACTACAGCGTTTGACAGAATTGTGCCAAATGTGAATAATGTGCAGGTATTGGAGACCAAAAGACCACCAATTTAACCAGACTACAGTAAAACTCGTGTCTTTATCCCGTCGGCCAAACTACCGCGAGAATTGATACAAAGATGCACTGTCGTTCAACGCGACGACACGTGCGAAAATGGAAAACTGATCGGTCGAAAGAGCTGCAAAGCATATTAAAGAATACGGTATGGTACATTTGTAAATGTAATGCGATGGAATACTGCAGAGTATAATTAAATCGTGCAAAATAAAGGTAACGCAGACTTGCAGAAGCCAAAGTATTGAAGCACCGTTCCAATATCACTTGCTTTTACAAGATTGCAAACAGGCTTCATTGCAATTTTTTTGCATTTGTAGTAAATTCTTTTGCGTATTTTGCTCAAGCGTATTTTGCTATGTTAGAACCGCGATGCGATGAAATACTACAGCGTTTGACAGAATTGTGCAAAATGTGAATAATGTGCAGGTATTGGAAACCAAAGGACCACCAATTTAACCAGAGTACAGTAAAACTCGTGTCTTTATCCCTTCGGCAAAATTACCGCGAGAATTGATACAAATATGCACTGTCGTTCAACGCGACGACACATGCGAAAATGGAAAACTGATCGGTCGAAAGAGCTACAAAGCATATTAAAGAATACGGTATGGTACATTTGTAAATGTAATGCGATGGAATACTGCAGAGTATAATTAAATCATGCAAAATAAAGGCAATGCAAAGTTGTTAGAAACCAAAGTATTGAAGCAGCGTTCCAATATCACTTGTTTTACATACAAGATTGCAAATAGGCTTCATCGCGATTTTTTTGCATTTTTAGTAAAATGTTTTGCACGGGTCACCGGTGACCACTGTTGCAGTCAATGTGTTAAAGAATACGGTGTGGTACATTTGCAAATGTAATGCGATGAAATACTGCAGAGTATAATTAAATCGTGCAAAATAAAGGTAACGCAAAGTTGTCAGAAGCCAAAGTATTGAAGCAGCGTTCCAATATCACTTGCTTTTACATACAAGATTGCAAATAGGCTTCATCGCGATTTTTTTGCATTTTTAGTCAAATGTTTTGCACGGGTCACCGGTGACCACTGTTGCAGTCAACGTGTTAAATTAGTATCTCACCGTCGTTTCATCCGACTCATTATCAGCGACGGCGATTCGAATTTGGAACAGCCACGTCTATCGCCGTTGAGGCGTCAGAAGTGTGACAGGCCGCGGCGAGTCCGCGGAGAGAAAATCTAACGGTACGTAAGAGAGCAGCAGCTCTCCGACGTCGCTCGCTGCATCGCCGCGATATTACGTCCTCTCGTTTCGTAATCCCGGCTATCCCGTTTCGTAACTGAAACGACTAGCGGACCCGCGAGACGTCGCTCGAGCGAACAGCGCCGCGAATTTCGAAGCTGAGTGGGCGCAGAAACCGTTGTTCTAAGCGCTGCGCTCGGCGGTCCTCGTTTTTTCGCGACGCGGAATGAGTTATTGTTCGACGAGACGGTTACGTCGTCATTGTCATAGATCATGGTCCTGCCGGAGCGGCAATTAAAGGACGCCTCTGCGCGGAAATGGCCGATTGATGCGCTCGAACGTTCTTATGCTCGTCACGTTCCTTGCTTATGGGCACGTGACGTCGCGTGACGCTAATGTCGTTGCGGACCCGGTTACCTTAGCGGCCGGGCGGGATTATAAGTCGGGGATTGAAAAGTAACTTCACGGTAGGCGGACACCGAGCGCGGTATTGACATTTTCGCGTGTCAGGGTGAAGCACTCGGTAATCGGCAATGACAGTCATCGAGTCTTTGCGGAGGCTTAGATGGGCATTGACGGCGCGGTTGCAATTTTGCGGTGTTTGGCTAGATTTAATGGGAACTTCAGGCGAAGTTGTGTCGGTCGAAATAATCTGTCAGATTGCGGTTCCGATACTTTGTCAAATTTAGTTTAGTATATATTTTTAGGGGCGAACAATTTGACGGGTTATAGTTGACCTGATAATAACTTCTTCGATGATTTGCCCGGCTGATTTGATGGGCAAGTATCGAAACTGAAAATATTTTGTGTATTTTTGGTCGAGCTATAAGAATCTGCACTCATCAATTACGCGGTGCCCGATGCTCAAATTCTTCTTCACGCGAGCCATTCTCGAGACTCCGCACATTTCGTCGCGGACGTTAGCCTCACTGTTAGATTTTGAGGGAGATTGAAAAGTAATTTCACGGTAGCTGGATGCCGAGCGTGGTATTGAAATTTTCACATTTTAGGGTAATGCACTCGGTAATCGGACAATGACATTCATCAAGGCTTTCTACCAGTTTAGATTGATATTAATAGCGTAGTTACAATTTCGCGGTGTTTGTTATTTTTAATGGGAACTTTCGACGCAGCTGTTTCGTTCAAGATAATCTCGTAGATCATCATTCCCGTATTTTGTGTTAGCACATTGACTGCCGTGCGTATGAAATACTACAGCACTTTACAGAATTGTGCAAAATGTGAATAATGTGCAGGTATTGGAGACCAAAGGATTGCATCATTATTCTAACAGTAACCGCATTTATAAAATAATTATTTCTACGCATTGCGAATATTTTGGATCATCATTCCGATATTTTGTGTTAACACGTTGACTGACGTGCGTATTTTGCTGTATTAGAACGGCGATACTATGAAATACTACAGCGTTTGGCAGAATTGTGCAAAATGTAAATAATGTGCAGGTATTGGAGACCAAAGGATTGCATCACTATTCTAACAATAACTGTATTTATCAAATAATTATTGCTATACATTGCAAATATTTTGGATCATCATTCCAATATTTTATGCTAACACATTGACTGCCGTGCGTAGTTTGATGTATTAGAACGGCGATGCTATGGAATACTACAGTATTTGACAGAATTGTGCAAAATGTGAATAATATGCAGGTATTAAAGATGAAAGGATCGCATCACTATTCTAACAATAACTGCATTTATAAAATAAGTAAGTACTACAGCGTTTGACTGAATTATACAAAATGTAAATAATGTGCAGGTATTGGAGACCAAAGAATCGCATCACTATTCTAACAATAACTGCATTTATAAAATCAGTAAGTACTACAGCGTTTGATTGAATTATACAAAATGTAAATAATGCGCAGGTATTGGAAACCAAACGATTGCATCACTATTCTAACAATAACTGCATTTATAAAATAATCATTGCTACCCATTGCGAATACATCGGATCTTCAGTAAAATCTCTTGTGACACTTTAGACACACTTATGACACGCCACCGCAACACGAATTCCTGCTACCATAGCTGAATTTTAACACGTTCACTGTCGTGCGTATTTTGCTGTATTGGAACGGCGATGCTATAAAAAACTACAGCGTTTGATAGAATTGCGCAAAATTTGAATAATGCACAGGTATTTGAGACCAAAGGATTGCATCACTGTTCTAACGAAACCTGCATTTATCCAATAATTATTGCTACGCGTTGCGAATATTTTGGATCTTCAGTAAAATTTTTTGCGCCGGTCAATAGTGACCATCACGGCAGTTAAAGTGTTAACGGCTCGGCTTATACACTGCACACGCAAGATTTTAACGCCGTAACGACATACTTGAAGCTTCACCCTTTCGATTTGATCGGTAAATATCGAAACAAACTATTTTATATATTTTCTCTCAGCTATTAGTATCCGTACCCACAAATTACGCGATTCCCGACGCTCAAAGTCTCGCTTGCACGGAGAACTCTTGCGTCTCCGTACATTTCGGCGGGGGCGTTAGCCTCTCCGTTAGAATTGCAGAGCGATTAGCTTACCTCAGCGTTAGATCGGCATAACTGCTCCCGGCCTCGGGTTCAGCGACTCCTTAATCTCGCCTGCCGATCGTCGGATTGTGAAATCGTGTTTTGGCGGTTCCTACATTCCGGGTCAGGATCCTTGAACGGAGTGAGAGGTACAAGTTCAATGCAAGGAGGAAGTTTCTCGCCGATGGTAGCCCCGGGCTAAATGTGATAGGGGGTGGTGGCGGAGCGAGGGGGGAAGAAAAAGAGGCGCCAAGCGGCATAATTCGTCAGAGGCAAAGCGCAACTTTCACGTAACGAATTCTCCCCTCGGCCGCTTCGCCTCTCATCACACATCGCCGCCTCACGTTCTTTCTTTCTCCATCTCTTTCGCTCGCTCTTTCACTTGGTCGCCATCTCTCCTGGCTCGCATAAAGAAAGTGCACATGTAACACTTACATGACGAGAGAGGGGCTAACGTAACACCTGGACTAATCCAAAGCTTTCGGCGGAACCGGTAGTTGTCCTGTTACATCGACATCGCGTGTCGCGCGTTGCTGATTTTATTAATGCCAATGTCAACGAAGGTGCTTAACCCCTTAACCCTTCGCGAGCGAAGACAGCTTTTCCGTGCTGCACTCTTGAGGTATTACGAGTTACGCGACGTTACGTGTGCTAACGAAATAATCGACACGATTTGTTTAATGAGCTAACGACAGCATTGAAATTCAGTATCGAAAGTCATAAAGTCATTAGCGTTTATATCTGTGGTGAGTTCTAGAGGATTTATTGCGATATGCCAGGAGCTGTCACTACTTAATTAGTCGTTTATTAAAAATTGTGCGAATATTGGCAATGCGATACAACGCGTTTGACATCTTTCCATATATAAACAACTCCTTTCATGCGTAATTAAAATGCAACACGAGAGTCCTGTTTCGCTTACGAACAGCACATATTTCGTACTCAATACCACATACAACTTCTACACTAAACAAAGATCCCTGCCGCAACGACCGTCTTTTCTCGTTGCCAATTAACACGTTGACTGCCAAGCATATTTTGCTATGTTATTGTAGAACTGCGATGCGATGAAATACTGCGCAGTATGATTAAATTGTGCAAAATAAAAATAACGAGAGTTGTCAGAAGCCAAAGTATTAAGCACCGTTCCAATGTCAATTGTTTTTACAAGATTGCAAATAGGTTTCATTGTGAATTTCTTGCATTTTTAGTAAAATCTTTTGCGCCGGTCACCGCATATTTTGTTATGTTAGAACCGCGATGCGATGAAATACTGCAGAGCATAATTAAATCGTGCAAAATGAAAGTAACGCAAACTTGTTAGAAACCAAAGTATTGAAGCATCGTTTCAATATCAATTGCTTTTACAAGATTGCAAATAGGCTTCATTGTGAATTTTTTTGCATTTATAGTAAAACCTTTTGCATCGGTTACTGCATTTTTTACTATGTTAGAACCGCGATGCGATGAAATACTGCACAGTATAATTAAATTGTGCAAAATAAAGATAACGAGAGTTGTCAGAAGCCAAAGTATTAAAGCACCGTTCCAATGTCAATTGTTTCTACAAGATTGCAAATAGGTTTCACTGTGAATTTCTTGCATTTTTAGTAAAATCTTTTGCGCCGGTCACCGCATATTTTGCTATGTTAGAACCGCGATGCGATGAAATACTGCAGAGCATAATTAAATCGTGCAAAATGAAAGTAACGCAGAGTTGTTAGAAACCAAAGTATTGAAGCATCGTTTCAATATCAATTGCTTTTACAAGATTGCAAATAGGCTTCATTGTGAATTTTTTTGCATTTATAGTAAAACCTTTTGCATCGGTCACTGCATTTTTTGCTATGTTAGAATCGCGATGCGATGAAATACTGCACAGTATAATTAAATTGTGCAAAATAAAGATAACGAGAGTTGTCAGAAGCCAAAATATTGAAGCACCGTTCCAATATCAATTGCATTTACAAGATTGCAAATAGGCTTCATTGCGAATTTTTGCATTTTTAGTAAAATCTTTTGTGCCGGTCACCGGTGACCACCATGGCAGTCAAAGTGTTAAAGATAAAAATGCTACTGCTTATATATGTCAAAAATCACAGCTGTCTCATTCTACACAAACGTCCGGTACCTCACCACAATACTTGAACGTCTTCCTACGCAGTTTGTCCCGGTTCCGCATATGAGGAAGCAGACCAACAGGGAAAAGTCGTTCGTCATGGCATCGGCACTCGAATAAATTCGGCAGCCGATCGCGGTTGCTACCGAAACGATACCGGAGGGAAGTCCGGGCCCCGTCCTAAAATTCCGATTTAGAAATTAGTCACTCGTGAACACCGTTAACCGCCTTCTCTCGCTTCCTCGCTTTTTGCCGTTTTTCTCGCCGATCGGACTGATTCATTCGTCGGTCGCCTGAACGTTAAGGTCATTGCTGGAATCGTCGATCGCCGGTCGGACATTCGTGGAAAAACGCAGCGCACCCGTAGCGAGGCACGAATTACGAGGCTGTTGCAATCCGCGCACGTTTCACACTCTTATTGAATAAACGTCACGACGTCTCGTTCGCAGAAATTTCCGCGGGTCGCGCTTCCTTGAATTGATCAAATAATAGTGCGTCCAGGTGCTTATGGGCTCGCTGTACGACGAAATGTTAGATGATACAAGCGGCAGATGTGCCGTTGATTGTGAATGCTATAGAGATACGGCTTGATCAAAAAGTTTTAGAACTTAGTATTAGAGTTATTCTTATTAAAGCGGACTTGGCGCATAATGTGTTGAATGAATGCCCATAAGCATTTCTTTCTAAACGTAAACATCTTCTGCTGCGATAAGAAACAATGGCCGTAATATATTTACACATCGGTATCGACTAAATTTCAATCTGGTATAGTAAGTAGATACTTACAACGAGACATTCGCGAATAATCGGCAATATCGCTCAGTTGAGACGCGGTAAAGGATGCATACAGGCACTTTGATGTTCGCTGTGGCTAGAAAGAAATAATGTGGTGAAATCGATTTCTTTCCCCAATCTTAGCAATTGCTGTGACTTGTAATCATTCAAAATGTCGCCAACAATTAGCAAAAGAACTTTTACTATCGCTTTTTGGCTATTTTAAATTTGATACAATCATTATAATAGCTACTTCTGCATTTTTGGTACGGATTATCTTTGGCAACGACACATTCGCGAATAATCGCCAATATTGCTCAGTTGAGACGCGGTAAAGGATGCATACAGGCACTTTGATGTTCGCTGTGGCTAGAAAGAAATAATGTGGTGAAATCGATTTCTTTCCCCAATCTTAGCAATGGCTGTGACTTGTAATCATTCAAAATGTCGTCAACAATTAGCGAAAGGACTTTTACTATCGCTTTTTGGCTATTTCAAATTTGACACAATCATTACAATAGCTACTTCTGCATTTTTCGTACGGATTATCTTTGGCAACGACACATTCGCGAATAATCGGCAATATTGCTCAGTTGTGACGCGGTAAAGGATGCATACAGGCACTTTGATGTTCGATGTGGCTAAAAAGAAATAATGTCGTGAAGTGGATTTCTTTCCCCAATCTTAGGAATGGCTGTAACTTGTAATCGTTTAGAATGTCGCCAATAATTAGCGAAAGGATTTTTACTATTGCTGTTTCGCTATTTCAAATTTGACACAATCATTACAATAGCTACTTCTGCATTTTTCGTACAAATTACCTTTGGAAACGACACACACATGTTGCAGCGTTAGTCATTTCAAGGTTCTTATTTATTCATAATTATGCATTATATACTTGACCGTTCACGTCACGTCAAAAAGGAACAAGTATTCTTCTTTTCTCAACATTCTTCGCATCTACCGTCAAGCGACCGGATCCCCACTTCCAACAGTAATTAAGTAGTTAACGACTCGTTATTTGTCGATCTCGTGATCAGAAGCGTGACGAAAGTATGTAGATTGAGATGCACTTTTGACTGCTATTAAAAAGTCAAACCATTCCGTATTTTATATATGATGCGAGAATAAGTAGGTGCGATGTGATCGTAGGTAAAGAATAGTGTCGGTTATCCATTTTTGGGCGACATAATGTTCGACGCGTTAAAGAAGTCCCTTGAGTCTCGTGCGTACTCACGCGTTCGAGGACAGATGGAACGTGATTGTTTGCCGGAAGTGGGTTTCAATGACGATGACAATTCTGAAGCATCGGACGCATAAAGATTACAGAACTCAGCTATCATGGCCGAAGGTTACTCGTCGCGTATCGGGCGTTATAGTACGGATCAGGTGCCATTTGTATGCGTCGTATATTTCCTCGTTAAAAAAAGACGTCTCCTTGTATGGGAGTTGCTAAAGTAAGGATACCACTTGCCGACGCACGAGTTTGAACACACACATTTACTACACATTGCCTTGTCTTTAGAAATGATCTGCACAGAGAAAGTTTGAAAACGATAAACATCTTAATTTTCACGTTGCTTCTCCTTTCTAATTCGGATCAAATTAGAGTGTTCGTAATTAATACGTAGTAGGCGGGCGTTGATTGTTATTACGATACGTGGAAGACATCGACATATGAATACAAACGTTAGATGCCGGTAAACAGGTATAGACAAAAGAATGCGTTCACTGACCATGTCGAATGAACATTTTATCTTTTGTCGAAACAGGCATTTTTATTCAGGTGCCGAAGAATTATCTACATCGCGCAGATGCAATATGATCCTCGTGATACCGCTCACGAAATTATTCCATTAAGGAAAAAGGCCTGCTTCTTGAAACCGCGGCGTTATAAAAATGGTCTTCCCAAAATCTATCCACATCCTGCGCATCCTCATATGTCGACTTCCAACCACCAAGCCCGAAGCCCATGCCCAATGACACTTACGTATACTAGGACCGCAAGAATTCAGACGCATAAACTCACCGAATCGTCCACGACTCGCAATTAGAAGATGCGTGAAATTAACTCTTTCACTGCTGAATAGTCCTGGCCGAAGCGCCCGCTGAGGATGAAATACTTTTTGCTAGTGTGAACTCTATTTTTTGATTACATAAGGCGCAATTAAGTTACATTTGTAATTTTGCACTTGCTCCAAATTAAATGATGCAAGAAAGCTATTTGACAAAGAACGCATGTGTTTACATCTCATACATTGACAAATGTGGGAGCAGAACGTAAGAAATTGAAGCGACTGAAAAATGCATATAATATAATCAAAGGGTTAACATGTTGACTGCCAACCGTATTTTGCTATGTTAGAACCGCGATGCGATAAAATACTGCAGAGTATGATTCAATAGTGCAAACGAAGTTAATCAAAGTATCGAAATAAAGAATACGGTGTGGTATCATTTGGAAATGTAATAGCGATGAAATATTGCATTTATGATTCAATCGTGCAAAATTTTGGGTATAATCGCAGAATGGAATTGTTAGAAGCCGAAGTATTGAAGCATCGTTCCAATATCAATTGCTTTTACAAGATTGCAAATAGGCTTTATTGCGAATTTTTTGCATTTTTAATCAAATCTTTTGCGCCGGTCACCGCATATTTTGCTATGTTATAATCGCGATGCAATGAAATACTACAGAGTATGATTAAATTGAACCACAAAATTCCAATATCAATTGCTGTTACAGATTACAAATAGGCTTCATTGCAAATTTTTGAAGTCAAATCTTTGGTCAATGTCAATTGTTTTTACAAGATTTAAGCAAAGCAGCAAAATTAAAGGAATTTTTTGCATTTGCTGACGACCATCTTTTGCGCTGGTCACCCATTTTTCCCATGTTGCAAACGAGCGGTGCAATGAAATACTGCAGAGTATAATTAAACCTTACAAAATTAAGGTAACGCAGAGTTGCAGAAGCCAAAGTATTGAAGCACCGTTTCAATATCAATCGCTTTTATAAGATTGCAAGTAGGTTTCATTGCGAATTATTTGCATTTTTTGTAAAATCTTTTGCCTCGATCACCGCATATTTTCCTACGTTATAACCGCGATACAGTGGAATACTGCAGAGTATGATTAAACCTTGCAAAATGAAGATAACGCAGAGTTGCAGAAGCCAAAGTATTGAAGCACGGTTTCAATATCAATCGCTTTTATAAGACTGTAAATAGACTTCATTCGAATTTTTTGCATTTTTAGTAAAATCTTTTGCACCAGTCACCGGTGACCACCGTGGCAGTCAACGTGTTAAGCAAAGCAGCAAAATTAAAGGAAACGCCATACTGCTGACGACCAGGTCCGGTTTTCGAGTTCCTCTCCATTGTGCCCATTTGCACTTAACGAGGTGGATCCCCGAGACAAAGAGAGGAGGCACTGCCAGTGGTGTACCTGCTCTTTCCCCGGTGATGGCCCCGTCCCAGAAGTAGAGGGGTGCTCCACTTCGGTATTTTTAAACGTCGTCATTCCTCTCACCCTTCCAACATTTCCTTTCCATGCCTTCGCCCCTCCCTCTCTCTCCCTCATGTTTTCCATACTCCTGTTCCTGGGCGCTTCGTTACTCTGCCTACTTCCTTTCTCTCTTCTCTGCCGTCTCGCTTACATTGTTTTACGTCCTTCCTCTTTCATTCCGTCTGCCTTATTTCGTTTTTTTCTCCTCCTCTCGCAATGAAGAAGTTCTTTTCTCTCTCGTTTAGAATATTACTGCCAGCTTGATGACGGATTTTTATCCGTTTGTTCTCCGCTCCGTTTCTCTTATTACCTTCTCTCGCTTTCCTCCAGGCGCCTGTCTCTGTTATTTCGCTTCCTTTCCTCCGGGTACCTAAAAAAATTCGTCAGCATAATTTTGTTAGTTTCTCTCTGCCAGTATGATCTGGATCATTACCCTTTTGGATTGCGCCTCGCCTTTTCTATGTTCACAGATTTCTCCCCCCTTCGCATTTAGCGTTTTTGTTTCAAACTACTTTCCGTGCCGACGCGCAATGAAGAAGCGCTGTCGGATAATTTTGTTAGTTCTTTACAGGGATGACCCTTATCCGGCAAATATTTACAGTTAACATCGTTACATAATAAAAGCGTGTACGCGCGACTCGCGCCCGTGTTTCACGGGCCAGTGGATCGGCCCGGCTCGGGAACGTTTAAAGGCACTGCACGCCAACATGATAACGGATCATTACTCGCTCGTGGATTGGGCCCGAATTTTCTATGTTGAGGGCGTTTCCGTTTGGAAGACGGAACGGTTTTTGTTTGCAAACTACTTTGCTGAAGCTGCGTCGCAATGAAAAAGTTGACTGTAGGATAATTTTGTTAGTTTAGAATATTACATGCAAGTATGATGACGGATTATTATCCATTTGTGGATTAGGCCCGAATTTTCTACGTTGAGGGCGTTTCAATTCGGAAGACGGCATAGTTTTGGTTTGCGAAATGCTTTGCTGAAGCTGCGTCGCAATAAAAAAATTAACTGCAGCATAATTTTGTTAGTTTAGAATATTACATGCCAGTATGATAATGGATCATTACTCGCTCGTGGATTGAGCCCGAATTTTCTATGTTGAGGGCGTTTCCATTTGGAAGACGGAACGGTTTTTGTTTGCGAAATGCTTTGCTGAAGCTGTGTCGCAACAAAAAAGTTGACTGAGGCATAAATTTTAGTTTAGAATATTACATGCCAGTATGATAACGGATCATTATTCGCTCGTGGATTGGGCCCGAATTTTCTACGTTGAGGGCGTTTCCGTTTGGAAGACGGAACGGTTTTTGTTTGCAAAATACTTTGCTGAAGCTGCGTCGCAATGAAAAAGTTGACTATAGCATAATTTTGTTAGTTTAGAATATTACATGCCAATACAATAACGGATGTTTATTCGTTTTTGGATTAGGCCCGAATTTTTAAGGTTGGGGGCGTTTGCATTCGGAAGATGGGACAGTTTTTGCTTGTGAAATGCTTTGTTGAAGCTGCGTCGCAATAAAAAAGTTGACTGTAGTATAGCTTTGTTAGTTTAAAATATTACATGCGACTATGATAACGGATCGATTTTTGTTTACCAAATGCTTTGCTGAAGCTGCATCGGAATAAAAAAGTTAACTGTAGCATAATTTTGTTAGTTTACAATATTACATGCCAATATGATCATGGATCGTTATCCATTTGTGTTGTTAACGATTATTATATTCCGTTCTGTAATATTATAAAAATTTCTAAAGACCGCGATATATTATGGTCGAAACGTATTAATAGGATACTTTATTGAAGTTGCGTTTCAATAAAAAAGCTTCATCCGCTATAACCTCATAAACTCGAAACGTTTGTCTACTCGACTGTACTATTTCAGGTAGCAAACCGAAATTTTTATTTGACCACCATAATGCCTTTATCGCGTATTATGTTAATCCCGTGTTTGTTCTCCGTGGGTAGAGCGCAATATACACAATGAGTGGAAAGGTGATTTCGCAGTGGCCGATTTCGAAAGATCGAATGCCAGGAAATCTGAGTTGCGGAAAACGGCACGCTCCTAGTCATGACATTTATGCGTAATTTGAAGCCGAGCCAATCTATCGACTTCATCATCGCGAGCCGCCGTAAGTGGCACGGATGCCGCTTCTTTTGGATTTAATTACCCGACAGCGCGATATGCGTAAGACGGCAAGGGATTCAATTACGCGAGGCGAAATGAACTTTAAATTGGCGTTTAGTCATTTTCATTCCTATCGGAGGGACTCGCCGATGAAATATGAAGTCGCTGAATATTACGAAAAACTCCACTGGATTCCGACAAAACTTTTCACGACCAACTGAATTACACGTCAACTGACCGCGTATTTTTCCAACATCTAGAAGTACATCGACGATTAACACTAAACGTACCAAGCGGGGTCAAATGACCCCTTTCGAAATCTGCTTTAAAGTAGAGCCGGTACATTCGCAAGCACTCGAGCGACAAGTCAACACGCAATGTTGTTCCGACAATAACCAATCACATTCGCAACTTCTTATCCTCAGAGTTTAGCTTTTCTCTTTAACACATTGACTGCCATGGTGGTCATCGGTGACTGACAAAAGGTCTGACGAAAAATTCAAAAAGTAGCATTTTCTCTTAATAACACATTGACTGCCAAAGTAGAGCCGGTACATGGTCAACACGGTCATCGGTGACTTGACTGCAAACTGGCAAAAGGTCTGACGAAAAATTCAAAAAGTACCCAATCGGTAGCATTTATCATGTTGTAAATGCAATTAATATTAACACTAAACGTACCAAGCGGGGTCAAACGACCATTTTCAAAATTTGCTTTAAAATCGTACATTCATTGTTGTTTCTTTCCCTCATTTGACTTTTTGTAAATTCGCATATCATCTGATTATTCAATTTCTCGCTTTAATAAATTAGGGATTTCTTTTCGAAAATCAACGTTTATTCCATATCAACTGACCCCTCATGGTAAGAATAGCTAGGTGTGAAATATCGGTACGTTTAGTGTTAAAGCAGTCTTTTCCACAGAACCGGAATTCTTACTGGAAGCAGTTACAGACGTTTGTGTCGTATATTTTTTTCGCGTATTATCGAAACGATGGGAAAAAGTGCCGTTCAAGGTTTCGAGCGTTTGTACATTCCCACCGAGATTCAGCCGATTTCCGCATTTTATTGTCGTTCTTCCGGAAGCCTCGCCGTCGTCATCCTGCTTCTCAGTGTGTTGCATGAGTCGCGCGGTGACTAAATCTTAAATCGCTTCCCGATCGTTTACATAACGATCTTCGTGCTCAAGGACCGGCCACCCGAGCAGTTCCAGGTTACAGCATGCTGTCGACGGCCAGTCCGAGAAAGGAACAAATCCTCGACATCCTTCCATGTCGCATTGCAAACAGTTATCGGTATTGGCTAAATTCGATCGATGGGTGCTTAACAGGATTGGTTGCTTAATGAAACGTATTTCTACCACTGAATTTTGTAATTATTCCGGTGCATTCGACTAATACATGAGCCACTCATCTGCAAAATCGATTGACGCCGCAGAACAAAACGCGTTAAATTTATTTCAAATACATAAAGTTAAGCGTTCATTAAATTCTTTGGTACCAACATTTAAAAATATTCCAAAAATAATTAATCGCATCGATATGTGAATAGCTGATGCGTACAGTCGTGTGTAGACAAAGAATGAATTTACGGTATCTGTAGATAACGTCATAACAGTAGTTTCTTTCTTTTGTTCTTTCAACCACTTGGACTCCCAGTGTTAGTAATGCGAGATTCAAGAAGTTTTGCAAAAAAACGCACGCATACTAAGTATAAAAACGAATACAGTAAAAAATAGTAAACGACACTTCATATGCCGACCGAATTTCGTATGCAATATTATAAAGCACTTAAGTGCGAATTAATGACACATTGCGTCGACTCTCAGCGCCACGTAAACAACCGCGGTCTATAAAGTCTCGATGTTGAACAAGACGTTGCACAGTTTTTCTATTAACACGTTGACTGTCGTGCGTAATTTACTATATTAAAACCGCAACGTGATGAAGTACTACAGAACATGATTGAATTGTCCAGAATGAAAATAATGCGAAGGTATGCGAGACCAAAGAATTGAACCACTATTTAATATTAACACATGGCAAAAGGTCTCCCGAAAAATTAAAAAAATACCCAATCGGTAGCATTTATAATTTTGTAAATGCAATTAATATTAAATAGTGATTCAATTTTTTAGTCTCCGATACCTTCGCATTGTATTAATTTTGCACAATTCAGTCATACTCTGTAGTACTTCATCGCATTGCGGTTTTAATATAGTAAAATACACACGGCAGTCAACGTGTTAATTGCATTTACAGAATTATAAACGCTACCAATTCGGTATTTTTTGAATTTTTAGTGAGCCTGTGTTAACACGTTGACTGCCATGCGTCTTTTACTATATTAAAACCGCAATGCGATGAAGTACTACAGAATATGATTGAATTGTGCAAAATGAAAATAATGCGAAGGTGTCCGACACCAAAGAATTGAAACACTATTTAATATTAATCACATTTACAAAATTACAAACGACACCAATTGGGTATTTTTTGAATTTTTCGTGAGACCGTGTTAACACGTTGACTGCCACGCGTCTTTTACTATATTAAAACCGCAATGCGATGAAGTACTACAGAATATGATTGAATTGTGCAAAATGAAAATAATGCAAAGGTGTCCGACACCAAAGAATTGAAACACTATTTAATATTAATCACATTTACAAAATTACAAACGACACCAATTGGGTATTTTTTGAATTTTTCGTGAGACCGTGTTAACACGTTGACTGCCATGCGTCTTTTACTATATTAAAACCGTAATGCGATGAAGTACTACAGAATATGGTTGAATTGTGCAAAATGAAAATAATGCGTAGCTATCCGAGACTAAAGAATTGAACCATTATTTAATATTAACACATTGACTGCCATGGTGGTAATCGGTGACCGGCGCAAAAGGTCTCACGAAAAATTCAAAAAATACCGAATCGGTAGCGTTTATAATTTTGTAAATGCAATTAATATTAAATAGTGATTTTTTTAATTTTTCGTGAGACCGTGTTAACACGTTGACTGCCATGCGTCTTTTACTATATTAAAACCGCAATGCGATGAAGTACTACAGAACATGATTGAATTGTCCAGAATGAAAATAATGCGAAGGTATGAGAAACCAAAGAATTGAACCATTATTTAATATTAACACATTGACTGCCATGGTGGTAATCGGTGAACGGTCTCACGAAAAATTCAAAAAATACCCAATTGGTAGCGTTTATGATTTTGTAAATGCAATTAATATTAAATAGTGATTCAATTCTTTGGTTTCCGATACCTTCGCATTATATTCATTTTGCACAATTTAATCATATCCTACAGTTGAAGTACTGACGTGATGACGTACTAAATGTGATGAAAGGTTGCGGTTTTAATATGGTAAAATACGCACGGCAGTCAACGTGTTAATTGCATTTACAAAATTATAATTGCCTCCAATTGGGTACTTGTTAAACTTTTCGTGAGATCTTTTGCGCCAGTCACCGATGACCACCACAACACTCAACGTGTTAATCTTTTGATTGCAAACGCAACTTGTCGCAGCCCGTTGTCGCGCTGTAAATACACGAGTTCTCTCGGGTCTCCTCGTCGGACAGCGTTCCTCACCACGCAACGATATGCGCATTACGTGTACGGCGTACACGGCCTTCCGCACTTGAATTTATCGTGTCGCTGGGAGACCCTCGTTGTCCAAGAGAGAGACGACGTACGCGCGTTCCTCATGGTTACATTTTTTATCTTGCCAGACCTCTCAGCCGGAAGGCCATAATTCCTTGGTAGATTGTCAAGGATACGGATTGCGGGCATACCGATTGCTCCAGTTACGTTATGGCTTTTCGTTGACGGACTGTAATGCACGGAGTGTAATCAGCGGGGGATCATCTTCTAGCGCGGCATTTATGGTGGCATGGCGACTTTTATTAGAACCTTTCTCACACTATGCTCGTAGAAGATGCGCAGATATAAACGGAGCGTGGTACTTATTTATTTTTTTATTATGCGCACGGGGTGGTACGCGCTGTATATATATATATAGAAAAAGGTAAAAATACGGGAAGAAAAAAATAAGAGTTTGTAATAGGTGTCAGGAGCAAATTTTCTGCTGTAAATCATGTTTACGTAAGAGAATGTGTAGAGCAGGGGGATTTGTTAATTGAATGTCTTTATGAATTATTCTGAGTCGACAGAGGCGTTTCACTTCTGATCGGCCGTTATGTAATCTAATTAACTAGTCCCACTCGTCGTCGTTTGTCCGGCGGACGTCGCATGTACATTCACGGCTATAAGTATGAACACCGAAAATTTCTTGTATACAATTTAAGGACTATTTTCATTACACGCAAATAATATTTATAGCAAAACAATTAGAGAAAGATTGGCAAAAACCTTATTAGCATTTACCATTCTATACTGTCCTCTGTTATAATTATGCCGTGCATGAATAAAATGTTCACTTCGTACCTCGATACTGTCGCGGGTAATAGATGAATCTAAATTGGGGGATGATCCAAAATACAGAATCCACTCTAAATACAGAGATTCTCACCATCTCAGAAATGTTGTAACTTAGATGCCAGTACGATCCATGCTACAAGACATTCCAAAATTAATTTAAACTAGGCTATTTTCCAGCAATTATAAATCTTTGCACTCGATACCGAAGAAACGCATGATAAATGTAAATTTAGCTAATATCGGTAAAGGTATCCCGAGCTTTTGACCAACAGTGTATATCTGCGTCGGTGGAAAATGATACTCCCACCTCATAATGTCTCTTCGCGATGTGTCACGGGTGATAAACGGTCATACGAGACTGGCATCTACTCGAGAAATTATCATAACACTAAAGTTCTGCATTACTACTCATAATTGATTATTTTATTACGAATACATAACTCTTTAGTAACCAACCGGAAACCGGAGTATTTTCCTCCACATTTGTACCCTTGCATTTGATGTTTTTTTACTTTTTCCTTAAATATTTATCTAAAATCTGTCGGGCACCTAAAGTTTTTATTCAACAGTGTAAATCTGCATCGGCGAAGCATGATACTTCCACTTTATAATGTTTCTTCGTGATGTGTCACAAATGATGAACCTTTATACGGAACTGGCATCTACTCGAGAAATGATCATAACACTAAATGTCTGCATTACTACTCATAATTGATTATTTTATTACGAATACATAACTCTTTAGTAACCAACCGGAAACCGGAGTATTTTCCTCCACATTTGTACCCTTGCATTTGATATTTTTTTACTTTTTCCTTAAATATTTATCTAAAATCTGTCGGGCACCTAAAGTTTTTATTCAACAGTGTAAATCTGCATCGGCGAAGCATGATACTTCCACTTTATAATGTTTCTTCGTGATGTGTCACAAATGATGAACCTTTATACGGAACTGGCATCTACTCGAGAAATGATCATAACACCCAATTTCTGTATTACTAATAATTGATTACTCTATTACGAAGACATAATTCCTCACTAGCGAACCGGAAACCGCACTATTTCCCTTCAAATTTGAATCATTGCGTTCGACATTTTTCTAATTATTCTATAAACATTTATCTAAATTCAGTCGGGCACCTGAAGTTCTGACTGAACAGTGTAAATCTGCGTTGGTGCAAAATTAAATTCCCACCCCATAATGTTTCTTCGCGAAGTGTCATGAATGATAAACGTTCATACAGGACTGGCATCTACTCGAAAAATGGTCATAACACCCAATTTCTGCATTACTACTCATAAATGATTTCTTCCTTACAAATACCTAATTCCTCACTAACAAATCGGAAACCACACTATTTTCCTTCAATTTTGAATCCTTGCGTTCGACATTTTTCTAATTACTCTATAAACGTTTATATAAAATCAGTCAGGCACCTGAAGCTCTTAAACAGTATATATCTGCGTCGGTGGAGCATGATACTCCCACCTCATAATGTCTCTTCGCGATGTGTCACAAATGATGAATCTTTATACGGAACTGGCATCTACTCGAGAAATGGTCTAACAATGAATTTCTGTATTACTACTCATAATTGATTACTTCCTTACGAATACATAATTCCTCAGTAACCAATCGGAAACCACAGTATTCTCCTTCAAATTTGAATCCTAGAAAAATGGTCATAACACCCAATTTCTGTATTACTCATAATTGATTACTTTATTAAAAATACATGATTCCTTAGTAACCGACAGGAAACCACACTATTTTCCTTCAAATTTGAATCCTAGCGTTCGATATTTTTCTAATTATTCTATAAACACTTATTTAAAATTAGTCAGACACCTGAACCTCTTAAACAGTATATATCTGCGTCGTTGGAGCAAGATACTCCCACCTCATAATGTTTCTTCGCGAAGTGTCATGAATGATAAACGTTCATACAGGACTGGCATCTACTCGAAAAATGGTCATAACACCCAAATTTTACTGCATTACTACATACTCATAAATGATTTCTTCCTTAAATTTGAATCAAATACCTAATTGATTACTCACTAACAAATCGGAAACCACACTATTTTCCTTCAATTTTGAATCCTTGCGTTCGACATTTTTCTAATTACTCTATAAACGTTTATATAAAATCAGTCAGGCATCTGAAGCTCTTAAACAGTATATATCTGCGTCGGTGGAGCAAGATACTCCCACCTCATAATGTCTCTTCGCGATGTGTCACAAATGATGAACCTTTATACGGAACTGGCATCTACTCGAGAAATGGTCTAACAGTGAATTTCTGTATTACTACTCATAATTGATTACTTCATTACGAATACATAATTCCTCAGTAACCAATCGGAAACCATAGTATTTTCCTTCAAATTTGAATCCTAGAAAAATGGTCATGACACCCAATTTCTGTATTACTCATAATTGATTACTTTATTAAAAATACATGATTCCTTAGTAACCGACAGGAAACCACACTATTTTCCTTCAATTTTGAATCCTTGCGTTCGACATTTTTCTAATTACTCTATAAATGTTTATATAAAATCAGTCAGGCACCTGAAACTCTTAAACAGTATATATCTGCGTCGGTGGAGCATGATACTCCCACCTCAAAATGTCTCTTCGCGATGTGTCACAAATGATGAACCTTTATACGGAACTGGCATCTACTCGAGAAATGGTCTAACAGTGAATTTCTGTATTACTACTCATAATTGATTACTTCATTACGAATACATAATTCCTCAGTAACCAATCGGAAACCACAGTATTTTCCTTCAAATTTGAATCCTAGAAAAATGGTCATAACACCCAATTTCTGTAATACTCATAATTGATTACTTTATTAAAAATACATAATTCCTTAGTAACCGACAGGAAACCACACTATTTTCCTTCAAATTTGAATCCTAGCGTTCGATATTTTTCTAACTATTCTATAAACACTTATTTAAAATTAGTCAGACACCTGAACCTCTTAAACAGTATATATCTGCGTCGGTGGAGCAAGATACTCCCACCTCATAATGTCTCTTCGCGATGTGTCACGGATGACAGGCGTCCGTACGAGTGTGGCACCTACCCGAGAACGTTTGTCCTTTCCGTCGGTATAAATCTTGGCGTTTCCCCCCTTCGCATAGGCCTCTCCTCGATATCCGCTACCTTGACTCAACGTCGAGGGGGATCGATAGCGCCCGACCTTGATTTCAGAAACACAACGGTGGCGGATAAAGGAAACAAACGAGCGTCGTTAGCATACTAACGCGAACAATTCTAACGGTTCCCGGCTAGATCGTAAAGATCGATCGATCGACCGGACCCCGACGTTACTTGAACGGTTTAATCTCGGGCAGACGGACATGGCCAATTCTCTCCGAAGAACTGTATGGTTCGCATTCCAGTACGTTGTCCATATAGGAAAGTACGCTCGGAGTTCTTGCGCGAGCTCTTGTGCTCAATGTAGTGGGATAATATGAGAGTAGTGCAGACACGTTGTTTTAGTCGAAATCATTTATTCCGGGACTTTCTTTGTTGGTAAAACCTGTACGTGTTTGGAGAGCCTGAGGTATCTTCTTTAGGAATCGGCGACAAAAAGAATAGGGTTAATTTTGGTTGGGTAGAGTATTGAGTGGCATATAAAATTTAGACGCTAATTGTTGGTTGAATTCGTGGACTTGAGTAATTGGTCACTTTAATGTCAGGACATAATTCATTAGTAACTATGAAAACCAACCGAAAACGAGACTATTTTCCTTCAAATCTAAATCTTTACGGTTGACAACGGAGAAACCCGTAGATTTCTTCAGAAATTTTTTTATATTCGACTCATGAAGGCATTCAGGAGGAAAATATAGAGTAGCGTGTATTTGATATTTTGCTATGTTAGAACCGCGATACGATGGAATACTGCAGAGTATAATTAAATCGTGCAAAATGAAAGTAACGCAGAGTTGTTAGAAACCAACGTATTGAAGCATCGTTTCAATATCAATTGCTTTTACAAGATTGCAAATAGGCTTCATTGTGAATTTTTTTGCATTTATAGTAAAACCTTTTGCACCGGACACTGCATTTTTTGCTATGTTAGAACCGCAATGCGATGAAATACTGCAGAGTATGATTATATCGTGCAAAATTAAGATAACGCAGAGTTGTTAGGAGCCAAAGTATTGAATATCAATTGCTTTTACAAGATTGCAAAAAGGCTTCATTGCAAATAGACTTCATGGTGACTTTTTTGCATTTTTAGTAAAATCATTTGCACGGTTCACCGCATATTTTGCTATGTTAGAACCGCGATGCGATAAAATACTGCAGAGTATAATTAAATCGTGCAAAAGGAAGGTAACGCAGAGTTGTTAGAAGCCAAAGTATTGAAGCACCGTTCGAATATAAATTATTTTTACAAGATTACAAATAGGCTTCATTCCGAATTTTTTGCATTTTTTTTTAAATCGTTTGCACCGGTAAACACGTTGACTGCCAAGCATATTTTGCTATGTTAGAACCGCGATGCGATAAAATACTGCAGAGTATGATTAAATCATGCAAAAGGAAGGTAACGCAGAGATGTTAGAAGCCAAAGTATTGAAGCACCGTTTCAATATGAATTGCTTTTACAAGATTGCAAATAGGCTTCATTGCGAATTTTTTGCATTTTTAGTAAAATCTTTTGCACCGGTCACCGCATATTTTGCGATGTTAGAATAGCGATGCGATGAAATACTGCACAGTATAATTAAATTGTGCAAAATAAAGATAACGAGAGTTGTCAGAAGCCAAAGTATTAAAGCACCGTTCCAATGTCAATTGTTTTTACAAGATTGCAAATAGGCTTTATGACGAATTTTTTTGCATTTGTAGTAAAATCATTTGCGCCGGTCGCCGCATATTTTGCTATGTTAGAACCACGATGCGATGAAATACTGCAAAGTATGATTAAATCGTGCAAAATGAAGGTAACGCAGAGTTGTTAGAAGCCAAAGTATTGAAGCACCGTCCCAATATAAATTGCTTTCACAAGATTGCAAATAGGCTTTATTGTGAATTTTTTTGCATTTATAGTAAAATCTTTTGCGCCGGTCCCCGCATATTTTGCTATGTTAGAACCACGATGCGATGAAATACTGCACAGTATAATTAAATTGTGCAAAATAAAGATAACGAGAGTTGTCAGAAGCCAAAGTATTAAAGCACCGTTCCAATGTCAATTGTTTTTACAAGATTGCAAATAGGTTTCATTGTGAATTTCTTGCATTTATAGTAAAATCTTTTGCGCCGGTCACCGCATTTTTTGCTATGTTAGAACCGCAATGCGATGAAATACTGCAGAGTATGATTAAATCGTGCAAAATGAAGATAACACAGAGTTGTTGGAAGCCAAAGTATTGAAGCATCGTTTCGATATCAATTATTTTTACAAGATTACAAATAGGCTTCATTGTAAATTTCTTGCATTTTTAGTAAAATCTTTTGTACCGGTCACCGGTGACCACCGTGACAGTCAACGTGTATTAACCCTACGCCGCCTGAATTTCGCACATTGCGGATAACCGCGACGATGAGAACGGGGGAATTATGCAATGCAGGAAAGAGGTGTGTGATAACCCTGGGACGCACTATGGAAATTTCGACCATGAAACGCCGCTCGCATCGTAACCGAGATTAGAGCCGGCGAGTGGGAAGAAAAAGACGGAGCAGAGGAACGAGGGAGAAAGAGCTCGGATTGACAAACAGACGGACAGCAGGGCAGGCCATTATCCGTGCGATCTGACGTGAACTTTGAATGGATCAAAGGTGAGGCAATACCGGGAGAGCCGCAATCGCGCATCCTCTCGTTCGTGCAGAAATCTGCCATTGTCTTTTGTTTTCATGCACTCATCAATCGTCCGGCCGAATGCAATTCACCGTTTTCGAGAACGTGACAGTATCGAACGCTCGTCTAGAATAAACCCGTCCTGGCACCGTTTCAACGAACCGCAGTGCGAAACAAACGAATCTCATGGCGACTTCGCGCCGCGAAAAATATAATCGAAACGTACACCTTCGCGGCCGATTATCGCGTCAGAGCTCGTTAGGCAGCCGGCGAATTGAAGGAAGCCCCCGTAAGAGTTATCCAATCAGTCCCCTATGTCTCTACACGTGTATCGCCGGCTTCAAAGTAAATTTGTCGCGCGCCCACGCACTGGCCTGCGTAAAGCAGACCCGCCGTAGAACCATCCAAGCATTAATTACGCTCGACTTCGCTCGATTCGGGTTGCACCGGGAAACGTGGAGGATCTAACGAGGCCTCGGCTGATAATTAAAAGTGCGCGATTGCCGGCCGTCGCGGGTGGATTACGTGTGCCTCCGTAAAGCAAACTTTGCCACGCAACGAGGTCTTTTATGACGGTGTAGGTATCGCCGCTTTTGCTATGTGGGGCAATAGGTCACACGAGCGAGTTTCCCGTTTGCCCTCGCCGCCGTGTGCGTGCTCATCCACGTATGAATATGTCAACGTCGTGTATTTCGGTGTGCATGCATGTGTCCGCAGGCGCTAGCGACATAACACGCACACGTGTACCGCTCAAACGAGCGTTAGACGGTATTTCGTGAACATCTGCTCGTCTATTGTTAGTTACAGTGTTTCCACGCGCGGCTAATCGATTCGCGACTTAGCACGTTCCACTCGTACACGTATCCGTTAATTACGCCACGGTCCCTGCTTTCTGACGGACTGCTGGAATTTGCTATCACGACCGCGGTCTGGGTGACTGCGTTGTAAAGAGAGAAAATTCCTCTGCAGATTCGCGTAGGCGCTCTTTTTTTTTTTCTTTATTCTTTGATAGATCTCTTGCTCTTCGTACGCTCATGTCACGCGACCGCGACTACCCTTGCTATTTTGCCTTCCCTTTGCATGCGCCTTTGTGATCAAACGCTGCGATGCCCGTGGGCTCTGAAGGTAGAATTGACTAAAAGGAACGGAATATTGGTTAACCCATTTGCATCATCGCTCTAAATCCGCAAGTTCTGTTATTATAAATATTTTTTCGATAAATTCTTTGATGCAAATTAGAACTTTTCACCACATGCTCGCCATTTCTACAAAAATCAATATTTTACCATATACGTGTGTACTTCTCTAGCAAATTTAATGTAGATTACGAAAAAATTTTGCTTTTTGCGCTTAGTGAAAGTGTACGGCACTTCTGCTGCAAGCCGCGGAGGCCATATCCAAAAATGCACTTCTACTTCGAAAGCTCCAGCGCCGCCATTTTGAAGCAAAAACATAAGACAATTTTTTTGTATACATTAAAGTATGCACATTAAACGCATTTAAACCAAGTTTCGATATGTTATATCATGTAACTAAAAAAAAAATCCAAAATTTACCCTATGTTTTTAGGCGTTAAGCTAGATGTTACCCCTTAACCCATTTGCATCATCGCTCTAAATCCGCAATCTTACTAAAAAATCCGACATGCGTAGCTAAACGTTGCCGATACCAGCATGCGCATGGAAGACTTTTAATATTTATTCTCATTAGAAATAGTGTTATAAGGTTATTCAAATTATTGTATATTCCTCGTATTTCCCAAAATTATTGTTTGGACTAGTTCCACATTGAAAAATAAATCGAAATCATCGCGCCTGGACATTCCATTGACGTTGATGGTTATATCACTTACGGCAGTAAAATCATGTAATGTTGGCATATAATTTCGATTTTTCCCATAAAAAATCTTCAGTTTCAATATTATCGGGCTGGTCATCTTCACTACTATCTATTAGAGTTATGGCACGTTTACGCTTATAGGATATTTGCATTTCTATGCTTGAATCTGAATCCGAACTGTAATTCATTATGGTAACCTAATTTTGTTAACCCTTTGACTGCTATGGACGCATATATGCGTCTGCCGAAATCTATCGGTGTAGACTATGGGCGCATATATGCGTTTCCCAATCGTTTCGATTTTTTATCTATTGCCGCCACAATTATCAATGTACGAGATGAATACAGATGCGTTCCTTATCAAATAATTTTCTTGCTTTACTTCATTTGGCGTAAATGAAGAATTATCATTAGAACTGAGTTACGCCTTACATAATCAATCAATAGAGTTCACACTAGTGAAAAGTGTTTCGTCCTAAGCGAGCGCTTCGGCCGAAAGTATTCAGCAGTCAAAGGGTTAAATTTTATTACCTATTATTTTTTTTATTATTTTATTATTTTGAACTTACAACCAGAAAAGTAAGAAAAATAATATTTTACACAAAATTCTTTATTGTTTGTTTAACGTACAGACTCTTTAACGATTGCTGATAAGCTGAAAACAAAAATTATTGTGTGCGGATTTATCCGCTCCCGGTGATAATGGTCAGTTTTTGTTTGCGGATTATTCCGTCCAATGATGCAAATGAGTTTACGGTAATTAAAAATAGAAACAAAATCGAAATTTTTAATTTATAATTCTAGAAAAAAATACAGTTCCTCATTTCATGGTGGATTATTACATATATATAACGCAAACAGAAAACAAAAGTTTCAATATTTGTGCGTGTGTGCGTGTATTATTCTGAAGCGAGCAACGTCAAAATGTAATCACAAGGGTTGACGCACATTCGTAGTCTCACCTTGACGGGTTTAGTCACACGAAGATGTTTCGAGTCCTTGTCCACCGGTACATGCGAGGGCATTGAGGCGTTTCGCGCGTCTTTAAAGCGTGCGCTCTTCTACACATTTTGCTGCAACGTTGACTCCGTGCCAAAGGCCAACGCATTTTCTGCTCCTTTGACGCACTGCGACGATCGCAAGCTCCAGTGAAAAAGAGAGCATCCTTTGTCCCGCATATAAGCTGCGTTAATCTGGGAAGCCGCTTTAACACGAGCCCAACTAACCCTGTCGACCGATTTGATTCATGAGTAATTTCGAATCGAAGATAAACAGCCGGCTTTTCGGGCGACTTTCTCCATTAATATTTATTTATGTCAATAATCTCGACAAGAATTGGGACCGTTGGGTCCAATCCTCGGCGGGAATATCTCTTAATTCGCGAGCTTTAGCCGTTTCGTTAATAAACGGTCCTACTACTTTGGCAGCATTTATGTGGTCAATGGATCGTTAAAAGAGAAATCAAATTAAGCAGATTTAATTAAGAGGCATAAACACCAATTTCTTTGGTGAACGGTTAATTAAAAAGATGATTAAATTAAAAAGATTCGATTAAAAGGAGTTAAAGACCACAGAAATGGTGTCAAAGGAAAAGATGAACACCGTTTGTTGAGGAAACGGACAAAATTCGCCAATTAAAAAGTATTACTTTTGAGGATGTTTGTAAGGTTTCCTCGAAATATGCCGATGTTATTTCTTTAATTAAATAGTAACAAAGCCAGTCAACCAAAAACCTGGCTGTTCGTTTAATTCTAAATTCTTGAGGTCGACACCGAAGTAAGAACTCGTGACTAATGAAACAAACGTTTCACGAAAAGCCCGCGATATCAATAAATCGCGGATGACAAATCTGTGGCATTCGACACAACATCTGATAGGTTGTGTACTTTTAATCTGTTCAAATTTATTTATCGCCTGACGTAGGCCAGAAGTGACGAAAGTTATATTTGACCAAGGTCTTTCGTGGCACCACATCCGAAATGCTTTAACTCTATCGTCGTAGGCTTTGTGCTTTTTTGTTTATTTTGGCATTTTTCGTTTATCGTCGCCGTCAAACGCGTGCGCGCAAGACCGAGCGGAAATCGTAAACGTCCGCAATAATTAACACCGATCGTTAGCGGACGAGGCCATTCTCCGAAACTGTTCCTTGCGTGAAATAATGGCTCTTAGAGAGAATACCGGCGAGTCCTGATTGCGTAAGACCGACGCGATCGCTCCATCGCGCATCGTATTTATATTTCCTCGACTGCCCGCGTGCCGCATGCAATCGTTCGCAGTTTTGTACAATGAATGCGCCGAGTCGTAAAATGTATGCAGTACAAAAGCCGGATTTAACACTTTGACTGCCATGGTGGTCATCGGTGACCGGCGCAAAAAGTCTCACGAAAAATTCCAAAAATACCCAATCGGTCGGATTTATAATTTTGAAAATGCAGTTAACCCTTATCGGTATAAATTCCAAATGATATTTCCCAAATTTTATTTAACTGTAATCAGTCATTCCCGCTTCTTAAAATATTAAAAAATAATATTCCAATATGGCCAAAATAAAGTTACCGGCAGAAGTTTACTGTTTTGAAAAATACCACACAATGGAGAACTATAAAATATAATTTTTACACGAAAACATGACATTAACCCTTATCGGTCGATAGCTTTTCATACGTGATTCTCACTAGGTTGTAGCTGGTTTCAGTAAATTTGCGAAAAATCTTCAGTATTATAAGAATAACATTTTTATTAGAAATTACTTCTTTTTTGAAGGTGTACTACAAATATATGAGTTTAAAAAAATTATTTATAAGTTTTTAACGTATGATATTGTTTGAAACAATCTCCAATATGAAGGAATGGTTTTCGGTTGCACGTTTCACAGAATAATACTGTTCTTTATCTTCCTCCAGCAAATTTACGATTAGAACATACTAAGCAATCGTTATGTTTTCCTTCAGCATCAGGTTGTAAGGTATGTAGTTTTTCATCTAATCTATCCTTATTATCTATTGTTGATGGCGTTTCATATCGCGGAGTCTTACCTTCACGGAAATTCCCAATTACGGACATAACTAATTCCCGAATAAATTTTATGCGAGACATTGATTTACTGTTGTTATGCTTACAATCAGCTTTATACAGAATATAAGACTTAATTCACAAGTCAATCGCACCCGCATTTCATAAAACGCGAATTTTGACTGTTTCACCCGTTGTCACCTCCCACGTGACGTACGACCGCAGCGATAAAGAACTGTTGTCACGTGAGAGGTGACTTACGACCGTTAAGGGTTAATATTGAATAGTGATTCAATTCTTTGGTCTCCGATACCTTCGCATTATTTTCATTTTGCACAATTCAATCGTATTCTGTGGTACTTCATCTCGTTACGGTTTTAATATAGTAAAATGCGCGTGGTAGTCAAAGTGTTAACTAATTTCACGGGACCGACAGATGCGCGTTTTGTTGTGATATATACATATATACATAATAACAACGGTGTGCGACAGTAACGTAAGATTTAACGAGTGTGGAGTTTATTTTTGTAAATAAAAGTGTGAGAATGTGTGTGTTGCATACCCCGGGTGGTCTGTCGGAGATCCCTTCTGGATCTCCGTTTTTCATTTTGCACAATTCAATCGTATTCTGTGGTACTTCATCTCGTTACGGTTTTAATATAGTAAAATACGCGTGGTAGTCAAAGTGTTAACTAATTTCACGGGACCGACAGATGCGCGTTTTGTTGTGATATATACATATATACATAATAACAACGGTGTGCGACAGTAACCTAAGATTTAACGAGTGTGGAGTTTATTTTTGTAAATAAAAGTGTGAGTATGTGTGTGTTGCATACCCCGGGTGGTCTGTCGGAGATCCCTTCTGGATCTCCGTTGGGAATGTGCGAGTTCGACTCGTGGCGCCGGATGGGTTTCGGTGAAATTCTTAGGAGAACCCGAAGCCCATCAGAAATCGGTGTAGGGAAGTGGCATCGGCGGGGTTTTAGTCGGTAAAAATCCGGCACTACCCCTGCACTTTCCCTTGGAAGTGCGGGGGTGTCTTACAGAAGATTTCCCCTCCGTCACAAAAAAAAAAAAAGTAACGTAAGATTTATTCGCAATAATATATTTCTCGCTAATCGACGCAATTACGTTCAATTTTCATTTACGCGCTCGGATACATCTTTTTCATCGCCCTCGATTCGCCGTCTTCTTTATTTCGCGGGCGTTTTTGCCCGCGGTGTTTGTCGCTCGCGAACCTTCGCGAAATGAGACTTTAACGTAACGCAGTCACGAGAGCGGGGTGTGATGTTTACGGAAACGTTTGTCTAACGCAAAATGCGCGCTCGGTATTTATATGCTCAATGTCGTTGCGGGAGCGCGGCTGGATATTCTTATGTGCACGAATCTGTAACTCCCGTCGATACTCCACTTCCTGCTGTTGCGCACGTCGATGCATATGTGAAGGGCGACTTCAATCGACCGCTATTTATCGAATAGTCATTCGCGCAAGAGTCGCGTCGCGCGGAGAACTTCTTCGTAATCGATTGTGTAAAAACGGAGTCAGACCTTGCCCTCAGCGTGTTACGTAAAGCCGAGCATATTAGTATTATGCAAAGACCGCGCTATAGGCATTAAGTAGAACTGTTAAATTACAATAATTGAACGGCTACCAAAGTGCGGCGCGCTGCGTTAGAATTATCATAAACGGCACAGATGAAAACTGAGAAGTTTCAATACACATTATTCCGCTGGCCTATTACGTATATCCGCGCCTCTCCGCATATCCTCAAGTCAATTAATCTCGCGACTGCGCTTCCGCATTAGTCCCCTTTAAGTTCACCCGTGCCAATATATGATTACTCGACATCCAGTGCGACCGCGTTATTAACACTTTATCGACCGCTAGCCGATTAATCGGCTTTTCGGTTCCAACTGTTACTTGCTGGTAGCCGATTAATCGGCTTTTCAGTGGTCAACGTTTATATTAGATAAAATAAATATCAAAATGACAATAAAATTACACTGCTTTGAAACCGAAGAATTTTCAACAACACAATCAGTATTTTTGAGTTATAGAGTTATAGTTACATACAAAACAGGGTCGGTCGTTAGTGACTGGCATCTTCAGTCAATAGCGGTCGATAGTGTTAAAAAAAATACTTGGTAACACAGCGGCAATGCGGTCGCGAATGAGTAACATTGCAAACAGCATCAATCAGCGGGCAGCACTTGACTTTGTAAATATGAATTCGCGACCAACACCCGACGCGAACTTAACACATTGACTGCCATGGTGGTCACCAGTTGACGGTGCAAAAGATTTGACTAAAAATGCAAAAATTCGCAATGTAGCCTGTTTGCAGTTTTGGAAAAGCAATTGATATTGGAAAGGTGCTTCAATGCTTTGGCTTCTTACAACTCTGCATTACCTTTATGTATTATGTATAGCATTTATATGTTTGCAAATGCAATTAATACGTTGACTGCCAAGCGTATTTTGCTATGTTAGAACCGCGGTGCGATGAAATACTACAGAATATGATTGAATTGTGCAAAATGAAAACAATGCAACGGTATCGGAGACCAAAGAATTGAATCACTATTTAATATTAACACATTGACTGCTACGGTGGTCACCGGTGACCGGTGCAAAAGATTTGACTAAAAATGCAAAAAATTCAATGAAGCCTATTTGCAATCTTGTAACAGTAATTGATATTGGAAAGGTGTTTCAATACTTTGGCTTCTTACAACTCTGTGTTACCTTTATGTATTATGTATAGCATTTATATCGCGATGCGATGAAATACTACAAAATGTGATTGAATTGTGCAAAATGAAAATAATGCGAAAGTATTGGAGACCAAAGAATTTAATCATTATTAACACATTGACTATTACGGTGGTCACCGGTGACCGGTGCAAAAGCCTATTTGCAATCTTGTAAAAGCAATTCATATTGGAAAGGTGCTTCAATACTTTGGCGTCTAACAACTCTACGTTATGCACGATTCGTTCATTTTGCACGATTTAATCATACTCTGCAGTATTTCAACGCATTGCGGTTCTAACATAGCAAAATACGCTTGGCAGTCAACGTGTTAATGATCATCTCTGATTCAGAATTTCGTGGAATGACAGTGTGCAGAGAGGCGTGTGTCATGCCATCGCTCGATCTCAATCTTGCGCAACCGCAAGTGGCAGACGTAACAGAGAGTGCAATGGAAGTTGGACAATTAGGTAAGGAGATGAGCAATCGACTTCCTGCGAGTCTCATCGACGCTGATAGGGCAAACGGTCTGTTGCCGTTGCCTGGGACAACGATGATGTTGAGGGACGATGAAGCAACCGGCTAACGGAACACGCCGAGTGTTAGGCAACAACAACACCTGGCCGGTGCACACGCTGCCGACTGATTCTGAGTGTCAGTGCACACTTGCGTCGTGTTCAGTTCCTGCCCGTGGCTTGTCGAGAATTATATACCTATGAGGTCACATAGAATGGTCGAACGATTCGATACATACGCCGATCGATTCAATTTTCAGTGTGAAATTAAACAGAGGTGTTATTTATAAATTAATTTTGGTATATACTTTCATACGCCGATTGATTCAGTTTTGGATTTGAACACAGGTGGTATTTATGAATTAATTTTTGTATATATAATATTTACATAAGTCGATTGATTCAGTTTTCAGTGTGGAATTGAACACAGGTGTTATTTATGAATTAATTTTGGTATATACTTTCATACGCCGATTGATTCAGTTTTCAGTTTGGAATTTAACACAGGGGTTATTTATGAATTCATTTTTGTATATACATATGTATTAAATATAATAAGTACGTATCTGCGAATTAAATTCTGTTGTGTGAAATTTTGTCGCACGGAATTGCGAACGGAGGAAATCGACTGCGACGAAGGTAAAAAGCGATGCTGCGGTCGACTAGAGTAAGCGATGAAATCCCGCATTTTATTATATATCGCGTGGTGCGAGTATCGCGGTGTATGAAGAAAATCTCGTTGTAATACGTTTAGCGTGGTGTACGATTTCGCGTTGTAGGAACTCGCGTTATGTGGGAGTCTACTGTATTCCGCATGCGTGATACGGAAAACTTCATGTTACGCTGTTATGCCACGGTCCTATTTTGGCTTCACGAGAAAATACTTTTAACGTCCAAACAATTTCTTTACGGTGCATATTCAACTATAATATTTATATATGAAACACAATATAACATAAAATATATAAAATAAAATGTATAATATTCAAATATATAATATACCTCTCATCTCGGCACATTTATGTCATATTGGCACGGTGAATATTCAACTATAATATTTATATATGAAATATAACATAACATAAAATATATAAAATAAAATGTATAATATTCGAATATATAATATACCTCTCATCTCGGCACATTTATCTCATATTGGCACGGTGAATATTCAACTATAATATTTACATATGCAATATAACATAACATAAAATATATAAAATAAAATGTATAATATTCGAATATATAATATGCCTGTCATCTCGGCACATTTATCTTCCCTGCGGTTTGCGCTTTAACGTACACGATAGGCGACAACGTATTACGAAGTCGTTTTTATCGGAATCTCCGACAAACCCCAGCGATTACGGCATCAATTCGTATCGCGCGAAATACGTGCTCCGCTTTCATGGAGTCATTGCCGCAATTCGTGAGACGCAGCGGTCGGATTGTACGTGTTGCGAAGTGTGCGCATACACAACGTGCTGGCAACGGCCGATGCCTCCACAAAATGAGCCAGGCTACTGGGCTACTAGCTACAACTGCCGACCACGTCGTGGGTGAGCGTATCATAGGTCGAGGCGAACGATGCCGTGGCAGAGTCATTTTCCGACGAACTTCGTGGCTGAGTAACGACTGAGTTGCGAGACGCTTGATGGGTGTCATTGTTGGCTCATGCCTCGTGTTATTGCATTTTGCGCGAAGCATGCGCTGCTCTCACGTTTGATTGCGAGACTCCCTTCCATCATTAGTCGAAACCGCCCGTACAATAGTTGTGATTTTGAGAGCTAAATTCATTGTTCGAGATGCTGTGCTGTAGAAAGGTTGTCGCAACTGACTCATTGAATATTCGTCGATGACTGTGGGGTCACGAATGGAAAGAGAATTTGAGTGCGTGCACATACGGCAAATACTTGGGCTTTGTACTTTATATTCTTGGATAAATTGAATTTAGATTCTGGATTACTGGAAATAAACTGCATGATAGTTGTGATTTTGAGGTTTTCGCAACTAGCTCGTGTCATTGGATATTCGTGGATGACTGTGGGGTTATGAATGAAAAGAGAATTTGAGTGCGGGTACATACAGCAGATACTTGGGTTTTGTACTTTAGATTCTCGGATAAATTGAATTTAGATCCTGGATTGCTGGAAATGAACTGTATGATAGTTGTGATTTTGAGGTTTTCGCAACTGGCTCGTGTCATCGGATATTCGTCGATGACTGTGTTGTCACGAATGGAAAGAAAATTTGAGTGCGAGCACAAACGGTAAATACTTGGACTTTGCACCTTATATTCTTGGATAAATTGAATTTTGATTCTGGATTACTGGAAACGAACTGTACGATAGTTGTGATTTTAAGAGCTAAATTCATTGTTCGAGATGCTGTGCTGTAGAAAGGTTGTCGTAACTGACTCATTGAATATTCGTCGATGACTGTGGGGTCACGAATGGAAAGAGAATTTGAGTGCGTGAACTTACGGCAAATACTTGGCCTTTGTACTTTAGATTCTCGGATAAATTGAATTTAGATCCTGGATTACTGGAAATTAACTGTATGATAGTTGTGATTTTGAGGGGTAAATTCATTGTTCGAGATGCTGTGCTGTAGAAAGGTTGTCGCAGCTGACTCATTGAATATTCGTCGATGACTGTGGGGTCACGAATGGAAAGAGAATTTGAGTGCGTGAACTTACGGCAAATACTTGGCCTTTGTACTTTAGATTCTCGGATAAATTGAATTTAGATCCTGGATTACTGGAAATGAACTGTACGATAGTTGTCATTTTGAGAGCTAAATTCATTGTTCGAGATGCTGCGCTGTAGAAAGGTTGTTGCTACTGAATCGTGTCATTGAATATTCGTCGATGATTGTGAGGTCATGAATGAAAAGAGAATTTGAGTGCGTGCACATACGGCAAATACTTGGGCTTTGTATTTTACATTCTTGGATAAATTGAATTTAGATCCTGGATTACTGGAAATGAACTGTACGATAGTTGTCATTTTGAGAGCTAAATTCATTGTTCGAGATGCTGCGCTGTAGAAAGGTTGTCGCAACTGACTCATTGAATATTCGTCGATGACTGTGGGGTCACGAATGAAAAGTAAATTTGAGTGCGCGCACATACGGCAAATACTTGGGCTTTGTATTTTACATTCTTGAATAAATTGAATTTAGATCCTGGATTACTGGAAATGAACTGTACGATAGTTGTCATTTTGAGAGCTAAATTCATTGTTCGAAATGCTGTGCTGTAGAAAGGTTGTCGCAACTCACTCATTGAATATTCGTCGATGACTGTGGTCACAAATGAAAAGAGAATTCGAGTGCGTGCACAGACGGCAAATACTTGGGCTTTGTACTCTACATTCTGCGATAAATTGAATTTAGATCCTGCGTTACTGGAAATGAACTGTATGATAGTTCTGATTTTGAGGGGTAAATTCATTGTTCGAGATGCTGCGCTGTAGAAAGGTTGTCGCAACTGACTCATTGAATATTCGCTGATGACTGTGGGGTCACGAATGAAAAGAGAATTCGAGTGCGTGCACAGACGGCAAATACTTGGGCTTTGTACCTTACATTCTCGGATAAATTGAATTTAGATGCTGGATTACTGAAAATGGACTATACAATAGTTGTGATTTTGGGAGCTAAATTCATTGTTCGAGTTGCTGTTCCGTAAAGTTGCAGTGTCAGTGAATGGTATCATTGGGCATTCGCCGATAGTCGCGGTGTCCCAAACGGAAACAGAATTTGAGTGTCCCGCGTACGCACTCGGCAAACACCTGTTGTACTTTTGTACTTTACATTGCTAGATAAATCGGGCCTGCTCGTTCGGGGAAGGCATTGTCCGTGTCAAAGTAACGGTTGATAAACTTAGCAAATGACACCGGTACGGTACTCGCGGCAGACGCTATCGAAAGATCTTCCTCGGGAGTTTTTCGAATGAAAGCCCGGCGCAACGCAAGACGCACAGCAACGACTTCGTTTCACGTCTTTCCCACGTCATACTCCTCTCTATTATTGTTACGTTAACACAGGCGCGACCTTGATCGCTAAAAGCCATTTCACGCCAAAATGTTTACTCACGTCCCCATACCATCTCCGCCGCCTAATACGCTTTCGTACCGCGCGCCATTTATGGGGTAACATCTACCTTAAATTTTCAAAGAACTGAAAAAACTTGTGTTGTCTTATATGATACTTTAGAGCCTTAACACTTTGAATGCCGCTGTCACGCTGGCGTGACTTTTGCTCGCCAACGGTTATCAGCCGAAATCACGTACGCGTGACACCGGCTCAGCACAGCGACAATGTTTCCACTATGCTTCTGTTTTAACACGTTGACTGCCATTGTAGTCACTGGTGGCCGGTGCAAAAGATTTTACTACAAATGCAAAAAATTCGCAATGAAGCCTGTTTGCAACCTTTTAAAAGCAATTGATATTGAAATGGTGCTATACTTGATGGTGCAATACTTTGGCTTCTAACAACTCTGCGTTACCTTAATTTTGCACGATTTAATCATACTCTGCAGTATTTCATCGCATCGCGGTTCTAACATAGCAAAATACGCGGTGACCGGCGCAAAACATTTGACTAAAAATGCAAAAAATTCGCAATGAAGCCTACTTGCAATCTTGTAAAAGCAGTATTTTATCGCATCGCGATTCTAACATAGCAAAATACGCTTGAACGTGTTAAGGATATAAAAATATTCATTAAAATTTGTGTAACACTCATTTTAGTGCCACTTTTAACAATAACCATACCCTATATACAACGGATAGCGTAAATATAGTAAATAGCAGTAGAATCCGCGCGAAATTCGCCGGCGGCAGCGTAAAGGTGATGCTCGAAACAAGCGGCCGGCAAAGTGTTAAGAATAAGGTGCAATTTGTCTTATAGGCAAAAATATTTTTTAAAGTGGTTTTACAGCTTACTTTGTAAAGCAAGTTGTGATGTCTCGGAGCGGTTCAAAGTACATGGTACCGATTCTAAAGGTTCTGAAGGGACAAAATACCAACCGAAATCCAGATTCCATAAAAAAAATGCGAAACGAAATTTCGGCAACTCTTTACCATAAACTCTCGACGGATGAAGTGCCGTAACACGAGAATTGCCCGGCATCGGCATAAACATTGCGTCTTCTATTTTTAACGATCGATTTGAACCATTGACCATTCCATTGACGTTGATGGTTACACCACTTACGGCACTAAAATCATGTAATGTTGGCATACAATTTCGTTTTTCCCATAAGAAATCTCCAGTTTCAATACTATCGGGCTGGTCATCTTCACTACTATCTATTCGAGCTATGGCACGTATACGCTTATGGGATATTTGCATTCCTATGCTTGAATCCGAATCCGAACTGTAGTTCATTATGGTAACCTAATTTTGTTAAATTTTATTATCTATTATTTTCTTAATATTTTATTATTTTGAACTTACAACCAGAAAAGTAAGAAAAATAATATTTTACACAAAATTCTTTATTGTTTGTTTATCGCACAGACTCATTAACGATTGCTGATAAGCAGAAAACAAAAATTATTGTGTGCGGATTTATCCGTTCCCGAAGATAATGGTCAGTTTTTTGTTCGCGGATTATTCCGCAAATGGGTTAAAACGTGTCCCGTAATGATATTTCCCGATATTATTACGAGTCCGCAGTCATTACGTCGCGGCACGCCGGCAGAAAGGAAAGGGGCAAGAAAGAAAGGTGGCACGTTACACTTCCGCGACGCATCTAAATTCCACGGTGTAATAGTTCTCCGATATTACGACTCGCGCAGGCTGTTACGTGCGCGAGTCGTCGGAGTGTCGGGTCGCTCGACCGACTGACACGAAAAAAGGAAGATTCTGTGCCAGTTCAGAGGTCCGACAATATCCTCGTCGCAATTCGACTTCTGATGCCGGCAATGGAATTTTAAACCGGTTCCCGCATCGCGGTTAATAGAGTCCTCCTCGATCTAACGCTGTACATAACGCTCGGCCGCTCGCTTTACCGAGAATATAACTGACTGGACGACGAGCACGCATCGCTGATTTTCAGATCCCCTCGCGTAGAACCAGTGTCGCGAGGCGAGTGTAGAGAACGCCCGACTCTAAGCGCTCACTTGCCTCTCGCTGTAAAAGAGAATTCACCGTTAGACGCGGACCCGATCCTGGCTAAATATGTACTTTGCGGAATAATGCCGAAACGCGTTGAAGCCGATCGCTCGTACGGAACAGGAAGAGTTACGGTCAGTTTTTGGGCAGGCGTGAATGTTTCCCGCTGCGGTCCTATGTCGAGAGTCACACGATGTCGAGTGAGACTCGTCACGTTTCGTTCGAACGGGTTCTGTGTTCAGATAGACTCGACATAGGAGTATTTTTCTATCGGAAACCGATACCAGTTATTTGCAGAATATTTCACGTGTCATAGTTCTATGTACTCCCGTAATTTGAAGTGAATGAATTAGCTAACGGCGAATATAACCGACTGGTACGAAACTGGGTAATATTGTGGACCGCAAAGCTTTAACTCTTTTCGGACGCATGTCTGCTCTCAGACACCATAGCCTTTTTACCGTTCCGGTCGTATGTCTGCTCTCAGACACCAAAACATAAAACCGTACTAATCATATACTGTATTCATCCATGTATCAGTTTACAATTTATCTGCACAAATATAAATATCTAATGGATCGATTCACGAACTTATGCGACCTATTCAAGAATTCTTATCATTTGGAGATAACGAAATCCAGTGCGAACAAAAGCTGTTATTTCTCGCTCGACATGCAATACGCTGAGGTAAGCTGGAAAACTGCACATAATGCGCCATTGCGAAGACGTAAGAAGTAAAGATTGTACTGTATGTTCTAATAGAAAAATTAACGCCGAAAGACGTCAAACAAATTATTTTTGCAGTACTTGCAGTCGCAAACCAGGACTGTACATTGGAGACTGTTTTAAAAAATTCCACACATTGCAGAACTATAAAATATAATTAAAAAAAAAAACATTAAAACATATTATTCTATAAACATATAAATGAAATTATCATAAGAATTAATAAATTTTATTTATTTTTCATAATCCTGCATGTTATGTATCACTGCGCTTTCAGCGGAAATTAATTCCGACCAGTCCGATACCCATGTCCAAATTAAATACGTCCGAAAAGAGTTAATTGTAAGCTTTGTGTCGGCACAATAAACACGTGTCATGGGAATTAGTCGTTCTTATAGGTTACCGCTTTGCGCGGAAGAGAGCGCGTAAAACGAGTCTGACGGTCAGAGATATTAACAGTAGGTTTACGGGCGTTTCTTATATACCTATCTCTACGAGCATCCGTCAAATTGACGGATAGGTGAAAATACGTATTTATATTAAAAAATCAATTTACTCAAACTAAGTCTGAGTTGAACAATATACGGCTTGACGTAAAAATAAAATATTAATAAGTCAAGATTTTTTTTCCGAAAATCTTTTCGATACGACATTTAGTCTGCTGCATGCTTTGAGTTTCGAATGACGCGAGGATTACTCTGGTAAGCGAGTTCGTTCAATACGAAGTAACATGAAACCCGGGCCACACAATTCGCTTTGTGTGATGGGGGCATAATTAGTTGGGGGCATCTTAGACTTTTCTCTCACTCTTATATTTACTATTGGAGGAATAATTTTACAAACGAAACAAATATATAAGGATCGTTTACGTAATCAGCTAACCCATCAATTTGACGGGTTTCGTAGAGATAGGTATACGATATACAGATTTCAAAATTTAGAAAACTTATGGAAATAATAATTGTGTGTATAAACTCTTTTAATGAAATTATGAATTTACGATGCAAAGCAGTTAAGATTATTGTTATGGTTTTTTGCGTGTTTCATTTCAAAGTTTGAAATCTGTCAAATTTACGGGTCCTGTAAACCTAGTGTTAAGGATGAATGAATTGCGTGGGTTCTTAGCTGCTTAAACATTTAATTGGTGCCGGCGTTAAAATTACCAGCGAAAAATTACCGATGATCTCCGATTATTAACACGTTAACTGCCGATAGTATTTTGCTGTATTAGAACGGCGATGCTATGAAACACTACAGCGTTTGACTGAATTATGCAAAAATATATAAAAATATATAAATATATAAACTCTTTGAATGAAATTATGAATGTACGGTACATAGCAGTTAAGCTTATTGCTATGGTTTTTTGCGTGTTTCGTTTCAAAGTTTGAAATCTGTCAAATTTACGGGTCCTGTAAACCTAGTGTTAAGGATGAATGAATTGCGTGGGTTCTTAGCTGCTTAAACATTTAATTGGTGCCGGCGTTAAAGTTACCAGCGAAAAATTACCGATGATCTCCGATTATTAACACGTTGACTGCCGATAGTATTTTGCTGTATTAGAACGGCGATGCTATGAAACACTACAGCGTTTGACTGAATTATGCAAAAATATATAAAAATATATAAATATATAAACTCTTTGTATGAAATTATGAATGTACGGTACAAAGCAGTTAAGATTATTGTTATGGTTTTTTGCGTGTTTCATTTCAAAGTTTGAAATCCGTCAAATTGACGGGTCCTGTAAACCTAGTGTTAAAGACGCTTTCTTTACTTCTGCCGGTTTCAGTTTAGCATTTTCGCACTTCTCCGCTGTAACTATCGCTCGCGCGTACGCGCGATATTTTTTTTTGTTAAATTGGCCGTGCGCCTTAAATAAATACCGCAAAACAACTTTCTTGTCGCATAAAGTGAGATTGCGTAAATCTGCGGCCGGCTAGGGAACACCACGCAAATCGGAGCGTTATTACTGCGTGAACTTGAAGCCCCCGTATAAAAAAGATTACGTAACGTTCCGGTCCAGTGTATTTCGAAAACGATACGGACCGAATCGCCGTTCGCCAATGAAATCCGGCCGCGGAGCGGATCTCGCTCTCTCGCGAGCGTAAGAAATCGCGGTCGCAGCACAATTATGACGTAATTAGCGCGATAATTGCTCGTAACGCGGCGTACCTCATTTGATTGTTTACTTTGCCAATCGCGAAAACGGTAAATATCCGAATTACCGGCAGCTGCGCATGTGAACTTTTAACACTTTAAGGACCACCCACGAGTTTTCCCGTGTTTTCTACACGCTGTCTTTAGATGTTACTTATTTGGAGATATTGTACTTATTTTGTCTATTTAAGTATTTATATTCAATACATTAACACTTTGACTGCCATGATGGTCACCGGTGACCGACGCAAGAAATTTTACTCAACGTGTCAACACAAAATATTGGAATGATGATCTAAAATATTCGCAATGCGTAGCAATGATTATTTTATAAATGCAGATGTTAGAATACTGATGCGATCCTTTGGTCTCCAATACCTGCATATTATTTACATTTTGCATAATTCAGTCAAACGCTGTAGTATTTTATAGCACCGCCGTTCTAATACAGCTAAATACGCACGGCAGTCAACGCGTTAACACAAAATATCGGAATGATGATCCAAAATATTCGCAATGGGTAGCAATTATTATTTTATAATTGCAGTTGTTATTAGAATAGTGATGCGATCCTTTGGTCTCCAATACATTATTTACATTTTGCATAATTCAGTCAAACGCTGTAGTATTTCACAGCATCGCCGTTCTAATATAGTAAAATACGCTTGGCAGTTAAAGTGTTAAACTCGATTACCTTCATGTTTTTTCGTATTTTAATTTCTTAGTAAAAAAGCTATGATAATGATTAAAAACACAATTTTTCTTAATAATACCTAAAATACTTCCAATTATACAATTGCCGAAAATTTCACAAAAATTGCTTCATAAATAACAAAGTTACGATTTTTTGTAATGTACAAGTTTCCCAAAGACCCCAAAGTCCCAGGCGTATTCCTCACAGATTTCTTAGTGGTCCTTGAAGTGTTAACAGTTCTTCATTATCATACGCACCTTCTCAAATCATCGTCGACAATACCCTCATCTTCCGTGTCAACGCTCGCGTACCCAAGCTTTCGCATTGAAAAATCTTCACACAAGCCTGACGCAGTGTTCGCGCGACAAGCGTGTAATTCCTCTAACTTCGTCGTGTCGCTGCATTGTTACATTGTCAACGCTCGGCGTGTCCCACAGTGCGATGTGGGAATGTCGTTGGTTTTAGCCGAGCGGGGGTGGCGCGATTTTACACATTGGCATTGCTCCTTTGGCCCGGATACGCAACGATGGCGGCCCACATCTTGCACCGACGTCGCTCGTACGATGTGGAGCAAAGGTGAGACCCCTTTTAGAGAGAGCACACAGTCGCCAGCGCGAAGTCACGCGGTAGAGAACCATCTTGTTCGACTGTTCGCTTCCTCGCGGCGTCTTGGTTACCGTTAAGCTACGCACTGATAGGCGCTTAAAAGTGGCCAACCTGTGTGCGCATTCGCTCGGTCCAGACGCTGGGTACTTTGCTCCTCGAACCCCAGCTGTTGCTAATTTGCGGATCGGGGGATGAGCGATTTTTGACGCATGTTGCGTTGCAGTTGCGATATTTCGGTGGGTAGTTAGCATTAACACGTTCACTACCAAACGTATTTTGCTATGTTAGAAACGCGATGCGGTGAAATACTGCAGAATATGATTAAATCGTGCAAAATAAAGGTAACGCAGAGTTGTTAGATGCCAAAGTATTGATATATATGTGTGTCAATTGCTTTTTGACTGCTTGAATTGATAGGATCAAAGATATTGAAGCACTATCAATTGCTTTAGAGTTGTTTGTATTGAAATATTGAAGCAATATCAATTGCTTTTGCAAGGTTGAAATAGCCTTCATTGCGAATCTTTTGCATTCTTAGTCAAATCTTTTGCAAGTGGTCACCGGTGACTACGGTTGCAGTCAATATGTTAAAGAATACGATGTGAGTACATTTAGAAATGTAATGCGATGAAATACTGCAGGGTATAATTAAATCGTGCAAAATAAAGGTAATTCAGTGTTGTTAGAAACGCTGAAGTATTGAAGCACTATCAATTGCTTTTAGAATTGTTAGGAGCCGAAGTATTGAAGCAGTATCAATTGCTTTAGAGTTGTTAGGACCCGAAGTATTGAAGCAATATCAATTGCTTTTGCAAGGTTGGAAATAGCCTTCATTGCGAATCTTTTGCATTCTTAGTCAAATCTTTTGCACCGGTCACCGGTGACTACGGTGGCAGTCAATATGTTAAAGAATACGATGTGGTACATTTAGAAATGTAATGCGATGAAATACTGCAGGGTATAATTAAATCGTGCAAAATAAAGGTAACGCAGTGTTGTTAGAAACCAAAGTATTGAAGCACTATCAATTGCTTTTAGAATTGTTAGGAGCCGAAGTATTGAAGCAGTATCAATTGCTTTAGAGTTGTTAGGACCCGAAGTATTGAAGCAATATCAATTGCTTTTGCAAGGTTGGAAATAGCCTTCATTGCGAATCTTTTGCATTCTTAGTCAAATCTTTTAACCTGGTCATATAACGGTGACTACCGTGGCAAATCAATATGTTAAAGAATACGATGTGGTACATTTGGCAATGTAATGCGATGAAATACTGCAGAGTATAATTAAATCGTCCAAATGGAAGGTAACGCAGAGTTTTAGATGCCAAAGTATTGAAGCACTATCAATTGCTTTTAGAATTGATAGGAGCCGAAGTATTGAAGCACTATCAATTGCTTTAGAGTTGTTAGGAGCCGAAGTATTGAAGCAATATCAATTGCTTTTGCAAGGTTGGAAATAGCCTTCATTGCGAATCTTTTGCATTCTTAGTTAAATCTTTTGCACCGGTCACCGGTGACTACCGTGGCAGTCAATATGTTAAAGAATACGATGTGGTACATTTAGAAATGTAATGCGATGAAATATTGCAGGGTATAATTAAATCGTGCAAAATAAAGGTAACGCAGTGTTGTTAGAAACCAAAGTATTGAAGCACTGTTCCAGTATCAATTGCTTTTATAAGATTGCAAATAGGCAAATAGCTTTTGCAAGATTGCAAATAGCCGACCGATCAGTGGAAATCTGCCCATTTTAACACTTTGCCGGCCGCACATTTCTCCAACCGCCGGCGAGATTAACGCAAGTTCGACTGCTCTCCAACGGTAGTATCTATGCAATCATCCGTAACATAAGTGTTGCAATATAGTTATTATTAAAAAAAGGCATTAAGGAAACGGTTACATCATTTTTATTGTATAATCTTAAATTTTTTAAAATACCCAATCGGTAGCATTTATAATTGTGGAAATGCAATTAATATCAAATAGTGATTCAATTCTTTGATCTCCGATACCTTCGCATTATTTTCGTTTTGCACAATTCAATCATATTCTATAGTATATCATCACGTTGCGGTTTTAATATAGTAAAATATGCGCGGCAGTCAACGTGTTAATTGCGTTTACAAAATTATAAATGCTACCGATTCGATTTGTTTCGAATTTTTCGTGAGACCTTTTGTGCCGGTCACCGATGACCACCACCTCTTCTGCTATATTGCGTCTTTTATATATTAAAACTGCAATGTCATGAAGTCCTACAGAATATGATTGAAGTGTGCAAAATGAAAATAATGCAAAGGTATCGGAGACCAAAGGATTGAGCGACTATTTAATATTCATTGCATTTACAAAATTTTAAATACTACCGATTGGGTATGTTCCGAATTTTTCGTGAGACATTTTGCGCCGGTCACCAATAATCATCACGGCAGTCAACATGTTAACCGCCTGTATACAGCTAACATCTTGTAAATTGCTTTTCGGGCACCTAGTTGCAGGAATATGGGATACAACGATGCGTAATGGCTACGCACGAGTAGTTATTCTGTAATAATAGTTGTGAGCATAAGATGCGGGAGAGAGCAAGTGAAGGTCGGCTGATGTTTTTTGGCCCGACGATGCCGATGATGCGGAATTAGAAATGTACGCGTTTGATTTATACGGTGGCGCGCTAGCATACGAAGTGTTCCGCTACTTAATTAGCAGGGAACTTGTGCATACCGAGGTGTTGGATTCTTGAGTAAAGGAGTTGTAGGTTTAGTCGATCAACGAGATGCACGGTTTAACGAAAGAGACGGCTGAACGGTTGCTGTTTACGGTACACGACGGTATCCATGAATATACGAATGGTTGGTTGAACGTTCAAATACGGACGAACGATCGGAATTTGCGAGCTATCGGAGATGAAAATCGTCGAAATGTCTTGTAGGAAGTACGTGTTCCGGAATAATGTGAGAAGCGCCGTTATGCAAACATTTTTATATCCCGACTGTGAGCTGTTTTTAAGGCAGATATTTGGAAGGCCGCAGAATTATGCCCGAAACTCTGAATGGTCGTTTACACTTGCTGTTACGCAACGTCATCACTTACGCGACCTTGATGTAACGGTCGTTGAAATGAGAAATGCATAAATTCCGCTCGGGCGGAATTCGACACTGACAAAATGTGGCCAAAAATGCGAAAGAATGTTAATGCGTATCCGCTACCGTCCTATATTCAAAACTCGCAATATGTGACCGCGCAAAACGTATGATTCGGCAAAATATTTCTTTGATATCGCCGGAATCTCGTATAACACAAGCGAGAAAATGGGAAACGTCATCAAAATTTGAATAGCCATTCCTTGCGATTTCTTCGACAATACATGACCGCACGCTATATTCTACTTCGTGCGCTTTTACGGTCCTACGAAATATTCTGTCTGAACGTAACACATGTCCAGACACTTGCCGCGGGATGCAACTGTTAATATACGTCATTGCGAATTATACGATAATCACATGGTAGAATAAATACATATACCTTCTATCACAGTTCCCCGAAAATTTAACAATATCGAGGCCAATGTGATAAGGGTTCGATACCATACATATAATATTTCGTAGACTTGGAGAAAAACGACCAGGGTTTGGGTTTACTTTATGTATGCCTCGATATGTTTCGGGATCCTTGGGTCCCTTTCTCAGGAATAAAATGTTTCAATTCTCAACCTGTAACTGTTTCTTCAACAAACGATGTTCCTTTCCATTTGAAAACATTACTGAACATTTTACTTATTTTTAATAAAATATTATTACATCATGTTCTTTTTAATTAATCATCAGCCACAGAAATGTCACCGTATAAGTATTGTTGTGCTCGAATGTAAGTATGAACGTATTCCTTTGAAACAAACTATAGCTGCCTCTGTTTACTATAGTATGCCCACACATTTGCTTTTCTAAATTTACTAAAACAATGATTTCATCATCTCACTATTATGCATTGAGAATTTATTATTTTGTTTTAATCGAAAAACGAACAGAACTTTCCGACAGACCTAATAAACGCTGATAAACAAACTATAGCTGTTTATATTTACTATAGTATGCCCACATTTGTGCTTTTCTAAATCTACTAAAACAATGATTTCGTCATCTCTGTATCATTCATTGAGAATTTATTATTTTGTTTTAATCCAAAAACAAACAGAACTTTCTGATAAACCCAATAAACGCTGATAAACAAACCAAAGCTGTTTATATTTACTATAGTATGCCCACATACGTGCTTTTCTAAATCTACTGAAACAATGATTTCATCATCTCATTATTATGCATTGAGAATTTATTATTTTGTTTTAATCCAAAAACAAACAGAACTTTCTGATAAACCCAATAAACGCTGATAAACAAACCAAAGCTGTTTATATTTACTATAGTGTGCCCACATATGTGCTTTTCTAAATCTACTAAAACAATGATTTCATCATCTCACTATTATGCATTGAGAATTTATTATTTTGTTTTAATCCAAAAACAAACAGAACTTTCCGACAGACCTAATAAACGCTGATAAATAAACTATAGCTGTTTACATTTACTATAGTATGCCCACATATGTGCTTTTCTCAATCTACTAAAATAATGATTCCATCATCTCACTATTATGCACTGAGAATTTATTATTTTGTTTTAATCCAAAAACGAACAGAACTTTCCGACAGACCTAATAAACGCTGATAAACAAACTATAGCTGTTTATATTTACTATAGTATGCCCACATATGTGCTTTTCTAAATTTACTAAAATAATGATTTCATCACCTCACTATTATGCACTGAGAATTTATTATTTTGTTTTAATCCAAAAACAAACAGAACTTTCCGACAGACCTAATAAACGCTGATAAATAAACTATAGCTGTTTACATTTACTATAGTATGCCCACATATGTGCTTTTCTAAATCTACTAAAATAATGATTCCATCATCTCACTATTATGCACTGAGAATTTATTATTTTGTTTTAATCCAAAAACGAACAGAACTTTCCGACAGACCTAATAAACGCTGATAAACAAACTATAGCTGTTTATATTTACTATAGTATGCCCACATATGTGCTTTTCTAAATTTACTAAAATAATGATTTCATCACCTCACTATTATGCACTGAGAATTTATTATTTTGTTTTAATCGAAAAACGAACAGAACTTTCCGACAGACCTAATAAACGCTCATAAACAAACTATAGCTGTTTATATTTACTATAGTATGCCCACATATGTGCTTTTCTAAATCTACTAAAACGATGATTTCATCATCTCACTATTATGCATTGAGAATTTATTATTTTGTTTTAATCCAAAAACGAACAGAGCTTTCCGATAGATCCAATAAACGCCGATAAAGAAAATCAGCCGGAACCCGGCTTTCGTTCAATTCTAAACTCTTGATGTTGACAGTCAAGTAACGAGTGAAGTACAAATGGTTCGTGCGACGAAACACGACGATACGTCGAGTCCATACTTTCCTCGGCTCACTTTACCCTTACACGCGGCGTTTCAGTGTAACGGGGAATAGTTACCGTTAGTGATCGCGGCTTGTTCTGATTCATTACCGATCTTTCGTCCGATCGATAGCCCACTCAATCCGCCCACCCACGGGGCAAGTACCTCAGGTATGTTCGCGGATGATACCGTGCCTATTTTCAACGTGGCATCGAGACGGAATGAAGAGAAGGGAAAAAAGCGGCTGCCGAAGAAGGACAGACTCTGACCGTCGAAGAGGGGCAGGTCGAAAAGGAGACTGCGAGACGAGCCGGGAAGAGGAACCTCTAATTCCGTTAGCGGTTTGGATTCTTTCGGCTAACGGTGAATTTCACTATCCGCCGCCGAGTTACGTCGCCCGGTTTCATAATAGCCGGCCGCGGAGTAATTTATTATCGCGTCTATATGGGTCGAAAGATTACGCCGCGGAAAATCCGTCATTAGCCTCTATGCGAGCCCGGACCGCCGAGCGTGGAAGTATCCACTTGCAATTAAAGCCACGGTCAGCGGCAAATGAGGGATAGAGAGCCCTTCCCTGTGTAATTGGAGCATTTCGTCGATGACGCGCAGCGCAGCAATCTCTGGCGTCGAAGCTTTATGCAACGCCTTGTAGACGGCTGAATGCAGCGTCGTGAAACTTCGCGGCAAGCGTAATCTGCGGAGTACGTCAACTATCGCGAGGTTGGAGCTCCCGAATTTTCAGAGTATTTTGGGCGGGTAAGTGTAATTTGCGGGGCATGTCATTTACCGCACGGTAGGAGCTGAATTCGGAGAGCATTTCCGTTTGACGCGACAGTCGGAAATGCTGACAACGTGTGATGTCTACTGCGACGTCCGTAAGTCGTCAGTTGTGATTTAACAGCAGCATCGGTGGGCGGCGACATTCTTCTGTTAGTATTTTCGACGTTGGTATAGGAAAAGTGAAATAGCCGTATGCCGAAATATACGGCATCAGAAAGTTAGTATTTTCGACGTTAGCACAGGGAAAGTGAAATAGGCGTATGCCGAAATATACGGCATCAGAAAGTTAATATTTTCGATGTTGACACAGGGAAAGGGAAATAGGCGTATGCCGAAATAAACGGCATCAGAGAGTTAGTATTTTCGACGTTGGCACAGGGAAAGGGAAATAGGCGTATGCCGAAATATATGGTACCAGAAAGTTAGTATTTTCGATGCTAGTACAGGGAATGTGAAATAGGCGTATGCCGAAATATACGGCATCAGAAAGTTAGTATTTTCGACGTTGGCACAGGGAAAGTGAAATAGGCGTATGCCGAAATATACTGCATCAGAAAGTTAGTATTTTCGACGTTGGCACAGGGAAAGTAAATATACGGCATCAGAAAGTTAGTATTTTCGCCGTTAGCACAGGGAAAGTGAAATAGCGTATGCCGAAATACACAGCATCAGAAAATTAGTATTTTCGACGTTGACGTCAGAAAGTTAGTATTTTTGACATTGGCATAGGGAAAGTGAAATAGGCGTATGCCGAAATATACGGCATCAGAAAGTTAGTATTTTCGATGTTGGCACAGGAGAAATGAAATAGGCGTATGTCGAAATATACGGCATCAAAAAGTTAGTATTTTCGACGTTAACACTTTATCAACCGCTATTGACTAAAGATGCCACTCACTAGCGACCGATTCTGTTTTGGATATCGCGCAGGAATTGTGTATGTGCCTATTTGTAAAGTTCTATAGCTCAAAAATACTGATTGTGTTGTTGAGAATCCTTTGGTTTCGAAGCATTGTAATTTTATTGTCATTTGGAATTGTCATAATATAATTTGATATTTATTTTATCTAATATAACCGTTGACCAATGAAAAGCCGATTAATCAGTTACCGGTCAATAACAGATGAAAGCAAAAAGCCGATTAATCGGCTAGCGATCGATAGAAAGTTAATATTTTTCGACATTAGCACAGGAAAAGTGAAATAGGCATATGCCAATATATACGGCATCAGAAAGTTAGTATTTTCGACGTTAGCACAGGAAAAGCGAAATACGCGTATCCCGAAATATACCTCATCAGAAAGTAGTAATGATCACTCCAGCGACTCCCTGGGCAGGAATCGCAGGTTGGACCGCCGGTGAAAAATCTTAATGGGGAGAGGCTGTTAATAGGGCCGCCGGATCGTGCCCGGATCGATTAAAAGCTCGGCGATGTTGCAAGTGGCGCGAATCGGCGAGCGTAAATTTCGCCGCGGCACGCTAATTATTGATAGCGATTAGATTAACGAAGAGTATTAACGTCGGTGCTTACGTAATCGAGCCGGTGCCGCGCCGCCGGCACGTCAATTAATACCTCATTACGAAATGGTTTACTATTTGCATCACACGGACGATGGCCATCTGTGTCTAGGCCTTCTCTCTGCCTCCTTGCAGTTTAGTCAAAGACATTCGTTATACGCCGTGTTCCGACACTGGGACGCGCGACTTGCATCATTCACACTTGCAGTTCGCTTCGATGGCGGAGTCGTGTTTTCATTCCGCAACGATTGCATCTTCGCAACGCATGAGCTACAGCCGGATCGATTGATTCTTGTGCCGGGAAGCTATTCGCGCGTTCTCTTCTTTCAGCGCTCGTTCGCCATGAAAGGACAATTAAGGTAAAGGGCCAGTAGTTGACCAGCTAAGAGAAATTTTCCACGGAAACAATGGTAACCGCTTGATCTGTCATTAAATGGCGAGACTCGATGCTGCGAGGCATTCTTTAAGCCTTCTAAATCATGTAACACGACCACTTTTAAGAAAAAATTAAGTTATACAAATTTTAAAAATGTATTTAAAAATTCGGTAAATGCTTCAGAAGTTGACCACTCTTAAAAATGAAAAAAACTAGTAATTGACCCTCAGTTCCTCAGTAGTTGACCACTGTAAAGAGGGTTAAAATACTAATGTTGGGAATTATTTTATTATCGGTTGGTTTTAATAAGTATTAATACAAATTATACAGACAAATTACTCAAACAAATGATTGAAGAGTACAAGAAGAAATAAAACAAATCAATTCCATATGAAGTCCAATTCGGGAACAGAGTAAACATTACGAGTTCTATTTGATTTCCTGGGTTCATTGATATGGGAAAGTACAGCTTTCCATTCGTAATCCATCACATCAGGCTTCTCTGGCCGCTTCCATAACCGCCCGAACATTTCCATGGATGAAATAGTTGCTTTATTTTTGCTTACCCGAAGAATTTTTTTCAGGAAAATATTGTCCTTCATATAAAAATATTATGTGCTCATTCACAACTTTTTCAACAGGCAGGACATTCATTGTTGTTTAATTGTACATTTTCTTCATTGATGTCTTCATTCCCTTCACTTTCTACAACAAAATCGGCCATCTCACAACTGGAGTTTGAACTCTCGGAAGAATATTCTAAGACTTTTTTAGCTCTTTTGTATTTTTGTTGACGTGCATCTGTTCACGAATAATAACATCGGATGCTGGTGAATAATTGACCGCGGTTGCAATCAATAGTTGACCACGTGGTCGTCTACTAGAACGCAATATGTTACAAAGTTTAGAATTATATTTTGTATTTCTTACAGAGTTAGATGTGAAACGGATATATTATAAATCATACACAAAATTAAATTAATCACGTCAGTAATTGACCACGCCTGTCAATTTCTCAGAATTATTAGAATAACAAGATTCAGAAGTTGACCCCTAAGTAAACTATTGGTTCTTGAGGTTAGAATAAGAAAAAATGCATTTATCACTTATAAGACGCTGTGAGGACTTAAACAGTACCAGGTTGTTCAATAAGTTTTGTCGTTCGATAAGAAAAACTGGTTCAAAATACACTTTATTATTCAGTATAATCTCCCTGAACATTAATGCACTTGCTCCAACGATCCTCCAATCTGTGGATCCCATCCCTGAAATGAGATTCCGGAAGGTCTGCAAAATACGCTTCAACAGCCGTTATGACCTCTTCATTTGACGAAAAACGCTTACCACGCATAAATTTTTTGAGTTCTGGAAACAAATGGAAGTCGCTGGGGGCCAAATCTGGCGAATACGGCGGATGCTCCAACAATTCGAACTTTAATTCATGGATTTTAGCCATTGTCAAAATGCTCTTGTGACACGGTGCGTTGTCCTGATGAAAAAGGATTTTTTTCTTCTGCAAACCGGGTCTTTTTTCACGAATTTTTTCCTTCAACTGGTCCAAAAGGTTGCAATAATATTCAGAATTAATTGTTTTACCAGTTTGCAAGTAATCCACAAATAAAGTTCCTTTCGCATCCCAAAAAACTGATGCCAGAACCTTCTTGGCCGATTTCTGGACACGAACTCGTTTCGAAGCCGAACAACCAGGTTCACACCACTCTTTAGCCTCTTGTTTTGATTTAGGATTATGGTGATAGACCCAAGTCTCATCCATAGTGATGAATCGACGCACAAAATCCACTTTATCCTTTTTAAAACGCTCCAAATGTTGTTGAGACAGTCGCATTCGAATGTGTTTTTGTTCAATTGTTAGCAAATGCGGCACCCATTGTGCACACAGCTTTTTATAACTCAAAATTTCATTTAAAATATGACTCACACTGCCTAATGAAATGTGTAGAGCCTCTACTAAATCCCTCTCAGTCAATCGACGATCTTCCAAAACCATATCCTGTACTTTGGCTGCGATTTCTGGTGTTGATGCGATTTTTGGACGTCCTTCACGTGGATCGTCTTCAAGGCTTGTACGACCACGTTTAAATTCAGCAACCCATCTTTCTACTGTTCTAATTGAAGGTGAACGTTCATTATACACTCTTAATATTCGTTCGTGAATTTCTTTTGGTGCTACACCTTCCAAAAATAAGAATTTTATCACTGCACGATATTCAATTTTTTCCATTGTCGAAAATACTGTGACACGGCGACATTAAATGGCTTGTAAACAAAGAATGAATTGACTGATTGAAATGAACCTTCACATACGTTGATAAGAAGAGTGAACCAACAAAACAAAAACAAATTTGGACTAGTAGCAACGCCCGCTCTTATCGACGACAAAACTTATTGAACAGGCCTGGTGGAAGTTTGGAAGTTTGGTCGACGACAAAACTTATTGAACAGGCCTGGTGGAAGTTTGGTCGACGACAAAACTTATTGAACAGGCCTGGTGGAAGTTTGGTCGACGACAAAACTTATTGAACAGGCCTGGTGGAAGTTTGGTCGACGACAAAACTTATTGAACAGGCCTGGTGGAAGTTTGGTCGACGACAAAACTTATTGAACAGGCCTGGTGGAAGTTTTGTCGACGACAAAACTTATTGAACAGGCCTGGTAGAAGTTTTGTCGGCGACAAAACTTATTGAACAGGCCTGGTAGAAGTTTTGTCGGCGACAAAACTTATTGAACAGGCCTGGTAGAAGTTTGGTCGACGACAAAACTTATTGAACAGGCCTGGTGGAAGTTTGGTCGACGACAAAACTTATTGAACAGGCCTGGTGGAAGTTTGGTCGACGACAAAACTTATTGAACAGGCCTGGTGGAAGTTTGGTCGACGACAAAACTTATTGAACAGGCCTGGTGGAGGTTTGGTCGACGACAAAACTTATTGAACAGGCCTGGTGGAAGTTTGGTCGACGACAAAACTTATTGAACAGGCCTGGTGGAAGGTTGGTCGACGACAAAACTTATTGAACAGGCCTGGTGGAAGTTTGGTCGATCGATAAGAAAAACAATGTTATGGTTCAAAATACACTTTATTATTCAGTATAATCTCCCTGAACATTAATGCACTTGCTCCAACGATCCTCCAATCTGTGGATCCCATCCCTGAAATGAGATTCCGGAAGGTCTGCAAAATACGCTTCAACAGCCGTTATGACCTCTTCATTTGACGAAAAACGCTTACCACGCATAAATTTTTTGAGTTCTGGAAACAAATGGAAGTCGCTGGGGGCCAAATCTGGTGAATACGGCGGATGCTCCAACAATTCGAACTTTAATTCATGGATTTTAGCCATTGTCAAAATGCTCTTGTGACACGGTGCGTTGTCCTGATGAAAAAGGATTTTTTTCTTCTGCAAACCGGGTCTTTTTTCACGAATTTTTTCGTTCAACTGGTCCAAAAGTTGCAATAATATTCAGAATTAATTGTTTTACCAGTTTGCAAGTAATCCACAAATAAAGTTCCTTTCGCATCCCAAAAAACTGATGCCAGAACCTTCTTGGCCGATTTCTGGACACGAACTCGTTTCGAAGCCGAACAACCAGGTTCACACCACTCTTTAGCCTCTTGTTTTGATTTAGGATTATGGTGATAGACCCAAGTCTCATCCATAGTGATGAATCGACGCACAAAATCCACTTTATCCTTTTTAAAACGCTCCAAATGTTGTTGAGACAGTCGCATTCGAATGTGTTTTTGTTCAATTGTTAGCGAATGCGGCACCCATTGTGCACACAGCTTTTTAAAACTCAAAATTTCATTTAAAATATGACTCACACTGCCTAATGAAATGTGTAGAGCCTCTACTAAATCCCTCTCAGTCAATCGACGATCTTCCAAAACCATATCCTGTACTTTGGTTACGATTTCTGGTGTTGATGCGATTTTTGGACGTCCTTCACGTGGATCGTCTTCAAGGCTTGTACGACCACGTTTAAATTCAGCAACCCATCTTTCTACTGTTCTAATTGAAGGTGAACGTTCATTATACATTCTTAACATTCGTTCGTGAATTTCTTTTGGTGCTACACCTTCCAAAAATAAGAATTTTATCACTGCACGATATTCAATTTTTTCCATTGTCGAAAATACTGTGACACGGCGACACTAAATGGCTTGTAAACAAAGAATGAATTGACTGATTGAAATGAACCTTTACATACGTTGATAAGAAGAGTGAACCAACAAAACAAAAACAAATTTGGACTAGTAGCAACGCCCTCTCTTATCGACCGACAAAACTTATTGAACAGCCTGGTAAATGATTCATTCGAGAATTGTTCTTAATGTTTAGAATTATATTTTGTATTTCTGACAGAGTTAGATGTAAAACGGATATATTATAAATCATACACAAAATTAAATTAATCACGTCAGTAATTGACCACGTCTGTCAATTTCTCAGAATTGTTAGAATAACAAGATTCAGAAGTTGACCCCTAAGTAAACTATTGGTTCTTGAGGCTAGAATAAGAAAAAATGCATTTATCACTTATAAGACACTGTGAGGACTTAAACAGTAAATGATTCATTCGAGAAATATTCTTAATGGGTACATTTTTTTGTCTGAACCGTACAGCCATTCTTAACAGACACGTTAAGGAAATAGTAATATAACGGGATATTACTTACCTACAAAGGAATTGAGACGTTGGTTTCTCATGAACATATGTCACTTCACATACAATTGTTTGAAAATTAAACTGAAATATATTGTGGCATTTGGTGCCATCTTCAGTTAAAACGCATAACCTACAAAGAGCTTATTTTTTTATATTTTGTAAAAAATGGTAAACTACTGGTACATGGTCCTTTACCTTACACGAATTTCAGAGAAAAATGCAGACGGAACGCGACGTATGAGAACAAACGAACTCCGCGTTCCACGTGTCGCGCAGATTAAATTACTTAAGCTGACACGCCGATCTATGCAATGATACTCTAGTATTTTTACTGCGCGCGGATAATGCATGTCACGCAGAATGACAGTGAAGTCCTTACAACGACAGCTATAAAAATGGTGGAACGTTAATGTTTCAGATCGTTGACACCGTTTTGTCGTCGGCACCGGAGGTATTTCGGAAAATAACGCCGAGCGACGGTCCGCAGAAGCTTTCGGTGAGTAGTCTTCGCGGCAGGTGAAAAAACGCAAAAAATCCGTCCCGAATTATCAAACGGCCGGCATCTTTTTTCACCCTCTCGAGCGCACTCTGCTCCGGAATTCGGCTCATTCGTTTCGGCCGCGGCGTTGTCAACCTCGTCATCCCCCGGCATAGGTCACACGGTCCTCCGTCGTATATAAGTCGTATCTGGTGCATGCCAGGGTAGAGCGGCAAAACGAGAAAGCCAAAAAGCGGTGCATAAGAAGAAGCGAAGAAGAATGAGGAGCGAGGGGGTGAACGGGACGGTAAAAATAATGTTTCGCGAACGTCATTAACGGGCGACGAAAATAAGGCCGCATCGTCTTAAGTCGTACTACGGCCATGGGAGTGCAGCGGTTTATGAAGAAGGGGGTTGATGGAAGGGGCTAGAAAGAGTCGCGGCGGATGGACAGACGGACGGACGGATAAATCACAGTAGCTTTGCCCGGCTAAGTCTCTTCTCGGCGGGACCCAGACAAAAATCGTAAAAGAGTTGAGGGGCCAACGAGACGCCCACGGCGTCTCCTTTTCTCTCCCCTCCGGTCTCGCGCGCGTCTTTCTCTTTTTCCTCGTGTACGCGCCCTGTATTTCGTCTCCATCGTCGAAAAGCACCGTGTCGTCGTCTTTCTCGCTGTCGCCCTCCTCGTGTACCAACGTCGTCGTACTCGTCGCTGCGCGTTGGTTAGCGCCTTTGTTTGACTCACATCCTTCTCCCTAGTCACCGACATCTGTCTGGGAAGAGGCTGCGTCACGCGGAGTCTACGGTAACATTTGGAGCAGAAAGAAGCGGGAGAGGTTGTAAGAGTAAGGCTGAACATTATCGGTGCGCCGCTTCGCGGATCCGTTTTTGGCCGCGAGACGGATTTAGTGGGATGGATAAGCGTGTGGCGTAAATGCACGTTATGGCCATATCATGCATATAGCTTGTCCTGGGCCTGCCGGTGGTAATTTTCCACCGGACACCATCCCTTTCCACCGAATCTCCTATTCTTTACCTATCGGTGGGATATTTAACCGTTTGAGTGCGGAAAGCGCAATCGCGCTTCTCTTGTTTATTCAGAAATGCGGAGACGCGTGACCACGCTGCTGTTGGTTAGTATAATTTTCGAATGAATTGAGAACAGTTGTATTTATATTACATAATATATTCCGAGAATTGTCTGGGTAAAAAATTAAGTAGACTGCAATTTACTTCAAGCATTAGTCATGCTATAGAGAAGGAATGGTTAGCAAGCAAAAATGCAACAGAAAGACTACCAATAAGTAAAAATTTTTCTGTAGAAAAATTGCCATGACGAAACTTGCGACAGTGTGAGGGTTGCAGTAAAAAAAATGGAAATGGAATTAAACGAACCAACTTGATTTGCGCTGTATGTAAAAAAGGTATTCATGGAATTTGTGCAGCAAAACACTCATGTAATAAGTGAGAATAAAAAACATTTTTGTTAGTAAAAATTACTTTTTTTTTATAATAATTAGAGTTACTTATAACCATTTTCATTATTTTCCAAAAAACATAACTACGCATTTAATTTCGCAATGTTAGCATATACATAAGAAAACTCTTCCGCACTCAAACGGTTAAGGGGTAACACCTACCTTAAATTTTTAAAAATCGAAAAAAATTTTTTTGTCTCATGATACTTTAGAGCCTTAAAAATAAATGCGATTTGTCTTATAAGCAAAAATATTTTTCAAAGCGGTTTTACAGCTTATTTTGTAAAGCAAGTCGTGATGCCTCGGACCGGTTCAAAGTATATGGTACCGATTCTGAAGATTCTGAAGGGACATAACACCAACCGAAATCCAGATTCGATCGAAAAAATGCACTTGTAAATAAAGTTCCGTACAAAACAGATCCGGCATTACCGATTTTTATATCCAGAACACTCCAAAAGCGCTTGAGATCGCGGCATTTAGCGCGGACGAGCGTGGAGCGACAGAGTCGTTTTGACATTTCACCCACAAAGGCCGCGGTGAAAAACGGTGGCAGGAAGGCTTCTGCGAGGCGCGTGTATATTGAATAGCGCATAAACAAATCGGACGATCGCACGACTTGCGTAAGGATCTCGTGCAAAATGGCGTCCTTATTGCAAGGTCTTCGGGCGATTATGCGTATCCATCGTGCTTACATCATGCTAAGCAGTCGCGGTTTGTGGCGCGTGTGTTCAACATAGTTGACGACAGAAAAGAATCAGTTAAGGTCGAAGAGCATTTTAAACAATGCGATGAATTATCGCGCAGCTCGTTTTCAGAGCAGAGTGACTTAACGAGCCTTCGATAGGTGAGCCAGATAGCGCGAACCGTTGGGAGACTAGTTTTGTGGGCGACGAATTACGAAACGCGTGGCAAATCAATCGGTACACCCCCGTTGGCACGCTTACGCAATGCGTGAACTCTAACACGCCGCGGGATTATTGTTAGACAAAGACATTCGCGCGGTCTGACGCCGTGCCTATCAGTCAGACACCTCGTTGATACGCTCTAACAATGTCACATTAACGAGGCGAGCGGGTGTCATTTTCAATCATTTTTCTCGCCGCCGTTTTCTACCCAACGGCCGATCTACGTATCTTAAAAGGTGAGCATTGCACGGGGCAGTGAGCAATGGTGTAATGCAGATCTTGTATCTCGCCATTCCGCCGAGTGAAAGCCAACAGCCTTGATTTAATAATAAAGGTTGCAATCCCCTACCATCGCGATGTGGGCGCTCTAATAAAAATAACTTACAGACATTTTCCGTTGTTCGGGTCTCCCCGTAACAAGGATTCTGACGTTGGACACGTTTAAAAACGGGGTTAGGTCGGGGCGTCTTTCGTCTAAGATCTGGCCGGTCTTCTAAAAGAATCTTTTATTTTTTGTCCTCCGTGTATCGACCCATTCGGCACGGTTGAGGTAAATATAAATAATTCGCGGCAAGGACGAATGTTTCTTGACAGCGGGACAACGATTCTTTCCCCTTCCTGCTCTCGCATTCTTACGTCCTTGTTCCTTTTCGTTCTCGCCGCATTGATAAAAGTCCCCGGCGCTGTATATGCTGCATTATCAGTGTGGCGTTTACGCGTGTGCACTGGCAATTAAGAAGTCAGCAACGGACGTAACATTGTATACTTTGGCACATTACGCAGTCGCGAAGGAAAGGAATTAACGTCGAGTTGTTTTCTGCGTACTCGCATGCGGAGCATACGTTACGTTGCGACCATTATAATCGCGTAAGAGACAATGGGAATGCAAATGATCGGGTGCGCATTGATATGGATATGCGTACCTACAATCTCGCTGAATAATAATCGCCGCATGACAATTACTCAGGATTTAAGGAACTAATTTATATGTTGCAGTTTCCTGTTCTGAATACACACGTCTCCATTCGGCGCTGACATACGTACGCTCGACACGAACGCAATAATCGCACAAAATTTCCATTAACGATACATATCGAAGCGGCGCTCGTAAAGAATCTTTGAGAACATACATTTCAAGAAGACAGGAATATGTTACTGTATCGAAATCTGTATATATTGCGCAAGGCGCCAAACTATAGTTTTTACTTTATACGGCGTCAGCCGCACTTTGTATTTCATGTTATATGATTCTCAAGGTGCCAGCACACATTTTGGTTATTTTAAATTAATTGATATGTAACTATAATATATCATATCCTATTTGTGATGTTAGATAACTACCAAAATTCGTACATATGCATAGAATAGCCACCCACTACAATTTCATGCTATATGATTCTCAGGTGCCAGTACACGTTTTTGTTACTTTGAATTAAGTAGTATACGGCTATATCATATCCTATCCCTGATATTACATAACTCATAAAATTCGTACATATGCATAGAATAGCCACCCACTACAATATCATGTTATATGATTCTAAGGTGCCAGCACCCATTTTGCATATTTTGAATTAATTGATATGCAACTATACCATATCCTATCCCTGATATCACGTAACTCACAAAATTCGTACATATGCATAGAATAGCTACCCACATTTCATGTTATATGATTGAGGTGCCAGCACATATTTTGCATATTTTTAATTAATTCATATGGAACTATATCATATCCTATCCCTGATGTTAGATAAGTCACAAAATTCGTACACATGCATAGAATAGTCATCCATTACAATTTCATGTTATATGATTCTAAGATGCCAGCACCCATTTTGCATATTTTGAATTAATTGATATGCAGCTGTACCATATCATATCCCTGCTGTTACGTAACCGACAAAATTCGTACATATTCGCAGAATAGGCATCTACTACAATTTCCTGATATATGCTTCTAAGGTGCCAGTACACATTTTGCAGGGTTTGAATTATTTCATATGCAACTATATCATATCCTATCCCTGATGTTACATAACGCACAAAATTCGTACATATGCATAGAATAGCCACCCACTGCAATTTCATGTTATATGATTCTAAGATACCAGCACCCATTTTGCATATTTTGAATTAATTGATATGCAACTACATCATATCATATCCTTGATGTGACATAAGTCACAAAATTTGTACATATGCATAGAATAGCCACCCACTACAATTTCATGTTATATGATTCTAAGCTGCCAGCACCCATATTTTGCATTAATTAATATGCAACTATATTATATCCTATCCCTGACGTTACGTAACTCACAAAATTCGTACATATGCATAGAATAGCCACCCACTACAATTTCATGTTATATGATTCATGGTGCCAGCACACATTTCGCATATTTTGAATTAATTGATATGTAACTATATCATATCCTATCCCTGACGTTACATAACTTACAAAATTCGTACATATGCATAGAATAGCCACCCACTTCAATTTCATGTTATATGATTCCACGGTGCCAGCACCCATTTTACATATTTTGAATTAATTGATACACATCTATACCATATCCTATCCCTGACGTTACACACCCGACAAAATTCGTCCATATTCGCAGAATAGCCACCCATTACGATTTCATGATAATCTATGTGTATCCACTGCGAAAGCTTCCATATTTTCTAATAATTTATTCTGCTCCACGGGTAACGTCCCACGCAATCACGGGCGTAGATTGAAAAAACTGCACATGATTCATCGTTGCTTTCATCCTTTTGCCGAATTTTGAACGCGACACCCGCGAGAATTGTCTCATCCCGTCGAAATAGTTGTACCTGAAGGCAAACGGCGACGTTTCGACCAGGAGATGCAGCCATCTGCAATTTAAGCGTGCTCTCAGCAGAGTCTCTTAGGTGGACGACAACGAAGAATGCACATGCAGGAGTCTCGACCCAGTTGCACCGGAGTAGGTTACCTAACTCTTCCAAGAGATTACTATAAAGCGTCGCATAATTGAGCCTGCATTGGCTGATGCTGCGGTTGACGTGCGATGTCGTCGTAAACAGATCGATATGCGACAAATCTGTCAGGTCCTCTCCGCACGTCCCGAGTAACACCTCATCGAGCGATGAGGTTAATTTAACATCTTCCGAGAACGGTCGGCCTAACACGAAGGAATCGCTGCACAAATTTAGCCCTTTGCACTCCAAACCATTCTGAATGTTAGCTACTCGTATTATTCAGTACAGTTTTGGAACCAATTAACGTATTATAATGATATTGGACTTTTATTCTATATATAATATATATATATAGAATAATAATAATTATAGTTATATATAGATATTATATATAAAAATATATAGAAATATATATTTGCAAAATTTATTTTTTATAATTATCAATAATTATCAATAATTGTCAATAATTATCAATAATTTATTTTTCATAATTTTGTACAGTGTGATAAAATTTAAAACACTACCCAATATGCAAAAAGATCAAATATTTATTGTTTATAATTTTTTACAGTGTGATAAACTTTAAAACACTACCCAATATGCAAAAAGATCAATAATTTATTTTTTATAATTTTGTACAGTGTGATAAAGTTTAAAACACTACCCAATATGCATTGCAGGCTGATTTATGCACGTTTGACAATAATAAGTCGTTTGATGCCTGCCACTAGGTGTTCTTCTGTCAGAACAAACATTGCAATCCTGTTTTCTTTGTGCCACATCGATTTTATAGCCTATGAAGATTAAAATTTTGAAGGTCCGTTGGTTTGTGCGTCGTAACAAAACCCGCTGATATTTTTTTTATATATCTTAGTAATTTTACTATATTTTGATTTGATTTCTTGTGCAATTTCAAGAGAAAACTTCAGGCAAACATGCACGTCTCAAAAAGTCGCGTTGGAATGAGTTAATTTGCTGTAACCTCTACTAAACTTTAACGTCCCTTGAGAGGGGACAGCGGAGTGCAAAGGGTTAGAGAACCTCATTCAGAGAATTCATCGACGTATGGCTTTCGGGTTGTCGGGTTTCGGTCGAACAGCAGAATTTTTTCGACTTAATCAACCTGCCGCTGTTGCGACAGCGACGCAGACTATTTTCTGCGGTAACGTTAATAATAACTTCTTCCCGCGCGGCTACGCAGCGTAATTACACGGACAGGAGCCTGCGATTTTTCTGTTAATACCGACACTTTGTAATTCCGCTGTTTGCATGCAGAACGGACGCTTTCGATCGCGCACTGTTTTTCGCCGCGCCAAATGACAGTGTATTTTTAGCGGGGCTTTTCATGAATATCGTTACGTTCGCGCGATCATAAATTTCGCGCTCAAGTTTTTCCGCCGTTATCACGCAGACGATGTATGTACTTTAGATAATGCCGCGGAAAAAGCGTGTTCCCCGATCAGGCCTGATGCTCCTTGCGTTTTTGTTGGCTTACGCAAGAGCGCGATTATTATTTCGAACACGCTCGAAGGGTCGATGCTCCTACGCCGGTCTTCGCCATAAACGCTGGTTGCCTATCTTTACGTCCTTCCACGTTTACCCTCGACGCTGCGCCGGGCGGAGATTATCGGCGGGGATAATTTATGCGCGAAATAAAATAAGTTCGACAAAATGAACAAAGTGTATATTCAGCCAAGGCTCGCGGCGTATATAACAAACCCGCCGTCCTTCGTCGTAATCCAATCCACGGTCGTCGCATCGATTCTTTCCTCGCTTTTTACTCTTGCGTCTCGGTTAACTTGACCGTAATTTACGTCGGAGTTATCTTAAACTTTGATAGTGATACGCGGTGGCGCACGTTTAACGTGTTTCTCATGTTCGCAAATCTGCGCATTGCTCTTTGGCAACGTCCGCGGTCGACCGTTGAAAGGACACATTTTTCCAGGCCAGGAAGCATGCATTAAGGTAATCCGTTTCTCGATTTCCGCCGGCTGATTAAGCGTACATGCTGCGCGAGAAGGTGATCGACGTTTGTGTCGAAAATAAAGTTTCAAATTTTGCGCAATATTCTTGATGAAACGTCAATTACTTCCTGCAACATGACGACCTTCGTCAATGATGTTCGCAAAATACAATTTTTGCATCCAACTATCTTACGTATAAATTATACGTAACACAAAGCGATTCCTAATTAGTTCCCAATATTCAAGGTAAGGGATGTTAATCAACTTAACCCGTGATTACTATCAGGTGGGTGTCTACATATCAAAAAGTTACTCTCTAAATAATTATAATTAATTCCGATCGGGCCACGTTCCGGTAAGTAAAAAAAATTACATTTTGGACTACACCATCAGATGTACACCCACATCAAAGCAAAACCATCTGGAACGACTAATCGTCCTATAGGCGTAATGTAGATACAATATATAAAACAGGAAAAAAATTTTCAATCGTTTAGATTAATCGTCAGGTATAATGTACACATAATGTATAATATAAAAAAGAGAATGTAGCAATGTGTACAGGACCAACAGTGATCTGTCCGTAGCAGTTACGTGTCAGATCCAATCTACACCAACAAAAGCACTCGCTGTAATCCATACCGAAATGGACGCGCGTTCGCCTGCGATCGAAGCTCGCGAAGATCGTCGTCATTTTAACAAGCATCGGACAAACGAACAGTGAGCAGACCCTCCTCTGTCGAAAGAGTCAACGTGCTTGCGAAATTAATTCGATTATCCCATTCATTCGGGCCGCGACGGTATTACAAAACATCGCCGGCACGCCAGTAATCCTTGCGCAGCCAGTTGCGTAACGCCTCACGTGCTCACGTGTGAGAAGTGCCGAGGGTCACGTTTGATCGTCGAAGACGACGGAACTTTTATTCGCGCGAAACCAATTAAACCCGCGAGCCTTCGCGACATTTCTCATACAGGCGCACGTTAGGTCTGCTTTTCAGCGCCTACGATAGCGCAAATTAACACATTAACTGGTGGTCACCGGTGACTGATGCAAAAGATTTGAGTAAAAATGCAAAAAATTTGCAATGAAGCCTATTTGCAATTTTGTTAAAGCAATTGATATTGGAACGGTGCTTTAATATTTTGGTTTCTGCAACTTTGCGTTACCTTCATTTTGCACGGTTTAATCATACTCTGCAGTATTTCATTGTATCGCGGTTATAACATAGTAAAATATGCGGTGACCGGTGCAAAAGACTTTACTAAAAATGCAAAAAATTCGCAATGAATCATATTTGCAATCTTGTAAAAGCAATTGATATTGAAAACTTTGCTTCAATACTTTTTACAAGGTTTAATTATACTTAGAAGTATTTCATTCATCGCAACTCAAAATGCGTTGACTTTATTTTGCAAGGTTTAATTATACTTAGAAGTATTTCATTGCATCGCGGTTATAACATAGTAAAATATGCGGTGACCGGTGCAAAAGATTTTTCTAAAAATGCAAAAAATTCGCAATGAATCCTATTTGCAATCTTGTAAAAGCAATTGGTATTGGAACGGTGCTTCAATACTTTGGCTTCTGCAACTCTGCGTTGACTTTATTTTGCAAGGTTTAATTATACTTAGAAGTATTTCATTGCATCGCGGTTATAACATAGCAAAATATGCGGTAACTCGCGCAAAAGATTTGACTAAAAATGCAAAAAATTCGCAATGATGCCTATTTGGAATCTTGTAGAAGCAATTGATATTGGAATGGTGCTTCAATACTTTGGTTTCTGCAACTCTGCGTTAGCTTCATTTTGCAAGGTTTAATCATTGCAGTATTTCATTGCATCGCGATTATAACATAGCAAAATATGCGGTGGCCGGCGCAAAAGATTTGACTAAAAATGCAAAAAATTCGCAATGAAGCCTATTTGCAATTTTGTTAAAGCAATTGATATTGGAACGGTGCTTTAATATTTTGGTTTCTGCAACTTTGCGTTACCTTCATTTTGCACGGTTTAATCATTGCAGTATTTCATTGTATCGCGGTTATAACATAGTAAAATATGCGGTGACCGGTGCAAAAGACTTTACTAAAAATGCAAAAAATTCGCAATGAAGCCTATTTGCAATTTTGTTAAAGCAATTGATATTGGAACGGTGCTTTAATATTTTGGTTTCTGCAACTTTGCGTTACCTTCATTTTGCACGAGTTAATCATTGCAGTATTTCATTGTATCGCGGTTATAACATAGCAAAATATGCGGTGACCGGTGCAAAAGACTTTACTAAAAATGCAAAAAATTCGCAATGAAGCCTATTTGCAATCTTGTAAAAGCAATTGATATTGAAACGGTGCTTCAATACTTTGGTTTCTGCAACTCTGCGTTAGCTTCATTTTGCAAGGTTTAATCATTGCAGTATTTCATTGCATCGCGATTATAACATAGCAAAATATGCGGTTACCGGCGCAAACGATTTGAGTAATAATGCAAAAAATTCGCAATGAATCATATTTGCAATCTTGTAAAAGCAATTGATATTGGAACGGTGCTTCAATACTTTGGCTTCTGCATCTGCGTTACCTTCATTTTGCACGGTTTAATCATACTCTGCAGTATTTCATTGTATCGCGGTTATAACATAGCAAAATATGCGGTGGCCGGCGCAAAAGATTTGACTAAAAATGCAAAAAATTCCCAATGAAGCCTATTTGCAATCTTGTAAAAGCAATTGATATTGGAACAGTGCTCCAATACTTTAGCTTCTAACAACTCTACGTTACCTTATGTATTATGTATAGCATTTATATTTTTGCAAATGCAACGAACACGTCGACTGCCAAGCGTAGTTTGCTATGTTAGAACCGCAACGCGATGAACTGTTACAGAATATGATTGAATTGTGCAAAATGAAAATATATGCGAATGTATCGGTGACCAAAGAATTGAATCACTATTTAATATTAACATATTGACTGCCACGGTGGTCACTGGTGACAGATGCAAAAGATTTTACGAAAAATGCAAAAAATTCGCATTTGCAATTTTGTATTTTTGCTATTTGCAATTTTTTTGTATTTGCAAATTTTGTATTTATGCTATTTGCAATTTTGTAAAAGCAATTGATATTGGAACGGTGCTTCGATACTTTGGCTTCTGCAACTCTACCTTTATTTTGTACGATTTATTTATACTATTTGCTATCAAATTATTTACAGCAATGATCGAGATTTTCGCAGAGTTTGCATAATGACACTTTTATCGAACTAGCAGGGTTTCTGCTTTATTTTCTTTTACGTGAGATGATACACTTATTTGTGAGTGAAAAGGCGAAATTTATTTGTCAATTTCGAAAACGTTTCTCACCAGGAAAAGGGTTCACTCGTGAAGCGGGAATCTGCGTGTGCCGGAAAAATGTCGAGTTAACAAATGAAAGTCTACGTTTCAACCATAAAAAGGAATACTATTTCAAATATTTTAAAAGGTTAAAGTATACAATAAAAGAAAAAGCCTTCTTTTATATCAAACCGACTAACTGATGAGCGTATTTCTGGAGTACGGATTCCAAAGTTTCTCTTTTACGATTCGTGCAGTTGTTAGAAAAGTAGTAAACGTTGGGTCCGCCAGCGCTTCTATTCCGAAAGGATCCTCTCGTCCTGCGTGTAGTGAATCAGCGTCCAAAAAAGGGAAAGTGGCGAGGAATCGTAACCCGACACGGATTGCACACATACACCGAAGTTCGAGACGATTTCGAGATATCCAGAGGCCGGCCGCTTTATGCAATGTCGACGGAAAAATCGCACGGTCGAAGATGTATTAATTCGCTTCACGGCTATTTATTCCGCGCCAGACTTTGTGACGAACGCGCCGACTGCTGCATAACCGCGTTCATTGTGGCCGCGTGGGTTGTGTAACGCTCACGTTTTTTGCCTCAAGTGCACGCCTGAAGACACGCTTGTAGATTACGATTTGATCGATGGGGTTGTCGAATTTTTTTCAACGCGCGACCGAGAAAAACGGGATACGCGGCCTCGAATTACGAGCGAACGCGACGTTTCAATCGCCATTATCGGTTTTTGCGCGAGACAGGCGTCCTAGTAGTTAACGACGGCGACGTCGACAAAATCGAGCGTTAACAACTGCTGATTATACGTTTCAATTTCGTTTAAGCCGCGCGTTACGACTATATGGCGGGTCGTCTTTAAGAGGCGCTTTTCTTGGACTTCGAAGTATAAAATACTAGCGTTTGAACGTCGTTAACACTTAACCCGTCTTTTGGAATCTGCATAATATTTAATTGTCAGACAATTTCGTACCACGCATCGTAATCCTCATGTATATTCTACCGAAGAATCACGTAGCCTTAGCCGCACATTATCGATTAATCGTCTTCTGTATATTTGTAAACGTCGTCGTCTGCTTTCACCGATTCACGAGAACATGGATTGTTAGATCATTTTGCAATAGCATGTAATCGATCGTACGTGACATATGAGTCGCTCAGAGACCAATTAACTTTGCTTTTACAATTCTTCATCATTTCAGTGCCAAGCTACTACTGATTGTTAATATTTAAAATTCATGTAATACTTCTTTTTGCAGAGTTGATACTTTTTTGCAGCCTCTATACGTCGCGAAATCGAATCGCAAAGCCAGTTACATAACCGCCGTAGTTATCCATTCTATCGTCTAGTACAATGAGCATTGAACCGTCAAAAAAGCTTCTGAAGCTCATTCTAGTCTCTTCTTAGCTCGCCGAGTCGTCATCGCATTGATCGATCGGTCCCTCAAACGTTTGACGTCAATCGGCTTACAACGATGGCGGAAAACGACGACAAACCCTGCCGATTGTTTCCTCCGCCGTGTGTAATCCTTGCACGCCGCGCGCGTTGTGTAACAATCATGTTTTTCCGCACTCACGTGCCGCTCACCGGCCGGCCGGCAGAAGAGTTTCTTCGCCGAACGCTGCCAGCAATACTGAATCTGCCAAGGTAAGACTTCCACGAAAATGTGGGATACAATTTCGTGGAACGCTTAATTCGAAACTCATCGGTAAGAGTAATTTCCAGCGACTTCCGCGCATTTAGTATGTACGCTTCGCGAAAGCATATTTAACACGTTGACTGCTACTGTGGTACCTAGTGACCGGTGCAAAAGAATCTACTAAAAATGCAAAAAATTCGCAATAATGCCTATTTGCAATTTTGTAAAAGCAATTGATATTGGAAACATGCTTCAATACTTTGGCTTCTAATAACTTTGCGTTACCTTCATTTTGCACGATTTAATTATACTCTGCAGTATTCCATTGCATTACATTTCCAAATATACCACACCGTATTCTTTAACACAATGACTGTCACGGTGGTCACTGGTGCTCGGCGCAAAAGATTTTACTAAGAATGCAAAAAAGTCGCAATGGAGCCTATTTGCAAACTTGTAAAAGCAATTCATATTACTTCAATACTTCGGCTCCTAACAACTCTAAAGCAATTGATAGTGCTTCAATACTTCGGCTTCTAGCAACTCTGCGTTACCTTCATTTTGCACAATTTAATTATACTCTGCACTATTTTATCGCATTACATTTCCAAATATACCTCACCGTATTCTCTAACACATTGATTGCCATGGTGGGTACCGGTGACCGGTGCAAAAGATTTTACTAAGAATGCAAAAAATTTGTAATGAAGCTTATTTATAACCATGTAAAAGCAATTAGTATTGCTTCAATACTTCGGCTCCTAACAACTCTAAAAGCAATTGATAGTCCTTCAATACTTCGGCTTCTAAAAACTCTGCGCTACCTTCATTTTGCACGATTTAATTATACTCTGCAGTATTCCATTGCATTACATTTTCAAATATACCACACCGTATTCTTTAACACATTGACTGCCATGGTGATCACTGAAAACCGACGCAAAAGAATTCATTAAGAATGCAAAAAATTCGCAATGAAGCCTATTTGGAACCTCGTAAAAGCAATTGATATTGCTTCAATACTTCAACTCCTAACAACTCTAAAAGCAATTGACAGTGCTTCAATACTTCGGCTTCCAACAATTCTGCGTTACCTTCATTTTGCACGATTTAATCATACTCTGCAGTATTTCATCGCATTACATTTCCAAATGAACCACACCGTATTTTTTAACATATTGATTGCCACGGTAGTCACCGATGACCGGTGCAAAAGATTTAACTAAGAATGCAAAAAATTTGTAATGCAGCCTGTTTGCAACCTTGTAGAAGCAATTGATTGTGCTTTAATACTTCGGCTCCTAACAACTCTAAAAGTAATTGATAGTGCTTCAATACTTCGGCTCCTACAACTCTAAAAGCAATTGATAGTGCTTCAATACTTCGGCCTAACAACTCTAAAAGCAATTAATACTGCTTCAATACTTCGACTTCTAAATAGCAAAATACGCTTGGCAGTCAACATGTTAAATGCGCACTACCGTTCGCGGTTATTCAAACGATTTGAGAATTCCATCACACCAAAGAATGCGCAAGAATGTATTGAACCGAAACGCGCGTTACTGCTTTCTGGCGACGAAATAAGCACGTATTTAAGCGTAATTATGAAAGTTACGCCGACTCGGGGTGCCACCTGAACATGCTAACGTTCGAATAATTATGAACGGTCCCGCGTACACAGACGACCGTACTCAGCCGTAGGCGCACGAATGCGTACAATGCATAAATGTATATTTAGCCATCCATTCGACATATTCAGAGCCGCACGCACACTCGCCCGACATGTGCACGGAACGCATATAACACGCGGTGTATATTTAGACGCACACGTCCGCGCATTGTATACTTAGACCCGTGCACGTAGAGCGTTCTTCCGCGTGTGTGCAGAGTCCGTGCGGGTGTCGTATGCACATTTTCGCGTTAACGTATATTCGCACACGCGATAGCCGCGGCGTAAGTGGATGTAAACTTGCGGCACCACACGGGAGCGTTAGTCAGCTCGTGCCGATCTCGCACGACACGTGCGGGAGGAATACGTAATCCAGCACGGCCGCATGCGTTACACGAACCGGTCAACAAGGCAAGTAATTATGCACCTAGCGAGTCGCTGCCGTTGTCGACGCGCGAATCGTTAACGGCAGATATATACGGATCATTAGATTAAGCACGTGGACAAGGGGCCCGCGGCCGGGAGCCCGCGGTTTACGGCCGTCATAAGCGCTGTGTCAATTTCTCCATTATCCCGCGGCTTTTTTTCGGCCGGCTACTTTTTGCAGCAGCACTGCAAACGACTTGAGCAAACGACGGCTCGTTCGCGGTGTTTTATTATTGACAATGTACGCTTGTGCCTGCGGAGTCCAAGTTGCTTGGATGAGGACGGCTGTGGAGTTTGGACGCGGAAGCCTTTGCTGACGATGCGTGATGTCGCTGTCGGTTTGTACGGTGGATTGTAAAGCACGAAAAGTTTCCCTAGGTCGCGTGGCGTTGACGCATTGCACGTCAGAGTTAGGCATTATTCGAATTGTTTACGCAAATATTGATACGGGTTACTGATCCAAAGTAATTCTTGTTGCGAGAATAAATTATACAGCTACTGCTGCGTAGAGATCGATATTTTGCTTGAGACATGAAATTTTAGTACTAGCATTTTGAAGGATCAACGAATTGCGTGCCGGCGTTAAAGTTACCAGCGAAAAATTACCGATGATCTCCGATTATTAACACGTTAATTGCCGATAGTATTTTGTTGTATTATGTCGCTATCGGTTTGTACGGTGGCTTATAGAGCACGAAAAGTTTCCCTAAGTCGCGTGGCGTTGACGCATTGCACGTCAGAGTTGGGCATTATTCAAATTGTTTACGTAAATATTGATGCGGGTTACTGATCCAAAGTAATTCTTGTTACGAGAATAAATTATATAGCTACTGCTGCGTAGAGATCGATATTTTGCTTGAGACATGAAATTTTAGTACTAGCATTTTGAAGGATCAATGAATTGCGTGCCAGCTTTAAAGTTACCAGCGAAAAATTACCGATGATCTCCGATTATTAACACGTTTACTGCCGATAGTATTTTGTTGTATTATGTCGCTATCGGTTTGTACGGTGGCTGCTAATGCACGAAAAGTTTCCCTAGGTCGCGTGGCGTTGACGCATTGCATGTCAGAGTTGGGCATTATTCAAATTGTTTACGCAAATATTGATGCGGGTTACTGATCCAAAGTAATTCTTGTTGCGAGAATAAATTATACAGTTACTGCTGCGTAGAGATCGATATTTTGCTTGAGACATGAAATTTTAGTACTAGCATTTTGAAGGATCAATGAATTGCGTGCCGGCGTTAAAGTTACCAGCGAAAAATTACCGATGATCTCCGATTATTAACACGTTGACTGCCGATAGTATTTTGTTGTATTATGTCGCTATCGGTTTGTACGGTGGCTGCTAATGCACGAAAAGTTTCCCTAGGTCGCGTGGCGTTGACGCATTGCACGTCAGAATTGGGATTATTCAAATTGTTTACGCAAATATTGATGCGGGTTACTGATCCAAAGTAATTCTTGTTGCGAGAATAAATTAAACAGCTACTGCTGTGTGGAGATCGATATTTTGCTGCCGACATGAAATTTCAGTACTAGCATTTTGAAGGATCAATGAATTGCGTGCCGGCGTTAAAGTTACCAGCGAAAAATTACCGATGATTTCCGATTATTAACACGTTGACTGCCGTGCGTATTTTGCTGCATTAGTACGGCGATGCTATGAAATATTACAGCGTTTGACTGAATTATGCAAAATGTAAATAATATGCAGGTATTGGAGACCAAAGGATTGCATCACTATTCTAACAGTGACTGCATTTATAAAATAATCATTGCTACCCATTGCGAATATTTTGAATCTTTAGTAAAATCTCTTGCGCCGGTCACCGGTGATCATCACGGCAGTCAATGTTAGCGGAATCTGCGAAAAACTACCAAGTGTTACCGTTTGTTTGCGACGAAGAGTCCATTTATGTATATTTTAACACGTTGACTGCCGTGGTGGTCATCAGTGACCGGCGCAAAAAAGGTCTCACAAAATGATTAAAAAAATACCCAATCGGTAGGATCTATAATTTTGTAAATGCAATTAATATGAAATAGTCATTCAATTCTTTGGTCTCCGATACCTTCGCATTATTTCCATTCTGCACAATTCAACCAACAACAATTTTCATCTCTAGTACTTCATCACGTTGCGATTTTAATATACTAAAATATGCACGGCAGTCAATATGTTAACACGTTGATTGCCGCGGTGATCATCGGTGACCGGCGCAAAAGGTCTCACGAAAAATTCAAAAATTACCCAATCGGTAGGATCTATAATTTTGTAAATGCAATTAATATTAAATAGTCATTCAACTCTTTGGACTCCGATACCTTCGCATTATTTTCATTTTGCACAATTCAACCATCTGTAGTTCTTCATCACGTTGCGATTTTAACCCCTTCCCGTACTTTGACGAGTCTGACTCGTCATGAAAATTTCGCGCCAAACGTGAATATCACGAGTCTCACTCGTGATCGAAATTTATATATTGTATCAGAATTATAGACATGAAAAAAAAAAATTAAAGTACTTTTCAAAATTGTTGGTCTTCAATTCATTTCAATTCCACAAGAGCATCATCGCATGAAATGAATAAGCAGACGACTACTTCAGAGGCAATCGTAAGATATAATTTGTTTCAAGTTCCAACAATACGTCTCAGCCACTTTGGCTTCTTTCATGAACATTTCTACGCATTGTTTGGGCCCAAATTCTTCCCAGTTAAATGGTACGGCAAGGGGTTCATATAGTAAAATACGCGCGGCAGTCAACGTGTTAACCCACTTTCTCAGACTATTTTTGTAGTATTTTGTATTTTTCCGCATGTTCCTACCGTCGTGTATACTGAGGAGATTTATTACAACAAATGTATTAACTCTTATCACGGTGACTCATGTAAGTAATTGATCGATCACGTCAGGTTTGCCGCAATGCGATAAGCTGGCTCGCGTGATTCGGCCTGCAACCGGAGCTTGCAACGTTTCGCCGTAAGAAGAGCTTGTTTCCCGCCGATGACGGCGTCGATGTTTGCCCGCTGCTTCCGGTGTACAGCTGTTGCGCTTTTTCGAACGCTTTAATTTTGGCATTTCTGGAACGGATGATATCACGTCGCCCTTCCGTTGTTCTCGGCAGCGACGATGCTTCGCGGAGTTTAATGCAGATGTGTTTTCATTCGCGATCCTGTTGACGCGCAGAAAGTGCATCGCGGCGAAAATGTTTTCTGCTCTTCAGCGGAAGCGATTCGTGAATTTATGAAGTGGATGTTTACAAGAAAAATTAACATAACGGTGGTTAGTATCATCCCGCGCGAAAATGATGCCGGCGTACTGAAATAGAACTTTTAAGAGGGAAGTAGTTAACGTGGCGCGGCGTAAAGCAAGTGAGACATTCGCAAGTTGTTTCCGTACCGCACTTTCCATGGAAAAATGCCGCGCTGTAGACCATTGCTTGATTTCTGAACTGTCAAATCATTTCGGAGACATTGCTTTTAATGAATTACCGTTGCCACGATGTACTCGCCGCTTTGTTAATTAACCAAGAAGTATCCAGCCAAAATAAAAACGGCGAGTTTTTAACCTACTGTTTCGCGGAGACCTTCGTTATAACAGCAAATCGATTCCTTCGGTTCCGACATCTGACCTAGTCCTATTTCTCGAAAAGTTTCATAACGACGAGGTCACCTAACGCACTCCACCGGCAAACACGTTTTGCGGTTACGTTACGCGGGATTTTGAGGGTACGCGCGAAAAAGGAACGAGCACATATCAAATAGCGAGTGCACGTGTTCAGATATAAAGACAAGCAATGGCACGGCAACTGTTACACAAGCGGCAGGACTTACGCGGCCTGGCGCACAAATGAAGTACGTACACACGAAGAAATACAGTAAAACCTATTCTTGTGCAGCCCTTTTTTATGCGATTTTGTTTCTGTAGGATTTTATTTTTGTGCGATTTTTTTGTGCGATTTCCCTATACTGTCCCTATTCACCGCATAAAAAATTGTTTAGGTAGTATATCGTACAAAATTATATATATTGATAATGGCCTGGACGAGATGATTGAGGACCAAACTGTCGATGATAGTGACATTATCAATAGTTTGATAGATTATGAAAATGGACAAGAAGAACCGGAATCTATTACAGCAGATAAAATATATGCATGGATCTAGATTTCGAAAAAATTGGAAACGCATTTTCTTAAAATAGATACCAATGCGGAAAGACGCTTAAAATTCCAAAAAGAGCTGAGATCATGCATGTCCCACTATCGTGACGTTTACAAGCAATTGACCAGTCGACCGTCGTCACAAAAACTGATCACTGAGTTTATGGTAGCAAAAAACAAATCAATTGAAATCCTATCTTCAAGCGACGAAAGCGATTTTCAACCAATTCATCACAAGAAGATGCGCGTTTTGAATTACGACGAGTAGCAGCAAACTATTTAATGTACAATTTGAAAACTTCTCAATGTATATGTATGAAGAATTAAATATTTTTGCAATTTCTTTAGGTCTAATTTAATTATTCAATTTAATTGAAAGCATTCTCTCATCTATTTCATAAATCATTGATGTATTTTCTAAATCCGACTTTTTTTTATGCGGTCCCTATCCGCCGCATAAAAAAAATTGTAGGTAGTATATCGTACAAAATTGTTTATTATATGTAAGAATTTATAAAATTTTCGAATATTTTTTTGTACGATTTCTTTTATGCGTTCCCTATCCACCGCACAAAAACAGGTTTTACTGTACGCGAAACGCAGAAAATGAAGGTAAAGACGCATCGTCCGTTAGTTTCAAATGCGCCGTGATGTAGGCATGAGGCTATAGAAGCAAAACGTAACGGAGAAAGGCAGATGCACGAGCGTCAAAGAGAAACAGAAGCCGCGAAGCAGATACCACCTTGATCAAAAAGTTTTAGGACTTTATTCATAAAATCGAAAATACAAGTTTATCCATTATAATTGATATCGTCCCTTTCAAAGTACTCCCCATCGACTGTAACGCACTTATACCAGCGCTTGATTCAATCATCGAAACATCGCTGGTATTCAATTTTTGGTATGTCCACCAGATCCGTCTTCGATTTTTCCATAAGATCCTTCCGAGTGCTGTAACGTGTTCCGCGAAGCGGTTTTTTAAGTCGGTTAAACAAAAAAAAAGTTGCAAGGAGCTTAATCAGGCGATTTCGGCGGCTGGTGAATAGTATTCGTATTATTTTTGGTCAAAAACTCGCGAATAAGGATCGCATTGTGCGACGGTGCGTTATCGTGGTGCAAAATCCACGAGTTATTTGCCCACAAATTCGGTCTTTTTTGGCTTCACGCAAACGTCTCATAACGCCCCAATAATACATTTTGTTGACTGTCTGTTGCTCTGGCAAGAATTCATGATGCACAACACCGTTGTAATGCATGAAAACCGTGAGCATCACCTTCTTTTTCGACTGAAAACAACGTGGTTTCTTCGGAAGCGTTCGTGCCATCAAAAAACGTTTAGTCTCGAAAGAGTATCGTTGCCGAAACACTTCGCCAACATTTCCAAAGTCTGCGGACCGTTAAATCCGTTTTTCACGCAAAATTGTATGCAAATTCGTTGATCCAAAGTTGATGTCATTTTCAAATATGTAAAAAATCGAAAACAAGCACAAAGGTAGATGTATTCAACACGGTATAACTTTTATAAATGTCAAGCTAAGACGCTGAAATTTGGTAGGAACGTTAATGACAGATGTGGCAACCTAAAAAAAAAAAATTTCAATCGAGTGACTGAGAGCGCCATACGGCGGCCGGTCCTAAAAATTTTGATCAAGGTGGTATTAGAAAGATTTTTCGTATGAATTATCTGAAAACGACACATTTAATCGGCAATATTGCTCAGTCGAGACGCGACAATTTACTATTGCTGTTTAGCTATTTCAAATTTGACACAATCATTACAATAGCTACTTCTGCATTTTTCGTACGAATTATCTTTGAAAACGACACATTCGCGAATAATCGGCAATATTGCTCAGTCGAGACGCGACAATTTACTATTGCTGTTTAGCTATTTCAAATTTGACACAATCTCGATGAAGCGAGTAAAAGTGTGGAAGACGAAGACAGTTATGCGCACCGAGTGCCACAGGGATAGACGTAATCGTACACGCGGCCGGAGTTACGTAACGCAAGTATGAAGTAGGCGAACTATGCTGCGGAGCAGTCACGTGCTGCTTGCCACTCAGGATGGTTTTACAACTGGCACTAACGAGAAGGCTGCGCTTTGCAAGCGGCACTAACTAGAGAGGGCCTAGGCTTCGCGACTGGCACCTAAGGAGACCAGCCGGTTAGCTTTGCAGAATGCGGCTTGCTCAAGAGCAAAGACGGTCGCCTCTTCAAGGTGACGGTGAAATGTCAGACGAGATCGTCGGGATCTATGAACTATTAACAGGTCGATGAATGATTTGCATCACGGCAGAAAGTTTCAGCTGCGGGCCTGTAATTTGTGTACAAGCCATTTTCACGTAACGATAAGGTTCCGTTGTGAAAAATGGAGTATAAGTAAAAGGTATCCGCTGAAAATGAATTTAGTATGTGCGTACGTCTGAAATATCACTGAAAGCCTACTATAAAAGTACATCAGACGTTTTGCATAAGGTACGGAAACTTATCTAGCGTAAAACCCGTTTTTTTTTTTTTTAAGTATCTGCGTACTGATATATTACTGAAAGCGTACTATAAAGGTACATCGGACGTTTTGCTTAAGACGTTGATTACCGTAGTGGACATCGGTGACCGACGCAAATCATCTCACGAAAAATTCCAAAAAGTACCCAATCTGTAGCATTTATAATTTTGTAAATGCAATAATTTAAATAGCAAATGCAAATTTAAATAGTCATTCAATTCTTTGGTCTCCCATACCTTCGCATTATTTTCATTTTGAATAATTCAATCATATTCTGTAGTACTTCATCACGTTGCGGTTTTAATATAGTAAAATACGCATGGCAGTCAACGTGCACGGTGCTCCGACAAATTAACGAATATTCGAAATTCTAAGTACGGTTTCTATTGAACGCGTATGGCTGTTTTATCGTTGCAAGACGAACAATCACATGTAGGCGACATACTGCACTCGGCGTCACATCTATTAACCCTGTCAGGTGACATGCTTGCATTGAGTCATGCTGCAGATAATGGTAATATCGCGATGATTCAGAAGAAACTTACCCCCCGCGGGTGCTGATTCGCTGTTAGTCAAACCCGGAACATTCCAGATTGTCCAAGGCTGACTGTTCCAAGGCTGCGTCAGCCTGCAACACGAAAATAGCCCAGATTCATAAATATATCAAAGCGGGAGCCGTAAAAAAAATTGTTCGGCCTCGGCAGTCCAACCCGAGAGGGCGGAATTTATCGATCAAATGGCAACATTGGTGGAAACAAAAATTTCCCGAATTGTGCGATTACCCTCGTTCATGTTGTGTTTTGTTGCTGTTACGAGTGTTATCATGGATTGTAGACGCGGTACCTAGGAATTTCAACGTGACGCGCGATTGATTTCGCGAACTGGGATTCCTCTCAATTTCTGAAAATCGAACTCAAGGTCTGTCGTAATCACCCCGTACAGGTTTGCCTCTTATTGATCCTACGTTTCCGCACTATCGATCTCTACACAAATATCTGGGTCAGTTCTAGCTCACATGGCTCTACCGATGCAAATCACCGATCAATAAGTTCATTGCTGCAGTTTGGTGTGTCCGTGTAACCAATTTTCGAAGGAACAGAACAAAATAGTAATTGTGTTAGTAGTTATGGCTTTAATTTTTCGTCGCTTATTATGTTTTAGATAATGCCTTTAAATTATATTGCGTCAATCGTTCGCAAAGGGTTAATAGACATTATACATGATATCATGACATCATCCGCCGTGAGTCATCTACACGATTTTCGAACTGAAACGCACGTCATTTATCGATATATCGGTTACCCTCAGAATCCAACAGATCCTTCAAATCTCTACACCCACTCATTTAGCAATATCCCACACCTGCAGCTTTCATTTTATGTTCGGATCGCTAGGCCTCTCACGCACCTTCAGTTGACATCTGCACCCCCAGAAGTACTTTAGTAATTCACTGCGCAGTATCTTATCACGTGAAATCGCTCGGTTCTCGTCTCTTAACAAACGTGGCGCGCGGGATAATGAGTCACTCGCATCATTTCCAGACATTTGTCAATACATCGCTTACCACCAGAATCCAGCAGGTCCTCCAAAGCCTTACACCCACTAATTTACCAAACATCCCACACCTGCCGCTTTCATTTTATGTTCGGATTACAACAACTCTCAGGCACCTTCAGCCGGTTTCTGCATCCCCAGAAGTACTGCAGTACCTTGTGCGTAGTATTTATATACATCCGTTACCGCCAGAATCCAATAGGTCCTCCAAATTCTCACACCCACTAATTTCCCCAACTACCCATACCAGCCGCTTTCATCTCATGTTCGAATTGCAACGACTCCCAGGCACCTTCAGCCGACTTCTGCACCCCCAGAAGTACTCGAGTACACCGTGTGCAGTATCTTTATCATCGGTTACCGCCAGAATACAACAGGTCCTCCAAAACCTTACACCTACTTATTTACCAAATATACCATACCAGCCACTTTCATCTCATCTTCGAATTACAACGATTCTTAGGCACCTTCAGCCGACTTCTGCACCTCCAGAGGTACTCGAGTATTTCGTGCGCAGTATCTCCATACATCGGTTACTGTCAGAATCCAACAGGTCCTCCAAATTCTTACACCCACTAATTTCACAAACATCCCACAACTGATGCTTTCATCTCATCTTCGAATTGCAACAACTCTCAGGCACCTTCAGCCGGTTTCTACACCCCCAGAAGTACTTCAGTACCTCGTGCACAGTATCTTTATACATCGGTTACCACCACAATCCAACAGATCCTCTAAATCCTCACACCCACTAATTTAGCAAACATCCCATCTGCCGATTTCATCTCATGTTCGGATTGCAACGTCTCCCAAGCACATTCAGCTGGTTTCTACACCCCTAGAAGTACTCGAGCACCTCGTGTACAGTATCTCTATACATTGGTTACCACCACAATCCAACAAGTCCTCCAAATCCTCACACCCACTAATTCACCAAACATCCCACCTGCCGATTTCATCTCATGTTCAGATTTCAACGACACCCAGGTACCTTCAGCCAGTTTCTGCACCCCCAGAAGTACTCGAGTACCTCGCTGCGCAGTATCTTATCACGCGAAATCGCTCGGTGCTCGTCTCTTAACAGACGTGGCGCGCGGGATCGTGACATCGGGCGTCGTGAGTCATTCACACGGTTTCCAGACACGTGACGAGCGTCATTGATGCCCGGCCCCGCAAAAACGTCAGCGTTATTACGGCGCGTGAGTTGCGTAAGGCGCGCGAGGTTGCGGCCGGCCGATTGCCGACGATGCAACCGAGTTGTCACGTTTTCGTGCGAGCTGCGAAAGGAGGAGACGCGCGAGGAGGTGTGCCTGGCGGTGGGCAAAGACGAGCAGCTTAGCACCGCTAATAGAAATACGCTGCCCGAGTTGAAATGATGCACGCGTGACCGGAGCTGATGCCTCGGATTCCGCGGGTGTCGCGGCGACGTGGCTGAATCTTGGAATTGCGCAGCCGCGATTTCATCATTTACCGTACAATTGCGTAATTGCGGGGAAAATGGAATGGACGCGCAAGGAGACATTTTAGATGGCATTGATGCATGTGCGTCGGGGATACGCGCTTGTAGGAGCATGGAGGTATTAACAATATTGGCGGAAGTGGAATCCTCCGTGTTTGGGTTAAGAGAGACGTAGGGTGAAACTGGCGGATTTTGGGATGATAGAAATGAATTTGTCGATGGTAAGGTTTGTTTGGGTAATTTTGGTTTGTTTTGTGCTTCGAATTGTGATGCATTGAATGTGAATACTGGTATAGGAAGCACTTGTAGTACTACAAGCACTACTATTAACTTGAGTAATGTTTATTTAGGAAATTTAGGTTCGTTTTGTGCTTCGAATTATGATGCATTAAATGTGAATACTGGTATAACAATCACTTGTAGTACTACAAGTACTATAACTAAGTTCAGTAATGTTTATTTAGGCAATTTAGGTTTGCTTTGTGTTTCGAATTATGATGCATTGAATATAAATACTGGTATAAGAAGCACTTGTAGTACTACAACTACTCGAATTAAGTTGAGTAATGTATATTTAGGAAATTTATGTTTGTTTTGTGCTTCGAATTGCGATGCATTGAATGTGAATACTGGTATAGGAAGCACTTGTAGTACTACAAGCACTACTATTAACTTGAGTAATGTTTATTTAGGAAATTTAGGTTCGTTTTGTGCTTCGAACTATGATGCATTAAATGTGAATACTGGTATAACAATCACTTGTAGTACTACAAGTACTATAACTAAGTTCAGTAATGTTTATTTAGGAAATTTAGGTTCGTTTTGTGCTTCGAACTATGATGCATTAAATGTGAATACTGGTATAAGAAGCACTTGTAGTACTACAAGTACTATAACCAAGTTGAGTAATATTTATTTAGCAAATTTAGGTTCGTTTTGTGCTTCGAACTGTGATGCATTGAATGTGAATACTGGTATAAGAAGCACTTGTAGTAATACAACTACTAGAATTAAGTCGAGTAATGTTTATTTAGGAAATTTATGTTCGTTTTGTGCTTCGAATTATGACGTATTGAATGTCAATACTGTTATAAGAAGCACCTGTAGTACTACAAGTTCTACTACTAAGTTGAGTAATGTTTAATTAAGAAATTTAGGTTCGTTTTGTACTTCGAACTATGATGCATTGAATATGAATACTGGTATAAGAAGCATTTGTAGTACTACAAGTACTACTACTAAGTTGAGTATTACTTGTAGTAAGTACTGTAGAGCAGTTCAGCTAGTAGAATGGTTGAACTTTCGAGTATCGGACAATGGGTTTTCAATGTTTATTTAGGCAATTTAAGTTCGTTTTGTGCTTCGAACTATGATGCATTAAATGTGAATACTGGTATAACAATCACTTGTAATACTACAAGTACTACTACTAAGTTGAGTAATGTTTAATTAAGAAATTTAGGTTCGTTTTGTACTTCGAACTATGATGCATTGAATATGAATACTGGTATAAGAAGCATTTGTAGTACTACAAGTACTACTACTAAGTTGAGTATTACTTGTAGTAAGTACTGTAGAGCAGTTCAGCTAGTAGAATGGTTGAACTTTCGAGTATCGGACAATGGGTTTTCAATGTTTATTTAGGCAATTTAAGTTCGTTTTGTGCTTCGAACTATGATGCATTAAATGTGAATACTGGTATAACAATCACTTGTAGTACTACAAGTACTACTACTAAGTTGAGTAATGTTTAATTAAGAAATTTAGGTTCGTTTTGTACTTCGAACTATGATGCATTGAATATGAATACTGGTATAAGAAGCATTTGTAGTACTACAAGTACTACTACTAAGTTGAGTATTACTTGTAGTAAGTACTATAGAGCAGTTCAGCTAGTAGAATGGTTGAACTTTCGAGTATCGGACAATGGGTTTTCAATGTTTATTTAGGCAATTTAAGTTCGTTTTGTGCTTCGAACTATGATGCATTAAATGTGAATACTGGTATAACAATCACTTGTAGTACTACAAGTACTACTACTAAGTTGAGTATTACTTGTAGTAAGTACTGTAGAGCTGTTCAGCTAGTAGAGTAGTTGTACTTCCGGATATCGGACAATGGATTTTCAAATAAAGACGAATCAGTTTCACTGGCAACATTAATGTCTATTGGATATCGCCAGACCTAACTATGCTTACGTGTATTTGTGCAATGCGAAATTGTTCTTCGACTACTTATATGCTTAGCGCACCTTCGCATGTTGCACATCAGTATTGAAAGCGTCATAACTGAAAATAGTAGCAGCACCCTACCCGTGACACACGTTAGCAGGATTGCCAGATGCAGGTAAAATATTGAAGCTAGAGAACCTGAAAGCGTGCCGCGTTTGTAAAGTGACATGCGAAGGTGCGAAAAAGGACAGCCCATTTTAGAACGAAATATTTGATACGGGGAAATTTTGCACGCAGGACGTGCACTGGCAAAAAATCTACGTCCGGCTAAAATTCAAATTATATTTACGGCACGAAATGGAAAAAACTTTCATAAAGTTTGGAAACAGGAATATTTCCTGCAGCGTGAGGAAAAATTAAATAGCCCAGATATTTACCGCAAAAAATGTCGGCGTTGAAAATTCTGGGCACAACGCGCATAACCGACACTACGTCTAAAAACGGAATTCGCAATTTAGTCCCACCCGTAACGGTAAATTTTATGCGAGAAACCTGCATCTAAGCGCAAAAATATTGGTTATCAAAAACACAGGACAGATTCAACCACACCAGACCGTCCATATCTTCAAACTGTAGATCCAGCGTCCGATCCATTTGCGCATTGGCACTCGTATGACATAAGTTCGCAACGATCGTCATAGTTTAAATCAAGTTTAGCATGCGCGTAGTTCATGATACCACCGATAACAAGTTAGCGGTTAACGCAGTATCCACGTACACACACTGCTGCACGTAAATACGTATGCATTCGGGAACGTGTGCACGTCACGTATCCGCTACTAGTCTAGCATGCGGCGCATGTAGAGGATTAGATGATATATCGATAGTCATTACATAACTCGTACTTGCCGCAGAATAGCGATAACGCTGGGCAGATGGGCATGAAATCGTTCCCTGCTCCTAAGCGCGCTTAGATTCTCCTTATCTAATTGTGAGCGGAATTTGACCTCAATCAAGGAAAGACGATCGGGAGAAAGACTTACGGCCAGTCCGACGGTTTCCACACGCTGGAAATTGCATAATCGGTACGTTATCGCCGGCCGTAATCGCAATACAAATAATCCGGAGCAGATGTAAATTTAGAATGGCTACGGTTCGTAATCGCAGCCTGGCTTTCAGATCTCGCGCGCGAACGTAGATATAAGTGCAAAAAGTGGGGCGTCGTCTTTTGCAGCGCCGTCACGGAGAAGATAGGAGGCCAATATTATTATGTAATTTCGTCGAGGAGCGTGCTGGGTAGATACAGCGTTGTGTCGATATTTTCCCATTTTTTCATCACGCAATTTATTTTCCCCGCGGTCGATATTATCGGAAATTGATATCTGGTAACTGATGAGCTGTGCCTCGTTACGATCCGTTGAGGATGTCGATATGTTTTGATGAGTTTTGAGAAAACGCACGCGAGTAGCACAGGAAGGTATTACACTGCTAAGAAATTAAACTGTTTACCCGTAATTGAAAAGTACTGTAGCGCGCCATATCTCTTTTTCAATTCATAAACTCCTCCGTTAACAGGTTAACCTTTCGCGACGCAGGTCTCCCTAAATGGCACATTACTATATACGATAAAATACGCATCTTGTACGTACCACCGTACTATCTGTTTTATTAAACTACTTTACTCGCAGCCATAATTGTACCGTAAGAAAAGCGAACCGCAAAAGGTTGACTCCAATTCAAATCTACCCGCATCCCGTCTTTTCGATTCGACACTCGCACGTCTTTCCACATTTCTTTAACAGGATGATTGCACTGCATATTTTGATGTATTAGAACGGCGATGCTATGAAATACTACAGCGTTTGACTGAATTATGCAAAATGTAAATAATGTGCAGGTATTGGAGACCAAAGGACCGCATCGCTGTTCTAACAATAACTGCATTTATAAAACAATTATTGCTGCGCATTGCGAATATTTTGGATTATCATTCCGATATTTTGTGTTAACATGGTGACTGCCGTGCGTATTTTGCTGTATTAGAACGGCGATGCTAAGAAATTCTACAGTGTTTGACTGAATAATGCAAAATTTAAATAATGTGCAGGTATTGGAAACCAAAGGATAGTAGTCAAAGTCAAAGATACTACCAAAGTGATAGCATCACTATTCTAACAACTGAATTTATAAAATAATTATTGCTGCGCATTGCAAATATTTTAGATCATCATTCCGATAATTTGTGTTAACACGTTGATTGCCTTGTGTATTTTGCCGTATTAGAACGGCAATGCTATGAAATACTACTGAATTATGCAAAATGTAAATAATGTGCAGGTATTGGAGACCAAAGGATAGCAGTCAAAGTCAAAGATACTACCAAAGTGATAGCATCACTATTTTAACAACACCTGAATCTATATAATAATTATTGCTGCCCATTGCAAATATTTTGGATCATCATTCCGATACTTTGTGTTAACACGTTGACTGCCTTGGGTATTTTGCTGCATTAGAACGGCGGTGCTATGAAATACTACAACGTTTGACTGAATTATGCAAAATGTAAATACTGTGCAGGTATTGGAGACCAAAGGATAGCATCACTATTCTAACAATAACTGCATTTATACAATAATTATTGCTACGCATTGCGAAAATTTTAGATTACCATTCCAATATTTTGTGTTAACACGTTGACTGCCGTGCGTATTTTGCTGTATTAGAACTGCGATACTATGAAATTCTACAGTGTTTGACTGAATAATGCAAAATTTAAATAATGTGCAGGTATTGGAAACCAAAGGATAGTAGTCAAAGTCAAAGATACTACCAAAGTGATAGCATCACTATTCTAACAACAACTGAATTTATAAAATAATTATTGCTGCGCATTGCAAATATTTTGGATCATCATTCCGATACTTTGTGTTAACACGTTGATTGCCTTGTGTATTTTGCCGTATTAGAACGGCAATGCTATGAAATACTACTGAATTATGCAAAATGTAAATAATGTGCAGGTATTGGAGACCAAAGGATAGCAGTCAAAGTCAAAGATACTACCAAAGTGATAGCATCACTATTTTAACAACACCTGAATCTATAAAATAATTATTGCTGCCCATTGCAAATATTTTGGATCATCATTCCGATACTTTGTGTTAACACGTTGACTGCCTTGGGTATTTTGCCGTATTAGAACGGCGATGCTATGAAATACTACAGCGTTTGACAGAATTGTGCAAAATGTGAATAATGTGCAGATATTGGAGACCAAAGGATAGCATCACTATTCTAACAACTGCATTTATAAAATAATTATTGCTACGCATTGCAAATATTTTGGATCATCATTCCGATAATTTGTGTTAACACGTTGACTGCCGTGCGTATTTTACTGTATTAGAACGGCACTGCTATGAAATACTACAGCGTTTGACAGAATTGTGCAAAATGTGTATAATGTGCAGGTATTGGAGACCAAAGGATCGCATCACTATTCTAACAACTGTATTTATAAAATTATCATTGCTACCCATTCCGAAAACTTTGGATCTTCAGTAAAATCTCTTGCGCCGGTCAGCGGTGACCATCACGGCAGTCAAAGTGTTAAATTCGCGCTACATCGATGACGACGTGACGCCATGAACGTCGAAGTCCCGCGGGTTCAAGGCTTCGGCGCGATTTTATTTACGAAAGTACGGAAAAAGGAGCGGTCGCGTCCGATTGTGTATTTTTAAAATTGACACTGATAAATCGGCGTCTAGTCCGATGTACCTATCACCCTTGACGTAAGAGGGTCATTGAACGTCGCACGGACGGACATTTGTGTTGTACACGGGCAACGTAACGCGCCGCTGAACTTTGGACTCCGCTGTGCCGCCTCGCTGAAAACTTATTGTCGTTGCATAACGTGCGCATTGCGCGGCAGAAATCGAAGACTACGATAAAACGTGCGCTATCGTCGTTTCTCCCATTCCTCCCCCATCAGCGGTTCTCTCGGCTTCTCTGCTTTGCCAACATTGCGGGTTTATCGTATCGCCGCTTTGTCGTGTGCGTCGACGTGTCAGCATCTGCAATTCTTTATTGCACGCTCGCGATTTCGAGCGATAGAAGCGTTAAATTGAACGTTTCGGCGTAATCGAGCTTCGAGATATCGCGGGGCCCGGTAGGTAATTTGGTTTATTTGTTCTTAAACCGGGTATTTTTAATTTCGTAATTAAAAGATGGTGGAGGGCCGTTGAATTCTATATAATTACGGCGCGAACGGGTTAAAAGCGGTAATTGCGGCAAGCGTCGGTAGACTTTGTGATGTACGCGTTTTGTGGCGTATAAATTGTATACTACATTTGACGCGCTATCGCAGGAATTATAAACAGAGAGCGTGCATTGTGACGCAAGTCTGAAGAAGATTATTGTAATGAGTAATCACTTATGTGTTGCAATGTTCGCGCATGAGAGTGTATAATTTTCATCACGCTCCGTACGCAAATGTCTGAAGCTGACTCTTGAGTGAAGGCACGATTGCACCTCGATTAGTTATTTAGCGAATACACACGATAATTCGCGGGGTTCAAGTTCACATGCGATCTTTGCGTTGAGTAACTCGGATAGGAAATATAACGATTTTCGTGAGTCACTGGATCTCCCAAAAATATTTGTACCGATGTATATGCCGTCATGTTTGTTTACGTAAATGGTTTCGTAAACACGTCAAGGATTTTCGGACGGATTACTCGACGTTCGGACATGCAAATTTTGCAATCAATAAGATAATGCAAAGTGAACGGGATACTGCATTGACGTCAGTCTAATGCTTGTGTCTCATGAAAATGCGATCCTGGAAGATCAATTTTCGCAAGATTACGCGAAACGTGACATCTGGCATTAAACAAGAGACCTCGGTAAAAAATCCGCGATATAAAAACCTGGCCGAAGAAGAAAAGAAGAAGCAGACAAAAGCAGAACCAGTTCCGACAAACAACGTTCCAGTAACGTTGAACATGCGCTTTCATCAAAAACAGTAACTTGAAAAGCTGATTGCAGAATCAAACATATAAGGACTAGCAATTATTCTGTCATATTTTCGTTACCATCTTTCGCATCTATTTACTTTTTTCAGGCAAACCATTGTAGACACCAAAACTGTGTGGGCTATTACAGATTAAGTGATACAAGATTAATAAGAATGTCCAATTATTCGTTACAGGTTTTTCCACCTATTCGTTTCTTCAAGCGAAATCCTGCAGGTCATCAAAATTACGCGGTCTATTACGGCGTTTCTTATTAAATATTGGTCTCTTCGATATTCATCTGCATAACTTTTAGAAAAACATGCAATCATTCCGTCATATTTTCGTTACCGCTGCTTGCATCTATTTACTCGTTTCAAGCGAAAAACTGCAGCCCCTCAAAATGACGTGGTTTATTACGGCATTTCATATTAAATTCTAATCACTCCGATATCCGGCCACATAATTTTTAACAAATCACACAATTATTTGGCCATATTTCCATTACCACTACTTGCATCTACTTACTTTTTTCAAATGAATCACTGCAAGCCCTCAAAATGACGTGTTCTGTTACGGCATTTCATATTAAATTCTAATCACTCCGATATCCACCTACATAATTTTTACCAAATTACGCAATTATTCTGTCATATTTCCATTACCACTACTTGCATCTATTTACTTCTTTCAAGCGAAACATCGCAGCCCCTCAAAATGACGTGGTTTATTACGGCATTTCATATTAAATTCTAATCACTCCAATATCCGGCTACATAATTTTTAACAAATTACACAATTAGTCTGCCATATTTCCATTACCACTATTTGCATCTACTTACTTTTTTCAAGCGATACATTACGGGCCCTCAAAATTACGTGTTTTATTACAGCATTTCATATTAAATTCTAATCACTCCGATATCCACCAATTTTACCAAATCACGCAATTATTCTACCATATTTCCATTATGACTACTTGCATCTACTTACTTTTTTCAAATGAATCACTGCAAGCTCTCAAAATTATGTGTTTTTTTACGGCATTTCGTATTAAATTCTAATTACTTCGATATCCACCTGCATAATTTTTACAAAAACATACAATTATTCTGTTATATTTTCGTTACCGCTGCTTGCATCTATTTACTTCTTTCAAGCGAAACATTACAGGTCCTCAAAATGACGTGGTTTATTACGGCATTTCATATTAAATTCTAATCATTCCGATATCCACCAGCATATTTTTTACCAACTCACGCATTTATTCTGCCATATTTCCGTTACCACTACTTGCATCTATTTACTTCTTTCAAGCGAAACATCGCAGGGCCTCAAAATGACGTGATTTGTTACAGCATTTCGTATTAAATTCTAATCACTCCGATATCCACCCGCAGCATTTTTACAAAAACATACAATTATTCTGTTATATTTTCGTTTACCGCTGCTTGCATCTATTTAGTTCTTTCAAGCGAAACATCGCAGCCCCTCAAAATGACGTGGTTTGTTACAGCATTTCATATTAAATTCTAATCCCTCCGATATTCACCCGCATCATTTTTACAAAAACATACAATTATTCTGCCATATTTCCATTACCATTACCTGCATCTATTTACTTCTTTCAAGCGAAATATCCCAGGCCCTCAAAATTACGTGGTTTATTACAGCATTTCATATTAAAGTCTAATCACTCCGATATCCACCTGCATATTTTTTACCAAATCACGCAATTATTCTGCCATATTTCCATTACCACTACTTGCATCTATTTATTTCTTTCAAGCGAAACACCGCAGGCCCTCAAAATGGCGCGGCCCATAAGCGTTCCATAAGCATTATATTCAGCTGAAACGCATGGAGTAGCCGTGCACACCAATTCCAACAGCCGCGGCACTCGCTGCATTATCGTCTCCGTCCGCTGGATTATTATCAAAACAATTGCCGGCCCACTGCAGCGAGTTTCTTTGCTGCCTTCATCGCGCCGGATTACGATCGCGGTTACGCGGTGTTTTTTCACGTCGCCGTGGGATAACGTCGTTGTTTATTGACGAGCACTTGTCAATGCACAATCAGCCCGACGAAACGATAGGAGAATGGCAGGGCGGGGCTGATCTTGCATCGTGACCTTGGCCAGATCGCGAGGTCGTCGAACTCCGCGTCCGTCGCGTTTCAAGGTTGCCCCGACGACGTCACCGTCGAGTTTCGGACGCGACGTCGGGACGTGCACGTCTCCCATTTTACCCACGATAACGTCAAACAAAGAGCGCACTCGTTGCAACGCTTGTTTGTCGGCCTGTGTGGGCGTAGCAAGGTTCTCGAAAGTGCAAGCGCGGTCTGATGTCAAGGGATGATGGTATAGTATCTTAACACGTTGACTACCATGGTGGCCATCGGTGACCGGCGCAAAAGGTCTCGCGAACAATTCAAAAAATTCTCAATCAATAGCATTTATATTTTTGCAAATGAAATTAACACATTGAATGCCAAGCATATTTTGCTACGTTAGAACCGCAACGCGATGAACTACTACAGAATATGATTGAATTCTGCAAAATGAAAATAATGCGAAGGTATCGGAGACCAAAGAATTGAATAACTATGTAATATTAACACATTGACTGCCATGGTGGTTACCGGTGCAAAAGATTTTGCTAAAAATGCAAAAAATTTGCAATGAAGCCGATATGCAATATTGCAAAAGCAATTGATATTGGAATGGTGTTTCAATACTTAGGCTTCTAATAACTCGCGTTACCTTTATTTTCCACAATTTAATTATGCTGTGCAGTATTTTATCGCATCGCGGTTCTAACATAGCAAAATATGCGGTGACCGGCATAGAAGATTTTACTAGAAATGCAAAAAATTCGCAATGAAGCCTATTTGCAATATTGTAAAAGCAATTGATATTGGAACCGTGCTTCAATACTTTGGCTTCCAACAACTTTGCGTTACCTTTATGTATTATGTATAGCATTTATATTTTTGCAAATGCAAATAACATATGTTAGGACTGCAACGCGATAAACTAATACTCCTACAGAATATGATTGAATTGTGCAAAATTAAAATAATGCGAAGAAGTGGAAGCCAAAGAATTGAACCATTATTTAATATTAACACATTGACCGCCATGGTGGTTACCGGTGCAAAAGATTTTGCTAAAAATGCAAAAAATTTGCAATGAAGCCGATATGCAATATTGCAAAAGCAATTGATATTGGAATGGTGTTTCAATACTTAGGCTTCTAATAACTCGCGTTACCTTTATTTTCCACAATTTAATTATGCTGTGCAGTATTTTATCGCATCGCGGTTCTAACATAGCAAAATATGCGGTAATCGGTGCAGAAGATTTCACTAGAAATGCAAAAAATTCGCAATGAAGCCTATTTGCAATATTGTAAAAGCAATTGATATCGGAACGGTGCTTCAATACTTTGGCTTCCAACAACTTTGCGTTACCTTTATGTATTATGTATAGCATTTATATTTTTGCAAATGCAAATAACATATGTTAGGACTGCAACGCGATAAACTAATACTCCTACAGAATATGATTGAATTGTGCAAAATTAAAATAATGCGAAGAAGTGGAAGCCAAAGAATTGAACCATTATTTAATATTAACATCTTGACTGCCATGGTGCTCACCGGTGACCGGTGCAAAAAATTTTTCTATAAATGCAAAGTGCTTCAACACTTTGGCTTCTTACAACTCTGTGTTACCTTTATGTATCATGTATTCGGCCATATCTATTTCATGATATTTCGTTATAAACGAAATATTAAAATTATAAGAGTATAAATTATTAATACGAAATTATAAAATTCCTCTATATGACGTTCTATAGAAGTTCGTAACGCTGCTACACGACGTCACGAATATATGGAAACGAACAGCACACCTCATTCCTGATAGGTGGATTTAACGTTTATGAAATAACACGCTCGATATACTGATACGTGTTTTATGAAAAAAGCAATCCCGCGTAATGCACCTCAGAAAAGAGAAATATAAGTAGCGCCGAACATACAGTGAATGCACCCGTTCGGAGTCAGACCGCACGCTATTCAGTCCGCCGGTATAAATGCACTTTTGAGTGCATCGGATCGCGGCAGCGGTTCGCGATAATCTTTGAAAGCTGCACTTCTGCGTCGTTCGGAGACGTGTTTTTCTCACTTTCGTTTGGACGCGAAACGTCAGCGCTGGCCCGACGCGAGATTTCGCGGAACGTGTCGAGGAAAAAATTACAGGAAGGACGATAAACGTCTGGGTACATTAAAAACGAAAACAGCTCTCTCGATGCAGCCGGCGCCTTTGTGCACTCGCCCCCGTCGATTCTGCCATTCTTATTATGCGCCTTTCGTCGTACTTTCGTGTCGTCACGCTCATGTTTTTCGGACTTTCGTTTGGCCAGTCGTCTGGCTGCTGTAGATGATCTATAGCCCGGGAGCTTTTTCGCAGAAGGTGATGCCGATTCAAGGAATTTTCGTCGAAGTAGCTGGATGCACTTGGGGCTGTGACAAGATACAGCGGAAATGGAAGAAGCATGGAAGAACTTCCTGCACGCCGATTAATATGTCAATTTTTCAAACGGGCACACGATATCGCCAAATCAAGAAACAATTACGCGAAGTGAACATTGACTATGGGTATAACAATTTTCTTTAAATTGGTCAGTATTTCAATTTTCCCGCGGCCACATAATATCGTTTCACCGAAGGGAAATTACGAAGAATGAACATTGTTTATAGGTATAGCAATTTTCTGTACGTCGACTAACGTATCAAAGTTTAAAAGTGTCTCAAGAAATCGTTCGGCCGAAAGAAAATTATGGAGAATAAACATTAACCGTAGGTATAGCGATTTTAGGTAAATCGATTGATATAACAAGATTCCAAACTATCGAACGATATCGTCGCTGAGAAGGTAATATTAAGATAGCTAAATTAATAGATACATAAAAATCGCAACTCGATTCTTTGACATACTATTTACGCATTTTAACACTTTACCAACCGCTATTGACTGAAGATGCCACTCACTAACGACCGACTTTGTTTTGGATATCGCACAGGAATTGTGTATGTACCTATTTGTAAAGCTTTATAACTGAAAAATACTGAATGTGTTGTTGAGAATCCTTTGGTTTCAAAGCAGTGTAATTTTATTGTCATTTAGAATTGTCATAATATTATCTGATATTTATTTTATCTAATATAACCGTTGACCACTGAAAAGCCGATTAATCGGCTACCGGTAAATAGCAGTTGGAACCTAAAAGTCGATTAAATGTTAAAGTGTTAATATATAACTACCGTGCCGCCCTGTGCATAAATGCGTATGAAAATTTTCTGACCGCCCTACCGACATATTTGACCGGCGACCGTAAGTACATAAGGAAAGAAGTGCCGATTGGAATAACAATTAAAGTTTCGCACCGCTGTATTGGGGCTTTTGAAGGGCATTAGCGACGCTTTACGTGTTTACGTCTCCGCCGCGTCGCTTTCCTGATCTTTATTTGCTGGCGAAACACGTCATTAGACCCTCCACCGTAATGCATCGCATAAGTGAAGAAGAGCCAATTTACGTACAAGAGAGATTTCGATTAAAAATCGTCAATACATCGAACTGTTCTACTTTTCATGTCTTAAACTCGATTCACGAATCGGCGCAGACGGGTTTTTCCGAAAAATTCGCGAAAATTGAGTCGATTAATTTCGTTTAACGAGCACATCCGTGTAGGTGTCAATCTGTTCATCCAGGTTAACGCCTGAAATTCCGTGACTTAAGAGAGACATTGCGATTGCGCCTCAACTTTTAACATCTCTTATTAGGTGTACAACTTTGCTTCCGCCGCTTTTTTCCGAAATTCGAGGCTTTATTGTAAAAAACTGGTTATACGTTTATGATTCAAAGTATTGTCCATCGCTGGCCACTACTTTCTCCCATCTTTCGGGCAGCGTACGAATCCCGCGTTGAAAAAACTGGTCATCTTTTGAAGCGATCCACGAATCGATCCAATTTTTTACTTCTTCATAAGACCGGAAGTGCTGGTCAGCCAGGCCGTGTGCCATTGATCGAAACAAGTGATAGTCCGAGGGAGCAACGTCTGGAGAATACGGCGGGTGGGGTAGGACTTCCCATTTCAACGTTTCCAAGTATGTCTTGACCACTTTCGCAACATGGGGTCGAGCATTGTCGTGCTGTAAAATCACTTTATCATGTCTCTCGTTGTATTGCGGCCGTTTGTCTTTTAATGCTCGGCTCAAACGCATTAATTGCGTTCGATAACGATCGCCTGTGATTGTTTCAGTCGGTTTTAACAACTCATAATGCACTACGCCGAGATGGTCCCACCAAATACAGAGCATGACCTTGGAACCGTGAATATTCGGTTTGGCCGTCGACGTGAAAGCATGGCCGGGATATCCCCATGATTTTCTGCGCTTGGGATTATCGTAATGAACCCATTTTTCGTCCCCAGTCACAATGCGATGCAGAAATTCTTTCCGTCTTTGCCTTGCAAGCAGCTGTTCACAAGCAAACAAACGCCGTTCAACATCTCTCGGCTTCAACTCGTACGGCACCCAATTTCCTTGTTTCTGAATCATTCCCATGATTTTCAGGCGTTTTGAAATGGCTTGTTGCGTCACTCCCAATGATACTGCCAATTCTTGTTGCGTTTGACACGAGTCTTGATCAAGTAATGCCTCCAATTCTGCATCTTCGAAAACCTTCTCTCTTCCACCGCCTTGCCGGTCTTCGACGTCAAAATCACACGTTCTTGAAGCGTTGAAACCACTCTCGGCACGTTCTTTCACTAATAGCGGCCTCACCATAGGTATTTCAGAGCATTCGATGAGCCTCAGCCGCAGATTTCTTCATATTAAAGCAGAAAATTAAAACCTCCCGCAAATGACGAGAATTTGGCTCGTAAGCTGACATGTTTAATCGAGAATGACTTTATGATGCAGACACAAATCGACTAATATTTCGATGGCGTTATGTTTACAAATGCCTAAGCTTATTGTATGACATCTACGATCTATTTATTTCGACTACCACTTACCGCTACAGCCATCTATTGCAAAACGGCGGAAGCAAAGTTGTACACCTAATAAATCGCGGAATCCAGATACGGAAATGCGTTTTATGATATTGTACCGGATCGGGGTATTGCGCGGGCGATAACACGGGCGGTGAAAGGGACAGAGTGTGGGAGAAGTTACGTGGCATCCGAAAATATGCTCTATTCTCTGCGAGCGTATTGACGAAAATCTGGAACGTACGAGCGAATGATAAAGCGACACGCAGATCGGTATCGTTGCCGATCGGTTGTGGGAACGTTAAGGCTGAAATAATATTTTTCAGACTTTCTCGAGGAACGTGTTTGCGCAAGAGGAGCTTAAAATTACATCAGCTACGTAGCGGGTATATATATCGTCGACTTTTCGCGTAAAATGTTAATGTCGGCTTGGCTTGCGCTTTGCGTTTTTCCTTGTACCGAAAGCGTACAGAGAAAAATGACGTGCGCATGAAAGCCGCGCCCTCTGTCAATACGTGACTCCATGTGGCGTATCAAACGACAAAAAGTTGCACCTTTAGCGAACAGGGGAACGCGAAAATTAGAGGGACGCGAATATCAAATTGAGGAAGAGCGTAAAATTTTCAAGGAAAGCAAAATGCATCTTCGCATAGTCAAAGCCCATGAATTTTGTAATGTAATAAAGTTGAAATGAAAGTTGTAGTGTAAGTAATAATCAAAAATGCGAGTTACAAAATAATCGCATACGTAAGTACCGATATTACGGATTTGACATGACTCCACGTGGCGTATCAAACGACAAAAACTTGCACCTTTAGCGAACAGGGGAACGCGAAAATTAGAGGGATGCAAACATCAAATTGAGGAAGAGCATACAATTTTTAAGGAAAGCAAAATATATCTTCACATACTTAACCCTTTGACTGCTGTGAACGCATATATGCGTCCGCCGAAATCTATTGGTGACGACTATGAGTGCATATATGGGTTTTCGAATCGTTTCGATTTTTTACCTACTGCCGCCACATTTATTAACGTATGAGATAAATACAGATGCGTTCCTTATCAAATAGTTTTTTTCCATCACTTAATTTGGTGTAAGTGAAGAATTACCATTATAACTTAGCTGCGCCTTACATAATCAATCAATAGGGTTCAAACTATCGAAAAGTATTTCGTTCTCAGCGACAGTTTCGGTCGGAAGTACTTAGCAGTCAAAGGGTTAAAGGTCGTGAATTTTGTAGTGTGACATATAAAACACACCTGCAGCCATATGTCTCTAGCATTCGATACGAATTTTATAATCAAAAATGCGGGTTACAAAATAATCGCATACGTAAGTACCGATATTACGGATTGGACATGACTCCACGTGGCGTATCAAACGACAAAAACTTGCACCTTTGGCGAACAGGGGAACGAGACAATTAGAGGGACCCGAATATCAAATTGAGGAAGAGCGTAACATTTTTAAGGAAAGCAAAATATATCTTCACATACTTAAAGGTCACGAATTTTGTAATGTGACATATACAACACACCTGCGGCCATATGTCTGTAGCATCTGATACGAATTTAATAATAAAAAATGCGGGGTACAAAATAATTGCACACGTAAGTACCGATATTACGGATTTGACATGACTCCACGTGGCGTATCAAACCACAAAAACTTGCACCTTTAGTGAACAGGGGAACGGGAAAATTAGAGGGACCCGAATATCAAATTGAGGAAGAGTGTAAAATTTCCGAGGAAAACAAAATAATTGTAATAAGTGAATTTTGTACTGTTACATATAAAACACACCTGCAGCCATGTGTCTGTACCATCCGATACGAATTTAATAATCAAAAATGCGAGTTACAAAATAATCGCATACGTAAGTACCGATATTACGGATTTACGCGATATTCGTAACGACACAGTCACACGTACGCGCGTGAGCAATTGTAATTTATGTAATACCGGTGAGGCACCACTTTTTCGCGGCGGGTGGGGCGTGTAATACCAGAGTACATATCAGAGTTTCGCCGTTTCGCGGGATCCTTTAATTCCCCGGCAAACCGCGCCGAATTCCGATTTGTTTTGTCGCCTCTCGCCTTCTCCCGCGGCAAATAGCGGCTCCGTTGCGCAATGCCGAGCAATCAGCGAGGTGCGATTTTTACGACACCGCCAGTAGGGGCAACATAACGCTTTACGTCTTCTCGCTGTGCCGACGCGATCGATGTTACCGCACTTTTCCGTTCGGCCCTCTTTTCGCGAACGCACCCGGCGGGCGCGACGAAGAAAAACAAATTTATCGCGTCCCGCCGTTTTTCGCCGAGGTCGGCCGTTGGCTAATAAACGGGAATACGTGCATCGGCATCTGGCTGAATAAGGCACGCACGGTTGCATGCACAGATTTCCTGGACAGACGCTTCTCGCGAAACGAACGTTTACGTATGTGTCAAAGATGCATCATGTTTGTGCGCTAACTAAATATTAATAAAATTATATAATATATGTAGGATTTTTAATACGTGAAACTAGATAGTATAATATTTATAAACAATAACAACACAATCAAAACACTTTCGTCGTTTCGTCGTTTCGCTTTAGGTCTTATCGTCAACTCACTACTAAAGCAACCAAAATAACACGATTCAACAAACTTGTCATCTATGATACATCAATATAATAATTGAGGATCATAGGTGACCTTTCCTCGCCAACTAGAGGACCCTGTATTTGAGATCCCCCATATATTATATATAAATATAAGTAAAATTTTTATAATTATATATATAATATTTTATATATAAATATAACTAAAATTATCATTGCGCGCTAACTAAATATTGATAAAATGTGAAACAGCGATTATCGTAATTCACGCACGTCATACACGCGCGAGGATAACTTCAGACGAGGATAACGACAGGATTATCATTGCTGCAAAAACGCCAGAATCATTTTTGTATGAACCTCTGTAGAAACTGTAGAAACCGAGCGTCTATTTGTGTAATTTTTAATCGATCACTTGAAATCGGCAAATATCGTATCAGCCCGAATATAACGCGATATTTTTCGACCATTTATTTTCCGTTAAAAAATCGACTCGCGCTAAATTCAGGGTTTAAGTAATGGAATGTAATACAAACAAGGATATTTTCCTACAGATGTTGAAACGGTAGTTAACACTTTGACTGCCGTGATGGTCACTGCTGACCAACGCGAAAGATTTTACTGACGATCCAAAATAATCGCAATGTGTGGCAATAATTATTTTGTAAATGCAGTTATTGTTAGAATAGTGATGCTAGCCTTTGGTCTTCAATACCTGTACATTATTTACACTTTGCATAATTCAGTCCAACGCTGTACTATTTTATAGTATCGCCGTTCTAATACAGCAAAATACGCAAGACAATCAACGTGTTAACCCAAAATATCGGAATGATGATCCAAAATATTCGCAATGTGTGGCAATAATTATTTTGTAAATGCAGTTATTGTTAGAATAGTGATGCTAGCCTTTGGTCTCCAATACCTGCACATTATTTACATTTTGCATAATTCAGTCAAACGCTATAGTATTTCGTAGCATCGCCTTTTGAATATAGCAAACTACGCACGGAAGTCAACGTGTTAAAGGTTTCAACAAAATGCTGCTATATTCGTGCTAATTCGGGGTCGCGTTATATTCGGGCTATATCATAATTCACGCACGTCATACACGCGCGAGGATAACTCCAGCCGAATATAACGACAGGATTGTCATTGCTGCAAAAACGCCAGGGTCTCTCTTGTATGGACCTCTGTAGAAACTATAGAAACCGCGCGTCTATTTGTGTAATTTTTAACCGATCACTTGAAATCGGCAAATACCGTATTGGTCCGAATATAACGCGACCCTGAATTAGCCCGAATACAATTCCCTAGTATATATTGTCCGAATATAATATAGTTCCCAGCCGTCCAATGTATTGCCACCCGTCTCTGACACACGTGATAGAACTAATACTCTAGTTTTCGCAGCGTTTTTATATTCTCTTCAGCGTTTTATTACTCTAGTTTCAAATGTAGACGCGTTCCTACAGATTCCGAAAATCGAAACATCTTCACTGCTCACGTCAGCCGTATCCCAAGCCCGCGGGATATCGAAAGCGCAGATCCCGGGTGGCCTACGATGCGGTAACAGGTCTTCTATAATTAAACGACCGCGCATCGCTCCAACATTATTGCTAACGGGAAGCGTAAACAATGATTGCGCAACGTGACGCAACCATTATCGTCTGAGCTGCACCGAGAACCGCGAGAAAAGGACAGAACGAGCGTTTTAAGGCAGTCGCGGGGGGTTGAAAGAGGGGAGTGAGAAAAAGATAGGAAAGGAGGCGGAGGGAAAGAGGGCCGCCGATTAGTTGAGCATCGTGCAAACTTGTCTCCCCTTTATTAGTCGCTCTCGGCCGAATCTCGGGTTCAACGTTCGCAGCGGAATCGGGCGGAGATATTGAACGCCCGATTTCTAGAGCGCTCGCGAGCAAGGTCGAGGATATCTCAATGACATCTGCTCGCGCAATTCGCGGATGGTCTGCGAGAAACGCGGGGGCCGAAAACAACGAGCCTCCGCGGGTGGCCGTTATTTTTTTAGGCGGGTCTATTAATATACGCGGGACGCGCTCTTTGCTGCCGATACATGGTACTGATACGGTAAACGTGGCGGAGAGAAAACGCAATGCGGTGACGATGGAGAAAAAATAGTGGAAGTGTGATCGAAAGAAGAGGAGGATACGTTATTTGTAGTTTTGTATGTGCTTTTAGCACTTTAACACGTTGACTGCCAGGCGTATTTTGCTATGTTAGAATCGCGATGCGATGAAATACTAGAGTATGTTTAAATCGCGCAAAATGAAGGTAACACAGAGTTGTTAGAAGCCAAAGCATTGAAAAACCGTTCTAATATCAATCGTTTTTACAAGATTATAAATAGGCATCAATCAAAATTTTTGCATTTTTAATCAATCCTTTTACGCCGGTCACCAGTGACCACCGTGGCAATCAACGTGTTACGTTACATTTGTAATTGTGCACTTGCTCCAAATTAAATTATGCAAGAAAGCTATTTGACAAACGACGCATGTGTTTACATCTCATACATTGACAAATGTGTGTGCAGTATGTAACAAATTGAAACGACTGAGAAACGCATATATGCGTCCATAGGCCACACCGATAGTTTTCGTCGCACGCATATATGCGCCCATAGCAATCGAAGGGTTAAAGAATACGGTGTGGTACGTTTGGAAATGTAATGCGATGAAATACTGCAGAGTATGTTTAAATCGCGCAAAATGAAGGTAACACAGAGTTGTTAGAAACCGAAGTATTGAAGAACCGTTCCAATATCAATTGCTTTTACAAGATTGCAAATAGGTTTCATTGTGAATTTTTTGCATTTTTAGCAAATTCTTTTGCGCTGGTCACCGTGGTAGTTAATGTGTTAAAGAATAAGGTGTGGTACATTTGGAAATGTAATGCGATGAAATACTGCAGAGTTGTTAGAAGCCGAAGTATTGAAGAACCGTTCTAATATCAATCGCTTTTACAAGATTGCAAATAGGCTTCATTGCGAATTTTTTGTAAAATGTTGTAAAAATAAAACGGCCGAAATCGCGGTTAACATTTCTCGTACTAACACTTTAAGGACCGCTCATGAGTTTTCTCGTGTTTCATGTCCCAACTGTTACGGACCACTCACGAGTTTCCTCGTGTTTTCTACACGCTGCCTTTAGGTGTCACTTACTTTGATACATTGTATCTATATTGTCTATTCAACTCTTATTTACTATAAATTTCATAAAAATTTATTTTTAAGTATACAAGTCATGATAAATATTAAAAAACGTATTTTCTAATTAATATATTTATTTATTATTAATACCGATATTTTATTAATACCTAAAATACTTCCCATTATATATAATAATACTTCCAATTTCTGAAAGTTTAAAAAAAATGGCTTCATAGATTACAAAGTTATGATTTTTTGTAACGTACAAGTTTCCCAAAAACGTGCGGTCCCAGTCGTATTTCTTACAGATTTCTTAGCGGTCCTTAAAGTGTTAAGTATGGGATTTGAAACTGTGGGGAGTGTTACGTGGAATACTGGGAAAATATGCGACGCAAGAGTTACTTTGAAAGCTATGCTTAACGCCGCGGATGTACAGTTCAATAGGTTAATAGATATATCTAATACGCATGATGCAAAATTATGTCACAAATGAAAAATAATGCACTTTCAAACTATCCCATTACACGTCCCGTGAATTATGTCGTTATTTTTGTATGACGGTATCACGCCATGCGAATCCGTAGCGTAGATAACGCCGACGCACTCGAGACATGAAATTATTGAAGGTGTTCAGGGAAAATGATAAAAAGGCTGATAGCGACACGTTACATTCCGGAAATCGTCGAACGTCTCTCCTCCCTTCTTTTTCGCGCCGTCGTCAATTGCGACGGTGTCGGTTCGTGGAAAAAAGCGAATTGCGCGTTGTTTGTCACGCTTAATCCGTCTCTCGAGATTCGGTTCGTCGCAGTGTACACATTTGTCTGGACTATTGCGAAAAGTTTATTTCGTCTGGTGTTGTTTGTCTGACGTTGCACAGTTGCAGCGGTTCAAACACGGAAATCGGAGAAATAGAATGATAAGCGCTACTCGTGACCTTTGAACGCTTACTACTAGCGCACGATATTGAAACGAATAATGTGCTCTTATCGTTAGCACCCTCACGAGAAATATAATTTGAACTCGCGTGACTGTCGAGTACTTTATGCGCTCTAAACGAACATGAATGGCCAAACGATGCTGTACATTCATTGAGCGAATTTCGCGTGTTTACTTGAAAATCATGTCGCGCGTCCCGAGGCAATTTCGAGCGTACTGAATGAATATTATGACTAATTCGTTTCAGATAGTACGTATCAATCGGCAGGATAAGATCGCCTCCAACGCAGTTTCTGACAGCCACAACTAAGAAAACGATACCAGATCTCCGTTGATTCAACGATATTGACATACCGTATGATACTGAAACAGCGAGCGACTTTGAAGTGCATAGAAAGGAAATAATTAGCAGTTAAAATAGCCCCGACGTGGCGGCAGCTGGAAAATATGTTTTGAAGCGGTTCTCTCAAACTGCAACTGTTCATACAGGATGTGAATCGGCGCGACTGCTCTTTTCTCTCGGGCACCGACAATTACACTCTTAATTCGTCCCATTTCCTTCTTTCGCCGATCAGAAACGGGCGATGAGCTGTTTCTTAAACTGTTCAACGCCAACTGGTTCGACGACCGGCGACACATCCACTCTTATCAAAACATGGCGCGGGTATTTTCGCGCCGGTGCAGTCTAGACTTTTATTAAACAAACATGTCGGGAAAAACGGCTGCTACCGAGACAAATTGCGCACAAATGGCTGAATGCATCGCATTCATCGGGGGGCGAAAGTGTAAAGCAAAGGCGACTGAGGCACACGTGAGGTTGAATAAAGACGGAAAGTGACACGGGAGTGAGAGACGTAAGAGAAAAGCGCGAGAAATGTACGAACGGAGTAGGACGGATGACAGAAGCATTGGGAGGGGGTAAATGCGCGTAATAAAATGCATTAATTACAAACGGCGTAAGCGATCTTGCGTCGGCGTCAACAGCCAACAAAGTTGGAGCTCTGAAGTTATTCGAGCGCGTGCGGTTATCGATGGGAAAACAGTCGGTTTCTCTGTTTTCTTTGGCGGGTAGAATGTGGAGCGATGTTAATTGTTCCACCTGCGATCGAAGCGTAGAATAGTTTCGCCGGTAATAGTCGCTACTTTTTACTAAAGTAATTCGATTAATCATACTGGCTGTTACGCAAATCGCAATTCATCATCGCTCAACAACCGTTGCCATATGGTAATGCGTACCACTGCACGTAGAACCTCGTTGTAAAATCATTTGCAATCGCAGAAAGAAGGCTTAATAAATATGTATTGGAATAACTTGATTGCAAATTGAATCTTTTTTAATAATGGTAATAATGTTTGTGCCTGTTTTGGTGGAATGATTTTATTTTATCCTGAAAGAACCGTACATGTTCTGAAGTCTATTGCAAAAATACGTCTATCTTAACACATCTTGCGCGGGAAGCGACTAAAGTCGTTTTTCACGAATTATTGATGGATTATTGTTATCCATGGGTGTTTGTGATGTTTTTATAATAAGATCGGATTGACATGCGTTGCAAGAATGAATTCCTATGAATTCGTTTTGCTGGCGCGATTATATTGTAATACGCTAAAGATTTTGATGAGCAGGTTTCCAAATACCTTGAGATAAATGTTGGATAGTTTTTTGTGGAGACCCAGTGTAACGCGGTATAAGTGTAAATTTTGTCACGTACCCTTGCACGAAAAAAGTGCTTTGAACGATATCACACTTTGAAACATTTTTAAATTATTGATTTTCTTAATTTTTCATTTTCGACAAGTTATTGACAAAAAATTTTAAAAAGTTCTGTTTTACAAGATCTGTTTTACAAGATTTTTAAAGACAACCTAAAAGTTTTATTAAAAAACCTAAGTTTAAACCCACAGCTATTTTATGCAGAAGGAATCTTGCGTCCGAATTGTAAAAAAATCTCCCGCTACACGGTAATACTTTGGTGGCAAAGTGCCTGCGCAAGATGTGTTAATTCTATCATTCGTGTGTTTTTATGTTACATTAAAAATTGTGCTTAGGTTTCATTTATGCTATGGATTTTTAACGTTTCCTCTGGAAGGTACCCACTCTGTTTTACATTGTCTACTGGTTCAGCTGAATTTTCTGCCTATTTTATACATGTTAACACTTTTACTGCCATGATGCAAGTGACCGATGCGAAACATTTTACTGAAGATCCAAAATATTCGCAATGGGTAGCAATTATTATTTTATAAATACAGTTGTTATTGGAATAGTGATGCGATCCTTCGGTCTCCAATACCTGCACATTATTTACATTTTGCATAATTCAGTCGAACGCTGTAATATTTCATCTATTTTACTATATTATATTTTACTATATCACGCCGTTCTAATATAGTAAAATACACTTGGCAGTCAACGTGTTAATGAAGCTATATGTTCTGTCAATTCTAAATCCTTTATAGGAAGAGATCTATCGGATATTTTCTATTGACGCGAGTTTTTGTGTCGTTTGACGTCAGTTGCGTCACGTTGTTGCCCTAGGTAGCATCGCACTGACGTCGTCCGATGATTTCTTACATAATATCGGCAAGTAATCGTCGCTTAAGTGTTGCAGGTCCGTGCATTAGTTGGCTGTTTTCTACGTTCTAATGTGAATCATTTCTTGACACGTTTATTGTAATCGGTTTCCAGAGGAAATTTTCGAAAAACCCATGATGTAACTAGACACAGTTTTAAATGTAACATAAAAGCATACGAACAATAGAGTTAAGATAGTCTTATCTGTATAATAGCCTGCTAAAGAAGAGGTCCATGGTCCTCGAAACATATAGAGCAACCATAGGATAAAATAAAACCGTTCAACCAAAACAGGAAGAAGTATTGTTAGCATCAATTGTTTGAATCTCTCTCATTTCAAGTTGGAAAGTGTCAAGTGACGCGACCGCACTTCCGTTTCGCGTCGAAAACAGTTAAGAATGCGGTTAAATTGCTACCACGTATTGTCCCTGAAGTAGAACGCGAGCGGACACAAGAAAGTAACATCACTCCATCACCGGTGAAAGAAACAACTCCTGAGTGTGTAACGGCAAAGGCTTCAATTTAGTAAAGTCTCGCCACGCGATAATAGTAAAAGAACAGACAAAATCATATTATGCATAAACTGAGACTTTTCGGCAATGAACAGAAGCGCGATCACAAAATAATATATTCTTGAAGAACAGAATACATGGCCAATTATTATAATATGTGTTCTTGTAAAATCTCGATTAAATATGGTTATTATTCTAAATGTAGCAATTCCTATATGCACTACGGCTGAGTACGCTATAGTTGATTTTAGATGAGATTGTAACATACAAAGTATTCTTATAAATGCAGTTTCAGATGTTATTACTATTGTTAAAATATGAATTCGATATTAAACACTTAATTTACCGTTTGGGTGGTAGTGTTAACTTGAAAAGACGACGCGTTGTAAATCATGTAACCGCTAATACTCTCCATATTAGAACCGTATCGTTATTAAATTTTATACGACATGATTGAATTATGTAAAACTCATATAAGACTGATATATTGAAGAGCAAATAGTTGAACATCTATTCTAATATTAATTGCATCTACAAAATGATAAGTGTTACTGTTTGGAAGTTTTACGCGTTTCTGTCGAGAACCTGCATATCTACCGATATCTGCATTTTTTAAATAGATTTTACTGAGACGCCTGAAACGAAAAAGTGATTTTCTATAAGTTGTCCTTTTTTTCCCCGCGGACGCAGTTTACATACTTGCACAGCACGTAAATGGGAAGTCAATCAAAATCATCTCCGCTTGAGCGTGCTAATACAGGCGTCTCGTTATTACATTTTATACAACATGATTGAATTACGTAAAACTAATATAAGACGGATACATTAGAGAGCAAATAATTGAACATCTATTCTAATATTAATTGCATCTACAAAATGATAAGTGTTACTGTGTGGAAATTTTACGCGTTTCTGTCGAGAACCTGCATATCTACCGATATCTGCATTTTTTAAATAGATTTTACTGAGACGCCTAAAATGAAAAAGAGGCGTTCTGTAAATTGCCTTTTGTTTCCCCGCGGACGCATTTTCCATATTTGCACGGCGCGTAAACGGGAACTCAAACAAAATCATCTCCGCTCGAACGTGCTAATAAAGGCGTATCGTTATTAAATTTTACACGACATGATTGAATTACGTAAAACTATAATAATATAAGACGGATACATTAGAGGGCAAATAGTTGAACATCTATTCTAATATTAATTGCATCTACAAAATGATAAGTGTTACTGTTTGGAAGTTTTACGCGTTTCTGTCGAGAACCTGCATATCTACCGATATCTGCATTTTTTAAATAGATGTTACTGAGACGCCTGAAACGAAAAAGTAGCTTTCTATAAGTTGTCTTTTCTTTCCCCGCGGACGCAGTTTCCATACTTGCACAGCACGTAAATGGGAACTCAATCAAAATCATCTCCGCTTGAACGTGCTAATAAAGGCGTATCGCATCGGATGCACGATATTTCTTCTAATCAACATTTTTCAATGTGTTCGTAACTTGTTTTCGCGGCGCACCGATCGCTCTCGCACACTTCCATGCTATTTGGCAATAACCATCGGCTTAATCTCATTTTGGCATCGTCTATCGTGCAGCCCGTACGCGCTGTCCATTAACCTAACCTAGCTCCGAAGGTCCGGCGGTGTTCGTAATGAACATTAGCCGTTCGGAATTATTCTCCGCCAATTAACGAGTTAGTAATAAATTACGGCTTTTACCTAGCGCCAAATTACGTAAGTGCACGGATATTACCATACTAACAGCACTTCTCTCGCCGGTGCGCTCCGGCATCGAGGTATCATTATACTGTTTACCGACTGTTTCTGTCTTCGCATGTTTTTTCCAGCCGCCTGTCCCTCCAACCCGTCTTCGTCGTCATTCCTGGACGATTAACCCATTTGCATCATCGCTCTAAATCCGCGATCTTACTCAAAAATCGGACATGCGCAGCTAAACGTTGCCGATACCAACATGCACAAGGAAGACTTTTAGCGTTTATTCTCATTAGAAATAGTGTTACAGGGTTATTTAAATTATTGTATATTCCCCGTATTTTTCAGCACTATTTTTTGAACTAGTTCCACGTTGAAAAATGCACTTACGGCAGTAAAATCATGTAATGTTGGAATACAATTTCGTTTTTCCCATAAGAAATCTTCAGTTTTAATACTATCGGGCTGGTCATCTTCACTACTATCTATTAGAGCTATGGCACGTTTACGCTTATGGGATATTTGCATTTCTATGCTTGAATCCGAATCCGAACTGTAATTCATTATGGTAACCTAATTTTGTTAAATTTTATTATCCATTATTTTTTTTATTATTTTATGATTTTGAACTTACAACCAGAAAAGTAAGAAAAATAATATTTTAAACGTTGCCGATACCAACATGCGCAAGGAAGACTTTTAGTGTTTATTTTCATGAGAAATAGTGTTATGGGGTTATTCAAATTATTGTATATTCCTCGTATTTTCCAGCACTATTTTTTGAACTAGTTCCACGTTGAAAAATGCACTTACGGCAGTAAAATCATGTAATGTTGGAATACAATTTCGTTTTTCCCATAAGAAATCTTCAGTTTCAATATTATCGGGTTGGTCATCTTCACTACTATCTATTAGAGCTATGGCACGTTTACGCTTATGGGATATTTGCATTTCTATGCTTGAATCCGAATCCGAACTGTAATTCGTTATGGTAACCTAATTTTGTTAAATTTTATTATCCATTATTTTTTTTATTATTTTATGATTTTGAACTTACAACCAGAAAAGTAAGAAAAATAATATTTGCACAACATTCTTTATTGTTTGTTTATCGTACAAAATCTTTAACGATTGCTGATAAGCCGAAAACAAAAATTATTGTGTGCGGATTTATCCGCTCGCGGTGATAATGATCAGTTTTGGTTTACGGATTATTCCGGCAAATGATGCAAATGGGTTAACACTTTGACTGCCAAGCGTATTTTGCTATGTTAGAACCGTGATGCGATGAAATACTGTAGACTATAATTAAATCATGCAAAATAAAGGTAATGCAGAGTTGTTAGAAGCCAAAGTATTGGACTATTTGAATATCAATTGCTTTTACAAGATTGCAAATAGGCTTCATTGCGAATTTTATACATTCTGTGTAAAATCTTTTGCACCGGTCACCGGTGACCACCGTGGCAGTCAAAGTGTTAACATAGCGAGCATCGTTCGTGCCTTTATGCGGCTTTATGTGGGCCTCGCCTGTTCGTTCGTCAACGCGAATCGTCGCGATACTCGAGAGATTCGATCTGAAAACGGTCTCACGCCATGTCGCGCATTCTGTCGCACGCCGTCGATAAACGGTCAATTAATCATAGGCTTCGTAAATATGTCAGATCGATTAACGGGGTAATTCGGTGGATTATCTGAAATGGCTGCTTTTTCGTTTACTCACTCCTCTGAATTGGCCCGCCAGAAGTGAGATGCATGTATTGAAATCGTAAACCAGTTGGTCTAGTGTGGGTGCTAATGTGGTATGTTTTGCGAGTGCAGGGATTCGATGGTATCCGCTGATCTAATGAATTTATCGTTTGTACCTAAGCAGAGTTGTCTTTCGGACGATGTGTGTTTTCGATGAAACTCGCTGGTTTGTTTACAAGCGGGGCGATAAGAATTTCCAGTAAATGCAGGTTTATGCGCGTAAATGTAGAAGCGCGCGCGCGCAGGATGCTTTATCAATTTATTTAGCATGCGGTGCAATGCATAAACAGCGTATTGTGTAATTGTTTTTCGTGTAACCGGTAGCCGCGCTCAATGGGCGTGTTTTTCTTTCCGGTCCGAAAAATTGCTATTGACACCTGCGAGAGCGGGAACGCGGTGAATGAATTATCCGGCCGTTGAAATTAAACGAGTTCCCCGGTAGATATATATTTCATAACGCTCGCATATTTATTTATATGCATCCATTACGACATTATAACCGCGAAAGCGCTACATCATACCGATTCATAATTATGTATCTTGTATCCATTAATTACCATACAGATACGGGCGGTACACGTAATACGCGAGTGTCGCTTATTCGTAGTATAACCGCCACACGTCGTCCGCCTCAAATTATATATATGAAAGCGCAGATCCATAACCTGATGCATGAACTCAACGGCGGTTATCTCAGTCAAGTTGTTTTTCTACACGAAATAAGTAGTTTCAATGATCGGCTAATGCAATTGTTAGATGCGTCAATCAGCCGCCATTCATTGAATGAAACGGAAAAAAACTTCAATGGATTCTCTGTTCCGTCGAAGCTTTCCTTCGCAATTTTCCGTCGGGTGACGTTTGTTGCCAGAATTTCAGCGAGGTTTTTCAGGTAACAGCGAAGTAATTACCGTCGCATTTAACACTAGGTTTACGGGACCCGTCAATTTGACGGATTTCAAACTTTGAAATGAAACACGCAAAAAATCATAGCAATAATCTTAACTCTCTATGGGCCCGCGTGACTTTGAAGTCACATATACATAAATCGATATTTTATGAAATAATTTAATTTTTTTTTACTAGATGGCGTATATATTTTGTTATATAATGTCTCCTTAGTAACCAATAACATGCTTGATGCTGTTATCAGCTCTAACCTGAAATGTCAAAGTGAATGCTTTTGCAAGTTGTCTGAAAATAGAAGCCAAAGGAACCGTCTTCTGAAATTGTCATTATTTGTTTTTCTATCGATGTTTGTTAAACATAAAAATTCATAATTTCGTAATAACTCTTAGTTTGTATATCACACAATGTCTTATTTGTTTGCATAGGGTTCTGTATTTGCGATAACGTTATGTGTTTCCTTTGCTTTTTAATTTTATATATCAGAGGCGAAAATATGGATACAAAATCATATAAAAATAAAAGAAATCCTTATATATTTGCATTAGTAGTAATAAATCCTTCAATAGAAAAATGTTATTCTTTATCAGATTCGGATTGTAACGAAGATCATCCAATAGTATTTGCCCGACGACATATAAATATTATTAATAGCGACGATGAATTTAGTGGTAAAAAATCATCAGATAAGGAAATGCAACGTATATCTATGTTTAATGCGAAACGCCAACTGTTTTATGGAGTTCCATACTTAAGCTCTTATACATACAAGTGCAAACGTTGTAAGCCGTTGTTACTTCAAAGTTGCAAAATGTATTCGTTATAATAAAATTGTTGAAACTGCTGAATTCATTGTTAATACGTATTTCGAGGTTGATATTTGTTGATTTCACGTTACATAGATTTTATATAACCACCAAAAAAAATTCGGTCCATAGAGGGTTAACTATCTTGCATCGTAAATTCATAATTTCATTAAAAGGGTTTATACACATAATTATTACTTCTTTAAGCTTTCTAAATGTGGAAGCTTGTACGTGGTATACTTATCTCTACGAAACTCGTCAAATTGACGGATTAGCTGATTACGTAAACAATCCTTATATATTTGCTTCGTTTGTAAAATTATTCCTCCAATAGTAAATATAAGAGTGAAAGAAAAGTCTAAGATGCCCCGAACTCATTATCTCGATATTGTGTGGCCCGGGTGCCATGTTACTTCGTATTGAACGAACTCGCTTACCAGAGTGATCCTCGCGTCTTTCGAAACTCAAAGCATGCAGCAGACTAAATGTCGTATCGAAAAGATATTCGGAAAAAAAATCTTGACTTATTAATAGTTTATTTTTACGTGAAGCCTTATATTGTTCAACTCAGACTTACTTTGAATAAATTGATTTTTTAATGTAAATACGTATTTTCACCTACCCTTCAATTTGACGGGTGCTCGTAGAGATAGGTATATAAGAAACGCCCGTAAACCTAATGTTAATTAAGCCCATCACATGACCACCACGATAACATTTTATACAAACCGGCCAGATACGCCGCCTGGAAATAATCGCAACGCCATGATATTCCCGTCGCGACGTATTACGTGGAATTAGAAAAAAGTTCCGACGCGCAAGAATCAAGGTGACCGTCGACGAATGAACTAATCGAGCTTCGCTCGGCCCACGTTCTGCGACGTCGAGTCCCGTTTTGGGCCGACTGGCCTGCCCACCTCTGATAATATAATTGCATCCCGTCTCGCGTTGCTCGCCTTCCGTTTGGCGCGCCTGCGATCGACACTAAATCGTTTCCCGCCGACTTCCAGTCGACCGGTTATGTTTAACTTTCTTAGCGTTATGCGTGCGGTTACATCACGCGCCGATTAAAATAGCAAATCCGCGGGGTGCACGGTTTGCGCGGGCGCCGATAAGAAGTTGACTTAGAACGCGAAATCGACCGCAGCTGCAGGCGTCGTAACCGTCCCGATAGCGCTATCAATTCCCGGACGACGCCTGCAAATATGTTTGCGCCTCGCGGCTTGCCGTCATTATCTGCGTTATTATTCGCTTATGCACCTACCACGCATTATGCGCCTTCCGCGAAGAATTTCGCTGCGGCGAATTACGAATCTGACGGAGGGCAGAAGCGGATGTATGCGGTGTCGGCTGGTAAAAGGCAGATTTTGCGGAGGGAAGTAGTTAATATGTAACTTGACTAAGTAAGAAATATAGATATAGAAGGATAGAGAATTTATGGTAAGGCGGTTGGTGTAAGAATAGGAGGATCGCCAATTTATGGTATACGAGTAGTTGGTGTAAGAATCGGAGGATAGCGAAATCAATTGCTGACTAAAACGCATTTCCCGGTATCATTTGTTATACAATGCCGCGGATGCGTAAGGTGCTGTTTCTTGTGACATTAATACTCGATTGTACGGATGTATGCGGTGAGGAACCTTAAACGGCGGATTTTGAGGAAAAAAGTACATAGTTAATATAAGATTCGAAGGATCGCGAACGAGTTTGCTGAATGATACGCAGGTGTCTTATATCATTAGTATACGATGACGCGAATGCATGCGAAGCCGATGATTAAAAAGCAGATTCTGCGGAAGTTAGTAAAAGAATATAAACACGGCAGATTCATTTCCTCATTAAAACGTGGAATAAAACGGGGAATAAAACGTTTGTTAAAAGGTTGATTTTACAGAAGGAAGTAGTTAATATGTAACTTGACTGTAAGTAAGAAGTATAGGTATAGGAGGATAGGGAATTTATGGTATACGAGTAGTTGGTGCAAGAATCGGATGATAGCGAAATCAATTGCTGGCTAGAATGCATTTCCCGGTGTCATTTGTTATACAATGCTGCGGATCTGTAAGGTGCTATTTGTTAAAAGATTGATTTTGCGGAAGCGGGTAGTTGATATAAAAATAGGAATATAATTTACTTTTTCGAAAATACGGGTTTCTTGTGACATTAATATTTGAGTGTACGGATGTATGCGGTGGGGTTCCTTAAACGGCGAATTTTGAGAAAAAAAGTACTTAGTTAGTATAAGATTAGGAGGATCCCGAACGAGTTTGCTAAGTGATACGCAGGTGCCTTATGTCATTAGTATGCGATGACGCGAATGCATGCGATACCGATTGTTAAAAAAACAGATTTTGCGGAAGGAAGTAGTTAGTAAAAGAATGGAAAGACGGCAGATAATTTCCCAACTAAAACGCATGTTCCCCATATCATTAGTATTCGATGCCACAGATGCATGCCATGCCGGTTGTTAAAAGGTTGATTTTACAGAAGGAAGTAGTTAATATAAACAGGACAGTAAATTCCTGTTTCCGTTTAAAAAGCATAGCTTCTCTGTATCATTAAGATTCGATGACGTGGCACCTCTTATGTCATTAATATACGATGACGCGAATGCATGCGATGTCGATTGTCAAAAAGCAGATTTTGCGGAAGGAAGTAGTTAGTAAAAGAATGGAAGACGGCAGATCATTTGCCAACTAAAACGCACGTTCCCCATATCATTAGTATTCGATGCCACGGATGCATGCCATGTCGGTTGTTAAATGGTTGATTTTACAGAAGGGAGTGCGTAATATAAAAACGACACTAAATTCCTGTTTCCGTTTAAAAATCACAGCTTCTCTGTATCATTAAGATTCGATGACGTGGCACCTCTTATGTCATTAATATACGATGACGCGAATGCATGCGATGTCGATTGTTGAAAAGCAGATTTTGCGGAAGGAAGTAGTTAGTAAAAGAATGGAAAGACGGCAGATAATTTCCCAACTAAAACGCACGTTCCCCATATCATTAGTATTCGATGCCACGGATGCATGCCATGTCGGTTGTTAAAAGGTTGATATTACAGAAGGAAGTAGTTAATATAAACAAGACAGTAAATTCCTGTTTCCGTTTAAAAAGCATAGCTTCTCTGTATCATTAAGTTTCGATGACGCGGCACCTCTTATGTCATTAATATACGATGACGCGAATGCATGCGATGTCGATTGTTGAAAAGCAGATTTTGCGGAAGGAAGTAGTTAGTAAAAGAATGGAAGACGGCAGATCATTTGCCAACTAAAACGCACGTTCCCCATATCATTAGTATTTGATGCCACGGATGCATGCCATGTCGGTTGTTAAAAGTTCAGAAGGAAGTAGTTAATATAAAAACGACACTAAGTTCGTGTTTCCGTTTAAAAAACACAGCTTCTCTGTATCATTAAGATTCGATGACGTGGCACCTCTTATGTCATTAATATACGATGACGCGAATGCATGCGATGTCGATTGTTGAAAAGCAGATTTTGCGGAAGGAAGTAGTTAGTAAAAGAATGGAAGACGACAGATCATTTGCCAACTAAAACGCATGTTCCCCATATCATTAGTATTCTGTGCCACGGATGCATGCCATGTCGGTTGTTAAAAGGTTGATTTTACAGAAGGGAGTAGTTAATATAAAAACGACACTAAATTCCTGTTTCCGTTTAAAAAGCATAGCTTCTCTGTATCATTAAGATTCGATGACGTGGCACCTCTTATGTCATTAATATACGATGACGCGAATGCATGCGATGTCGATTGTTGAAAAGCAGATTTTGCGCAAGGAAGTAGTTAGTAAAAGAATGGAAGACGGCAGATCATTTGCCAACTAAAACGCACGTTCCCCATATCATTAGTATTCGATGCCACGGATGCATGCCATGTCGGTTGTTAAAAGGTTGATATTACAGAAGGAAGTAGTTAATATAAAAACGACACTAAGTTCGTGTTTCCGTTTAAAAAACACAGCTTCTTTGTATCATTAACATTCGATGACGTGGATTTGTGACGCGTAATAAACGAATCATCGAATTCCCTTGCGATCGTCTGCACGTTGGCCGTGAAATGTCGCGTGACACTCGTAGGGCGGTTTCACTCGCTGAATGACTACGAATATTTTTCTTTCGCGTGATTTTTCGCCGCGGCGTGTACACGCACCGAGCCAACGAGAATGACGCTTTCCGGCATTTGCCGAGAAGACGCCACGACGATGTAACTGACCTTGCCAATATGTCGATTGTGTAATTTATCCGCGTCCTCGGAATCGTATTTTTCAAGGTGTCGCGACGGCAGGCGTTCTCTCTTTTTCTTGGATTCTGATAACACGGGTCTCGTTATTTTCATAACGAGGCTTGGCGGTTAATAATAACATGCGAGAGTTGCGTGCCAGTGGCGGCTTGCACTAATTAATTTTGGTGGCACTCGCAACTTTGGTCTCGAAAAAATTCAGGAGAAATTAAAGGGCAAAATCTAGGGATTATGCTTGAATGCTCTTTGAAAGACGAGGCGATTTATATTCGAAAAACAAGAAATTACTTAAACTATCTATGAATATGCCCGCTGTCTTATCTCTTGGAAATTACATCAGGAAAGTGCACTCCGTTTAAATTTAAATTTCAAACATGTCAGTCAGCTCGGCGCCAACCTGCTTTTCTCCGACGACGGCAGCTATCGATACTTTGTTTACAAATACAAAAACAATCCACTCCTAACCCGTGTAACTATCGGCAACCAGAGCTTTACCTTTATACCCGTTCGCTAACGTTAGATCGCATCGCCACGCTTCATTTGCAATCAAGTCAGCGTGACAAGGTTATGGCATGTCATGTTTTCCAACTTTTCCAGGGACGCTAGACGCATTTATCATCCATCGTCCACACACTCTCCTCTAAAGCACGTCCGTTACTCTATCACTCGACAACCTAGTAATGAAAATTGCGTCAAAAACAGTTCAGTCCGTTTCTCCCGACGACGAAACTCAAGGCCTTGAACCGTCGCAATTAAATTTTTTTTAGGACACTTCTAGACTATCACAATGCTCCTTAATTTCTTACAAACGCAGCTATGGAAATATCATCCATCATCCATACACTCTTTTCTAAAACATTTCCGTTACTCTATCACTCGAAAACCTAGTAATGAAAATTGCGTCAAAAACAGTTCAGTCCGTTTCTGCCAACAACTAAATTCACGACATTTGAACCGTCGCAATTACGATTTTTCTAAGACACTTTTTGACTCTTAAGGCGTTCGTGAGTTCCTTGCAAAAGCAGCTATGGAAATATCATCCATCATCCATACACTCTTTTCTACGGTACTTCCGTTTACTTACTTCCTACTTACAGTTACTCTATCACTCGAAAACCTAATAATGATAACCAAACAATAAATAACCAAATAATATTAACCTAATAATAATAAACTAATAAAAATTCAAAAACAGTTCAGGCCGTTTCTGCCAACAACTAAATTCACGGCATTTGAACCGTCGCAATTACGATTTTTTTAGGACACTTCTCGACTCTCAAGACGCTCGTGAGTTCCTTGCAAATGCAGCTATGGAAATATCATCCATCGTCCATACACTCTCCTCTAAAGCACCACCGTTACTCTATCACTCGAAAACCTAGTAATGAAAATTCGAAAACAGTTCAGCCCGTCTCTGCCAACAACAAAACTCACGGTATTTGAACCACCGCAATTATGATTTTTCTAGGACACTTTTTGACTCTCACTTCCGTTAGTCTATCACTCGACAACCTAGTAGTAAAAATTACGTCAAAAACAGTTCAGCTCGTTTCTGCCAACAACTAAACTCACGGCATTTGAACCGTCGCAATTACAATTTTTCTAGGACAATTCTCGACTCTCAAGGCGCTCGCCAGTTCCTTACAAACGCAGCTATGGAAATATCATCCACACACTCTTCTCTAAAGAACTTCCGTTAGTCTATCACTAGTAATGAAAATCGCGTCAAAAACAGTTCAGCCCGTTTCTCCTGACGACTAAACTCACGACATTTGAACCGTCGCAATTACAATTTTTCTAGGACACTTCTCGACTCTTAAGGCGCTCGTCAATTCCTCGCAAATGCAGCTATGGAAATATCATCCATCATTCATACACTATCCTCTAAAGCACCTCCGTTACTCTATCATTTCACAAATTAGTAATGAAAATTGCGTCAAAAACAGTTCAACCCGTTTCTGCCACCGACTAAACTCACGACATTTGAACCGTCGCAATTACAATTTTTCTAGGACACTTCTCGACTCTCAAGGCGCTCGCCAGTTCCTTACAAACGCAGCTATGGAAATATCATCCACACACTCTTCTCTAAAGAACTTCCGTTAGTCTATCACTAGTAATGAAAATCGCGTCAAAAACAGTTCAGCCCGTTTCTCCTGACGACTAAACTCACGACATTTGAACCGCCGCAATTACGATTTTTCTAGGACACTTCTCGACTCTCAAGGCGCTCGTCAATTCCTCGCAAACGCAGCTATGGAAATATCATCGCTGTCTAAGTCTTGCGTAATCAACGCTGTGCCGATTGAACGAACAGTCGGACTCGACGGTTATTCGTTAAATGCCACCGAGTTTCGTCGAGACTGGCGGACATCGCGCTCGGATGACGTTCGATCGCAAGATTCATACGAGAGTAGTCGGGTACCGTCATCGTCTGGAAATTTCCGCGCCTCCGTCGTGCAGGTCGCGTCGTTCGGCGACGTAATTTTCAACCCGTTTCGTAAGAGTTCGATCCAGCTGCCGGAAATAATCGGCCGGGCCTGTTGGCGCAAACAGCGGTTAATCACAATTTCGGAGGCCCGTCGCCGTACAATTGTGCACACACGGGAATGCGGTGCATCAACAGCCGTGACGTTGGGTGAGGACAAGCCGCGCGGAGTCGTAAATTTCGCGAGGACAAATCCGGACGCTGCTATCTTTCGACGCGAAAATTGACGGTCATTCGAGTCCGATTGATTGCGGCCGACGCAGATAACGTGCGTTAATATTGAAATGTCAGACGGCTTTCACGGCCAAAAGACACTCGACCTTGTCTCCGCGATCGAACGATTACCCGCGATTTCGCATAAAGGTGTTACGTCGACGGCGGCGGTGCGTTTAATCAACGGTGCGTTACGAATTCGTTGCGGATGCAACCGAAAGGCTTTGCGGATCGCGTCATTTGTTTTCAGCAGACGGTCACGGCTTTCCGAAGTCCTATCAAGTATACAATAGTCCTCATAGATCGGACGGTATTTCTAATAGAGTCTATTTTTCACAATTGGAGGAAATGACAAAACTTTTCACTTACGTATGCATCGAAATCTAGTTGTACTCACGAAGACATATTTGAAGTTGCGTTGCTTTAAAACACTTGTGCTAAGTTCATTTTTTAAATACTAATTGAGTTGGCAAGCAGTACAAGCGAAACGTTACCATTATTTGTATTAAAATATTCAATATATTCTTCAGTACTACTCATAGATCGGACGGTACTTTTTAATAGTCAATTTTTCACAATTGGAGAAAATGACAAAACTTTTCACTTGCGCATGCGTCGAAGTGACACTCGCGAAATCTAGCAGTACTTACAAAGACATATTTGAAGTTGCGTTGCTTTAAAACACTTGTGCTAAGTTCATTTTTTTTTAATATTTAATCGAGTTAGCAAGCAGTATAAGTGAAACGTTACCATTATTTATATTAAAATATTCAATATATTCTTAAAAGATTATTATCAACACACGATCGCCAGAAATAAAAAGTATAATGCATTTAAGGATAGGAATGATGAAGCGTATCTTGACTCGCGAACAAGTGTGTACATAACGTATGCTTTTTAGGCATTATTTTGCCAAGTGCATCAATACAATTTCGCGCACCGCTCACGTTCGATTTTCGTGCACCGTCAACATACCCGGTAGCTGTGTAAATGACACCTTGTACTTCGCTTGTATCGGATGACCGGTTAATTAAAGCACCACCCTCTGCCCAAACTGGCCGTCCCTGTGTTCAGCTTATCAAAGCATCTTCATTTGTTAAGTTTTGACACATGTCTCGTCAAGCGGGCAAATTGAACGGTTTCTTTGGACACCGGTGAAGGTACTCCCACGGTTTTATTTATAAGCGAGCAATATTGCCGATAAACATCAGGGCGCGGTGACAGTGCTGAAAATAGCGCTGCTCACCAGTCGACGGCGGTTTGCTTACCTGTCATTATTTAACGGCTGACAACGTTGCCGAAAGGTGACGGCCCCGTGAGTCAGTGAATTATAAATAAATAAATTGCCGCCGCGCAAATTCCTATTATTATGATACGCGACGATTGCCGTTACGAGCGCGTAGGTCGTCGCCTTAATTTACGGTCGATCTCGCCCGAGAATTCTGTGTCCTACGGTTCGAACGACCGCGAGCAATCATCGTGCGCGCGTCAATTTTTAGATCCCGGAGACGCTTCGGAATTCTATGTTTTCAGCCGGTTGCCGCCAATTACGAAATCGTTTGAAATTGCTCCGAAGGTTAAATGTCCGAAATACAATTGGGACGTATATCACGTTACGCATCGGACGGGCGGTTTCTGTTACGCGCAACCACCGTTAGTTTCGGATTCATTCCGATTGCAGTTCGAGCGGTTTATTTCCAAGTGACATTGAGTGCGTCTCTTGAAATATACAGGGTGCGTCGCCAAAATCCGGACAAATCAAACATTTTCTTGGAACATAATTATTATTGCAATAATAGAAAAGTAAAAAATTTTTTTTGTTACTGTATTGTTTGTTGGGTCATAAAGAAAACATTCACTCAATATAACCCCCCTCTGCTTCAATGACTGCCTCCATTTTCGGTCTAAATCTGTCGCAGGCCCGTTTTAACGAGCCTCGGTTCATATCGGTGTATGCCACTTCAATAGCGGCTCTTATTGATGAGGCGTTGGGATGTCTGGACTTGTTGGTGACCCTTTCAATCACGCTGCATACATAATAGTCGAAAGGATTTAAATCTGGGCTGTTGGGAGGCAGAAAAGCAGGTTACAGCGTTCAACTCGCCTTGTCCTGGCAGCTTCGGAAAGCATCTGTCTCACTTTTATCGCATAAGACTTGTAGCGGAGGTCCTCCTCCTAGATTCGACGCATAGTTTTTTCGCTTACACCGACGACAATTTTCTGATCGACTGCCCTGGATCCTGAAAAATGAGCTCCTGAGCCCGTTGAATGATTTCGGGCGTCCTAAAAACGCGCTCCTTCGAGTGACTTTTCCTGGCCGGTGTTGCAAAACTTTCGCTGGATTTCTCAGACTCGTTATATCTCGCGACAACATCATACACAGTCGATCTTGGGTATCCGAAAAATCGAATAATTTCTGTCGCTGAGCGCCCAGCGCGAATACTTTCCATAATCGCGGCTCTTCGGTTATACTCCGCACTTTGGTTTAACACAGTTACAGTTTCGAGGTTATGAATGTTTATTACGTGCTTCAAATTACTTCGTTGCCAATAGCGACATCTCCAAATGGTATTGAACGACGGGAAATTTAAATTGAATTTTGTCCGGACTTTGGCGACGCACCCTGTACATTGTAGCCCGTTACGTGAACTAATCCTTACTAATAGCGGTGGGTGGCCACGGTAAATCGTATAAGCGCGACAACTTCAATATTTCATTACCATCCTTTCCTCCGAAACGTATCATTAAATGGAGCCCGTCAAATGCGATTTATTAGAACCCAGACGCTTGTGCTTTCAGGGAGCAGACACAACAGCTTTGTTTACGCCGCCGAACGCAATCTTTTGGAACGTGCGAACGTGAAACCCGGATTTTCCTTCCCGTCTCCGCTGAGAGTCTCGACCAGAAGTATTTTGGACGAGTGTCGGTCAATCGGCGCGAAAGCGTGGATAATTGCCGTTTGTTTGCCGTGAGACGCACGTGACCAGTTATCAGCGTGCTCAGTCAAGAGCGATCCAAAACATCGCTCGGGTGAACAAAGAAACTGACCGGCGGGTAGGCTCTTTCATCGAGTTTCGCTGAATCAGCGCTTCGATTTTGAGAGAACCGCGCTTCGTCGGGGGAGCAAATAAGAACGTATGCAATCAATCCGCCGCCGACCACTTGTTTCTTCGCGGACTAAACTACCGTATTCCGCGACCATTACATAACGAAGACTTCGAGGACGTTTTGGAGTCTAAGGCGTTTGCCACAACAGACGCGTTTGTAGTCGAGGAGCAAAGCGCGGATTTATATTATTACGCCGTTGTATCGTAATTACAGTAAGATACCAAACCGAAGTAAGTAGATGTAATGTTTCTAGTAAACGTAATGTGTAGTAAGTAGTAATGTGTCTAGTAAACGTAATGTGTAATAAGTAGTAATCTTTCTAGTAAACGTAATGTGTTTAGTAACCGTAATGTGCAGTAAGTAGTAATGTGTCTAGTAAACGTAATGTGTAGTAAGTAGTAATGTGTATAGTAAACGTAATGTGTAGTAAGTAGTAATGTGTATAGTAAACGTAATGTATAGTAAATAGTAATGTGTCTAGTACACGTAATATGTAGTAAGTAGTAATGTGTCTAGTACACGTAATATGTAGTAAGTAGTAATGTGTCTGGTAAACGTAATGTGTAGCAAGTAGTAATGTGTATACTAAACGTAATGTGTAGTAAGTAGAAATGTGTCTAGTACACGTAATGTGTAGTAAGTAGTAATGTGTCTAGTAAACGTAATGTATAGTAAGTAGTAATGTCTCTAGTAAAGGTAATGTGTAGTAAGTAGTAATGTGTCTAGAAAACGTAATGTGTAGTAAGTAGTAATGTGTCTAGTAAACGGAATGTGTAGTAAGTAGACGTAATATGTCTAATAAACGTAATGTATAATAAGTAGTAGTGTGTCTAACGGTTTTACATAATGTAGCTTTGTAAAGATTTCAGTTAGAAAACGCATGGCACCTATAGTATAAATGACCTGTTACTGATCAAAATAAAAGTGGCCGTATGTTCAGCAATTACATGTTTGATCTTTTCACGACTACCTTGCCCTTCTTTACAGACTCAATCCGCATTTTGCCTTCCGACGATATATCGACGGCTGGCGAGGTAAACTGGTGTGACAGATGCCTAATGTCGGCAGAACTGTCTGCAATCGTTCATCGTTGCACGTCTTCGCTCGCCTCGTTATCGCGTTGTGTGTCTTTTTACGCTCGAGTTGTTCGACCGTCGTCCATTCAGTCGTCCCGAGTCTGAGCCAGGACATATGGAGAACGCTCTTGAAAAACAGACTTGCGGATCATCGAGTCTCGACTTCCGTTTTTCCGTCTGGATCGGCAGACGCGAGACTGACTCTCTATTTACTCTCTGCCATTCTATATCTTGTTTTTCTCAACCCCTTTCGCTTTCTTTCATCAATCAAGAAAGAGCGGTGCCGTGTTTATCAACTTTCTTGCACCACTTTATCGAACGTTACTGAAACGCTTTCGAATAAGCGTTGTTTTTCACATCGTGGTTACCGGGGTTTACTTTGGAATATCGGCTTTTCGGATATCAGAAACTGATTACGCGGACTTAGTTCGACTTTATATAAATATATTGTCGTTTATCGGCAGATTAAAATGTCGGCAGTTAACCTTTTCTGCAATCTTAATCTCATTAGTTACTTAACCCTTCTTTGCATGATTTTTTATTTATTTGTGTGTCAAGGTGATATAATTCATGTTCAAAATTAAAGGAAAAATGGTTCAAAAAATCTTAGTATATATTTATAGTATAAATTTAGCAAAAAACAATATGATGGCAATTTCCATCATCATGAAAAGATTAAAGAACTTTTTCATCATCGTGTTACTTTACGAATATCGGTTTTTCGGATATCAGGAACTGATTACGCGGACTTGACTTTATATAATTATATTGTCTCTGCCATTTCTATTTCTTAATCTCATCAGTACCTCTGCTTAACCCTTCTTTGCATGATTTTTTTTTATTTGTGAAATAAATCAAGGTGATATAATTCATGTTCAAAATTAAAGGAAAAATGGTTAAAAAAATCTTAGTATATATTTATAGTATAAATTTAACAAAAAACAATATGATGGAAATTTCCATCATCATGCAAAGTTAGATTAAAGTGAACTTTTTCACATCGTGGTTACCCGGGTTTACTTTGGAATATCGGCTTTTCGGATATCAGAAACTGATTATACGGACTTGGTTGGACTTTATATAAATATATTGTCGTTTATCGGTAGGTTAAAAAAAAGCTATAGTTAACCTTTTCTAGGCCGAATTTCTTAATCTCATTAGTACCACTACTTAACCCTTCTTTGCATGATTTTTTTTTATTTGTGAAATAAATCAAGGTGATATAATTCATGTTCAAAATTAAAGGAAAAATGGTTAAAAAAATCTTAGTATATATTTATAGTATAAATTTAACAAAAAACAATATGATGGAAATTTCCATCATCATGCAAAGTTAGATTAAAGTGAACTTGTTCTTTTATATAATTTTTGGGCATTTAATGTTATGATGGAAATTTCCATCATGCAAAGAAGGGTTAAATTGTATGCTTCAAAAAATATGTAAGACACATCATCATTCTTTTTATAACCACTTGGCTCTATTTTCCGGATGGGAAATTTAGTAAAAATTGTGCATTTAACTTCGTAACAATTCTTGCACTGCAATGGTTTTTCTATAAGATTCAATTAAAATATCCACGTACGTGACCGAGGTCTCCAAGAGGTTAAGGACGCGGTAATATTTACGAGTAGCCATAATCGTGCCAGATGAAATATGCATTGTGATACTAACGTATTTTAAGCAAAACTCGTACATTGCGCGGAGTGCTTAAGATTAGCGGACAAAGCATAAAATTGTATAAACGCATTCAACACCCACCATACAAAAAGCGAACCTTCTTTATGACTCGCTCTTGTCAACAAGTTTAGCCATTCCGTACAACCGCTCGATTTCACACATCCCGAGCATGAATATACACAAACTCGGGCCGGAAAAAAGCGTATGTAAAGCAGTGCAAATGAGGCACTAACTCCCGTCCAATTTAAATTTCAGGAATGCTCCGTCACGAGAATAAATGTCAACAATGCAAGCACCGACAATCGCGCGGTACCGAAATATAATTTTAGGTTACCTTGGACTCCCATTCTACTCCCGCATCTTTCACTCGTCCTTCAGCCGGGACATCGCATCAGTCATTCTTCCCGAAAATTCATATTCGCGTGCGTAAGTCTAGAAAACGTATATCTGGCATTAAAATTCAGCGGAGAGTTTTAATGTCATGCAGCGAGAGCGTACCTGTTTGTTTTCGTCTGGTTGCGCCAGCCGCTCAAAAGAAGTGACGCAACGCGCTAATTTGGTAGGCCTGACCTAACACAACGACGCGACGTTAAGCCTAGGCCACTTCCGCGCTAGTGGCAACTGTGGACGGTACATAACGTCACCTTGGTTTTTTTTCACCTGCTAGTTGTCGGCGTGTGGCGTTCGATGAAGAGGGTTGGTAACATGTTCGAATGCATCTGCAGTTTTGTACGCCGGACGCCATTCCATGCAGTGATCAGGATGTGCCTTCATAAATTATCAATTCAGTAATTTAAAGTAAGTCGCAATCCGCTACCTTTGTAGGTTATCAGTTTTGTACGTAAGTACTTTGTCCTATTACCTGTATCCTTCCATGTGTAGCGATATATATCAATGCTACGAATATTCGGGTTGGCAACGTGTTCGAATGCATCTACGGTTTCATCCACCGAACGCCATTCCACGCAGTGATCGGGACGTGTCTTGATAAATAATCCATTCAGTACCTTTCGAGTAAGTTACATTTACAATTCGGTACTTTTGTAGGTTATCAATTTTGAACGTAAGCACTGTGTCCTATTACCTGTATCCTTCCATGTGTAGCTATATATATCAATGCTACGAATATTCGGGTTGACGATATGTCGAACGCATCTACGGTTTCACACGCCGAAATTCCACGCCATGCAGTGATCGGGACGTGTCTTGATAAATAATCCATTCAGTACCTTTCGAGTAAGTTACATTTACAATTCGGTGCTTTTGTAGGTTATCAATTTTGAACGTAAGCACTGTGTCCTATTACCTGTATCCTTCCATGTGTAGCTATATATATCAATGCTACGAATATTCGGGTTGACGATATGTCGAACGCATCTACGGTTTCACACGCCGAAATTCCACACCATGCAGTGATCAGGATGCGCCGTTATAAATGATCACTTCAGTACCTTTCGAGTAAGTTACAATTCGGTACCTTTGGAGGTTATGAATTTTGTACTAAGTAGTTTGTTCTATTACCTGCATCCTTTCATGTGTAGACGGCTACGAATATTCGGGTTAGCAACGTGTTCGAATGCATCTACGGTTTCACACGCCGAAATGCCATGCCATGCAGTGAACGGGATATGCGCATCCTTTGTACAATTTTGTACGTGTTCTATTACCTGTGTCCTTCCATGTGTAGCGGCATATATCAATGCTACGAATATTCGGGTTGGCAACGTGTGCGAATGAATCTAGGGTTTCACATGCCGGAATTCCACGCCATGCAGTGATCGGGATGTACCTTTATAAACGATCGATTCAGTGCGAGTAAGTTACAATTCGGTACCTTTGGAGGTTATGAATTTTGAACATAAGTACTTTGTTCTACTACCTGCATCCTTCCATGTGTAGTGGTATGCTACGAATATTCGAGTTGGCAACGTGTTTGAATGCATCTACGGTTTCACACGCCGAAATTCCACGCCATGCAGTGATCAGGATATGCCGTTATAAATTATCACTTCAGTACCTTTCGAGTAAGTTACAATTCGGTACCTTTGGAGGTTATGAATTTTGTACTAAGTAGTTTGTTCTATTACCTGCATCCTTTCATGTGTAGTGGTACATATCACGGCTACGAATATTCGGGTTAGCAACGTGTTCGAATGCATCTACGGTTTCACACGCCGAAATGCCATGCCATGCAGTGAACGGGATATGCTTTTATAAAGCACCAATTCGGTACTTCTAAGTAAGTTACAATCCGGTACCTTTGTAGGTTATCAATTTTGTACGTGTTCTATTACCTGCGTCCTTCCATGTGTAGCGGCATATATCAATGCTACGAATATTCGGGTTGGCAACGTGTGCGAATGAATCTAGGGTTTCACATGCCGGAATTCCACGCCATGCAGTGATCGGGATGTACCTTTATAAACGATCGATTCAGTGCCTTTCGAGTAAGTTACAATTCGGTACCTTTGGAGGTTATGAATTTTGAACATAAGTACTTTGTTCTACTACCTGCATCCTTCCATGTGTAGCGGTGTGCTGCGAATATTCGGATTGGCACGTGTTTGAATGCATCCACGGTTTCATCTGCCGAAATGCCATGCCACCCCGTGATCAAGATGCGTGTTTATAAATTATGAATTCAGTACCGTTCGAGTAAGTTACAGTTCGGTACCTTTGGGAGTTATGAATTTCGAACATACGTACTTTATTCTATCACCTGCATCCTTCCATGTGTAGTGGTATGCTACGAATATTCGAGTTGGCAACGTGTTTGAATGCATCTACGGTTTCACACGCCGAAATTCCACACCATGCAGTGATCAGGATGCGTCGTTATAAATGATCACTTCAGTACGTTTCGAGTAAGTTACAATTCGGTACCTTTGGAGGTTATGAATTTTGTACGTCAGTACTTTGTTCTATTACCTGCATCATTCCATGTTTAGTGGTATGCTACGAATATTCGGGTTGGCAACAGTTCGAATGCATCTACAGTTTCATCGTCGAAATTCCACGCCACGCTGTGATCAGGATGCGCCTTTATAGATGATCAATGCAGTACTGTTCAAGTAAGTTGCAATTCGATACCTTTGTAATAAGTAGTAAGTATCTTGTTCTATAACCTGCAACGTATTGTGCGCTACACCCTTTCGTGTAGCGGTATATATGAATGCTAAGAATATTCGGGTGGTACGTTCGGGCATTCGTTGGAACGATCTGTAAACCTTGAACCACACGCCTGTCATTCGCACGCCGTTTAAGTTAAGAGATAAGGACTCCGGCGCCGAGATACCGGCTGAGTAACTTCCCGCATCGACTACGCTTTTTCTCTCGTAGTCATCTCTTTTTCCTTCGCTTTCCTTATGCAAGGTTATAGAGTCACACTGTAGTGAACCGCCTTGCTCCAGTCAACGATAGGGCCCATATTAAAAAATTGGGCGCTTTGTTCAGAAGCATAAAAGGTTGGTATCTAAGTGGGGAAGAGCTTTATTTGGTATAGATAGTAGAAAATTCAAGTTTTTAATTGATGCGAAATATAACTAGTGTATGCTGCGATGTGCCAACACGTTTAGTAGATACATGTGAGGTTATGCAAGGTTATGAACTTCATTATTACGATGCCGCCACATCGTATGAACCTGTATTGCATCATTCGACAATGGTAGTCAAATTCAGGAAATTATTACGCGTTCGTCTCGTACAGATAACGTATAATTGCTGCCCTTAGATTGTTTGAAATATAATCGATGTATTTGAGGACGTTTTAATTCACTTGGCACACGTAGGATTATGCTAGGATAGGAGTGATTGTACATTGTTTCATAGTGTGTATATTGCATCATTCGACAATAATATTGAAATTCAGAATTATTGGTTACTTGGACAGAATCGTGGAATTGTGGTTATTTATTATGAAAAAGGATATGTTGCATACAAATACTACATAATTAATACTTTTGTATTATTTTAAGTATAATTAGTATATTAAATTATCTGCTGGTTTACTAGGGTAAACATCGTTGGACGAGGTTATAAACGATTATTGCGGTTATAAACAATAATTTAAATTTAGAAATTTATTGGCTACTTGGTTAGAATTATGCAGAGTAATTTAATCATTATTAAAAAAAATATATTATTTCCTTTGCAACAAAGTGGATATATTCAACAATATCTTGACTCACGTACTACGCATAAGCATATGCAGGCTTCAGACGGGTCACTAAAGTAGTATCGCTTCGTAGTGGAACGTGTTGCATCATCCAACTTCTGAAATTCTTGGATGCTTGGTGCAAAATCACAAAAGGTTGGTCATTATTCCAAGAAAGTGTTCTTGTGTTCAAATACTATATATTCGATAGTCTTAGATTATTTGAAACATATTCGTTATATTCAATGATGCGTTCACTCCCTCAACACTTGTAAGGTTATGCAAGGTTAGAATCGAGCAACAATAAGTTGGCATCGTTTCGTAGTCGCAAGGTTGTTTCACTCAACAATAATATTGAAATTCAAAAATATGTTGGATGCGTCATTAGGATCCCGCAAAGTCAACAATCGATTGTAGGGAAGTTTTCTTGTGTACAAATCATACATAACCCACGTCTCCAGATTATACATAGTTAGTATATAGTAGATATTATATTATATACTATTATAAATTACATATATATATAAGGTTGGTCATTTATTCCAAGAAAGTGTTCTTGTGCTCAAATACTATATATTCGATAGTCTTAGATTATTTGAAACATATTCGTTATATTCAATGATGCGTTCACTCACTCAATACTTGTAAGGTTATGCAAGGTTAGAATCGAGCAACAATAAGTTGGCATCGTTTCGTAGTCGCAAGGTTGTTTCACTCAACAATAATATTGAAATTCAGAAATATGTTGGATGCGTCATTAGGATCCCGCAAAGTCAACAATCGATTGTAGGGAAGTTTTCTTGTGTACAAATCATACATAACCCACGTCCCTAAATTATATATAGTTAGTATATAGTACATAATATATTATATACTATTATAAATTACATTAATATATTATATATATATTATAGTATAGAGTATACATTATAGTTATCGTTATATTATTTCACACGTATTACATTCAGCGCCGTTAACTCGCTTCATGCACATAACGTTATGCAAGATTAGTATATACCAATCGTACTATCGACTCCCAACGAATTTTTTCGCGGAAGTCCTGCAGCCCGTGAAAAAATCTTTTTGTAAGCAGCGCGTCGCGTCGTGGAAAAATCCCTGGATCATGACCTCGCGATTTATAGGATACCTCAATCTACCTCGTTTCTCAGGCTAGTTTTCCGTTGAACGTCGCGACAGCGAAAAACAGTGATTACGGCGATCGGCGACAATTACGAGTAGCATCTAGACGAAGGGGACGATCAGCGAAACATCAGAGGGGCTTGTTGTCGTCTCGATCACCGTTCCAAAGGTCGTTTCTGTTACCAGACTTCCGTTCGGCTTATCCGTTACGTCTGCATGACGTGTCAATAGCACGGTCTAAACCCGGTAGTCATGACCTAACTCAACGATCGCAACGATTTACGCTCGTCGCTACCGTGAAGCGCGATGTTTTTCTTGTCGCTGATTATTATTGCGCAGATGCTTTTCGCCTCCAGGTACACATGCGGCGGGTGATGGATCGACGGTTGGCTGGCTGGATCGCAGGATGGCTGGATGCCTGGACGGTTGACTGGGCCGGCGGCGTGAAAAATATTGTGCACTTAAAACAATAAAGGCCCCCTCCCGGCACGCCGCCGGTGAATAATCACAGAACAAACATCATGCCGAACCGCCGGGCGGTATTATTTTGTGTTCGTTGCGCATCGCTGTTTTTGCGCCTCCCGAAAATGATGTCACCCCGGCCGGAGTCATGTAACGAGATCAAAAATCGAAGCGGAGACGCGGCGGGCTGGCGCGACAGGTTCAACGTGGGGTAAGTTGTTCTGCATGTTTGTATAAAGGCAACTATTCTTTGTGTTCTTGCTATTTTATTTTGTAAATGAAGAATTTCGCAGCCGCGACATAGATAAGTAACTACAGAAATTCTTGAGCGAACATTCTTTAAAATAGAGAACAGGTGAAGATAGTACTCTGAAAGATCTACGGGAGTTCAATTGTTAAAATGCTAAGGCACAGGTTTAGATACAACCGGCTAACGGTAATCAACGTTGATGCCAGCCGCATTCAGTTAAATTACGTGTAGTAAAGATACACCAGTTAGATTTATTGTGTACAAGTGTATGTAGTAATTGTTCATTATTAACACTTTGACTGCCATGATGGTCACCGGTGACCGGCGCAAGAGATTTTACTGAAGATCCAAAATATTTGCAATGAGTAGCAATTATTATTTTATAAATGCAGTTGTTGTTAGAATAGTGATGCAATACTATAGTCTTCAATACCTGCACATTATGTACATTTTGCATAGTTCAGTCCAAGGCTATAGTATTTTATAGCATCGCCGCTTTAATATAGCAAAATACGCACGGCAGTCAACGTGTTAATTTCGTATAAGATAGAAGTTTTCTGGGGACAAATTAGGCGTTTGACAGATCCAAATGTTTCGTCAATTCGAACGTAGGCGCTATGAATGCGCGAGATCCTCAACAGGAAGAGCCTAGGTTTTCTTTATTCTTCAAGTTATATCATCGAACATATCTCAGTCCATACTCGACTATAAAATTCGACGAATGCCATGGAATTCTTGAGCGAACGTTGTTTAAAATAGAGAACAGATGAAGATAGTGTCATGAAAGGATCTACGGGAGTTCAATTGTTAAAATTCTAAGGCACAGGTTTAGATACAACTGGCTAACGGTAATCAATGTTGATGCCGGCCGCATTCAGTTAAATTACGTGTAGTAAAGATACACCAGTTAGATTTATTGTGTACAAGTGTAGGTAGTAATTGTTCATTATTAACACTTTGACTGCCACGATGGTCAGCGGTGACCGGCGCAAGAGATTTTACTGAAGATCCAAAATATTTGCAATGAGTAGCAATTATTAATTCATAAATGCAGTTATTGTTAGAATAGTGATGCAATACTTTAGTCTTCAATATCTGCACATTATGTACATTTTGCATAGTTCAGTCCAAGGCTATAGTATTTTATAGCATCGCCGCTTTAATATAGCAAAATACGCACGGCAGTCAACGTGTTAATTTTGTACAAGATAGAAGTTTTCTGGGGACAAATGAGGCGTTTGACAGATTCAGATGTTTCGTCAATTTCATCGCAGGCGCTATGAATGCGCGAGATCCTCAACAGGAAGAGCCTAGGTTTTCTTTATTCTTCAAGTTATATCATCGAACATATCTCAGTCCATACTCGACTATAAAATTCGACGAATGCCATGGAATTCTTGAGCGAACGTTGTTTAAAAAAGAGAACAGATGAAGATAGTACTCTGAAAGATCTACGGGAGTTCAATTGTTAAAATGCTAAGGCACAGGCTTGGATACAACTGGCTAACGGTTATCAACATTGATGCCGGCCGCATTCAGTTAAATTACGTGTAGTAAAGATACACCAGTTAGATTTATTGTGTACAAGTGTAGGTAGTAATTGTTCATTATTAACACTTTGACTGCCATGATGGTCACCGGTGACCGGCGCAAGAGATTTTACTGAAGATCCAAAATATTTGCAATGAGTAGCAATTATTATTTTATAAATGCAGTTATTGTTAGAATAGTGATGCAATACTTTAGTTTTCAATACCTGCACATTATGTACATTTTGCATAATTCAGTCAAAGGCTATAGTATTTTATAGCATCGCCGCTTTAATATAGCAAAGTACGCACGGCAGTCAAAGTGTTAATTTCGTATAAGATAGAAGTTTTCTGGGGACAAATTAGGCGTTTGACAGATTCAGATGTTTCGTCAATTCGAACGTAGGCGCTATGAATGTGCGAGATCCTCAACAGGAAGAGCCTAGGTTTTCTTTATTCTTCAAGTTATATCATCGAACATATCTCAGTCCATACTCGACTATAAAATTCGACGAATGCCATCGTCCTTGTTCCGACCTCCATTCTTTGCTGCATCCTGTCCCGCATTCTCTGTCATCTAACCTGACCTAAGCACGAAAGTCGAAAAACACGATGACGCCAGTAAAAACCTTATTAACATTGTTCCGTCGTCCGCGGTCAAAATACGGCGAAGTTTCTCGGCGCGTTACAGACGTATATAATCGTGAGCGAATGTGTAAACAGGTGCTCGAACTGTTTACGGACAGTCATTTCAGTGAAGTATGCAAGTCTCCCGTTGTGATGTCAGTTCGACGGATTCAGAGTTAATCTCGTTTTATAACATTGCGTTCCTTCTTAGAAATATGCATGTAGCTCAGTTCTTGTGTCGTCCTTTGCGCAATCCCGCACAATTCCGCGTTACAGGCACGGCGATCCGCTCTTTTTACGATAGTCCAAGTTCCGCAAACTTTGCATCGTTCGACAACAGTCTTTTTTCACGCTCGGTTTTGTCATCGAACTATTTATACGAATGAAAATCGTACGATGTCGCCATGAAATGTCAAGACAGTTAAGAGTATTTGAAATTTGAATAATGATAAGCTGATACAATAGTGATTGTTTCGAGAATATTCACTCTATTTCGGGAGTTTACTATTATTGACAAAGAGACAATGACGGTAGCTTGGTAATTATCGGCCCATTTACATCATTCAGTGTTTGCTTGTTAGTTATTTGATCATCGAATATATGATATACTGCCTTCTGTTACCGCATCGTTAACTTAGAGGTCGACTGTTATTTTGTAACGATTATGTCTCTATATTTGTCACGTCATAATCGTAAACAACGCGGTTAACGTGTGTCGAGCATGTGTCTAGACAAACACATTGTCGAAACACATTTATATTGTGGAGCGTTTTGTAGCCAAGAGGCAAGTAACAGGAAAATTAATGCGAGGAATGACACTGTCTGGCGTCATGTCGTAACTTTCTGTCGTCGGCGAGTTGAAAATGTTACACCGAAATCTGGCTCAACGTTCGTCTCGGTTCTCTAAATGAAATTCCTCGAGGGCATAAAACTAGTCTCGTATTCGTGCTGAACAAAAAAAAAACAAAGCAATAGAATTTGTATGCTTCACTTTGCAAGTGTAAATGTTTATTTACCGACGAAAAACCGAATATAATCGGACCGGATTTATGAAAGCGTTTTTGTGCATGAAAATATGAAATTTACGCGTCGTGTCTCGTTATGTTCGCGAATATTATACGATAATGCAACAACATAATGCAACACACGTATTTTTCTCCGAGAATCAATACCAGGCCTGCTTTTCTGGATAACGGATTTTATCGAATAAAAACTAAAAAAAAAATAGCAATTTTCGTGTGTTATCAATGGATAACGAACTTTATCGAATGAAAATAAAATAAAAATTTCAAGGTGTTATCAATGACAAAACTTTTACTAATCAGGATTTTTGTATCAATTATTTTGGAGACGTGTACGTATATTGCAAAAATAAAATAATCGAGACTCAAACTTATTGATACGAAATTGCTAGAATTTGGCACCGATTTTCAAAGTATCCGTATACTGTACGTATGCATGCAAAAATAAAATAATTGTGAATCAAACTTATTGATACGAAATTGCTAGAAATTGGCACCGATTTTCAAAGTATCCGTATACTGTACGTATGCATGCAAATATAAAATAATTGTGAATCAAACTTATTGATAAGAAATTGCTAGAATTTGGCACCGATTTTCAAAGTACTATAAAACATGAACCAAATTCCTTTTGCTCTAATGAGCGACACGCTGAGACACGTTTGCGTTTTTCGCCTAATTTATTGTACTTTCGCCTATTATTTGCACGGGAGAATTAATAGAGCCGATCGTCTATTGCCATACGGCTATTGACTCTTGCTTATTTTCACTTGACGCATATGTGTCTAGTCTATTATTTCCGCGTGTGCGCTTAAAGCGCCTCGTTTCCATCGACACTAGAGTCGATAGTGTGTTAAAAAACGTTTCTTCTATTTACTCACGCTTATTGTACTCCGCATTTGGCAATTGTTTCCATTTTGCATGGTACGTTGGGCGCCTGCTTTGTTCCACATTCGCGCGATTAGAATATGGTTACGATTAGATGATACGATTAGAATTGGGGGCAGGGACGTGACGACAGCGATTAGGTTGTCGTGGCAACAGTGACGTATTAACAAGACCGACTTGGTGTTAAAGTTTAAATTTAGTACGCGCGGTGCACTAAATTTAGTATGACGTGTAATAACACTGCCTGTGCTTTTTTTCAGCACATGAAAACGTATACCCCGATCCGCGGTCGGATCAATGTACAAAACTATCGATCTTGAGACGTATTATACGTCTGCCTCTTCTTTGGGATTGACATGTTACGATTTCGATGCTTGTTTTCTCAAAAATGGTTGTTTTTCATTTAAATTGAAGAGCTTATTCTAAATGTATCCACAAATGTTTAATCTCCGCAGCTTAAACGAATTTTCTTCATTAGTTTAAGTCTGGATGTTACTAGTTATTTGTTTGCGTAGCAATTTTGTGAATTGCATATGTGTTAATTTAGAGTATTCAGACGTTGCGTGGAAAAAAAATCGTTGAGCAGAATTTGGACGAGTACCGTCAGTCGTGTCAGTATTTTCGAAGGTTCCTCGTTAAATCGACTTATGCCTTACGGTATATGTTACGTAATTACTCCGATCATGACATAACTGAGCACGTGCCCACGTCCGTTCTTGCCTTCCAGCACGTCCGCGCGTGCGCCTACTCGGAGAAATAATTTTCCATCATGTGCGCGGCTAATTCGATTAAAAATCCATACACTGATTAGTACAACTAAAGTACTCTAACGTAATTGTTAATATACGACGGAACTCTTGTATATATACAACCGTGAAATTGAAGCAAACGATTGTGTAACATCACACTTAGCACTACAAGAACAGATAGCAAATCCAGTACAACTGAACAATGCTTGATATCGTTTTTTTTTATTATTATTATTTACGTAGATGGAAAGGAATCAATTATGAAAGGGACTGCAACGGGTTCTTCGTTGTGACGAAATACATTAAGGGGTTATGCCTACTTGGGATGGGCGAAATGACATGATTTTCAAGAATTTTTTTTTGCCGTTTTAGTGAGTACTAATTAAATTTCGCAAAATACTACCAACAAGTACATATTTAGTGATATTTGTATACATTTTTTTATAAGAAAATTCTAAAAAATGGAGGAAGAAATACTCTCGAGAAAAACTCGGAGAAATAATTTTCCATCATGCGCGCAGCTAATTCGATTAAAAATCCATACACTGATTAGTACAACTAAAGTACTCTAACGTAATTGTTAATATACGACGGACCTCTTGTATATATACAACCGTGAAATTGAAGCAAACGATTGTGTAACATCACACTTAGCACTACAAGAATAGATACCAAATCCAGTACAACTGAACGATGCTTGATATCGTTTTTTTTTTTTTTATTATTATTATTTACGTAGATGGAAAGGAATCAATTATAGAATATCAATTATAGGAAATACATTAAGGGGTTATGCCTACTTGGGATCGGCGAAATGACATGATTTGCATTCAAGAATTTTTTTTGCCGTTTTAGTGAGTACTAATTAAATTTCGCAAAATACTACCAACAAGTACATATTTAGTGGAAGAGACATTTTTTTATAAGAAAGTATTAAAAAATGGAGGAAGAAATACTCTCGAGAAAAACTCGGAGAAATAATTTTCCATCATGTGCGCGGCTAATTCGATTAAAAATCCATACACTGATTAGTACAACTAAAGTACTCTAACGTAATTGTTAATATACGACGGACCTCTTGTATATATACAACCGTGAAATTGAAGCAAACCATTGTGTAACATCACACTTAGCACTACAAGAACAGATAGCAAATCCAGTACAACTGAACAATGCTTGATATCGTTTTTTTTATTATTATTATTTACGCTGATGGAAAGGAATCAATTATAGAATATCAATTATAGGAAATACATTAAGGGGTTATGCCTACTTGGGATCGGCGAAATGACATGATTTGCATTCAAGAATTTTTTTGCCGTTTTAGTGAGTACCAATTAAATTTCGCAAAATACTACCAACAAGTACATATTTAGTGGTATTTGTATACATTTTTTTATAAGAAAGTATTAAAAAATGGAGGAAGAAATACTCTCGAGAAAAACTCGGAGAAATAATTTTCCATCATGTGCGCGGCTAATTCGATTAAAAATCCATACACTGATTAGTACAACTAAAGTACTCTAACGTAATTGTTAATATCCGACGGAACTCTTGTATATATACAACCGTGAAATTGAAGCAAACGATTGTGTAACATCACACTTAGCACTACAAGAACAGATAGCAAATCCAATACAACTGAACAATGCTTGATATCGTTTTTTTTTATTATTATTATTTACGTAGATGGAAAGGAATCAATTATAGAATATCAATTATAGGAAATACATTAAGGGGTTATGCCTACTTGGGATCGGCGAAATGACATGATTTTCAAGAATTTTTTTTGCCGTTTTAGTGAGTACTAATTAAAATTCGCAAAATACTACCAACAAGTACGTATTTAGTGGTATTTGTATAAATTTTTTTATAAAAAAATATTAAAAAATGGAGGAAGAAATACTCTCGAGAAAAACTCGGAGAAATAATTTTCCATCATGTGCGCGGCTAATTCGATTAAAAATCCATACACTGATTAGTACAACTAAAGTATTATACTCTAACGTAATTGTTAATATACGACGGAACTCTTGTATATATACAACCGTGAAATTGAAGCAAACGATTGTGTAACATCACACTTAGCACTACAAGAACAGATAGCAAATCCAGTACAACTGAACGATGCTTGATATCGTTTTTTTTTATTATTATTATTATTTACGTAGATGGAAAGGAATCAATTATAGAATATCAATTATAGGAAATACATTAAAATGCCTACTTGGGATCGGCGAAATGACATGATTTTCAACCGTTTGATTGAGTACTAATTAAATTTCGCAAAATACTTGCAACAAGTACGTATTTAGTGGTATTTGTATAAATTTTTTTATAAGAAAATATTAAAAAATGGAGGAAATGTAGCCCTTCTCCTAGAGGTTCCGTTTATTTTCATCACTTGCGGTGACCACGTTTTCTCAAAAACTACTTCACCGATCGGACTCTAATTTTATATACTTATTTGTCATTACAACAGACAGGGCCTGAAGTAAGAATGAAAAACATTTTTGTTAGTAAAAATTTTCCATCATGTGCGCGGCTAATTCGATTAAAAATCCATACACTGATTAGTACAACTAAAGTACTCTAACGTAATTGTTAATATACGACGGAACTCTTGTATATATACAACCGTGAAATTGAAGCAAACGATTGTGTAACATCACACTTAGCACTACAAGAATAGATACCAAATCGAGTACAATTGAACAATGCTTGATATCGTTTTTTTTTATTATTATTATTTACGTAGATGGAAAGGAATCAATTATAGAATATCAATTATAGGAAATACATTAAGGGGTTATGCCTACTTGGGATCGGCGAAATGACATGATTTTCAAGAATTTTTTTTGCCGTTTGATTGAGTACTAATTAAATTTCGCAAAATACTAGCAACAAGTACGTATTTAGTGGTATTTGTATAAATTTTTTTATAAGAAAATATTAAAAAATGGAGGAAATGTAGCCCTTCTCCTAGAGGTTCCGTTTATTTTCATCACTTGCGGTGACCACGTTTTCTCAAAAACTACTTCACCGATCGGACTCTAATTTTATATACTTATTTGTCATTACAATAGACAGGGCCTGAAGTAAGAATAAAAAACATTTTTGTTAGTAAAAATTACTTTTTTTATAATAATTAGAGTTAATTATAACCATTTTTATTATTTTCCAAAAAAAATACCTACGCATTTCATCTCGCACTTTTAGCATATACACAAGAAAATTCTTCCGCGCTCAAACGGTTAATACTGACTGATACGTGTACACTTTTTCGACATTCTAACATTTATTTATTTCGCAATTATACTATTATAAATTGCCGCAAGAATTCATTACTTTAGCAACGCACCGGTCAACATAACGAGATTTCTTGTGACCCGCACGCAATGTGTTAAAACATAAAATGATATAATCTGTAAATTGAGGAGCGACTGTCCTCAGTGGCGTAAAAGCCGCTAATTCGCAGTTGACAAAATAAGCGCAAAAACTTGGCGCAGTCATGTTTTGCCGGCACTTTCCACGTGCTTGAACGCGCACGGTCCAGGACAGGAAACTCGTTCTGACGCAGGACGAGGCAAAAAAGGGAAAATCCGGCGAATGTCAAACGTGCCGCGCGGGCGAACGTTGATAGCGGACGTGCAAAATCGTGTTTGTCTTCTGGTTGACACGTGTTGAGTGGCGCAGTCCAGAAAGCGAGCGCATTCTGACGCGTAGCTGCCGCGGCTTGTTTTCGTCGCGAATCGAGGCCGTGAGGAAGGAGGGTAAACGACCATCCAGTCAAGTCAAAGGAATCGTCGTTATTTATCGTTCATGTCCGCGCTATTAAACCGGGAGACCGCTGGTTGAGACATCGCGGTGATCCGTAAAGAACGCGATGTCTCAAGAAGAGAGAACGCTAATAGCATGATAGTGGTCCCGATGAAAAATTTCTTTACATTTCCCAGCCTAGCGGTGGGATTAATCAATTTACAACTTTGACCTTCGCGGTTCGCGCAAATGGCTATTGGAGTGGGAAATTTGACGGATATTCTAGTGAAAAAACTGTATGTGTCGCTTAAATACAAATGCCCTATGCCGCGCCAGTCAGTGGCGATTCTGTAGAAGGAAAGAGATAATATGTGAAAGATGATTTCATGCAAATATCATTTCTATTGCAAATATCACAGAATAATTTTTGAAAGAAATTCGTAATTTATTGAAACGAGAATTTCCAGAAAGTCAAATGAGCGAAAGAAATAGCAATAAATGTACTATTTTAAAGTAAATTTAAAAAGGAGTCATTTGACGTCGCTTGATAGGTTTAATGTTAAATATAATAAATGCCCCATGCCGCGCCAGTCAGTGGTGATTCTGTAGAAGGAAAGAGATAATATGTGAAAGATGATTTCATGCAAATATGATTTCCATTGCAAATATCACAGAATAATTTTTGAAAGAAATTCGTAATTTATTGAGGCGAGAATTTCCAGAAAGTCAAATGAGCGAAAGAAATAGCAATAAATGTATTATTTTAAAGTAAATTTAAAAAGGAGTCATTTGACGTTGCTTGATAGGTTTAATGTTAAATACAATAAATGCCCCATGCCGCGCCAATCCTTGGTGATCCTGTAGAAGGAAAGATATAATATGTGAGGGATGAGGTTTTACATTGCAAATATCACAAAATATTTTCCAAAAGAATTTCGTAATTTATTAAAGCGAGAAATTTAATAATCGGATCATATAAGAATTCACAAAAAGTCAAATGAGCGAGAGAAATAGCAATGAATCTACTATTTTAAAGTAAATTTAAAAAAGAGTAATTTGACCGCGCATATTTAGTATTAAATACAATATATGTCCCACGCCACGCCAATCAATGGTGATTCTGTAGAAGGAAAGATAGAATATGTGAGGGATGAGGTTTTCCATTGTAAATATCACAAAATATTTTCCGAAAGAAATTCGTAATTTATTAAAGCGAGAAATTGAATAATCAGATATAAGAATTTACGGAAAGTCAAATGAGCGAAAGAAATAGCAATGAATGTACGTTTAGTGTTAAAACGAGTGTGCTAAAAGAAAAGAACGTACGATGTGGGTGATGAAACAAACGTCGGCGGCTGAATACAAATGTTTATGATATAAAGTGTCAGTTAGTTGCGAACACGCAGGGGTGTTTGCTCGTCGATTGTTTTGACAATAGCAAAAGTACGAGCGCCGTCGCTACTTCCAGCGATGTTTTCAACTACTCCCCGCGTCTCGAAGTGGCCGGGTTCGTTATTGCCCGTTTGTCTCGCGATTATTTATCGTCGCTTCAACAATTATGCCCGCGAGCTCGCCGCGTCACAATAGCAATTTTTGCCGGATGAATGCCTTTTTTCGCACCCCCTCCTCTGCAGAACGTCTCGACGGAACGTATTGTTGTGCATGAGCAACATGTCCGCAGGCGCCGATTCGCTGTTTTCATTAATTCCTCAGGTCTGAGCATTGAAATCGTAGCGATTAACTTGACGCCCCCGGCCGCAGGAGTTTTCAAATAATCATTCGATTAGCCAGTTACGATTGCCATTCCTTGAGTCAGCTTCGTTATATTACTCGCGTTGAAGTATCGACACTGAGTGTGTCAGGAACATTACGTGGACAATCCGATATGTACTTAGCCTACAAAAGAAACACGAAAATCTTGGAAAATTGACAATTGAAATCTGGGCATATCCTGCATGAAATATTGGGCATGAGAAAGCTTTCTGCTCGACGGGTGCCGCGTTTGCTCACTCCGGATAACAAGCGCATCCGTGAGACCACTTCAGAGCAGTGTTTGACACTGTTTAACACTTTGACTGCCATGATGGTCACCGGTGACCGATGCAAGAGATTTTGCTGAAAATCCAAAATATTCGCAAAGGGTAGCAATTATTATTCTATAAATGCATTTGTTATTAGAATAGTGATGCGATCCTTTGGTCTTCAATACCTGCACATTATCCACATTTTGCATAATTCAGTCAAACGATGTAGTATTTCATAGCATCGCCGTTCTAGTAAAGCAAAATACGCACGGCAGTCAACGTATTAGCACAAAATATCGGAATGATGATCCAAAATATTCGCAATGCGTAGCGATAATTATTTGATAAATGCATTTGTTATTAGAATAGTGATGCGATCCTTTGGTCTTCAATACCTGCACATTATCCACATTTTGCATAATTCAGTCAAACGATGTAGTATTTCATAGCATCGCCGTTCTAATATAGCAAAATACGCACGGCAGTCAATGTATTAGCACAAAATATCGGAATGATGATCCAAAATATTCGCAATGCGTAGCAATAATTATTTGATAAATGCAGTTATTGTTAGAATAGTGATGCGATCCTTTGGTCTTCAATACCTGCACATTATCCACATTTTGCATAATTCAGTCAAACGATGTAGTATTTCATAGCATCGCCGTTCTAGTAAAGCAAAATACGCACGGCAGTCAACGTATTAGCACAAAATATCGGAATGATGATCCAAAATATTCGCAATGCGTAGCAATAATTATTTGATAAATGCAGTTATTGTTAGAATAGTGATGCGATCCTTTGGTCTCCAATAGTTGCACATTATCCACATTTTGCATAATTCAGTCAAACGATGTAGTATTTCATAGCATCGCCGTTCTAATATAGCAAAATACGCAGGGCAGTCAATGTTAACACAAAATATCGGAATGATGATCCAAAATATTCGCAATGCGTAGCAATAATTATTTGATAAATGCAGTTATTGTTAGAATAGTGATGCGATCCTTTGGTCTTCAATACCTGCACATTCTTTACATTTTGCATAATTCAGTCTGACGCTGTAGTATTTCATAGCATCGCCGTTCTAATATAGCAAAATACGCAGGGCAGTCAATGTTAACACAAAATATCGGAATGATGATCCAAAATATTCGCAATGCGTAGCAATAATTATTTGATAAATGCAGTTATTGTTAGAATAGTGATAGTGATCCGATAATTCAGTCAAACGATGTAGTATTTCATAGCATCGCCGTTCTAGTAAAGCCAAGTCAACGTATTAGCACAAAATATCGGAATGATGTCCAAAATATTCGCAATGCGTATTATTTACATTTTGCATAATTCAGTCAAACGCTATAGTATTTCATAGCATCGCCGTTCTAATATAGCAAAATACGCAGGGCAGTCAATGTTAACACAAAATATCGGAATGATGATCCAAAATATTCGCAATGCGTAGCAATAATTATTTGATAAATGCAGTTATTGTTAGAATAGTGATGCGATCCTTTGGTCTTCAATACCTGCACATTCTTTGCATTTTGCATAATTCAGTCGGACGCTGTAGTATTTCATAGCATCGCCGTTCTAATATAGCAAAATACGCAGGGCAGTCAATGTTAACACAAAATATCGGAATGATGATCCAAAATATTCGCAATGCGTAGCAATAATTATTTGATAAATGCAGTTATTGTTAGAATAGTGATCCGATTCTTTGGTCTCCAATAGCTGCGCATTATTTACATTTTGCATAATTCAGTCAAACGCTATAGTATTTCATAGCATCGCCGTTCTAATATAGCAAAATACGCAGGGCAGTCAATGTTAACACAAAATATCGGAATGATGATCCAAAATATTCGCAATGCCTAGCAATAATTATTTGATAAATGCAGTTATTGTTAGAATAGTGATGCGATCCTTTGGTCTTCAATACCTGCACATTCTTTACATTTTGCATAATTCAGTCAAACGATGTAGTATTTCATAGCATCGCCGTTCTAGTAAAGCAAAATACGCACGGCAGTCAATGTATTAGCACAAAATATCGGAATGATGATCCAAAATATTCGCAATGCGTAGAAATAATTATTTGATAAATGCAGTTATTGTTAGAATAGTGATCCGATTCTTTGGTCTTCAATACCTGCACATTATCCACATTTTGCATAATTCAGTCAAACGATGTAGTATTTCATAGCATCGCCGTTCTAGTAAAGCAAAATACGCACGGCAGTCAACGTATTAGCACAAAATATCGGAATGATGATCCAAAATATTCGCAATGCGTAGCAATAATTATTTGATAAATGCAGTTATTGTTAGAATAGTGATGCGATCCTTTGGTCTTCAATACCTGCACATTATCCACATTTTGCATAATTCAGTCAAACGATGTAGTATTTCATAGCATCGCCGTTCTAGTACAGCAAAATACGCACGGTAGTCAATGTATTAGCACAAAATATCGGAATGATGCTGCAAAATATTTGCAATGCGTAGCAATAGTTATTTTATAAATACAGTTATTGTTAGAATAGTGATGCGATCCTTTGGTCTTCAATACCTGCACATTCTTTACATTTTGCATAATTCAGTCAAACGCTATAGTATTTCATAGCATCGCCGTTCTAATATAGCAAAATACGCAGGGCAGTCAATCTTAACACAAAATATCGGAATGACGATCCAAAATATTCGCAATGCGTAGCAATAATTATTTGATAAATGCAGTTATTGTTAGAATAGTGATGCGATCCTTTAGTCTTCAATACCTGCACATTCTTTGCATTTTGCATAATTCAGTCGGACGCTGTAGTATTTCATAGCATCGCTGTTCTAATGTAGTAAAATACGCTTGGCAGTCAACGTGTTAAGCGCAATCCGAAAGAGTTTCTACGTCGTTTTGTGACTGTCGACGAAATGTGGATCCACTGGTACATACCAGAGATCAAGGAACAGTCGAAACAGTGGACTGCGCCCGGCGAATGTGCTCCGAAGAAAGCGAAGACTGTCCTGCCGGCCGGAAAGGTGATGGCCACCGTTTTCTGGGATTCACAAGGTGTGATCTACATAGACTACCTGGAGAAGGGCAAAACAGTCACAGAGCTGTACTATGCCGAATTATGAGCCGATTCGACGTCGAATTAAGGAAAAAACGGCCCCATTTGGCGAAGAAAAAAGTGCTCTTTCACCACGATAACGCACCGGCTCACACCTTTGCCCAAGCTACAGCCAAATTACTTGAATTAGGCTACGAACAGCTGCCCCATCCACCGTATTCTCCAGATTTGGCCCCGTGTGACTTCTTTTTCTTCCCAAACTTGAAAAAGTCACTCGCTGGGCAGAAATTTGAGTCGAATGAGAAGGTTATCGCCGCCATGGAGGCCTACTTTGGAGATCTCTAGAAAACGTATTTTTCAGACGGGTTGAAGAAGTTGGAGCATCGCTGGATCAAGTGTGTCGAGTTAAAAGGAGGCTGTGTTGAAAAATAAATCGTCAATTTTCCAAAATTTTCGTTTTTCTTTTGTAGGCTAAGTACTTATCGGACTGCCCACGTATTTTTCACGATGCACCTCTTCGCTAACGTGTCACGGCAAAACTGAAAGCTTGCCTTTCACGCCATCTGTTCGTTTCGATGAGAAAATGTGGTAGAGCCTTGCGTTGTTTTTTGTTTAGTTATTAGGCGGCCGCATATTTTCTCATTAATCTCTCGTCTTTATCGCGTACACTGTTACGTTACATCAGTTGCAATAATACGTGGAGATTTCGTAAAAGCTTTGCGTGCATACACTATGTTAGTTATCTCGTAAGCGCGCGCAGGCGAATTTCAGTAGAAATTCATTCCCGAGAACCCGGAAAAGGCTTTTTCGCGGTATACTTTGTTTCCCGAGAAAACATCGCAGACGTAACCCTGAGGCAAATGCGCGGATATCAGTTACGTGCCGTCTGCACGTTTCCTGTTTGCTGCTGCATATCATCGGTACACTATGCTGATTAATAAATCACACCTAGAAATTAGACTCAGTCGCGGTCGGTAATTATAGTTTTTACTCTACGCATAAGTAACAGCAATAAGGCTCAAATAGACTGTTAATTGAATGTTTTCTACAATAGAACAATCGCTGGTGTAATACCAAATTTTATTTGCTTACAGACAAAAAATGACAAACTCCGTAATTATCAATAGGTTCCATTTGTTTGACTGTTAACCCATTGACTGCCATGCAAATTTAGCGCGTCTTGCCCTGGGTGGCACAGTTTTATTTTACAGAAGACATGAAGTTTTACAAAATATAATATTATTAAGTTACTAATATAATATTGTAATTGTAAAATTTTATGGCATTTACAGTATTTTTATTCAAAGAAAAACACTTTTAGTACAGACGCCTACTACGAGATATCTCGTAGTTGGCAGTCAATGGGTTAAAGTGTATATATTTTCCAACGAAGATATTGACGTCGAACTATATTCTTTTGCATCGGAAATCACGTTGCGTTGAATGTATTATCTATTAAGACAGGAACATAAGAGAAAGCACATGGTACAAGATGTTTCGAATTACGGAATGTTCAGATACTTCGCCATTTCGATAATGAGAGTTTGGACACGAAAGAGCATACTGTAGCTAGACTGATAGAAAGTGATAGAGAAGGTACATGCATCTTTTCTTCTGTGTTCTGCTCGCTCATATATTCCTTTCTTTACCGTCAGTAACATTGCATGTTCATGCGCTTACTCACTTTACCGCAGTTTTTGCACTCGCACGTTGGCAGGAAGTTACGGTCGTTTTAAAGTCATCGATCCGGTAATAATAAATGCCGGTCGACTGGCATGCGTTATTGCAAAGATATTCATTATAGTCAGGTCAGTTGAATCTGTCGTCATAACTGATTTGTTACTGTCACCGGGCTATTTGCCGCGCGTCTAAACGTCTAAAGTACACGTGTGCGCCGTTTTAGTCTTTAATTAGCGGAGTATTGAAAAATCACGTTGCCGGTCGCATGGCAGTGAACGCATTCCTTGTTTGGCTCGCTTACGCTCCGTTATTAGGTTCGTTTTGTCGGTACCAGTTGATTCGCCAGTCAAGTCAAACGCCGTCTAATTAATTACGATCCGACGACGATTTATGGAGTTTCGTCGCGAAGATGTCACCTTTGAATTATTCGAAACCTTTGAGCGCGTCGCGCTTTCATCACAGGTAATATGTCATGTGTCACACACGATAATGTCGCGTATCTAATTGGACAAAAGACTGTGCTTAACGTTTTTTGGCCACCGAGCACTTGCAAAATTTGCATTTTAACAACGGGGTAGATAATGGGAACTTCATCAATAGACGGTAATTAGACGTGATACGTGTGTAGCTAAGCGCGACTGTATTTAAACTCCATTAATGATTTGAAATGCCGCTTCAACGTGTCTTTGATAAAATAGTACGCTTAGGACAAACAATTCCCCGGCGATTAATTCAAGTCAGCTCATTACGCGCTTTTCGTCATAGACATAATGAATTCTTAAAGTTCATTGTGAAATACAATAACATCGTTCTGTTCAACGACTTGTCAACGACACGTGACTGATTTCACTGCTCCCATTGTCCGCTTTATTTGAACAGTTTACTTCGAACCGTTCGCCGTGAAAGTAAACGCCGTCAATAAACGCCAATAAAACGCTTCTCAAACGGTCGACAATATAGAGCGTAATTCAATTTTTCGAGATTTTTATTCGTCCAATCAAAAAAAGAAATACAACATCGGCGTTATAAATGCTGATACAGGGGTCTTTTAGTTACTGTCTAGCGCAGATCAAACTGGCCATCGTCACTCTTGTATTCCTGGGTCTTCATTAGTTCTACTTTGTTTCACAACAATTGATCCCGTCTTCTCGCGTTCAGAATAACAGAGGCACAAATCTTTTTTCAACCTCCGAGACATACTTTCAATATAGTATCTCGTTTAACGTGTTTTACGACACTTGAAAAAGCTCCGATATATTTTTAAATTGCCAAAACCGTATATATTTTCCCAACAAACCGTGTGCTCTTAAGGAACGTATCGATACGTACATCGTATACATCATTTTGCCTATTTAAATCTTTGACTGCTGAATACTTTCGGCCGAAATTCTAGCGGAGAAGGTGATCCTTTCGATAATTTGAAGTCTATTGATTGATTATCTAAGGCGCAACGAAGTTCTAGTTGTAATTCTTAATTTACGCAAAAAATTAAATAATACAAAAAAATGATTTGTTAAAGAATTAAAATTGTGGCTGCAGTAGGTAAGAAATCGAAACGATTGGAAAGCGAATATAGGCGCCCATAGATTTCGACGCAGTCAAATCCTTAACACATTGACTGCCACTGAGGTCACTAGTGACCGGCGCAAAGATTTCATTAAAAATTGAATAAATTCGCAATCACGCACATTTGCAGTTTTGTGACCACCGTGACAGTCAAAGTGTTAAAGAATACGGTATGGTACACTTAGAAATGTAATGTGATGAAATACTGCAGAGTATAATTAAATTGTGCAAAATAAAGGTAACGCAAAGTTCTTAGAAGCCAAAATATTGAAACACCGTTTCAATATCAATATAATTAAGTACAATATTGCATATATTGGACCGTTCCATTCCAAATTTTTTTGCATTTTTAGTAAAATTTTTTTACCGGTTCTCACGTTGACTGCCAAACATATTTTACTATATTAGAAACGCGATGCGATGAAATACTGCAGAGTACGATTAAATCGTGCAAAATGAAAGTAACGCCTTGTTAGAAGCCAAAATATTGAAGCACCGTTCCAATATCAATTGCTTTTACAAGATTGCAAGTAGGCTTCATTGCGAATTTTTTTGCATTTTTAGTAAAATATTATGTGCCGGCCACCGGTGACCACCGCGGCAGTCAATGTGTTAATATTAAATAGTGATTCAATTCTATGGTCTCCGATACCTTCGCATCATTTTCATTTTGCACGATTCAATCATATTCTGTAGTAGTTCATCGCGTTGCAGTTCTAACATAGCAAAATACGTTTGGCAGTCAATGTGTTAATTGCATTTGCAAAAATATAAATGCTATACATAATACATAAAGGTAACGCAGAGTTATTAGAAGCCAAAGTATTGAAGCACCGTTCCAATATCAATTGCTTTTACAAGATTGCAAGTAGGTTTCATTCCGAATTTTTTGCGTTTCTAGTAAAATCTTCTATGCCGGTCACTGCATATTTTGCTATGTTAGAACCGCGATGCGGTGAAATACTGCAGAGTATAATTAAATCGTGCAAAATGAAAGTAACACCTTATTAGAAGCCAAAATATTGAAACACCGTTTCAATATCAATTGCTTTTACAAGATTGCAAATAGGCTTCATGGCGAATTTTTTACATTTTTAGTAAAGTATTTTGCGCCGGTCACCGGTGACCACCGTGGCAGTGAACGTGTTAAACGTTGGCCGCCCATTGCGACACCGCAATTCAACCCCTGCGGGAAAAGATCTCTCCTCGCGTGTACGTAATACTTATCACTGGCGCATTTTGCCCGCGGCAGCTTCTATTCGCGGAGGCGCTCACGAGAGAGCATTTCGAGGCGTGCGAGAACTCGACTCGATCATCATCATCATCGCTTCGTGCTCGCTCGTCTGCTCCAGAAACCTACTTTTTCGAGTAACACAGTGGCAATGGCTGCTGCTTCCCCTTCCGTCTCCTCAAGCTCTTTTCTCGGCTATCTCGGCGTGTCACGACGCTATTACGTCAAACGATACGTGGGCGGATGCATGCATGTGCCATAATGCGTATGAGTATCCGGCATCTGCGAACTGGTGTAAAGTTTAAAAAGACCGAGTAATCTGGAGTGGCGAGACGTTTGTTTTGTGCTTCGTACGGCGCGCAAGATTTAAATTTTTCGGTAATCATTGGTAGGTTTTCGGTGGGACCTTTGTACATTGAATTGGTAGGAATTGTTGATCGATGCTCCGTGAAATTTGCCTTTAGGAGAAACGACTGTTTGTAGAGCGTGAAACGGCGGTAAAAGCTGTTGTGTTTGAGGTGTATATGTAAGAGTATGATTATCGATGAATTTGACGCTTATGTTCCGTGAGCTGTAGGTAAGGTCTTTCTGTGTTTCGTTTGTAAGCATCGAGATCCACGATATCATGACGTTCATCTTGCACAGCCTGCGTGTGGAAGTCAAATGTGCTTGCCATAGTAAACGAATGTCCGTTCGTAGGTAGCACCTTGCACATATCGTCGGTACCGGCTTCTCCCGGGTACCGGCGCGCGAGAACAATAAAATATCTGGGTTAACTTCCATCGGCATATCGAGTTGAGTCGAGTTTCGGTGCGACGAGTTCAAGATTTTGCGAGGCGGGTCGATTTTCATTTTCGATGAATGTCGTTTTCTGAGAAAGCGATGTCGGTCTTAATCTTCCACGAACGATTCGCACAATTATGCATCCAACTTGAACGATTAGTATAACTGGCAAGTTTATATATGTGCCTTGCATGTATGTGTCTTGCAGTAGACGCTGTAAAATGTCGGAAAAATTGTGTGGTATACCCCTTACCATTTTTGCCAAAAGTAAACGGTCTCAGATATAATCAGATATAAAATAAATAAAATATAATATTTTCGGAGATATGGCTAAACATACGAAAATAAATGTTGAAACATGTGCCGTGAAATTTACTTTGTGAAATTAAAATTACGGAAATGAAGCTCATAAAAATCGCAATTTGCCTGAGAAATTCACAATAGCATAGGAGATATGACAAAAATTGACCACCTAACACTGTACCTGATCGCATTTACTGGTACTCGATTCTCTACCCTATTGTAAAACAAAAAAGAGTTAAAATATAATCTGTGACTGAACGCTACGGCAAACAGTCACTTTCTTAACAATTTGACTGCCGTGGTCATCGGTGACCGGCGCAAAAGGTCTCACGAAAAATTCGAAAAATACCCAATGGGTAGCATTTATAATTTTGTAAATGCAATTAATGTTAAATAGTGATGCGATTCTTCGATCTCCAATATCCGGACATTATTTACATTTTGCATAATTCAGTCAAACGCTGCGGTATTTCACAGCATCGCCGTTCTAATACAGCAAAATACGGACGGCAGTCAAAGTGTTAACAGAAAATATCGGAATGATGATCCAAAATATTCGCAATGCGTAGCAATAATTATTTCATAAATGCAGTTATTGTTAGAATAGTGATGCGATCCTTTGGTTTCGAATACCTGCACATTATTTACATTTTGCATAATTCAGTCAAATGCTGTAGTATTTCACAGCATCGCCGTTCTAATACAGCAAAATTCGGACGGCAGTCAAAGTGTTAAAGAATCAATTCACTATATTTTGCCGTAATAGTCACATGCGACTGACAAGATAATCAACGTTAACGTATAGTTCTGTCTCGTTTCCCATTTTCCTAGCTACTAAATTATAAAATACTTAAAAAAATGTTTGCCTTGCATTATAACTCGAATTTTTCCCCGGCACTGCCGAAGTTTGACGACCACATTGTTTCCTCAGACGTACCAGCGCTCCGATATTTTCGTGAGGACGTAAGAGCAACCAATCCCCTGTCTCCCATGCATCTTCGATCTGCCCGTTCCGTTACTCGGCTCAGAGTGTCATCTTATTCGTCTCCTTAGCGCTGTAGAAATGTGGTACATTAAACGGTACCATTCGAGTCATTGCGAAAGATCCCGCTCCTCCGTTTGTCCAGCGTACTCTTTCTCTCTCGCCGTTGTTGGAATTCAGTTTGATGGTGCAACGCGTTAAATCATCCGCGCGCGCTTTCCGAATCCGCCTGGTTATACTTTAACTCGGGTTCCCAGCTCGCGATTCGGCCGTATAGACGCTGAATTTATTGGCCGAGCCTCTTCTTTCCTCTTTTTCGCCGGACAAAGCGCGGACGGTCGTCTCTCTCGTCGGTCGTGCCTTTTCATGCGAGAAGCACGATCGAACATTACTCGTTAAGATTCCAGCGCGGGCTCTTTCGACACTAGGCGTCATAGTTTACAACCCCAGTTTCATCGGCTCGTAAAGTAATCCGGCGAAGAGGCTAATTCGTACGAAAGAGCGCTAGCGTTAAACTCCCGGGATTATTAAGGGTTGCGTAATAATTTGCCGCGCGGCGTGTCAGGGAATAGCTTGCGTCATTGACTTCACGGCGACGGATAGAAGGGGAAAACGTTGTCCGGCTGAAGGTTTGCTTGGAACGGGATGGTTTACAGAGGTTGGTGCACAGTGGAGTATGATAGAATCGGAAACAACGGCGAGAAAGCTCGCGAATTTTTTTTTGTCTATCAACTGGTCCGTATACTAGGTAAAATGCGATGCTGTATTGACCCCTTAACTTATAACTACGGGCATAGCCCGTAGTAGATGATCGGGCCACAAGTGAATATTATGGGCTATGCCCGTAATACGATGATCGGGAAAAATATAAATAGTAGCGGCGGCGCCCTCCTAAAGTTATAAATATTTGTGGAAAATGTGATATTAGTTACAACCTGATGTAATAATTGTGGTAGATGCAGGTACTACAAAAAGTTTATTTATACAAAAATCAGTAATACAAAATTAATAATCTGCAATGGTGTGATGCAATTCGTCACCGTACTAAACAAATTGTGCGAATGGCTCGAAGGCTGCGCGAGCTTGTTTACGTTTTCGGCCCAAAATTCTCAAACGTGAATCGTAGGTTAAGGGGTTAATAACAGCCAGTGTAACTCTGAAAACTTATATAAATAATATGTTTGTACGGCGTCTGTAATGTACTAGTATAATATCTGGTGTATCCAGCACCACTGAGTTATTTTCGAATTAATTGTTCCGGTACATTTCACCTCTCACTATCACGGAATCAGCTACGTTTCCCTGGTATGCTCACGCATGCAGTCTGGTGCGATTAATGTAGAGCAATCTATCGTAAATCGTCATTAATTCTAGCATAGCCAAATACTTTTCTGAAATCCGGAAATGATATTAAACACGGCATACCGAATGCAGCATTTCGCCGAGCCTCGTCGCAGAATCCAATCGTACCAGGCGCGTCCTGTTTTAATAAACGCATATCGCGAGCAAATAGTCACGCCCGGCACACCTATGGCCGCGTAATTATCGATCGTAATCGGCTAGAGTTCACCGTTAATTCACGGTCTCCCGGCCGTTTTTTTCTACGGCCTTCCGTGGCGTTACTCGCACGCGTAACGTTTGCCTCCGATGACATCGGCGCGCGATGTAAGGCTTCCGGTGAAAACTTGAATAGGCGCGGTTACGACATGGAATAACCGATTACGCCTTCGCACGCGCCTCGTCCGATCGGGATGTGCGATAAGTCGACAACGACATACCCGTGTTAGACGTCTCACATTATTGTAGCTCATCGGGAAATTCGATTTTCCTGAGGAAATGGAAGAGGTCAGAAGGTAACTGCGGAAAAACGAATAATTGTCTGCGATCGGTAGAGTAAACAAAGAGATAGTTGATAGTGACCTAGATAAGTTCTGTTAAATAGGCTGAATATTGAGGTAAAATGTTGGAGCAACCGTTTTTTATTCAATATAAATGTACCGGATTATAGTTCCGATGTTTTCGAATTGTAGGTTACTAGTAAATTCTGGAATCTGGGCAGTTAATATTATTTTTGTGTTTGATAGAAATGTTGATTTGCTTTCCACGGCAACTTGTACATATATAAGGTGTTGGTCCCATGATTTGTGGAAATGAAAATTTTCATTTATTATGCATTTCTCAGAGGAAAATAGTTTGATGAGCCTTGCTTAAACAGGCTGAACATTGCGGTAAAATTTCAGACCAACCGTTTTTTATTCCATATAAACGTGCTGGATTATAGTTTCGATGTTTTTAAATTGCAGGTCACTAGTAAATTCTGAAATCTGGGCGGTTGTTACTATTTTTATGTTTGATAGAAATGTTGATTTGCTTTTTAGGGCAACTTGTACATATATAAGGCATATACAGTTTTTTATTCAATATAAATGTGCCGGATTATAGTTCCGATGTTTTTAAATTGCAAGTCACTAGTAAATTCTGGGATCTAGGCAATTATTATTATTTTTACGTTTGATAGAAATGTTGATTGGCTTCCTACGGCAACTTGTAGATATACAAGGTACAAGTCCCATGCATTGTGGAAACGAAAATTTTCATTCATTATGCATTTCTCAGAGGAAAATAGTTTGATGAGCCTTCCTTAAGGTGGTAATTAGAAAGTTTTCGTTGGCAGCGCCGTATAACATGCAAATCCTCTCGCATTACCCTTATTCCTAATGTAACAACACCTCTATTACGCAAGTATTACCGCAGTAACCATCACACGTCTGCCGAGACGTGCGACGTGCGACGAAGTAAATCCGGTAAGAGACAGCGAAGCGTTCGCCACTTTTTAGCCCGGCACAGAATAATAGCAAGGCAAACGCGGAGAAAATAGACGCTCCCGCTCTGCGCGGAGAAGACCGGCGGCGATGTAACGGCATATAAAAAGGAACGGAAGAAAGGGGGAAAAAATAGTCGCAGCGCATTACGCAAGGAACAGCGGGCGGGCGGTAAAGTTGATCCGCTCGGATATGCCGCGACCGGCGGGGAACAATTTTGCCCGCCGTATGCGCCGTTTTCAGCAGGCGGCAGAGACATGTGCTCCTCCTCGCCGGCACTTTTATTCCCTGACAAATTGGCGTAGACAAAGGGACGTTATAAAAAGGATCGGGCCTGTGGGTGAGCGCGGCGTGGGTGACGGAACTACCCGGAGAGAAAAGCCCCGTCGGAAGGGTGTGAGCGACGATAAAGGTCCGTTTCCACGGCGCACCATTTCCCGTCTGCATCTCAAACTGAATTATTCCAACGAACCCAAAGACCTCAGCTCCCGCAAAGAAACCCGCTAAAAAGCCCGCGGAATACGTTTGCCCCGAGGAACAACGGCATCTTGGGAAATCGATTACCGCGACACTAACGATCGGCGTGAAGGCTGCATCCTGATCGATACAGTTACCTCACCGCGTGATCGCTTGACCGCTCGATTAATTACTTTCTTGTGTCCCGTGCCGCACACGTCCAAGGCATCAGCTCATCAGCATCGCGTTCTTCACACTCCCAAGCGCTCTCCATAAATCTCGATTCGTCCCGCACAGGTGCTGCGCCTCGTATCTCGCGAATATTGAATCGCGACGATTTTTTCGACCACTCGCGTAGTGATTGTGTTACCGTGAATGACCGAAATTGGAAAATGTCGACTTTCACCGGTGAATGTCAACAGATACCAAATACGTCGGTGAAAGATCGAATATTTCATTACATTGTTGTACATTCGAACCGGTGTGTGTCGACAATTAGTGCATGGTGAATGTCAACATTTACCGGTGTAAATCAGAAATAAGGGTATTTAACAAATATTTCGGACATACACCAAGCGACTATGTGAATGTTGACATTCACCGGTGAAAGTAGACATTCTCCAAATTTCGGTGTTTCGCTGTAACAATTATATAATTTCATTATCGCAGCGTTGTCAGTTTTGTTCCCGATACATCGACAACAATCTTTCCATGTTGACATTCACCGGTGAAACTCGACATTCTCCAGATTTCGGTGTTTCACTGTAACAATTATATAATTTCATTATCGCAGCATTGTCAGTTTTGTCCCCGATACATCGACAACAATCTTTCCATGTTGACATTCATCGGTGAAAGTCGACATTCTCCAGATTTCGGTGTTTCACTATTACAATTAAATAATTTCATTATCGCAGCGTTGTCAGTTTTGTTCCCGATACATCGACAACAATCTTTCCACCACCAATCTTTCCATGTTGACATTCACCGGTGAAAGTCGACATTCTCCAGATTTCGGTGTTTCACTATTACAATTAAATAATTTCATTATCGCAGCGTTGTCAGTTTTGTCCCCGATACATCGACAACAATCTTTCCACCACCAATCTTTCCATGTTGACATTCACCGGTGAAAGTCGACATTCTCCAGATTTCGGTGTTTCACTGTAACAATTATATAATTTCATTATCGCAGCGTTGTCAGTTTTGTCCCCGATACATCGACAACAATCTTTCCACCACCAATCTTTCCATGTTGACATTCACCGGTGAAAGTCGACATTCTCCAGATTTCGGTGTTTCACTGTAACAATTACATAATTTCATTATCGCAGCGTTGTCAGTTTTGTCCCCGATACATCGACAACAATCTTTCCACCACCAATCTTTCCATGTTGACATTCACCGGTGAAAGTCGACATTCTCCAGATTTCGGTGTTTCACTGTAACAATTCTATAATTTCATTATCGCAGCGTTGTCAGTTTTGTCCCCGATACATCGACAACAATCTTTCCACCACCAATCTTTCCATGTTGACATTCACCGGTGAAAGTCGACATTCTCCAGATTTCGGTGTTTCACTGTAACAATTATATAATTTCATTATCGCAGCGTTGTCAGTTTTGTCCCCGATACATCGACAACAATCTTTCCACCGCCAATCCTTCCATGTTGACATTAAACCAGTGAAAGTCGACATTCTCCAGATTTCACTGTAACAATTATATAATTTTATTATCGCAGCGTTGTCAGTTTTGTCCCCGATACATCGACAACAATCTTTCCACCGTTGACATTCACCGAAAGTCGACATTCTCCAGATTTCGGTGTTTCACTATTACAATTAAATAATTTCATTATCGCAGCGTTGTCAGTTTTGTTCCCGATACATCGACAACAATCTTTCCACCACCAATCTTTCCATGTTGACATTCACCGGTGAAAGTCGACATTCTCCAGATTTCGGCGTTTCACTGTAACAATTATATAATTTCATCATCGCAGCGTTGTCAGTTTTGTCCCCGATACATCGACAACAATCTTTCCACCGCCAATCTTTCCATGTTGACATTCACCGGTGAAAGTCGACATTCTCCAGATTTCGGTGTTTCACTGTAACAATTATATAATTTCATTATCGCAGCGTTGTTAGTTTTGTCCCCGATACATCGACAACAATCTTTCCACCACCAATCTTTCCATGTTGACATTCACCGGTGAAAGTCGACATTCTCCAGATTTCGGTGTTTCACTGTAACAATTATATAATTTCATTACCGCAGCGTTGTCAGTTTTGTCCCTGATACATCGACAACAATCTTTCCACCGCCAATCCTTCCATGTTGACATTAAACCAGTGAAAGTCGACATTCTCCAGATTTCGATATTTCACTGTAACAATTCTATAATTTCATTATCGCAGCGTTGTTAGTTTTGTCCCCGATACATCGACAACAATCTTTCCACCACCAATCTTTCCATGTTGACATTCACCGGTGAAAGTCGACATTCTGTTTCACTATTACAATTAAATAATTTCATTATCGCAGCGTTGTCAGTTTTGTTCCCGATACATCGACAACAATCTTTCCACCACTCTTTCCATGTTGACATTCACCGGTGAAAGTCTCCAGATATAACAATTATATAATTTCATCATCGCAGCGTTGTCAGTTTTGTCCCCGATACATCGACAACAATCTTTCCACCGCCAATCTTTCCATGTTGACATTCACCGGTGAAAGTCGACATTCTCCAGATTTCGGTGTTTCACTGTAACAATTCTATAATTTCATTATCGCAGCGTTGTCAGTTTTGTCCTCGATACATCGACAACAACCTTTCCACCAGCAATCTTTCCATGTTGACATTCACCGGTGAAAGTCGACATTCTCCAGATTTCGGTGTTTCACTGTAACAATTATATAATTTCATTATCGCAGCGTTGTCAGTTTTATCCCCGATACATCGACAACAATCTTTCCACCATCTTTCCATGTTGACATTCACCGGTGAAAGTCTTTCCATTATATAATTTCATTATCGTTGACACATCGACAACAATCTTTCCACCGCCAATCTTTCCATGTTGACATTCACCGGTGAAAGTCGACATTCTCCAGATTTCGGTGTTTTTCACTGTAACAGTTGCACGGTGGAAACTGAGGCCTTACGGTGAAACGGACGTATAGAACGAGATGCGGAGTCGTGTGCCGATCGACGAGAGCGGAAAGAGGACGGAGTCGGGTAGGAGGCGAGAGGAGAAAAGCGAAGAGAGAGACGGAGAGGGAGAAATACGGAGCGTCGATACCTGAGAGGGCGACAACAGTTCTTACGTAAGAGTCTCGCGTATCGTACACGTGCCCGGGACCACGTGGATGCCGGTCACGTTATACCGGGCGATCTGTGCAAATGGAATTATTCTTACGGCCACGTAACCCCGATATTGAAAGCGGCCGAAGAGAGGACATGGCGCGCGACACGTGAAACGCTGCTAGATCCTTTCATTGACGTGAACGCTTTTAGGAGGACGGACACGCGCAAAACGAGATGACGCGATTCCGGTTGCATGGATACTTTGGCGTGACGTGGAAGGCGAAGATCGTTTACGCACTCGCGGAATCGTTTGACAGCTGCGACGGTTCTAAATAGTTATTGTTGAAAAGGGTAAAATGTCTTGTTCGGACCGTTGTTAGGAATGATGTTGCAAATTTTACTGATTTATACGGTCAATTGTTTATCACGTTGACTGCTAAGCGTATTTTAGTATGTTAGAACGGCGATGCTATGAAATACTACAGCGTTCGACTGAATTATGCAAAATGTGAATAATGTGCAGGTATTGGACACCAAAGGATCGCATCACTATTCTAATAACAACTTCATTTATAAAATAATAATTGCTACCCGTTGCAAATATTTTGGATCTTCAGTAAAATGTCTTACGTCGGCACCGGTGACCATCATGGCAGTCAAAGTGTTAAATTGTATTATTCGGAAACCTAACCTTTCGAAACTAGGTGTGTGCTGTTAGTAAATGATTAAACTTTCGTGCTTTTCGTACAAATGTTCGAAAGCAGTATAAAAAGTTTTATTTTACGCTTCAATTTAAGTATAGTTCTGGTACAAAGTTTTAAAAAGCTCTATGAAAAGTTTAATCCTCCAATTAAAGCTGCATACATTCACTGTCGAAATATTAGGTTTTTAAATAATATGATTCAAATAAATTAATTGACGACATACGCCAATTGAACTTGCAGCAACATTCTTGTTGGAACATTATTGCACGCATACATTACTATTCAGTCTCATTAATCTTGGAGCTACGGGGAAACTGTAACGCACTAGACTTTTAAATAATTTTATTGAAGTACCGTAGGTTGCGCGCAGATGCCTACTCGGTCTAATGAATAAAGCCTTCTTGCGCCACGATGTCACATGTGTAACGGGGCATCGTGTAGGACTACCAACCGACACGTTGCGTTGCACGAAGAGATCCCGTGGAACGTGAACTTGCTTCCATCTGATCACAGTCACGTCTACAAACCGTTAAAAACACCGCCTCCCACAGACGTTCCCAACACATTAGCGTCGGTGCACAGTTTCTCTGAACCCTTTATAACGCAACTAGACAAAATAAGCCGCGAGTCGAACGCAACCTACCGTTTTCTGACATTGTCCTCCGATTCGTAGCCATCAGGTCGAAAAAAGTCTGGTACTCGTCCATTTGCATTTCGCCCGTGGACCCCTCGTTTTCCTGCGAATTTCATGAAAATCCGCCGCAGCTCATCGCACGTTTCTCTTCACGCTCGTTGTCACTTCGATCGGCGTTACGTGGCATTCGTCGGCGGCGTGTCGTTCGATTACGAGTGCGCCTTTAAATGTCCGCGGGCAGCCGTCGGCGCACTCGCGCGCCGTAAATAACAGTAGCGGGACGCCGTTAAAAATAGCCCACCCCGTAGAGGAAGTGTGCAAGTGCAACGTGCCCGTTCTCCCCGGCTGCGAGCGCCGCGAAGATGCACTTTGCCCGTGTAAATCGTCGCCGTCCATCCCGGGTGAATTCCACACGGGCGGACGACTTCCAAGCGACGCCTCTGCCGACGCGTAAGGCTGACGAACGCGGGATTTCCGTGGAATCTCCGAGACGACGCTGCCAGACGATTTGTGGCCGGTCGATGCCGTTTTATGCCACCACGACGGTAATCGATCGAGATTCGAGCAAGCCGCGCCGTGGTAGATTCACTTAACACGTTGACTGTCTCAATGGTCACCGGTGCAAAAGATTTGACTAAAAATGCAAAAATTCGCAATAATGCCTATTTGCAATCTTGTCAAAGCAATTGATATTGGAACGGTGCTTCAATACTTTGGTTTCTAACAACTCGGCATTACCTTATTTCACATGATTTAATTATATCCTGCTGTATTTCATCGCATCGCGATTCTCACGTAGCAAAATATACGGTGGCCGGTGCAAAAGATTTTATTATAAATGCAAGAAAATTCGCCATGAAGCCTATTTGTAATCTTGTCAACGCAATTGATATTGAAACGGTGCTTCAATACTTTGGCTTCTAACAACTCGGCGGTACCTTCATTTTGCACGATTTAATTATACTCTGCAGTATTTCATCGCATCGCGCTTCTAATATAGTAAAATACGCTTGGCAGTCAATGTGTTAACCGGTGCAAAAGATTTGACTACAAATGCAAACAATTTGCAATGAAGCCTATTCGCGATCTTGTCAATGCAATTTATATTGGAACGGTGCTTCAATATTTTGGCTTCTAACAACTCGGCGTTACCTTCATTTTGCACGATTTATCATACTCTGCAGTATTTCATCGCATCGCCGTTCTAATACAGGAAAATACGCTTGACAGTCAACGTGTTAACCGGTGCAAAAGATTTTACTAAGAATGCAAAAAATTCGGAATGAATTCTATTTGCAATCTTGTAAAAGCAATTGATATTGGAAGGGTACTTCAATACTTTGGCTTCTAATAAGTCGGCGTTATCTTCATTTTGCATGATTTAATCATACTCTGCAGTATTTCATCGCATCGCGGTTTGAACATAGTAAAATACGCTTAGCAATCAACGTGTTAACACTTTGCCAGCCGCACATTTCCTGAGTCGCCGTTGCGTTGCCGCCGGCGAGATTCACGCAAGTTCGAATGCTCTCCAACGGTGGTATTTATGCAATCGTTCGTAACATAAATAGTTGCAATATCATTATTATTAAAGAAGGCATTAACACACTGCCGGCCGCTGTCACACTGGCATGACTTTTGATCGCCAACGATTCTCGGCTGGGGTCACGTACGCGTGATACCGGCTCAGTGCAGCGACAATGTTTCCATTATGCTTCTATTTTAAATATATAAAAATATGCTTTAAAATTCATGTAACACAAAATGTATGTAACACTAATTTTGGTGCCACTTTTAATCATAACCATACCCTACGTACGACGGATAGGGTAGATATCACCGTCGGTAGCAGTAGAATCTGCTCAAAATTCGCAGGCGGCAGCGTAAAGGCGATGCGAGAAACAAGCGGCCGGCAAAGTGTTAAATCGATGTCGACGCGTGTCTAGCGTTATGCGATTTGCAGAACGCGCGGTGGGGTTGAAAAATTCGGAAACAGCGGGTGGCGCGTAAGAGACTAATTGCGTGACGTGTGCCTATGTGCGGTAATTGTACAGCAGTGTGTTGAAACGTGTCGCAATGAGACGTGTCATAACGTAATGACGCAATGCCGTGATAATTTTCCTTACGCCAAACGCTGTAAGGCACGGCAGTTTAATTGCCGCGGCAAAATGTTCTAAAAGAACTAAGCCCTTGCGAACAGTAGTTCTTGATTATGCGCGCGGCGCGGGAATGAGATATACAATCCGAAGAAATGACGCAACGGTTGCATAACGAGCTGCCCATTCTTCCATTCTCGAAGGCGTCTCAAAGAAACGATAAATCAAACGAAACAAGCTCTCTCGCCGCGGCCATCCAAATTCGTCGTAAATCTTCCCGGCAGCGGACACTTCGCGGCTTACGTTTATTCGTTATCGACGTCGATCCAACGCGCAGCCGCTGTTCGGAGAATTGCCGATCGAATTTCCTTGGACAACGCGCATCCACGAGCGGTCCCAAAGGGAGGCGAGAAATATTGCCGCGGCGATGAGACACTTTAATTATATCCCAGATGCATTGCCATTATCTAACCGTAACTAGTCCCACCTCAATGGCGAACAATGTGAGCGGACGGGGACCTTTCGCGGCTGGGTAGAACGGGACAGTATGGCCAGCGAGGGAAGAGGAGAGAGACAACTTGCTCAACGAAGGCGGTCGAAGTGTGTTGTAACGCGCATAACCCCGCAAACGGAGTAAATTACCGTTAACGGTAAAAGAACGACTGCAACGCGCTCGCCCGTGTGAGAGGCTGAATCTAAAATTAATATCCGTTCTTCCGTGCGTTCGGTGAAATTTCATCGCGTCAACGGTGCGTGAAGCTGCCGGCATACCCGTGCTAACTCGCGCCAACATTCAAGGCTCCTATTTTTTCACCTGTCTCCGTCCCACTCTTTCTCTTTCTCCAGGGCCCCTTCTCTCCGTCCCTTTTTCGTCTCCCCGCTTCCGCGCTTTATCGCCGACACATCAAAGAGCCTCGTAGCGCGCGTTTTCCTTAGAGACGCGGACCTGGGGTCGATGACGTTGGCTGGGGGCGCGAAAGAGCGCATTTTTCCCTACTGCTGAGCGCAGTCAAAGTCGATGCCGTCGGCGGAATTTCGAGCGAGTACAGTTAAACAAATGCCCTGCCGCGGTACTCGGCTTTTTCGGGCGAAACGTTTAAATTGCGGCGAATCGAAATGAAACCGTTAGACTTTAACACTTAAGCGGGCTTAACACTTTATCGACGGCTATTAACTGAAAATGTCACTTACTAACGACCGACTCAGTTGTCGCGCAGGAATGTATGTAATACCTGTAAAGCTGTAAAGCTCCAAAATACTCTTTGTGTCGTTGGAAACCCGTTGGGTTTAAAGTAGTGTAATTTTATTGCCATTTAGAATTGTCACAATATCATTTGATATTTATTTTGTCTGATATGACCGTTGACTACTGAAAAGCTGATTAATCGGCTATTGGCAAATAATAGTTGGAACCGGAAAGTCGAATAATCGGCTAGCGGCCGATAAAGTGTTAACACGTTGCCTGGTACGGTGTACGGAAATTGCAAAATAGGATGCATTTTGGGTATTCTTTTTTGAAAAAATTGCGTATACAATTATTTAAAAAAATCATCATAAAATTTTATTTAAAAGTCAATTTTACCAGAGTTTCCAGTAGTTTTTTAACTCGTTAACTGCGGAGCTGTATTAGAACGGCGATACTATAAAATACTGCAGCGTTTGACGGAATTATGCAAAATGTAAATACTGTGCAGGTATTGGACACCAAAGGATCGCATCACTATTCTCACACTAACTGCATTTATAAAATAATTGTTGCTACTCTTTGCAAATATTTTGGATGTTCAGTAAAATCTCTTGCGTCGGTCACCGGTGACCAACACGGCAGTCAAAGTGTTATCATATTGCGTGAAGCACCGGTAAATAAGCGAAAAAAAAACCTGACGACAATCGAGTTTAATACATTGAATAATGACGTAAATCCTTAACACGTTGGCTGCCACAGTGATCACCGGTAACCGATGCAAATGATTTTACTAAAAACGCAAAAAATGTCCAATGAAACCTATTTGCAATATTGTAAAAGCAATTGATATTGGAACGGTGCTTCAATACTTTGGCTTCTAACAACTCTGCGTTACCTTTATTTTGCACGATTAAATTATACTCCGCAGTATTTCATCGCATCGCGGTTCTAACATAGCAAAATACGCTTGACAGTCAACATGTTAACCGGGGCAAAAAATTTTACTATAAATGCAGAAAAATTCGCCATGAAACCTATTTGCAATATTGTAAAAGCAATTGATACTGAAACGGTGCTTCAATACTTTGGCTTCTAACAACTCTACGTTACCTTTATTTTGCATGATTTAATTATGCTCTGTAGTATTTCATCGCATCGCGGTTTTACATAGCAAAATAGGAAAATACACGGTCACCGGTGCAAAAGATTATAATAAAAATGCAAAAAATTTGCAATGAAACCTATTTGCAATATTGTAAAAGCAATTGATATTGGAACGGTGCTTCAATACTTTGGCTTCTAACAACTCTGCGTTACCTTTATTTTGCACGATTAAATTATACTCCGCAGTATATCATCGCATCGCGGTTCTAACATAGCAAAATACGCTTGACAGTCAACATGTTAACCGGGGCAAAAAATTTTACTATAAATGCAGAAAAATTCGCCATGAAACCTATTTGCAATATTGTAAAAGCAATTGATACTGAAACGGTGCTTCAATACTTTGGCTTCTAACAACTCTACGTTACCTTTATTTTGCATGATTTAATTATGCTCTGTAGTATTTCATCGCATCGCGGTTTTAACATAGCAAAATAGGAAAATACAAAATACGATAGACGTGTGAACCGGTGCAAAAGATTTGACTAAAAATGCAAAAAATTTGCAATGAAATCTATTTGCAATATTGTAAAAGCAATTGACATTAGAACGGTGCTTCAATACTTTGGCTTCTAGCAACTCTACGGTACCTTCATTTTGCACGATTTAATTCTACTCTGCAGTATTTAATCGCATCGCCGTTCTAACATAGCAAAACGTGTTAATCACGTATACCTACCTGCGAAAAATAACTAAAATTTAGGACGGTCGCTATTGAACGGTTTTGTTAGCATCTAATACTGAGAGTATACGTGGAAAGCATGCCACGGGTTCACGTATTCTGTCGCGTATTCAGCAGCCCGTTAGCGCGAACGCGGTATAGGTAAGTGGCAGGCCTATTATGTCACAACTTCTAGTTTGCAGTGGCAAGGTAGAGTCGGGCCGTGAACCCGAGAGCATGCGGCACGTTGCATGGGCGCACGTGACTGACGTTGCTGTCTCGCTAACGCAAATTCTCCCGTCTCGTTTTTGCTATTTCGATGTTCCGGTACAAATGCGTTAGAACAGTACATTGTACTAAATTCGTACCCTCACCGTCAGCCTCATCAGTTTTTCAGCATAAAGAGGTCTGCAAATTATAACATGAAAATTGTGACGCACAACCGTCGGTGAATGTGACGTAGGAGGTGTAAATTTAAAAAATCGACATTGTTGAACCGACGTTTAGTCGTTTCCAAAGGGAAATCACGGTCTACTTATTCTACTTTGCGGTGCACAACTATTGGGTTGGAGGGAAAGTTCTATCGTATTTTAAAGAAACTATTCGAATTAATTTATAAAAATATGTGTTTAATATTAATCATAATACATTTAATGTGTTGTATGATGAATGCCAAACTCTTCTGCAATTTCTCGACTTGTTAAATGTGGATTATTTTCCAACATGGATCGTAAAACATCATTATCGATCTTGGATGGTCGTCCAAATCGATCACTTTCTTGGAGGCTCAGATCCCCGAAACGAAATTTGCTAAACTATCTTTGACAAGTACGAACATTTACAATATCTTTCCCAAATACAGCACATAAATTTTTACATGCAACCGATGCGTTGCTTCCTTTTTGGAATTCATACAAAATGGAGTGTCGTAAATGCACTTTATCTACTGACATGTTTTTCACTTTAAATATCACAAGTAAATTATGAATGGTAAAAAAGGACTCCTTTTATATTATACAGCAGCTATAAAAAACAAACAAAAAATCCGAATGACTCACTAGCCAGATGTTTTTTTTATTTACAAGAAAAATTACCTGCCTATTAAAAATACGACAGAACTTTCCCTCCAACCTAATACATTGGTACAATGCGGATAGTGTTAGATTTCTTGATCGCGAAATTTCGAATTAATTCGATTGCGTCGGAAAAGGTGTCCTATCGCGTGGGTTCTTCTTTTATGCAAGCGACCTTGTTACTTCTTTCATTTTACGCTTCACGACTTCGTGAAGTTCACGACACCGCGGTCGCGCCGGTTTCGATTTAACGACTGCTAAGTTGGCGATGCGCATTTCATTCAGTTCAGCTCCTGGCAGAGCGTATTTTTATTTTCGTCCCGTCGATCGCACGCGGTTCATCGAGTGGTGGAAAAGTGACACATCTGTTGAACGATCCTCGATTAAACGCAAGCCGCGCTATTTCCGTGTGCCAGAATCGGTTTACAGTGTGTGTATACGGTAACCGATAGCCTATGCCGTGTCGATATTTACGCGATAGCAGAAAGTTCTTCGCGCTTCCACACGCACGCCGTTATACTACTAGATAATCTTATCTAAATATTTGCATGTCATTGCAAGATTTTAGCCCGCCGCCGTCCCGCGGAATCTCTCGTTTCAATTTTATCTACGTTACATAATGACATTCCACCTGCGTGCCGTTCCTATAAATATGTATACGTACGCCTATCCACGTGTGCTCGGCGGCGTGAAAATTGAATTAAATACCGTTTTAATAAAACCCACGCGCTTGAATCAAATTCCAATTTCCGCCGTCGAACGCTCGCGAAATCGGGTCTAATAAGCAGTTTGCGCGGTTTCGTAAATGATCCGTCGCCATTAGATCGTTCAGGCACTAACGTCATTACCGAATTACTTGCTTTTTTCCGACAAACGCGATCCTATCATCGATTATGCGAAACGTTTCGTAATTGAACTTACGTCGGTGAAGCAAGTCTCTTAAAGAGAACAATTAATAAACGCCGCACACGTTCCGGAAAATTCATATGACGCAAATTCAAATGGGTTCTCTTTATTTGAAATCATTCATCGCGACGCGTTCTCGATATTTTCCGCGTTCGAGATTCTTGCACAATATCGGAGCGTGGGTGGCAGCCGTTCGCGTTTAACGAGAACGTCGGAAGTTTGATGAGTGGAAATCCATAAACGTGCAACATATTCACGTATCAAGTGTAATTCAATTGTTTACGTGCGGTGATAGAATGAAAAATTACTTTGATTACAGCGACGTGATGTGATTTGCGGGTACGATTAATATCAATCGTTAAATCAGTTAATTCACGAGAGGTAAAAAGCATTCGTCAGCGTACGTTGTCAATTGACTCATTTAGAAGTTATTCAGTTATTGCGATTTTTGTTTGGGAAGTGAATTCGTTCGAATTTTCCTACTTCGATTCTGGCTACCGGAATTACCGGTAGCCTCGCGGAAAATTTCCTTCTCCTTGCGTCAATCGACGATTCGAAATTGTTACCCAACGTCACCTTGGGAGACCCGCTACGAAGTTTGTCGTATTTCCCACTGTCCCGTGAATCACTTGTTCATTTCTCGAGACACGCACATCGTACCCATTAATAAAAACTTCTCTTCCCTCCTCACACCGGCCGCTCCGATTTAATTGAACACACTGTTTCGTTCAGAACAAATTTCCCACATTAACACTAGATTTACCAGCTATTTAAGTATACCTATTTCTACCAAGACCAGTCAGAACTTTAGAAAAACTTGCTTAGTGGTGTTTCCAGTTTTTATTTACTTTTAAAAAATGACGAAAAATGTTGAATAATATTAAATGTAATACAAAAATAGATTTATAGACATTATCGATTAATCAAACGCTTAATTGTTTTTAGTTCATCGGTCACAATTTTTACATATGTACATTTTCCTCCGTGTACACTTTTCGCATACACTTTTTTTGCATATATTGCCTTTGTTGGAAAGAGTTGCTCATCCACCGTAATATAAGCTCCTGGTTTGAAGCAATTTTGACTATTTTCAATCAATTTGTTCCCAACTGTTGAAACTATTAGGTGTACAACTGTCTTCCCAAAAATAGATTTGCTGTAGCGAATACATATAAAATAATATAAAGTTCATAAAAGTAACGCCATCTTTAGTTATTTGTGTCTATCAAAAGTCATGATATAATTTCGGCAAGAAAATGTTCATTTGCAGTAGGTTTTAATTTTTAATATGAAGAAATCTGCAAGACCAGTCATTTTGACTGGTTTGGTCAATCTTTCAACGTTAACAACGGTGATTTTGACGTCGAAGACCGAAGGCGGTTTCCGACGTTAAATTGTCTGACTCACGATTCCACGTAATTGTCGAACAATTAGGCCGTAATCGAGATTCTGATCTTTTGAGACGTCGGCCAGCACCGTTTGTCACTCGTTACACATAAGTTACGTCAACAGAATGAATTCGCTGGTTTTTTCGGGAAAGTGACTTCATCGAGTTTGCAGGTATAAATACGGATCAGCCAACGTCGGCAACGTTCAAATGTTACGAGCATGTAACCATCTCGTGCATTATGAGTTGTTAAAACCGACGAAACCGCGGATTCGTTATCGCGAATTTGATGAACTTTAAAAGACAGAATTCAACGAGAGACATGATAAAGTGATTTAATGATCGACAATGCTCGACCTTTGACGAAAGTGGTCAAGTCGGTGAAATTCGTACGACGTGCAATTCTTCCGACCTCTCGTGACTATCACGATCGAACGATTGCGAGTGTCATTGTTGGAATTCATTGTGTCGCTGGGGCAAAGATCATGCGGCTCCAATATATAATTAGTATGGAGACGTGCAGCTATATTCTGCTCTGTTGTTTGTAACTATCGTAATGATGATTGCATCGCGAAGTTTCAGCGAACCAGCGATTCGGTCCCAAATGTCAACGAAATGGTATGACTCTCATATGCCTGGCACAACATTGTGCTTATTTTGAATACCGTGTCCGTTGTTACATAATGCAAAAATTATAGTCGTGCAGGTTACCGTCGTGTGTCACTTAACACATTGTTGACCGGTCACGAGTTAACTCGTGTTTTCATGGCCAAACGTTGCTGACCGGTCACGAGTTAACTCGTGTTTGCACTTGCGTCGGTATTTTCGGCAATTTTTTAAACGCAGGGCAATATAGAATTAGCAAAATTTTGTTTATTGTGTTCAATCGCGTCTGCTTTATTATAAAAATTGTATAATTTTCTTGGTACTGAGGCTTTTATTACAATACTAGTATTAGCAAGTGTCAAAAACGACGGAACGTTACGGTGAAGCATTTTTCAATAAATTATACGTGAAACATGCTTTATATAGTCGCCCGGTGATTTTTAAATAAGTTGTAGTCATTTGTGTCAAAATGATTATTGAAAATGAAATAACAAGGGCATAATCTAGCTCTTTAAAAAGAAAAGCGCAACGAAACAAGATATATGTTTCAAAACCCTCTTGTCTACATCTAGACGTAAATTAATATGTTAATCGCATGGAATCGACTACAGTTAATCATTCTTATATTTTAAAAAATATTAAAAAAAATTAATCAAATTTATGTCCTTTAAAGTTTTTCAACTTAAATTCATTATGCATTTCTTCAATAATAATCGGTTTATTGAATGGATATTTAAACATCACAAAATGAAATAAATAGATACTTCCATATACAATTAGAAATATTAGCCGGTGACTTGCAGACAGCGATCATACGAGAGCGAAAATATGAAGGTCAACAATGTATTGAAACAATTTATTTAATTGACACCATGACGATAAACAATGTTGAATCAATCAGTAAAACAGTAATAAAGGTGTTATAGTAAAAAATACAGAGGATATATTTACGCAATATATTCCGACTTCTTTTTCTTCCCAAACTTGAAAAAGTCACTCGCTGGACAAATTTGAGTCGAAAAACGCGCCACGTCCATATTGAGATCTCCAGAAAACGTATTTTTCAGACGGGTTGAAGAAGTTGGAGCATCGCTGGATCAAGTGTATCGAGTTAAAAGGAGACTATGTTGAAAAATAAATCGTCAATTTTCCAAAATTTTCGTTTTTCTTTTGTAGGCTAAGCACTTATCGGACTTCTCACGTACGTTCATAATCCAATGCCATGTCGCAAGGTTGTCTATTTCTTCAGCTTTCTTCAGATTTCTTCAGGTTTCTAACTTACGTTCACTAAACACACGTAATGCCACACAAATTATAGTCGTGCAGCTTACAGTCCTGTACCGCTTAACGTTTGTTCCGACACCTGACCAAGTACACTTATAATCCAATGCCGTGATATAAGGCTGTAACAGATTTCTACGATGCCTATTGAAGAACGGAACATAGAGGACGCAAGCAAACACACGGCACTGTACAGACGCGTAGACATATTTTACATAAAAGCCTAGAAAGTGAAGAAGCTACCGCACGTGTATACCATTACGGGTATTTAGTCGGCATAAGTATATTACACTATCCCACACATCCTCCAATGCATACAATATGATGTTAGCATAACGTCCTATTTCACAGAACAGTAGTTTCTACATCTCTCCTATTTCATTTTCACATTACGACCGCCGGTAACAATCTATTAGTCGCAGCATTGTTTTTAAATCGAGCGCACCGCGCCGACATAAATCACGGTTCAACAAGAGCACCATCGTGTAATATCTCCCGCCGAAGCCGACACGCTTTTGCCGAGGGTTAAGCAGCGCGAGAAAGAAGTTAATGCGTCATTGTTAAAAGCTTCGCAGTCGGTAAATCGCTGGCTCGCGTATAAATGGAATTGTGTCTGTCTGGCGATAGATCGCAAAGCGGCATCGAGGAAAGAAGAGCGCGTTTGACCCCCTCGACGTAGCGCGAAGGGTCATAAAAGACCCCCCCTTCGCTCTTAAATCCAATTAAGAGCCGGAGCTCACTTGCACAACGCGCGTTCGAGTTACGAGGATAAGCGGACACGAAATGAGACGAAGGGACAGTAAATAACGATGGGTGGCACCCCGGAGAATTAAATTTGCGCGCTAGAGAACCAGTTTTCGATCGGGAACCGCTTATTGCCGGGTCGCTTGACGAATGCCAACATTGACAGACGCCAATATCCATGTTTCTTCGTTAATTTGCGCCCATCACTTAAGTTTACACAGTTGAGCGCTTGCGAACGAATCGTTATAGATGAAATATTTCTAACGGTTCGTGTTTAGCGTGTTAATATGTTAAAATGACGGACTGATGTGCAATTCAAGTAAATCAGCGTGCAGGATAAATATTATGGGTTGGATCATTTTTGTGGTTATGTAAGTTTGGCGGGTTCTATTTGTTTGAGAATGTACATAACTACGCGCCCGATTATAGACGAACGTTTCTGTGCGATCAGACATGCAGACGGTCGATCCGACGCTTATTCGATTCATTGATATTGGCACGTGTCGTGTAAAAATATTTCTTTATTGACACATGGTATCTTACAGATTTTCTTTGGTGTTGTATATATAAAATAACATTCGATAGGCTTTGGTCTTTCTGTAGTAACAGTGGGATAAATAGCATCGTCGTGATTGGCGTAAACGACTATTAAGTTATAGGTTATAGGAAATTGTTTCTGTAAAAGCACGTCTCCAGGCAATCAATCTCACGCTCGGCACATTCAATTCATTAATATCGGCACGTATCGTGTAAAAATATTTCTTTATTGACACATGGTATCTTACAGATTTTCTTTGGTGTTGTATATATAAAATAACATTCGATAGGCTTTGGTCTTTCTGTAGTAACAGTGGAATAAATAGCACCGCAGTGATTGGCGTAAACGACTGTTAAGTTATAGGTTATAGGAAATCGTTTCTGTACAAGCACGTCTCCAGGCAATCAATCTCACGCTCGGCACATTCAATTCATTAATATCGGCACGTATCGTGTAAAAATATTTCTTTATTGACACATGGTATCTTACAGATTTTCTTTGGTGTTGTATATATAAAATAACATTCGATAGGCTTTGGTCTTTCTGTAGTAACAGTGGAATAAATAGCACCGTCGTGATTGGCGTAAACGACTATTAAGTTATAGGTTATAGGAAATCGTTTCTGTACAAGCACGTCTCCAGGCAATCAATCTCACGCTCGGCACATTCAATTCATTAATATCGGCATGTATCGTGTAAAAATATTTCTTTATTGACACATGGTATCTTACAGATTTTCTTTGGTGTTGTATATATAAAATAACATTCGATAGGCTTTGGTCTTTCTGTAGTAACAGTGGAATAAATAGCACCGCCGTGATTGGCGTAAACGACTATTAAGTTATAGGTTATAGGAAATCGTTTCTGTACAAGCACGTCTCCAGGCAATCAATCTCACGCTCGGCACATTCAATTCATTAATATCGGCACGTATCGTGTAAAAATATTTCTTTATTGACACATGGTGTCTTACAGATTTTCTTTGGTGTTGTATATATAAAATAACATTCGATAGGCTTTGGTCTTTCTGTAGTAACAGTGGGATAAATAGCACCGTCGTGATTGGCGTAAACGACTATTAAGTTATAGGTTATAGGAAATCGTTTCTGTAAAAGCACGTCTCCAGGCAATCAATCTCACGCTCGGCACATTCAATTCATTAATATCGGCACGTATCGTGTAAAAATATTTCTTTATTGACACATGGTATCTTACAGATTTTCTTTGGTGTTGTATATATAAAATAACATTCGATAGGCTTTGGTCTTTCTGTAGTAACAGTGGGATAAATAGCACCGTCGTGATTGGCGTAAACGACTATTAAGTTATAGGTTATAGGAAATCGTTTCTGTACAAGCACGTCTCCAGGCAATCAATCTCACGCTCGGCACATTCAATTCATTAATATCGGCGCGTATCGTGTAAAAATATTTCTTTATTGACACATAACATCCTACAGATTCCCCTTAGTGTTATATTTATAAATAACATTCAATACGCGTGTGTATTCTTCTTATATTAATCGCTGAATAAATAACGCCGTTCCACTTGCAATAAATGATAAATAAGTTAACAGATAAAATATTCTCAACCGCCTCGCCTGTTCCATTGTAACGCGTTAAAACTATTAATTACTTTGGATCGAGTAGTGCTGAATGCGTTTGCTTACTGATGTCTACGCGTACCTTCCGGAGGGTTTGACCCACCGAGGATAAATTATTAAGAATAAATATTCGAGTATACACGCGGATGTAAATATTACGCTAGTGCCTTTACTTGCGGAGAGGTGTTTTTCGTAACACCGCTAATAAATAATAAAGCTAATCTCGCGGGGTGATCAATAATTATGCTCTTGTGCGACGCCGTGATTTATTGGGGACACAATCGTAGCAATCGTACTCGCTGGATGAGCACGAAGTACTGCATGACGACGATGATCGACCTGGAACAAGAAATAGATTTTGAAAGCAAACTGTATATCTTGTTACATAGACATATACTTTATGGCACTAAGAATGGGAGTGTATCGAAATAGCTAATTGGAAAACATATATATGAGCCGTTTATTTAGAAAGTGGCCTAACTACATTTACCTTCAAATTGAGATAAATAACATTTACTGATAAATAACATGAATTTGTACATGTAACCATGGTAACCGGAAAATATTGAAGACGGAGTTAGGCCACTTTCAAAATAAACAGCTCATATATCGAAGCTGACACAGTCGACTACTGTGAGAATGTCCTAGTGTGTTTTGATATGTTTATTTTTAGGATATTCTATTCTTACAAATTTGCTTCCAATTAATGCAGCTTCACGAGTTGAGTTTATTTGAAAGGATCGAGAATGTATCGTATAAAAATATTTCTTTATTGACAAGAAATGGATTTACAGATTTTATTGTGTTGTATATATAATAATAACATGACATAAGAATTGGTCTTTCAAAATGTAGTAACAGTGGATAAATAGCTGACACAGTCGACTGATTGTGAGAATGACTATTAAGTTATATGTTTATAGGAAATCGTTTCTGTACAAATTTCTCCAAATAATCAATCTCACGCTCGGCACATTTAATTCATTATCAGAGCGTATCGTGTAAAAATATTTCTTTAATGACAATGCATCCTACAGATTTCCCTTAGTGTTATAACAATAAATAACATTCAATACGCGTGTATATATGTTCTTATATTAATCGCTGAATAAATAACGCCGTTCCACTTGCATTAAATGATATATATAAGTTACACAGATAAAATATTCTCATAAGAATGTTCCATTGTGTTTTAAAACTATTAATTTTTGGGAGTAGTGCTGAATGCGTTTGCTTATTGATGTCTACGCGTACCTAATGCAGGGTTTGACCCATGAGTTGAGTTTATTGAATAAATATTCGAGAATACACGCGAATGTTGCTTATAATGCCTTTATGTGGATGCGCGTTTACGTATAACAAGAAATAGATTTTAAAGCTAATCTGTATATAATTATGCTCTTGTAACGCCGTGAAAAATTGAATGTATCGAAATAGCAATCGGAAAACGCATATATATCGAAGCTGACACAGTTACGACGATGATCGAATGTAACAAGTGTGTTTTGACATGTTTATTTTTACATATGCTATTTTTTATGGCTTCCAAGAATGCAGCTTATCGAAATGAGTTTATTTGAAAGAATCATATATTGGCCGAATTTTTTATAAAGTGGCCTAACTACATTTACCTTCAAATTGAGAACAAATAACATTTACTGAAAAAACATGAATTTGTACATTTAACCATGGTAACCGGAAAATATTGAAGATCGAGTTAGCCACTTTCAAAAAAACGCTAATATATCGAAGCTGACACAGTCGACTACTGTGAGAATGTCCTAGTGTGTTTTGATATGTTTATTTTTAGGATATTCTATTCTTACAAATTTGCTTCCAAATAATGCAGCTTCACGAGTTGAGTTTATTTGAAAGGATCAGAGAATTGGCCGAATTTTGATTATAATGCAATGCGGACGCACGTATAGGTAGAACAAGAAATAGATTTTGAAAGCAAACTGTATATGTGTTGTACAAACATATACTCTATGACACTAAGAATGTGAGTGTATCGAAATAGCTAATTGGAAAACGTAGATATATCGAAGCTGACACAGTCGACTACTGTGAGAATGTACTAGTGTGTTTTGATATGTTTATTTCTGGGATGTGCTATTCTTACAAATTTGCATCCAAATAATGCAGCTTCATGGATTGAGTTTATTTGAAAGAATCAGAGAATTGGCTGAATTTTGCTTATAATGCAATGCGGACGCACGTATAGGTAGAACAAGAATTAGATTTTGAAAGCAGACTGTATATGTTGTTGTACAAACATATACTCTATGACACTAAGAATGTGAGTGTATCGAAATAGCTAATTGGAAAAGATAGATATATCGAAGCGGACACAGTCAACTACTGTGAGAATGTCCTAGTGTATTTTGATATGTTTATTTCTGGGATGTGCTATTCTTACAAATTTGCTTCCAAATAATGCAGCTTCATGAGTTGAGTTTACTTAAAAGGATCAGAGAATTGGCCGAATTTTGCTTATAATATAGGTAGAACAAGAAACAGATTTTGAAAGCAAACTGTATATCTTGTTATTTAAACAGATACTCTATTACACTAAAGATGTGAGTGTATCGAAATAGCCAATAGGAAAACGTAAATATATCGAAGCTAACACAGTCAACTACTGTGAGAATTGACTAGTGTGTTTTGATATGTTTGTTTTTTGGGGTTATGCTATTCTTACAAATTTGCTTCTAAATAATGCAGCTTCCTGAGTTGAGTTTATTTGAAAGGATCAGAGAATTGGCCGAATTTTGCTTATAATGCAATGCGGACGCGCGTATAGGTAGAACAAGAAACGGATTTTGAAAGCAAACTGTATATCTTGTTATTTCAACACATACTCTATGACACTAAAAATGTGAGTGTATCGAAATAGCCAATAGGAAAACGTAAATATATCGAAGCTAACACAGTCAGCTACTGTGAGAATGTCCTAGTGTGTTTTGATATATTTATTTTTAGGATATGCTATTCTTACAAATTTGCTTCCAAATAATGAAGCTTCATGAGTCCAGTTTATATGAAAGAATCAAAGAATTGGCCGAATTTTGCTTATAATGCAATGTGGACGCGCGTATAGGTAAAACGTCCTAAGTTATGCAAAAGCATCGGCTGTCAATTTAAGTGAACGATTATACGTGCTTAAATTATATCTTTTAAAATGAAGCTTAATAAGATTGAATTATTACGTCGTGTGGTCTTCTTCTTAGCAGTTTTCGCACTGCTAGGTGTTTTGACAATTTTCGGCGTTTTCGTAGATTTTCCCGTCTTCTTGGCCTTCGATTTTCCCTTTCCTCGTCGACGCTTCAGTGCGCTGTCGCATTCCCAACAGTCCGAACAATCTGAACAATCTGAACAATCGCAGCTATCGGAATCCGAACTGTACGAATCACTGTCAGAGTCTGAATAATAAGCTCTACTACGCCTGCTGTAGGACTTTGGTTTCTTAGTAGTCTTCCTGGACGACATAATACTAAAAAAAATGTAATTAACTAGAATATAATCCCTTTCCGGTGCCAACATTTTTACGTGCATATTAATTATTATAATAAATTAAGCTCCGCCCGTGCAGAATAATGAAAGTTTCGCTTGTGTAAAAGCACAGTCTAATTGCGTAAAGTTATTCCATTCAAAATAGCTATTAGACATCATTCGTTCTTCAAACCGTTCTTTCTTAATACCGTAAAACCGTTTATACAGCCTGCGATAATAACAATTGCCGTTGTGCTTTAAAGACCCCGAGCAAATCGGCACAAGTGTTTTTCTGTGAACAGATGACATGTGAACTGTACGAATCACTGTCAGAGTCTGAATAATAAGGCCTACTACGCCTGCTGTAGGACTTTGGTTTCTTAGTAGTCTTCCTGGACGACATAATACTAGAAAAAATGTAATTAACTAGAATGTAATCCCTTTCCGGTGCCAACATTTTTACGTGCATATTAATTATTATAATAAATTAAGCTCCGCCCGTGCAGAATAATGAAAGTTTCGCTTGTGTAAAAGCACAGTCTAATTGCGTAAAGTTATTCCATTCAAAATAGCTATTAGACATCATTGGTTCTTCAAACCGTTCTTTCTTAATACCGTAAAACCGTTTATACAGCCTGCGATAATAACAATTGCCGTTGTGCTTTAAAGACCCCGAGCAAATCGGCACAAGTGTTTTTCTGTGAACAGATGATAGGGAGGTCAACAGCACGGGCACCGATCTAAATACGAAAGGGACACATAACACATATTCAAACAGAACGGTTACGTTCGACGGCATCAACGAGCGCGTGTTTGTTGACAGAAAGTTATTGCCGATACGAAAACGGTCGCGTAGAAGTCAAAACTGTTATTGAATTACTCTCCTAAAATATCAGCAAATTTAGTTCGAGGATAACCGTATATTCAACATTAAATTATACATTCAATATGATCCACAGAGCAGAGAGGAAGAAAATTCCCCGAAAATTTCTCGCCCCTCGATAAAGCATCGAAATCACTAAGAAAATCTGTGCACTTTATATTTACTGCAGCCCAAAGTCACAAAATTACTGACATATCTGCACGCTGGAAATACCGTTTGTATTCTTTGCAACTTGTACTACCTTTTAATGTGAACGTACTTAATCACTTGCGCTACGATTTCATTTTCGGCTGCCGCGCTCTACAATATAACATGCGGTAAGGCATTACATTGACGCCGCACGAAAGATTTTAACTATTGACCGCCGGTGCAAAAGATTTTACTAAAAATGCAAAAAATGACGGACACGTCGTTCTTGTTTCTGTGATAAATGCCTATCGACGTGATATACGCGTCGCTGGCGGCTTTGGAACAAAAGCATCTCGACGTGCGTGGCACGTCTTTATAGCGCAAGTGGTTAACACGTTGACTGCCAAGTGAATTTTGCTATGTTAGAACTACAATCCGATGAAATACCGCAGAGTATGATTAAATCATGCAAAATAAAGATAACGCCGAGTTATTAGAAGCCAAAGTACTAAAGCACCGTTGCAATATCAATTGATTTTACAAGATTGCAAACAGGCTTCATGGCGAATTTTTTTGCAATTATAATAAAATCTTTTGCACCGGCCACCGTATATTTCGCTACGTTAGAACCGCGATGCGTTGAAATACTGCAGAGTATGATTAAATCATGCAAAATTAAGATACCGCAGAGTTAGAAGCCAAAGTATTGAAGCACCGTTTCAATATCAATTGATTTTACAAGATTGCAAACAGGCTTCATGGCGAATTTTTTTGCAATTATAATAAAATCTTTTGCACCGGCCACCGTATATTTCGCTACGTTAGAACCGCGATGCGTTGAAATACTGCAGAGTATGATTAAATCATGCAAAATTAAGGTAACGCCGAGTTGTTAGAAGCCAAAGTATTGAAGCACCGTTCCAATATCAATTGTGTTGACAAGATTGCAAATAGGCTTCAAAGCGAATTTTTTTGCATTTATAATAAAATCTTTTGCACCGGCCACCGTATATTTTGCTACATTAGAACCGCGATGCGATGAAATACTGCGGAGTATAATTAAATCGTGCAAACTGAAGGTAATGCCGAGTTATTAGAAGCCAAAGTACTAAAGCACCGTTGCAATATCAATTGATTTTACAAGATTGCAAACAGGCTTCATGGCGAATTTTTTTGCAATTATAATAAAATCTTTTGCACCGGCCACCGTATATTTTGCTACATTAGAACCGCGATGCGATGAAATACTGCAGAGTATATTAAATCGTGCAAAATTAAGGTAACGCAGAGTTATTAGAAGCCAAAGTATTGAAGCACCGTTGCAATATCAATTGATTTTACAAGATTGCAAACAGGCTTCATGGCGAATTTTTTTGCAATTATAATAAAATCTTTTGCACCGGCCACCGTATATTTCGCTACGTTAGAACCGCGATGCGTTGAAATACTGCAGAGTATGATTAAATCATGCAAAATAAAGATAACGCCGAGTTATTAGAAGCCAAAGTACTAAAGCACCGTTGCAATATCAATTGATTTTACAAGATTGCAGACAGGCTTCATGGCGAATTTTTTTGCAATTATAATAAAATCTTTTGCACCGGCCACCGTATATTTCGCTACGTTAGAACCGCGATGCGTTGAAATACTGCAGAGTATGATTAAATCATGCAAAATTAAGGTAACGCCGAGTTGTTAGAAGCCAAAGTATTGAAGCACCGTTCCAATATCAATTGTGTTGACAAGATTGCAAATAGGCTTCAAAGCGAATTTTTTTGCATTTATAATAAAATCTTTTGCACCGGCCACCGTATATTTCGCTACGTTAGAACCGCGATGCGATGAAATACTGCAGAGTATAATTAAATCGTGCAAAAAGGAAGATAACGTAGGGGTGTTAGAAGCCGAAGTATTGAAGCACGGTTCCAATATCAATTACTTTTACAAAATTGCAAATAGACTTCATTGCAAATTTTTTGCTTTCTTAGTAAAATCTTTTACACCGGTCACCGGTGACCACCGTGGCAGTCAAAGTGTTAAAAGCATCGCAGAAATATTCGAGTTTCCCATATCGATTACCGTAAACGTACCTTGTGTTCTGATTGCGGAACTGCGCTCAAAAAGTGTACTGAGTCTGCCAAGACGGATGCTGCTTTAGTTTTCGACGAGAAGAGTTGCTTCCAGGTCTCACGAATTTCCGCTCAGTTTCCGAACTTCTCCAGCCAAGGTGTTGTTAAACGTTCAGCCGTATTGAAATTCCCGTGACAAAACGGCGTGCAAACGTTCGTTGGCGAATGGACTTCGTCGGTACTGACGGTTAATGTTTCATGAGAGCAACTGACCTCTCAGTACGAACAAACCACGCTCCTGCGTCCTTATATAGACGAGGACGCGCAAAAAATTTTGGCGGGTATATTCTTGCGCAGAACGAACATCGGCATACGTTGTCGCCTCAACACGAATTGGTCGAACACTAAAGGCGGATAAATATGAAGTTTTCTCACGAGAAGCCCAAAGCAAATTCAATATTATTAACACATTCGCGACCGCTGATATGAATTCACGTCTTTTCAAGTTCTAGTCCTGGTTGCCGCTGACGTGAATTGACATAATTTTTAATTCTATTCCTGATTACCGCTGACGTAAATTCACGTCCTGCAATTTTTTTCTGAATGCGGCAACATTAGCCTTCGATAATAACCACTATCTCAGTAAAACAAGTGAAAATATCTCAATTGGCGCACTAAGTTTTAGCCGGCGCAATTGGAGAAATGAAAATATCCGCAAAAACGTTGGAGAGTCTGCAAAACTCGTGGAAAACGTCGTGACACTTCATATATATGCAAATTATGTAAAGTTATTTTATACAAGAGTCATTGTTTTTCGATTTATTACACTACCTATGAACATTAAATTTGGTTTTCACTCGGCTTTTCCAAAACACTTGTAATATAATGCTAAATAAATTCAGCTGAAGAATTACAAGTAGTCGCTTGTCTATCTATGAAGCAACTACATAAATTACAAAAATCCTTTTATTTTAAACAACATATAACTGCAACATTGATATTTCAAAACAAATTTTACCATTTTTATCCTTGCTTCAACCATACAATTTTGCGGCAACTAGGGTTTTCCAAAACACCTGTAATATAATGCTAAATAAATTCAGCGCAACAATAACAAGTAATCGCTTATCTACCTATGAAGCAAGTACACAAATTACAAAAATCTTTTTATTTTAAACAGCACATAACTTCAACATTGATATTTCAAAACAAATTTTACCATGTTTATCCTTGTTTCAACGATACAATTTTGCGGCAACCAGCTTCAGTATTTCATTATTTCCGCCAGTACTCAGTGCTAGAAACGGAAAAAATTTGCCGGTTCCAAATGTGTTAAAACCGCCGCGCATCGCAAGACTAGCGTCCTTATTTAATCGCAATTCGCGTCGCACAGTTTAGTTACAGAAAACCTGCGTATTGTAGAGTCTGTAAAACTTGTGGAAACCATCGCGACACTTCATATATATGCAAATTATGAAAAGTTTCTTTATGCCAAAATCATTATTTTTCGATTTATCACACTAACTACAAATATTAAATTTTGTTTTTACTCGGCTTTTCGAAAACACTTGTAATATAATGCTAAATAAATTCAGCGCAACAATAACAAGTATTCGCTTATCTACCTATAAAGCAAGTACACAAATTACAAAAATCTTTATTTTAAACAACACATAACTGCAACATTGATATTTCAAAACAAATTTTATGATTTTTTTCCTTGTTTCGACCATACAATTTTACGGCAACCAGCTTCAGTATTTCATTATTTTCGCCGGTACTCAGTATTATAAACGGAAAAAATTTGCCGGTTCCAAATGTGTTAAAACCGCCGCGCATCGGAAGACTAGCGTCCTTATTCAATCGCAATTCGCGTCACACACTTTATTTGTAGAAAACCACCGTATTCGGTAAAGGTGCACATTTTTTGTAAACCATAAATTGAACGGTATACAAACATTAACGTCAGAGCACGGTAAACGTGACTAAAATAGTTTTTCTTAGGCGGCCAAGTTGGTCGACCGTAAGATATCATTTTGTCACATGACGCCGTTATGTAAAAATCGGCTCTAACGGCGAATAGAACGGGCCGGCGATACGCGAAGTTATGCCATAATACGGGTCATTATGCAACGCGAACATTGACGCAACTCAGATTCGATCTCGGCACGAACCGATCCCTGGGAAATCTTGAATTACACGTTTTATATATCGATCGGCCATTACCGGCCGATTGAGCGAATTGAAAGGGCGACCGCGATCACGTTAATTTCTTCGTTTATGAAAATTGCGCCGCCGCAACGGTCTGGCCTTCGGCCGATTTTTTCAGCGTCCCTCCTCAATCGCGATACGCGAGCAAAATTTAGCAATCGTCTCGGCGTTCACTGCTCTCACACGAGCCGGTTCGCCGGCGATTTCAATCGATCTACGTCTTATCGGAGAATGTCTTTCCAGCGATTTAACGATCTCAATTTGTTAGGGATCTCATAGGTAGCAAAAACGTCTACGCGACCGCGCGTTAAAACTATTTCGCGCTAAGTAAAGGCGTAAGTGGGATTATGTTCACTTTACTTCCAATGTTCCCATAAAACTAGCACATATTTCATAATGACCAACTTCTACGTAGAAAAACATCGTTTCTTGCCGGCTCTGTCTATATTGCTCTTATCTTTTTCCACGTGTGCTCCGCAGAAACATGACGTAATCGTGTGACGTTACGCCATAAGGATTCCGCTTTGCACTTCTCCTTCAGTGAACGAGCGCCTTCGGTTAATCGTTGCGATTCCCATCGCACCTACCCCAGCTTCAATTTTTGCCTGTGCACATAATTTTCCCCGTCACACAAGTCGAAGTGTCCTGGACGTAGTATTTCGACGACGTTGTGTGTTATTAGAGAAACACGTAAGAGTACAAATGAGGGTGTAGGAAATATTTATGGGACCCCTTGGAGAGTGGAAACGGCTCGACGGCGTGACTCAGCAGGGCATGTGGATGACGTAACGAAGTGGGGAGTTTCGGGAAACGCTTATAGAAGGGGAGTGAACCCTAACACCTTGTCTTCAGAGCCTTCGTACTTCTTGCTGGTCGTTTCTTGCGCACGCCGGCAAGAAACGATCTTCGTTTAGTCGGCGCTGATACCCTGGGAATGGTGCGAAGTTTTAATGAAACAGGCCTTTCAGAGAAGTTGAGGATTTCTAGACGTTTTTGATGACGTACATACATTTTATTAAGGAATTCGTTACACTTACGTTTTGGTACCCATGCAAGGTACACGTTGAAAGATACGGGCAAGTGTCATTTAAGAACTAGAAAGCAGCTTGCGATATGTTACGCAGCAGCAATTTAAATGCATGGTAGTGCCGCAGTGTAGTTTTCCAAAAATACGAAACAATAGCATGCAGCAAAATCTGGCCAATACTTTAACGTAGAGGTTTAGAAACTTTTATCAGTTGCAAGTTTAAATACATTGTACATACGATACATGCCGCGCAGTAGTTTTTCAACACTACGAAACAACAGCATACAGCAAAATCCGGCCAATACTTTAATGTAAAAGTTTAGACAATTTTATCAATTGCAACTTTAAATACATTGTACACACGATACGTGCCACGCAGTAGTTTTTCCAAAAATCCGAAACAACAGCATACAGCCGAACCCGGTCAATACTTTAACGTAAAAGTTTAGAAAGTTTTATCAGTTGCAACTTTAAATACATTGTACATACGATACATGCCGTGCAGTAGTTTTTCAAAAATACGGAACAACAGCATACAGCAGAATCCGGGCAATACTTTAACGTAAAAGTTTAGGAAGTTTTATCGGTTGCAACTTTAAATACATTATATATACGATACGTGCCACGCAGTAGTTTTTCCAAAAATACGAAACAACAGCATGCAGCGAAACCCGGCCAATACTTTAACGTAAAACTTTAGAGAGTTTTATTAATTGTAACTTTAAATACATTGTACACATAATACGACAGACACGACGACCTTTCCGATTACTCACTTCGGTTTATTTAATTATTTACAAACACACATTTGACTCTCCGTTTGCCAATGCATGAACTTGGCCACATCTCCGGGCGTTATAAGCGCGGAAACATATAACGTGAAATATATCGCGCACGAAACGTAGATCGCGTAGGATCGAGGCAGCTCTCGTCACTCGATATTTTCGTTTCCTCACGGCAATAACGGTACGCTCGTCTACGGGCTGCGACGAGATATCAATCGTGACAATACCCACATGCAACCGGTTCTGATCTGCCTTCATGTTCGTGGGGGACTCGATTTAAGCCACTGCCTCGGAATGCCTATTATAATACTGCAGCGACTGGCGACAGCCTCCATTCATACATCCGGATTTGTCCTGTCATCCGCAGGTCCAGCCTCCCCGCTTTGTTTCGCGCGTTTCGATGTCAATTCTCGGTAATGGATTGAGGATCGATACGACAATACAATGTAAATCAGACGCTCTCGCATTGTCCGGCTGATTTATTTCGACCGTGACACTTAAGCGCGAGTGGACGCGCGGCCCGGCTCTGATGTTAATTAAAAATGACCGGTACGGATGTTTAACGGTACGCGATGATCTATCGGCGGGTGTTCTATTTGCGCGCTGCATTCTTTCACGAACAGATCACGATGAAAATTGTCTCGGGCCGCGGAAAGGGATGCGGTGAATTGTGGGGGTCCTGCGGAACTACGACTGTTTGGCTTAAAAATGGCGAGCGTGGCAAAATGAAGAGACACTTTGTGAGTTTACGTTTTTAACACGTTGACTGCCAACCGTATTTTGCTGCGTTAGAACCGCGATGCGATAAAATACTGCAGAGTATAATTAAATCGTGCAAAATAAAGGTAACGCAATTGTTAAGAGCCAAAGCATAGAAGCACTGTTCCAATATCAATTGCTTTTACAAGATTGCAAATAAATTTCATTACGATTTTTTTTGGATTTTTAGTTAAATCTTTTGCTCCGGTCACCGGTGACCATCGTGGCAGTCAACGTATTAACACTTTACCGACCACTATTGACTGAAGATGCCACTCACTAACGACCGAGTCTGTTTTGGATATCGCGCAGGAATTGTGTATGTGCCTATTTGTAAAGCTTTATAACTGAAAAATACTGAATGTGTTGTTGAGAATCCTTTGGTTTCAAAGCAGTGTAGTTTTATTGTAATTTAGAATTGTCATAATATCATCTGATATTTATTTTATTTAATATAACCGTTGACCACTGAAAAGCCGATTAATCGGCTACCGGTAAATACCAATTGGAACCGAAAAGTCGATTAATCGGCTAGCGGTCGTCAAAATGTTAAGCGGTGGGTCGGAAAGGTTGACATCGTTGGTTGGCGATTTTAAGAACACTGCTGTGGGTACGTTTCAGTTGGCGGCGCAGGATTTGCTCCCGATAAGACCGCGTTGCTCTATTCATATCGAGCGTTGAATTTTCATTTCCTCGCGAGCGGTGCGGCTTACAGCGGAACGGCAAAAAGTTGAGATGAATTTCAGCGATACTTCGAGGCAGAAAACGTTCGTTTATGAGGGTACGGAGTTCGTCGCTCGCAGTCGGTTTCCACGTTTGAGATCATGCATTATGCATCGTGAGAACACCCTTAGCTTCGACCTTACCGCGCTTATCTTCCTCCTTTTCGCTTTCCGCGATCGCGGGCAACGACGCGGACGAGACGAATCGCTCAAAATGTTTCTCGACACGAGAAATGTGTAGGTTTTATTTCGTTCGCTCCGCCGTTTCCTTCGCGCCGAGATTTAAGAACTGCCGGTCAATAACCCGGCAACTGCATTTCATATAAGAAACTTCCGTAATATTCGTCACGTTGAGTACCGTACGTAAATCGGGCGGATAGTGTACAAAAATAATCCTTTGCAGCATTCCCGGTCAGAGGCTGTCGGAAACTTCGCGGACGAGGACATTTTTAAGAGATCACGCGTCCAAAACTTAAATTATAGGTCCTTGCGCAAATCTATGTTTCACGCATCCATAAGCAATTCGTAGGAACAAAAGCCCTTTTTTATTCACCGAAACTTTGAAATAACACTATACTTGATTAATCCTCTACGCGCAGCTTAAAGCCTCGAAACATATAGAGGATGGGTAAAATATACTTTTGTTAAAAATACCGCAAGAATAATTTGTATGTGTCGAAAACCCCGTACTCTTCAAAACCACTCAACATCTATTCGCCCGATTTCACCATTTGATTTCGATACGCGAATATCTGTTATAAAAACGTAAGCTGTTCGGAGCAAAATCGAAAATCACTAATAAAAAGGTAAAAGTTCTTCGCAGCGCGTGTCTCAAACTAATGTCCCATGCACGGCTCGCATACCAGCATTAATACTGTAATTCCTTTGTGAAAAGACAGGGATCCTAGGATAGGATCGGAAGGATAAAAATTTTGGACAAGTTTTCGCGGCATCGCAACGCGTAACAATAGCTAAGTGCGCATTCGCATTTAAAGTGTTTCATAGACGGAAAATGAAGAAACTGCGATAAGCATATTGTTAACAGGTTGACTGCCATGATGGTCATCGGTGACCGGCGCAAAAGGTCTCACGAAAAATTCAAAAAATACCCAATCGGCAGTATTTATAATTTTATAACCGCAATTAATATTAAATACTGATTCAATTCTTTGGTCTCCGATGCCTTCGCATTATTTCGATTTCGCACAATTCAATCATATTCCGTAGTACTTCATCACGTTGCGATTCTAATATAGTAAAATACGCACGGCAGTCAATGTGTTAACCGTGCGATCGACTCCATTGCTGGTTGTGCAACGTTCGCGGGGGTTATGACACCCCGTTTCTGCGCCAACGTCGTGCCGGTGCAGTTATTGTCGTTGCAATGTTGCACGTGTCGTTGATCGAAAGGTTCGCGACAGTCCGTTCTTCTCTCCCTCCGACAAGCGCCACTTCTTTCCTTCGTCTCTTTTCCACGCCAGAGAATACGTACTCCCTTTCTTCTCGTCTCCTTCTCCTCCCTTCGTCGCTCTCTTTCCAAGCCGGTGGCGCAATCCCGACTGCACCTACACGTTCATTCATTCCGGATTACACAAGCCCTTGCCGGACACGGGCACAGGCACGCACGCATACGATGCTCTTTCTCGAATGCACTTGGAGCGAGTTTAAAGTGCATACGTAATCTCGAGCATGACCGCCGTTTGACGAAGCTCGTTCCCTTCGATGCGAACCCGAACCATTGTTTTCGGGTCTACAGTCAATGGGCTGTTCATGTAATGGGACGGATAATGTGGGTTTTTTTGTTGATGAGTGGTTGACAGAGTGGTAGATACAGATTTGAGTGATTGAGAGTATAAAGTTTGCTGCGTTCAGTTGCATACTGGAACCTCCCGATTAAATTTTCCGGTTTTCAGATTTTTGAGAAAAGAACCAGGTGCCTATGGCAGTTGATTGCGAGCCACAAAGAACCGTAATTCAGATCAGTTGAAACAGTTTAGGGTTGACAGAACGGTAGATGCAGATTTGAGTGATGGAGAGTATAAAGTGTGCTGCGTACGGTCGAACAGTGGAACTTCCCGATTAAATTTTCTGGTTTACAGGTTTTTGACAAAAGAACAAGGTGTCTATGTCAGCTGATTAGGAGCCGCAAGGAACCGTAGTTCAATTCAGCTGATACAGTTTAGGGTTGACAGAGGGGTAGATGCACATTTGAGTGATGGAGAGTATAAAGTTTGCTGTGTTCGATCGCACAGTGAAACCTCCGGGTTAAATTTTTCCGGTTTTCACGTTTTTGAGAAAAAAACAAAGTGTCTACGGTAGTTGATTAGGAGCTGCAAGGAACCGTAGTTTAATTCAGCTGGTACGGTTTAGGGTTGATAGAAGGGTAGATGCAGATTTGAGTGATGGAGAGTATAAAGTTTGTTGCGTTTAATCGCACGGTGGAACCTCCCGGTGAAATTTTCGGGTTTTCAGGTTTTTGACAAAAGAACAAGGTGCCTATGGCAGTTGATTAGGAGCCGCGAGGAACCGTAGTTCAATTCAGCTGATACGATTTAGGGTTTACAGAGCGGTAGATGCAGATTTAACTGATGGAGAGTATAAAGTTTACTGCTTTCGGTCGCATAGTGGAACCTCCCAATGAAATTTTCCTGTTTTCCGGTTTTTGACAAAAGAACAAGGTGCCTATGGCAGTTGATTGTGAGCCGCAAGGAACCGTAGTTCAATTCAGCTGGTTCGGCTTAGGGTTGATAGAACGGTAGATGCAGATTTGAGAGATCGAGAGTATAAAGATTACTATCTTCGATTACACAGTGGAACCTCCCGATTAATTTTTCCGGTTTTTAGGTTTTTGACAAAAGAACAAGATATCTATGTCAATTGATTCGGAGCCGCAAGGAATCGTAGTTCAATTTAGCTTATACTGTTTAGGGTAGAAAGAATTTGATGAAATTCGGGCAGATGAACAGGTTCGGTTGAACTGATATCCAGGTCACCTGACAGTTTTCTCTAATTTTCGGTCTTCAAACTTCTCGTCGCAACAAGTTCAGTCGAGTTGCACTCAAGTCGTCCCAATTAATTATTCCGGTTCTCGGATTCTTGGGCACGCGAAGTCCAAAGAACGACTTTGTGTTTCAGATGAATCGATGTCTCGACGAATTATATTTAAATTCTGCGTCTGGGATTTAATGTAGAAACAGTGTTTGCTGAAAAATTATGCACATTATCGGGTACAGTTGATTTGGAATCCAGACCTCCCGACGAATTCCTCACATTTTCAGAGTCTTCAAGTCTTTCGTCTTGACAGAAGGATACTTCACGGGCTTACGCTTGGGGGAGCCGCGAAAAGTGAAAGAAGGGTAATATAAGGGCGACGATTAAGAGTTGAGTAAAGCAAGAAGAGCGACGTGCTATGTTTATCTTCAGACAGACACTCACATCCGGTTGCTCGATCCTCTTTCCGACCCTCAGCTTTCGACCCTCACCTTCTGACCCTATCTTTCCGTTACTTGCCCTTGCGCACTTTATCCCTGCCCTTTCCTTTTCACGATCTCCTCCCGCCAAATGTTTCTTGGCTTTCGCACTCTCATCAGTCGCTGCTTATTAGTTATGGTTTACAATCGAGTTGCAGGTTTTAGTTTTTATGTTTATTTTCACGGTTATTTTGCAAATGTCTGAGTATTTTAATTTTATCGCTACGGGTTCGCTTTTTCATGTTGCTTGAGTTGATGCACGATGGAATAGAATTCTTGCAGAAGTTATATTATTAGACGCGCTGTGCAATGATACAGAAAAACGTTTCTACATTTTTTTCTTTCCCGATGTTTACAGGAAATTGAAACTAAATCGATTAGACAAATCGATTAGATTAAGCTATTTGCCTTGTATCTTTATGTAGACACTCAGTGAATCGATTGTAATTATTTCTGGTTTCCCGATTATCTCTATCGGCTGGTAACGTTGAACTTACTTCGACAAAATACTTCATACCCACGCCATCTGTAGTTAGAACCAAGAATCGTAGTAATGATTCAACCCGCGATATGCCGTGCAATCCTCTATGTGTACGCACGTTATCAAAATAATCTTCATTACAGAAGCGTAATAACTGAAATATAAATTATACCCAGCCACATTTATCAACTAACTCACGCCTTAACACCAGTTTGTGAAAATCGTAGTTATTGCCGCTTTTTTATTTGTATTTCCGTGCAGTGATAAAAGACTATCAGAAGGCTTTCATCGATTCGCAAGTATTGTAATTCTTGATTCGCGCACCCCGTCAATATCTACTATCTCTCCATAATCTCATGGGGCGTGCAATGTTACGACGATAGCCCGAGATTGATTTGCATATCGCGATATCTAATTGTCGGTTTGATGTTGAATACGTCAAGTGTTCTGCCGCAGATAAAAGCCGTATCTGAGGATCTTGCGCGCGTATAGTGGGCAACTCGATGCACGTGAAGTCGTTCGCTGGAGAATAATGGGCTCGGGGCGAAGTATGTTGCGTGCTTCGTATATTTCGCTCGCCCATATTGATTTCTAAACCGGCGTTACGCGGTTACTCGAATTCCCGTGTACGCACGGCGTCCGTGATTCGTTTATTCATGAACTACGGACCCGAATTAAGGGGTTATGCCTACTTGGGTTGGTGAAAAAAATCGACCTTTTTTATTGCATTTTCTTAACCGGAGTTGGTCGAAAAAAATCGACTTTATATTCCGCCAAGCGGCGCTATAGCGCTTGTTTTTTATTGCATTTTCTTTTTTAATGTACATCATTTTAAGAATATTTCGCTCAAAACGTACATATTTTAAGAATATTTCCTCAAAAGTAGCACACGTTCAAAAATTATAAGCGTTTATCTGGAGCGCTACTATGTATGATTAGTAGAGAGCTTGAAACTTTAAACGCGATTATCTCGAAACTGTGTTTTTAAAAACATACGGTTGCGGTGACCACGATTTCTCAAAAACTATTTCACCGATCGGACTCAAATTTTATATACTTATTTATCATTACAATAGGCAGGGCCTGAACGAAGGATTTTTTATTTCGGTAATAAAAAAAAAGTTACAACATAAAAACGACAGTTAGACCACCTCAAAAGACGGATTTTTTCGTAAAATTGCTGCCATTCTTGTAAAAATTAAAATTTTTCAAAATCCTTCGTTCAGGCCCTGCCTATTGTAATGACAAATAAGTATATAAAATTAGAGTCCGGTCGGTGAAGTAGTTTTTGAGAAATCGTGGTCACCGCAAGTGATGAAAATAAACGGAACCTCTAGGAAAAGGGCTATATTTCCTCCAAATTTTTAATATTTTCTTATAAAAAAATGTATACAAATACCACTAAATACGTACTTGTTGATAGTATTTTGCGAATTTCAATTAGTACTCACTAAAACGGCAAAAAAAAATATTGAATATCATGCCATTTCGCCGATCCCAAGTAGGCATAACCCCTTAAACGGCAATAATGGTGTGCCGCAAGAAATGTATATGTCCCTCATCGCGTATCGCAATCCAGTATCCGTGAACCTTAAGCTCCGCACAAGTGTAAGTACAATCATTGCGTAAGTACGCGCTCGTCCTTCTGGGAGCGTTTAAAATAAACTCATTACGCGATTGATTAAATGCTGCGGCACAGTTTATATTGCCGTTCGCTTTCTTTAACGGCGACGTACAAGATGTGCATACGCATCGCCAGGAGTAGATGAAATACATCCCCGTACATATTTTTTTTTCACACGCAGTTTTATTTAAAACGTTTCATAAACGGCAAATTAAGAAACCGGTGACCGGTGCAAAAGATTTTACTAAAAATGCAAAAAATTCGCAAAGGAGTCCATTTGCAATCTTATCACTTTAACGACCGCCAGCCGATTAATCGACTTTTCGGTTCCAACTGCTATTTACCGGTAGCCGATTAATAGGCTTTTCAGTGGTCAACGGGTATATCACATAAAATAAATATGAAATTATATTATGACAATTCTAAATAACAATAAAATTACACTGCTTTGAAAGCAAAGGATTCTCAATAACACATTCAGTATTTTTCAGTTATAAAGCTTTACAAATAGGCACATACACAATTCCTGTGCGATATCCAAAACAGACTCGGTCGTTAGTGAGTAGCATCTTCAATCAATAGCGGTCGGTAAATGGTTAAAAAAGCAATTGATGTTGGAACGGTGCTTCAATACTTTGGCTTCTAACAACTCTGCGTTACTTTCATTTTGCACGATTTAATCATAGTCCGCAGTATTTCTTTGCATCGCGATTCTAACATAGCAAAATACGCTTGGCAGTCAACATGTTAATGTTGACCAAATTTGTTTACCAAATTTTTCAATCTCTGACGTGCTGCAGTCACAATTATTAACGTATGAAATGAATACACGTATGTCCTTTAGCAAACAACTGTGTTGCATTATTTCATTTGGCGTAACTGTAGAATTATAATTATAATTTAGTTGCGCCTTGTAAAATCTACTACCAGAATTCACATTGGCGAAACAATATTCCGTCCTTAGCGAATGCCTCGGTCGAGAGTATTCAGCAGTCAATGTGTTAACCCATACGGTTCCCAGGAACGACATTTTTTTCTTTATATTGTTAATTTTTAATACGGAAACTTGTTTACTATGGAAATCACCCAATTCCTAAGTGAATTGGCATAAATAAGATGATTGCATACCGTGTGTGCACCTCGCTCCTCAAAATATTTTTATTACCAGGAGCGGGTTGGACACCATGTGTGCAATGTGAGGTAAAATAAAAATACGTCATTAACAGTGCCAACGCCAAATTTTGTTTATCTGTACTTTACAGATACTATTAATACAAAAAAATTTACCTTGACGACTACTTTACTCAGCATAACCGATAATTGCTCATTACTACTATTGCATACTTGGTGTGCATCTTGCTCCTCAGAATATTTTTATTACCAGGAGCGGGTTGGACACCATGTGTGCAATGTGAGGTAAAATAAAAATACGTCATTAACAGTGCCAACGCCAAATTTTGTTTATCTGTACTTTACAGATACTATTAATACAAAAAAATTTACCTTGACGACTACTTTACTCAGCATAACCGATAATTGCTCATTACTACTATTGCATACCTGGTGTGCATCTTGCTCCTCAGAATATTTTTATTGCCAGAAGCGGATTGGACACCATGTATGCAATGTAAGGTAAAAAAAATACGTCATTAACCCTTTGACTGCTGAATACTTCCGGCCCAAGCGCTCGCTGAGGCCAAAACACTTTTTGCTAGTGTGAACTCTATTGATTGATTACGTAACACGTAGCTAAGATATAATGATAATTGTTCATTTATGCCAAATTAAATGATGCAAAAAAAATTATTTGATAAAGGACGCGTTTGTATTCGTCTCGTACCGTGATAAGTATGGCTGCAATAGGGAAGAAATCGAATATATGCGCCCGTAGTCGATACCGATAGATTTCGGCGGGCGCAAATATGTGTCCATAGCAGTCAAAGGGTTAACTAAGATCTAATGATAATTGTTCATTTATGCCAAATTAAATGATGCAAAAAAAATTATTTGATAAAGGATGCGTTTGTATTCATCTCGTACAGTGATAAGTATGGCTGCAATAGGGAAGAAATCGAATATATGCGCCCGTAGTCGATACCGGTAGATTTCGACGGACGCAAACATGTGTCCATAGCAGTCAAAGGGTTAAAAATGCCAATGCCAAATTTTGTTTTTCTGTACTTTACAGATACTATTGATACAAAAAAATTTACCTCGACGACTACTTTACTCAGAATAACTGATAATTGCTCATTACTACCTAAGCCCACGGTCTCCTTGCGTTACTCATCCGTGCCTCGTACTCGACATATCATAGTTTTGTTTCTTTCAACACGCCGAACTCATTCCACAAACACTTTCGCAAAAAAGCGCCGATCCCTTCCCGCCATAGCAATTAACATTGCCGCGTCATTCGGATCTTTCCTAAACGCCTGATCGATATTCGCCAAGGTTAGAAGCGGGCCACGCAGTCGATGATCGGCGATAATCCTTCACCAGCCCAATGTCGAATCCTGCGGGCCATTCACTTTCGTTCGCCAGGGGTGGTTGTACCCTGACACGCAGGGATATATCGCATGCGGGGGTGGACTGGCGGTCCGCTACGCGAACAAGACTGCGCAGTCGCGCTGACCGCTGTCCACTTCGTAGATCCCAGGATTATTCTTTACCTGCTTACACCTGGCGAGCCTGAAAGTACGCCGAGCACTTCCCGTATGCACGGAGTTACCTTGCAATAGACGGCGTGGCGCGTGTGTGCTGATTAAAGTTGAAAAAGGTGCCATAGTGCCGTTCAAAACAAGCAACACAATTGAGCCGGCCGGAGCCAACGGGGACCCGAGTGAGTGTACGAATCTCATTTCTTAATGGGCGATATTGAAATTTTTTCGCTCACGTCCTGCCACGGGCTCGAAAACGGTTGGGAGAGTGGTATTCTTGTCGGAGACGTTTTTTCGATAAGACGGACGGTAGAAGAACGAAAGCCAAAAGTTCGCGGTATTTGGGATTTCTTATGAGACGGGGATAATTGTTTGTAATTAAACGGTAGCAAGTAGCGTTGACGGGGGGTTCGAATGCAGACGGACGTAATGCTTACGCGATGTTTGGGTTAAGGATAAAATACCGTCGTTAAACATGCATTAAGTTGTACGGAAGAAAGAATTTGGCCGCGAAGAAAGTAAACTGTGCATTGAATATGTATTACACGACGGCGCGGTGCCGCGAACGCGAAATCGGCTATGACAGTTTTAAAGTTCCGCGAACGAAAACAATGTAAATATACCTAACTCGGCAGGTGGTGCTTGCATGTTGTTAGAACCTGATGCATTATTAATGCCACTCGCGTACACTTTGTGGCTATTGAAACTTTTTAAATTCATAACTCGTTAAGACCAGAATAGTTAGCAGTTCCTTAAAAAAAATACATATATATATATATATGTTAATGTGTAAGCAACAAGAATAAGCATAAGCATACATAAGAAACAAGAACTAAGTTCTCGGTATTAATAATACTTGTAATTTACAAATGTCAATTTTGAAAATGCACATTCGCAACATACCCACGTATCGGTATTATTATGTATCGGACTCGCCAAAGGTTAACTTTGTACATTTCAATGAAAATATTCGTATTACAACCGATCGAATAATTTCCGCAACATGACCGCATTAATACTCGACCGAAATTCACCGCATTAGCCGCCGACGTTGAGCAACAGTTAAGAAGTACCGTGTGAGCAAAAGTAGGGGGTTACGCGGTAACACTTTGCACTTCAATCGATATTGTTATTATGACGTCACGAATTCAAGGTGCACGTAAGTCTCTCGCACATTATGCGGTTACATTAAAAAGAAAACCATTACTTTCGATTCATTCACGAAATTGTATTACACGTATTCAGGGAACAGGAAACGACTTCCGGCTGTCGATCACGAGGCAGACACTTGATTGGTCGAGTCCTAGTGACCCTCAGGCTGAGTCGTGGTAGAGCACGATTTATTATTTATATCAATCAATGTCCGGGTCCTATGAACTACGACGGCGCTTCGTTTCAGTCGTTCTTGTCGTGTTAGTGCTCACAGTCGACGTTTTTTCGTGTGTAACGCGTAGCAGAGATAATTGCTTGTAACCTGTCGATTCTCTTTTTAACGAGTCGCTCCTTGAAACAAAGTTAACTGATCGCGACAGGCCATGTTCAATAACTAAGTGGCAAAGCTGAATTGACATTTGCAAATGAGAACTGAAGTGGTTCAATCATTTGTACGCTGTGCTGCGATCGACCTCGAAGCTTCAATCGATGTTCATCGAGTGTACAATAAAAAGAAGTTTGCTGAGAAATATCGATACCGTGACGTGAAATTTGGTGATGAGAAAAATGTGGCGTTGAATTCTATTTAATGATAATATTGCCATAATTGCCAGGAGTGGTTTAGCATGTAAATGTTTCCACGTCGCAAAAGTAGATGATTATAACGTTAATAAGTTGTCAAATATTTTTCTCATAGCGCAAGTACACGACGTCGCCAATGTTGATCGAGTGTGCAATAAATAAAGCGTAGAAGCGTTTTTACGTGGCGAAGTAAATTGTTATGATGTTACGAAATCATCGGTGAACATTTTCGATTCGCAAAGCAGAGATGTTGCTCTCCCGACTGAGAAACGCGTTTCGTTTGCCGCGTATTACGAGGGGCGTTGGTATTCCAGGGATGGAAAAGCCCGAGTCCTCGATGGAAGACGCGAGTGCTGTCGATCTCGAGGATCGAGATCCCAATAACCTGAATCAACATCTTCAGGTACCGAAAGTGCTTTTATACCTCGCACTTTGTCTCCTATCACGTTTCACGTGTGTTTTAAAACGTAACTTCTGTACTGCTTTAGACACATGTTGCTTTCGCACATTGCCTGTCTATCTTGATCCAATAACTTTCGGCAAGCTTAGTTTTCCGTCACTTTGATCGCAAGAGAGTTTTGCACTACGCTTTGGAATCGAACGTTTAAATATATCGGTAGAATATTTTTCTTCCCACGGCACTTGAATTAACTATAATCTGAAATTTCAAATTTACACCGATTTGTTTAAATATTGCTTAAGCAGAGAATGAATGCAGGGCGTATTTTAGTAGATACATGAGTAGAATGTTTTTCTTTCCACCGCACTTGAATGGACTATGATCGAAAATTTCAAATTGATACCCATTTTTTCCAACATCGCCTAAACAGAATGCGTGCCAGCGTATTTTATTAGATACATTAGTAAAATATTTTTCTTCCCACGACACTTGAATTGACTATAACCTGAAATTTGAAATTTGCATCATTTTTTTTAAATATTGCCTAAGCAGAGAATGCGTGCCAGCATATTTTATTAGACACATCGGTAGAATATGTTTTTTTCTAGTCTGTCTATGTGTATGTATATATGTATTTATATCTAGTATGTCTGCCAGCGTATTTTAGTAAACACATCAGTAGAATATTTTTCTTCCCACGGTATTTGAATTGACTATTACGTGAAATTTTAAATTGATACCGATTTTTTTAAATATTCCCTAACCAGAGAGAGTGTGCCAGCGTATTTTATTACATACATCAGTATAATATTTTTCTTCCCACGGCACTTGAATTGACTATAATCTAAAATTTCAAATTTACACCGATTTTTTTAAATATTGCCTAAGCAGAGAGTGTGTGCCAGTGTATTTTATTAGATACATCAGTAGAATATTTTTCTTTCTAGGACACTTGAATTTACTATAATCTGAAATTTCAAATTTACACTGATTTTTTTAAATATTGCCTAAGCAGAGAATGCGTGCCAGCATATTTTATTAGATACATCAGTAGAATATTTTTATTCCTACAACACTTGAATTGACTATAATCTGAAATTTTTAATTTACACCGATTTTTTTAAATATTGCCTAAGCAGAAAATGCATGCCAGCGCATTTTATTAGATACATAAGTAGAATACTTTTCTTCCCACGGCACTTGAATAGACTATAATCTGAAATTTCAAATTTATACCGATTTTTTTAAATATCGCCTAAACGGAGTGCGTGTCAGCGTATTTTCATGAGTCCGGAATTTTTGAGAATCTTGTCCGATGTAATCTTGCTGATTTTCACGCCGCCCGCATCGATCCGTTGTCCGCTTCTGAATCGCTTAACCTTTCTCGGCTAAACCATGGTCTTGGATCGAATGGCTGATTGACCGTACGAATAAAATATATTAAACGCTCATACGGGATCCGTCTTCACGATCAACATCTGATCACGCCTGATTATACAATTGTTCCATAAATATTTGTGTAAATATTTACCCAAGATAATTACTCCAACAAACGCTTATTATTCGCAACAAATTATCCGACAAACGAATAGCACCTTACGCGCTTTCAACCTTTTCTGTTGGCGCCGCACACAAGTTTATTCAAAATACCCGTATTGCCACCGGTCACCCTTTCTTTGCGCCCCTCTCAAAATTTGCGTACACCGATCCGTCTTCGACCAGTCCCGATCGCGTCAGTGCGAATAATTTCCGACCTAACCCGCTCCGGCAGTAATGCGAGGCGAATGATTGTGTCAGGAAGTGTGCGGCATTTCCATTCTGTCCTCGGTCCATCATCTATTATTACCGAAGCGCCGCTAATGCATCGCTCCATTACTATCGTCGATCAAACGTGCTACGCGCGTCTCGCAGCAAGGTGTTCGAACTAATGAGATTCTAACACCCCCGCACGTGCGTTTCTGAAGCTCAACGGTGTCGGCAGGGAACGTCACGAGGAAATGGGAAGCCAGGAGGGCAAAAGGGCATGGGAGGCGAACAATTGCCGCTCGAAACTAATTTCGCGAAGAGACCCGGCGAATCTCTGATGTAATGTAATCACTCGATGCCGGGAGATTTGCTTGACGAAACGTCGCTCGCGCTTGTTGGGTCGCGTACTTCTCTTGATGGGACGAGCTTTCTTGACCTGCATTCGACTGAACGCGCGCTGCAGGGTCGTTGCGGTACGATTTTGCGAAATGCCGTGACGCTGGCTGAATCGATATATGCGCACAATGTCTCGAGTGCCGGGGAATTATTGGTAAGGCGGTTGATTAGGTAAAAGTTCACGCGTAGGTAAGCGCCAGTTGAGAAAGTAGAACTCTGGGTTGAACTTGCGCAGCGTTAAGTTCTAACGTCGGCTGACAGTGTAAGCGTGGGAAAATGAACATGTGCGGCGAAGTGTGTGGAAGATATTGCTTGGACGGGATCGCTTGCTTTTGTTTGCGATGCTGAATGTGAGTGCAGCTGCATTAGTGATATAATGCTTTGTTTTAATGTGAACGATGTTACGTCACGTACGGTAGTGGCGACGAAAATTTGATTGCACGATGTAATGAAAGTGTGGTTTTTCGCATGTTAGGCACAGAGCGCTTCTTTACTTTACAAAACAAATATGTTTTTGGGCAGACTTTGTTGTTATTATGTTTCACTACTTCAGATGCTTCACTTTTAGTTTAAGGGGACCAGAAAGCTGTCAACGATCAGAAACTGGGGGAAATTCGAATAATGATTCTGGACGAACGAATAAACATACACAAATTTTCTTTCTTGCAGATTTTTTATGCATTTTTAACAAACACATAGGCTTAAAAAAAATAAAAATATTAATAATTGAAGGAAGACATAATTTAAGTTTTCTTCTTGCCGGGATTTCGGGTGAACGAATTGGAGCTTTCTGATTTTCTTAGCGCCATTTGGTTGGTGAGATTTCTTTCTGTAAACTGAACCTAAATTCTGTGACAAAACGTCACAATTGAAACAATGGCGACCAAAAATCCAAAAGGTTAACAAATTTAAGTTATTTGTTGTTAAAAACGGTATTAAAAGATTAATTTTTAATGCAGAAATCGATTCAGTTTATGGAATACTTTCATTATTATACTTTGATTATTTTCAATTTAAAAAAAAATCAAATCGATATCTTCAACCATTCTTGAGTTATCGCGGCAAAACTAATGGAAAATACTGTTTTGAAACAAACGCGATCAAATGCACATTTTTAGCATTTCTGAATTCAATTTTGCGAATATCGAAGTTTTTCTTGCGCCAATATGTTCTTAAAAAAAATCTACTAACCGATTATGTAAAAAACTGAAAATCAATTTTTTTGAAATTTCAAACGTTTCTTCAGTTCTTCAACCATTCTTGAGTTATCGCGACAAAACTAATGGTAAATACTATTTTGAGAAAAACGCAATTAAATACACATTTTTGGCATTCCTGAACTCAATTTTGCGAATATGGAAGTTTTTCTTGCGCCAATATGTTGCTAAAAAATTGTACTAACTATACTAAAACTAAAAATATGTAAAAAACTAAAAATCGATTATTTTGAAATTTCAAACCTGTCCTGAGTTCTTCAAGCATTCTTGAGTTATCGCGACAAAACTAATGAAAAATACTGTTTTGAGAAAAACGCGATTAAATACACATTTTTGGCATTCCTAAACTCAATTTTGCGAATATCCAAGTTTTACTTGCGCCAATATGTTCCTAAAAACGTGTACTAACCGATTATGTAAAAAAAAACTAAAAATCGATTTTCTTGAAATTTCAAACCTTTCTGGTCCCCTTAACGCATTGCGTACGTGTTACGAGATATCTTGTTTTAATATTAATCGGTACGTTGCTAATATAATGAAGCCTTGCGACAAGTTTTCATAGTATAATCGCGAAGTAATTGAATGTTAGAATATCGAAAAAGAGTAAGCGTATCAGTTAGTATTAAAAAAGACTTCTTACGACGTTCAAAAATGTTGCGTGAGCAAGAACGCCGTACGCAATGTATTAAGTTTCTGATTGGAGAACAATAAGCCGGCACTGGTGTGGCACGTTACTGGACATAAGGTAACTAACAGTTACGTCTGGCCCCAGGTTATGTGGGATGATGTAATTGGGGAACCAGAAGGCATCCGGAGTCCAGAATGCGCTTGGCGGTTGAGTGGTCACTGCTTCCGGCTCTCCAGAGGTTGCTGTTACATATTTCTTTCCGTCCTCGTGGCACCCCTGTTCGCCCTCTGTTTAGGATTCACCTTCGCCTGCCTTTCGTTCGAGGTGAGTCGTTAACACTTCGAACGGCCACGTCGACTGTTTTTCAATCAATATCTATCTCCACTGGCAATTTCGCAAAAAGCATAGTATTCTTATCATTCCAAATTGGAAGTGGTTATTGAAAGTTTCATGCGCAGCACAGTTTTCTGTAACGACCGTAATTATAGGAAACGCGGAGGGTTTTAGAGTACGCTAGAGAAGTTGCGTGGAATTATAGCGAAATTCATTATCTTGGCTTCGCGGAGCTTATAGCTTCAGAGACAAGAGAAAATGTTGCGAGCAAATTCAATGCCGCGCCTCAATTTTAAGGTCGTGAATAATGAAGGCCGTACCGATAACTTCGGCGCTAGGGACGTAGTTAAGCATCATTTTACTGTGATACTTTTGTTCCGGGACAGATTTATTTATGGTGTTCCGAGTTCTTGAACGTGGGATTGCACTTGGAGGAAAGAGTAACGCGTGGCTACGTCATAAAAGTTTTTGTTGTGTACAATCCTACGTCGGGCTAAATTGGAGTTATGCATTCCGTTGGGTGGTTGATGTTTGCTGCGTATTTACGGGAGATGTAATTTATTATATACGATACAAAATAAATTGTATCTAAAACACATAATTGAAGTAAAGAAGACAAAGTACATAGCGATAATGAATAATATACAACAGAAGCAAAATATGGAATATCTAATAATAACTGTGACAGCAAGCGAATTATTGAATATAGTTGCAACTACTAAAATATTCATAAGCACCAAGTATTATTTAATCGGTCTGTATAAATTTATGGACTTTAATTTCAAAAGAGGGTTCATGAATTAAGAAAAGTTGAACGTTACAACTTCAGCAGTCAATTAGCGACCAAGCGCCTTATGATATGTTTCATGCGGAGTGTTAGGTACTGAACACGTCTTTTCAAAATATATTCACCGAAATAGGAACAATAACAGATCAGCGCACCAGCCACTTCATTATTGCACCGCCCACTGCTGAATTTTCATCGACCATCACCGATACTTTCTGCTTTCAGCAAATATGGTGCGTGGCTCCCTGCCTTCGAATATGGAAAATAACGTGCGCCGCGACGAGAAACTTTTTTGCAGCGTTCGTACAGGCAATCGTCCGTCCCGTGATGGAAGCTGCCGGCTACCTGTGCCACAATATTCGCGTTTACAACCAAAAACTGCCAGAGGGTCCTGAGCGAAACGACGATGTGCTTATAGTGTGAAAAGATGTGTGGCGTTTGGGATGATTTGTGAAGTTGATTTATTTCGAACCCACGGGATCTTACGTCTGAGTCGTTAGACGGCGATTCCATGGATGCATACGTTCTCGTATGAAATCGAGCGTATATCCGACGAACTATGACGTCAGGTGGTCTCATTTCAAATCTTTCGTTTGTCGAGCTTCAGGTGATACGTGTCTAGAAATAGCGGTATACGTGACAGTTGAATGTATCACTGACTGGGTAAATAAGTATTGATAAGCACAAACTTGTTCTGGGTGGACTAGAAGTTTCATGAGATCGTTATAACGTGGTTGTAGTTTGTTGCATTAATTGGCACGCACAAAGAATGAGTGCATTCTTTCAGAGACGCGTATCCATCCGTCCACTTGAGCAGATTTCTATTTTGTGGTTGCCGTAGGATGTTTCACAGATTAGTGTATAAAAGATGTTAAGGTCTTCTCTTCACAGAAATGTTCATGAAGCCTCTGCTGAGGAATATCGCCAGCACCCGTAGCTTGTTTCATATGCAAATTTATTGTTACTATTATAATTAGAACATAAGGTCGGCACTTCGTTTTGACGCCAGTGCCTGAGTGACAGTACATAAACTATTTATTCGAAATGTCTGACTGAGATATTTCGTACTTATAAATTAAGAATTGGGTATAAGTGCAATAAATAGTTCTCGTAAAAAAGTGTGTGAAGGGCAGGACTCTATTATGCATTTTGCAACCTAGCTTGGATATTTCTTTGAAAATCGGTTAAGTCGCCATCCTTTCCACCAATTTGATATGCCACTTCTACGGGCGTATTTTACAGAAAACAAATATTGTCAAAGTTACTAATATTCTGTTTTTTTTCCGGACAAGAAAGTAGCCGTTTTTTTCTCCGTCCAATTGCATGCATAGCTATCGAATTGGCAGTATAAAATAATTAAATATTTTTCAGCAGCAATGTTAACACGTTGACTGCCAAGCGTATTTTGCTATGTTAGAAATGAAGGTAGCGCAGAGTTGTTAGAAGCCCAAGTATTGAAGCGCGGTTCCAATATCAATTGTTTTTATAAGATTGCAAATAGGCTTCATTGCAAATTTTTTGCATTCTTAGTAAAATCTTTTGCACCGGTCACCGGTGACCACCGCGGCAGTCAATGTGTTAAAAAATACCGTGTGGTATATTTGGAAATTTAATGCGATGAAATACTGCAGAGTATGATTAATCTTGCAAAATGAAGGTAACGCAGAGTTGTTAGATGCCAAAGTATTAAAGCACCGTTTCAATATCAATTGCTTTTAAAGATTGCACCATTTCAATTTTTTGATTTTTAGTAAAATTTTTTGCAATTATTTTGCTTTAGAACCGCGATGCGATGAAATACAAGATGATTAAATCTTGCAAATAAGGCTTCATTTAAAGCGAATTTTGCTTTTACAAGATTGCAAATAGGCTTCATTGTAAAAAATCTTTTGCACCGGTCACCGGTGACCACCGTCGCAGTCAATGTGTTAAAAAATACGGTGTGGGATATTTGGAAATTTAATGCGATGGAGTACTGCAGAGTATAATTAAATCGTGCAAAATGAAGGTACGCAGAGTTGTTAGACGCCAAAGTATCAAAGCACCGTTTCAATATCAATTGCTTTTACAAGATTGCAAATAGGCTTCATTGCAAATTTTTTGCATTCTTAGTAAAATTTTTTGCATCGGTCACCGCATATTTTGCTACGTTAGAACCGCGATGGGATGAAATGTTGCAGAGTATCGTTAAATCGTGCAAAATGAAGGTAAATAGGCTTTATTGCAAATTCTTTGCATTCTTAATCCAATGTTTTGCGCCGGTGACCACCGTGGCAGTCAACGTATTAATTTCATTTCTCGAAAAAGAACTTCACCGAAAGATTATCGTTTTTTTCTATTCGAAATCTGTCGAACACGTTTTTTCGGTTGCAAGTCCTAATCGGCATCATAACAAACAAGTTCAGACGCGTATATTTCGTAATGTTCGAAAAGCGTAGATTCATCGGCCTGCCGAAAGTGTCGAAGGTCAGGCGATAAAGCGCTCGTTTCAACTTGCGGAGGCGGTAGGCGGCTTCGAGTCGATTCGGGCCTCGTTCTTAGGTAGAGCAGTGATCAGGAACCGTCCGTGAGATCAACAAGTTAGTTTCCTGTCCAGCTGCTGATCATCGTCAACATGGCGACCCCTGTGCAAAGCCTGCTCTCGAGATTTGGCCGTATTTGTCAGGCAAGCGCGACCAGGCGTATCCTTTTCACATTTACATAACGACAGTTCAGGCAAGAGACGCTGGCCAGCTTTTCTTTGCCTCGACTTTTGCCGGTGACGTAAGATCGCGATGTTCCAGTAGGCGTGATTGTTTACGTTCAATCGCATTGATAAGAGACACTGTAACTGCGTCAAACCTTAACCGATGAGTATGCAAAACCAGATATTTCCGTTTCGGCGGCGGTCCAGGGAAAACGTAAGTGGCTACGTGTCAGTAAAATTCGGACAGTGCGCGTATGTTCAGTGAAAAGTTGGGAAATGTGGTTTGCACGATAACGTGTGCTATCGGAGTTATGCTAATTGGACTAGTTTAATGAGAGTTGGGTTATAGATGGCGGCACAAAGCAATATTCTGCCTCATACCACGCAACAGCTGGCTCCGTTGATAAAGACAACTTCTTTATTTAGTATGGTTTCGTTCTGAACTCTTGGCACGATGCCAGTCAGCGTGTGGCACCGCATTATTGGTTAAAAAATGTTATACTCAAGTTTGTAACCGATAGAAAAATGTATTGTGTCAACTAAAAACCATATTTTATGACATTTAACTTCGTGATTCTGCTAAATAAGCTGCCAAACACGCACGTATGATTTCGTAACAATCTGTTTTGTCGTATGCAAAATATTTACATGTTTTCTACGTAGTTGTTGTGATGGATTTGTTTTTCTTGTATCGAATGAAGCATACAAGGCCTTCACTGTTGTTTTCACCTCTCGAATTATTCTCAGTTTCCAGTTTGGACTCGAGTCTTCGATTTCGTGCGTAACGACGTCAACATTGCAATTTCGAAGTTAAGATCACACTTTTACTGAATTATCCGCTTTTCACGTATTATAGCATTTGTGCGCTTTTGTTAGTTACATATTAACCATTTTCGTGTCCGTTCTGATTGAATGGTTTTACCTATTTCTATATTCTATAATGGCATCTAAACATGTAGATGTCCTACAGGGTTAACACTAAACGTACCAAGCGGCGTCAAATGACTCCTTTCAAAATTTACTTTAAAATCCTACCTTAATTTTTATTTCTTTCGCTCATTCGACATTCTATAAATTCTCATATCATCTGATTCTTTAATTTCTCGCATTAACACTTTGACTGCCGTGATGGTCACCGGTGACCGGCACAAGAGATTTTACTGAAGATCCAAAATATTTGCAATGGGTAGCAATTATTGTTTTATAAATGCTGTTGTTCTTAGGATAGTGATGCGATCCTTTGGCCTTCAATACCCGTACATCACTTACATTTTGTATAATTCAGTCACACGCTGTAGTATTTCATAGCATCGCCATTATAATACAGCAAAATACGCATGGCAGTCAACGTGTTAACACTTTGACTAAAATTTTGATGCTATGAAATTTTACAGCATTCGACTGAATTATATAAAATGTAAATATTGTGCAGGTATTGGAGACCAAACGATCGCATCACTATTCTAACATTAACTGTATTTATAAAATAATTATTTCTGCCCATTGAAAATATTTTATATCTTTAGTAAAATCTCTTATACCGGTCAGCGGTGACCATCACGGCAGTCAAAGTAATAGATTAGGATTTTTTGTTTAAATTTACCATTTATTTCCGACATGGTAAGAATACGTAGGTGTAAAGTATCGGACGTTCAGTGTTAAACAAAATCATTCAACCGTACCAAGCACAAAAATGATTAACATCCTCAAAAAATACCTCAGTTACAAACACGTTAGATTTATTAGCTCACGGCATTAGTTGCCGAAAAAAGAACCATAAGCATGAAATGTTCACAGCCGTGTTCAACTGGGAGGATCCATTCGATCTCGAATCCCAGTTGACGCAGGATGAGATCATGACGAGGGATCAGTTTCGTACTTACTGCCAAGAGAAACTGATGCCGCGCGTGATCGAGGCAAATCGTAAGGAGAATTTTGACAAGAAAATCATTCGGGAGCTTGGCGACATCGGCGTTCTTGGATGCACGATGACAGGATACGGCGCTGCAGGCGTGTCCTCGGTGGCTTATGGACTTTTGGCGAAGGAAATCGAAGCCGTCGACAGCGGATATCGATCAGCTTTCTCTGTCCAGTCGTCCTTGGTGGCTGGTGCGATTTACGCCAACGGCGACGATGCGCAGAAAGAGCGTTTTCTTCCTAAACTTGGTACGTTTGAGAGAAAATGGTGTTAGGCGAAGTTTTGTAAATGTTTACCGCGGGGGAAAGATGTTTTCATTCGTAGGCCGTTGCAATTTTATTAGTTATATGAGGTATATAGTCGTATTTTATTAATTATGGGACGTATTGAAAGTTTTGTCATTTCTGTGAAATTGTTTAGATGTTATTTTAACGCTTTGATCGTCATGTCAGTTTTATATGGCGAAAATGTACGTATCTCATGGCAATGATGGAAAGTGTATTTATCTTATATATAGGTAGCGATGTTCTAGATCGAAACTTTCGTGTCGTTTATTACAAAGGCAAGCAAGCGACAGCACTTTCTGTTTCCAGCGAAATAGTCCAATCATAATTCGTTATCAATTACTCAACATTATATCTCTTTGTAAACAAAATGTGGAGACCAAAGTGTGCGTATTATTACTTGATATGACAATGTGTCACTGTAGTGTTCTCTTTGATAAATTAAATGTCATTTCATTTTCGGTAGATAGGAAGGAATACCGACGTTCTGACATTTTGTCAGTTCCTCGTAAATGATACGGCTTACACCGGGTGAGTGTGTCATCCTATTAAACTTTCGGTTTCAGTGTCCGGCGAGTTAATCGGCTGCTTCGGTCTCACCGAACCCGATCACGGCAGTGATCCAGGATCGATGGAAACGAGAGCCACGTACGACAAGGACAAAAAAGTTTACAAATTGAACGGCAGTAAAACATGGTCAGCATGCGAATGCGATGTCGCTTAAATAATTTGCCGTTTCAGAACAATATTTGCGCGGTCGCATCCTCGGGATCGATAACAATGTTAACATTTCACGCAGGATTACCAACTCCCCGATCGCTGACATTTTGATCGTGTGGGCGAAATGCGAGGACGGCAAAATTCGTGGGTTTATAGTCGAACGAAAGGGTAACGAGAACAGATTGTCCACCCCAAAGATCGAAGGGAAGTTCTCCTTGAGATGCTCTATCACAGGCATGATACTTATGGATAACGTTTTGGTGCCGGCTGAAAATTTATTGCCGCACGCTTCAGGTCTCAAAGTACGTTTACTGAAGATTCGCAAAACTGCACATGTTCTTATGACCGCGTCTGCATTAACACGTTGATTGCCGTGCATATTTTACTATATTAACACGTTGGCTGCCGTGGGGGTCACCGGTGACCGGCGCAAGAGATTTTACTGAAGATCCAAAATATTCGTAATGGGTAGTAATAATTATTTTGTAAATGCAGTTATTGTTAGAATAGTGATGCGATTCTTTGGTCTCCAATACTTGCACATTATTTACATTTTGCATAATTCAGTCAAACGCTGTAGTATTTCATAGCATCGCCGTTCTAATACGGCAAAATACGCACGGCAGTCAACGTGTTAAAACCGCAACGTTTGGAAGTACTACAGAATATGATTGAATTGCGCAAAATCAAAATAATGCGAAGGTATCAGAGACCAAAGAATTGAATCACTATTTAATATTAACACGTTGACTGCCACGGTGCTCAGTGGTGACCGGAACAGAAGATTTTACTAAAAATGCAAAAAATTCGCAATGAAGCCCATTTTCAATCTTGTAAAAGCAATTGATATTGGAACGATGCTTCAATACTTTGGCTTCTAATAATTGTGTGGTATCTTTATTTTGCCCGATTTAATTATACTCTGCAGTATTTCATCACGCCGTGATTCTAACATAGCAAAATACGCACGCCAGTCAACGTATTAAAACCGCAACGTGATGAAGCACTACAGAATATGATTGAATTGCGCAAAATGAAAATAATGCGAACGTATCAGAGACCAAAGAGTTTAATCACTATGTAATATTAACACGTTGACTGCCACGGTGCTCAGTGGTGACCGGAACAGAAGATTTTACTAAAAATGCAAAAAATTCGCAATGAAGCCCATTTTCAATCTTGTAAAAGCAATTGATATTGAACATGCTTCGATACTTTGGCTTCTAATAATTCTGTGTTATCTTTATTTTGCCCGATTTAATTATACTCTGCAGTATTTCATCGCCTCGTGATTCTAACATAGCAAAATGCGCACGCCAGTCAACGTGTCAAAACCGCAACGTGATGAAGTACTACAGAATATGATTGAATTGCGCAAAATCAAAATAATGCGAAGGTATCAGAGACCAAAGAATTGAATCACTATTTAATATTAACAACTGCCACGGTGCTCAGCCGGAACAGAAGATTTTACTAAAAATGCAAAAAATTCGCAATGAAGCCCATTTTCAATCTTGTAAAAGCAATTGATATTGGAACGATGCTTCAATACTTTGGCTTCTAATAATTGTATGGTATCTTTATTTTGCCCGATTTAATTATACTCTGCAGTATTTCATCGCGTCGTGATTCTAACATAGCAAAATACGCACGCCAGTCAACGTGTTAAAACCGCAACGTGATGAAGCACTACAGAATATGATTGAATTGCGCAAAATCAAAATAATGCGAAGGTATCAGAGACCAAAGAATTGAATCACTATGTAATATTAACACGTTGACTGCCACGGTGCTCAGTGGTGACCGGAACAGAAGATTTTACTAAAAATGCAAAAAATTCGCAATGAAGCCCATTTTCAATCTTGTAAAAGCAATTGATATTGGAACGATGCTTCGATACTTTGGCTTCTAATAATTCTGTGGTATTTTTATTTTGCCCGATTTAATTATACTCTGCAGTATTTCATCACGCCGTGATTCTAACATAGCAAAATACGCACGCCAGTCAACGTGTTAAAACCGCAACGTGATGAAGCACTACAGAATATGATTGAATTGCGCAAAATCAAAATAATGCGAAGGTATCAGAGACCAAAGAATTGAATCACTATTTAATATTAACACGTTGACTGCCACGGTGCTCAGTGGTGACCGGAACAGAAGATTTTACTAAAAATGCAAAAAATTCGCAATGAAGCCCATTTTCAATCTTGTAAAAGCAATTGATATTGGAACGATGCTTCGATACTTTGGCTTCTAATAATTCTGTGTTATCTTTATTTTGCCCGATTTAATTATACTCTGCAGTATTTCATCACGCCGTGATTCTAACATAGCAAAATACGCACGCCAGTCAACGTGTTAAAACCGCAACGTGATGAAGTACTACAGAATATCATTGAATTGCGCAAAATCAAAATAATGCGAAGGTATCAGAGACCAAAGAATTTAATCACTATTTAATATTAACACGTTGACTGCCACGGTGCTCAGTGGTGACCGGAACAGAAGATTTTACTAAAAATGCAAAACATTCGCAATAAAGCCCATTTTCAATCTTGTAAAAGCAATTGATATTGGAACGATGCTTCGATACTTTGGCTTCTAATAATTCTACGTTATCTTTATTTTGCCCGATTTAATTATACTCTGCAGTATTTCATCGCGTCGTGATTCTAACATAGCAAAATACGCTTGGCAGTCAACGTGTTAATTGCATTTACAACATGATAAATGCTACCGATTAGGTATTTTTTCAATTTTTCGTTAGACCTCTTGCGCCGGTCACCGATGACTAACACAGCAGTCAATGTGTTAAAAAGAAAAGCTGAACGTTAAGAATAAGAAGTTGCGAATGTGATTGATTACTGTCGGAATAACATTGCGTGTTGACTTGTCGCTCGAGTGCTTGCGAATGTACCGATTAGAAAAGAAATTGTTCATACGCAGGGACCGTTCAATTGCTTGAACAACGCACGGTATGGTATTGCATGGGGTGCTCTCGGTGCTGCTGAAACGTGTTTCAAAGTGGCGAGACAGTACACAATTGACAGGAAGCAATTCAATCGGCCGCTGGCCGCAAATCAGCTCATACAGAAGAAAATGGCAGATATGATGAGCGAAATCGCACTTGCGTATCAGGCGTGCCTGCGTGTAGGGAGACTGAAGGATGAAGGAAAGTAAGGAATTAAATCAACGTGTGTCGTTAAGTAGTCGTTTAAACGGTACTGGTACTCAGAAATTATATCTTACGCCGCTGAACAAATTGTATTTCAGAGCGACGCCTGAAATGATATCCATTATAAAACGAAACTCGACAGCCAAATCTCTAGATATAGCCAGAGCTGCTAGAGATATGTTGGGAGGTAATGGGATATCGGACGAGTACCACATAATTAGACATTTAATTAATTTGGAGACTGTTAATACGTACGAAGGTACGTGACTAACATTATCTTGATGTAAGTGATACGATGTCGGGATGTGTCCAAATATGATTTCGTTTTAGGAACCAGCGACATTCATGCTTTAGTCCTCGGACGTGCAATAACTGGAATACCTGCGTTTTCTTCCTAAAGAAAGACGTATTATTACGCGCATCAAAGCACAAGACTGCAATTTTTGAGAAGCTCCCAACGCTCCTTTTCAGAATATACCTTTATACCGCTCATATTTTATATACGAATATAAACGTGTTTTAACAAACCATCAGGTGTCTTACTCACCTCGGCGCACCTAATTTTTTACAGCAGAAGAAAACTGGTAAACAGTTAGAAAAATCAATCCCATGTTTCTGCAAAGGGAATTCCATTTTAGGTTATCCAGGATTGAGCAACATGCATCTAAACAATAAAGCAAAGGTTCATATTACGACAATTTTGGTGCGCGCAGCTACCTCGTACTTATTCTTTTCTACATGCCTTCGCAATGGAGTCATTCACTCGACGAAGAATATGTTTCACTGTCTGTTTATTCGCTGGTTTCGGTGTTAACAATTGTTTTCTATTTCCTCCGCCTGTCAACCTTATTTTCGCACGCTAACGCCATACTCCACGTTCCGTTCCTCGCTTATTCCTTTAGGATACATGTTATATAGATCGTGATGAAATAATGACGCACCTCGCTGGGCGCAAAAACGTAAGCGTCGATATGTATCAACACTACAGCGAGAAGTAAAATTCGACGGCGAAACGCTGTCTCCAGAACTGAAGGACCGTTTTCTTAATCGCACATATAGTTCATTTTGCAAACAATACACAGAGACGCAACGAACTCTCGAAAACTGAACCCGCGAGTCATCGGTACAATAAATATTTCGCAAATACATTCTGGTCGGTGAATACGTTATTCCGTGGCCTCCTCCCGCTGGTCCAAAACGACAATATCACGATTGAGAGATCGTCTATGTACAAATCGGCACGCCGCGTCGGCACCGCACGAATTGACGAGATTACAAAAGATTTGCACGCCTTTCTTCGCCGTGTCTCACGAACTCTCCCGGCGGCTTCGTTCGAACGACAAAATTCCATCCTCGGGTATAATGGTGTTCCGCTCTTTGGTTCGGTGCACTTCCCTTCTCTTTCGTAATTACCTTTAATTTTTTAATTGCTGCAACTTTACAACGTCGAGATTATCCACTCATACTCGGGTCTAACAACTAGGTCTCCGTACAAATATAATATATCATGTATTCAGTGCCTTTAGACTAATTTGATATTAAATGAAAATATAAAAATCTATATGTAACTACAGTTATGTATAAGGTAGTCCGTCTCGCAATTTAAACGCGACACTGGTTATATATTTATTTATATATATGTATATGCGAACGCGGCACCGTTTTCGTGGATTTGCTTCCTTCTTTTTGTGTCATCAGATTCTCCGCGTTTCAGGAGGAAAATAATATGAGAACGTCCGCGCGAACAGCGATGAAACAACGTGATTTCGAGCCCTCTAAGCGGTGCTCGCCGGTGCATTAAATAACAAGACGGCCTATCGTGCTCTCGTTGGAGCCCAAGAAACGTGTTTTTTTTTGTTCATCTCTCCTTCCTCTTTCTCCGATACTCGCACGTCGCTCGAACATCGCATCTAAGGGGATTGTTGAGCGATCAATGTTCAGCTCCGATGGTTGACTCTTTTTATTTGACTAGATATCGCGATTACAACGAAGGCATCTACCCTCTCTCGCAGCCCGATGCATTTTGCTCTCATTTTTTTCACCAGCTCCATCGTTTTTCCCTCGCTTCCCATGTCCGCTGCCGCGTTACATCGAAATGACCCGTTTCTCGTTATCATCTGTTACGTTGCCTCGTTACCGTGTTCGCAATGCGCAAATCTTCGGACATTGACTCGGAGACGTTTTCGTCGTCGGCGAATTAGTGTAAAAGTCGGGCGGTCGATATGACGTGCCACTTTGAGTTAACGTTAACACTAGGTTTACGGGACCCGTCAATTTGACGGATTTCGAAGTTTGAAATGAAACACGCGAAAAACCATATCAATAATCTTAACACTTAGCCAACCGATTGGGGAGATCTCCGCATTTTAAAAGAACCATCTCCCCACTTTAATCTTAGCAACGCGTTTCCTTCTTTCTGTTATTATCAGTTGCCTTTATCTGCAGTTGTTCACAATTACTGACGAGCTGTTTCCATAAAGCACAGTATATAATAAAATCCACCCATTTAGCGCTGAAAATTACTTAAAAAGTTACACAATCGTTGGGACTAAATAAAGTTATAGCGGTATGAGGTGTGACAAGTAAATATTAAAAAATGCACAATTCACTGTATAAACTGGCATGCTGTGAACGATACCACACTATAAAAATATATTAAAACTAATAATAAAATATATTCATGTTTGGGTCGTGCTAATTATCTTTAGTCATCTTAAATGCTTTTAATTTCAAACTTTATTCCCCATACTTTTTTGAACAGCCTGCCAAAAATTGTTGTTATATACTTTTAATTTCATGTTTTGTTTAAACAATACTTGAAATCGTTAAACGAAAGTGTTACTGCAAGATATAATTGACCACTTAAATAATTTTCAGGCTTTTTTAATGGCAAATAGTGAATATCAGTTCGCGTTACTTGTGAAAAATGCGTGGTGGAAACCGTACAGTTCGTTTAGGCGCGCGCGGTCGGCTAAGTGTTAACTATTTTACATCGTAAATCCATACTTTCATTAAAAGAGTTTATAAACACAATTATTATTTCCTTAAGCTTTCTAAATTTTGAAATTTGTATGTGATATACCTATCTTTACGAAAAAACCATATCAATCAAATTGACATACTTTCATTAAAAGGGTTTATACACACAATTATTATTTCCTTAAGCTTTCTAAATTTTGAAATTTATATGTGATGTCAAATTGACGGGTTACAATAAACAATCCTTATATATTTGCTTCGTTTGTAAAATTATTCCTCCAATAGTAAATATAAGAGTGAAAGAAAAGTCTAAGATACCCCCAACTCATCTCAATAGCGCCTCGATAATGTGACAAAGCGAATTATGTGGCTCGGGTGTCATGTTACTTCGTGTTGAACGGACTCGCTTACTAGAGTGATTCTCGCGTCATTCGAAACTCAAAGCATGCAGCAGACTAAATGTAAATGTAAATGTAAATGTGTTTTACGATTATATGACCTTTGCTGACGCTAAGGCTAAATTGAATGTATATCATCAAGAATCATCACGGGCTACAGGATCCCGAAAAATGTAGTTGACCGTATTCCACAATTATATGACCTTTGCTGACGTTAAGGCTAAATTGAATATATCAGCAAGAATCATTACGGACTACAGGATCCCAAAAAATGTAGTTGATCGGGTTCCACAATTATATGGCCTTTGCTCATGCTAAAACTAAATTGAATGTATATCATCAAGAATCATTACAAGCTATAGGATTCCACAAAACGTAGTTGATCATGTTTCACAATTATTTTTATATCGAAAAGATATTCGGAAAAAAAGTCTTGACTTTTTAATATTTTATTTTTACGTGAAGCCTTATATTGTTCAACTCAGACTTAGTTTGAATAAATTGCTTTTTAACCCTTTGCACTCCGAACCATTTCCCCGTGCACGCCACATATTATTTAGTATAGTTTTGGAACCAATTAACGCATTATAATGATATTGGACTTAAATGAATTCGTTGAGATCGGGAAATATATATTTGCAAAAAGTCAAAATTTTATTTTGTTATAATTCTTTACGGTGTGATAAATTTTAAAACACTTCCCAGTATGTATTGCAGGGTGATTTATGCACGTTTGACAATAATAAGTCGATCGACGCCTGCCACCGGGTGTTTTTCTGTCAAAACAAACAATGCAACCCCTTTTTTTTGTCCCACATCGGTTTTATGGCCTACGGAGATTAAAATTTTCAAGGTCCGGTGATTTGTGCATCGTAACAAAACCCGCTGATATTTTTTTATATATCTTAGCAATTTTAGTATACTTTGATTTGATTTCTCGTGCCATTTCAAGAGAAAACTTCAGGCAAACGTGCGCATTTCAAAAAGTTGCGCTGGAAAAAGTTAATTCCCTGTAATCTCTAACAAGCTTTAATGTCCCCTGAGAGGGGACAGCGGAGTGCAAAGGGTTAATGTAAATACGTATTTTCACCTACCCGTCAATTTGACGGGTGCTCGTAGAGATAGGTATTTAAGAAACGCCCGTAAACCTAGTGTTAAATTTGATAGTGTCGCGTCTAGGTACAATTGGATATGGTGTCGACCCATTTGTCGGTGTTCCGCGCAGAAACAATAACGTTCAATGTAAAGCCAAACGTCAGGCAACCAGTGGTTCGAGCAGAAATCACGGTTTTGATATTTTGGCGACAGAGACCTTTGAAAATCGGGTGCCTAGTGGCAACGGTGAAACGAACGTGAAAATTTCAATGCTAAATACAGTGGGGATTGTGACGGTAACAATTGCGCAGGGCACGTGAGCACAAAACAGTCGGAGTGCGCGTTACAAACGATTCGGTTAAAAGTTTGCGAAATATTTTCATCGTCTCTCCTGATCGTCTCAACGGGCAACGGTTATTGTTCAGAAAAGAAATGCGCGTTCGAGCGAAGTCGGTCTTGAGGACTCTCGTCGAAACGCGTCTTTCTCTGCCACGAAGAAGTAACATAGATGCCTTCTGTGTCTCATAGAAGTCGATTTATTGTTCGACGCCTGTCGATTGCACATATTCAATTACGGAAAGAAGAGCGTGTATTACACGAGCCAGTTAACAAGGGCGTTTCAACACAAGCGACTCCGAGATTAATCATAAATAAATTAAGTTTAATTGCTAAGTAATAAAACGTTAATTACATATGTCAATGATAATTAATTTAAGTACAACACACGTCTCGTGCAAAAGTGTAAAGAAGTTTTGTTTGTTTCGTGCTACACTCAATACCTTTGTTTTTTTTTTCATTTACGACTTAAGTTGTGGTTTAATGATTCTCGTCTACAATAAGCTCTTGGTAAAACGTAGTAACATCGTAGTTTACAGTAGTTTACAATCGTCTCGCGGTCCCCTAATAACCGATCGACAATGTTTCTGTGTCTATTACATAGCAGCACATCACGCGTGTTGGAATCGAATCGTGCCTCCCCATTTCGAAATGAAATGCACCATTGTTTTTCCTCCGCTCGCTTTACCGCACTTAAGTATAATCGTTAAAAAGCGTTTGAACTCTTCTTCGCTACAGTCCCCTGCTTCGCTTCGCGAAAAAACATTCTACACTTCGGTCGTTCGTTCCAATCAATGCGTTGACATCGAACGTAAAATATATCGAATGAGCATGTCATGCCCCCTGCCAATTTCTATTTAATTGACGAGTCTACGTGGTCGATAAAACTTTTCCACAGATAAGAAAACGCAAAGACAAGTTGTTTGACGAGCACTACGTGGGGTGAACAACGAAAGCGGAAGGATGGCTTCTCTCTCCCTCTCTCTCTCTCTCTCTCTTTAGTTCTCTCTCTCTCTTCTCTCTCTCACTCACTCTCTCTCTCTCTCTCTCTCTCTCATTACGACAGGACCCATCTACCCGAATTCGATTCCAGCACTCGCGTGTTGTCGATCGTTCACACACATCGAAAAAAGTGCTCGCTTTTCTCATTCTTGCAAGACCGCATCCCAATAATAATAATAATCAATGGCACACCGCATCTCACGATAAATTGTCAGGTTCATAACCGCACTGTGTCTCACTAATTAGGATACTTAAATGGTAAAACAATAAATAATAGAGATTTACACGCGTTTTTTTCTCATTAAATTCTACGATTTCCTTTGGTATCTCCGCAAGGCGGAACTCTCGCATGCTCGCGATCGATCATCGAGGTCGATTCCACCGTTCCTCGCGCAAACTCGCGCCCCGCTCTCCTCCCGATTCAATAAAAGCGGAAAACGAAGGCGACGAGAGTGCAAGACCGAGGGGTCGTGCGATTTTCGTGTCAATCGAGAGCCTCCCGTTTGACAGTTCGGTGGATTAGTCGTTTAATCTAAGTCGTCCGCTCGTCTTTGCTCCTGACGCAGTTATTTTACGCTTCCAAAAATTGTTGCCCTCGGTGAAGATCGATTCGAGGAGCCTCGGAGGGCGCACGATTTTCACGTCAATCGAGAGTCTCTCGCCCGACAGTTCGGTGGATTAGTCGTTTAATCTAAGTCGTTCGCTTGTTTCAGTCCCCGCGCACAAATATTTGACTCTTTCGAAAAATTATCTTCCTTGAAAGTCGATATAAGGAGTCTCCACACTCACACGCTGCCTCTTTGATCCCTCCTCTCGTTTTGTTCTGCAACACACGCATACACATGCACGCAATCGTATCACATACAGGCATTCGCATACAGAGAGAGAGAGAGTGAGAGAGAGAGAGAGAAAGTGAGGGGGCAACCATCCGGTTTTCGTTCGGTCTTACTCCCACTACAAGATGTCGACATCCGCGCGTTTATAATAAATATAATAATGTATACTTGGTTTTGCACTTGTATTTTACATTATTCTTCATCTCTGATTAATCTAATCGATACCTTATTGTCGTACGAACTGTTCTCCCGCCATCCCGTCTTTCTTTCTCTGTTCTCGCATGTCCCGTTCATTACCGTCAGCCCGTTTTCGTCGTTAACGCGTCAGCCGTTCGATAGAAGTCGAAGAACCCGATGATATCGAGATCTTTCGCGGTCCTTTACTTCGCCTGTCCGCGTTTCCGTGCCTCGCCTTCCAATAGTCGACGACTCGCGACATTGTTCGACGGCGCGAGTCGAGCGGATTAAAAATCATACGACTTGATTGTTCACTTCTGGTACAATACAGGCTGCCTCGCGTATTCAACTATTTTCTTTTATCGGCGCGTAACGTTAGAAACTAGTGGAACTGTTGAAACGAACGTAGTCATATAATAGGAAAGAAACATACATATCGATTGACAATAAATAGCGTCTGATAAATTATAAGAGTACAGTGGTACGAATAAATTAACGTAACGAATACTGTGGTATCTATAAGAGAAGCATGCATTTAACGCACGGCGTCTGGAATTATACTAAATCGTAATGGTAATGGAAACTATGTTAAAGACGGGTCCAAGTGAAACTTTGGAATGACTAAGAGGTACTATAGTTCGGACGAAGATTAGACAATCAAGTAGAGTCGCGCGCAGAACAGTAAAGCGGACTGCGCAGCACCTTTTGAACAGTAAAATTCGCCATTGTTTATTGTAGATACGCGGAGCGAAAACTCGAAATCTGTCCTTGGTCAATATCGGTCGTTGCCTATATTGTACGTCGTCGCTGTCATTTGTTCCTAATCCACTGGATATGTGTTAAATAACAATGTTATTACAACTATAGCCTCTATACAAAGTGCGCTCTCCTGTGCAAGTTCTCGGTTTCGCGGGTAGAAACCCGCTATCGATCGTGACACAAATTATCTTATAACTTCTTTACATCAGTTTTCGCGTCCGTGGCATAGTGGAAAGTGGCACAGCTACGTAAATCAAGGAACATTCGGTTTTAACGAAAGACACTTGCCTAACCATCTAAAAACAAAAACGCGAAAAATAAACTAACGGTATAACTTAATTTATTGTCTTTGGTAGAAAGTACCTTCGCGTCCAATTCTGGTGAACGTAGGAATGTTGAAGTCAGAAGAATTGTACAACTAATATAAACGTCGTTCACGAGCTGAAATTTCATTTCATTGAGCAAGTAACGATATTTAACGCTAAGGAATGTTCGAAGGAAACAAACTAGATAAGTACTGAACGTCTATTAGGTCTGTTCGCTGTACCTGCTTAAAGTGGAATGTATCGAATCTCGCTATTTTGAAAGGTTGAAGGCGTTATCAAATTCGTCGACCATTCAATTATTCTCTCTGCATAGTCTGTCGACAGTCTCCCCCCATTAAAGGCTATAATTAAAGCGACACGTACGCCTCACGCGAAATTATCGGATGCAACGAAATACTGAAATGGAAAGAAGTACACATACACACACGGACTCGAAATAGAACGCTCCACGTGGATTTTCTTAACTCCCCTTTGCCTGATCATCTCCCCGTATAAGAACCTGTTCAGAATTCACTCTCACGGTTTGCTTGTCGCTCGACTTCTTTTCTCGCCTGATTTTGTCGTCTAATACCGATTAACTATCGAGACGTGTTCCGTTTACCCCAGCGTGAATACATAAATAGATCATCAAATTTTCTCTCTCTCCCCGTTCCTCTTCCACTCACGACTAATTAAAGACGTAATCGTCATCATCGATCGACCGGTCGACGTTGATCATAGGGTCGATCGATAATCGTCGTCACGCTTGCCCTTTCCTCGTGTCACCCAAAAAAGTGACGGTGGCCGACGACTACCACCACCCCACAACCGCGATCTACACATCTTCATATACCAACCTGGCCACCCTGGTCAGAGTGACAATTATATTCCATATATAATATATCATTCATTTATATTTATATTTATATTCATTATTTATATTTATATTTATACGTTATCGTTATATTAATATATTCATATACTATGTTCCTGCTTTTTACGTTTAATGGTATTTCTTCTTGTGTAGCTTTGTCTGTGACTGGGTGTATGTGTGTGTACCTAGCGCGTGTGTAGTCCAGCCCTGTTATATTTATCCCACGACTTCCTTATCGCTTACGTCACATTATTTGCTCGTGAAATTGCGCTAAATTACAATGCGCCGCCGGCCGAGAAAAAGTTCCTTACTGAAATGGTGTCGCGTGTGTTTCATGAAGTCCGTAACCTGCGTTCCCGTCGGGTTATCTGTCGGTCGTGTGTGTCTCTTTTCCCTCCTTTAAAAGTGTCATCTACGTCTCTTACGCCTCCGCTCCCCTTATAACAAAAACACCTTGTGTTTATACTTATAGAATAATTAATCATCGTTTATCAATAATATTAATAATAATCATCATCATCGTAATAATAATCATAATAATAATTAACCTCTCTCCGCGACTAATTGTATTTACAGGTTTTATCGTACAGGTAGATTTTATTCTTGCACGCGCGCACGTATCGTCGTATGTACACGCGCGCCTCTTTTATTCTCCCCTACTTCGTCTTGTACGCGTATGTACGTGTGTCCGTATGTACGTGTGTATGTATAAACGTGTATCTATGGTGTACATACAGCTGTGTGCGGACACCACGTCCCTATGTGAATCGCGATTGTACGCCGTGCGTCACGTACTATGCGTATATATTCCACCAAGAATCGCACTTTTTGCTGCGCTTCTTAATTCGCACCCTTCTTCCTACAGCTTCCACCTTTCGACTTTCTGTTGCGCTTATACCGGCCCCCGCGTTCCCACATCGAATAAGACTTTTCGTCTGATCGATTTCGCGGGAATTCACGCGAGGCACACAGATCGGCCGACGTCGTCAGGTTCTCTCCCATTGTCAAGGAGTGCAGATGTCTCATTTCGATGACGAGAGAATTACGAGAGGACCGCGGTTAATATTTCAATCCCTTCTACAAATTGAAACTACACACTTCGCCGGGCGTTCGCTTTCGAGAATTTGCCCTTTCAGATTTCGCAACGTACAAACTTAGTGGTTGTTCAAGGAACGAAATGATTTTGATGTTCAAACGCGGCTTGCAACCATGAGAATTCAGTTCGGCGTGTATAATGCGACCAAATGAAGACAGGAAAGTGCCGATTTTATTTGCCGAGTAATTAACCGGCGGTAATCTCGTAATCGTCTTATCGTACACGCGCGGCATGACACTCGATGACAAGAGACACAAGCCCCCAGCTCACCCCGAGACGACGAAACTCCTTTTGAAAACTCGACCCGCCACTAGCGACATGTCACACGTCCCGTTTAATATCGAATCCCCCATTCGACCCCCCAACCCCCTTGCGAAACCCACGTTTTTGTATCACCTGTTAATTACTCTCCTGAAACAGCGACGCTCTCCACCCTTATATTTAATTAAACCGTTATTACAATATTATATGTTTACTTTGTACTATATACGATCTTAAATCGGCGGCCGAGCGAACGGCCGCGCGCCCCTTCTCGCTTTTTTCCCAAACATTTTCCGTTCCCTGTTCTTCCTGCCCGACCCCCCTTGGTACGATGAGTTTATACAATGACCTGCGCTGTCAGCCGCGTCGACCGTCAACGTCGTTTACCCCGCACACCGTGCTTTTTCTATTCTCTCTGTCCTGCGTCGAGTCGGATGCTGCTGATTGAGTATTTCGCGGCTAACGAGTGGCATTCGAACGAAAGTAACCGCTTTCCCACCGATGTGTTGTCCCTACACCCTTGTCCCCGAGCGACAACGAGTTACGCGATCGAAAAATCCTGCCGTCCGTCCCGCGATTTCGCGCTGACGCCTTCGCCGAGAAGCAGAATTCCAATTAGCGGCGGCGATTAATTTTTAAACAGTTTGTAACGCCAAATGGCTGGACGTGCTTCTTCGTAAATTCTTAAACGCGGCGAATCTGAAAGTTTGAATAGCGGCAAATTGGAGTGCTGATTCTGTTAGGCGGGTTACGAGGATGTACGTAAGTTGTTTTACGAGTCTAACAGCCGGCGGAGTTGGAAAATTTCTAGACTGGACCCCGAGAAAGTGTCGATTTTTCGGTGTCGAAGAAGACGTCTTGTCAATTTTAGCGTCGTCGCGTTTCGGCGAAATTGCAGAAGCAACGGGACATCGTGCATTCTCTTCGGACTTTCTAATTAAACTAGTGTAAACAAGAGATGTCCATCCGACCTCGGTGGTGTATTCTTTTAAGTCGCACGCTAACTTCGGTCCCCACCCCAAAGGAAACAAATTACCTCGCAACGTTTCACATCTTCTCATCAGCGACACCATTCCTCGCGTATCAAAATTCATCCAGTCTCACTCATTTCAACCTTAAATATATACAACAGCACAGCACGATTGCGGTACGATATTGAGTGCGGCTCGCAAGGTCTCTCTCTCTCTCTAGCACAAACTCGTGCAACCCAGCCATTTCTCGGTTTTTGTTTTCTTCGTTAAAAATCTTTCCCTTCACCCCCCCCCCCCCCCCCCCCCCTCCTTCAGTTTCTCTTTTCGCTACATTCCCCCCTCTCCTTGCCGTGTAACTTTCGCACAAAAGAGCGTCCACTCTGATATACATGTTTTTTTTCTCGTTTATACATACATATATATATCACTTGGCACGTGCATCACACGATGCCACTTTGAAATTGGTTCGTGTCTGATCTGACCAACGAGGATACGACGAGTCTTAATTACGCGACGATTTTCGGCCGCGTGGCCGATTCCGGTTGCGCGATGAGCATCCTGCCTTCTCCCGATTTCAAGGCGCACTTTTTTGCATAACATTAACGACTTTTCGAGCGCACGCAACGGCTGCGACAAACTTGCTGGGTTCATTATTGAACTTCGTACTAACACAGTGGAATCTTTTTTCAGGTATTCAAGACGAGCCACCGTGTGGCAAGTCGGGAAATTTGAAGTTGCAGCGGTGCCGATTTTGGAACAAAGTGAGAAGTGAAGACTTTTTTGCGGGTCACCAACATGGACCTGGCGGTACGTGGTTCAACTATCGTGTAAGAAAATTTTTGTTTCGTAGCTAGATTAATGTCTTAGCCCTACGCTTCGTAAAGCGTGACGGCGGAAACGCAGATTTGACGCAGCGGTTTCGTTGGCGCTCGATCACAAACATTCTTAACATTTAACGCAATCGTAGAAACGAGGACGTTTTCAACGGCGCACTTTAACGTTCGTTAAAACGCATCGCGAACGCTTCGCAGTTCGTCGCGGAGCACTCCTTCTCGATTCCGCCCGGACTTACGTAATTGACGTCCGCATTAATAATCCAACGAGCGTGATCGTAACAATGGCAACCTTAATGCGCCTTCGACCGGCGCAAAATTCGAGAAGTCGTGCCGCGCGGGGTTCCCACCGCGATTGAAAATTTTGACTAGACCTCGGGTAGTCCCTGAAGCGGCGGTTCCCTTTTAAGAGCACGCGCGGATACTCGACTAGAACATTGAAGATCGCGGACTCTCAGCTCGGCTGGGAACCGCGACGCAAATAAGATATAAACTTAAGCTAATATGGCAAACTATGGCACGGTAGTTCGCGAAGAAACCGAAATTGCGAGCCTCGGCGACCTCGAACGATCGACTTGGACGTTTATGCTCGACGGGAAGCCTGAAACGACTCCCGATGAGCGAATTTCATGGAATTGCCGTTGGTCGGTAGTCTGAGAGCGAGTACTCGCGCTCAGTTCACCGGCACGTTTGAAAGGACAGCCGAAAATTGACGGCGTCCCGCCGGTTGTTCGAGGCCGAGACTTTTTAAGCGGGAGACAGACGAGATCCTCCGCGTTCGCAACTGGCGGCTGTGACGATGTCCTTCGACAAATTTTCGACGGTGCTTTGCGCAAGTCTAAGAGTTAATTTCGGTAAACTCTTTACGCTGGTAGGTTTCATATGTTGTGCCGTGTGCTCAGGTGTACTAACGGACGTTTTTGTACTTTGCTTATGATTAGGTACTTATTTCTTACTTTTGCAAGCCAAATTTGCGTTCATGAAAACAACGGTTCATTCGTGACTGATCATAAAATTTCAAAATCAGTCATTTTGTCACACCGTTCTTCATATACTATGCCGTGTGCAAAGAATTATTAAACGGACGTTTCCGCGCTATATTTATTAAACCGTGAAAATTGCGTCATTTCAAAAAATGTAATCGGTTTGTTTTAAACATTAGACGGACATTTGGTACTTTGCTTCTGATTAGATACTTATTTCTTACTTTTGCAAGCCAAATTTGCGTTCGTTAAAACAACGGTTCATTCGTGACTGTTCATCAAATTTCAAAATCAGTCATTTTGTCACACCGTTAGTCTTCATATACTATGGCGTGTGGAAAGAAGTATTAAACGAACGTTTCCACGCTATGTTTATTATAACTGTAAAAATGGCGTCATTTCAAAAAATGTGATTGGTTTGTTTCAAATTTCACCTTCGACAATTTCGTTACATTATTAGATCTCACTCGCTCGGATATATCAGACGGGCATTTTGGTACTTTGCTTCTGATTAGATACTTATTTCTTACTTTTGCAAGCCAAATTTGCGTTCATTAAAACAACGGTTCATTCGTGGCTGATCATCAAATTTCAAAATCAGTCATTTTGTCACACCGTTAGTCTTCATATACTATGCCGTGTGCAAAGAAGTATTAAACGAACATTTCCGCGCTATGTTTATTATAACCGTGAAAATTGCGTCATTTCAAAAAATGTAATCGGTTTGTTTTAAATTTCATTTAAACAAACATTTTGGTACTTTTGACATTGTGACATTTTGGTACTTTGCTTCTGATCGATCATTTTCCCCTCCGCAAATCCGCCAATTTCGCGGTCAGGTTTCTTTCGGGTGCCTGCGACAATCGCGTTATCCCGGAAAATTCGTAATCGGCGCTTCTGTGCGAGAACTTCGTTATCGCGAATTCGTAGCGTTCGCGCGAACGTGTGGCCACGGAATTCGCGCGATCAGCGGCGAACATTTCCGCAAGCCGGCTAGATCCAGGCAGCACGAAACGGCGAATCTCGGTTGATAAGGGGGCCGTTAAAAAGATTAGCCGGCCGAGCGTGAGATTTCGGCGTGGAGAGGATACGTAGGTAGGCGCGAGCGCAAGAAAATTGGCCTAGATTCGCGCCAGGCGGTGGTGTGCATTGAAAGCTGTTTATCGAAGCGCTCGACCGTAGGGTCCGTATCGCGAATCCACTCTCTTCCCTCTCCTTTCTCTGTTTCTCTTGCCATCGCGCGCAGAAATCGTTACGATCGATCCCCTATGCACATGATTCAACTTGGCTCCCTTCTGCGTCCCGTTATCCGCGCACTTAAAAAGAATACTCATCGAATCGTTAAACTTTATCGCTATTCCCTCTCATAGTCCGCGAACCATTACCAAAAGCGCGGAGCCGACGCTCAAAGCGCTTCGTCGATATCAAAAGCTGACATTTCCAACCGCCTTTTTTTTCCGCCCTCGTTCGGCCGCGCCCGAATTTTAGGAAACGGACTGACGATTAGGGGGAAGTTCGAAGCACGGGTCCGCTTGTCGTGCTGAGGATATGGGATAATCAATGGGGTCTTGAAGGTAGTAGAGTGGACTAGGATAGGATTGTTTCTTTCTGCTTGCATACTTCGAGGTGGATTCGTGAGATCTACCGTTTCGCGGTTAACTCGGGTATGTGGAACGAGCTCGCGCAATTTTTACGTGGCCACACGTTGCATTATGCACACCGTTCGATTATTCGCTTCCTGCCCGTCCTCGTTAACGACCGTCAGTTCTTAGCATCTCTTCAAAAAAACAAACGCCGCATCGCGGACATCGCGTCGTTTACAGGTCCCCACTCCACCGAAGGCGGCATTAAATTTGCACCAAATATATCGTACCCTGCATCGCGGACCAGTTTCGCCAGGACAATTTCGCTTTGATTCAATTATAGCTCGGGCAATTTTCCTCAACAGCGCTTTCCGTTAATACCCCGAGCAACACGTTTGCACACTCGCACTCGTCAGCTTCTCCCCTCGGCGCACGCTAGACCGGGATCTTGCGGGTCCTCGTCACTGTCGTCATTCTCATCACTCAATCGATCGCACGCAAAGGCACCGTCGAACGTTCGTCTAGGGACGATCGTTCGTGAAATATGGAGTAGCTGCCCTTACGAGAAGGGCAGATCTTCCTCCGGCGACTCGTCGTGGTACTCCTCGTGGTCGGACGTGTGTCACAAAACGTCGCTTGGCTGTCGCTGCCCGATACCTATTGTCGGCGAAAGCTGTCCTTCCTCGACCGCCACCGTCTTCGGGTCCTCGTCCTTCCACTTGTCCATTGAGCGGCGTCGAGCGTTCATGAAGAAGTTACCGACCGTCGTCGGCTCCAGGCCCAGCTGCCGCGCGATTGTCACCTGCATCTCCTTCGACGGCCTCTTGGTTTCCTGAAATTGCAAGCCTGGTTAGAACACGGATACGCGACGCATAGCTAATGGGATGAAACCAAATGGACTGAACGTGGAACTGAAGCTGCTGTGCGTGGGACGAAGTTCAACGCATGTGGTTGAAGGGGTTGGAGATATATTAATGTTTGCCGGCCGAGGATGGTTCGGTGGATTTAGTTTAAATGGGTTAGAACTATACGCCGGGCTGAGTGGACACGGTAGGCGAGGGATGAGATTTATGGGGCGGTCGGGGGTTTAGTTTTTGCGGCAAGTGTTTTATTGTGTTTAACCCTTTCGCTACGAAGGACTCGTTGGCAATTTGGCTTTATGCTTACGCTTAACTCTTTGACTGCTGAATACTTCCGGTCGAAGCACTCGCTGAGGACGAAACACTTTTCGCGGGTGTCAAATCTATTGATTCATTATGTAAGGCGCAACTAAATTCTAATGATAATTCTTTATTTACGCCAAATGAAATAATGCAAAAAAATTATCTGATAAAGCACGTATCTGTATTTATCTCGTACATTGATAATTGTGGCTGCAATAGGTAAGAAATCAAAACGATTGGGGACGCATATATGCGTATATAATATAATATATAATATAATATAGTATATAATATAATATTATTTTCCGAAACATTTTTAAAAAAATTCGTATATCGATAACATTTATATAAATATAGTATATAATATAATATTATTTTCCCTTTGACTGCTATATATAAAATGGATAACGATGCATATATGCGTCCATAGTATATTATATATTATATATTATATTATATATATATTATAATATCCACCGATAAATTTTGGTGGACGCATATATGCGTCCATAGCAGTCAAAGGGTTAAAAATGTTTCGATAACGAATTTTTTGGAAAAGAATATTTCTGACGAAAGATACGGCTGATTGAGAATAGGGACATGTAACATTGCTATGGTCTCTAACAAAGAAGCAACATACGAAAGAAAAGGTCCACTACTAGGACACTAGTTGGGCGACTAAAGTCGTTCGTTATGTATAAGTAGTGCATCGTGGAGGAAGACTATAGTCGCCCATAGTAACGAAAGGGTTAAGTTGAGGAAGGTAAGTTCTTCCGAGGTGTGGCATTGACTTGCAGATGACGCGTGTCAGGGTGTACGTTTGCAGGAACACGGTGCGTTACAGGGTGTCGTTATCAAATTAGATCGAATGGTCGTTAATGCGACCGATGCATCTGACTGGAACAGGAAATTAGTAATGTCTTACCCAGTCAGACGGACGATTGGGAAGGGTTAAGGGTTTCGCAGTATATAGAACACCCGCGGCCATCTTGGAGTTGGCGCTATCAGCTGAATAGATATCGCAAGGAAATTCTTTGTCGATTACATCCGAACGGATAGTGTTTGACAAACGAGACCGAGCGAACGGACGCTCGTCACGGTTCAAAACTGTTAATTACGGCAAAGAGTTGCCTTTTGAAACGTTAACCTTCGTCGGATGGAATAGAAATTGGAAAACGCCGTCTTTTCCGTACGCCTGACAGCTCTTCGATATCAGCCAGATTCTCTTTTATACGCACCGTTGTCCCTAAACTTGAACTCGCCTGGCGTTTTGCGATTCGACCAATCGCCGCTAATTCTCGCATCGATCGGAACGCCGCGAGATAAAGCGCGTGATATCATTTCATCGCACTTGTCTTACTATCGACGTCACACGCCGTTAACGAAAACTGTCGTGACTGCGAAAGTTCAATTCCTGATCGATCGCTTACACACGAACTTCATATATCAAACGTCTACGTATGAAAGTTAGTCGTTCGTGTATTCTATCATAACGTGTATATATTAATAATCGCTCGTGCATATTATTCCCTCCGCTGAAATGGCTTTTACACAATTTTATCGCGTTTTCAAGGAATCCGCGTTCTCATATTCGTCGCAAATTAAGTTAGGTCGTATTGAGATTCATGCTTCGATCAGCGGTGGCTGCAGATTTCTGAAAATCGTGCTAATGAGACATTCAGCAGTCTCTCGCATTTGCGGATATCATTGACATCAAAGTATGTATTATTCCCCGTGCATTTCCATATATTTATCGCGTTCGAGACTGGTAATCCCCGAAGGCCGAAAAAATTCTATTCACCTCGTTACGACTTATCAAGAGGGATTTAACGGGAGTGCCATTAACGAGCAATTAATTCAGCTCTTTAGTGCAGCGGCAGGCATCAATCGGCAAAGAATCATCCGGCCGCCGGCAAAATCCTGGACTACCCTGTGAATTACGAGTGCGCGCATGATGGAGAAGGTCTCCTCCTCGCGTCGTAAATCGCAACGTAAATATCGACTTGCGGATATCGTGCACGCAAACGTCCTCGTATCAGGAGTTAGCGAAAAAATATTCCGAGACCGGAGGAAGATAGAGAGATGGTGCCGTGTGTGGCACCGTATACTGTTTGGATAGTGTCAAGCCGTAATACAAATGCCTTCGTAGTATCTTATAGCACCGCGGAGTAGAATTTTACATAGTTTGCGTCGCGGCACTTGACGCCGCTGAAATAATCAGCGAACTAGATGGCACGAGTTCATTTTCGCACCATTCAACATAAGGTTCAATGTGCTAGTAGTTACGTTCGCTGTGTATCAATCAGAAGATAATTGAGCAGCGTATTCAAACGTTTATGTCAAAATAATACGCCGGTCGGCGAGTTTGCCGCTCGCGTTAGCCGATAAACGAAAAACAATCATTTATCCACTCAAAAATTTTCTTCGCAATCTCATTACGCCGTTACCGTCGACGTTTGTATGATTAAAAAAACTTCCTAATATGAGCCGTTTATTTTGAAAGTGGCCTAACTCCATTTGTCTTCAAATCGAGATAAATAACATTTACTGATAAATAACATGAATTTGTACATGTAGCCATGGTAATCGAAAAATATTGAAAAACGGAGTTACTTTCAAAATAAACGGATCAATTATATTCATATTTACTTTAGTTCAATGACACGTGTTAATGCAATGCTCATAATTATTTCAACAATTTAAGAACTTAAAGAAATAAGTGCCATTTCCAATGACGTTCTCTCCACCTTTTATAGCTGAGCCACAATTCTACGAATACCTGTTACCCGTAAACGTTCAGTACGAACCAAATCCATAAATGCTGCCGTATTACGTGTAATACAGCGTGTAGAATAATTCACCGATCTCATAAATGCACCCACCCTCAAATTTTACAATTACCGTACCGCAGAAATCTTACGTAAGCCAGTTAATCTACTCGCACCTTGCATTACTCCCGACATTCGTCCTGCGAATTGTTTAGGGGAAGTGACACCAAAAGAACCATCGACTCCCGCTCGTCACATTCTGCCCGGGAGTATGGTAAACATTTCCCTGACGCGCTCGCGGTAAATGGGTCAGGTACCACTTTCTTTTCCACGCAACGTTTCTTACTCGGGCTCGTGGGCCGATCAATAAACCGACCAAGGCACGGTAGAACGGTATCGATTGGCGAAGCAACAATTATTACTCGACCAATACCCTCGCATGCTTGTGTATCTACGTCACACAGTGTCCATTCTTCGCATCCGTATGGACAGGTGTATATGTTACTGATAACGTGCGAGATTCAGCCGCCAGGTAGTATGTTTAAAAGCGCTTGTGTCTGCGCGCGTTGCCAGGGAGATCTATGAAATAATTAGGCAATACAGAAAACGTGGGGGCTCTTCAAGTACACTTCGCAGTAAACGGTTTTAAGCGAGCACATGGGCTTTCGCGGTCCGACTGGAAGATGGCTTTTCAGAATTGCAAAGTGCGCGGTAACTGACGCTGACACAGTCGATAATACGTACTGCTCACTTCTTTCCCTAAAGTTTCCCGATCACAATTTCGCGTCGTTTATTTTTAATATATTAAGTTCCAGATTCCAACGGTCAATATTATCTTTATATTTCAGCGGTATTTATTTTTATTCCGTCACACTTATAGACGGGTGCGAAGCCTTTGAATGTAAATCCAAGAGTTCGTCCTATATTTTTTTTGATGCCTCACGCGATTTCTTAACACGTTGACTACAGCGTCACCCGTATTCGGGTGACGGCAAAAGTGCTGTTCGGGTCGTGTCGCCCACATTCGGGCGACGCGCGTATCAGTACCACAACGTCAGTTAGTATATATTTGGAAAAATATTTCGCAGAATGTAATAACACTATTAAATTTTTATAAAAGTAACTGTAACACGTTGACTGCCGTGGCCGGTGCAAAAGGCCCCACAAAAAATTTAAAAACCCCCCAATCGGTAGCATTTATAATTTTGTAAATGCAATTATTATTAAATAGTGATTAAATTCTGCGGTATCCGATACCTTCGCATTATTTTCATTTTGCACAATACTGTAACACGTAACTGTAACACGTTGACTGCAGTGGCCGATGCAAAAGGCCCCACGAAAAATTTAAAAAATCCTCAATCGGTAGCATTTATAATTTTGTAAATGCAATTATTATTAAATAGTGATTAAATTCTGCGGTATCCGATACCTTCGCATTATTTTCATTTTGCACAATCAATCATATTCTGAAGTACTTAATCACGTTGCGGTTTCAATATAGTACAATACGCACGACAGTCAACGTGTTCACCATGCGTTACTACAGAAAACATATTTGAAAAAGCAGACATAATTTTCGGCGCACATACGCTTTCTTAGATACCTCGTTATTGAGGAAAGATTTTCAACTGAATGCATGTCTCGAAACATTTCGATGTAAACGTGCTTATCTTCTGCTACAAGAAACAATAGGTCCAATACGATTCTCCAATATAGATTTTCAACTCGATGGAAATCCGTAGGCATTTTGTTCAAAACGTAATAACCTTCTACAACGGTAAGAAACAATTCCCGCATGGTATAGCGTGTGGCCTGAACGAAGATTTTCTTATAAACTTGCGTGGCAGTCAACGTGTTAAAGTGGCGACCACGCGGTGCTTTACTCCAGCTGCGTTTTTGCCCAGTGCGTCTAGATTTATCCCATAAACGCACACCATCATTAAGCACAAAAATGACACCGCTTAACCCTTTGAGTGCTGAACACTTCCGACCAAAGCGCTCGCTGAGTGCGGAATACTTTTCACTAGTGTGAACTCTATTGATTGATTATGTAAGGCATAACTCAGTTCTAATGAAAATGTTTAATTTACGCCAAATTAAACAATGCAAGAAAATTACTTGATAAAGAACGCTTCTGTATTCAGCTCATACATTGATAATTGTGGCTGCAATAGGTAAGAAATCGAAACGATTGGAAAACACATATACGCGCCCATAGTCGACACCCACAGATTTCGGCGGACGCATATATGCGTCCATAGTCGACGCCCATAGATTTCGGCGGACGCATATATGCGCCCATAGTCTACACCCATAGATTTCGGCGGACGCATATATGTGTCCATAGCAGTCAAAGGGTTAAGATGCCGGCCAGGCAAACATAATCGGACGTATTAAATATTGGCGAGTTCGGGGGATCGTTCGTTAAGTGGGAGTCATCGTTAAGGACGCGTTGGTTGTAATTTCTGATGTGCCACACGGTCCTCCCTTATGCGAGTTTGCGTCCCGCGACGCTTTGAACGTGCCGGAAAGCGTGACATAATTACGGAGCGGCACAGTTTCCGCGCCACGGTTCTTCCTTCTTAATTCGTAACACGATGCGGCGTGTTTCAGAGAGCGTCACGCTCTGACACTCTTCGCCTTTTTGTCCCCCGCAACAGAGAAAGCCATTAAATCGCTGAAAAACGGCCGATTCTCTATGAAAAATAAATCGGCGGCGTGAAGTGGATGCGCTCGGGTTATGTGCCATGCCGACCGACTTTTGATTCTACATTTTTCAGACGCTCCCATCGCGTTATCCTTCCAAGCGAAACGCGATTCAGCGGTCGGTTGGTACGAGTCATTTCGAGATTCGTCATGAAAAAATCGTCGCGATAAATGTCGATGCCCTTTTTAATTCAGTCGTTGATGCTACCGACGCTTTCGCCCGTTAATTCGCGAGCCACCGATGAATGCGCTGTGACATTAGCACGTCTTTTTTGTCATTTTTCCGATAGTCTTGATACGCGCGCGGTAAAAATTCCGGATCTGTCTGTAACTTTTGCGCATTCTCCGATCTACGAATTCGGCATTGTCGACGGTTCTTCTGAATATTGGAACTCGTTTTTTTAAGGCATGACACCCTGTCGATACTTTTCTTCATCTTCTTGTTCTTCCTACCGGCTTCGCAAATAATTCCCGCTAAATACTTGAAAATATCCGCGGCCCACTTCGCCGTTTCCTTAATTCGCGGTTCATCGAACCGCGTTTATGGCAACAGCGCGAGCATTGATTCCTCGACATACATTGACAGCGAAACCCGTATTCGTTCCTTCCCTCAACTCTCCTCTCGACGAGTTGCATTCTGACTCGTTGCCAGTTTTGTCCGTCCCACTTTGATTCCTTACATACTCGACGCGGTTAACACTTTGCTACATTCATTGTCGCGCGATGTTCGCTAATGCTTCGTCAGACGTGGCCGTAAAATAATAATCCTTCAAATTTAATTTAACACGTTGACTGCCACGGTGGTCACCGGTGACCGGTGCAAAAGATTTGATTAAAAATGCAAAAAATTCGGAATGAAGCCTATTTGCAATCTTGTAAAAGCAATTGATATTGGAACTGTGCTTCAATACTTTGGCTTCTGACAACTCTGCATTACTTTTATTTTGCATGATTTAATTATACTCTGCAGTATTTCATCGCTTCGCGATTCTAACATAGCAAAATACGGTTGGCAGTTAAAGTGTTAATTTCCTGTTGCGCTTTTCACCTCGACTCCACAAGCTCTCGAATAACAAAACAATCATCAGAATTAACGCAAAGCACCATCATACAACTCTCAACCAACAATTAAGAAACCTAAACCATGATTTAATTATACTCTGCAGTATTTCATCGCATCGCAATTCTAACATAGCAAAATACGCTTGGCAGTCAAAGTGTTAATTTCCTGTTGTGGTTTTCATCACGCATCTTTTCACCCCAGCTCCACAAGCTCCTCCATAACAAAACAATTATCAGAATTAACGCAAAGTACCATCATACAACTCTCAACCAACAATTAAGAAACCTAAACCATGATTTAATTATACTCTGCAGTATTTCATACGCATCGCGATTCTAACTTAGCAAAATACGCTTGGCAGTCAAAGCGTAAATTTCCTGTTGCGCTTTTCATCACGCATCTTTTTACCACAACTCCACAAGCTCTCCCATAACAAAATAATCATTCGAATGTGTGCAAAGCACCATCGCCCAACTCTCAACCAACGATCGAACAACCCAAACACTGATCTTCCCGTTCAAAAATTTACCGCAAGAAACCCAACCACCCCCATTCACGCGGAAACTCTCCGTACCCAGATTTTTTTCAACCCCAAGCGAACGCGCATCGAAGTCACCGCCGACAGTGTATTTTTCCGTCTCTCTCCGTTTTTTATTAATTCTCAGTTCATCGAACTACATTTAAGGAAGCGGCAGCTGCGTCGGCGGTATTGATATCCTGTCCCGACGTACTTCAACTCGCGGGACGCACAACGAAACGAAGGTGGCCGCCAACGGTATAGACGGCCACGCCAGTTCAGTATAGAAGCGGCGCATCAATTGTTGGAAATGCAGGACACTATCGCAGGAGAACATCGTGATTATTCCTTGACAGGCACTGTGGTGCGCCTGTGTCGGGCACAGAGAGAGTGTTGATTCTGTGTGTGCGGGTACCAGGCGCTGTGCCACAATACTAGAGAAACGATAAACGAGTGCGTGGGGGTGTGTGTGTTTGTATGTGTGAGTCGCGTATCGCGCGCTGTGTCTTGTCGGAGAGGATCGCGGAAAAGGGCTCGCCGAGAAAGAGTAACCGAAAGGTATCGAGCCTTTTGCGCAGATAGCGGAGAGAGTCCCGCGAACTCGAGCTGCCGACGTACGCTCGACCCCGGGGGCTTTGATAATTCCGATCGCTCTCTCCTTTTTGTCGCTGCCCTCCGCCGTTTGCGTTTGCACAGCCTCGCGGCATTTGTCACGACGACGACGCTCGCGGCCGCCGAGAAATTTCATTATCGAGCCGAGTATATTTATTCGCGGCCAGCCGCCGACGCGGGGGCGGGGAATAAGGAGGAAATGCGTCGGGCTCAAACAGAGATCGCGCGCCGATATCTGGCGTCCATTGTAAAAGCTCCGCTGACTTTGCGCCGGGTCAAAGAAACCCTTTGAACTTTGATTAATTGAAGTCTGAAATAGGCGAGCGATGCGCAGGGGGGAGGGGAGGAACACGGGAGAGAGCGAAAGAGGGCTTCCGTATCGAATTTAACGAGATTAACTCGCCCACTGGTCGACTTCGCGCCAGTGATCAATCTTGGCCCGAGGAGCCGAATCCGAAAGTGTCACGCGGGAACTCTCGGCCGAATAATCGAGCGGAAAATAGGCGGCGGAATGTGAGAAAGATTGAGTGCGGTCGTGTTAACTGGGCTAAGGTCGATTCGTGTACCGTCTGGCATTGTTCCAGACGCGGAACGACGCCGGGCGACTTCGGTCACTTTTCCGTCCGCCATCGACGGCCCACGTACCAAGTACGTTTCATACTTAATACCCTCCAGCCCGCGCGACAGCGTAATACGGCGCATAATGATGCGCTTCGTGACTAACGAGTCTATATTGCTCGATGAATACGTTAAACCCCGCCGACGACGGACACTCGTTTCGATGTTCTTCGCTTTTTGTCTTCCGCGAGGCTTGCCGGCCTCAATGCCGCTTGCTAACGCGCACGAGTATCGAGTTAGAGGCGAGGTCAGTTCTACGAGAGCGCGGCTGGTCTATTGGCCAGACTTAATTACTTGGCATTGTTCCCAAGGATCGGGCGAAGGAAGCGTTCGTTTTCTCGGCTTGCCCCGTGAGAGAACCTTCGGGTTCCGCGAGTTTTCGTCCCGCGAATGTTTCGCACGTCGCGGAAATACATCGTTGAGCGACGGTGCGCGCTTTATGTCGGTCCGGTGAATCAATGTCTTGATGAGGCTTAATGCCGGTCGAGCGACGTTCCGGGCGAACGATGTTTTATTGCTGTTTCGTCAGCCAGCCGGATATTCCAAAATCGCGCAGCTTTCCATTCGAGCTCGTCGACCGCTTAATGTCGGTTGGTGGAATTATCAGCGTGACACACTGCCAAAATGATCTCTGTCGCTGTGGACCGACCACCGATCCGTCCCTCAGGGATATCGCGTTAACCGGATAATGAGAGTTTATGAGGAAATGGGTAATATAATCGGTTGCCCATTCTTAAAACACCGGCCCTCGGCAGAATCAGGGGGGACTGAAATGCAGGAGCGTATAGGTAAAGAACCAGCCGCGAAATTATTCAAGACGGATCGATACTCAGCGCTGCTGCCGGTTGACGCGCAACTGAATTCAAGTATCTGTACGAGTGTTTTCCATGTGCTCGAAAATCTAGCTACGTGACGTTTCGCGAAACATGGACGCTACGACAACGGTAGATAAGGATTTCGTAATATTTTCGATCCCGCCGAAACAAGTATCGAGCGCATCCCTTTCGTGCGATGTCAGTTTCACGAAAACACAAATTAACTGTTTTATCACTACTCATATACGCAATACCGCGATTTTCCCGATACAGACAAAATTCTTATCTAGTACTCGTCATTTTATAACCCTTTGAGTGTTAAATACTTTTGGTCAAAGCGCTCGCTGACGACGAAACACTTTTCGCTAGTGTGAACTCTACTGATCGATTATTTAACACTTTGGCTGCCGTGCGTATTTTGCTGTATTAGAATGGCGATCCTATGAAATACTACAGCGTTTGATTGAATTATGCAAAATGTAAATAACGTGGAGGTATTGGAAACCGAAGGATTACATCACTATTCTAATAACAATTGCATTTATAAAATAACAGTTGCTATCCATTGCGAATATTTTGGATCTTCAGTAAAATCTCTTGCGTCGGTCACCGGTGACCATCACTGCAGTCAAAGTGTTAACGTTAGGACTTCCCGTATTTTTGTAGTCGCTTGACTGTACCGAACGATAATTAACCGGAATAGTTACTGGAAACGCAAAGTTACTGGAATAAGTTTTAATCGCACTGTAATTTGATATTTTGCCAATATTTTACCGTATTAGAACGGCGATGTTATGAAACACTATAGCGTTTGATTGAATCATGCAAAATGTAAATAATGTGGAGGTATTGGACACGGAAGGATCACATCACTATTCTAATAACAACTGCATTTATAAAATAACAGTTGCTACCCATTGCGAATATTTTGGATCTTCAGTAAAATCACTTGCGTCGGTCACCGGTGACCATCATGGCAGTCAAAGTGTTAAGGCGCAAATAAGTTTTAATGATAATTCGGTATTTACGCCAAATTAAATAATGCAAGAAAATCATTTGATAAACAACGCATCTGAATTCATCTCATACATTTATAATTGTGGCTACAGTAGGTGAGAAATCGAAACGATTGGGGACGCATATATGCGCCCATTGTCGACACCGACAGATTTCGGCGAACGCATATATGCGTCCATAGCACTCAAAAGGATAATTATATAATTCCATTATCGCAACGTTATCATTTTTGTCCCCGATACATCGACTACAATCTTTTCACACGGCTGCTACCATAAAATAGTCCAATTGCATTCCGTGAAGGTAGCTTCCAAATCCATATAAAAATGTCATGATTCGCCGAAACATTTTGCGCCGCGGTGTTTCTTGAAAGGCAACAACATCGGTGTCCCGGCGGCGCACAGCGTGAGAAAATGTAACGTACGTGCGATATCGGTTTCACAAAAATACAAATTTACTGTTTTATCACTACTCATATACGCAATACCGCGATTTTCCCGATGCAGACAAAATTCTTATCTAGTACTCATCATTTTATAACCCTTTGAGTGCTGAATACTTTTGGCCAAAGCGCTCGCTGAGGACGAAACACTTTTCGCTAGTATGAACTCTACTGATCGATTATTTAAGGCGCAAATAAGTTTTAATGATAATTCTGTATTTACGTCAAATTAAATAATGCAAGAAAATCATTTGATAAAGAACGCATCTGAATTAATCTCATACATTTATAATTGTGGCTACAGTAGGTGAGAAATTGAAACGATTGGACTATTGGACTATTTTATGGTAGCAGCCGTGTGAAAAGATTGTAGTCGATGTATCGGGGATAAATATGATAACGTTGCGATAACGGAATTATATAATTATCCCTTTGAGTGCTATGGACGCATATATGCGCCCATAGTCGACACCGACAGGTTTCGGCGGACGCATATATGCGTCCATAGCACTCAAAGGGATAATTATATAATTCCATTATCGCAACGTTATCATTTTTGTCCCCGATACATCGACAACAATCTTTCCACGCGCTGCCGTAAAATAGTCCAATTGCATTCCGTGAAGGTAGCTTCCAAATCCATATAAAAATGTCATGATTCGTCGAAACATTTTGCGCCGCGTCTGTTTCTTGAAAGGCAACATCGGTGTCCCGGCGGTGCACAGCGTGAGAAAATGTAACGTACGTGCGATATCGGTTTCACAAAAATACAAATTTACTGTTTTATCACTACTCATATACGCAATACCGCGATTTTCCCGATGCAGACAAAATTCTTATCAAGTACTCATCATTTTATAACCCTTTGAGTGCTGAATACTTTTGGCCAAAGCGCTCGCTGAGGACGAAACACTTTTCGCTAGTATGAACTCTACTGATCGATTATTTAAGGCGCAAATAAGTTTTAATGATAATTCTGTATTTACGTCAAATTAAATAATGCAAGAAAATCATTTGATAAAGAACGCATCTGAATTAATCTCATACATTTATAATTGTGGCTACAGTAGGTGAGAAATTGAAACGATTGCACTATTGGACTATTTTATGGTAGCAGCCGTGTGAAAAGATTGTAGTCGATGTATCGGGGATAAATATGATAACGTTGCGATAACGGAATTATATAATTATCCCTTTGAGTGCTATGGACGCATATGCGCCCATATGACACCCATAATGCGTCCATAGCACATAATTATATAATTCCATTATCAGACTTCGTCCAATTGCATTCCGTGAAGGTACCTTCCCAATATAAAAATGTCATGATTCGTCGAAACATTTTGTGCCGCGTGTGTTTCTTGAAAGGCAACAACATCGGTGTCCCGGCGGTGCACAGCGTGAGAAAATGTAACGTACTCAAAGTTTCACAAAAATACAAATTTACTGTTTTATCACTACTCATATACGCAATACCGCGATTTTCTCGATGCAGACAAAATTCTTATCTAGTACTCATAATTTTATAACCCTTTGAGTGCTGAATACTTTTGGCCAAAGCGCTCGCTGAGGACGAAACACTTTTCGCTAGTATGAACTCTACTGATCGATTATTTAAGGCGCAAATAAGTTTTAATGATAATTCTGTATTTACGTCAAATTAAATAATGCAAGAAAATCATTTGATAAAGAACGCATCTGAATTAATCTCATACATTTATAATTGCTGCGATTGGACGTAAAATAGTCGATGTATCGGGGAAAATATGATAACGTTGCGATAACGGAATTATATAATTATCCCTTTGATTCGCATATATGCGAACCGACAGTAGCGTCCATCCAAATCCATATAAAAATGTCATGATTCGTCGAAACATTTTGCGCCGCGTCTGTTTCTTGAAAGGCAACATCGGTGTCCCGGCGGTGCACAGCGTGAGAAAATGTAACGTACGAGCGAGCGCAATTGCTAACGCTTGAAATTGTACGTTAGAAAGTGGTAACGTCGCACGCAATACGTACATGCATACGTAACGTACGGTCGTACGTACAATGTCGTCCTCGCTACTTCTCGTCGACTGATAACTCCGACCGCGGGCGAAACTTTTTCCCTCCCCTTTTTCCACCCTTGCGCTCGTCATTTTTTAGAGCACCTAGCACAGGATAACAGGGACAAACTACTCTCTCGAGTCGATGTTTTCGCGGTCGATAAATAATTGCGTCGAGCCGCCGGTTCGGCGTAAGTGCGTTTTTCCCGACGCAAATTTTTCTATAAAACGAAATTTATTACTCCTCGAACGGATGCCGCGACTTTGCCGACGCAAGGTTTATCCGCGGGAATCTCGCCGCTGCGATGTTAGCGATCTTATGGGAGGTGCTCAAAACCGGGACATTTAAGTAATCTGGCGGTAAGTGCATTTCGGGAGGTATGCATATTCAGTTTCGTCCGATGCAAATTTCGAAATCAACCTTGAAAGTTTCCAGTTGCGCGCGCTCCACACTTAGCGGAACATTGAATAATCTGCATTGTCCTCGAAATCGTGTGCGAACGATTAGACAGCGAGACCCACGAGTGGTGGAAAGTCTGAGTGAAAACGCTGCGTGTTCGCAGTCGAGTAAAAGTCGCGGGGAGAGCCTTTCTAAAATCGCATGAATTAACGTACAGGCATCTGGGACCGCGAAACTCGCAAGTCGACGCATCGCTGCTTGTATCTCAGAGAGAAATTCCCGGTATACGGGCTTTATCCGCGCGGTTGAGAGTTTATCGGACAGTGGGCTGGGAAAAATGGAAACAAAAGCGTCGCGGACAGACGAAGAAAGCGCGTAATTATTTTCCTCGCGCAAGAAGGCAGTTCCCCGAGACGGGAGGAGCGGCGATTACAGAAATACGCGAGAGCGAGGAAAGCCCTCGGCAAAATCGAAAACAACTCGAGCGTTTCCACTAATTCCGGCGCTACCGAAACTGAAAAGTGAGTTTTTTCGTCATTACCTCATAAACTCATCCCGCCGGCCGCTTAATAAAGGAGTTTGATTACATTCTAATAAATTTACCGTAGCCGACGCGTTAACTTCGCAACTCGACGGGTCTCTCGCCGTATTTTTTTTTTCCGCGTCGGAAGTTTCACGCACCCCTTGTTTTCGAGGAAATCAGAAAAGAGAGCGTCTGTGCGCCGCGCGGGGCGGGGAGAAAATAAGGACGTAATTACTATTGATTAAGGGGTAACTGGTCTGAAAGAGAGGCGAAGATAAAGGGACTCACTTTAAAAATAGCCTGTAGAGTACGGCGCTGAAGGTCTGTGAAAACCAGGCGCGGTTTCTTGGGGGCGGGTTGTTGGTGTTCTGCCTGGCTCGCCATCTCGTCTTTCCTCTTGCATGCTGAAAATTAAGAGAATCCATGGACTACGCGTATCGATCAAACACCACAATCATACAGCCACATAGCGCAGTGCGCAGCGCGCACTGTACGAACAATTAACGGCTATTATTCCGAACACGTCAAATTGCTCATTTCTTTCCGATCGATTCTGCCGTCTTCCGTACCGGTGCGCGATGTTCGTTGTGAACTTGAAGGTAGGTCTACGAATTTTCCCCGCGAAATAGAGACATGCGTGTCATTCCTTAGATTTTTGAACATTACAAATATGTGTACCGGCATTTATGGCGAGGCATCGAATACCCGTTAATAAAATAGTGGTAATACTGCAGTAGCCTCCTGTGTGATACGAATCTCTATAATGTGAATTCCTATAACACGATTTTTTGTATAATGCGATTCGCGTACAGTACGCTATGACAAAACGCCGGTTTTCACCGCATAGATTAATCGCGCAGCGCATAGCATGTGTCCGTGGCTACCGATTTCTTCCGTTTCATTATCCTATAACGCGTTTTTTTTTTCATATAATGCGATTCTCATAGAGTGCGCTGTGACAAAACGCGCATTTTCACCGGATAGATTAATCGCGCAACGCATAGCTTGTGTCCGTGGCTACCGATTTCTTCCGTTTCATTATCCTATAACGCGTTTTTTTCATAGAATGCGCTGTGACAAAACGCGGATTTTCGCCGCATAAATTAATCGCGCAGCGCATAGCTTGTGTCCGTCGCTACCGATTTCTTTCGTTTCGTTATCCTATAACGCGTTTTTTTCAAATAATGCGATTCTCATAGTGTACGCTGTGACAAAATGCGGATTTTCACTGCATGGATTAATCGCGCAGCGCATAACTTATATCCGTGGCTACCGATTTCTTCCGTTTCATTATCCTATAACGCGTTTTTTTTCAGATAATGCGATTCTCATAGAGTGCGCTGTGACAAAACGCAGATTTTCACCGCATAAATTAATCGCGCAGCGCATAGCTTGTGTCCGTGGCTACCGATTTCTTCCGTTTCATTATGCTATAACGCGTATTTTTCATATAATGCGATTTTCGTAGTGTGCGCTGTGACAAAACGCGGATTTTCACTGCATAGATTAATCGCGCAGCGCATAGCTTGTGTCCGTGGCTGCCGATTTCTTCCGTTTCACTATCCTATAACGCGTTTTTTTTCATATAATGCGATTCTCATAGAGTGCGCTGTGACAAAACGCGGATTTTCACCGCATAAATTAATCGCGCAGCGCATAGCTTGTGTCCGTGTCTACCGATTTCTTCCGTTTCATTATCCTATAACGCGTTTTTTTCATATAATGCGATTCTAATAGTGTGCGCTGTGACAAAACGCGAATTTTCACCGCATAGATTAATCGCGCAGCACATAGCTTGTGTCCGTGGCTACCGATTTTTTTCGTTTCATTATTCTATAACACGTTTTATTTCATATAATGCGATTTTCGTAGAGTGCGCTGTGACAAAACGCATATTTTCACCGCATAAATTAATCGCGCAGCGCATAGCTTGTGTCCGCGGCTACCGATTTCTTTCGTTTCATTATTCTATAACGCGTTTTTTTCATATAATGCGATTCTCATAATGTGCGCTGTGACAAAACGTGGATTTTCACCGCATAGATTAATCGCGCAGCGCATAGCTTGTGTCCGTGGCTACCGATTTCTTCCGTTTCACTATCCTATAACGCGTTTTTTTTCATATAATGCGATTCTCGTAGAGTGCGCTGTGACAAAACGCGAATTTTCACCGCATAAATTAATCGCGCAGCGTATAGTATATGTCCGTGGCTACCGATTTCTTCCGTTTCATTATCCTATAATGCGTTTTCATAAGACTTTCGCAAGAGAATAAAAAGTCGCGAAGCTTCAGACGATCGGTGCAATATTGAAGTAGATCAAATTTGCGATTGGTATTCCTTTTGACGTCCGCGCGTGCGATGTATTTCGTAATCATTTCGAAACGAAGAACGCGATCGTGTTGTAAGCGTAGGAAGAAAAAACGTGGCACGAGCCAGCGTAAATGTGATCGTACTTACTTGCGCGTTGTGGAATCTGTGCAGCTGAAAGCAGAAAAAAAGAAAACGAGCGTTAAGTCAGTATGCACGCGAGGCGAGTCGGACAACCGACGTTCATGAGTCGGCCGTCGTCCTTAAAATATTGTTTGTGTGTTGGATGATATACAGATACACATTAAATATAGTATGAGTAATGTAGTATAGTAATAATAACATGTACACAAGTCATTATAGAAAGGAATATATCTGAGAGTTGCATACACGAATCCCAACTTAAAACTACTGGCTGGTTAACATATCACTAAGAGGGTTCTCTATCAAAAAGGGCAAACTGGGGGTTCGGAACTGTGACGATGCAAGAGTGTTGGTAAGATGCAATCTCATATGGGTAAGCGAGTATTACGGGCGAGTTTCGAACGTGTTTCGTGAGCGGATTCAATGTCTGTCGTATTATATTCATATACATATATGTGTACATATATATGAATAAGGAGTGAGGTGTGGCGATGGTCGCAATGTTAATGTAAATGGTATGAGTGCTGTTCCTCTCATGATACGATCGAGATTACGGTTCGATATACGAGTGCGACTTTTTTGGGTCGATCGAGCGCATCGAAGTCACCACTTACACCGTTCAGACGCACACGTCATCACACGCAGTACGCATCGCTCATGCACACGGTGGCTTACACACACATAATCGCACACACGCGTTTCATGCACGCACGCAGAATTTGCCCAGCGGCGGATTCGTACGGAGCCAGATCAAACCAACAGTTAATAATCATTCGAACGTAATAGCCCGTCGTTTCCCCGAGAGAGTGGTCGTACTGTTGATTTCAATTTAATGACTCGCCTCGATGGATGGCTCTTTAAAATAATAATGCCTGCTCGCGCGTCCGTGCGCCAACGTAAGTTCCGACTGGAAATGCGTGCCGTAAATAGACTGCGACAGTTCTGCATGTCGCTGTGTCCGTTTTATACCGAGCATCGTGCCTTTGGTCCAGTTACGCGCTGACAATGAACGCCGCAGGATTGTTCACTCGCGGCAACTAGTTACCGATTCTCCGATTTTTCGTAGCCACACTACGACGCCGTCTTCATTCAGGTATCAAAGCAGAAATTCTGCGCCGTTCGCGCGAACCCCATTTTCCACGCATTTTTATAGACTCCCGCTCGGTCGCTGAATTCTGAATCTCAATTGACGATTTTAGTTCACTCGCAGCAATTAGTTACTGATTCTCCAATTTTTTGTAGCCACACTACGGCGCCGTCTTCATTTAGGTATCAAAGCAGAAATTCTGCGCCCTTCGCGCGAACCCCATTTTCCACGCATTTTTATAGACTCCCGCTCGGTCGCTGAATTCTGAATCTCAATTGACGATTTTAGTTCACTCGCAACAATTAGTTACCGATTCTCCGATTTTTCGTAGCCACACTACGACGCCGTCTTCATTCAGGTATCAAAGCAGAAATTCTGCGCCCTTCGCGCGAACCCCATTTTCCACGCATTTTTATAGACTCCCGCTTGGTCGCTGAATTCTGAATCTCAATTGACGATTTTAGTTCACTCGCAGCAATTAGTTACTGATTCTCCGATTTTTCGTAGCCACACTACGACGACGTCTTCATTTAGGTATCAAAGCAGAAATTCTGCGCCGTTCGCGCGAACCCCATTTTCCACGCATTTTTATAGACTCCCGCTCGGTCGCTGAAACCTGAATCTCAATTGACGATTTTAGTTCACTCGCAGCAATTAGTTACCAATTCTCCGATTTTTCGTAGCCACACTACGACGCCGTCTTCATTCAGGTATCAAAGCAGAAATTCTGCGCCGTTCGCGCGAACCCCATTTTCCACGCATTTTTATAGACTCCCGCTTGGTCGCTGAATTCTGAATCTCAATTGACGATTTTAGTTCACTCGCAGCAATTAGTTACCGATTCTCCGATTTTTCGTAGCCACACTACGACGCCGTCTTCATTCAGGTATCAAAGCAGAAATTCTGCGCCGTTCGCGCGAACCCCATTTTCCACGCATTTTTATAGACTCCCGCTTGGTCGCTGAATTCTGAATCTCAATTGACGATTTTAGTTCACTCGCAGCAATTAGTTACTGATTCTCCAATTTTTCGTAGCCACACTACGACGCCGTCTTCATTCAGGTATCAAAGCAGAAATTCTGCGCCGTTCGCGCGAACCCCATTTTCCACGCATTTTTATAGACTCCCGCTCGGTCGCTGAAACCTGAATCTCAATTGACGATTTTAGTTCACTCGCAACAATTAGTTACCGATTCTCCGATTTTTCGTAGCCACACTACGACGCCGTCTTCATTCAGGTATCAAAGCAGAAATTCTGCGCCGTTCGCGCGAACCCCATTTTCCACGCATTTTTATAGACTCCCGCTTGGTCGGTGAATTCTGAATCTCAATTGACGATTTTAGTTCACTCGCAGCAATTAGTTACCGATTCTCCGATTTTTCGTAGCCACACTACGACGCCGTCTTCATTTAGGTATCAAAGCAGAAATTCTGCGCCGTTCGCGCGAACCCCATTTTCCACGCATTTTTATAGACTCCCGCTTGGTCGCTGAATTCTGAATCTCAATTGACGATTTTAGTTCACTCGCAGCAATTAGTTACTGATTCTCCAATTTTTCGTAGCCACACTACGGCGCCGTCTTCATTTAGGTATCAAAGCAGAAATTCTGCGCCGTTCGCGCGAACCCCATTTTCCACGCATTTTTATAGACTCCTGCTCGGTCTGAATCCTGAATCTCAATTGACGACTTAATTCGCCGCAGGTTTCGATGTAAACCAAAAAGAAACGTACTAGAATTTAAGTTGAAAGTTCCGCAACTTGAAAAGAATCAGGATCTCACCTCACAGATCGCTGTTTTTTTTTTCGTGAGCGCCTCGACGGCGGCACTTCTACCTAAATTCTTGCGTGACACCCTTTCAGCGTCGCCAGCGCGTCGACTATAGGTCAGCAGCGAGAAATTAGCGTCGATAAAATTATGTCCGATTGGTACCGCGCACATAGGCGCCCGCACGTTCCGCCTTTAATCGTTTCCAACCTGCCCGCCTTTCATTTTCTCCACGTCGATCCGCGCCGCGGAAAATGGAATGCCAACGCTGGTTCACATGTCGCGACATGTACGGCAGTCCGCTCGCTCGCTCGTTCGTCCGTTCGTTCGTTCTCCAAGAGCAAAAGGTCGCGCGTGTCGCGCTCGCCAGTCGACGAAATAAAAACGTAAAAGGCAATCGTATGCCATTAGCAAGCGGCCGATAACGAACGAAAGGAACGGCGGAAAAAATGGCACGTGAAGTATAGAGACAGCCGAGCCAAGAGGAGAGGCTGGACGAGGGGAAAAAACTCGAGGTTTCGGGGTGGTCGGAGAAGGTCGGCCGGACGACATGGAAAATTGACGCGTTCATTATTGCCAGTGCTTTGCTAACGGAAAAACAAAGGTGCGCGGTGGCAGAAACCCGTCGGCGGACGCCGGAGTCGCGGGCGAAACTTTATTCGAATGATGGATAAAGGTAAGAACAGGCGACGCAATGTTTAGTTAACACTTTAAGGACCGCTCACGAGTTTTCTCGTGTTTTCTACACACTGTCTTTAGATGTCATTTATTTTGATACATTGTATCTGTTTTTTCTATTTAACACGTTGACTGCCAAGCATCTCTTACTACGTTAGAAACGCGATATGATGAAATACTACAGAGTATAAGTAAGTAATGCAAAATGAAGGTAACGCAGAGTTGGAAGCCAAAGTATTTAAGTACCGTTTCGATATAAATTACTTTTACAAGATTGCAAGTAGGCTTCCTTGTCAATTTTTTGCATTGGTAGTAAAATCTTTTGCACCGGTCACCGCGTATTTTGCTATGTTAGAACCGCAATGCGATGAAATACTGCAGAGTATAATTAACCGTTTGAGTGCCACGGGTCTTTCTCATTTCCCGGTCGAAACTTGCCAAGCGGCGCGATAATTAAGTAGTGCAAAATTAAGGTAACGCAGAGTTGTTAGAAGCCAAAGTATTCAAGTACCGTTTCGATATAAATTATTTTTCCATGATTACAAGTAGGCTTCCTGGTAAATTTTTTGCAATTTTTGGTAAAATATTTTGCACCGGTCACCGAGTATTTTGCTATGTTAGAACCGCGATGCGATGAAATACTGCAGAGCATAATTAACACTTTGACTGCCAAGCGTATTTTACTATATTAGAATCGCGATGTGATGAAATACTGCAGAGTAAAATTAAATCACGCAAAATAAAGGTAACGCAGAGTTTTTAGAAGCCAAAGTATTGAAGCACCGTTCCAATACCAATTGCTTCTACAAGATTGTAAATAGGCTTCATTCCGAATTTTTTGCATTTTTAGTCAAATCTTTTGCGTATTTTGCTCAAGCATATTTTGCTATGTTAGAAACGCGATGCGATGAAATACTGCAGAGTATAATTAAGTAGTGCAAAATTAAGGTAACGCAGAGTTGTTAGAAGCCAAAGTATTCAAGTACCGTTTCGATATAAATTATTTTTCCAAGATTACAAGTAGGCTTCCTGGTAAATTTTTTGCAATTTTTGGTAAAATATTTTGCACCGGTCACCGAGTATTTTGCTATGTTAGAACCGCGATGCGATGAAATACTGCAGAGCATAATTAACACTTTGACTGCCAAGCGTATTTTACTATATTAGAATCGCGATGTGATGAAATACTGCAGAGTAAAATTAAATCACGCAAAATAAAGGTAACGCAGAGTTTTTACAAGCCAAAGTATTGAAGCACCGTTCCAATACCAATTGCTTCTACAAGATTGTAAATAGGCTTCATTCCGAATTTTTTGCATTTTTAGTCAAATCTTTTGCGTATTTTGCTCAAGCATATTTTGCTATGTTAGAAACGCGATGCGATGAAATACTGCAGAGTATAATTAAGTAGTGCAAAATGAAGGTAACGCAGAATTGTCAGAAGCCAAATTATTGAAGCACCGGTCTAATATCAATTGCTTTTACAAGATTGCAAATAGGCTTTATTGCAAATTTTTTGCATTTTTAGTCAAATCTTTTGCGTATTTTGCTCAAGCATATTTTGCTATGTGAGAAACGCGATGCGATGAAATACTACAGAGTATAATTAAGTAATGCAAAATTAAGGTAACGCAGAGTTGGAAGCCAAAGTATTGAAGCACCGTTCCGATATCAATTTCTTTTACAAGATTGCAAATAGGGTTCATTGCAAATTTTTTCCTTTTTTAGTTAAATCTTTTGCAGCGGTTAAGTATTTACGTCAATATTCAAAGTATTAAACTCGATTGTCTTTATGTTTTTTTTTTTTTTTTGTTTATTTACCGGTGCTTCACGCAGTATCATACTTTAAAAAACTACTAGAAATTCTAGTAAAATTGAGTTTTAAATAAAATTTTATGATGATTTCTTTAAATAATTTTTTTAAATAATACGTAAAATGCATCCTACTTTACAATTTCTATCAATTTCATACAATTTTATTTTTTAAGTGAAAAAGTTATGATAATTATTAAAAAACATAATTTTTTAATAGTACCTAAAATATTTCCAATTATACAATTTCTGATAGTTTCACAAAAATTGCTTCATAAATCACAAAGTTATAATTTTTTGTAACGTACAAGATTCTCAGAAACGTGCACTCCGAAGCGTATTTTTTATAGATTTTTTAACGGTCCTTAAAGTGTTAAAACTATTCGCGTCGTTGATCGGTAAACAGCCAAGTGAACTTGAGCAGGCAAAGGTGGATTATTCAGACAACTGGTTGCAGACAAAATTTCAGTCGAATGACGGCTAAAACTGTTCGCCGTGGTGAGTAAAGGGGCAATTGAATTAGGTGGAGGAAGCACAGGTTTTCCGAGCAACTGGTTGTAGGCGAATTTTGATTCGAATAACGGATGAAGGTAAGAATAGCGAATGAAAGCTACAGTTAAAGATGCTTACGATGTTGAGGAGACAATAGTGAATCGTATTTGGCTAAGTAAGCACAGATTTTCCGAGCGATTGATCAGTCGCAGCGAAATCTTATTCGAACGGCGGATGAAGGTAAGAATAGCGAATGCAATGTTTGGGCGAAAGTGTTTACGGTATTGATGAGTAAAAAATCAACCGAATTTGAACAAGTAAGAACAGATTTTTCGAGCGATTGATTAGTTGCGGCAAAATTTCATTCGAATGACGGATATGAATGTGTACGATATATCTGAGTAAAATGTGAGCCGAATTTGGTCAAGCAAGTATAGCTTTTCCACCTACCGCTTGGGCATTGTGAGCAAAATTTTATTTGAATCGCAACCAAAAGTACGAACAATGAACGTCGTAATGGTTGGATAACAAAGTTTACGATATTGATGAGTGAATGACCAATCGAATTTAGTTAAGCAAACCCGGATTATTCGAAGAATTGTTTAGTTATTGTAAACGGAATTGAAATCGAATGATGAGTCGGTAATAATAGAAAATCCAATGTTCGGATAAAAATCTTTGCGCCGTCAATCAGTAAATGGTTAACCGATTTGGTCAAATAAGGGCAGATATCTGAAGCCATTGATTAGTCGTGCAAGTATGTGCACTGGCGTTTTGTAGAAAGAAAAAATATCAAAGCCCGTGCTCGCGGACATAGAACACAACAAACTAGGATTCCTTCTTGGAAATCAATCAATTTGCCCGAAAATTCAATTACGAAAATTTCATCGCGCGACAACGGACGAAAGGAACGACTGACCGAGGGATTGTTATCTAGAGATGACACGCTTATGATCCAAATCCGATTTGCGGCTGAAACGTATCTGGACAGAAAATTCGTAGGAAGATTTTTAAATCGAGTTAAACCGTTCTCCGTTCACGTTCTCCGACCGCACTGCAAAAAGCGTACAATTCTCTGTTTGCCAATATAAAAATATAAGTTTCACATTTATACAATGCAGCGACGTGTCCTTCCTGCCACCGTCAGATGTAATTTCGAGCAGATTTAACCCTTTGCGGACGACGACTTTTTCGGTTGCGTAAGGTATTGAGTGGTTAAAGTATTGCGTCGGTTGTATAAGGAATTTGGTGTAATTCATGATAGTATTTGGTTTTCTAATCACAGTTTGAACACCATGCCGGAGTACTCGTTCAACACTACTCATTTCTGCATTGTAATAATTTGTCAACAGCGTGACGATCTTCTTATCTTTCCACGCCAAAATCACATTTTTATTTCTATGATAGACTACCATTGATTTTCCTTTTGGAAGTCGTCGTTTTTTTATTGCATCTGGCAATTCTTTTCTATTAGTTAGTATTGTCCCAGTCAAATGACATTTCAATTGATATAATTCATTGGTTAAAAAGTAACTGGTGTAATACCGCCTTTCTATCAGTTAACCCTATTCGAGACCGATTGCACACCGTGTGTGCAAATGATTTCCGAGGCTATAAGACGGCCTGCACACCGTGTGTGCAATAACAGTAATGTGCAATTATCAGTTATTCTGAGTAAACTAGTCGTCGAAATAAGATTTTTCTTGAATTAATGCAATCTGTGAAGTACAGGAAAACAAAATTTGGCATTGGTTTTACTGTGTACCAAAAAATATAAAAATTATCTGAAGCCTTTCTTACATGTAAAATACTATGAATTGCCGACAGTCCTACAAAAAAGGAAAATATAAACGTAATAATTACTCTTGTTCTGCTTGTGACGGTAATCCTGGATTATGTTTGGGACAACGTTTCAAGCGCTACCATCAACCAACTAATGTATAATTACTTTACGATCAGTGTACTATTTTCTAAAAGTGTATTTACAAATTATATTTTCTTTTTTATTACTGAGTTACATTACTTTGTTATCTGTAGACATTTTTCTAAAAATTTATTTCTTGTTTGTTATTTTTTTCATTATTCAACTTATTTTTTTTTAACTTTTTACTACTTTTTAAACATTTTCTTTGCATTATATTCTGTTCTTTATTATTGAAAGCAAAATAACCACTTTATATTATCTAACTATTTTTTAAATAAATGTTTATAAATTTTTTAATTATGTATTTTCATTTTACCTTACATTGCACACATGGTGTTCAATCCGCTCCTCGCAATAAAAATATTCCGAGGAGCGAGCTGCACACCCGGTGTGCAATGATCTTATTTATGTGAATTCACGTACGAATTGGGTGATTTCCATAATAAACATGTTTTTTTTTTTATTAAAAATGAACAATATAAAGAAAAAAAAATTCGCTCCTGGGGACCGTGTTCGAAAAAAATCGTCATCTCGAATGGGTTAAAGATAATGAAATCTAACATAAACATTGTAGCTTCTCACTCGCCACTCGTTCTGCCGCGCGAAACACCGTGGCGACCGAGAGTCGCCTCCCGTCCGCAAAGGGTTAAACTCTAGCCAGTGCCTATCAGTTTTCGTTAAGTTCCGTCAGCGCATTACGCTCGCACGCAACATAAGCGTATGAAATTTCGATTTGTCTACGAACTTGACACTCGAGAACGGCGGAAACTCGGCTCGTAGCGAGGAATCGGGATCGGCTTCTGTGTGAGCTCGACGTTCACGACGCACTGAAATTTTATCGCGACGCCCGTTCTTAGGCGGGGGAACGAATGCAATTCGCCGTCGGGGCTGATCTCGAAACGAGCCTAAAAGCCACTCGGAGGCGGCGCCGATCGAATCTAAATTCCCGAATCGAATCTGAATAAAACGGTAAGTGGGACGAACGGATTCGCCCGCGGCGCGATAAAACATTGACGAAATCCTTTTCGGGCACTGCACGCTTCCGACGCGATAAAAAATCTAACACACTGCACCTCTGCAGCGTGTTCAAACGTTTATGTCAAAATAATACGCCGGTCGCCGAGTTTAACGTTCGCGTTAGCCGATAAACGAAAAGCAGTAATTTATCCACTTGAAAATTTTCTTCGCAACCTCATTACGCCGTTAGCGTCGACGTTTGTATGATTCAGAAAAATTCCTGATATAAGGGATGCTTGTAACGAGGTTATCGGGGTAAACTGATCTAACACTAGGTTTACGGGCGTTTCTTATATACCTATCTCTACGAACACCCGTCAAATTTACGGGTAGGTGAAAATACGTATTTACATTAACCCTTTGCACTCCGCTGTCCCCTCTCAGGGGACATTAAAGTTTGTTAGAGATTACAGGGAATTAACTTATTCCAGCGCAACTTTTTGAAATGTGCACGTTTGCCTGAAGTTTTCTCTTGAAATGGCACGAGAAATCAAATCAAAGTATACTAAAATTGCTAAGATAAATAAAAAAATATCAGCGGGTTTTGTTACGAAGCACACATCACCGGACCTTGAAAATTTTAATCTCCATAGGCCATAAAACCGATGTGGGACAAAAAAAGAACGGGATTGCATTGTTTGTTTTGACAGAAAAACACCCGGTGGCAGGCGTCGAACGACTTATTATTGTCAAACGTGCATAAATCACCCTGCAATACATACTGGGAAGTGTTTTAAAATTTATCACACCGTAAAGAATTATAAGAAAATAAAATGTTGACTTTTTGCAAATATATATTTCCCGATCTCAACAAATTCATTTAAGTCCAATAGCATTATAATACGTTAATTGGTTCCAAAACTATACTAAATAATATGTGGCGTGCAGGAGGAAATGGTTCGGAGTGCAAAGGGTTAAAAAGCAATTTATTCAAACTAAGTCTGAGTTGAACAATATAAGGCTTTACGTAAAAATAAAATATTAATAAGTCGAGATTTTTTTTCCGAATATCTTTTCGATACGACATTTAGTCTGCTGCATGCTTTGAGTTTCGAATAATGCGAGGATTACTCTGATAAACGAGTTCGTTCAATACGAAGTAACATGGCATCCGAACTACATAATTCGCTTTGTCACATTATCGAGGTGCTATTGAGATAATGAGTTGGGGGCATCTTAGGCTTTTCTTTCACTCTTCTATTTACTATTGGAGGAATGATTTTACAAACGAAGCAAATATATAAGGATTGTTTTAGTAATCAGCTAACCCGTCAATTTCATGGGTTTCGTAGAGATAGATATACCACATTCAAATTTCAAAATTTAGAAAGCTTAACACTTGGCATGCGGGCAACGTATTTTTACGTTTTTTGTAGTCTGTCACTGGAGCGCGGGTCACGTAAAAATACGTATTTAGTTGATTTGGTGTTGTTAGTGGATATCTACCACAAATCTACTAAATACGTATAATTACATGAATGTGTGACATTATATGCGTGTTATTTGCGTTGCTAGGCAACGCTTTGCATTTTTTTTTCCCATAAATTATGATTGTTGAGTTACTCGATCTTTTGCCTAGTTATTTCGTCTTCAATCGAATTCTTAGCTCCAGAACGTGTTTTATCAATTTGAAGCTTGATTTTTTATTATTGATTACAAAATTGATCAAATGAGCCGTTGTGACAAAGATAGTGATGAAGAAATATGCGCTGACAAATTATCGGACTTTTCGTATGATAGTGTGGAAAACTTTAAAAATCGCTTATTTTTATGATTTCGTGAAAATATCGTTTGTTTTTTGTTAAATAATCATACAGTATATATTTAAGTGTGAAATAAAAAAAGTTTCGTTCATAAAAACGAAGTAGTTTTCGATTTACAGCGATTTTTCTGAATAACCAAACTTCCGCGCGATTCAAGAAAAAACGCCCGCTGCACGCGAAATTCGGCGGCGAAGTATGCCCGCATGCCAAGTGTTAAGGAAATAATAATTGTGTGTATAAACTCTTTTAATGAAATTATGAATTTACGATGCAAAGTAGTTAAGATTATTGCTATGGTTTTCTGCGTGTTTCATTTCAAAGTTTGAAATCCGTCAAATTGACGGGTCCCGTAAACCTAGTGATAATATCGCGTAGAGTATCGAATCGCTCGTCCATTCGCGCTGTCTCTGTGGCGGGAGAGTTTTCCGGGGAAATATCGAAATCGCCGATCGCCTCCTGCGATTCTACCTTCGACGTTTCGTCTTACCGGCTCCGCGAAGATCGCCGAACACTAAGCGGACAGAAGCGGCAGTGTGCTTTCAATTGTCATTTCTCGATGGCCCCGCTCGCGAACGTTTCTTTGAGTCGAAAAATCAATTTCCGAGTGCGGATCGCGATGAGAGAGTGAGTTTCATGAAGGCTGCTGTCCCAGATGGACGTACAACAGGGCCGAGTGTGCAGTTAAGTCGACGTCGGTAGAGTCGAGGGAGGTTGGGCAGGAGGCGGCGGTAAAAAGAGGAAGCGTAGATCGGACGAGCACGGATGTTCAACTTTAAGAGGGTATTTACCTTTTTCCGGTTCAAAAAATCAATTCCTTGCTTTTTCGTCATTGCAATCTGTAAACTACGCAGAATCGTGTCACAGAGGCTTAGCGGAATTCGAGGTCTCAAGCGAGATACCGAATGTCGCGTGATGTGTGTTCAGATTCTTCTTTCGAACGCTACTGTACTTTCACTGCGGTTCCATTTAACGCGATCGACATAATTTGTTTCTGTGGTGAAATCATTTGACATCTTTATACGCGTATTCAGAGTAGCTGCCGTGTTTGTCCGAAGGAAATTAATTACTCTCGAAATGTTCACCGTTTATACAACTACGCATATATCCACGTGATTTTCTTAAGCGTGTTTCACAACCCGTCCAGTTTTTACCCGTTAATTTGGTAAACTTGACATTTTTTATGCGTATGCATAGTAACTGCCATTACTATACGAAGTAAATTAATTACGCCGGAAATGTTTGCCGTTTATACAAATACGCATGTCTATATTTTCTTAACGTGTTTACGCAACCCGTTAATTTGTATCCATTTTTTATGCGTATGATTTTTACTATACCAATTAAATTAATTACTCCCGTGTTCACCGTCAACGCATGTAACTACATGTTTTCTTATTTTATTTTATTTCTGAATTTAGCCAACTTGACATTTTTTACGCTTGTGCTTAGTAACTCTCACGACTATACCGAGTAAATTAATTACTCCCGAAATGTTCACTGTTTATGCAACCACGCATATCATTTATGCATACGCATGTAACCACATGATTTTCTTAAGCGTGTTTCAACCCGTTTTTTTACCGTTAATTTGGCCATCTTGACATTTTTTACGCGTGTGCCTAGTAACTGCCATTATTATACCAAGTAAATTAATTACTCCCGAAACGTTCATCGTTTATGCAACTACCGTGTGCTTTTCTTAAACGTGATCGGCACAGTGTCATTTTGACATTTGACAACTTGATATTTTTTTTCGCGTAGGTAGAGTAACTGCAATTTCTACTTCAAGGAAGCTGATTATTCTGGCAATGTTCACCGTTCATGTAGCTACGTGTGTCAGCACAGTTTTTTTTAAATCCGATCGACGCAATTCAATTAATTCGTTTGACACTTTTTACGCGTATTCATAGTAGCTGTTGTCTTTGTCCCAAGCTAGCTAATTACGCTCCGAATTTTCACTGTTAATGCAACTACGTACGTAACTATGTGCTTTCCTGGAACGCGATCGACACAATTTCGTTCTACGGATTAATGCGATTTGTTGCATGTATGCAGAATAGACGGCGTTCTTATCTAAGATAAGCTAATTACTCTCAAAATTACGCAAAATTACTGCAAAATTCACGCGCTTTCCTTAATCGCGACCAGCACAATTTCTTTCTATCAGTTAATTCGGCTGCCTTGCCAGTTTTTGCGCGTATCAAAACTTCTGCCACGCTTCCCAGTTAAGAGTGAAGCTACGCATTTTTATTCAACGTAACCGATACAGTTTCTTCATTTCGGTAAATCGATCAATGACATTTTTTACACGTATTCAAAATAGACACCGGTCCTACCTCAAGCAGGTTAATTTACTTTCAACATTTCTACCGTTTCTGCATCTACGTATGTAACCACACGCTTTCCCTAAACGCGATCAGCACAATTTCTTTCTATCAGTTAATTTGGCCGCTTTGCCATTTTTTGCACGTATCCAAACTAGCTGCCGCTCCTATTCCTGGCAAATTAATTTACTCTCAAAACTTCTACCACGCATCCCAGCTATGGATGAACCCACGCATTTTATTTAAATGTAACCGATATAATTTCTTCCTTTCGCTAAATCAATCAATGACATTTTTTACACGTCCTCAAAATAGACACCGCTCTACCTCAAGCAGGTTAATTTACTCTCAACATTTCCACCGTTTCTGCACTACGTATGTAACCACACGCTTTCCCTAAACGCGATCGACACAATTCCTTCCTATCAGCTAATTCGGTCAACCCGACACGTTCTCCGTATACGCAAAGGAGCTGCCATCCCAAGCAAGTTAATTTTCTCTCGAAACCTCCTCTACACAATAACGTACATCGTAAACTGCGATATTTACTTTCTCGACTCCATTTTTGCCAGATTTGAAGAATTGCGCCAACCAGCTTTCCGCCCATAGCGAACTGTTTCCAACTATCCCCATAGCGAAAACGCATTCGCTTACGTCAGCGCACGAAAAATACTGGCCACCCGCAAAAACTTCAGGAGCCCGCGCGTGCTTCTTCGGGATTTTTCGGAGGTTCGTCTCGGTGGCACCGAAAAACGTGAGAGCCCCTTTAAACGAGAGAGAGACGGTTTCGTCGGCGGTGGCCAAGGGTCTGTTAGGCGGTGCGGAAAAATTTCGACAAGCACGCATAGACGGCATGGAAGGGCGGCGGGGCTTAATCGAACGTGGTTCAAAGTCGGCCGTGTCTGTACAGACTACGTACGAACGCAACAAAAGCGGAAGTGAACGGCTTGGGGTGGTGACGTGAAGGGGCAGGCGGGGTTGTAGAATGGGGAGGAAACGGCGAATGTGCGGCTTTGTACGGAAATGCTGCTCGCTCGCACAGAACGGGAGAGACGGAGGTCTATGAGGGAGGTCAAAAGGTTACGTGGCAGGGAATGTGAAGGGTCTCTCCTTGTCTCCTCGCGTACGCGCGAATATATACATATATTGTTGCGTATATTGTGTGTATGTTCGACTTGGCTCCGTGTACGATTGTGCTGGTAAACGTGCCCGTGGGTGTGGGTGTACTTGACACTGTACGGGGTGTGCCGGAGTTTGCTGTGCACATTTTGGTAAATCATTTGAAATCATTTGACATCTTTGCCGTGTTTGTCCCAAGTAAATTAACTACTCTCGAAATATTCATCGTTTATACAACTACGCATGTAACCATGTGACTTTCTTAAGCGTGTTTCAAAGCGTTTTCTTTTATCTCTGAGTTTGGCCAACTGAAAATTTTTTACGCGTGTCCCAAGTAACTGCCACTACTATACCGAATAATATAATTACTCTCGAAATGTTCACCGTTTATACAACTGCGCATGTAACCATGTAACTTTCTTAAGCGTGTTTCAAAGCGTTTTCTTTTATCTCTGAATTTGGCCAACTTTAAATTTTTTACGTGTGTGCCAAGTAACTGCCACTACTATACCGAACAATATAATTACTCTCGAAATGTTCACCGTTTATACAACTGCGCATGTAACCACATGATTTTCTTAAGCGTGTTTCAACCCGTTTTCTTTTATCTCTGAATTCAGCCAAGTTGAAATTTTTTACGCGTGTACCTAGTAACTGCCATTATTTAATTTGGCCAAATAAATTAATTACTCTCGTGTTCACTGTTTATACAATTACTCTCGAAATATTCATCGTTTATACAACTACGCATGTAACCACATGATTTTCTTAAGCGTGTTTCAACCTTTTTTTTATCCGTTAATTTGGCCAACTTGAAATTTTTTATGCGTGTGCCAAGTAACTGCCATTACTATACCGAACAATATAATTACTCTCAAAATGTTCACCGTTTATACAACTGCGCATGTAACCATGTAACTTTCTTAAGCGTGTTTCAAAGCGTTTTCTTTTATCTCTGAATTTGGCCAACTTTACATTTTTTACGTGTGTGCCAAGTAACTGCCATTACTATACCGAACAATATAATTACTCTCGAAATGTTCACCGTTTATACAATTGCGCATGTAACCACATGATTTTCTTAAGCGTGTTTCAACCCGTTTTCTTTTATCTCTGAATTCAGCCAAGTTGAAATTTTTTACGCGTGTACCTAGTAACTGCCATTATTAGGCCAAATAAATTAATTACTCTCGAAATATTCATCGTTTATACAACTACGCATGTAACCACATGATTTTCTTAAGCGTGTTTCAACCTGTTTTTTTATCCGTTAATTTGGCCAACTTGACATTTTTTACGTGTGTGCCAAGTAACTGCCACTACTATACCGAACAATATAATTACTCTCAAAATGTTCACCGTTTATACAACTGCGCATGTAACCATGTGACTTTCTTAAGCGTGTTTCAAAGCGTTTTTTTTTATCTCTGAATTTGGCCAACTTGAAATTTTTTACGTGTGTGCCAAGTATCTGCCATTACTATACCGAACAATATAATTACTCTCAAAATGTTCACCGTTTAGACAACTGCGCATGTAACCATGTGACTTTCTTAAGCGTGTTTCAAAGCGTTTTCTTTTATCTCTGAATTTGGCCAACTTTAAATTTTTTACGCGTATGCCAAGTAACTGCCATTACTATACCGAACAATATAATTACTCTCGAAATGTTCACCGTTTATACAATTGCGCATATAACCATGTGATTTTCTTAAGCGTGTTTCAAAGCGTTTTTTTTTATCTCTGAGTTTGGCCAACTTTAAATTTTTTACGCGTGTACCTGGTAACTGCTATTATTTAATTAACAAGTAAATTAATTACTCTTGAAATGTTCATCGTTTTATACCTACGCATGTAACTACATGATTTTCTTAAGCGTGTTTCAACCCGTTTTCTTTTATCTCTGAATTTAGCCAACTTCAAATTTTTACGCGTATGCCTAGTAACTGCCATTATTATGCCAAGTAAATTAATTACTCCCGAAATGTTCACTGTTTATGCAACCACGCATATAATTTATGCATACGTATGTAACCACATGATTTTCTTAAGCGTGTTTCAACTCGTTTTTTTAACCGTTAATTTGGCCCACTTGAAATTTTTTACGCGTGTGCCTAGTAACTGCCATTATTATGCCAAGTAAATGAATTACTCTCGAAATGTTCATCGTTTATGCAACTACCGCGTGATTTTCTTAAACGTGATCGACAGAGTGTCATTTTATCGGTTAATTCGGCCAACTTGACATTTTTTTGCGCGCAGTTAGAGTAACTGCAATATATTGTGTGTATGTTCGATTTGACTCCGTGTACGATTGTGCTGGTAAACGCGCCCGTGGGTGTACTTGACACTGTATGGGGTGTGCCGGAGTTTGCTGTGCACATTTCGGTAAGATGTTTTGAGAGGTAGAAGCGAAAGTGCTGGCCAGAGATTGATTGCGGAAAGGTTTTTAAGAAAAGTAAGTTCATGCGAGAGTGTGTGTTGGTATGAATGAACGACTTGCGGTAAATGTGCGGGAGCGTATGAATTTTTGACGCTGTACAGTTGCAGTGTTCGGTGGGTAAATTTGAGGAGTATGTCTTGGGGACAGAAATAAGTGGAACGTGTTACGTAAAATTGGTTCTAAAGTGGTTTATGGAGAGGTCGGTGTAAGTTTGAACTGTCATGTGACGTGTGCCGGTGCGTTTGTATAGGTACTTATGCGCGTATTTTTATGGACGTTCCGTGAACAGTAGAATGTGAGACTTCTTCGTAGGAGTCGTTCACAATTCTTAGTGGAAACTGTCGAGGATCGTTCGGACGCGAAACGGCACGGCCGAAGAACGTGAGGAAACTCTTTATCCCGCCTGCACATGTGCCGTCGAAGATGACACTGTGATTACTTCGCGCGCGTGAGCTCCGCGTTTTTGGAAGGACTCGAAATTGCCAGCGATTTATAGACAATATCGGCATTGTCTTGACATTTCATTTCTCTGCGATCGTAATTTTTCGGACAGAAGTGACACGGTAAATAAGACAGCTTGTAGCACGAGTTTTGAACATTTCCGTCTCAGCGTTTGAAATATCTACCGCGTATTTTAATTACTTTTCCATTATTCCGCGTGTATAACAACAGAAATGTATTGATCTAACTAACGGCATCAAACAACGCCGTTCCTTCGTCGAACCGAGCTTATTAGATCGGGAAAGGCCGACATTTTACATACACGAGCCCCGACGAAGGTATTTACGCAACGGACGACAGTACCGCTTAGCTGGGGGACGCGAAGAAAATGAAGTTTTATCGCGTTGTCATTCGACGACGTCGTCCCTTCCGACGTCCGGACGTCGACGGCGAATCTTCTTCTCGTAGTCTTTTCCCCCGGGGGCATAATCAAAATCGAGTTTGTCACGAGGTCAGGCCGACTGCCTGTCGAAGGCGGAGTGTGCCGAGGGTGTATGGGAAAGGGGGTATACACGATATTCTCTGTCACGAGCTACTGTTTGGAATAACTCAAGAATGATTGCGATCCGGACGAAGAGCCCGCTGGCGTCACGTGGCCCCAATAGCCTCCTGATATATAATAAAATAATACACGTCCGTGCACAGCCATCCCTAGACCTACACAGGAGGGCTGGCATTCCAGGGTACACACGTGCATGTGTGCGTCACGTCATCCTTACGTGCCCACACGCGGCACAAACATAGGCTCTCGTCCGCTCAAGGCATATATACCGGGTGACCGAATACACGCCGCGACTTTCGCAGGGCACCTTTCCTGTCGATATTCGCCCAATAGGCTTCAATTCGAACAGAAACTTCTTCGACCACCGTCTCCGCGCTTCTTTTCCACGATCTCTCTCTCCGTCTCCCGCTCCTTTTTGGTCCCACGCTTTTTCTCTCTCTGCTCTTCGTCGCGCGGCGCCGAGATTTATGGCGGTGATTCGATTTTATTGCTTATTGCTCGAACCCACGGCCGATATTCGCGGTATTCCGTTCGGTCGAAACGTTTCCTCCTTGCCCAACCATCGCCCACCGCCCATCTGCTCTCCACCCCTAAGCCTCCGACCCCAGGAGGCGAGCTCGCGATCTTGTCTCAGTCTGCTTTTTTCCTCGTTTTCTCCGAGCCCAACTTCCGCGTCCTTTAGCTTAATCGCTTGCGGTTATATAATATGGATTAGCGGTGTCAACGTTTCGAGCACAGTCCCTGGTTATTCCGTTAAATCTCCTGTGACGCCGGCTTCCGCATCCTGTATGCAGGACTGTTATTTTGACTTTCGACGAAATGGCGCGAGGGAAAGCATAACGGCGCAACGGCTGAATTAAGTAATTTATATAATTACCGGGTGCACTCTAAAATTTTGTTTAAATTACGCGGATGTGCCGGCGGAATACAATGAAGCCTGGTTCGCCGCGAATCGGTTAACGGCTACTCGAATATCAGAGATTTTGACATTTACAGTTACAAAGTGAAACTGCCCCGATTATCGTGCCTCTTCATAAATTCGATTAGCCGGTAAATGCGCTGAATGACGCGCGCGCGCGTGCTGTTATATGGATTTTGCTGATAACCGTTGTCATTGCGTTTACGTTGAAGCGGACGGTCGCGCGTAACGAGTATAAATGGTGTTCTATTTCGCGCGAAAAAAGCCGCCCTGCGGTGGCGTCGTTGTTGAAACGCGAGTGTGGCGGATCTATGCACCTAACACGAGGCCAATTCGATACTTTGATAACCAAAGACAAGCGAGTTAGATTTACGTAATCGTTGAACACCGCGCGCTTCTCATTTCGAGATGAGAAAGTTTCACGCAAAAATACCGCGCGTCCTCGGGGTAACTCGGTTGAAACTGGCGTCCGGCAACGAGCACTGTCTCGTGAACTGTCTTGTCGAAGTTCGCGCTCGCCGAACGCACAGCAATAAATTCCTCGGTGCATCGAAATTTGACCGAGCGCCAATTAAGCAGTTCCATCTCAAGAACTTTAACAAATTGATAAATTCGCTCGGAGCTCTCTGAAGCATGGCGTCTGACTTAAGCAAACTCGTACCACTGTCTGACGAAAACCGAGATTGCTACTGTGGCCGATTGAAACTCCGCCCGATTCTCCTCTCTGTTCTCTCCCTCATTCATTCGATCTCTCGTTCACCGCGTTCGTCCCACGCGCTCGTCCCACTTCCTCACACTGTGCTTCCCCCATCTGCTTCTGCCACACACCCACACACGTATACACGTGCATGCATAGACGTATATATAAACACGTTCGCTCACTAGGCTCTCTCGCTCTGTACACGACCCAACAACCAGAGTTTACTCATCTCGACATAACTCCATCAAGTAGTTCGGCACCGTAGCAAACCGATTCCCGAATCTATCCTCTAAATTAAATGAGGCTACCGTATCAATTTGCCCCGGCACTCGTCGCCACTTCATCTATGGGAGAGATGTCGAAATGAAAAAGCCCCGATGACTCTCGAGAAGCAGTCCGATCGTTTTCGCGATTATAAACGACGCTGATTAAGTGTTCCATCGCACTCGACGTTTGTTCTACGCCGACAACAACGGCGCTGAATGCTTGACGTGTATGTACGTGTACGTGTGACGAGGTTATTCCTGTTACTCTATAATGCGCCTCCGTCAATCGCTTCGCTCGTTACGCGAGATGCGGCCTTGTAAACGATGTAAACGCTTCGTGTATCCGATCGGTCATCGAAAACCGTGTGTCACGACGAGCGGAACGACGTGTTGGAGGCGTCTCGTGTTTGCGGCTTTTGCCGGGTGTGCGTATAAATGACGATGAGTTTGCTTGCCGCGGGCACCGCATCGGACGGTCATAACGTCCCGCGAAAATTGTCCCTTGATTGACGGAAGACGTTCCGGCCGCTCAAGCAACGTTTCCCCGTGCACCTGCTACATTTTTCAAGCCGCACACGAAGTCCAGTTTGAATGATGCGCGACACACAGAATCGCACGACTTTATTCGCCGCGCGTTCATCTTCCTTCGACGTGCCCCGCACGTACGTACGTAATCTCCGACGAATAACGGTCGCAAGCACGGAATCCGTAGAACGTAAATGCGCGCCGAATTCGTCGCGGACCTCCCGCCGCAAAATCCTCGACCGACCGGCGCGCGAAAATTCGTAATTCGGACCGTGTTTGTACAGGGACGTGCGAACACAATCTTCGTCACTTCGTCACACCGATTTTCGGCGCACCGTCCAATCTGAACATCGCACGTTTCGTCGGCGATCTCGGAAAAAATGGCAGGGCACAGGGCAAACGGTTCTTCGCCGCGAAATGCTCGCGTCAAGCAACGTCCGTGAGTGTGAATCGGTCGTACGCTTTCGACGTCACCATAAAAACGGGCTGTACATTCATGCTTTGCCTTAAGAGAGGGGCTATCGACTAAAGTACGTGGTTGGTCGTAACTGCGGGTGACGAGGTTTTACAGGGCACATCGGGCATGAGCACGTGGCAGGGGGTTGGCGGGGGTTGTTGACGGGGGCTGGCATGAAGGAGTGGTTTGGCATACGCTGTCCGCGTAAGTCGCAAAATTAACAGCTACGTGGGGTTGCCATGACGGCGGCACAGCTGGGTTTTCTAAAATTCTGGGAAAACAATCTGGCTGGGTGGTAAACGTTCCGCTCGGTAGCAAAATGCTCGCGTTTTCGGGGAGGCATAAGACAGCATTCGACGCCCGACGTCGGCGAGCTTTCTCGATCGAACGATCCTCACTTTCGCCCTCTCACTCTTTCATCTCTCGCATTTATACTCTCGTTACCCCGTGTGCGGGGTAATGTCGCAAAAGAATATCAGCGAAGAATACTGTGGCCGACGTTTAAGGCACATGTACGTTTCGTCTAATACGTTCGTCACTGCATTTCACACTTTGACTGCCGTTATGGTCACTGCTAACCGGCGCAAGAGGTTTTACTGAAGATCCAAAATATTCGCAATGGGTAGTAATAATTATTTTATAAATTATTCTACGATTCTTTGGTCTCCAATACCTGCGCATTATTTACATTTCTCATAATTCAGTCAAATGCAGTAGTATTTCATAGCATCCCCGTTCCAATATAGCAAAATACGTATGGCAGTCAAAGTGTTAAATGCACACAACAACCCATGCCTTTAATTCTACGGTATATGTCCTGCCGTATTCGCTTATACACATATGAACACTCCAGTCAATTTGGGAAAATTCACACTACGTCCCATGCCATTTTTCCAAATTTTGAATATAGTATATAACTCAAACGAACCATTCCCCGTAAACATCATGCATATGTGTGACATTCGAACAAATCGCCACGTCACACATATTTTTCGCGTTGTAGCGAACGTCTTAACTAACACTTCGCAGATATTCTTTGCGCGTCCCAATTAACTCTCACACGTTGACTCAATCTCACCTGGGCGCTCGCTCTATCTGGCACTCCTGACTTTCGCTCGATCTCACTCGCATTCTGGCATTCGCGGCAAATTCTGCTGTACGCACGGTTAAACCGTAACGATCGTCGTGAGAGATCCTCGTCAGCTCGACGACGTCTGGCGGGGCAGACAGTTCGTCTAAGGATCACTTTTCCCCGTGATACGTCTTCGTGTCGTTTCGTAAAGGACAAAGACGCGAGAGACAGAGAAGGGCGCCGGAAACGAAAGCGACTCGACGTACCGTGGCAGTCGTGAACGGACGTATGCATTCACACGTACTGGCTGAGTCACCTAACATCGGAACTTTGGACCGACCGTTGTTCATGAACGTGCGTAAGGAGCTATCCGGAGAAAGTTCCAGCGAACGAAGGGAGAAATGTGGTGATGAAAGTATGCGAGATCACTTTTTACGAGGTTTCAAGATCATCGACTTTTAATGGGCGAGAGTAGAAATTTTGTCCGTGTATAATATTTATTTGGGACGTATAATATTATATCTTATTGATATAATATTATATCGCGTATAATATTATATCTTATTTGATTGCTTGCAATTAGAATGTCGCGACAACCTTTCATGGAGACTGCGCAAGAACAATTTTATGCGTATAAATCTTCATTTACGATTAATAGAATGTTTCAAATAAATATCGCCGGACTTGATCCCGTCTATCCGAAAATGTAAAATCTCTACAGTCTACCGTTAGAAAAACCGACGATCTTAGAAACTCGTAAAAAAGCTGACCTCGCCAATTTTTCGCTCCCCCACATTTTCCCCTCCCGCGCACCGTAATTTTGTCCCACGCAGTTTTTTTACGTGCCTCCAAACAACGGAGATATCCGAGGTTCTAATGTTGGCTGACTCACCGTGTATATGCACATCGTACATGCATAGATTCCTGGTGTGCGCGAACGTCCTTCCTCGCCCTCGTTTCCATGCCGAACGATGTAACAAACAAACTTTCGTCGTTCGTCGTCACAGAAATGCGCCACGAAAGGATCGTCGCGCGACCGGCGAAGTAGGGTGCCACGACATGACCACCCACTCACCCCCTCCCCTCCAGATATTGCCGAATTTTTCTCTCGGAGATGCCTACGCTCGTCGTGCATATTTTGCATCCACGTACACCGTGTTTTTTGCACACGTTCTATCTGCACACCCCTTCGATCGCGCGCCACTCGCGAAGTTCTCGCTTTTCTCTCGTTTCCCCTCTCTCGCTCGCAATTTGGGACACGTTCGATACGCTCGAATGACTTTCGCTTCGTCGCGCGAGGGAGAACAGACCCGAAGACGCAGAACGACAGGGGAAAATCTTCGTTAGAGTCACTCTGATTACACAGTAGTATTGTATATATATATTGGCCATGCAATATTAAGGCTACTATAAATATATATATAGATATGGGGATATATATATAGATATATATGGCCCGGTGGCGTTTTATTGAGAAATTGGAATCTTCCTCCACGACTGACCGACCGTTATCATCCCCCCTCTTTTTGCTTTATTAATCTCTCTATTTCTCAGTCCCTCTCTCGATCTCTCTGCTCCGTTGTCGTACTTTTCGTTTTGCCTACTTGTCTCTTTACGCCCTTCCGCGCTACCGCTCTTCCGTTTTTACAATGTGTCATTTTCTCTCCCCCTCCGTCCCCCTCCCGCTACTTCTAGCTCGGCGGGGTTAAGTCGTTTATGTGCGTGTGAATGTATCCCCTCGTTACAGCGCTTGTGTGATCGTCTAGACAAAGGGGGTTTCAGTGATTTTCTTTGCCGATGTGTCTCAAGCACGGGGCCGCGCATTTTGAGGCATCCCTCGTCCCGCGATGGAGCGCGGCGATCGATCGGACTCGCGACCACGCGGGCGATCCAGTTTGGCGAGCGTATCGATCGTCAACGGCACCATGCACGCGACGGCGAGCTCTCACGTTGAGGAAATGTCATCGTCCGCGTTAAATGCCGGTGAATGTTAACGGTCCGCGTAAAAAACGCACTCTCGCCGGCCGCTCTTGGCAAGACGAAATTGTGATGACGGGATCGATCGTTGATCTTCGCAACGCCTTTTCCATCTGACTGTGCTACGAACGACGTGACGGCAGCGGATAGTTTGTCAAGGAAACGATTCGTTGAGAAACGTCTCAGGACGTCATTCTATTTGCACGAGCGCATGTTGTACTCGAGTATGCAAGTTGTACTTCTATGCGAGTTCGGATTAAAGCTATGAATTCGTGTTGAGCTGCGTCGCAGACAGGTTAAGTTCGAGATTTTATTCCTCAACGAACCGCTGCTCCTTTCACTGCAACGATAATGATTGCTCATCGTACTGCTCATTGATAAGCCACGAGAGAGCACCTTTCGCGCGCGAGGAACAAAACGACCGCCACTCCGTGCGCGCGTGTCTCTGTCTGCGCAGGGCCTTCTCAGTCCGATTGTTCGTTCTGTCATTCCACTTGCGGCGGGCTTGCACTGGGGCTCGACATGGAAAAACTGCCGTTTATTCTCTTATCAAGATCGATCGGAAATTAGCTACACCGCTCGGTAAAAGACTGTCAAGATCCCGCATCGCGAGCATTTCAAAGCGCAGCGTCTGCCCAAACGAACACGCACCCTTCCTGCATAAAATACACGTCTGCCAACCTTTCATCCCCACGACCGTCGCACGCAGTTTCGCGAAAAAAGTAGAGCACGCGCCTCATCGGTCATCGAAGAAACGCCTTTGAGCTTGGAACAGGGCCACGCGGAAGTGGCCGAATAATTCTAACCCGACCGAATTTCAGTTGAACGCGGCCTTTTTCTGCAGAGTCGGGAAAGAGGCGCGGTGTGAAAAAAGAGACTCGTTCCCTTGCCTGCATGGCCTCGGGAGAGGTGGGTCGTGTTCTCGAGTGGCGCACGACGAGGAGAAAAAAGGAGGGTCGAGACGGAGGGAAGCGAAAGGAAGAGGACGCGGATGAGGGAGAGTAGAGGAGGACGGCACGACATCATCAGCGAGCGTGACACATAATGTACTCGCTGCTTGAAACCAGCGTTACACGATGTAACACATTCGCCCGAGCGGCATAGAGCGGAAACTCCGCATGTACATTTGAAAAGGAGCTCCTCGCTCGGAGGTTAACTATCATTCCGCCGGCTGTTTCTCTTTTTTAAAACTCCCATTCGAAATACCCGCGCGGGCTCTGCCTTCGACGTTCGACGGTCGTCACATTTCCCGGGCGCGCTCTCAATGAATCGAAGTACAGAACGTGCCGATGAGTGCGTTCCGAAAGGAAAAGAGCAAAAACTCGAAAATCCTGAAATCGCGTCGGCCGAAACAGCCGGAAAAATCAACTTACGCGTGCGTGGGCATGAGAGATTGCCACGATTGCGACCTTTGATTTTGCAGCTTGTTCGCTCGTCTGTTCGCGTTCGAAGCGAAGGGATTCGAATGACGATCGGGCGGAATCCAGACGTTCGACGACGAACATTCGTCGAGCCCCATGAGCACATCTTGTCCGCGTGATTGAGTCGAGTGATCCGATTCACGGTTAGGTTTCGAATTTAGAGTGTGGCTACTTTGTAGTGATCACGGTAACCCCAGTTTTCAGGATAAGATGGACGCGAGGACCTCGAGCGCAAGATGTCTTGTGTGGTAATTAGTTAAGGTCCGTGGTCGATCGTTCGTCCTCTACTTCTCCGGCTCGAAGGAGGATGCGCCTTATCAATCGTGGCTCATCGTGATTACCAGCGTGATTACGCGAGCGAGAAGCATTCTCGTGCAAACGTTTGCTCGTCATTCGACGGTGCTCGCGACTACGCCCACGTCGTTGATGCGTCGTGGCGAAATACTTCAAACACCAATGCGAACTCGTGATTGAACCACGCGCGTGGGCGGTTGATCACTATTTGATCGTCTATCTGTTTCATAACTCTCTATAATACACGTTTCCCGTTAGTCCCCTTCGCGAAGGCATTTAACGAGAGGTGGAAGGTTAACACAGCTCAGTGTCGCCAAAGTAGACAGTGCGGCACAGAGGCGGTGACAATGATCAAACTCGATAGACAACGATCGAAACGTATACTGCAATACCCAGAAATCACAATGCCTCGCGAAGGATTACGTCAACGACTAAGTCGAATGGCTTTTTATCCTCAGATCAGAACGAACCTTTTCACCTGTCCTATTCGGCGAGCATCGATTTTTCGCAAATTGTTACGTAACGCTGTCAGTATCCGCGTGTACCTGCGCGCGTTGCAGGGGAATGCTTCCGACAAAACAAGCTGGTAATCGTGAAACGTGATAATATACGTCACGCGAGACTATAATAAATCAGCATCGCGGACGTAGGTGCGCGAGGAGAGAATTCGAGAGATCCGCGCGAGGCCGGTCACTGCCGAGTGATCCTCCATTTTGATTGCAACGGGGTCAAGGCCGTGGGCCTTTTACTGCCGTGAGATCGATTCGCCGAATGCGCATCGCATATTGAGTCTCGCTTCATCAATACGCGACGACATTACGATTTCGTGCACCCCACTAACTGTCCGGCATGCGGCATTCTAAATTTCCGAATTCGGTTTATTGGACGGCGGACGGCGCGCGGTCAACTGGTGTATGTTAAGTGTGTGAACATGAGATCGCCGAGTTCCGGTAATTTCGACAATGCCGAGAGAGGATGTTCCGTTAGAACAGATGGCGAGAACCGTGTGTGTTATATGAGGCCAACGCGTGTGCGGCGGTAATATTGAGACAATTGCGACGGCGTATTTCTCCAGACGTGAACAGGTCGAAGCACGGAACCGTCTGATGAACGCCACTGTATTCCGGGTGTATGGAATTTAAGAAGTGCAACGTGGGAAGAAGCCATCGCTCGTTAGTCGGAAGATCAGCGCGCGGAGGTTTTGGAAATGACGAACGCGGAACCGTGCCGGACAATTAGAAGTGGGGCTGAACACATTAATGATACGCTCGTCATAATTACGCCGCGTATACGAGGCGAGACGCATTCTCGATTAATCGATCGCCGCTCCGACGCGTGCAAATACTACCGCTCATAATTATCCGAACGATTTCGAAACTCAAGAAATGAAAAGAATCCATACACTACGCGCCGCATTCATTAAATGGCAATACACAATGCGCGTCACGCAACAAAATAACGCGGCGCGTTCATTAAACGGAAATACACACTCCGTGAGACCGCGCCACGAATTAACAGGATACTCAAAAAAAAAAGATCGTTAACCCTCCGGCTAGTCTTCTCGCAAATTCAGAATAAATTCGGGAAGTTCCGTTCGGATAATTACGAACGACAGAGCGCATAACGAACGCAACTCCGACGGGCCTGCACTTATTTCCGGCAATAACGGCGCAGAAAATTTCCCCGCGGCCTCGCCGCCGGGTACTAAAAATTCAATCGCGTAAGAACGTAGCGCCATTTCGGCACCGTCGGGCTTATCGTTTTCGATACATCGAGGAAGCACATGGTGCAAGGCACGAGGACGCTATCTCGATCCAACTTTCGGTCCGAGACAACGATCGAAACGATTCGATGAACGAGCTCCCAACACTTCTCTGCCCCATCGTAAAGCCCCGACCCCTGGCCTCAACCCTTTCTCGGCGTTTCTCTTTTTCTCAACGCGCGCCCCGACTCGACTATCGTCCTACAGCTTTCTCGCACTTCACCCCGTCGTTCTCTCCTCCACTTTTTCCATTAACTTCAAACTGTCGTCACGTTTCTTTCTTGCCCTCGTTCGCGCTCTTTTTTCCCCCACCTTTCCTGCCTCCCACATTCTCTCACCCCTCTCGCTGTTTCTCTTCCTTACCCTCGCTCGTTGCGATCTCACTCGCTTACTCTCTCCACTTCTCCCACGCGTTTGCTTTCTTACGCTCGTCTCAACGCCTCCGTTACCCTCGCTAACACTCCGACACCAGCGACCGGGCGGCTTCTCAATAAAATGCCTCCGTACGTGTCACTTGTTAGGGTTTTGTACTTTCTTGTTTTACTTTACGGTTGGTCGTTGTGGTGATGTTGGTGGTTGTGACGGTGGTTGACTGTTGTTCTTGTTAGTGTTGTCTTTGCTGTTGTCTGTTCTGTTTTCTTTTTATCTAAAGCTTACGTTTAAAGAAGCAGCAGCAAAATACAGCGCGTACATATATGTATATGATGTGGCTCATATGCATGTATATGCGCGCTCACATGTATGTAGGCAAATAGGTAGGCAGTCATATTCTGTGTAGATAAATATATATCACGGGGGTGCGTTGTGAGTATATATTTATGTACGCATACGGATCATACAGGAATAGCGAACGTGCATGGATTGTTGTATTATCGTGTGTGTCGTTTTGGTCATCTCCTTCGCATGTTGCTTTGCCTTTTCGAGCTGTTTTATGTCGTACGGCGAAATCAAGAAACGTAACTCAATGCGTGTAAGGTGCAGTCCGCTCGCTTAAAAGGCGAAATCGTACAAACGCACTTCCGCAACTGCTGTATGCGAAAACGTTTCAGTTCTATAAACGTGTCGATGCGTAACTAACATAAAACATTCGCATTTCCCGTGCGCGCATAACAAATTATCTTCCCGATCTTATAATATGTTTACGTGCCGTCGATCTCCATTCGTAATGACACCCACGACGACCAATGCTTGACACCCCACAACTCTAAACCGCGTTGCGTCCGTTCGATGCCAAGGAACTCGTGTCGCAAGCGTGCCGAACGAAAATGTCCTGCGACCGAGGCCTGCAATCGCAGGACATCCGTACCTTCGGGCACGAGCGAGTACGAGGTCCAAGGCTTCGACAAACTCAAGTCTCGATACAAGAACGCAAACCCCAGAAAACTAAAAATCGCCGCGACAAGCGACGCAGCGTACGTCTGCGTCCTGTCGCGTCGACTTGTGTTCATTATAAACGTCGCGTTACAAACGTCGCGTTCGCAAAACGACCCTCTTCGTCTTCCTGCGTCGCGTCGCTTACGTCCAAAAAATTTCGCAAGAGATCGACGCACGCATCGCACACTCGCGCGCGACAAAACTGCATCACGCCGCTACTTTTTTGCCGTAAGAAATGTTCGCGGAATAACGTCGAACGGAAAAATCGTGCGACTCCTACGTGTCCTTTTTCGATCTCATCCGCGCGCAGGTGACGGTAACGGCGAAAAACAAGCGATACGAGCCCCGCGCGCTCTTTCTTTTCCCGATTAAAGCGCGGAACGTAAAACGAAGATTCGCCCAGGTCGATCGCGCGCGATGACGAAGATTCGCGATGGAAAACGCGGCCAGCTGCCTCTCGCCGCCGGTTATTACGTTAACATCGTCTCTTTCAATTATTACGAGGGCAGGGCCGTGCGACGCGATAATCGCGTCAATTCGTGCAGGTCTCTTGACAGGATCATCGTGTGTAGCGTGTCACGTAGAGGCCCGTGCGCAACGTGTCGCTGACAAGAGGGTCTCGTGTTAGTTGAAATTCGAAGGTCCGCAAGGGCGATAAAGCCGCCCCGATGCGAGTCGTGACGCCAAAAGGACGACGGAAAAGCTCCGAGGGTCTCTTTAAAGTGGCTCCGTTCTACTGTAAATCGAATTTTGTTGGCCGATCGCGCGCTGCTTCGCAGTCTGGCATTATTTCGCTCGGTGTTCGTCGCTCTTTTCGTCGGCGCGTTACTTCGCTTCACCCGTGACTGCGCGAGGTCAGGAGCGACGACGATTTTTTCTTTCGTGTAAATGTTGTATTGTTAAGCGCGAGGAGCTTCGCCGCTAAAAACTCGGCTAATTTCGTGGCAGCGGCAAAGAGGACGAGTCGAAACGCGGTCGGTTGCCACAAAATTACGCCAGGCTGTCTACCGCACAGACATTACGTGTGTAGATTCACTTATAACCGGTGTAACATCGCGAATTAATTTCATTTGGAAGTATCTCTGAATCAGTCAAGTTTTACTAACGTTTCCGAACGCAACTTCATTTCGTCCATTGCATTTTATTTTGTACCGTTGAATTTTATTAAAGGAAACGCGCGACTCGGACTCGACCTCTCGACGATTGCCGGAGAAAAAGATCAATTTAGCCCGTTAACCTGGATCCGTCGATTCTGCAGGTGTAGATGCTCGTAAGCATAGTTCTCTGACATACGTGACGAAGCTGTCGATCGCGCGTACATCTCCGTTAAACGGACTCGCGCTGTTAGTGTCGACTTATCGATCGTTCCGACTCGAACTGCGATTAATAATAATGACCCTCGTGTTCGCGATACGCGCCCCGCGACTTCTGACTCCAGCCAGCACGAGACCTGCATGCCTCGACACGTGGTGAACGAATGATGAATAAAAAGGCGAGCTCCCCTTTTTATAGAAGAAACCCTCCATAATGGAGGTGAGTATCCGTCGGTACGCGGGTTGCTCGAGCGACGACTGCACGAAACTGAAACGAGGGAAATAATAAAATGGCGGAAGAGTGACGGAGAAACAAGTACGAAGAAGAAGAAGAAGAAGAAGTAGAAGAATAACAATAATGGAAGGAGGACGTAAGAAGAAGCGCCTAAATCATTATATGCCAGCCACGATCCAACGTAACACAGTAAAAACAGTATATATATATGTTAATTATATATATATGCATTTATGCACGAAGTCGATCGATCGATCCATCCATCATTCAGTAAACGGAAACCAATCGACGAAACGGGTTAAATACTCATAGCTCAGGGGTTGGTTTCAGGGCTGTGGGGCACGAACGAGGGGTTGAGGGGGGGGGGGGGGGGGGGGGGGGGGGGGGCAGAACGAAAACGAAGGAACGCAAAAGGCAAGTGTGTTCAAATGTTCATCGGCAAAGTATACAGGATATACATAATATATATATGTATGTATGTATATATATGATATATATGTATATAAGACAAGGTCAAAGGTCAATGTACGTCTCGATCCATTACAACAATGTCATAATAATCTGGTTATAACAAGTGTGGTTATCATAGGTGGAATTATTACGAAACACCGAAACTGAGAGACTCACAAGCAGGAAGAGGAGGGTGTTTTCCTTCGTTTAGAGTTGACCGATCTCACGTTAACATTGCGCATCTGGTAGTCTGCAATGCAAAACACATTTTGGTAGGGTCAGGACGGACGACGGCCTTTCGAGGTGACGAGAAACGAGAAAGGCACGATACGACTCGTTTGCGAACACACACATTCTTCCCCCTTTTTCTCGGCTACTCCCGAAATCTCGAGCGTCTCCTTTTTGCCCCCATTTACTCTGATCTGCCGCGGGTTCGTCGTCTCATCGTCTCTCTCTCCGTCTATCCTTTCTTCCTATCTACTCTGTCTCTCATCCTTTCTCTCCCTCTCTCTCTCTCACTCTCTCTCGCTCCTTACTTTCTTTCATCCTTTCGCTCTGCCTCTCGCTCTCTCTCTCTCTCTCCCTCTCTGTCTATCACTCTCTTCCTCTCTGTCTTAGGTCAGGGTGGTAGCGCGCTCTCCCCCCTTTTCCAGATCGTCGATTTTCTCTCACGGGAGAGACACCCCAGTCGCAAGCCGTCGTCTGTATTTATCGTTCGCTCCTGGCGCACCGACGAAGGACTACCTCGTTCGGTGGGGGTGGGTGTAGAGACGGGAGGGTTGGACAGAGACGTTTCGAAGCGGCTGAGGGATCGTCACAGCGGACACCCTTTGACAAGCTAGCCAAAGTTCAACGACGCCGTGCGCGCGAATTTTTCACGAATCCGCTGACACGAATCATCGGCCGATGTAATACCAACGTGCTCGTTAGCGCCAATTTCATTACACGCATCGAATCGCCGAGCAGTTTTCGATTCCGGCGACACCGTGACCGTTAGCCAATTCGTATGAGGCAATTTGAAAATACGCGGGAGCGGTGATTTTTGGGAGGAACCCCCGATTTTCAGATATCTTGAGTCAGATTAGCGTCCATCCGTCGGCACGGTGACTGGTTAGGGACAACCACCGTATTTTCGGATTCGCGCAGATCGCGTAAGGGGCGAGTCGTGATGGCACGGAAAACTCGAAACTGCATTATTAATTCCCTTCGCAGGGCGTGTCGTCTCGATCGATCGCGCTCATCGAACGCATTCCCGCGGAATGTCTTAAGGTCGTCGAGATGCCTGGGCGAGAAAACGGCAGTTGCCGGAAAATTCGCGGCCTCGGCCGAAGCGCGGTCGCAATCGATCGAATACTTTCCGAAGTTCTGCCTGCCTGCGCTTATTGCAGCGCGCGTACTCGTCGGCAGGCGTATATCGCGTGTCACTAATCGTTCCGCGTGTAATTCGAGTCTGACGTCGGACCCAAACTGACACGCGGGAAACGCGGACGTTCGGCGAGGAGGAGGAGCGAGCAGCCAGATAAAGTGTCAACGTTTGCTCGACGTCGAATTTGGAAGCGGGGATCCTCAGTCGGCAGCGAGCCGTCGGCACACGACTACTCCGCATCGAGAAACACGTCGGGCGCAGTTGTACTTCATGATTATCCGAACCGCGCCGTCGTCGTCGTCGTCGTTTACCCATCCCTTTTGTTCCGCGGCTCGGTTGAGCAATGTTCATCGCGGTGGACACGTGTAGATTTACCGTTCGACCGTGTCATTCCTCCTCTCTCGCTTTTTACGTATTTTCCTGTCTATTGACTATGACTAGCTATCGCTATGCGACGTCACACTAAAATTTCTACGCTACTCTGGCCGTTGTTTCGACGGCGTCGAGCTTGCGCGGTGTCAGCTTTGCGCTTGCGACAGACGTAAAATATGAAGGCGTATCGATGCACGCGGACGTACGCGTCTGCGTTTAGGGTCTACCGACGTGTGGCCGTAACGCGACTAACTGGCCGCGATAATGCAGTACGACTGACACCGCTTGACCTCAACATCGGCCCGCAAAAATGTTCCATTACGCGTCCGCGCTGCCGCAAGCGTCAACATTTTCGTCGCGCGACTCGCAACAACGCCGTCCGACGAGTCGCCGCGAGCATCCGTGATTCGAGCATTCATGATTCGAGCATCCGTGATTCGAGTTTCCGTGCGCGGCCACGGCGGAAAGTGCGGGACACGAGGGGAGGGCGCGGTCCTGGAGGGTAAAGGATGTGAGAACGCCCCCTTTTTCTTTCCGCTAAACGGGCCGAAGAAAGCGGGGGCGGACGATCGAGCATAGTCCTCGGCGCGCCCTGTCGCCTCTTTCACACGGGTGCCAACTACTGGGTAGATGTCCACTCTAAATTCGAAACGGAACCAGACTGAGTGAACCGCGCGACTCTCTTCTGTTGGGTCGCATGCTAGAGAGAAGAGCGGGATCCACACTATCGTCATCCCTCGCGAGATTCCTCGCGATCCCCCGGCTCGATCAACGTTACATTCGGGACCAGACTTAAGCACCTTTGGCACTCTGGCATTCTCCGAGCTGCCTCGAGTCTACCCGGGAAAAGGTTAGGATCTTGAATCTTTTCTTTTTCGATTCGCTCGGAATTGGAGTGGCGCGCACCAGATTCGAACGGCCGTTTTGTTCGGCGGTCGAGAGCCAAAGGTGGATGATCCTCGTGAGATCGAGCGATCATTATGCGAGGGCGATGCACGTCCTGCTATTTTCCTGGAATCTCACTCCAGGTGCTGCGTTCGGTGATCCCGGCGAAACGCGAGGCAACGCGCGGTATGTAGTTCCTTTCAGTCGGCGCACTTCCGCGCTTAATGTCACGTGCGAAACTATGTCTTAATGCCGATTATCATCGCCTCGCGCTGCCTCGCGCGTTCGTCGGGACTCGTTTCCTGAAAAGAAGGCGATTATTGCGCAACAGCACGCGACGAAGGAAGCATCGAGTCGATCGCACGTTCCGATGGTTCCTTGACGCCGCGCGAAAATCTCGTTCGAACGAACAGGATCCGTTTCGTGCGAGCGCGCGGAAAAAGAAAGGGTAAATGTGGTCATCGGGGTCAACGACTCGGTCCTCGTCATTTCTATAACGTGCATCCATCGGCAACGAACGATGCACAGCGGCCCGTGCTGTCGACATATTGTCAACATCGCGTAGCGTTATTTCGGAGAACAAAAAAGAGCCGCTGGTGGGTCGAAAAGCGCGAAAAAGGGGCCGAGGCATTATAGATTTTTCGAAAGGGAAATGCTTTGCTCCACGCCGAGAGGGACGCGCGGGATAATACATGCCGCGAGCGCAGCAGTTGTGCCACCGCTGCGGACAATAAATTCTGGATGCCGGGGTTTTCACTATCTACTGTCGCTCGACTGTTCGTTCGCGCGCATCGTGTGTCGCACTATGACGTATGTGTGCAGTGCGTCGGAGGAGAGACCGCAATCGACCGACGTGTAGATCGATCGAATTCTCTCGTTAGTTCTACGGGCATAAGAACCCGTTAAAGAATCATCGAGCTTCAACGATGTGAATTAATCGAAGCTTGCGAACAGAGCGTTTCTGGGAGCGTGCTTCTAAGGACTTCGCATGTGAGGTGAAGAAATTGAAGTCTCGTGGGAAAAGTCGTATTCTACAGTTTTTCTTTATTTTATTTAGCGGTATCAGTCTATTCTCGATGGTACCGCGATTCGTGTCCTAAGCGGTCTCTTGATGTCTGTGACATGTGTCTCTTCTACACGTCACCTGAACTTCTATGTTCCTGGACATCACGTAACCGCGAAAAGTCGAAATCGTTCTTCTGTTCTATATTTCACCGCGCCGAGAATACCGCTGCACGAACCCATCACCTCGCTTGTCGGAGAAAGCCAGAATCTTGTCCTAAAGTGCACGGATCATGCCATCTTCGAGGCACAAAATTGAAGGGAAACAGTACACAGCGACGATTGGCAGTTCAACGCTTGGCGACTATTGGCACTGCAGCAGACGCTCCAGGAATAAGCGTTGTAACTTACACGGCACCCTACATTATCGGAAAATATTCCGGCACGTCCAAGAACATCGAGATTTTCGTCAGACCTGCGTTACGTTTCGAAGACACCGCTAAATCTATAACGCCGGCTCGATCATAGGAAGATACCGTTACAAAAGAACGAACGACCGATCACTCGACAGGACACGTCCAATGCCCGCTGAAAGAAAAACGAAGAAATCTTGCAGCGCGAATGTGCAAATTAGCGTAACTCGGGCTCCAGCCGACGGTGTTCACATGCCGGTGTCTGAGCATTTTTCGAGCGTCGATACGGAAATACATACGAGAGCAAGTAACGCACCGACGAACGTGAAACGTCATTATTACCGGGTCCTCACCGGCCTCTCGTGAGGAATTTCAGGTACGGGCGCGTTATTGAATTCGATCGGCCGCAGAGTCGATTACCTTTGACGGAACCACCTGTTCCGGGGGTGAGAGGTATGAAGAGTAAGAGAGAGAGAGAGAGAGAGAGAAAGCGAGAGAGAGAGAGAAGGAGAAAGAGACAGTAAAGAAGAGGTGCGCAGCGAAGGCGAGGGAAGAGGAAGAGGGGAGGGAATTTTCTCTTTTTTCCTTAGCGACGGCCGAATTCGTTTCATGGCTCGTATCCGGCGTATACGATATAAAGCGCCAAAGTGGTTGGCGCGGATAGAAAAGAGGGACGGGCGAGGGGTGGTGGCGGAGGTTGGCCGGTGGATAGGAGTCGGTGGAGACAGGAGGAAGCGAGAGAGGGAGAGAGAGAGAGAAGTGGTGACGGGGAAGGGATTTTAAAAGTAATTTTGACGTCGGAAAGAGTGCCAGTGCCGAAAGGGTTCCCGACGGATCGTTACGGGCCTTTGATCGCGAATTAAAAGCTTGAAGTCGACAGTTTTGCGATGCCACCTTTATCGCCCTGCTACGAGCCCTCTTTCTCTATCTGTGTGTCCCTTCCACCCACCCTCCTCCACTATCCTTCTTTTTCTCTTCAGTCTTTTTCTCCCGTTCTATCTATCCTCTATCGCGCGCATCTATCTATCTGTCCATATCATCCTCTTTTTCCCTATCTCTCCCTCATCCCTGCGCTCTCTGTCTCTCTCCCCTTCTTTTCCATCGCGCATATCGCTCTGTATCTCCGTCTACATCCGCACCCTGGATGGTTCGTTAACCTGTCTGCAGCATTTATTGGCGCTGCCGATGTAAAAGAAGAGCTTACCAATAACATATTACTATTTCAATCCTAGTGGAGAGGTCGCGGATAAATCCTTTGCGTACGGGCTTTGCGTCAGTCGACAGCCAGCGGGACAGAAAACGCTCTCCGCCGTCGAACGAATATTTTTTTTCCTCTCCCGACGAACGTCCGAATATCTTCGGATCCTTTTTCCCTAGCAATCGCCGCGGCCGGCCGCAAATTCAGAATCGAACTGACCGCTCGGCCCGCTTCTATGTCTGATCGCATATCAATGCACCAGCCCCAGACTCCACTTCGTCGCGCGTTTCTAATTTGACATTTTGCGCGTCTTCCTCAAGTCGCGGCCGCCTATATGCGAGCGCCGACGATCGACAAAGCGATCTAATTAAACCTCCGTCCGTATCAGTTCGGCGCGGCTCAAACATACCGTATCAAACCGGAAAGAATCCTTGCGGTCGAGTTGAAACTATGACAAATCTGAAAGCCCCTCTTCCAGCGTGCATTACGTCCGCTTCGACGAGCGTATTTCCATTGAAAAGGCACAAGTTTGGTTCCGCGAGTCGCACCCGGCCTCTCGACACACAAACGCAACGCAACAAACGAGGGGCGGAGAAGCGGGAGGGCAAAACGAAACGCGTCCGACCGCGGCCTATATTAGGTACGGAGTTCCACTTCAAGGACGCACAACTGGGCGCACGTTCGTCCGGCATTATCCGGGAATTCCTGTACGCTACGGCAGAACGCGGCCGTACGTTGTTCGCGCTCGAAGGGGTTAGGGTGGTTGGGCTGGTTGGGGCGGTCGGGGGTGGTGGACGTCGACGAATAACTGGAGGTTGGCGGATCGAGTCGCATGCGAGAAACGGCGACTCGTGTACGGGACGAATAATACTTTTTTCCGACGGGTCTGAGGCTTATAATAAATGTTTCGAATGGAAAAGGGACGATCGCGGCGACGGAGGGTGGGCAGGGGATGGACAGGGAATGGGAAGAGGATGGAAAGCGGGTGGAGCGAGGGTGGACGAAGGGTGGAAAGTGGGTGGGTTGAGCGAACGTTTAGGTAGGATACGTTCGATTTTGTTCAAATATGACGGTTCGATGTACAGTGGGCACACAGCGCGTGGGCGGCTGGAATAGTTGGGTCCGCTGCGAATGCAGCGGCTGGCTATAGGGCTGGTCCGTGGACGATGGAAGGAAGAGGTTGGGCGGAGAGGACGCGGGGTACGTGGGTGGAGGACGAGGTGAACGGGGAGGACGGATTCGAAGGCCGGGGCTTTTCGGTTGAGAGTTTCGGCTCGAATATTGGAAAACGCCGAGTTGGAGTACAAGAGAGTCCGGAGGCTCCGATATGCATATAAACACAATACCTTCCCATTTCTGGCCGTCGGAATACGTGCATGCGGTGTATAGATACACGTACGCGATGCCGCGCGGATGTGTGGCCAGCAACACAGTGCGCTACCAACACGTCCGGTGAAACGTAAATATACGCACACGACACGCGTGTCTAGAATTGCACCGATGCATATACACCCACGTGCGCGGACGTGCACACGTACGCGGGCTAGTCAGGATATTCACCAACGTGTATATTTTATATCCACCGATGGAGGGGGCGGATGGGGTAGGGTGACTGTGCCATCGCCTACGATCGCCTCCTCTACCGACACCGAACAGAGGCTAATCCAAAACTCGAAAGTGTACGCGGGCTCGACGCGGCAGGCACTCTCGACGAAGCTCGAGAGACCGGCCGTGCAGGGATTATGATGATTATTTCGCTACTTTGCGATATTTTCTGATCAACGTGCTCGTCGCTCGGCTATCCTGCCTTTTGCCGCATCGAAACGTTCGACCGCCTCCGGCCTGCATTAATTATACGAACGACAAATTCGCGTATATGCGCCAAAGTGGAAATTTCGTAGAAAAAGCTCGATAAGATTCCGTGATCGATAGTCGCGACGCTACGCGCTCGAGGAGGCCGTATTGATTTTTCGACGTTTCAAATACTTTCGTGCGACTAGAAAAGCTGGCGGGTTTTAGAAACAGCTACATGCCGCGAATTTTCGAAATAATCGCAGTTTTATCGGTACCGTCACTCTCATCAATGTATATTCTATGCTCGACGATTCTACGATTCGAAACCGTCGACGGAGAAAAATGTAACGTTAACATTTTCATTTCGCGACACTTTCAGTGCGTAACGCCCGCAGAGGTAAATGTTTCGCAGCGCCGTTTGTCTCTGCAGCTATTACGCGCGATGACGTTGCGCGATCGTTCATCTTATCACTGTATTTTCGAGGCCACACCTGCTCAGCGCGGCAGTGACACTTGGAATTATCGGAACAAGCCGAATTCTCCGATTGCCGCGCGTTTCGTTTGCCAAAGAACCGCCGGAGCTTCCGATCGTTCGACAGGCCGTACCTTTTGCGCGGCGCAAAATGTTCGGAAACTCGATACGTCCGAAAGAAAGCCGGATCGTACCATACGTTTTTCCGCACCATCCGGGGAGAGTTCGGCGAATGTCAGGCTGCGCGATTAAATGCTAGTTCCGCGATAAATGGCCGCGGCAGAAGAATCTCCTCGTTTGCCGGATCGAGCGAAATCTGATTGGGTCGGACGAGCAAAATGAACGGGCGCCGACGGATGAAAATCGAAGGCAAAGCCGAGGAAACTATTAACGAGGCCGCGGGGTCTCGATACGCATTTATAATTTATAATTCCGGGGGCGGGAAAAACGTCAAAAAAGCAGCGCGCCCGTTCGCTGGCACCCTTCGTTGACGCCTCTCTTTCCCTCTTATATCTCGCGCGTTGTAATGGCCAGGAGAGCCGCGCTAGAGGGGTGAAATAGGAGAGAGGCAGGGCTGACTGGCACCGCCAGGATTGATGGGCATCTAATTATGCGAATAAAAATACGGTCGCCACAGAGACGAGAGATCCGGCCAACAAACACTCGAGAGGTGGGCCTCATACTACGTGAACTCGCGCGATGTGTGCGCCGAACGCGGTTCGAGCATCTATGACTGTCACACTTATTTGCCTCCCGGCGTTAAATCTAATCGGATAGAAAATGCTTTTAATTCAATCGTCAACTTACAATGCACCGCGCTTCACACGTTACCCCGCCTGACTTTGACGCTCGGTCGTTGTACTTTACTCCAGTTTTTTTTCCGTCATGAATGGCGCAAGCATGTATCGGACGACGTGTTGAGTCCTGACAACCTAAAGTAGCGCGTAATGGGACAGTTGAATGGGCGGAACGAATAATTGAGTTAAGTTCCATTTGCGAATCCATAGCGCGAACCGCTGACTAAACAATAATGCAGCGAATTATTCACTTTGTCGCTCATACGGCAAGTGCTAATGCGCGTTCACCGCAGAATCGTCGTCGTGGCTCGATATTCAATCATCCACGAAGCCGCTGATCAGTGCCTCCGACTGCTTAGCCTGACCACCCGACTTCGCCGAGCGCCGCATCTCGAAGTCACGCCGGAAACCTCCGCTCCACCTTCCACCGGCCTCTCCTCCGGCAAAATCCGCAAAGTCCCCATTCCAAATTAGGTCGGCCGTCGGCTGCATCGTCGGCGATCAACTTTCCCGAAGACCCGGCTGAACACATCAGCCACGCTGGCTGATGCCTCGCTCATCGCCGGCCGCGTCCCGTTAATTATGCCGCGCGTGACGGATTTTACGGGCGGTCTCTCTGCGTCGGGCCAATCAGAAAGCGCGCCAAGTCCGCGCATATTGCGAGGGACGTCGTTCGTCGTAGGCGCTAATGCCGAGGCAGATTTTCAGTTTGCTGCGTAGCAGATTTCGAAATCCCTCAATTTGATGAATGGCCGTGATCGCGCTGGCGGCACCCGGGGGGTACGAGAAGCGAGACAGAGCGCCGGGGGGAGGGTGAGGGGCACTGGGGGGTGAATGTGCGGCAGGGCTGCCAATGGTGGTGGTCCAACGCCCGGCATGATTAATATGCATTGAAAACGACGTCCTAGAGCGCGTGTGACGTCGAAACCCTGCGTGGATCCGGCCGACGACGACGCCTGGCAACTTCCAGGGCTGTCCTGGCCGGCCGATCGACAGAGAGAGATCGGCCTCGATCGATCGACAAACGTCGAAACTTCGACGCCAGCGCGTGAAGTGGACCGTTGAAGCGTGCGACGCCGCTGACGACGCCGGAGACGCCGTCGTGGGACGGGCAACCTTTTAACTCCTTATTTCGGGGGCGCGGATTACGCGGGCGATTCGGAAAAATTGCGAGAGCGATGGCTGGAGGGCGAGAGATCGAGACGGTTTGAGTTTAGGGCGGTATTAGCGGTTTTAAATGTTAGTCGTGACGCCTGAACGACTGCGAATGTCGCGTGACTTGACTTTTGTTTGCAGTCATAAGGCTGAAAGGGACGAATCGGGGGAAACGGTTCCATTTCTTTGTGACAGTGCAAAGAGCGTTGTTCAGTATTTTTGAGCGTGTTTGGTCATATCTCAGAAACTATTCTAAGTTTTACAGGTGCCTGCGTTTCTGAAGTTCGTTTGAACCTGTTTGATTCCTCAAAAGGGTGGATAATTCAGTTGATTGTCATTTCTGATGTTCCAAGTACAGATGCGGGATTATGATGTACCTAATGTTTCTTAATATCTTTTGGATGTATTTTTGAGCGTGTTTGGTCATATCTCGGAAATTGTTCTAAGTTTTGCAGGTACCTGCGTTTCTGAAGTTCGTTTGAACCTGTTTGATTCCTCAAAAGGGTGGATAATTCAGTTGATTGTCATTTCGGGCGATAAAAGTACAGATGCGGGATTATGATGTACGTAATGTTTCTTAATATCTTTTGGACGTACTTTTTTGTAGAACGGAAGATGGTATTTAAAAAAGCGTTTCGAACGCAAAAAATGTAGTACTACGAGTATGATGCAAATAATAAATGCTCACCTATTTTGAGCCATACCACAAAAATGTACTGCTATTCCTTGATTCTGTGTCTACTTAAGAGTCTAATTTCGCTACAATCTACTAAAGAAACGCCGAATTTCCCCTAGCAGTCAACATGTTAATATTCCAGACCTACAATTGAGTTCGGATAAAGAAATTACTACCGTACGGCAGTCAATTAATTCAGGAATCCAATGAAGAATCCCTCCCGGAATTACCTGGAGAACACATTAATAGAATACAGCACGAGACAGTCGTTTAAGTATTGATAAATGCGATCGCGGTTATTAAATCACTTCTCGCTGCACGAGTACCATCTGTACAAACAACTAAACGTCGCAACGATAGAATTTCCTCGCGATTATTAACGAGCGCACGTCGGCACGTGAGGGTAGCGGAGAAGTAGAAAAAGAAGGCGTAAGGCCTCGTCTCTAATCTGGGATCTCGAATTACTCGGGAAACAATTTGATTTGCATGCGGGGTATAAACGAGGCGTGTCTGGCTTCGAAAAAGGGACGAAGCTCGATAATGAAAATTCCGCCCCCGCGTCCGGCACGTCCTTTTTAACGATTAATCAACATTACGGGCGCACTTCCGGCCTCGACGTCTCGAGAAGCACTTATCGTTAGTGTGGATCACGCGCACGTTTGCACGCCGTTCTACGGCCGATGTATCCGGGTCATCGTGAGGAAAGTGAAATGTCGATAAATTCCGATTTCGGAAGGACCTTGGACTAGTGTCCCGTTTCGATGTCGCTTCGACTGTTCCCAGCGGAAACGCAATGGTCACGCTGTTTGTGCCGCCCCTTTGTAAACACGCACGTGAAGTTGATGCCGTTGATAGTGGTTTTTGATAGCGGCGGCATGTCGAATGAGATACGGCATAGAAAGGGGCCGCCCGCGCGTGTCTACGCGCCCGACGTTTTTATCGGGCTAAAAACGAATGCCGTCGATAACAAAAATTATGGACGCCGTTCAAATATGAACGTAGCCATTATATCGTGTCGGCGGATTTCTAGATTTTTCATATTTCCCGTTGTCACCCCGATCACGCGATAGCGACGTTCCGAAGTCGAGTGCGGCAATAAAACGGCCGGCGGTCCGCGAATCAATTTTGAGTGCCGAGCGAACTCGAAATGTGCCGCACGACATTTTTTCTCCCGCCGCGCCGCTTTCCGGTATCGTATCTTTTCGCTCGCGCTCCGGTATCGAATTCATCCGGCGCTGACTGGAAAACGGCGCCCGTACAAATTGCGCCGGCCGAATTGTCAGGTCACTTTTCTGGCAGCGCGCGAGCATATCGGCGCTTGTCGATGGGGTTTCCTCATTTGCGTGCGCTTCCGGTTTCGGTTACCAGGGTCTTTCGATCGTTATTAAGTTACCGGTAACGCAATACAGGTATCCTCCAGACCCGGTCGAATCTCCGTGGAGAAGGGTCGATCGTGACAGGCGGGACGAAGGAGGGTAGCAGCGAAAGAGTGACTGACCGAATAAAAGGCAGGCGGAGAGGAAGGAAAGGAAACAAAAAGAGGAGCGACAGCGGGGTGAGGTTTGGACTGCGAGAGAGAGAGAGAGAGAAAGGAAGGCGGAAGAAAAGAAGACAGAGAGGGGAAGACAGAAAGACGGCGAACTAACAAAAGAGAGAGAAAGACGGCGAACTAACAAAAGAGGAGAATAATTGGGAAAACGCACGGAGAGCTAAACGAAGGGAAAATAACGACGTCGACATTGTTAACAACGGACGAAAGCGGAACGCACACCGGTCAATTCGATAGTCACCGGCCCGCCGCATTTGGAAATCATTTGCAAACGAAGGATCCAGAAAAACGGAGTGCCGGACGGATGGAAGAATCGCCCGGAATTTCGTATCAGGCCGCGCCGCGGCAAATCCGTGGAGTCGGGTGGGCGTAATTTTTGCAATCTCGATGAAGCGTGCGTCGCCGCGCGATATTAGGGAATGAAAGGTTCGCCGGGAGTGAGTTCGCGATATTTTTGGCCCGCCACTCGCGTCAATCAGTGCGTGACACTTTACGCCTCGAAGCCGTTGCAGCACGGAAATGGAAACGGTGCGGCGAACGGAAAGATGCAAAAATTTCTATCAACGCCAGGCACGGCGAAAGAATACGAAATGCCAGAAACGAGGGCAGAGCGACACGAAATATTTACAGCGTTGTACGACAAGCGGTTACGTTAATCAGTGTGCAGCGGAGTACTTCAATTAGTCGAAACCGTGTTTGCGCGAGATTGTTGTGTTGTCGATGATGGAATGACACTCGAAGAATGGTAATTAACAAACCATTTCGACATTCTGTCAAACCGGCGTCATGTCTGAAAGTTTAAACGCGTTAGCGCACCTGTTCGTGCACGTGGCGAACGAACGTGAGAGATCTGCATATTGCAAGATATAAATCAGTCAGTATCGTTATCGCATGTTTTTAAGGAAACTGAATATGCGCTTCGTTTGCAGAAATTGTCGATACGGTCGAATGTGTCGCTTTCTAATATCGCATGAGCCGAGTCGAGTAATTTCGCGGTGGCGCGAGGCATTATCCAAGAACCATTTGCGCGGAACGCTGAAAATCCCTCGATCGCTCGTGGCAATCGGCGAAGTAGCTGCCATAAAAAATGGAACAACGTAACGAGACGAAATTTCGACGAGTCTAACGATATGAAATCGACGCGACGAGAATTTGTTTGCGCGAGGGGGGTGGCGCTAGGCGGAGAAGGAGTACGAGGAAGCACGTAGGGGAGGACGGCCGGAGGAGAACGAAAGAGAGAGGAAACTCGTACCACCAGCGGCCGCATTCTTTTTTTCAACCTAACCACCCCCCACACTACCGCCGTCTTTCCAGAGCCCGCTCCGGCTCTGCCGTACATCAATATTAAAAATAAGCGCCGATATATGGATGGGTACCCGGCTACGGCCGACAGGGTATGCACGTACACACCTACACGCCCAGCTCCGTGCGCCATGCCACGGTATTATGTAGTAACGTTCTACCAAGGCGCGGACACATATACCGATGCGCGGTCTACATGCCCTATATGCATCCTATCCCCCGATGGGAGATGAGCACATCGACGCACCGCATACATCTGCACCCTATGCACATGCCTCGCATCGGCGATCGTTTATACCTTCCGCACGCACGCACACACACGTTCCAATCGTACATGCATCCAGGTAAATGACCACCGACGCACCGTACATGCGACGCACACCGCCGAACTCGCCCGAATACGTGCACGCCCGTAACATCCATGCGTTTCCACGATGGGCACTCGATATCGAAGCGCCTGCATGCGAGCCCTGTACGTATACCTTCCCTTATGCAAGTGTGACTCCATGACGCGCGCGTACCATCCCCACGTGCGTTCCAGTAAGATGGCCGCGCTCGCGTGCTCCCATCGATGCACGCGCACAAACACGCGCCTATGTGCGATCGACTCCGGTGGTACATATGTGCGTACACCTTTGGAAGCGGCCCGGAGGACGACCGACCGAGAGCGCAGTGGTGCACCACGTTCCAGACCAACCGCCCTTCCCCGCTGCCAACCCCTCCGAACCTCACTACCCCCCGTGCCTTCGCCAGCGACTCTCTCGCTCGCTATCACGCATACGGAAACTGTACCAACGATCCCTGCCGAGGGCCGCGTTTTACCGGCGAAAATTAATAAAGGTGCAATTAATAAAAATTACACATTTTTCATCCATCGGGAGGAACTCGGGAGCCGCGCTAGCGGACGCTGCTCGCAGGGTGGTAGGGCGAATATGGGGTTGGGGGCCTGGGCTCGGCGGTGGATTGGGCTCGAAACGAAAGAGGGATGGGGAGAAGGTAACTTCCACCTAATACCAGCGACCGCACGTCGGCTGCCGCGGAATGTACCATGTGTGCTTCCACTTTTTCCACTCCCCCGCCCACCTACTGCCGCTGCTTTGCCGCTTTTTTTAATCGTACCGAAATGTCTTTCCCACCCCCTTTCTTCTGCCGCCGCCGCGCGGCCTTTTAGGAGCGACCCGGTCGCGCGAGATATTATAAAACGGTGGGAGCGGCGGAAAACATCCGCGGCCTGGTTCGAGGTGGCTCTCGATATCGCGTTACTCCCATTCCCGCGAAAGTAATTTCGCGGCTAAGAGCGCCTGCGAGCGGATTTGGCGTCGGAGTCTTTGTTCTTGGTCGCCTTTTTCGTTGCCCGTCGAGGGGAGATGATCCCGAGACAAATTCGCGAAGTTCCGTCGGCGCGCGAATTTCTGCGATTCGCGGTTCGATCACGTCCGTGTCGCCGGCGACGTGTAATCGCGGAAATAACGGAAGGAGCGAAGGAACAGAAGGTTGCTTTAAGTCGTATTAATGTTTTTCTTTGCGCGTCGCGGTAATGATTTCCCGGAGGAGAGAGCAATTCCGAAGTGTTCCGTGGCTCGAATCGTAGGAGTCTTTGTTCCGAGAGGGCCGCACAGATTGTTATGTTGCCGGCGCTGGTCCGAGGCATAAAATCCGCACAACGTAATTACTCGCCGAGTAATTTATTCCTTTAGCGCGGGATAAGAATGTACGCAGCGTCTGCGTTTGTTTCGACGCGCGCCGTGACGGCACGTAAATTTTCGCTAAGACGTCATTCCGCGGTTTTGTACTTGTTTTTCATTAATTCCTTTCCGTTCGAGCGCCGCGGTCGATCGTTTTCTAACCACTCGCCGTTCTCAAGCGGCTCCGATAACGTAATTTTTTGTTCGTCAAACGGCGCGACGACTTCGACGAACCGCAGGACGAAAATGCAGCGTGACAAATCGCGGGAGCGAAGGCGCGTACGCGCGATCGGCAAAAAAATAGCGCGGCAAATAAGTCCTAAATTTGCGTCATACCGACAGAAAGTTGAGCTTGCTCTATTTAGATCCCCGTGAATAGTTGCCGATTGGACGTGTAAGGGAAAATATTCCGCGCCTCCCGAATATCAAAAATATGAACCCTCTACTAGCTTGAGGCCGCCTCGACGTTTTAACGAAAAACAAGCACGCGGTATTACACAAAGGGTTCCCTGCTACGCGAACAAGAGAGCCGGGGAGCGAAAGAGAGAGGACGCGAGCTCAGTGACGTCGTATTCGCGCAGAACGCCGATGGAAAACCGTGGAGGGTGCATACTGGCGCAGCCCACCGGGTCTACCTATCCACCCGTTTCTCTCCTACCGCGGGGAAAAATTTAATTACAAAAAAGTTTTGGCATTCCGTCAGTTTGGTTTAGTCGCAATATATCGCGCGCAGCCCAGAACTCACCTCTCTTCGTCTCCCTTTCTCTCCTCCCTCTCCCTTCCGCGCTCTGTATATCTGCACATATACGCGTCCTCCGCTATACTCCCCGACGCTCGTTCTCTCTTCCGTACGGCCCTCTTTCTCTTTTTCTCCCTCGACGGCCTCGCTATGGTCGCATATCTGTGGTTTATTCGAGCCTGCCTCGAACCACACCGCCCATCCCCCTTATACCCCCAGACATGCCCCCGATCGACCATCCACGAATGCCGTCCGTACGCCACCCCTCATTTCTACCCCAACCCCTTGGACCACCTCGCAGTCGGGCAAGCTCGCTTTTTATGAAGCGTTATATAATATTTTATTAATAATACGATAGCCCGCGAGAATACCGACGGAGTTACGAAGGTTGCGGTGGTCGGACGTCGATCTATCCCGCTGGCAGCGGACAAAAAACAGTGGGCAAATAGCGAGCGAGCGAGCGAGCGAACCGACTACGGCCCCTTAACTACATTGCGCAATCTATCACGCGCGGAATCTCGATATAGGCAATTCGTGACCGCCGCTATGAACGCGCGAGCCCGCCGCGAGAACTTATGACGCGCGATTATTGAAACAGATAAAGGATCGTATTTCATGAGCACGCACGCCTCGCTAATCGTTAATTCGGCGCGATGGATGCGCGCGCGACGAATTAACGCGATGCCGACTTTGATCCAGCGTCGAAGTGGCGGGCGGACGTTTCGGGTAAGGTCTTACTGGGGATACTTTTCTGTTTCTGGGTTTCCGATGGCGCTCCGTGGTCGGAGCGCAGGGATAATGGGAGTTTTCGACGCTACGCTTGATCGTTGCAAAGTGAAGATTAGTGCAAAATTGAAGCTCGTTAGCTGATAGCGTCTCGAAATACTAAGAATACAAAGCTAGATTATTAAAAGTGGAAAGTACCTGCCGTGCCGTTTTTGTATCTTCGTGCATTTTACGATGTCGTCTTAATTTAGTCCGGCACACGATTTATTTCGAGCACGTATTTTCCGCAGCGAACTTAATTAACGCACATTTGCATGTCTGAATCGCGGCGTGTACAGAAATCGCAACAAAATCCGATGTAAAGTCGACGAAGCTGATTGACCGTAAATGTTAATTAACCCGTCATCAATTTTGACGCACGCACGGGAGCATAAAGACACCGTTTCACGGGCGGGCGATTTTTCAAAATTATCGTGACGCTTCCGAGTCCGGGCAAGTTATATACGCGTCGACGGACGGATGGGTTGTGCGCGCAGCTTGAAAATGTTTCGAGCGCCGAAACATTTTTCTCCTCTCGCTCCCACACGGGGGCTCCGGCTCCCGGGTCATCTGGAAAATTATTTGCGGTGTGGCGTCGTTCGATGGCCCTCGAAGAAGAGCTAACGAACGAACGAACGAACGAACGAACGAACGAACGACCGCGGCCGAAAAGTCAAATAAGCAAAAAATGAATGCCGGGGGATCGATACCGCTCTATACATTGATAGCGAAGAGGAGGAGTAGGAAGTGGAAGAATTGGGGGGTGGATGAAGAGAGAAGGGGTAGACCGCTGCGGGGGTGGCTATGAAGCGAACGAAAGGGGCGCGAGATGAGGTCCGGCGTCAGTGAATTCTTTTTCGCTAGGATGAAATAACCGGCCAATTAGCGATCTTATTGAAAATTTGTCAAGTTCCGGGGAGGAACTGGCCAACCCATCCACCCTCCCACCTTACCTCCCCGCCACCGTTGCTTGCCCTCTTTACCTTTTCCCCGAACCACCCCCGCTGCCCGCGCCGCGTCGTTTCGAAGACGAAGAAGTTCCGACCGAAGAAGAAATTATTTCTCCGCGTACCCGCCGTCCCTCCGCGCCGGTCCACACCTCCCTTTTCAATGCGACGCCGACTTCCCGGACGTTCGAATTGTACTTCTCGCCCAATCGTATTCCCGCGATGAATATAATCGGTATGAATGCGAGTCCGTCCCTTCGTACGGACGCCCGACGCGTACCGTTATTACGAGATATCGTCAATTTCGTGAACGTTACGCTTTCAACTGTTTTGCGTGCGCAACAGGAATTCGGATGTTTCGTGCGTCGCGATGGCACACACGAATTTATAATAATGCTCTCTGAAATTCTTGTCGGAGAGATTCTCCTTTGAGGTATTCTTTAGTGCGCGTCTGTGCACGGAACATGCCCCGCAGTGTAAATACATCCAATACGGATAATGTAGGAGTAGAATGAATAAATCCTACGTACGTTTCTCAGATTTTACTCCTGCAACGTAGCGACTCCGCACGCTCTGTAGAAAAAGACAAAGCGGCGGGAACTCAATCTCTAAAGCATCGTTTCTGGCACACGACCGAAATGAGCAACCCACGCCTCCTAGCTACATGACAAAACAGCGCCCGTTACCAGCGTCGAATAATTTGTCCCTGTTCCTTCGGGGACCAGCACGCGGCGCAGTTTCAGTCCGGCCTTGCCAAACACGTATTACTCAGCGAATAAGATAACTCGATCGTGGGAGTATCTCATGCTCGCCGGTACGTCGAATTGACTAAACACATGGCGACGGTTTCGAATGACGATAAACGCGCAAGCTCCCGCGACCGTTTCCCGCTTAATGCAATTCCAATTTTCTGCGGATACAATTTCCTGCCGCGATGCAATCCCGCAGCGACGATAATAGTATTACCGGCGGGCACGGCAGAAGTTAGAATTTAAGCCACAAGGTCGACCGAAATGCTAGTTGAGTGCGACAGAAATATCGGAGGTAAGTCGGACGCGTTCGATTTTACCAAGAATACATCTGCGCACACGTATGCACGTGCACACACACGTATGCGAGCACATGCACTATCCACGGAGATAGAACGTCGCGGGAAAGCTTTCAGCCGTACGCCGCGACGTATCATTTTGAGCCAGTTTTGAAATACTAGAATATTGAAACTAAACATTTTCCCGGCAACGCGAAGCGCGGGGACTGAAAATATCGGAGGTATTGCAAATTGAAGGTCCTCCGAATCGAATGTTCGCCGTTACGAGTGCGCGCGGCCTTTGTCATTTGCGGAATTTCGAAGACGATCGAGCAGAGTGCCGGGGCTGATGAGTGGCGAAAAACGAAATGCGAAATATGTGCGTTTCGGCGGGGGAGACGGGAATTAGAAGGGAATTACAATTCTCGTGTCACCGAGATACCCGGACCACTTTTCGTCGTTCGAACAACGGACGAAACCTACGCGTGCCACATCCGAGGAATTCTGAAGCGAGAATCCGGCAGCAGCACCACTACCCACCTACTACCCGCCTAACTGGTAGGCGTTTACGGGCTTTCAATCCGGCGGAAGTACCACTCTGGAAACTTTAAAACAAACAAGGACGGAGCGTCGGTAACTAAGTGGAAACGGGGTATTTTCACGAATGCCAAAACGTGTTAAACGAAGAATGCTTATTTATCGGCACAGGGAGAGAATGGGTGAAACGGTTCGATGTTTCATTCAATTTTGACCTCTATGAGCATATAGGTAACCATTTGTACCGAAACTCCCGAAATTCCTAAGCAAACCGTATTACACGCTAATGCATCTACCGTAGTATCGGATTAGACCCTGAAAACAGCAAAAACTGATAACTTGGAACTGCTACCAGCGTTCCGCGCTCGCTGAAAAGGTGATCGAGCAAACGACCAGTAAAAGGGTTAAATCGTAAGTACGAAGAATTTTTCTATATCGTCCCGGCAGAACTGCGAAAGATCTCGGTCGGAAAGTACGACAGAGCATTCTCGACTCGCGTCCGAAGAATTCCAAAGCGATTGCGAGCTCTTAGCTGCACGTCGGCGAGCGCAGCGAGTTCTTAATCCGCTGGAAGTACCACTCAGAGAGATTCCGATGGCACCTACTCGCCAAGACAATGGATCCCCGGCGGCGCATCCCGATGTCGCGGTCCCGCTCGCACGTCTCGGAACGTTGAAAAGTGCCGGCACCGTCGCTTCCCTCGAAAATCGCCGCGAGCGTCAAGATCGATGGTTTTTTCTTTCAGCCACTCGAGCCGCAGTCCATCCCGTCCGGTGTCTGGCCCCGTTCCTACCAAAATTCCGACTCGTAAGAGGCCGCGACGACACACGAGCCCGACTTTCGCGAAATTCGCATTCAGCAGGAGCATTTACGCGTCCCCAAGATACGAGGCCAGCATTAAGATACTCTGAGGACAGCGGAACTCAGCCCAACTCAGCCCAACCCTATCGTCGTGCATCGGTGTGTAACGTTGAAAAGTGCCGGCACCGTCGCTTCCCTCGAAAATCGCCGCGAGCATCAAGATCGATGGTTTTTTCTTTCAACCACTCGAGCCGCAGTCCATCCCGTCCGGCGTCTAGCCCCGTTCCTACCAAAATTCCGACTTGTAAGAGGCCGCGACGACACACGAGCCCGACTGTCGCGAAATTTGCATTCAGCAGGAGCATTTACGCGTTCCCAAGATACGAGTCCAGCATCAAGATACTCTCAGGGCAGCGGAACTCAGCCCAACCCTATCGTCCTGCGTCGGTAGTCTCGCGCGCGAAACCAACACATCCCGAGTCCCTTCGTCGTGCATCGGTGTATAACGTTGAAAAGTGCCGGCACTGTCGCTTCCCTCGAAAATCGCCGCGAGCGTCAAGATCGACGGTTTTTTCTTTCAGCCACTCAAGCCGCAGTCCATCCCGTCCGGCTCTGGCCCTGTTCCTACCAAAATTTCGACTCGTAAGAGGCCGCGACGACACACGAGCCCGACTGTCGCGAAATTTGCATTCAGCAGGAACATTTACGCGTTCCCAAGATCGCTAGCATCAAGATACTCTCAGGGTAGCGGGACTCAGCCCAACTCAGCTCAACCCTATCGTCCTGCGTCGGCAGACTCGCGCGCGAACCAACACATCCCGAGTCCCTTCCTCGTGCATTGGTGTGTATCGCTCACGGTCGGAGGATGTATATTTTTTGACGAGCCTTCACCCTCTCCCGTGCCATCCCTCGCTCTTACCCTGCCTATAGCCTCCCGTCGGCCTCCCTACCAACCCATTCCCATCCAGCGGGTAGCCCACTGCAAGCTCCAGTGGCTGACAGCCGGCGAGAGGAACGAGGACGAGGATAGAGTTCGGACTGAATGCGGCGGGAAAGAAAAAGAGGGTTTGAAATAGCGGTTGAGGGGCGCGGGAGAGATATAGGCGGAAGTGGGGGCCTGTGCTGACGGAGAAAGGGAGGAAGAGGACGACGGGCAGGACGGTGAAGGGTAAAATAGAGGGAACGGGAGCAAGAGACAGAGACGGCAGAAGCGCGCGAGCGAGCGACCGCCAGAGGATGGAAGGAAGCGGACGTGAGGATGAGAGCGGGAAAGAGATACGAAGCGCAAGAGATAGAGGACTAAGTGGGAACGGGACGCGGAGCGAGAGGGTGCGTTAAAACGAGACAGCGCAGGGGACGCGAGAGGGTGCGCGAAGGAAAGAGACGGAGGGAATGCAAGAGAGGACGGAAGAAGGAAAGATAGAACTAAACACAGAGGTAAAGAGAAAGCGCGAAAGAGGGACGGGGAGAGGAGCGGCGCGAGCGAGAGGGAAAAAGAGAGAGGAAGATGTAAAGATTGGTGGTCTCCCTCTCGACGACCACCCTTCCTCCTTCTCCGCCTCCTTCCGCCCCCTACACCCACTCGCGAACTGAGGACAAAAATCAATATGAACGTGTAGCCATTTCTCTTTAATCTGCCGCTTACTGGCTAGGAACCGAACTGAACTGCGTCGAACAGAATCGGACTGGTCCGTGAGTCTCTCTCCCCCGCAACGAGGGCGCGTCGTATGTGTACCCCAGGCCGTTTTCGAGGCAATCGAAATTAGTACCTACACGTCCTCGACTCTGAAATGCGAGGAATTTTCGATACGAGCTGATCCCTCCCTCTCGACACACACGCGGAGGAAATCGAAGGATGATAACACGTCGATGAGGGGTGACTGAACTCCCGGACTCGCGCACCGAATTTTCGTCCGCCAAATGTCGGGCCCTGCATACGCGACGCACACACGCAGCGCGGTGAGTAGCTTCTCGGCGATGTATCGCGTCGCTGGATGGTCACTTCGAAAATTCGCTCGGCCCCGCGGGCACTTTTCGAACGGCTGACTCTCGATGGAATCGCTCATCGAGAGTGTTGCCGGCGTCTCGATCGTGTCACAAGCTTTTCGGGACCTGTTAAGTGTCCACGAGCGTTTTCCATCGGAATGCGCCGGCACGAGAGTCCACGGGATACGAGGAACTCAGGTAATTCCGTGATACTTCTAACACTAAACGTACCGGTACTTTAGACCTACCTATTCTTAGCATGAGGGGTCATTTGGTCCCTTGTGAAATAAACGTTGATTTTCCGAAAGAAATTCCTAATTTATTAAAACGTGAAATTAAATAAACATATGACACGAGAATTTACAGGAAGTCAAATGTGCGAAAGAAATAATAATGAATGTCCGATTTAATGTAAATTTTTAAAAGCGTCATTTGAACCCGCTTGGTAGATTTAGTGTTAAGTAATTGCTTGATTTATGAAGTTCAGCGTTCGTCAACATGCTCGTTTAGGTATTATGAGTGGATAATACCATCCCTTGAGCAAGCTTATTGACGTAAATTCGTGGTTTGTGAAAGAAATTAGTAAAGCACCGACGTGCCTTCTAGTTACGGCTGGCTTGCACTTGATTTCTTAGTGCTCAGTTCTGAGTTCCCCTACTCCGGTTCTTCCGAGGTATCTTTTTATTCGTTGCCCGCCGTAATGCCATGCGAGCGTGCGCATCGCGCGCGGAATTTCATACCCGTAGATTTTTGTACGTGGCGCTTATCATATGTACGTGTTAATAATATCGATCAGATTCCGTGGCCCCCGGAAATTGTGGTTAAACGAAATTTAAAAAATTCTCCCCGTGGAATTTAATATTTCCCCGCGGCAACAGCCGTTCGCCGATTGAGACGCGAACCGAGTGCCGTTGACGACAATTTTTTGTCGAGCCGCACTGTCGATGACGCAGACGTTGCGCGCACCAGAGAATACTTATCACGCACACTCGAATCATTTTCTTGCACTTTCAAAAAAGCCTTCGTTGCATTTTCATATCCTTAAGTCACCCACGCATATCGCGGTGTTCGAAATGCCTTATCGTTTGTGGGCAAGCAATTAAGAGTCTAAATTAACCCGGAGCGGTTATTAAAAACGGGTAAAATCTCTCGTAAAATTCGGCTTCGTAATTCGTAAATAAAAAGCTGAATAAACTGCTAAAACTAATATTTGTGATCCCTCCCACTTTGAGTATTCAACCTGCTATTCCCCAAATTAACAAATGATGTAATTCAAATGTTAATGCCATCGCCGGGAAAATCCTTCCTGGTTTCTTCCGTCGCCTTCGCGCGCGATGTTTATCGAACTAAAACAATGGCGGCTATCTGGCGCATGAGTCGATTCGTAAATTTCCGGCTTAACGTTGTTTGAGAGAACGTACACATCGGCCACGTGCTCGCAGGTTGTCAACAGTTTTCCTCAAGCACGGGGACAATTCTTCCGTTCCAAGAAAAACCGGTCGACCATAAAGCGGCAGCTCGATACTCAACAGGCTCGTGAAATCAGCAATCCGCCGATGGAAGCCTCGACGATTTACGATTTGTGCGAAACCGCCCGGGCGCAATTCGATTCAGAGTAGCGGTGACGCTGCGTTTGATCGGTATCAATTTTCGAAATTACCTCAGACCAACTTTACTCGTAAACAGTAACGTAAATACCGGGAAAATACATATTTTACTGGGTCGAAAATGACGTCAAAGTAACGTGCAAACGGGTCATACGTGTCCTTTAACCGGTGAGTGCTGCAATTTATTATGCACAGTACGGTGAACATCGTCGTATCAACCTAGTTGGCCAATTTTCGACGGCCGACCATCCCGAAAGTGAGCCACGGGATAAAAAGCGCCGTTAAATTTGCGACTAATTTTTCAGACACGAATTTTCTTTGTCCGTATCTCCCGGCCGTGGGGCTATTCGCGCGTCCGCTATCATTAACCGTATCGTCGCAAAAATTAACGCGTCGCGATTGTTTTGCCTGCGATAACAGTCGCCGCGAGACGTTTATTACTTTTCGACGCGGCGCGGCTATTAACGAGGCGAAACGGAGTCAAACGATCGTCAAATATTATCGCTGCCGAAATTTTGTCTGAACGCGACGGCGGCGACATTTCCCATAGGGACCGCCCTAACGTTTCCGTAATGCTGAACACGCCGGGACCCATCCGCAATCGGAAATTCAGCGCTATTTACCTTTGGTCCGGCCAAAGCGGTAAAGTTTAATTATGGCGATCATTTTGAAAAGTTACCTCCGTAATTCCACTTAATGCCCGCCACGCGCACCTACGTCCTACACAAGAGGCTTGGCCCATATTCTTTCCGCTTTTTTTTCGTATATCCGTACAATTCTGTGTTCTCACTCTCTGCCTCTCTCTCTCCTCTCTCTCTCTCTCTCTCTCTCTGTCTCTCGCATCTAGAGAGAGAGAGAGATTTATTTGGTAGCGATACCCCAGCTGCAATATTCAGTACCGAAGCTTACAGCCGTGCTTGTGGGGAGGGTTACGTGGACACCAGCTCGCCCTACGGTACTGGCGGTACTACATATAGATTATTGATCAGGCAATAACTCAAGGACTAGTTGGGGTGCATATTACCACCATACCAGACACCACGTTCCGGACCCACGTCGGTACGCAGTAGTTATGCTAATTAAAGGCAATCTTTCGGACGCAGCGGGCATAACGGTTGCTGCGATCGGGATCATTATGCGCACATGTGCCGCGGTTAAGGCTCGTCGTTTAAACGAATCTTCGCCTCGCCACCCCGTCCGCTGACCGAGTTTAATAAGAACAGGAGTCGAGGTCGTCGGTACGGTGCGTGTGCGTGTGACACGTAGGATAATTTGCATGCGGGAGCTGCGGAAATCGGTCAATCCACGTCGCTCGTCGGAGGATCAAGTTTAGAGACGGGGTGAATTTCAAATAAATAAAGCGCCGAGCGAGGCGGGAGACGGGAAATTTACATGGAGATCATTTCTGTTTGCCAGAGTGGAAGAGCAAGTTCGTGCAAGAGGGTAGGTTGTAAGTCAAACTGTACGCGGTACGTCGCTTTTCCACGGACTACGTAGCCTGGCTTGGTCAGAATATTTCTCTTTCTCCCACGAGTTACACGAGCACAATGTCCGATATGCACGGTGTCAGCCTCGCTACAAACGACTGTTTCTAGTCTGCATACGAGCGTTCTTCCACTCGCCGAGTTCCCTCGGAAATTTTCCAAGTTTCGAAAATTCGTGACGCGATAGAAGAGTCTGAGGAGAATTTACGTTACGCGAGATTGTTGTGTCACGGAATACTGTAGCGTTTCGGCCGGGGCGAGCGCGGCGGAGAATTTAACGCTGCGAGGTCTTATATAACGCGACTATTACACGAAGTCCATGATGTAAAATTAATAATCCACGCACGCTAGAGTCCGTAGGGCATCGCGTCCGGGCTTATAACATTCTTACGTAGCGCAAGGTGAATACGGCAGCGGAAAGTAATAGCACACGGTCGTCGGACAATTTACGGGGAATTTTGGAGCAATTGAACCGATAATCATATTCGTGGCATCTTGTCAGGTTGCACACTATCGTGGATGGGGAGGGTGTCCGGCCTGCTATATCGAATAGCAATGGCCAATAGTATAGCCTGCCAATTAACACGAGCACGCCAAAGCGGATCTGATCGATATGCGCGTGCAGACCGCGTTACGGAACAATGTGCGAGCATAGAGAAAAGTCACGCAGCGCAGAGGGAAGTAAGTGGGTCTACGCGATGTCTTTCTAAAATTCATTAATGCCGACTCGTCAGCCGAGCGACCGCTCTCTAACGTGCACCTGCTACGTAAACGGGGTGTATGTTGTAGATACGATACAGTTGACAATATTATCTGTCTTAGTGACGAAGGATAGTAAGTAGAAATCGATATCGACCGGACTATAGTTTTGCCAAAGCTCTCCCTTCAACTGAGCACAATGTGGCGTACGCTAAATTACCAGGTCATAGAATATACTCTCTCTCTCCCACACACACACACACACACCCACACCCACACAATCACTCACTCACTCTATCTGTCAGACGCGTGCATCGCCAGGAACGCAGAACCGAACGTTATCGTGCCTTGCGTTCCCCTCATTTCATTTGCAACGCAATAGCGCACCCGCGAGTCGACCTTGTACGCTTTCGATTTTGACGAACGACTCGCTGACACGTCGCTGACGATTTTCCTCGCGAGTCCGAGAATCGAGCGGCCGAAGCCGAGCGGACGTCGACTTGAATAAAGGATCGCGGGATCGCGAAATATTTCAGGCAATGGCGCGGACTGGCCGCCGACGTTTTTTACTTTGCAAAGCGATGCTTTCCCAAGACCAATCGATAAGACTGTGCTTCGTGATAAGACGAAGTAAGGGCTCGGCGGTGGCGATGCTCGGTAGTGGGAGTCGAACAGGTTGGGTATCTCTATATATACGCGCGCACGTACACACATACACAGAAACACACACCCACACACACCGAGATGCACAATGAAACAGAATCTATAGACGCGGAGTCGTCCTATAGCTATGCACGGGGAGCGTGTAAAGGTGTATCTATATATACATAGGCACGGTTTTATAAACCTAAAGCATATTCCTGAGGCAAGGACGGTGGGCCACTACAAGACTAAGAGGATTCTGTTGGAAAAAAGTGGAATAGAGAATAGAGGAACAGGTAGAGGGCTCGGTGGGAGAAGGCTCGGTGGAAGGGTGGATGATGTCCAAGTAGAAGCGGCAAGAGCCTTTCTTCCTTTCCCGTGGCATTTTCCATAAGTGGATCGTTACGTCGAGACACGACGTTGTATTGGCAAAAAAGGAAATTTCAAAAAGGAATCAATGCAAAGTGCTCGGGGAGAGGAGGCGTGGTAGGCGGAGTTGAGAGGGTGGGAGGTGCTCGAGAAACGAACGATATCCGCAGAAGTGATGAAAATGTACAAGCCGCGTGGCGTCGATGCTCGCTGGAACGTTTAAGACACCGAAAGCCGATATAATGAGTGTTTAACTAATCCTCGACGAGGCGCATACGTGAGAGTGCGATAATTAACCCCTTTCACCGTGCCACCGCTAAACCAAAATTTGCCGTCCGTGTACGCGCACCCACCGGAGTTGTTTTATGTGCATTAAATTACAGTAGATTATCACGCGCGGTTTGTCGTAATTAGAACGGACTAGCCGTAAACTAGTGTATTCGATCATTGTACGCGTCACCGCTTGCATACAGGACGGCTAATAGATTACTGACAAAAATACTGACGCGTTAAACTCGCGAGCCGGCGTGGCGGCAAATAAACGTTTTACGCCGGCGTATAAATGCGCCCTTTGTGATAAAACGATTAAATCTTTTTCATGACTCGTCAATAAAACACCCGCGCGCAGACACAATGGCGGAGTTTCGCGCAGTTTGTTGCCCACCGTTTCAATCATTTTCGCAACGTTTAACGTAACGCAACTTTCGTCGCGGCCCCGCGTCGCGCCGAACCCGCGTTTCATTTAATTTAATGAAACGCCGGTCATTGCGGTGCCCGCATTTTATTTTCCACCCGACCACTTTTACACGCGCCGCGCCGGAATGTCGGGCATAAATTTTCGCGCGCATATTTGCGCAGCGCCCCCCGCGCGACAACACTTGTTGCACCGGCAGAGGGGGAGGGACTTTTCCAAATCGGCGAAAATGAAAAAGCGCCCGACGCCGCGCACTTTCCGACGCGCCCCCACCTTGGCCCCGCGAAAAGTCGACCGCCGGCGCAAACGTTCTTTCAATCAGCGCACGTTCGCCCGCACACAGCAGTCACCGAAACGTTACACAACCCGCCTTTCTCAAACGGGCATCCGTCAGGTCGCGGGAAATGCGTAGCTGGCAGGCGGAAGGGGACGATTAATTGTCATGAATTAACAGGTCGTCCAGTTTCACGCACGTTTACACAGTAAATTAATCGTGGATCAGCGAATGGCAATCAGCGAATATGGGTTCAAACACCCCAAAGGCACGTTTATGTGTGTGCTTTGCATGTGCGTCGCCGACACACCGTTGGGGCGGCGGCCAGGGACGCCGAACGTGTGCGAACGAGTGAGTGAGCGAGAGAGGGCATCTGGCCAAAGAGCGACGGAGAGTTCCGTTATAGAGCGAGACGGACGCAGAGCGGGTGGGGTCGCAGCGATGACCCACGATACGCGATACGTAACCCTTTTGCAGGTTGATAGGTCGGATTTCATCGATATGAAACACTAGCAGCGTGCTTGCGGGGCAGAACGGGATGCGCTCGATGATTCATGACCCCGAGCTTGCGTGACCGAGTGACACATCCGGAGCGAACGTTTCGCGCGACTCGACGCCCCGCGAATCACTTCGATTCTTCTGCAAGCGGTGCCCTCCAACTACTCCGAGGCTTCGCCACACAATCGCGCCGACGTCTGACCTTAGCTAACATTTCGCGCCCGGCCAAGCGTACGGTGAACTTTTCGCACTTATTGGCACACTGATCTTTTCGGGACGCGGCTCCTTAACACCTTGACTGCCAAGCGTATGCGTGATGCGATGAAATACTTTGGTTAAATCGTGCAAAACGAAGGTAACGCAGAGTTGACTGCCAATACCAATTGCTTTTACAAGCGTTTTTTACATTTTTATGTTAGAACTGCGATGCGATGAAATACTGCAGAGTATAATTAAACCGTCTAAAATGAAGGTAACGCAGAGTTGTTAGACACCAAAGTATTAAAGCACCGTTCGAATACCAATTGCTTTTACAAGATTGCAAATAGGCTTCTATGCGAATTTTTTGCATTTTTAGTAAAATCTTTTGCACTTGTCACCGCCTGTCTTGCTATGTTAGAACCGCGATGCGTTGAAATACTGCAGAGTAGAATTAAATCGTGCAAAATGAAGGTAACGCAGTGTTGTTAGACGCCAAAGTATTAAAGCACCGTTCCAATATCAATTGCTTTTACAAAATTGCAAATAGGCTTCATTGCAAATTTTTTGCAGTTTTAGTAAAATATTTTGCACCGATCACCGGTGACGACCGTGGCAGCCAACGTGATAACACCTTGAGGACGGTGATGGTTTTGCTATGTCGTCCCACCGGACGGCAGTAAAAATCGTAATATGCTTTATCTGTCGGTACCTTGCACACAATATTGTTTAGCAAAACTTCAGACGCAGAAGTGCAGTTTCCTTTTACTATACGTTTAGTACTGTACCAGATAGTAGTACACGCCGCCAGATAAACCATTCGCGTGAGCCACCGGTGGTACACGCCGTCTTCAATGTGTTAACCCTTTCGTTACTATGAGCGACTACAGTCCACGATACGCTACTTTTATACGACGAGCGACTATAGTGGTCCGACCATAGTCCATCTTGGCACATTTACCGTGGACCTCTTGTTCCGTATGTTGCTTTTTTTGTTATTGCGTGTGCCTATTCTCAAGCAGTTGTACCTTTCGTCAGAAATGTTCTTTTCCTAAAAAATTCGTAATCGAGACATTTTTAAGCGTAAGCATAAGCCAGATTGTGGGCAAAAACGCCGTAGCGAAAGGGTTAAAGTGCGAGCGGTCGTGCTTTCAGAGAACAAGCTGCGATGCTTCGAGTTTGTGCCGAGACAAGATGTGCGATTAGGCGAAACGGTACGGGAGATTGTGTAGATGCTTGCGAAGTAGTAATACGGAATACTCGTTATTCGGTAGTTAAGTTTAGACTTTGTTATAATAAGGATTTTGTATTATGTATACGACTTCCTTAAGCTGCGGGCTAATGCAGATTTTCGGTGCACGTTTAACGTGGTTTAAGCTGAGCTATTTTTCAGTCGGTTAAATGCTTGCGATTTTAATGTCTACATGTATTATGATGATGCGTTTATCTGGTGGCTTGTCTAAAATTGCGCAAAATGTTTGATTACGTGCAAATTACGGCGGAGGTCAGATTTACAAACTCACGCCCCGATTAGCTGGATACAAACACCTTCTGTACACTTTGCGTGCACATAATTTTCCATAATTACTCAATCGGTATACAAATATCTGTATCCTTGTTTTTTTTCAAAACAACCACCTTATTGCCCGATCTCGTTTAAAACGCAGACGGTTGAGTACATTTCAATCTCTGAATCTGATATTATCAAACTGCAAATAAGTTCGAGTTTCTCAGCTACCTGCCGCAAGTTCCCCGACGTACAACTTTCGCAATAATAAAGATTTAACCAGCTCGGCAGAGAACACGCCGAACCTGAAAATTGAACAATGTTATTTAGAGCTACTTGGCGAATTCGCGTCCCGGGCTAAATAGTTCCCGCGACATTTCGACTGTAAGCGGCGGACGTTGAACATACCAGCAAATCACGAGAAATTCTCCCATAAACCATTCGGCAATAATTGTTACGTCGTTCGAATTTTCAATGGAAATCACAACGCGCGATCAAACCTTCAAAATTCAACAATATTATGTAAAGCTTTATTAGATACAATTACTACGTGCGGCCGACCCTTTAAAATTCAACTGTGTCATCTTCAATTTGTTTAAGTGATTTTAATCGGAACTTCGGCCAGATTGAAGTACGCAGACATTTTGGGGTGATTATTATTATAAGATCGGAAAATAAAGGCAGCATCGCGTGGGATCTATTTTCTTTTCTTTGGATCCTCGGATTGGCGTTTAACTTGCCTTGCTAAAGAACCTTAGGGGACCCTGGTATATAGGTATATATAGGCGACCCCGGTCCCTACATCATATTTGTCACGTTCGACAATGTTATTTAGAGCTACTTAGCAAATTCACGTCCCAAACTGAATAGTCCCCACGATATCTCGATTGTGGACGTCGAACATACCACCAAATCACAAGAAATGCCCCCTCAAACAATCCAGCAATAATTGCCACGTCGTCTGAATTTTCAATAAAAATCATCACGTGCGATCAAACCTTCAAAATTCAATAATGTTATGTAAAGCTTTATTAGATACAATTATTACGTGCGGTCGACCCTTCAAAATTCAACTGTGTCATCTTCAATTTGTTTAAGTAATTTTAATCGAAACTTCGGCCAGATTGAAGTACGCAGACATTTCAGAGTGATAATTATTATAAGATCGGAAAATAAAGGCAGCATCAGGTGGGATCTATCTCGTTTTCTTTGGATCCTCAGATTGGCGTTTAACTTGCCTTGCTAAAGAACCTTAGGGGACCCCGGTATATAGGTATATATAGGGGACCCCGGTCCCTACATCATATTTGTCACGTTTGACAATGTTATTTAGAGCTACTTAGCAAATTCACGTCCCAAACTGAATAGTCCCCGCGATATCTCGACTGTGGACGTCGAACATACCACCAAATCAGAAGAAATGCCCCCTCAAACAATCCAGCAATAATTGCCACGTCGTCTGAATTTTCAATAAAAATCATCACGTGCGATCGAGCCCTGTCAACGTTTAGCGTCAATTAGCCCGGCCGGCCGATATCCTCAATAGTTAATGTTAATCGTCTCGATAATTCGCCATCGAAACCAATTGCGGCGGATCGATTTTTTATTCAACGCGGGGGACTGGGGCGCGTGACGCGGCGGGCAGGATTCGCTCGACACACGTGTACGGAACCCATACACACTGTGCTCGTCAACCCTCATAACGTCCTGTACATGCGACAGGGGCTCGCGGAAGTGTCGTTAGACCGGCATAAATGTAGCCGTGACAACGTGTACCAGGTGTGTATTCAAATTTGGGAGCACGTCCTTAAGGACAACCAATTGAACGGTGTACAGACTGTGGCCGTTCTCTCTGTCCGCGCCTCTATATATCGCCCTCCGTCTCTCTCCGTCCGTCTCAAATTCGCACAGCGTTGTTCGCTTAACAAACATTTCGCCGAAACGTCGACAAAGTGTGTACCTTACATCCTAGTCACGAAACCGATCGGAGGATGTTAGAAGCGCTTTAACTCCTTGGCTTGGCGCACCGTCTCGTCTTAACTGCCGATGATAACGTTGTTGAGGATCCAACGGGGAGGATTCGACGGGACTTCGCGATAGGATGCGCAACGGGAGTGGAGGAACGTGAAACGTCATAAGGCCGGGGGAGAGGGGATGGAAAAAACATTTACCACTGCGTACTGCTCAGAGATAATTCTGCTGAATGCTGTAGCGGAACGTCTGGCTGGATCTACGTTTCGGGCAATTTGATGCGCGGCAGCTATAGAATATTGAGATAGACGCCACGGGTGGAGGGTAGGCCGGGGAAAGTACTCAGAGAGATACCGATCTTGATACGAATATGCATATGTAGATGAGGGTGAACCTATCAATAAGATTCAAATTAATCGCGAGAGTGGAACGAGGCGAAGTTAATATAAATCAGGAGCACCGTACTCTTCGCTGAGTAGACAGGCGGGCGCGTCGAAAGGAAATTTTCAGTTTTCAGGCGAGCGAAAAGACGTCAAACGTAGCCGTGAAAACGGTAATCTGAATGAGAATCGATGACTGCCGGTGAATGACGCGTTGAAAATAATATCGAGGTAGGTTCAATTCGTGTGCACGGAATGTATGCGCAACAAATGAAAACAGCACATGGAAACGAACGATATGGGGAGAACGGGGAAAGAAAGAAGTAGACTAAGCCGATAAGTGAAAGAAAGAGATCATCTACTGAAGATGACATTTTCGTAGGCGGGAATCGAGAAAGAGAATAACATGACGACATGAACGGACGTCAAAAGGGTAGAACAAAACCGTCGACTGGCGAAATGGAATGATCGAAGAAATCAAGCTTCGATAGTATAGCATCGTTCGCAACAAACATCTACGTTGCGGGCAATTTTATATGCGATAGATATAGAATGCTGAGGTAGGCTCCGAGGGGTAAAGGATAGGCCCTGGAAAGTACTCAGAGAGATACCGATCTTGATACGAATATGCATATGGAGATGAGGGTGAATCTATCAATAAAATTCAAATTAATCGCAAGGATAGGACAAGACAAAGGTAATAGAAATCGAGACCGCTCTCTACCGGGTTGAAAGACGAAATTTTTGAATAGAAATAACTATTTCCTAGAGCAAACTGGGAGACATCCCACGTTAACATGTTGACTACCAAGCGTATTTTGCTATGTTAGAACCGCGATGCGATGAAATACTGTGGGTATAATTAAATTGTGCAAAATAAAGGTAATGCAGAGTTGTTATAAGCCAAAAAAAGGTAACGCAGAGTTGTTTGAGCACTATTCCAGTATCAATTGCTCTTACAAGATTGCAAATAGACTTCATTGCGATTTTGTTGCATTTTTAGTCAAATCCTCTGCACCGGTCTCCTGGGACCACCATGGCAGTCAACGTGTTAATGTTCATACGACTCTTAGACTCAGAGCAAATTGTACCTCAAGAATAACATCAACCTAATTCAATTTCCCCTGAAACAAAAACGCGTGCATGACACTGTAAATAAAAAATCACGAAACACCCTCCATTGGACCGAAATACGGAACAGTCGCCTGGCAATACACTATTTCCCCAATAACCCAGCAAATATAAAAAATGACCATGTAATCGAGACCGCTGTCTACCGGGTTGAAAGACGAAATTTTTAAATAGAAATAACTATTTAATAGGACAAACTGGCAAACATCACACGTTATCACGTTGACTGCCAAGCATATTTTGCTATGTTAGAACTGCGATGCGATGAAATACTGCAGAGTATAATTAAATTGTGCAAAATAAAGATAACGTAGAATTGTCAGAAGCCAAAATATTGAAGCACCGTTCCAATACCAATTGCTTTTACAAGATTGCAAATAGACTTCATAAAGATTTTTTTTTTTTGCATTTTTAGTAAAATCTTTTGCACCGGTCCCCGGTGACAACCGTGTCAGTCAACGTGTTAACGTTCACAAAATTCTTACAGTTAGCGCAAACAGTACCTCAAGAATAACATCAACCTAATTAAATTTCCCCCATAACAAAATCCCATGCATAACCCTGTAAATAAAAAATCACGAAACACCCTCCAAGGGGCCGAATTACGGAACTATCGCCTGACAACACAAATTTCCCCGACATCCCAACAAACATCAAAAATGACCACGTAATCGTTAATAATACCCCGTTTGTGCGTGAAAGGAACGTCGATAATCACATCGCCTTAATCCACTTTCTCCTAAAGCCACAATTTTCCTCCACGCCTCCCCTTAGACACGCGTGGAACCGTAAATAAAAGCCGCGCAAAGAACCGTCGCCCGAGCCGCTAAGTGAGCGGACGAGATGATCGCCGTCGACGCGACATTTTCGTTGGCGCGAAGCGGAAAGCGAGCAAAACGACGGGGAGAACAGACGTCGAAAGGGTAGAACAAAACTGTCGACGGAAGGAGCGGGAGGAACGGAAGGAACGGAGAAATCAAGCTCGGCTAGTGGAGTACCGGTCGCGGCAAGCAACGAGAATCGGTGGCCCAGGTCGGCAGTGCTGCTAGACTGCCGTGGCCAAAGCCGTGGCCAATGGCGGTACGCAGCTGAGCCATTATTGGAAACTCGTTACATGCACGATGCCCCGCGCCGTTACAAAGGCTCGCGGCCACCTCCTTGTGCCCTTGTGTTACACAAGTGTCCGTGAGAGGAGTAACTACCCCGTTGCTGTTAGATTGCAAGCCCCCGTTATAATGCGGTACCGACTGACGTGCCGCAGTACATTGTACGCTCTCTTCTGCTGCAAACTATCTGTCTCGCTCGGGTGCTCGCAACTTTTTCCTAGCCGACTTCGTGCCTCGTCGTGCCATCGGGGTGAGGAAAATGGGCGGATCGGGGCGCGAGCCCAATCGTAAATTAACGGTGGGCTCATTTTGGCACGGGGCGCGTTGAAGTCGCGCTATGAAGTTTGGGTCTGATGACGAAAAGGCTGAGGGGCGGTTGACGATGGGTGGACTGAGAGATTCTGCTTAGTTGTGAGTTAATATTTTGATTTCTTCGATCGCTGCTATCGTTTTTGGCATCACCGTTGGTCAATGGTATCGAAATGCGTGTTCGGTAGGCTAAATAGCCGTGTGGCGCTAAGAAAACGGGTAGATTGCATTCTCGTGGTGAATTGGAAGATGAGAAAATACTACTTTTATTGTTTGATGTCGTTTCCGATGCAGGCAATAAGTGAATAATATTATGCTTTTGTCGTTTACTGGTATTGTTCTCTACGTTGATATTACGCAAAAGGATCAAAATTTGTATTTCGTAATTTAAGTACCCGTATTTTCCTTTGAAGGTGGGTGGATTAAATCGTAAATGAATATTTTGATTTCTTCGGTCGCTGTTATCGTTTTTGTGTCACCGCTGGTCAATGGTAGCGAAATGCGTGTTTTGTAAGCTAAGTACCCGTGTGGGGTAAAAGGATGGGTAGGTTGAATTCTCGTGGTCAATCGGAAGTTGAGGAAATACTAATTTTATTGCTTGGTGGCGTCGGTTTCTATATATGCAATAAGTGAATAATATTATGCTTCTGTCGTTTACTGGTATTATTCTTTACGTTGCTATTACGCATAAGGGTCAAAGTTTGTATTTTGCAATCTAAGTGTCCGTATTTTCCTTTGAAGGTGGGTGGATTAAAAGCTTCTTCTGAATCGTAAATTAGTATTTTAAATTCTTCAATCGCTGCTATCATTTTCCGCATCACCATTGGTCAATGGTATAAAAATGCATATTTCGTAAGCTAAGTACCCGTGCGTGGTAAGAAGATGGGTAGGTTGAATTTTTGTGGTCAATGAAAAGTAGAGGAAATACTCATTTGATTGCTTGTTGACGTTGTTTTCTATGTAGGTAATAAGTGAATAATATTATGCTTCTATCGTTTACTGGTATTGTTCTCTACGTCAAAGTTTGTATTTCATAATCTAAATACCCGTATTTTCCTTAGAAGGTGGGTGGATTAAAAGCTTCTTCTCAATCATGAATTAATGATATTTTGATTTCTTCGGTGGCTGCTATCATTTTCCGTATTTCCGTTGGTCAATGGTAGCAAAATGCATATTCCTTGAATCCTAGTGGTCAATCGAAGATTGAGGGAATACTAATTTTATTGCTTCCTGACGTCGTTTCCTATATAGGCAATAAATGAATAATATTATGCTTCTGTCAAAGTTTGTATTTCGTAATCTAAGTGCCCGCACATCCCTTAAAAGGTGGGTAGATTAAAAGCTTCTTCTCAATCGTGAATAAATGATACTTTGATTTCGTCCTTTGCTAGTATTGTTTTGCACGTCATCATTATTCGGTGGTATCAAAGTTAGTACTTCGTAATCTAAGTACCCGTATGGCGCTAAGAAGATGGGTAGATTGTTGCGCGTTCTCAGTCGAAAATGAACAATGTGCTAATTTTGAGATGGGATGGTATTGCTGTCCGTGTTATCATTACGCAATGCTGCCGAAGTTTGTGCCTTGCAACATGAGTGTCACGGGGATGCTTGGAAGATGGGTAGATCGTATGCATGTTCCCAATTGAAAATGAATAATGTTCCAATTTTATCGTTTGTTAACATCGTTTTCCGTGTGTTCATTGCGCAATGGTATCAAAGTTTGTATCTTGCAACATAAATGTAACTGAGAAACTTGGAAGATCGGTAGATTGAAAGCTCCTTCTCAATCGTAAGTGAATATTCTGATTTCATAGTACGCTGCTATCGTTTTCCACATCATTAATCAATGGTGTCAAACTTTGTGTCCCGTAACCTAAGTAGCCGTATGACGCTTAGAAGATGAGTAGATTGGAAGTTTGTTGGAAATAGACAAATTTCTAATTTTGCCTGGGTTGCTATCGTTTCCCGTGTCTTCGTTGCACAATGGTATCAAAGTTTGTATTTTGTTACCCAAATGGGGCTAAGGTGCTTTGTCCTCATATTAGCGCAGGTTGCTATCGTTTTACACATCTTTGTTACGCAATGGTACTGAAGTTGGTATTTTATAACCCAAGTGGTAAGCACTATGTGCCTTCATAACGCAATGCTGTACAATACACCGCAGTATATTGCCTTACACCAGCCTTTCTCAGTCTCAAATTTCTCTGCTTTCGGTGGCCTTTCGACGTACACATCCTTGAACGAATTTGATACTTCGTTCTACAAAGATGAAAGATTCGATTAACCGTTATCATCGCACGAAAGCTTACACATTGGGCGTATTGAAGGGAATGTCCAGCTTATAATTGAATATTCACTTTTGCAATTTTCCTAAACCAATCAAAGAACAAGTTCTATTATAATCCGATTCCGACTGTCAACCATGCTATGGTATGTACTATGGTGTGTATAATTGAATATTCACTTTTGTAATTTTCCTAAACTAATCAAAGAACAAGTTTTATTGTAATCCGATTCCGACTGTCAACCATGCTGTGGTATGTACTATGGTGTATATAATTGAATATTTACTTTTGTAATTTTCCTAAACTAATCAAAGAACAAGTTTTATTATAATCCGATTCCGCCTGTCAACCATGCTATGGTATATACTATGTTGTGTATAATTGAATATTCACTTTTGTAATTTTCCTAAACCAATCAAAGAACAAGTTCTATTATAATCCGATTCCGACTGTCAACCATGCTATGGTATGTACTATGGTGTGTATAATTGAATATTCACGTTTGTAATTTTCCTAAACCAATCACAGAACAAGTTCTATTATAATCCGATTCCGACTGTCAACCATGCTATGGTATGTACTATGGTGTGTATAATTGAATATTCACTTTTGTAATTTTCCTAAACTAATCAAAGAACAAGTTTTATTATAATCCGATTCCGCCTGTCAACCATGCTATGGTATGTACATATCTTTCTATATTGCTCCACTTCTTTCTCAGTCATTCCAATACTGCTTCTTCGACGCAGCTATGCTTTTTTATTCGAGTACCATTCTCACCCGGAACGTGTATATTAAAAATGACAGAAGTCGTGTTTGTCTTATCATTCAATTTTTCATTTCATCCCCTTCGATATCAACCTAACTATTCCTCTCCCCTCTTCTGTTTTTCTTCGCGCCAAGCTTCAACCCTTGCGCTCGTTATTCATGTCCACCTTCGACCGGTGTCTTTAACACTTTGACTGCCATGCGTATTTTACTATATTAAAACTGCAACCGGATGAAGTACTAGAGAACACAATTGAATTGTGCAAAGTGAAAATAATGCGAAAGTATCGGAGACCAAAGAATTGAATCGCTATCTAATATTAATTGAATTTACAAAATTATAAATGCGACCGATTGGGTGTTTTTTCAGTTTTTTCGTGAGACCTTTTGCGCCGGTCACCGATGACCACCATGGCAGTCAACGTGTTAACGAAGACGCGCGATCGGTTCAGTTCGACAATTGCAAGAGACCCGGCAACATGTGCAGCAACGCGACGCACCTTATTAGAAAGCAATCGTTCATCCGTTCTCTTTTTAATTGGTCGCTCAGTCAGTTTCGTTACGCAAGTATCCACGAGCTAAGTTCGATCGCTCGCGACAGAACGGCAGAGCCCTTCATCGTTCATTTCCTTTAAGTTCCTCCTCGAGTCAGTCAACCGTCCCTCTTTACGTCTCTGTCCTGTAAGCTCGCCATTTATGTCGCGACGCCATAAGACGTATCCCGTTACAAGACGCCACAGCCAGCGCAATACTGCGTTGTAATACATTTTATTATTGAACACTCGCCCACTCGTTCGACGCTTTTTCCCGCTCTCGTCCATCTCCCGCCGACCGCAACTAGATTCGCCGCGAATTTCCGACGCTCCTCGTTTAACCTACGCAGCGGGAAGTTTTATTGCCGGCGACGTAGCGGACAGTTTTCTCGTTGCCGTGTTTTTACCCAATAAGGTCGCGGCTACAACAACGGTGCCCGGAACGTCAGTCGTGTAACGTAACACGATAACGCTGCCGCAATTTTATCGACACCGATGTATCGGGCGAACGCGAGACGCTGCATTATTTTTAATTTAATCGACTGCCGCCGAAGCTGCATTCGCTTCCGCGACCGTTTTTCGCCGTTTCCATCCGGACGCCCTGCACCGCTGCTTCATTTATACCATTCTCGGCGCGTCACACTTCTAATCAGTCGGCCGTCGACGTCGTAATGGCCGCGTTCCAACGGCCACCATAACGTCGCGTATGCATGCAAATTAACACGACGTATCCTGCTCAACGGCTTATAAGTATTTCTATACCTCGCGCGACTCCGCTGACATGAAGAATGCACAGTATCCAGAATGTCTAGATCGTCCCGGAGGATGCGCGATACACCCTGCGATGCTCCAGGTACGCGACTTGTCAGTCAAGAAAGTCTGACGTGTTCCGCTCGCGATTAGGGTACACTAAAAACGGCCGATCGTCGATTAATGATAGAACGCCGCGCCGTCAACGACGAGGACGACGTCAGAGCGATGTACGCGAACTGTAATTCGATCAATCAGACGAAACCGTTTGCACGTCTTCCGCCGACGTCGCGACGCTAGATATTATCGGTTAAATCGGGAAAGAATATGCTCGCCAGAGCGTCCGTCCGTGAGTCCCAACGCCGGGCTGCACTTCGGTTGCATTAGTTATTACAGGTTCGCGCGGAAATAGAATTCACCCACAGCACTCTTCTGCGAGAGGGCGTTCGATCGATCGGCTCTCGCGATCGCGAAGGAACCGGACGTCATGAGAGTTCGATGATCTTAATTAATGGACGAGCTATGTACGATTCATGCATGCGCGGCGAAAAACGGGAACGAGCGGAAGAATTCATTATTCAGGCTGTTGTGCAATAATCACGCGGGCTATGCCGATTGCCGTCAATGAACAATGTTGCGCGATTTCCAAGGATCATTCACGTTTTAGCGAGCACTTTATTAGAGAACAGTGGTTTTGACGGTTTTAACACCTGCCACGCTCATATTGTGACGATAAAGAACAAATTATTGTACCAGTGACATACACGTAGAATCGATGTAAAGAGGTTTTCATTTTTGTATCAGTAGTTAATGCGGTTTGGACTTCTTTCGGCAAGAATTTAGCAGGTTAAGCGCGCCGTTGTCTGAAATTTTGTTTAGGCAGCAGTGCATAACTAAAATTTACAAATCATACAATATTAACGCGTTGACTGCCGAGCGTATTTTGCTGTATTAGAACGGTGATCCTTTGAAATACTACAGCGTTTGACTGAATTATGCAAAATGTAAATAATGCGCAGGTATAATTACAATATTAATCAGAATTTAATATTATTATATTTTGTAACAACTGCATTTATAAAATAATAATTGCTACCCATTGCAAATATTTTGGATCTTCAATAAAATCTCGCCGTTGCACCAATCACCGGTGCCCACATACATATTAACGCGTTGACTGCCGAGCGTATTTTGCTGTATTAGAACGGCGATGCTATGAAATACTACAGCGTTTGAATGAATTATGCAAAATGTAAATAATGCGCAGGTATTGGAAACCAAAGAATTGCATCACTATTCTAACAACAACTGCATTTATAAAAGAATAATTGCTACCCATTGCAAATATTTTGGATCTTCAGTAAAATCTCTTGCACCAATCACCGGTGCCCACCATAGCCGAGCGTATTTTGCTGTATTAGAACGGCGATGCTATGAAATACTACAGCGTTTGACTGAATTATGCAAAATACACTTAATGTGCAAGTATTGAAGGCCAAAGGATTGCATCACTATTCTAACAACAACTGCATTTATAAAAGAATAATTGCTACCCATTGCAAATATTTTGGATCTTCAATAAAATCTCTTGTACCGATCACCGGTGCCCACCATAGCCTAGCGTATTTTGCTCTATTAGAACGGCGATGCTATGAAATACTACAGCGTTTGACTGAATTATGCAAAATGTAAATAATGCGCAGGTATTGGAAACCAAAGGATTGCATCACTATTCTAACAACAACTGCATTTATAAAAGAATAATTGCTACCCATTGCAAATATTTTGGATCTTCAATAAAATCTCTTGCACCGATCACCGATGCCCACCATAGCCTAGCGTATTTTGCTCTATTAGAACGGCGATGCTATGAAATACTACAGCGTTTGACTGAATTATGCAAAATACAATTAATGTGCAAGTATTGAAGACCAAAGGATTGCATCACTATTCTAACAACAACTGCATTTATAAAATAATAATTGCTACCCATTGCAAATATTTTGGATCTTCAGCAAAATCTCTTGCGCCGGTCACCGGTGACCATCACGGCAGTCAAAGTGTTAACAAAGTTTTTTTATACCTTTTTTTTAATGGATTTCATTAAAACGTCTTACAAAAACAGAGTTGCCTTGTGTTTATGCGCAAATGCAGTTTCTGTATTTAACAACCGTTAAATAGGTAAAATAAAATTTACTTCACGTTTAAGGTTTTAACGAATGATCTTTAAACATTTTCGCAGCACACCAGTTGAACGTCCCTGCTGCTGACGATGACTTCTTCCGGTTTGTTCGAAGTCTGGCGGCCGACGTAGGCGCTGATTCGCTATCGCGGTAATTTTCTTCCGACTTGCCAGTGTGTGGGAGAACAGCATCAGACACGTAAACAGTCGTGCACTTTTAAACGCACGGGCATTATCGGGTACGGGTCGCGAACGGCGTGGCGTGATTTATACCGAAAACTTCCAGGGCATTTATTTAGTGGGACACGTGGAAAGTCTAGTTGCCGACGACTCCTGTGAGAAATCGGCGGATATCTCCGCGAAACGTTTGCTTGTTCGCCGCATTATACGCCATATATTCTCTCATATATACATCCACTGTCTTTTCTACGGCGGTGGAAAAGTTAGGCGTAGATGCGACGCCGCAGTCGTCTCCCCGAGCAAAAATACACAAGCCGCACGAGACAACGACGTCTCCGTATCGCCAACTGCACGTTTTCCCGGCTACATAAATAAAACGGCCGAAACCGCGGTTAACATTTCTCGTATTAACACTTTAAGGACCGCTCACGAGTTTTCCCGTGTTTCCTACACGCTGTCTTTAGATTTCACTTACTTTGATACGTTGTATCTATTTTGTCTATTCAACTCGATTGCCTTCATGTTTTTTCGCTTATTTACTGATGCTTTAAGTAAAAATGTCACGGTAGTTATTCAAAACATATTTTTTAATAACACCTAAAATATTTCCAGTTATACAAAAATTGCTGCATATATAATAAAGTTATGATTTTTTGTAACGTAGAAGTTTCCCAAAAACGTGCGGTCTCAGGCGTAATTCTTACAAATTTCTTAGCGGTCCTTAACAAGTGGCCACCGATGACCGGCGCAAAAGATTTTACTAACAATACAAAATATTCGCAATGAAGCCTATTTGCAATCTTGCAAAAGCAATTGATATTGGAACGGTGCTTCAATATTTTGGTATCTGCAACTCTGCGTTACCTTCATTTTGCACGATTTCATCATATCCTGCAGTATTTCATTGCATCGCGGTTATAATATAACAAAATATGCGGTGACCGGCGCAAAAGATTTTACTAAAAATGCAAAAAATTCGCAATGAAGCCTATTTGCAATATTGTAAAAGCAATTGATATTGTAACAGTGCTTCAATACTTCGGCTTCTAGCAACTCTGCGTTACCTTCATTTTGCATGATTTAATCATATCCTGCGGTATTTCATTGCATCGCGGTTCTACTAATATAGCAAAATACGCTTGGCAGTCAACGTGTTAAAGTATTAACGCAATAACGCTCTAGACGTCGCCAGTACCGACGCTGCGACCCACGACATATCTCACATTACAATTCTTTACGTCAAAAAACGGTCTTGCATACATCGACCAACGTACAAGACGGTCTCTCTAGTTCGGCCCGAAGTTGGATGCATCGGATAGCAATAAGTAATCTCGAATTTCTCGAAGCCTCCCCTTTCTCGACCCCTTACCATCTCCACTTTCCCATCGCCCTTCGGCTTTGGGACGGTCATCGGATATCCAGGAAACACGAAGACGCTCTAAAGGCATTAACGACTTTCGAGACACATTTTAAAACATACCGTCCTCAACAACCTCCCCACACTGTTCCTGCGACTAGAAGAAACTGTCTCCAACCCTTCGTCCCTTTAACCCCTCGTCGCGACGGACAACGCTTCATTATCGAGAAATTGATCTTATTAAGCAGGAACCAACTGTCTGCCGAAACTTTCACCGAACTCGACTGTTCCTTTTCCCACGTATCCGACTGCGGCGAGGGACCCTCGAATCGAGAAATGTCTCGGGATGACTAGCCAAAGAATTGGCGCGCACCTTCCATCCACCCAATTGTTGGCGAACTACTTCGACGTGTTAACGAGTACGCCAATTAGCGGTTTCGTCAGCGGCGGGTTCTTCGGCGGGAAAACGATTCATAATTCACGAACAAACGCCTCGGACCCTGGCCACGTTTGTCCCGTATCCCGCCGAACGGTCCGGCGTTAAAGAATGAAATGGATAATTTTTTATGCCGCCGCAAAATAGGTAATTTATCATTTAGCGATCTCAAAATACGCGGGAGGAGTCCGTTAATCGATAATGAGGGCGAATGAGCTGCCACTTAGGTGGACGCTCCGGAGAGAAATTTCGAAAATTATCTACCGGACGAAGGAGCATTCTTCGACAGTCACAAATTAGAAACGTTTATCGGGTCGGGAAGGATAACAGACACATGAAATTTCGCGACAGGGAGGTCGCAGGCAGACTAACCAACGCGATCCTCACGACAGGTATAAATAAAATGATTAGACGGCGGAATTCTGAAATAACGGGTCCGCATCGCGACTTTGACATTATCGAAAAACATCAGAAATCCTGTCGTGCATAAATTACCCCTTGAAGCCGTCCACGCGAAATTCCTCAATGACTCATCGCCGCACGTGACGCGCGCGTTGCGAAAATTGACTCCGCGACTTTATGAGGGTGCGAAGAAAAAGAGCGAGATTCTTAATACGCGGAGATTATTTGAAGACACGCTATCGTTGTTTAAACTGGATTATCGTGCGGCGGCGTGCGCTTGACAAGAGAGGAAAGGCGCACAATAGTCGAGGGTGAAATTTGCACGGAATCTTTAAGCGAGGCTGCATCAAAGAGCGCGAGTACGATAGCAATTAGTTTCATTAGTAACAAGGTAATTAGTTCCAGGCACGGGCTCGCGGAACACCGCTATCTCGCTTTGCTCCTCCCCCATCCCCGCTTCGCCCGCTCTAACTCACTACCAAAACACCCGAATACTTTAAAGAGTTTCGCCGGAGCCTAGCTCCTCGCGGCTTTTAAATATCCGGCCAAAATTTCCGAATACCTGCACGTGCACGCGGATATAAGATTCTAAATTTAGACCGAACTCCTCCCCGGCTGTGCTTCCGACAGAACACCTTCAGTTTTTCCAACCCGGCGCGTTGAGAATCGCGCGTCTGCACGTTGTGTAAACGATGTAATACCTGACGAAACGCTGAAAATCGGCATTAATTTCTTAACGAGCCAATATTCGCCGCGGACGTGTCACGGTAAGCGTTGATTCGTTTAACGGCGAACATTATACAAGGATCGACTTTATGACACGATATTTCACCGACCCAGCGCTCGGACTGTCTTTGTCAGGAGATTCGGTCGCTGGACTCCTTCCGACGATTTCATTATTTCCTTATCGACATTCATCGAGCGTCACAATTTAACTCATCAGCGCGCATCAAACCGGTCGCTCCTAATAAATTAGCCGATCGAAAGTAACATCCGATTTGATTCAACCCCTGTTACGAGCGTACGAAGATCCGCAGAATTATGATTATCCCCCCCGACCCCCCGCAATCTACGGACAGTCGACTTGCCAAAGCACGACCCCCTCCCCGCGGCCGAAAATCAGCGTCCCGACGCGCGCTCCTCGGCTACTCTGCAAATTTATTCCTCGGAGTTTTTCTATCTCGTAGCATCTCGCAATTAGAGGAAACGAACTTCGGAAACAAACTCCCACGTCAGGACGCCGGACCGATCGAGGGTGGCTGGTATAAGGGCGGAGGATTCGGGGTGGAAGAAGGTGGCTTGAAGGGGGTCTGAAAGGGGGTATGAAAGGGGGTACGAAAGGAGGCACGGAAGGAGGTAAAAGGAGGTTCGCAGGGGGACGACGAGGCGATCGGGCGGAACGATGCCTGATAGGTTCCTTCGTGCCGGTATTAGGCGGAGACCGGAAGCGGGGCTGGCGGGAGAGGAGAAAAAAGTACGCGGCGAGTCGGCAGTGTGCGCGGCCTAAGTCGGGCTCGATGGATCCGGGAGAATGAGAGTATAGGTTGCCTGCACGGACGAAAGAAGTATCAGAGAGGTAATCTCGCTACTTCGGGGGCTCATTCAAATCCCACGCTAAATTTCAATCTGACGTGTACAAAAGTCGAGCCCTACCCAGCCGATGGCCACCCCCTGGGAACCCGGCGGGGGACGGTTGCACTCACTCTGCCTCGACGATCCGTTATACGGTGACGTAGGTAGACGAGTCGTGCGGCAGACAGTGGTTCTACGATCAGGCCCCTCCCGCCGCTCTGTACTCAACTCACCGCTGCTAGTTTGCGTCGTCCGCCGTTTCCTGCGTCACTTTTCTCTGTCTGTGCACGTACACGTCGTTCGGATCGCTTCCTTCGCCTGGCGGACGTTACAGGGTGCTCCGGAAGTTCGAAACTGAGGGACGCGGATCGCTCGGAGGGTCGCCTGTCCGACGGCGAAGGGACGGGTGGAAAGTAGAAATTACGTTGGAATTTTCGCGAGGGCCGTTGACGGCGGACGAAGAGGCGGGGGTCGCTCGAGCAAACAAGGGACGCGGCGGGTGCTGGGCTCTGCGTTTGGCTTTACTACTGGACGGATGAACCCTCGCATGAAACCCCCGCGTCGAGTCTCGCAGCCTTTTTTTCGTTTCGCACTTCGGTGCGGGATCTTCGTACGCGTTGGTCGCCAGCAAATCAATGCCACCCCGTGTTACGGCGGTCCCTATTAAATATTCTTCGCGATATCGCGTTGCTCATGAATATATTCGATAATAGAAGCGGTCGTTAACGGCCAGCACGCAATTAGATACGCTCGTACCGCGCTCTTGCTTAAAAACTCACGAATGGCTGAAGCTCCGCGCAATTAAATAACCTCGCACCGTACGCTCGCTTGAAAACTCAAAAACGTTTGAAGCTCCGCACGTTTCACTGCACTCTCTAAATTTTTCATGTCCCATGTCACATTTTTTATGGTAACGCCTTGCAAATGTGCTGGATCAGCCTAGCGCTGATGAGAGCCACAAAGCAATTAAATCGACTTGAGCTTTCGCTTAACAACTTACGAATTATTGGAACTGGACGGATTTCGGTACACCCTGTAGGTTTGCCTCGTGCACGCGCACGTGTACGTATTCCGGCTGTCTCTCTTTCTCGATATGGCGAGTCCTTTCAAACTCTCTCTCCACGCTGTACCCGGGCCCACCCCCTTTTGCACCCCTCGAGCACCCCCGCATCCCGCAACGTCCATTTCCCTTGCCGATACTACGGCAATGTGGTATCGGTTTGTATACACGGAGCGTCCTCTATATAACGTTCGAGGCGCACCTAATTAAACTTCGATAGCGTTGCAAGCTCGGCCACCCCCGCGTGTGCACGTTAGACTTTCATCCATCGGCTTTCTTGCCGGGAACGTGGTGGAGGGAGGCGTGGAAACGAAGTCGAGCACTTCGCTTCTTCAACATTGACGCTGAAGATCGGCGGATGCTAGTTACGGCAGACGATGTTACGTGATTATTGTTAGAATCATTTTGATACGATTCGCGGTGATGGGACGAAATAAACGATGCCGTAAGAGTAGTTTGTTCATTGAGCGTAAAGAGAAAAAGGTTGGTATAACAGACGAATTACGTTCGAATAATTTTGCTGTGGTATTTTATTCGCAGTGATTCTACGAAATCAAAAATATGCAGAATTAAAGTCCAGTATGTCACTTCGACGGTGTTATAGAAGCCCATGGAAAGTTAGTACGGCAGATAACGATCGGTGACTATTGGAAGTGACTATTTGTGATAACGTCTAATTTATCCTGATTCTATGAAATAGATACAATTCTCCGCAGAGACGCTTTACCATTTTTCAACGAACCACGAACGGCGTTCAAGTCATTGAAAATTCTTTGGGCAGAAATTTGTTAGAATCATTTTGATACGACGATTCGCGGTGATGGGACGAAATAAACGATGCCGTAAGAATAGTTTGTTCATTGAGCGTAAGGACAAAAAGGTTGGTATAACAGACGAATTACGTTCGAATAATTTTGCGGCGGTATTTAAATCGCAGTGATTCTACGGAATACAAAAATATGCAGAATCAAAGTCCAGTATGTCACTCCGACGGTGTTATAGAAGCCAATAGAAAGTTAGTACGACAGATAACGATCGGTGATTATTAGAAGTGACTATTTGCGATAACAGCTAATTTATCCGGATTCTATGAAATAGACACAATTCTCCGTAGAGACGCTTTACCATTTTTCAACGAACCACGAACGGCGTTCAAGTCATTGAAAATTCTTCGGACAGAAATTTGTTAGAATCATTTTGATACGACGATTCGCGGTGATGGGACGAAATAAAGAATGCCGTAAGAATAGTTTGTTCATTGAGCGTAAGGACAAAAAGGTTGGTATAACAGACGAATTACGTTCGAATAATTTTGCGGCGGTATTTAATTCGCAGTGATTCTACGGAATACAAAAATATGCAGAATCAAAGTCCAGTATGTCACTCCGACGGTGTTATAGAAGCCCATAGAAAGTTAGTACGACAGATAACGATCGGTGATTATTAGAAGTGACTATTTGCGATAACAGCTAATTTATCCGGATTCTATGAAATAGACACAATTCTCCGTAGAGACGCTTTACCATTTTTCAACGAACCACGAACGGCGTTCAAGTCATTGAAAATTCTTCGGACAGAAATTTGTTAGAATCATTTTGATACGACGATTCGCGGTGATGGGACGAAATAAAGGATGCCGTAAGAATAGTTTGTTCATTGAGCGTAAGAAGAAAAAGGTTGGTATTACAGACGAATTACGTTCGAATAATTTAGCGGCGATATTTAATTCGCAGTGATTCTACGGAATACAAAAATATGCAGAATCAAAGTCCGGTATGTCACTTCGATGATGTTATAGAAGCCCATAGAAAGTTAGTATGGCAGATAACGATCGGTGACTATTTGCGATAACGTCTAATTTATCCTGATTGTATGAAATAGATACAATTCTCCGTAGAGACGCTTTACCATTTTTCAACCGACGCGACCAAGAACGGCGCTGAAATCATTGAAAATTCTTCGGACAGAAATTTTCACATCATACTAATTAGTCTTTGCTCATCGGTTTTCGCCCGATCAATTCTTAAGCTGTTCGTCTCAGTACGTATACCTCGCCGCGCTACTCTATCTGACTTTGCATTTGGTAAATTCGCGTTTTTCAACCGGAGTTCACCGCTCTCTATTGAAAAGTCAAACGACGAACGGCAAGATATTCTCGCGCGGCATGTAAAAAATTTAAGTTATTGCCCGAACGAAAGGAGACGCTTTGAAACGCGCATCGTTATTCACCCTCGTCGAAAGTAATCTTTCGCCATCGAGGCGGCCATGGAATGAAACTTTAGTAGGATGGATACTCGGCCCTTGCAACCCCCGTGCAACCCTCTTGCATCCCTCTGTGCGCGTCCCTGTTCGTTTCCTGCACCCCGTACGTACATATACCTTCATTCGTTTCGATCGTGACGGAAGTGAACTGGAGTTACTTCGCTTCTTGCGCTGTTCAGAAAGCGCGAGTGATCGCGAATATTCCTTCAAATTCGAAAAACATTTTTCGTTTGAAAGGACGCCCTCTCGGGTCATGTGGTTCGCGGCGCGTGATTAACCCTTTGCACTCCGATTTTTATTTCAATTTCGTTACCAGCAACTCCCAACGCTTTTAAGTGCGTTATTTGAAATTTACTTTAAATAAAAAATAAGGCAATTTAAATAAATAAAGGAAGAAAGAGATTCTCCTAAATACCAGCTTTATTTATACTATTGTCGTATTTGGAAATTTTCAAGCGTATGATATCTTTTGAAACAACTTCCAAGATACAACCCTGGTTTTCTTTCGCACGTTTCACAAAAACAGGTGGTTTCTCTTCTTCCTGCAGGTATTTTTCTATTTGAGCAAATTGCAAAGTCTTTGTGTTTTCCTTCGGGATGTACGAAGCTGAAATGAGGCTTTCCATCTAAGCGATCGTGTTTATCATGTTTTCCAAGCCTCCCCAATTTCATATTTGGTGCACGACAATCACGAGTAAGCACCGACAAAATTTTTTCGCGAAATTTTTTGTGAGCTACAGGCTTTTGTTTTTTCTTTGTATAAAATATACGCATTTGCTATGGAGATTTCTATTACCAAAAGAAATATTTCCTCCACCACTTGAGTGGTCGATGTAAAAAAACAATAAGATGTCGCGTATTGGTTCGCCATATCGATACCACCCATATTTTTATTATAATCTGTGATCACATCCGGTTCTTTTATTTCTTTTCAATTACCTGAATGTCTAACCCTTTTAGTGACATTGCGAAAGCGTCGATAACGTGTGCGCATCTATTTATTTGGACATGAAAAAATGGGGACTCGACAAAGGAGTTCCTGAGATAAAAACTGATGTCGAGTCACACTCGACATAGGAGTGCAAAGGGTTAACACTAGGTTTACGGGCGTTTCTTATATAACTATCTCTACGAGCACCCGTCAAATTGACGGGTAGGTGGAAATACGTATTTACATTAAAAAATCAATTTATTCAAGCTAAGTCTGAGTTGAACAATATAAGGCTTCACGTAAAAATAAAATATTAATAAGTCAAGATTTTTTTTCCGAATATCTTTTCGATACGACATTTAGTCTACTGCATGCTTTGAGTTTCGAATGACGCGAGGATCACTCTGGTAAGCGAGTTCGTTCAATTCGAAGTACTTCGAACAACGAAGTACTTCGAACAAGTATTCGAATCTTAGACTTTTCTTTCACTCTTATATTTACTATTGGAGGAATAATTTTACAAGCAAAGCAAATATATAAGGATTGTTTACGTAATCAGCTAACCCGTCAATTTGACGGGTTTCGTAGAGATAGGTATACCACATACAAATTTCAAAATTTAGAAAGCTTAAGGAAATAATAATTGTGTTTATAAACTATTTTAATGAAATTATGAATTTACGATGCAAAGTAGTTAAGATTATTGCTATGGTTTTTTGCGTGTTTCATTTCAAAGTTTGAAATCCGTCAAATTGACGGGTCCCGTAAACCTAGTGTTAAATTATGCGACATTAAAACGCACAGTCAATACATGGGAATATATGTATTGTTCTTGCTTTACGAACATTTTTAATTGACACCGTCACGCTGCGATATAAGCAAGTGACAGAAAACGGTCGTATTCCGAAATAGACGGGCGATGTGAAAGATTTAACGTATTCTTGCGGACCTGCGGTCCGAAGGTTTCCTAGAAATTAAGAGATTCTGTACGTTTTCATGGTTTGTTAAATATATATATATGCGTGCCTTTTCATTCACAGCCGCCGGCCAGAAATTCTGTCAACGTGAATAATTCGTAAGACCGTCGAAATCTATGTCAAACGTCTCAACTCACTGTTCGCTCTCTCGTCAATCCGCGCTTCTTAATTAATCGCACTGCCCTTCTCGATGTTTTAAACATCGTCTCCGTCGGACGCAAAAATAGCACTTTCTATTCGGAGGGAATTCTCAAATCCTCTATGCCGAAGGACTGAAGTAAAAATCGTGACATTTTAGTTTGATTTGAAGGTTGGCATGTCGAGCATTTTGACGCATACTTTTCTGATGATCGAAATGACGCGGAGTACAATGTCGCGAGTTTGCGTGACACTTTTCCGCATGAATGCGGCGGACTATGCATAAGACGGATGTTCTTAACTCGACAGAAAGGTGAATGTAATCGTGTCAGATCCGGCATGAACGAAATCAACGCTTTTTCCGCGTCCATTGCAAGAATGAAAACCCAAAGTCGAAACTCGACTCTTCGCTACTTCGTTTTACCGTAACTACGTTTAACGCGTTGACGGATGCGCGGATTATCAACAAGCTACGCTTCACTCTCTGCGCAAAATACGATAAAAACAAATGCCACCGTGAAATATTACAAAATAACATTGAATTCATAGCTGGTCATAAAAAAATGCAGTTACTGCGCTACGAATGATCAATGCGTACAAACTCGTTAACGCTTTAAGTGCTGAATACTTTTGGCCAAAGCGCTCGCTGAGGACGAAACACTTTTCGCTAGTGTGAACTCTACTGATCGATTATTTAACACTTTAACTGCCGTGCGTATTTTGCTGTATTAGAATGGCGATGCTATGAAATACTACAGCGTTTCATTGAATTATGCAAAATGTAAATAATGTGGAGGTATTGGACACCGAAGGATCGCATCACTATTCTAATAACAACTGGATTTATAAAATAACAGTTGCTATCCATTGCGAATATTTTGGATCTTCAGTAAAATCTCTTGCGTCGGTCACCGGTGACCATCATGGCAGTCAAAGTGTTAAGGCGCAAATAAGTTTTAATGATAATTCTGTATTTACGCCAAACTAAATAATGCAAGAAAATCATTTGATAAAGAACGCATCTGTATTCGTCTCATATATTTATAATTGTGGCTACAGTAGGTGAGAAATCGAAACGATTGAGGACGCATATATGCGCCCATAGTCGACACCGACAGATTTCGGCGGACGCATATATGCGTCCATAGCACTCAAAGGGTTAATAAATACTTCACGGTCCTACCTATAATAAGGCAAAGCTTGCAAATATATTACCTAAACCCAGTAAACTCGACAATCAGCGGTCCACGCCACGTAAATAGAAATTCACGTAATTTTGTCGCGGCCTTCAAAATAATTATCCGCCGGGGTAGCTCTCGAAATGAAACGCCGCAGAAAATTTACGTCGATCAACTCTCGCCATTTCCACCGTCCAGGACTGAACTCCGGCGCACTTCTATCGCAACGCGCCAACGCATTCGCCCTATCAATCAGACTCGTCTGAAAATATCGAAGACGACGACCCCAAAAAGACTCCCCATCATGCGGCACCTTCCAATGGAAATTTCAAAGACGTACCAGCCTTCCTATCAGTTCGATAAGTTCGACTCCGGGGTCGACGTCCTTCTCATCCCGCTAACCCGACGTTTTTACCAGGGAATTTATTTAATTATCTAAAATCTGCGTTGATTAGTTTGAAGACCCCGGCGATCGGAACCGTCTCCGGTCTTTCGTGGGGTTTCGCATTATTCAGTGCGCTCCGACAACGGGTAAATCGATAACCCAAGGACCTATTAATTAATTCGATTGCGCCAGATAACGTGAATCATTCGCTGCTCGTTTAATCGTAATGTCCCTTTTCGGTGAGCGCCGAAAATTCAATTTACGAACGCGCTCGCTGGCTGGCGCGAACGAAGGAGGATGGATAAAAGTTCCGTGGCCCGCCTCGTCTAACCCCTTGACGCGATGTATACGGGTCGTGCGGTGTGCAGAGTGCCCGGCGCGTGGACTCCAAAACTGCGAAGCCCATCGTCAATTTGTCAAGCACGCGCGAGATGTTTTGCCGCAGAAAGTTCACCTGCGACTTCCGGCTCACGGCTCGCACACGCAAATTCGCGCCGTTGGTGATACTGTTTTCGGGGTTTTCGGTGCGTCGATGCAAGGACGTGGAACGCGGGTATTTCATTGATGAGTTTGAAAGCGTTATTCTAAGACCCGGTATGGATGGCAGTTTTAGTTCTGCTGGATTTATGTGAATTTATGCATGATCTTATGTACTGCGCGCGTTTGTACACCGAATAGAATCAAGCAAATTTTGCCACAAATCGTCTATTAGCATTTAACCCGGGTTGAAGTACACTGATGCGTCTTTCCACAAGCATGACGCTCTTATATTTTTTTGAAGCGCTTGCAAGCATAAATCCGAGACGTATCGTCTAGTGTGTATGAGACATTTTTATTCTCTTGAATTTGTGCGAATTTATGCAATGTACTAAATGCCCATGAGCACCGAATGGAATCAAGTAAGTTTAGCAGAAGTCGTCTACTAGCGTTTAACCCGGGTTAAAATACACTGATGCGTCTTTCCACAAGCATGACGCTCTTATATTTTTTTGAAGCGCTTGCAAGCATAAATCTGAGACGTATCGTCTAGTGTGAATGAGACATTTTTATTCTCTTGAATTTGTGCAAATTTATGCAATGTACTGAATGCGTATGAGCACCGAATGGAATCAAGAAAGTTCATCATAAATCGTCTACTAGCGTTTAACCCGAATGAAAATACACTGATGCATTTTTTCACAAGCATGACGCTTTTATATTTTCTTAAAGCGCTTGCAAGCGTAAATCTGAAACGTATCGTCTAGTGTGAATGAGACATTTTTATTCTCTTGAATTTGTGCAAATTTATGCAATGTACTGAATGCCTATGAGCACCGAATGGAATCAAGTAAGTTTAGCAGAAGTCGTCTACTAGCGTTTAACCCGGGTTGAAGTACACTGATGCGTCTTTCCACAAGCATGACGCTCTTATATTTTTTTGAAGCGCTTGCAAGCATAAATCCGAGACGTATCGTCTAGTGTGAATGAGACATTTTTATTCTCTTGAATTTGTGCAAATTTATGCAATGTACTGAATGCGTATGAGCACCGAATGGAATCAAGAAAGTTCATCATAAATCGTCTACTAGCGTTTAACCCGGATGAAAATACACTGATGCATTTTTTCACAAGCATGACGCTTTTATATTTTCTTAAAGCGCTTGCAAGCGTAAATCTGAGACGTATCGTCTAGTGTGAATGAGACGTTTTTATTCTCTTGAATTTGTGCAAATTTATGCAATGTACTGAATGCCTATGAGCACCGAATGGAATCAAGTAAGTTTAGCAGAAATCGTCTATTAGCGTTTAACCCGGGTTAAAGTACACTGATGCGTTTTTTCACAAGCATAACGCTTTTAGATTTTCTTGAAGCGCTTGCAAACGTAAATCTGAGACGTATCGTCTAGTGTGAATAAGACATTTTTATTCTCTTAAATTTAGGCAAATTTATGCAATGTACTGAACGCGTGTGAACACCCAATGAAAGCAAGTAAGTTTAGTAGAAATCGTCTACTAGCGTTTAACCCAGGTTAAAGTACACTGATGCGTTTTTTCACAAGCATGACGCTCTTATATTTTCTTGAGTAATTTGCAAACATAAATCTGAGATGTATGGTCTAGTATCAATGAGACATTTTTAGTTCTCTTGAATTTGTGTAGATTTATGCACGTTAATATGTACTGAACGCGTATTGAGCACTGGATTGAATCGTGTAAGCTTATTCGAAATGGTTTATTAATGTTCATCTCGGCTGAATGTACTCTAATGCGTCTTTCCACAAGCATGACGCTACTGTATTTTCTTGATGCGTTTACAAACATAAATGCAATATGTACGGCCTGATAGAGATTAGACATTTTCAGTTCTCCTGAATTTGTATCAATTAATATAGAATAATTTGTACTGAAAGTTTATCTCGCACTGAATGGAAGAGAGCAAGTTTATGCAAAATCGTCTATTAACGTTCATCCCGGGTTAAAGTACATTAATATGTCTTTCCACAAGCATGACGCTCTTATATTTCCTTAATGTGTTTGCAAACTTAAGCCTGAGACGTAAGTTAGTTTGCACTGAATGTCTTTCAGCGGTGAATAAAATCGAATAACAGTACATTCTAAATTGTTTATTACCGTTTATCCCAGGTCAAAGTACGTCGGAAAGATTCTAAGAAACACTGCTATTATATTCGTAACAATAGCTTCAATCCTAAACTTCATAATTTTTCTTAAATAAACTTAATTCCACTGAATCGTTCTTTTGAGGACTCAAAGAGATATGACCAAAATATCTTGAACAACGTTAAGCTTCTGTTTAACCTGCAACTGCGTCTAATGACAAAAGCTCAGTACACAGTCACCATCACTAAGTGACGAGACCTCAGCTGAAATTACATCTGTCGTCATTCTCTCGAATGACATGACATCCTGAAGAGACAAGACATCGCTCATTTTTCAGCGACGCGCGTCATCCAGCGTATTAGCGAAAATGTCAGTTCGCCTCAAAACGTATCGAATTCCGCATCATAACCGTCTTCGATCAGCACAACGAACAGTCGCGCATTAATTTGCATACGGTGGAAAGCACAGTGACTAACGATAAGAGGGTATCTGGCGCTCTACGCGGATCTCTGATGTGAAATACAGGAATGAAAAAAAGAAATATCGCAGAAACAGTGCACCGACTCGCTTTGATAGATTAGCCGAAACGCTGGCCTAGCGGTTACAAACTGCATTAAACATATTTCGAGCACCGTAAGCTGCGGTTAATACGGACTTAGGTCGAGATAAGGCATGAAGTAACTATATAAATGATGAATTTCATATTACCATAGGAGTTGTGAAACTGTTGATGGTGAGTGTCGATCCCGGATCCTGGGTGGTGGATATCCAGCATGGCTTCCGGTTCACCTCCGCTCTCAGAGCAGTTGCTCAGCGCTAAAACCAAACCGATAGACACACACCTTGCGTTTACACTTGACATCATTACATCGTCGGTAATTTTTCTTATCGGTCGATGCGCACGTCGACATCGTCATTACCCCCGTTCTTATAATTTCTTTCTCTGTCTTGCTGTATATCTACGCGCGATCACTTCGTACGCCTTCCTTTCCTTTTTCGTGCCGTCGAGAAATTGCGGCGCGGGAATTTAACGTTCGCAGACGGAAAGCGCGCTTTGTGCGAAAAATCGGCTTCCACGTGGGTGAGGGAAAGAACGCGCACTTTACGTAAGAATATACTGCGCCGTTCGGGGATTATTTCGGCGGTGCGGTAACGGGAAGATTTGATAATCGATTAAATAATGCCCGGGCTTACGCTAATAAACGGACTGTTGGCCATAAGTCGCGCTAGGCCATGGAGGGTTAATGGAATCGCGCGGAAATTTATTCGCACGTTAACCACCGAATTAGCGCCGATAATCTCCCGTAAGTGTCCGGTAATTGGTTCGCGCGCGGCCCGATTTGCGACTTCTGCGCGCCGCTATTGGCTTTATCGGTTATTTAACGTTTCCGCGAAATTTTCGACGCCGCGCGGCTTGATTGTTTCGCCCGGCGAGACGGTCGCGAACGAGGAAAGGAAGTGTCGCGAACGATTATTCTAACGGACTCCTTGCGTATTGGCCAAATGCAACGACATCGCAGTCGGGTGCGACGTTGATATCGCTTTCTCAGCTATCTCCCGCTTTATTTCGTTAAGATTGAACTAAAGTACGCGTGATCATGGTCGTTCGTCAACGGAACAGAAATCGCGAGACTGATAACGCAAAAGCACATCTCAAGAAAGAAATCATACAACATAGGACAAGGCATTGTTCATCGATACGAGACACACATAACTTATTATAAAACTAAAAGTAACTAAACACAACTAACGGTGGCAGCGTCTTTGATCACGTCTCGTCCGCCGCGAATCACCATTTCCGCTTTCCTTTTCCGCTATTTTCCGTCCTCCACCGTCTCTCTTTTTCCCGTTTAAATCCGTCGGCATCGGCGCAATATCGTTCGACGATCGATCTATCTCGCCGTAGTTACAAATGCCGTTCAAACAAAACGTGCGCCGACATAATCGATGTACGTATTGAAAAAAAGCACGCACATACACACAGCCACACACGCGGAGAAGAGAGAAAAAAGGGTATCAAAGACACTGCCACGTTAAACCGTTCGGTTTCAAGCATGCGCTTGAATATTTTGAAAAAATTTGGATTCTCCTCGGGAGCCAGGATTTAGATATTCGAGGTCGGGAATGAAAGCCGGGCTCGGGGAGCACGTTCTCGTGCGGAATCAAAACGAAAAGCGGGGGAGGAGAGACCAGAAAAAAAAGTAATAAAATCCAGCGTTCAATCGCAGCGAAATACAGAGCGCGCCGGCGGATGTGCGTTTCTCGCCGCCGGTTTTTTGGATTTTGAGACACAGCCGACATATGTACATGTTGACTCGAGACTCGAGAACGGGAATAAGAAACAAAAGACGATCCAGAAGACTTTTGTGGTGCGTATGTCTATCCGTTTGGTTAGTTCGTAGTCGAGAAGCCGAAGGGGTCGGATTGGCAGGGTCGATGAGGGTCGGCGGAGGTGTGCCGGGAGTGCAGAGGGTCACAATTCGGTCATTCCGACTCTGAGTCTACCCGACTCGGCCACTACTCGGGATCGATCATGTTTATCGACAATGCGCTCCGAGATTCTCTCGTCGGGAAACAAGGCTGCTGCCTCCTGTTGCCGTGCATCTTCCGTGTAGTCTCTCACCGTTCTCGACGATCGTCGTGGAGGGTGTACGTGTGTGTACTCGTCGATCGCGCGTGTTCGACCCCCTCGAGAAGCGAAAACTTTCAAAATAAAGAGAACGACCCGCTGACGATCGCTCCGCTACCCCGTAGCTCACCGCTCGATTCCTGTCGACAGATCCCGTCTACTCGATGAAGGTCGAACGGAAAACGAACGGATTACCCAAACAAATCTCTAGAAGAAACAGATTTCATATGTATAAAGGATATGGCGGGGTACAAAGCGTTTCTGGCGAGTCCTTCGCGGAAGTGCAAACTTTCGGCGTCGCGGTAGAATCGAATTTTCAGAAGTCGCTGCTGCACGTCTTCCGTAACGCGGCTCGCATTATCCTCGCGTTACGCGCTAAGTGAGAGAGAAAGGCTATTTGTTTCGACGCGTCGGGCGTTAATTTCGACGCGCCGAAATTCTCATTCGAAGCGACATTGTCCGGCTGGAGCGCGTTCCTTTCAAAAGGCCCCGACGCTGTGTCTTTCTCTCTGCCTCCCTTCCTCTCCCTTCCTCTCCCCATCCCTCTCGCTTTCGCTCGCCTAAGCGCCCTCAAAATTCCGGACTTTTACACAGAAGGGGGAAAACGCGCACCCTTTTCAGTCGTGCCACCCTGTACATACGCGAGGCACGTACGTAACAGTTGCGGACTGACATGAATGCTTCGGAACAGTAAGCCGGTTCCCAGCGAGAACCCTGTTACTACGTCTACGCTGGGAAAAGGAAGTAGACAGACAAAGACCGATAGTGCGAGCGGAAGAAAGAGAAAGGCAGAACGAAAGAGCGAAAAGAAATATATATATACGTATAAGAGAGCGTGTGTGTGTGTGAGAGAAAGAGGGAGATAGCGAGAGACAAGAAGGGTGGAAGAAAATGAAAGACTGTGTAATATGCGTTGCATGTACGTAGATATACCGCATGCATGACGTGGAGGATGAGTCAGCTTGTGGAAGCACTTTCAGGGACAATTTATCACGAAAGTTTCCGGAAATATTTGTCCCTTTTCAGCGCGGAGGGTGAGGCCAGAACTCTTTCGCGGATCTCGAAACTCTTCAAGTGTCGTAACTGCGACGACGAATTATTGACTCCCCCGTACCTGTACTTTTCGCCATATTTCCCGCTCCCACGATCATCCGCCGTTGACGGTCAGACGTCATTGTCCAAACAGCGACGCGCGGCGTCGGATTTTTCAGTAGACGCGCCTGCGTTTTCGAACAAAACGCGCGCGGACGCGAAACAGTCACGAAGAAGCGGCCACTCGTACGTACGAAGTCAAAGACGGAACAAAGCGAATTCATTATGAGCGCGTAATTCCTTTGAGCCTTAAGTTACTGCCTATAGCCCGATGAATGAAATATTTAGCGGCTGTCTCGCTGGCGGAAAGTTTCGTATTCCACGGTTTCACTCGGCTCGACGGTCTGGCTGCTCAGTTCCCGCCGAAATTTCCGTCGATTCTTCGCGGGAACGTGACGGGGCGGGTGCGTTGAATGAGCTTTTTAATGAAAGACGAATCCGAGGCGCGGATCTGCGCCGACGTCTCAATATTTAAATAGTGAGCCGTGAACGACGAAAGCACGTGGAGGAAGACATGTGTGAATGTCGGAGCGTCGGATCGTTATGCGGTGTATTCTTGGAAAAATTCAGCGGTGATGAAAACGGGGCGCTCGTCACTTTATGACGCGATAACGGGAGGAATAACTGTTTGAAGAAAATCTGCCGCGCACGGGGGCCAGTTTGAAGGTGTCGTTAAACGAAAGCGGGATCACAGTTCGAGCGTGGAAAAAGCTGCTCGCAGTTCTGGTCGAAATTGCGTCGGAGCCGCAAGAGCGAACGTTTCGTGCGACGAGAGGAAGGCTTATCGTAAAACATACCAGTGTCACCTTTCGTTTTATCAACGATCTCGTTGAAGCTGAATTCGAGCCGTGTTTCGAGCAACGCTCTCGTATCTACAGGAGGACTTCGCTGCCAGGCACGGAAAGTAATGGGCAACGTGCTTGATGCAAACAATTTTTATCCGACGATCTGTGCGTCGTTTCAATACGGTCTAGCGTAATTTGCTAATTACCGACAAAAATTATGATACGTCTCATTTATGGTAAAACGTACCCGTGACACTTGCCGTTTTAGCAACGTGTTAAACTTTTATTCGAGTTGTATTGCGGGGAATGCCGTCAAACACGGAAAATTATAGGCAACACGCTTGATGCGAATTTTTGGTGGACGATTTTTGCGTCATTTCCGTATGGTCCGACGTAATTTGCTAATTGCTGACAAAAATCATGATGTACCTGATTTAGAGGAAAATATTGTCACTTGTCATTCTATCAACGAACGCTTTAAGGCTCTGTTCGAGTCGAGTGGCGTGGAATATTCAGAAAGTCACTGGCAAGGTGTTTGATGCAAACAATTTTTATCGATCTGTGCATTGTTTCAATATGATGTAGCGTAATTTACTAATTACCGACAAAAATTATGATACGTCTCATTTATGGTAAAACGTACCCGATGACATTTAGCCCTGTTCTATCAATGAACAAGGCTTTGTTAGCCGTTTTAGCAACCTTTAAACTTTATTCGAGTTGTATTGCGGGAATGCCGTCAAACACGGAAAATTATAGGCAACACGCTTGTTGCGAATTTTTAGCGGACGATCTTTGCGCCGTTTCCGTGTGGTCTGACGTAATTTGCTAATTGCTGACAAAAATCCTGATGTACCTGATTTAGAAGAAAATATAGTCACCTGCCATTCTATCAACGAACGCTTTAAGGCTCTGTTCGAGTCGAGTAACGTGGAATATTCTGGTATCTGCCGAGAACTCCACTGCCAAGCACAGAGTCACTGGCAACATGCTTGATGCAAACAATTTTTAGTGGACGGCGTGTGCACCGTTTCGATAAGGTGTGACGTAATTTACTAATTATTGGCAAAAATTTCGATATGTCGGATTCATAGTAAAACACCTGTCGTTTCGTCAAAGGATCGCGTTGAAGGTCTGTTCGACTCGTGTTGCGAGAAAAGCTGCCATATTTAACGAGGTGTCCGCTGGCAACATTTAAAAATAATGCGATGCAAGATTGATGCGTAAAGTTTTTATCAGGCGGTCTACACGTTGTTTTGATAAAAGCCAGCGAAATTCACTAATTACCCGCAAAAATTCCTACATGCCCGACCCAATGTAAAATATACCAGTTTCACCTTCCGTTTTATCAACGATCTCGTTGAACCTGAATTGGTGCCTTGTTACGATCAACATTCTCGGACCTACTGACTCTGCTAGCGAGCACGGAAAATAATACACATGCCTGTTGCGACAATTTTTCTCCAAACGGTCTGTACACCATTTCGGTACGGTCCGTCGAAATTACGAATTACTGCCAAAAATTCGGATATGACCAGCGATGAATGATTTCCGCATTTAATTGCGAGCAAAACCGGCAAATTGCATGATTCCGACCCATCGTGACACAAATGAAACACTTAAAATTTCGTCCGCTGTGCAGCGTATTTTTTGTGACAAACGACTGAGACCAAAGCGAAATATTACACTCCTCTCACAAATAGGTTAACACTTTGACTACCGTGATGGCAGAAGATTGACTGCTGACCGGCGCAAAAGATTTTACTGAAGATCCAAAATATTTGCAATGGGTAGCAATAATTATTTTATAAATGTAGTTATTGTTTGAATAGTGATGCGATCCTTTGGTCTCCAATACCTGCACATTATTTAGATTTTGCATAATTCAGTCAAACGCTGTAGTATTTTATAGCATCCCTGTTCTAATACAGTAAAATACGCTTGGCAGTCAACGTGTTAAGCGTAATCAAAACCACCAAAAGTCCTTACACCGACTAACAGGCTAGAATGAAATATCCCGAACATATTTGCCAGCGAAACGCTGTTAACACTTTGACTGCCATGGTGGTCACTGTTGACCGGCGCAAAAGATTTTACTAGGAATGCAAAAAATTCGCAATGAAGCCTACTTGCAATCTTGTAAGAGCAATTGATGTTGGAACGATCATTCAATACTTTGGCTTCTAACAACTCTGCGTTATTTTTAATTTCCACGATTTAACTATACTCAGCAGTATTTTATTGCATTGCGGTTCTCACATAGCAAAATACGCTTGGCAGTCAAAGTGTTAAACAGTGCCGTTGCAGTGTTCGAAAGGCCTGCGAAGAAACGTTCAGTATCGCTTAGCGACAACTCGCGGTCGCATTCGAAATTCTGAAAGCATGCGGGCGTTTGACGTTCGCGTTCCACCGCGGGAAACAATGTTCCAAATGCGCATTTAAATTTCGAGTGCGCGGGTTCGCTCAAGGCGCACAATCGATAAGAAACAACGGCGGAACAGCGTTGATCCTCGATGCCAAGAAGAGTCAGGTGCTTAATGATCGTTTTACCGTGTGAGACCGTGGGAGTTACTTCGGCAGGGATGAATATTTATGCGCAACACTTGGGCGACATTAGAGCAGCGGTGCGCGGTGGACTAACGTAACGAAACGTGGAAATTGGGCTTTTCATTCTGACGGGCCGCGCCGTGTCCACGTGGAATGACAGCTGTTCTACGAAAGGTGTTCATTGATGTGACATCTGCACCATGATTCCCCTATCTACCCCCGTCGGCAAACAGCGCCATTCAGCAGGCTGCTCCTTTCCATCGATACAAAACGCTATTCGAAAAACAAACAGTCGCCTGGGCGGGAATGCAGCGAAATATGACGTTCGGCGAAGGCCATTGTCATTTTTCCGTAATATCGCGAATTTTCCGAAATATGGACTGGTGCTAAACTGACTAGCATCAGACGAGGTTGATTTTCCCATGAACGCAGGAAAATGTATGTTTCGAAGAGATAAAATTTCGACTAAAGATTTAGAGTTCGACTGCGACTAATATTTCGAATGTAAAATTGGTAATCGCTACACTAACAATTATTTATACGGGCATGTTGAGGTCAGAGGATGGAAATATTATTGCACAAAACACTATTCGAAGAACAAACAGTCGCCTGGGCGGGAATGCAGCGAAATATGACGTTCGGCGAAGGCCATTGTCATTTTTCCGTAATATCGCGAATTTTCCGAAATATGGACTGGTGCTAAACTGACTAGCATCAGACGAGGTTAATTTTCCCATGAACGCAGGAAAATGCATGTTTCGAAGAGATAAAATTTCGACTAAAGATTTAGAGTTCGACTGCGACTAATATTTCAAATGTAAAATTGGTAATCGCTGCACTAACAATTATGCATATGGAGCATGTTTAGGTCAGAGGATGGAAACATTGCACAAAATGGTATTCGAAAAGAAATGGTCGCCTCGGCGGAAATGGAACGAAATATGACATTTAACGTTGGCCATTGTCATTTTTCACGAAATCGCGAAATATGGAGTGCTGCTAAAGGGTCAATGATCAGAATTGAATGAGATTGATTTTGCTCTGAACGCGGTAAGATATATAATTCGAAGACAGGCAACTAATATTTTGCACGTAAAATGGAAAATGTTTAGCCCAGAAGATGGAAGTCACACCTTCGTCATCGGCCATTATTATCTTTTAATAATTCCACGAAACATGAAGAGATGTAAAACGGTCAATGATCAGAATCAAATGAAGTAAATTTTAGTCTGGACGGAGTAAGATGTACATTTTGAACAGAAGAAACATATTGTGTACGTACAGTAGGTAGTCATTAGAAATTGCAATTACGTGTGTGGGTAGTTTAGGTCAAAGGAATTATGAAGTTAATAAGCCGTGGAAGCCACAATGAACAAGAGCGCATCGTCGTTGGTTTCAGAACGAGCGCGCCGAGGAGAAACTCGAAACCTGCAAACTTTTTCCGGAACGCATTCCTTCCGAGAATATCGTCTTACGACGCGAGGCACTCGTGTATCGTGAGTGTGTTGAAGAACGCGCGATAATCGAAAGAAGTCGGTGATGCCACGTGGAAAGCTGAATTCGCGGGAAAGTTAAACGGAAAGTGCGTGGGCAGGACAAGTACGCGGCGTCGAACAGTTTTGCACGATCTCTGCAACCGGCGTCGCCTGAAAAGAACAGCAGAAAGCGACGTGAAAGCGGCTTTCAGCTCGTTTTAGCCCTTTCGCTACAACACCATGTACTGCATAGCTATCATATCGCCTGTCTCTTAAAATCTGCGATAGCAGAGAAATAGCGTTATATAATTATGAAAACTCCGACCATATCCCTATGTGAAATAACACTATTGCAAATTCACTATTCCCATGAGGAATATTTACCGTTTGCGATCAACGAGATTTTTACAACTTTGTTTGAACCGGTTCGCATTCGCTGTCATCGACTTTCCATACGCTTCAAATTACGTCACTACGTACAATCAAGGTATAGATAATTAGAATACTACGAGAACTCTTAGAATAACTAGCCTCGCTTCCTGATATGCAGAAATATCTTTATCGAAGTGTAAATTTGAGTCAGTCTCGACGTATTAATTGCCAGAACGAAGTGCGTGTCAAGCAGCATTCAACTTAGAACCAGCCAGAACATGTGTTGTCGAGCCACACTCGAGGTAGGACCGCAAAAGGTTAATCCGCAACTTCTTGATTATGTAACATCACAACCATAACAACCACATTCCATACGCAGCATAACACCTTCTCAAACTCTTCCAACGAATGCATTCATTCGACCTCACCGACTATCTTCCGTCCCACCATAAAACCCCTCTATACTCCACCCGTCACAGACGTTAAACAAATCGTCACCTGACTCGTCTCGTATCCCGCCATCCTCTCGTATTCTCTAACGAGCGCGAAAAGTATCGGTAGGACAAAGGAATTTCCCATCGCATCTCTACGACACCATATCTTATAGCAAATAGCATCAATCAACTCCCAGCATAGCCCACGCCCGAAACAGCATTTTTCCAAATTCTCCATTCCCACCACATCCTAAATCCGCTTCTCGACTATGCAACGTCGAACACAGAACGGAAAAGCGCTAAAGCATTAACAGGTTGACTGCCGTGCGTATTTTGCTGTATTAGAACGGCAATGCTATAAGGTACTACAGGGTTTGACTGAATTATGCAAAATGTACGTAATGTGCAAGTATTGGAGATCAAAGGATCGCATAACTATCTTAACAATAACTGCATTTATAAAATAACTATTGCTACCCATTGCGAATATTTTGGATCTTCAGTAAAACCTCTTGCGCCGGACAGCGGTGACCATCACAGCAATCGAAGTGTTAACGCTTTGACTGCCGTGCGTATTTTGCTGTATTAGAATGGCGATGCTATGAAATACTACAGCGTTTGACTGAATTATACAAAATGTAGATGATGTGCAGGTACTTGAGACAAAAGGATCGCATCACTATTCTGACAATAACTGCATTTATAAAATAATTATTGCTACCCATTGCAAATATTTTGGATCTTCAGTAAAACGTCACGGCAGTCAAAGGGTTAACGTTAGGACTTCCCGTATTTTTGTAGTCGCTTGACTGTACCGAACGATAATTTGTTCGTTCGCAATCGGAGCAGTGTCTTCGTGTGCAAAGTTACTGGAATAAGTTTTATTCGCACCGTAATTTGATATTTTGCCGTATTAGAACGGCGATACTATAAAATACTACAGCGTTTGATTGAATTATGCAAAATGTAAATAATGTGCAGGTACTGGGCACCAAAGGACCGCATCACTATTCCAACAAGAACTGCATTTACAAAATAGTTTTTGCTATCCATTGCAAATATTTTGGATTTTCAGTAAAACCTCTTGCGCCGGTCACCGATGACCATCACGGCAGTCAAAGTGTTAATTCGCATCTTCCCGCAAAAGCATTAATTCGACCTCCTCGACTAGGTGCCGTCCCGCCATAAAACCCTCGCAAACGTTAAACAAATCGATACCGACAAATCGTCACACCCGACTCGCCTCGTGTCCCGCGATCCTCTCGGATTCTCTAACGAGTGAAAAAAGCATCGGCAGGACAAAGGAACTTCCCGTCGGATCTCTACGACAGGATATCCCGTGGCAACTGGCATCGATACGTCGCGCGCCGGGCCGAAATTCACACGAATGGCGCGGGCATGTACGGGCAATTCGCACGCCCGGAGCCAGGAACCGTTCGCGTGAGCGTGTGGGTGTGTGACCGCCGTCGACATGCGACCTCGTACCGAGGTGGCTGCCTTTCCTCGCAATCGGTGTCGCGTTTCGGCGCGTGCTGTGACAACGGCCTGAAAACCACACCGATCGCCGCACCGGTCTCTCCTCTCGTGCAAGTACGTACGTGTATGCGAAGAGAGCTCGTCGTCGTGGCCAGCGCCGAGTGTCGCCAAGTACCGCACGAGAGTGCGGATTTTTGCGAATTAAGGGCCCGGCGATGATTACACCGTCCACGGTACAACGCCAATATCGGATGACGTAAAGTAATGGAACGTAACGCGGAAATGCCTCGTGCCGGAAGAGACCGCATCTCGAGTTGCGGGACCGAGCGGCTGGGAGGCGGTGGAAAATTGAAGAGCTGAGATTCGGATAGTTTTGCATTGGCTTGTGCGAGGGGAAGATTTGCGATGTGGTGCAAATAAATGCGGGCGGATCGAGTTAGAGGATTCGCAAGGGGTCAAGAGTTCTGTGTAACAGAGTCGAGAGGCGATCGGGCAACCTATTTCGTGCTTCGTAATCAAAGTTATCGTGACGCGAAGATATCGCTGCGGATTTGATTGGTCGTCATTTTCTGCGATCTTGTATTCTGAGAGCAGAAAAGTCGTTACTTCGATTTAATAACTGCTGCGAAGCACGCGAGCGTCTGCTGTTTATTTAGGGCTACTTGCGCGACTCGACAAGAATGAACTTGCACGGACTCCCTCTCGGTATTCCGTTGTCCCAGCACCCCATCTCGCGGCGTTCTTTTTTCAAACACCCTTCCGGAACCCAACGTCCACGACTTTCCGCAGGCGGTCCTCACAAAAACGGACACGCAGATTCTTCCGAGCCCTTAATCCGGTCGCCGGCAGACGTTCGCTAAGCTGCTTCTGTCCCGATGCCGGTCATCGAAAGTCAAGAGGGATTCGCAGCGAAGGATAAAGACAACAGAAGCAGAGGGAAAGGAAACCGGTAACGCATTGGAAGACTTCGCGGCCATGGACGGTGTGTGAGGTTTGAAAACGTGAAGTGGGACCCTTGCCGACGATCACTTTGATACCTTCTGGATTCTTTGAAAGCGTACGTCCATCGTATACCACCGGCCGGCCCTCTCCGCGACAGATGATGTGGGTACCACGAGGGGTGCTGACGTCATTCGAAGCATAAGCGTGGGCACTTACACACCTCTACCTTCGTACCTCCCTCTCTTTCTGGCGTACCACCTCATGGATAGACGTTTATACACCTCCCAGTTGCCTTTCTCTTTCTCTACTTTGTTATGTACATCGCACCCTCGTCGTCTCCCGTGCACACACGGACGCCCCGTCTCTCTCGAACTTTCGCGTGTACACGCTCTAACGTACACCGTGCACGAAGTGAACACGCACACATCGCATCCGTGTCTTTCCGCTTCTGCTCGTACACCCGTCCACAAAGGTGCCGTATCTATCCACCTGGTAATGTCTCTACCCATCGTCCATGGATTTGTGTTCCCACACGACGAGAGAGACAGGGAGGGACGTGTAAGCCGTGGCGCACGTTGGAACGACAAAGAAAACGCGTACCCTCTATCCGTCCTTTTCCATAACCCGCGCTGCCGTTCCCGCTCGTTCGCCCTCTTTTTTCTCTCGCTCTATTTTTTTTCCTTCCTTGTAAAAGGTCCGACATCTGGATCGTGTAAATTGAGCATTTTGCAGGCGACTTTGTAAGCGCCGCGGCTACAGCGACGCTTTTTTTCGCGAAAGGATGCTTCTGATGTCGTTATTAGTTGTGTCGAGCGACGATAACGGCGGCAATAAAATAGCGCGCACCTTCCGAACGTTTCTTCGTTTGTGAGGGAGGACGCGCGGTTGTTGGACAACATTGCGTCGACTTCGCAGTGTCAAGTTAGTTTTTCCAATTTTTGTACGTTCAGGCGTTTTCTCGGATACGCATAGATCCTAGAGCGTCAGTCATTGCAGGGCATCGCGAATTATCTTAATGTTCTTCGAGTAATAAATGCGAGAAATTAAACGCCGGTATTAAGCGAGGTAATAACCGAGTATATACACCTGATGCACGGAAATGACGTCTTAACTTGGTCGCCACATGTTGGTTCGCATTTAAACGGATAATTGCTCTTCCACGTCGGACTAACTCTACTCGACAAAGATTACGCAAATTCGAGCAGGTGGAATAGCAGACTTCTGACAAAATAGCGCGATATTAGTCGGCCGGTATACGATGTAACCGTCTAAGTGTATGTTCTGGAATCAATCTGACGCAGTATCCGTCGGTTAAAGTGCATATCGGCACTCGACACGTCAAAACGCCGGAGTTCCGAAAATTCGTCGAACGCCGAAGTTCGGCAATCGTGGCCGGTCGAAGCCGAACTTCGAACCGTTTCAGAGCTTCCAGACAATTTGTCCAGCCTCAGCGCTACGCCTAATTGGCCGATCTCGTAATTGCCCGTGGCCACCGGGAATGTACCCGTTCATCGTGCTGGCGTTTCAATTTCATCGTCGTGCACCCGTCCAGACTCGGCCCAAAAAATGAATGCGTCCGCGCTCAAAGCGGCAAGTTCTGCCGTGTACAGTGATAAGACGTACGGAAGACTTCGTCCCGCTCGCACCAACGTACGCGACCCATATTCGCGATCAATAATCAGTGGTGGACGCAATTAAACGCAAACGACATTCAGAAATGAGGCACGTACGATCGTTACGCAGATGAATTTCAGCGAGCGAGAACGGCGCGAGACGAGGGCAATTTATAAAAGTCCGCGATCTCCCGAATTCAATCACGATGACCGCTCGGTCATGACTGATCTTCCAGATCGCTATTAAATCCCCTTATAACTGAAACGGCCGGATTTAATATTCGCAATCCCACAAGATATTCCATGATTCGCCGTACACGCCATAGAACGAGTAACGACGGTTTTCGATTATTCAGAAAAATTCGCGGCGCCCAACGTTCCGATGCAGTTCGATCTTCGCCCGACGTAATTTCACCGTTACAGCGATGGAGCGCTTTCCGACTGGCGCAGAAACCGCTTGAAACGGCTAATCCCGCGGGAGCGTGCGCGTAATACGTCCGTCAACATTTTAGCACACTTTCGAACGCGTTTTTAACGACGCTGCTGGGCCGGGAGCAGAAGAAGGAGGAAAACGCGGGATAGACAATGGCGGACTCTAATCTAAAGGGCACTGGATTGAACGCTTCTTCTCGACAGTATTGTCTCCCGTAACCACACCGGGTTACACAGCTACCCTTTACCACTGCTACCTTTTCTTCGGCTATCCACGGCTTCCAGCCTTTCTTACGACCCTCGTGGAGTTTCGAGCTCTTACGGGACGGGGTTCGAACTGGCTGCCACTGACCCCTGTTCAACATTATCTTTATGCCCCGGTCGTCGTATAAAAGGGAAGTGGAAGGTCGAGGGTCGCGAAAGAGGCCCTTTGCGCGAGGAACTGTCTTTTTTCTCTTCAAATAGAGGCCGTCTAACGCGAGGATCGCATAATCTGCCTTAATGCAAATGCGAGAAACCGTTGCATCGCAAAATTGCTTCCCCTTGTAAAATTTCTCACTGTTCTTCGTTAGTGAATACTATCGGCCGCTTTGTACTACGTGATACAACCGTCGACGGCAATTGAATGTTAGCAGTAATTTATTACAGACCTAGAGCACTTTCAGCGGGGGCGGAAAGTTTTCTCTGTTAGAATCATAAGGAATTCCGAGAATAATTGCTGGCACTTTTGCCGGGTATATCGGACGACAGCGGGCTGCCAGAGATAAAGGACAAAGACGTCAATCAGCTGCTATACTCAAACGGATTGGTTTCGTTAAATCCCAATCGCTCTCTACAAATAACGAAAATGCACCATACGAAGCGTATGGCCAACGTACAAAGATGACACTGCCGACCATCCTGTTCAAACATGCCCAACGCTACAGCCGACAGAAACTTCATTGACACCGGACGCTGATTCAAAATAACAAGTGACCAAAAACTACATAACCCCTCTCCGACCTTTTCACACAACTTTCATCTTTTCTCCTAAGTCAGACCTCACCCCACACGGAACCTTCGTCGCAACCTCGTGCATCATGACTCCAGCGTGCCTATCCTCTCATCCTACCATCGTTCACAGCTGCCAGGCCTCAGATCTGCCAAAGCAAGTGAGTGCGCGTCTGCCAAGGCTTTCTGCCGAAGCTCGCGGGTTGCGGCGCGTATCCGTCGGATCGGAATCGCGCGCAGGGCGAAGATAAGGGCTAGCTTGGTTCGGCGAGGGCGGCGATGGCAGGTCGGGACGGAGGGGATGACGGCAGCGTGGCGGCGGCATGGCGAACATGGCGTCCGTGAAGCCGCCGAGGTCGCGTCTGCGCCTCTACGCTAACACCGCGTGACCACGATCAATAACTCCACGCGCTGTTGTGCTGGGGCAAAGGATGTTGAATTCGAAAAGTGTTATTCCGCGCGTCTATCTCTGAATGATATGGAAGGGAACGCCTCTCCACGTGGGTGCCACGTGTGCGCTTCCGTCGCGCCTCTCCGCGCGTACACGCGCTCTCTCGTCAGATTTCGTTCGGGCATTCCAAAACATTACCCGCCGCGCGGCCGGATCCCACCAGAACGGCCGCCGACTTTCCGACGGCGAGGTGATAGTCGCGTCGCTAGGCGATTTTGCGTGTAGGAGATCGGCACGATAGCGAGATGCGATCGCCGGAGTGCGATCGATTTTCATGATCGAAGATGGGTTCTTGGCGGCGTCTCTTGGGGCGGTGTTGATGGGCTCAGAAGGTGAATGTGGAACGGATGTAAAAGAGCGTGGATGACGCGAGAGAAGTTGAGAGAGACGCGATGAGAAGAGCGCTGAAGCGTCTGTTGAGATTGTGAGTCGTTTGCAGAAGGGGTTGAGAGATTTTGATACGTGGGAGGTAGAATTCTGAGATCGTTTTGGGACTGTGACCGCGTAGCGATTTGCGTAATTGTTTGTTGGCGGTTTAAAGATGTTTTAAAAGGCTACGGTTCTTGTGCCCAGAGAGTCAACGGACTGATCGACGCACGTCACACTTTTTGCGAACGTGCGAGCGAAATCCCGGCTTTTAGACGCGAGTGACTGGAGAGTCACTCCGAACGGCGGGAAAGTCTGAAATGTCGAGGACAGAGAACGTGTTCGAGAGAGCACTGCCGTCGGACGAGATACGTCCGACTCGTGCCAAGCACGTCGACGAAAGGAAGATGAACGTACTGCGAAAGAGTTTCTATGACGAACCGACTCGGCATGGAGCGTGCACCTAAAGGCGGGATCGTCGTGCAATGTTGACACTCGTTCAGGTTCGTCGTGATTATCAGCGTAAGACACGCAGCGGCGCGTCACGAGGCTCACGATATCAAGCGGAAGGGTAGAGAACGTATGTCGAACTGGCGCGAACACGGGTTAGACTCGCGGTAGAACGATAAGAGCGTGTATCACGAGAACAAGAAGAGCGTGTAACGTGGACGATCCCGGCCGGTTAACAAAGAGAAAAAGAAGGTAGGACGAGCGTTCGCGAACGGATACGGTAAGGTGACTAACCTGCTAGCCGCAAGGCCGACATTCTTTGAAACTCAGGCTCCTGCAGCCACTTCCACATCCGTCGGAAGGTCTCCCGACCGCTCTTGAGCTTCGACCAGGGCTTTGGGTTGCGTAGCAAATCGCTGAGCGTGCCCTGACTGCGACAAAGTACCCTCTGGGCGAATATCGCCTGGGGTATGCTGTACCTCTTGAGCTCGGCGCTGATCCTCTGAGCGAGTTCCTTCGTGTTGATCTCCTCGACCTCGCCGGCGCCGTTGCCCGCCGAGGAGACGGTCTTCATGACGACCGACGTGTGCTGCACGTGCTGCGTGTGCGATATCGTCTGCTGCGGCATCTGCGACTGCTGCTGCTGCTGCTGCTGCTGCTGCTGTTGCTGCTGTTGCTGCTGCTGCTGTTGCTGCTGCTGCTGCTGCAGTTGCGTCTGCATCGGCGGGGGCGATGCAGCCGGCACCGAGTGCGTGGGCGGCGAGTGATGCGAAGGCGCGAAACTCGCCGTGGCCGAAACCGCCGGCGGCGAGGACGGGCTCAGGGCCGCGGGACTCTGCTGTAACCTCGGCAGAAAGGCCGGATCATAGTGCGGACTTGCGGATTTATGGGGCGAATTGAGTCCGCTCTGACTGTAGGCGCTCTGCGGTGACAGGGGACTCGGCTGAAGGCCCGCGCCCGGCGAGGGATAGTTGGGCGGCGGCGACATGCCCATCGAGGGAAGCTTGTCGTACGCGTACGGCGAGCTGCCCATGCCGAGGCCGATGTTACCGAGGCCGTTGTTCTGCATGACCGCGAAGCTACCGGTAACGCCGCCGGCCGCGGGACCGTAGACGAACTTGTCGCTCATCGTCGAGATCGGCGGTAACGGCTGCAACGGCGTCAAGGTAGCGTACGAGGAACCCGGACTGAAGCCCGGAGGCGACATCCTCTCGGTGACCGAGGTTAGCGTCTGATACGTCGGCTCCGGCTGCATACCCCTGAAGTCCGTCGCGTCGATCATACTCGCGACCGAGACGCTTATCCCCGACGTCGGCGTTAGCTTGCCCGGACTGAGCAGCTCCGAGTCGGCGTCACGCGAGTCCACGTCCACGTCCTGAGGCGGCACGATCACCGACAGGGACTCCCTCGCGCTCTGCCTACTACTACCACCACCACCACCACCACCACCACCGCCGCCGCCGCCGCCACCACCGCCACCGCCTCCACCGCCTCCGCCGCCGCCGCCGCTACCACCGTTGCTGCCTCCGTTGCCGCTAGCACCGCTGCCGCTGCCGCTGTCGCCGCCACCGCTTCCACCGGCGCCACCGCTTCCGCTGCTGCTGTTGCTGCTACCACCGCCGCCGCCGCCGCCGCCACCACCACCGCTAGGTGGTTCCTGGGACGACGAGAGATCCTCCGCGGCGGCGAGGTCTCGCTCCTCCTTGACGCCGAGCGCGCCAGCCGCGAGCAGTTCCAGCGGTAGGCTCGCGCACGCGATGTCGGGGCTTTGAGAGGCGGACGAGGACATACCCTCGGCGCTACCACCACCGGCGCCGACGACGCTGCCACCACCCCCACTGTTTCTACCACCTCCTCCGTTACTTCCACTGCCGCCACAGCCGCTGCTGCCACCGCCACCACTTTCGTTTGCCTCGTGCTGCTGTTGTTGTTGCTGCTGCTGTTGCTGATGGTGGTGGTGGTGATGGTGCTGGTGCTGCTGCTGTTGGTGCTGCTGATGGTGGTGGTGGTGGTGTTGCTGCTGCTGATGTTGATGTTGTTGTTGCTGTTGCTGTTGTTGATGGTGGTGATGGTGCTGTTGCTGTTGCTGATGCTGCTGTTGGTGGTGGTGGTGGTGGTGATGATGATGGTGGTGTCTACCCCCACCACCGAGGACGGTGCCCCTACCGGCTGCGCCGCTGCCACTACCGCCACCACTGCCTGTCCCACCTCCGCCTGTTCCTCCACCACCGGTACTACCGCCGCCACCCCCACAGTTCCCATTCGAGCCACCCCCACTGCCGCCGCGGCCATGCGTAGAGACCGCCACCGGGGAATCGACCGAGTCCAGTAATTGCTCGCTATGCGATTGATGATCGGCTATGTCCCCTATACCTTCCATTTACGCACATCTAGTTCGGGTGGCCGCGCACTCGCTCTGCCGTGACCGGACGCACCGCGTGCACCAACAACCGCACGACGCGCACCGTGAGTTTCGCCAAACGTGCACCCACTTCTTCCTCTTCTTCCTTGCCGTTCTCTTCGTCGCCTTATTAACGTGTCGCTCCGCCACAACCGTTCCTTTCCCGTTATTCCCTTTCACTCCTCCACGCTGTTCTCTCCCGCCGCACGGTATCGCGCGCGTCTTTTCTCTCGCCGATTATCACCGATACCTCGTCTACCTCGTGTAACGCGATTCGCGATTACCTTCTCGCAACAGCACGCACACGGACGTACGCGCGTACTCTTTTTCTTCTCTTTCTCCCTTCGTCTGTCCCGCGCTACCTCTTATCCTTCGTACTCGCTGCTCTTGTCGTCACTGGTTTATACGACGCAGCTGGTACCTACAGCGGTGGCACTGAAAGAACGAGGTAAATGACAACGATGGCCACGGGAACGACGGTAACAACGATAGCGAAAACGAGAATAGCGAAGACGAGGACGACGACGACGGCGACCACGACGGCAACAACGACGAGAGCAACGTTGACTGCGACAGTGACTCGGATGATCTCGTGCTGCGGCTGATTCTGCAACGACTGCCACTGCTACTGCCGCCGCTGTTGCTACAGTTTTGAGTTTCGTCGCTGTTTCTGCCGTTACTGTCAGTTTTAACTATTGTCGGTCCCGTACGAAGGAGAGACCACGCTGCAGCACCGTGATTACTTCGACGAGCGTGGACGTCGCTCCTCGCGGGCGATAACGTGACCGGCGCTCCTGCTGATGCTACTCCACGACGACCTCCAGCACGTCGGGTCGGCATAGAGATCCGGTACCACAGCGGCGGCGTCCACCGTGCGCCCATGACATACGCGGAGCAAGTGAGAACACACACTCTGCGCCCAAGTGAATACGCTTGTTCGGCTAAAGAGGCAACGAGGGAGAGCGTGCGAGAGTGAGTGAAGCGGAGAGAGCGAGAAAGAGACGCTAGAGACCGTGAGAGGGCATGAGCGAGAGAGAGAGATAGAAGAGGGGCGCTGCACACACACGGCTCTCTCTCTTTCTCCCCGTGCCCGCTGGTACCCCGAGGTGCCGAGAGGGTCCTTCCGTTCCGCTCCGCTCCGCCCCCTTCTCCTGGCGAACTCTACCCGAGTCTATCCCACCATCCACGGCGGCAACGGTACTACCACCGCCACGAGCAGCACCACCACCACTGCTTCGAGCACCGCCGCCACCACCACCTGGTCCTCTACTCTGCGCCTCTGTCCTTCTCACTCTTTCCCGCTCCTTCTGCAGGACTTCACGCTTCTCTGTCCTTCCACGTCCAAAAGCCTCCGTAACACAGCCCGGCGTTAACGCGTGCCGTTTCTATTCTCTTCTCCCCCTACCTCCGCCTGCCTCTATACCAGGTGCAAGACCGCGTCGTATTGTCTTTCTCGCGGTCTGTCTCCGTCACACTTCGGCTATCTGTCCTTTTCCGCTAAAGGAGAACTCCACACGCAGAGGAAAGCCACCCTTAACGTGCGCACACTACCACACCAGCGACGGCGGCGACGGGGACTACGACGACGGCACCAACACCACCACCATCACCACCACCGCCACCAACCACCAGCACTACCACCACTACCGACACTAGTACCAGTGCACACGTCACTGTGATAGCTTCACTACGGCACTGTCACCTCGCTCGTACCTGCGCAGTGCTTCACTCTCACGTTAGTCACTCTCCGTGTATCTCTCTTTCTCCTACCCTATCTCACCCTCCACGTTGTAGCTCTCCTGTCCTTCTTCGGCGCTACGAAGACGACGATCCACGTGAAGCTTAGCACCGATCGCCCAAGTCAATTTTCACGAAGCAGCACCGTTGACAGAGCCGCGTTGACAGAGTTAACCGTTGCGCAATTTCGCGGTCGGTATCGTAGGTTGCACACGACTTTGCGCTCACTTGCGGTCCATTCACACGCTCGCGTACAATCGCGACGGACAATCGCGACGGGTCCTCGTCTGCGACGACGAAGAATCTCGAATGACGTTTGCCAGCTTCTCGTGCCTTAGGCTCGCTCTTCCTCGCACGTGCGATCATGGCCTCGCGTCACGCCGGAAGGCAGCCGTTAATCGAATGGCGCAATCGCGGAAGACTCGATTGCGTTCGGGCATCGAAATGTAAGAAGAGCGCGCGCCTTGTCCCATCGTCGTCCTCGGCGCGCGACAGTTGCGCGCGTTTTCTTTTTCGGCCCGGAGTTTCTCGAGGGTGTGAATAAACGTTAAGTCGACGGCGTCGCGACGACCTGGCCCGCGCGTCGCGTACGTGCAAAGTGACAACTCTCGAGCAACCCCCACCGCGCCGTCTAAGCCACCACCACCGGCACCACTACTACCGCCAGCACCGGCATCACCACCACAGCAGCCGCCACCACCACCACCACCGAGTGCGTCGAGGATGTCGGGGACGCCTCTACTACTACTTTAACCTGACGTCGTGACGATCACTACGCACGCTACCGGACTCACCAATACCAAGACGCTAGTGACACCGTTGTTGCCGCGGCTGCCACCACTACGTCCGCCACCACTGGCGTCAGTCAGCTTTCTATCGATTTTCCGATACCTCGTGACCAACGTTGCTCGATGCGCCGATACTTCGAGCATAAACATCGACTCGCGTCACCTGCCTCCGTCGCGTACCGACCTCGACCGATAACCCGGAACCGTTCTCGTCCGGGTCGACCCGATATTTCGATTCCCGATCGAAACACGCACGCGATCACGATCGTCTTTCGCAACGCCGATTGTCCTACACGCAGCGCGATCTGCGCGAAACTTCACGCAAATCTTTCCACGACTGTTCTCTATCTGTCCATACGCGCGACGACAGTCTTTTCGCGGCACACTCGTTTTTTAACACCCCGCCAGGTGCTCGAAGATGGTCGCTGGGACACTGCGCTCTTCAAGATGGTCACTTTGAGATTCAGCGATACGTAGGTCGCGCGTTATCGAGCACGGAACGTTCCACGCGGCACCTGAGAGTAGTAGTTCGAGCACTGCGTTGAAACGTCAATCGCGAAATCAATACCGCCGCCCGGTCATCCCCTCGAGCCGCCGACCGCCATCGCCAACCTCCGTGCGACTCACACTTTCCTTCGTGCCTGTGGCCGTCGCTCGTTGTCGTCGTCGTTGAGAAGCTTCGTCGAGCGCGATAGGCGATTTTCACGCGTCGCGAGCTTCGGAGATAGCCATCGAACAAACGATTACAGTCGATGAACGTGTTCCGCGCTCGCCGCTCGTCGGAGTCGATTCGATCGAAGCGGTGATAAGAGAATCGCTGGCTTCTCTCGAGAGAGGAAGGATGAGGGGATGATGTGGCGCTTTCCAAAATGTCCCCGACTCGCCACGTTCGTACGTTCTCGCCAACCCTCGTAGGTTAGCGAACAGCGGAACCTCGTACGTTCCGCGCACATCGACTCTTCCTCGGACAAATCGACCCACGTCAACGATCCGATGTTCTTCCTTCTGCTAGCGATATCGCGAACGTTGCTCTTGATTGGCCGCGACGGAGGGCCAAAGCGTCGATACGGAAATCAATGGACAATCTCCCCTGGCGGATACCCGAGTACCTTCCTTCTCCGACCGACAGAGACCACCGCACACGGTCGACCGATCGATCCCGAAGTGCGTTGCGCTGATTCGCGCCGCTCGCTCGCGCACCGATCCACGTTGCTGTCGCCACGCTTTCCTCCCGACACTATATGTCCGTTGATCGATTGCCGATGATGCCCTTCTGCGGGTTCTTTCAAACTTCGGAAACTGCCTCGCCGGGTGGTCGCCCTTAAAAATGCCTACTCCTTAACTTCACTTCCAGCAACTGACCCCCTCGCTCGGAAAGTTAGTGACAGTTTACCGATTTCCTTAAATGATCGTCTTCACGCGCGATCCTTCGACATCGCGACGTTGCATTCGAAACTGTGCGACGGCGATGGCGCACGACGAGGCAACTTGGAGGTGTTTCAAAGTGGCCACTACCGACGTTAGATAGTCCACACCTCTTGGCCCGCCTGGCCCGTTCGCTCCTGCTAGTAAGCGTCGTCGTCTCGTCGTTGGCGGCCCGTGCGTCTCTCGACGCATTCACGCGCACGCGTGCGCACGCTTGAAAACGCTACGCGCCCACGGCTTCTCTCTTCGCCCGACTGCCGTCTCCTTCGCACGCGTTAGCCGATTCGGGGCGAAAGCGGGATACGGATTCTCTCTGCGTATCTGCGTCGCGACTTCCTATCTCGTTTCTTCGTTCTTCGCCGACTCCGCTCAGCGTCTTCCTCTGTCTCCCTTTCTTCTCGCGCCTACCCCGCCGCCCGCCCGTCTCCCATCACGTGCCTCCCCTTTCACCCCTCCGTGCTCTCCTTGTTTTCCTCGCCCAGAAGCGTATCACGACTTCCGCGAGCTACCGTTATTGCTACTGCTGCCGTCCCTGTTAATGTTACCCTTAACGTTGACTGCCTCGAAACTTCCCCGAAGCCCTTCCTTATGCAGTCTTCGACTAGTATCTTGCGAGCGGTGTCGAGAGGGATGTAAACGAGGATGACGCGTCTCCTTCCTTGCCACGTCACGCGCGTGCACCCTTTACGCTCTCCCTCTCGCGCCGTCTTTTTCCCTCTATTCCCACATACGCGTCCCTCTCTCTCTCTCTCGCGCTCCATACAACCCTCTCCTTTCGTCGCTCTGTTTCCCTCCCCGTTTCCCGGTCCGCGTGCGTCTGTCTTCTTCCTTGCTTTCGCTCGCGCGTCCTCTCGCTCGCACCCTTTGTCCTCCTTTCACTATCACCCTCTCGCTCTCACTTTCGCACACTATCAGGCCGTCCGGGGTGGCTTTCGGAAGAGACGAGAGAGAAACGAGTGGCGGCACGAGGTACAAACCGAGAAAACGAGCGCGTCGCTTCGCGGCGGAGTTGCGCAAATCGCAAATGTGAAAGGGGAGCGAGAGAGTCGGCAAGATTCAGGGGAAGAGAGAGAGGAAGAGGGAGAAAGAGAGAGGAAGTAGGGAGCGAGAGGGGTTGTATATACATGGGGGGCTGCGAGGGGCGGAGATCTTGCCACGGGGATCTGTAACGAACTCGATACGCAGGGGTCGAGAGGAGGATGGGTTGAGGGCTACCGGGGAGAAGAGCGAGACGCAAGGGACATCGGTGGCTACCACGACGAGGGGTGGTTCAGGGACGTCTTGGAACGGCAAGGAACCCGGCGAGTTCCAATCCTAACGCCTCTGCGAACTATGCGCGATTTTCTCGCGCCGCTCGATATCAGTTATAACAACTCCCAGTCTGCTCATACTTACGCTTTCTTACAGTTCGTCTAGTGTCGTTGGATCTGAAACTAGTTAAATGCGACGGATGCGATAGTAAAGCGATTGACGGAACTGGAGTGATTTAAGGGAAGTAATGAGAAAGTTACACGCTTAAAAGTCGATTCCGCTGTACTACGGTGACGCGTGTTGGTGCGCGCTTAAGGTTCTTCTGTATTTTCAATCAGCTGCTTATGCGGCGGCACGTAGTTGAGTTCCTGAAAGTTGGCGATCACGCTAAATTCATTGGCTACCGATTTGTCGGTTTAGATCACAGCGAAATGGACATGAGTGGTAAGAAGGTTGAATCGATGTTTTCTTACGAATACATTTGAATTAGGGTATATCAAAGCTACAGGGGTAACATGCGGCTTGCACATTTTCATAAGAAAACATCAGCCCCTTCTCGACACCCCACTCGTATTTTCCATATTATCCACCCCCTTTTCGCCCGGGGAGTACTTCAGTCTCTCGACAACTTTACATTCGTCTTCAGAGATTTCCCGATCATATTATTACGCGACCATGTACCTCCGCACTTTCTTGCCAATACACAATACGTTTCCAAATTACCGTCACTTACCGAATTAACAGTTCGACGTAAGCATGCTTAACTATTCCGCCCGCACATCCGCGCCAATTTTCGGTCATAAACCGGGCCGTTGTTCCTAATTTCAAAGCACGTGCGCCACTAGCCCGTCAGCGCACCGTTATCTGCCACAGCAAATTTCATCTAAGCAAGGTCCCTACGCAAATAAAAACGCGTCTAACCGTTGTCATCTCAACAACGCCGAAAACTTTCCTTCATTCCCACACCATGCGCGATTACTGCAGGCACTTATCAGACAATAAGTGCCAAGCGTAAAACTTTCGCCGGCGGTGTGCCGTAACATCGAATATTCCGCTAACGACGATTGCGCGTCGATCGCAGAAAATGACTCTTCCGATCGCGGGACGCGTAACGAGCCGCAAGCGTTTCGCGATTAAATTATTGGGGTACGCGACGCTCGCGCATTCTATCTTAAATATTCCCCGGACGAAATCCACCGGGGCACGGCGAGGAAGTAAAATCGATATCGGCGTATATCCGACGGAAAACCCGAGGCGAGGGAAATAAAAGTCGCGCGTCGAGAGAGCGGCACCGAGGTACAATGGATTAAGTTCACGCGATTACAGTGCCGCGCGCTGCTCCTCAACGAGAGATACCTAATAACGGGCTTTCTGCCCGTCGCTCGTCGTCCGACGCATTGCAGAAACGCGTCCGGCACGATTCGTCATCCGCAAAAATCGCTCGACGAATCGAACGCTTGTCCCGGCAAAATACGCTTTGGGACGATGCGGGTTGAGTTGGATTTTACAGGTGCCCTGACGATGTATGGAATTGTTGGTCGGGGGATCAGATGTTTTAGCTTCGCAAGAGAGGAATATGGAAGAAATTGGAAGAAGTTGCTGAAAGGCTTACAGGTGCCTGATGATATGCATAGTGACGTTAGAATGACTTTTGGTTTTACAGGAGGAAAATGTGGAGGAGCTGGCAAGATGATAGTTACTGAAATGTTTGAGTGTATTGATATCACCGATGGTATAGACTTTTGCGCAACGGCGTACGCGCTTTGCATCCAGCACTTCAGTTAAACGGTGAAAACGAATGGCTCGCGAATGAAAATGGACATTGATCGATTCAAGTAACATTACAAAGTACCTGCGCGTTTTAACTCACTCGCACCGGAGGCGATTTCGGAAATGTGTTGTTCAACCTAACGGACATTGATCAATCTAACCGATATCCTGTACACAACGTATCTGATTTAAGAAGTCTCTTTAAAGCATAACCAGCGATTGGATGAAAATCGATATGAGTACACTTCGCGTAAGGCATACCGTTCTTGCCATTACTTGAATCGATCCCCATATCTTACGATACAGTCTATTAATACCAGTACGTACTTTCGGTATTCTATTTAGAAATTAGCTGTAGCCGTGTCGATTTTCTGAACATTCGAATTTAGTTCGATTCATTATCAACTTTCGGCAAAATACCTCTTTAATCTTTAATATAGCCGCTTCCCACATTCCACGATACAGCCACCTAGTATTAATACACACGTTCTATGTTGTATTTAGAAATTAGCTTCGGCAGGGTAATTTTCCTGAAAACATATTTCGTTTGATAAACTCTCCACAAAACTTTGTTTTAAACCGTAGTATAATCGCCCAACATTTTACGTGTATTTAACTAATGCAATTACATACTCCCAATGCATTCTTTAAAAAATTATATGTAGTATGATTCCAAAAATCCGTATTTCGTTCGAGCCATTATAAATTTTCCACAAAACACCGTTTCAATCATTGCTATAATTGTCCAACATTCTACCACCCAGTTATCTAATATCACCGTGTGCTCATAACGCGTACCATCAGAAATTAACTCCGGCAGTGTGTTGCCAGAAATCCGCATTTCGTTTAATTCACTCCCAACTCTCCGCAAAACACCTTTTCAACCTTCATTACAATCATCCAACATTCTACCACACGGTTACCTAATCCCACTGCATACTCACATCATACCCCGTTAACAAAATAACCTTATGCATTCTCTTTCGCAAAATCCGTACTTCGACCCAATATCAACCCTCTCACAAAATACCCCTTTAACCTTTCCCCGCAACTAACTAATTCCACTGCATACTCACAACGCGTTCCATTCACAAAATAGTTTTATGCAGTGTCTTTCGCAAAATCCCTACTTCGATATCCAATATCAACTCCCCACAAAATACCGTTCTAACCTTTCTCATAATCACCCACATTCTACCCTGCAATTAACTAATCGCACTGTACACTTGTAACGCGTTCCATTCACAAAATAGTTTTATGCAGTGTCTTTCGCAAAATCCGTACTTCGACCCAATATCAACCCTCTCACAAAATACCTTTTTAACCTTTCCCTGCAACTAACTAATCCCACTGCATACTCGCAACGCGTTCCGTTCACAAAATAGTTTTATGTAGTGTCTTTCGCAAAATCCGTACTTCGACCCAATATCAACTCCCCACGAAATACCATTCTAACCTTTCTCATAAACACTCACATTCTACCCTGCAATTAACTAATCGCACTGTACAGTTGTAACGCGTTCCATTCACAAAATAGTTTTGTGCAGTGTATTTCGCAAAATCCGTGCTTCGACCCAATATCAACTCTCTCATAAAGTACCCATTTAACCGTTCCCATATTCTGCCTTGTAACTAACTAATGCTACTGCACACTCACAACGCGTTCCATTCACAAAATAGTCTTACGCAGTATTTTTCCAAAAATCCGTACTTCGACCCAATATCAACCCCCTCACAAAATACCTTTTAACCTTTCTCATAATCATCCACATTCTACCGTGCAATTAACTAATCGCACTGTACACTTATAACGCGTTCCATTCACAAAATAGTCTTATGCAGTGTCTTTCGCAAAATCTATACTTCGACCCAATATCCACTCTCCAGAAAATACTCTTATAACCTTTTCCATATTCTGCCTTCGAACTAACTAATTCTACTCCACACTCACAACGCGTTCCATTGACAAAATAGTCTCATGCAGTGTCTTTCGCAAAATCCGTACTTCGACCCAATATCAACCGTCTCACAAAATACTCTTTTAACCTTTCCCATATTTTGCCCTCCAACTAACTAATCCTACTGCACACTCGCAATGCGTTCCATTCATAAAATAGTCTTATACAACATTTTTCGAAAAATCCGTACTTCGACCCAATATCAACCCTCTCACAAAATACTCTTTTAATCTTTCCCATATTCTGCCCTCTAACTAACTAATCCTACACCACACTCACAACGCATTCCATTTACAAAATCCCTGCAGTATTTGACGAAAAATCCGTACTTCGATCCATTATCAACCCCACGATCGTCGGGGTTGAAGGGCGCCCGAAAGCTCCGGCCCTGAAGGTTGTTCCTAGGCGAACGGGGATAGGGATGGCCTCAGCGAACGCGGAGGGGTTGCTACGAATACGTGGATGAGGAGGGTAGTGAGGCGCGGTGAAGGAGAGAGCCTGCGATGTAACGTCGATATCGCGCTCTATACGAGGCGTCGCGACGCCGAGTGGGGCGCCCGGGGGATAGGGGAAAATTCTACATGGGTAAAATAATCGATAGCGCGACCGATATGTATGTACAAGCCCCATATACATAGCCGCGTGCACACTACGGACACGCACGCACACGTGTAAAGGCCCCCATGTATATAGATTACACCCCGTGTACGTGTAGAAACGACGCACGGCGGGTCCGTGCACAAGTCGCGCCTGTGTATACGTCATTAACATCTGTATACGTTCTATACAGTTGTGTGCAGACGTAGGTACATCACGAGGGCCCACCATTACGTTTACGGATACAGACACGCGTGCAGTCGTAATGTACATACGCGGCTGTATTTACGGGCGCACACGAACATGACACGTATCGGACGCACGTGATCGATGGCGAGAGGATGTATGTAGGACCTGCTACATGAGTGCTACGTCACTGTGTATACGCCGTGCATGAAAGACAGAGGGGTGGAAGTTGGTGCGCACGTCGTACTTTCAGGGTTTGCTTCGCGGACGAGACATTAGCTTGACCTTTTTGAAGTTTCGAGTCGGGGACTTCGCGTCAGATGTTAGACGCGAGCCGGGACGGGAATCTTTTGTTAGGGGTAGAAGGCGCGCGGAGTAGATTCTGCTAATTTAGTCTCTGACACGCTCGGAACTCGGGCTAAGTAACGAGGATGCGTCGTCATCTGAATGTATATAGGTTGTTATTTTCAGGCCGCGCACTTTCTTCGCTAGATTCGTCGGGTCTTCGTGGCACAAATGTCGTTTGTGACTTTGCGGCCGTAAAATACTGGTTACCGAGCGAAACGGAAATATACGTACTTAACGTCGAAGTTCTCTTTCGCTTTTCTCAACGGTCATTCGAGAAAAATAGACAGTCACTGAAAACTCCAGTCATTCGCGAAGTCGATTAACTGCACGGAAGAAAAAGTATTGAAATTATTTTTAAAACGTTGGAAGCGGAGCGTTAAACGCTTGGCGCTAAAATTTTAGTTCGGAAGATGGCGTTCGTCGCTTTTGGCCTCTAAATGTCTCGCGTAGAAATGTAAATAGTATCGAAAGCAGAAACTTACGTCCTATATATGGTACGCATTCGACTAAACTCTAACGAGTCGTGCAAAGATAATGCCGCTTTGCGTATGTTGTTGTGACAGTTTGCCAAAGTAGGGAATTTTGCCGAGCGACGTAACTCGATTCGATGCAGTAAATCGATCGACGAACTTTCCTGTTGCACGTGGCAACTTCACCGCAGAGTTTATACTTCGACGGCACTTATTCTTGAAAATACTCGTGGCCACTATCTTTTTGAGAAATCTGCCGTAGATTGCGAATGGGGTGCGACGAAAATAGAGACGGGGGGAAGAGCGCCTGGCGACAGTAATTGTTTAAGTAATACGCGGTGTAATCACGAAGACGGGAGCGACAGGGGTCGTTCCATATATGTCACTTACAAGAGATATTTCCGTGTCCATGTTTTTGTGTGAACAATCAGGAAAATTGGTTCGTGCATATTTTCGTTTTCTTTTTTAATCCAGGGTAACATCGGTTTGAACGTGGAAGTACGTTAATAATTGAATGAAAGCAGGAAATTGTCTTCGAATTACATGAAATAAAATGCGGAATTAATAAAGATTGCACGTATTGCTATGATAATTGCTACCATGGTACTTTGATATTCGATACGGTAAAGACAGTGTCTTCGTCATATTATTCCGTATTATTGCCATAGTATTTGTTAATAACTCTGCTTTTATAATCGGCACGTTTCTTTGTGTGCTGACATAAGCTAATAAATTAAATTTATTCAATCAAAATTAACGAAAGTGCTAGACCAAAACTGGAAAAGTTACGGTTAAATCTCGGATACGAACAACGCACTGTTGGTCTTTGTCATATTATTCCCTTATTGTTAATATCTGTATTTTTGTTTGCTTTCATAATCGAAAAATTTCCTTGTATGTCGACATAAGCTAACGAAATAAATTCACTTAAGCCAAATTAACAAAAGCATTAGACAAAAATTGACGAGTTTTGCTCTGACAGTAATAATTACAGTTGAGTGTGAAATTCGATAAGTACACTGTCAGTCATTGCCTTATTACTCTGTTAATCAGTAATAGCTCTGCATCGGTTTGCTTTTATACTTGAAATACTTTGCGCGTCGGCCTAAACTACACAAAGAAATTTTCTCAAGCAAAATTGACGAAAGCATTAGACGAAACCAGGCGAATTTTGCTCCAACAGTAACTGTTACGGTTCAAAGTGGGCTACAATAAGTACAATGTCAGTCATTGCCATATTACTCTGTTAATAAGTAATAGCTCTGCATCGGTTTGCTTTTATACTCGAAATACTTCTTTGCGGCCTAAGCTACTCAAACAAATTTCCTCAAGCAAAATTGACGATAGCATTAGACCAAAGCAGGCGAATTTTGCTTTGGTTTCTGGTTACGGTTCAAAGTGGGCTACGATAAGTACAATGTCAGTCATTGCCATATTACTCTGTTAATCAATAATAGCTCCGCATCGGTTTGCTTTTATACTGGAAACATTTCTTTGCACGTCGACGTCAGCTACTCAAACAAATTTTCTCAAGCAAAATTGACGAAAGCATTAGACCAAAGCAGGCGAATTTTGCTTTGGTTTCTGGTTACGGTTCAAAGTGGGGTACGATAAACACACCGTCGGCCTTCGCCATATTATTTCGTTATTCGTTTGTTTAAAATCGTCAGCTAACATTTAATACGCCGGAACGAAGCAATCGACGGACACGGCGTTTTATCGCGCCTCACGAACGGACCCGCGTTTAATAATTCGCATCGAGATTGGCGAATAACGGAAGGAATTCCTCTTGACGGCACGAATCGTTTACGTGGCGAACTTTAATTTCGTACCCTCCCCCGCGCCCTCCGCAAGCATCGACAACGCGCTTCCACGGACATGGAATCCGTATGAATTAACGGGATCTTGGCGCATCAGTTTTTCTCTCATTTCTCCCCGTCCCGCTGATTTCCATTTTTTTTTGCATATCGCGCTGGAATGTAATTAGGTTGAAACAAAGAACCCCGCAGGGTATCCGTGTTATCTCAGCGAGCGGGAAAGAACAGCGGCGAATTTTGCTGCATTGCTGAATTTTAAACAATTATAATCTTCTTCTGCCGTAAAATGTTCAAACCTCATTCCGCCGTGTCCGCCCTCCGTTTCTCTCGCCGCGCATCTGTCCGTTCTATTAACTCTTTGCCCTCCGCTAAACATAAAGTAAACGGCTGTTATACTTTTCTGCACTCGTCGTATCTAATTAATTTCAAAGCGCAGCTTTCTCGGCAGTAATAAAGTCGTTAGCGGACTAGCGCGGTCAGAGGTATTACGTGTGAAAGTTGCGTCGAAACGCAGGAACTAAGCCTTCTTTACGGTAAGTGAATTTGATAATTTCGAGGCTTCGAATGTTCTGAATATCGGGCAACAAAGTTCACCCTTTCGCTCGCCGGTGCACGCGAGGCGCCCCTTTTAAAAATCGATATCTATAATTAATTTGCCAGTTGACGCGCGTAATTTCACAGTCCTCGCCGTGCGAGGATCAGATAATTAACCCTCTCTTGATACGCCGTTAATTTCCTGATGAAATTTGTGTGACACGGAGTGGCAGTGTAAATAAATAAGGCGGTTAGATCCTGAATTTTCGCTTTAGCGGAACTTTACACACGGCGGGGTACGTGAAAGTACGGCAAATGACGCTCAGCCAAGGGCTTTGATTAATCGTGCAAAACATTCCGTCACACATAGGCGCTCTAGCTGAAGGCCTTCGACTTTCATCCAGGTGTCGCGTACATAACATTTTTTCTACTTAATGGACCGCACGTTCATGAGGCGCAAACGGAGAGAAAACACCTTTTCGAATAAAGTGGATAGACGTTTAATCATCCCGACGCCGCCTCTGGCCTTCATAAATAGTCCCCTGAAACGCATTCGACGCAGCGATTTGAAGGTCTTCGCGAAGGCGATCACGTTCTTAAAATCTCCGGCAAGTTTCCGTTTTCATACTTACGCCAGCGGCGTGCGGAACGTTTACGAGGTTTCATCGACGCAGCGGCGATGGAAGTAGAGGCAAGTTCGGGCAGGCGGAGAGCATTTCGTCGGTTTCCCGGCAAGGGTGCTTTAACGCACACAGTCGGTCAGTGGCCAACATATGATTGGGACGCACGTGAGCGCGTACGATAGGGGCAGAGAGGTCTTTAACGGTGCGCCAGCGGATTGGGGGGTATTCCAAGGGGGGTGCCTGGCTTTGGGAATCGTTAATGGTGGGGGCCCCCTAGTGTAGAGCTCACCTGCCGCCAGGTGCGTCTCTTTTGGACCATCTGCATGAGGGGCCCGTGCCACAGGACCGTTTCCTTTTCACTCCCGACCCCTACGCAACTCGTGTGTGTCCGTGTGCATCCGTGTGCTTATACGCACGCATGTAAACTACCAGCCAGGTAAAACGGTAGCACGCGACAAAATTATAAGGGTATACGTCACGATGGTCGTGCCGAACGGCCGGAGTTAAAGTTCAAGGCGGCGGTGTTGATCGCGGAGGACTGAAAAATCGATGGCGCGGATCCTATTGATGGTCAACGCGTGCAAGGAGCGAAGTGAACGATTCTGGTAAGTTCGATGGGAGTTTATGGGGTACGGTAGTTGGGCCAACGGGTGGGTGGGTCAGTTAGTTGCCGTTTAGGAAACAGTGTAAACTATACGCGCACAACAATGGATCGTGTGGAAAATGTGTTTTTCTTGTCTTCAGTAGGACAGAATACGGTGATTGAAATTTCCAATGAAAGCTTTGCGGAAGAGATGTAAATATTTTGTAACATGTGCATCATTAATGAAACGATATCTGCGATCTTTTTCGTTTTGGATTCTAAATAGATGCTGCGTCGAGTTTCAACATGTTGCCGACGATTCGCAAACGTTTTATATATGTTCCAGTTTGCATTAGCAGGGCTACTGCATCAAAGCGAAACATCGGTAAGATATTAAAATTAAACGCCGCATCTAACTGGGTGCTGGAAACTTAAGAAATATTGGGCATAAAAGCCTTAAATGCGAAAACTTTATAAAATCAATTATAGCATTAATATACATTACACACACCATATGTGCGAGGGCAATATATCTCCTTTTAACCCGATACACTTGATCCAGCGATGCTCCAACTTCTTCAATCCGTCTGAAAAATACGTTTTCTGGAGATCTGCAAAGTAGGCCTCCGTGGCGGTGATAACCTCCTCATTCGACTCAAATTTCTGCCCAGCGAGTGACTTTTTCAAGTTTGGGAAGAAAAAGAAGTCATACGGGGCCAAATCTGGAGAATACGGTGGATGGGGCCGCTGTTCGTAGCCTAATTCAACGAATTTGGCTGTAGCGACGGCAGAGGTGTGAGCCGGTGCGTTATCGTGGTGAAAGAGCACTTTTTTCTTCGCCAAATGGGGCCGTTTTTTCCTTAATTCGGCGTCGAATCGGCTCAATAATTCGGCATAGTACAGCCCCGTGACTGTTTTGCACTTCTCCAAGTAGTCTATGTAGTTGACACCTTGTGAATCCCAGAAAACGGTGGCCATCACCTTTTCGGCCGATAGGACAGTCTTCGCCTTCTTCGGAGCACATTCGCCGGGCGCAGTCCACTGTTTCGACTGTTCCTTGGTCTCTGGTGTGTACCAGTGGATCCACGTTTTGTCGACAGTTACAAAACGACGTAGAAACTTTTTCGGATTGCGCTTAAACAGTGTCAAACACTGCTCTGAAGTGGTCTCACGGATGCGCTTGTTATCCGGAGTGAGCAAACGCGGCACCCATCGAGCAGAAAACTTTCTCAAGCCCAATATTTCATGCAGGATATGCCCAGATTTCATCGCTGGATCAGGTGTATCGAGTTAAAAGGAGACTATGTTGAAAAATAAATCGTCAATTTTCCAAAATTTTCGTTTTTCTTTTGTAGGCTAAGTACTTCTCGGACTGCCCTCGTATATAATATATATTACGCATACCATTAATATCACACACAAATCGCAATCTGACTGGTTTAACTGAATGATCCTATTGATGGTCGACGCGTGCAAAGAGCGAAGTGAACGATTCTGGTGAGTAAGTCCGATGGGAGTTTATGGGGTACGGTAGTTGGGCGAACGGGGGGTGGGTCAGTTAGTTGCCGTTTAGGAAACAGTGTAAGGTATTGCGGGGTTCGGAAGAAATTGCTCGACACAGTGTTATTTCGTTGATAATTTACATTCATGATAATTTCTCGGCGCATTGAAACAATGACGCCATTGTGGCCGCTGTACAACGAGCTGATTCAGATAGGAATAATTAATATTTAATGGCTTTAATCGTATTCGGCACCAATTGTGATGCTCATATCCTCGGAGACAATCTTTGTCTGATGATACCAGCGATTCGTGTCCAGAACGACTGTACCCACAAACAATTGTATTTTGTTAATAGCGTTGAATGTAATGCAGAAATTGCCGATAATGTAATTGGACGCACAGAATACGCCCGTGCGAGCTCATCCGAATTACTCACTTATTTCACCCGCATGCACGGTTACTTCCAGTCTCTTGCACGTATAATGACATTCCCGTGGCGGCTCTAAAATCCACAGCTTCTCGCCTTTTATCTGCGCCTGCCATGATGGATGTTCGACGTCGTCGACCTTGCAAGCAGACAACTCGCCGTTTTCTTACCATATTATATTGCGACAACAATGTAAATGGAACGGATTATAAATGCAACATAAATCTGGCCTGAAACAATCTAAAAAAATACAGTTGCCAAGATCATTGCCGTTACATTACATTGCCACAACCTAAAAAAATATAGTTGCCAAAATCATTACCATTACATTACATTGCCACAACCTAAAAAAATATAGTTGCCAAGATCATTACCATTGCATTACATTGCCACAACCTAAAAAAATACATTTGCCAAGAAACGTTCCTGAAAAACTGCAAAACAAACTAATGTTTTAGAAATAGTCACGAGTTTATCTGGTCGCTGGTGAAACACATTCTATTCCCAAGGTACGGTTCCGCAAATTCTGTTATTAGAATTTGCAATGCACATGCAATATATAATTATACATATAAACCATATGTGACTACTACAGGACCCGCATAGAAATTAGGACGACAGATAACATAAGATAAAAGCAAGATAAAAATGTAAATAGTCTTGATGTCACTTACATGCATAGGCGCCCCATATCCATGGCTACCCATGAAGATCCAATCAGTCTTCTCACTTTCCGCATTCGGTGGAAGGAAGTACGGTCTCTGATAATGTTGCCTGAGTACGGTACCAATCTTCTCATCGCAGTTGCTCCTACGAATGAGCGTATGAGCATAAATAAGTAAACGCAAAAATAACACAACCTAACGTTCACACGGTATACCTGTTTGCCGCGAATCACGTGAACGCGCGTCTTTTTTTCGCACGTGACATATATTGACGTCGCTAGTCAGAAGATGAACAACTAGAAGACTACGACGTTACATGCTCGAATTCCGGCTTGCTGAACAATTATCTCACACGCTATAGGGCTTACATCTAACTACCTGTAAGCTTATTAGCCGGACACGCATTCAAGACTCTGGGCAGATAAGGCAGTCTTTCCCAATTTCATACTTCACAGAAGCGTTTGAGGCCCACGTTAAAGTGGACGTTAAAGTTTACGCCTAATCATGCAATTGTTGGTAATGACGAACTGCGGGGGTTAAAATGGAAACGCATGTTTGATAAATAGTATTTTCGTGAAGTAGCAAAGGTGCGACACTGAATTCTCGACCTAAGCTTTTTTATTATTTCTTGTTTACTTTTCCAGGGTGGAATGCTGGGAGTGGGATTCAGTGAAATCGACAGAAAGGGCGATGGATTTGGACGCGGTGACAACGAAGCATAATGACACAGAAACTTAAATAGAAATATAGCCCGGTTTTTGGGTTGAGTTTCTTTAACGTAATTTATGGCGCATTACAATTTACAGGTTTTGGAATTATTCGGGATCCTTTTTATAGGACTCAAGTCTAAAATCAAAGATGTAGAGTATAATAATAAATAAAAAATATATAGAATATAATATAAGGATGTAGAGTATAAAAATAAATAAAAAAGATGTAGAATATAACATAAAGATATAGAATATAATAAAAGAATAAGAGTAAAATAAGCCATATGAAACAAAATCAACTTTAACCCTTTGCGGACGGAGTGGTTTGTAGCCGACGACAGTCGTTTGAAATTCCGTATCACGATTAAGAGCTGGCATTAGTGCAATGCATATATGCCTATTTCGGTTCTATCATTTTTTTTTTTGTCGAACACTAATTTGTGTCTTTTGGCCCAATCAAGTGTTTTCACTGAACGCAAATGTTCGCTCATCAACAGGCTGAACGCATATCCGCGTCCTTCGTCACAAAGTTTTGAAGACAGGCTATATTTCCATTTGCGTTTAAATCCTGAGATCGGCATATGAAAACATTCAAAGTAGTATGCATTGAAATAGTAGATCTACCACAAAGTCCTGGCCTTTTTGAATTAAAAAAAAATATAATTCATTTTCAATACATAATACTGAAACAACGAAAGCACTGTTTCAATATATTTAGAGGAGCACATAAATAGGGATACGATGATAAACAGAGAACACGTTCATACGTGTTGAAACTTGAAATGCTATTATAGGACAGTTTTTCCATAAGCCTAATATAACGAAATGTAGCAAAATAAATAATGTATAATACAAGCATACATAATAACCTATGTTGTATCGAACAAAATAAAATAAAGTATGCCGAAACGTACAGATGCTTGGAGAACTTAATACAGTGATGTATATGTGCAGGGCCAATTGGAAAGCAATTCGTACAGCACATCTGCCCGCATAGGATCACAATCATGTCCCGCTGTTAAGCGCGCCAAGAATTCTTTCAGTGCCGATTATGAACGACAAATAAGTTCCTATACATTAAATAAAGCCATCGAAATACGAAAACACGTTGCGGATAAAAGATATAGAAGACCACCGACCCTAAAGTTAAGGGTGCTAACTTAGTTGGTAAAGTGCCAGTTCCAAGAAGCGCAGTTAAATTCTGGAAGCGATATGACTTAATTCCATGATTCTAAAACTACGCCCACAACAATGGATCCTGTGGAAAATGTGTTTTTCTTGTCTCCAGTAGAATAGAATACGGTGATTGAAATTTCCAATGAAAGGTTTGCGGAAGAGATGTAAATATTTTGTAACATGTGCATCATTAATGAAACGATATCTACGATCTTTTTCGTTTTGGATTCTAAATAGATGCTGCGTCGAGCATCAACATGTTGCCGATGGTTCGCAAACGTTTTATATATATATGTTCCAGTCTGCATTAGCAGGGCTACTGCATCAAAGCAAAACATCGGCCAGATGTTAAAATTAAACGCCGCATCTAACTGGGTGCTGAAAACTTAAGAAACGTTGCGCATAAAAGCCTTGAATGCGAATATTTTTTTCAATCAATTATACCATTAATATACATTACACACACCATATGTATATAATATATGTTACGCATACCATTAATATCACACACGTACACACAAATCACAATCTGACCGGTTTAATTAAATGCGCAAAACATTGTAGTAGAAGGTTTGTTTTAAGAATGATATTGTACGGTTACTTATACCTTGTAAAATTATATTTCACCTTGAGAATTTTGAAATGCTTAACGTGTCGACTGTAATTTATGCGTAATTCTCAAAGGCAATCTGTTTGTCAAAATATAATTGATCATACAATATCACGCCAAAAGAAATTCTGATTTAGAATATTTTTTTTTATTATATATATATACGATATACAATAATACAAAAGTACAATATACACACACACATATATATATATTGTACTTTTGTATTATTGTATATCGTACGACATAATAACTATAATTGACATTCGATACTACAACACTGGCTTACCATCCAACGTACCACGGCTTCGTTCCCTCTTGCATCAAAGATCGACTTGTGCCCATATCGAAAACATCCTGCAGATTCCGGAATTCTGTTTTGTATGGGAAGAACTGACAATTTGCAGATTCGCCATCGTAAAGGGACTTGAAGAACGAAAAAGAAAAGACATTCGGCGCTGTCCAATTTGTCGTCGCATCCGTAATAACGACTGGCCGTCCTGAGTAGGCGTAGCTATTCATAAAAGAACGATCGATGGACTTTAGGCGAAAGGTGAGTAAAACGGGCGATGACTGGTCTATTCGTGAATTGCGAATTATCGTAGTTAAGTTATCACAACGAATAAGGAATGAGATTGTTTATACCGATTTTCAAAAATAAGTGGGACCACATTCGACAGTTTTTCAACCTGTTGAACATCACGGCAAACAGAACAGTCCTCGGGTGGTCGAAACATTTTCTGCGTGTAGGTTGGCATGTCAATTAAGCACTGCAAGGAATGTCAAATAAGTAGGTATTAGATTGAATGTTCTAATGCCGAAGCTGGTCACAACGGAAATTTTTTTAGACGAGAAGGAAAAAGTACGTACATATAATCACAAGTACGTAATATCTTTTTTATGATACCCATGGAAGTTTTGATATTAATCTGCGATGTCTGTAGAATTTGTTACATTTTACTATTCTGTACATCAATGTGAACAAGTACCAAAAATTAAAATACATGTATGGAATATATGATTTTTCTAAGCTGTTCTAAGGAGTTTTCAATATCTGTGTCTCAATAAACTTATGTATGAGTTACGAATGAAAGTTTACCATTATTTAATCTACAGCTAAGTATTGAACGGTATATACCCATCGCAGCCCTTAATATTTTGCTCCTGTCCATTGTTATATGTATCTACCAGCTATGCTGATGAGTCACGCTACATATAAGCGGCGATCGTCCGCAAAGCGTCCAAACATCTGCATACAACTTTGAAGAAACTAAGTAACCTTTCATCTCTACATTCTAATCTTTATATCCTTCAAGCTATTCACATTAATCACTAATCAACCGCCATTGCTACGCAACTGGCAACTTTTCAGCTGCTCCACCAAAAATTCAGCATCGGCAATTAACACGTTGACTTCAATATCGGCAATTAACACGTTGACCGCCGTGGTGGTGCAAAAAATACAAAAGATACCGAATCGGTAGCATTTATAATTTTGTAAATGCAATTAATATTAAGTAGTGATTCAATTCTTTGGTCTCCGATACCTTCGCATTATTTTCATTTTGCACAATTCAATCATATTCTGTAGCACATCATCATCGGTGACGACGCAAAATGTCTCACAAAAAATTCAAAAAATACCCAAGCGATAGCATTTATGATTTTGTCAATGCAATTAATATTAAGTACTGATTCAATTCTTTGGTATCCGATACCTCCGCATTATTTTCATTTTGCACAATTCAATCATATTCTATCGTACTTCATCACGTTACGGTTTCAATATACTAAAATACAGGCAGTCAACGTGTTAACGACTACCGGTCCCCACCGCCAGATTCACAAAAGCCACCGTCATAATCATCTCGCCCGTAATCCGCCGCTTTCGACAGCAATATCCCGCGACACCTGCGCACCGCGAAAAACCGTGTCTCAACCCCGCCGGGTCCCCACTTCGCACAAATTCTGCTGATCAAATGAGGATCCTGCCCCCGAAAGTTGGGGTACCTCAGAACTCACCTTGTCGTAGCGGTACGCGTTGATGCGATTGATCGCGGCGTGGGTGACGATCCAGGCGACAGCCAGCAGGATCCACAGGTGTCTGGCGCGGATCCTGGTGACGCGTGGCTTCAGACGAAATCGCGCGCGCAATAGCGCGAACGCGCGATCGGACAGGCTGAGGTCGTCGGTTTTCTCGAGGATCGTGCGCAACTCCTTCTTCGCGAAGTCGATCGTCTTCCTGGACGCGTCCAAGGGGGGCCTGCCGTCCGTCATGCTGATCCTGATGGTCGGTGCGGAACTGCGAGCGGAGTCCTTTCGCGGTGCCGGTGGCAGCTCGAAAGGACACCCTCCGCGCATGGGGGTGGAACACAGAGTTGCTTGTTCACGAAGTGTGAAACGAGAAAGTAGCCGTGACCCGATCACCCGATTGATCCGGACGCAACGGCGGAGAGTGAAAGTAAGCCGTGCTGCAGATTTCATGCGGACGGAATTATTGAGAGGGTAATGCCTGTGCAGGGTGTCTGATAAGTGGGGCTGATTGCGGAGTGAAATGGCGGATTGGGATCCGGTACTGTGGTGTTCGGTAATGCGGTTGTTATAGATATGGGTGGTTGTGACAAATGCGGTCGTGGCGAAGAATGTTTAACGCATTGACTGCCAAACGTATTTTGCTATGATATGAACCGCGATGCGATTAAATATTGCAGAGTATGATTAAATCGTGAGAAATAAAGGTAATGCGGAGTTGTTAGAAGTCAAAGTATTGAAGCACCGTTCCGATATCAATTGCTTTTACAAGATTGCAAATAGGTTTCATTGCGAATTTTTTGCATTTTTAGTAAAATCTTTTACACCGGTTAACACGTTGAGTGCCAAGTGTATTTTGCTATGTTAAGACTGCGATGCGTTGAAATACTGCGGAGTATGATTAAATCGTGCAAAAGGAAGGTAACGTAGAATTGTTAGATGTCAAAGTACTGAAGCACCATTCCAATATCAACTGCTTTTACAAGATTGCGAATACGCTTCTGATGTTAATTAAAAATGACCGGTACGGATGTTTAATGGTATGTGATGATCCATCGGCAGGTGTTCTATTTGCGCGCTGCATTTTTTGACGAACGCTGCGAAGTTACAAAATTAACAGACACTTTGTGAGTTCACGTTTTTAACACGTGAGGTTGTTGGCCGGCAATACTTGCATCTTTGCATTTATAGACAGCAACTTCAATATCTGTGTTGTTGAAAACTGTTTAGATATTTGCAGGTTCACTTTGATATTTCTTGGGCGAGGCATATTGGCGATATCGAGTACTGATAGGGTACAAATAGGCATATTGAGAGTCAGGTCTAATAGCAAAGGAACCGTGGAGATGTGTGAGGATAGTGCAAAGATAGCTTGACTGAATATATGATCGGCGTGATTGATTAATTAACGCGGTGGTAATAAGGAATTTAACGTGGAATGTGTCATGAACATATTTTCGGCAATTTCAATGCCATTCTATCAATATTCTGTGGTAACACCGCGATTTTCAGCGAAATATTTTAAATGACACAACTAATCAGGGTACCAAAACAAAATGCGGCTGAATGCAATATGTTAACATTCTTTATGCTTCGATTTCAATATTTTTCAATATGTTAATATAATCAAAGAAAAATTGATGTTTCCACAATATCAGCGAATAAACGGCGGAACTGTAATTTATAAAATAATCGTGGCCCGTCGCACATTTTTTTTCTATTGAACCATTTTCGGGGTGGGTAACGGTATTTTACAGGGTAAAATGCGTAGAGCGTGAGCGTAAACGAGTTATGGGATTGAAAGGAGTGCGCTAGTGGGCGAAGGAGTCTCTTATCTCATGGTGCAGCTGGTCGTGCCCGTCGAACCGGATTAATTCACCTGTTAAAATACAATCACCGATCTGCCTTCGTATCGCTCGATGCCATTTCTTACTACGCACACCCAGCGGTTTTCATTCTACAGCGGTTGCAGATCTAACGATTTCTTTCCGGCTTTAACGTGTTTTCGCGCAACTTCGCGAAGAAAGCAAATTCCTCGAAAGTCGAACGTCACACCGCGATATGCGGAATATTATTCTCTTCCCACGATATTCCGCTGAATATTATTGCGACATTCGACGTTCGAGAGTATCGGCCCGAAATTGAAAGTTAACGAGGGAGTTACATTCCGCCGATATCTCGAAATATCTTCATCCACAAAGTCCGCCCGGTTAATTACACTTTTATACACGCTCGGCGGTAAACGTCTGTCTACGTATACTATTTCCGTTCACAGGCCTGTTCCCCGACGAAATACTTTTCCGAGGGAATTAAAGGGTAACGAAGTCAACTGTACTCTTTGGACGTATAAAATTGACTTTGCGATCGGAAACGAACCCAACGCGTCGTTGCGGCAAGAAACATCGAACGCGGTTTCATGCGTAAAATGCCCTTAATGATTGAATTATATAGTCTTCGGAAAAATACAAGGGCTACGAATAAAATGTCCGTTTCCATAGGCCTAGGCTAGCAGAGTCTTTTAGGAATTTATCTTTTCCCAGCTAATTCACACCAAACGCGAAGAAGAAATTTTAAGGCTACAACGTGATTTATCTGGAATTTCATATATGCATCTATATCTGCAATTTTATATATATTGTAGTATATATATATACATCCGCTGCACTTTGCAGGAGAGTTTATGTATATTGAAGGAATTTTGCCGGTCGATTGACGCGATTCCGAGTATTCCAATTATCCAAGAGAAGCAATCCACGAATTTGACCATACTTTGCGATTATAGCTCCGCCCAGTACTACACAGGCAGCGAAAAATTGATTCTCGCAACGCTGACAAAATATGAAATAATCAACCTCACATTTTATTATATTTTCTTGGCAATCTAGACGCTGCACAACGCGTGAAACTCCAAACATTCCTCAGCGAATTCTTCCCGGAAGACGCGTCATTAGTCTCCCGATACCCCGATTAACCCTTTCGCTACGGCGGTCCTGTTCCCAATTTGGACTTATGCTTATGCTTAAAAATGTTTCGGTAACAAATTTTTGAGGGAAATAACATTTCTGACGGAAGGCACAATTGATTGAGAATAGACGTGTCCAACGATGCTATGCTATCTAAAAAAGGGCAACATACGGGACAAGAGGTCCATGGTAAACGTGCCAAAATATATATGTGGCGTAAACGCACGTTGCGACCAAATCATCCATATAGGTTGTCTTGGGCCTGCCGGTGGTAGTTTTCCACCGGACACCGTCCTTTTCCACCTTACCTCCTATTCTTTACCTGTCGGTGGATATTTAACCCATTGACTGCCAAATTTAGCGCGTCTTGCCCTGGGTGCCACGTTTTATTTTAAAGAAGACATGAAGTTTTACAAAATATAATAATATTAAGTTACTGATATGATATTGTAATGGCATTTACAGTATTTTTATTGAAAAAAATGTACTACGAGATAACTCGTAGCTGGTAGTTTTGGTACAGACGCTTATTATGAATATCTCGTAGTTGGCAGACAATGGGTTAAGGCCGAGTCCGAACGGACATGACACATAGTATTTTCCGAGACCCCCAACCTTAACACGTTGGCTGCCGTGGGGGTCACCGGTGACCGGCGCAAGAGATTTTACTGAAGATCCAAAATATTCGCAATGGGTAGTAATAATTATTTTATAAATGCAGTTATTGTTAGAATAGTGATGCGATTCTTTGGTTTCCAATACTTGCACATTATTTACATTTTGCATAATTCAGTCAAACGCTGTAGTATTTCATAGCATCGCCGTTCTAATACGGCAAAATACGCACGGCAGTCAACGTGTTAAACTTAGATATATTGAGATCCATGAAAAGTGTAAGCCAGTATAAATAAAGTTCCGTACAAAACAGATCCGGCGTTACCAATTTTTATATCCAGAACACTTCCAAATATATAAGTAGCGTATCATGAAGGGCGACTATAGTCGTCCATAGTAACGAAAGGGTTAACACGGCTTTACCCCTTACACGACTCCGCGCGCTGTGAATATCGCCCACCCCGGCAATCGCTTTTCGAAACGTCAAAAGGCAAATACCCCCTTAAAGAACGCAAGGCCATCAGCGACTGTGACGGGGTCCGCGCTCGTTCGCGAAAAAGCCAATTCCCGGCGCACGATCGTTTCGCGCTTAAACGAGAAAGGAAGAAAAACGAGGGCGTACGCGCCAAAAAGCGGCCTCGCCTTTCCAATCGCCGCGTCGTCTCTTGGACGATGAAGTGCCGCCCTGCGCGGAACAATTTCCGCGAGATTGAAAAGGAACAAGGTGGATTCGCCGCACTCCATCCGCCTCTGTCTCTTTCGCCTCCTCCGCCTCCAACGCTCCATCCCCCCCGGCCTCTATCTGACGATGCGGACTAGACGAGGTTACGCGCGGAATGCCCTTTTACAATTGCAAATCGTCAATCCACACGGCAATCTGCGTCTTAATTAACAATTAGCGGCGGCGAGGCGGATCACTCGATTCGCCGGGAATTCGCGTTTTCATGCAGTCAGGTTGGAGAAGGAGAGAGGGCCGGGGGTCCTGTCTGCGTGCAAGCTGGAGGGCGCCTGGACAGGCTGGAGGGTGAGGAGAATGGCGGAAAAAGGTGCGCGTCTCTTTAGAAGCGGGGGATCGCGTATGAAACACTCGAATCTCGTTACGGGATGCGCGACTCGAAAAAGAAGAGTCCGACGTACGTGGCCGGGGGGTGCGAGAGGGTCGAACGATTTTTCGAAACGATCCCGAGGGACTCGCGGAGGACGTGCGGAATATTTTTGCATGGCGGAATCACGCGACGCGGCGATTTATCGGCGGGACGGCGGTGCGGTGAAAGAACGGAGTCGAGGCTTCAGCGCAATTAAATTCTTTAATTAGTTGTCAGTCGGGTTCTTCAAATTACACTAGTCGATCTTTAATATAATAATTATTATAATATACGTGGTACTCTCTTTCGATGTAAATAATACGAGGTTGATAAAATAATGACAATACGATTGATGGTTTCATTCTTAAAAATTATACCGACGCATCTGTTCGTTTTCAGTAGTACTGCACGCTTTGCCGTGTTTTGTCGTTTCGTTCATTTAATAAATTGGATATACACGTACGAGTTAAATAAATCATGATATCCCCACCGCAATTCTTTGTTTTTTTTTTTTCATTATTTTATTTCTATCTTTTTCCATCAATTTTATCCTCTCTCTCGCTCTCTCTCTCTCTCTCTCTCACACTTTTCTTTCTCGTAGTGATAGGCGAAGAGAAGGGGTTGCCCGACTGATGAATAGATGCGTGCGTGCTAATGTGTACGTGTTGACATATATGCACGTATGTGAGTGACGGACGCGAGTCCGAACGATTTCACGGACAAGGGGTAAGAAAGTTAGTCTTCCGATATACGTAATCGTAAATGTTCTATGATTCGACGCCGGAGTATCGTGGTCGCGAAGGAACGCACCTCCGGCAAGCGTCCACGTATACACATTCATATATACGTACAGTAATCTACATCGGCGAGGTGGTATAAAATTGTGCTAAAGTAGCCATTTACAACTGTACACTTATGGTAAACTAAAATTCGGCATTCCCTGTAAAATTATCAACGAACATTGATACGCAATAATGGACGAAAGAACGGTCTACAACGTAACGGTGTGTCTATATGCCTATGGAAGATGGGGTAGTATCGCAGTCATTAACAGAATGAACTTTCTTACACGTCGCCTTATCGGAAATGAACAGAGTTTCGGTACTCCGCCGCTAAAACGGTTCGCGCCTTATGACAATGAGAATAATGGTTACGATGATGGTACCAGCGCTAAGTCGTTCACGAAATGACGTAATGGATACCCAACCCCTCCTATCGCGCCCGCTTCTACATCGAATTGCAACATCATATTTTCTCTCTTTCGCCCGCTCCTCTTCACGTTTTATAATTAATACTAAATGTGTGGTGAAATTCTTCTAATACATCTAAGATGCACACCCATGCTTATTAATGCTCCTTTAATTTAAATATGTTATGCAGCACAGTAGACTATCATTTCTATTCATTATGCGTGTGTACATGTTTGTATGGTAGGTGAATAATGCTCTCCATATCCATTTTCTTTTTCCCTTTCGCTCTTCTTACATCATTTTTTTTCATTAAGTCTCTCGCGACGTTTCATATAACGCCGTGTGTGTCCATTTTGCTGTCGGGAATTGAGCTTCGTCGAGATCTCGTAGGTCGTTAGTATGCGACGAGGTATTAACAATTTTTCATTTTACGTACGAAAGTTCGACGTCCCGAAGCTCCCTGTTTCATCTTGATTATTCCCTCCTCCTTCCGTTGATGAATTCTTATGGGGTGCGAATGCGTGTGTGTGCGCATTGTCTGAACTAAATTGTCCGAATGATCTTCGAGGTTGAAATTTCAAATGAAAATCTTCAATTACATGTTGGAAAGAAACGAGCGATCACTTTTAACTTTAACGTTATCAGTCTTTTAGAACCATCGGCGATTCTATTGACGGCTGAGATTCGAAATGAACAAACTTTAAAGCGAACGGAAGACAAAATCAAGTCAACGGAGGGCGCAGGTACCGTTTAAAAATCGGAAATTTTGTATTTCTTTGGATATCAGGCGTCGGTACCTGTGTTAGTATCGTGTGAAAAAGTGAAGATTTCTGACGTTATTATGAACGTTTGACGTTTCTTAAGCGCGAGGCATTCGATACGTACGAAAATCAACGTCAATACTCACGGTCATCGTTAGGCCGACTGTAACGACGTTTATCGCTAAATACGTACGTGTTTATTGCACGCGCGTGACCGTGTTCCCGTGTACTATGCGCGTACGTGTAAAAGTTGCGTAAAAATCGGTTAGTGATCGTGTGATCGCACTAAAGGTACAAAAGTGGACAGATTTATGTATTACGTATCCCCATAAGAACCGTAGGCTGAGCTCGTGTCTCGTAAAAGGCATTCATGGAATTACCGAGGATAGGAGTCATGAATATATGTATACGATATGCAGATGAATACGGTATACGCGCAAAACGAAATTCGTCTACGATCCTGCTGAATGTATCATGAATAGCCGGCGATCGCGGATACTCACTCGCAGCGTGTGAATTTCTAAACACCGAAGCAAACTTTACCCAAAGATAAAATAAATCACGCGTGGGTCAACATGAGGCGGAGAACAAAACGAACGCTACGCTGCCCTGTAAATTTTGCGCCCGAGCGTAACGAATCTCTTCTTTCAACAAATTATTTTCTGTGTCCCCGCGCGCCCGTAAATATCCGTTAAAATGCGCTGTGTATCGAACGGCAGAAATTCGCTGTAGATTCGCAGCGAAATAATACAACCGAGGAGGCTTTATTTGACTTCAATTTACCGCACGAAAAATCGAGCTTGCCCGAACGAGTCCCGCGCGCCGCGCAAATCGGAAACGAAGGTTTGATTGTAACGAACAATTTGTACAATTTTTCTTTTCTCAACAGCGCGCCACGCGCAAGTGTGCATATGATAGTACGAGGAGGGAGATAGTGGTGCGCGGATCAATGCGGGGGTGTACGAGTTTCATTTGTATCGTCATTTACAGGCACAGTCCTCTCTGAATTGAAATCGTGGCCTGCGTCTATTTCTCCGTACTTCTCACTCATTTCTTTCTGTTCGTTCCGCGCTCACATCGGCGACTCATTTTATTTTTCAACGAATCGAGCACTCGACTTTCAGCCGAGACGCGTCTCTCGGATGGCTAGCGGTATTTATCACTGGCGCACAATGGATTGCGGCATCTGTCATTTCTTCGCTTAAATCAGCCTTATTGTAATCAACACCCTCTCGACCCTGGAATGAAGACTTTCTTTATTCATTTCACTTTTTTGCTTATTACTCCTACTATTATTACTATTTCGCGCCGTCGTCGAGCGGGTCGCTCGGCAGGCGTACTTTTTTTTATATTACTTTTCGTATTATTTTTCGTTATAAAATCGTCTGAACAGTCTTTTTGTATTCTTCATCTGCTCCGCCCTCGCCTTCCTTTTTCTCTCCCTCTCATAATTTTCCTCCCTCGTCCTCTATAGATCCCATTTCATCGGCCTGCTCCGCCGGTGCTTCGTTTCATTGTAGAAAATTATAAACGTTGGTTCAAGAGGTACAATACACAAACAATAAAAAGCGGATATCAAAATGTCATCAGGTTTTTCTCAGTGGTTGCTCGGTCGTTTTTTCAGATCGTGCTGCGGCAGAGTGTCGCTGACCCGGGTTTTCCACCTTGTCTCTACGTGCACGCGTCGTGTGTGCAAACGCGTCGGTGTAGGTGTACATATATCTCTAACATATAGGCGTTACGTTGATGTGTGTGTGTGTTGTATGTAAGTGTCTGCCTGTGCATCAAAAATTCCCGTGTCCAACGGAGTTACAGGGTGTCCTGGCATCGTTGACGCTCGTCGTGCGTCGTTTAGGCTAAGAGTCGCGATTGACGCGTAAAAAAATGGAAAAACCCCCGAGGTATACGAATTACATGCGGGCACACGACTGTTCGGCGCCCTCGCTAAATTTGGTCGTTGCCCGAAAGTGTGCACGGCGTTCAATAAGAGTCGACGAGAAAACGCGCGCAAACGACGTACGACGGGGTCGGCCCGACGCTAATTTTCTTTTCACTTACGGGACTGAGGATGGCGCACGCTGCAAGTTCGCTCCTCGCTGATGAGAATGGTCCAAAGTCGTTCCTCGCTCCGAAGAGAGTCCGTGCCCGATCGCGTATGTGCGGTATACATACATGGCACTCGCAAATATCACGCTATTACAAACGTAAGCGCGAGCGTTTTGAACGGTTCGCGCCGCTGCTCGTTTCAACTCGCGCTCGCCGCGAACGATAAGCTCGAAGGATCCTTGCCCAACTCACGATACGTGTCTGCCGGGTCGGCTGTTCTCTTTGTCTTTCATTTAGTAACACGCGCTTTTGTCAGGCGAAGTCGCGCAGGACGGTGCAACATCGCGATCTCCAAAGTTTTTCTTTGTTGGGAGAGTCAAACTCGCCGAAGCGACTGGCTTGGAGGACGCACGAAAAACGAAGTTTTGCACGGAAGTGCGCGCTCGCTGTGACTGTCGATTGCGATATAACAGGTCACAGAATTGGATGTTTGCGACGATCGCTGCAAAGGTAATGGGCGAGGTTCGAGGTTTAAAAATGTTCTCGCCGGTTGGAAGATCGGAGATGCGTTGATCTTGTCGCTCACTTCGCCTCTGTGCTGTTCTCCTAAGCGAATGCGTTTTCGCGAGATGGGTATTATGTACAGGCGATGCGTCGTGTAAATTGATTCGTGTAAAAGGGTGATTGGTATGATCGATGATTTTAGTTTGACACGTCAGCGGGTGCTGGCGGTCTTGTTGTGGATGTGAGGAAAGTTGATTAGTCGTGGAAACGACAAGATTGACGCGTGTCCACTTTTGCAGCGATCGTCGGGTGTTAACAAATGCGCTGGTAATTTAGTCGGCATCCTTGCGCAATACGACGCTCTGCTTGACACTCGCACTTTCTCACATTCGCCATTATTCGCTTTTACCCCGGCAGACTTTACCTCTTAGTTTCTCTCGTTATCTTTATCTCTCTCTCTCTTTCTCCGTTTCTCGCTCAAAAATTCATCAACTGTCGTAATAATATTATTTAAGAAATAGAACAAGGATATATTATATATATAATATGTATGTCGGCTATTAATAATATGTCACCTCCCAATCATACGATAACGTTAAACATTACTCTTTTTCATTCCCTGACATACGCTCTTCCCTACTCTCTCTTTCTCTCTCTCTCTTCCCGTCTTGTTCCATATTTCTTTCCGTTCTTTAGTTATTTTCACCCTAAGGCGAGACTTTATGCTGGCCATTACTAATTGATACGATAACCGTAGGACTCACTGACGTTTCTTTTCAATAATATTCAATAGTTATGTGAAGTCAGCCCCCATTAATTCTATAGCTTTCATTTTCCAACTAACTCATATTATCTTTCAGTACACTTTCAACTACTTTCCTCCTGCGCTCGTCTCATATTCTTTCTAACGATTACACACAATTTCTCCAACATTCTCGCATACTTTCACACACGCATCTATAGTTCTTTCTCTCCATCTATATTTCGCTCTCGCTCGTCTACTCTCTCATACGGACAGGCAACATACGAGGACAGATTCACACGCACACGAACGCATACATTGCATAAAGGATATTTTCTATAACGACGCACGCCGCCGAGGCAGCGCGACATACAATGCAATAGTGCAGCTCATAAATCACCATCCTTATGCCACACCCACAGCCTCAGAAGTTTACATAATACAATAATTAATATACTATCTCTACGTTTGTTCATTCCCGTGTTTTTCTGATTCGTGCACGCGCGATTTGTATACATATACATATATATTTATATATATATATTTATTTATTTATATCTTCGTGTAATTATTTATAATACGCGTTTATGCGCGCACGCGCGCTTATATATGTATATGTATGTTTGTATGTATGTATCCATGTATGTACGCCTACTTATCGCTTTACTAGTAATGTACGATCATTCGGTACTCGCACATCGGTGGCGTGATACCGCCCCTTAAAATGTACATACGTGTGTGTGTGTGAGGAGAGGGGGGTGTACGTGGTATATACGTATAATATATATAATATTTATATATAGTATGTAATATATATATATGTGTGTAGACATATATATATATATTAATTTAGAATTGTGCAATAAACTTTTAGAGCCATTAGTGCGACTACTGCTGCGGATGTGGTCGGACGAGTCGCTTTTTTTTCCTATTTATAATACATCGAAACGTAAGGGGTGCATAGTGCATTCTTCTCTCTCGTCATTCGCCCTGTCAGCGTTTTGGATGGACCGAGCATCTGATGTCGAAGACGTGAAGGTTGGCGCAAGCTGTCATCAGCGTTTGTCTTCCGGTTGAGAAAAAAAAATTAGGAAAACGTATTCAGTTCAATCCGCACGCCTCTAGTTCTCGTTTCGGACTTGACAGCGATCGAGTCGCTGCATTTTCGATCGCCGGACATCAGGCATGATTCGTCGCTAATCCGCAAACTCCAGTCTTCTTCCTGCCCGCCCCGACTCTCCTCCTTCGTCGACGATTAAGCTCGAGCTCCAACGGAATACTTTTCGTACCAAGGCAACTGCTTCACTTTCTTCGTAAACGCATTTCAGGATCATAACGTCATTGGCCGCAATTTCCTTATTCTGCTTCGGACTATTCTCGGAGCAAAGTCACGTCCGCCTCAAATCGATTTCAGGACCTTGACATTCCCGAGCACAGCCTCTACAACGTGTCCTCCTCGCTCCTTACGCGCTACTTTCTCCCGACGGAACGTTACATATCGATCCTCCGGCACAATTGCACGCTCTTTCGACGAGCCTCTGATCAATCGCCCTCTCGGAAGGTCGACAACCCTCCCGCCCACCTCTCCAGCGACTCTATTGCGTCATATTTTAGCTGCCTTCGTCGCATCCACGGCACTCCCAGTTCTCAGATGCATCACCCCCAACCACGATACCTCGCATTCTTCAGAAGTCCCGTGAACCATGCCTCGAATTGCTTCCAGGCCCAGTGACGTACTCCGCGCGCCAGGCCGTTCGCGAGATTAATCCCTGAGCCAACCCGCCTGCGTCCTCCGCGCGAATACGGCCTCGGTCCTCCAACTTTCTGGCGAATACACGATCGTCTATTTGGATAGGCTCGCGGCCGGCGGACTCGACTCGCCGTGCCGCACCTTCATCACGGTCCGGTCGACCTGAGCGAAGGCTCGTTATACCCAGGAGTCGCCTGCAGACGCGGCTGTTGAGTTCGGCGGGACGTTCACCGTCCCCGCCGAAACTGTTGGGTCTTGGACGCCGACGCCGACGCCGACGCCGACGCCGTCGGACACCCCCCATTGGCCGCCGCCTGGCGCGACTCCAGGACCTCCAGGGACCCCAACGCCCACGCCCGTTACCGTGCCGACAGGACCCTGACCCTGGCCCTGACCCACCCCCAGCTCGTACTGCCGCTTCTTTTTCTTCTCCAAGTTAACTTGCGCGTAGAGCGGCTCACCGGGTTTCGGCTGCTGCAACACACACAAGCCAACGGTTAGTACAAGCACATGCGACACTATCGGCACCAGCTGCTGGCGCGGGGGCTCGTGCGAACTGGGGGTGGTGGGCTATGGCACTGTTTTGTTTCGGTTTCTGTCTCGGTTTTTTTTTTGCGTTTTTCGTTTCCGGTAGGCGATTTCGTGGATTTCGTTAGTTGAGAACGGAATTCTGCGACTTTGGCGGCTTTGCTACTGAGATGTGTTACGCGGAGCTAGGCAGCTAAGTCTCGTGAGCCGGAAGAATGCATCGTGAATGCGGATATGATATGTTTCTCTTTATTATAACAATTTATAGCTATGACGAGTATACATGTTCTCAGGTATGTTCTGTGATACACTTGACACATTCGAATTTCGATAAGTGATGCGTAAGGTGACTTGCGGAGTCCGTTCTCAGTGATGCGATACGTTAACAGTGATCCGTCTCTTTCTTTGGCGGACGAGATCGTGTGCTAGGATCCTGCATCGTGAAACGGCCGTCGCAGCGAACATTGATTGTGTTTAGTAATGGAAACGTTAAAAGAAAGACTCGTCGAGCTACGTGAGTGTCCGCGTGTATATAATATAAATCGACAAAGTAAATATCTACGTATGCGAACGTACGTATGTATATCTTGTATGGACTTTCTCGAACAATAACTCGCTCATAAGTAACGGCGTCTCTTCGTTATGACTTTCAATATCGTAATTTGGCATACTCTTGTGCACGAGGTACTCGAGGTGTGAACGCTTCGAACGTGAAATATTCGATTCGATCTATACGATCAACGTTTACAGGCATGACCGTAAGGTATATTTATTCTGTCTAGGACGTAAACGCTAAGTCAAGGTGCAGGCTACATATCTTTATCTCCTATCATTCGGTGACAACTATACGTTCCTACGTGCTCGAATATTAAATGCGAACATATGGGCAGCTTGACAGTTATTTCGTTTACCATGTTAGTGCAAAATTGATGTGGTGTTCAATTCCGTGTTGTACGACGTTGCACTACTACACTGAATGAAGAACAACGGGAATATTAATCAATGAAGGTAGACTCATGTTCACTGTTATTGCACAAGGACCGTGGATGATGTCGCAAATATTTACATTACGGTATTAGTAAAGTAAGATACGTATTACGGGAAGATAGAAAACACGTGTAAAGGTGGTTAATCGGGCAGTGAAGATCAGTCGTCGCTTCTTACAAAGTTGATACATTGACACCCTAGGCTATTAATGTTTTCCCGTATTAGGCCATAAAAAGAAAAAGCCTTTAAAAAGAATTAGTCGAACGTTCTACATGCAACGTGAAAGCGATTTAAACCCTATTCGCGTTATGCAAGCGTCTGCCTATGAAATGTGTGACCACACCTTTATTCCGGTTACTTGTGTAAAGGGTTCATAAAACGAAATATTGGTCCGTAACACCTGCTAATCATTAGCCATTTTCTGTGCGTCATTAAAAGTTTCCAATTTCCATAAAAAATAAACAGTTACAACAAGTAACAAACATAAAAAAAAATACGAATGTCGAGTACATCAAATGCATGTATCCGTGAATTAATAAATGCGCGACTGTAAAGTAATAACAAGTCAATAAACTAGCGGAAGCACAGCTGCCTTTATATCGAGATCAGAAATTAGCATTGGTCATGGGCTGTAACATGACAAAACAAGAAGTTATTGTATTAAATAAGAAAGACAATATATGCGCTTCCCTCTCTCTCTTTCTCTTTCATAATAATCCAATGATAATAGATGCTTCCCGTATAAAGTTGAAAATTCATTAAAGTATTATTATTGTTACAAGTGTCCCTGGATTATATATATATATCTTATATAACTTCTGTCGTAATAATTATAATATTGCATAATGAAGTATCGCATAATACTTTCCAAAGAACCTAAGCGTAATATAATACCTCAATTAAGCGAAATCTAAAACTTTCAAATACGTGAAAACTATGCGCACATCTTTCATGTAATGTAATGAATGTCATTACAGTTATTCATAGCGTAATGCACACATCTTTGTAACAATATTGCGCTAATAGAGCTGTTCTATCGGATAAAACACGATTATAATTGGTACTTGTTAATTGACTTAGTTTATGCATTCATTCACCTGTAACTCTTAGCTCTTTTATCACAATTATATGGTATACCGATGTTATCCATAAATTAGCATTTTATACGACATGCTAAACAAGGGATTTAGTGTTTTAAAGTGTGTAAAAGGATAAGTATTATAAATAAGTGCAATATTACTGTATAATACGTGTAGTGCGTAGGTGTGATATACTTGCTAACATGTTATAATCGTCTGAACTCAAAACTTCTAATAATCGTTAGTATGCTATGTCATATGAGGATAAATATAACAAGTTAAATTTCTTAGGCAAATCTATTCGCTAAATATACTGTTACTCGTAATTGGTCATGTATTAACACTTTTAATCTCTTTCTATGTACTATTTCGGATTATCATCTACTGTAGTGTAAGTAAAAAATGGTTTGTTCGTCTACACTGGATCGATTTCACAGTAATCGTAGCAATGCTCCCATTGAAAACGAGTGAGAAATAGTAGAAAAGTGAGAAATTTTGAGCAGCTGAACCTATATTACACATGTGCATCTAACTAAAACGACGTATTAGGATGCTTGGTATTTGGCACTCAATAAGGATTCGAAAGTATAAAAGGGATCGTAAACTCTTCCAAGAAATATGTTCTCTGTTCAAAAAGATTGCTCAACTATTTCCGCTCGATTAGTCATTAAAAGGGAAGTACTGTTCACTGACTGAATACTAACAATTCGATATGTTGCATCTAAAAATCTATTGCAACGTGGAGAAAAAAATTAGCTCTTTCTCATTCTGAGTCGTTCTCAGTCAATGACTAGGCATACACACCTTCATACTAAACGAAATTCGGGATGTCAAAGGTTTCAATGTTATATCCGAAATTCAGTTACACAAGCCAGAGCTGCACGTTGTTAGTGAGATAACCCTAGAACATTCGTTTCAAAAGAAACACTGGAAGCCTAACTATGTTATTTCTATATGGACATTCAACATTGTAAAAATGAGCCTATATTTCTGCTAAAAGCACACTGATAGTGCACATTTCAGTAATGAGTCTAATGACTTGCAGAGTTGGGTGGATATACGCATATTCTTCCGGCGGATGGCGCGTGAATCCCTTGTTTTGGATATTGCATGTCTGACATTGCAATCCCCTCATTTTGCTGTTAAAAAAATAATTCACTTTATGTTTCAAATGCACTTACATACTCGATTCTTATGCACACCGCGATTGTACGCCAACTACTAACGTAACACTGTGTTAGAAATATCTTACGATATCGTTAAAAATATAACAGCTGCCCAAAACGACCTCGAATAGGTGTAAGTTCAACTTGTCAATCACTGAATAAAATAAAAACGATTTTCCCTCATAGTTATCTCCAGCAATGTATTACGTATTATTCTTGAAAAATGATCGGTAAAGTGTACGAGTTTGATACTGAAAGAAAGTTGTTTCATTCACAAATCTACGCACAGTAATCCCCAACGTACATGTATTTTGATGCGCTACGTGAAAATGAAATGTTTGCATGATTCCTAATTCTCCAACTTTTACGATGTAACTTTGATGTGCTTCGTGTAAACGAATTGTTCACGAGTAATATTAGTTATCGTTACTTACAGATTGGTAAATAGTGGGACGCCCGACATTATTAGAATTCAAATTAGCCCTTTGAATCGTTCTGTCCTCGTATCTTGTGCTCCCCTGACTCGCCATTGGTCGGTTGAGAGTGCTGCAATCGTAGCTACTTTTAACGTAGAATCATACTCGTTTACGTGTGAATTAGGACTCTGCATAAATTATAACGGAGCGAAATGAGGAAAAGTTGTAAGTGGCCTCGTAAATCAGGTACGTAACATAAATTAACAGCAGAGTCCTGAAACTAAAACAACTAACGTAAATTCGTAAATGTCCGCGTTAAAGAAAAATTACCGCGCACTTAGATGTTTCAAAGAGCACTTGGTGCTGAAATAAAGACAGTGCAAATGCATCATTCAATAAAATGATCCGAACTATTATATATAGGCAAAATGATATTCAATTCGCTCTGTAGACGTATAAGAAGCGGACACTGAAAGATCTTAACGAAAACATTAACAACGCATACTTGTGTTTGGCACCTTCCATTCTTCGTTCTCCGAACGATTCGATGAAATTACGTAAAATAATACCTGTTCGCGTTGTTAGGCGAATTAGGCCCCGAATTTCTAGCTGCCACGGTTTTCGTAACGAAATCCTGCTCCTTCCAGCCATGTTTCTTGTAAACGTCTCGCAATTCTTGATGTTGCCACATAGTAAACAATACTTGTCCTAATAAAGAAAAAACCATTACATCAAATTGATACGCCACTCGATTGAACTCACACCGTGTGTCGATAGGGACAATATCAGAACGCTTACCTGCAAACTTAAGAACACGTGGCGTATATTTTTGACGTTGTCTGGTGATATTCATCAGCCTGTCGACACCACCTGCGTCCAAAAGGGACCGGGAGAACTCGGCGTTCTTCTTAATGACTTCGTTCAATGTCGCCAATACGGCAGCGATCGTATCATCGCTCGTTCCTTGGTCATGCTGATTATTTCCTGACGGTAACTTCTGAATGAGGTCTCGCATCGCATACTTCCCTATAAGTTCCTTATTGCGCTGATCTATTGCGAGGTTCCTCAACGCCGTGGCGACGGCGCATACCACTCTATCCACCTACATAAAGGTATTCTCTGTAGACTGATGAAAATTAACAGGCAAGTCCTGACGATGAAAATCAAAAAGGCGAACCACTCTATCTACCTTAGCAAAATTGTTCATGTAGATTGATGAGAATGAAGAGGGAACTTACGGCGATGAAAGTCGGAAGGGAACGCCACTTTATCTATCTGAGCAAGAGTGTTCTACGTCGATTGATGAAAATTAAGTGGAAACTCGTGACGGTGGAAGTTAAAGGGCTGAAGCGATTATGATCAAGATGGAAAGGGATTGTTATCATGATAAAGGTGACTCGATCGTACCTCCATTCTTAATAATTCTACTAAAATTGGAAGTCCTTTTTCCTTCCGAACGGCTGCGCGTATCTCGATACTCGGCTGCCAGTAACACGCGGCGAGATTCTGCAACGCTCCAGCTGCCGCCTCCAAAGTCTCTGGGTTTGAGCAAGTCTGTAGAAGACTCAAGTAAGACTGAACTACTTCCGGCTGCCAAAGTAATTCCATGCCCCTGACCGGTTCCGTTCTTGGACTCGTCGTGCGGGATGTCGTGGACTCCTTCTGAACTGGCTGGCCGTCTTTCTTCTTCTTGCTGCCGCCAAAACACCCCAAGTTCTCACCTAAAGCATAACAAATCATCCGGAGAATGGTGAATAACGTTAATACATGCCATATATAACGTGTTCTCAACACAACGCCTGGTTTCCTTTCGTGTAACACATAAAATTATGAACAATGCCGATGGTTATGTATTGAAGATCGTTCAAGTATCAAGAAAACATTTCAAAGATAATTATGACAAGACCCATGATCCATTAACGGTATAGCATGAAAGTATAAAAAATGATGCTAATGACAAACGACAAGTGTCGATACCATGCATGTTAATTAAACAGTAACAATTTCCCTGACTATTACCCATATCGTCGATTCCGTCAATTAACGTCGGCATATGTTGCAAACAAATTTTGTCAAGTATTACATCTGAGCATCCTGATTTTTGGATAGTATTAAATTGCAAATGTCCAATTGCGCAATGTGTACGTCGTAAGACAAACGACGATGTTACACGGGGTAACTGAACGTATCAACGAATCTACTAACGTGAAGTAATATCTTATGATGGCGAAGAAAAGAATACAGGCAAGCAGCGGTTGGGAGTACGGGAACATTGAACGTCGAATCACGCACGTCATTGTTTGGGACTGCACTAAGACTTTCTATGCAGCTAAAGTTTTGCTATTATAATGGAAGCCCGCTCGCAATAACGGAAGCGCTCTTACTTCTCAGAGGGACAAAGGTACGCTAATTAATAACTGAGGAAATTCTAGCAGTACTGTGCGCACGTATACTAGTTTCATATTTTTCGATAATGTTTGTGTGGAATGTGCTGTATGCGTAGGATTACATCCTACAATATTCTGCACGTAAACTAGTATAACGTTTCTAATTCTTTCAGTACTTCGATTAATCATTTTCGCGGTGGTGACAAGGCTCGGGAGATTATGTGTGATGATCGAAGTCGCCGTTAAACACTTATATTCGGTCATAACGATGTGTTAACTTTGGTGAGACTACATACTATATCATCGGAACGCGATATGCTGTGCTGTGAAATGTTTCCCAAACTTCTGAACAGAATCGTTTATTCTATGGAATGTGATACAGTACGCATGCAGTAGCTATGTATAAGGAACGAAAACTAATTGTATCAATGGAATTGTGATAAGGTCTTACCTTGACACAAACTGTATGCTAAAAAGATTGAAACACAGTTTAATTCATGCTAAAGGATAGTTCATCGAAAGGATATGAAATGTTTCGACTCATAAGTTTTGCTTAGAAAACTCCATCGAAAGGAAAGTATGTGACCAATGAGTTTATGCGATGACTATACACAAGGGGGAAAAACAAAGAAAGTAAAGGTAGTGGGGACAGGGAGGTGTTTACCGATTTTTCATTCCCGAATTCTACTTACGGCGATGGTAAGTTTTGTGTGTAGGACGAGAATGTAAGTGTTGCGGTAAATGTATGTGGCTATCTGAAATTTCGACCGCAAGACGTTGCATCCCAATCAGGTACTTAAATATACATTGAAGCATTTCGATTGTACCACTTAAGCATGTCGACTAACAGAGGGGGCTTATTTATAGGCATCGCAATGAATATCCACGGTGTACAAACGTAGGGTGAAGTTCAGTAACAGAGTTATAACACGGGATGAATCTACATCTACGAAATGAAGGTTGTAATTCAACTGGACCAATACGAATTGTACAACACAAAGGGATACGAAACAAGTAAATGATATTTAAATCGTTAAATGATTAACTTTCGTAAACGCATCTTCACATTTAGTGTGTCGCTACTATTTGTTTCTAAGCAAACGTTATCGACCATCTTAATTTTAATTATCGTACGTCTTATTAACATTCTCGACTACTATCTCTACCTTACTTCGAACAGTACGTTCGAAGTGTCCTATCATATGTTACAAGTAAACTACACTAAACACTACCTACTCCCCTTCTAACAGTAAACCTATGTAGAATAGTAAAGACTGCAATCTTACATTTGAATTTACCGGCTCCCGTATGGACTAGTCAAATAATTCAAGTGTTACTCCATCTTCTTAATAATAAACCTGATTATTTAATGGTCACGATTAACATATCAGTGTATAGAAAAGATGCGTTAGTAAAGTCCTGCAAGGGACAGACCCGACACTTCTGCACCGTTCAAGCTTTAAACATCAGTATTTTAATTGCAAAATATTTATCACTACAACGACCTCGTAAAGAACCTCCTTAATTCTTCCGTGAGATAAATAGCGCAAGTACTCCGGAAGATGTAACTTATTTACCTGCGCGCACGCGCGCACACACATAATTCGGCTGCATGCGTCTCACCACATGCCCACTGAGTAAAACCCTTATTTACCATGTCAAGGGACACACTCGTCTCATTCCCGTAACGTAAGAAATACTGAGGCTCCTCACCTTTCGCTGGCGCCGCCACCCTGTTCTGCACCGTCGACTGTATCGGATGTTTATCATAATTAGGATCCTCCACTTCCTGACACCGGTAGCTCAAATTTCTCAGGATGCATACACAGTTTTCCACAATCTTATTCCCAATGTTTGCCTTCTCGATCGCGGAACGCACTACGTATAAAAGAGCATCGACCAGTCCCTCGCACTCCCGCAATTTTTTCCTTGCGTACTCCCCAGCACTAGACACATTTCTGAGAACCCCCGATGCATTCCTGAACACGGTCGACCAGCAGGTTTCGCCACTCGAGGAACTTGGATCCCAGCCACTATGCGGTATAATAATATTGTTCACCACCATCGTAACGCCGTCGTCGATAATAGACTTCTTCAAGTCCTGGAACGAAGACGAATTCACTCATTTTGCGCACTTACGGGGCCGGCTAACTGCGCAGACTTAAGCGGGCGTATAATCCATTATTGACGTCAGCGGAGACAGCCACGGTACATTGACTTATCGGGAACGCCGAGGACTTTTTTTCGCGATTCCAACTAGCGCGTTGCCAATGGTCTATATAAAGCGACTGCGCGCCGCGTCGCAATTATGCATCCTTCGCAACGCCGACTAACGCAGTGCTGTCTACTTACTTCGCATGAAGATAGATTCCACAGTACGCCGGTCACTAATTCCTTAACGTCCGCGTCGGATGTCCTGCGCAGCAAATTAATAAGCGCCGGCACTCCGCCGGCGTTTTTAATGGCTCGCTTGTTCTCGTCGTTCTGCCTGCCGTAAGACAAATTCCGCAACGCTCCGCACGCGTTCCTGTACACGTCGGGATTGTCGTGGTCCAGAAGTTGTACCAGCGGCGGTATCCCGCCGAGACTCCGAGTTTTCTGCTTGTTGGGGTCGTCCATGTAGCAGAGGTGTTGCAAGTACGCGGCCGCATTCGCTTTGATTATGTTGTTTGGATTGCTCAGAAAGCCGATGACTTCCGACAGATTTGGGTCCCTCCATCGCATTGACTTCTGATCGTCGTCCAACGGACTTGCCATGCCTGGGACGACCGGATGCCGAGACTGTAATCTTTGCAGATGAACTTCGTCCTCGAATATTCCAGGCGGGACGCCCGAAGTGAGCGGCACCGGATGGCCTTCTTCATACCCGGGAACATCGTTAGGAACTGCCACTGGACCTACCCCGACACCAGGGCCGTATCCTACAGGTCCATAGGGGGACGGAGACACATAACCATAGGCCACCTTGCCCTCGTCTGAAAGTTTAATGTCAAAATCGATTATCGCTCGTAGACGGCTTGGCAAAGCGTGACGATGCATAATTCGCTCGCATCTTTTCTAACATTCTAATGTCGTGGTCGATTAACAACGAGACTGTACAAAGAGGGTCACTACCTATGTATAAGCTTTTCGCACACGTTCTAGGATGAGAAAGTGATAAACGTTATCGGTGACGTATCGCATCCAGGCGACGTGTGAAAATGATTCAGAATGATATGGAATGGCAGACCGTTGATGCATGGATGTGGTACGTAGTCGGTAACGAAAGATATCTTCTAATTATGCACTCAGCTAATTAACGCAACTATTTTCTGAACTATTGAATGCGGTCTAAGAACTGTAATGATATATAAGGATTTAAAGAGTTGTCGTTTAACTTTCAAAACCTGCGTGGTCATTGAGAATGTATCGTTACCGGTACTATCCTTGAATTTTGGTGGAATATGGACAGCTGTAAGCCAAACAAGTTTTTAAAGCGGTCTTTTCGCTGGGCGCTCTTAAATTTGTGCAAAAATCCTCCGATATAATCGATGCGGCTTTTATCGAGGAACACAACACATGTGAGTTAAAAAAAGAACCATTATAGATATGACCCTACCATGAGGATGTTGAGAGGGTTCACCGGAGTCATCCATATTCCAAGAGTTGCTGATTTGATCTAGAGGGAACATAAAATAACAAGAAATGTCAGACATAAAGATAATCAAAGTAAAGACATGTCGAACCTCGGGTGACACGAAAATAACAATACGCAGCTTCTTGCGTGCCTGGTCGTCGAAAATAACAGACTTGCGTCGATATTATACAACAAACGCATATGCAATCGTTAAACGTAACTCGACTAGAAAACATGCTAACGCTAAATTCGTAAACTCTCAGGAATGCATCTAACAAAAGTGTACTGGTCTAGCCTAGTATTAAATCTTCATCAATAAACAATGGACGAAACTTACCATATTGATCTCCAGGACCACCGGGACTAGGAGTGATACGATAATGATCTTGCAAAGCAGGATTTAACCCTGGATCAATGTCGTTATAACCACCCTCTACGTACGGTGCGCCTTTTCGTAGATATTCTTGAAAAACGTTTCAGTCTTTATCTTACGTCTAACGCTCTAGCCACGCGCGTGACATCGAAAGTCCCGCACGCGCTTCTAATTATAATTCGTTACGACTACACACTGGACGCACTAAATGGACATATTCGTAGAATTCGATAATGCATAATTCATAACTCCATGCGCATATTTAACAGTATTGACGGACGACGAAAAAAAATTGCGGCAGCTAACAATGAGAGAGACTAAGTGATGATCTACGCGTCGTATTAACCCTTTTACTGCCAGGCCCATCTATGCGGTAAGCACGAAGACTGCCAGGGCCGATTTGATATTCACGCTTCTATGAATTGCTTTATAAAGAACAAAGTACCGATTTTCTGGAGAAAAGTTTTAAAATGTATTCTTTTCGAACTTAGAGGATATTGAATACAATTTTTGTGAAATTAAATATTTAATAACAAATAATGTAAATTTTTATATCTAGATTATATAAAATATACGTGGAAAATTATTTTCACAAAAATGTACTAATACGTTGACTGCCAAGCGTATTTTACTATGTTAAAACCGCGGTGCGATGAAATATTGCGGAGTATGATTAAATCTTACAAAATCAAGGTAACGCAGGTTTGTTGGAAGCCAAAGTATTGAAGCACCGTTCCAATATCAACTGCTTTTACAAGATTGCAAATAGGCTTCATTGTGAACTTTTTGCATTTTTAATCAAACCTTTTGCGTATTTTGCTCAAGCGTAATTTGCTACGTTAGAACCGCGATGCGACGAAATACTGCGCAGTATGATTAAATCTTGCAAAATGAAGCTAACGCAGATTTGTTGGAAACCACACTATTGAAGAACCGTTCCAAAATCAATTGCTTTTACAAGATTGCAAACAGACTTAATTGCAAATTTTTTGCATTTTTTGTCAAATCTTTTGCGTATTTTGCTGTGTTAGAATCGCGATGCGATGAAATACCGCAGAGTATAATTAAGTAGTGCAAAATGAAGGTAACGCAGAGTTGTTGAAACCAAAGTATTGAAGCACCGTTCCAATATCAATTGCTTTTACAAGGTTGCAAATAGGTTTAATTGCGAATTTTTTGCATTTTTAGTCAAACCTTTTGCGTATTTGGTCAACCGTATTTTGCTATGTTAGAATCGCGATGTAATGAAATACAGCGGAGTATGATTAAATCTTGCAAAATGAAGGTAATGCAGAGTTGTTGGAAACCAAATTATTGAAGCACCGTTCCAATATCAATTGCTTTTACAAGATTGCAAATACGCTTAATTGCGATTTTTTTGCATTTTTAGTCAAATCTTTTGCGTATTTTGCTGAAGCGTTTTTTGCTATGTTAGAATCACGATGCGATAAAATACTGCAGAGTATAATTAAGTAGTAAAAAATGAAGGTAACGCAAAGTTGTTGGAAACCAAAATATTGAAGAACCGTTCCAATATCAATTGCTTTTACAAGGTTGCAAATAGGTTTAATTGCGATTTTTTTGCATTTTTAGTCAAACCTTTTGCGTATTTTGCTCAACCGTATTTTGCTATGTTAGAATCACGATGCGATGAAATACTGCAGAGTATAATTAAGTAGTGCAAAATGAAGGTAACGCAGAGTTGTTGGAAACCAAAATATTGAAGCACCGTTTCAATATCAATTGCTTTTACAAGATTGCAAATAGGCTTAATTGCGAATTTTTTGCATTTTTAGTCAAATCTTTTGCGTATTTTGTTCAACCGTATTTTGCAATGTTACAATCGCGATGCGATGAAATACTGCAGCGTATAATTAAGTAGTGCAAAATGAAGGTAACGCAGAGTTGTTGGAAAACAAATTATTGAAGCACCGTTCCAATATCAATTGCTTTTACAACATTGCAAATAGCCGTAATTGCGAATTTTTTGCATTCTTAGTCAAATCTTTTCCGTATTTTGCTCAAGCGTATTTTGCTATGTTAGAATCACGATGCAATGAAATACTGGAGAGTATAATTAAGTAGTGCAAAACGAAGGTAACGCAGTTTTGTCAGAAGCCAAAATATTGAAGCACCGTTCCAATATCAATTGCTTTTACAACATTGCAAATAGCCGTAATTGCGAATTTTTTGCATTCTTAGTCAAATCTTTTCCGTATTTTGCTCAAGCGCATTTTGCTATGTTAGAATCACGATGCGATGAAATACTGCAGAGTATAATTAAGTAGTGCAAAATGAAGGTAACGCAGTGTTGTTGGAAACCAAAATATTGAAGCACCGTTTCAATATCAATTGCTTTTACAAGATTGCAAATAGGTTTAATTGCGAATTTTTTGCATTTTTAGTCAAATCTTTTGCGTATTTTGTTCAACCGTATTTTGCAATGTTACAATCGCGATGCAATGAAATACTGCAGAGTATAATTAAGTAGTGCAAAACGAAGGTAACGCAGAGTTGTTGGAAAACAAAGTATTGAAGCACCGTTCCAATATCAATTGCTTTTACAAGATTGCAAATAGGCTTGATTGCGAATTTTTTAGATTTTTAGTGAAATATTTTGCGCCGGTCACCGATAACCACCGTGGCAGTCAACGTGTTAAAGATAACAATCAAGCATGAGTGAAAACAAACTTGACACTCAGAGGTGCGATAATGTGAATGCAAACACACAGAGTGGATGCATCTGGCAGTTTTGGCACGTGGCAGTTTTCGCATAGGAACCTAGGGCCGATAGATCGGCCCGCTGGCAGCCAAAGGGTTAATGTTATCGGAGAGTGAAAAGTAGAGAAGAACGTAAGACGAAACGTCACGTACCATGTGGCGGAGATGCGCGACTGTGCTCTGAAGGACTGTGAGGACTGTGAGGAGAATGTGAGCGTGGCATGTAGATACCGTGAGGGCCTGGATAACCAGGCTGCGGAGGATATCCGAGATATGGGTCATAATGGTCAAAACTGACCATATATGGGTCCGCTGGGTACCGTGGATCGGCATGTTGATAATCTTGGGACATCAATGGCACTGACATGTAACTAACCGCTCCTGGATCTGGCTCCATGTGTGAAACCTCGCGTACGACTTTCGTCACGGTCGTTACCTACGGGCAAACGTCGAGCATGGCGAGTACAGGATGATGGGGCGCGGAAAAAATTGTGCCACGATCGCGAACATGGAGACGTTAGTGTCATCCGCGTGCGGGATCGTACCACAAATTCGAGACCGTGGCCAAAAGCGTGCGAGAGGGATTTTAGACATTTCCCAACGCAACTCCTGAAGCAGTCCAAGACAAATTCAAGGCAGCCGGAGCATATTTATACTCTGGTTTAATTAGATTACTCCAGGAACGAATTTACTTTCATTATCGAGCGAAGGCGCGGGTAACTCACTTGCTGAGAAGTTTGCTGTTTGTGAGTTCTGATAAGCAACGGATCCTCCTGGACAGACAGATGAGACGAGTGCAACGAGTGTGTATCTGCCTGTCCATTGCTTCCGTGGTAATCGGCGTCGCTCTGTCCACTAGAAATGTCAATTCTCATTTAGTGCCACTTACCGCACCTGTCGTCGTTTATTTGCACACTTACGTGTATTGTGGCATGTCGGGACCTTTCTCCTGTAGAACGCGTCTGCAAATGAAGAAGAAGGGCGTCAGAAAATAACGTCGGAAGCAGACTCCGATCCGCTCCGCTTGACGAGACGATCTACGCGCTATCCGCAGGTATTACTACTTAAGCCTCGCGATAAATATCAAACACGGCCAGCGGAGTTAGTTTCGCATCGAACTTCCATGCAGCGGGCACTACTTTATCGAAACTGAATCTAACGAAATATAAGAACTCGCCCGTGGAAGTCCGTAAAAACTTGGCGGCGCAGTTCTCGGGGCCGAAATCGACCGTAAAGTCACATCGGGAAGGATCAGCGCGGAATCGATCGTGTACAATATTGCACCTGGCAGTTTAACTCGATTTCGGCCCTTGCTCTGGCGGCGCGAATAATGTAAACGACACGGCAGCGGTGCATTTGCGACACGCGAGGACGGAGGAAAAAGCGTAACGCTAGTAGCAATTCGCGGCATTGCGACGAATGAATCTTGGAAAATGAATTATTTCTACTGTGAGCACTACTAGGCGGGATTAACGTCATCCTATTAAGGAAGGGTATCGCTGGCAGGCAGAAAATGAAACAGCGAACAAGGATGAAAGCGGACTGCGCGGAGGGAATAAACGAGATTAAACACGATTCGGATGATCAATGTTTCCTATAAAATATATACACCGCGGGATAGAACAGCTACTCGATGCGGTTAAACGCAATCAATCCGCTACTGTTTCAGCGACGTCATCTACGCTCACGATCTACAAGGACAAAACGTGGCATTAAGGGAGCACTACTAACTACACTAACTATCCTTCCTACTTTGTTCGTCACACTGCACATTTAGACATGCTAAGTGAGTTGGCAAATATGTTAGTGCGGCGAAGTTACTCATTCTGAAAGTTACGTGTACTTCGTTCCACGGCGAAACATGTCGAGTTTGCGAGATGTTAATGAACGTCATTCGACGGCTTTACGATTGATTCTGCAATTAATATTGTACTGAATTTCCCGGCACGTATTCCCACGTCTTTACATTCCACTTACGTCGGCGCGGCGAAGACGGATTGATTAATTAACCCGGTCGGCCGGATTATCGTTTTTAAGAGATAAATTATCCGGGCGAAGCTAAGGTAGAGGCTGTGTAGTTACTCGTGGCGAATAAAGTAAGAGATTCGAGCGCAAGGTGGTATCACTACGTGATGCAAGAAACTAATGATGAGATTGCGAGAATTTTGTAAATTATTAGGACGTCTTAATCCTACATGATGATGTACCAGGAATTTACGGGTTAATGCGAAGCAGTACTCGGAAACGAGTCTAACGATGGTTATTAACGATGACGAATTATGAAATTAATTGTACACCCACATTCAGAATGATTAACCTCTTGATTAGGTCAGGTTAGTCACCTCTGCGTGATCTCAGTGCGTGTAATGTTGTGCTCCTGTCTCTGCTCAATCCGACGATTCACCAGCCTAATACCAACAATTGATAAAGATATGACAAAAATTATGTGCTGTTTCGAGTCGACTGTCGCTGATTTTTTTTGTTGAAACAATAACCCCGGCGATCACTTTGGGACGGACACTCGATGCTGGATATTGAGAAATATTTTGCGTGCGTGCCTCGTGAGCAATTAGCTTAATGAAAAATACACCATTTGTTAATATGTCGCTCGAGCGAAGCGGTATGACGTATGATAAATAATATCGGATGCTTCATGAAAATAACGCAGCTTCGCGGGAAAAGAATCATAATCCTCCGTATGCAAATTAATTATAATAATGTATTGCGAGTGTACACTGCCAAGCATGGACGACATCACTTGCAAAAATCTGACTCCTCAAAAGAATGCTCGCGATGCAAACAAAAATTATGGAAATTCTTAAATGCGAATGTGCCGGGGCGTGTTTAGTTTAGCTGGAGTTAGTCGTTATCGAAGCCCCAACGAAAGTCTCGTTACGATGAAAGATAAACTACCGTATATTACTGTTTACATGAACGAAACGGGGTCGTACTAACTGTGCGAAGTAATTCCACCCAAGCGTCCCCTAACCTCCGTGAGATATTTACTTTGTTTTAGAACGGACAAAAAAACGAAACGGACACTTACAGACAGGAGTCAACCAGCTGATTATTTGACATACCAGCTGATTTTTATCTCTTGCTCCCGAGCAGCGAGCGGTGTCCCCTGAAATCACAGAAAACGTAACGTCGACACAGAACGGCAACAAATTTCGCGCGGCTTCGCAAATTTTCGGCTCCCCGCGTAATATCGCTCGGTGCCCGCGATGTCTGTTCTCAAACGGGGAACGTGCGTTTGCAAATTAACGCAATTACCGGAGCGATGCCGTTCATTTTTGATGTAACACGATGTAAAGCCGGCGGACGAGATTGCGCACGGACAGATCGCAAAGTTTGATCCGAATTTATCAAACCCCCGGGCTCGCGCTGGTTTCCAGTCTCTCGCGTTAACGAGTGTGGGTCCCGTTCCGCGTAATCGGAGAATTAAACGAGAAAAAGTGCTTAATTAATTGCTCGCCTCGCTGCACTCTTATCTCTCTTATACCGATTATGTCGGGATACGCGTTTTCCAGCGTGTACTTCCAGCTCGTACGTGCAGTCCCGATGGAGCCGCGCGATTCTTGACGTTCGATCGCCGATGAGCGCGCAAAAAGGGCAGCGACGGGAACGTTTTGAATCGTGACAATTAACGGCGCGTGTAAACTTGACGCGTTACATCGGCGCGCGGTAGGTATAACAAACGTCGTAGTGTCTACTTTATTTACGAGTCGCGCGCGACACATTTTTTTGCGCTCTTCACTAAACCGTCGCGCACAGCGGCGAACGCGGGCAGGAGTTATAACGCGGAAACGGGGGCTGCGCAATTTCAAATTCAAACTACAAATTTGGAACTCCCGAATTCCCAGGAGTCGCAAACTTCGGCGTTACAAATTCTGCGAGTCGCGCGCTAAAAGATTCAAAATTGAGTGTAACGCGCGTGAAATTACAATGAGTAGTCTAGAATTTTCATGGCGTAGCGAGAACGTGCGAAATGCTGGGTGATTGGTGTCTGATTAGGGACATTTTTAGCCTAACGCCGCTCGACGGACCGACAGGACCAATTACGTTCACCGATGTCGTGCAGTAGCCCGACACGCCAAAGTATTGTCAGTAATTCAGATACGTAAGTATACACGCCGGTGCTCAAAGGACCGACACGGTTAATTGTTCGGCAACGTGTGACGGTGGGCGATTTGCATAGAGTGCCAAGAGGCAGGATAAACGGACGTTTAGAGAGGGAACGATCGACGCGCTAGACACACCGGCGGGCGACGAAACAAAGATCAGAAGCGAGGCGAGCGGGCGATAATCGGCAATCAATGATAACGGTGGCATGCCGGACATGGGGGATGAAAAGGGAAGCTCGAAACGCGCGGGGGTGGACGGCCGGGTCGAAGAACGGATTTAATAATAAACAGGAAGGAACTTAATTGCGCCATTATTCGACCAGAAGGATGACAATACGTTTGCACACTCGGCGGAGCCCGAATGCCAGGCCGGTGAATGGAGCGCGCTCCTCTCTGGCCACGCTTCTGGCCGGGCCATTCTCCTCGTTGTCTACATTCGACGATATAACCGAAAAGGAAAGAAAGAAAGCGCTAGCGGGCAAGAAAAAGGACTCGTTAGCGAAGCGCGTTTTGAGCCAACTCGTCGTAAATACAGCGTCGCTTTTTCTCTCCTGCCGCCGGTGTATCGTATACTCGCATGTACCGTGCGGACGGTATACAAGCACCGTATGTATTTCCATATGTACCCGCTACGTCGCCGGGAATTATCGCCTTCGATAAGTTTTCAGCTGAACTCGCTACGGTAATAATTTTCAATAAAGCGACTCGTGCAGAAGTTGCGTGATTTCGGAGGAAGCGCGTATGGGGCTAATTATAACGTGCTTTATCGCTCGTCGGGTTTATATGAAACCTTACTCCTGGCGGCAGCGACCAGGATTTCGCAGACGGGCGTGGCGAGTCCTTCGCGCGCACCGCAAACGTTTCCGCCCCGCAGCCGGATATCGTTTCCATCAAAAATCACGGGACGGCAAAAAGAAATGCGCCGCGGAAAACACGTTCGTGCGGATCCCGCGTGTTAGTGGAAAATAAATTTGCGGTGAAATTCAAAGGGAAATTAGGTGATGTCCGGCACTGAAGTTGTCATTGTTGTGCGGAATGCGATGAGTCATAATCAAAATACCTGTGATGCGCACCTGTAACGAGAGACCTCCTTCGTTACGAATTTTTGATTGGAAAAGGGAAGGGGAATGAAGGGGTGGTAGAGTGTCGCGTTCCCTGGCACCTCTGCATTCCACCGGGGAATTGAAAAGAGTTCGGACTGGTTATTGGCATTTTGTTACCACCACGGCTGTTACAAAATAAATTTGCGGCGAGATTCAAAGAGATGTCCGGCACGAAGTAGTCGTTGTGCGGAATTATTGTCATAATCAAAATAATGCGCACCTGTCGCGAGAGACCTTTCTCGAATTTATTGCTTCTCTTGGCATTCGGACCTACCATTGTAAAATAAAGATTTCGCGCGCGTTAGCGGAAAATAAATTTGCGGCGAGATTCAAAGGGGAATTAGGTGATGTCCGGCACTGAAGTAGTCGTTGTGCGGAATGCGATAATGTCATAATCAAAATACCTGTGATGCGCACCTGTCGCGAGAAACCTCCTTCGCTACGAATTTTTGATTGGAAAAGGGAAGGGGAATGAAGGGGTGGTAGATTATCGCATTTCTTGGCACCTCGGCTTTCCACCGGAGAATTGTGAAGAGATCGCATTTATTGACCTTGATTATTGCGTTAACGAAAAATAAAGATTTCGCAATTTAGGTGATGTTCGACACTGAAGTAGTCAATGTTGTGCTTAAATCAAAATACTATGATGCGCACGTCGGTGTTTTTTGATTAGGAAAATAAATTTGCATTCCACCGGCGATTTCGCATTCTAACACGGGTGTTTGCGGAAAATAAATTTGCGACGAAATTCAAGAGGGTCTTAGGTGATTGTCCGGCACTAAAGTAGTCGTTGTGCGGAATGTGATAAGTCATAATCAAAATACCTGTAATGCGCACCTGTCGGGAGAAACCTCCTTCGTTACGAATTTTGGTTTGGAAAAGGGCAGGGGAATGAAGGGGTGGTAGATTATCGCATTTCTTGGCACCTCGGCATTCCACCGGAGAATTGTAAAGAGATCGGACGCATTATTGTGAAATAAAGATTTCTCAATTTCGCTTAATTCTAACACACGCGAGGCAGCGTATAGTTTCTCGCCCAAGCTGCACTCTTTCGAATTACACCCCGTATTTTCGGCCTCCAGTGCGCCTGGCGTGTCGCCTTGGCGAAACTTCACGCTCCATTATTCCCGTTGTCGCCGTAAACTTAATCGATGAAGTGCGCCGCCGACTCTTTCTTCCTCGCCGTGCTTCATCGGCACGAACGGTTGCATGCCGCGCGAAATCGCGAGCGGAGAAAAATGCACGGTGGCACAACGCGAGAAAGCTCGCCAAGTCCTCGGCCGCGATGAATGGCGAGCGAGAGGGCGCGTGTCGTTTCTCTCGCTAATTACCCCCGTCGCTCGCTTCCGACCTGGCGCTTCGTGCTTTCTGCATTAGCATTTCCGGGGCCCGTCGCGAGCGAAACGCTGTCGATCCTTAATCGCGCGGCCGACGCTTTAATAGAGCCGCGCGATCGCTTTGACGGCGGCCTTTTTGTGCGGCAGCTCGCGAACAATACCGCTGCGCATAAATTCGACGGATAAAGCCCGGTAGACGGGCGAGTCGCTGGACGACGGCTGACACTTGTCGCGCGTGTTAGAATCAAGAGAAGCAATTTTGGAGTGTTCTGGACATAAAGATCGGTAATGCCGGATCTATTTTGTACGGAACTTTATTTAAACTGGCTTACACTTTTCACGGATCTTAACACTTTGACGTCCGCATATTTCAGCTACATTTTTATGTTTGGCGCCGACGAAATTGCCATGAAATCTTTAATTTTCATAGACGTTTTTTATAAATCAGACGTAATATAGGTTTTAAGTATAATAAAGAAACATTTAAATACTCAAGCTTTATATTATTACAAAAACGAAAAGCACAAAAGGTGTTTTTTTATGAGTTTTTGGCCTTAAAGACAGAACAGATTTGGTTCATCTGTTACTTTTCAATTGTAACAAAATGACACCAATGTGGTGTCACCGGCTGTCAAATGATATTTTGCGAATGACACCAATGTGGTGTCACCGGACGGTAAAGTATTAACATACCTAAGTTGCACGTTGAGGATATCAAAGAATACTATGTGTCTCGACCGTTGGGACTCACCCTTAAATATCCCACCGATAGGTAAAGAATAGGAGGTTCGGTGGAAAGGGATGGTGTCCGGTTGAAAATTACCACCGGCAGACCCAATCAACCTATATCTATGATATGGCCCTAACGTGCGTTTACGCCACACAATAAATTGCTAAATCTTTATTTTACAATAATAGATCCGATATCTTTACAATTCTCTGGTGGAATGCCGAGGTGCCAAGAAATGCGATAATCTACCACCCCTTCATTCCCCTTCCCTTTTCCAATCAAAAATTCGTAGCGAAGGAGGTCTCTCGCGACAGGTGCGCATCACAGGTATTTTAATTATGATTCATCGCATTCCGCACAACAATGACTACTTCAGTGCCGGACAATCACTTAGGACCCCCTTGAATTTCGTCGCAAATTTATTTTCCGCTAACACCCGTGTTAGAATTAAGAGAAGCAATAAATTGCTAAGTCTTTATTTTACAATAATAGGTCCGATCTCTTTACAATTCTCTGGTGGAATGCCGAGGTGCCAAGAAATGCGATAATCGACCACCCCTTCATTCCCTTTCCCATTTCCAAACAAAAATTCGTAGCGGCAGGTGCGCATCACAGGTATTTTGATTATAACTCATTGCATTCCGCACAACAATGACTACTTCACTGCCGGACAATCACCTAGGACCCCCTTGAATTTTGCCGCAAATTTATTTTCCACTAATACCCGTGTTAGAATTAAGAGAAGCAATGAATTGCTAAATCTTTATTTTACAATAATAGGTCCGATCTCTTTTCAATTCTCCGGTGGAATGTCCAGGTTCCAGGGAATGCGACACTACCACCCCTTCATTACCCTTACCTTTTCCAATCAAAAATTCGTAGCGAAGGTCTCTCGCGACAGGTTCGCGTCACAGGTATTTCGATTATGACTCATCGCATTCCGTCTAACAATGTTTACTTTAGTGCCGGACAATCACCTAAGACCTCCTTCAATTTCGCCGCAAATTTATTTTCCGCTAACACGTCCACTGCGATTTCGCGTGAAATTATGACGAACGCACATCGCCCCGAGAGGGAAGAAGCAGGAAGTCTGCGGTAGGAGTGCGCGTTTCCGCGGAAACTTGGCATGCGGGCGATCCTTGCGTAAAATTCCGCAGAGCCCAATCGGCGGGCGCGGAAAATAAAAAGCGACGACGGTGCCGGCAAACATCGGCGCGCGACTCGCGCGGAATAGGCGAAACGCGTCGAACCGGCGTGGGAGCGGGTGAAAAATGCGAGAACCGCGAAATTCGCTGGCAGACGGGACGAGAAAGGAAATAGTCTGGGAGGTGAGAAGCGGGAAATGCGACGGAGTTGAGGAACGAGAGGCGAGTCGGGGGACAGACGGGGACGGCGGGAGGATGCGAGAGAGAAGCGAAAATTGTATGTTCTCAGGGCACGCGTTTGACATCCCTGCTTTGAATTGATAATTTTCGCGGAGACCGTGGCGGCTCCGAACCGCACTCCGACGTGCACTATAATAATGCGCGCGGCGGAAAGCGAGCCGCACGCGGCCGAAAATGTAGGGCAACGTCGCCCCGAGGTTTATCCCATAATGGTGTCTGGCATATTAGATTTTTTACACGTCACGACGAATTCATAAGCGGCGGCGCGCGGGTGGCACACCGTCCTTTCACGGATAGCGCCGCGACGAACGAGAAATTGTCCCGGCGGCGACGTGTCACCTGCCCCACAATCGCTATAAAGATTTCCCTCCTCGAGAATTTCCGCGGACGTATATGTGACACTGGGTCGCTCTCGTTGTGCCCGATCGCTCGATGAGAGAGAAACTCCCACGGGAGTGTGTATGCGCGTTGCCGGCCATACGTGAGATCCGGCCATTATACCAAATGCCTCAAACCGTCGCATTCTTGTATCGCGATAAAAGACGAAGGGAAATTATTTAAAATGTACCTGAATAGAAAAAGTGACGCCGTCGGTTTCTGATCTGCGAGTTAAGATGTGTCCCCGTTACGTCGGTGTGAATGCGAAACGCAGACGGGAGAAAGTTCCGTATTCTTCATTATAAAATCGGCTTTGTTAGATCATTCCGCCCTGCCGCTTGTGCAAGCGTTCTGGCTACATTTAAGGTAAACTGAGCTAAACTATTGTTTAGTTGGGTGAGGCGTGCGTGCGTATTAATAAAGGCGTTTCCAACTTACGATAGTTACGAGTTACAATGAGTTTTTCGAGACGTGACCTTATCGTAAGTCGGCGAGCACTCGTAGCCTTAGCCTGTGCCGAGTGGCTTTACGCATTTCGCGGAATACGTGATCTTCAAGCATTACCACTTAACGCTCCGAACAACACGGGACAAACTTTAAAATTGGACAATGCGCCTTCACTATACGCTGAAGAAAACAGAGAATGGAATTTCAACGGGATTTAATGGAATAACTATACATGTTTCTGCCGTCTAGCTGAAAGCGGTACTTATGGCCGTTACGTTGGGCCCCTGCGTTAAAGAGCACGGAACGTCGGCGGGGTAAAGCTGCAAAATGTGTTAGCTGTAAGGGAGAGGCGAAGGTGCAACGCCGCGAGTTATTAGGAAGTTCGTAATGAAGATAAGTTGTTCCGAATGAAGCCAGAAATACGCTTTTCTTCGAAAACACTAAGGCGCCGACGATCGTTGCAACAAAGAAGATGCACTTGCGTTCGGAATTATGTAATATCAGTAACGACGTCACGGTCGTAATCTTACTCTCGTAACTCCATTTCGCTGAATCTTCCAGCCCCTTTGATGAAATTCACCGTCCCGTGGCCCGAAGAATTTTATCGTATCGCGCTCGGCAAGTTACATTGTTTAACAGAAAGTATGACGGCTAATCGTTCTTAACCAACTTACATTTAATAGGCACGTCAGTCTCTTTGTCCAACAATTCCACTCCTAGATCGAATACGCTTCGGGTTCCGTTCTCCACCTATTTATGAATCGCCGCGTAATTAGTTCTGTCGTCGGCAGACGGTAATTACGCGTGGCGTCGCGATAATTAGGCATTTATTTTTCCGCAAAGCCGTAATTGCGATCACTTTCGTTCGCGGGGAAATCTGAGCTCGCACTCGGCACCGCCCGTAATTTATTCGCCGGGAAATCGGTCCCAAAGATCGCCGAGACAATGTAACCGCAATCTCCCGTTACATTAAACGAGGGCAAAACGCTGCCGCTCTAAGTAGATAAAATGCGGGTCTAAAAGGTTTAACGTAACATCTTTCCGCCGGAAGCTGGCACGAGGTGGCTCTTTCCCGGCGAGAAGGCGGTTTCCTTTTTGTAGCGAATGAAGAATCGAGCACTCATGCCGCGGGCAAAGTGTGTCAAACGCTCATGGAGAACTAAGCGTCAAACGGTCTGGAAGCTGCAGGAATTCTCACGTACCGCTTACACGTACGCCGGTCATAACACGCGTGCACTTGCGCAAAGCTACTCAACTCGGATAACATATACAAAAGATACGTGCACCGTCGCCCGCTGGATGCGTGAGCAAGCGAATCTGGTCACGCGCTTTCCTCTTGCTCGCGCCGGCAGACACGCTTCTGCATTCTCATTTTCTCACATTGTGCCGGAGAAAAAGTTTGCGCACCGGGAGGCACTTTGTTGCGTCGCGCGAAAAAATAAAGCGGCCGGTGCGCGCACGGAAGGCCCTGGGAAATTTTCTCTCGCGCTTTGATAAGTGAATCAGGCCGATCGGACGCGAGTGGAAACGATTCGGCGCGGCAATTAATCGCGCCGATGAATCATGCCGCTGGACCTAATTCCTGCGCAACCGTTGACCGCGACTTATGTGGAAACACGCTTCCAGCCGGATGGTACGTTTACATATGCAATTAAGCGGGTTTAGTCTCGAGCGCGGAGTATATTTCTAAACACGCCGCAGTCGTCGCCGTATCTACGTGTACACATAAAGGAACGAACGCATGCACGTAGTGGAGCGCGGCGCCCAGCTACTACTCTGTTGGCTTACTAATAAGCCGAGTCACGACTCGCAAAACACGGGCGTTAAGCGTGTCCTTTTCCTTTCCCAAAACCGTCGCCGCGCTCGCGTTAATTAATTCCACGGTTCCGCGTGCGCGATCGCTGAGACAGATAGCGATGACGAGCGGAACGATTTTTCACGCGTCAAATATTTCCACGTCACTTGCTCCCGCGAGCTGCCCCGCGGAGCGGAGGGGGCGGGGCGAGGGGGGCGGAAATGAAAATGGAAGCGAAAACGGGAATATCATTTGTCCCTCGAAAATTGTTCCGGGACGATTGAGGAATTAATTCCCGCTTGACGGGATCAAAAAGGGACGACGAAATTACGGGGACGCACGTAACCCGATGGAGCCGTGCGGCTGGTGGCTACAGGCAGTAGGAATTTACGAGTCAAACCGACACGAAAATCTGGGTCTCCCCGAGATGATCGACCGACGGGGACGATGATACTTATAATATACGTATGATCGATGCGTCGTGAGGGAGAAATTTTCGATAAGAGCCCGAGCCCGTATCATGCCCGCGCGCGAGCTATTCGTCACGGTATTCCAACTTTAAATCCGCACCCCCTCCTCTCAGCGCGACCTCCACACCTCCGCTTCCGGTGCGGCCGGAGGGTGGGAGATAAAAAAGGTGGATGCAAAATCGCTGTTTCGTAACTTCGCGACAGGAGCCCGTTTGTTTTCCATCATACGGTACGGAATAATAATTTTGTTTACAGCTCACCCTCAGCCGGCGATAATGCGATTTTTCGCCTCTTCGTTAGGAGCGCGCAAAGCGAAACGGGCGATAGAGAAGTTTTCTTCCCTTTAGCATGCAAAACACCGGGGCGCGAGATACGTTCCGCGCAAATTCACCGAGGTTTCGACGAATTTTATTATCCCGGATTTTTTCCCCGACTCCCTTCCTTTAATTTCATTACGGGCGCGCGCGTGCACGCCACTGCGTCGCTGCGCCACCGTCACGGTCGGCGGTTCGTCATTATGCAGATACATTCCGGCATGGTAATGAAAAATAATACACCGCCGACGGTTTTTCCTCTCGCGTCAGCGAATTCCGACGAGCGCAAACGACAGCGCGGCCGGGCGCGCCATTTTCGTCCTCTTTCGCCTTTTCGATTCGGCAGGAGCGGACGGACGCGTGTACACGCGCCATTTGGGAGCACGGCTGGAAATTGGGTCTCGCATCAACCCTTTTTCTAGACGGAGAAAATCGCTGGAACGAAATTGCAACGATTAGCCGAGTGGCTCTCAGGTGGCGCGTCCGGGAGAACTTCGCCATCGACGAGGAACGTTCGAAGAAAACGCTGCAAATGTAGTTTCTAACGTTTTTCAATTCGCTGCAAACCGATGCGAGTTCATCAATCAACCGCGCATTCTCGGAACAATTACGGGACGTTCTCATTCGCTCGCGAAAGTGCGCGGGAGTCGATCAGCCTCCCAGCAAAACATCGTTCCCGAAAGGATTTCGAATTAAAAAATACGGAGGCACGTTTTCTGACCCCAATTACGGTCGAACGTGCGGTAATAGTATCTCGCCGAGTCGATCATAGGTTTTTTGTCTTATTACATTGTCGAGACTGATAGAAAACAATTTAACTCGAGCCACTCTGCACTTTCCACCGCTGATCGAAACGATACGGTGCTTCAATTACAAGACAATAAATCATCTCCGCGTCACAGGAGGATGTCTGTGCTCTTCAAAATGAAGAACGCAGACGCATGTACCTCTCGCGACGGTTTTTCGAGCAAGCCTTTGTACGCTATATTTCACAGCTATACAAGAAACGCTGTCATATATACGTTTCGAGACATTAATAACGATTCAAGTTTTACTAGAGTCGGAGCTCACGGACAACTAAAATACCCGTACGTAAGCATCTCCGAATGTCATGAATTAATAGACGCATGAATCGACCGCACGTCTTCCGAGCCGCGCGCGCTAAATTAATCCTTCCAATTATAGACACGCGATTTTTATTGGACTAGATCGTACCCAATCGTGACATACGGCATGTCTGCGTCGTCGATATCGTGATAAGCCATCGCGAGAATTAGCCTCAGTCCGATGTAATCGGTTAAAAATTTCCACACGACGTCATCTGTTCTCCGAACAAATTAAACGCCTAATCGATACGAAGCGAATAAAAACGTTAGCGGGTTAACGGAAGCTAACCACGCAAATTTCGAGCGTTCAAATCGAGATCCCGTCCGAATGACGTAGAAATTCGAACGATAAACGTTCCGAATCGTGTCGTACGATTGAGCGGATTCATCGGTCGATCGTACGTATAGCCCAATTCAACGAAATTGCACTCGCGTTTCGATAGGAGCCCGACAGCCGGGATCGTGTCTTTGAAAATTCACAGCGGTCTCGCCCGCTCGCCACGTTGAAGCACTCCTGATTTCGAAGACCCGCCGGCGCGGCTCGTGCAAATCGATCGAAACGACTTCAGGGACATTTGGCACATAAGCTCAAAGCCGATTCTCGATGCACATTCAATCGCCGAAATCATCGCGCCACCTCGCCCGATCGTGCCCCCGACACGCCATCGGGCGCGTAATGAAAATGTTTCTTTCGGGACGATAAAAGTTTTATTCCTCGCGGGGGAGCAAACAAACGGACGTACAAAACGACGGCGCGAACGAGCTAACGATTTTATTACGATGCAAACTAGGTGTACCCAATCGCGTTCGCCGGCAATGTCGTTAGGAACGGTATAACAGCGTTATCACATCGCGGAGTACCGGGATAACATTTCCTCTCGGCATTCGAATACTGTTCTCACCTGACGCATACGTCTCGACGATCAACGACCATAAGCGCGTTCCGGTAAGAGGCACTCTCTGACATTTCACAATTCGGGCCAATCAGCCGCCGCGCACGTTCACGCCACAATTCTATCAATCAACCGCACTCCCCGCGAAACTGTTCCGCCGTCGATCGACCGCGTCACTTCTCGCGCTCGACTCGATTTCTCGAACGGCGTCTCAACGATTGCGACGACCCGCGTCGTTGTCTTCGAAAGTTCGCGGCGGTGGAAGAGCGCGCGTCTACCCGGCGGCGCTTCCGATTTCGAAGTGCTCTAATAGACACGTGAATCGGCCCGACAGGCTTCAGGGACGTCCGACGGAGAAACGTTTAAGTTCACGGCATGAATCGGAGAGAAACGGGAACACATCGGCCGCGCAGTGTCCCCGTGTCAGGGCCGTGGCTAGTCGTTCAATGACGCTCGAGATAAGCTCCCCGTTACAGCGTTACACTTTATTCGAACGAAGCACGTCACCCGTGACCGTGCTGAGAGACGTCTGTTTTTTTTAGATCGCCGTTCTCTTTTGTCGCCGCCGCTATATTTACCGCGCGCAGGATACTCGCTGACAGCCATTTTTCCCGCTATCGCGCCCAAACAATTTTCGCCCTCAAGGCGTCGGACGCGGGACCCGCAGGTGCCGCGAGACGTAAACTTCGGAACGGTCAGATACAATTGTGGGGTCACGCGACTCGCGGCGTCGCGGGAATTTATCAAGAAATCGCACGTACGGTGTTGAACACGTTCACGCCGGAGCCGATTTTCATGGTTTTCGCTGTGGGGCGGCGCTCAGATTCATGCAGCGCTTCATTTGATGGCTCACGATTGTTGCTTGTTTCAATTATTTAAATGTTCAACTATACGGCAATTTTGTCCACTTACTAAACTATATTTCTGATGGTGAGCGGCGTCTAAACAAATGTTCACGCCCGATGGGACCGTCGAGCGTGAACCACCGGTGGTACACACCGGGAATTCATCAAGAAATCGCACGTACGGTGTTTAACACGTTGACTGCCAAGCGTATTTTGCTAGGTTAGAACCGCGATACGATTAAATACTGCAGAGAATGATTAAATCGTGCAAAACGAAGGAACCGCAGACTTAACCCTTAGCGCTCCGACACATTTTTGCAGCGAAACGAGTGAAACGGAGTTTTATTTTAAATGAGAAGAATTACACGTGCTATAAAAAAAGGCCAAAAAATGGTTTAATCGTAATAGTGCAGCGACTGATCACGTTTTAACTACAGTTATCAATTGCCAACGCCGATGATACCGCAGCATTTTAAGCGCAATCATGTTAAAAACATTCGGCTCCGCAGCGGAGCCTACGGAGCGCTAAGGGTTAATAGAAGCCAAAGTATTGTAGCACCGTTCCAATATCAATTGCTTTTACAAGATTGTAAATAGGCTTGTTTGCGAATTTTTTGCATTTTCAGTAAAATCTTTTGCGCTGGTCACCGGTGACCATCACGGCAGTCAAAGTGTTAACACGTTCACGCCGGGACCGATTTTCATGTTTTCCGCTGTGAGGCGGCGCTCGAGTTCATGCAGCGCTTTATTTGGTGGCTCACGATTGTTGCTTGTTTCAATTATTTAAATGTTCAACTATACGGCAATTTTGTCCACTTACTAAACTATATTTTTGATGGTGAGCGGCGTCTAAACAAATGTTCACGCCCGATGGGACCGTCGAGCGTGAACCACTGGTGGTACACGGCGACGTGAACGTGTTAAGCGTCACGGCGAAAAAGTTCACGCGACGTGTGTCCTCGTTACCGAATGCCGATCAAACTGACGCGCAGCATCGGATAAACGTCGTCGCGCGACGAATTATCGAGAATCGCCGCCAGACGAATTATCGCGGATCGCCGAGAAATTACGAAGGGATTTCCTGAAATCGTCTCCCCAGCACTGACTACTGACTGGCAGCGCTTCACGCACGATTTGCGAGCGAAATTCTTCCCACGCGTTTCGCACAGTTTCTCTTCTTTCGTTTATCCTCGTTTCCTTTCCATTTTATTATACGCAGCCCCTTTCCGTGGAATCCCCGGGGACGCGAACCGCGGCGGCCGTATACGGCACTGCACATCGTACAACTACGTACAGCGTGGAGTTTAGAGAGATCGAGACAGATAAAGCGGCAATGGGTGAGCGCAAGTATGTGCACACGAGAGAGAGCCGGGGAGAGGGAGAGAGAGAGAGACGGGGCGAAGCAGAAAGGGGAGACAGAAATGGGCGTAAGGGTCGGCGACGAGGGGAGCGCGAGAGGGAAAGAGAGTTACGATGAATATCGCAGGAGGAAGAGAAACGAAAAATATCAACGGCGAGAGAGAGGACGGATATCAAGAGAGAATGAGAACTCTGCCGCAACCTCATTCTCCTTTCCGGCTGCAGCGTTGAAAAGCTGTTCTCCCCGGTCTCTCTCTTTCGCATTCGTGCACTGGCTCTTGTTCGGTAGTACTCTCTTCATCCACACCCTCCACTCGGTTCCTCTCTCTTTCTCTCCCTCTCGCGAGCCCTCACCCGTTCCCGCTCCGGAGCACACACGGGAACGTTGCGTGTTTGAATGAATGAACGTAGACACGGGGGGACATACACACGCATGTGCGTTGGGAACGCGACACGTACACGCGGGGTCGCTTACACGCCGTACGCGCTGTACGAGGGTACTTTGGGGTCCACAACGCGGTGCCTGCATGGAGCGGAAAAAAAATCTAACACCGCCGCGACAAAGTGCGCCGCGGAAAAAAGCGATATCTGGAATACGAGCTTTCATTGATGAGGAGGCGTGACGGCGGGCGCGCACGCAAACAGACGATAACGCGTGTCGCTTTTCTCCGCCGGACGGTGATAAAGGAAAAATGAGAAAAGTCTTTGTTCGCCTTCTTGCGACAGGTCCCGCCATGCTAATTAACAGCTCCGGCCGCGGAAGGGTTGGTGCGCCGGGACGCAAAGTGCTCATTTCTATGTGTCAGATCCGTATATACAATGGCCGCGCTGTTTAAATACCGTCTTTAAACCGTCGCAGATATTACGTGCCTCGAATACAATATCTCTCGGTAGCCGTTAAACAGTTTTAGCCCTTAAGCCGCGTAAGGCGTGTGTACGCGGTCGTGTAAAATTCTCCCTTTGAACGCCGAGCCCCGCTGTATTACATAGTCGGCATTGAACCGAATACTCGCGGCGCTCGGCTGAAAAAAAGAAATGTCCAACATTATCGGGAACGCCGCTGCACGTCGGTCTAACACGGTCACATCGAGAGCGTCGAAACCGAAATGCAAACTGGCGGCGTTTGTTAAATCCCGCTGCCGTAGCTAAAGGGCTAATAAAACGTCCAACACGTGCACTCGCCTTTTCGGGGCGGCCTGTTTCGCTGTTTCGCGAGGCAGCCCGACGCGTGGCACACGGCCGATGTCTGGATAATACGTACGAAATATTCATCGCTCGCGCCCACCGCCAAATGGCTATTTGCCTATGGCAAATATCGTCGCTCACAACGTGTTTACCGTCCCTCTAATCCACTCGTCAACGAGCGGATTAAACGAAAACGACGACGTTTTGCGGCCCGACCCATCATTATGCCCGCGTTCGTGTACGTCCGAGAGCGTGTCTCGTTCCCTCGAACGGGACAGAGATTCCGAATGGGAGCGATAAATCGGCCTCTTTAAGTAGCTAACTCCGACCGACGATCGGCGAAACTTCCTTAAAACGATTTACAGTCAATCTTCGCAGCGAGAGGCTCTTATTGAAGTCGAGATTACAGGAGCCGTCCTGCTGGATACGAACACGTACTATGCTCTGAAATTCGAGGTATCCGAATGGCAGAGCGGTTCATCGCGTAATTCCATCGTTCGTAAAGTTCGCCGCGTTCCATGGAATCGTATGTTCGCTAATATGTAATGCATACTGGATGATGTGATTTCGCAATGGGCAATCGTGCGTTGCTCTGCTAATTGAAATAGATTATATCTATCACGAGATTGCTCATCATTGCGGTTGTATTAACGTAGCTAAACTGCGCTGTAAACTACTTTTAACGCACTGCGCGTCGCATAAAACAGGGTAATGGTTAGGTAGGACGCGTATTAATACAATACCGTGCAGGCTTCGGTCGTCTTTTCTTATTACCCCGGCAAATGTAATTCCAGATATAATTTGGGCAAATATTTGAGAAGCGATTAAGCAGAGCAACTCTGAACCGAATGATTCGGCTTTTGTTTTTCAATTCTAAAGTACCAAAATCGAATAGGTGCTTTTTCAAATACCCTTAAACTCGCGTAAAACCAGTTTGAACGGATCTGTTTACACGGCCATAAATCAGGTTTACATTCTGATCCAATTTTGTGTCTTCCCGAATAACGCGGACCATACCGGTGGTGTCCTGAAAGGATACGATGCACTTTACACAATCCGATAAATGCACCCCATTATGCGCCGCGTGTCACGTGTTGTCCGTGCCGAACAAGGTACGTGTCACTCGGGGAAATTAGACGAAAGAGCGGTTATCTAACGTTTCCACTAACAGAATTTATTTCGCGATTACCGAGAAAAGACGGCTTTTAAACGCGACATCACGAATTGCTGCTCTATGCTCGCGAGTATCGCAAGTGAGTAAAAACGTCTCACTCCACGATCTCGTACGAGGAACGAGGCACGCAAACCTTGTAAGTGTATGGCATTCACTATCCGCAACGGCCCTTTGCCGTAGCGCGATATACTTCGAATTAATAAACGGCGCGATTGAATATGCCCAGCGATGTGTTTGCACGGTACGTGCACACGGCGGCGAACTAGTTAACGAATTCGTTAATTATTAAGCTCCGCGCCGTATTTGCCCGCCGTATTTCTCGCTCGCTCGCAAATAGCAAACTTCCGTCGTACGGAGTGCGCTTAACGTTAAATAGATATCTCTGTAATCGGGAAATATAGTGTCGGTGATTCGCGCACTCTGATTTTCGGGAAACCCTGTTGAAGGCTAGATTAATCGTATCTGCCACTTACGCTTACGTGAGAGTCAACCGAATAGGGAGGGGCGAGATCAGGTATGAGCGCATAAGGTGCATTCTGCATCCGTAATTCCTTTTCCATGATACGATCGAGTATTTATGATTGATAAACGGCTGAGATCTACCGGTAAGCATGTTTGATGTGTTCGCAAAGGTGGCACGCGCCTGCCCCGAAGGGACGTGGTTAACGAATTAAATGTTAAAGCCAAATATAAGTTTGCGGAAGCAGCGTGTGGATATAAGGAGGTTGTAGGTGTGTGTGTGGCAATTAAAATGCTGAAAATCACTCCGATTATCTAGCCACGCGATATCGACGAGATTTGCGCTCCAATTCGGAGCAAAAGGGTTTTTCGAGGCTGAGATTACAGGAAAGCCTTCTCACATGTTCCGGGAGCGTGAGAATGAAAGAGAACAGGGACGAGCGAGCGGGGAGAGATAGCAAGAGACCGAAACGGGCAAAATAGACGGGCGTTTGAAAAATGGAGAAGAGGAATTTGTTAAAACACGGAAAATACGAGTTAGCGATATCACGCGCGTCTACGGCAGGAAATTGCGAAACACGTATCCGCGGATTTTGCCCCCACACTCGATGCCTTCGCTTTGCACGATTTCGTAGCCACGCGAAACGCGCGCCGATATTTTAGCGATAATAATCGGCCGAACGGCCGGCACTGAAAAAAGGTTGCATTATGTACAAATTTGTTAAAACACGGAAAAACGCCGCGCAACCCGCTGACACGTGATGTTCAGGCTCTGTAATTTGCGCGCTCGCAGTTACGTTATCGTTCGTGCGAAAACCGTTTTGCACAGATATCCCAACGATTTTTGCGCACTCTCCGCACAATTTTTGAGCGCTATCTTTGACTAACAGCGATAACGTTTTGAATCATGACGTCGCGTCGGATGCAACTCGCGACTGAATTCAAGGCGAATTTATTTTTCAGCTTTTCAGCGCGAGATTACGCGTCTCCCCTCGCCACGCTTCCGTGACTCGCGGAGCGATAAGGGGGGAAACACGAAGGGCTCGTTCGCAGTACAAACGAGCGACAAGCGTCGATGTAAGGTGCATTCTGGCTCCTCTGCATCGCGCTGCTTCTGACTCCTTTTCCAAGACGCGTCGAGCACACGTTCGCCGTTGTGTACACGCACATCGGTACGTTCCGGTATACAAAAGCGGAAGAAGACGGAAGAGGAGACGGGTGAGCTTCTTCTCCCACTCACAGGAAGAGCATTAAAGATGAAAGCCGTTTCCCTAGGTCGGGCGTGTGCCGAGGAACGCTGAATGACATACAGAATTTTTTTTGTCTCCGAACGAACAAAGCGGCCTGCGCCTTTTCGGAGAAGCACGTGACTGAGAACACACGTTTCTTTTCGTCGTCGAAGTCGACGCGCCCGAGTCCTCGACGGAAATTTTGCTGATTTTCCGCGACGCCGTTCATCTCGGGCGTCTTGGAAGATCGAGAATTCAGCGCCGGTAATCACGCAGGAATGCAGACGTTGCATAATGGCGCAACCGTCGGGTGATGATGACGATCGTGTGCACACGCTGATGCAGAAGCTGTACACGCTCCTCTCAGCGGCGGGGTTAGTAGTGGTCGCTCGTCTCGATTCAATATCCCTGCCGGTGAAAGTGACGATTAAGATGTCTCGAAAAGTGTTAAGCGCGCATGTCGCACGATTTCGCAAGCCGCTTTTCTCTAGCGGATATTTCGTTGGGCAACTTTTGTATCGGCTCGGGCGTTTGACGGGCGTATATAGACGGCGTGCACGCACACGTGTCGAGGAGGACAGCTAAAACGGGCTTGATTTGCTAATCGCAGCGAAGTCTATCACCGTTGAACGTGCACATCCGACACGCAGGGAAATAATCTTCGATAACGCCGAGTGTGCCGAGATAAGTGGGAAACGGCGTGTCGCGGGAAGAATTGACACGCGGCAATCGGCGATAATAAACACTCGCGGCTGGAAAAATATCGCGACGCGAATGGGCGTGTAACATTAATAATCGTTCGTGTCCCGCGATAATACTTTAACGGTAATTGCGGCCGCGATGCACAATGAAGGTGCAAACGAAAATTTCGGCCGGAAATCACGCACGGGTCTAACTAATCGACGCCGCCCCGTTAATGACTGGAATAAATCAATTGAATTTATCGGAACGGGTGGAAATTGAATAAATAGTGGGACTTACGGCGCCTAAACGAGCGCCGCTCAACCGACGTCGCCCGGATTCGTTTGAAAATCCTTTGACCCTCAGATCTCCTCTTCGCTCACCCAACTCTTCTCATCCTCCGAAACGCCCCCCGTCCTTTCCTCTCGTGGCCGACGCAATTTCACGGATCCTTCGAACCGGAGAGCCGTTCAAACGTCTAATTAGCATCGCGCGTTCGGCTCGCCCTATTTTAAGTTTCCACTCGTGCAAAACGGCTTATCCCCGTTATATTGCGTCTTATATCGGGCGCTTCCTGTTCCATATTCTTGAAATTACGCAGCATGTTATCGTACGCGCGCATGTAACGCGAACTATAAACGACGCCGAACCGTTACCTGCTCGCTGTGTAATGTCCGTTTATGCAGACAGCCGGGTGAGTACGCGCAAACGAGTAAAAGAGAGCAAATGGGAGGACAACTCTGACAACGCTCGTATCGACGACAATGACGACAATGCTCCGACGAGGGATCAAAGTTATAAATAACTTATCTGCATTCGCGGGGCGGAGGTGAAACCCCGACGCGGACTCACGATGGTCGACGACCAGGCACGGCCGAATGCAAATTTCGTTCGAGTGCAATCACGGTGGTTAACCGTGGTCACGGTGTTCCACGCACTCTCCGTCTCTGTCCGCGTCTCCGTTTCGGTCTGCCTGTTTGTCTTACCCTTCGCCCCTCGCGCCCCTTCATCCCTTAGCTACTCGCCGCAGCTCTTTGTGCCACCCTCTCACATTATTTGTGCACGCCTATCTCTCTCTTTCTCTCTTTCTCTTCCTTCTTCACCGTCTACTGCTACTCCAGCGAGCCTCTCTTTTCAAGTATCTATCCGTATCCGTTTCTCTCTCTCCTGGCCCTCATCATTGTCCCCGACGATATAAGGCAATGATCGAGCTCCATCCTTTTAAAGGAAGTCCTTCAAAAATTGATGGAATTCGTTTCCCGCCTCCCTTTTTCCCGCGGGGCCGCCACCGGTTTTATCCGCCTCAATGGCGATGCCACTGGGTCGTGGCGCTTTCGTAAATAATGGACCTCGTCATTACTACTGGACAAACAGCAGCGTGCCGGCGCGATGGCCGACACTTACCTGGATCGAGAATTAACAATCGTTAGAGGCCGTACGAATGATTAACGACGCGTCTCATGGCAGACGTGAGACCGACGGGAGATAACGCTCGAACGCACTCAAACGGAAATCGAATTGTTCGTACGTTCGTCGCCGTTCTTCCGCGTACACGTCGGAGTCGAATGGGTTTCGAGAAAATCGAGCGGCGTAAGCCGACCTCGATACCGCTGACAAAATATTTCCTCGTGGAGATAAAGACGATAACGAACGGAACGGACGTGTTCTTCGGCGAAGAGAAAATTCGGTATCGATTACGACCGCAAACTTCACCTCTCTTTTGTACGTCGACGCACTTACGGCATTCCTCCGTGCCGATAGACGTTGGGGAATGAGCAATAAAATTTGCCGCGCGCACAAAATTCTGTACGCTTGTATTCAGTGACCAAATAACGTTTCATCACTGAAAGCGTATCCGCGTAACTAGGGAACGGCCGTTAACAGCGGATTCTTGTGCAAACCAAGATAACCGCTTGAACGACGCGCGTCATTCACATCGATAAATCATTGATTTAATAATAGGTATTCATCATACACAGAAGGGCCCGCAATTGTAACCGGCCACGTGACACTGGCAACGCCATTTCCGTAATTAACAATCACCGTCCTTGCCCGCTTCGATCATTGTAATAGTACGCATTAGCGTGGTACAGGTGCTGCTTGATGTCGCCTTATCAATTATGCCGGAACGAACTGAATGTCCCCTACTCGTTGTACCAGTAAAACGTAAGTGAATAAAATTAAGAGGGAATTAGATTCTGAGCATTAGACATGCTGAGGGGAGACAGATCTCGGACACTGTCGGGCGGAAGTCACACTTGTTTGCCGTGCATGTACCTCGCAGGCTGAAAATTGTATTACGGACAATTACCCTGACTTAACGAAATCTTCGCGATGCCGGACGAATCCGAGAACGTGACCCGAGGGCCAGAATGCCGTGCTTACTCTGTTTAAAGGGCTCTTTGTCAATTTCTCGCTTTGACGCAGCAGCGGATTAAAATTACAGCGCAATTTTTGCGTAGGACGCGAAACGATATCGCGTGCCGCGCATGGTTCAAAACAAAAACAAAGCCAGCACCTACGCGGAGAAATGCCATTGTACGCGTAACAAGTGCCGCCTGTCAGTGACGCCCGCTATTATCGTCGCCTTTCGAGAGTTTTAACTAGCGCGACGTTATGCCAACGGACGGACAGCGGTAGGCTCGCGTTCCATTTAAACGGCATGCAAACTAGAATACGCGCGCTCGCTCGGGAAGCCATCGGCAGGTAAAAATTCGCAAGATCGCGAGCGTGGAGAACTAAATCCCCACGGTCCTTGATCCAATTCTTTAGTTTCGCAAATGACTATTCTAAATACCTCTCAGGTCCGAAAGTCAGTTCCGCGTCCTCGTGGGCGGATCACTGGATCTTCACAAATTAGGTGCTATTTTGAGACGGCACTTAAGCGATTCGCTGACAATCTGCGCTAGGAATCACATCGTCGAAGAAGGCGCGCGTGCCTACCTTATCCTCAATTTCTCCCACGGCGGGCGTTTTCCGTCACATTCCAAGTTAGGTCGTGTGACACACGATGCGACAGCTCCGTCGTCCGTCGAGGGTTCGATTATCGTACGATTCGCCGATATCCGATCCGCCGGTACCATTCACGCCGCGTGCCTTTGTCCAACAGTCACGGGGCCGACTTGGGAACCGGAAAAAGCGTTCGTTACGAGCGAACGACTGGGGTCGAATCGTGGACGCCGGACGTGACACGCGGTACGTTGCGTATGATGTGTTACGAGCTGCACGACGTCTGCTGGTATCGGAGCGTGGAGAAAAGTTCGTGGACCCCGCTCTCGTCTCCCGAGTCTCCTGCACGCAGCGACTGCCTCAAAGATACGTAAATGACAAATCTCCGGGAGCGCGCAGCACGCCTCTTCGCCGAATCAGGATTCACGCGCAAAAAGACTGCCTCCTCTCCGCGCCGGCAATCGTGTGTCTCTGAATCCGCAATCTCCTGGGCTGCAACGGAATAAGCGGGCGATAGAATTTTCTCATGCCACTCCTCCTCCTTGGCAGCGGCGGCGAACTTCTCTTCCCTCGGTCAGGAGAAACACGCACGCATACACAGGTTCACCCGCGCGGTACACACTCACGCCGCGCGACCGGTAGTACAATGTGCCGACGACAAGCCGCCGTCTCCTCTCTCAGGCGCCGAAGAATACGCCGTGCGGGAAGAAGCTTCTGCTTCGCTGCGATGATGCTGGCCCCTGACAGTGCGCTGATTCGTGTCCTCCCGCACTGCTATCTCTTCCCGAGATCCCGAACATCTCCTGCACACTCTCGAGGCTGCGTTTCTACCCTCGCCTTGACGAACGCTTCTTTACTCTCTATCTCGCTCTCTCTCGCTCTCGCTCGCTCTCTCTCGCTCTCTTTCACTCCCTCTCGTTCTCTTACTTACTCATTCGATCCCGCTGTCCCGCTCCTCTCCGCACTCGAACTCCCTCTCTCCGTCCCACCTTCGCGAGGAATTAACTGACGGCACGAGAGTAGCACTGACCGTCTCAATGGCCTTACGCTGGAGACGTACGAGTCATCATCCTGGTGCGAGCGTCACCTCGCGCATTTGCGACTCCGCGTCGGATTCGTCCTTGGGCCGGCCTCCTTCGGCAATTTTTCATACACCAGAAGCGGCAGCCGCACGTACGTGGCTTCGGGAGAGAAATGAGAGTACGGAGCACTCTGCCTGCACTTTTCCCCCCGTTTGCGCTCGCCTCGAATATATCGCGCTCGGCGTCCGTCGCCGTTAACAGTCGCGGCACGAACGACTCGCGAGGCGGAATTTTCAACGGACACACGTGCGGCAAGGATACGCAGGAACCACAGCTTTTTTTACGGACACATCCCCGACTTGTCTCCTCCTCGCCAACGCCTACACGATACACATTGCACGCAGCAACGACGCCCCTACACGCCGAGGACAGCGGCTCTCAAACGGTGGATTCTGCCTCCTGCGGCCGCCAGGTAGCGCGCCAATGGCGTCAAATTCGTACGCGATACAATCGACCAAGCCTGTTTACATCGCATTACAATTTCAATGTCAGGCGTCACGCGATTCGATACCCGGGCGAAGAGAGTTAAAGCTAACATTTGTTGGCTGCGAATAACGGAGGAGGAAGATAAAAGTCGAGAGTGAATGAATATTTGGTACTCACGTGAAGGACGAGGGAAGCTGTAGGTTATAATGAAGGGATGCCAGGAATTAGAAACGCTGCGTGTGCGATTTACCTGAATGTACATGCCATGCGCTGCGGACATAAGGGAGAACTTGGTTAAAATGTTTGTCACCGGTGAACAAATGGATGCGGATTAATAATGTCGGCAAACCAACGTTAAGCGGCTAACGGTCGAAAGGTGCGTTCCTTTTTCTGGCCGGCAAAGTTGGTGAATACGAATGCAGATGGCGCGACGAATTTTTTGGAACTAGATTCAGTACTGTAAGTTACTAAATAACTGTGTACAACATATAAATAAGCATGCAAAATTTAAATACGCAATTATATTTTAATGTTCTTGACATTTCAGATGTATAAGCCAACTGTCGCAGCAGAATCTGTGATTATTTACATGTGGACCTACTCAAACAAATTTCCCTGTAAATTGTGAAATTAAATAAAACATTATTCTATAATCGAACATTTTACCATTGAATGTTACTAATTGATTATGTTGATCTTAGTGCTGCATGCGGAAATAGTAGAACTCTTTAAAAAATGGCGCATTTCCTAGAAGTCTATGTTTACCTTCGTATATAGATCTACATGCATCCATGTTCTCCTAACCTCCCTTTATATGCATTTCAATCTACGCATTCGAAGTATACTTTGGCGTGAAAGTAAAGTAACATAAATACTGTTGGGTTGAGAAAATGATATGCACGTGTAGTTTATATACTGAACACACAGAAAAACGAAACAGGATGTTACAGTCCGCAGGTATGTGAAACAATTGTAATAGTGCTGTCTTCTGGGCTAACCTAAAATATTTTGCTGTGCTTTTAATTTTTCAGACTTCCAACGGGATGCAATTCTAATGAATCATGGGTGAGCCGAATTCCTGTAACACAAACCTAAATATATCGGTTAAGCAACTATTGTACAATTCATCGACTGAAAGAAGACATGCTCCAATAACAATATGGAGCTGAGAAGGTAAATATAAATTTTATTATGCTCCATTATATGTGATTTGCGTTAGTATTAGTATAGTGTATGTATATAAAGTCATGTGATACCTTTTATTATCATCTATGCACTGTGTCTTATGATTCACCATTATTTGCAGAACGGCTCTTCGCTTTATGTGTTTACCAGTATGCTGCTACGGATATAATGACCAAGCTTGCATCGGTTGAGTCTTGTGCTAGTTTGTAGTTTGGCTGATCTAGACGTTGATCTGCAGCATTAACATGAATAGATATCTCTGGTAAGCAAAGTAACGTTGAGTGATGTGTTGACGTCTAACTCTACTGACAGAGTGTCAAGGAGTAAATTAAAAATAACCATACAGATTATGGCTAACAACTTCTTTCTCTCTGTGTGTGTCCCCTATATTTTCTGTGTCTTTCCATACAACACGAGTCTAATGAATTTACATGTGCGCTAAATATGTGTCACATCAAATGTTTCAGCATCTCTGCTACAAATCATGTGAAATGGCAAAGAGCCACATTTTCGTCTCTCTCATTACAACAGACAGCGAAACGAATTCACATGAGCAATGTATCCATTGTGAACATACGCGATATATCTATACGAAATTTCGTTGTGCTCCGAAATGTTTACCCCGCAGTTATTTAATAGCTACCTATGTTGGAACGTAGCGGAGTCGGTTGTATTTTTAATTCGCATTATACGAAGTATCTATTGTTGATTGTACCGAAACGTACGTATACGACTTCATATAGCACAAAAAACAAATAACTAAACTAGTAAACTACCTTTTTCAATTCTGATCTTGAATTCTAACCGTTAACTCTTCAATGTACGTTATGTCCAATTTTGCGTAGACTTCCTCGAGCACTGCCTTAGTTCTCTACTCTCTGAAATATGCTAGAATTCGCTTTGAGTGCCATTAACACGTTGACTGCCAAGCGTATTTTACTATATTAGAACGGCGATGCTATGAAATACTACAGCGTTCGACTGAATTTTGCAAAATGTAAATTATATGCAGGTATTGCAGACCACAGGATCGCATCACTATTCTAATAACAACTGCATTTATAAAATAATAATTGCTACCCATTGCGAATATTTTGGATCTTCAGTAAAATCTAGTGCGTTGGTCACCGGTGACCATCATGGCAGTCAAAGTGTTAACATTGCTACTACGTAACTCACGAACGTAGTTTGACCGATTACCAAATACAGCATCCGCGATATTTTCACCTGTAGCACCTGTTAACTTGGCTCAGACCTCGGACCCTGCCGCTTTCACGTTTCGCGCTTGCAACCGCCATAATAACGCGATTATCGGTTTGTCCGCGCTGATTCGCCAGCCGCTGCATCGATATAGACCGGGTCCACCAATGAAAAGTCTCCATTCCGCTCCAGCGCGATGCTCTATCGGTATGTAGTCACGTTTTTCCGCGTTTTGCGATGTTCCGACATTTAACAATGTACGGCTTCCGTAACGAGGTTCGAAACGGTGGGAAACGTTTAGTGATTCACGTGCTGCGAGGCGGACGTCAGTGACGCGTTTTGTGCGTGGGAAAAATTGAATCGCAACGAGATGGGCGAACGGTACGGCATTCGTTCCCTCTTCCTCTGCTGACGGTTCAACGCATGGGAGCTGTAGGAAGGTCCAGCACTATGTGTCAATGCCACAATCGTGGTTCCTCCATCATGCGCGCGCATTCCACCTCGTTCGTATAATCCTATTCTACGTATGGCTAACCTCCAAAGTGTCATACGTGCCATATTCCGTGTTTCAAGAGAGGGGCCGATTAAGACGGTGTTTAAACCGAATTCAACGTAATCCGGAGTGTCTATATTGTGAGTAACGGCATAACGTTTTGGCGTCGGTCGATGACAGTTTCGATAGCGGGAGTAGCCCGTCCGATAAGAGCGTATTGTCATTTTGTGTGTGTTGTTTAACCGGACACGCATTGGCACTCCAGATATAATAGCGTCCTCATTATATAAATACGCCTCGATGGAAGGGTGGCATTCGATCGCGAGGAAAGCCATGTAAGGCGGAACCTTACATCAATGTCATAAAAGGCTTATCTCCCTCCAGTACGTTTGAGGTTTGTGGCTACTGTGTACACAAATGAGTGACACCGAGTTCGCGGGGGTACCCTGGATTTGTAACGGACATCGTACTATTGTTTCGCATTTGGCCTGCTCAATAATATCGTTTGACGCCCGGTTTATTTGATGGCATATAGATCTTGGTCACTTTTATTCGGTCGAGTCGGTAACAGTATTCGGAGTAAGGCGTTCAGTAAATTGGAGTACGTGCCCCAATCGATAATTTAGGAATTTACTTAGGCTAGGCAGATGCTATGAATGACAATTGGAATAGTCGGTAAAACGACGGGATTGCATGATTTTCTAATGCTGCGTTAACGGTTTTAAGTTCTAAACTCCACTCGAACCGCACGTTTTTGTTCAGTCATCGGGACGTTGTGCATATCATGTGCTTTCTCGAATAATTATCGCATTTTCATCATTCATGCCCTACAGAAGCGATGGAGGATTATTAATAACTTTTGTGCACAAAGAGAACAAGTTAACATTTTGGAACGCAAAAGGTTCGTTTCGCAAGTTTTAATCATTTGAAGGCTGATAGGGAGTTGTAGAAAGTTGTTTTTGTCCAGAGCAATATAAACACGTTGAATTTGACGTGTCCCGGTCGCTGTAATAAATATGACATACAGGGTTTTGTGTAATCTGTGTTCGCATACGGAAGTTGGCAGTACTGTTTATTTTGATATCGCTTTGTTTATGTGACGAACCGAATTTACACGCACGACTCTTCGGTTGCGTTTTGCGAAATGTATGTGAGTGCTGAAAAGGCATTGAAAGTTGGTAAATCAGTATCTTTCGAGGGAAGAGTTAAATTAGTTTTAAAATGACGTACACACGCACCGGGTAGCCGGCATCTACGAACTTCACAAGAGACGGTAGGGAACGATATGTCCCAGGGACGACAAAGTTTCCAGCACAATGTGGCCATACTTTATGTACATTGCACTGTTCACTTTTTCACCAGATATTCTCCCTTTCCCTCCGTGCGTTTCCCACGCATTATCGCAAGCCGTTTAAATTATAGTCGCTTATGTTTCATTCATGCCCGCATCGTTTATTTCATGCCGCACTCATTAAAAGTGTACGCGTTACATTCTAATTAATTGCATATTCATCGCAGCAATTACGAAATATTTTCGCTCTTATTTCTTCGGAATCTCTAACACTCGAATTAGTCCGGTCTGCTTCCGCTGTAATTGAATTTCTTTCCGTTCCGCCCTCTTCTTTTTTTTTCGTGCCGGTCAGGTTAGGTACCGAGCGTAACAAGAGAGTCCTTAGCTCGTTATCGAAAACTTCATCGGAAGTTCTCGTAAACGTGCAACTTGCAATAAACCTTATCGTCACTTTTATATCTCCGATGTACGTAGATATTTTCACTCAAACTCCGTAGAACTCCCGCGTTCTTTCTGTGCTTCTATCCGTGCACGTCGGGGGCTCAAAGTTCCGTGCGCAGAAATTACTTTAATTCCTAACGACGTCGGGGCACCCTCTCATTTTCCGCTGATGTCGTACAGCGTTCCCTCCGTTTTTATAAACAAACGAAATCGCCATCCAGGATATGCCGTGTAACACCGTGCATCGTTTATACTTGTGTACAGGAGGAGCAGGTGGTAGCAATCGGGTCAGAGCGTTTCGAGCGAGACGCATGATTGGCGCGCACACTTTACATTAAGAAGTCCGATCGGGAGAAGCGGATCGTCGCTGGATCGTGTTCGTGGAATGAATTCGTTCTATCCTGGCCCGGAATTCTGTTCGGTGTGGTGATCCGGAGAAGAAATGAGGCAGGTCGTTGTGCTAGAGACGACCCGCAGCGTTCTGGTCATTAGACAAACTTCCCTAGGAAGCGGCGTTACTACCGACAGCAACAACTCCAATGCGGCGAGTAATGAACTTCACGGATCATCAAATCGCACGGTGCCGGTGATCGGCTCCAACGATCATAATCAAAACCGAATCGTTGTCGTCGGGTCCTCGTTGGCCTCCTGCATGACTAGCACGGTGAGTGTCTTTTAGAGATGATAATGTTTGTGCCTTGATGGCAGCACTCACGCGAGCCCACGTGTTTTTCGCTGCCGGGCGAACTTTGATCGCCGGTGATTTATTATTAATAAACAAAAGCCTCCGGAATTCGGCTTATTTCGCGGGGAGCGGCCAGTTTCGGCCAAAGTTGTTAGTTTATCGGCACACGCATGTTTCTCTTCTCGCATGTCGGCTACATGATGGATGGCGGTTTTTTCTTTGCGCAGGCGGACAATAGTACGTCTGCCAATGACAACGGAAATATCACCGTGAACGCGAACATCAACGGAAATGTCGAGAGCATCAATTGTACTACAACGTCGAAGAACGTCGTCGGCGGTGGAGCCTTGAAATCGAACGAGAATAACGATCATCGTCGGAATGACATCAAGAACCAGGAAGGAATCAGCGGCGGGTCCGAATCCAATTCCGGCTGTCGTTCCATGGTCACAAAGGAGGCTCACGAGGCCGTTGTGCTAGACAGAAAAATCGACGTTGCTGAACCCGTCTTCGGTAAGTTTTTCCATCATTATTCATGACAAAAGACCAATGAATCTTACGAAAGGTTCCCCTATATCGCTGGATCACTTATATTCCTCAGAATGGTTCGGTAAAGAAAACGTAGGGTGTGTGCATTTGTATGACTGTGGCCACAGTGTTGTAATCGCATTATCATTCATAAATGCCTTGTCCGTCATTTGTTTTAATACTATAATTGTGATACTGTTTTATTAATCGGCGTCAAACAGCTAGTAACGCGGAAGAACATATTTGAGCAAAGATATGCAAATAACTGGGAGAACGCGTTGCATATACTACACTGTACGGCCGAATAGATTAGTCAGAAACTGAAAGCGAAACATTAGTAAGCCAAACAGCTCTAATCGAACGACCGGATATAGCTGTCACCTACGATAACCGAAAGAACGCAAAAGCAGCACTGTTTCACTAATCGTTCTATCGGCACGTCAATACGTCGCCCGGTCTTACAGAAGCTATGTATACGTCAGTCTCGGGCAGATGATCGATAATTTTGTAGTTTGCATACAAATCGTGTTATGCCGTTAATAACGATCCCGAAAACGACCGTATCGAGTAATGAACTCCAGCATACTAAATACCCCCGGCATATGACGTGGACTGCCTTATCGACGCAATTCGCATTGCAATTCAGCGCAACCCATTCGGGATCTCAAAGAAATGCACCCGGTGGGGTAAACGGGAGCGCAGTTTCGCGATTCGTAGTTCCTGGAATGCACGCCAGAGCGGCGCTCCTGCAAAACCACCCCCGTATAGCCGCGGGGTCGAATTTGCTATATACGCGCATTATATCTACGGCTACCCTAGCCTATCCTGGATTCAACCTCTTTCTATCCTGGCCTATCCAATCGCTGCTGACTGGACTGGGTATCGACCCCTGGAGGAACGCTTTCTTTTTTTCCTGCTCCCGCTGGGAAGTCCTCGATCTCCTCTCGTCCGTTTCCTCTCTCTTTCTCCCTCTCCCTCCCCCTCCGTCACTCTCTGTCTTACGTCCTCGTCAACCCCCGTCCCAATCTACCCCGGTCTTTCTCATCGCCCCAAAGCACCCCACCGTTCAGCTCTACGCCTCCTGGCTCTCCTTATACGTCTCGCGAAAGTTCCCAACTCGAGATTTTGTGTTCGACGGCGATTATCGGGCTTAAATTTAGCTGCCAAGGCGCGTGAACCTGTTTCCTGGCATAAGGCGCTGAAGCAGCGCGATGCATCTCAGCGCGAAATCCTCCGGACCCGGCAATCTTATTGATTGTATTAGCTTTCCTACTGTGACGTTCCGTCCTGCTCCAACCCGCCCTCCGCCGACAGCCCTTTCCGCCCGCTGGCACCCCCTACTCGCATCCCCTGCTCGCACCCCATACTTTCCTTTCACGTTCCGGTCTCTCTTTCTGGCGCACGCGAACTCTACTCCCGGCGACCCTTCGCGACTGGGGACTTACACGTCCGCTTAACATCACCTCGGTCAAAAGCGACGTCGGGCGAACAGTGTGAGGATGTTAGAGAGAAAGGTGGAGGAGAAAGGCGAGGGAAAGAGCCGCGGGGGGAGGGACGGACGATCGGACTCAAGCCTCTGCCAACGTTCTATTTAAAGCCGCGCGGATAGCAGCTAGCTGACTGGTAATTTACGAGCTTATACCAAAAAAGTTGGACACCTTGGGAATGGCTCCGCACTTTGACACGTGACCTAGTTTTATCGAGTTACGTAATTGATCGCTGCGCGCCTGCCCGGTTTACAGCGCAGAACATACGAGAGGCGACCTTTCTCCATTCTCAAACGCTTTCCCACTTACCTCTCTCGCTCGCGCTCGTTTCCTCTATGTCTTTCGAATCTCTTCTTCCAGTACAGCCTCCCACTTCTCATCCGACCGGCCTCCGTCTCTCGGACTTTCTGTCTTGTCTAGCTCCCGCCATACCTCCTCTTCCGTCCTTTTCACTCTGTTTTTCTTCTTCCAGCTCCGTTCATCTCCCATACTCACTTTCTTTCACATTCACTTTCTATGGAAGGCCGCGAACGCGAATGCAAACTGTCGGCTATAGAAGCGGTCGATTATCGAAATCTGAGCAGCCGTGTAAAGCTGCACGTGGAATTACAGGGATGTCTGGTCATAGACATTATACGACCACTTTCATTCAGTAGTCGGCTATTTTTACCTTCTACCCTAGAATTTATTACTAATTTTACTTATCACCCTTAGAGACTGACGCAAGCGTTTGTTTTTGTCTTTTTTTGACGACATGATTTTTGAAGGGCTAATAGGAAGTAGGCGGGGTGTATTACTGTCACGTAGCTGCCTTTCATAATACAGGCTCATGATTAGATTATCTATACGCGATTACCCGGAGTTATACGCCAAGTGAAGCGTACATTCTCAAGTATATCGTGGACGTAACATGGATCGATACGAATCGTTGTACGTAGAATTCTTATTTAACTGTTTGATTACTTTCTCAGGCTGTTTCTCCATTACCGAAACGTGTGCACGAACACCGTGCGGTCAGACAAATTTGCACGTTAATAAACAGTGTGTATATATGGGCACCCATATATTTTCGTATGTATGTGTGTGTGTGTGTGTGTGTGTGTGTGTGTGTGTGTGTGTGTGTGTGTGTGTGTGTGTGTGTGTGTGTGTGTGTGTGTGTGTGTGTGTGTGTGTGTGTGTGTGTATGTCTATATATATCCAAGCGATCGTGGCCGACTGTTTTCATATACTTTTTCTGCACTAGCACAGTATAATTTTCATATAAACGCGTATTATATACAGATCTACTTAGTATGGAAAAGCCAACGTGCAGCTCTTGTAAATTTGTCGCAGATCTGTTTGATATTCAAGGCGGAACGGTTTGTCCGCGTTTATTATGATAACTGTACCTGTACTGCGTAAATCAGGAAACATCGTACAATTGATACACGATATCGTCATAATTGTTCGCCCATCAATAACCCAGATGCTCATCTTCAAATTCGCTATGGAATCTAGTTCAATATACTTGATTGCTGGTTTAAATTTTGACCTCATTATCCGCGAGTCATTATATCGTTCAAGAGCCATTTCCCGGACAAAATCTTCCCCGCGGCGAAATAAACGAATCCACAGACAGCGTGCAGAAAATTCTGACATCGTCGTGAATATATTCCCTAGCCGACCCCCGGCCGAGTGCGAAATTCCGTCGGGGCCTACAGAACGGGCTCGGGTCTCTATCGAATTTTTGCCCGGTCCACGTAAACGCACGTGAGTGTCGTGTCAATAAATCGGCGGTGCCGGATCGTTAGGGGGGTAGGTTAAGCATCCAGAGCACGAGCTAATTTCACTCCGGCAGAGAGAGCAGCCCGTCACGAGATCAGCGCAATTATGACCTCGTGGATAAATTACGAGCTTACGCGAGAAAAGCTTCGACCCCTCCATTCGGAAGCCACTCGGCCAGAGCTGGTGCAGAATAACAGCGCATGCACGGTGGTCGTATGTACACCCTCGTGGCATTCATACAACGACTCACGCAAGCGCCTATACCTACGAAATGCATATATGCACGTACGTGCATATGCGCGTGCGCTCATACACAAGTAACGGCACACGTACAACGATCGACGACGTAAACATGCGTTAGGGGCTGGAGAAAGGGAACTCCCTCGGTTGGGGGCTGATGCGGGGTATGTACACGAGGAGACACCGCTCAAATCCATATAAATACGTGCCCCGTGAATCCATCCATTAATCAGATGTGCGGTAGGATGAGCGTTTGGGCCCGTCGCCCAAGTGATTTTAGCTGATCCTGCGGCGGCGAAATTTTTTGCCCAACGCCGAGAGAAGCATTGCCATCCCGTGGGAGAAGGATTTTCCGTTTTTGTAGCGGTTTCTGCGAATTCGACGGTTAGATAGCAGACTCCGGGCGATAGGAAGAGTCTCTGCGAGTTGAAAGGTATGCGCGGCAGGAGCTAAGCTGAGAACGGGGTGAATCGCTCGTTACGGGACGTTCGGAATTCGTTCGGTCGAATGTGTTGCGAGCAAAGGGAGAGCTCGATGGTGGGGCTCTGCTTTTCAAGAAGATTCGCACACGATAGAAACAGGCGTCCAAGGCCGCGGCGCGTATAATTCCTTAACAAGAATAGACTTTCCACATGTCAGTCGCCGAGGTAGAGGTCAATGGCGGTCGGGCGTGTGTTTGTACACACGTATTGAGGGCTGCTCTTTTGATAAGCAGAATGTTTATGCGGCCGGGAGACAGAGGCGGCGTTATCGGGATGAAATTTGTGACTTCCGAAAAAGGACGTCGCGGCGACGATCATCGGAATTATTTGGAGCAGAACCGTGCGAGCGTGTTACAACGGACACGGAAGGTTGGGTAACGATCGATTATAGCGGGCCCCGGCACAGAGCAACACTTTGTTTCCACCGTAGCGGATGATCCTGGTACCCCTTCCGCATATAAGCCTTGGGATTAATTAGCATTCTCGGTAATCCTTAATTTACAACTCCGGCCAAGTTTTCCAGCGGTGGGCATAGGCGCGATGCTCCACGGTATATTGCCTTGCCGTGCATCCATGGCACGGTACGAGAAACAGGAGAGTAAAAGGGCGAAAAGAGAGGGTGGTAAAGTGCGAGAGCGAGTGAGACGGAAGGAGAGTGGGGGGAGAGAGGGAGCGAGAAAGAGAGAAAGGGAGAAGGAGAGGAAGGAAAAAGGGTGGGCAGGAGGTGCAAGGGCGGGGGGCCGAAGGGAGAAGGAGAGAAAGAGGGGCGGTAGGTCGACAGGGGTGTGTGCAGGTCGTGTAGGGGTGCGGAGAAAGGGGCATTCGGCAGCCAGGGGCTGTGGCTGGAGCTCTATAGACGGAACCAACCGACTGGCCTTCCTGGTGGGGGCTATAAAATGCAAGAAGAGACGTGGGTGGGAGCTGGTCGGTGGAGAGGGATGAAAAGAGGGGCGACCGACGGGGGTCGAGAATCGCGAGTTGGCTCACTCTGCGGCTCCCGCCGCTCGGGAGCAGACACGCAGGGCCAAAGACTAATTTGAAGTATTTTATTAACGAAACAAAACATATATTCTTGTAAATAACACGAAACACACCCACACACACGCACACGTACATACGTACACACATACACACCAGAGTACACGGGCATACGCGTACACACATGTATATATACACACGTATACACGTCTTACGTATACGTGTAGGACATATACACGCGCCCAGAGATATACAGACACGCATACTCTTTCCTGAAGAAAAAAGAAACTCTTACCCGCTACTCTAAAACTTCTTAAATCTCTGTAAAAAGAACGCGAAAAAAGAAACGACGACGTAACTATTCCACTCCTAAGCGATCGTACGGGGGCGTGAAGAGAAACGAGCTGATCGAGCGCAAAAAAAAGATCGTCCACTTTCTGAGTCCACCCCGTCGGAGAGCGGCGTGCGCGCGCGAGAAGTAATTCGGAGAGAGACGGACAGAGAGATAGTGAGAGGAAGAGGGATAGGAAGAGGGAAAGAGACAGGTGAGGAGAGGAGAGTGCGAGAGCGAGAGAGAGAGGGAGAGAGGGCAGCGGAGACGGAGAAAAGGGACAAGAAAGAGAGAGAGCGAGGTAACGGAAATTACGAGAACGCGAGGGTCGGAAAGGACGATCGTCGAAGCGCGCGTCACGACTGCAAGGCGCATCACTTTTTAAGTTCTCTCTGTACTGTGTGACCCTTACATTATTTTGTCCCTTCGGTCGGGGACGGGTTCAGTGTTGTAACTTAGGATATAAGAAGAACAAAGTTCCGGAGCGCACAAAGGGAAGAAAGGGAGAAGTTTGAGGAAACGTACGGGAGAGAGCGAGAGAGAGAGAGAAAGAGAGAGAGCGAGAGAGTGAGAGAAAGAGAGGAAGAACGAGAGAAAAGTGTGCGAGTGGAAGAAGCGAGCGAGTCGAAAGAAAAGGCGAAGAGAGAACGAAGACGAAGAAAAGGAGGCGAAAAGAATAAAAAACGTTTCTCCCGGTGTGAAGCCCCGATTACCAGAGAGAGGGGTATCTAGTTTTTTATACCGATACGCAAGAAGAATCTAAAAAGTTAAAAAAAAGAGAAGTTTAAGGAGAAGGCGGAAGAGCGCGAGGTGCAGCGAAGGGGAGGTAGGAAGACGTGAGTAGCGGTAGAGACTTGTCCTGCCGCACGATATCATTTCCACACGTGCGCTTCCACGTGTGTGTCAACGCCGTGTGTACACGGGACGAGGGTGTAGCCGTCTGCGTTTTCGGTGGCTGAGATTCTCGTAAGTGTACGGTGCACGGTGACTTCCGACATCGCGGGCTGAAAGCGGGTCGAAAAGAGGCTGAAAGCGAGCTGAAAGTGGCTGCGGCGACGTCGGCGAGAGAATAATAATCAAAATATACGAAACGTCTCGGCCCCGTGATCGATCACCCTCCGTCCCACGGAGAACGACCTGGCTCACGTGCACGTTCCTCTAGGGGATATGTCCTGCTGTTCCAAAGGAAATCACCACCCGCGAGCACAGCCCTCAGCCAGAAGATACACCGAAGCGAACCGCGGCGTCTCGATCCTCGATCCCGGCGTGATCAAGCTGTCCTGACGAAAAGAGAGTCATCGTCGTCGTCGTCGTCGATCTTCAACGATCAGTCGCCGTAGCTCGCGCCGATCGGCCGATCGGACGGGCGACATTAAACGCATTGGGGTGGCGAGAACGAGAGCACAATCGTCGAAAGGCCAGCCCTCGAGGAGTGCAGGGATGCCCGCGAAGGCCCAGCGATCGCGCGCCACGTATGTCCAGGGACGATGACGTTCGGCCACTATCGGTAAGGTCTACGAAACGGTCGCCCGTGCGAGTACCACCGGAAATACGGAAATGGCTGGCTACAATCACTCGAATGCCCAGCGGGTTGTCTACCACGCGACCTACCCGACGCCGCTCGCTCCAAGTGAGTTCTCAAGGGTCTCGCGACCCTTTCCCGATGATAGTACGACGATCGTACGATGATCGCGCGAGACTCCGCTGTTAGGACGCTTTACCCACTACTACCCGATCGGATCGAGAATCGACTTCGTGAAAAGAGGAATGACGATGGGTGCCCGAGGTGTCCTCGAATTATCAGCACGTCGTTTGTCGCGCGAGACTCCTATCTAACGCACGCTTCAACTGATTTCTTTCGGGCTTCACGATGCTTCATTGGAATTCTTTGACGCTCAACAATAATAGCGGAATGACAGCGATGGGCAGAATTCGAATGTTCGAGCTTTTCGTTCTTCGCGCGACTTTTTTCGCTCGCGGCTCGGGTAACGTGCGCTCAAAGTCGGCGCGATGTTTTTTTCGGCGGATGGTCATTTCGTAGTTCGCCGTCGTTGCGTTGTGTCTCACCAAACACGTTCCGGCAGCAGCGTTGTGACTGCAAGCCACAGTCTTCGATTCCGCAAAAGGCCGAATATTCACGCGACTCTCTCTTCCAGCGTTTCGTTAGCCTTTGGACGCTAAACGAAATCGATATACAGAGCTTGCTAAACGGTCGACCGTCTACGGTGCCGGAAATACCGAAATAACAGGCTACAATTCGAAACGCGTCGCGGTACCACGCGACTTATCCGGCAGCTTACTACTTTACTTATTTCGCTGAAACGAGCTCCCGCGACTGTTCCGTTAAATCTCACAACCCTTAGCCCCTCAACCCAATCTTCTCAGGACATTCTCAGTCAGCCAGTCAGTCAGTCAGTCAATCAGTCAGATCCACTTTACTACGAAAACACTTTACTCTCGCTAAACAATACCTGCCCTACAAAAAAGAATCGAGCACCTCTAGAGATGTCACGACCCTCTCCCGAGTCTCGTCGTTCCCCGCGTCGCTTAAAGAAATCGGTCGAACCGACCGAGAAAAACGATTGGCCATGCCAGTACCGGAAGTACGCAAATGGCAGGCTGCGATCGCCCGAATTCGCAGCGTGTCGCCCGCCCACGTGACCTACCCGACGCCATCTGCTTCAAGTGAGTTTTCTTACATCTCACGAGAACCCCTCGCCGTGTCTCATTGTTCTTTGGACGCTTAGCAAATCGGCACCGCTCACCTTGTTTGTGTGTGTGCCGCGTGTGTATACATCGTCGCCATTTTCGGTGACGTCAAAGCGCTGGGGGTTGATAATAGAGCACCGGGAGATCGGGGTACGCCGATATGTCAGATCGCGCGGAAGACTAATCGTCCCATACGTACGACGGCAGGACATTATTCCTGCCGCGTATGATGTAACCGGTCGAAAGATCGCTGATATGGGTATGTTTTGATTCCTCGCATTTAGAGTATCGGGAACGTGTGCACAGGGTCCGTCCTCGTGTGCACAGTGCGAATGAGTCCGCGCGTTACTTTTCTGCCCGGGCTTGCGAATGGGGGAAGAATCTTCGAGTGTTGCATGCAGTGCTGTGTGATTGAAATATATCAGTTCAGTTACAGGATTGTTAATTGTCCGTAATCGTGACGCTTGTTTCTCTTTCTTTACGCGAGACCATGAATGAGATCGTACCACTGAGCATGCATGGCTATCACAGTTTGTTTCTGTCGAGATCATCTGGCTTACTGGCCCTTCAGCTTTCAACCCCTCCTACGTGACATTTTTATTAACCAGTGCTGCGTGTCTGTTTGCTATCTTTCTCTTTATTTTTGCATAACAATTATATCGATGTCGTTCACTGCAACACACTTATATGTGCTTTTGTAACCGAGAAGTACCTAAAGGGTTCAACATCGGTCGTTCGAGTGCGGATCCCCGAAAAGGGGATTTTAAAAGTGGCACTTATAGAAGGAGGCTTAGTTACCCGATATCATTATCAGAGGATATTACGTGTACCTACGTGCTCCACATTGTCGTGTGGAAGTCACCTACATTTCGTGCACGTATGCCAAGTTAAATTACAGTAGAGTTTCCTAGGATATGTTCTAGTAAGATTTCGCAAACAATAGACAACGTATATGTCGGTGCTGGCGATATGAGAGCGGAATACGCTTAATCGCGCGGTCTTTCATTTCGTTTTTCCTCCGAGTGACTTATTGTGATGGTTTAACAACGCGGTATAGGGTAAGTTAAACCGTCCACTTGCGGATAAACTTAAACATGAAAAGAACTGGCACTTCGAGGGAGGGTGGAAGTTTTGTGCGGTTAAGCTTGGTTTATGTGTCTTTCAAACTATCCTTTCGTCTCGCCCATTTACGGGATCCTATTTGAAATGCTTTTTACTTTTGGCTGAATCATCGCGCAGCCATCGGTGCAACGAGGTCAGAGCGTCATAAAAACGTAAACATCGTTTTTACATGTAACGACAATCACTGGGCGAGACATCGTTTCCTTGCTCGTTAATATACGTACAGTCGTAAGAACGTTTCGTGCCTTACCTGATCAAAACAGCGTATAAATAGATGTAACTCGCTCGTTCGAGCGGGTATTGAGTAGCGTGAATGTTTTGCAACCGCTGGTTGTGATATAATCCGACGCCGAACTCATACAAATCTGTACAATCAATCTCACGTCCCGCAGGCTCCTTTCGAAATAAGCAAAAATGACGGCAACACAGAATTGGTTTGTTTCTCGAAACGGATTAGGCGTAAGCGTTATAAGTAAGCATAGAACAATTTCCAATCCTGTATACCTCTGTTCACGAGAATAGAGCAATTCTCTTCGATAATTCAGATACGCCCAGTCGTTGTTTCATTCGCCGTGGAACGTGAATCACAAAATTATCCTGTTTTCAATTGCGCGAGTAATAACTTTGACATACGATTGTTCAGATGGGGACCCGATAAAACTTCCGGAGAATTTGGAGACCTTGCCGCGGGCTGAGCACTTTCCAACCCAGAGGCATCGATGGAATACGAACGAGGTGAGTGGCCCATCGATCATATATTGCCGGAAAATGTCAAACAAGATACTATGACCCGTAAACGATGCTATACTTTACGCTCGCTTTATGCAAAAACTCCAACCGACATCGACCGTTCGTGACATTTTTAGTACATATTCTAAATCCAATATTCATGGTCAAGCGTAGTAAGCGCGATGTTTAATAACTCGTCGAAACGTGTGACGCCGTGTCCTTTATTCGCGCTTTTCCTTTATGCATTCAAAATGTCTACAATAATCGTCCTGGCATTCGCCAGATAGTGTCATGACGGCCAAAATTTGCTACTTTGTATGTTTGACCTGGAACGGGAAATTTCCTGGGAGAGTACCAACAATTTGCGTCGCCGTGGACGCGCGGATCGACCTCGAGACGTTCATACCTCGCAAATCAACGAGGGGAAGTAAATTTGAGCAAGAACGAAGGACTTCAGGGTGAGCGAGAGAGAGAGAGAGAGCGAGCAAATAGTAAGCTCCCTCGACCATCCTTCGCTCTCGAACGTTCCACGTGGATAAGCAAACCCTCGTGCACGAAAAACTTCTTGCGATCTTCTTTCCCCAACGATAAAACCCGAAGTTGGACTTCGTCGGAAATCGCTTCCATCGCAATCGTTGATTTTTCATTCGGAATTTCCACTGTGCACCGGTGTACGTGTGCTTTTTTCCGAAATTTCCTTCTTCGCAGCGACGAAGGGATAATCTAGGGCAGGTTCGGAATTTCGATGAGTCGCTATTGCGCGAGATACACTTTCCGGCTGCCTCCGTTTCTCGCCCGAGCCGCGTTCTTTTTTGGCCTTTGTTGACCGGGTGCCGCCTAAATTCGCGTACATTTACGTACAGCGTTTCATCAGGTAAGTAGAGAGCATCGTTGTAGTTCTGTTCGCGGTTCGCTGCTAGCGCCTGTGTAGTTCTGGTGGCGGTTAGTGAGGGCGGAAAGGGGGCGGGTGGCGTAAGAGAAAGAACATAAAGGGTGGGTGGGACGGAGAGGTCCGATGAGAAGGGTCTAGTGAGAAAGAAAGGAAGACAGAAGGCGAGAGAGAAAGAGGAAGAGAGAGGAAGAGAGAGGGATGGTGGGATACATGCTGTCTATCCGTGTGTACACACTCGACGTTGTGTGCAAGAGTGCACATACCGACACGTAAAGCTCCGTGCACACGTAGGTGTACCGATGTAGTCCACTGCTACTCTGACCCCGGTCGGCCTCCGATCAATAGCTGGAGCCAGCAGAGCGAGAGCTCGGTAGAGCCGAGTCGAGTTTTCAGTTGCGCCAAGCCGAACCGAATTGCGAGCCTACGTTCGAGCGTCTTTTATCGGTAAACAATGAACGCTCTCTGCTCCCGAGAGCACACGTGCCGTCTTTGACTCTTCACTGGCCTCTGGCCACGCTTTCAAACGGTTCAAAATAAAAATGTCTGCCTCGCCGTAGGCCAACAGGCCCCGTCTCTCTTTCTCCCCCGACTTCCCTTTCTTTGGATTTCTCTTTCTCCCGCTACCCTTCATATCTTGCCCTCTTTTTATTTTTACGCCCTCTCCTTTCTAACAGCGCACACGAACGTTTACACACGCCGAGGGTTTTAATCTCGCCCCGTACTTTCTGGCCGCTTTTGACGCTCTCTGACGCTTCCCTTATTTTCTCTTTAATTGATCGTCACGTGCCTCGGTTAAAGTGGAAAATTTGCCCCCACCGACGTACGCGAGTCTGCCGACTGACTGAGAGATGGCATAATTGACCCGACGTGACATAATGCGTATCGCAAATGAGATCGCCCCGGAAACAAAGGGCTGTGCCACAATTTCTCTCTTCCGCTCTGCCATTCCGGGTCGGTTCTTTTGACGTTGCCTTGAAACGCATAGATATTGGCACACATCGTGAAGTTGTATCTCGCTGATCTCGACGGTGAAAATTACTTGACATTTCGAACTCTGTATTTTTCGCGAAATGTATTTACGCCGCGTTATATTTGTTCTGCATAAGTCGTGTAAGTGAAAAGCGAATACGCCACCCGACATAATAAGCGTTGTACTCTAGTTTCACTCCGTCTAACGATATAACGGATTCGAGCGTTGCATTTGTTCAACCGGAAAATTCATTGCGGTGCGTCTCGGAGGTGCATTTTTGCTAAATTTATCAACGATAGACGAAGCGGGGGCTTATCCCAAAAACTCGAGCTAGCACCGATACATCGCCCCTAGGCTAGAGCGTTCAAAGTTGTTTCCGTGAAGGGAACTCGACGGGTCGAACGCGGGAGGAATAGAAAGAGGAGAAAGACAGAGCGAGAGAGAGAGAGAGAGAGAGAGTAAGCGGGCAGGCGAGTAAATTTTCATGGCGCGGAAAAGTTTAAATCCCCCGAGCATACAATCAAAATCCCCCGTTGGCTCGAGAGTTACTCTCAACGTGATTTTGTTCTCTCCCGCTAGCCACCCCCTTGTGTATCTCACTCTATCCTCTGGCAACTCGTCTGCCACCTTCCTTACATCCATTTTCACGGAGCCCCGTGTCGCTCGTCGCTCGTCGCTTTTCAGTGCCATTTTTCTGAAGCAGCCTGACAGCATATGAGATGACGTTATAAGCAAGTTTTGGATTCTCTCATCTTTCATCTCGCGCCCCTTGCAATGGTGTCACCGTGGAAACATTTTTCAGTGACTTTTGAGCACCAGTGATACAGGTCAGGACTGAGTTTGACGTACGCGTCCGCCATTGCTAGTTTGCACTCGTGAACCTATGAACGGGGATCCTTAACGCGCATCGGGACTTATTCCTTTCGCACGAGTCCGAACGGCCACTTTTGAAAAATTCGGTTTCCTCTCACACGTTTTATTACCTTCGCCTGATGAGATCTCATTCATATGAAAACACCGAGCCAGCGGCGAATGCATATGCCGCGGAGAATTGCAGTAATAAATTTTAGCACGTACCTACCGCGGGCACATCGTTTGGCATACACCTTCTAACCATCGGCGGTAATAGTGCTTAATGTCATTGATTTATTAAGTATACGAATGCAACGTCAAATAGGGACACGAAAAGTAGCAAAAATAGCATTAGGTGAGAGGGGCTGGCAGGAAGGGAGACAAAATGAACTAAAGGGGTATGGAAAGGTGGGGATGGATAAGAAGGCGGGAGAATAGAAGAGGTGGGGGCGAAATGGGAGAGGACGAACTGCGAGTGGGTGAAAGAGGTAGTAGGGGTGGAAAAGAAAAAGGTAAAACAGTGAAAGAGAGAGAGAGAGGAAAGGGAGAATGAGAGAAAGAGATGGACGCTAGTGGTGAGAAGTTGGAGAGGGGTGAAGAGGGGTGGCAAAGAAGGGTAGCTGGGGAATGAAGGGAAAGGGGTGGCACGGGGTAAGCGGAATACAGTCGGAGCAACACAGAGGAAAAGACGCTCGCTTCCCCCATTATGCGGAAAGTTATTTTATATTTTTGTTAATTACGCTCGCACATGATATTTTGCAATTTATGTATTCCGAACTTGTCGTCACGCACGTCCCGCCGCTGCTGTGATGATTTAAAGCAAAAGAGGGGACAAGGTCCAATCCGCCGTGTCTTTTTGTTACATTCGTCGGAGGCGACCGTGCGCGCTTGTCAATTTGCCAAATCCAATTTTCCCTCGCTAAAATCCACTCTTTTTCTCGCAAAGCCAGGCACATGCGTGCCCGTGCCGTCGCTACGCTTCGCGAAAATGTGTGATTACTTCTCACGGTGTCATCATTAATTCACGCGCATATGAACTCTTTCGAGCGATACGTAACTTCGTCGGTATTGTCAGGAGGGTGAAACGAGTTTGACACTATTTACGCTGGTCTGCCTTTAGTCCCATGTAATACATTTCAAGGTATTTCAATATTAAAGGTCTAGGCTCTCGGAAACGTATAGACTTCGCAAGAAGAAATGCCTAACACTAATACAGGGTGCGGCGCCAAAATCCGGACAAAATTCAATTTAAATTTCCCGTCGTTCTATACCACTTGGAGATGTCGCTATTGGCAACCAAATAATTTGAAGCATCTAATAAACATTCATAACCTCCAAACTGTAACTATGTTAAACCAAAGTGCAGAGTATAATCGAAGAGTCGCGATTATCGAAAGTATTCGCGCTGGGCACTCAGCGACAGAAATTATTCGATTCTTCGGATGTATGTGTTCCCTAGGACCAAGACTTTCGGTACCTTTCAACCCTTTCAAAACTTCGCAGGTTCGCATAATATTCAACCCGCTCAGAAACAAAACCCCAACTAAATCGATCGAAACATTCCACAGAGCTCGGTACGTTCCCATCACTGCTCTCGCGCAACTATTCGCCACGCATAAATCCGTAATGAAGCCAATTGTAACTGGTGCGCATAGATTTCCGGAACTTGAGCCCGGCGTGAATCATGATGCAACGTTTGATATGCTGCGGTCTCGGGCGCGGGATTAATGTCACTGGCTCATTACCTATTGGTCATGCCCGCTGACCGCCGAACAGAGATGCACTTAGAAACTACACTCGCCCGATTGTAACGAGCCAGGGTCATGTTTTAGCACCCCCCGGCCACAGCCTCGGTGAACTCTAACGCATCGATACCATCGGCCCGCTCTATAATGTATACGGTGTCATGTATCAACGCGCCCGTTCCTAGCAGCCAGCACGCATAGAATCCCGGTTGCCATTCCTCACCGAACAAATCGTTAAAGAACTGGGTGCTTTAACGCTTTTTACAAACGACGCCTAGTCCGCGTCCCCATTCGAGGCAGCTTCTCATATACAATAGTGAGATTACCTTCCGCTCTAGCGTTTGCCGTCGACGAAACTCGATCTTCACGATGGGAATTCGCCAGCATCGAGACATTCCGCGAGGCGAGTCGGCCGAATTACGTGACGTCGACTGCTCTTAAAGCGCTACCTTTAAAGCGACGGTGCTTCTTACATAGAGCAGAGTGCTCGCACACATATCGCGTGTGCGCTATAGCGGCACGAGGCGGCATGTAAATTTAGTGAAACTTGATTCAGGCGTATCTACGGGTTTTGCGCGGCTCCTACCACTCCGGACGGACGTTTATTGGTCCCAGGCGATGGCACGATTGTGTGTGCAAGCTCGCACTCGCCCGCGCTTAAATAATGCTTCGGTACGAGGAGCATGGGAGAAAGCGGAGAAAGGCAGAGCAGAGGAGAGAAGCGGGCAGTTAACAATTGAACGAGAAAAACCTAGACACGGCGTCGCGTGCTAAATAGTATATGCGCGGATAATCATTTATTAACGGACCGGTGACGAAACGGTGAACAGATTTCCGTGTCAGAGGGCGAGTGTGTGGAGTAGTGCGGTCTTATCGAGGTGAGAGCACACGTAGGCTCGAGGAAGATCGTTATTGTCAAGCGACATGACACCTCGCGCGCGAATGGAAAGGCTTGTTAAATCAAACGGATTCTACCCGATTAAAAAAGAGATTACTTTGATCCCGAACACGCGAAACGAACAATGCACCTTTGTGCTCGGGCTCTTTCTTCGTTACCCGGTGAAAGAAAACGTCAATCAGGCTGCTTCACGCTTCGATCTTCTCGCGTTTGTTTTACGGCGGCGGATGGTTCCAGGTCACTCTGATAAATGACTCTGATTTCAACCGAGTGTTGTTTGGATCAAAGAGCAAACGTGTCGACAATACCTTTTCCCTGATTACATTTCAGGGCGAACGTTTCAATCTTGCTATTCCCTCTACGGTTAGCGGTGACTGGTCCGTTATTTTAGGGCAGGCAGATAAAACGGTTCCATTCAAAGCGTCATTTCAGTAAAACAACTAAACGCTCGGCCAGTACGCGTTCTTGATAACGCTGTCAAAGGAAATATTCATGAACCGTCGTGCATATTCGCCTTTTCACTCGCTCGTCACCGTCGGTTGCGACGATTTTAAAACTGTCTTCATCCAAGACAAACGCTGTTGAAAAATAGACGAGCACGCAGAACTTTCTGACTCGTCGACGGAATGGGAGTAAAACTATGACTCTAGGTTCGACCCGTTCGTCGAACAAGTCATTTTCACTCGTCTGAAAGTCGAACGGCGTCTTTGTGTTTCGAGCAACTATGAAACGTCCTTGTGTACTACAACTTGGATCCTCGACTTAGGCAAATCGGCTTACGATCTTTAAACTTTACATTGCGTTGTATACTCTCAATACTTTACAAAAAGTTTGTCAGATGACTTTATCGTACATACACATTCACCTTTAACCGACGCAAACAAGAGTTGTCCATAAGTCTTTTTAGCAAAATCAATGAAGTAACGAATACGAATTCGTACTATTTGTGAAGTTCAGTTCCTTGCTTATGTGACTCGACATCGATATTTCATATTGCATATACGCGTAATCCGATCTTTAAACATTACATTGCGTTCTATACTCTCAATACTTTATAAAAAGTTTGTCAGATGACTTTATCGTACATACACATTCACCTTTAACCGACGCAAACAAGAGTTGTCCATAAGCTTTTTAGCAAAATCAATGAAGTAACGAATACGAATTGGTACTATTTGCGAAGTTCAGTTCCTTGCTTATGTGACATGACATCGATATTCCATATACCCTTATTGCATATACGCGTAATTCGATCTTTAAACATTACATTGCGTTCTATACTCTCAATACTTTACAAGAACTTTGTCAGATGACTTTATCGTACATACACATTCATCTTTAATCGACGCAAACAGGAGTTGTCCATAAGCCTTTTTAGCAAAATCAATGAAGTAACGAATACGAATCGGTACTATTTATCAAGTGCAGTTCCTTGCTTATGTGACTTGACATCGATATTTCATATACCCTTATTGCATATACGCGTAATTCGATCTTTAACCCTTTGCACTCGGACACGTTTCTTCACGAAGTAGCGAATAGCGCAACATTTCGTTTAAAATGGTATAGTTTTGAAAAAAATATTCTGCTCAAATTATGTTTTGCATACAACTTTGCTGATGCATTTATGTTGAAACAAAATTGAAATTTTATAGCCTATTCTTTTCGAATGCGTCATAGTTCGTTCACCAATGTGCATTGCGGGTTTATTCAAACACATATCGCAGTAATAACTTGTTCATGATCTTTCACGTGTCAGTTTTTCTTCCGAGCATATACAATGTTTATACAATAATTTGTAGTTTATCATTCAGCCTATTGCAGGAATATATAGAAAGTTGTTCTTGTAGTCGCTAGAATTCTCCTCTCAGTTTATTGACCATGAATTTACGAAATATTAAATAGCACACCGATTATTAATTCTATCTCATTGCCTTAACTTGTAACTCCCCGGAGAAATCTTAAGGAAACAAATAGTTGAACAAACGTTTTCTGTACATACATTTTCCTCAGTAATAACACGAAGTATCTTCGTGTCCCCTCAGAGGGGACAGTCGAGTGCAAAGGGTTAAACATTACATTGCGTTCTATACTCTCAATACTTTACAAAAAGTTTGTCAGATGACTTTATCGTACATACACATTCATCTTTAATCGACGCAAACAGGAGTTGTCCATAAGCCTTTTTAGCAAAATCAATGAAGTAACGAATACGAATTGGTACTATTTGCGAAGTTCAGTTCCTTGCTTATGTGACATGACATCGATATTCCATATACCCTTATTGCATATACGCGTAATTCGATCTTTAAACTTTACATTGCGGTCTATACTCTCAATACTTTATAACAAGTTTGTCAGATGACTTTATTGTACATACACATTCACCTTTAACCGACGCAAACAAGAGTTGTCCATAAGCCTTTTTAGCAAAATCAATGAAGTAACGAAAACGAATTGTGTACTATTTATGAAGTTTAGTTCCTTGCTTATGTGATTTGACATCGTTATTTCATATACCCTTATTGCATATACTTTATAAAAAGTCAATACGTTATAAAAAGTTTGTCAGATGACCTTATCGTACATACACATTCACCTTTAACCGACGTAAACAAGAGTTGTCCATAAGCTTTTTTAGCAAAATCAATGAAGTAACGAATACGAATTGGTACTATTTGTGAAGTTCAGTACATTGCTTATGTTACTTGACATCGATATTTCATATACCCTTATTGCATATACGCGTAATTCGATCTTTAAACTTTACATTACGTTCTATACTCTCAATACTTTACAAGAACTTTGTCAGATGACTTTATCGTACATACACATTCACCTTTAACCGACGCAAACAAGAGTTGTCCATAAGTCTTTTTAGCAAAATCAATGAAGTAACGAATACGAATTCGTTCTATTTGTGAAGTTCAGTTCCTTGCTTATGTGACTCGACATCGATATTTCATATTGCATATACGCGTAATCCGATCTTTAAACATTACATTGCGTTCTATACTCTCAATACTTTAGAAAAAGTTTGTCAGATGACTTTATCGTACATACACATTCACCTTTAACCGACGCAAACAAGAGTTGTCCATAAGTCTTTTTAGCAAAATCAATGAAGTAACGAATACGAATTGGTACTATTTGTGAAGTTCAGTACATTGCTTATGTTACTTGACATCGATATTTCATATACCCTTATTGCATATACGCGTAATTCGATCTTTAAACATTACATTGCGTTCTATACTCTCAATACTTTATAAAAAGTTTGTCAGATGACTTTATCGTACATACACATTCACCTTTAACCGACGCAAACAAGAGTTGTCCATAAGTCTTTTTAGCAAAATCAATGAAGTAACGAATACGAATTCGTACTATTTGTGAAGTTCAGTTCCTTGCTTATGTGACTCGACACCGATATTTCATATTGCATATACGCGTAATCCGATCTTTAAACATTACATTGCGTTCTATACTCTCAATACTTTATAAAAAGTTTGTCAGATGACTTTATTGTACATACACATTCACCTTTAACCGACGCAAACAAGAGTTGTCCATAAGCCTTTTTAGCAAAATCAATGAAGTAACGAAAACGAATTGTGTACTATTTATGAAGTTTAGTTCCTTGCTTATGTGATTTGACATCGTTATTTCATATACCCTTATTGCATATACTTTATAAAAAGTCAATACGTTATAAAAAGTTTGTCAGATGACCTTATCATACATGCACATTCACTTTTAACCGACGCAAACAAGAGTTGTCCATAAGCTTTTTTAGCAAAATCAATGAAGTAACGAATACGAATTGGTACTATTTATGAAGTTCAGTTCATTCCTTATGTGACTTAACATCGATATTTCATGTACCCTTATTCCATATAAACGTAATTCGATTTCGAAACATACTGTACGTCCCTAACGGTACCGCCAACCACTTAATGGTTCGGTCAATTTTTCACTTCCGATATTTTCGCGTAACGATCGGCTTTACGATACATAAATCCATTGTGAGTTCAGAAGCACCTCTATTTTCGTCCGCCCCGCGAGAGTTAGGTAGCCGCCAGACTTGTCACACGACTCTACCACTATTTCACCTCGTTGTTAGTCATTCGTTTAGAGCGTTCGACCGCTCTAACTGGCTCGTTACTCCTGTCCGCTCGGACATTTCCCTTCATTACTGACTGTCGAACCGGCAAGCGCTAACTGAAATTCCGTGCACGCCAATATTCATTTTCGAAACTGTTTAGCCTCGGCACCGTTCGAGACCGCGAAGTCCCGACGATTAACTAGCCGGGCAATCGTGCAGCCCGAATGCTCGATGTCAATCTTCGTTCGCTCTGAAAGCCTCGCGTGAAAATAGCCGGCAGCCTCGTGTATACCACGTATCGCTTGTGCTCTATGGTAACGTACCGGACGGAAGGGGCATTCGGAAAGTCGAAGTTGGCGAGGCAGCTGGTGGTTGTCCGTGAAAGTTCCGGAAAAAGGGTCTGGCGGATGTGAGTGGCGAAACCGCTGTTTTTAAGGCCGGCGAAAAGTTTGGCAGGCGAATAGTGATTGGTAATTATTTTTCTACGGACTGTTGGACAGCGATGAAAACAAGTCGGCGGAGCGGAACGCAGATTCTGCGGTAGAATAGGTTATGAGACATAAAAATGGGTGGGAAATTGCAAAATGTACGAGTTTACGGGATATTACCGAAAGCATGTTGAAAGCGATTAAAGACTAAAAAAGATCCGATCAATTTGCTCTTTTGAGCAGTGGAAAGAAATACGGAAAAACGTAAACCGCGCCTCGACATTCGCAGTAGTTCAAGAGCTACAATAAAAATTGTCCGAAAAGACGTAAAAATGCCTCTTCAAATTCACTGAACTTCAGACACCGTAAGAATACGCTCTTCAATCTCACGTGTACCGACACACAAAGCCCCTCATATTATTATTACCGTGCCCTGAGAGGAATTTCCTAATTTCGCCGAAAAGCTTCATAAAACAGACGATTCACGGAGCCGTCCCATGAAGACTTTTTCACTTACACGCTCGACGTGCCTCGAGGCTCCTTGAGTCCGGCATGTATACACGTTGAACGCGCACAGTAACGACGCACCGACATCGTCTTCGTTCCTCGACGACGGAAGGAGAATCCATTTATTGGTCCTTTTGTGTCGTAAATCAGGGTGAACACATCCCTTCCGGTACACGCAAGACGGCGGAGCGTATGTCTCACGTACCCGTTTAACCAAAGAAGGAATCCACATTGTCCTTCCATTGTATCCGCGGAGATCTATGGCTTCCACTTACTCGACATTGCATAAGCCGACGCCTCGCCTCCTGAAATATTCATACTTAAACTTAAAGTCCCATCTTGCGGGCGGCACATAATTGCACGCTCGCGATGAGTAATATTCTGTAGCGCAGTTTTCCGCCGGCGATCTGCATACTTCTCAATGGAGCCGCGGAAAGACGTAAAGCGCGAAAAGTGCGGAGTGATCTTGTAGCTCAAAGTGGGCGACAATTAGGATTCGTAACTCTTAACAACGTTCTTTGAAACGGAACGCACGCGCGCGTAATTAGCTTCGTGCTGCATTCAAATCACGGGTTAGTTTCTGCGCGCATAATATTGCCGGGGGCTTAATGCAATCGTCAAACGCGCTATGCGACGGCTTTGGAGCTCGGTATAATAGTTCTCAAGCACAGACGGACAAAGGAACTATCGACGAAAAATCGACGACAATACGCGTTGTGTGGATGTGTATTTCCGGGCTTTAAATATGTAATCGTACTTGCCATACGTTGTCCGTTGTATCAACGCAACGATGTCAAAAGTACAACTATAGCGCCCGTGGCGCAATATCGTAATAACTCGTTTGCGCTTTGCCATTTCGATCGTTGCGTCGGCTGACGCCGTTTGCCGATCAATTGAGGTCCGTGCCATTGCGTTTAAATCGAAAAGCAGCGGCATACGCGAGGCGTGCTCACGAGGCAAACTCGGTCTCGTACGCCCTGACCTCGGCAGAATGCAAATGATCAATTAACCAGTTGTAAATCACTGTAACGTAGTAGGCAGCCTTTATCTACCGCTAACGCCGCTACTTCCCTCGTCTAATGGTCGTTGAGCTCCGCGCTGCTCTCTCATTGCTCGACTCCTCCGTCCCTTCCTTTTTCCCCTGCTCATCCCAGCCCGCCGCGAATATTTTTAACCAGGCCACGGTTCGGGCCAGAAAATCGTTGCTGAGACAAAGGACCACCTGTGTGCGGGGAAAAATTCAAACCTGTCTCCGTCCCCCGCCTTCCACTCTTTCTTTTCTTCTTTTTCACAGATTATTCGCTTTCGCGGCCGCGGACAATTCCGACGCTTAGCGTATTATGCGCGCTACTCCTCTCGCAATCAGTCTTAGCGCTGCTTTCGTTTGGCGGCAGAATCTGTGTAGGATATAAGATGTTAGGTGTCGTCGAAGTGGGATACGGAATTATATTAAGTCGAATAAACTTTATTTAAAGGTAAATGGAAGCACTAATATATAAATATAAATATAAAATAAAGGTAAAACTATGGCAATTCGACTTCGATTCGGTAAACGGCAAGAAAACGCATCTATACTGGACTGAACTATATCTGTGTAGGATACAAGATGTTAGGTGTCGTCAAAGCGGGATGCGGAATTATATTAAGTTGAATAAACTTTATTTGAAGGTAAATGGAAGCGCTAATATATAAATATAAATATAAAATAAAGGTAAAATTATGGCAATTCGACTTCGATTCGGTAAACGGCAAGAAAACGCATCTATACTGGACTGAACTATATCTGTGTAGGATACAAGATGTTAGGTGTCGTCGAAGCGGGATGCGGAATTATATTAAGTTGAATCAACTTTATTTAAAGGTAAATGGAAGCACTAATATATAGATATAAATATAAAATAAAGACAAAACTATGGCAATTCGACTTCGATTCGGTAAACGGCAAGAAAACGCATCTATACTGGACTGAACTATATCTGTGTAGGATATAAGATGTTAGGTGTCGTCGAAACGGGACGCGGAATTATATTAAGTTAAATAAACTTTATTTAAAGGTAAATGGAAGCACTAATATATAAATATAAATATAAAATAAAGGTAAAACTATGGCAAATTGACTTCGATTCGGTAAACGGCAAGAAAACGCATCTATACTGGACTGAACTATATCTGTGTAGGATATAAGATGTTAGGTGTCGTCGAAGCGGGATGCGGAATTATATTAAGTTGAATAAACTTTATTTAAAGGTAAATGGAAGCGCTAATATATAAATATAAATATAAAATAAAGGTAAAACTATGGGAATTCGACTTCGATTCGCTAAACGGCAAGAAAACGCATCTATACTGGACTGAACTATATCTGTGTAGGATATAAGATGTTAGGTGTCGTCGAAGCGGGATGCGGAATTATATTAAGTTGAATAAACTTTATTTAAAGGTAAATGGAAGCACTAATATATAAATATAAATATAAAATAAAGGTAAAATTATGGCAATTCGACTTCGATTCGGTAAACGGCAAGAAAACGCATCTATACTGGACTGAACTAGATCGAACTTGACTAAACTAAAACTGATGTTAACACATTGCGGACGGCGTTCTTGCTCATCCAGACCTCGCACATTTTTGAGCGTCATAAAAAGTTGAGTACAATACATACAAAGTTTTTTTAATACTGACTGCTATGTTCGCACTTTTTCAAGATTTTAACATTTATTTACTTCACAATTATACTATCAAAAATTGCTGCAAGGCTGCATTACTTTAGCAACGTACCGATAAACGTTAAAACGAGAAATCTCGTGACCCGTCCGCAATGTGTTAAATTGACTAACCTAAACTGAGACTGATCTAAAACTGCGTAAACTGATCTAAGACTGAATTGAGACTGAGTCTGAACTCGCGTCGCAAACTGGGCCGGCTTTTATACGGACCTCTACCGCCTTATCTTAATCCGGTAGGGCCCGTTGGCCCCGCGACAGTTTTGTGCGACGCGTCTACGACCGTTTTCCTGATACTACATCTGCTTGGGACCTGCTCTGTGCATGGAAAAAATTGGGGAAGATGGTAAATTTCAGGGAAGCTTGCCGTTCTGATTTGTCGCTACGCTGCGCTGATTATTTACGCTGAGTGGCTGTTGTATCCTGTGCACGTCGGTATCGTTTGCGTGCCACGTATTCGGTTGCCAACGTCCTTCAAACTTTCGGAGAATCGGTGGAGAAATGTATCGTTGAACCGAAACTGGAACACCGGCGTGTGAGAGTACCGTGTTTCAGATACTCCTCAATGTGGCCAGTCAGAACAAGGGAAGTAGCTCGTCGGATTCGATTAAAGCTTCGTTCCACGAGTTACTTCCGTCGCGAAGTAATTAGCGGACGTTAATCTGCTAACTATGGAACACTTTATCGCTTCGGCTTCCACGGAAATTCGACATGTTTACTGCGCCGTCGAGTTTCGACGATGTCAACTTCCACCGTAAATTGTCGGTCGTCGGAAAGTTTCGTTAGGATGTTTACGGACATTGATCAACTTTGTTCGTTCGGGAATGGTCGGGTCTCTGCATCAGTTAAAACGTCTTCCAATTACATAATTATAAAGATACCGTACTGAAGTTTCAGTACGAACCTTACTTTTACGAACAGATAGGGCAATTTGATGTGAAACAATCGTAGAGCTTTGAAGTTGATTTTGCCGTAAACTGAAACTTGGCTGTTAAGATTGCTTGAAAACGTATAGCGCAAGATTTGGGCTATATTCGTCAAGACGGAACATCACTGCCGACGATGCTTCCAATTAACCAGTCGCTTATCGCTCTGTCCTCAGGAAATCGCAGCAATCCTGATAAGCTTCCAGAGGCATGCCGAATGGCAGAGTCGGGAGGTAAAGGTGCGACCCAGGAGTGGCTCAATGTTACTATACTCCAGGAAGAAGGTCCGTTATCGGCGAGATGGTTACTGCTGGAAGAAACGGAAGGACGGGAAGACTACACGGGAGGATCACATGAAACTGAAGGTAGTACCTCAGCGATAAATCCTTCCGTAAAATCGTCAAAATTCGCACGAACAACGATAAATTCGCCGGCGTACTTCAACCAGAGACGAACGAAAATCAGGCCTCGCATAACGCACTTTTACAGCACAAAGCAGTTGCCATCCTGCAGAAAGCGGCAAATAACGATCTGACCCCAATACCGCCGTGTACGCGTTTTTCGCAGAAATCCCACGCGCAACGGAAACTTATTAAGCGTAAACATTGCGGGAAAGTCGGGGAGAAACATTACGCGCTGAGACGTAAATCGCAGCGCTAACAATATTCTTCCAGCGCATGCGACCTTAGCACTTGCAATATTGCCGGGGTGCAGAAATATTTAAAACGAGTGCACATGAAAATGCATGCCATCAGCACAGTGGGAACTATTCATTTGCGTTTATAACCTGCCCCGCACGAAGAAATGTGTTCGCGTCAAAAATTCCGCGCGTTCATTTTACGGTGGAGTCCGTTCAAATATATACAATCGACACGGCGCAAACTGCCTACCCGCGTTTATAACCTTTCTCACCCTAACGAACGTTTCTTTCGCGTTGAACATTTTTCACGGTCCCTCGCGATTCCGTGTCTCGCCCATTTTGCCGTCAAAACCCGTCCGAAATAGACCGCATCGCGTTACGTTGCACTCCGTCCTCGACTCGACAGGTTCAAGGTGTCGAGTGTATCTACGGTTGTTACGTGCACTCGGCAATCCTGCCGACGTTTCATCGACGATGCTACTGGCTGCTCCAAAACCCGGACGTCGTTCTCGTCCATTACTTGAACGTTCCTTACCCGGACGGGGACGCGAAGTTGGCGGCTCTGCCGCCCTGCCTCGCCCTGCCGCCGGACAAGAAGGAATGGACGCGGGAAGAGCTGGTCTCCCAATTAAGGCCCATGTTCCTTGGTGGAGATGACGATCCTAATAATCCTCATCTCCCCCAGCACTCGATCCATCCCGTCGACATGATAGTTTCGCAGCTTTTGGACAGACAGCGGGCATCCTCCACTTCCTCAACAAATAATACCCAACTTGTACCCAGGAGACTCACGCCAGACAATCAGGTATGTTGCGACACACGCTGGCTTTGTTTCGGACTTATTTCTGTGCGGGTTGACGATTGTTTTGTTTACGGTTTAGTGTATCCTTTCTTTTCCGTATATCGGGTTCTGTGTACAGTTGTCTGGTATAGGCCGCATTTACTGTTATTGTTTATTTGACTTGCTCAATTCGAAGGATAATCCGTTTTTTCATGGTTGATTATTATGTAGCGGGGCACCGTCGGTCAACTTTCTTGCCTCGCAGTACCGCTTTTCAGTTTGTGTTCGTAGTTACTCCGCGCGCTGATCGCAGGCACCCGATTGCTCCAAAAAAAACGACGTCGCTTGTGTTCGATTGTCAAGCAGGTCACATCGACGACAGGAGGTCAGCAGCATTCGACGACAGCGTCGCCGACTCCTCGCGTGTATTCGAGACATTCCCATTCGACTCAGAGTCAACAGTCAGCCCCTCTAGTGTTAAGCTTGCAGCAAATTCAAGGCGGCGGCGGTCTCTTAATATTAAACAGTCAGCCATATCATCACCAACAACAGCAACAGCAACAGCAGCAGCAGCAACAACAGCAGCAGCAACAACAACAACAGCAGCAGCAGCAACATCAGCAGCAACAGCAGAGTCAACAAGTAGAGATGCAGCAGGTCGCGGAACAGCAGATTGTTCAGCAGACAAGCGTGGATCGCGAGCAACAGACACAGCAGGAGATAGAAACGCAGAACAGTATTGAGAGATCAACTGTCCAGCCGCTTTCCATCACTGGCTCTGGTTCTGAAGTGAGCGACTTCGCCGAAACGCTGGATCTCAGTCAGGAGGACATACAAAGAACGTTGTCTGCAAACATGATACCATCGTCGCCGTCCCCCTCCCCGGCAGAGAATAGCATGATCAATCCCATGGACTTCATAGACTCCTCAGATGACGTGCTGGTCAATCTCGATGCATTCGATGTGTTCGGCGACCTGCCGGAATTGCATGACTTCGAGGCCGAGCAGACGAAGTCCGAGGAGCGGGGAGGGTCGGAGAGCGAAGTGGGATGTCAACCGGGAACTACCGTGCATATCGCGGAGTACAGTCCGGAGTGGAGTTACACCGAGGGTGGCGTCAAGGTATGTCACTTTGTAATTGGATATTGCCTGGGGGTAGTCTAGATGTTTAGTGGTTCAGTTCAGCACGTGTGTACTCTGTTGTTGTGTATGTCTGCGAGGTGTACGTTTAACACGACGGCAAATGAAATCGCTGTTTCATCCGATGGCAATACACTGAGCTGAATGATCGAGAATTCAGTTCCAGCGCATATACCCATTTCGTACCGCCTGCGAAGTAACCGTTACGTCTGGTATTGTCCTCTTTCGGCACCTCAGGATCGAAGGAACCTCCCTTCGCAGCACATTTTAATCGACGGCCCATAACCCCAATGCTCCGCGATCCGAGCACTTTCGCGCCGTATGACCCGCGCGTCTAATCGTTTCCCCGTGTGCACACACATGTTTTAAACTTTAATGAAACTGCGGCGGCCGACTGCAGCACTCCTCAAGACACATGATACCCGAACAGTGCCAATTCGTACCCCGATGCCAATTCGTGCGCGAATCCTGTTCAATCCAGGTGCTCGTCGCTGGTCCTTGGACGGGTGGCAGTGGTTCTCAATCGTATTCGGTCCTCTTCGACGCGGAGCCCGTCGAAGCGTGCCTGGTGCAGCCTGGGGTGCTTCGATGTCGATGTCCCGCCCACGCACCCGGTATCGCTTCCCTCCAAGTAGCCTGCGACGGCTACGTAGTCTCAGACAGCGTCGCCTTCGAGTATCGAAGAGCACCAACGGCCGAGCCAAGCTCGGAGAGAGCTCTGCTGGATCGTTTGGCAGACGTGGAGGCGCGTCTGCAAGGACCTGGCCCGCCATCACCCGCAGCTCACCTGGAGGAACGACTCGTTTCTTATTGCCAGGTAATCTCTCGACTAATTAGAAAAGTTTCTTTTTTTCCGCTCTGAGCTTCTACTGATTGCGTGCACCTTGCCCGTGTTGTAATTTGATCTCGTCTCGTGTGACTAGAGTAGCAATGCCGTTTGTAGAGTAGTGGGATACTTAACATTACGACGATATCGGAAGGTTTAAGTTGGAGTTCGGGAAGGTTGCGATACCTTGCGAATACGCGGGGGATCGAGATTTGCGGTTAGATTTCTGTTTTGCGAATGTGCGCTGTTCGACGTTGAAATTGTATTGGTATCGCTATCGCCGCAAGGGATGGCAGATTGAGAGGACGTCAAACTGACGTTGCAGGATGCTGTTGTCCGTCCTTGGCGGGCCGGAGCAGAACCTCTGCAATCCGGCGGTCCGACTCTCTTACACTTGGCGGCCGGATTGGGCTACTCGAGGTTAGCCTGCGCTCTCCTTCACTGGAGGGCCGAGAATCCTAGTAGCGTGTTGGACGCCGAAGTGGATGCCCTGAGGCAGGACAGCGCCGGTTTGACGCCGTTGGCTTGGGCATGTGCCGCGGGACACGCCGATACCGCTAGGATTCTCTATAGGTCGGTGAAAAGAATGCAGAGAGCGCGTTGTCCCGCTCGCCTCATAACTCGTAACCACACTGAAACTGAAACTGAAACATCGTTTTAGGCCTAAGCGTTAACGTGGATTTCCCCTGAAGCGGTCCCTCTGTATCTTCTTGTCTTTACAGATGGAATGCAGTGGCACTGCGTGTTAGGGACTGCCAGAACAGAAGTGCAACCGAACTCGCGACGGAGAACGGCCACACAGAGATCGCCGAGGAATTGAATCGGCTCGAAGCCAGACGGCAAGACGAGAGGCTTTTCTTGCGACCGGCCAGCCCTAGCCCTAGGAAGTCCTCTCAGGGCAACGGTCTCGATCTGATGCTGTGTTAGTCTCGTTTGCTACTTATAAAGCCCTCTTTTTCGTGCACACGCACATGTAACACTCACGTCCACACGTACTAATCGTATTACCCTCTGTCCCTCCAAGAATACGCCCCTGACACCTATAGTGCTCTATAACTCTTTCTCTGTCTATCTCTCTATCTCTCTTTCTGTCTCTGTGTCTGTACTTCTGAAACAAAGAGCTCTGAGTTTTGAGACTTACAAGGCCTTAAGTAATGTGAGCGTGTAAACAGCCAGGAAACGTAGTAGCATTATCGAGGTTTATCGAATGGGTTTATCGAAAAACACAGGTGGCTCGCCGCTCCTGGACAACATGGAATTGTTGCGAGAGGACGAATCGTCATTAGACCTCGGCGAACAGGGAATGGAGAGCGTTGCGACACCTCAAGAGACCGTAGGTCCGTACCATACTCGATATCCCATTCTGTTTGTCAGTCTGTCTGTCTGCCTGTATCTCTCTAACTACTATCAGTGACACTGTCTGTCTTTTCGATACACACCGGTTGGGGGTTTAATGGTACTAGGTATATATCATATATCATGCGCGGGTGCGACTTTACGTAGAATTTACGTAATACTAGTTAAAGCTGCGTACCTTAAAACTCACACCTCTCAACGACGCCATTTTTCCCGGATTCCTTGTCTCCCGTATTTTCTCCGTTCAAGCCCTTCCGCATACTCTTCGACATTACGCCAGCTCGAGTAATAAATAGTCTCATTAATCCGCCTTTCTCCCCCGTGTGCGTACTCTGCTTCCTGCATTTTCTCATTCTTCCCACCTCTTTTTTTCCCCGGCTATGTTTATGCCGCACAACTTTCCGCATTCTTTATCTCTCTTGCCATTTACCGTCTCGTTTCTTCACTCCGTTAATCCTCACCTCCCATCTCTTGCATTTTCTTTTTGTACTTTTCCTCCGCGTTCTTTTTCTACGCCTGCCCTCCTCTCTCTGTCTTTCTCTTTATCTATCTTTCTCTCTCTCTCTCTCTCTCTCTTTCTTTCTATCTATCTATCTATCTCCCTCTGTCTCTCTCTCTGACTGTTTGTGCAACCGTGCGGTCATACACACATACACATGCATAGAAACACGTAAGGCAACGTGGCGGCTAATTACTAATTCTCTCCTCTATCTCCTCCAGAACTCTCTCTAGCAGCTTAAGCAGATTTGTGTTGCTTGGCCTTCGTAACTGCTGGTGTTGGATGTTTGCTGTGTGACGTGTATAAAACTCTATGACCGCCGGCCGATATCGGCTACTAACAATTTCTTAGAAAGAACCGTACAGCGGGGGTGACCCGTTTTAAAACACGCGCGACAGGCTTTATAGCTGGATATATCGTTCGATATGTTGGGCGTTATATACGTGAAACAATTTACTCTGTACAGCTCTAACTCTAACACGGACATGTATCTGCTGGCTGTCTCTCTGGTATCACCTTAGGAGAACGTTCAGGTAGCGGGATGATAACGTCTCTGCACACGTGCTCTCACCACTTAGCTATTGAACATGTTCAGAAATTCGTGTCGTAGGCATACCTCTCTGCGGCATATACGAGCAAGCGCAACTCTTGGTGTTATATCGTGTTACTTACTTACTTACTTACTTACTTTACTTACTTTACTTACTTTACTTAATTTACTTACATACTTACGTACCTGTCATGAAACATGGCTCATCAGTATAAAGACACGTTAACGGCTTTCAAACATCGATGTTGTGGTCTCTGTGGTTTCGACTGTTCCCCGCGTCAGCATCTTCCGAGTTTCGGCTAGGGTGATCGTTTCTTTTTGTAGGGGAAGACGACGCGAGGGTCCTAACGCTGGCGGAGCAGATCATAGCTGCTCTCCCGGAAAGGATCAAGAAGGCGGAAGATGATTCCCCGTCTTCTCTGTCTCCCCCGCCCCCGCCACCCCTTTCGCCCCTAGAAGACGCCCTCATGGATCAAATGGTGAGTCCACTCATCTACAATTCCCAACAGCGAGTAGCGTCTTAGACCTCAGGAAGCGAAGTTGAAAAATGAAATCGTAAATATTGAATTAAACCGACACGTGTGAAAGTCAGAGAGTCTTCGACGTAACGCGGTCGTAAATATCCTCAAGTGCGCTCATACGTTATTCAAACGCTGTTCAACCAATTTCACTGGTGTCCGTTGTAAATAACCGGTTGTGACAGGCTTCGTTGATATTACACGTTGCTGGATAGCGTGGTGACGTTGATTTAGCGAGCCACTGTACATAATCGCGGTGGTACCGAATAATGTAAGTCAGTAGGAACATGTGTAACCAGCTCGGGACCTCATAACGCGCATGGAAAAATGTAAATTACACGTTTCCGGTATACACGGGGTGTTTCGTCGGGGAACAGGCACATTGCTCTGTCATATTTAGTGGGTCATTTTGTACCGAAAACGTAGTTAAGCAGCTGCCAAAAATAAGTTTCTCAACTTAACGTTGTTTTGATTCAATGTACGCTGCAAGTTTTGACTCCATTGATTCCAGACATATAAAAATACGGTAGATTATAAAATATTATCGAAGAAAAATGATGCAATGCCATTGATAAGAGCTAAGTATGGTTCAGAAATGTGTCGGACATCGTGTGGAACACCCTGTATATTACATCAAAGCACTTTTATTCCTATAACCCATGGAGGGTCGAGACATTCTCAAGGGAGACTTTAAAAAGGGGTCACCTTGTAAAGTATTCCGCAGATTACAATATTCAGATGTTCAAGATGGTATCGTATTACAAAAGGGGATCGTATCGTATCACATTTTCTTTAGACTGACTACCAGCAACTTACATGTGGGATTTCTTTAGGAAAATAATACAACGTTACAAGACAGGATAATTGCCAAGATATCATTCGTCCCGCGCGTCTTACTTCTTGACTCGCTCACTTCTTCACTGTTCTACGTTCTTCGCTTTACTGACTTTCGACTCAGTCCCCCACTTCCTTTCTGGATGTGCTGATATTTCTGGTATTGGTGACGCATCCCTCTAACTCTATGCAATCTTGACGCATAAACCTCTACATATTGCACTCGACCACTCTGACAAATATCTGGCCTCAGATATCCATTCAGCCTCATCCTCTTGAGAATTTTTGGCGATATCTTAACTCCAAGGCTTTATAAAATTAGCTGCAGTTGACGTTGTTAATTGGCCTTCGCGTTCCCGACGCTCTATACCAAATATTTGTCATTCCTCAGCATCTTTGTCACTTCGTACGATCCTAAGTATTTTACATACATGTTTAAGCTTGGCGCGAAGTGTTTTCGTCGAATTACCGACAAATCGACTTGTATGTCCTGATTCCAGTTGTAGACATATGTCTGTCTATACCGAAAGACGTACTAATATTCTTATGTACATTAATTTTTTCAACATTTATTTATTTAATTTGTATTAATTATTTAGTTACGTTATTTATTTTGTACATCGGACCAATTGCACAACTTCGTTATGTCCTCAAAGTTCTTGATCCAATCCTATACGTTGATTTGGTCATCGCCACTAAACGTATTTATGGATTCTTCTACATCTCGTAAAGTCAATAAGTTCAACTTGGTTTGATTCACCTCCGCGTTCGTTTTCGAATTCGTTACCTGTCTTTGCAGCATCTTCATAGTTCCTGTGGCGACTTGCTCGGTCGTATTTCCACCGTGACTCATTTCATATAATGTTGAAAAGTCACAAACAACACAATGACAATTTAGGGATGAAACGTCTGCACTTCATTATGCAGTGTTCATTCAAAATGATTCGTTTCACATCTGTTAAACAATCTTCCGGTTGTGAGGAATAAGATCCTACTGAGCTTTCAAGCATGGATCATGTAATCATGCAACTTGCCAGAATGAGAAGGAACTAAAAATAGCGGTGACCGAAGATAAGTAGTATGGCTCAATATTGAAGGTGTGAGCAAACATTCTCGTTCCAGAGGAGAAAATTGAAGCGTGACTTTGCGTTTAGGTGATAGCTCTATTGTGCAGAGGAACAATCCTATTCGACCGTCTAACTAGCCCTTCCTCTTGCATCTATTGGAATTACAATGGGTCGTAGCTTCGTTGATTGATCGGTCGATTATTCCGCATACACCGTCGGCCGGGTATAAGCAGTCGCCGAGGATAGCTCCATTAAACACACAGGCATTCATTTTCGATCGCTTTATCGGCCGTTGCTCTCGTTCATTTGAATTCAAATCGATATTCACCTCCGGTCCCTGGCATATTCATTCATTCCCTTAATATCGATACGGATGCATTTTATTAATGGAATTCATACCGCACGCGTGCTTTACACCGTCTAAGAAAGAACTATTACCGCAACCATTATACAAACACGACAGAGCGACATGTAAGACCCAACCACAAAGCACATAATACAACGCTACCGTCACTATTGACACTTGATTCTTGCTTGCGTGCCGGAAAATGACGAAGCGACCCGAGATTCTCACTTGGGACGATTTATGTATTGTATCCTCTGCGTTCGTTCACAGCCCCTCGACTCCGGGCAATTGTTCGAGTCATATCGCGAGTGCAGCGGCGGTGCGGCGTCGGTTTCGGACGCCGACGCCGAAGGAAGTCCGTCGAGTCCATCTAGTAGTTGTTTAACGCCAGACTCGCCCTCGCCCCCGCCGACGACCACCGACTTCTGCGAGTTTCTGCAACTACAGCTGCAACTCGACAGTAGCAACGTGCCGAACGGTCAATACTACGCGACCGCTGGCGATCGCAGTCTCGGTAACGTTATCAGTCCAACCAACTGCAGTCTGTCGAACGGGAGCGCGAACGGCGGATCAGACAATGGCAACGAGGCGGACTTGAGCAGATTGACGTTGTCCGATCGTGAGCAGAGGGAGCTTTATCACGCGGCGAAAATGATCCAGAAAGCCTACCGAAGCTACAAGGGGCGCAAAAGGCAGGAGGAGACGGAGAGGCACGCGGCGGTTCTTATCCAGCAGTACTATCGCAGACATAAGCAGTGTGCTTATTACAGGTGAGTCTTTACGAAAAATTAGTAGGATGATTGCTCGTTCGCAAGACGACCGAAACCCGGACTCTTCACCTCCAGCTCATCGGCCACCGGTAGCCAACACCGCCTTTGGTCTCCCGTTGTCCTCCGTGTTTCAATAGACCCCGAAAAAGTAATCAATGTCCACGCTCAATCTTATCGCTTAACCCATTCGAGACTACGATTTTTTTCGAACACGGTCCCCAGGAGCGTATTTTTTTTTTTGCTTTATATTGTTCCTTTTTAATCAAAAAACATGTTTACTAAAGAAATCACCCAATTCGTAAGTGAATTCACATAAATAAGATCATTGCACACCAGGTGTGCAGCTCGCTCCTCGGAAAATTTTTATTGCGAGGATCGGATTGAACACCATGTGTGCAATGTAAGGTAAAATAAAAATACGTCATTAAAAAATGTAGAAACATTTATTTCATATTAATTCAAACATAATCCAGGATTAGCGACACAAGCAGGACAAGAGTAATTACTACGTTTATATTTTCCTTCTTTGTAGCACTGTCGGCAATACATAGTATTTTACATGTAAGAAAGGCTTCAGATAATTTTTAGATTTTTTTGTTACACAGGAAAACTAATGCCGAATTTTGTTTTCCTGTACTTCACAGTTTTCATTAATTCAAGAAAAATCTTATTTGGACAACTAGTTTACTCAGAATAACTGATAATTGCACATTACTGTTATTGCACACACGGTGTGCAATCGGTCTCGATGGGTTAACCAAATATCGCCTAATCCTTCCTGTCCTTTCTGGTCATACCCCTCTTTCTTCACGCATGCCGAGCCTGCAGTACCTTGTTTCGATCCTGATACCTACCCGATCCCATACATACGACAACAATCTACGAATATCCCCACTTCCTTCACGAATTTCGGAAAATCCACAAATTAACGCACGAGGAAGAAAATGGGCTGGAGGGGAGAAACACATTTTTTGCATACGGAAACAAGGGTCTTGGGCGTCACTTGCTCGAGCACCTTCACCGAAGTTATATCAAAGCAGCACTAACTCATTCCATAAACTCAACACGATCTAAGTATATTTTCTGTTTATGAATCTTTGTTAATTTTGTGAGAAATTATATATATCATTTAATCATTCCGTTGAACACTTTCGTCATACAATTTACACCCTTCACCTCCGTAAAAAGTCGTGAAGCAGGTCGCGTCATCGTAAAGCACGATTAGAAAAATTTCAATGACCTCTATGTGCTGGTACGAAACGACCGTTGATTTTTCGCTAATTCACTGTGATCGATGTTGCGTTAAGTCTTGCGGGAGAGAAAGCAATTAGCAGTTACTACGCGGTGATTAACATGTTAATGTGTTGGGACGTCATTTTAATTACGAATGATATCCCGACGGTGGGCATGTGTGAATATTGATGATACGGCTCGCAGCGAGTATTCTCGTGTGCGGATAATTAGTCTAATACCGGAGAATGCGCTTTGCTGCATAACGATTCGGACGATACCGATCGAAATTGTCCCGCTAATATCTCGGTAATTAGCATGCCAACGTGCCGATGAGGACAAAGCGCGTGTCGTCTTTGCGAGGGAATTTAACGAGTCGGGGGTACGCCGATGCGGCTCGAAAGTTCAGAACCATCCCCTTTCTGTGTGCCCCTTCTGTATATCTTCGCGGAGCTCTCTTTAGGGGGCGGGCGAACTTTTAATTGACGTCATAAATAATGCGGAAACTTGGCGAACTTTCCTCGCACTCCGCGCCACGACGACCCGAATATGAAATTAACCTAGCATCGAATTAATACGACTTTTGTTTTAAGACGAAAGCCGGCCCTGGTCCTTCCCCCTCATTCCAACCCTCTGCCGCTCCTGCCTCGAATCGTACATAATGGAACGCTTCCGGACTGTGTAATTACAGGCAAGCCACGAAGGCTGCCCTGGTGATTCAAAGCAACTATCGAAATTACCGCGCTCGCCCGGGATCGGCCAGCACAAGGCAGCAGGCTGTTCATCAGCAGGCGGCTCATCAGGCGGCTAGAAAGATCCAGCAGTTCATGCGACAGTCAAAGATCAAGTCAGTACAATTCACCTTTCACTCACTGCACTTCCTGTTGCAACGATGTGCACGCACAATTAGTTACGTAGTTATTAACTGTTAGCACACGAAACTGGCTTTATCGTAAGACAAAAGACAAGTGTAACGTTCTAAAGTCTCCCTCTTCTCTGTGTGTACTAATGCAGCTTGTCGTGGGACGATTCACGACCGGTAAGTAACATACAAAAACAGATGTAGGGCGCGAGCCTCGCGCCGGAATACGATACCTCACACACATCGATGTCTTTCCATGAGTGTTCTCTGTTTGTCTCGCTGTCGTGGCGAACGATTGTTGTGTTTTTCGCTTTATCAGTTTTGCGAGTTACGTCGGCGATACACTAAACGTTCGAGTTCTTGGTTGAATCAGTTTTTCGTTTCTTTTTTGTGTGTGGTCACGGAATGTAACGGCACTTTCGTGTTCATGATCGTTATACTAGTTACCCGTTCGAAGTATCCTGTCTGTACACGAGACGTTAAGCTGAAACGGGAAATTTTCCTCCGAGCTTTCTTTTCTGCGGACCTAACACGTATGTGATGAACCTGTGCGAGGGCTTAGTGCGCGAATCTTTCGAATGTACGCTAAAAACTGAACGTGAAAGCATGTACTTAGAGAAATCTTCTTAGACAAACGACTCTTCGAACTGTATATTCTTCCTATGTATATGTCGTGCTCTACGCTCTCTGTAAACATATGACTGATTCTGCCTTGCGTCGATCAATGTGCTGTAGCATCTCCGTAAAGCCGTCCAGACGGAAGTACTTACGATCTTAGCTCCTTACAGAAAAAGTCCGCCCACCGCGTCAATAGGGCAGTGAAAGTCATCTCTTACTGAAACTCTCCTCCAAACAGTTTGACTTCATTTCCGATAACAACGCCCGGCTTGTCTCTATTGGGCATTGTACGGAGTGCTTGCTCTCAGTGTCACGAATTTGCGCTTTCGAACCTCCCAACGCGAGCAAAAGAAGGCGACGTCGCGTAACCGTTGTCTCTGTCTTGTTCTCCTGAAAACAGGCTGCAGAACGCCAGGGCCGTCGCAAGCGGGAACGCGAGGCCGCAAGTGGACACTTCACGAGTGGTTGCTGCCCACCAAAGCTCGCCCTCATCTAGCCCAGGGGCCAGTCCAGTAGTCGCCAAGCCAGAGGTCACCTAACCGACTGTCAGTCAGGCATGCAGAGCGACGACGACGCTCACATGGCAAAGTAAATCTACCGACGACCACCCGTGTCGGACGTCGCACTTTGCACGTCTCCGACCTCGTCGCATTTCGCGGGCGCGGAGCCCTCGGACGAGGTCGGGGTTATGGAGAAATGCGGGGGGCGTGTGGCCGTTTGGCCGGTGGCTATTTGGCCGGAGAACGACGCTCCTCAACCCTCAACGTGTTTCCACGCTCGTGTAGCCGCTACCACTCACCTGCTGCGAAATCCCGATTTTTCACGCAACCACGCTCCGCGTTTACATTGTCGTCCGTCACACTTCGCGTTGCCTCGGGAGAGACGGGCCGCACGCATAACGACCCACGCGCCACGTCTACTTCTTCTTTCCACGTGGTCAGTGACACGCGCCGAGTGGCAGTTCGCTGGAACGTTTCTCCATTCACTGCTGGGCCGTTACGACGTCAGTTTCTGCTCGGCGGCGCACGTCTTTGAAGCACCGCGAGTGACAGGCTGGTTAATTCCCGGAATTCTTTCTCGCGCGAGAGCGAGAGATCATGTGGATTTTTTACCAGAGGGCACAGGTAAGCGAGGGTACGTTTGTTGTGTGGAGTGAGGATGCTTTACTATGTCCGTTAACGGAGAACGGTGGAGCTTGCCGGAAATGGTCCGCGTGCCGGTGGGAATGACGAGCGTTTCATTGTTCATCGGATGTCCGTCGGTCGGTCGGAGAAGAGGGTAATGCGCGTAGAAAGAGAGTGTAACGCGTGTTTTGTCACTTGCGAAGTGATGGAAGGTCCTTTATCAACACGTCCTTTATCGTTTGCTGCACGTTCCATAGTAACATAAGTCATATTTAGACGAATACTCAATTTTAACGCCGTAAAAGGAACACCGTATATTTAATCAGAACTTCAACGAAATCTCGTAAACTAATCAAACGTCTCGTGACACGTATCAAGCTAGCTGGCGAGTTCGCCGAATCACGTCGGACGGCCCAGTGGTAAGCACCGACTTTCTTCCGACGACGTTCGAAGCCTCGAACGGAACACTGACACGGTTTCCTCCATCCTTTTTCCATCGGTGCACACGGAAAAGGATGCTCCGAGACGGACGAGATCTCGTGACTATCAGCTTTCCGACGTCTTTCCCTACGAAAAAAACCACCCGACGACTCACTTTGTACAGGGCACGTCACTGTGAGAAGCATTGAGTCTCGGCAGGTATGCGACATGCGGGAACCATAGAGGATAATCTAACACGCTGATCACGTAACAGATCGCATCGCGACTCGATCCGTTCGAGTCGTAACTTGTAGAGTGCCACGTTGCCTTTCGCTTTTAAGGATTAACGAGTATCGTCGCGCCGTTAGGCAAGGGCCGATGCTAGACTTCGTCACGACGGCGCGCACGTTCCGTTCGGCCAGTTTCTTCGGTCATTATTCGTACCCGTAAACGCCAGTCTTAAACAATCCAACACACGCTTAGATCGCAACCGTTTTCTTTCCCCCTCTTTCTACTCGCTCTGATCCTCTATCACGCACCACTTAGCAGCCTTGCTCTCCTAACTGCGGTTTTACTTTCTTATATACGAGCGAGTTGATGTTCGCGCCCGACAAATGACCGCCAAGATGTGTCTCCTTGGGCGACACTACGTTTTTCACAAGTCTGTCGTCGCACTTAGAGGTAAACGGCTTGGGATGATCGAGCTCGCCAAAATGTATCATGGATGAGGGGAAAAGGTGGAATTACCGAGGACTGGGAAAGTCATCTCGAAAAGGGTCGCAGGGATGGCGCGGTGGATACGCGAAGTAATCTATGATCGCTGAAAGAGCTTTCGACGTTTTTCCACCTTCCGTATGAACGAAAAGCGATGGGAGGTGTCGATGAGACACGGGAGAGGGTGTGGATATTTTCACGCGTTGACGCTCTTTGATATATGATGAACGGGTTGAACGCTCGACTATTCGTGGATGTTTGGTGCTGTAATTGAAACCTGAGTAATCAGTACAAATTGAGGAATAGCCGGAAACTCATCCGCGCGAATGTTTCTGTCCCTGGGGAGGGCTGGAGGAGAAGATGTGGGCAGGGAAAAGTCGCGATGCCGAGTTCCGCTCATGACTGGTGCTATTGTCTGATGTTTGTTTCCTTGCTTTGACGAGGTCGCGAGTCGCAGTCGCGGATTGTTGGATTTTCAGAGGTGACGAGGCATGAGGGACGTGGGATGTTCGATCTTAGCGATGTCAGTGATGTTATCGAGCGCATCTGTACCCGCAATGGCGTCCTGCCGACGTTTTCTTCCTTTACGATCTCGCTCAAGTTACTTGCTTACGCATACGTAATGTCTAAATATGTCGGTGCGCGTGTACGCACAACGTCGCACTGGATATTACATTCAATATCCTGCACACAGGTCATGCCGCAGTGTCTGCACTTTACGGTTGCTGTATTATGTGGTGCTATGATATACGACGAATGCCATATTTTACATAATACAGACGCTGTGAACGGTCGAGTCAGGAGGTTCGCATTCGCGATGTCTGCTGCGTGTGCAGCGCGCTGAGTTCTGCGGAAGAGATCGTAAAGGGAAAAAAGTGGCGAGTCCGGGGTGGGCGGCGTCGCTAATAAAATGACTGACGTCACTCGAATCGAACATTGTCCAGGACGGTGTGTCAAAGGAGAACGTCGACATCGCGCGTTTCGCATCGTCGACTAAAGCAACGGTTGACTTTATTTTATTCTTGTAACACCCACGATACCTCGAGTCTTACAGAAAGAGAAGAGGCACGAACGGTGAAAGAACGGCTTCGGACGGGGGACAAAGGATGTGAAAAGGGTTAGACGATGAGACGACAAGAGAGAGACAAGCCGCGTGAGAGCACTCAACCAATGAGGGTCCTCCATCCGCGGGCTGTGCTTAAAGGTCACGGTATAATCAACTTCGTAGTCGTTACATTAAGATAAGCTAGTCGGTTACATTGTTACAAAACTACCTTACCGTTTCTCCCCGATCGTGAGTAGGGACTTTTTTAAATGGTTCTTTTTGATCATAGCGTTAAAAGTATAAGGACGTAGGACGAGGCGGAGGTAAAATGTAGACGGGGACGCACGGCCGTCGTCGGTGCCCACGTTCAAGTTGATTAAGAGGACAAAATGTCTATTGTGATAAATTAATGGTGATCCAAGAAAGTATTTCCGGAAAAAAAAGTAAAACAAAATCCACGTCTCGACGTCCACTGAAGGCGGTGCAACGGTGTCGGTGTGAAGATATGACGACGGTGACGATGATTGACGATGATCGACGGATACGATGACGATGAGAACGAACGAACGATTGATGTCGGCGATTGATGATTGGTAAGCGCCGAGTTGGCCGAATTTGCTGAACTTGCCGGGTTTGCCGAGACGGTGACAGATGGACTAACGGACGAAGACTAATCGATCGTAGATAACGGTCGGGCTGAGTTTACGTATTGAGATCGCGCGCAGGAGGACAATGACGATAATGATCATCTGCCGATACCCGGAGCGATTTTTAACCGGCGTTTTTTTCGAGTTCCCACGTTTATCGATACCCCGGGTATTGACAACGATCGGCGTTTATTGAGTGTGCTAGGACCGCTGACGTGCAATTGCTATTAATGGAGATATTTGCGGGAGAGCGAGAACTACAATATAATTGTACACACGAGTCAATTCCAACGAGCATTTTCATGCCACTAAGCTTAAAGAATTATTAGTTATTAAAAATGATATGATGATGGTGAACGACGGGGCAGGAGGGAATGTAAGAGGGAAGAATTAACATTCTCACACTCTTTTAATCATTGTTAGTTAATTATATTAGTCACGATATCCTGTCGATACTTAAAATGAGACGTGGAGAATAATTATTATTGTATACACAAGACTATTATTATATTCATATTTTTGCTTATTACATATTTAAGAATCTATTCTCGGGCGAGGACCGGCGATTATCTTATATATTATATGTATATATGAGTATATATATTTATTTATGCATATATACATATATATATGTACACATATACATGTGTCTGTTTTGTGCACGCGCAAACATATACATACGGGGCTTGCGCGTACTGTCCTCGCACGGTGATAATCAAGTTTTCAAATTTTACTCTAAGCGTAGAAGAAATTCCCGCGCACGTCGAGAAACACACCGCGCCGACCTATTAATCCCCCTTGAGAAGGTAGGCCGGCGAATTTAACTTCGTAAAGTTTTTCGAAGGGCTCCATGCAGGTCGACTGCAAATAATTGCTAAAAACTTAAAAGAATATAAGGTGACGCCGTCGCCTTTCTCTAAAGGATTCAATGATAATTAACACGCAGTATTTTTCACCCGTAAGCGAAGCCCCCCTTTTTCCCATCCCCAGATCACCCGTATTTGAGAAACTCCCCGCAGTATATCTATATCGAAGTCCCCGAACTATAGGAAAGTTGAGTACGGCGGAAGGGAAGGAGTTATTCCGAAGTACTTCGACGATTTTTTTCTATATATGAATATATATATATACATATATATACATATATATTTTCTTTCTTTTCTAAATATATCACGTACTCGCATGAACTTACTACGTGCACCGGAAAAAAAGGGCAAGTAAGGTGACGACCAGAATTAACGGATTGAAACAGGGGCGAGGAGTGATTAAAAAAAGAGGAAAACACCGAGGAAATAATTATTAATTAACGAGTAAAGAAAATAATAAAAAATAAAGACATTGCTAGGGTAGGCGCTTCGGGGAATACATAAACTTTAAAAATCACTTAATACAAATTATTCTCAAAATATAAAAGTTTAACGAATGAAACAAATTTTTAAATCTACGTAAAAAAAAAGCCAAGAGTCAAAGAAGACTAGATGATAGGAGCCGCATGGCCTAACTGCTGCCACTTTAATTAATTAAATAAATAATTATAACTTTATTACTACTCGAATAACTCAATACAGACGAGAAGAAATAAAAAAAATATCTCATGCCACTTTTGAAACTAACTTTCTAGACACAGAGACGCATCAGTAGGTATAGCGAGAACTATTAAAAGGATTTCTCTTTGAATTGGGAAACGATTGATTTGCGCTATAGATTCGAGTATTTCCAATTGTCCAATCTCCAGAATCGCACGAGATACGCACGAGGTACGCGGGGCGTTTCATGATTCACGAGGTGAAACGTTCGCGACCCGCGAGAACGTACGTTCATTCGGCGGAATGCGCGCAAAAGAAAATTCGTCCGACCGCGGAGTGGAAGTTCAATAGTTGTCACTCATCGAGACCTCAATTAGACCCTCTACGGAGCTCGCTACCGAGAAAAATCGTAAATTTACTCTTATCGAATCCGCACGCTTCCGAGCACTCTATCGAACTTAACTAACGAATCGTACACTTTCTAGCATCGATTAACGGCGCCGACGCGACATCGATTTTTCTGCACAGCTTAAGCGCTTCGACAGATTGACATCTCCGCCTCGAGCGGTCACAGTCCTGTGTGAAGAAGATGAAACGCCCCGTAAAAAAAAATAATCGCGATGTCGAAAGGGTCGAAACGATCGGTTCGATGCCTAGCCCATTTTTCTACACACTGTTCCTTGATTAAGACGGTCACTTCGTACCTGCTTGCTGCCTGCCTGGTTCGTGTATATTTCTAGTCGTATCGGGGTTCGCGCCGCGACCCCCGTGATTCCATTCGATATAACGTCCAAGCATGTTGCGTACTTTCGTTGTGATAATGTATCGATGCCGGTAATGAGAGAAGAGAAGAGTCGAGTGGATAAACGCACGTACACATACACGTGACTACATACACTTACATGCGTCTGTACATGCTTATCCATTCGCCCGCGCGGATCAGTCGATCTTAACATTTCTCGAGACGCGAAAAAAGAAACAAGAAGCGAGGAGGACGTGAACGATGAACACTGCGTACTGTATTAATTATTATTACGAATACTGTTATTTGTTCGCATTCCGTAGAATTTGCAAACTTCGCCGCGAATTTTGTCCTGGAACGTTGATGGTTTCGACAGCTGTTTCGACATCTCTCTCAGTCTCTCTCTCTATCTCTATCTACTATCTCTATCTTTCTCTCTCTATCTCTCTAGTCGACGCCGCCGCATTCCAAAATTCTCAGGTCTCTCCTTCGCACGCGATTGATCGCGTCGCGGTACGAATTTTCGCCTTTGACGAAAAACCGAACCGACGACGCGCGAACGGGCGAGACTTCTCTTTGCACTCGCACGATCGAAAGAAATGATCGCGCCTCGTCGGGGAGCACGAGAAACCTGCAAACTGAAATACAAAAGGAAACGACGGAATTTCGGAACGACGGTGGCACCTTAACACAGACACACACAGACACACACACATACACACACGTAGCAACGTGCTAATTTTAGTGAGGAACGAAAAAAATACTGGTAAAGGCTCCATCTCTTGTAATATTTTTATTATCGCAAACGTAATATTAAATTATTAAATTGTATTTAAAAATAAAGGATTATGCCACTGTTTATTATTTATTGACTAACGTTCAAGTAATATTGTAAATAATAACGAAAATATTTTATCTATATTTCCAATCCAGGGGACGTCGGGCGGGGCGGGTAATTTATCCTTTTGCCCGTCCAAGGCGATCGCCCGATCGCCCGCCCGCCCCTCTATTGTTACACGATTTCATCATTACATTTAATAAATTATATATTTATTGACTCACTCACATTTTGACTTACCCCCTTTTCTTGTTTGTCGCTCTCTGTTCTCTCAAGGTTTTCTAGGTATCCGACGTCTTGGGATGAAGTGACGATATAATAGGGTATGCAAGTGATAACGGACTACGAAGAGTCAACAGAAAGAATCGGTAAGATCGGACGGACGTGTGGGAAATTCAACTTCGCAAACGCCGTCACTGTTATTTCGCAACGATTTATTTAAAGCATACAAACGGTACATACTTGGTGCTTTTTTTGTTCCTTTTCAATTGTGAGTACAAATTAAATTAAGTCGTTCGGATATCATGCGCGTGACGAGTAGGAGATGAAAATAGAAAAGAAGTAAGAAGGAGAGGAAGAGAGAAAGTCACCGACCGCTAGCGTCACAGGATCGAGCGTCGACAAACGAAATGTTGTCGGGCCGGCAAAGAATTCTGATTAGCATACGGAACGCGTGTGTCTCCGATCAATCGCCGATAAACAAGAGAAGCAGTTAATTAGTTGCGTAATAAAGCCAGCGCGAGAATAGAATAATAGAACGAGAACGCGTCTCGACGGTTAATGCTCGTTACTCAGTTGCGTTAATAGATGAATCGTGTAGAAAAATCGCTAAACTCTAAATATGCCTCGGATGTTATATAATTCATGCTATACAATCGTTAAGAAATAAATAACAACCAATTAATGTTAGGGGTTCTCCGCCGTATTTCGAGAAAGAGTACCGAGATCGATCGCGGGACGAGGAACAAGATGACGGTACAGCCTTTGCCTATTGTTCATCCTCGGAGTGTTCGACAACAGGAGATCGGCATAGTCGTGCGTCTGTCGCGGAGTTACTGATTGTTCGCGTCTGCGCTCATTTAATCGCCAGATTAACTGCGAGACATGAGAATAAGACGACCGTCAGGTTCTTCTCCTTTTCTCTCTCACTCTCTCTTGCGTTGAGAGCCAGTAGGCGTACCGTTTCGAACTCCGGATCAGTGATCTCTACAAGGTGACCAAATGCGCACCCTGTCGCGTATCGTAAAAATCAATCTACCACCGTTAAAATGTTACCATCTACGCAGCTTTCCCAAGGCAATCAACGCATCCATACCCTCTACAACAGCCTATTAAACATTTAAGAACGGTCCGAAAATGCACTTTAAAGCGGTAAACCCCGCGGCTCTTTTTCCCCACCCCATTATACAGTTTCGATCGCTGCGCATCGCTGTCTCCCTTGATTAATTACTCATCGTCACGAGATCATAGCCCGGGCCAGCTCTTCGTAGCTTCGATCACGTCGATCCGGTTCGAAAGGGGGACGACCTACATGCATACATCGTCGCGCCTGGCTTTCGCGGACGGCAGCCGAATATCAGTCAGGCTCAGAAGACCTGAACGCGATGATTCTCGCGATCGCAGACGACGATATTGCCCGTCGACGTCACGGCGACGCCCTCGAGGCCTTTAAATTCGCCGTCGCCGCTTCCCCAGTTGCCGAAGGCCTTGACGAACACGCCCTCGGGACTGAATATCTGAATGCGGTTGTTGCCGGAGTCGGCGACGACGATGTAGCCCTGATCGTCCACGGCTACGCCCCTCGGGAACTTGAATTGGCCGTCGTCCGAGCCCTCCGAGCCGAAGGACGTCAAAACGCGACCGTTCACGTCGAATATCTGGACGCGGTGGTTGTTGCCGTCGCTGACAATCACACGGTTCGTGTTGCTCACCGCGATGTAGTGCGGGTGCTCTAGTTGACCGCGACCACTGCCGCAGGAGCCGAACTTGCCCACGAACGTGCCGTCCGATTGAAAGACCTGAAGACAGAGGTAGGGGTTGTAGCGTATGGCGAATAGAGAGAAATAGGAGAGGGGTGCAGGGAGTTGGTAAGGAAAGTTAGATATGTGTGGGTAGCCTTGTAACTTCGGTCATCCTATGACGTTTAGTAGTATGGAGTGAAACTCTGGATGTGGATATGCAGTTTTGTTCCGAAATAAGCAACACGCGCGGCACTGACCAGTTGCTTAGTATGGATCAGGGACATTAATCCTTGAGGTAGGGGTTGTAGCGTATGGCGAATAGAGAGAAATAGGAGAGGGGTGCAGGGCGTTGGTAAGGAGAGTTAGATACGCGCGGATAGTCTTGTAACTTCAGTCATCCGTTTAGGAGGACGGAGTGAAACTGTGGATGTGGATACATAGTTTTGTTCCGAAATAAGCAACACGCACGGCACTGGCTAGTTGCTTAGTACGGATCAGGGGCATTAATCCTTGAGGTAGGGGTTGTAGCATATAGTGAATAAAGAGAAATAAGATAGGAGTGCAGGGAGTTGGTAAGGAAAGTTAGATATGTGTGGATAGTCTCGAAACTTCGGTCATCCTATGACGTTTAGTAGTATGGAGTGAAACTGTGGATATGCAGTTGCGTAGCGAAATAAGCGATACACGCGGCACTGGCCGGTTGCTTAGTACGGATCAGGGGCATTAATCCTTGAGTCAGGGGGCATCACAGATCAGAGGCCTTGAATGTGTTTTCTAATGAGACGAGAAGAGGAACAGTGGTTGTTCGGTCAGTCGTGAATATTTATGGCCTTTCACTTTAATACGCTGATTGTCGTGATGGTCACCGGCGCAAGAGATTTTACTGAAGATCCAAAATATCCGCAATGGGTAGCAATAATTATTTTATAAATGCTGTTACTGTTAGAATAGTTATGTGATGCTTTGATCTCCAATACCTGCATATTATTTACATTTTGCATAATTTACTCAAACACTGCAGTATTTCATAGGTGGTTATCTGTGACCGGCACAAAAGGTCTCGCGAAAAATTTCGAAAAATACCCAATCGGTAGTATTTATAATTTTGTAAATGCAATTAATATTAAATAGTAACTCAACTCTTTGGTCTCCGATAACTTCGAATTATTTTTATTTTGTACAATTCAATCATATTCTGTAGTAATTCATCACGTTGCGGTTTTAATATAGTAAATTACGCACAGCAGACAACGTGTTAACGGATCTCTCATACAGTCTTGGACCCCTAATTCTGCGGACGATTTCTAATAACAAACGGAATTTCTATTTGCAAGATAGAAGGCCCTTTCTTATGTCAAATCAAGAATGTGTATGTAACGTATTATGACACACAGATAAGAGGATAACTCAAGTTACAAGACGATTCAAAATATATTTGCCGACATCATTGACCAGGGTGCCGTAGGAACTGAAGGGAATAGAATATCACTCTAGTATAAATTCAATAAATTCTGGGTCGACGATTACATGGATGGAGCAAAACTAAAAGTGTTGAAGGTATTAAAAAGCACACGAACCTGTACGCGATGGTTCTCCTTGTCGCACACGTAAATGAATCCGAGTGCATCGGTGGTGATGCCCCAAGGATAATTGAATCGCCCGTCAGCGGTGCCTTGAGAGCCAAAGGCCCTCAAGAATCGACCAGACGGATCGAGCACTTGGATCCGATGGTTGTAACGATCTGCGATGATATACTGGCCGATCCTGTTAACGGCCACACCGGCAAGACAATCAAACTCGCCCTCGCCACTTCCGTACGTTCCGAACTCCTTCACGAAGTTGCCATTACAGTCAAATACCTACGACCCACGCGTTATACAATTACGAGACGGCACGGAAGATTCGCATATCAATATTATAAGATAGTGAATACTTGACACTCTCTTATACGTAGTCTTAAATAATTGCATTACTTCATTTTTACTTCATTGGTGTACGAGAGTAATGGGTGCACGATTATTTTTGTTATACTTGTACAATCGGATTAGGTCAAGTTATCAGACTAACACATTGACTGCTATGGGGCAGGTAAAGAAACAGAACTATGTTTCATATATGTGAGCCAGTCAATGCGTTAAGGGATTAAGACTTTGTTACATACGGATTATGACGATATTAGATCACATCTGTGTGGAGTATTCTGTCGGATTACCTTGTCACCTGTTCATTAGATAGCAAAATCACTCAGACTCCTACCTCATACTACTACGTAATTAGTCGAGGTACATAGTAGTTTCAATATTACTGGATAAACTGCACGACACTCCACAGGTACTTAATACCGGGTTACTAAAGGTACTTAATATCACCCCAATTAAAGTGTGCATGTGATCTGAGTGCGAGAGAACCTATCTTCATTGGGAACGACGCTTACTTGTTGCGTCGAACGTTTAATAAACAGTGATTACTTGAACACGATGATTGGAGCTGTCGGCCACGACGATGCCATTGTCTGGACCGACTGCAAGGCCTCGCGGCCATGTGAAGCATCCGGTTTCGCTCCCCCGCATCCCAAACTTAAACAGCTGCCGCCGCTTCAGCAGGTAGTGACTCCTAAAATTACGTACAAACTGCATTAGACCGGTTCGACTTCGCAAATCTGCCACATCATTAATCGTACAGTTGTTACATTATACATATAAGGCACACAACATGTGTGAATATCACCAAATCTTCAATCTCAAGTTTTACAATGCCGTCTGTTACGAGCACAGCACCCTAACGTTCATCCAGACGTTCCAAACGCTTATATATCAATATACATGAACGTGTTAGAGTCACATTAGGTACATATGAAATCCACAGAGTGTAGACTTACATAGTATAATATAGGCATACTACTACATATATCCAACTCATATATATATTGCAAATTTGTAAAAGAGGGCCGGTGGGTAAAAGTTGATGTCGCGGGTAGTAGAGGCGGTTGATCGGAGAAGGACTAAAACCTTCCAAGTCGGACCATTATAAATACGTATATCATTGGTATGATTCGACTAACCGTCATTTCATTTCTTACCTAGTGGAGGAACCTGCTGCTGCGGGTATAACGGGAGCTGCTGTAGGGGACGTGGGGGAGCCTGCCGGGTTTTTTTGGTCGTCGTCAGAAGATTCGAAGGAAGTTTGGCCGGTGTGCCTCAACGGCAGGCCCAGCGATAAGCGTCTGCTGGCTGCGCTACTGCTGAAGGCCAAAAGGTACGTAATATAAATGCAAACATTCAATAGCACCTATTTCCGAAGTGCCACGTAACTTTCCCACATCCCATCCCCCAACTCTATCTATACTACCGCCAACTATTTAGTTACAAGATCTCCAAGTATCCAATTGTACCTGTGCTTCCCACCCCTATACGCAATAATTCGCCATCCAGAAACCTATGCCCCCATCGTCTACACCGCTGACCAAGCACCCCGATCTCAAGATCGTAAATTCACTTGTCAGGACGTCTAAACTCACCCGCAACATCTTCCACAGCTCTATCTGTACTCTAACATTAAAGACATGCGGATTTTGATTAAACTAATTTGATTGAACAACGAACTATTAGGAAAATATAACTTCAGAAATAACTAATACAGAATAGAAAGTAAATACAACATCCTGGGGTCCCTAAAATATGTAAGATGATCTATTGCATCCGTGGGAAAAACCCAACTACCCCGAGGACCAAACTGCACCAGCTTTTATCTGCCTCTCGGACGACCCTATTCTGATCTCATAAGCTACCATCGGCTCGTCCACCAGTGCATTTGTAAACGACGTCCGTTCCTTTCCTAATACCACAATACTATCCCCCAACTATCCAATTATAAAATTGCCAAATATCCAACTATATACGCGTCGCCCACCGCTACACGCAATAATTCCGTTCAGAAACCTATACCCTAAACAGGAATCCCCCCGCAACATCTCCTACAGCTCTATGTGTACCATATCATTAAAGACACGCGGCTTTTATTAAACTAATTTGATTGAACAGTGAACTATTACTAAAATATAATTTCAGAAATAACTAATACAGGATTGAAAATAAATGCAATACCCTGGGATTACTATAACATATAAGATGGTTTACTACCTTTGATGGCAAAAACGGACTACCCCGAGAACCAAACCGCACCAGCTTTTATTTGCGTCTCCGACGACCCCATTCTAATCTCATGAGCTACCAGTGCACCGTCCAGTGCATTCACAAACTACGTCCATTCCTTTTCTGATACCACAATACTATCCTCCAGCTATAATACCCCCCAATGACAAGATCTCCAAATATCCAACTCTACACGCGTCGCCCACCGCTACACGCGATAATTCCGTTCAGAAACCTATACCCTAAACCGGAACCCACCCGCAACATCTCCCGCAACACAACTCCATTACCCTGAAAGCTCTCACCTCGTCGACGGGATCGTCGATGACGCCGTGGGCGGTTCCTTATCCTTGGTGGTGCGGTTGCCGTACTTGTTCTTGAGGTACCTCGCCCATGAGCTGAGGGCCGCACCATCCTTCTCCGCGCCAGTTCTGTCGCGCTCAGGACTGGGTTCGCGCGACTTGAGTGCGTGGGTGCTGCGACTTCTCGCCAATTCCGAGCCCGTGCCGTACTTCGCCGCCAGGTAAGCATTCGGCGATTGAGTCGTCGGCGAGGGCGGCTCCTCCTCAAGGTCAATGTCGTCGCCGCCGAAGTTGTGGGAACTTCTGGAGCGTGCCAAACGCTGTCGCCTCTCTTTGAGCGCAGCGTAACGCGACCTCGGCGACAATGGACTCTCCACGTCTGGCTCGGCCTCTCGTTCCCGTTCACGTTCCCGTTCACGTTCGCGTTCTCGCTCGCGTTCGCGTTCCCGCGACGCCGCCATCGCTGCCTGACTCCTGCTCTTGTTCAAAAATCTGCAACACCCCGGCGGGGGTTAAGGTAATACGGCTTTGTCGGGAAACGGGCCAGAGTCAAGGGACGACGGGAACGTTTGAGAAGCGCAGAGTAATAGGGGTGCGCAGAGTGGAGGAACCCAGCGAATTTCATGGGGTGGCAAAGGAAGAAGAGTCGTCGGGTGTATGAATATGTGATGAGATGGGTGTACAGGTTGATGGTAAAGTCTAAGTGCAGTATCTGAAGATGTGAGCATTGATTAGACGATATTACGGGATGATCTGGGGGTGGTTTGTTTAGGAGTTTTGGAAATGATTGAAAGTATGGTGGTGTTTGGGTGGACACCCCTATTATTCTATGCCAGTCATTATTGGGCGGCGTTGCGATTGATTGTTGAGGCGGTTAATGCGCGCGTGGTGATTTTAAGTCTGTCAGCGTTAATAACGAGTTCGTGATTAATAATAGCAACTTTATTTTTATCGATTGCTCGAGCTCTGCTTTGTCGGTAGTACTGCGTTTTCGAGCGTGTTATCGTGATAACTGAAATCGTTGTTAACGTAATTAGGTTGCCACCGTTTCCAGTCGTAAGTATTGCTTAAACACTCGATTAGGGCCTGAAAAACTTGTTCAACATTGTAACTTGCCAGTTTGAGAAATAGCTTAGTAAAAGAAGTCCGGCACAATTTAGTAACAGTGGCAGCCAGTTAGTGAACGAAACCCAACCGGCGACGAACTAAAAGTAAGAGGCAGATCAGAAGAAATTTTTTAATGAACGACATTCGTTTAAGTAGCCAGTCACATATATCTCGTTATCATTCCCGCCTTCTTTTCCAATGGTTTCTATAGGTATATATCAGCAACGCCGTCCAGTTATCCGCGATCGCGTGATGCTAACGAATAAGAAAAAAAGGAAAATATTTCATGAGAGGTTCCGTTCACCGTCGATTGCTGAACGTGTCATGATATGTTGCAGATAATCGATACAACGTAGCACGATATCCACCGGGTCTGAAGTCCCCTAAAACCGACACGTTCGTTCATGACCTACTCACGAATTCGGATGGACGCTGTGTACACACGCGATTAAGTTCCTAGAGCGTCTGGATGATTCGAAAACGTCTGTATTCCTCTCGTTTTCCGTCTTCTTGGTTGTCAACTTTGTCGTCGAACCTTGTATTTATCCGATAATGTGAAATGGCACGCTATGGCTACGTATAATTCCTTTTTGATCATTTAAATAGTCTCCAGTTTACGTGCCTATCACGGTAGATCGCAGTTATAAAAAAATTCTAACAAAACTCCAAAAAATGATTTTCTACTCTAGAACGGCAATCAGTCGACAATTATCCTCAACCGTACGTTATTCTATATTGTCTGAATAAATAATACGTATGTTATCCGATATCCGTTGGGCACCATCAAAATTGTGTCGTTGCGCACCATATCATGTCCGTTTTACAGCCATACTGTGTGTCAACGTTTTTTTCGTTTTTCCTCCTGACAGTCTGGATCCCTTTCAGCTGTAAATCTGTACGGTGTGCTCCCGTTTCGCAACACTTTAAACGAGGAAAAAGCGTTTCACGGTTTTTCACTCGTACGACCACCGACGTGATTTATATTTATCGGTTCACTCGTGGAGACGGGATCTCACGGCAAGCTCAATTCATTAGTGCGATAAATAAATTTGCATTTTTTCCTCCCTTTCTCTCTTTATCTCTCCTCGGCCGTGCCAATTGTCCCGCGCAAACAAATCCTTTCAACGCGTTGCTGCTTCTATTTCAAAAGACCGAGCACGTTCGTGACCGCTTCGACTTGTCGCGATTCCGACGGAAACCGTGACGACGGGGTAAACAAAAACAATGTGATAGAGTGAAACGATACGAGTGATTAGAGAACTTTTGGAATACAGAGACAGTGACAAAGACTGGGGCGGGGGGAGAGTACGTAAAGTGAGTGTGACATAAGATGTGAGACAGAATAAGAGAAAAGTGTTGAACAATGAGAGAGAGACAAAGTACGTGTTATGCATAATCCACCGAGGACGGTATTTGACAGGGAAATAAATAATAACGAGTTATCACAAAGAAATGCAGTTTATTTACCACACCAACAAACTGACGCAAGCGTATTCACTAGGAAAAAGTACAAAAACTTATGATAGGCCGTGACTTATTATCCGTAGTGATAATATGCCACGTGGGACGGACGACGCGCCGCGCTGTCAACGTTATTTACCGCGTGGTAGAAATTGTGTGGGGGACAAAACGATCTCTAAAGCAGAATTCGCGTTTGCATCGGTATATCTCAAACCTGCCGGGGAGGCACAACTATGCTTCTGTCAACGAACGAAAAGCGCGGATATTATGAATATATATATGTATATATATGTATATATAAATATATATAGGTATTCGTGTACGTGTGTGTACATAGAAAAACAACGTTTAACGAAAATGGACGATGTGAGGAGAGCTACATAGTTGAGCAACGCGGGGATACGTATATCGCGGATTAAATGTAGGAACAATCGCACTCTGTTAACGTACGTACGATTATCACAATGTATCAAATGCAATATTTTGCCGTACGAGGTATTGCGAGTAGCAATAATCGAATCTATCAGTCGTTTGTGTTTTTCCTCGATTACTTGTGTCCGTTTCGACGTCACGTTCTTTTTCGTGTCCGGTGTCTGTCGATACGAGGACGGTGTTGGGATGTGTGAAAACGTCAGACGTGTAACTTGTCGAGAAATCGTGCGTTAAACTAGTAGACAAAACTGAGTAGAACTACTGTGCCTGAACACATTTTGCGTAAAAAAAAGAAAGAAACCGTTTCCATGAGGAATGAATTAGTCTGCAGTCTTACGGTCGGATATTGAAACGTAACCAAAACGAAATGAGACAGCTGCATTTGTCCAAAATTATCCACCAGACAATCGATCGCATACTACATTCCAATTGTTATCATCAAACCACAATTAGTACTCAATTTAGTAATACTCAACCGTTAGCACCCAAAATCAGACGTAACGTAGAAATTAGCCAATTTTTAGTCTTGGTCAAGGATAACCTGTAAAACGCTCGAAATCCATCCGCCGACACCTATCGCTCGAATTACCTATCACTCCGACCGTCGCTATCAAATTTCACGTCTACAGTCAACCGTCGGGAAACAACGCGGCCGCGTTCTCGCGCTCAGTGTTCAGCGTTTCGAACGAAATCGACAACCGTACGCACAACGAGAAAGACACGCGACAGCAAAACGAGAGGAAGGACGTGCGAGAGTAGACGAGGTCACAGGAACAGATTGATTAGAACGCTGTAACACAGTATGGACACACAAAAGACGGTGGTTACCATTTGCATCGACACACTGACATTGGCGCGGGACGTCAACGCGTTGTCATCGCCGCGTTCGATGTCTTTCGATTGGGTAGCGCTCCTAACCAGCGCACCGTTCTCAATGCAACGCTCTCTCAGTTTGCTATGGCTCGTTTGCGAGCGTTTCGCGGCCTTCGCGCGTTCGCCGTTCACAATTTTACGTCGGCCGTCGGGCATGTGCTTGCCGCCGTCGACTTTCACCCACCCGTTTTCGTCGAGGACAGCACCCTTGCCGCTCAGATGATTGGCGAGCGGCGACAGGAGGCGATCGTCGCTCGCCGACACTTTAGTCCTGCCGCCCGCGAGTCCTTCGGGCAACAACGCGTCTGCCTTGATGTTCTCGACGCCCGTCTTCCTTGGACTCTGGCCTCGATGCGTGGCCGAGTCTTCCGGGGTGACTTCGCTACTCCCGAGCGAACGCGCGTCGGCTTCTCGGTCGGAGGAGGATGATTGCTCGCGGTCGGAATCGGGGGTGTTTTCAGTCTTGTTCGGTGGCGAAACGGCGCGACCTGATTCAGTCTCGGATTCGTCGGAAATCTGCCAGCCGTCCTTGCCGATGCTGCTCTGCCGGTAGATCTTGTTGCGCGGCGAGTTGTCTGACGCTTTGGAAACGCTTTGCTTGACGTCGGTGACGATGCATTCGATGCTGCCTTCTGAGGAGGGACTCCGTTTGCGCTCGTCGCGTGGGGGGCTGGGGGTTTTTGCGTCGGGATTGTTTGGGGAGGTTTCGGCGTCGGGCTGATCGGAGACGCGTTTGAAGAGGGACGTTGATGGACGTCGTTCGGTTTGAAGGTCCTGGTCGGTCACCATCCAACCATTCTCGTCGAAGAGCTCCTCGATGCTCTTTTCGTCGGTCAGGGAAGACTTGCTCCAACGCTTCTGAGCGTCTTCGTAACGTTCTTTACTGGACGGATTGTTTTCGAAGCGAATGTTTAACTGGCCTGTGAGGACGAGGTCGTCGTTTTCCGCGTCGGAGGATTCGTGGCTGGAATTGTTGGCTTCCGATAGCTCGCTGACTTCGTTCTCTGAACTCTTTCGTCCGTTTACTATGTGTAACTGGTTCTTCGTATCTCCACCCTCAAATGGAACTTGTGCTCTATCGTTCTCTCTCTTATCATCTTTTGACTCTACCGCCGATTTGTCAGCGCCGGGACCCTCGAATTTCAACCGTTCGTTCTGCTCTTCCCCGGAAACTTCCTCCTCACTACTCTCCACTTCCGAACTCCCCGCGCTACCTTCCGTACTCTTCGCACTTTCCCTTCCGTTCACGCCTTCCCCATTGACCTCTTCCACCTGCTCAACGTCCCTCTCGATCCTCGCTTCTTTCTCACCCCCCTCGACCGCCTCATCGCCCTTCTCCACAGCAATCCACGGGTCGCTCTCTTCAATCGTCTCATACTTCCGGCCATAATCCTCGCCCACCAGCCCGTCCAGCCTCGCGCCCCCAACACTGTCATCCCAATTCCCACTCCGATTCTCCGCATCGTGCAGTGCATCGTCAAGCTTCTCATCGAGATCGTCCGTCGTCTCGTCCTTGACCTCTTCGATGGTCTCTAACACTCGATCGTCGTAAATCGAGCGCATGCTACCCTTACTCAATACACGGCTATCCTCGTTCGCGGGCACGCGACCTTGCGGCATCTCATTAAAATCATCCGCAAGCGTCTCGCGCTTGACCCCGTCAACGGCGTCGACTCGATCGTTCGCGTCAGCTTCGGCCGGCTTATCGGGGCAACTCGCGACGGAGGATGAGGATGAGGATGAGGTAATGATTTCCGTTTCGTCGGTGTCCGTACTACCGTCCGTGCTCGACCTGTCGCACGAGTCGGCCCTGGCCAATACGGCCGGCTCGCTCTCTACTAAATCGTCAACGCTATTATCGTCCGCGTTCGTTTTCGTCCTAGCCGCCCTAGTAGAAGCGTTTCGTTCGAGAACGTTCGTGTCCCCGTAAACACCGACGCTCGGCGTCGCGTCGTCACTAAACTTCCTAGAACGATCATGATCGGGAGGATTACTGGAATACGAGCGGACGTCGCCATGACTCTCAGCGTGATCTACGTTTGCTACGAACCTGCTGGTGTAGCCACCCGGCGATGTCAACGGAGCCGCGGCGCCGCCCGTCACCGCTGTCGTCGTTGTCGGCGTCGTCGTCGTCGTCGGGCTCGAGACGGATAGCGCGGGACTTCCCCTCGGGGTCGTATACCTGACAATGACAGAGACGAGATCGATCGATCGATTTGCTCATTTTTCGCTCTCTCTCTTTCTCGCTCGAGGACTCCCCCTCGCTCGCTCGTTTCATCGTGTGACATCGCGCGCAACTGCGGAATCTTCGGAGGATTTTGTGTTTTTTTTGGATTTTTTTGGTTTGTTTTTGATGGTGGGCCGAGTGTCATGAGACTCGGCTAGTGCGAGGCAACGGAACGATGAAAATTGATCGATGCGTCTTTTCTCTTTTTTCCTCGTTTTCGAGCTTGCTTTCGCTTAGCTGACGCTGCACTTTGACCTGCGGTAACGGTCGAACGCGTTAATTCTGAGGTGAGACATTGGCAAGAGTTTGATTGCAACTAAGTCTAGGTCACAAGACATCAAAGGCAAAATTCGACAGTACACGAAAGTTCCAAAGAAATTTTGACAGAAGCTGACCAGGGGTCTGGATGTCAGTCGTAAGTACAGTTTGCCACTAGCTATGCGTCACATTTATAATCTGACCGCCTTCGGGTGCGGGTTTAGCTCAATTATTTTGATCATTCCGTTGCATCAGGAGCGGAAACGTTCGAGCATCGTCAATGTTCACCTTGTGGTTATGTCGCCGTCTCGAGGGCGGGACTCGCGGAATTGAGTGATCGCGCGAGATCGTTAGTCGTGGTTGCTGTTATGCGAGTGATCGGGATCTGTCAAAACTGGGAGAGTTCGTTTTACGAGAGAACGTACGTATGCTGTTGACGCTTTTTAAATTTAACGATGAATGCGGTTACGGTTTTATGATGGTGGAGCGGTTTTATTGTCGTACGGATATACAGTATGTTGTGCGCATGACAGTGGTGATCGGTTAACGAATTATTTTGTGATCTCTGTTACGCTTGTTGATCGAATATTTTAGTTGTTACAAGAGAATTATCGTAGCTGTACTGAATGTGTACTGAAGTGGTTGAGAATTGTGCGACCTGATGCCGTTGTTATTGTCGTGACATGTTCCGTGATCGTACGTTCTACGTTGCTCTCGTTGAATCTTTCACGCTGTTCATTTCGTAGTTTCAAAAGGGGGTTTGAGTTACGATGGCGAAGTTCTCGTTAATGTGCAGTGTGTTACTATGCGGTTAATGGCGACGGTCAATGTTTCTCGTTAATGCGTTAACGAAAATTCGTATGAGGTATTTCGTAAAAGTTGTTACATATCAACACGTAAACCAATTCCTGCTAAAAAGAAAAGAAAACAAAATTCTCTGTCAAACTCGGTTACACATATACCAAACATGTACGATCAAACCATTCCATCGGAAAATTCCCCATTCACGAAACTACAACCTCCACAAATATACATCCTCGACAATCCAGCAAGAAAACCGTCGTACTGACAACCCGCGCATCATTGCCCCCCGCATTCCCATTTCACATATAACATTAAACGAACCAAAAGACGCTAGAGGCAATCTCATTGGACATTCGCCAAACAATTCCCTGACTTGGTCAAATACCCCCGTCTTAACTCCCCTAACAGATCACCTAACAAATTTCTTACTTTATCAAACATCAAGGGCATACCTCTTTTTCTTCTCCTCCCCCTTTTCCCGTAACTACTTTTCCCGTTTACTTGATTATCGTCGCGCGTGGGAGAGGACCTACTCGGGAAAAAATCAGAAAACGCGCCTACATGTAAAATGCTACTTCGTCGAGCGGATCATTGTTCTCCGCCGAGTCAATACTTGCTTAAGTGCAACATTACGGGCACAAACATTGAGAGAGCGTGAAGTGTGGCACTTGCCTGGTCGACGGTGACTCTTCCTTGCTGCCGCGTCTGGCCTCAGCGCTTCTCGCTAACAAAGGACCAATATCCGTCTTTGCCATGGCGGATTCGTTCCGCTGACGATCTTGGGTCGACGAAAGTGAACTTGCCGGCGGCGTTGTGGGAGTCGGATGAGTCTCGTTCTCCGACTCTTCCTCCGTCTCGGACTCTGTCTCTTCCGACGAGCTGCTTGTTTCTTCGTCCTCGTCCTCCTCCTCTTCCTTCTTTTTGCTAGCCGGTTCCTCCCGTGCGGTTTGCGTCGGCGGTGGCGGAGCTGCGCGGTTACCTGTTGAAAGCCAATTACGAAACGCTCAACACCTTGCTTTCCACGTTTTTAGTGGGGTGTATTTATACAGCTTCTCGAGGTGTTAACTTTTTTCAACCGCGACGAAATGCGCGGTACGGATGTTTGTTATGGCCACAGGAAATAATGGGGAATGTGAAGCTAAATGATTAGCGACAAAATAAATGAGGTAGAGTAATAAATATTATTAATATTTAAATTCAGGTCGCTGTCTACTCGCTTTACTAGTTACTCTGTTAACACTTTGACTGCTGTGATAGTCACTGGTACCCGACGCAAGAGATTTTACTGAAGATCCAAAATATTTGCAATGGGTAACAGTTATTATTTTATAAATGCAGTTGTTAGAATAGTGATGCGATCCTTTGGTCTTCAATACCTGCACATTATTTATATTTTGCATAATTCAGTCAAACGCAGTATTTCATAGCATCGCCATTCTAATACAGCAAAATACTGCCATGGTGGTCAACGGTGACCGGTGCAAAACATTTTACTAAAAGTGCAAAAAATTCGCAATGAAGCCTATTTGCAATCTAGTAAAAGCAATTGATATTGGAACGGTGCTTCAATACCTTGGCTTCTAACAACTCTGTATTATCTTCATTTTGCACGATTTAATGCAGTACTTCATCGCATTGCAGTTTCAAATGTACCACACCGTATTCTTTAACACATTGACTGCCATGGTGGTCACCGGCGACCGGTGCAAAAGATTTTACTAAAAATGCAAAAAATTCGCAATGAAGCCTATTTGCAATCTAGTAAAGCAATTGATATTGGGACGGAGCTTCAATACTTTGGCTTCTAACAACTCTGCGTTACCTTTATGTATTATGTATAGCATTTATAATTTTGCAAATGCAATTACCACGTTGACTGCCAAGCGTATTTTGCTATGTTAGAACCGCAACGTCAACGTGTTAATTATCGTGTGTTTATCCATCTTAAATTGAACTGAGCTTATTATCATCGTTTACAGTAAGCTACAAACCACCGTACTTTTCTCGAACGGGCTGCTTCGCGAGTTGGCTTGATGTTAGAAATGAACGAGCGTCATTCCGGAGTCTCCGAATACACGGGACTCCGAATCTATTCATCCTGCCTGACTGTAGAAGCGACACGGTCCGAGGAACAAGTGGACAATTGCTTCTGCATCGTACCGCCTTTATCGCCCGTGCTGTTTTCATCCTATCCGCTTGCAAATCTTTTCCCGTACTTCGTACTTTGCGATCCCCAGGGGGGCCGCTTACACGGGAGGCCGTAATTTATAGCCGCGAGTCTATGCCAAGACGCGAAACTCTTTCGCGGCGCCAACATAGCAGAAAGACGACCCTGATTGTTGCCGATGCATTTGTCTCGTCGGGCGGGCAAGAATTTTCCGAGACGGAGGCCGAAGCGCACATAACAAGCAAACGAACGTCCCCGATGGACCAACAAAAATATTGACTGCGATGTACCGCACATTGAGCTGCTCCAGTAACACGCATCGAATCGTTCGAAGTCGGTAGTCAGATAAGGAAGCCGCGCCAGCTATACATATTTGATACCTGTCCCAAGGCCGTTATTCTTAGAACTCAAGGTAATAATGCCGAATATAACTGTGCTTAATTATGCGTTGGTGGCATGGAACGCAGTTTTAAATGCGGACGTGCGATGCTGTCTGACGTGTTTGTTCTTGTACTACTTAGACTACCTGATGACCAAGACTGTCGACAAATGGTGATCGTGTAAGAATGTCAGACGATGAGAATGAAGAAGCAAATAACCGTCACGTTGTCGTTTCGTAATCATGTCTCATTTTGAGTACCCGCGTATTACTTTAACACGTTAGCTGCCGTGGGGGTCACCGGTGACCGGCGCAAGAGATTTTACTGAAGATCCAAAATATTCGCAATGGGTAGTAATAATTATTTTATAAATGCAGTTATTGTTAGAATAGTGATGCGATTCTTTGGTCTCCAATACTTGCACATCATTTACATTTTGCATAATTCAGTTAAACACTATAGTATTTCATAGCATCGCCGTTCTAATACGGCAAAATACGGACGGCAGTCAACGTGTTAATGTATGGTGGAACGCGGGAGAGTATGTGTTTCGATGGAAATCTCACCTATGCCTAAAAATCGGCGTAAATTATGCGTTGGTGGCATGAAACAGTATTAAATCCGGACGTGCGATGCTGTCTGACGTGTTTGTTCTTGTACTACTTAACCTACCTGATAACCAATAATGTCGACAAATGGTTATCATGCAAGAATGTCAGACGATGAGAATGAAGAAGAAAATAACGTTGTTGTTTCGTAATCATGTCTTATTTTGAGTACCCACGTATTACTTTAATGTATGGTGGAACGCGGGAGAGTATGTGTTTCGATGGAAATCTCACCTGTGCCTAAAAATCGGCGTAAATTATGCGTTGGTGGCATGAAACGGTATAAAATCCGGACGTGCGATGCTGTCTGACGTGTTTGTTCTTGTACTACTTAAACTACCTGATGACCAATAATGTCGACAAATGGTTATCATGCAAGAATGTCAGACGATGAGAATGAAGAAGAAAATAACGTTGTTGTTTCGTAATCATGTCTTATTTTGAGTACCCACATATTACTTTAATTTATGGTGGAACGCGGGAGAGTATGTGTTTCGATGGAAATTTCACCTGTGTCTAAAAATCGGCGTAAATTATGCGCTGGTGGCATGAACCGCAGTTTTAAAAGCGGACGTGCGATACTGTCTGACGTGTTTGTTCTTGTACTACTTAGACTACCTGATGACCAAGAGTGTCGACAAATGATTATCGTGTAAGAATGTCCCACGATGAGAATGAAGAAGCGAATAACGTTGTCGTTTCGTAATCATGTCTTACTTTGAATACCCGGGTGTTACTGCAATGTATTGTGGAACGCGGGAGAGTATGTGTTTCGATGGAAATTTCACCTGTGCCTAAAAATCGCCGTAAATGATGCGCTGGTGGCATGAACCGCAGTTTTAAAAGCGGACGTGCGATACTGTCTGACGTGTTTATTCTTGTACTACTTAAACTACCTGATGACCAACAGTGTCGACTAATGGTTATCGTCTAAGAATGTCACACGATGAGAATGAAGAAGCAAGTAACCGTCACGTTGTCATTTCATAATCATGTCTTATTTTGAGTACCCACGTATTACTTTAATGTATGGTGCAACGCAGGAGAGTATGTGTTTCGATGGAAATCTCACCTGTGCCTAAAAATCGCCGTAAATGATGCGCTGGTGGCATGAACCGCAGTTTTAAAAGCGGACGTGCGATACTGTCTGACGTGTTTATTCTTGTGCTACTTAAACTACCTGATGACCAACAGTGTCGACTAATGGTTATCGTCTAAGAATGTCACACGATGAGAATGAAGAAGCAAGTAACCGTCACGTTATCGTTTCGTAATCATGTCTTACTTTGTGTACCCACATATTACTTTAATTTATGGTGGAACGCGGGAGGATATGTGTTTCGATGGAAATCTTACCTGTGCCTAAAAAACGGCGTAAATTATACATTGGTGGCATGAAACGCAGTTTTAAATGCGGACGTGCGATACTGTCTGACATATTTGTTCTTGTACTACTTAAACTACCTGATGACCAATAATGTCGACAAATGGTTATCGTGTAAGAATGTCAGACGATGAGAATGAAGAAGCAAGTAACCGTCACGTTGTCGTTTCGTAATCATGTCTTACTTTGTGTACTCACATATTACTTTAATTTATGGTGCAACGCAGGAGAGTATGTGTTTCGATGGAAATCTCACCTGTGCCTAAAAATCGCCGTAAATGATGCGCTGGTGGCATGAACCGCAGTTTTAAAAGCGGACGTGCGATACTGTCTGACGTGTTTATTCTTGTACTACTTAAACTACCTGATGACCAACAGTGTCGACTAATGGTTATCGTCTAAGAATGTCACACGATGAGAATGAAGAAGCAAGTAACCGTCACGTTGTCGTTTCGTAATCATGTCTTACTTTGTGTACCCACATATTACTTTAATTTATGGTGGAACGCGGGAGAGTATGTGTTTCGATGGAAATCTCACCTGTGTCTAAAAATCGGCGTAAATTATGCGCTGGTGGCATGAACCGCAGTTTTAAAAGCGGACGTGCGATACTGTCTGACATATTTGTTCTTGTACTACTTAGACTACCTGATGACCAAGAGTGTCGACAAATGATTATCGTGTAAGAATGTCAGACGATGAGAATGAAGAAGCAAATAACCGTCACGTTGTCGTTTCGTAATCATGTCTCATTTTGAGTACCCACGTATTACTTTAATGTATGGTGGAACGCGGGAGAGTATGTGTTTCGATGGAAATCTCACCTGTGTCTAAAAATCGGCGTAAATTATGCGCTGGTGGCATGAACCGCAGTTTTAAAAGCGGACGTGCGATACTGTCTGACATATTTGTTCTTGTACTACTTAAACTACCTGATGACCAATAATGTCGACAATTGGTTATCGTGTAAGAATGTTAGACGATGAGAATGAAGAAGCAAATAACCGTCACGTTGTTGGTTCGTAATTATGTCTTATTTTGAGTACCCGCGTATTACTGCAGTGTATGGTGGAACGCGGGAGAGTATGTGTTTCGTTGGAAATCTCACCTGAGCCTAAAAAACGGCTTTGAAACGGTCTTGCCGGTGGTGGAGCGCTGGAGGAAGGTTTTCCAACAGGGGTCGAGACACTACCTTGGCCAGACGAGATTGTCGTTGTGGTGTTCGTCGGCGGTGCCCTCGACAGATATTTTTGCTTCATTTCCTCCGCCGTAAACGGCGCCCCGGTGCTTCGGATTCCTGAGCCCGTTGAGCTTTCAGAACCCGTGCTGGAATCCGACGATGCGCTCCTGATCGAAGGACTATGCGCTTCCACAGAAGTTCTCCTAGGAACGTCATAAAAATTTATTCATAAAATATTTTTGAAAGGTATTAGTCTGCTGAAGGATTTATCGATAGCAAATATGTAGCTTCAGACAGAACAGCAGCTTGCGTAACTGTCAAACTGGCTAACTCAAACTATTGAATTACACATTATTATAATGCCACAAGTTCAACATTTGAATTTGTGGCATCGACGAGTACGTGTCTTTTATAATTGCAGGTTTTAACCCTTTGCGAAAGAAACAGTGCAAAATCGACAGCTCTGTTGTACAAGATCGTAGCGTACGATAGTAATTTCAAATTGTCAATTTATACTCCTTCTCGTAGCTATGAAATTTGGACTAGGTTTATACTTCATGGAAGTTTACAAATGCAATTTAATTCTGTGTTTCCTCCACGCAGGAAACGACGGTATACCTGAAGGAGTTTATAGCAGACCACGTGATATGCTTATTCGCAGTTGCTTTTCATGTATTTTTCATTCATTTTCTACACACATTTTACTGTATCTTTCTAACTAGTGTGAATTGTTCATTTCTACTTGTGTCATTTTTAGTTAAAAGGACGATTAAATCTGAAATTTGTTCGTAAAAATGGCAAGGCCATCTACCTCAACATGGACGGGTCCAAACCCTGTCACGTTTAAACTAATAATTGGAGTCTTTAAGCTGTATAAGAGTTTCTCGAATATTTTTGGACACTCTTTCACATGGTACCAACGATGATGAGCTATCTCAGAAAAAATTTCTCGCACGTTTTTCAAATAAATATATCCCCGAAGCTACTTAGAGGTCAGTGGACGGGCAGTGGTCTATTTTCAGCGTAAACCACTGCTTATCGAGTGATATGGGTCCGCGGCAAAAAAAGGAATGTTCGCACTTTTCGCATATTTTCAGCTATACGTAAAAAAGTGAAAGTCTTCGTCTGTAACTTTGACTATTTGCAAGTGTTTGAGAAAGATATAGGCAAATATATATTCACTCCATAGTATAGTTATGTATAGTTAATAAGAATATATCGATGGTTTCGGCTTGGACTGTTCTCAAATGAATAGTAAACTCCTATGCGAATGGATTACTCCGTATGTATGCCATCGACTACAAAATGGTCTACGCTGGTCACATATATATGTACATTAATTGCTTTGAGTCGTCCGCGAAGGGTTAAAAGTTTCTGATACCGTTAATTGCATAGTTACCTAGTAACCGGCGTTCTTCTAACGGGTTCCTCAGGTTCCGACGGAACATCCCTTGGCGATTGATGAACCGGCGTATGAGCAGCCGGAGTTCGTTCCTCAACCGGGTCAGCCGCAGGAACGACAGCGTTCTTGTTCTGCTTCTTAATCCTCGAGATCTCATCGTCCTCGCTCACCTGCCTGGCAACGGCGGTCGGCGTTTTCTTCACTTGTACCTAACCGAAAACAACACCCTTGAATCTCAAACGTAACTTCAAAAGTCCTTTCGATCGCGGACGAACACATACTAAACTTCGTAACGCATATCTACTCTTCCGCATTCTCAGTCGCCAAGTACAGATACTCGAATACGCTCGAAAATAATACAACATAATACATTCGGCACAATATACATATGTATTACATAGTATAATACATAAAGCTACACTAGTATATCACATAAAGAGATCCACATACAAAACGTCTTCTGCCGAAGATACTCTCGCATTGAAAACTGACGAACGACATCGAGACACGTCCGCACAGGTCGCACTACTTAATTACGCAATCGTCACATACCGCTAAGACTCCCCTACGCTCTACGGTACAAAACATCCGGCGATCTCTTTCCCGTCGCACATTTTGTACAAGACGTCAAAGCTAACCACTGCCTAAATAATGGCATATCGCGACGTACGTCATCGTATCTCAGTCCTGCACTCGATCGCCGGCTCAAGTCACTGTAAAGGAAGACTGAGCCAGGAGGGGAAAGATCCATAGAGAGAAACGGTTCATACGGACGTAAAAGTCCCAACCTGAGGCTTGGCCGGTTGGGTCTGCGTCTGTTGCGCCGGCTCTTCCTTCTTCCTCTTGCCCGCCCGCTCGCACTCCTGCAACTTCTTCATCACCCGCGGCGAGTCCGTCAGTCGGAAGATGCCCGACAACGGACCGCGTGCTGCGTCCTCGGTGTCGAGGACTCTCTCACGCATCGCCGACGGTTCCTGCGGCGTCGACGTGAATCTCACCGTCGAGCGAGAGTCGCCGTCTGAATCGTCGCCATCGCGGTGTCTCATGAAACGGCTGCGGTACCTGGACTTGTTCCTCGACACCTCGTACTCCGGCGCGTCGTACCTGGCAACGGACGAATACCTTTTCAAACGCGACGACGATCTGAGTTGCAAAAGAAGAAGCATTTTAAGCATTTTACACGGTCGCTAAGCTCGGACACTCACAGCGAATGTGAGTTAGAATGGGCTAGAGACATTTTAGGAGTGTACTGCGATGTACCTGGGAACGTGAATCATAAGTGTGGTGGATGCGATGATTTGGAGGATGGGTGATTTTATGATATTTTCGACAGAAGGCGGGATGTGGGAGTCGTTTTGTGAGTTGGGTCGTAAACGGCGTTGAATGATAGGGGGTTAGAGTCGATCTCCGATAGCTATTGCCGATAATCGAGACATTCTAGGAGTGTGCTGTGATGTGCTTGGGAATGCGGATAATGAATGCAGATGCAATGATTTGGAGGAGGATTTTGTGATATTTTCGACAGAAGGTGGGACTGTTGGAATTGTGTCTGAAGGTACATGGGAGTCGTTTTGCGAGTTGGGTCGTAGACGGCGTTGAATGATGATAGAGTCGATCTCCGATAGCTATTGCCGACGATAAAGACATTTTAGGAATGTGCTGCGATGTGCCTGGGAACGTGGATAATGAGTGTGGTGGATGCGATGATTTGGAAGACGGGTGATTTTGTGATATTTTCGAGAGAATGCGGGGCTGTTGGGGTTGTGTCTGAAGGTACATGGGAATCGTTTTGCGAGTTGGGTCGCAGACGGCGTTAAATGATAGGGGAATAGAGTCGATCTCCGATAGCTATTGCCGACGATAGAAACATTTTAGGAGTGTGCTGCGATTTGCCTGGGAACGTGGATAATGAGTGTGGTAGACGCCATGATTTGGAGGAGGATTTTGTGATATTTTCGACAGAAAGCGGGACTGTTGGAATTGTGTCTGAAGGTACATGGGTGTCGTTTTGCGAGTTGGTCGTAGACGGCGTTGAATGATAGGGGGATAGAGTCGATCTCCGATAACTATTGCCAATGATAGAGACATTTTAGGAGTGCGCTGCGATGTGCCTGGGAACGTGGATAATGAGTATGGCAGATGCGATGATTTGGAGGAGGATTTTGTGATATTTTCGCCAGAAGGCGGGACATGGGAGTCGTTTTGCGAACTGGTCGTAGACGGCGTTGAATGATAGGGGGATAGAGTCGATCACCGATAACCGTTGCCGACATGCGGATCGACAGACGTTACGTAAACGATTTCTGTCTGCGCGCAACATTATTGATTGCAGCGAGGAGACAGCTTAATAGAACTGTCCAGAAATAGTCTAACGACAGGGTCTACATTGTGCGAACAGCTATTTTATACGTCTGGCATATTCCGCGCTCGACAAACTTTTCCTGCAGCAGGAGGCATAGGAAAGGGATAGTAGAGACGAAGGCGCATGTATTTATAACTAATGCCAGAATAGATATGTGGGACATTCTGGAACACGTATACCCTCCCTCGAACGTCATTTGGCGATCGTCCAAGATAATCTACGTCCACGGTCAAATACATTTTTATGAACAGCGTGCCCCGGTCGATCTCGCTTCCTTTTACCTTTTACGAAATTCTCCGTGTCGTAAATAATGAAAAAGCGACCCACGTACCGAAGGCGAAAAGTGGGTTGCTGATGCAACGAGTATCTTCCGATTAACTCCGAATCATCTCTTACTCACTATTTCACCCACCGCACGTCTACGTTAACTCTTAATCCGCCTCATCGAGTCTCCGAGACATTCTACTTAATCATAGCCATAAGTCACCGAACCCGGCCGTAGGCGTCTTATTTATCACTATTATCAGCATTTCCCCAGTATGCGAGAAACCGAAATATTTCTCCTCGAACATTGGTTTTCAACCTGCTCCTCCCGTCATAAATTTCATCTCGAACCCGCTACGTATTAATGAATATTTTTTTACTACATGTGCAAGCTAAATATTTCTCACCAAATGACTTTGGCTTTCAATCTACCCCCCATAAATTACGTCTCGGACTTATAATCTCTTAGCGTCACAACATATGGTCCGGCCGTAGGTATCTTGTTTGTCGGAAACGAATCTAGTGAAAATAATGACATACGAAAGAGATCGTTCATGATAATTACTCGTAATCAGGGACGTATCGGTTTCGGGCCAATCGGTCCTCCTCCTGTTGTCGATATTGCGAGGCGAGGCGATGGTCGCTCTTACTCCTCATTAGTCCGGGCGAATTGCCCGGTGCAGCCAAACTCGAGGAACTTCCCAGTAATCCGCCAGTTCCTGCCTCTGGCTTGATGTTCAATTCGCCGTAACCGGCCACGTGCAGGACAAGCTGATTCGGGTCGTGCGCCATTACGAAACGCACACGTCGACTGTAATCTCCCGCCTCGTACTCGAAGTTCCTGCAACGGTTTGATTGCGAATTTAATTTCACGCGGTCTTCGTCTTCGTTCTAGAAAAGAAAGCGGAGGTCGGATGCTGTATGCAGCTGTTTGCCTGTTTCGCGGCATCAATGCGTATTTACGGTTGACTGCGGTTAGATATGGAAACGCATGTGTAATGGGTAACAGAGTGGAAGTCACGCATAGTGAGATTCTGCGAGCTTTGACTTGGAATGTACGGTATTGTTTGTAATTACTCGAATTATCTGAGAATGAAACTCAAAAATATAGCGGCTGCAAAATGTATGAAATTAAATTAAACTGATGTGTGCAGTAAGTTTTCCTAACGTGATGTAATTAAATTTTTCACGTCAGTTTACAAATCCAGAATAGTGTCATTCAGACAATTTGTCGCGTTTCACAGAATCAATGTGTATTTACGGTTGACTGCGGTTAGATATGGAAACGCATGTGTAATGGGTAACAGAGTGGAAGTCACGCACAACGAGATTCCCGAGCTTTGACTTGGAATGTACGGTATTGTTCGTAATTACGCGAATTATCTGAGAATGCAACTCAAAAATATAGCGGCTACGAAACATATGAAATTAAATTAAATTCAAATGTGCCGTAAGTTTACCTCCCGTGACGTATTTAAATTTCTCGCGTCAGTATAGAAATCCGGAAATTTCATTCAGATAATTTTCCTATTTCACGGCATCAATGCATATCTTCGATTGGCTATAGTTAGATATGGTTTTGTTCGTAATTACGCGAATTATCTGAGAATGCAACACAAAAATATAGCGGCTGCAAAATGTATGAAATTAAATTAAACTGACGTGTGCAGTAAGTTTTCCTAACGTGATGTAACTAAATTTTTCACGTCAGGTTAGAAATCCAGAATAGTGTCATTCAGACAATTTGCCACGTTTCACAGCATCAATGCGTATTTCCGATTGACTGCGGTTAGATATGGAAACGCATGTGTAATGGGTAATAGAGTGGAAGTCACATACAACGAGATTCTGCGAGCTTTGACTTCGAATGTACGGTATTGTTCGTAATTACACGAATTATCTGAGAACGCAACTCAAAAATATACCCGCTGCAAAACATTTCAGATTAAATTAAATTGAAGTATGCAGTAAGTTTTTCTAATGTGACGTAATTCAATTTTTCGCATCACTTTAGAAATCTAGAATAGTGTCATTTAGATAATTTGCCTGTTTCACGACAAAAAATGCATATCTCCGATTGGCTGCGGTTAGATATGGTATTGTTTGTAATTACGCGAATTATCTGACAACGCAACTCGAAAATACAGCGGCTGCAAAACGTATGAAATTAAATTAAATTGAAGTCTGCAGTAAGTTTTCCTAACATGACGTATTTAAATTTTTCGCGTCAGTTTAGAAATCCGGTAGTGTCATTCATATAATTTTCCTATTTCACGGCATCAATGCGAATCTCCGATTAGCTACGGTTCGATATGGTATTGTTCGTAATTACACGAATTGTCTGAGAATGCAACTCAAAAATATAGCGGCTGCAAAACGTATGAAATTAAATTAAATTGAAATGTGCAGTAAGTTTACCTAACGTGACGTAATTCAATTTTTCGCGTCAGAAATCCAGCATAGTGTAATTCAGATAATTTGCCTGTTTCACGACAAAAGATGCATATCTCCGATTGGCTACGGTCAGATACGGTATTGTTCGTAATTACGCGAATTATCTGAAAACGCAACTCAAAAATATAGCGGCTGCAAAACATTTGAAATTAAATTAAAGTTAAGTATACACTAAGTTTACCTCACGTGACGTATTTAAATTATTTGCGTCAGTTTAGAAATTCAAAATAGTGTAATTCAGATAATTTGCCTGTTTCACGGCATTAATGCATATCTCCGATTGACTGCGGTTAGATATGTAAACGCATGTGTAATGGGTAATAAAGTGGAAGTCACATACAACTAGATTCTGCGAGCTTTGACTTCGAATGTACGGTATTGTTCGTAATTACGCGAATTATCTGAGAATGCAGCTCAAAAATACAGCGGCTGCAAAACATTTGAAATTAAATTAAATTAAAGTATGCACTAAGTTTACCTCATGTGACGTAATTCAATATTTCGCGTCAGTTTAGAAATCTAGAATAGTATCATTTAAATAATTTGCCGGTTTCACGTCATTAACACGTTGGCTGCCGTGGGGGTCACCGGTGACCGGCGCAAGAGATTTGACTGAAGATCGAAAATATTCGTAATGGGCAGTAATAATTATTTTATAAATGCAGTTATTGTTAGAATAGTGATGCGATTCTTTGGTCTCCAATACTTGCACATTATTTACATTTTGCATAATTCAGTCAAACGCTGTAGTATTTCATAGCATCGCCGTTCTGATACGGCAAAATACGCACGGCAGTCAACGTGTTAATGCGTATCTCCGATTGGCTGCGGTTAGATATGGTATTTACGTCATATGGTATTGTTATATTGGTAATTACGCCAGTATCTAAGCATGCAAGTCAAAAATATAGCGGCTGCAAAACCTTTAAAATTAAATTAAATCGAAGTATGCACCTCAAGTGACGTATTTAAATTTTTCGCGTCAATTTAGAAATCCGGAAGTGTCAATCAGATAATTATGAGCCGTACATCGTCTCTTGACCGTTCACCGGATCGACTTTATACTTTCTCTACGTTCCGCGGTTGTAATTTCGGACGTTGAAGTGACTTGCGGGGTACCTGATAAACTCCACAGTGCGGAGAAACAGTTCCTTCGTGTCAAGAAGCTCGGAGTCGTCCCACGGTACGTTCTCGTTTATGTGCGCCTCTGCCAGATCACAGTTACTTTGGATATTCGCGATCTCCAATTCGAGATTCTCTTTGAGCTGGATCAAGCCTCTTAACTCGGCGCCGAGGTATCGATCGATCTCGTTCCTCAGATGTTCCGTGCGGTCCTTCAAAGCCTTGCTCAGCCTTCGATAGATCTCGTCGACCTCTTCCGCCACAGAGGCGCAGTTTGTTTGCAGTCCCAAGGTGTTTTTCTCAACTAAGGCCAATGCATCTTGCAACCTGTGCAGGCCTCTGCGAACCTAGGAAGAATAATCAATTTGTCGGATATTTATTTAATAATATACACGAAAATATTAAAACATAAGCTTATAGCGTGCGCAGATATTTATGGAAAATTTAAGTGCGTTGCAGTGTGGGGATCACGTGAATTTATGGGCGACATTAGAGTCCGCGTGGAAACTGACAGATGTCGATGGTGTTGGAAAATACAATGTGCATTTGTTTCGGACGCAAATATCGAACCTTTAAAATGTCAACCTCAAAAATGTTCAAAATTTCCGTATAACGATTTGGCTAACAAATTCATAAAATTTTAAGTTACGTTGGTATTACATGTTTAAACATATCTATGGGGTGAGTTGTTACGGTTAAGCGGATATCGTTTCCGGTGTAAAGCGTACTGTCACATTTTCATTTCTTTGCAGAGAGATCTCCGATGAGTTTAGGGAAGAGTGCTTGAGAATTCACAATGAATGCCGTGCCCTTCATGATTCACCGGCTCTGACTCTCGACGGAAAGGTACGTGCACTTCCATTCCAATTTCATACTTTCCCCATTCTGATCAAACAAAATACGTTTCAGCTGAACGAGTTTGCACAGACGCGTGCAACTTATTTGGCCGAGGGAGACTATGTGTCGCAAGGGAAAACGATACCTTATGGCGAGAATGTATACGTGTGCAGAACTGCGGATCCCAATTTCAAGATTTCACCTGAAGAACCCGTGCAGGCTTGGTAACATCCCTCTGTCTTACTAGTTCACATTTTACTGTACAGTTAAACTATAACTTGTCGACTTTGCCGAAAGTTTTGTTAACAGAATTACTATTTTGAGGTATATCAAAATGTTTAACACGTTGACTGCCAAGTGTATTTTGCTATGTTAGAACTGCGATGCGATAAAATTTGCAGAGTATGATTACACCGTGCAAAATAAAGGTAACGTAGAATTGCAGAAGTCAAAGTATTGAAGCACCGTTGTAATATCCATTTCTTTTACAAAATTGCAAATAGTCTTCATTGCGAATTTTTTGCATTTGTATTCAAATCTTTTACGCCGGCATCGCATATTTTGCAATATTATAACCGCAATGCAATGAAATACTGCAGAATAAGATTAAATCGCGCAAAATGAAGGTAACGTAGAATTATTAGAAACCAAAGTATTAAAACACCGTTCCGATATCAATTGCTTTTACAAGATTGCAAATGGGCTTCATTGCAAATTTTTTGCATTTGTATTCAAATCTTTTACGCCGGTCACCGCATATTTTGCTATGTTATAATCGCGATGCAATGAAATACTGCAGAATATAATTAAATCGTACAAAATAAAGGTAACGTAGAGTTGCAGAAGTCAAAGTATTGAAGCACCGTTTCAATATCAATTGCTTTTACAAGATTGCAAATAGGCTGCATTGCGAATTTTTTGCATTTTTAGTAAAATCTTCTACACCGGTCACCGCATATTTTGCTATGTTATAACCGCGACGCAATGAAATACTGCAGAATAAGATTAAATCGCGCAAAATGAAGGTAACGTAGAATTATTAGAAACCAAAGTATTAAAGCACCATTCCGATATCAATTGCTTTTACAAGATTGCAAATGGGCTTCATTGCGAATTTTTTGCATTTGTATTCAAATCTTTTACGCCGGCATCGCATATTTTGCAATATTATAACTGCGATGCAATGAAATACTCCAGAATAAGATTAAATCGCGCAAAATCAAAGGTAACGTAGAATTATTAGAAACCAAAGTATTAAAACACCGTTCCGATATCAATTGCTTTTACAATATTGCAAATAGGCTTCATTGCGAATTTTTTGCATTTTTAGTAAAATCTTTTACGCCGGTCACCGCATATTTTGCTATGTTATAATCGCGATGCAATGAAATACTGCAGAATATAATTAAATCGTACAAAATAAAGGTAACGTAGAGTTGCAGAAGTCAAAGTATTGAAGCACCGTTTCAATATCAATTGCTTTTACAAGATTGCAAATAGGCTGCATTGCGAATTTTTTGCATTTTTAGTAAAATCTTCTACACCGGTCACCGCATATTTTGCTATGTTATAATCGCGATGCAATGAAATACTACAGAATAAAATTAAATCGTGCAAAATTAAGGTGACGCCGAATTGCAGAAGCCAAAGCATTGAAGCACCGTTCCGATATCAATTGCTTTTACAAGATTGCAAATAGGCTTCATTGCGAATTTTTTGCATTCGTAGTCAAATCTTCTACGCCGATCACCGCATATTTTGCAATGTTATAATCGCAATGCAATAAAATACTGCAGAATAAGATTAAATCGCGCAAAATGAAGGTAACGTAGAATTATTAGAAACCAAAGTATTAAAGCACCGTTCCGCTATCAATTGCTTTTACAAGATTGCAAATAGGTTTCATTTCGAATTTTTTGCATTCGTAGTCAAATCTTCTACGCCGGTCACCGCATATTTTGCTATGTTATAATCGCGATGCAATGAAATACTGCAGAATATAATTAAATCGTACAAAATAAAGGTAACGTAGAGTTGCAGAAGTCAAAGTATTGAAGCACCGTTTCAATATCAATTGCTTTTACAAGATTGCAAATAGGTTTCATTTCGAATTTTTTGCATTTTTAGTAAAATCTTTTACACCGGTCACCGCATATTTTCCTACGTTATAATCACGATGCAATGAAATACTACGAAGTATAATTAAATCGTACAAAATAAAGGTAACGTAGAGTTGCAGAAGTCAAAGTATTGAAGCACCGTTTCAATATCAATTGCTTTTACAAGATTGCAAATAGGCTTCATTGCCATTTTTTCGCATTTTTAGTAAAATCTTTTGCATTAGTCACTGGTGACCGATGTGGCAGTCGACGTGTTAATGACAACCGTACGTTTGGACGAATTTTAGGTTTTTGAGACGACGGTACCACGTGTACGGAGAGCCACAACCAGCAAATTTAAACGTAGTGAAAAAGTTTACGCAGCTGGTATGGAAAGAAACGAAATCGTTGGGCGTTGGAATGGTCACCGGTTCCGGGGGAACTATCTACGTAGTTTGTAACTACGATCCGCCTGGTAATGTCGAGGAACAATTCGCTGAAAACGTGTTGCCGGGCAAAGAACAGGTGAGTTTTCATTCGTTAACATATAAATTTAACGTATAACGTTTTATCTCGTATTGCCCTCTTTAATATAAGACTACGTCGGTTGCTAAAATAACATTAAATTAAACGTTTGTCTTGAATGACCACTGCAACTATTAGGTCAAGAGTTCAAAATTACCTTTTTTCAAAATTGTCCTCTCTAATCACACAACGCTTACTATAAAATTGATAAAACTTAAATGATCTTTCAAAGACTTGACCTGCAAGGGGTTAAAGAAAAGTGCGATATTCCTTGAAAGCGACTGAAACGGTACATTATCCCACCGCAATAAACGCGTTTGGCATGTTTATCGCCTGCACGACCAAATTCCGCCGTGTTTCCCGCAACAACGCCGTTCGCCGCTTAAATAAAACTCCGACTCATAACTTATAATTCTGGACGACAGCTCAGAGCACAAGTGACTCTGACTCCTCCTCATTTACGCTCACGCTTTCAGTGCGACAGGTCCTGTCCGAAGCATTACGTAAAACGCTAAATATCCAATTACGCGGCACGTGGGTAATACTTTCAGCGATACAAGCGTCCGCCGAAAAAGTCCACCACGCCCCGCAATCCGTCACGACGACATATCTTTACGTTAACGCGCAAAATTCTATTTCGCCTCTTCCGCAGAAATTACGATTCCGTCATTTCGACGAAGAAAGGTCTCCAAAGTGCCTAGCTACATCGTAGTCAAGTAATTGAAGCGCGTAAATCAGCTTGTTGGGTGCACTTTGAGATTCGTCGCTGTGTCTGACTTATGATGTGTACATATCACTGTCAGCGAACGTTACGAATGTACGTGCGGACGTCAGCGTGATCGTACCTGCGAGTTAATCCGCGCTATTTCACGCCTGAGAATGTCCATGTGGGCGTCCTTGCACTCGGGGCAGCATTTTTTCTCGCAGTGGACGCACAGGGAGCAGTAACTTTTTTCGGAACAGACCCCGCAACGTTCCATCGTCTGCCCGCTGGTCGGATCGGGCAGTTCTCCAGTGATCTCTATGTGCAATTCCAGGAATCGTTGCAGCGTCACGTTGGTCGGAAAAGCCTGAACGCCCTGCGCATGATAAAGTTGGAATTATTTAAATAGCGAGGTGTACGTTGGCAGAAAAGTGCGAAAGAGATCAACGCGAATGCAAGATTTTGCCGGGATAAAATTAGAATCTCAGTGACTGGCAGGTACTACCGATGCTAATAGTAGTAGTTTCAGCTACTAGCAGCCAATAAAAGCAAGACGGCGGTTCTAACATGAAAACCGTTTGTAACAATAATCGCAATAAGCGCAAGTGTTGAATTTTTGACAATTTTAATAATCGGTTCTAAATCCAGCGAATCTGCTACAAGTAATAGGAGTTTGAACTAGTAACAGGCAATAAAACGAAAGTCGTGATACCAATGTGTAAACTATTTATAACGATAATCGCAATAAGCGCAAGCGTTAAATCTTTGAGAATTTTAATAATCGGTTCTAAAACCGGCGAATTTAATGACTTCTGACATAAATACATCGCAGCCACGGAACCAATAATAATACTTTCAAGTAGTAGTAAGCAATAAAAAAAGAGGTGTGGTTTCAACATGAAAACCATTTGTAACAATAATCGCAATAAGCGCAAACGTTAAATCTTTCAGAATTTTAATAATCGGTTCTAAGCCCGTCGAATTTAATGATTCCTGACATAAATGCATCGCAGCGACGGAACCAGTAATAATACTTTCAACTAGTAACAGGCAATAAAACGAAAGTCGTGGTTCCAACATGAAAACCATTTGTAACAATAATCACAATAAACGCAAGCGTTAAATCTTTTAGAATGTCAGTAATCGGTTCGAAACCCGGCGAATTTGATATAAGTAATAGGAGTTTGAACTAGTAACTGGCAATAAAACGAAAGTCGTGTTTCCAACATGAAAACCATTTGTAACAATAATCGCAATAAGCACAAGCGTTAAATCTTTGAGAATTTTAATAATCGGTTGTAAGCCCGTCGAATTTAGTGACTCCTGACATAAATGCATCGCAGCGACGGAACCAATAATAGGAGTTTCAACTAGTAATAGGCAATACAACGAAAATCGTGGTTCCAACATGAAAACCATTTGTAACAATAATCGCAATAAGCGCAAGCAATAAATCTTTGAGAATTTTAATAATCGGTTCTCAGCACGCCGAATTCAATGTGACTCCTGTGATAAATGCATCGCAGCGACGGTGCCAGTAATAATACTTTCAAGTAGTAGCACGCAATAAAAAGTAAGTCGCGGTTCCAACATGAAAACCATTTGTAGCAATAATCACAATAAGCGAAGCGTTAAATCTTTGAGAATTTTAATAATCAGTTCTAATGCCACCGAATGCAACGTATCACCTAGAATAAATTTATCTCAGTATCTCATAAATTTATCTCATTAATAGTAGTATCATATAATTAAATTATTTCAATTATTTCATTTATTTAATTCATTCAATTCAATTATTAACAAAAAATAAAAACAAAGTAAGCTCAAAATTTCTGAGAATTGTTATAAACTGTTCAAAGCCCGAATGCAATGTGGCTGCTGGTATAAATTCGTCGCAACGACGGTACTAAACGTGAAAATATGCATTGTTGCGACGACACCTTAACAATAATTTTCCCGCGACGACTGAACAAGAATCAGCATGCGTGGACGGGCGGAAATTATGATCGAGTTATGCGAGAATAATCTATGCAAGGTCTAGCTGACGATGACTCACCTGGTAAGGTATACGATGTTCGGCACGGCATTCTGGACACTTGACCTGTCGACGGACGTAATCGACGAGGCCGTCCATGCACGGCTCCATGCAAAAGCTGTGCTGGCATGGTAAAAGCTTCGGATTCCTATACCGGTCCAAGCATATGGCGCACGTTAGCAGTTGCTCGAACTGCTCCATGCCTGCAACGTTTGACGCACATGTTTTCTCGTTACTGTACAAAAACAATTAGGAGGTACTCGACGAAAGGCGCCCCTGATCAAAGTTGAACCGTCTTCAACCCGACTCTTTGAAGTTCGCACTGGGACAGGTCGGAACAACCCGGAAATTGAGTGTAAAGTGTACTCAGATGAGATAGCGCGCTAAAGTATTGGGTTGGAGGGAAAGTTCTGTCGTATTTTAAAGAAAATATTTGAATTAATTGATAAAAATATATGTTTAATATTAATCACAATACATTTAATGTGTTGTATGATGAATGCCAAACAAAACTACCCGGAAACTACCCGGAACTTGAGTGTAAAGTGTACTCAGATGCGATAGCGCGCTAAAGTATTGGGTTGGAGGGAAAGTTCTATCGTATTTTAAAGAAAATATTTGAATTAATTGATAAAAATATATGTTTAATATTAATCACAATACATTTAATGTGTTGTATGATAAATGCCAAACTCTTCTGCAATTTCTCGACTTGTTAAATGTGGATTATTTTCCAACATGGATCGTAAAACATCATTATCGATCTTGGATGGTCGTCCAGATCGATCACTTTCTTGGAGGCTCAGATCCCCGGAACGAAATTTGCTAAACCATTTTTGACAAGTACGAACGTTTACAATATCTTTTCCAAATACCGCACATAAATTTTTACATGCAAACGATGCGTTGCTTCCTTTTTGGAATTCATACAAAATGCAGTGTCGTAAATGCACTTTATTTACTGACATGTTTTTTACCTTAAATATCACAAGTAAATGATGAACGGTAAAAAAGGACTCCTTTTATATTATACAGCAGCTATAAAAAAACAAACCAAAAAATTCGAATGACTCACTAGCCAGATGTTTTTTTTATTTACAAGAAAAATTACCGGCCTATTAAAAATACGACAGAACTTTCCCTCCAACCCAATACTTCGCGGTAGATCTTTCGATTACTCGATGTTACGCAACTGTAATTGGAGGGTGAAACGGACGGACCCGTTTGAAGTATCGATACTTTAATGCAACGTCAGACTCGCTGAGAGAAGACACGTCAGGCAGTGACACACTTCGCTAATAAGTTAAGCATCGAAATATATGTAACGTTTTTTCCAATGACGTCCTCGTCGAAAATAAGAGTCACGGCACACGTCGTCATCAATTCTCGCGTTGCAGCTTCGGAAAGCCGTATCCGCGTCAGCGCTGTCAAAAACACAAACCCCCGCACGCCGACGGGGCATATTTCAACGTCGAAAAGTTTAACGCGCCGCGCGTGCCTACGGGGTCGACAAGAAAAATTCCCACATATCAGCGCGCCGTAATTCAATTTCAGCGGGATCCGACGCTATCCCGCGATCCAGCCAAGAATAAGCGAATCTACGGTATCATCGCGACCGGTCGAAATAGATTCTCCCTCGAGAGCGTCCCTTTACGCAACATCTCGAATCTCGTGACGGCGAATTCGTCCGATCCGAAATAACGTATTTCAAAATTCCGCGTCAAGCGCAGAGCGAGAAAGTCGCAGCTTCCTCGTCATCTTCGACGTTCGGGAAAACAGCTTAGAAAGGGAGAACCGCCGGATGCGAGGCGAAGAAGGCGTACGTGCCAATTTCTGAATCATTGTGCATCGCGCGTTAAATGGCAAGACTGATTGGGTCCGGACGCTTTCTTGGACAGCGACCGCACGTCCGCGTTGCAACAACAAACAAACAGCCGAGACAACGAGACAACTTCCTCATACGTCCGGGACAAAGAGTGCTCTTGTGCAAAATTAGCGGCGCATCCAAGGATCCGCTTTGTTCCACGCGATCGAGGAACTTCGGCGTGAGGATCTTGGGATCGCTTTTTTTCGCGGACGCGGACAATGTGCACTGCGCACGCCGGGACAGTGTCAAGATCTTCATCGCGAAGTCATTGCACTTCTATTTTCGGGCCCGGTGCATCATCGGTACAAAGTTAGTAGCCGAGCGGTGGGTGAACAGAGGCCGACCCCTCTGAACTGCGCCGACCGCAGAAATTTGGGCTAAACAGTGATTAGAAGTACGTGACTCCTGACGTTCGGCCTCAAGTTTGGTCCAGAAAATTCCCCATGACACCGTGAGAGATGCCTCTGAGTCACGGTGTTGTCGGTTTTGCGATTAAATATACGCAGACGTTGTAAACAAAGACCTTGCTGCGTGCGGTTCAAGAATTTGCCGTGCACAAATATCGCGCAAAGTGGATTCAATGTTGGGGGTGTCGCAATGGAAGCGCTGAGGTCTGGCGGTTGGACGTCACGAGCAGCGTAGAAAGAGTCTTGGGCAAATTTGATTGAAGATGTTAGGTTGCCAGGCGAATGGGAACAGCTGTTTAGCATTGCGGCTTTGATATTTCTCGGAGATTTTGACAATTATGTTATGCACGCTGATACATCTCTACAATCGAAATTGGCAAACTCCGCGGTGCGTTTCGCTCGTTTGCCATTTGTACTGAGCTTAACATGCGAATTAACACGTTGACTGCCATGGTGGACCGGCGCAAAAGATTTTATTAAAAATGCAAAAAATTCGCAATGAAGCCAATTTGCAATGTTGTAAAAGCAATTGATACTGAAACGGTGCTTCAATACTTTGATTTCTAATAATTCTGCGTTATCTTAATTTTGCACGACTTAATCATATTCTGCAGTGTTTCATCGCACCGAGGTTCTAACGTAGCAAAATATGCGGTGACCGGCGCAAAAGGTTTTACTATAAATGCAAAAAATTCGCAATGAAACCTATTTGCAATCTTGTAAAAGCCATTGATATCGGAACGGTGCTTCAATACTTTGGTTTCTAATAATTCTGCGTTATCTTAATTTTGCACGATTTAATCATACTTTGTAGTATTTCATCGCATCGGGGTTCTAATATAGAAAAATATGCGGTGACCGCCGCAAAAGATTTTACTATAAATGCAAAAAATTTGCAATGAAGCCTATTTGCAAGCTTGTAAAAGCAATTGATATCGGAACGGTGCTTCAATACTTTGATTTCTAATAATTCTGCGTTACCTTAATTTTGCATGATTTAATCATACTCTGCATTATTTCATCGCATCGCGGTTCTAACGTAGCAAAATATGCTTGAGCAAAATACGCAAAAGATTTTACTACAAATGCAAAAAATTCGCAATGAAGCCTATTTGCAATCTTGTAAAAGCAATTGATATCGGAACGGTGCTTCAATACTTTGATTTCTAATAATTCTGCGTTATCTTAATTTTGCACGACTTAATCATATTCTGCAGTATTTCATCACACCGCGGTTCTAACGTAGCAAAATACATGACGGGCGCAAAAGATTTTACTATAAATGCAAGAAATTCGTAATGAAGCCTATTTGCAATCTTGTAAAAGCAATTGATATCGGAACGGTGCTTCAATACTTTGATTTCTAATAATTCTGCGTTATCTTAATTTTGCACGACTTAATCATATTCTGCAGTATTTCATCGCATCGCGGTTCTAACGTAGCAAAATACATGACGGGCGCAAAAAATTTTACTATAAATGCAAAAAATTCGCAATGGAGCCTATTTGCAATCTTGTAAAAGCAATTGATATCGGAACGGTGCTTCAATACTTTGATTTCTAATAATTCTGCGTTATCTTAATTTTGCACGACTTAATCATACTCTGCAGTATTTCATCGCATCACAGTTCTAACGTAGCAAAATACATGACGGGTGCAAAAGATTTTACTATAAATGCAAAAAATTCGCAATGAAGCCTATTTGCAATCTTGTAAAAGCAATTGATATCGGAACGGTGCTTCAATACTTTGATTTCTAATAATTCTGCGTTATCTTAATTTTGCACGACTTAATCATACTCTGCAGTATTTGATCGCATCGCGATTCTAACGTAGCAAAATATGCGGTGACCGGCGCAAAAGATTTTACTATAAATGCAAAAAATTCGCAATGAAGCCTCTTTGCAATCTTGTAAAAGCAATTGATATTGAAACGGTGCTTCAATACTTCTACTTTCTAATAATTCCGCGTTACGTTCTAACATAGCAAAATACGCTTGGCAGTCAACGTGTTAAAGTACGCACGGTAGCAGATGTAACGAGTAGAGTACGGTGGCAAAACTTTTCTCTTCTTCCATGTATATGCTACTGTACTGTAAAATGAGTTCAATAGTCGTAACGCTGCAACTGAACCAATGGTTAACACTTTTTCTAGCCAACCTGCGACCTGTAAAAATAATCACGGGCACCTAATTGTCCGGTCTCACCCTTAAAAACTTCAGTCAAACGGGTAAATTTCATTAGAACTCCATGCTTTCGTGACTGCGTAAATGTCAATCACCAAAGCGAAACGTTGCCGATTCTGAGTTTTCGTCAACGTGTGCAAATACACATGTGTGCGCGTGTTTTACAAAGCTCGAACGAGAGTGCCGGTAACGCGCAGTGGGAGCTTTTCCAAACTGAATCTTTCTTTCTCCGTTTGGCCCGCGATCCTTCTTTCTCCGAGTCAAACGTCGGCCCGTCTCACCGACTGCACCCCCGACCCCTTGTTGCAAAAATATTCAGCACAAAGGATGTTGCTCCGCTGTCAGCGGCCTGCGACGAAGTGCGTTTCATTTTGAGCGCAACGGATACGGAGGACGGCGGAAATTCTCGGAAAAAAGACGAACGTCGTGTCGCACGCCGCTTTATTGGAATGAAATCGGCAACGGCATCGCTCGTAAATCATCTCCCGTCCGATGACGGATGCGCGGTTGTTTCGAAGCAATGCGATAAATATCAGACGTCGATCGTTTGATGTCGGCGCTATTCTTGTCAGACAGTAAAATCGCAAGGAACCGCGCGTGGGATGCATTGTAAAAGCGAGCATTCGTTCGCGAATATGTTAACCCATATGCGTTCGTACGTGGAATATTCGACATATGATGATTTTCAGCTATCACCGAGCCTTGAATAATCCGTCTTGCGGGCGGTATTGAAGCAGGGAATGAATTCGGAGCTTTTAATGCATTGTGTGCAAGCTTTATCTTCTTCATTGTTGTGCAGACAAAGGGGAATATAATACAATAAAGAAAAGTTGCGCGGTGGTCGAACCGACTGTCAGTTGAACGTCTCCGATTAATGAATTTAGTAGTCCGTTTAAAGCTGTGATGCAAATGAGTTAAAGCGACGTTTGTTTGTCGGTAATATTCACACAATTTTGTGGATGGTAGTGACTTTAACAAACTATAATCTGTATTAATCCTCCATTACGAATGTACATTAAACCCAAATGTGTTTCTATGTGTAAGATAACTGGTTATGCGTAAGATTTTTATACATTTTCGCGAATCACGAATGACGCTGCAAAACTTTCATGCGTATAGTTTATTCGCTTCGAAATTACATTAAAATCGACGTGCGTTTATCGGTAACACAGTAGTTTCAGGATATACTCATAGAATTTTTATATATTATCTCGAATGGCAAGTGACTTTGAAAAACTTTAATATGCGTTATCCCTCCATTTCAAATGCACGTTAAACGTGAAATACGGGTACCAGTAACACAGTAGCTAGTTAATCATAAGACTTTTATGCATTTTTGTGAATAGCGAACGACGCTGGAAAACTTTAATGTCCAAGATTCGTTTATCAGTAACACAATAGCCGGTTACTCATAAGATTTTTATACATCTTCGTTGAGAAACTTTAATATGCATTGTCCCTCGGCGATCATCGAGATCGCATTCCTGAAATACCGCGACTCGTTATTCTCGACGAAGAAACGACGAGGACACACGTGGCCCGCCTGCTGTTTTCGCGCCAGAAAGACGTGCGACGTAATGCGTGACCGAGCACTTTCCTTTGTCCGCCCGAACCCGATCAGCTGGAAAATTTACGGACCGTTCCTTTCTCCGCCCGACAATCGACGTCGCGACTCCTTTCTCCGCGCGCAGCAAAAAACAGCGTCGCGCCATTTGGAAGCTTCCCCATCAAGCACCGTTCGCCTTTCAATCCCCGGATAAATATTTATCCCCGAACACTCGCGCGCGGCTGGGAAAATTCGCGACGAAACACAGAAGCGGCATTTTCTCGCACTCGATCCCGCGGCGATCGAACGACTCTCTTCAATGACCGGTTATTCTCGTCGCGGATAATTTTGCAAGTGGCACTCGCGGCCAAAAACGCACTCTCCCCGCGTCTGCCGCGAGAAAACTCGACGCGACCGTTCACCGCGACATAATAAAAACACTTTCCGCATATTTCTCTTACGTCCACCCCGCGGTTCTTCGCCAGCACAAAGAATCGCAACAGAAATCGTAAACAATAACCGCCGACGCACTTGCGACTGGCCCGCGCACCATCCCGTACTCGTAAAATTTTCCCGCGGGGTTCCTGCACAGTCAGCGCAAGACCCACGCGCGCGGGTGTCGAAACGAGAAAAATATACATACCGAGCCAGGTTTATTGCGAACGACACACGTAGCGCAGACACGATCCAGCGACATGCACTCCGTCGACGTAATCCGAGAAATCTTCGCGTTCTCGCTTTTTGGTGAAACACGGGGACACGTTTCGACACGAAGTCACGCGAAACCGCTCGCTGGGCTTCGAAACTGTTTGAAATTTGTACGCCGCGACACACAGTCGGAAGAGGCTGATGCGAGGGAGCGTGATGCGCGTCGTGGTTGGAAAGCAAATCGCACACTAAGGTGGACGCGCGTCATGGATCCTAACGAAGCCAGTTCGGATCGCCAGGCTTCTGGAATCTGTTGGTCCAAGGGATCCAGTATACTGACACTTCTCGACGTCACTGGCCAGACTTAAACTCTCTCGCGCGCGGGGCGATTCTATACTTAGCCGGGGACCTTCGATTTCCGGCGGCACGTTTTCGACGAGCGATCTTCACGGGAAAGCACAAAATACGTCGAGCGAAGAAACGGACGCGCCCCCGCGAGAGAGGAACTTTAGATTTCGAATGAAACTTTCTGTCTCGCGAACTAAGCTTCGAGCCTTTGGGTGGATGATTGTCGTTGGGGAGGCGTCATTAGGATTTTTAGTAACGCGTCGGGGGGGTCTTTGTGTTTTGCGAGAGCTTTGTTTATAACCTTTGTTTGCGGGCGATGAGTTTTCGCAGCTGACGTCCGTGTTGTAGAGAATGGTCATGTGGATAACTCACGCGGAAACGAGAGATATAGATGTACGCAATCGTAGATTGGTTGGGGAAGAATATTCGGACATAATGTTTGAGGAGAGCGAATGTTTTCGGCGGAATATACGCTCAGTGGTATAAACGTCGTGGTTGTCTATAGCGACGCGAATAAATACAGGAACGGAACAGGGTGGAAAGTGTGGGATCAAAGATCAAACGAATTTCAATGCGTGCAAGAGTTCGAATAACAAAAGACGCTTGATCATAAGAACACAAAGTCACGGAAAGTGGAACGCGTAAATATTTGTGAGGCGTTCGAAACTTTGTTAAACTGACTGTTTACTATTGTTAGTTATTTCTAGAAGTGTGAAGACAGTCGATGTTTTCATATAATTCTGATGCGAATCGTTACTTTCATAAATGTCCACCCTTCAAGGTAACGCGGAAATTGCAAAAAAAGATGGCTATATCTGCAGAATGTTATTTCGGTTCATATCTGTTCACATACTGATTTCCACGTGTCGTTCAGCAACGCCTTGCCAGAGAACACCGCGGCATAATTTACGACGTATGGTCAAAATTAGGTGAAAATCTTCAAGATTTGTTTTTGCTCTGCATTTCATAAAGGATCATTTCAGCTAAAAATAAGTCGCTTTTTACTCGGTGAACTTTCAGCAGTTTTGCATGAATGGGAGTTCTTTTGTAGACAAAGGAATGCTTTCCCAGAATTGGATATAAACATTTCCTTCCCGCGAGAATGTACATTCAACGATGTTTAAAAAATATTATGTATATTAAACGAGAAAACAGAAACCAAAAAAATTTTAATGGTACCCTCTGCAATTTTCACAAAAATGTTATCTTTAGAAAAATGCGCTTATTGGGGGCTAAAAATCAGACAAAGTACTGCAAAATTCGTAACAATTTGGAATATGTGTTCAAGAGTAGTTCAGTGTAAACTTTGTAAATTGGTGGGTATATCCCAGAAAGTTTTAAATTCTAGTGTCTCAACCCTACAAATGAGGCTTTGTTTTTACTATTTTTGTTACATTCGAACGTTGAAAATAGAAGTCAATTAGAAATAGAAAGACTCACCTAGATTTTTGACCGCCCTACGGCGGTCTCTTCAAGGAAACGACCCCCCTCTAAGTATTTGAGGTAGTTCCGCTTGTCGGTCACCAAAATCCAGCGCTGTGACAGCTAAACATTAAGACACAGTCTTTTAAATAAGCGTCTTAGATATCGATTCAAACTTACAGACCATCAAATATGACGTAAATCAAATATCTGCGGTATGTATATAAATTGACACAATAAAATCCATATATTTCGCCTAATTTAGCAGCTAGTTAGTTATCACATTAGTAATTCATAAATGACAAGGAACTGCAATTAAACTTTAGGATGGCAGAAATTGGCCAACTTTCATCCGCATATCTGATTTCAAGATTGACATCATTAATGGTCGAACATTCGGCTGATTTCGTTCGCATTTCATATTCATTATTAACTCGATGTGGTGGCTTGTGTAGTGAATGAATGATTTCACAGTGGCGATTAGTCTGATTGGTGCACATTCCATTTTTGTGAAGAAATGTTGTCCCTTTTAACGTAACATCAACGGTGTGGGGCGGAAAAGACGCGGCGAAAACGAAGCAAGAAATTGGACACCAGGTAGCCATATTAGAATACGGAAAGACAGCGAGAGAGACAGAGAAAGAGAGAGATAGAGAGAGAAAGAGAGAGATGACGATATACAGCGATAGGGAGAGAAAGACGAAAAGAAAGAGAGATACAGAGAGAGACAGAACGGAAGTTGGTGTCCTGAATAGAGCGAGAAAGAAAAGAAGGGACAAACTAAAAACAGCGGGATTTCGAGAAAAACGAAAAGCACCGAAAAAAGTTCAGAATTCAACAACCGTAGACTGTCGTTTCAACTGATTTAAGCGGGAACCCGTTAGTGCAAGACCCTCAAAGTGGCAAGACGTAACACCAAGCCACCTATAGTGTAAAGGTACATACGAATCCGGTACCTAATAGAATCAAGCGTTAGACCTCCGGACGACAGGGAAGGTTAATTCGCAGCTCATAAAACCGAAATACGATGACAGCCGAAGGGAAAGCGAGATTGCAGCGGGTCGTAGGAAGAAAGCAGAGCGGAGGCGCTAAAAAAAGAAAGGGGTGCAATTGGAGCATCGGCCGCTGTGACGAGAAGCGAAGAAAGAATCGCGGGCGGGGGTGCACGAGGGGTGGGCGGATTAATTCAGGACCCCCGGCACCACCGTTTCCACCACCACCATCACCACCACCAATATCATCACCGTCGTCATTATCATCAGCACCACCTTAACCACCACCACCAGCCACCACCACCGTCACCGTTACCACTACGCTCAAATTTCCTCGTCTACATCGCGCGTGCGCTCTTCAGCGCGTATGTATGTGCGTGCATGTGGAAGGCGAACGCGTAACACACAAACCCGTACCCGTTTTAGTACCCTACCGCAACCGGCGCTCACCGGCACGCATTATCTAACACTTAAAATTAGACGACGAGACGCAGGGATGGCGTGTATGGAGATAGATCCTTTTCGCACGCGATCGGTGGAGCGTTTGAAGGCACTTCACCTCGAAGGATATCCCCTCGGCGGCGCTTACTCGCAATGCACACGCACGTACACGCGTGCAAAGTCGCACCTATGTACTACGAAACGTTTACGTATACGTATATGCATTCATGTAGGTATACATGGTCCGATGCACTTGCACTGAATCGACGATCACGTGGCCGGGGACTTAATCGGTTTCTTTTCCGCTCTTCTCACTCTCTTTCTCTCTCTCTTTTTCTATATATATACACGTGCAGCTATTTCTCCCTCTCGCACACTCGCTCCCTTTTCGCTCTTCCCGTTTATTCCCTCTCGTGTCCATGAGGTCGGTGGCACTTGATTTCGCTCGACGACGAAGTCACACCGCCGAACGATTCTTTCGCAAGCCCGCAGCCGGTCGGAACATTTTTAACGTTCGGTTATGCCGTGGCGTTTACGAAACGGTGATTTAGACGATCTACGCGATTATCCGGCCGGGTGTCCGTCGCGGCGCGCACGATCTTAAAGTAGAATGTGGGAATCGAAGATGAAGTGTGACGAGATGGTGTACCGGTGTTAGACGAAGGGTTTACGAGACGCACCGCGTTCGTCCGGGCCGGCTGGCCGCCCGTCTCAGAGTGGATGTCTTATTAGTTATTTCTGGCCAGCTACTTCGTGGCTCTATTCCTTCTCCTTCTTTTCTTGATCTTCTGCCGGAGCTTGCGGCCCCCTCCATCCTAAGCCTGTCGCCCACTATAAGTTTCAGGATAGGAGAACAAGCGTGCGAAACGCCTCCGCGCCATCGTTCGCGGTTAGCCGAAAGCTCAGGCCTATGACAAGAACGAAGTCTTCCACGCGACGACGTCCGCGAACTCTTCTTTCCGCGAGAAGTTCGCGGACTTCGCGGCTTGGAGATTAGCGGTGCGCGTCCTTGATCTTCAATGGGCGAAGGGCGCCGATCCCGATATTTAACAGCGATCCTCGCTTTAATGCGAAATGCTCTATCTTCTTGGACGTCGTTAGCCGACGTACTCGGTATGTTAAGAATGTTGCGAAAGGAAATAGCAGCGGTAAGGGAGAGACGCTGGGGCGGTCGTGTGCAAGAAGCGGGTTCTGGTTTAATGACGGTACGTGTTCGCAGAAATATGACGTACATGGCCAGACGCAAATATTCTGTGGAGTCGTATGTCAAAAGCGCAACGTTGTTGTCGGGAATGGGAAAAGAGCTTTTGTCTACGTAGAACGGTCATAAATGCGCGCAGCGTCACAAGTTCTGCTGGTAACTTCGCGCGCTTACACGTCAATGATTTTATGGATAGTGCAGCCATTAAAGTTCGGCCGGCTTAACACCCGCGCGCATTCGTTGCCAGATCGCTTAAACAAGCTCTCTGCGAAGTTCAAAACTCGCTTCCGTTATCCGACGGACCTGTCGTCGATTAAACGGTGCGCCGGTCGAACGATCGGAAGTTCCGAAGATACGATTACGAATTACCTGCGTGTCCTTGCCATCAAGGGCTCCGGTGATTACGGCCCTGACTGCTATTTTCACTATGGTCCGCCGGTTATTTATAACGGCAAGGAGTGTACGACAAACTTATTTCACCGCTTAGTACGAGTTCTATCTATCGCGAAACTTTGGACCTTTGGATTCATGCCGAAATACGCTGCGCCGCGATTGAACCAGCGACTTTCTCCGGCCGACTGCGTCTAGGCGGCAATCGAAAAGCGCTGATAAAGGTATTTCAAGAGAAAAAAGCCCGTTATCGCGATGACACACACTCGCGTCAATGATTGCGACTATCGACCGCAATAGATCCGACACCTACCACGGCCCTGTGACAATAAAAAAACTCTACTGCATTGCAGATTTGCCTAACAATCGACTCGCAAAGACGTAAGGTCGCCAAGTTCATTAAATTGTCAGAGAACCAGGGCAAGCATACGCACGTCTCGATCGTAAGAATGCATCCTAATTACGTGGAATCGCGATGAACAAGCGAGAAGCCGCAAGGTTGACAGAGGCCGCTCTGAAATTATTATACGTGCGAACATCAAAGAACGACTTGAAAGACTCTCAACTATTCCTCACACGGGCGACGTACGTGATCGTGTGTGCACAGTGCAACGTGCACATTAACGTTGTGCATGCACGCGTATATATAGGCGCTGGATCTCGTCCAGGTGGGGTTCATCCAGCTCGATATGTCGCATCCGCGCTGGTATTCGCTAGCTGCACAGTAACTCTGTTCGCGGGACTGTTTTCAGCCGCCATCGTGAAAATTCTCGCGGACAATTTGCACACGATTAGGGCTCGCCTCGATAACCGCAGATCGTGCGGGAGGGTCTCTCGCCGCGGAAATTCCTGACGGCGATCAGGGCGTCCGTGCAATTTGCTCAATGATCGAAGATCATATCAGGATTCCGTGCGCTAAGCGCGACCGAGCTTAGCGAATCGATAAAAACGAATGGGGACGATCGGAACAGAAGCGTCTTCGGAAAAAGGTAACGGATGAAAAAAGACATCGAAAGAATGCGAACTGCGCTGTTTACAAGTACGATTTACGTAGTGCGAGGCATTCGTCCGAGACGCAACGTGTGCCAGATTGACTGTTTTACTGTTGTATGCTAATAAACGATCCTTGGCACGTATGCGGGGTACTCATTCACTTCTGTTTCACAGGAGGAGCCCGAGGTGCCGCCGCCGGAAAAAGTGGAAGTTCGATCGCTCGAGCCCAAGGTGTAAGTTCGTTAGCTAACCGACGGAAAAAGTGTTCGCAATAACAAGCGGGGAGAGATTCGCTGTTTGTTTACACGCTGCACTCGACGACCGCGGGCTGCGCAAATTATTCCGGGCCGCGTATCCTCGCGGCCGACGTTTTCATTTCTGACAGAACAAAGAATCGCGGGCTCGAATTAGACTGCCGGAAGTGGCGGACGAAAAATTGCGTCACTTTCGCCGATCGACCTTGAAAGCTGCGTTAGTCAAGGTCGCGTTGGATGTCCTCGGTGGAATGTCCATCCCGCTCGTACGTCGCCGCTGCGAATCGTACCTCGAAATAATTTGATGATCGCTGATCGATAATTTTAGTCCCGCGCGTAGGCTGAGTGACGCAAGTCGCGGGCCGTCTTTGAAAACAGGTAACCCCGTCCGATTACGATTCGACGTTTTTCCAATTGCACAACGAAATTACTGTCGCGGTCCCCGTGATGAGACGTCGAGATTTCGCGGAAAATCCAAGATTCACTCGTGGGATCGTTAAGCTTCAGCGACTTTTACGGCGAGTCGCATGAACCGTACATAAACAATGAGACAAGCTGTCCGAGTTCCAGTAACACCGACGCTACTCTTTCTTTTCCCGCGGCCGCACCTGCATCCAGCCGCGCAGAGGTTTCGGATGAGAATGCGCGCCAGTTATTTGCATAATTCACGAAGCCCGCGACGTCGTGTGTATCGTTACGACGACGACGCCGTTTTATGCCCCCGCGCCTTGCACCTTTATTTCACGCGCGCGTCAATGACGAGGGGGCGGGTGAATAATTCCGCGCCCCGTACTGTAGACTGAGTCCTATTTCGAGGAATTTGTCAAACGCTACGCGGATGTCGCAACGGGACGAATTATTGAGAGATTACGAATCACGGCGAATGGCTGAGACGGTCGGTTATTAATTTCTAACAAACGCCACCGTGGAGTGAGAACACCTAGGTCGCGATATCTTCGGCGCTCTGCATAAACAAACGCATCCGTATGTGCAGAGGCAACTCCAGTCGACGATAAAATTCAATGAAACGCCGGCGTGCCTTTAATCCGCCGTAACTATTTCGGTAATAGGAAGGTCGTGCAATCGTTAGAACGTCTGTACGCGGTGCCGTCGGAAAAGTTACGGGTATGGACCGTCTGGCTTTGCAAGATTGGGGACGAAGCGGATGAATGGTACAAATGGATACACGTTCACACGGACCTGATCACGCGAATGGTGGTTTACTTGCAAACGGCTGAAAAGGATGCAGCCGAGGAAGAAAGGCTCGACTCCAAGGTCGGTACTCTAGTAATGACGCGAATCGATATTATTTGTCTGACAATACACAGGCCACGCTAACAGTCGTACCGAAAGAAAGCGTCTCGATAACAAAGAGTACGAGTTTGCCGCGCAGTTCCTCGGAGAAGTTTTACGACGGTAAGAGTACGCTTTGAAGTACGTTACATTGTGGTTTCGACGAGGTACGCAATTAGGACAGATTCTTAACACGTTGACTGCCAAATGTGTTTTGCTATGTTAGAACCGCGATGCGATAAAATACTGCAAAGTATGATTAAATCATGCAAAATGAAGGTAACGCAGAATTATTAGAAACCAAAGTATTGAAGCACCGTTCCGATATCAATTGCTTTTACAAGATTGCAAATAGGCTTCATTGCGAATTTTTTGCATTTATAGTAAAATCTTTTACGCCGGTCGCCACATATTTTGCTACGTTAGAACCGCGATGCGATTAAATACTGCAGAATATGATTAAATCGTGCAAAATGAAGGTAACGCACATTTGTTAGAAGCCAAAATATTGAAGCACCGTTCCAATACAATTGCTTTTACAAGATTCCAAATGGTCTTGATGGCGAATTTTTTTGCATTTATGGTAAAATCTTTTGCGCCGGTCACCGCATATTTTGCTACGTAAGAACCGCGATGCGATAAAATACTAAAGAATATTATTAAATCCTGTAAAATGACGGTAACACCGAGTTGTTAGAAGCCAAAGTATCGAAGCACCATTCCAATATCAATTGCTTTTGCAAGATTGCAAATGGACTTCATTGCGAATTTTTTGCATTATAGTAAAATCTTTTGCACCGGTCACCGCATATTTTGCTACATTAGAACCGCGATGCGATGAAATACTGCAGAGTACGATTACATCGTTCAAAATTAAGGTAACGCAGAATTATTAGAAACCAAAGTATTGAAGCACCGTTCCGATATCAATTGCTTTTACAAGCTTGCAAATGGGCTTCATTGCAAATTTTTTGCATTTATAGTAAAATCTTTTGCGTCGGTCACCGCATATTTTGCTACGTTAGAACCGCGATGCGATGAAACACTGCAGAATATGATTAAATCGTGCAAAATGAAGGTAACGCAGATTTGTTAGAATCCAAACTATCGAAGGTTGCAAATGGGCTTCATTGCGAATTTTTTGCATTTTTAGTAAAATATTTGCACCGTGGCAGTCAACGTGTTAATGCACTTCAGCTAAAGTTGACACTGTTGCAGCCAAACAAATGGAATCGGATGAGGAAACGCTCAGACCGGAAAGATCGACGATATCCAAACCTTCTGAAGATGCGACGCTTGTCGAAGAACCTGCGGAGGTTTCTGCAGAAGGGAGCAGACGTACTGTAAGAGAAGTGTCAGACGCAAAGTCAAAAAGTCAAGATTCAGAAGCTATTTCCGAAACGGTCATGCCGGAAAGATCGACAATATCCAAACCTTCTGAAGATGCGACGGTTGAGGAAGATCCAGCAGACATTTTTGCAGACGAGAGTAGACAAACTGTAAGGGAGGCTTCAGATGCGAAATCAGCAAGCCAAGCTTCAGAGGCTGTTTCCGAAACGGTCGGACCGGAAAGATCGACAATATCCAAACCTTCTGAAGATACGACGGGCACTGAAGATACGACGGCCACAGAAGATACGACGGGCACTGAAGATTCAACGGATGATTTTGCAGAAAAAAGCGGGCTCTCTATAAAGCAGGTGACAAGCGGAAAATCAACAACCCAGTTGCCACTGCCTGATTCTGAAACGTCTACAGTTCAATCAGAGCCACGCGCTTCTTCGACAGTACAAGAAAGTGAATTACCTATAGGAGTACCATGGAAACCATTAGGCGAGGTTGAAGAAAAAGAGGAGGAGGAACCAGAACTCGAAGTAAGTTTACATTGCAATACAGATATATAATTAACACAGTGCTTCTGATAACATTACAATATTTTCTCATTAGATATTAGAGATACCAAAGAATAGGGAAGAGATGGTACTGTATAAGGAGAATTTTATGCACCAAGCTACTATTTACTTGTCGTTATATAATCATTGGAAGGACACAGCTGATCAAGTAATAAAACTACACATAGCAATTTTTTTAAATAAAATTCAAGACACAGCCCTCTATGATAATTCAATTGACTGATTGTTCCAGGCAATTAAGGAAGTCGTAGGAAGGCGAGTAATGGCAACATCGATAGTACGTGGAATGCATACTAAAAGTGTATTAAAAGACTATGAAGGTAACAAAGACAAGGTAAGTATCGATAACATTATAATATATATAAGCAATATATATAAACAAATTAACCTTAACACTATGAACACAAATAGAAATGGAAGCGAGTATCAGACCTGGAAGCTTTCACAAGAGACATGGCCCGTGCTGAGGAAGACATACCATACATTTTCTATCTAAAAGTCGATCCGAAAGTCTATATTGACATTAAACCCAGCGAGGAAATAATATTTTCTCCGCACACTCGGGAATACCTCATTGGAGATTATAAATGCATTTATTTTAATCTTGCCGATAAACCTGGCACATCTGATGAAACAGGAAAACTTACATCTCAGTCCAAACAACAACAGAATAAAAGCATAACAAATTAATAATGAAAAAAGTTCAATAAATATACATAACATCTTGTGTATTCTGAAATTGTACATTTTATCATTCGAACGGAGAATACTTTCGCGCCTTTTACCCGGATGCGCGATTGATTTTCTACCAGCCAATAGGGACATGGCATCTTCGATTGCATCAGCCACCAGTATTGAAATGCTGCTGCAAAAACTGGGGGAACTGATCCCTGCTCTTTTCATTAATTGAAAGCAAAAAATAACTAAAGAATATCTGCTTGCAGTTATTGAATGAGCATTATCGCGGTTACCACTTTCAAAGTATAACCACAAGTTCGGAATAACAAAATAAGTGAAATATTCGGGAATTAAAATGTGCGTCGCACCGTAAACGGACTGTTCAAATTTTTAGCAAAAGCATATGTCGGTATGATATACAATATTTTTATATAAACTCTGTATAATTCATTAATTCCGCCTAAATTATTACAATTCTTTATATACGGTATATTTATTTAGGCTTCCTTCGGTGACTTTCGTTGAATCGAGGTAAGTAGAATTCAAACGAATCACATGATATAAAAATACCTAAAGAACATCTGCTTGCAGTTATTGGATGAGCATTATTGCGGTTACCACTTTCAAGTATAACAACAAGTCAGGAATAATGAAATAAATCGAATATTCGGCAATTAAAATGTGCGTCGCACTGCAAAAGAACTATTCAAATCTTTAGCAAAGGCATATATCGTTATGATATACAATATTTTTATATAAACCCTCTATAATTCATTAATCTCGTCTAAATTATTACGATTTTTCAAATGCAGTACATTTATTTAGACTTCCTTCGGTGACTTTCATTGAATCGAGGTAAGTAAAATTCAAACGAATCACATGATATAAAAATACCTAAAGAACATCTGCTTGCAGTTATTAGGTGAGCATTATTGCGGTTATCACTTTCAAGTATAACAACAAGTCAGGAATAATGAAATAAATCGAATATTCGGCAATTAAAATGTGCGTCGCACTGCAAAAGAACTATTCAAATCTTTAGCAAAGGCATATATCGTTATGATATACAATATTTTTATATAAACCCTCTATAATTCATTAATCTCGTCTAAATTATTACGATTTTTCAAATGCAGTACATTTATTTAGACTTCCTTCGGTGACTTTCGTTGAATCGAAGTAAGTAAAATTCAAACGAATCACATGATATAAATATACCTAAAGAACATCTGCTTGCAGTTATTGGATGAGTATTATTGCTGTTATCACTTTCAAATATAACAACAAGTCAGGAATAGTGAAATAAATCGAATATTCGGCAATTAAAATGTGCGTCGCACTGTAAATGGACTATTCAAATTTTTAGCAAAAGTATATGTCGGTATGATATACAATATTTTTACATAAACTCTGTATAATTCATTAATTCCGCCTAAATTATTACTATTCTTTATATACGGTATATTTATTTAGGCTTCCTTCGGTGACTTTCGTTGAATCGAAGTAAGTAAAATTCAAACGAATCACATGATCATCTCCCGACCCGTAATGGCGACAACTGCTCACGAATAATCATAAAAATAATATTGCACACGAAAATTTAATTTTGTTTCATTCGAGCATCATATGAGTGTACCGCTACACATAAAATGTTCAGAATCTCAAGTAAATGTTACTGGAAATATTCATAATAACGCAGTAAATTTATTTAGACTTCCTTCAATGACTTTTGTTGAATCAAGAGGTAAGTAAATTCAAACGAATCACATGATCATCTCCCAACCCGTAATGGCGACAACTCTTTGCTCACGAATAATCGTAAAAATAATATTGTACACAGAAATTTCATTTTGTTTCATTCGAACGTCATATGAGTGTACCGCTATACATAAAATGGTCAGAATCGCAAGTAAATCTTACTGGAAATAGCGTAAATATTATGGAATTAAATTTTTTTATTATTAGAATTAGATTTTCTTTTTTATCTTTTGCAGATTATCGGGTAAGGTATCTACAATACCGATAACGAGTTTCATAAAGTGTACCAAGATATGACCGCACTGTGGCGCAACTGAGGCGTGAGGTATCGAATATTCCAGTTGGTAACACTTATTATATTAATGCAACATACCTGCCTCCTTCATTAGATGGTATTCATATTTTTACAATCTGTAACAAATTTTAATTCACCGGTAACTCAAGCGGACACTTGGGTCATGGTTTATATGAAGGTGTCTTCGCAATAATAAGAAGCAAGAAAGGTACCATTGGACAATAAAACGAACAGTTCCTGATTAGTGTAGGTTAGACATTTTCTATCACCCGCTGTCGTCATTTTTCTTTAATCTTCAGTGAAAAACACAACATTTTCCGAAATACCCAGCGCCGTCGTTGCCTGCTCATTTCTTGCATCATTATTTACCTAACACTTCCTACTTAGCAACGTCGGTAAGCCCAAAAGAAAGTGATAAGCTCTTCTGCGCGAGACAGTCGCCGCTAAAGGGTTAATGTGATTGAGTACTGCAATGGGCCAATCTTCGCGCACCGGAAGTTACAAGTAATTCGAATCCCACACCACTGGCCACACCACCCATCCTCATACAGACGTTCATATTAACCTAGTTCTGCACAAATATATTTATTCCCACCTATCCTATCCCAATATCCCATCCCACGCACAGTTAATTACTTATCGCCCAGGAGAGTACATCTTCCTTTATAAACACAGAACGCACGGTCTAGCCTATCAACAACCATCGTCTCGAAACACGTCGGATCCGACCAATCAAGAGTCGACATTAAACCGCCTAAAACGATAACAACCCAACAGAACCTCCACCTACCGAGCAGTTTCTGTACTCCCAACAGTAATACTCTGAACCACAACGGCATCAACTTTAAAATCTAGTATGGCGTTTCCTCCAAAAGCAGCTGCTCGCGTTACTCGAAAACACCGCACTCTCTGCGAACGACTGTAACAGGACAAGTGTAGCCCGCGCATTATCGTCGAGGGGATCGGTTCTTGCTAAGTCCTCCAGTATATTAACCTAGTTCTGCACAAATATATTTATTCCCATCTATCCTATCCCAATATTCCATCCCACGCACAGTTAATTACTTATAGCACAGGAGAGTACATCTTCCTTTATAAACACAGAACGCACGGTCTAGCCTATCAACAACCATCGTCTCGAAACACGTCGGATCCGACCAATCAAGACTCGACATTAAACCGCCTAAAACGATAACAACCCAACAGAACCTCCACCTACCGATCAGTCTTTGCACTCCCAACAGTAATACTCTGAACCACAACGGCATCAACTTTAAAATCTAGTATGGCGTTTCCTCCAAAAGCAGCTGCTCGCATTACTCGAAAACACCGCACTCTCTGCGAACGACTGTAACAGGACAAGTGTAGCCCGCGCATTATCGTCGAGGGGATCGGTTCTTGCTAAGTCCTCGCGTATATTAACCTAGTTCTGCACAAATATATTTATTCCCACCTATCCTATCCCAATATTCCATCCCACGCACAGTTAATTACTTATAGCACAGGAGAGTACATCTTCCTTTATAAACACAGAACGCACAGTCTAGCCTATCAACATCCATCGTCTCGAAACACGTCGGCTCTGACCAATCAAGACTCGACATTAAACCGCCTAAAACGATAACAACCCAACAGAACCTCCACCTACCGAGCAATTTCTGTACTCCCAACAGTAATACTCTGAACCACAACGGCATCAACTTTAAAATCTAGTATGGCGTTTCCTCCAAAAGCAGCTGCTCGCATTACTCGAAAACACCGCACTCTCTGCGAACGACTGTAACAGGACAAGTGTAGCCCGCGCATTATCGTCGAGGGGATCGGTTCTTACTAAGTCCTCGCGTATATTAACCTAGTTCTGCACAAATATATTTATTCCCACCTATCCTCTCCCAATATTCCATCCCACGCACAGTTAATTACTTATAGCACAGGAGAGTACATCTTCCTTCATAAACACAGAACGCACAGTCTAGCCTATCAACAACCATCGTCTCGAAACACGTCGGCTCTGACCAATCAAGACTCGACATTAAACCGCCTAAAACGATAACAACCCGACGGAACCGCCACCTACCGAGCAGTCTTTGCACTCCCAACAGTAATACTCTGAACCACAACGGCATCAACTTTAAAATCTAGTATGGCGTTTCCTCCAAAAGCAGCTGCTCGCATTACTCGAAAACACCGCACTCTCTGCGAACGACTGTAACAGGACAAGTGTAGCCCGCGCATTATCGTCGAGAGGATCGGTTCTTGCTAAGTCCTCGCGTATATTAACCTAGTTCTGCACAAATATATTTATTCCCACCTATCCTATCCCAATATTCCATCCCACGCACAGTTAATTACTTATAGCGCAGGAGAGTACATCTTCCTTTATAAACACAGAACGCACAGTCTAGCCTATCAACAACCATCGTCTCGAAACACGTCGGCTCTGACCAATCAAGAGTCGACATTAAACCGCCTAAAACGATAACAACCCAACAGAACCTCCACCTACCGAGCAGTTTCTGTACTCCCAACAGTAATACTCTGAACCACAACGGCATCAACTTTAAAATCTAGTATGGCGTTTCCTCCAAAAGCAGCTGCTCGCATTACTCGAAAACACCGCACTCTCTGCGAACGACTGTAACAGGACAAGTGTAGCCCGCGCATTATCGTCGAGGGGATCGGTTCTTGCTAAGTCCTCGCGTATATTAACCTAGTTCTGCACAAATATATTTATTCCCACCTATCCTATCCCAATATTCCATCCCACGCACAGTTAATTACTTATAGCACAGGAGAGTACATCTTCCTTTATAAACACAGAACGCACGGTCTAGCCTATCAACAACCATCGTCTCGAAACACGTCGGATCCGACCAATCAAGACTCGACATTAAACCGCCTAAAACGATAACAACCCAACAGAACCTCCACCTACCGAGCAGTTTCTGTACTCCCAACAGTAATACTCTGAACCACAACGGCATCAACTTTAAAATCTAGTATGGCGTTTCCTCCAAAAGCAGCTGCTCGCATTACTCGAAAACACCGCACTCTCTGCGAACGACTGTAACAGGACAAGTGTAGCCCGCGCATTATCGTCGAGGGGATCGGTTCTTGCTAAGTCCTCGCGTTAGAAATAAGATATAGACACACGATGACGGACCTCACGGAGTTAAGGATGAACGTGGCCGCTCTGAAACGCGTTGACCCCTACGTCAAGGATATACTGGAGACGGCAACGCATGTAGCCCTGTACGCGTTTAATGCGGATAATAATGAATGGGAGAAAACCGATATCGAAGGGGCCCTTTTCGTTTACTCGCGGAACGGCGAGCCATACAACAGCGTTCTCATTATGAATAGGTACTGTATCAGTTGCTTCATGTTTTCTCTAACAAAAGCGTGTCAGCGATATGTATTGTTTGAGGGTGAATGATCTTAACGGACGTTCTTTTTGCATTGTGAGCACACCATCCTGGGGGTGAAGTCTGTTTTCGACTTTCTAGAAATCCTGGCTCTTATTGCACGTAGGTTAAGTGTAGATGCACTATAGTGTTGCACTGGCTACGAATACAGTGGAGCGCAAGGGGCATATATATAATTTTGTCGTTAAACATATTTATCGATGTGCGAATGTTTTGTTTTGGGAGAACTGTTACGTAGGATGGGGGGTTTCATAGATGTTTTATCTCGATAAGTCTTGTCTGATGTTCCAGCTGTTTCTTGTTTACGTGAAATGTTATCTGATTTTCATGCGACTTTCGTAATATCTACTGCGTCAGAATGTAGGGTATGGCACTTATTCATTCTGGCAATAGCTATATTTTGCTATAATTCAAAGGATTAATATCTTGTAATTTGAGTGTTGCTTACTTAAAAAGGTTAAAGGAAATATTTTATCGTATAGATTCCGGTGTTTCACTTTGCTATAACTTAAGCGTTTTTGTTAGTACAGAGTAATGAACTCTCATTATTAGTGTGACTCCAGTCCCTTCAAATCTACTAATCTTTGCAGATTAAATACAGATAATCTAGTGGAACCTGTTACACAAGGTTTAGATCTCCAACTACAGGAACCTTTCCTGCTCTATAGAAACTCCAAATGTAATATATATGGCATTTGGTTTTATGACAAAGAAGAGTGTGTACGGATTGCGAATATGTTGAATAAACTGGTTAAGGAATCAGAAAAAAATCGGAAGATAATTAACAAGCCGATAAAGGGTAAAAAGAATCCAGGGGTCAAGACAAACAATGTTGATATATTTAGTATGCTGAGTAAAGCACAAGAAGATTTCAATACAAACAGAGGTGGTGGGGGAGGTGGACGTGGTAGTGGGAGCGCAATTGGATCAAAATCTCCCTTGACCACATCTGCCAATGACAATGTTACCGGACCACTCTCTGCACCATTAGGACTTGATGTCACATCACAGAGCGTAATGGACTTCTTTGCAAAGGCTAAGGTTGCTAGTAATTTAAGCTATCTAGGGATTGGATGTAGCGTCGATCGTTAACGGAATTACTTAGTAGCGATGCAAGCCTATCAATAATGAATTTTGCTAGGTGAACACTGGACACTTTAAAGCCGGAGATCAACCGACCGATGGGAGTGCAGTAACAAACGAGAGCAAACCTTTGCTTGCACGACTTATGTCTCATCCAGCAGCACACACATTGGAACACATAGAAAAGCAACAGAGGTCTATAACTCCTCAACCTACAAATCTTCAGCATCAACCGCCGAGTACTGTAATGCCTTCAAATATTGCCGGTACGACTTTATGCACTTAGAAACGAGAAAAGATCATTCAACTTCGAGATTGTAACATTGAAATTTGTTTTCATTTTTCGGAAGATCTCCATATAGGTGTAAGCCAAAATACTAGCGATTCCAATGGCCCAACAGGATTTCTCAGGATACAGTCGCCAACCACAACAACAGCACCGTCTGACTTAACAAATCATCAGGTCTCGAACATTATTCCAAATAGTAATACTAGCAATGCACTTGAATCCCTTTTCGCCAACGCATCTGGAAGTGCTGTAAGAAAATCTGTAGACTCGTTCTCTTGTACATGTCTCTCAAAACATTGGCATCTAAGATATTCTTCATGATTTTCTGCATCGTTCGGTTTAGGCATCGGAAGACATCATCGAAACACCGACACTATCGACAACTGGCTCAGCACCTGCGCTCATACCCCCTGTAATGTTCGCCGCACCTAGCCCTCCAAAACTTTTAAACAGACCGTTGGAACCATTGACAAGGAATCAGCTGCTCCAAGCTTTTAATTACCTCCTCAGGAGTGATCCAGATTTTATCAACAAACTGCACGAAGCCTACGTCAAGTCGTTCGGAGAAATTCTTTCCTAAGTCCATTAATTGTAGCTAATATTAGCAGAACCTGTCATGCAGGTTGTGACGGTTGACTGATAATCCGTTCAAGAACAAACCTGGTATCCCTATGTCACGTAGGTATGCATGGGTAGAGAACGAAAAATGTGTCACGCTCGGAATTCGATTGACTTTGACTAGCCCGATCTTTTTGGGATGAAAAACGAGAATAAATGGAAGTATATGCCTTAAACAGTATTTTTATAAAGTAATACGTTTTCCCAGGATTAAGAGAAAAAGCGTGGAAACGAACGCGTGACCGATGTGGGACGAAATTTGAAGTCAAAATTGTAAAAGATACTTGGGGTAGCAAACATATGCCGTACGATTTTTAAACTGTGATGTCAAAACATTTATATTATACTAGTGTTTTATGATTGCAATTTCAGAACAGAATAAGACGATTTTTTCAGCCGATCGAAATGGAATGCTTATTTTATAGACAAATGACGTACCCTCCCTATACATCGGGTATCGACGTGGTATGTGTTATGTATCAGCTACAAAGAGGATCAAATAAATAGAGACAGAGCATTACAAAAATTGTTTGCGATATATTTCAATAAAATTTTTCTTAAATTGCGTTACCCGTTACGGCATAACGCATCCTATCGAAATAATGTCGCGGTACACATTACTATATCATGTCATACTATCACGATACAATGTTTACATGGAATAAGTTTATGGTACTTTATGAAAAGAATGCGCAATGCACGAACATATCCGACGATTGATCTTTACAGTTATAAAAAACACTCTAGTTTGGAAGATAACTTTTTAACTTCCTCCCTGTACTATGTACATCTTAGCAATATTATTGGAATCTTTATTTCATGTTCGGCCCACCGAAAATGGGCACACATTCCTCAAGGCACGACTTTAATATTACGTATATATTATTCTCGTGTTCCCACCCTTCGACAAATAATTTAGACCCACACACTGAAAACCTTAAAAACTGACCAAATGCTTTGCGAATACGACGTTCACAAACATTGCAAGCCGGACGCCTTTAGCATTACAATCATACTCGACACGACGAGGAGTACATTATTACGGTCTATTTACAGTGTTACAACGATAAAAGCGTGCTATCGTGCGATACATACGATATCGTTAATGTCTACTATGGGTCCTACATTAATTGACCCGTACTTCTCACTCATCGGCATCGCGACGCTGACTTTTGGCACTGCCTCAATCATTCTCACATATGCAACACTTAACAGGGTAGGCGTTTATAATTTACAGTAGTCATTTTCCTCACAATGTTCACAGCCAAGTAGAGCCGACGCGGGCCCGCTAGCTTTCTAGGTAGTCTTACTAATTACATCGATCAGTCCCATCTTGGGATGCCGCTTCAAGAACGTGTCTCCAGAAGATATCCCGCGCAATTTGTTTGCGATTTTCGCCGCTCAGACGAGAGGCACTTTTGGTGGTCCCAGTAATGGCGGTCCGTTGTCAGGCGTTCGATGTGGACCCAATTTATCGCCTTGCGTCGGCACGGGTTGTAACAGTTTGATCGCGAGACTAGCTAAAATCAGTAGCATGATCAGTCCACAGATGGGTACCGCTATCGTTGCCGTCTTGAACCATCCGTCTGTCGACGTATTCCCATCTCCGATCGCCTGAACCGGACCCAGGTAACCTCTCTGGTCGCCAATCAGCACTGGAAATTAAACCAAACATTTGCTCTTTAACAACCTGAGTTCTAACGCGCACGCCAATAAGGAGGAAAAGAAAGAAAAGAAGAAGGAGAGAAAAGGAAGAGGCAGAAAAAGGGTGGTGAAACGGACAGAAAGCGACGGCAGTGACGGCATGAACGGCAAACTGATTTTACAACTTGTTTGAAGATAACAGTCTGAGAAAACATTTGCACAGCTAAATCAACCAGTCTGTACTGCCATCGGGACATAGAGCGTACAACGGGGTTCCAGGTTCGAGTCAAATGCGAATTTGCATCCATTCAGTGTGTTTAATCCTTTGTGTGTTTTAATTAACCTTCCGAAAATTGGGATTATTATTTTAATCGCGCCCTGTCCGGTAATCTCGCTGTGCGCCCGAGATGAAAGGAACCGATAAGCCTCATGGCATTCGCTTAAGCACATTGTACAGTAATCAGAGATCTCTCGCCGACGAATTTAAAAGCAATTTAAGTATCCGTCGTGAGGTTCGGGACTAACTCGATCAGAGACTTTAATAATCCGGAGACTAATTTCGAGAGGCCGCAACGTCATCGTAAAGTTACTGTCATTCCGTGAAATGACGATCGCGACGAGATACCGAACCGAGTTACTCGAGGGGGCTTAACGATCACGCAATAACATCATTCGACGAACCTTGGAGAGTCTTGTTAAGCCTGTTTCTCATCGCCGGGCTGTCCACGTGATTACAGAGATCCTGCTTGCAACAGAGAAATCCCGTGGGGCACTGCCGGACGGTGAAACTCTCATCCAGGCAACCGCTGTAAGCACTGTGTTCCAGTCTTAAGAGTGTCGGGTTTGCGCTGGACGGCAATTCGGTGAAACAAACTTTGCCGCGGCACATGTATCCTTGAGGGACGCATTCCGGCTGATTGCAATAGCACCGCACCTCGCCTATCTTCGATGAATCTGCAAAAAGAAAGGGTGCGCATTTACAGACTGCATTGAATGTACATATACAAGAAACGATACTTGCTACGCTAGGAATACACAATTGTAATTGCCAGTGCATTTATCGTATGTAATTGTAAGTAGTTCTTACAGTTGTACGATAAATGCTTAAGCAACAATCTAAATCGCGTTGATCCAAATGTCATTATTATCGCAAAGATTGTCCGATTCCTTTACAGTTCCCAGCGTAGTAATGCTTTAATGCAATAAAAATGTTCACTCGACGATTAAAAGGGGTCGTGTTCTTTGTTCGCACGAGGCACTTTCGTTACACCCAGTATACATATAAAAATAAATATACAGGCGCTAACGCAACAAACCAGCGGCGAGCCCACGCAGAGCAAAGCGTGCGGGTAAATATAGTGTCACGTAAGAATATCAAGATACGATAATGACATGGCGATTGCGATATTCAAATATCAACGCTTCGTGCGGTCAGGGACTAATACGATAGTTAATGAGATTATTCCGACGCTAATAAAGATTTCCTCCTTTTTTCCAGACAGGGATCGAGAACGGATTTAAGTCGGTTTAGAACTCTCTCCGTCAGCTGGACCGGTAATTGTTGCAGAGAAATACGAGTCTAGCTCAGGATGACACTTCGCTCTCCATACAAAGTAAGAGTCCAGTTTTTCGCGGTAAGTGGTTAAGCACAATACATTGACATTGGACACTTATCTTGTCGCTCCCCGCGATAATAAATATCCGTGGAGCCGTAAAAGGTTGCGCCTTGTTTGTCGCGCACAGGTGCCTGGCGCCACTTAAAGCGTTCATTTTTCCGTCAATCGCACCAAAATGCTCGACGCATCGGCTTAGAGTGGCAAAAAGCTCATTCTCGCTCGCCGCAAAAGGGAAATCGTAACAATGCGGTCGCGAGCCGATTCAATCTACAAGCTACGTTCGGAAAGTACACTACCGACGGCCTTAATCAAGTAAGACCGCGCTCAACAAAGACGTCAATTGCCTTGCAATTGAAATTCCGTAAATCATGCAAATCGGTATGGTCAATTGAGAAACATCCCCGGTATCGTTCCGGTTTTGTCGGTGCGCACGCATTAAAACAAGATACAGCGAATGATTAGCCGAAGGAACGCTGGTGTATAGCCTTCCGGTAGGAATTTCGTATGGGAACAGGCACTCTCGTGTGCGTGACTACCGTGGCCGGCGTAAAATAAATATATACACGAGCAAAGTTCTTTCTCTCTCTCTCTCTCTCTTTCTGTCCCCCCGCTGGCCGTTAATGAGGGCCGGACGAAATAAACAAAGAGACATGAAACAGTTCGCGGTGACTAACTATCGCGCCGCCTGTTTATTATGATAATGCGTGGCCATCTTTATCCACGACTTTGCCCGGCGCTCTTCTTCCCTCCACCTTTCTATCGTTTCCCCCCATTCAGTGACCCCCCTATCCCGCCCGTTGGCCTCTTACATTCTCTTTCTCTCCGCTGGCCTCTTGACTAATAAGCTTGCGGCAATGTCTCCCTCTTTTTACCCCCTTTCTCCTCGGCCCTTTCTCGCTCTTTCTCTCTCTTCGGCCTCCTCTCTCGCCGGGGTTCCGCTCATCGGGGAATAAAAACACTGAAACTGCCGAGTCACAAAAGAAAGATTAAAGTGGAGAGAATATATGGAGAGAGGCATGCGGCGGTCGTTTGTGTGTGCCTTCTCTTGCCGTGGTTACTGCTGCCGGCCAGCGGGATGGCCTGCTCGTGCACGTTCTCACAAGTCTCAAGCGAGGATCCTCTCCGCGCTAGAGGCTAAAGGAAGAGGAAGGAGAACGGGGAACCCTCGGTCCTGGGAGCGAGGAGGCAGGGAAAGAGAGATTTTTCGTGCGACTGACGTTTATTGGCCATTGGCTACGTTGCGCTGTTAATTGTAGCTGTATCTCCGCTCGTCTCTCGAGCGTATAGCTGTATTTTGCACCACCGCTGGGCGAATCTCCCGCGTCGACTTTATATTCGATAGACTCACGGGGATGCATGCCGGGCGGTTGTTAAGGAGGTCGTCTCGACTCGCTTCACTCTTTGTCCTACGGTACATTTGTCGGTGTCCACCGTTAAGGATGATGATCCGTCGGCAGTAGCGCTCATCCGCGGCCTTCCATTAGAGCAAAAAATCAGACGGGCTGCTCGTATACACTGGATTTATAATCATTTGAGCTTTCGAAAGCGGTGCGCATTCGGTAGGGTACTTCGTGGGTCGGGCTCTTTATGCGCGATTAACATGCGGTCCTATACTCACCGCAATGTGTTTGTGGTTTTCGCGGAGGTTAGCTAACATCACGATTATGCGGCAATTTACTTGACTCTTTATTATGGAATAGACTCTGTCTCGTATTTATGATTTTGTTGATGTTATGAGTGCGTTCAAGACATGGTAGGCTAAACTACAATTTCTGGGAGATTAGGTACTCGTACACAGTAATCTCATCGTAAGCCCGGAACTGTCTGCATTATGATACACATGTTCAATTCGTTCAGCGCCAATGCAGTCTCGAACGTTTATCGTTTGAATGTATCGCAATGAAATAATCATTTTGCCAGACCACTTGCATAAAGTTACGTTCACGGTGTGTATTGGCGGACCGCGGACTCGAGGTCGGGAGGGAAACTTTCAAATCCAAGTGCGCAGTAAACCTTTATCGCGATTCACCTGTGCTTATTCTTCTCCTTTCGTTCCGGGTCGGAACCGTAAGTAAGCGTTCAGCAACGAGAGGTAACGGTTCCGACGGGCAAAGGAAACACAAAGCATTTCATACGCTACCTGACGACAATTTTTCGTTCAAGGCTATCTCCCTGCGCATCGGCTAATTTTCGTTTCACAAAGGAACGCACCGAGCAGGTATTTGCTTTGGGACCTGTAACTATCTTCCCCGACCACCTGGCCATTAAAGAAGGAGGGTCGGCCGGCGGTCGAGTCGGTAGTGGGAGAAGGGACTCTCCGGGTATGCGGGGTGGCAATTAGCAAGAACAATAAGGGGCCGGGGCCCTTCTTTCTGAAAAGTAGGAGGGTCCCCGCGGACCCTGCCATTCCGGCCAGGGTGTACATTATAAGGCTCCAGCCGAATATAACGTGGACCAATGCTAAATTGCACGGGTTTTGGAGCAGCGTTTCGAATTGTTATGTAATTACCGCGTGCGCGGTCTTTGCCCAAATGACGGAATATCGCAGCGGATATTCTGTGATCATAGAAATTGGCCCCGCGTTCAGCAGTAAAATTGAAGTCCGCGTTTTCGAGAATCATAGACCCCGCTCGTAAAATGTACCTGGATCGTTCCCGAGGTAGAGGCAACGCGATTACGATACCGGCGGCGGTCTCATCGATTTATAACGGCAATATCGAGAGGCTGCAAAGTGAAACCTACCCGGACGAGGTCTTTGTGGTGTATCATGTTTTTTCAATTTGCCAAATGAAACGGTCACACACGCGTCTGTATTCTAGAATCGGCCGGGAGTGCGCGTGCGTTCGTGAGATTCGTCGCACGAGAATCGTTTGAGCGTGTATGCGATGGAGACATATGTGTGGCGCTGGTATTTCGGTCGTAGAAGACAGGTTTCTGATATGTGTTCGAGTAAGAGAACCCGATGATTAGCCCTACTTAACTTGGCCGCAGCCGAGACTCTTGGCGGCCATCGGCAAGTAAAAGGCATCCTCATCAATTATACGCAACTGCCAAATTGCCTCAAATTAAACGCGTGACTTGTTGGCCGCCGCGTCCCTTTTATGATAATTTCCTTCGGCCCTGCAACCTGCTCTGTGAGCGCACCTTAACCACATCTGATTACCGCCGGGCCATTTCTCGTGGCCCATTGCAACATGAAAGTAATCGCGTAATCGTGACATGGGTCACTTGATTGTGCAAATGAAGGGGAGGAAGGAAAGCGAGCTCCCTTCGTCTCCCCGGTATATTCAAGGATACGGGCGCGCAATTACGAAATCGTTTGCATGTGCAGATTACGCCGGGCCGCGTATTATGCAATTCTCGCAGGGAAAGGGTTCGTTTCGTCTGCAGTGCCTACCCTGTGCAACCCCTCGGTAGCGGACGTGGTACAGCACAATAAACTGCGTACTTTCCTGAATACTGCAGACAAGCTTATCAAAACACGAGGCATTCGCAGGAACATTCCGAGTGCGACTACAAAGAGCGCAATGTTAAATACCTCTCTAGCAGCCACGTTTTTCAAGCGTTTTTTATCCACGTCTCGTTCAGCCGTATGAAATTGGAGTTTGTTAGTTCACGTTGTTTGAATAAATTGGGTGAGTATAACGAACGCTGCGAAGGTAGTTACGCTGATACCTGTTGAGCGGCATTAATGGTGAACGTGCATGGAACTATTCCGCTAATGCACTTAATACCCATGACTATACGGCTAGCGGGCATTAACGATGCACCACGGACGACGGCGAGGCAGCACAAAAGAAAACAGTGCAACCGTAGAGAAGCAGGAAATGACAACAGCACACACTGCGTGCTCCGCATTCGATGCAGATTCGGCCGTGTAATCTCTTGATTAAGGTAAAGGGCCGGCAGCGCGAATGAGAAAGTGAAGAAAAAATGGCAGCGTTCCGGCAACGAAGTCGTTAAAGAAAATCATCGTGCCGTGCAATTATCCGGTACGTTGCGTGCGAGATGTGTTTTGTGTGTGAATGAGGTCGACACTAGACGGAATAAGCATAAAGAAGGAAGAAATCAGTGTAACGCGCCTTGTACGCAATCTCCCTAGGAAAATCGTTTTCTTGATCGACTCATTCCGCTGATCAAGATACACACGCCCATTCTTTGCATTTATCATCGCTCTTATACATATGCATGAAGATGGCCAGGGACAAAATTGACAGCGTCCGACAGCTCTCAACGTTGAGCAATCTTCACCCAGGTCTAAGCCTGGCGTACGTTCCGCGAAATCGCGGCGAGAAATCAGGAAGCTGCGTGAAAGCAGGAAGATAAAGTTGTCGAAAAGCCTCGATCACCATATACGTCTCGCGCACGAGTTATCGAGCATAAGTGAAATATTTCGATCCGGCTACTGTAACTGCGGTAAGCGATACAAATGCGAGTAACGGCCCCGCGAGCCACAGAGCGGAGCGTTTAGATCTACGCACACACACGCAAGAACCCGAAACGCACACTCTTACATGAAACGACTCGCGGTGCAGTGAGCGCAACAAGCTCCACAACTGGCAGTATCCCGGGACCAGAGACGTATTACGCGCTGCGTAATATCGGCAAAACAGACCGCGCTCCGAGAGTTTTACGCTCCCGGGCGCTCGCGAGCATTATGATTTATGAATAATGAGTGTCCTTGCGCAGAAACGACTATGAGCCGGGCCCGCCAAGGCTTCGCCGCTAATCTCATCATTAAGAGTCAAAGGACCCCACTCCCCACCGCCGGCCTGCGCTCATTAGGGCCGTTGACTTCTGCGCAATGAATTTATAATGACGCCGGACTCGCGCAATATCGAATTTAATGCGTCGGGTCATCGACGGCCAGTTAATGGGCGGAGTGAAGCGGAGGAAGAATAAGAAGACGTGGAGGTAAACGCACGCCCCGAGTCTCGGTTTATTTAACGTGGCGCGAGTTTTTCCTGGCCGACGACGTACGGGATGGAGCCGGCGCGCGCGCGCGCTGCTTCATTTGAATTTGACGCATCTCGATTTGCACGCGTCTCCTCTACGTATGCATGCCGCATGCGTGCGTGCCTACACACCGCATCATGTTGCATACGAAGCGCGGCATTAACATTGCGCGCGCGTACCGGTAGGACATTAGTGTGCGTGTAAAGTAACTTAGCGCATCTTTTCGCTGGCTCGCCACGCTTGATCGGGAAATATCGTTTGAGAGAGACACGGCGAGTCGCGAAACGTGAAGCCTGACGACTCGCGCGTCGTCGAGCCACTCGATAATCCAATACCGAGAGAATTTCTGTTATGCTCGGCCGATTGGTATGCAACGGGGGAATCCGTGTAAAGAGATGCTGTTTCAACAGACCCGCGGGTGTGCTGACATTTTTTTCTCGCGCTTCTTCGACATTTCTTCGTCGGGCAGCAGTGGGCTCAATCAATAACGAGGGGTACGGTGATAGACGATAATCGCTTGCATCGGGTACACTGTTCTACTTACGAAATTTCTAATTTATACAGTTTCGAAGTTCATAGGTTTCGATTAATATTCAACGGCGGCCGGTGCGGAGTTGCGAAACGTCAGGGGGAGAACGGTAATTGAATAAAAATATAGGACGGCCAAACGCGAGCGACGCGAATTATTATAATCTCATTGTACTTCGCGACGCAGAACCCGCGTAATGATATACCGCAGTTCTCGCGGATTTCTCTCAAGGCTGGTTCGTGGGATGAGCGGCGTCGGTTCGTTCGGTTCTCAAGAAAATCGCAGCGACGCACTCGGCGCGCGGGATCTTTGAAAGTTCATAGCTTAGCGTCGGCGATTGCAAAATGGATAATTCAGACCTCTCGGGGCACTGCGATACTAGATTAACGGATAGATTTCGTCACTCCCCCGAGTCAGGTTCAACAGTTCTAAGTTAATTACCCACTCGGGGGTCGTTGGCATCCGCCGAGTGCGGCAATCCTCGATCCCGAGGAACTATCGAACAGAAATCCGCGGACTTGCGTCACAGCGCGAGCTTAATCGAATCATTAAGTACGTCGCGATCGTAGGCACCCGCTTGCAGCCACAGGCCAATCGAGTAAAACTTATAACTGCAGCGGCGAAAGTGTCGCTGTTACCTCACGTCGTCCGCCTTTATCTGAATCGTTCGCAATTATACCGGCAACATGTTGCTCCGTTGCATCGATTACGATCCGACTCTCCTATTTAATTAACAATAAGAGAAACGCGGCCCCGTTCACGTGCTTTGAAACTTTGTGGACTGTGGCCGCGAGCAGTCGAGACATAAAACTGCAGAAAATCTAATTGGACGAGTAATTAGATCTCCGGTATAGCATGCCGGTCTTTCTATGGAACGTCGAATTTTCGGTGAAGCGTGAAAAATTATGAAGAAAACTTACTACGGCGCGGCGGTGTAACAGAATTTTAACGGTTTTAGCGATCTCCGGATCGATTACGGCGGTAATTAGGACTTCACGTCGATTTGCATAAAACGGTTTTCTGTACTGGACGTTACGGTGCGCACGGTCACGCTATAAGCAGCAACTAGCGACTGTCAGAACACCCTGTGCATGCATGAAAGGCACGACTGTTGCATTGTCGCGCTATGACCCACACTCGAACGCAACTTTAGCGAGGGACAAGAGGATATAACTCGGAACACTCAAGGCACACCGCAATCGGACGCAGGATCGGCGTCGGATAATAGTACGTCTGAAGATTTTTATCGGAACAATTACGCGCGGGAATACGAATGTTGAGAAAGAGATAGGGACAGATAGGAGAAGTGGCTCGCTTAAGAGTTTTTACGTGAGCGTTTAAGTACGAACGGCCGATTTTCAGGAGAAATATAGCGATGGAAGATTTTTACACCCACTTACACCCACGTTTTGCGGTTATACCTGAAACGTACATGGCATTGATGTTTGCATCGGCTGTAACTGACTATTGTCAAATTTGCATACGCAGCTATTTCTACACGCAGACAGCCTTGGAAATAGAAATAGCAACGAACAATAACCCGCGTGGCAGACAATAGGCGGGAAGAAAAATCTCAAAAGGACACGATATAAAAACGTGACCGATCTTCAATATTTAATTTCCGTCCTTACGTAAGATGACAATAGGCGATAACGCAACGACAAAGCAACGAATCAAAGCCGCAACCTGAACTTTCGCCTGTGTCGCGCAATGGCACTCTTGCCATCAGAAATACACGTCCCGTCCGGACGAAGGCATCGAATGGACAATGGGAGACAGGCGTCACTTGCGTATGCCAAATGCTTGCTACCTACAGGATACGGGACCCAAGGTGGAGTCAACTATAAGGTGCGTATGCAGCCGCATGTACGTGCAGTACGCGTGCTAGCACCCGCACACCTTAACACGCACGATATTTATGACACGACCACCGATGAGCCTCATACCCACACCTCTATAAATATTCTTGCAAAAATCATCTCTCCCACCTAACAAAAAAGACTTTCACACGTAATACCATCTACTCCCCAATGCCTCTGTAACCTAGCCCACCGACATCGCATTCCTCCTCCCCTGATAACCACTTTCTTCTTTCAATTCCTCCCAGTGCCATCGCTCGACCACACAGCCGTCCACGCAGTGCATAATCTGAAAACGTTAGACAGACCACTCCCATCGCTGCACTCGTTTCTTTCTGCGCGCAACAACCTCCTCTTTCTTTCAATTCCATCTCTTTGCGATCGAACGTGCACGCGAATCGGCAGGGTGCTGAACATTTTGCTTCGTCTCATCGCTGCCGCTCGTGACGCAGCCAAAGGTACAAACTCGTCAGGTACGCGTTCTGGCACCCGCACACCTTAACACGCATGATATTTATGACGCGATCACCGATGAGACTCATACCCACATGTCTACAAATATTCTTGCAAAAATCATCTCTCCCACCTAACAAAAAAGAATTTCGCTCGTAATACCATCTACTCCCCAATGCATCTGTAACATAGCCCACCAACACCAATTCAAACATCGTCAAACGTATTCCTCTTCCCCTGATAACCACTTTCTTTTTCAATTCCTCCCAGTGCCATCGCTCGACCACCCAGCCGTCCACGCAGTGCATCAAAACGTTCAAACATCCATCTCATCAAACACGAATCGGCATTCCTTCTCCCACCGATGAGACTCATACCCACATGTCTACAAATATTCTTGCAAAAATCATCTGATAACCACTCAAACGCATTCTTCTTTAATTCCTCCCAGTGCCATCGCTCGACCACCCAGCCGTCCACGCAGTGCATAATCTGAAAACGTTAGACAGACCACTCCCATCTCTGCACTCGTTTCTTTCCGTGCGCAACAACCTCCTCTTTCTTTCAATTCCATCTCATTGCGATCGAACGTGCACACGAATCGGCAGGGTGCAGAACATTTCGCTTCGTCTCATCGCTGCCGCTCGTGACGCAGCCAGAGGTACAAACTCGTCACGCACGCGTGCACACTCGTGTGCCCGCCGCGACGACAGGCGCCACCGTGCGACACTGTTGCGTGCGCCTAGCGCCGACTGCTTAGTAACCGTTCGCGTATGTACGCCCCGAGTCGTCCTACATATGTTTGACCCTCGTACGTGTAGGCCCCTGCGTCTGTATGCGTGCGCCCGACAGACGCCGAGCGCAAACTTGCAGCTGCACTCGCGCGCGAGTGCCCGAAACACAGACGACACATACACGCATCTGGCGACGTGTGCGTGCAAAGCCGACGGCGGGCACGAGGAGAGGACGGACAGGCTTACGCGCAAACGCAAATGCGATTCCTCGCGGCATCGCGTGTGAACGGGGAAAAATTTAACGATCGCTCAGGTCCTCTTCGCGCGTCACCCGATGAAAAGTAAATGGAAAACCGGAGGACAGGGGTCTGGCAACTTCTCGACAGGACAATGGCTGTTTCGATGGGGCGCTGGGCAAAGGTTCAAGGCGGTTGGTGGTTTTGGGCAGATGAGAATTATGCTTATGCGCGCGTGATTGTCTTTTGGTCGAAGTTGAACGGACGCCCGAAGTTAAACGGTGACAAAGCGTATAGAGAGATGGGCTTTATATTTGTTGTCGAGGATGTACGGTGGGCCGTAGGAGCGTTTCGCGTAATTTAATATGTTGCGTTAGCCAATTAAGAGGACGCGGGGTTTAGAAATGCGTAATTACAGAAGATGATTGATCGATCGCAACGGCGGAGCGGAGTGGAGTTTCGCAACGGTGTCGGAGCCGTGCGAGTGATTGGAAATTTATTAGATCGCCGAGTATGGTCGTGGGATCGGCGCATGATCGGGCGACTTAATTAAATTAATGTAAAAGAGCCCGAGCGAATCGCGGTGAGCGGAAAGCGCATACGTCGAAGCTTGTCCACGCGATCTAGCGCCGCCTTTTTGTTGTGCGTAGGAACACTCGTTCCGTGCTATATGCGGCCCGTTCTTTATTCAGCCCCCGTCACTTCGGCTTCTCATGGGCTTTTGAAGCGGTCAGAAGCCGAACGAACGGCACGCCGGTCGGGAGGGAGGGAAGAGGCTCGGTTTATCTTATTCCCCGCTCGGGCCAATCTTGACTTTGTTTCTTTAACCGACTTGTTGTACACCGACGTCGCGCGGGTGCACGCTTGTTTATACACTCCGAAGCTGCGACGCATCTGGTTCTTTGTCAAGCCCCGGGGTCAACGATGCTCTCCGACGGCGCTGACAGCGGATTTCAGCGCGCACCCTTACGCCGGTGATGCAACATTTGAGCAACGCAACACGTCGATGCTCGCAGCATTCATTTCAATTAGCCGGTGAAAGTCCCCGCGTATTGCGTCGCCGAGATTTTACGTGGTGCTCTCTTTGTCCACGCGCCGCACACGAAAACTTACGACGATGAGGGTCCCGTGGAAAGGGACATTTTGATGTCCTACGTTAACAGTCGGTACTCGTTTATTTTTCATATTTGCGACAGTGCAAAGGAGATTGTATTCATATTTAGGCGATATTTTGTTAAAACCATTATGAAAGAGATTTCGCATTACGATTTCGTTCGAATGTAAGCGAACGTGTCCTTGTGAGCATGTCGAGACAGGCCAAGCCAGTTTATGTGTGCGATAGGTTAGATGAATATAGGTATTAAATGCATTTTCAAATTGAACCGGATTTTTTAGAACGGTGACTTTCTGTCGAGAAGTATTTGGCTGCAGACATTCGCCTAATGTCGCTTGCAATCAGATTTTTTAGCTTACGTGTTTTTCTTGTCCAAAAATCGCATTAGTAGTTCACTTCTGACGACTCACTCAAATTAATTACTCCGATGATTCATTGTCGGCGCATGCACGGTCTTCATTCCAAATTTGATTATGAAGTAGTCTGTCACATCGGATTAACGAAAGTAGTGACAAGAAGGTAAAAGGATGTAATACGCGAGTCATCCGTCATAAATGTTCGGCCATTATGCTTCTTGTCTTGAGTGAAATTTTGTTTCTCGGTCGGACAGCCGGCCTGATGGATAGACCCGACGAACGTTCCCCGAAGATTCTTAATCACGAGGGACGTGACGCGACAAGATATCTGCGGTTCGGGGCTTCTCAGGGCAGGTAGAAAAAGTTGGAAGCTTACTTTAGTGCGGAGGCGCCGATTCGGTCGTCTTTATCTCGTGTACTCTGTACACAAAAGTGAAAACTCGCCGATATACGCACGCACACGCCCATGGGAAGCATACCCGATTTTTCGAAGAATCGTGTGAAACACCGTGGAAACTCATCGATTTTTAAATAACGCCAGCACCCGCGATGACGCATAATTTTGTTACAATCGTTTCTCGAGCCTCTTTGTTCAGTACGGCTTACGATACTATCACGCTTTCGATAGATTTCGTCGGAAAAGTAATATTCTTTCATTTATTGCCGCCTCACGTTTCAAGCTACTTTTGCATATCATCGTATCCGCTCGCAGTGGACCGATAGCTGAACGAATAAACGTAATTTTCCACGGCGATTGCCAGCTTGATACTACCGTAAAGTGCGCCCGAGCGAGGATAGTCGTATGCGAGGCGTGCTGTATGAAATTCCGTCCGTCTGCAATTCCTCGAATAAATACAATTGACGCGCAGACGGGTAAACGAGCGGATTCGCCGGATGTATTCAGATTATCGGCTGTGGGACATGTCTCGACGAGCCGCCGTCGCGAGATATCTATTTTTCTCATAAGAAGCGGCTCGCGCGTCGTGCAGGCTGTCGAAAAAAATTATAGTGCAAGTGAAATGGTTCTGTGAAACGAGTTCTTAGCCCGGCTTCCCTGTGTGCGCCTGGGGACACACGTACGTTCAGCATTACGCACGCACATCGGCCTCACACACATAAGCTGTTCACTCTCTCGAGGGGCAGCGAGACAAGAATACATATATGCACTCCTGCGACTTTTGTGTGCGAGCACACACACTTTCGCAGTTAACGCGACAGTGACCGGGCATCTACGCGAACGAACACGGACGCGAGCATATACTCATTAGTTATGTGCAATGTGAATGCGATGTACAATGTACACCGACGTGGTATACTTGGCACAACCGAGAACCGTGAAGCAACCGTGTCAGGAAGTACCTATCATGCACATAGGTATTACATTATGTACTCCGCTATCCGCGCGTCTAGCTGGCGCCTGCCACAAACATCAGCGTCTCTTTAAACGCGACGTACATATCGCGCCCGCGTGTGCGCGTTCCGGCTACAAAATTTAAATATTTGTTATTTCAGTCGTCTATTTACACGTGTCCCGCCCGGCGCACTTCGGGCGGACGCCACTCACCGATGGTAAATCTGTCAATCGATCGTGAATCATTCGCACGGCGGGACCGTTCGCAGATGCTCTCAGTACCCCATTCGCTCGTCTTGTACTCCTGTCTACGCGGCTACGGTAAACGAACTTATTGTGCGCGCACGTTGGTAAGTGACTTGAAAGACGAAAACGGCGCCGATCGGCGAGATATTCGAAATAGTCGGCGATTTATAACCGGTCCGCCGGTTTATTTGCCTCGCGAGAAAGAGGCCGCTGGCGCACTTTCGAAATATCGGGACTTCAATTTGTAACACTTCTAGCCCGAACGGCTCGCTGCTTAATGGAGATGTGCGCGTAGACGCATTCCGCGAAACGACGGGGCTATAAGTTTTCGCCGATGATCCAAAGAGTTACGCGTGGGTGGGCTGAAAATCGTTTAGCAAGTACCGTCGCCGATAATAATTGCAGAGGAGCATGTAAACTTCATGCGAATGATTCACTAGATAGCGCACGTCCGCAATATATGCCGTGCGCCTTTCACAAGTTACACTCTTATCTTGCCTGGCACGTGCAGAGGACCACGTTGCGAATAACCGTTCGGCAAACACACGCTCACGGACTCGAGCATCCCATTTTTATTATTACATCTATTATTAGACAGGCCGTACGAATCGCGACGCGTGATAAAAAGCGTGTGTCGCGGCCGCGGCAATTAATATACTTAACGAACGCTGTCATTTGCAGCGAGGAAAAACAGTTATCGACGCGCGGCTTTCAAACGAGCGCCGCGTTATCAAGGAGAAGACGGAGCGGGAATTTTTATCCCGAAAATAAACGCGGCTTCGAAAGTTGCGGATGTGGCAAGAAGCGTTGAACGCGAACATCGGAAGATCGGAATGTGATAATGAGGCAAGAACATCCATCAAACGGTAACGGATCGCGGTAAGCGTCCATCATCCGTTCGCCGTTAGGCGATTCTCGAATTAATTGAAAAGTGACAATCGATCAAACCGCTAAAACGAGCCCCGAAGTTTCTTGTATCGAACGCGTTATGAAAGCTGGCGCGTAACGAGAAGGCTATAACAAGGTTAAGAGCGAGTGAACGAACCAATTAACAATGAATAAGCGGTTCGTCAGCCGTTGTTAATTAATTCTACCCTTGCCCAGTGCGTTATTAGGTCGCAAGCTAACCGCTGCAACGATCTCAAGGCGAAAACAAGGCAGGGACATCGATCATTCGACCGCGTACTACTGCAAATCATTCATCACGTCTCCGCGGCTCGTTCGCAATTTAATCAGAAAATAAGCGAGCAATTTTCTGAATTGGATCCCTCCGCAAACACTGCTTCCCGTGACATGCAATCGAACGGCATGAAAAGGATCCTACCGACCGAACGAGATTACACTTAAGTGATACTAAGGCCCTCAAGTACGTCGAGAGCCCCGAGAGTTCCGCCGAACACCCCGCGTTCCTCGACGTTCCCTGCGGGCCAGCCTTCCAACTAGAAAGGAAGTAATTAACATCGTATCAGTCGTTGGCCTTACCGTCGGACGACTTTCCCTCGTTGTCTCCGACCGCATCGTAGTCCCCGGAGTCGAAATCCGCGGCGGCACCGGCCGCGGTTCTAACGACCATCAGCCCCGTTGTCATTGTCGCGAACATCAGCATGCACCGTGGCAGCATTTCGTCACGAACACGTGCGCGCACGAACTGGACCGGTGGAAAGAGCGTCTCCTCATAAAGAGGAGCCCTGACAATGCCCCGAACGAGAAGCCTCTACTCTTACGACCTCCACTACCGGTCTGTCGATATCTCGCTGTCGCCTCGTGTCATGCGGCCCGCGACACCGACGACTCCCGTCAATTTTCCCGAATGAACACTCTCGCCAGGAACGAGTCCCCGGTCATAACTCGCGTAACCTGACTGCCGCGACGGTCATCCGCGAACAATGACAAGCATGCGTTGAAAGTGGAAGACACCGAGGACGGAACGGCGGCGAGCAAAGTGCGTCTATCCGGCCTCGACGCTCTTCGACGACTGACTGACTTCTCCGCGCGAGCGAGAGCCCCGCCGTTCGCTCTCGAAAACCAAACAGCCGGACCGGCTCTCGCTGCTGGCGCGCACAAGGGGCACCCGCCTGCCGACGAACAGTCGTCAGATAGTTTTTAAACGAGTCTGCTTGCCCTCCTCCGTGCGCGTCCCGCCCATTACGCGCGCACTCGTGTGCGTTCCCTGTCAGTGAGCGCACGCTTGTTTTATAGCGGGGGTTGTGTGCGTTTCTCGACCGGCGTTCGTGTGGAACGCACCGTGGATATGCCGTGGAGTGCGCACAGCGGACGGCTGCTCTTAATTTGCGCTCACCGGCGCCGAACTAAAGATACCCGTGTGCGCGCCGAATTACGTGCACTTCGAAAAGTTGCACGAAAAATTGGCGTGACAGTTTGGACGGGAGGCCGCGCGACGAAGTGCCCGGTAATCGACACCGACGATCATCGACGCTTTCGGCTGAGTTAGGTTAATGTGGGGCTACTGGCTTAATGACGGTGTTTATTATTTTAATGTAGTCTTCGATCGATCGCGGTCGGTTTAACATGTTGGTTGAGATTGGCGCTTCGAAATTGGGAGGTTGCAGGATTTTGTCAGTAGGGTGATTGGTAGTTTGTTGGGGCGATGGAGTTTGATTATGACGGTGAATACGGGGTAGCTTATGTTAGTTCGAAAATCACCGTCGAAGTAGGAATTAAGGCAAAAGCGTGAAGATATTGTAATCGATTCGGTTAAACATTTTTTTATTCTGCTGAACGATTTAGGTACAAGTAAGTTAAAAAATGATGATGTATGTTGCGAATTTTAATTGAAGAGTCGACGGTGCACTTTGAATAGTTTGAAAAATTAGGTTGAAAACTGAACCCGCTGTTACTTCCGAAATTATCATAATAATCACTCCGAAGTTTACCCGAAAAATGAAGGTAGCGTTCGCAGCATAAGTTACTTCAAAAATTACCGTGAAAGTTGAGCCGGCTGTTATTCAAGAAATTACCATAGAAGTTGTCTCGAATTTACTGCAAAGACGATTACAGAAGTGGCTTCATAAATTACTCGAAAAATTACCATGAAACTTGCACCGGCAGTTACTCGAAACCGTGGGTGTCGCGAGGTCTCGCAACTCCGCCAGACGCAACAATTTCGATTGACCATCGCGGAACTCGCGCGACAGACAGAGCAACTGCTCTGAAAACTCGTACTGCCAGTACGGTTAGAACCACCGGAAAAAATCTCGTTATCTCTCTCTTCCTCCGTCTATCCGCTTTCTTCGCAAGATATCTCGTGCATAAGACGTCTCTATGCGCGACTCATCGTTTAAAAGGAAAAAGCGGAGCTTCTTAGGCTGCTGGATGAGCGGTCACATATCGAGAGAGATGAAGAACGTGCGAGAAGAGAGGAAGCGAAAGACTACGGGTCGAGGGTTCGCGACCTGCCGCGCGCGGTAAGCTGCAGCAGTTCCAAAGGGAAACGACGTCGTACGGCATGCGCAACGATGATTTCGGGGCCGAATTTGAATACAATGGGGCGAATCTCTCGACGTTCGGCGGTACATCAGTGCGCCGCGGGGGAATTTATCGTCGCGCTATTTCGAGCGGTGCGTTGTTCGTTGCCTCCGCCACCGGTCACGCGGAGGGGTCCTGCGGCATTTTCTATAACAATTACGTGGCGAGGTGTCCAGCTGACGGACGATAATCCTCGCCTCTTTGTTTATCGCAATCCGCGCAGCGACGCGATCGTCCTTCCGCGATCTTATTATACGCGATTACGGGAGCACCGCGGCGCGGGGTATTTTTATCGATAGAATTCGATTGGCGTGCACGCCGCGCGATACAGATTTTGCCGGAAGATCACACGCCCTGTGCTACTTACGTTAACGGCCGCTGCTTACAGAACCCGAGCCTCTTGATGCGGGCTTCAGAGTTCGATGGATGTGTTCGCTGGCCGTGCACGTGTCTGCGTGGAAGCACATGGGTGGTGGTAGACGTCGAGAAGTGGAATGGGACGTGGTGAAGGGGGACAGTGGCGCCTGAACCCTGAGGCGAGACGCCACAATGAGTGTGTAAGTGAGCGTAGTGCGGCGCACACGCTCTCGGCAACACGTGTGTACATACGCGATAGCGAAAGAGCGGGTAAAGGCAGAGCTTTGATGCGTGGCGAGAATATTCCCTCGAAAATATTCTCGGGCTGCGTGAATCGGCCGGAACTAACTTTTACAGACACTAATTTACTCGGGACGCGGCTATCGAGCCCATGGAGTTCGGCTGTTATTCACGGATCGTGCTTTCGGCCGAGCGAGATCGTAACTCATAGGCGGCCTACGCGTTTAACGGAAACTTTGGGAAACGATCTTTTGTAAATACTAGTTTACCCGGAATGCGGTAATCGCGCGTATGAGCCCCGACGATGATTCACGGATTCTCGTCTCGGGCGGACGTGACCGTAATTTGCCACGGTCCTGCGTGTTCGACGAAAAATTTGGAAAACAATCTCTTTGCGAGTCCAACGGTCGCCGAGGGTAAATATAATTTTCTAGAAATTCCCTCGAGCCCCGCGACGACGATCGGCGAAGTCGGAAAGCGAGTTTTAACTTCCTCGGCTTTTAGCGTGCACGCACGGTCGCTTTATTTTGTTTTAATTTATGCGTTCGTGCGGCTCCTTTCACGCGCGAGCAGACTCATTTTCCGTTTGTGTCGGACGATCATCGACAGGTTGAGATCACCACCTGGGCAGAGACCGGTTATTATGGCGTGTATGGTAGGGAAACGATGTGCATTAGATCCGCCCGGTCAATCCTTTACTTAAGTGGATTCTACGAAGCGAGCCCTCGCATTTCGTTCCCGCGACGGTATAATCTTCTGTCGATTTAAGCAAACGCTCTTTTTCGTCTCGTTTCATTGCCGAGCGAATATTCGTGGAGTCCTTTAAGCCGACGCATGACGCGTGCGCGGTCAATTTCGCGAGGTTTCGGTCGTTTAACGCGTACATCGAGGAGTGTGGAAAAAGAAAACATTTTAGCCGCGAAATTGCATCGCTCGTTTGAAAATAACAAAGGTTACCGAATTGGCTAACGAAATGGAATCACTTTGGGATTGTCAATGGGGGGAGAGCACGAATGTCCTATACCATCGGAGAAATTGTTTATGATTTGTGTTATTAGCAAGTTGCGTACGAATGATAAAGTAGCATAATAGCTGCCGTATTATGGAAAAAGACGTAGTAAGTTACAGTGATCGCCGTTGCTCTTCAGACTACAATGATCACTCGATTCGGCACTTGAAATAGCCATTCGAATGTCGATGGCACCTTGTTTATTCTTAGCCAGGCATTGGCCAATTAGCTATTAATTCTCCTTAGGCGCCAGTGCTCTTCTGTCGCTATTACTTTATTTCGTTCCGAAGTGACACGTCCCGCTCTTGTTCGGCATAACTTCGCCCGAACTCGTTGCCAAGTCGACGCCGCAATTACATCGTCCTTCGATATTTATCCGCTTCGACGATAACGTCGCACGGGGAACCCGGAACCCATTCCTCGGCATTGTTTCTGGCTAGCGAAATAACTCTTCTAAATTTGAACTTTCCCACCCCACACATTCGCCGGCCGGTACCCGATAGACTCATCAAGACTGTCACCGATGCTTCCGTAACATCTTCCACTACCTTAACCTTTGTCCACACGAACTCATTACTGCATACCGATGTGGATCGTTGCAGTAACACAACCATGTAATACAAAGGACACATATAATTCACGGCGTCCTAACAAGAAGCACAAACCAACGGAAAACAGGCAAATGCACACAACCATAGTCAAGACGATCGAAATATCTGCGCTGTGCAGCTTCATTTGACCCGCTAACCAGATGCATGACTCTACTCATTCAACATTTGTCCGCGAAGGGTTAAAACTCAGCGTCACTAATTTCTGAGAGACGACAGACTCTGTGTATTAAGGGAGCGCGCGACATGACGAAGAGCCGAAATTACAAGCATAACGAGAGACAGCCCGGAGGAATGTGTCATCTCAGCGGAGAAGAGCACAGCCTGCACACGGGAGGGATCGAGAGAGATCTTTATCCGAGATATTTGATCGCTCGACGATGCCCGAAGAATGAGGGTCCGGTCCGTTGAATTGTGGTCGGTGTGTTTAGCGGAGTGATTGATATTCGTCGAGGCACAAGCGCGGTAGTCGGGGAGCCTGGCGAGTTAGGGACACGGTATACGTTGGGAATCCAGGGGGGGCACCTGGTCGCAGAGCCCTGGACTGGTCTGACCTGGGGCCCACGCTAATGGAATAGGTATATATCGTTGTTTGTTGTAGCGGACTGGCCTCAGCTGCCGATATGAGCGCGGCTAAGCGGACGTTCCGATATTATTTAGACAGCAGCAATTCGGGACCCGTCATCGACGCTTCGTCCGCTTGCCCAATCTCGATATGTCCAACGCCGACAGGTGCGCGATCGAGATCGATCGTCGATCGTTAGGCGGCCGGGATCCATAAAAATTCATACGTGTTCGGCGAAACGTGTACGGCCGACTTGGCGAGGTTGCGTAACGAGCTGTTTGGAAACAGTTTCGACAAGATCGGCAAGACGTGTGCATAGAGAATAGAGACATTGTCTGAATGTGTAACGAGATAACGCGCCGCTGTCTCGCGCGTTTCTTCGCGTACAGAAAAAGCGCACGCTCCCACTCGCGGTAATTGCAAAAGAAATGGGACGCGTAAATATTTTTTTCGGCCGGCCACGCTATAATTAGTTGGCCGTTACAATTAGCATGCGCATAAATAATTCATATTGAAGTGTCCGCGCGCTGTCACGCCGTGAATTGGTCGTTTTGCAACCGCGGAATGACTTTTTCGCCGGGAAGTCGCGTTCTGGGTTTCGAGCCCCCGATGGAACTCGTTCTGTAATGTGCGATGTATTTCCAAGCCGGTTCAAGCGGTTCCGGATATCTGCCCCCGGTAGAACCCGTATTCCGACGAGGGCACGATCTCGTATTTCACATGACTCATTCGCGTTTGACAGATACGCTCGTATAGATTATTGCGCGCCCCGCGGATATTCCCGTGATCGCGCGGCCAGAGAGTTTATTTCGAGAAATTAAATTCAGCGCGATGCTGTCGCTTTCGCGGAAGTCCTTTCACAAAGGCCGTTTGTCGGATTATCGTCAAGCCGCTTAGATCTATGCTACGGCGCATAATTATTCGAACGGTAGCATTTCCTGGATTTATTCTATATCGAATAGAAGACGTTGCACGAGAAACATTCACGATTAATTCTGGACGCATTGTACATTCTTGGCTTAGTGTGTACAGTAATATTACTGTGCAGTGAGTCGCAAAAGTCTTCGTAGATCCAACGATTTGTACGTGTTTATAGAATCGTTATTGAATCGTCTATGGTTTCAAAGCAAGACACAATGAACTTCGTTTTGCTTCAGATATTCACGTATTACTGGAAGAAATTAAAAAGATGTAAGTATGTAGTCCACAAAAGTCGGCATACGGTTGTAATAGTTATAGGAAATCGTAATAAAAACGAATTAGTATTGCATTAATATTTTATTGGTCCTCCTTTGGCATCTATAACGGCAATACTAATGGCTCATTAATATTTGGCGTAACTTCTTCGCACTCATTTTGCAAATAAGTTTTTAAAGATTTTTTAAGTTTTTGAAGAAATCGATTTATTTTCCAGTGCCAAAGTTGAATGAACGGCATTAAATGATCTCGCATGAAGTATTCTCCAGAAAATAACGTCAAGTTCAGAACGTGTTGTTATGAAACCATAAACGATTCTGTAACAACGTGGAACTTTCATTTCTCTTGATAAGTTAAATATTTACATATCGGTGGGTGTATGAAGACTTTAGCGACTGACTACACATACTAATCCAACAAATATGTTGCTTAGTGTATTATTTATTTTCCTTTAATTAGCGATCGTTGGAATAGTTATAAGCAATACCACGCGTCGCTTTTAAGATCGCACGGCTTAATTGAAAACGCACATTCCCATAATTACGTATGCATCATTCATATATTATATCTGTTAAATGTACATCGCTTCGCGATTCGAAGCTATTTACAGTTGCAGCTTACAAAAGTAACGCTCGCGAGTGTATGTACAAGTAGGAATGCATTTTCGTGCGCCATCTCGCCAGACGATGATTTTAATCTGCCGTCTCCTCGTGTTCTTCCGCATGCCGTTGTCTGGTTAATTTCGTTTGTATACTAGGATCCGTGTCGAGCAATCTTATCGATGACTAATTACGTCAAGTATGTGTATTCGTTACCAGAGTCTCGTGTCGCTATCGACGTATGTACAGAATGTTCAGAATACATATTAGCTAAAAGTTAGTCATACCACGGTACAGAAGGACCGGCGCTAACGTATTTGCTCAAAAGAGTCATTCGGGGATCTCCTTTTCCCTGCCCTCGCCGCTTTTCAAACATTCATTGTTTCCCCGGACTAAAATTATGCGTCATGCACAGCGGTGAACGTGTAACTCCTACATAAGCACACGCGATTCTCTTTTTTATTTAACAATAGCATGTTCTTTATCGAATGGCGATAGTACAGTACAGGCTACCGTGAGATTGACACGCATGGCCGCACTAGTACCTGCTACTAAAACCATTATTTTCCATTCGAATGGAAATATGAGATTTCTATGCTAGCTTACTTAATATGTATCAACGCTGCGATTCTACCTAATTCCATCGAGTTTAGTCACCTTATCCAGTTAGTCGTATTAGTCTATATAATTGTCACGCATTTATGCTCCAACGGGAGAGCACTTCCAAAATATTCCACATCTTACTCTACCATTGCAACAACATTTCAATACATACGTAGGACAGTTATTTGATGACAAACCCTGCAAAAACATCATTGTTTGCACAACTGCGCACAAGCTGAGTTTACGTGTTGAAAGTAAGTTCGTTCATTCTAGTTTCGAATAGACGTATCGCTTTGTACAATGTGAAAACTCTCGAGGTATCAAGTTAACATAATAATACTGGTCGTACGCGTGTGCCAATTAGTAGTACACAATGCGGGCGATACTTATTAATAGTCGGTTACCTGATTCGTAAATTAGTCGACAGTGAAAGGCGTAGCCGATCCCTTCGTAACGACAGAGTCCATATGTGAAATCACAGTCGGACACGGGGATCATTATTATTCCATGCTGCCGGTCACGTACGGATAGCTTCTTAGGAACCTGCGAAACATTGCGCACTCGTTACTACTGTTATACATCTTGTCGGCTTATCCCTTTCTCCGGATTCCCATTTACCCAGTCGTGCGTGAACGAAAATACGTTGTGGAAAACGATCGACCTAATCGCAATGCGGGCGCCATGAGATTGGCGTTATCTAACGTGTCTAGAAGGGAACACCATGGAGGTGAAGTCATGTGCGAAATAGCTTTTCGTTTCTCGCTGTTGTTCTATGTTGGCTTTAAAAGGTGGCAATACTTTTACGTTACCCCTTTGAGTGGGACATTAGAATAGACTCACGGGTTTCCATGTTTGTCGTAAGAATTTAAAAGGGACATAGTAGTGGTTATAATTGGGTAATTCTGTGAAGTTGTGAAATGAGAGATTCCTTCACCTATTTTTACTCATATCTTCTGAACTTTTATGAATTTCGCGGAAAGAATAAATTTGTCGAACGAATCTTTTGGCAACAGTGGCAAGAACTGAGGTTTCCGCGATCTCTCTTGGTGCCCGTATAACTTATGCAGACCTATAACGCATACGCTATTTCTTAAAAGTCATTCAAGGATTTTCTCGTCTATTTCTGCGTAGCCCAGGTCCCACACCACTACGTATTTTCCATGCATTTACATTTTTAAAGACGTCGCGACAACCGGAACACTGATCGACGCTTAATTGGGAGTTACCTAACGACGATTATTATACCGAAACAGCACCGTTGCGTTACTGAGATCTGTCGTATTAATTAATCGTCCGTACTCGCTCGTGCACCACATACAGCGCAGTTCGCTGCACATTCGAAATCCGGTCCGTCGATCGGCCGACTCATAAAGCAGGCCCACAGCTAAACGGTCGTGCGATACCGACGCAAATTTACGAAGCCAATTTCAAGCAGCGAGTTAACGTGGAGGAGTTAAAGGAATTCAGCGTATCCGCTCCTGCACTCGGTCGAGCGTGCCAGTCCTCCTGATACACGTAAGTGTAGGCGCTGGTACAAGATCGGACGTATTTTTTTCTAACATAAAATACAGAGAAAGCCGGGGTAAGGTACGGTCGACCGGGTCTCGTCCTCCTCGGCCCCGACTACTAGGTCCCCAGGAGATAAAGGAGGAACAGAAATAACACGCTGCCAAGGCGTTTGCTAACGTATAATGTCCAGCTTGGATGGCGTTGTTTCCACTGCGAGTGATCGTGTACTCCGTAAGTTCAATCATTACTCTCGCATTTTGCCTTGCAGCGTATTGTCAACGTCGGGTCTCAGCGTGTGGTGGTGCAGATTTAAACTTTTATATTGCGGACCTTGTAATGCGTTGAATGAATACCGACACAACACATCCGTGTGGATAAAACTAGGTTTTTTAGGAACCGGCCCTTTTTTCGCGAGTAAACTAATCACGAAGCTGTTACAAAAATTTCCTGATACCATTTACACAGGCTACATCTTTCGGTCCCTGCCACAAAACAAATTTTCATAATGAAATTGCCTAAATCAAATGCCTCGGTTTCGTCGGAACTTCCAAACCCTGCTAAACACGTTGATTGCCACGGTGGTCACCGGTGCAAAAAATTTGACTAAAAATGCAAAAAATTTGCAATGAAGCCTATTTGCAATCTTGTAAAAGCAATTGATATTGCAATGGTGCTTCAATACTTTGGTTTCTAACAACTCTGCGTTACCTTCATTATGTACGATTTAATCTTATTCTACAGTATTTCATCGCACCGCGGTTCTAACGTAGCAAAATATGCGGTGACTGGTGCAAAAGATTTTATTATAAATGCGAAAAATTCGCAATGAAGCCTATTTGCAGTCTTGCAAAAGCAATTCATATTGGGACGGTGCTTCAATACTTTGGTTTCTAACAACTCTGCGTTACCTTCATTTTGCACGGTTTAACTATACTCTGCAGTGTTTCATCGCATGTGTTAAAAACGTAACCCAACTACAACGTACCGAAAGACTTCAGTTCCAAGGCACCATTTCGAATGTCCCAGAACGACAATTACCTTACACTATTTTTGAATTGTTGTGCGCATTACAAGGCAATTTTGAAGTACGATTTTCGGACTACCCGTGCATTGTAGTAAACCCCGAAATTCCTCGAAGACGCTCATTAGCGGAACGCAGCATCGAGTCTGCCCGGTGTACAATATCGAAGCGGACAGCCGGGAAGGCGCGCAAAGAAGGTAAAGAAGAAGGCGAAGAGGCGGAAGGAGAGGAGTCGGGCAGAGCCGGGCATTCCCAAACTCGAAAATCCACTTAAGTTTCGGGGGGGCCCGAAGATTAGAGGGCAGGTCCTCGCTAGCGGAGGCCTCCGGGGCCAGAGGCCCTATTTCGAGTGGGCATCCGTCGAGGGAAGTGTACTGATAAGAGGGCGGCCTGCGCGGCTTTTAGTCCGTCGCGACAAACTGCCCCGAACGAAAACCCGCAGTGCAATCATCGGCCGTAGAAAAAAGATAAGAGAAACCTGGCAGATAATAAAAGGGGTCGGTGAGCGGGGCGGCGGGGGCAGGGGGGTTGCAATAAAAGGGGACCGCCGGGAGTGAGATTAGCCGGTCAAAGTCTAAATACGGTGGGCGCGTGTGTATACAAGAAGAGAGGGAGACGGGACCTTTCGATTTTTCTCGCAACGGCGAGACGGCCACGCCGTTATCGGACGCTCGGTAGAGAAAACGGGGGTAAGTGGCTGCTCATGATGAATAACCGACGGCGACGAGTGCGCGGCGATTGGCTGGGAGGCGACGTGTATCGAGGAGCGCGGAGAAGATTTCTGATGGGAAAAACGTGTGCGCTGAAATTGTGTCGAGCGGTCGCGGCGGAAAGCGACTGTGCATATGGGAGAAGGCGTTTGATCCGCCGGCGCTAATAGGACTTTTTTATTGAGCTGCCTCGAAAAGAGATAGGAGACTCGGCTAGTTCCGCGGCGCTGAGAAGTGAAGTACGTCGAAATGACTGGATGGAAAACGGGTTGTTTTGCATCGGATAGAATCGATAATTGCGAAGTTGCGCATATGTTCTGGCATGCGTGACATCGCGCAAATGTACTCTCCGGCGATGCGATCAGATGTTTATGTAAAAGCGTCGTTAAGTGCCTACGCCTGGGTAATTGTTACATCGACCATTATTGATGTAAGAAAGAGGATGTAAGTTTTTGTTTCCTCGGGCGATTTTCTGTGCGCTGAAACGTATCAAGAGGCAGGGTCGTTAACGATGAGAAAACACACATGTCGGAGTAGCGTCGGGGGGTTGCCGTTCGGAAACGTTCAGTGAAAATGATACACCGAAAAGAGTTTCATGTGTAACCGAGACAACACGTGCGCGACGTGACGTACTCTCTGATTTTCTCCCTCGATGCATGGGGCCTTATCGTTTGCCAGCAAGAAACGAAGCTTACACGTTTCTCGTGACTGAACTCGTCTGTCGACCAACCGACGCATGAGCACCATATAGCGGAGCACGTGTTCCGAAAAATTCTGTTGAGAAGTGCTTACGAACATCGGTTACGAAAACAGTCAACGCGGTTTATTTATTTTCGCCAATAAACCAACTTTTAGTTTGCGTCTATGTCGACGTTGATTGAGTACGCAAAATTAAAGCAAACGTATACGAGGTTTTGATTGTTTTTTGTCCGGCGTGGGATCTTATCGATGTTCTAGAAAGCATTTCTCAGTGTGTTAACACATTGACTGCCAAGCGTATTTTACTATATTAGAACGGCGATGCTATGGAATACTACAGCGTTCGAATGAATTATGCAAAATGTAAATAATGTGCAGGTATTGCAGACCAAAGGATCGAATCCCTATTCTAATAACAACTGCATTTATAAAATAATAATTGCTACCCATTGCGAATATTTTGAATCTTCAGTAAAATTTCTTGCGTCGGTCACCGGTGACCATCATGGCAGTCAAAGTGTTAATTAATGTTCAAACTATAGACCAGGAAGACAAGAGAAGATCGCAGAAAACTTCCGCCGGGGGGTACTGAGAAGAGATAAATACTGACGGAATAGAAGAATAATTTGAAGAAGCAAAGCGGAATTAACTCGGCTTAATGAATTAGGTACACCGACCGAAGTAGGAGTCTATATAGCGCGCTTGTAAACGTTGTCTTGAAAGCGAAACGGATGGGTGCACATGATAGGTCATAAATTTTACGTTACTCCATATTTTAAGCCCTAAACGGCTCTGTGAACGGTCCGTTAACACCATTAGAAAACCGCCGCGTCTCTTAAACCGACCCAACAGCTGATAATATACACGTCAATGCGTTATAAGCGCTCAGTCCAACAAAGACAAACTCGACCATTGTTCGAACTGTTTGGAATACGCAGTCATCTAAGATAATTATCCAAGTGACTTTTCGTGCTTCACATTTTCATCCGAATAGTACTCACTTGTTATTCACAAAAAGAATATTCTATTTGCCTACCAGATCATTTATTCGACTAACAATTCGAATAATGACCAGCTCTGTTTCGATCAAACTGTTGAGCGGCCTCTAGCGTTATCTCTTCTTTTACCAGAATCACCTTTTTTACTTTGTGATCAGAAACAAAACATCCCATAAAAATAAAAATACAAAACATTTCGAACAGCGGATGAATCGTTATACTAACAAATCTGTATTCGATTGAATTTACTCGCTAAATCCGTATTTGTTATTCTCATCTTTTACCGCTGTTCGATTAAATGCTTGTCGATCGACCAACTTCGACAAGCGTGAACGGAAAATTAGAGTTGCAATTCTTTCGGAACAAGGGACGCGTGTGGGTGAAAAGCAGTTCTTACCCTTAGAATGTAATCGATAATACAAATCGTTCGACGCGTCTGTTCGACAGTCGACGTCGAGACGACACGATGCACACGGCCGAGTTACGAATGCAAAAACAAGCGCGTGACGTCACGTATACGGCGATCAATATCCCTGTACAACGTGCGTGATTCATAATGGCGCCGTTGAAATGTCGCGCCGTAATGATAAAACGAAAAGGAGGAGCGCGGGTGGAAAAAATTCGAAAGACGCAGTCGAGAGCTTGGCCTCTCATCGTTGTTGAACGTAGAGAGCGGACGTTCAGGAGTGGTCGAAGGACAGGCGCAGAGAACGCAGAAGAACGACGCACAAAAGCTGATGCTCAAGAAACTCAACGAGTATGTGGAGAGTGTAAAAAGCACTTGCATATCGTGCTTTTTTAGAATAACTGCGTTTTGAAGAAGCGAGGTATTGTTGAAACTGTTTTGTTCGGCAATTTACATGAATGCTAATAATTTACTTTGATAGTAACTTCAATCTAACAACACTTATACAATCATGTAGTGTGGAAAAAGCGTTAGATCAAACGCTTGTCTGTTCTGTTTGTCTACAGTTTGTTTTGCTTCAGCTGCTTCACCGTGTAATTACGAATCGTGTCATATATTTCTAATAACATGGGAATGAATATGGTGCCATTGTATTAGCTGCTAAATTCAGAATTTATAACAAGGTTCCTGCTGTTTTTTTTTTTTTTTTATAATAAATTGTCAACTTTTTGTGCGCGAATACGTTTTGACTAGTTTATGTTCTCGTTCTATTATTCCGTTTTTGTTATTTTATTGAAGTTGCTCTCAAAGCATATTATTATCAATTACGTTAACTACGAAACCAGTACATTTTAACAATATCTTAATTCTCCAAGCGGAACCATTGCAGCGAACCAGAATACACACATCCTTTTTTCCCCATTGTACATATGAGTAACGAGTATGCGCTCAACAACTTCGATGTTCGCTTTCGACCTCGGTCCCGATCTTTCCCCGCTGACCGCTCCGATGTCATTCGCGGGTGGAACTTTGAACTTATCGAAGAAGCTCCGCGATGCTTTACAGAGAAACGAGTCTATGCGCGAAGGCCCGAAGATAAACTTCCGCGAAATTATCCTTCGCCGAACGCGGCGCACACTACCCGGAGTTCAAAACCGCTAATTGCCTCGTACGCGATTTCAAAGAACCTCCCGATTTCAACGAAAGCCAATCGCCTTGCAATCAAACGTCCACCAGAGAAACAGCCCATAAAAAACAACACTTGAACATCACCAAGCGACCCCATCCCAAACCAAGCCCCAGATATGGATCAGCATTCACACTTGCACACCTCCAAGCATCCCAGCCTAGTTTCCCCGTCTCACGCCGAAACGCCGTAATAACAGGCCGTCCGCCCGTTTCGTGTATACTGAAACGCGACCACTCGGTTACCACATCAGATCTGCATTCAGATCGGCGCAGCGATACGAGTCGCAGGATCCGGAAGTCCGGATTCCGAAAGTTTCTTAACCCCGCATTCCCGGGCGATCAGGCGGGCCGACACGTCGGTAGAGTAAAATTCCGCGAACCTCGTTATGACGTAGCAGGCAGCCAGAACGGATATCAATGCCGCTATCGCCAGGATGAGGGCGGCGACGTGAAGCGGTCTGACGCGATGTCTGAGAAGAAGCGGATCCGTCGATTTGTGCTCCTCCGACTCCTTATCGGACCTGATCGACTGGGCGGATTGTCGATAATTCGGATCCTGGACGGCGTTGGGATTCTGCATTGGCGCCGTGCCGACGTCATCGGCCGCGTCCCGGTCATTTTCCCCGCCAGGCCAGGTGGACACGTTCACGCGGTGGTCGGCGTTGCAGTAGTCGTGGGTGTCACAGCACATTAGTCGCGGCCAGGGCATAGTCGACTTTGACCTCGTCACCCAAGACTTTGTCTCGCAGAGCAGCGGCGTCGCGCCCCTGCGAACGCAGAAACAAACGGACGGCTGGAAATAGATGCGCACAGAGTTTGCGAAGAAATATAGTGCAGGTTATGGGGGCGAGGGAAAGCTGGCGTTTCGAGGGGTCTGTTGGGTTAGGCGTTCGTCTTGTTTTATGTCGTTCTGTGCAATTAGATCGTTGATACCGTTTTTTTCGATTTCTGACTTAACACTTTATCGACCGCTAGCCGATTAATCGGCTTTTCAGTGGTCAACGGTTATATTAGATAAAATACATATAAAATGCTATTATGACAATTCTAAATGACAATAAAATTACATTGCTTCGAAACCAAAGGATTCTCAACAACACAATCAGTATTTTTGAGTTATATAGAGCTTTACAAATAGGCACACCCACAATTCCTGTGCGATATCCAAAACAGAGTCGGTCGTTAGTGCGTGGCATCTTCAATCAATAGCGGTCGATAAAGTGTTAAGGGACTCAAGGGTTAAGGGGTAAGGGTTATTGCTAAAAGGGTGGAAGTGGGGTAAGGCAGAAATTTGGAGGAGCCGATTGGGTTAGGCGTTTGTCTTGTTTTACGTCGTTCTGTGCAATTAGATCGTTGATATAATTTTGTTTCGATTTCTCGCTTAAGGGACTTAAGAGGTTGTTGCTAAAATGCAGCTGATTGTGGAAGTGGGGTTAGGCAGAAATTTGGCAGAGTTAATTGGATCAGGCGTTTGTCTTGTTTTATGTCGTTCTGTGCAATTAGATCATTGACACAATTTTTTTTTATTTCTTACTCAAGGGACTTAAGGGGTTGTTGCTAAAAACAGGTAATTGTGGAAGTGGGGTAAGGCAGAAATTTGGAGGAGTCGATTGGATCAGGCGTTTGTCTTGTTTTATGTCGTTCCGTGCAATTAGATCGTTGATATAATTTTGTTTCGATTTCTCGCTTAAGGGACTTAAGGGGTTGTTGCTAAAATATAGGTGATTGTGGAAGTGGGGTTAGGCAGAAATTGGGAGGAGCCAATTGGGATAGGCGTTTGTCTTGTTTTATGTCGTTTTTTGCAATTAGAGCATTGATTCAATTTTTGTTCGATTTCTGACTTAAGGGTTTTTTTATGATCAGTGACAGAAATAAGCATATGCGGGAAAAAGGTTCTTGCTAAAGTATTCGTGATTATGAAAGTGAGATAAATCTGAAATTTGAAAGAGTTGGTTGAGTTAAGAATTTGTCTTATATTATGTCGTACTACGTAATTAGATTAGTTAGCTCGTTTTTTTAACGTTTTACGGAATTAAATAAATGACGTCTACAATTTTCTCGCACTTATGGGTCACGTCTCTTTTATGGTCACCGTGACAAGTATGCACATACGCGGAAAAAGTTGTGGCCAAAGCACTGTACGTTGTCTCTACTCGAATTATGTAACCGAGTGTATATGTCGGACAGTTCAGAATGCGGGCTGATAAATTATTAATGGATTTCGTAATGCCTCGTAACATTCGAAGACCGAAATTAAGTAATGTGCCGGTCATATCAAGGAGGAAGTGGAAATTGCTGTTTTCAAATGCCAGAGAAAAAGCACTGTCACATTTGACGTACGGGCCGCAATTATCTGATTTGCGCCTCGATAATATCCGTCGATCGATAGGAAAGAAGGTTGTACATTTTTCCGGTGACCTACAATGCAATGACTGTGCATTACAGAATGTACATATTCTAGAAGCTCTACAACTGAGTTTGTATATTCAATTTCATCGTATAGACGTCCCGACCTGACCACCTATTATTGACTGTGCAGTGTGGACTTTACCTAAGACCAATTTACGCTACATCGATGCATTTCAGGTATGCTTCGAAAAGAGAAATGTTTAGAAAACGGGACCTTTGACCTCCAGCGAAGAAGTCGGCTCGTGTTGACACGAAAGTGGACGCGGTACCAGTAGCTGATAAAGTCCTATGACTTCGTGGACATGATACGCGAGACTTGACTGGTCCGAAATAGCTATTGACATCATTACTTAGTCGGCCGCGAGTGATTCTAGTCCGCATCTCTAAGTTAAATTTCACGCAGTTGCGATGTCATCGTGTATCGCGAATCGACGTATCAGCGAATCAGCAAAACTTTCCCCCGTTTATCGTTCAACGTAAACAAGTCTCTGACCATCATACGACTATTATTTTACAAAAGTACGTTCGCGTATTTCTCGTGAAATATAATTAGCGACAGTTATTGAAGAATAACAGAATATAAAAGTATATTCGTTCGATTCTTTCCGGATAATTTCGTTGCGTCAGGCTGGGAGAAAATACGAAGACGCAAAGTAATTCAAGAGGCGGTGGAAAATGAGGAACAAATGCAAGCGTGAAGTCATATAAATATATAAGTTCCACATTCCAGAACCGGAGAACTCGGCAATTACTGTTGGTTTTCGATGCTGCTCAAAGGCGCCTGGTTGTTTACGTCACTGGAGAAGATCCGAGACATAAAATAAAAATGCCCGACGCGGCCTTTAATCTTCTACGTGAAAACGGCTTACGTAGACACAATCACGTACCAGATACATGTCTTCGTACCAAGTGTCCATATTTGAACATTTTACATCGATTCTTGGCACTTCCCATGTCTTTGACAAAGTTCGCGCTTATCGATATCATTGTTTTACGGTTTTACGAACTGCGCATCGCGACAAAGAAGCCGATACACCTATTTGCCACCCAAAAAGTTGCTCCCGCTGAAAATGTCAAACTGGTTCCGAAAAGGTTAACACTTTATCGACCGCTAACCGATTAATCGGCTTTTCGGTTCTAAGTGTTATTTATCGGTAGCCGATTAATCGGCTTTTCAATGGTTAACGGTTATATTAGATAAAATAAATGTCAAATTATATTATGAAAATTCTAAATAACAATAAAATTACACTGCTTTGAATATAAATGTGGGATTTCAAATACAGGGTTCTCTAGTTGGCGAGGAAAGGTCACCTATGATCCTCAATTATTATATTCATGTATCATAGGTGACGAGTTTATTGAATTGTGTTATTTTGGTTGCTTAGTAGTGAGTTGACGATAAGACGCGAAGACGATACGACGTAAAAACGAAACGGCGTAAAGACGAAAAGACGAAACGACGAAAGACTAGGAAAAAACGAAAGTGTCTTCATTGTGTTGTTATTGTTTATAAATATTATACTATCTAGTTTCACGTAATAAATACCTACATAAATATATATATAAAATAAATATCAAATTATTTTATGACAATTCTAAATGACAATAAAATTACACTGCTTTGAAACCAAAGGATTCCCAACGACGCAATGAGTGTTTTCGAGTTATAGAGCTTTGCAAATAGTATTTTCAGTCAATAGCGGTCGATAAAATGTTAACCACTTGCGCTGGCAAAAAATTCACTGAAGCGTGTACCAGAACGGTTCAGTGTAACACGCTGGGACCAGAAATCGATCGGAAATCGGAATCGAAATCGGGAAAAGATTTATATTTTCTAAAATAATTTATTTTCGACGTAGGAATTTTTATAGTTTTTTGAAGGGAATATGAAGCATCGATTGATTATAAAATACATACACGTCGTTTTGGTTCTGTGACAAAAGTGTTACGACGTGCATGGCACGTCTTTCGAACGCAAATGGTTAAAATGACCGACGAAAAATGCGAATCGGCACCGCGAGTACCCGGAATATAGACCAACCGGCGCGTCTCGCTCAAATTGCATGGCAGCCAAAGGGCGAAGCAAAAACAGCGTCGAGCGAACTTGACGCGGAAAGTGGCGTGTTGCGAAAGAGTCTCCCGACGGTATCTTGCCAAACGGCTGTCTCGCGAAACAAGCACCGGTCGCTTTTACGTCGGCGCCGTTGGCGCCTTTCATAAGTTACGCGCCAAGAAAATCCAGCGAACATCTTATTACCCAGTAAAACCCGCACTGTAAGAGGTCGGTCTCTCGAACTCGACGAGATCGCGAGTCTTCCGTATCTCAGGCAGATTACAGCGGTGAGCGCGCTTATTTCTGTTAATAGGTTATCATAATGGAGCAAGTACTTGCCATTTCCGGCGTTTATCCGACATTTCTGCCTTTCGCGGCTTTTCCGCGCACATTGTACGACCGCGAGACGAAAATGTCGCTGTTAATGGTTATTTCATATATTTCTGTTAATAGGTTATCATAATGGCGGCAAGTACTTGCCATTTCCAGCGTTTATCCGACATTTCAGCCTTTCGCGGCTTTTCCGCGCACATTGTACGACCGCGGAACGAAAATGTCGTTGTTAACAGTTATTTCATATATTTCTGTTAATAGGTTATCATACTGACGGCAAGTACTTGCCATTTTCGGCGTTTATCCGACATCTCTGCCTTTCGCGACTTTTCCGCGCACATTGTACGACCGCGGGACGAAAATGTCGTTGTTAACAGTTATTTCATATATTTCTGTTAATAGGTTATCATATTGGCGGCAAGTACTTGCCATTTCCGGCGTTTATCCTACGTTTCTGCCTTTCGCGGCTTTTCCGCGCACATTGTAAGACCGTGAGACGAAAATGTCGTTGTTAATGGTCATTTCATATATTTCTGTTAATAGGTTATCATAATGGCGGCAAGTACTTGCCATTTCCGGCGTTTATCCTACGTTTCTGCCTTTCGCGGCTTTTCCGCGCACATTGTAAGACCGCGAGACGAAAATGTCGTTGTTAATGGTCATTTCATATATTTCTGTTAATAGGTTATCATAATGGCGGCAAGTACTTGCCATTTCCGGCGTTTATCCGACATTTCTGCCTTTCGCGGCTTTTCCGCGCACATTGTACGACCGCGAGACGAAAATGTCGTTGATAATGGTTATTTCATATATTTCTGTTAATAGGTTATCATAATGGCGGCAAGTACTTGCCATTTCCGGCGTTTATCCGACATTTCAGCCTTTCGCGGCTTTTCCGCGCACATTGTACGACCGCGAGACGAAAATGTCGTTGTTAATGGTTATTTCATATATTTCTGTTAATAGGTTATCATAATGGCGGCAAGTACTTGCCATTTCCGGCGTTTATCCGACATTTCTGCCTTTCGCGGCTTTTCCGCGCACATTGTACGACCGCGAGACGAAAATGTCGTTGTTAACGGTTGTTTCATATATTTCTGTTAATAGGTTATCATAATGGCGGCAAGTACTTGCCATTTCCGGCGTTTATCCAACATTTCAGCCTTTCGCGGCTTTTCCGCGCACATTGTACGACCGCGGGACGAAAATGTCGTTGTTAACAGTTATTTCATATATTTCTGTTAATAGGTTATCATAATGGCGGCAAGTACTTGCCATTTCCGGCGTTTATCCGACATTTCTGCCTTTCGCGGCTTTTCCGCGCACATTGTACGACCGCGAGACGAAAATGTCGTTGTTAATGGTTATTTCATATATTTCTGTTAATAGGTTATCATAATGGCGGCAAGTACTTGCCATTTCCGGCGTTTATCCGACATTTCTGCCTTTCGCGGCTTTTCCGCGCACATTGTACGACCGCGAGACGAAAATGTCGTTGTTAATGGTTATTTCATATATTTCTGTTAATAGGTTATCATAATGGCGGCAAGTACTTGCCATTTCCGGCGTTTATCCGACATTTCTGCCTTCCGCGGCTTTTCCGCGCACATTGTACGACCGCGAGACGAAAATGTCGTTGTTAATGGTTATTTCATATATTTCTGTTAATAGGTTATCATAATGGCGGCAAGTACTTGCCATTTCCGGCGTTTATCCGACATTTTTGCCTTTCGCGGCTTTTCCGCGCACATTGTACGACCGCGAGACGAAAATGTCGTTGATAATGGTTATTTCATATATTTCTCTTAATAGGTTATCATAATGGCGGCGAGTACTTGCCATTTCCGGCGTTTATCCGACATTTCTGCCTTTCGCGGCTTTTCCGCGCACATTGTACGACCGCGAGACGAAAATGTCGTTGTTAACCCTTTGACTGCGAAAGGCGTATATATACGCCCTCAGAAATTCATCAATATATACGAAAGGCGTAAATATACGCCCTCTGTATTTTTGTTTATCCGACATAACACCTTTATTACTGTTTTAATGGTTATTTCATATATTTCTCTTAATAGGTTATCATAATGGCAACATTATCCGACATTTCCGCGGCTTTTCCGCGCACATTGTACGACCGCGAGACGAAAATGTCGTTGTTAACAGTTATTTCATATATTTCTGTTAATAGGTTATCATAATGGCAGCAAGTACTTGCCATTTCCGGCGTTTATCCGGTTATCAAATGGCGGCAAGTATTATTCAGTTTATCGTTTTCTATTGTAACACGAAAATGTCGTTGTTAGGTTATTTCAATATTTCTAAATATCATAATGGCAATTGCCATTTCCGGCGTTTAATATCATTCAGTTAATTGCCTTCATATTACACTTTCGCGGCTTTTCTTGTACCGCGATGACGAAAATGTCGTATGATCGCATATATTTCTGTTAATAGGTTATCATAATGGCGGCATTCCATTTCCGGCGTTTATCCGACATTTCTGTTTCTTTTCCGCGCACATTGTATATGTAAGAATTTATTTATTTCATATATTTCTGATTAGTATTTAAATTTATCCATTCGTTATTTTTTTAATTACCGATTATTATTGAAGGAATGCACAAATTAAATGTCAATATTTCTGTAATAGGTTATCATAATACTTGCCATTCAAGACCGCGAGATCCTTAAAGAATAAATAAAAAAATTGATATTTTTAATTTTTTTGCTATTATTACGAAAATTCGTTGTTAATGGTCATTTCATATATTTCAAGAATGTTATCAAATTTCCGGGTTTTCCGCGCACTGTTGTCGGTTAATGGTTATTTCATATATTTCTGTTAATACATCATATGCGAAAAACGCGCCGTCCATATTGATGGATTCGTCCAAGAGTGCGCCGCACTCAAAGGGTTAATGGTTATTTCATATATTTCTGTTAATAGGTTATCATAATGGCGGCAAGTACTTGCCATTTCCGGCGTTTATCCGACATTTCTGCCTTTCGCGGCTTTTCCGCGCACATTGTACGACCGCGGGACGAAAATGTCGTTGTTATGGTTATTAATTATCCGGTATCTGCACGGAGCGGCGGTCATCGGTTGCCGCTAATTAACGCTCGGTCGCTTTAATAAGACCGCACTCGGTGCGAGCCCGTGCAAGCCTTTCGTCGTTCAGACCGCTATCTCCCCAAGGTTATCCGCGGACTATAACTTCTGTCCGTGAATTTATATTGCGACGACGCGAGCGCACGAGCCAGTGTGGACCCGGCCGAATTAAATAGTTTCCGAGCAAAGTCGAGTCCAGGCACGAAATTGTTGCACGGACACCGGCAGGAAAGGTCAAGGTTCAGAGTTTTCTGTCGCCGCTGACGTCTTACGGGAGCAGCAGCGAATTAAGAGACGTTTTTAATATAATCGATGGAGCTGATCGGCGATCGCGGATTAAACGGGTAATTTCCAATCGTTAATTGCCTTTCGAGTGAGTCTGACGTGTGGTACACTGACATTTTATGAACGTGCGAACTTTCATTTTTAATCGTGAAGCCAATCATTGATCGCGCGACTGATTATAGGCGTTAATTAAATTAAACGTTGCCTGACATTATTCGAGATTTTTTTGGTGAGTTATCGGGTTTGCACGTCATGCAGTTTTGACGGGTTGTTAGGTAGGGCGTAGACAGTTGGGTTTGGGATCGTTGATCGTAAGATGCATGGAAACGGTTGATCACAGGTGAATCTTCACGGTTTATGGTTCGGGGAATTTGCGCGTTGGCGTTCCCGCCCGAGATAATCCTCGGAATGTGAAATTTAATATATACAAACTCTGTGCATCCTCTGGTAGTGGCGTTCTCATTAACTTCCTGGTTGGACGTCATAATGAGCTCGGTGTAGCACGAGAATTTCGTTCTGCATGTGTCCACGCCGGCTTCTTTGCATGCCTTGCTCGTGCACATACATTTTCTTCCTAGAATACAAAACCGTCTTACGAAACGAAGGCATTAACGGTTATCGTTCGTACGTCTATTGTTCAAAAGAAGTGTCCGCAGCATTCTAATTACAGTACGTATGTTCGCAATTAGCTAAAGTGACTATTAGGATTCCGCACATACTACGCTTATTACCGTACTAAAACGGCCGAGAGTGATTAACGTCTCCAGAAAAATGAACATGACTCGCTTAGAACAGCTTACATCTAACCCAGCAAAAATGCTAATTGTAATCAGCGAGACCTTGTCGTTAATTAGAATTTGTAATTCTGCCCTTTGATTGAACATACCCGTATATTACATACCGTCATCGCGCCGGCCCACGCATGCACACAGCAATGCACAGTAGTTACATAGTTAATTACCTATACCCGCCAGCCGTACTTAAGCATTCACAATAATACGCCACCGCGCCTCGTTTGCCAAAAGCGTGACACGCCACGCTCACATTACCTCCGTAACTTTGACAACGTTTATGCATGCGCCGACTGCAATTACGGTGTCGCGTTCAGACATGTACGATGACAATTGCCATTCGTCCAGGCATTTCGTCCGCTCCGGCCTTCGGCCCGCCATCGACACGATAATTGGCTTACCTTCGACATCCAGGTTTATCAACGTCGGCAGGAGCAATGCGACGAAGACGCCACCGATCGGTTTTCGACCGATCATAGTCCATTGATCGGGCGACAACATTGCGACTCCTTCGACCAACCGAACAAACGGAAACGATTGCTGGAAATTCAGCGACGCGTCTTTCACGGGTTCCACCTGCGAAGACAGCGACCGGTACCGCAACGATCGGACATCGTGCACGTCGATCGTCGATTGTGCGAGACAGGTGAAGCCGAAAAACGTCGGGACCTGCGTGTTATCGACTCAGAAGTGTGTTCGGAAATGCGCGAGGGAAAGCCCGCGGAGAATTAGCCGCAGTTATCCGCGTGGGCTTCTCTAATTTTAGTACCTCCCACTAGAGGATGAGAGAATAAGAAGGCGTCCTTCTCTCGTTCCTCTCGATTTCGTGCGTCGCCTTGCGAGAGAGGCGCTCACCCACCGCCGACAGCATTCCGTTACTACGCGACGCCTCACCTCGCGGCGCCGATTCGCGCCTATATCTATTTTAATTCCATCATCAGCGACATTCGGCCGCTAGCGGTCCATAGGTCGCCGAGCAGACGGTCCCGCTTAACAGGCGCCGACGTGTGTTTTGACGCGTGCGACTACCCTGAATTTAGGCATCCCCAATCCGCGCTCGTCATGTCCGACAGCCCGAAATCGTCGGAATTGATACAGAATAATCCGCGGCGAATAGTTGCGGCGCTGGTGCAATGTCATGTTCAGGCTAGTCGGGTGGATTATGTCGCCGATAATCGGGGGTATCATTTGTATGGGGCTGTTTGCAGATTTTCAGGATGGCCAGATTACCGCCTTGACCAATTATGTTTTCAACGTTATTGTGAAATGCTTGTAGAAAAGATGTAGCGATCGTAGTAGTTGCTTTCTGCATTTTTGTAAAGTGGCTTAACGTCGAGGGACGTAGGATCGTTTAACACTTTGATTGCCGTGCGTATTTTAATACATTGAAACCACAACGTGATGAAATACTTCAGAATATGATTGAATTATGCAAAACGAAAATAATGCGAAGGCATTGGAGACAAAGAATTTAATCACTACATAGTGCGCTACCGATTGGATATTTTTTTAATTTTCGTGACACTGCTGATTTCACTATATTAAAACCGCAACGTAATGAAGTACTACAGTATACGATTGAATGGTGCAAAACGAAAATTAATGCATAGGTATTGGAAACCAAAGAATTTGATCACTACTTAATATTAATTGCATCTACAAAATTATAAATGCTACCGATTTGGTATTTTTTAAATTTTTCGTGAGACCTTCGACTGCTGTGCGTATTTCACTATATTAAAACCGTAACGTGATGAAGTACTACAGTATATGATTGAATTGTGCAAAATGTGCAAAAATTCAAAAATAGCGTAAGGTAATTGTCGTTCTGGGACACTCGAAGTGATGCCTTGGAACTGAAGTTTTTCGGTACGTTGTAGTTGGGTTACGTTTTTAACACATGCGATGAAATACTGCAGAGTACAATTAAATCGTGCAAAATTAAGGTAACGCAGAGTTGTTAGAAGCCAAAGTATTGAAGCACCATTGCAATATCAATTGCTTTTACAAGATTGCAAATAGGATTCATTGCAAATTTTTTGCATTTTTAATCAAATCTTTTGCGCCAGTCACCGACGACCACCACGGCGGTCAACGTGTTAAATTTGATCTTTATCAGATGCGGCGTCATTTTGCTTATTTTTTATAACTTCAAAGTGTTCAAAGAGATCCGGACAATGTCCAGTGTTTCCCTGTTACATCGATCTCGGTCCTTGTTACTTTGTCCCGCACGATCTATATCTGCAACCTGAACTTTTTTTCCTATTACATTCCTATATTCGCCACTTTCATACTGTTTCGCCCGATTCGCACGTCTCTTTCTTTCGATCCTCCGCCACGTACGCTTTTTTGTTTTGCGTACATTTTATTTACCGCGATCTTCTTTACACGCGGGCATTCTCTCTCTCAGTTTCTGCGTTTCTGCTTTGGCCTCTTCCCGCGTGTGTATCCTCTCGGCTGCGCGTTGTCTGTATCAGCGATTTATTCGAGCGCTTTTGGCGGGCGCCTCTTTTATTTTATGCGACGACGCACCGCCGGCATCTCCTAAACTCTGTCGATTTATTGGAAAAATAATAATACCGGCGCCCGTTCACCGCGACGGTGTGAGTTCGTAAGCGAGGCGATACACGAAAACGCCAAACATCTCAGACGTGTGCCGCAGACGTGTGCCTTTGAACATAAGATCGTCTGAAGTGACGTCGACGACAACGACGACGACGACGCGTCGCGAAATTGGAGCCGCCGGCCGGATGGAAAATGAACGTCGAATTTAGCTAACAATTCCGACGTCACGCCTGACGATAACTCGACGCGCGATCCGGAATATAAAAGTCCGCGCTACGCTTTTCAAATATGTTTCAACTCTTCCTAATCGACGTTTCGCGTCAAAGAGAAAGCGTTAAGAGGACAAACAACGACGCTGCGAATTTTCGGGAGCGTAGAATACGCGTTCTGTTTCTGAAGGCAGAGGTATCATTTCAGAAGTGATATAAAGCAGATCGTAATTGATGGTGCGAAGGAACATTTGGAACAGAATGCGTCTCATAACAACGCTCTCTCAGTAACTCCTACACTGTATCTATTCAGCGTTGTGCAAATAGATTGATGTTGCCCAGGACAATGTCGCAGTCGCTAGACTTTGATATCGGTCGTGGACCGACGCACGAACATGAAAATCGCCTCTCGGCCTCAGTGCCTTTGAAAATAGCACGAATGGCACGGAGAAAATAGCATTGGAGAAGAGTGACGCGAGAGAGTGGATAGGTAATGAATAGAAGAGACATGATATCTGCGACCCGTCAGCGATCCCGAAGTTTATTCTCTGTCGGCGGAACGTTTCTCGTACGACATAGCGCGCACAATGAACAATGCGAAGTAATGAAAACGGAAGCGTCCTTAATTGCGTTAGCGACGTCGATCGTCATTAATAACGGAAGATCGTCTGGCGATACGGCACGTCATACCACTTATCAAGCGTGAATACAATGATGTCGGTCGGCTGATTCGTTCGGCAAACGAAACGGTGCATTCACATGAACAAGACTCTACTGCATATCTGATGGCAGCCAAAATTTTCCACTTATCGCGCTACTTCGTCTGGTCGTCGCTGGTACTTTGAGATGTCGGGAAAATATGCATTCCTCAAATCGGTACACATTGACCCTTTGTTTCGTTCTCTCTTAAGAACACGTAATTAACCCTTTGCACTCTGAACCATTTCCCCGTGCACCTCTCATATTATTTAGTATAGTTTTGGAACCAAGTAATGTATTATAATAATATTGGACTTAAATGAATTGGCCGACATCGAGAAATATATATTTGCAAAAATTTTTTACAGTGTAATACATTTTAAAACACTCCCCAATATGCATTGCAGGGTGATTTTTGCACATTTGACAATAATAAGTCGTTCGACGCCTGCCACCAGGTGTTTTTCTGTCAAAACAAACAATGCAATTCCGTTTTCTTTGTCCCACATCGGTTTCATGGCCTATAGAGATTAAAATTTTCAAGGTCCGGTGGTTTGTGCGTCGTAACAAAACCCTCTGATATTTTTTTTAAATATCTTAATAATTTTACCATGCTTTGATTTGATTTCTTGTGCCATTGCAAGAGAAAACTTCAAGTTGTTCAAGTTGTTCAAGTTCCCTGTAATCTCTAACAAATTTTAATGTCCCCTGAGAGGGGACAGCGCAGTGCAAAGGGTTAATACCACTAAGACATCAGGATCACGTTGGATCTTTGTGATGCAGTCACCGATGGTAAAGATTATGAAAATACTCTTGCCGCCACAGCGACGGCATTCGACCCAGTGAATAGTAGCATGCTGCGTCTTATTTAGCGGCGGTCGTCCGCAAAGGGTTAAATCGCGTTCGTCCAACATATGTTTAAGCGATCGTTACATTCCGCTGATAACGTACGATCGTGTCTGCACTGAACATAACACCGAGAACATTCGCAATGGCGGAAGTACGTACAGTCCTATGAACTCGTCTCATTCGAACGCGAGTTTGCGATAACGGACTCGTGCGGAATAACGGAATGCGTTGATTTCTGGAGAGCGAAGAAACTGTATCGTAATTTATTCGAGATTACCGGAGTGACACAATCCTCGGGACGGAATCACGTACGAACGGTTTTGCGCTCCCGGCTTCCTGTGCGCATGCAACATTAACCAGAGGCCCTACCGATTGCACATTTCTTTATCGTCATCCGTCGGTAGAGACAGTAAAAGCCGCGGTTGGGTTATCGGAATGACACTCGGCTACACTCGAACGGGGTCGCCAGCGAGCTCTGCTCAGCAGCTTCTTGTTTCGCGAGGCATTTCATCGTAAAAACAACATTTCCGAACAATGATTTCTTTTGTGCCGTCTCCTATCGATCCGCCGCACTGCTAAGCGTTCCGTGACCGGTCGCTAAATTGCATGACGTGCGTACGCATATATTTATATTTATTCAGTGCCAAGCTGATATGTGTAGGCTTCGTCGAAAATGTGTAATGATGTTAACGGTGTTACGATATTATGAAACAATGATAGGGAACATTATGCTGCTTGTCGTCAAAATATTTATAAATGCACATTTGACGCGGTCCGTATTATTTTGCATCTTATGTCTTGGTACTTTGAATATGAGTCCTCAAACGGGTGTATTCACAATTTAGAGTGCTTGTTGTTGATTCAAAATATTTATAATCACATGTTGCACCCATTTTTTATCATCTTACATCTTATGGCTTGGCACCTTGAATATTCGAACCGGTGTATTGCCGAACTAGAGTGGTTATCATGATGTCAACGGTGTTACGATATTATGAAACGACAATAGGGAACATTATGCTGCTTGTTGTCAAAATATTTATAAATGCACATTTGACGCGGTCCGTGTTATCCTATATCGTATGTTTGGTACTTTGAATACAAGTTGTCAAACGGGAGTATTCACAATTTAGAGTGCTTGTCATTGATTAAAAATGTTTATAGTTACACTTTGCATGCGTTTAGTATCATCTTACATCTTATGTCTTGGCACCTTGGATATTCGAACCGGAGTATTGCCGAACTAGAGTGGTTATCATTAATTAAAATGTTCATAATGACACTATGGACGCTTTATGGTTTATTTTACAACTTATATCTTAGTACTAAGTACGATGAGTCCCTAAATGATAGTACGAAGCTACGTGAGCCGTTCTGTCGAAGTTCATACGCGGACGTCATTGAAAAAAATTGCGATGTTAAATCTGTCGAAAGGGCTGCTAACCGGTTGCGACCGGGCAGGGATCGAAACTTGGCAGGTGTTCCCCATAAATCGTCGCACGGTGCTTCACCGTCGGCGATGCTTGAAAAATGTCCGCGGTAACGTACGCCATTCGGGCGCTCATGAATTGTTCATTGCGTAAAAACGCAGCCCTACGAAAGTAGCCCCATATGAGAGAATTATTGGACTTCTTACCGGCGACCGCAATAGCATTGGGAACTGATTTATGCGCCATTTGACTAATCGCGACAATAAGACGCTGCGCCGGACCGGAGATAACGAGTAAGAGTACAAATACGGAACGAACCTATTGCCATGTGACGATCTACGATGAACGTTATCGGAGAGTAGAAACGCTAAAAAGGCACTTAGACGACGCATCAAGAAGTGCGTCGATGACTCTCAATCTTCTAAGAATTACTGCAGTCCCTCCGCTGACATCACTGATACGATATTAGTAGCGTTGCAAGCGCTATCTTAAAAACGTTCTATTAACTTTAATAAACCCACCGTGCCCATCGCCGACGGGTTGACGCAACGTTCGTCAACGGATAAAAATACGGGAGCGACCACGCTGCGTGCGACTTTCTCCCGCACAAATTTAGATCGCATGCGATTAAGCGACAAGTACAAAACACACGCGTGCCTCATCGGCATACGCGGCCATTAGAAAATTGCAATTCAAATTTAACGCCCCGATTAGCGCTAAAACAATAGCGTTGCGTGATCGGCGCGCGTTAAGACCTTTACATGCCGGCCGTGCCGCGCGAGTGAAGTAAGTCGCCGAACGGTGTGAAAAGGAAAGATCAGATACGCGTCAGACCTATTTGCGAGCTTCGATCGACGCGGCATCGATTTGCGTGGCAGCGATCGCGCGCTTTATCACGCGAAAGCTCGTGAGTCCAGCTGCGTTTCTGGTTCGCGAGGTCACGAACGGTCATCCTGTACATTTATTAGCAGAAAAACACGTGCCCTCGTCGGCGCCGCGGTCTTCGTCGATGGATCGAAGATTCTGCGGGCTGTGTCACGCGGAGATAGCCGGAGCTTACCTCTATCAACGCATTGATCTCGAAAAAGAAGAGTCCGCGCGGCGGGGAGAGAGGCCGAAGACGGCAAAAAGCAAGGAAAACGAGTAGAACCGAGAGAGAAGGTAGCCGGAAGGAGACGGAGCGCGGACCTGGAGGCCAAAGGAGAAAGGGAGAAGCGGAACAGAGAGGAGAGAATGCGAGCGGCTGGGGGATAGAGAGAAGGACAAGGGAGTCTGTAAGAAACGGACGAGAAGGAATGGAGAACAGAGACTGCAGACGGAACATGAGATAAGGATAGAACGAACGGGCGGGACGAGCGAAGGGAGACAGTACATATTCCTGCGGGGCCTGGATTCGCTCAATTGTCCTTTTTAATTAGCTCCCAGTCTCTCGTCCTCGGCCCGATACATCGACCGGGACCGTGCATGTCTTCTTAATTGATAATGAGAGTAACGCCTCATCGGAGTCGTCGTCCTGAGGAACGAGTTTCGTGGCCGGGTTGGAGTCAATTTGCGGCATGCTGAAAAGGATCTTGAGTACGGCTGAGAATATGCGAATAATTTAATATTGCGACATTTTATTGATATTCGAATGCCATGAAGTAACTGAATATACCTCCGAATGTCATTACCCGGATATTTTAGTATTCGAATACCGTGCTGCCTGCAGTCTTTAAGAATGCCAAGGACCTCAAGTGGCCGGACCCCCAGGTCACCGCCGACGTCTAAATACTTCAGAAAACCAAAAGTAGCACAGTTGTTCCAAATCGGTCGTAAGCACGTGATTACATCGGTCAACAGTGCAGAGCTACTGTTTCCTCCACATTCTCTTATTTCGACATTTTTACTACGAAAGCTTAACGACGCACGCTGATCCTCTCAAATAATTTGCTCATCACAGCACGCGCCACAATACCCCATCTATAAACTACCCAACATCCAGATACTCAGCACTCCTTCGCATATTCCTAACCCTAACCTTGAGCAAATCCAAGTGAACAGCTTGAAGCGATACGTTTCGTTGTCGTCATTACCATTATCACGGGCCTCGAGTGCAACCTAAAACGATAACATCTCGCGTCCTCGGCTCGTTTCGCGTTCGAAAAGTTCCGGAAAAAGAGATGAGAACGTACGACTTCTGTTGGACGAGCATTAGCGGGAAAGATCGGATGCCCCTCGTGAGAAAGCAAAAGAACCGCCCGGTTAGACAGGGCGAAGTAAGTGGATGTTATTAAGGACCGGCTTCGCGGGCTTGCACAACGCTGTTTAAACAGGATTCGTACGTGCACGATATGCCTCAGTATTGCAATTGGCGAGGTAGAGTGTACCCGTTCGCACGCCATATTATATGCCGACGCAGGCCGTCGGTCCTAATGCACTGACCACTCGAAAGCTCGTTACAGTATCGGAGTATCGTGTCTGCTGATGGTCTTGGTGCCATGGTGTCCGACTCGGATCGGTACCTTTATGACTACCGTTCTCAGCACCGGTTCAACCACGTTCGCTGAACCATTTCTTGCAGACACGCGTCGTTGTCCGGGTAAATACACATATCGTTTGCCTTCCTCGTTCCGTCCCGAAGCAACCAGGGGCGTGAATGGGGTTTCGATGGAAATGGTGGTTGGAAAAATGTTGGCAAGAGGCGTGTATTGAAAATAATTTAATTGCGTCAGTGAATTATCAATACGGTGATGTAATTTGGCGCTTTTTGGATGAGGGTGGTTAAGTGATGAAGGCGGCAAGTTACATCGCTGTAGAGGCTTATAAAATGCACGGTAATTACATGTAAAGGTATTATAGGTAGAGTTTCTTTAGTTTGGGTGGAATACGAAAAACGGCGTGAAACGGGTTTGCCGGTTGAAGAGATACTTTTTCGTCGTGGTGGTTTTTCGAGATGTTGATAGCGTTGGAACTGCACATTGCACACCCTTCAATATTATTGCTTTGTCCGTGAGTATAGTCTTTCATTCACCGGATCTCTCTGCCGTTTTCTTCGTCTCCTTTTCGCAAGTATTCTCGTAACCGCGGCACGTCAATCCGCGAATGGCTATTATTTACAGCCGGAGTACGGACGTGGAGATTTCCCCTGCAATAATCTTCTCTCGTCATAATGGCGCGAAGTTTTTATCGATATGCGATAACGACAAACACCCGACTGCAACAATAATTGACCGCTATCACCTCACCACTTATTGTCGCGTGAGGGTGTAAAGTCCTTTTCTTTCCCCGTCTCAACGCAAGCGACTAACGCAGTTGGTTCTTCGTAATTCGAGCTACGCAACGACCGGCGCTGTAAAGTAAATCAATGAATACTCGCAACATATGACAGTTATAAATATTCTTATTATTGTTCTAAACGTCCGCAAGAACGTTCTGGCCTTGAACTAAGAAAATGTCGACTGTCACATTAATGATTTTGAAGTACATGCCCACAGACAGGAGGCGTTTTACATGACGACAGATTAACGTGGCTCGAAAGTTTGTGTAAAGTCATATCGTGATTGTCCAAGTGGACTTACGGTAACACAAGTTCCTTAGGTCCTAACTTCATGCATTCATTACTCATTGCAAACGCGCTATTTGCTATTCGAGTGCTCGATGTGCTGTGAACCTGCTATTTCGACACTGTCCGATTTTTCCGAAGGCCTCTGAACGGTAGGCTTCGCTACTTACTCATGTGTGTCACGTTAGGCTGCGAGACGATCACTAGCATTGTTCTGTGCGACGGAAATGCTCCAGACGGGGAAATTATAGATATTTGGTCTCGATCGTTTCGATGTGGATGATGGTTGCGCCCGTCATCGTCTGACTGCGCGTTGTGATGAAACGAGACACCTTGCAAAGATCAGTTCGATTATTATTCAAGCGCGGGTGCGTTACGTGAACGATAATTTACCGGTAAACGCGTAGGAAAAAAATAACGCGTATATTTTTTGTTCGTCTCGTACTTTTTCGGAGCGGATAAAATATCGCCGGGCCTCGTGTTTTGTTTTCACGCGGCGAAACAGTGCTGATTCGATAATTCAAGGATTTGCACTTTTCACAACACTTTTTCACAACTCCGGTCGTAACAGGTAGTGATTGATGTTAGTGGAAATTGATGATCCTCATCTTGCGAACTTACCAAAGACGTGATAGAAACAGTCAGCAAAGCAACGCCGCACTGAATGTGCCAAACTTTCAAGGGATGGCGTGGTGGCAGTTGGTTAATCACGGTGCGTTCATTATTTTTCCAACCTGTAATAAATCCTCTTCAAACGCGATATCCGTATGTACTTCGAATTTGAATGTCCGCTGTTTTCTATTAAATTCATGCTGCGTTGACACCATTGCTTGCTGACAATTATTGCCCACGCCGAAGTCAAGACAAGTTTAAAATTTTGCACACTGGAAATTAGATGGTCAAAACCCTTCGGTGATATGTAAATAGTTTCACAATTTTGTCAGTATGTTTAGCACATCAGGTACAGTTGTGATTGGGAACAGAGTGCATAGGTCGTAATCACTGTCCTTTACTGAGTACCGTCAGGGCCGCCGGTCAATCTATTGTTACACCAGTTCAATTATACACATTACCCGAGTCGTTTAACATGGCACAGTTCCGTTCACGTTGGCATCAACCTCGCGACTCAATAGTCCAGCCTAACACTCTCATTGATTCAAGCGAAACCAGGCTCGAAATAATCGATACTAGACTCCGTGGGCACGTTCTTATTCATATAGAGCAGCATTCAATCTAATAACCGGGGTAACACTTAGAAGTAAACCAACGGTAACTTTCAACCGTGATTTTCCTTCACTCGCGTGTCCCAATACTAACTTCTTCAATTACCCAAGGAGTCCCTATTAAATGATCACAATACCACTCTTATACAATAGAAACTTTATTCCCTCACGTTTGAGTACAAAATGCATCGTTCCTAAACGACGCTCAGAGCAACAATGTCGCATTCACCGAGATCACGAAAAAGATTATCGTGCACGCGAAGTTCCTCGCGACGGCGCATGGTCGATGCTCGCACAATTCCCACTTAAGGTTAACAGGTTCGCCTCAAAATCTGCGAACCGCCAAAGTTGAAGAAACCTTACCGCTCTCCGTTACGCAACACACCCAAAAAGCCGTAACACCTAACCCATTAAACATACATCAACCCTTGCTCTTCCAACAGACTCCCCCCACGGTACCGTCAAACGAAAAATACTTCCAGCAACGCGCTCGTCATCAATGAACCTTAAAACGTCCGTTGATATTTACAAACATGAAACCTCCGCCTGCCAACCACCCTTGTACCAGACCAACGAACTAATATTGCGCGCCATCGTGTGGTGGTGGTGGCGGGGGTGGTCCCCTGGGTGGGAATGGGGGTCTAAACTGCGGGGGTGGCGGAGGTGGTGGACCTCCCTGTGAAACTGGCGGTGGCGGAGGATGTCTCCAACCCGGTGGAGGTCTAGGCGGCGGTTGAAACTGGCCGAACTGCGGGGGTCCACCTGTCGACGAAGGTGGCGGCGGTGGAGGAAATTGTCCTTGCGAAGGTCCACCGACTCCCCAATGCGGTGGAGGGGGTGCCATCATCCTGGCGGTCGACTGCTGAGCCTGGGACGTGGGAACCGGCATTGGTGGCAGAGGTGGTGGCATTCCAGGCGGCAGAGGCGGATGTGCAGCCATGGACATGGGCGGCAAAGGAGGAGGTGGAATGTTTGCGGGCGGAAATCCGCTGGAAGGCGGAGGCGGTACGGGAGGAGGTGGTGGGTGTCCCATGGAAGGTCCAGGAGTCGAAGGCGGCGGAGGAGGGGGCACGACCATGCCGTGGTGCATAACGTGGTGCTGAGGATGATGTTGCGCCTGGTGAGCAGCTGGGTTCGCATTTGGCATTGGCGGTGGAGCGAGCGGAGGCGCGTCGGCGAAGAGTTGATGAGGTCGGTCTGCTTGGCTGAGAGGATTTTGCGCGGCCAGCAGACGCTCGGCTGCACTTCCGTGTCGTTCGCCCTTTGCATCCCGTTTGAAAGCGTACGAGACGGATATGGGTCGGTTGCAGAGGTACTGACCGTTCATCGCTTCGATGCTGGCGTCAGAGGCGTCGAAGGAGGCGAAGTTTATGAAGGCGAAACCTTTCGAATTCCCTGTTTCAGGGTCTCGCATAATCTGGAATATTGTAATGTGTGGTTAGACGTTATTGAACAGTTGATGATCGTTGAATGAATAGCGTCTTGTATTAGAACTGGAATAGGTGGTAACTTAATATAACATAACTGTAATAGGTAATAGATGGAAACGAATAGGTGGTAACTTAACTTAACATAACTGTAATAGATAATAGGTGGAAACGAATAGGTGGTAACTTAACTTAACCCCTTAACGCCTGAATTTTTTTCTAATGATGAAAAAATAATTACATAGTATATATCCTGTTATTATGCACATTTAAATCCGTCAACAATTTTTATTTGTGGTTTTTTCATATTAGGTTTTCCATATGGGGGGTTTGATCAAATTTGATACAATCGTCCACAATATAAATATAAATAATTTTAAATCCATATCCATTGGTGCATTTGATGTCACGAATTTTCATTGTCATTAAGGGGTTAACATAACTGTCATAGGTAATAGGTGGAACTTGCCTTTGGGGTTTGAAGTATCACACCAAATGCACTGAAGGTGTCGTATAACAGTTTTTCGTCTACTTCTGGATCAAGGTTTCCTATGAATATGTTGGCTCCGACATCTAGATTCTTTTGATGGGCACTAGCTTTGTTTACTCGTATTGGTTTTCCATATAGCTTGATCATGTTCATGATCTTAATGGCGTAGTCCGCATCTTCCTCTCCCATGAATTCGACGAATCCATATCCTTGGTGCATTTGAGTGACACGGTCTTTTGGCATGTGAACATTGACTGAAAATAATAATAGTTTATGTGAATACTGTTGATTTATACATTTGTTTAAGCTGTGACAGCGTTTATGCTTACCAACAGGACCTGACTGGACAAATAACTCCCACATGAGGGATTCTGTGACTTTATCATCCAAGCCACCAACATATATGGTTGCATCTGTGATAATTAAATAACATACACGTTAAAATATAATCGCCAAATAATTGCCAAATGTGACTTATAGTGACGCAAACGTTGGCATCTTAACCTATTCCTTATGGTTTTATGAGTTCGAACTGTACCATTACGACATATGACAATGTAGCGATGAAAGAATATCATACTTATTTTATGAATAATTCTTACCTTGATTACGTTCAGCTATAGGTCCGGCAGCCATTGTTTATAACATTTATATTCGGATGCACAGAAAAACAATATTACACACCGGTGAAGTGTGTAAAATATTTCCGACGCGTAACGTACGATGGCGCTTCGAACATATGAATTAATTATTTTCCGAGCCCCATTAAAGTTGCAACACTAAAAACTCACATATTATAATACCAATCATGTATTTGACACATTAATGGCAGTATTTAAGATTTCTTCTCAATTTTCTATTTAACAACCGAAATATTTATTTCTGAACTAGCAATCATGGGATTTCTACAATGATAACAGACAAATAAATGTAACAAAATCTACATTTATTACATGACATTACAATATACTCTTATTTTCGAACAATAACGATCATATACATCTCTATATTTAAGATTTCTTCTCAATTTTCTATTTAACAACCGAAATATTTATTTCTGAACTTGCAATCATGGGAGTTCTAAAATGACAACAGACAAATAAATGTAACAAAATCTACATTTATTACATGACATTACAATATACTCTTATTTTCGAACAATAACGATCATATACATCTCTATATTTAAGATTTCTTCTCAATTTTCTATTTAACAACCGAAATATTTATTTCTGAACTAGCAATCATGGGATTTCTACAATGATAACAGACAAATAAATGTAACAAAATCTACATTTATTACATGACATTACAATATACTCGTATTTTCGAACAATAACGATCATATACATCTCTATATTTAAGATTTCTTCTCAATTTTCTATTTAACAAGCGAAATATTTATTTCTGTACTTGCAATCATGGGAGTTCTAAAATGATAACAGACAAATAAATGTAACAAAATCTACATTTATTACATGACATTACAATATACTCTTATTTTCGAACAATAACGATCATATACATCTCTATATATATATATATATATTTTAAGTACTCTGTACAGGGTTTACGTGCTGCTGACACTTTGGTTTTCTTGTGTGGCTAAAACAGAAATTTTTCAATATGCAAGGGTATTAATTCATAGACAGAAATTAACTCTTTGCGCTCGACCGGTGCCTCTCAGGCACCACGGCATGTGCTGCGCCAGCTCGACCGGTGCCTCTCAGGTACCACTCGCATCGATGCGGTAAATTGAGTGGTAACGGTGTTTATTTGTGTTTGGCCTAACGAATATCGCTTGACAAGTCTACCTGGCCTTTTGTAGATCATTTTATGAGGTGTCTACATAGCTATAAAGATGTCTTATCTCAAAAACACAAACAAATTTCAATGCGTGCATTATGCCTTGAGAATAATAGAACGCTGATAGACGTCGCAACGCTTCTTTCAATTCGCTTCTTTCAAAAAAAGGTACAAAAAGAACCAATCACCGTCTTCGCACTTTTGAGATAAAATGTCTTATCTCAAAAATACTTGCAAACGCGGGTTGGACTCTGTCTTCGACATTAGTTCCAATTCAACCTTCTTGGCAATCGCAATATTTCTCTCAAAGTTAGTGAGCCCAATAAGCATGGAACACGACGAAAAAATGACTTCTAGTGAAGATGAGTTCAATTTTTCGGTAATAACGAACGAAATTACATCACTACATAGACAGCTTGCCCATGAGAATGAAGACGGAAGTGATGAAGATAGTGACGACGTTATAGGTGTAAGAAGACGAAAAATCCGAATAATCGATAGTGAATCTGAAAGCCAAAGTGGCCAAAAGCCAAAAGCCAACGTAGCACAGCTTCTACTCCACAGAGCACTTCTGAAATGATCCGACTCATTGGGAAGCTGCATGTTATTTTGATGGGACAAAAAAAGGATTGCAAAGTTTGTTCCCAACGAAAGTCCGGCCAAAGACGACAAACTGTGTACTATTGTGACACATGCCCCGACAAGCCAAGAATGCACATTGGAGATTGTTTTACAAAATACCACAAGAAGAAAAATTATAGAACGTAATCCTTAATAAATATCCTTCATTAAGTTAAATAAATGTATGTAATGTTAAAATATACGAGTTTAAAGTGTCCCATTGTGCTTAAAATTATTTTAAGTTAACAGAAACGAACTCATGAAACAGGCGCGCGCGCCGCGGATTACTGTCGAGTTGCTGGTCAGCCCGAGAGAAAAGCATGTCGAAAAGCCTCTCAGGCACCACTCGCATCGATGCGGTAAATTGAGTGGTAACGGTGTTTATTTGTGTTTGGCCTAACGAATATCGCTTGACAAGTCTACCTGGCCTTTTGTAGATCATTTTATGAGGTGTCTACATAGCTATAAAGATGTCTTATCTCAAAAACACAAACAAATTTCAATGCGTGCATTATGCCTTGAGAATAATAGAACGCTGATAGACGTCGCAACGCTTCTTTCAATTCGCTTCTTTAAAAAAAAGGTACAAAAAGAACCAATCACAAAATGCAATCCAATTGCAAAGTTTGTTCCCAACGAAAGTCCGGCCAAAGACGACAAACTGTATACTATTGTGACACATGCTCCGACAAGCCAAAAATGCACATTGGAGATTGTTTTACAAAATACCACAAGAAGAAAAGTTATAGAACGTAATCCTTAATAAATATCCTTCATTAAGTTAAATAAATGTATGTAATGTTAAAATGTACGAGTTTAAAGTGTCCCATTGTGCTTAAAATTATTTTAAGTTAACAGAAACGAACTCATGAAATAGGCACGCGCGCGGCGGATTACTGTCGAGTTGCTGGTCAGCCCTAGAGAAAAGCGCGTCGAGCGCAAAGAGTTAATTCATAGACAGAAATTAAAGTTACCTTTGTAAGAATACTCTAATGCAGTGGCAATAGTTCTCATGTCTCCCTCAATACTTCTAGCCCAGTTTTCTGCGTCACCTATCTCCTTTAATGCGCTGGAGAAAGACTCTATCAGATTCAACCACAGCTGCGTTTGCTTTGCAAAATTAGTAGCACTGTGTTGCAGTTGCTTTGCTTCAGCATCAAGTTTCTTCTGATTCAGATATGCTTGAGCGACACTACATAATGACACAATATTATAATCTTTCAAAATTGAGTTTTATAAAGGTTAGTTATTATGATTTACATACCCAACATTCAAATGGTCTACGAGTGCTTGAGTTAGGTTACTTGCGGCTTGAACAGCTTCTTTCCTTTTTTGCTCTGGTCATCAAACATTCTCATGTTAAAAAGATGATTTTCTTTCCAACGCAAAATACTTGACAATATTTCTTTACCTTGTCTTTCTTTCCTGGCTGCTTGCTTTATTTGATGCTCCTTTATAATTGTTGACAACATCTTTGTGGGATGTTTTACAGAGAATGAGATTGTTCACGTATTATTTAATTGTATTAAAATTTTATTTAAGGAAATACGTTATATATGATATTCACGATGAGTCGAGGTTGTTTCATTTGTCAAGTTTTACTTTATGATTATGCACGTTCCAAGAATATTAGTATAATGTTACGAAAAAACCGCTTGACATATATATTGTAATAATTATTATTAGTAGAGGATTATTGTTGAATACACGTTATATACCGTCGATCTGTCAGAACTAGACGTTTGACAATCAGTTCCCACGAAACTAGACTTCCGTTGGTACCTATGACTGAACTCAGCGAATATTCCTCTAAAAGTTCTACTAGAGGTAAGGTTCAATTTTATATCTATAACATTAAAACGTGTGCTATAATACGGAAAAAGTTAGGGTGAATCAGAAATAATATAAAATCTGAAGAATTAGATTAGGATTAGTCGTTATATTAAAAAACTTGAACTGTATCCAGTATAAGATGGCGCCACCGATCAGATTGACGTAAATTTGTAACCAGCTAAAATACAAGCACGGATGAGTTACATACTAGAGCTTTCCCTCAATGGGTTTTGCTGTTCCATAGTTTCGGAGTTCAAAATATCCGTTACCATTTCGTGACATATTCGATTTTACCGGCCGGATGATGTTTGACATCACAACGCCATTGACGGTTAGAATTTACATTAAATTCACTGGCTACAATTTGTTAAGGAAATACATGCGAACGACTGTTTTTGGTACATCGAAGATTCATGTGGGGAACCATGGCATGCGTCAGAAAGGTTATGTAAACCGCATAAGTTGTTCATTTGACATTCTTTCTGTGGATAGCGTCAATTTATGGACGTATTCTTTTTACGTGTTGTACTACTTTTTGGTTAATTACACAGATTCTCTTTAAGTATGTAGTGTGTAAAATGACTATAGGGTAACCTAGTAGAAGAAGCATTCAATATGAACTACATTTCGCTGCCTAGGAACATACACAACTTTCATAAGAAGATTCGCCTTCTCTTATCTATGATACAAAATACTGAGAATCTTTGCATTCAGATTAACATCTCCATCGGGTGGACTCGAATCAGTCGACTACATAACGAATGCTGATGAATCTCAATTACGCAACGATAGCCAGAATCTGCATCATCGTAATTTCATCGAATCACGCGTGCACGAAATCTTGTTAACAAGTGTCATCAATGATAGAGAGTATCTGTTAACACGTTGACTGCCGAGCGTATTTGCTGTATGAAAATGGCGATGCTATGAAATACTATAGGAGTATAAAATACTATTGGAGACCAAAGAATCGCATCACTATTCGAACATCTGCATTTATAAAATAATAATTGCTACCCATTGCAAATATTCTGGATCTTCAGTAAAATCTTTTGCGCCGGTCACCATTACGGCAGTCAAAGTGTTAAACCAATACCGGCATAATAAAGATACCCGTGAAGAGTTCGCTTGGTACGAATTGTGCAGGAAAAGGTTTGTTTACTTAACACATTGACTGCCAGAGTGGTCACCGGTGACCGGTGCAAAAGATTTTATTATAAATGCAAAAAAATTTGCCATGAAGCCTATTCGCAATCTTGTACAAGCGATTGTTATTGGAACGGTGCTTCAATACTTTGGCGTCTAACAACTCTGCGTTACCTTCATTTTGCACGATTTAATGATACTCTGCAGTATTTCATCGCATCGCGGTTCTAACGTAGCAAAATTTGCGGTGACCGGTGCAAAAGATTTTATTATAATTGCAAAAAAATTCGCCATGAAGCCTGCTTGTAATCTTGTCAAAGCAATTGTTATTGGAACGGTACTTCAATACTTTGGCTTCTAACAACTCTGCGTTACCTTCATTTTGCACGATGTAAATATACTCTGCAGTATTTCATCGCATCGCGGTTCTAACGTAGCAAAATATGCGGTGACCGGTGCAAAAGATTTTATTATAAATGCAAAAATTTGCAATTTTGTAAAAGAAATTGATATTGGAACGGTGCTTCAATACTTTGGCTTCTAACAACTCTGCGTTACCTTCATTTTGCATGAATTAATCATACTCTGCAGTATTTCATCGCATCGCGGTTCTAACGTAGCAAAATATGCAGTGACCGGTGCAAAAGATTTAATTATAAATGCAAAAAAATTCGCCATGAAGCCTGTTTGCAATCTTGTAAAAGTAATTGATATTGAAACGGTGCTTCGATATTTTGGCGTCTAATAACTCTGCGTCACTTTCATTTTGCACGATTTAATCCTACTCTGCAGTATTTCATCGCATCGCAGTTCTAACGTAGCAAAATATGCGGTGACCGGTGCAAAAGATTTTATTATAAATGCAAAAAATTCCTCAATGAAACCTATTTGCAATTTTGCAAAGCAGTTTTTATGGAACGGTGCTTTAATACTTTGGCGTCTAACAACTCTGCGGTACCTTCATTTTGCACGATTTAATCTTACTCTGCAGTTTTCATCGCATCGCGGTTCTAACATAGAAAAATACGCTTGACAGTGAACGTGTTAAAACGACTGTCAACGCGCATTGCGACGACACCTGTCGGCCATTGAGCAGCTAAAAAGGCCCCTCTCGTCTGTCCACATTCAGTCACGGCTCTATACGCGTTGCGCAGCTTCCTCGGCAGGAGCATCGCGTTACGTTGAATTTAGCGACGCATCGTAACGTTTATTTTCCTGGTAGGTGGCAGTGTCTGTTCAATCCTCTTTTTTTTCCATCTTTGTGTTTTTTTTCAATCCCATTTTACGGAATAACGACGATGGCGGACCAGTTCTCGTTGGTGTATAGTTTACCTGTTGATAATCGCACCGATCTTGGCATGAGAGAATAATGATATCGGAGTGAGTTTCGATAGGCGAGTCCGCTTCCGACGAGACCCTCGTCCATCGGAGATCTGTCCTCTAATGCGGCGGACAACATTTTCATACAGAAAGAGGATATAACCAAACGATGCTCCGCAAATCTAGGTTCACGATAATTGGCAAGCGGGTACTGTCATCGCGTTTCGTATAGAGTGAAACCGTGCGATGGTCGTGCACGTTGCGCGCGGTTGCTGAGGAAACCGGGGGCCGGATATTTCCGTGTGCTTCCAGTCAGTCCCCCACCGCGGAAGATCACTGAAAATGTAATAGAACTGTGCAACTCTGGCGCAGCACTGGCTCCCGCTGTTTTTTCTTTAAAGAAGGATATCTCGAAATTTCCGTCAGAGAGGATGGCAATTCGCATTACGCTGGAATGTGGGCACGCATCAATGTTACGTGTGCGCACTACTCCTGAGGGTTACACTCATGACTGGGAGGTATTTGTGAGAGGGGTTGATAACGCTGACATCCACCACTACATCGAGAAAGGTACGTACGATGTTCTGCGCGTAGGCTAAAAGCTTTGCGAGGGATTGAGAGCGCTGTGTAGCGTAGGAATTGAGTTTATGAGGGGCAGTCAGCGTCTTGTTTACTTCCTTTTAATCCTTTGAGAGTAAGGTCACGTATGACGGTTATACATATCAATAAATTGTTGTTCTACGTTCTAGCATGCTCCAAAGTTATGTTGTAACTATACCTGGCACTATATCCATGTCATAAGATTCCTGCGCTTCGTACTTCTGGTCTTGCGTTTGGTCACTTTGAAAATTGCTTTCGCTGAACGTAGAGAGGGCTATCAGCCAAACCGACGAATAGGGCAATTCTGCTAACAGCGTTCTGTTTACTTGCAGTTGTGTTTCTTTTACATGAAACATTCCCAAAGCCAAAAAGGGTGTTGAAAGAACCGCCCTTCGTAGTAAAGGAATCTGGTTACGCGGGTTTTGTTATTCCAATTCATATATATCTGAGAAATAAAGATGAACCCAAGAAGATTCAGATTCAGTATGACCTCCAGTTGCAGCCAAGCGGTCCAGCTATCAATAACACTATGCGACATACTGAAATAATTCATAATCCATCAGATGAATTTAGAAGAAAATTATTGAAAGGCGGCGCTGTAAGTATATTCAAATTTATTGCGGCAGTTATGTTCATCCTTATTTTTTCATCAGGCGCATTATTTTGAATGATTGCGACATCTTTGACTATTGTAGGTTCCAATATCCAACTCAGAAGGTGCCTCCGACAAGGGGGAAACGAAGACTCCCACCATGGTTGGTAAACCGAAATTAAGCGGAAGTGAATCAAGGAAGCATCGTTTGAACGAACCAAAGACGTCCAATTCGTTCGCCGACCTATTTGGGCCTCCCATCAAAACGGCAAAGATTTCCCCTGACAACAAGAACAAGACGCAGCCAGAAAAAAGTTCAATACTTAAGCCTGCGGCCTCCTCGGAGAAGATAGACAAGATGGAGAAGAACGCGAAAACGAAGGATAGCCCGCACAAGGAAAAGAAGGATAAGGTGGACGACAAAAAAGACAAAAAGGTCAAGGATCCGTCGAAGGAGAGGAATAGGAGTAAAGAGAAATCAAAGAGACCCCCTAGTCCCGGAAGTAAAAGTCATTCGAGTCCGGCGAGCAAAAGAGCACCTTCTCCTGTTCCGGCGAAGAAACCTTCCAGTCCCGTGCCACCGATAAAATCATCTGCCTCACCAAAGCCAAAAGAGAAGGAGCTGAAAAAGGCAATCCCCGACAAAGAAAAGGAAAAGGAGAAGGACAAGGCAAAGGACGCAGCTAAAAACATGATGGATGTTTCAAAGAGCGAAAAGAAGAAGATGAAGAAGCACAAAGAAGACAGGGATAAGGACAGGAAAGAGAAGTACAAGGAACGAGAACGATCCAGCACAAAAGAGACTCCAAAAACAAGTGAGAAGAAGAACGAGAGGCCAGAAAAGCCGGAGAAATCGGAGAAAGAGAAGAGTCAGGAGTACAAGTCTGCGAAGGACGGCAGAAAATCCCCGAAACCTACGAAAGAGCCGGAAAAGGTGAAGGAGGAGAAACCCGTGAAGGTCGAGAAACCAGAAAAGACTGAAAAGTCAGAGAAGGTGAAGGATGGCAAGAGCGATAAGGATCGAATAAAGCACAAACACAAGAAGCGCGAGAAGAAGGACAAGAGGGACAGCAGTAGAGAACTGGAAAAGAAGGAGAAGAGAGAAAAGTCCAAAGCCGCCTCAGAGAAACAGAGCAACGTGCCTACAGCGCCAATCGCGAATCCTCTATCCACCCTCTTAGCAGAGATGCCAGAGAGGGACAGCAGCGATTCGGCACCTTCCGTAGACGACGATTCGTTCCCAGAGCCAAAATCCATTCCTTCCCTGAAGAAGGAACCGGACAATGCAACAGCTCCTGCCTTGTCCGCTGACATGACGAAACCCCCATCGCCGACGATGCCCGCCGAGGTGAAAAAGGACAGAAGCGACCGGAGTAGCAGGAGGGAGAAGCCCAAGGGTAATAAAGGAGAGGAACGCGAGAACAGGAAGAGGAAACGGAGAAGTGAAAGCAAAGGGGACGACGAGCATCCCGCCAAAAGGGAAAAGGATAGGGATCACTCTACGTCGCCACTTTTGGAGCCCGTTTCCTCGAGTCAGTCGCCGGTCGCGGTTGATGTCGAGTCAACCGTTGCTAAGGACAAGGAGGATCGTGTCATGGCGGAACAGACGGTCGAGAAAAGTGGGGAGGGCGATGCAGAACAAGTGGCACCTGACTCGACGAACAGCACCTTGGTCGAGTCCGACACTGGCGACCCTCCAGTATTCTCGGAGGACTACGTGTCTCAGCTGAGGGATTTGCAGCAGAAGATAATGACGCTGCAGGATAACACCGAACTGCAAAGAGTCGTTCAGGTAATCGCGGAGACTGGTCAGTACGAAATTACTAAGAAGACATTCGACTTCGACTTGTGTGCTCTCGACCGTAGAACGGTGCAACGTTTACAACAATTTTTCTCTGCGTCGTGACCATCTGTAGTCTAGAGTATGACACGCGCCGGTACCCACACACACACACACACACATTTTATTACATATTTTTCTATGTGTAAGAACTAAGTTAAATGAGCTTATAGTAAGTTCTTTTACGTTAATGACAGAAAACAGTAATATATGAGACCCCAGAAGAACTTTACAAGTAGCTCTTGCTCTTAAGAGGGAGCGCTTTTACATTAGCCTGTTATGAGAGAGAGTGAGTGTGTGTGTGAGAAAGAAAGAGAGAGAGAGAGAGAGAAAGAGAGGGGGAGAAAGTGAGAGATCGGTTGTTTAAAAATGTTTTTATTTTATGTCACGGGCTAATGTACGTACGCGCGAGACGTGCCTATTGTTTTTTTGTGTCAAAATATCGCATATGATATTCATTTTTCTATGACTGTACACAGTTTGTAAATTAATATATATTAGCATTTGTATCAAGAGATAAAGTGACGTGTTACCCTAGGTTTCTGTTAAAATGAACGCATCATGCACGGAGATAGTGTTACTGTAAGCATAGCTTCATATACACGAGGATTTGACGTAAGATCATTTCGGCCGAGGTTTCGTTGAAATTTTCGTCAAGAGGATATTGCCGACTGAAAATCTTTAGCGTCAAATGTTTCTCCCGGTAGCCGCGAAAAAAAGGGAAAAGTCGCGAAGTAAGTTTTAATAGAAGGCGCATACGCAGATAATACTCGACGATTGACTCGCTACACATAAATATATATTTTATGTTTCGATCTTCACCAAGTGTACCGAGTTGCAAAGAGAATAAAATATTGCTGAAGCGGTGTAAATAGTTTTACCATTCTATGCATAAAGATTACGTTTGTTCGCTGTTTGCTAGTTTATAATTTATAACATATAATAATTTATAGTGTCTTTTTTTTTCATTAGTTAATGTATCCGCACAGAATAATGGATCATGTTAGTCGCGGAATATAGGTTATTGACTTCACTATTGTTTCGAGATATGGCTTGCAACGTTTCTCTGGGGGTCTTTAACAGAATCTATGATGCATTTACTTACATTGTGTAACCTGTGGATATACCTCGTGTAACATAATGAAGCATTGTTGATTTTTTTGAATTTGCATTGTGGTTTGTTTAGAATCACGGTGCATCATTTTTTTTGTCTACTACTATAGACGTATTAATCTCGCGCGAACGACTGCGTACACACAGTTATTTACACTTGAGATCGAATTGTATTTATTGATATTTTAATATGGACTCAGCGCTGATGCGCCATTAATTCCGCTTAGCGCGAATGCGCTAATTGATCAATATTATTAGTTATGCAGTCATTCGCAACACACCGATAATTCGGAAATAGCAGGCAATCCTACGATGAGGTTACACGTTGAGTTCTTGTGATTTCTAAAATATTTCGCGCAGCATAAAAAGAAATATGGTACAAAACGATCTACACGTTGCATCGTGAGACTGATTTCGATCTCTGCAATGCGGAGGCGAGGCATCCGTTTCACACTCTCGTTTGTAACTATTTCGCACATAATTAGGTATGTTATTCCACCCGGTGTTGTATGAAATTTTTTGGCTTGCTCCGATAGGCCTCGGCCGGAAGTAAAATTTAGGAGGCTTCAAAGTATCTACACTTAAGACACTTCTGTACGCTGCATGTGCGCAAATATGATCAATGCCAATTGGCTCCGAATATTCCAGATAAGCGGAGGAACGCGGCGTAATGAATTTTTTACGATCTTGGGACGTATATTTTCGAAGTAATGAGAAATTTTATACAACACACGTTCACGTAACTATAATCACATCTGTAAAATATCATTAAAAGAGTCATGTTGCGTGCAATTGATACACCAAATAGTCTAATGTTTTGATAATGTTACGTAAGTAACGAAGAGTGTATATTACATAAATTAAGATATCACGTATGGCTGTACAATGAGTTATTTATTCATAGACAAGGCAAGAAACTGTGTTGGTCATGGCTGTGGATATAGCAACGAGCGTTTTACCCGGATACCAATCAAACTAGAATTCTGACATATACGGAATTCGACAAAAGTGCCGTAACGTGTTCGTAGTCAGGTCGGACACCGATTTTCGATTATACCTCTACGTCGATTGATATCCGAAACCGCTCGATCGCCTAAGCGAGGTATATCCACGGTGAACATAGAGCTGGATTGACAAAAGTTAGCAAAATAGTGCACACTCGCATTTGAATAATCAAGCTGTTCTCCCCCAGTCGTCCTTCTGTACGAGAAAAATGCTTGCAGTCGTTAGTAGCAACTCGTCTCTGCGCCGATACTCTCCGCCAAGTTTCTCGAAAGTTCGATAGTTTATCAAGTGGCAATATGCAATGCTATCTAGGAGCTTACGACACAGTTAATTTTACCCCACACTATCGCCCGTTCGGCTAAGCATAATTTTTCATACTCGTTAGTGCGATTTGTGCTCGGTCGTCTAGAGTGTAACGTTGCACGAGTCGTTTTCTCTCGTCCATGCGGACGGCCTAAAACGATAGCGCCGCTATTCTCCCCGAACTTTGTGTACCCTCGATGCTGTCACAGGTCCCGCATTCGTCACGACGTTTAAACACCCCGTTTGTACGGTGTTTGTGATGTTAACGCACCAGGCGCGTGCCATGACTCACGGTCAGCGAATGTGGCCGTGTGGTACGAAATTAGATACCGATCGGAGAGGGACCATAATCGGGGTTTACAAGCACCCACGTAGTCTCTCATTTAAGCTCGTCGTATACTTCGGACTTTTTCCCTCGCCAGATTCCGCCGATACGGACCGGCAAAATACTTTCTAAATTTCCGTTGTGCATTTGCAAGTACTCGCTGCGTCATTCTCTGATATCCGTGCCACTGGCGATCAATTGCGAGCTACTTCGGCGAATCGGAGATCTTATTCGGTATAGTAAATTGATGAAGCTGAATGAAGCTGAAATAAGACTGAGATTTTAATGCTACTCCTTGCATTTGCTGAATGATCAGAGACTCGGGGTGACGAAAATTGCCTATTGGACGAAGTGTACGATGGGTTTCGCTTGAAGTTGTGCCCTTAGCTTAGGATCGAAGCGTTAGTCATTGAATCCGACTTATTTTTAATCTCGCGTGGAGCGCATTTGCGCCGAGCAATGTGTTTGCATTTAGTGATAATGAGATAGGCGGATTACACTTTGGGCACTGTCCCTACTCGGCTGTTTTGGGTCAGTAGGCTTGTCGCAGATATATCTGTGAGAGAGGCGAGAATAGTAGCAGACAGTCGTACAAAAACAATTTGTATATTTTTAATAATTGTCAGAGCGGACGGATTCGCGTTCACGTCTCATATTTCATAAGAAGACGTTTTCTAAGAATACATCTCCTCTAGTGAATATCGTTCTGATAGATGAGCAAGCATGCAATTGCCTAGAAATACTCAACAAGAATGTGTATTATACGAATTAGCCGGACGTGAATGCGAATCTGGTTTTTCGAAAAGAATTTTCATAAAATTTATCTAGAAATAACGGTTCTCCCTTCACGTTTAACCAAATAAGCGTTGTGTCTTTTATACGTCTGATGGATAATTACTGTGAAGACATAGAGTCTCTATACATGTAGCGATAGTCACTCAACTAGAATTTTGCAGGAACATTCTAACTGGCGATTCGCAGCTGATCGTTCTACGCAATTACGTTTCGTTTTTAGTACTCCGCATATTTAATCGCCTGTCCAAATGAACGTGTACATAGAAGCGCATCGACGCACTCTTCTTTTGCGAAAACTTTGTGTGTCAGTAATATGTATAAACTCTATCGTAATCGACGGAACGTGACCGGTCGTTTACGACGTTTCTGTTACTCGCATAATCCTATATAATTTGCAATTGTGATGCCGTCATTTACGTTGCTGTTTGCCATTTGTTACTGAACGACGTTTGTCTGTGTGTGAAGTGTCCGAATTTCTTTTCGTTTGTGAATTTTTCCTCGGCATCCAGAGCGTGCAACGTGAATTAGCGCCCGACGATGTGAAAATGGATCGTAGCATGTTACGTTATGTGTAATCAACGAAAACGTTGTCGCGAATTTCCATCTGTGAACTTTCGGATTACGTTGATATGTTGTATAAAGACTTCTAATACTGCACAAGGTTGATACGTGACGAGCGCGATATCTCGCTTGTTTTTAGACGATGTACATAGTGAGTGAGCAAGTGACAATTAGCATGTATAATAAAATTATTCATGACTTTCAAGGATATAGTACAAGGCAGCACTGCTGAATTTATATGCCATTTAATGAACATATGTCATGTTCCGTGTACATTTACCAAATTTATTAGCAAATAATAAACATCTTATATAATTGTGCCTCTATGTACGCTGTTACTGATTGTTCTGGTGATGTAGATTTTAGAATGAGCCGCCGTTCTGAAACAAGACTGTTGCTTTACATAAAAGGCACACGTCTACTTATTTTAATAATGTCCACTTCATCTCTTCTCTTAAAGAATTTTTTCCAATTTTCATCATTTCTCTGCTCTTTCGTTTTCAAACGAAATTCATATTCGGATATCGTGCCGAAGTGCATTTTCAGGATGTGGGCAAGTTGACGGGTTCGAAGACAAAATACATCCATCCCCCTGATTGTCCGTGCTTGCTCGTGTGCAACACACCACAGGCCATTTATTAAAGTCCCACATAATATTTCGTACAACAGCTTAACAGAGTAAGAGATTTGTTATCAATCGCCATCCGTTCGTCCCCCCGCAAATACGATACTGCACGATATGGCGTATTACAATTATTTCAACAAACGTTTACGACCCTGTCGTTCGCGACGCGTCTTCGTACTTCTATCATAATATTTTTTTCGTTTTTCCGTTTTTCCTTCCACTCTTTCTAGTCGAGCCACGCCATCGTGCCGTTTGTTCGTTGCACATGCGAACTTTGATCGCAGAGCGCAGGACGACGTTTCCCGACAATTGAGAGAGACGGACCAGATTACTGAGATTAATTCGCTGATTATTAGCTGAAGCGTATAGGAGGTGTAAAACGATCTAATAGCCAGCCAATTCGGCGAACGTGGAGTCCATTTCGTCGGCGAGTGATTTGTATCTGTCCTTGTTGATGCCCAGTTCATCTGCAATGGGCGGGAAAGCACATTTAATAACATGAAGTAAATTGGTAGAAACTACGATAATTCGCTAATGGAGAACTGCTAGACTAATCATCTCTCGATAACTACGTTGAACGTTGTTTCTGGCGTCTTTACTACGTTCAAGATTGTAACTACAGGAGTATAGGGGTAGTTTTCGGTGGACGAATATACGATCGGTACTAGTGGTACTGTTACAGTGAAACATCGAAATTTAGAGAATGTCGACTTTCACCGGTGAATGTCAACATTCACATAGTCGCTTGGTGTATGTCCGACTGGCGTCTTTACTACGTTCAAGATTGTAACTACAGGAGTATAGGGGTAGTTTTCGGCGGACGAATATACGATCGGTACTAGTGGTACTGTTACAGTGAAACATCGAAATTTGGAGAATGTCGACTTTCACCGGTGAATGTCAACATTCACATAGTCGCTTGGTGTATGTCCGACTGGCGTCTTTACTACGTTCAAGATTGTAACTACAGGAGTATAGGGGTAGTTTTCGGCGGACGAATATACGATCGGTACTAGTGGTACTGTTACAGTGAAACACCGAAATCTGGAGAATGTCGACTTTCACCGGTGAATGTCAACATTCACATAGTCGCTTGGTGTATGTCCGACTGGCGTCTTTACTACGTTCAAGATTGTAACTACAGGAGTATAGGGGTAGTTTTCGGCGGACGAATATACGATCGGTACTAGTGGTACTGTTATAGTGAAACATCGAAATTTAGAGAATGTCGACTTTCACCGGTGAATGTCAACATTCACATAGTCGCTTGGTGTATGTCCGACTGGCGTCTTTACTACGTTCAAGATTGTAACTACAGGAGTATAGGGGTAGTTTTCGGCGGACGAATATACGATCGGTACTAGTGGTACTGTTACAGTGAAACATCGAAATTTGGAGAATGTCGACTTTCACCGGCGAATGTCAACATTCACATAGTCGCTTGGCGTATGTCCGACTGGCGTCTTTACTACGTTCAAGATTGTAACTACAGGAGTATAGGGGTAGTTTTCGGCGGACGAATATACGATCGGTACTAGTGGTACTGTTACAGTGAAACATCGAAATTTAGAGAATGTCGACTTTCACCGGTGAATGTCAACATTCACATAGTCGCTTGGTGTATGTCCGACTGGCGTCTTTACTACGTTCAATATGTAACTACAGGAGTATAAGGGTAGTTTTCGGCGGACGAATATACGATCGGTACTAGTGGTACTGTTACAGTGAAACATCGAAATTCGGAGGATGTCGACTTTCACCGGTGAATGTCAACATTCACATAGTCGCTTGGTGTATGTCCGACTGGCGTTTTTATATTCAAGATTGTAACTACAATATAGGGGTAGTTTTCGGCGGACGAATATACGATCGGTACTAGTGGTACTATTACAGTGAAACACCGAAATAAATGTCGACTGACAATGTCAACATTCATGCACTAATTCGACACACACCGGAGAGGGTAGTTTTCGGCGGACGAATATACGATCGGTACAATGTAATGAAATATTTGATCTTTCATCGATGTATTTGGTATCTGTTGACATATTTACTAAATACCGGTGAACACCGGTAAATGTCGACATTCTCACTAATTGTCGACACACACAGAGGTAACAGTACTAAATGTTGGGATTTTTATCGACACTAGGGGATGAGGGTAAAGTTTAGTGGGGAAGTGGTGGAAAGTAAAGGAGAGGGTAACTTGTACGTGGAAGAACTTAGGCGTATATAAGTTTCTCATGCACTTGGTTATAGTATAGACGAACACAAATCGGGGTGTTTGAATAGTACCTGACGTGTACGACGGTCCACATGAAGGTGTTAACTGTACAGATGTCGGGCGCGGGTGTTTGTTGGCGTGTTTGTTAGTAAAACGGTGCTTAACGTAAACGGAAAAAGCTACGGGGTTAGTTCGGCCGATGCTGACATTGCATTGACTACACAAAATGCTCCCAAATCGGACAATGTGCGACGACACCGTCAAAAAATTTAGAGTTACCGTAAAAAAAAAAGATACCACAAAAAAACGTTGAGATAAAAAACCCATTAAACTTAAAAGTCTCATCGCACGATGTACAAAATCGGAAAACGGCCTGACGGCAAAATTAAATTCGTTCGACCTGCAAAAGTACGCAACGAACGAGAGTGTGTGATGAAAACGAAAAGAAAATACGTGTCCAATTTCGGGAGCCCATTGCAGCAAAACCAAAAAGAACGCAGCTTAAGCGTATAGTGTGCGTATTGTTTGTTGCCGGAAAAAAAAGACACGACACAAAATGAGCGAGAAGGAGCGGTAAGGGGGCCAATGAAATGAAATGAAATGAAATGTCTTAGTAGCCAGATAGTTCAGAGAATGTCTGGTCCAATTCCTCGCAAATCGTTTTGCGTTTCTCCTTCTGGTGGTGCAACACGTCTGCAACGAGTCAAATCGAAACTGTGAATATTAAGCCCGTCAGAGTTGTTAACTTATGCCTCTCGAAATCGTCGAATTTCGTCGAATATCCCGGCGCTGTCAATAAAAGTTCTATCAATTTAAGTGTGTAGAAGAAACTTAGCTGCTGTATACATAGACAAAGCATTATTTCTGAAGAGAAAACACAGGACGCCGACAAGACGACGGACATAGAACACGGTAACATAAAAAAGTTAGTTGTCTGGTGGCAATGACAAATGCACACGCACGACGAAAAAGCACGGTGAAAATCAATTAATTGCGTAACATCGTGGAAAAACATTGACGTACACAGATTTGTATGCGGGAACTTGGAACTGTGAACACAGAATTGATGGACACTTAACCCTTTCACTGCTGAGTACTTTTTGCGTCAGTTACTTTTAGTGTGAATTATATTGATTGATTATATAAGACGCTACTAAGTTTTAACGATCATTTTTCATTTACGCCAAATTAAATAATTTAAGAAAATGATTTCGTAAAAAACACACCTGTATTCATCTCGCGCGTTAATAATTGTGGTTGCAATAGGTAAGAAATCGAAACGATTGGGAAACATATATATGCGTCCATAGTCAATACCCCTAAATTTTGGCAGACGCATATATGCGTCTATAGTCAACACCCCTAGATTTCGGTGGACGCATATATGCGTCCATATTCGACACCCCAAATTTTCAACAGACGCATATATGCGTCCATAGCAGTGGGAGAGTTAAGGGATCGGGCATAGAAAAAAAAGAAACAGAATTGATGGACACTTAATCCTTTCACTGCTGAGTACTTTTCGCATGAGTTGCTTTTAGTGTGAATTCTACTGATAGATTATGTAAGCCGTAACTAAATTTTAACGATAATTTTTCATTTACGCCAAATTAAATAATGCAAGAAAACTATTTGATGCAGAACACATATGTATTCATCTCGCACATTGATAATTGTGGCTGCAATATTAAAGAAATTGGAACTATTGGGAAACACATATGTATATGCGTCCATAGTCAACACTCCTAAATTTTGGCAGACGCATATATGCGTCTATATTCGACACCCCTAAATTTCGGTAAACGCATATATGCGTCCATAGCAGTAAAAGGGTTAAGAGATCCGGCATGGACAAGAAAAGAAACAGACGTTGAAACCTTCCTAAACCGTAAACCAATCGAACAACGCGTACTCCTTCGAGTTCGCAAAATTTCTCTGAAAAAATAGCTCGATAACACAGTTCGATAAACTGTATATAACGAAATATAGATGGCTGTGGCCATCTGACTTACCCTCGAGCCTGTCAACTTCCTTCTGGAGTTTCTTGACGGTCTTCTCAGCGAATTCGGCTCGCGCCTCGGCTTCCTTTAGCTTGACGGTCAGGGTCTTTAGCTGGCGTTTGAATTCCTCGACTCGTTGGTTAGCCTAGACACGTTCAATCAAAAGTTTACTAATCTCCCGACAACGCTTAACAATCCATTTTGACTTCATCTTTCCAACTTCCGACTGGAACAGATTTTATGAAATTGCTTACCTTCTCCTCGGATACTTCCAAGGATTTCAAGCTGTTGCCGACAACCTTAAGTTCTTCCTCGAGTTCCATGATCTTCCTGTAATTGACGAGGACGTTGAAGTTGTTTGTGAACGAAGTTAGGTCCGGAAGTTTGGAGCAATTTATATTAGTATATGACGTAAGGATATTAGTTGAGGAAGGTGAATAAACGGAATAACTTACGCTTCACCGGACTTGACTCGATCTTCAGCCACTTCCAGCTCGTCTTCAACGAAGGCCAACTTGCGGGATACTTCGTCAGATTTTCCGTCAGCGTCTTCAGCGAGCAGACGCGCTTCCTTCAACTGGTTCGTCAGCTGATCCATCCTCTCTTCATCTTGCTGTGCGCGGTTCTCCAATACTTTGCACATACTGGAAGGGAAGATAGATTTTAATGTTTCGTATCGATCATACGTGATAAGCGTAGATGTAAATGTAAAAAAAAAGAACAGAATAGACAAATAATATATTTCGTTTGTTATAAGGTCCGACGGAAAGAGTACGTTTGGATGTATGAATTAGATATTGTAAAATACCGAGAAATTAAGGATTATAATTACTGCAAATTTTTGTGTGCGATCGGTGCTCGTTGGAGTTTCTTTAAATATAATTTCATGTATGAAGAGGATAGAAATTATGTTATAAACTTATGTTCAATTCAATATACTATGAAGCGGCGGCTCAGATTATACTTGGATTTAAACTTTTGCAGCTTAATAAGTATCCTATACGATATTGTTGAGAGGCGTGTTTATAAATACTCGTAGAGTATATTAAGATTCTCAATGTTTTATTACCGGCTGGATTCGTCAGCGGCCTGCGACGCTTCAGCCAATTTTGCGGTTGCGGTGTTAAGTCGTTCCTCAGAGCGTTCTAAATCTTCCTCAATAAGCTGGACTTTCCTGTTGAGAGCAGCGACCTCTGACTCGGCCTAAAAGATAAAGGGTTCTTTTACCAAAATCCGTCATTGACATTAAACTACTCACATTGCATTATACCTACAGAATGTAATACTCTGTAACGTAGCAAACGAACTGAATAAGAAAAATACCCGAAAAATGTATTAATAGTAATCGAGTTACATTACTGAAAAATACAGAACGCAACGCTTTGTCACGTAACAAACAAACTTAATAACAGAAATAACCGGAAATTGTTGATATCTATGTGTTGAAAATCTACTTACATTGCTGAAAAATACAGAACGCAACGCTTTGTAACGTAGCAAACGAACTGAATGAGAGAAATACCCGGAAATGTGTTGATAGTAATCTACTTACATTGCTGAAAAATACAGAACGCAACGCTTTGTCACGTAGCAAACGAACTGAATGAGAGAAATAACCGGAAATGTGTTGATAGTAATCTACTTACATTGCTGAAAAATACAGAACACAACGCTTTGTCACGTAGCAAACAAACTGAATGAGAGAAATACCCGGAAATGTGTTGATAGTAATCTACTCATATTGCTGAAAAATACAAAATACAACGCTTTGTCACGTAACAAACGAACTGAATGAGAGAAATAACCGGAAATGTGTTGATAGTAATCTACTCATATTGCTGAAAAATACAGAACGCAACGCTTTGTCACGTAGCAAACGAACTGAATGAGAGAAATACCCGGAAATGTGTTGATAGTAATCTACTTATATTGCTGAAAAATACAGAACGCAACGCTTTGTCACGTAGCAAACGAACTGAATGAGAGAAATAACCGGAAATGTGTTGATAGTAATCTACTTACATTGCTGAAAAATACAGAACGCAACGCTTTGTAACGTAGCAAACGAACTGAATGAGAGAAATACCCGGAAATGTGTTGATAGTAATCTACTTACATTGCTGAAAAATACAGAACGCAACGCTTTGTCACGTAGCAAACAAACTGAATGAGAGAAATACCCGGAAATGTGTTGATTGGAATCTACTTACATTGCTGAAAAATACAGAACGCAACGTTTTGTAACGTAGCAAACGAATTGAATGAGAGAAATAACCGGTAATGCGTTGATAGTAATCTACTCATATTGCTGAAAAATACAGAACGCAACGCTTTGTAACGTAGCAAACGAAATAAATGAGACAATTACCCGGAAATGTGTTGATAGTAATCTACTTACATTGCTGAAAAATACAGAACTCAACGCTTTGCCACGTAGCAAACGAACTGAATGAGAGAAATACCCGGAAATGTGTTGATAGTAATCTACTCATATTGCTGAAAAATACAAAATATAACGCTTTGTCACGTAACAAACGAACTGAATGAGAGAAATAATCGGAAATGTATGGATAGTAATCTACTAATATTGCTGAAAAATACAGAACGCAACGCTTTGTCACGTAGCAAACGAACTGAATGAGAGAAATATCCGGAAATGTGTTGATAGTAATCTACTTACATTGCTGAAAAATACAGAACGCAACGCTTTGTCACGTAGCAAACGAACTGAATGAGAGAAATACCCGGAAATGTGTTGATAGTAATCTACTCATATTGCTGAAAAATACAAAATACAACGCTTTGTCACGTAACAAACGAACTGAATGAGAGAAATAACCGGAAATGTGTGGATAGTAATCTACTCATATTGCTGAAAAATACAGAACGCAACGCTTTGCCACGTAGCAAACGAACTGAATGAGAGAAATACCCGGAAATGTGTTGATAGTAATCTACTTACATTGCTGAAAAATACAGAACGCAACGCTTTGTCACGTAGCAAACGAACTGAATGAGAGAAATAACCGGAAATGTGTTGACAGTAATCTACTTACATTGCTGAAAAATACAGAACGCAACGCTTTGTAACGTAGCAAACGAACTGAATGAGAGAAATACCCGGAAATGTGTTGATAGTAATCTACTTACATTGCTGAAAAATACAGAACACAACGCTTTGTCACGTAGCAAACAAACTGAATGAGAGAAAAACCCGGAAATGAAGTAATCTACTTACATTGCTGAAAAATACAGAACACAACGCTTTGTCACGTAGCAAACGAACTGAATGAGAGAAATACCCGGAAATGTGTTGATAGTAATCTACTCATATTGCTGAAAAATACAGAACGCAACGCTTTGTCACGTAGCAAACGAACTGAATGAGAGAAATACCCGGAAATGTGTTGATAGTAATCTACTTACATTGCTGAAAAATACAGAACACAACGCTTTGTCACGTAGCAAACCAACTGAATGAGAGAAATACCCGAAATGTGTTGATAGTAATCTACTAATATTTCTGAAAAATACATAATACAACGCTTTGTCACGTAACAAACGAACTGAATGAGAGAAATAACCGGAAATGTGTGGATAGTAATCTACTCATATTGCTGAAAAATACAGAACGCAACGCTTTGTAACGTAGCAAACGAACTGAATGAGAGAAATACCCGGAAATGTGCTGATAGTAATCTACTTACATTGCTGAAAAATACAGAACACAACGCTTTGTCACGTAACAAACGAACTGAATGAAAGAAGAAACCGTGCGCGTGTACAGCCTTCGCTGGCGTTGGCCGTAAGATTATCGCGAAGTAAAAAAATGACGGCGAATCAACGTTTGTCACGGTGCCAAACTGTAATCAGGTCGCAGCGGAAACGAAGAACCAGACTCGACACTGTGCAATTGAGAAAGTGAAGCGAAAGCCAGTCGATAGAATGTTTACTTCCGATAGAAATAGGCTTTGGATCCGTTTCAAGAAAACAGGGACCAGGGTCATGGGAGGAGGAAGATTTTTCTGGCCTGACCACTGTCCGGATGGAAAATGGGGTAAAGAGCGTACCCGTTTGCCTATGTATTCTAAATTCGTAACGTTGTGGCAAAAGTTAATCCGCCCGATTTAACGTAGATCGCGTCTTCAAACGTCGACACGTCCTACACATTGAACTCTACAAAGTGGCACAAGTTGACGCCCCATTTTCAGCTGGATAATGGTATATGCCACAGAGGAGATCCTATATATATAACTTGAAAACGTTCGAAGCTTCCCAAATAATTTCAATGTCGCAACTTGCCATTACTGTTTGCATTAACACGATGACTGCCGTGCGTATTTTACTGTATTAGAACGGCGATGCTATAAAATACTACAGCGTTTGACTGAATTATCCGAAATGTAAAAGATGTGTAGGTATTGGAGACCAAAGGATCGCATCACTACTCCAGCAATAACTGCATTTATAAAATAATTATTGCCACCCACTGCAAATATTTTGGATCTTCAGTAAAATCTTCATTGCGAATTTTTTGCATTTTTAGTAAAATATTTTGCGGCGGTCACCGGTGACCACTGTGGCAGTCAATGTCTTAATACGTTTACTGCCGAGCGTAATTTACTGTGTTAGAACGGCGATGCTATAAAATACTACAGCGTTTGACTGAATTATGCAAAATGTAAAGAATGTGCAGGTATTGGAGACCAAAGGATCGCATTACTATTCTAACAATCACTGCATTTATAAAATAACTATTGCTACTGATTGCGAATATTTTGGATCTTCAGTAAAATCTTCATTGCGAATTTTTTGCATTTTTAGTAAAATATTTTGCGCCGGTCACCGGTGACCACCGTGGCATATTTTACTGTATTAGAATAGCGACGCTATAAAATACTACAGCGTTTGACTGAATTATGCAAAATGTAAAGAACGTGCAGGTATTGGAGACCAAAGGATCGCATCACTACTCCAGCAATAACTGCATTTATAAAATGGAGACCAAAGGATCGCGTCACTATTTTAACAATCACTGCATTTATAAAATAATTATTGCTATGCATTGAGAATATTTTGGATCTTTAGTCAAACTTTCATTGCGAATTCTTTGCATTTTTAGTAAAATATTTTGCGCCGGTCACCGGTGACCACCGTGGCATATTTTATTGTATTAGAATAGCGACGCTATAAAATACTACAACGTTTGGCTGAATTATGCAAAATGTAAAGAATGTGCAGGTATTGGAGACCAAAGGATCGCGTCACTATTCTAACAATAACTGCATTTATAAAATAATCATTGCTACCCATTGCGAATATTTTGGATCTTCAGTAAAATTTTCATTGCGAATTTTTTGCATGTTTAGTAAAATATATTGCGCCGGTCACCGGTGACCACCGTGGCATATTTTACTGTATTAAAATAGCGAGGCGATAAAATACTACAGCGATCGACTGAATTATGCAAAATGTAAAGAATGTGCAGATATTAAAGACCAAAGGATCGCATCACTATTCTAGCAATCACTGCATTTATAACTATTGCTACCAATTGCGAATATTTTGAATCTTCAGTCAAATCTTCACTGCGAGTTTTTTGCATTTTTAGTAAAATATTTTGTGCCGGTCACCGGTGACCACCGTGGCATATTTTACTGTATTAGAATAGCGACTCTATAAAGTACTACAACGTTTGGCTGAATTATGCAAAATGTAAAGAATGTGTAGGCATTGGAGACCAAAGGATCGCATCACTATTCTAACAATAACTGCATTTATAAAATAATTATTGCTACGCATTGCGAATATTTTGAATCTTCAGTAAAACCTCTTGCCGGTCAGCGGTGATCATCACGGCAGTCAAAGTGTTAAGTACAAAAATTCGTGCTTTTTTCAAAGTGCCAGACATAGAACCGTGCAATTTGGATGTAATAAGTGAACAAGTTTGTGATATTGTAAGAGAACCGAATACCTACATTGGTGAGAGATTTTTCACGCTCCTCGAGGTCCTTGTTGGCCTGTTCCAGGTTCTGTTTGTTAGCTTCGAGATCAGCCTCGACCTGGGCCAGCTTCTTCGTAAGCTCGGCAACCTCCTCGAGGACCTTGTCCGCCCTCAAATTCGCCTCCTTCGCCTGTCCCTCGCAGGTATCGGCTTTATCCTGCGCATTATCCTTCTCAAGCTTCATCGCTTGCATCTTCTTCTTGATCGCGTCCATGGTGGCGACCTAGTTTCGGCGACTTTTCTCAGGAAACAATCGAGCTTGCTGAAATTTCATCCAGTACACTTAGCATATTACCAGACCGCATGTTTTTCGACGACAATGGGATGAATCGCGCTATAATCGGTAATCAATAAAATGTATTTACAAGTAACGGTACCCGTGGTAGATGAGAACGTAACTCTTTTGGACGTTCGTTTTCCGCATTTTTGCAAAGCAGTTAGAGCGCATCGCAGCATTCGGTTTACTTCAATACTGTTTTGGAATGGTAATGTGGTTTTGAGGGTAATGATGTGTCGTGCTTGATATGTTGCGGTTCGTCCGTGGACACTTAAATTATCCGTGAGAGAGGCAATGTGACGTTGCAGACGTGGAATTAGGCTGGCTGGGAGGAACGACAAGCACCAGCGCACCTGGCATACGAAATACGACATTTCGCGCGATTTCGCTGCCCGCAAGATGAGGACCGTGAAGAACTTCCCGTTGCGACCGAAATAGACTCTACATGTGCCGAAGATTCGCCAGTTTACGTCGCCGCTGAGTTCCAGTCGTTCTACACGAAATGTATCATGCCGTGAGTACAGATTTTCATTTCGTTCGAACAAAACGGAGTACAAAGTCGAACAAAGTGGAATGCAAAACGACTTTGCCCAAATCCTCGAAATACCAAGCGTTTCACCCCGAATTATTCAAAACCAAAGCGGCCCCGTACGAATATTCACAACGCATGTCATCCTGTGCAAATTTTCACCCCGGCAATTATACAATTTCTATTTGATCGGATCGCAACAATCCAGGCGTTGCGTATAAAAATTCTATGGAACTCCAGGCGCTCAATGTCTTTCAACCCACGAGACCCCATAAGTTCGCATCTGTTCAGGAGTTGCTCATGGCCGATTCAGAAGTTGCAATCGTCGCAAAAATCTCGGAATTCGACAGTAATTAACACGTTGACTGCCACGGTGGTCACTGGTGACCGGCGCAAAAATGCCTATTTGCAATCTTGTAAAAGCAATTGATATTGGAACGGTTCTTCGATACTTTGGCTTCTAACAACTCGGCGTTACCGTCATTTTACATGATTTAATAGTATTCTGTAGTATTTTATCGCATCGCGGTTCTAACGTAGCAAAATATACGGTGACCGGCGCAAAAGATTTTATTATAAATGCAAAAAAATTCGGCGTGAAGCCAATTTGCAATCTTGTAAAAGCAATTGATATTGGAATGGTGCTTCGATACTTTGGCTTCTAACAACTTTGCGTTACCTTTATTTTGCACGGTTTAATAATACTCTGTAGTATTTCATTGCATCGCGGTTGTAACGTAGCAAAATATGCGGTGACCGGGGCAACAATTTTGCACGATTGTAAAAGCAATTGATATTGGAATGGTGCTTCGATACTTTGGCTTCTATCCCAGTCTGCGTTACCTTCATTTTGCACGATTCAATCGTACTCTGTAGTATTTCATCGCATCGCGGTTCTAACGTAGCAAAATATGCGGTGACCGGCGTAAAAGATTTTATTATAAATGCAAAAAAATTTGCAATGAATCCTATTTGCAATCTTGTAAAAGCAATTGATATTGGAACGGTGCTTCAATACTTTGGCTTCTAACAACTCTACGTTACCTTAATTTTGCACGATTTAATCATACTCTGCAGTATTTCACCGCATCCCGATTCTAATGTAGCAAAATATGCGGTGACTGGTGCAAAAAATTGTACTACAAATGCAAAAAATTCGCCATGAAGCCTACTTGCAATCGTGTAAAAGCAATTGATATTGGAATGGTGCTTCAATACTTTGGCTTCTAACAACTTTGCGTTACCTTCATTTTACACGATTCAATCATACTCTGCAGTATTTTATCGCATCGCGGTTCTAACATAGTAAAATACGCTTGGCAGTCAACGTGTTAAGAACTGGCATATTTCGCTGCGATTGGGCGGTTGCAGAAAAACTTCGCCATTTCGAAGAGTCTCGATCGGCGACGTGTGCGGAACGATTCCTTAAGCCGGGTGCGTGGCATGCAACGGCAATGGGAAGGGAGTAGGCACATCGGGGCGTCTACGGAAATAGCCGGCACAGCCGGATTCTATAAATATGTCATGGAACGACTACGGCGACGACGTCGTCGACGAGGACTGAGAGAAGTCGACGCCGACGGTGGCGGCGTCTCTGACGTCGCGGCGGTGGCGGAGAGTCGAAGCAAAAACTACAAATGTAACCCAGAAGAACGGGCTTTACTTGGCCGCCACCGACGACCGACATTCGATCTAACTGCCTCGCGTATTAATAGCGTTTACGAAATTTCAGCGGGACCATCTCCGCCATCGCGATACCAAGTCGCTCGAAGCCGAGAAAGCTGATTGAATGAATGGAACATTTCCGCGAGACGTAGGCTCGCAGTTAGATACTGTCGATATGATCGCAAACAAGCGAAAGATTTTTCTTAGTAGCCTATATACCGTCATCTTTGGGACTGATGTAGAAATTGTAGGGCATGACGTAATTTTTCTATGCGATGTTATGAAGTTGCTTCGTAACAAGGAAGTTGTGGGTGATTGAATGAATGGAACAGTTCCGCGAGTCGTATGTTCGCATTTGGATATTGTCGATATCGTTGCGGAGAAGAGAAAGATTTTTCCTGGGAGGCTGTACACTGTCATTTTTTGACTGATGTGGAAATTGTAGGGCATGACGTGATTTTTCTATGCGATGTTATGAAGTTGCTTCGTAGCAGGGAAGTTGTGACTGATTGAATGAATGGAATATTATTGCGAGACGTATGTGCAGTTAGATACAGCCGATATAATTACAAACAAGCGAGAGATTTTTCTTAGTAACCCGTTTACTGTCATTTTCGCAACTGATGTAGTCGGGGAATTACGGCCGATTGAATAAATAGAACATTTCCGCGAGACGTGTGTTCGCAGTTAGATACTTTCGATATCGTTGCGGACAAACGACAGATTTTTCTTGGTGGCCTGTATACTGTCATTTTTCCAACTGATGCAAAAATTGTGGAGGCAACACTAATTTTACTGTGCGATGTTATGAAATGGCTTTGTAGGCGAGAAGTTGCAGCTGATTGAATGAATGGAATATTTTTGCGAGCTGTGCACTTCGCTTGAATATTTTCAGTAATATGATTACGAAGGAAACACTTCCGCGAGATATACATCCCCGGCTGAAAGCTGCCAATAATATCGAAGAAACAATAAAATTTCGTTAGCAAAGACTTGCGACTAATTTAAAAATTGGAAAGGCAATTGTATGCGTTTAAATACGAACTTGTTAAGTTTCTCTGGAGTTGCCAAAGTCGCGGCTGACATCATTACGATGGCATATATTTCTTGGACACTTATGACAAAGATATATTGACTCAATTTTGGGTCACGGCATTATTTACAGTTGACTGAAAATACTCATACGGATCGTAAGCTCATTCGCTTCTTCTGAATGTTAATTTTTTTTTAACGTTAATCTCACATAACGTTAGCTTAATGGTCGAATGTCAATTAACGCATCGTCGATTTCGTATGTCAAGTCCTAGTATCGTCGTAATGCATTTTTTAGTTATTCCTGTGTAATATTCTAAATCGCGGCTGATGCGTGTCGCAAGTAAGGAAGCAAGATCGTCCACTGGTCAGACGTGGCAGGGATAGTCTGACGCAATGGGCCAGCTCTTTTTAAAAACGAAACTCGCGTCGGTGGATAAGTGATGAACTAAAAATGTTACAAGGTCGGCGAGGGCGAGAATCGCTGCTCAACCTTGCTCGACTTCGGAAAAAAGTCGGCGTCCGATTACATACGTCAAACTGACATTGCCGATCGATTATTCACGAGCAAAACAACGTTCCAAAATTAGCCGCGGGCTTCTATGAAATTCGAGCCGATCGCCGAGGTGCGTTTCCAGTTCCTGACGTTTTCGTTTATTGGATGTATATAGACTTGCAATAGACTCGTGATGTGAAGCGAGGATCGTTCGTCGGGTGGAAATTGTTTGTCAGGTGTCCGTTCTTGCTTATGTGTTTCTCGTTATGCAGCGTTTCTAAGCTTTGATGCTTGCGTGCTGTTACGTGCGCTGAAACTCTGTTAGTGAAGCTACGAAGTTATTTGATATTAACCCCTTAAATGTATCTGCTTTGACGTAGAAGTTTAACACTTATACCGCTTCGCACACTTTCCCATTGATGCAGTATATGAAATTCTTTTGCGGTAGCCTATATTGCATCGGAATGTGCTTGTATGCGAGCGATAGATTTAAGGTGTTAAAGTTCATCGTACTTCATCTATTGCGCTGAACGTAAGTTCTGTGTTATTGCAAATGCTACTTACGACATTGCGATATGTTAGGGCCAGAAAGCAAATTCCTGAAGAGTTAGCGTGAGTAAGTGCTGTTATTATTTGCCAGCGGTTAGCGGTTATCTCTCGCAAAACGTTCCAGCCTCGGCGATTCCACTTATGTCAAGCGATCGCATCCTGTAAGAATTCAAACATTATCCCTGTTCGATTCATTGTGCATCCGACAATCGATACTGTTTTTAGTCACGGTACATTTATGTTAAATGACGGATTTTTTGACACTTGAGTAAGTCACTCATCTTACTTTGACCTGTTTTCTGTGGAGAGGGTAGTGAAATATGTTATTTACGTTAAATTCTTTGAATCTTTTTCTAATTTCAGTAAGGCTACAGTGATCGATGTACAACAATGAAAAATTGATGTACAATGTTCGTAATAGTTAGTCATCTAACCAGGACATCTATACTGGAATATATTACGAGATGCCCGAATTGTTCACAGACGCCTACGTTAAAACATCAGTAGACCAGCAATATTCTACCCGAAAAAGTTGCACTCAACCCCAAAGTATCGCGAACTTCCGCGGCGGTTCGTCGACGTCGGAAAAATATAAAATAGCTTCTTCGCGCAGGGAGGGGTGTGTCGCAAATGCTAGCGCGTTAACTTTTATATTTATACATATTCGGTCGGCGCGGAGGTTGCCGGTTTGAAAATAGCACTCACTCGGGATCCATCGCAGTCGCGGCAACGAAGTTTATTTTCGTCGCGAAGTAGTCCACGATATTTAATCCACGTCCCGTTCCTAATATCCCGACGATATCGATTTCCACGTCAAGCCCGCGGAATTCGGCGATCGCCCCCATCCCAACATAATATACCTTACCAAAAAGCGTCTGTTAGTGCATGGACCATCGCTGTACACAAGATAAGGGTTAATTCTACTTACAAACCTGGCGTAAGCCTCTCTCAATCTACATCTCTCTCTCTTTCTCTCGCAGTAGCAAAAAAGCAAAGATCCTTGCAAAAGCTCAAGCACTCCTGTTAGTCCCCGGCCTCCACACTGCAGGGCGAAGAACGAACATCCGTCTTCCGGAACTTGCGGCCTGCGTCCGCCTATCGTTATCTCTCCTTCCGGTCGTTGACGCGCACGTTCCTCACATTTTCCTCCCCTGCCTCTCTTTTTTCCCCGCGCCCTTCCCATTTTCACGAACTCGTGCGGCGTCACTCGCGAAACGTAGGGGTTTTCGGCTCACCGCCGGGGTTTTCGGCTCGACAATCCGAGTCCGGCGAGACTCCTGAGATCTCGCCCGATCTTTTCCACTTACCTAACCCGAGCGAGCAGAGCGGCGCGAGTCGAGTGTCTGTCTGTCTGACGATGGCCAGGAAAACGTCTTCCTTCGCGTACGCTGGGGGAGAGGGACGTGGCGAGGAGTGCGTTTCCCGTGCTGGGTGGGGAGCCCAAAAATGGCCCGCCAAGAAAACGTGCCCACACGGGGGCGGGGTTCGCTGCCGTTTATTTTCTGCCTCGCCTCCGTCGGCGAGAATTTCTCTCACCTTTCCTCGGGCTGCGAGCTCCGGCGATATCGCGAGTCTCTGGACTCTTCCAGGGTTGCGGAGTCGAGATCGGCGGATGGAGATGGACGCGCGGTGGGCAGGAATTTGGGTGATTGTATCAGGGTTGGCCGGTGCGGTTCAGTGTCAAGTGGAGATCGCTGGATGTTGGGTAGTTCGTTTATATACAGCAAATGTATACATCTACGCTTCACGCTATGGTTCTGCGGGTTCTTAGCTAGGAGATAGGAACCTGTGAAATGACGCGAAGACGGCGTTGCGGGTAATGAACGCTTTATTTGCCTGGCGTCGTGGGTACTCAGTCTTGTTGCGTTTGTTGGAGCAGATTGTAGGCGGTGTAAGACGTTTTGAGCAACTGCAATGCGAGGTTCCTGGTTAATTGATGTAAATGGGAGGTAAGATGGGGGTGGCGTACTGACGTTTACGAAGGATTCGAGGTTCATGGTGATAATGTAGGCGCTGGTGAACTCGATAGGAACGGTGGCCCGTCGCATAATCATTATCAGATTTCGTTGAATGCTGACGTTTAGGGACGTCCAGTTAGTGGCGAAGACCAAGCTGCTGATTTCAAGACTCTAAATTCATAATTGTGCGGATAATAATAATGTAATACTTTACTACGGATTATATCGAAACATGAGCTTTTAGGATAGAATGTGCACCTTCAGTTTGACTTCGTTCCCGCACCAGCAGTAGAGAAAAATCTGTGTCAATATGCACGACATGTATGACACCATTTGCAGAATTTTCGCCGACAGCGTTTTGATCTTTACCAACAGACACAGATTGAAGCACACCACGAAGGTACTTACGAGAAACTGAATACATATCATGATTTTGAACGTCTCATTTATCGTAGCCGCGTACCTGTTATAAAGAAACAACGGTATATAATAATAATATAATAATATAATAACAACGGTATATAATATTAATAATAATAATAAAAATATATAAAATATAAGAGAAGAATGTTCTGAAAAAAAATCTTACTGATATATTTGGTCGTGATGACGAATACATCTGCCCAGTTTGTTGTCTCTCTCATTAGTAATCCTTTTCAAGCGACTCTCCAGGATCTCAAATTGGCAGCAGGTTTCCATTAAAAGTCCGCAAATTAAAGCGTCGGAGGCTACGTGCAAAAAAGCTCCGACGATAAGTCCCATCAGTTGATGCACGAAAACGAACGGAAATGTGGTAGAGGATGTATAATTGAATGGTAGCCAAGCTCGGAAAGTCAATTGTTTTTTGCTGAAGTCCATGAAGAACGACGTCACCGCGATGCAACCACATGTCGACTCGAGTAGAATTGCGTAATTCAAAGTGTTTGACCTATAAAGTCGCTGGAAGGTTTTCTCAATCATTTTTATTAGAGCTTATATTCGGTGTGAGGGTACATAATTATTATATTTTAAGTGTTTGAAGAGGATTGATATGTTTTTTCAAGAACTCCGATCGTGAAAGTCTTAAATGTGGAAGATTGGGATAGAGTATTGTAATTAATAATATATAATCACACAATTAAATGAAAAACGTTTAAAAAAAGTTAGTATATATTTACAGTTTTTCAATATTATGATGGAAATTTCCATCATCAAGCAAAGTTACATCAAAGTGAACTTGATATTTTATATAATTTTTGGGCATTAAATGTTATTTATCTCGATTTGAAGATTAAATATGGAGTTAGGTTACTATTGTAATTAATAGTATAATCACACAACAAATATCTAATGCCACTAAATTAATTAAAGTAAATTGGCGCGTGGTGATAGTTTGTTAAATTGAAAATGTCAAATTTATTACGTTGTTATATTAGAATACACAGCCAATCGTATTAATTCGATTCATTGAATTTGACTAATAAAACGAAATTAATGGTACATAATCGAAAGTCCAGGTACCAACCTTATAATTTTTTCATATTTGTTTTGTATGTCAACCTCTTCTTCGCCACTCGGTCTGAACGGTTCTTTTACGAGCGCATCGGTCAGATACATTATATTCCGCCGATTAATCAACAAACTTATCATCTTGCAACACGCTATCATCATAGCCAGCATCATGTAAGAATTATCCGTAAAATCATCGGCCGTCTCGACGTTCAGAATAATGTCCATTAATTGCGACACCGCCGCCGTATGCAGCAAAACGATCATGAAAGCCGCATATATATTATAAACCACGTTTTTATACGTTGCCGACCAGTTCTCCGGCTTCCAGCACCCACACAAAGTAAGAACTTTGAACGTCAGCGGCAAAACGTGCATTTCCGTGCTTGCACTTTCGAGTCGATTAACCGAAGCGTCAAATCTCGCAATTGTTCCCTTCGCGACCCCCAATCGCATCGATTGCAAGCCGTAACATAAAGCGTCTTGATATTCTCTCACTTCCTAATCCGCCTTTCGAATAAAAGAATTTTGCCAGCTGCCCAGCACTTCTTGCTTCTCGAGTAAAGTAAAGAAAAAGTATCGAAGCGCCGTAGACGTGTCTTCATCGAAGATTGACGAGTCAAGACTGTCATCTCTGCGTTGCTTTTGCAACATTACTTCCCCTTGCCGACGCTTGCGACTCCGCCCTTTCCTACGGCAGGGCATAACTGTCATTATTTGCAGACAATGATGTCCCATAAAGTGCCTTTTCCGCGTAGCGTCGGACGGTAGCTTGTATTTTTCCTCGCGAAACATCGTTATCGCTAATTCATCGTTTGTCTTCATCCCTACTGAAGGCCGCGTGAATAATTCTTCGCGCAATGCCGCGAGAGTTTGCGGAAATATGTGTGGGGTGAAATATTTAACGTGCCAGACCGAGGATGCGAAAGGGTTCGGTCGGCAGTTAAGTGGAAAAATTCTGCGGTGTAATTGTCGTCGAATGGGACGCGAAGCTTTTCTTGATTTCGAGAGGAAATTAATCGTTTTTTTACGGAATAACGAATAATAGTGGGAATTATTTAATTATTGCGTGATTGGTGGTGAACATTAAAATTTATCTTTCGGGTCAGTAGAATGTTCTTCGAAATTGTAAGAATTGGTTGTTACTATTTTGTTCAATTTTATTTTTTTCTCTTTACTTATTACTTTTTTTAAGGAATAACGAATAATAGTGGGGATTATTTAATTATTGCGTGATGGACGGTGCACATTAAAATTTATCTTTCAGGTCAGTAGAATGTTCTCCGGAATCGCAAGAATTGGTTGTTACTATTTTGTTCAATTTTATTTTTCTTTCGTTTAGTTCAAGATAATCAAAATTAGGAACTTGGCTACGGAACAGTTCTGTTTTATTTTTTTAAAAGGAGAGTTTCGTCTGTTACTAATCTTGCTGTGTTTGTTGCAGTAGGTTGAAAGCGGTGTACGACGTTTTTAACACCTACAACAGAAAAGAGGTGATTAATGCTGTGTGAACATTTCCGCATCGACGTTGACAAACATGATTTCACAAAAGAATTTTCATTTAAAACTATACCATTTTAAACGAAATTTTGCGCATTGCACGTCTCATCATCATCGTGAAGAAACATGTCCGAGTAGAAAGATTTAAAAATGTCCAATTCAGGGAAAATCACTTTATCGCAAAGGGTTAATTACTCTGTCAACGTAATAAGCGCAACATTACATCACAAAAATTTATCTTTCAGATCATTAGAATGTTCTCCGAAATCGCAAGAATTGGTTGTTACTATTTTGTTCAATTTTATTTCTTTCTCGTTTGGATCAAAATAATCAAAATTAGCGTAATAAGCGATACTGAACATTACATCACAACATTTTTACACACCAATATCGGCAGTTATACGGCTGTGTGCAACTAATCTTGCTGTGTTTGAAAATGCACTCGTCTCAAGACTCTGAAACGCGTAATAAGTTTTTAATACCACAACAAAGAAAGGTTGTTAACGTTTATCGTCAGCTTATACCTAAACGTCCGACAACATTTACGTACGTTCACAAAAGAATCTAAATTCATTGTAATTACGTGTCAACGCGTAATAAGCAATACTCAACATTACTTCACAACAGTATTTTACACATCAATATCGTCAGCTTATACCTAAACGTGTGCAACTGAACTCTTCCTCAGCGAGAAAATCACTTTACTCGTCTCAAGACTCTGTCAACGCGTAATAAGCAATACTCAACATTACATCACAACAGTATTTTACACACCAATATCGTCAGCTTATACCTAAACGTGTGCAACTTAATTCTTCCTCAGCGAGAAAATCACTTTACTCGTCTCAAGACTCTGTCAACGCATAATAAGCAATACTCAACATTACACAACAGAATTTCACGCCCCAATATCGTCAGCTTATACCTAAACGTGTGCAACTTAACCCTTTGCACTCCGAATTTTATTTCAATTTCGTTAATCGAAGAACGCTTTAAAAGAACTATTTGAAATTTGATTATAATAAAAATATAAGGTAATTTAAATAAATAAAGGAAGAAACAAATTCACTTAAATACCAATTTTATTTACAGTATTGTCGTATATTGAAATTTTCAAGGGTATGATATCTTTTGAAAGAACTTGCAAGATGTAAATGCGTATATTTTATACAAAGAAAAACAAAAAACCAGGAACAGAACTCTTTTTCTCACAAATGTTTTTCTATTTGAGTAAACTGCACAGTGTTTGTGTTTTCCTTCGGGATGTAGGAAGATTAAATGAGGCTTTCCATCTAAGCGATCGTGTTTATCATGTGTTCCAGGCCTCCCCAATTTCATATTTGGATGACGACAATCACGAATTAGCATTGACAAAATCTTTTAAATTTTTTACATGGGCAATAGGTTCTGTTCACAAAGTTTTTGTTTTTTCTTTGTATAAAATATACGCATTTACCATGGAGATTTCTAAAAAGAGAAACCATTCCTATTTTTTGAAACTCGACGTAAAAAACAATCAGATGTCGCGTATTGGTTCGCCATATCTACACCATCTATATTTTTATTATAATCTGTGATCACATAAAATTCTTTTATTTAAGTTCGATTTGAATGTCTAACCCTTCTATTGACATTTAGAGCGTCGATAACGTGTGCACGATATTTTTATTAACATGAAAAATGTCAAATGAAACACAAAGGAGCTCCTGCCATAAAAACTGATGTCGAGTCACACTCGACATTCGGAGTGCAAAGGGTTAACTCTTCCTCAGCGAGAAAATCACTTTACTCGTCTCAAGACTCTGTCAACGCGTAATAAGCAATACTCAACATTACATCACAACAGTATTTTACACACCAATATCGCCAGCTTATACCTAAACGTGTGCAACTTAACTCTTCCTCGCAACAGCATATACAACGCAAGTTTTGGCATCGAATCGCAACGTAAGAAGCTAATTTTATTAAACATTGCACCTACTTCTACCTTACTAAACGAACCTTCAACTTAACTTCGTTTCCGTACCAGCAGTACAGGAAAATTTGCGTCAATATACACGCCATATAGAAGACAATCTGCAAGATTTTTATATTCAACGACCTCATCTTCACCAACTGGTACAGATTGAAGCACACTATCAAGGTGCTGACGAGAAACTGTATGCAAATCGTAGTTTGGAAGGTGCTGTTGACCATAGCTGCATACCTGCGATCACAAAAATCTGCTGAACGCAAAATCCCTGTGAAGAGAAAGAAGCAAAGCAGCCTATCGAACTCACTGATATATTCCATCATGATGGTGAACGCATTTACGCAGTGCGTTTTTATTCACGTCCGTGACCGTTTTGAGCCGATGCTCGAGGATTTCGAATTGCGAAAAGGTGATGGTCAAAAATCCGCAGAGGAGGGCGTCCGTAGCGACGTGAAGAAATGCGCCAACGAACAGGCCCAATGCTTGATGGGCGAACACCATCGTAAATACGATTGCTGATGAGTAATCGAACGGCAGCCAGGCTCTAAACATAAGTTCTCCCTTCCGATAGTCCAAGAAGAGGGACGTTAGTGTCATGTAAGCAACCGATACTGAGAGCAGGATAGCGTAATACAGGGTGTTCGATCTGTAAAATGATTGAAGGCTTATTTTTCATAGGCTATGTTTTAAATAACTACACGATAAACGGTTAGTATTTTCTAATATAATAGCTTTCACTTCGATTTTCTTATATTTGTGTTTTTATATGTATTTTTATATTATATTATATTAATATATATATATATATATATATATATATATATATATATATAAATATTATATATATATATATATATATATATATATATATATATAATATAATTTAAAATGAATAGTATTAAATAGTACAGTAATATATATATATGTAAAATAAATATTTTACTTTATATATATTATATATATATATATATATATATATTATAGTATATATTTTTTACTTTATATATTTTTTTCTTATGTATTAGCTATACCGACCGGATCACCCTTTCGTATTTGTCCTGAATTTCTTCCTCTTCCTTATTGTCAGGCTTGAAAGGATATAGTTGGAGTGTGTGGGATAAGAATGCGATGTTCCTCCGACTGAGTAACAAGCTGAACATTTTACAGGAGGAGATCACCATAGCCAGCATCATATAAGAATTCTCCGTGAATTCGTCAGCGTTGTCGACGTTCAGCATCATGTCCAACAGTTGAGAAATTGTGGAAGAATAGAGCAGCAGAAGCACGAAACTTGTGTACATAGCGTAGATTGTCTTTTTTAAGGGTGACGACCATCCCTTCGGTCGCCAACACCCACATAACGTTAAAACCTTGAACGACCACGATAACACGCGCATCGTAGCTCTCTCACTAGATCCTTAAACGTCTCTTCAATTTTGCATTATTCGCGTAATACGTTTCGCAAGATACCGTAGTGTACTTTACGATGATATTTTACGAACACTCTTTTTCAAGTTAGACCATTTTAATTCATGCACGTTTCGTTGCAGTTTATCACTGATCACTTTTGGCTTCGATAAATTCGACCGGCTTATCGCAATCGTTATTAACACGTTGACTGCCAAGCGTATTTTGTTATGTTGGAACCGCGATGCAATGAAATCCTACAGAATATGATTAAATCGTGCGAAATGAAGGTATCGCAGAGTTGTTAGAAGCCAAAGTATTGAAGCACCGTTCCAATATCAATTGCTTTTGCAAGATTGCAAATAGGATTCATTTCGACGACCACTGTGTGAAATACTACAGCGTTTAACTGAATTATGTAAAATGTATGTAGACTCTTTATGACTAAGAGAATAAGTATTTAACAAATTAATGCATAGGGCTAAATGAATTGATGAGAGTTAAGTGTCTCTGTAATTTGCTTCGTACTACTTCTCGCGTCGACCCTCAACTGTCAACTGCCCAAAATAATGTATATACTGTACTGCCGATCATTTCCTATTGAAACACGGTTCCAATATAAATTGCGTTCGTTTGTTCTGTTTTCTTTTCCATGGCAACGGATCATCAAAAATTTAGAATGTTCTCATTACAATTGCTTTTACAAGATTGCAAATAGGCATGTATGTAAAATGTACAGGTATTGGAGACCAAAAATACTACAGAATATGATTAAATCGCATGAAGGTAACACGTGCAAAATGAAATAGGTAATTTTTTTGTAGAAAACCTTGTTAGAGACCAAAGTATTGAAATCGCAAAATTAAGGTAGCGCAGTTCCAATATAAATTCCATATCAATACAAGATTGTAAATAGGCAAATTTTTTTGCATTTTTAGTAAAACCTTCTGTGCTCACCGTCTTTTGCTATTAAAATCGAATTTTATAATTAAATCGTGCAAAATTAAGCGCATTTATAAAGCACTAAATCATCTTTTACAAGATTGCAAATAGGCGCGCCGGTCTTCTGTGCCGGTCGCATATTTTCCTATGTTAGAACCGCGATGCGATGAAATACTGCAGATTATAATTAAATCGTGCAAAATTATAACTAAATTCCTATCAATTGCAAAATAAAACCTTCTGTGCCAGTCACCGTGTCTTTTGCTATGTTAAATCTCGCGATGCGATGAAATACTGCGAATAATTAAATCGTGCAAAATTAAGGTAACGCAGAGTTGTTAGAAGCCAAAGTATTGAAGCACCGTTCCAATATCAAAGATTGCTTTTATAAGATTGCAAATAGGTTTCATGGAAATACGAATTTTTAAATCGTGCAAAATAAAGGTAACGCAGAATTGTATAGTAAAATCTTCTGTGCCGGTCACCGAATTTTTTGTATTTTGCTACCGCGTATTTTGCTATGTTAGAACCGCGATGATTAAATCGAAAATGAAATACGCAGAGTTGCAGATTATAATTAAATCATGCAAATAGGCTAAAGGTAAAATCTTCTGTGCCGGTCACCGTGTATTGTTGTTAGAGAAATACAGCAAAGTATAATTAAATCGTACAAAGTATTGAAGCACCATTCCAATATCAATTGCTTTTACAAGATTGCAAATAGGCTTCATTGCGAATTTTTTGCATTTTTAGTAAAATATCTTGTGCCGGTCACCGTGTGAAATACTATAGCGTTTGACTAAATTATGCAAAATGTATATAAAGTGCAGGTATTGGAGACCAAAGGATTGCATCACTATTCTAACAATAACTGCATTTATAAAGCAATCATTACTATCCATTGCGAATATTTTGGATTTTCAGTAAAATCTCTTGCGCTGATCACTGGTGACCATCGCGGCGGTCAAAGTGTTAACGCGTTGATTACCGTGCGTATTTTGCAGTATTAGAATGGCGATGCTATAAAATACTACAGCGTTCGACTGAATTATGCAAAATATATATAATGTGCAGGTATTGGAGACCAAAGGATTGCATCACTATTCTAACAATAACTGTATTTATAAAACAATCATTGCTACCCATTGCGAATATTTTGGATCTTCATTAAAATCTCTTGCGTTAGTCACCGGTGACTATCACAGCAGTCAAAGTGTTAATAAACGTCGCGTGGAGTGTTAAGTATTAATAAGTGCCGCGTGGAAAAATGATGTCTTCACTAATCCGTAACGAGTGATTCGCACCCGGCCCTCTATAATTTTGGATATTTGGCCAACTTCGTGCCAAGGATCGTGTCGCATTGAGAATATGATTTCATACTCAGCTCCGAAGCCGCCGTTACAACACACTTTACGAATATTTCTCCTGAAGCGTTCACTGCGCACGACGCTTCCGCGCAATGTGCAACTCCGGCAAGGTTGCAATCGAAAGCCGCTGCTTTCTTTCTCTCGGCCCGTCGAACAATATTTTTCATCTGACTGCGTCGTCGACGGATCCGGTTATTATGATCATTTCTGCAACCGCGGCGTTCTGGGAAATAACATTCCCCTGATTGCCGTTGCAAACATTCTCCCGGGCTTTTCGATGAATTATCTTTATCGTCGTCTGGTTACGTTCCATCGTTCTGCTCACGTGCGCGCTCGACCGCTCATTCATAATTCCGTCATCGAGAACGTCTGCTCTGCCGTCGCGTTTATGGAAATATGTGACATTGTGAAACATTAAGAATGCCAGCGGGAGCGAATTCTAACGTCAATCGAACGGAAACGTTCTGCGCAATAATTGTAAGTGCCTCTCGGAGGAGAATCGAATGGTTTATCACATTTTATGCCGTGTTTCTTTGTATGCAAATAGCGAAATGGTGACCCCTCTACCTTTTATTGTGTAAAATTTCTTTATGCGTCACGGAATCAGTAATTTCCACCGTAGGATTTTCTTCGGACGCTTAATGTGTAGCAACTGAGCATCGGGTAGCTATTTTCTGATCGATTACGTAGGGAGAAAGAGACATTGAGTTATATGGTAAAAAGGAAAAGGGATACAAAGTCATGGAAGGGGCTGTGTAACCTACGTAGAAAATAAAATAGTTTCATTGGACGATACTGGGTGAATGTAAAGCGAACATAAAATGGAAATTTAAAAATAAGAGCGATATATGTAAATTGAAATATTTTACGTAATAAAAAGACTTATAGTCAAGAAGAAGTTTACTCGTTCCACATATATAGTCAAGATTAAAATAGTTATAATTTTTGTATACGAACGGTCGGATGTGATAAATTTATAGAATCAAATAAATGTGAAACCTGAAAATATTTTCCCAGAAAAAATATTTATTCTGACACGCGCCGCAATAAAATTAGCGCTAAGCTCTAGGTAGGAAGATACAGAGTGTTTTCGTTAGTTTTCTTTTGCTACGTGTAATTTACTTGTAATTCTCGTGTCATTTTTATTTTATTGACGTTTAGAAAAGACTCTTCAAACTCGGACGGTATCGATTTGACCTTATTTCCTCGAAGATTGAAGAACGTTGAACGTCGAATACGACATTTTAAGAATCTGCAAGTAAAATTTCCACGTCCGCACATTGGGAAGCACGTGAAAGAAATTGACACGTCTGCCTCTTTTTACAATTTTACTACTTACACCATTCAAGGACCCGGCGGACAACACAACGACATATCCACTTACAGTTTTACTACTTACATGACTGAAAGACGCAACGGACAATACGATGATGTAGCCGCTTGTCATTTTTATCGGTTTCGTGGTACGTGCCATCACAAACAACAAATCCTTCATCACATTTTTCCGAAGCGGCGTCCAATCCATCTCGTATATCGCTTGACTAAATTTGATACTCTGCGAATTAAGCACGTCACAAATACGGCTACTGTACAGTTTTCCCCATAAATCGCAGACAAAAAATTGAGAATACTACCTTCAGTGTCACTTCGTTCCCAAACCAGCAATAGAGAAAAATCTGCATAAGCATAGACGCCAAATACAGAGCGGTCCATAGGAATTCGAGACTGAGCATACTCTTCGTCGACATTTTGTAAACGCTCATGCATAGAACGATCGAGCTTATCGAAAACTGAAGGAAAATCATTAGCGTGAAGACAGTGTTAACAGTTTTGGCGAACCTAAAATCCATCGTCAATGATCAGTTCACGAAAAAGCTTTATTTAGTTGGCCTCCACTAACATCTTGCTGACAAGTGCATTTCTCTGTGCATCCATTTACAGAACGTAATAATAATAATAATTATACGCGTAAGCGTAATTTGGACCGTATATTTTGAAAGTGGCGTAAGTCAATTTAAAAAAAAAAATAGATATCATATAATTTGTGATTAATTTATTATACAATTTCCATAGACATAAGTGGTATAGAAATGGAAGTACAAAAAATTAATTTCTTGTACTCATCACAGGAGTATTACGATATTACAACACAAGGAACAAAAAATAATAAATATATTTTACACGAAATGAGACAAGATAATTTCGTTTCGAATCAATTCATAGATTTGAATTTACTAATATGTTAACCTTTAATTTTCTTGAAACAGCAAAAAGTGGACTTGTATCACCTTCAAAATAAACGGTCCATGTATTGCTTTAGTTAAATTCGCCTAAAAGAAGTTGATATAATCAATTGACATATTGGTAAATCAGTAGAAACATTGCCAGACGCGACAGAATCAATTTATATTTTTTAATTTACTAATATGCTCCATTTTAATTTTTTTCGAAGCAACAAAAACTGGATTTTTTAGTTGGCCTCCACTAACATCTTGCTGACAAGTGCATTTCTCTGTGCATCCATTTACAGAACGTAATAATAATAATAATTGTACGCGTAAGCGTAATTTGGACCGTATATTTTGAAAGTGGCGTAAGTCAATTTAAAAAAAAATAGATATCATATAATTTGTGATTAATTTATTATACAATTTCCATAGACATAAGTGGTATAGAAATGGAAGTACAAAAAATTAATTTCTTGTACTCATCACAGGAGTTTACGATATTACAACACAACGAACAAAAAATAATAAATATATTTTACACGAAATGAGACAAGATAATTTCGTTTCGAATCAATTCATAGATTTGAAGTTACTAATATGTTAACCTTTAATTTTCTTGAAACAGCAAAAAGTGGACTTGTATCACCTTCAAAATAAACGGTCCATGTATTATATATCGCTTTAGTTAAATTCGCCTAAAAGAAGTTGATATAATCAATTGACATATTGGTAAATCAGTAGAAACATTGCCAGACTCGACAGAATCAATTTATATTTTTTAATTTGCTAATATGCTCCATTTTAATTTTTTCCAAGCAACAAAAACTGGACTTGCATCACTTTTAAAATAAACGGTCCATTTAGGTAAGTGCCATTTTTTATAACAATTACTTGTATATATAAAGATGTTGTTGAACTATTTCTCCAATGACCCTGTTTTCGTATTTGACGAGGTTCCCTTCCGATATGCCAGCGTTCACGGCTTTGGAAAGTATCGTCGGCAATTTTCTCACACGATGGCAGAGCATCTCCAGCTGGACGGTGGTTTGGATCATTAATCCGGAAATCAGAGTCTCATGAGCAACGCTCGCATTTGCGCACATGATGATGCCGAGGGATTGTCGGAAAAGTGTCGCCCAGAAGAGAAACGGCGTCGAGACGTCATACAAAACCCAATTGAACTCTGGAGTATTGTATTTTCTCATGTAATTGTCGAAATACGCTATGCCCGCCATGACAGCAGTTGCCTCGTTTAAACATTCACAATAGATGGTAATCTGTCTATAAACGATGGATAACCGTAAAAACAAGCCGCGCCGTTCTGTGCTCCGATTATTGTTATTGTTGGGACATTTAAGAAATGTAATCGCTGCGAAGTGCACAACATGTATTATCCATTCTATTTTGGATACCGAGAAATATATAACATAATATCGAAGAGGAATTGTTTTCAAAATAGCTTTGAATATAAAAGTGATGACATGAATTTGTAGTCGGAGTCTTTTGTACGCACCTCCGGTTAACACGTTGACTGCCGTGGTGGTCTAAAAGATTTTACCAAAAATACAAATAATTCGTAATGAATTGCGGTATTTTCATTTTGCACGATTTAACCCGTTGCCGTACCATTCAACTCGGAAGAGTTTGGGCCCAAAAAATGCGCAGAAATGTTCACGAAAGGAGCCAAACCGGCAGAGACGTATTGTCGGAACTTGAAAAAATTATATCTTACGGTTGCCTCTGAGGTATTCGTCTGCTTTTTCATTTAATGCGATGATGCTCTTGTGGAATTGAAATGAATTTAAGACCAACAATTTTGAAAAGTACTTTAATTTATTCGTTCATATCTATATTTCTGATACAATATATTAATTTTCATCACGAGTCAGACTCGTGATATTCATGTTTGGCCCAAAATTCTCATCACGAGTCAGACTCGTGATATTCATGTTTGGCCCGAAATTTTCATCACGAGTCAGACTCGTGATTTTCATGTTTGGCCCGAAATTCTCATCACGAGTCAGACTCGTCAAAGTACGGCAAGGGGTTAATCATACTCTGCATTATTTCATCGCATCGCGGTTCTAATGTAGGATAATACGCACGGCAGTAAACGTGTTAAAAGTTTCGCGTATCTTTCCGCTATTACAGAACATCCAATTATTCACACCTACGCGTCCTAATTCTCTTATCGTAAATAGTGCATTCTTACCTTGCTGATCGGTCAAATCTCTCTTTTATCAACACCTCATCCGCATCCCTAGGGATGCAGTTTTCAATCTTAAGCATATTAAGCACCGCAATCACATCCGCCCGACGAATGAACAGGTTCATCACCTTCAGACTTACGCCGAGGACCGAGATGAATAAGGAAAATTTGTCGATGAAATTGTCAAGATTGTCGTCGGCAAATGCGTCCATTATACCGAGCAACGTGTACGAATGCAGGAAAAGGAGCATAACAAGCGAAAACGCATTGTAAAGCCAATAACGCTTCATTTTCGGCGACCAACGTACTGGCCGCCAGAATCCACTGATTGTCAGTAATTTAAACGAGAGCGGGAGTGTATGCATTTTATTCCCGTCTGATATGTGCCGAAAGTGAAGCAAATTGTAAGCGAAGTATTGCTACTCGTACTCTTAATAATCGAGAGCCACCGAAACAACAAAAGGCTCAGCTATACGGAATATTGCTACTTGTATTCCTAATAATCGAAAGCCACCAAAATGTCAAAGTTCTCAGCTAGACGAAATATTGCTACTCGTATTTTTAATAATCGAAAGCCACCAAAACGTCGGAGTTCTCAGCTGTACGAAATATTGCTACTCGTACTCTTAATAATCGAAAGCCACCGAAACGTTGAAGTTCTCAACCATACGAAATATTGCTACTCGTATTCTTAATAATCGAAAGACACCGAAACAACGAAACTCTCAGCTATATGAAATATTGCTATTCGTATTCTTAATAATCGAAAGCCACTGAAACAACGAAACTCTCAGCTATACGAAATATTGCTACTCGTATTCTTAATAATCGAAAGCCACCGAAACAACGAAATTTTCAGCTATACGAAGTATTGGTACTCGTACTCTTAATAATCGAAAGCCACAGAAACGTCGAAACTCTCAGCTATATGAAATATTGCTACTCTGATATCTTATTCTCATATGTGTCGAATGTCAAGCAAATCGAAAGTGAAATATTGCTACTCGTATGCTTTATATTCGAAAGCCACCGAAACAACGAAATTTTCAGCTATACGAAATATTGCTACTCTGATATCTTATTCTGATATGTGTCGAATGCCAAGCAAATCGAAAGCAAAATATTGCTACTTTGATATCTTATTCTGATATGTGTCGAATGCCAAGCAAATCGAAAGCGAAATATTGCTATTCGTATTCTTAATAATCGAAAGCCACCAAAACGTCGAAGCTCTCAGCTATACGAAATATTGTTACTCGTATTCTTAATAATCGAAATCCACCGAAACAACGCAATTTTCAACCATACAGAAATATTGCTACTCGCACTGTTAATAATCGAAAGGCACCAAAACGTCAAAGCTCTCAGCCATACAAAATGTTATTATACGAATTATACACGAACTATAGTATATTCGAAATTCAATAACAACGCGAAGAGTTCCGCAAAGCGTCATTCCTTCAACTGTAAATGCTTTCCATCGCTCCATTTTTTCCCTCGCGATCGCGTTTCTGTGTAACCTCTGTCGTATTTCTATTACAATGTGCAACATGTGATTAACACACGTAATTGTCCGGCGTGGACTTCCGCCTATGCGCGGTGACATGTGCCTTGAAAAAGGACTCGACAGAGGGTAGAAGGAAAGAAAAGCCGATTGAATTATTTTGCGGAATGTATCGACTGTCGTCCGCGATGCTGATGTTGATTGCGAACGAATATTGCACCGCTATAAGATAATTAAGACGAGTCAGCGATAACGTACTTGTCAATATCTCACGAGGCAAGTGCGGCAGACTTCGTTCGGAAGACAGTTTCTTTCCTGGAATGTCGTAGCCCGCGAATGAAAAATGTACGGATGCTGTACATTCTACGTATTGAAGTAAACCGTTCTGCGAAGTAACGTTTCACGTAATTCTTACGGTATTACGGTGAGCACCCTCGTGCTTGAACTTCAGAGTATGATGTGATAGACAGGAGGGTGCGTTGTTTGCTAATTTTTTTCTTCACTTTTTTTTTTTCTGTCGTCGATGGGGTAGTATTTAAAGAAAATAATGGAGAGGTTGACTTCGTCGTTGATTAAAAATGATATTCTACAGTGACAAACTCCAGGGGTGAGATCTGAAGTAAATATGGTGCGAATATGAAATTTAATTTAGCGTCTGTAAAGAGTGACAAACGTAAAAACGGAATTTGTTAGATATTTTTCTTTTTGCATTAGAGCTTTCTTATGTTTTCTGTTTCTTTCATTTATCGAAAGAAAGAAAATTAAGGTACGATATAGAATTTAGTGTGGGAAAGGAACGTGTGACGTCATTATCGTGTAAAATAATTTAATTTACTGCAAAAAAATGTTATTTGTAGTGATCACTAGTTTCAGCTAAATTCATCTAAATGCAGTCTATACACCGCTCTTCCCCGTCAATTGGCTAAACGAATCCTCGTTGAACATGCTTCACTATTGACTTTTCGTCGATTGCAGAACGTTGAACGTCGAGTACGACATTTTAACAATCTGCAAGACGAAATTTCCACTTCAGTCACAGCAATTCGCACGCATCACGAAACATGTGAGATGCAACACATGTTGCACGTTGACTTTTTTTCAGTTATACACTAGAAGACGTGGTGGAATAAATTTGATAACAAACGAACCGCTTATTTGGCGTATATAGTAGACTACTGCCGTAAAACAAAAATGCGTTGAATCTACTCAAAATATTGAAAGTTAAAGGTTGCATGCGTGCTTTCGCACTAAAACCCAAACAAAAACCTACAAGTGGAGTTAACACATTCGCGGACGTGAATGCTATAGCATTCACGTGCAAAAATTGACAGTCATTTTATTTTTAAATTGGTTGTGATATCCGAAATTTGATTAAGCACATTTTATAAAGGTAGTCAGATTACCACATTTTAGTTCAGTTAGTCATTATCTTGACAGGTATAATACTTACAAAAACTTAAGGTTATATAAAATTAAATTAAAAATAATTGCCCTTGAGATTTGAATGCTATAGCATTCATTTTCATGATGATGCAGAATGACATGAATGCTATAGCATTCAAATCTCAAAGCCATATGTTTTGAATTTAATTTTATATTCATTTTCATGATGATGCAGAATGACATGGATGCTATACCATTCAAATCTCAAAGTCAATTATTTTGAATTTAATTTTATATATCCTTAATTTCTTGTAATTACTATGAATGACATAAATGATATAGCATTCATTTTCATGATGATGCAGAATGACATGAATGCTATAACATTCAAATCTCAAAGCCATTATTTTGAATTTAATTTTATATTCATTTTCATGATGATGCAGAATGACATGAATGCTATAGCATTCAAATCTCAAAGCCAGTATCTTGAACTTAATTTTATATTAATTTTCATGATGATGCAGAATGACATGGATGCTATAGCATTCAAATCTCAAAGCCATTATCTTGAAATTAATTTCCTATAACCTTAGTTTTTCGTAATTATACTACCTGTCAAGATAATGACTAGCTGAACTAAAATATGATAATGTGCCTACCCTTATTAAATGTGTTTAAACAAATTTCGGATATCACAACCAATTTAAAACTAAAATGGCTGCCAATTTTTGCAGGTCGCTGAAACTTTTAATTGTGCGAACGTGTCAATTGCCTTGCGCGTACATTCTTCAAATGTCAGGTAGTTTTTAGTGCTTCGTGACTTACGCTGGCGAAAGACTCGACGGACAGAACGATCACATAGCCGCTCGTCATTTTAATTGGCCTCATTGTCCGCGTCATCATTATCAGCAGAGCTCTCTTTACGCTGGCCGGAAGTGGGATCCAATCCATCTCGTATAAAGCGTGCCCGAATTCTATACTCTGCAAATCGAGCAGATTCTATGTCGCTACGGTACAATCGGGCGCTTCGATTAAGGAAATGCAAATGAGAGTCGACCTTCAGAGTCACCTCGTTTCCGTACCAGCAGTAGATGAAAATCTGCATGAGCATGGAAGCGAGATATAAGGCCGTCCACAGAAAAACTACGCTGAACAAGTCCAACCGCCACATTTTGTAGACGCTCATGCAGAGAACGGTCGAACTATTTGCGAACTGGAGGAATATCATGCGTGCGAAGATGGTGTTGATGGTTTTGGCGAATCTGAAATTTGGTTTTATCGATGGTCGAATTCTAGGACATTTGCGATATATATATATATATATATATATATATATATATATATATATATATATATATATATATATATATATATATATATATATATATATATATATATATATATCCCCCGAATTAATGAAGTGTCTAATGTGTTTGTTACCCACACTGAGTATCAGAATCAAGAGTACTCATATAGGTAGAATTAATATATAATATAATAGACAGAATTTGATTTCTGATTAGAAAACTTTCCATATCGAAGTTTATGTATATATATATATATATATATACTTAGCCTCACCGCCTAATAACACTATCGTAGAAAAAAAATTACTATCGTGTAATACATTCTCGTAGACGATTACTGTCAAAATTTCAGCCATATTGGATTTGTAGTTTTGTTTTGATCGCGTCTGAAAGCTGGCGTGTCCGCGGATTATGCAAAAATGGAAAAAGAGCATATATCGGTGATTCGATTCTTGTTTTTGAAAGAAATAAAAATCAAAGAGCTTGGATGCTGTGTACGAAGACTCTTCTCCTTCAATGGCGACCGTCAAAAATTGGTTTAACGAGTTTCAACGTGGTCGCACTTCAGTTTTTGATGAGCCACGCCCAAGTACCCCAAAAACAGCTACCACAGAGGATAACATGACAAAAGTCCACGATCTCGTATTGGCAGACCGCCGACTGAAGGTGCGCGAGATAGCTGAGACAGTAGGCATTTCAAAAGACCGCGTGAGTTATATCCTGTATGAAATATTGGGCATAGGAAAGCTTTCTGCTCGATGGGTGCCGCGTTTGCTCACTGGATGACAAGCGCATCCGTGATACAAATTCAAACTGTTTGACACAGTTTAAGCGCAATCCGAAAGAGTTGCTGCGTCGTTTTGTGACTGTCGAAAACGTGGATCCACTGCTACACACCAGAGACCAAGGGACAGTCGAAACATCTGCGCCCGGCGATTTTGCTCTGAAGACAGCCTGTCACGGAAAGGTGATGGCCACCGTGTTCTGGGATTCACAAGATGTGATCTACATAGACCTGGAGAAGGGCAAAACAGTCACAGGGCTATATATGCCGAATTATTGAGTCGATTCGACGCCGAATTAAGAAAAAACGGCCCCATTTGGCGAAGAAAATTTTTTCACCACGATAACGCACCGGCTCAAACCTTTAAATACATCCAAATTCGTTGAATTAGTTACGAACAGCTGCTCCATCCATCGTATTCTCCAGATTTGGCCCCGTGTGAGTTCTTTTGTTTCCAAACTTGAAAAAGTCAATCGCTGGGCATTAAATTTGATCGAATGAGCAGTTATGATTAAACGGAGGTTTACTTTGTGATCTCCAGAAAACGTATTTTTTAATAAAAGAAGTTAAGCATGTTTCATGTATCGAGTTAAAAAAAGACTATGTTTTTAAATAAATCGTCAATTTTCCAAAATTTTCGTTTTTCTTTTGTAGGCTAAGTACTTATCGGACTGCCCTCGTATATATATATATATATATACAATAATATAATTAATCTAGAATTTGATTTCTGATATAGGAAACTTTCCTATATATATATATATATATATATATATATATATACAAATACAAGTATTTAATTTATATATATATATATATACAATATGCATATATATATAAACTTCGATACGGAAAGTTTTCTAATCAGAAATCAAATTCTGTCTATTACATTATATATTAATTCTGCACATATGAATACTCTCGATCTTAATATTCAGTACACGTAACAAATACATTAGACACATTATTAATTCGGCGGATTAGAAAAAGAAAGAATTACTTTTCAGAACTAACAATGTGTCTGATCGTCTGTTACGTGCATTCTGTATAAAAAATAAATTGCAATATATACAGAGTGAATATATATTACGATAGACAGAATTAGATTTGTGGTTTGCAGAATTTCCTTACGGGAACTAATTTTTTTTCCGGTGAGCGGAATTCATAATGTGTTCTTTGTCTGGCGTGAGTATCAGGAACAAGGGTAGTAATATATGTACCGCGACTAAAACGAAAGTCACAAACGAATGTTGGCACGCGTTTATATCTATTCCAACAAACACGTTGCGTAAGGTGCCTTAATTTGCTTGGTGTATCAGTATTTCATATATTACATAAAATATCATATTTTGATGTTACCGTTAATAATCTTATAAATCAATTTTACACGGTTGTATATAACACTTATGTGACCGCATATTATTCCTTGTAGGCTTAGTCTAAGACCGGCGATTTTCTCGTTTGGAAGTGAAAAACAAACACGTGAATTTCGTACGTGTCTAAATTTATAGTTCTGCCTTTTATGGTTGATTTTTGTGCCTATGTGAAAGGTACTATTTGCACATAAATTACTTGTATATGTAAAGATGATGCCGAACCAGATTACCAACGAGTTGACTCGTGTCATTATCATCATTCGCCGCATTGGCTTTTTTGTCTTTCCTGAAAATCTCCGGCAACAGCCGCGTCCGATGGCAAAGTATTTCCAGCTGCGACGTTGTTTGTACCATCAAGCCGGAGACCATAGTCTCGTGTGCGACACTTGCGTTGGCGCAAACTAATAAACCAAAACCCTGCTGCAAAAGGGTAGCCCAGAAGAGAAACGGATTCGAGACATCGTACAACACCCAATTGAATTCTGGCGTGTTGTACTTTCGCAGGAATGTGTTCATGTGTGCTAAAGCCCCGAGGAAAGCAGTTACCTCGTTGACCCATTCGTATAATATGGTAACTTCCCTGCAAATGACAACGATACAATTTTCAACGTTACGGCTTATGGCGTTAGGATATTAAATATTGCAGGAAAAATCAGAGAACTTGAATACATGTATGTGCAAATTTATATTGGATTCGGCGTGTATTAGTATTAGAAGTAACATATAATAAGAATAAAATTTATTTGTTATATGTAAGTACCGCCGATCTGCAAGCAAGGGAAAGTTAACAAAAATAATGTCGGCAAAAGCTATGAATTTCAAATGCAAATTTGCTCTATAATATGTACGTACTGCTGATCAGCAAACAATGGAAAGTTAATAAAAATGCTGTCTGTAAAAGTCATAAATTCCAAAAGCAAGTTTGCTCTATAATATATACGTAGCACCGATCGCAAACAAAGGAAAGTTAACAAAAATAATATCCGCAAAAGATATGAATTTCGAATATAAGTTTGGTCTCTAATATGCATGTAGCACCGATTCGCAAACAAGGGAAATTTAACAAAAATAATGTCCGCAAAAGCCACGAATTCCAAATGCCAGTTTTCTCTGTAACATCTATATCGCGCCGACCGCAAACAATGGAAAGCTAACAAAAAATAATGACTGCAAAAAACCATGAATTCCAAATGCAAATTTACTGTGTAACATGTACGTAGTGCCGATCGCAAACAATGGAAAGTTAACAAAAATAATGTTTGCAAAAGCCATGAATTCCAAATGCAAATTTACTCTGTAATATGTATGTAGCGCCGATTGCAAACAATAGAAAGTTAGCAAAAATAATTTCCGCAAAAGCCATGAATTCCAAATGCAAGTTTTCTCTCTAATATGTACATAGCTCCAATCGCAAATAATGGAAAGATAACACAAATATGTCCGCAAAAGCCATTCATTCCAAACATAAGTTTTCTCTCTAATATGTACATAGTACCGATTCGCAAGCAATGGAAATTTAACAAAAATAATGTCCGCAAAAGCCATGAATTCCAGATGCAAATTTGCTTTCTAATACATACATAGCGCCGATTTGCAAGCAAGGGAAATTTAACAAAAATAATGTCGGCAAAAGCTATGAATTTCAAATGCAAATTTGCTCTATAATATGTACGTACTGCTGATCAGCAAACAATGGAAAGTTAATAAAAATGCTGTCTGTAAAAGTCATAAATTCCAAAAGCAAGTTTGCTCTATAATATATACGTAGCACCGATCGCAAACAAAGGAAAGTTAACAAAAATAATATCCGCAAAAGATATGAATTTCGAATATAAGTTTGGTCTCTAATATGTATGTAGCACCGATTCGCAAACAAGGGAAATTTAACAAAAATAATGTCCGCAAAAGCCACGAATTCCAAATGCCAGTTTTCTCTGTAACATGTATATAGAGTCGATCGGCAAACAAGCGGAAGTTAACAAAAATAATGACTGCAAAAGCCATGAATTCCAAATGCAAATTTACTGTGTAACATGTACGTAGTGCCGATCGCAAATAATGGAAAGATAACAAAAATAATGTTTGCAAAAGCCATGAATTCCAAATGCAAATTTACTCTGTAATATGTATGTAGCGCCGATTGCAAACAATAGAAAGTTAACAAAAATAATGTCTGCAAAAGCTATGAATTCCAAATGCAAGTTTTCTCTCTAATATGTACATAGCGGAAATCGCAAATAATGGAAAGATAACAAAAATAATGTCCGCAAAAGCCATGCATTCCAAACATAAGTTTTCTCTCTAATATGTACATAGTACCGATTCGCAAGCAATGGAAATTTAACAAAAATAATGTCCGCAAAAGCCATGAATTCCAGATGCAAATTTGCTTTCTAATACATACATAGCGCCGATTTGCAAGCAAGGGAAAGTTAACAAAAATAATGTCGGCAAAAGCTATGAATTTCAAATGCAAATTTGCTCTATAATATGTACGTACTGCTGATCAGCAAACAATGGAAAGTTAATAAAAATGCTGTCTGTAAAAGTCATAAATTCCAAAAGCAAGTTTGCTCTATAATATATACGTAGCACCGATCGCAAACAAAGGAAAGTTAACAAAAATAATATCCGCAAAAGATATGAATTTCGAATATAAGTTTGGTCTCTAATATGTATGTAGCACCGATTCGCAAACAAGGGAAATTTAACAAAAATAATGTCCGCAAAAGCCACGAATTCCAAATGCCAGTTTTCTCTGTAACATCTATATCGCGTCGACCGCAAACAATGGAAAGCTAACAAAAAATAATGACTGCAAAAAACCATGAATTCCAAATGCAAATTTACTGTGTAACATGTACGTAGTGCCGATCGCAAACAATGGAAAGTTAACAAAAATAATGTTTGCAAAAGCCATGAATTCTAAATGTAAATTTACTCTATAACATGTACGTAGCACCGATCGCAAACAATGGAAAGTTAATAAAAATAATGTCCGCAAAAGCCATTCATTCCAAACATAAGTTTTCTCTCTAATATGTACATAGTACCGATTCGCAAGCAATGGAAATTTAACAAAAATAATGTCCGCAAAAGCCATGAATTCCAAATACAAGTCTGCTTTCTAATACATACATAGCGCCGATTCGCAAGCAAGGGAAATTTAACAAAAATAATGTCCGCAAAAGCCTAGAATTCCAAATGCAAGTTTACTCTATCCCGGTTCCGACTCAGCTCACTCATTCATTCATACGCAAAATCACAGTTTTCTTCTGATACCTCGCACTGTTGTCAAAATGGTCCTTTATCCTCACTTCTTCCAAATCTCTAGGAACACAGTTTTCCGTCAGGAGCATATCGACCAAAGCGATTACGTCCGATCGACAAATGAGTAGGTTCATCACTTTCAAGTTGACGCCGAGTACTGACATACTTATAGAGAACTTATCGATGAAGTTGTCCAAATTATCGTCAGCGAACATGTCTAATATAAGACACGTCGTGTATACGTGCATAAAAACCACCATGACGAATGAGAACGCATTGTATACCCAATATTTTAGCATACTCGGCGTCCAATGCACCGGCCGCCAATAACCACTGATCGTAAATAACTTAAACGAAAGAGGAAGAGTGTGCATTTTTCTTCTAACCGACGCTTGACGCGAATTAATTAAGTTCAAGTTATAACCAGCAATAAAAAGTATTGCAGCTTTCACGAAGATCTTACACAAACGCGGTTATATTATAAGCAATTTAATAAGCAGCTTTCACGAAGATCTTACACAAACGCGGTTTTATTATAAGCAATTTAATAAAAAGCTTTCGCGAAGACCTTATACAAACGCGATTATATTTTCTCGATTTACGCGGACATTTGTTTTTCAGGCAAAAGCACGCGAGACACGCACTACTCTTACGATATAAGTATCGATAGCAATGTGCACATTGTAAAGGAACGGTACGGACCCTGGGAAATTTTCACCATCTACCTTATTCCCTTTTTTCTCGCAATGTATCACTGGTTATAGCTACCGATATGTGCCGGTTGCACGTATCATTACGTCTATTAGAATGCGCAATATATGCGTATGTTTAACATATAATTGTCTAGCGTCGGGTTCTGTCTCTAAGCGGTTGCATCTTTCTGGAGAAAATTAGCGAGCGCTGTACGACAATACGCACGGTAAAAATTTCGATTTCTGAGGTAACATTGTCTTATGGCATTTATTGCGTATCGTCGAGTGTGTCGTGTAGGTAAATTACGATGCGCGGCTGTTCTTCTATAAGATAATTAAAACGAGTTGGGAAAACGTCGTTTCAATAACTTAAGAGAGGAATCTATAACGACGGTTTTCTTTTCATTTCTTCTTTCTTTTCGTCATTTGATACATCGTCCAGCATCGGATTGTATGTTTCCGGGGGTGCATACCTGATTTTTGAAAAGGAGTCAATAGTCATTGTAAAGAAAAATTAAGAAAAGATTCTTTTAATGCTATGATGAAGTGCATGAAGACTAAAAACGAGTGGTGTATACTCTAGAGATCCTTCGGATCCTTCCATCGGATTGTATGTTTCCGGGGGTGCATACCTGATTTTTGAAAAGGAGTCAATAGTCATTGTAAAGAAAAATTAAGAAAAGATTCTTTTAATGCTATGATGAAGTGCATGAAGACTAAAAACGAGTGGTGTATACTCTAGAGATCCTTCAGTAAACTGTATAAAATTGTGTAGTTTGTACTTTTGTTAACCACTTGAACGAGAAAGATGCATGGATCTTGTTGAATACATATTTTTTTTCGTATTTTATATCAGTAATAATCGGGCCTCAATCAATATTAACTTCTTTTAGGTATATGAGATGCTAATATTTATTTAAATAGGGTTATTATACACAAAATTTCTCTGAACACGTTTTTTTTCTGTTAATGATTTTCGTTATCTTACATTCAACATATCATTGAGTTTATTAGAATGCGTATGTTGAAAATGGACAGCGGCGATGGAGGGTGAGTAAAAACAAAAAAGAAATTCTAGACAAACGGAAAATCTTGCAAGACTTATCATCTGCGCTCCAATGCTTATGATAATTACGGGCGAAAATTGTGCCGCTATAAGATAATTAAGACGAGGCAGAGAAGTACGAGAAAATGTTCCTTATACTTTCCCTCCATTTATCGTACTCCTGTAAATGAAAACTATATAGACGTTTCCTATTGTAAGATAGGCTCGGTGAATATTTTTGTAGTATGCGTGATGCGGTTTATAAGTTTGTTCAATTAAAAAGCCAGTCTTGTCATTCTCGGAAAAAAAAGGATTGCAATTTAACAAACTCTTGCAATGGACGGTATGCGGAATGGAAGTCTGTAAACAGAAAGTTTAATTTAATGTCGGTCAACACAGACGGCGTGAGAAAACTGAATTATAAGGTACCTTTTCCGTATTTAATTTGTCCTGCTGCTGTCTCAGCTGCTTTTTTGAAACCTGCTGTACGTTCCAATAATCTGCGGAAAAAATGATTAACGATAAAATCAAATTGACGATAGAAAAGCATAATGCAGGTATTTTTCTTACGCAGACTTACATTTTGTTCCAATATATTCAGCGGTAAACCACATTCGTTAACGAAAGTGTGGACATACGTTAAAACGAAATTGCTACGCAGTTCAAAAAATTATCATCGTCTACAATAGGACAAGGTGTTTTTGCAGTAAAACATAAAATAGTCGTTGATCGATCGAAGCTGCTTGTTCGTGAGAAAATATTTATTCTGCCACTCATTCCTCCAGGCTTGCAATACTACACGAGTGGAAGAATATTTACTGTCCTAATTCGTCCTAACATACATATACCGTTAATTCACTTTTAACTTTCTGATGATTGAAGAAAGTTGAACGTCGAATAAGACATCTTAAGGATCTGCCGAGTAAAACTTCTCTTTTAGTTGACGCCAAAGAAAATAATTTATGTAAGTGAATGTAACATTTTGATTGAGACAATTTATTATTTAACCAACTTTATTCATAGACCCAATATCGGTTTGAATCCTTGTAGTTTCCTCGTCAGGTGTAGCAGAAAATTATTTAACGTGTATTAGACTGTTCATAAATGAATGATATTAATATCGTATGAATCACATAAATCATTAAATTGAAAAATTTAATTTATGGCACAGACTTCACATAACTTCGCTTATAATTTATATTACTCAAATTCATGTTCAGCCTATTACACATTAAAAATTTGATCCTGACAGAAGACGTTTCGAAAGAATGTCGACTGTGTGAATAAGTTTCGTTAAATAATAAACTATCCCGACCAAAGAGAAGGACACCCATTTCTATCAACAACTAAAATTAAGCAAAATTATTAAAAAATATTAATATATTAAAATATAAAGAAATTTAAGAAATATGTAGATAAACTACAATAAAAGGTCCAGTAGAAAAATCCAGGTGACAAGTACTGGACATTTTCTGATGCTTTATCACTTACGTTTGTGAACGATTCGGCAGATAGGACAATCACATGGCCACTCGTCATTTTAATTGGCTTCGTTGTCCGGATCATCATAATTAACAGAGCTTTCTTTACACTAGCCGGGATTGGCGTCCAATCCATCTCGTATAAAGCATGTCCAAATTCTATGCTCTGCAAATCAGGTAATTAAATCGCTACTGCACACTTTCGTACTATTTAATATAATTAAGTAATATGATGAGTCAACCTTCAAAGTAACCTCGTTACCGAACCAGCAATAGAGAAAAATCTGCAACAGCATCGAAGCAAGGTAGAAGGACGTCCACAGAAATTCCATGCTGAACAAACTCTTTGTCGACATCTTGTAAACGCTCATGCACAAAACGGTCGAACTTGTCACAAATTGAAGGAATATCATCAGAGTGAAGATAGCGTTCACAGTTTCGGCGAATCTAATATGCAACATAATTAATTGTGAATTCTACGACCGGCGTATTGAATAGGATCAAAGTTATATGATACGATTTCAATAAAATTCAGGACGAATAGGACGTGCAGAGAGACGCTAATAAATATAAAATATAAAATGTATCTGCGAAGAAAGTGCTAAGAAATGTTGGTATGGATAGAGTACTAATGGGATAGTATATAAGATAGTACTAATGGATAGAGTACTGACTTTCTAAAGAAATTGCGTTTAGCTAATTATGTGACCATCGCTTATCAGCCGCATTAACCCTCTATGGACCGAATTTTTTTTGGTGGCTATACAAAATCTATGTAATGTGAAGTCAACAAATATCAACCTCGAAATACATATTAACAATGAATTCAGCAGTTTCAACAATTTTATTATAACGAATAAATTTTGTAACTTTGAAGTAACAACGGCTTACAACGTTTGCACTTGTGTGTATAAGAGTATGGAATTCCATAAAACAGTTGGCGTTTGGCATTAAACATAGATATACGCATTTCCTTATCTGATGACTTTTTACTACTAAATTCATCATCGCTATCAATAATATTTATACGTCGTCGGGCAAATACTATTGGATGATCTTCGTTAGAATCAGAATCTGATAAAGAATCTTCGGATTTATTACTGCTAATGCTTCTTATTCCTATTCCTCTTTTATTTTTATATGATTTTGTATCCATATTTTGGGCCTCTGATATATAAAACTTTTTGAAAAAAAAACACAAAGGTTATTGCAAATACACCGAACCCTACCATTATAGCCCATTGTGTCTTGAAAGTCACAAAGCTATTTCACATGGAAATAGTAACAAAATGACTATTTAAATGTAAACAAATAAGACATTATTGATATACAAACTAAAAGCTATTATGTACGCTTTTTTTGTTTAACAAACGCCGATAGAAGAACAAATAATGATAATTGCACAAGAAGGTTCCTCTGGCTTCTATTTACAGACAACTTGCAAAAGCAATTACTTTGACATTTTAGGTTAGAGCTGATAACCGCATCAAGCATGTTATTGCTTACTAAGGAGACATTATATAACAAGATGTATGCGCCATGTAGCAAAAAAATTAAACTATTTAATAAAATATCGATTTATCGATATGTGACTTCAAAGTCACGCGGGCCCATAGAGGGTTAAGTATCAGTAATGAGTGCAATAATGGATCACAGTAGAAGCGAAAGTCACGACCGCGTGTTAGGAACAAATTTATGTCTATACAAATAAACAGGTTGCACAACGTGTCTTAATTTTTTTCACGCTTCAAAACAGTCATATATTACGTAAAATGTCATAATTTTCTCCGACATATTTGCGTCAAACCAGATGCAACGGAATGAAGTCACCAGTCTTGAACCATCGTTACACAAAATTCAATATTACTTTACACTACTCTTTTGAAACATGACATTATTTTTGCGGGCTTAGAAAGCAATCTGACGTTTGTTTTTTATTATTTTTTCTTGTCTAGTACTAAAATAGATTCCCATATTATTTGGACATATTCGCATCAATCCTGATGTAATCAAACATAATCAACAGTACTCAGCCATCATTCCACAAAATTGTGTATTGAGCTATGATATAGCTTTAAAACATGAAAATATATTTGTGCGCCTAGAGGGGAATTCGACGATTTCATTTTTTTTGTTTAGAACAAAAATGGATTATCATCCAGATTTTGCGTATGTGTTTTAAATAATTTACTTGTATATGTAAAGGTGATGCCGGACCAAATTGCGAATAATTTTTTTCTCTTCATCCACGACATCGCCCTTCGACCCTAGAGCTCGTCGGTCTTTTTGAAAAGTCTCCGGCAGTAATCTCGCCCGACGACAAAGGATTTCCAGCTGAGACGTGGTCTGGATCATCAAACCGGCAATCAAAGTCTCGTGTGCGACGCTCGCATTCGCGCAAACGATCCCACCGAATGATTGCTGAAAAAGAGTTAGCCAGAAGAGCAACGGACTCGAGACTTCATACAACATCCAGCTGAATTCAGGTGTGCCGTATTTTCGCAAAAAGTTATCGACCTTAGCCGCTGCCGCTAGAAAGGCTGATGCCTCGTTCAGCCATTCACAAAATACGGTAATCTGTCTGAAAATAAAAATGTCCAAGGTTACACTCTTCCACGTTTAGATACTAAAGGCGCTTATTAAAAAAGAAAAACAGTATGGCAGAGGAATTGAAAAAAGTGCCGTCTCATACAAATTGCACTTTTGAGTACGAAATACTCAAGGTACATCTGTTCTTTACATACTCTGCATCACGGTCAACATTTAGGTACTAAAGGCGGTTGTTAAAAAAAGAAAGCTGCATAGCCGAGTAATTGAAAAAAGTGCCGTCTCATACAAATTGCACTTTTGAGTACAAAATACTCGACGTACGTCTGTCATGTCAGGATCTCTTTTTAGGATCTCTCATACGTATTGCATTTTTGTGTATGAAATACTCAAGGTACATCTGTTCTTTACATACTTTGCACCACCGTCAAACATTCAGGGACTAAAAGCATTTATTAGAAAAAAAACTGTGTACCAGAATAATTGAAAAAGTGCCGTCTCATAGGTATTGCACTTTTGAATACGAAATACTCAAGATACATCCGTTCTTTACATACTCTGCATCGCGATCAAACATTCAAGTACTAAAGGCAGTTATTTATAAAAAAAACTGTGTAGCAGAATAATTGAAAAAAGTGCCGTTTCATACTTATTGCATTTTTGAATATGAAATACTCGATGTACGTCTGTTCATGTAAGGATCCTTTACATACCTTGCATCACGGTCAAACATTCAGGCACTAAAGGCGGTTATTAAAAAAAACTACGTAGCAAAGTAATTAAACAAAGTGCCGTCTCATACAAATTGCACTTTTGAGTATGAAATACTTGACATACGACTGTCAGGATCCTTTTACATACCTTGCATCACGGTCAAACTTTCTCTTTATCACCGCTTCCTCCGCGTCCTGCGGAACGCAGCCTACCGTGGCGAGCATATCGACCAGAGCGATTACTTCCGTCCGACGAATGAGCAGGTTCATCACTTTAAAATTGACGCAGAGAACCGACATGCCCAGAGAGAACTTGTCAATGAAGCTGTCTAAGTCATCGTCGGCAAACGCGTCCAAGAGAAGAAGTGCTGTGTATGAATACATAAACAGCACCATGACCAATGAGAAGGTGTTATATATCCAATATTTTATCATTCTCGGCGTCCAACGCACTGGCCGCCAGTAACCACTGATCGTAAACAACTTAAACGAAAGACGAAGCGTGTGCATTTTCTTCGAGCTCGAGTAATAAACGAGAATGTATTTTAGTTCAACGAAGATCTTGCACAAATGCGGATTTATTATCCCGATTTCACAAAAGCACTCGAGACACGCACTACTCTTATGATATCAGTATCGATAGCAACGTGCACTCGGGTTATGGACTCTGAGTAATTTTCGCCATCTACCTTCTTCCCTTTTCTCCCACAATGTGCTACTGGCTAGATTATAGCTACCGATATGTGCTGGTTGCGTGTGTCATTATGTCTATTATAATGCGCAATATATGCGTATGATTAACGTATAATTGTCTAGCGTCGAGTTCTGTCTCGGGTTGCATCTTTCTGAAGAAAATCAGCGAGCGTTGTACGACGATAGGCATGGTAAAAAATTTCGATTTCTGAGGTAACATTGTCTTATGGCATTTATCGCGTATCGTCGAGTGTGTCGTTCAGGTAAATTGCGATGCGCCGCTGTTCTCCTATAAGATAATTAAAACGAGTTGGGGAAACGTCGTTTCAATAAGTTACGAGACGAATCTATAACGACCCCTTTCTTTCCATTTCTTCTCTCTTTTCGCCGCTTGATACGTCGTGCAGCACCGGCTTCTACGTTTCCGAGACTTTATGTCTGATGGGTAAAAGGAAGTCAATAATCGTTGTACGGAAGAATTAAGAAATGAGTCTTTTAATGCTATGATAAAGGACGTAAACTCCAAGAACAGGTATGGTACTCGTGAGATCTTCCAGTAAATTGTACATGTTTATCCAGTTCAGGTCACTGGATCCTGCTGTACCAGAATTTTTCAGCATCTTCTGTAAACCACTCGAACGAAAAAGGGAATATATGCTTTTTGTTTCTGTCCGATGTTGCCACAGTGATGTTGGAAACAAACGTGGCAAAGATATATTTCGTATTTCATATCTATAATAATCGAGGCCCATCGGTTTTTTTTTAGGCAATAATCGAGGCCCATTTTTTTTAGGCAAATGAGGTATACGCTGATATTTATTTAAATAGAGTTGTAGAAAATTTCTGTATTGAGACATTTGTTGTGTTAAAGATTTCCGTCATCAGCTCCTTTTTTCTCAATGGTTCTCTTACTAGGCTGTGTTTCTTTTTTTACGTTCGACATGTCGTGACATTTGTTAGAATGTGTTAGATGCAATTAATGCATGCCTTGAGAATGGGCGGTGGCGATAGGTAAGGAGGAAAGGAATTCCAAATGAACGGGAAACTATGTTGTAGAATTTATCGTCTGCAACCCAGCAATTATGATAATTACAAGCGAATATTCCACCGCTACGAGATATTTAAGGCAGGTTTGAAAAATTAGTTATGATCCGACGAGGAAATGTTTTTTTTTTTATATTTTCCCTCTGCTTTATCGTACTCCCGCGATTGGAAAATGTATGAAAGTTTCCTTTTGTTTTATATTACGTAGTTTATATTGTGGTGTGATAGCCGTGTATGTTTTTGCGGTATGGGTGATGTGCTTTATAAATTTGACAAATTAAAAAGCCAATCTTCTCATTCACGGAATAAAGGATTGCAATTTGAAAATTTTTGCGATAGATGACGACTGAAACATAAGCCTGAAAACACAAGATTCAATTTTATGTCGGTCAACACTGGGAATGCGAGGAAAGTTATCAGTAAGGTACCTTTTTCTGACTTCAATTTGATTTATTGCAGTTGTCTAAACTGGTTTCTGCAACTTATCACTCATTCCAACGATCTGCAAGAAACAATGTATTATATATAACATAATATTGATAACAGAAGATCACGGTACAAGTACAATTATTACCTAAATTTATCTTTTTCTTTAATACATTCAGCCGTAAAACGCATTCGTTATTGAGATTGTGGAAATACGCTGAAACGTCATAACGATGCAAAACAATTCCATTTGCATAGCACCCTTAAAAAATTATCGTCGTCTGCAGTCGAACAAGGAATTTTCGCACAGGCATAAAATCACCGCTGATCAATTGAAGGAATTTCGTCATGAAAAAATATTTTATATATTTATTTTTCCTCGCGCTCGTCGAGCCTTGCAATACTACATGCGTGGGAGGACATTTACTATCCTAATTCTTCCTAACGCCGTCTAAATGCAGTCTACCAACCGCCCCCGCCGATCAGATAAAAAAGTCTCATCCAACATACACACACTATTGATTCACTTTTAACTTTTCGATGTTTGAAGGACGTTGAACGTCGAGTACGACATTTTAAGGATCTGTCGGAAGAAAAATTCTCATTTAGTTATATTAATGACTATTTCCAAATGTACTCCGACCAATTGTCACACGAAAATAATGCTAAAATCGTGCAAATTTACACTAAAAAGTAAACAGCATAAAGTAAAAAAATGTAAGCAGTGTGAAAAATATGAAAGTAAAACACAACGGAAGGTCAAGTGGAGTAATTTATGACAATTGTTGGATGTTTTATGGTGCTTAATCACATACGCTCGTGAATGACTCCACAGACAGGATAATCACATGGCCACTCGTCATTTTAATCGGTCTCGTGGTCCGTAGCATCATAACTAGCATACATCGCATTACATGGACCGGAAGTGGCGTCCAGTTCATTTCGTACAACGCCTGCCCAAATTCCAAGCTCTGCAAGTCGGAGAATTAAATCGCCACTGCTCCGTTTCGTACTTTGGTCAAACAAAGAACGCGGAGGATTTACCTTTAAAATCACCTCGTTGCCGAACCAGCAATAGAGAAAAATCTGCATGAGCATGGAAGCGAGATACAACGCCGTCCATAGAAATTCCACGCTGAACATACTCTTCGTCGACATCTTGTAAACGCTCAGGCACAGAACGGTCGAGCTTATTGTGAACTGAAGGAATATCATCGAGGTGAAGATAGTGTTCACGGTTGCGGCAAATCTAATATGCAACACAATCCATAATGAAGTGTACATCCAACGAATTTAATCTCATCAAAGTTAGTCGATATAGTTCCAATAGACTTTAGGTCAAATGGGATGTGCAAAAAGACGCTAATAATTGGGAAGTATAATGCAATGTAAAATATAATGAAAATATAATGAGAAATTTTTGTTTCGATAGAGTACGGATCAGAAGGTCTAAAGAAATTGCATTAACACGTTGACTGCCAAGCATATTTTGCGACGTTAGAACCGCGATGCGATGAAATACTACAAAATATGATTAAATCGTGCAAAATGAAGATAACGCAGAGTTGTTAGAAGCCAAAGTATTGAAGCGCCATTCCAATATCAATTGCTTTTACAAGATTGCAAATAGGCTTCATGGAGAATTTTTTTGCATTTATGGTAAAAGCTTTTGCACCGATCACCGAATATTTTGCTACGTTAGAACCGCGGTGTGATGAAATACTACAAAATATGATTAAATCGTGCAAAATTAAGGCAACGCAGAGTTGTTAGAAGCCAAAGTATTGAAGCGCCATTCCAATATCAATTGCTTTTACAAGATTGCAAATGGGTTTCACGGTGAATTTTTCTGCATTTATAATAAAATATTTTGTGCCGGTCACCGCATATTTTGCTATGTTAGAACCATGATGCGATGAAATACTACAGAATATGATTGAATCGTGCAAAATTAAAGTAACGCAAAGTTATTACAAGCCAAAGTATTGAAGCACCATTCCAACATCAATTGCTTTTACAAGATTGCAAATAGGCTTCATGGAGAATTTTTTTGCATTTATGGTAAAAGCTTTTGCACCGATCACCGAATATTTTGCTACGTTAGAACCGCGATGCGATGAAATACTGCAGAGTATGATTAAATCGTGCAAAATTAAGGTAACGCAGAGTTGTTAGAAGCCAAAGTATTGAAGCGCCATTCCAATATCAATTGCTTTTACAAGATTGCAAATAGGCTTCATGGAGAATTTTTTTGCATTTATGGTAAAAGCTTTTGCTCCGGTCACCGCATATTTTGCTATGTTAGAACCATGATGCGATGAAATACTACAGAATATGATTAAATCATGCAAAATAAAGGTAACGCAGAGTTGTTAGAAGTCAAAGTATTGAAGCACCGTTTCAATATCAACTGCTTTTACAAGATTGCAAATAGGTTTCATGGCGAATTTTTCTGCATTTATGGTAAAAGCTTTTGCACCGATCACCGAATATTTTGCTACGTTAGAACCGCGATGCGATGAAATACTACATAATATGATTAAATCGTGCAAAATTAAGGCAACGCAGAGTTGTTAGAAGCCAAAGTATTGAAGCGCCATTCCAATATCAAATGCTTTTACAAGATTGCAAATAGGCTTCATGGAGAATTTTTTTGCATTTATGGTAAAAGCTTTTGCACCGATCACCGAATATTTTGCTACGTTAGAACCGCGATGCGATGAAATACTACAAAATATGATTAAATCGTGCAAAATTAAGGCAACGCAGAGTTGTTAGAAGCCAAAGTATTGAAGCGCCATTCCAATATCAATTGCTTTTACAAGATTGCAAATGGGTTTCATGGTGAATTTTTCTGCATTTATAATAAAATATTTTGTGCCGGTCACCGCATATTTTGCTATGTTAGAACCATGATGCGATGAAATACTACAGAATATGATTGAATCGTGCAAAATTAAAGTAACGCAAAGTTATTACAAGCCAAAGTATTGAAGCACCATTCCAATATCAATTGCTTTTACAAGATTGCAAATAGGTTTCATGGCGAATTTTTCTGCATTTATAATAAAATCTTTTGCATTGGTCACCGCATATTTTGCTGCGTTAGAACCGCTATGCGATGAAATACTACAGAGTATGATTAAATCGTGCAAAATTAAGGCAACGCAGAGTTGTTAGAAGCCAAAGTATTGAAGCGCCATTCCAATATCAACTGCTTTTACAAGATTGCAAATGGGTTTCATGGTGAATTTTTCTGCATTTATAATAAAATATTTTGTGCCGGTCACCGCATATTTTGCTATGTTAGAACCATGATGCGATGAAATACTACAGAATATGATTGAATCGTGCAAAATTAAGGTAACGCAAAGTTATTAGAAGCCAAAGTATTGAAGCACCATTCCAATATCAATTGCTTTTACAAGACTGCAAATAGGTTTCATGGCGAATTTTTCTGCATTTATGGTAAAATCTTTTGCGCCGGTCACCGCATATTTTGCTGCGTTAGAACCGCGATGCGATAAAATACTATAGAATATGATTAAATCGTGCAAAATCAAGGTAACGCAGAGTTGTTAGAAGTCAAAGTATTGAAGCGCCATTCCAACATCAATTGCTTTTACAAGATTGGAAATAGGTTTCATGGCGCATTTTTCTGCATTTATAATAAAATCTTTTGCGTTGGTCACCGCATATTTTGCTGCGTTAGAACCGCGATGCGATAAAATACTATAGAATATGATTAAATCGTGCAAAATCAAGGAAACGCAGAGTTGTTAGAAGCCAAAGTATTGAAGCACCATTCCAATATCAATTGCTTTTACAAGATTGCAAATAGGTTTCATGGCGAATTTTTCTGCATTTATAGTAACGTCTTTTAGGCTGGTCACCGGTGACTACCGTGGCAATCAATGTGTTAAGCTAATTACGCGATCATCCACTTATCACCCAGACTGAATACTAGAAATCAGTGCAGTAATGGACCGCAGTAAGAGGGAAAGTCTCGACCGCGTGTTGGACACGCGTTTATATCTATGCAAACAAACAGGTTGCATAACGTGCCTCAATTTTCCTCACACCTCAGAATACTCATATATTACGTAAAATGTCATAATTTTCACCGACATATTTGCGTCAATCCAGATGCAACGGAATGTAGTCAGCAGTCTTGAACCAGCGTTACACAAAATTCAATATCACGTTACACGATACTTTTAGAACATATAATTTTTGCACGCTTAAAGAGCAATCTGATGTTTGCCTTTTTATTTTTTTTTGTCTGGTGCTATACATTCTTATTAAAATAGATTCCCACATCGATTTTGTGTATCTACCTGATGAGAATGAATTTTAAGGAATTTACTTGTATATGTAAAGGTGGTGCCGGACCAGATTGGCAATAATTTTTTTCTCGTAATCAATGATATCACTCTTCGATCCTAGAGCTTCTCGAACTTTTTGTAAAGTCGCCGGCAATGATCTCGCCCGATGGCAAAGCCTTTCCAGCTGAGACGTGGTTTGGATCATCAAACCGGCGATTAGAGTCTCGTGTGCGACGCTCGCATTCGCGCAAACGAACAAACCAAGTGATTGTTGAAAAAGGGTTGCCCAGAAGAGCAACGGATTGGAGACTTCATACAACACCCATCCGAATTCTGGCGTATTGTATTTTCGCAGAAAATTATCGACCTGTGCTACTGCCGCGAGAAAGGCAGTTGTCACGTTCAAACATTCGCATACTACAGTGATCTGTCTGCAAGGAACAATTTTTAAAGTTACACTCGTTGACGTTCAAATACTAAAGATGGGTATTTAACATTAGCTGCCACGGCAGTCACCCATGGCTGACACTGAACTTGTATCTTATTGTAGTAAAAGATTACGTTTGGATTAAAATGCTTATTCAATACTAAAAGCGCCAAATCTCTTTTGTGTTGCTTACTATTTTCTATTGTCAATCGCCTGTTGTGTTACTTACTATTTTCTATTGTCAATCGCCTTTTGTGTTGCTTACTATTTTCCAGTATCAATCGCCTTTCGTGTTGCTTACTATTTTCTATTGGCAATCGCCTTTTGTGTTACTTACTATTTTCTATTGTTAATCGCCTTTTGTGTTGCTTCCTATTTTCTATTGTCAGTCGCCTTTTGTGTTGCTTACTATTTTCTATTGTCAATCGCCTTTTGTGTTGCTTACTATTTTCCATTGTTAATCGCCTTTCGTGTTGCTTACTATTTTCTATTGTCAGTCGCCTTTTGTGTTGCTTACTATTTTCTATTGTCAATCGCCTTTTGTGTTGCTTACTATTTTCTATTGCCAATCACCGATGACTGACACTAAATTTTCCGTTCAGGTCGCGTCATAGAAAATAGTAAGCAACACAAAAGAGATTTGGCACTTTTAGTACTGAATAAGCATTTCGATCCAACCGTAATCTTCTACTACGTTAAGATACAATGGCCCTAATATATTTGCACACCTACATTAACAAGTTGACTGCCGTGCGTATTTTGCCGTATTAGAACGGCGACGCTATAAAATACTACAGCGTTTGACTGAATTATGCAAAATGTAAATAATGTGCAAGTATTGGAGACCAAAGAATCGCATCACTATTCTAACAATAATTGCATTTATAAAATAATTATTACTACCCATTGCGAATGTATTGGATCTTCAGTAAAATCTCTTGCGCCGGTCACCGGTGACCCCCACGGCAGCCAACGTGTTAAGTAAGTTTGAATCTTAAAAGTGAACTTGACACTATTCTTCCACAGGAATTTCCTCATAAATGCGCGTGACAGCTAACGTGTTAAAGAAATTGTAATAGTATAACTTAAAAAAGTGCAGTCACCTATGTTGTGTTTCAGTCGTGAATATAAATGCTGGCGTACACGTACCTTGCATCTTCGTCAAATGTTCCCTTTATCACCGCTTCTTCCGCATCCTGCGGAACACAGCCTTTCGACGCGAGCATATCGACCAGAGCGATTACTTCTGTCCGACGAATGAGCAAGTTCATCACTTTGAAACTGACGCCGAGAACCGAGATGCACAGAGAGAACTTGTCAATGAAGCTGTCTAAATTATCGTCGGCAAACGCGTCCAGTGTAAGGGACAGTGAGTATGAATGTAAAAAGAGCACCATTGTCAGCGAGAACGCACTGTAGAGCCAATATTGTTTCGTAGACGGGAACCAGTGGACCGGTCGCCAGTAACCACTGATCGTTAACAATCTGAACGAAAGAGGAAGTGTATGCATTCTTCTTCTTTCCGATATTCGATGCAAAATAGTTAAAGTTCAGGTAAGAGGTAATTTGTAAATGGAAGCTAATAGGAAATATACTTTGGCTTCCCTGAATTCGTCTAAAATTGCCTCGATCTGTGCAGGTATCTATGAGTTGTCATTCGACAGCACGTAAAGTATGCACCATTTTTATGGTATGGGCAAAATGTAAGAAATGTGCACATTAGAGGATTGTGTATCGGACTGTTTATCACGTTCGCCATTTCTCTTATTCTCTTTTTCCTCATAATGTCTCACTCGTTAGATTATAGTTCTCGATACATGCGGTTCATATAGAGCATTATGTCCGGTGGAACTCGCAACATATGATTAAGACATAAGTACCTCAGGGTGACTTCCGTCTTTACACAATCGAGTCCTTCTGGAATGACATGAGTGGAAAGAGGAAGAAGTTAGGCCTGATGACAAAATCGTTTCGTTTTATGGAATTTATCCAGTACCGTCGAGTGTGTGTCTTCATTACGGCTGGATATTACTTCCCCGTAAGATAATTGAGAGGAGTTGACAATGTCATTGTAAATATCTGATAAGGTAAATGCTTAAGAATTTCTTTCTCCTGATACTCCGTTTCCCGTCATTGCTTCATAGATTGCGAAGAATCGAGACGTTTATTTTGAAAACCACAGTGTACTGTTGTAAGAGTTAGTATCCCAGAGCAGTATGCACAAAGTATTAAACCGTGGTTCCATGATGTTTTTTTATTTCCATAATAAAAGTGCTTCATCTATAAAAAACAGTGTATTTTTGTGACGCAATGACATCTTATAGTAAATTACAATAATACACAACTGCCTAGTTGGTTCCGTCAGGTCTCGCTCTGCCAGCCACTTTCGGCATCTTCTTGTTCGTCGAATCCTCCAATTCCTTCGGCTTATAGTAATGTGGTGCCACTTCTAGAAGCCATTTACTCTCGATCTCGGTTATCTGACGCATAAATTCTTTCGTGGTGAAAACGAGCTCGTGATAAAGAAGCCACCGCGGCAGTTCCTGAAACAGTGAACTGTTCGGATGTATCGACACTGTTTGATTGTGCTTCGCCGTTTTGTAGTGACCACCTTTCGACAGACGTGCTACATGGTAAAAGTATCCCGCGGTAATAGCCTGTGAACATAAAACGTCACCATTAGTGATCGACTCACCCACAAAGCGCGCAATCTTACATGAAGTTTAAGTATGTACTTTTCTGATGTTAATAGTTTCTGTGATTCCCGACACGAGTTCCATCTCGACGCGTTGCATGAGGCCAACCAATTGTTCTCGAACGTCTCTTGCCCGCTTCATGGATCTGCTCAAGAAAATTATCCTCAAATACTGCGTATATAAGTGAGTAATTTGACATTAACACGTTGACTGCCAAGCGTATTTTGGTATGTTAGAACCGCGATGCGATGAAGTACTGCAGAATATGATTAAATCGTGCACAATAAAGGTAACGCAAAGTTATTAGAAGCCAAAATATTGAAGCACCGTTCCAATATCATTTGCTTTTACAAGATTGTAAATAGGCTTCATAACGATTTTTTTGCAATTATTACTAAAATCTTTTGCGCTGTTCACCGGTGACCACCGTGATAGTCAATGTGTTAAAGAATATGATGTGGTACATTTGGAAGTGAAATGCGATAAAATACTGCAGAGTATAATTAAATCGTGCAAAATAAAGGTAAAGCAGAGTTGTTAGAAGCCAAAGTATTGTAGCCCCGTTCCAATATCAATTGCTTTTATAGGATTGCAAATAGGCTTCATTGCGAATTTTTTGAATTTTTGCTAAAATCTTTTGCACTGGTCACCGGTGACCACCGTGGCAGTCAATGTGTTAAAAAATACAGTGTGGTACATTTGGAAATGTAATGCGATGAAATACTGCAGAATATGATTAAATCGTGCAAAATAAAGGTAACGCAAAGTTATTAGAAGCCAAAATATTGAAGCACCATTCCAATATCATTTGCATTTACAAGATTGCAAACAGGTTTCATTGAGAAATGTTTGCATTGTTATTAAAATCTTTTGTGTCGGTCACCGGTGACCACCATGGCAGTCAAAGTGTTAATTTGCATGAGACGTACCTGTGTTGAATGAAATTTTCGTAGCACCAATGCGTACTGAAATCACTCTGTTGCCACTGATTATAAACGTTGAGTAAAGTGAGATGATCACCGCCAGGAACGTGAAAGTTCTTTCGCGCGGTATCAGCATGTATGATTTTGTCCTTCGGTCTGTAGAATATGGCCCCGTTGACGGACAACATTGCAGCGATCGTCGCTACTTCTTCGGAACAACGATATTTCTCGCTGGCCAAGAGCATTTTCGCCATCATCGGATCGAGGGGAAATTCAGCCATTCTGCGGCCGAGTTTCGTTAATTCTCCGCGATGATTCAAGGCGCCCAACGCATACAGTTGTTCCAGAGCCAAAACTAGGGTTTCATGGGGCGGTGGGTCGAGAAAATCAAAGTGGACCAAGTCATTGATTCCAAGTGCCTTCAGAGTCAGTACAGCATTACCTGCAAACATAATTCCTGTTATTTTGCGAGAGCAACAATCACAAACGAAATGGTATGAAACGATATTTCAATAAGGTTGCATAACGTGTTCTAACAGAATATATGCCATAGTCACAGTCATTACCTAAATTAATCCTCTGTATTTCAGGGATGGTGTTATCCTCAAGCTCATGTTGATACGCCCACGCTGTGTAAAGTCGGAAACATTTCCCAGGTGCTACTCTACCAGCTCGACCTGCTCTTTGATTTGCTGATGCTTTGCTGATAGGCACGACCATCAAACTTTCCATGCCTGTTCGCGAATTGAAATTATTTTGTTTTGCGAAACCAGGGTCGATGACGTATACGATATTGTCTATCGTTAACGACGTCTCCGCAATGTTGGTGGCTAGTACGACCTGTGCAACAAGTGGTCGTTTAGTACAGAACGAATGACGTTCAGTCAGTGCATCACGCACAATATTCGATACAGAAGCAAACAGAACAAACCTTTCTCGCTCCGGGCGGTGTAGTTTGGAAAATTTTTGCCTGCATGTCACTCGGTAGATTAGCGTAGACTGGCAGAATTAAAAGTTCACCCAGTTTTGTCCCAAGCCTCCTGACCCTTTCTTGCAACATTTCCTGGCATGTTTCGATCTCGTCCTGACCTTCGTATCAACATTTTCGTTAAGTTACAGGACGACCCCGAACTGCTAATCATGATAAATATGCACATTGATATTCGTATACATATCACTGAGTTCAAATGGTCGTGTTGAGCCTGATCATTCTTGCAACATTACTTCTCGTAGGATATGTACAATTGTATCAACATTGATATTTTCCCTCTATTGCATGCGTAAGCGATGTTTCAAAGTAATTACCTGTTAAAAATACCAATATATCGCCGGGCGGTTGGGTTGCGTGGATCTGAAGTATCGAAACGACACAGGCGTCAATATAATCGGCTTCAGGCGCTTTCGTATAATATATATCAACCGGGAAACGTCGACCTGGTATACGAAATATAGGTGCATCGTCGAAAAATTCGCTAAACTTCGTCGCATCCAGCGTCGCCGAGGATATCAACAATTTCAAGTCCGTGCGAAATCTCGTAATATCCTTCACCAATCCGAAGAGTATGTCAGTATGCAGTGTCCGCTCGTGTGCCTCGTCGATTATCATAACACTTTCAATCAAACAAAAAAATTACTGGGTCATACACACACAGAGCGTGCTCAGAGACTGCTTAACACGTTGACTGCCAAGCATATTTTACTATATTAGAATGACGATATATTAAATAATGTGCAGGTATTGGAGACCGAAGGATCGCATCACTATTCTAACAATGACGATGTTATGACATATTGCAGCGTTCGACTGAATTATGCAAAATGTAAATAATGTGCAGGTATTGGAGACCGAAGGATCGCATCACTATTCCAATAACAACTGCATTTATAAAATAATAATTGCTACCCATTGCAAATATTTTGAATCTTCAGTAAAATCTCTTGCGCCGGTTACCGGTGACCATTACGGTAGTTAAAGTATTAACATGTTGACTGCTGAGCGTATTTTCCTGTATTAGAACGGCGATGTTATGAAATACTACAGCATTTCACTGAATTATGTAAAATACAAATAATGTGCAGGTATTGAAGACCAAAGGATTGCAGCACTATTCTAACAACTGCATTTATAAAATAATAATTGCTACCCATTGCAAATATTTTGGATCTTCAGTAAAATCTCTTGCACCGGTCACCGATGACCATCATAGCCCAGCGTATTTTGCTGTATTAGAACGGCGTTGCTACGAAATGCTACAGCGTTCGACTGAATTATGTAAAATATACATAATGTGCAGGTATTGAAGACCAAAGGATTGCAGCACTATTCTAACAACTGCATTTATAAAATAATAATTTCTACCCATTGCGAATATTTTGGATCTTCAGTAAAATCTCTTGCGCCGGTTACCGGTGACCATTACGGTAGTTAAAGTATTAACATGTTGACTGCTGAGCGTATTTTCCTGTATTAGAACGGCGATGTTATGAAATACTACAGCATTTCACTGAATTATGTAAAATACAAATAATGTGCAGGTATTGAAGACCAAAGGATTGCAGCACTATTCTAACAACTGCAATTATAAAATAATAATTGCTACCCATTGCGAATATTTTGGATCTTCAGTAAAATCTCTTGCACCGGTCACCGATGACCATCATAGCCCAGCGTATTTTGCTGTATTAGAACGGCGATGCTACGAAACGCTACAGCGTTCGACTGAATTATGCAAAATATACATAATGTGCAGGTATTAGAGACCAAAGGATCGCATCACTATTCTAACAACTGCATTTATAAAATAATAATTTCTACCCATCGCGAATATTTTGGATCTTCAGTAAAATCTCTTGCGCCGGTTACCGGTGACCATTGCGGTAGTTAAAGTATTAACATGTTGACTGCTGAGCGTATTTTCCTGTATTAGAACGGCGATGTTATGAAATACTACAGCATTTCACTGAATTATGTAAAATACAAATAATGTGCAGGTATTGAAGACCAAAGGATTGCAGCACTATTCTAACAACTGCATTTATAAAATAATAATTGCTACCCATTGCAAATATTTTGGATCTTCAGTAAAATCTCTTGCACCGGTCACCGATCACCATCATAGCCCAGCGTATTTTGCTGTATTAGAACGGCGTTGCTACGAAATGCTACAGCGTTCGACTGAATTATGTAAAATATACATAATGTGCAGGTATTAGAGACCAAAGGATCGCATCACTATTCTAACAACTGCATTTATAAAATAATAATTTCTACCCATCGCGAATATTTTGGATCTTCAGTAAAATCTCTTGCGCCGGTTACCGGTGACCATTATGGTAGTTAAAGTATTAACATGTTGACTGCTGAGCGTATTTTCCTGTATTAGAACGGCGATATTATGAAATACTACAGCATTTCACTGAATTATGTAAAATACAAATAATGTGCAGGTATTGAAGACCAAAGGATTGCAGCACTATTCTAACAACTGCATTTATAAAATAATAATTGCTACCCATTGCAAATATTTTGGATCTTCAGTAAAATCTCTTGCGCCGGTTACCGGTGACCATTGCGGTAGTTAAAGTATTAACATGTGGACTGCTGAGCGTATTTTCCTGTATTAGAACGGCGATGTTATGAAATACTACAGCATTTCACTGAATTATGTAAAATACAAATAATGTGCAGGTATTGAAGACCAAAGGATTGCAGCACTATTCTAACAACTGCAATTATAAAATAATAATTGCTACCCATTGCGAATATTTTGGATCTTCAGTAAAATCTCTTGCGCCGGTTACCGGTGACCATCATAGCCCAGCGTATTTTGCTGTATTAGAACGGCGTTGCTACGAAATACTACAGCGTTCGACTGAATTATGTAAAATATACGTAATGTGCAGGTATTAGAGACCAAAGGATCGCATCACTATTCTAACAACTGCATTTATAAAATAATAATTTCTACCCATCGCGAATATTTTGGATCTTCAGTAAAATCTCTTACGTCGGTCACCGGTGACCATTATGGCAGTCAAAGTGTTAATGTAAAATAAAATAAATGTATGTACCTATATGACGCGAGATCGGGTTCGCTAAGAAATTCACGGTGGAGTGTACCGTCGGTCATGTACTTTATCCTTGTTCTATGCGACGTGCAGTCTTCGAAACGAATCGCGTAGCCAACTTCATTCCCCAATTTCACCGCCATTTCATGAGCTACTCTTGCAGCAACTGACATTGCGGCTACTCTCCTCGGTTGTGTGCATCCAATAATTTTATTATCTTCCGAGAACCCGGCCTCGTATAAATACTGTGGTATTTGTGTTGTTTTCCCCGATCCCGTCTCTCCTTCAATTATCAGCACTTGATGGTCCTTGATCGCTTTGATGAGATCGTTCCGGAACGGGTATATTGGGAGGCTTTTTTTCGTTTCTTGTATCGTTTGCAGAATTTTCACTTGGGGCGGTGGACTTGGTTCGCGTTTCTTGTCTTTGTCGACACCAGGCATACGCAATGCTTGGACGAATTCTATTTCGTCCTCCAACAAAAGATCGTAGTCCTGTTGAGCTGTGTGAGCGAAGAAAACCAAAATTTCAATACAGCAACTTGATAATTAGGTCATTAGTAGTTAGTAGTATATAATATATTATTTTAGTAGTAGTATATTTTAATAGGAGTATAGTTAGTATATTATTTTAGTAGTAGTATATAATATATTATTTTAATTATTTTATTAGTAGTATATCGTAGCTAGTTAGTAGTATATAATTCTGCAAAGGATGTTGAACCTTTTCTGTCCTTGGCACCGAATCTGAATACAGCCGATGACATTTGATCAGATTCCCATTTACTTTGCTCCGACTGTGGTGGCTCTTTATCCGTGACATCAGGTTCCGGTTCTGTTTTTCCTTTCTCGAGTGGCATATGGTACCGCTGTACCTGCTCAAGCTCTCTGGCCCTTTCATGTTCCTTGGCTAACTGCAACAATTGTTTCTTGTGGTCCCTTTCTTTCTTTTCCCGGTCTGTTAATCTATAAGACATAAGTTAGCAAGAGCGTCTCCGATATATTCTCTTTGTACTGTACAAACACACAAGTATTGAGGATATTTACATTTGCTCGTCGAACAGATATTCATCATCAAGAATATCAGCTTCTAGCTCAGCAACTTTGTCCTCCTTCCTCTTTTCCAAATATTTCCTACGTGACTCCACACGTAATTTGGGCACCAGTTTGTCTCTTGTATCGGTCTCTATGATCTTCAGTCTTTTAGCAGCTTCAGCTAAAATGAGTGGGTGCATGAAAGCAAAAATAAGTCACGCATGAATACCTGATATTCCTCATAAATGTACTATTAATGGTTGAAATTGTCTTACCTGCACCTGAGCCAACCGGCATGGCCACTTTTCTAATTTTACTTTCATCTTTAGCTTTAAGCCGATTAGCAAACTCATCTCTTTCTTTAATATCTTTCTTCCGTCGTTCTTCCTCACTATCACTGTCCTCACTTGAGGTTTCTTGCCTTCTGTATCTGCTCATTTTGAAATGTTACCGCGACAGTTTGCGCGACGGTCAATACAATGTCCAAAAAATCGTGTCCAATCACTTATATTCAATCCCTTTATCTTCTTTCGTTCAGCTTCAACATTAGAATCATCGTATACGGACTGTCAGTTGAAAATAAATAGAGTCAAATACAGTAAGTAGACTTTCAACAGATCAAAATAATTATTTCCAGGTTATGGCAGCATAACCTTTCCTCTCCACAACTTGCGAAGATTTCATTAGTCTTTTGTCTTGAATTAAGTTTTAACCATAAACTATGGAACGATACTCGAACGACGTTACACAGTACAAATATTATTGCTTCGAACGTTTTGATTCCTTCCGGAAACGTATGTTTACAGGACTTATCACTCATTCACGTTTCTCATAGTATCACCATATTACTTGTGTTACTATATGCATTGATACGCAGTACACGTGATTCTGTACTTTCCTACTCATAAACGATCTTTGGCAGCAGTTTAGCAAATGTTCAATCATATTTATTTCTTACTGAAGCAAAAAGCATGTAAACTCCCTCAAACGTTCTCATGGTTTATCGTTCCGACCGAAAAGCTAGCATTTTCTTTCAATTTGAAGTCCACGTAAAGTACAAAAGAAATCCGATCTTCAGATCGAATTTTTCTCCTGAAGGATGTTCGTCACAGGTTCTTTTAAATAACAGGATCAATACGAGTCGGCGTCGACAGACTTAACCCTTAGCGCTCCGGCACATTTTCGCAGCGGAACGAGTGAAACGGAGTTTTATTTTAAGTGGGAAGAATTACACGTGCTATAAAAAAGGTCAAAAAATGGTTTAATCGTAACAGTGCAGAGACTGATCACGTTTTAACTACAGTTATCAATTGTGCCCATAATTATGAAAGTGGTCTAAGTCAAAATTTAAAAAAAATGAGTTTATCAGTTATTTCATACCACATTATGTTTAAGTAAATTTATTCAATGTAATTTTTACGAAATTGTCAAAAATGAACCATTAGATAGTGGTTGTAATTTCAACATTATATGGAATTCATTTAGTTTTAATTATGAAAGTGGTCTAAGTCAAAAATTTAAATAAATTATATAAACAACTTGAAAATGGCACGTGGCCTTCTTTGACGCGTTTCTGAACTACATAATAAAATAAATGACAATCAAATTTTAATAATAACGACAACTTCATTCTAGAAGAATCAATAACAAGAAGAGTAAAAAATACCGCGGGTGAATCTGTCTCTTGGCTACAAATTCAATGGATGAGATTCTTGAAAAATGAACCTTATTAAATGTTCTATAAAACATCTTTAGATGATTCTAAATTTCACGTTTTGGATCTTTCACCTAAAAAAGGAAGACCAAAAATATACGGAAATATTAAATTACTTCCATTATACACCACCATTAGACCAGTATCGGAAGAAAAACATAAAGATATTATGAGTTTACTACCGTACATCCCTCCAGTTTTTCAGGAACATTTTAAGAATCTTAAATACTCGAAATAATGATAAAATGGATTACTGTTTAAAAATAATTAATAAATGTAATAAATGTTCACGAATTATTTCAATCAAATTATTGTTTCAAATAAAACTCAAAGTTCTTTATTGCTTTAAGTCATTTATAGGACATTCAGTTAATTTTGAAAATGGTCTAAGTCAATTCAATCTTTAAAAATAATATTATCGTATAAAATTCACACAAAATTTCATATTCATAGTAAATTTCCATTAATTAAGACTAATAAAATTATAAATTAAAATGTCGCATAATGTAAAAATATTTTTTAATTTGTTCAAATGCAATTCATTAAATATCTCGAAACAAGAAATATATGACTTAGACCACTTTCATAATTATGGGCACAATTGCCAACGCCGACGATACCGCAGCATTTTAAGCGCAATCATGTTAAAAACATTCGGCTCCGCAACGGAGCCTACGGAGCGCTAAGGGTTAAAAATGATCCTGATCCCCGACAGTTTGTCTCGAATATATTTTATTGTACATACATTAATGAAAATATATACATGGTAGACTGCAGCTTGTCGAAGCAGCGAAGTGTCAATTATAATCAGCTACAGTATTCGTACGCGAATCTGTTTTCCGGACGACGTCCTCTCGACAAAATGAATTCGAGGCTGGTCGCGCGCGATTTTCGGGAGGCACGTGTAGGCCGACACGTGTAGACCATGCTTTTCCTAGCAACGCTCGAAAATTAAACGAAATTCCGTTTCCTGCACATCCGCCGCGCGGTTCCGTCGTTCACACATTCGACGAATCATTCGCAAACGGACGTTATTATCGTTACGTGGAGGGCGAGTCGCGAATCACAGGCGTTCTTCGCGTTCTTTCGTTTTCATTTGAAGGATGACGACGTGAGCCAACGCGCATATGTCCACTCTGGCGACAGAATGCATGGACAGAAACAGATACAGGAATACTCTCGCTGATTCTCATTTAAACGTCTGAAATCTTTTTCTCTCTCCTCTCGTTCACTGTCTCTCTTCCTCCTCTTTCGTATCTCCCACATCCTCTTTTCACATTCTCTCCATCTCCCGCGCTTTATTTCTCTCCTTTTTTTTCTTCCTCTTTCGCACACTTTCAGCCCGCTCTACTCTATTGCTGCACAACCGAACACTTTTGCTCGGAAACACTCGGCTCCAACATTTTTCACGCTCTTTCTCTCGCATCATTTTTATCAGTTCCGTTTCTTTTTTTAGCAACGACGTGACACGATCTGACGCTGACGAGTATGTTGTGTGTATGTATGTGTAGGTTATGTTGTTTTTTTTTGTTTTAAAACGAGCGTGGCGATCGTCGAAAAATTATGCCTGCCCTTGTGTCTATATTCTGTTTTTTTCTCTCTTTCTCTCCTTCTTTCATCTTATATAGAATTCCTGCCGAACGCCACACTGTTTTTTCTTCTCCGTAATTCTACGTCGACAACCATTTGCAACAGATCCTTGCGTCTTCCGGTATTCATAAATGTAACTTCGGCCGTAACGTGAGTTTCAAATGTAGCGATAACAATGACAATCAGTGATTGAGTCTCTGTTGACACATTCACGAGACTCGGACATTTTTATGGTTCTTCGTCCTAAGGGTTGGCAATACGGTTCGGCAGCTGGTAATTGGATTTCAAGACTAACTTTGTCAACGAAAAACGTCCGTCAAAAGTATGCGAAGTTCTATGATGTTCGCGTATAAGATCCTCAGACATTGTTTTTTAACACGCCCGTGTCGAAGAAAAGTTAAGATGTACTGCGTCAAATGGTAAATTTCGTTACGCTTCAGGCACTTGTTTGTAATTTTCACCCCTTGCGCGTCCTGCCGGGCGTCAAATGAAACACGAATACGTCTTGCATTTGGCTCGAATTTCAACCGACAGCTGCGTGACCCCGTTTACAATTGCCGCGGACCGGACACAACAGAATTTCGGCGGAAGAGCGTGGAGAAAACAGAAGGCGTGTGTTTTTCTTTCATTCTCGATTGTGCCGAGGCTCGTCGATATTCGGCGTGATTTGCGAGAGGCCAGGAACCCTTTTTCGCGGCTGTGTCGGTTTGGATCGGTGCCTGCATGCGCATACACACTCTCGTCTCGTTTTCCACATTCCCCTCGCGGTTAACTCGTTAATTAATTAATCTTACGCAACGGATATCGCTTAACTGTTAAGTCTGACTTCAAACGATACGTCACGATGATCACGTTTACTCCTCTACGGATGACATGCAGCGTATAAAACATATCTATATACTTTATATTTACTTTACTGTTTCGTATATGCGTGTGCGTGTGTGTATGTATGCATGTCCGTATGTATGTTCTGTATATATCTAGTTTGCTTTATCCGTTATTCTGTTAAACGCTATACTTTAAATATACGCAGTACGCTCTTATATGCTACCAAAGGATTAACGATCGATACTTGCTTTTTAAAACGCAACGACACGGCGTACGACGTTTGGCTCTTCCTCGGATCCGGCGATATACATAGACAATTTTTCAATTCGGCCGAATCGACAGCGCGGGTGCAGGGAAAGAAAAAGGGGCGCGCGTCGTGTGTTTCCCGCCTCGATTTTAACCGGATTGCCCGTCGGATCGATATTGAAGCTGGTCTGATTCCCGACCGGCCCGTTTTATGCGAAAAAAGAAATACCGCGCTCGGCGCACAGCTGCGATTGTAATTTTTTTCGACTGAAAAAAGGAACGACTTCGCGACCAACGAAAATAATCGCTAACACGCGCTCCGAAGGAGGATATTTAAAGCGTATGGAGGATACGTCTATGCGGCTGTCAAAACTCAAATGTTCCGTCATGAGAACTTTTGAGATGCGAAGAATTGGTGTTTCCCGTGAGAGAGTGTGTGTCGGTTAACGCATATCGAGCGGATCACGTTTGTTTAACGCATCTTTCTTCGAATCACGAAAGATTTAGCGAGTTTCATAATTTTGCATCTTTGACCATTGTTACTACCACTTCGTTACAAGCACTGACAAAGTATTTTTCCGTTCAAATTAACTTGACTGCACGTGCCACCGTGCTCTATTATTCGACGAATATCATGCTGTATCTCCTCTCTACGAAATTATGGACTGACACGCACGGTATACGGAGAATTGCATTTATTCCTTTAATTACACGCTTTTCGGGCAAACCGCAGTAACAAACGTCGCCCGCCAAGACAGTTGCGTTAACCTGCTGCGATGTGTTTACGTATTTAGCAGTACGCGTCGTGTCTTACAAACGACGATGCAGAGCCGAACGTGCGCTTTTAGTGCGAGTCACAATTAGCGATAAGTCTTGTAGCAGACTTCCGTCCTGAGGATTCCCCTTAATTATAATACGTGCTCAGTCCCGGTCTCTTGTTCAATATCGCGAACTATTTTCAAGCGCCGGTCGCGTTTATATCGTTCGTTTACTTTGACGAATGGCTGGTCGCGTCCCGCGATCGACTACCGGCCCGCTCCTTCTCTAACGTAATTGAGAACATCGACAGTACTGCATACCTTACAAGCGAGTTTCCCGAAAATATGCCCCCGTGCCACACGTGCACACGATTACGAAGCGCTTGAAATGCAACGAGTATCCGAAGCTTCGCGTGAAATTGGAACGATGCGGCTACGCGCGTTTTTTCCCATCGATCTATGCGGGTATCGAGCTTTTTTTTGTTACGTACACACGCTGTTCTTTGTATCGGTTGTCCTTCCAACAAAAGAGCAAACGTTTTCGACCTCTCCGTCTCGCGTGAAAGCTTCGCACGCGTGTTCGGTGGTTGCACACTTTGCGTACGCATCGATCTATGCATCGGTGTATACGTTTGTCGGCTATGCGATTACGCGCGTATGCCAATGCATACGTATGGGCAATGTATACACCGATTGATATATACGATGTGTGTGTGTTTTAGGGGTAAAATCTCGGAAAGTGCACGACCGCCGCGTGCGATAGCAATCAACTGCACAATTAGTCATGGCCAGTCGGGCGACATACACCTCCGCTTCCCGACGCATCTTTGCTTCGTGCACGATTTATGCACGTAGCATCGAGGCGAAGGGAACAGCGAACCACTTCGTCACTCTGTTCGGATCTAATATGGTCACTGCACTTACGTAATCCATCATGCCAGCTGTATGTCCCGCGATATCATACTGTCACCATATTCCGTTATATAAACTAGGACTTAAAAAGTAGAAATACCAGCGTCCATCACTGAATAAAGTTAAATCGATTTAAACGTGTGTGTTTGCTTGTTTGTTTGTTTCTTGTTTCTCTTAAACGCTTTGATTCGTTTGTCAGTCTGTGCTCTCCCGGTCCGTGGGCAAACTTTAAAATTGGATGCCGCCGACCGTCGAGGAGAAGAAGTTAGTACGTGTGGGACTCGAAAGTGTGACCCGCGAGATGGTTATCATCGGTGCCCGCGGATCAATATAAAATGCATCTTACACCGCTTCGCCGGCTTTGATCAGTCGGTGTGCGAATTGTACGAGTTTTTTTATTTCGCTTCGTTATTTTTTTTTTAAATGACACTCGCGTATCCGTTTAGATGTCGATAATCGCGTCTGTTCTCGCGTTTATATCGGTCAACAGTTTGTTCTCGTGAAATCTTGCTCTTTTCCTCTCTTTCCAAATGTGGGATTGTGCGTCGAGTTCAGATTCACGTCATGCGAAAGGAAAGAAACTCCCAGGTATCGGGGCCGACTTCAACGACGCTAACACGATACACAGACGATTCGAGGAACAGAGTGCGATAATTCTCAGCGAGAAAAGAGACACGCGTTTGTATCGACTAATTCAGTAACGAGCATCCGATCACTTCGTTAAAACTCGTGATTCTTTGTATCGTTTCGCTAGTAACTAACGTTAACGTAGGCAGTGTTCGTGCGAGAAACTGCGAGTTCGGTATATAAAACGTTTCAGTGGTATTGTTCTCACAACGCAGCCTTCTTTCGTTGGGAAACGAGTTCCGATCCGATTGTTCCGATCTTTGGGTGCACCTGCGAGAACGGAAACACGTTTGATGTCTATTAGCGCGAGACCCGAGCGGCAAGTGCGGCGAGTGTCTCCTTGAACTTACACCGACAGACGCGAGGTACGGATCGAACTAGACGCAATTCGAAGTAGACCGAAGGGGACGTCCGTTTCGTCAACGCTTTCTGCGCGAAGACAAAACCGTGCGCCCGGATCGTACGAGCATCGACGATCAGGACATTCAAACGGTTCTACGCTAAACGGGGAGGACGTGAAAGAAGCGCGCGATATACCGCTAAACGAAACCCAAGAATTCCTTTCCTTCGCAGAGACTACCCCCCCGCACGGTGATAATGACGATAGTAAGAGCGTTCGCACGTTACTATCGGGAGATAATGGAGTACGAGTAGAAACAATAGTAACAGCGATAGTAGTAACAGCGGTAGTAATAGTAGCAGTTATACTAGTAGTAGTAATTGCAGTAGCAGCAATGGCTGGTGTTTGGTGATGGTGACGTACTGTACTCGTTGCGTGTGGAGCTCGAATGGATTTAAGGATGTGTGATTGACAATGAGTCTCGCCGTTCTCACTGCCGATGGTACAGGCAACCAGAGTCCCTTGCCCGGTAACCACAAGAGGTCCCACAATCGCTGTTGACAGCGATCACCGACGAATGTCCACTTTGCATCGTGGCGCATCGGACGATTTACTTCAGTGTCATCTGAATGCGAAATCACAGAATGATGCAGCACCGACAATATCGTTGTCGCGAGGCTCCTGCGCTCGGCGGTGGCGTCACTGGCGCGAAGTACGCATGGACTTTTATGTTCTGCAGGTGCGACTGAAATGATACGGAAATGCTCGTCAAATGTTTGCGTAATGGCACGGGCGGAAAATGGGTAGACGCTACAAAGGCGCCCCGGAAAACTACATTTTAAACGGACACGAGTGCCGCTGCACATTATCTAGAGATAAAATGTTATCGTGAACGTTGCATATTAAAAAGCTTCATACCGCGAGCGAATCGCAAATTGTTACTAGTTCCGTAATAATGCGGAAAGCTAAAGCGATAAACGCGTTTTATCGCTATGATCAACAGCGCTCTAATGTATATCGCGGTCTCGGAAACTTATACCAACTTCCTAGTTCGCACGCCATATAAAGACGCGTCTACGATTAGACCCGGCGCGTTGACGCACTTGATGCGTTGAATCAATTCACTCCGGAATCCGATTTGGAAACTGACACAGAAGACAAAGGCGAAAGATAAAAAAAGGCAACACAATACTCTGAGTCTGCGTATGCCAGCTCGGGTGATCAATTGGCAGTCGTAAAGCTCGATGCGCTCGAGATTGTGGCAGGCCTGTTGGAGGTGATCGAGACTAGCATCCGTGATGAGAGGACAGTTGTCCAACTCAAGGACTGCCAGATGCTCAGCTGCGCACGGCGAGAGAGCCAGCTGCCTGATTCCCTCGTCGGTGATCAGCTCACAATGCGATAGACTCTGCGCACAGAAGACACAAAATGTGGTTCGATGCAGGCGTTGCCAGCGAAGCAATCGAGCATATTCACTCGTCGTGACCGATAAACTTACTAGTTTCTCTAGCCGCGGACAGCCCATAGCCAGATGAATGAGGGTGGCGTCCGTTATTAAAAGGCACTCTTCCAAATCCATCTTCTCGAGCAGTCTGCAATTCTGAAAGTCGAAAGTAGCACGTTTAGACGTGTCACGTTTGCCGTCGTTCGTTCTCGCACACAATAAGAAACGATCACATCTGCACTCACTCTTGCGAGAGCCTGAAAGCCCGCGTCGGTGAAATGAGTACAGCCAACACATTCGAGCACACTGAGCAGCGGACAGTGCTGGGCCAGCGTGACCAGGGACGCGTCTGTTAAATTAGGACAATTCGATATGCAAACGTAGTGCAGCCGTGGACATCGTTCGCTGAGCTCCTTCACCGCGTCGTCCGTTATGTTCTGGAACAAGACGTAATGAGTTCCGATCAGACGAGGAACTGGCAGAGTTCGACGAAAGAAATCAAGAAAACGTGTAATTATCCTTTAGCATTAATAGAGAAGAGACTCGCGTACAGGGGTTGTGATAGGGAAACAAAGCAAAGAGGAGGAAAGAACGAATCGGGTGATATGAGGGGCAATAGTACCCTGCATTCATGTAGATTGATCGCCTCGAGATTAGGACAGTAACGCGCTAAGCACTTGACTGCTCTATCGGTCAGCTGACGGCATCCTTTGCTCAAAAAGCTACGCAACTCTGGACAACCCCTCGCCAGGGCTTCGACCCCGTTATCGGTGAGTAGCTCGCACCACGAGAGATTAATATGAGTGAGGAGCGGGCAGCCGTCCGAGAGATCCTTCAACGAAATGTCCGTTATCTCCGGACACGAGTCCAGATTCAGTCGTTGAAGCTTCGGACAGTGACTGCTGAGGGCCGCACAAGTCACGTCGGAGATCTTCTTGCACTGGCTCAGATTGAGCTCCTCGATATTGGGACACGATTGGGCTAAGGTACGCATGGAATTGTTTCCGATACTCTGGCATCCTCTGAGCGATAGCTGCCTCAGAAATCCGCCGCAACGTCTCGAGATATTTTCTATTACTGGTCCCTGCGGGCATTAACGGTAACGTGAGTGCGATTTGTCATCTTGCAGTCAACAACAAAATGGCGGGAAATCGTGTTTGTCACTCGCCTCCACGTCTCGTTGAAAATCGAAGAGATCGATCCTCTGCCAGTTGGAACCGTCTAGTGCTAGTACGTTCCAGGCCTTGCTTACTTGGGCGCATCGACATAGCGATACAACGTCGAGGTAAGAGAGAATTCTGGAAATTGCGCGAGAATAAGACTGACGTCCCCCGGGAACGAATTAAACGGATCTCGCAAGTTCTGTTCTCGAAACGGCGCGCTCTTACCTTAGAAGCAATTCCTTCGGCAGTTTCTTGTTAATCTGCGCCTCATCGTCGTGAAAAACCCATGTTAGCTGCAACGAAATGGCACAAGTGAGATTAAGCGAACACAATCAGAGCGTGGTCGCACGTTCGCCGTGGTAAACGCATAGACTCCAATTAGAGGCGTATGGAGAGATGCAGAGGCGCATGGACGTTAAGATGTTGGGATGCTCAATGACGGGACATTAACAATGGACACGCGGAGGGGCTGCTGACAGAGCGTGACAGTTTAAATCGGACCAACCTGCATGTAGGATTGCTTCATGGTAGTGACAGGGTTGTTGTGAGAATGCGATTGCGATGTGTAATAACCGCCCTGATGATGATAATGGTGATGATGTTGGTGATGGTGATGATAGGATGGATGTTGTTGCCTCCACCATTGGCTGCCGGTCCCAGACTCTTCGACAGCCTGTACCCCTTGGCCAACCTGGCCCCCTCCTCCCACTCCCACGCGACTTACTTTTTTCTAAAACACATCCCAATGCTGTATGATCGAGCACGTCGCAGAATCTTTTTTTTCGCGTCGAGCTCCCACCCTGCGAGCGCTCGTGAATCTTCGCCCGCGGACAGCGGAATTCTTACTTTTCTTTTATTTCTCCTTCCTTTCGGACGCGATGTAATATGTTTTCACCGGCGCACGTTCGAGCCTGATTTATTCGCTTTGAATGCACTCGGCCGGTTACGTGTATTCGTGAGCACGTGAAATGATTTTTGTTTCTCGATTTCCGATCTTTTGTCGAAGCGTCTACAGTTCTTTACTTGCCGGGAGTAAGGTATGAACGATGCGATCTTCGGGATTCTACTGGAACGACCCCCTGGATTTCTCAGCGAACGAATCTCGCCGATTCTGAGTCGTTTATGGCAGGACTTGCTTCGCGGAAAATGTACCGTTCGCTTCTGATTAGTCGGTTGTAAATTAACGATCTCCGCGCTTGATTCAGATCGATAACACAGGTGCGCTACTCTTTAGTCACGCGGCTGGTGCGAACAAGCTTGTCTAATCTGACCTCCTTGCGGATCCGTTCCCACGGCAATCAATTTTATAATTTCTATTTTTGGATTATTTACCTCGGCATTCGATCTCATCAATGTTTCGTTAAGTTTTGATTGAATGTTCGGAACAATTTTGAATTGCAGCGTGCGATTTGCGTTTTCTACACTTCCATTTTATTTGTACCGGAAACGGCAAGGGATCTAAGATATTCTTTACTGACACTCCAGCCTCTTCATAACAAATTAATGATTTATGTTGTAAAGCCCTTTGAACGTACTTTCGCATGGTATAAATAGTAATCGGAAACATTTTCATATTACCCTTCTAAAATGACAATTTCTGTGAAACTATAGTTATATAAGTTCAGCGAGCAGCTGGTGATCTATTAGTACAGACGCAAAACCACCGAAAATATTCACCTTTTTCACATATATTAGGTCGTTAAATTTAGAAAATAATATGCCTTTCAAATAGATCAGATTATTTCACCCAGATGTAAAAATGTTAATATCAAAGCGCGTATCACTTCCAATTACACTTTAATCTCTACCGAAAGCATCAGTAAAGCCCCGAAAGAATTATTCTAACCTGACCTCCGACAAAGCAATATCGAATCTCACGCGGTGATCAATGTGCTAAAAAATACGGCACAACCTCCGTCTCACGATACATTCTACGATAACAGAAATCTTACACTTCACACATCGTCTCTCACGACGGAGGAAAATTCAACCCGACCGCAGCGTCCGCCGTTGCTCACCATTGATTAGACGACACCATCCCAACAATCACAGCATTTGAATCGTTCGTGATCTCTCATTCGACTGATGCTTCGTTTCAACTAGAACAGCGTCATGACGTCTATGCACCTTTATGTTTTCATAATCTAACTACCAAGCGTCCACCCAACGCCAACTCTAGAAGATGTCTTTTCAACCGTGTCGAAGCTGAATAAATTTGACACCAATTCGAACATCTACATATACTTTCCGTGTTCAACAGCCAACGGTACTTCCTCGTACTTCTTACATACATAAATGTATACATCTTTCTCGTCGTCGCTCGACATCGACAATCGCGTTTCAGTTGCACAAGGTCAGTTCACTGAGGCCACGGCATTTCCTCGGGGACGAATTTTGTCGGCCGTCGCAAAATATTGTCGGCGTCGGTCTCTTTCGCTCTTTAGTTACCTAGTTGACTAGCCCAGCGCAACGGAACGTCGTTAAGCAGTGGGATAAGGGCAACCACGTGCGGACATTAGGTACAACTAATGAAATACTGGTATGTCGGGCGAGAACGTGATGCTCGCGGTCGAGGCTTGAATCCAGTTGAAGGAGACGAAGGGAGGCGGAGTGGTTCGTGGCGACGCGAGAACGCGAGAGTGCAGATCGATTTTCAACAACGAGAATCGAAACGGAAGATCTGTGCGCCGATCGGCGCCTGCTCTTGAACTTTTTTCAAGCCACCTCGGGCACGTTTTGTGTACGACTATGCATGTCTGCTAAGCGGCGTGTAAACGATATATACAACCCGTGAGTGGCACTTATGAGTCAAAAAGGAGACGGTCTCTTTCTATCGGATCAAAGCATTATCTCGACGTGTGCACTACGAAAATTGATGGGTGCAGTAATAGAATCGTACGAGCGGGGTAACTTGACACTAAACGTACCAAGCATTGTTGTTTCTTTCGCTCGTTTGACTTTCTGCAAATTCTTGTATCATCTGATTATTCGATTTGTCGCTTTAATATATTAGAGATTTCTTTTTAGAAATCAACGTTTATTTCATCAGGGGACAAATTACGACTCATGATAAGAACAGGTAGCTGTAAAGTCTAGTATTAATATTTGCGCTTAGTGTTAATATTTGCTTCCGCGAAAATTGATGACGCGTCGTATGCGTCATGGCGAAAAATTTTAATATTTGCTTCTGACAAAAATGATGACGCACCGTATGCGTCATGACGAAAAACTTGAAAATTTTAACACTAAATGTACCACGCGGGGTCAAATGTCTCCTTTCAAATTTACTTTAAAGTAGTACATTTATTGTTGTTTCTTTCACTCATTTAACTTTACGGTACCAAACGGGTGCAAATTACTCCTTTCAAAATTTACTTTAAAATCGTTCATTCATTGTTGTTTCTTTCGATCCTTTGACTTTCTGTAAATTCTTATATCATCTGATTATTGAATTTCTCGCTTTAATAAATTAAGGATTTCTTTCTGAAAATCAACGTTTATTTCATAAAGGGTCAAATGACCCCTAATGGTAAGAATAAATAGCTGCAAAGTACTGATATGTTTAGTATTAATATTTTCTTCCGCGAAAATTGATGACGCGCCGTATGCGTCATGGCGAAAAATTTTAATATTTTCTTCTGCCAAAACTGATGACGCATCGTATGCTTCATGACGAAAAATTGAAAATTTTAATACTAAATGGAAAAAGCGTGACAAATGACCCCCTTTAAAATTTACTTTAAAATCGTACATTCATTATTGTTTCTTTCGCTCATTTGACTTTCTGTCAATTCCTATATCATCTGATTATTCAATTTGTCGCTTTAATATATTAGGGATTTCTTTCTGAAAATCAATGTTTATTTCGTAAAAAATCAAATGGTCCCTCATAGTAAGAATAGCTGTAAAGTACCAATACGTTTAGTGTTAATGTAAGTCTGCATCGTGGGGGTCTGATATTTTGACTTTACCGCGTGTAATGCAAAGCTTCCTTGTAGAAAGAAGAGAATGGATTTGGCGGATGACTGGGTGTAGCGAAAGAGGAGGAAAGGAATCAATGCGAAGGACGTCGAAGATGCGAACGATCAACTTCGAAGAAGTCAGATTCAAATGAAGCGATCCAGCCGACGCGGCGTCGTTCTCCGATCGTCGTCGCCCATTGAACTTCTGTCTGTGTAGAAAGCGTGAGCGGGAGACGCTTCGGAAGATGCTCGACAAAGATATTTGGACGAGTCCACCGCGATAAAGCGGTGGCGCGCTTTCGAAACTGGAAGCTCAATCGTGCGTTATACGCGTCGGAAGTCGACAATGGGTGCACTTCTGTGATAAAAATCAAAAAACCCGATAGTCTAAGCAATACAGTACTGTTCCACGCTGTCCACATTCCGCTAATTGGGCGACGCTTAACCTCACACATTCATTACTTAGCACCTCAGCGGTTAGTATAAGTCCGGGAGAATAATATTTGAAGGTACCCAAGATTCCGTTACTTCATTCTGTAAACGTAATAAGCGCCGATATGTACATTGCAACCAGCCTTTATGCGGATTTACGGCAGAAAAAAATTACGTTTCGCTTTCGGACCCTAATGTACTTGGTCTCCAATGAATGCGGGCAACTTTTTCCCCGTCGTCGATCGATCCTTCATCCCTTCCTCTCGTTACGGACGCGCTCGAATTGGGAAGTTTCCGACCTAAGAAGGTTCTGTTGCCGAGGCTATTTACACGACAACCCAGACGAAGAAATAGACTGCTGTTTCGATGCGGGAACGTTCAAAGGCAGCGACTGCGAAATGTAGATCTATTTCGGACTAATTGACGTGTTTTGCTTATCGAATAAGGGTGGCATTTTAGAGCATACGGAGAAACGATACTGTTGCAGTTTCTGGTTTGTGTATCTCGAGCACTTCAACGCCGTATGATACATTGCGGACAAAGACAGCTTGGTAATTCGGTCAATTATTTTGTCAGAAGATTAATTACGCGGCGGAGTGTCGGTTTAAGCTAAATTTTCAACGATTTTCATAGGCCCAACTTTCACCGGGGCGCGTTTTTACTGTTCGCGGACTTGATTTCACTCGAGAAAATGATTACGTCAAATGCGCCTGTGGGTCGGAGAGTCTCACGGCGCGTGACGGTACCGTAAGAGATCGATCAAAGATCTTGTTTACGCGTATAACAGGGCCTGTGAAAAGCGGAATCTAGAGTAGAATGACGAGCATGTAAAGGCGGAAAACATCGGAACGCTGGAAAGGCTTCTTTACATGGGAATTGTACATCCACTCGCACGACTGCGCCGTTTTACATACATTGACACTCGTAATTATTCCAGCGATAGTTTTCTAGTTAACATTGAATTTCAAGCATCGAACGTAAACATTTGATTTCAAGCCCCATGTGTAAAACTACTACATTTTGTGTCCAAAATAGTTAAAGTAACGATAGCTTACGTATCCACAGTTCACATTACTAAACGGTTAATGTCAGAATAAAATGCATGTATATGTATATATATTAACACTTTGACTGCCACGGTGGTCACCGGCGGAAAAGATTTTACTAAAAGTGCAGAAAATTTGTAATGAAGCCTATTTGCAATCTTGTAAAAGCAATTGATATTGGAACGGTGCTTCGATATTTTGGCTTCTAATAATTCTGCCGTAGCTTTATTTTGCACGATTTAATCATATTCTGCAGAATTTCATTGCATCGCGGTTCTAACATAGCAAAATACGCTTGGCAGTCAACGTGTTAACACTTTGATTGTCATGATGGTCACCGGTGACCGGCGCAAAAGATTTTACTAAAAGTGCAGAAAATTTGCAATGAAGCCTATTTGCAATCTTGTAAAAGCAATTGATATTGAAACGGTGCTTCGATATTTTGGCTTCTAACAACTCTGCCGTAGCTTTAGTTTGCACGATTTAATCGTATTCTGCAGAATTTCATTGCATCGCGGTTCTAACATAGCAAAATACCCTTGGCAGTCAACGTGTTAACACTTCGACTGCCGCGGTGGTCACCGGTGACCGGCGCAAAAGATTTTACTATAAATACAAAATATTCGTAATGAAGCCTATTTGCAATCTTGTAAAAGCAATTGCTATTGTAACGGTGCTTCGATATTTTGGCTTCTAATAATTCTGCCGTAGCTTTATTTTGCACGATTTAATCATATTCTGCAGAATTTCATTGCATCGCGGTTCTAACATAGCAAAATACGCTTGGCAGTCAACGTGTTAACACTTTGACTGCCATGATGGTCACCGGTGACTGGCGCAAAAGATTTTACTAAAAGTGCAGAAAATTTGCAATGAAGCCTATTTGCAATCTTGTAAAAGCAATTGATATTGGAACGGTGCTTTGATATTTTGGCTTCTAACAACTCTGCCGTAGCTTCATTTTGTACGATTTAATCGTATTCTGCAGAATTTCATTGCATCGCAGTTCTAACATAGCAAAATACCGGTGACCGACGCAAGGGATTTTACTGAAGATCCAAAATATTTGCAATCGGTAGCAATTATTATTTTATAAATTGCAGTTGTTAGAATAGTGATGCAATCCTTTGGTTTCCAATACCTGCACATTATTTATATTTTGCATAATTCAGACAAACGCTGTAGTATTTCATGGCATCGCCGTTCTAATATAGTAAAATACGCTTGGCAGTCAACGTGTTAATAAAAATAAAATATAGCAGAAGAGACCGCTCTGCGGCCTTTATCTATGACAAACAGCTAAACAACTATTCACAAATGCTATCGTTCGCGTAATTACGTGCGGCAGTGTCTATCGGGCGCACAGAAATTAGCCGTCTAAAAGCGTAGAAACCGAGCGATCCTCCTCTGTATCCGCAGCGAAAGGCTGTGTTCATCCGGGAAATACGAATCCCGGCAGTCGGGAATACAGAAATTGGCGCGCAACGAGTGAACCGCGCGCAGGTGCCCTTTACTTACAATTAGAAACGTTCAATCGAACGCGACGCAAAGGGACAGCACGATTCGAAAATTCGCAATTCCCAGAGTGACACAGCACGCTACCAGCCGAGAGAGGCGCATAAATTGCATACGGGCGCGGCGTGTAATCGTCGAACGCTCGGAGAACCTGCAATATTTATCCGATCGAATGTGATTCCGATGTAGAACCGTTCGCCTTTCGAGGCTAAATGCGCAATTTATTGCATGATTGAATTCCGACTGACAGGTTAATAAGTTCGTTTGCCGCTCGCTGAAATTCTGTCCGCCGGACGTTTGAGACGGCTGACGTTTACTTTGACTTTCATGCGAAACGTTTGAACGCCGAGCGGGACGCGTGCCGCGGCGGAATTTTCCGGGGGGAAATTCGCGTGGCGCGGGGCAGGGAATTAAAACGATTAGCGCGGATAATCCCGTTACGCGTTTGTAATGAGAAGCGAGAGACAAGGTGCGAGGGAGCACGCACGTGGCAGACGGGTTGGCTTCTACCGAACGTTATTGTCGCCCGGATTCTCCAGTCTTTCGAGGAATTCCGCCGATACGCGTCTAGAGACAAAGGCACCCGACTTCGGAGAAACTTCCGCGATACGTCTTCCAGACAAAACGTCTGTCCGCTATCTGCGTCTTCGATCTCTCAAGTGTTTTCTTAAGACTCGCAGTCGACGGTCGCTCAAGGCTGGGTAGGAGCGAGAAGAGTGCAAACATCCCGATGGCCCGCCGATTTCGGGAAGAAAGGACGCGAAACTGGACGCGCGATTTCCTGCCACCTCGAAGCCCGAGACCGAGGCAAATGATCGGCGAACAATGACACCCATCTCCGCGATATTTCGAGGAGATAAGCACGCGAAGCAGCGGAATAACGCCCGTGCGTTGGCGAACGGTCGTTAAACTGAAAGCCACCGTTCGCTCATTCATTCGTTCGTTGCCTCATCCGGGCGCGTTTAATCATGCAAGAAATACGGGGAATTTGTGCAAATTTATAGAGTGAACCGTAAAACCCCCTGGTCACGTTATAATGCGACGTGTCCGACACATGTTTGAAAATGCTCTCTCGCGGAAATACGCACGCAATATACGTGCACACGCATACGTGGGCACGCACACCGTGGCACGCGGAAGAGAATGCAAGGTAACGCAGCCAGCGTGCGCGCATCCACGGAGCGGGTCGGATAAATATTGAATCGGCAAATAAAATATTTACTCAAAAGATAAACGGTATTCCCACCGATTCACGGCATACAAAGAGTGTGCAGACGGATCGAACGAGCCGATCGCCTCGGATGGCGACGCGGCCGATTTTCCTTTTTAATTTTCGCCCCGCCGGCCTACCGACGAAATTACCGTCCCGACGCCCGCCGGACGAAAGAGAGAGAGAGGACATTAGATCAATATAATCACGGAGTCAACGTCGCCGAATCCCGCCGATGGCGTCGATCGAATGGGATTTACTGATTGCAATTCGCCGTGTCACCGGCCCGTCGTCGCGTACACATACATATATTCTCGCACACCGACGTTCACGGACGAAGAAACGGGGGGTTGGATGAACGACGGCGTCGCGACGCCAGTAATGCGATCCCAAAGAAGACGGCAACGAAATTATCGTTTGCGCGTCTTGCCACTCGTTTGCGCGCCGTCCCCGTCCCTCATCCGTTCTATCCTTCCTTCCACTCTCCGCCCTACGTGTCCTTCCACAAACCTAGAGAAACGCGCTGACGCAACTCTGCGAAAAACCTTCGACGTATCATCTTCCCGCGATACGCCACAAACGCGTTTGCACCGGTAAACTTTCCTCCCGGGGGACCCTTCTTGACGAGTCTCCGCGTAGCCCTTAAATTTCGTTTCCAACCGAATTCGCGCCGCGCGCTGGAGAGTCTCTTATGTAATTCTTTGTAGTTCCCCGTGCTCCGCAGCTTTTGTCCCAGAATAAATATTGTTACCGGCGTCTGTCTGTCGTTTTCGCGCGCGCGTCCACTCTTCCCCGCCGTCGAGACTTTTCCGCGTCGAAACCTTTGTTCGCGAGACCCGCGCGGGCCGTTAGACTTCGGCGCCGTGGGACATGGGGGAGGATGAATGGGTGAGAAGGAGACGCGGAGGAGGACGAAAAAAATGAGCGCGGCTGATGACACGCATCGAGGACGCGGCGGCAGGATGTTCGCGAGACGCTGTCGAAATGATGTTTCTCCGCTGCGGTGGGTCGGCTGATGTTTGCGGGGCACACATCTACGCCCGCCGAGTGTACACAGAGGACGGGAAACGTGCACATGTAAGTGGCGTGGGTCGCGCGTGTACACTGCTTTCGGACTGTTTACTATACGCCCTCGGGCCGGAGAGCACCTTTTCCCTCCAAACCTGTGGGACAGCCTTGCCGGGAATTCGGCGGTCGATTTTCTACGACCAATGCCACCCGATGCTCTCGATTTCAGCGGAGGTGGCTAGACAGGGGCAGAGACGTAAGAGCGTATGATAGAGGGGGTTATGGAGGGAGAAAGACAGACGCCGACGGAACGGTGTTAATGGTCCAATTTGTCCAAATTGCATTTACAAGACGTCGTCGAGGAGATATGCGACGCCAGACGTACGTGCATGAGGCTCGTGGGAGTATGTAAGTGCGAATATGCGCAAGAAGGTAATGCGAAGGTGACAGGCAGGTAGGAGGAGGGCAAGAGGGAGGTACTAAGGAAAACAATGAAAAACGAGGTTGAGCCGGGTAAGTGCGTGAGCAGCGAGAAAGGTCGATTTCTCGTGCCGATCGCATCATGTCAATTCGTGGCGAGAGGGTGTTGGAGAAGGCGAGCGCGGCACGAGACTCCGGTGACATCTCATAACACTGACGTATGGAGAGCGGTCGCGCCGCTAGACAACATAGCCAAAGCACGCGAAAGAAAGCCTCCTCCACGCAGCCCACACGCTTTTCGATCCTGAAAACCTGAGAGAGGACCGTAACTACGCAGACCAGCGAAGTAGCGGGCGAATAGCAGAACACTACAGGAATGCCAAGAGCATCGCAAGAGGATTTTCGACGACGTCCGAGACTACGGCAGTGTCGCCAGACAAAGAACCTCGCCGAGGGAAGAGGCAGGGCGGAGCGTTTAACAACAACACGGAATGCAACAACGACCACGTCCTCTGGCTCGCTCCTCTCGTTCTCGCTCGAGCGCTAGAGGGAAGGAGCCAGAGAAGGACAGCGAACAAAGGACGGACTTGCTCGTGTTCGCCTGGGCCCGTTCGGTCGATGGGGTATATAGAGCCGCGGTCGAAAAGCAGGAAAGCGAAAGCAGGTGCCGTCCCGACCGCACTACGTGCCCTCCTCGCAACTCTCCTCGGTGTCAAAACGACACTCTCCGCTGGCGAACGATCCTCGGCAGACAACGAACGCGGCGACGGCGACGATCGCCGAAGTTGTCGCACTTTACAGAGGCCAGGGGAGCGAATCAGCTGTTCGCCTCGGCAATGACAACATTGGACACGCACGACTCCCCCCTCTGCCCCTGGCCTGCGCGCCGCCCCCTCCCGTCGCCCCTTGCCCTTCGGGGTATCTTCGACGCGCGTTTTGTGCGGCCGCGAATAACGACGAACGACGGCGTTGACTTACCTCGAGCCTCGTACGCCCGGAGTGTATCATCCTTTTGCGTCGCGTTATTTTGCAAGACTTCCGGGAATACCCGCACGGTCTACCGGAAAAAAAATGTCACAGCCGAACGGGTCGCTACGCTTCGCGAGAGAAATGGCCGAGTCTACTGAATGTCCGACGTGCTGCCGCGGTGCAGGGGGGAAAGGACGAGCGCTGCGATTTCCAGTGGATCCGCGGGGCTGCGCGCTGATTGGCGCTCGGGTACCGACTTGGCGACAGCGCGGCCAATCCGCGGGGGCCCAGCCATTGTTTACACGCCGCCGATTGGCCCTTTATTTTTGAGGGAGCGCGTTGGCGACGTGCTCTCTTCCCGACCAATGCGATCGACGCGCCGCTGTGGGTTGTTCGCGAACTAATCGACGGCCGACTACGGTGGCGCGGCACGGCGCTGCTCGTCTTGCGACATGCTGGGTAGCGGATCTCGTTATCGACGATTGTCGGGGTCTTACCGCGCGAGTCGTTCGCAGCGATTGAGGATGCTCGAGGCTGGTTGGCGTAATCGCGTTCCGACGTAACCTGATTACCTGGGCGTGAACGCAGGCACGGAGATTGCGACGGTGAGAGATCGTTGAGCGGGGTATTCGCGGTGGAGGACCCCGTGTCGGGTGGAAAACTGACGTATCGACGAGCGTTACGAAACCAATGTTCTGATGGACGCGGGCACAACGCACTGCGGTTAACGCGCGAATTACTGATACGGTTGCCAAGTTTAGCCGCGTAGCGTTGTTCAATCGCCACGGTTGTTCATCCGGCAACGTTGCCGGAGCGAATTCGGGGTATATTCGAGCGCGGGCATTGCCTTCCAGCGGAATCAGTCCGAAGCATTGAACTGACGCGTGCGTGTGCTTCTGCATGTTTCTGTGCGTCTACGACTATGTACACGCACATGCAACCGCTCAGGCTTGTCGTAGCAGCAATATGTCGCGTGTTTTCACTGATAATAAAGTATGCGAGGACGATGTTTCAGGAAAATGTCGAACGCCGCGCGGGATGTTGGCGGAACATGCCGCTGGGGGTACCGATAATATTTTCGGTATCAGGAAGTAGCGTCGTCAAGAGAAGGCGGGACGGTTCGAGATGCGTTTCTGACTGCTGGCGACTTTTTGTAAAATTGTCAGTCCAATGTGAGGAGCGACTAAGCTTGTCCTTCTGCTTTAATTGATTGACTGATATATGAAATTGGTGGACGTCTGCCGGCGAATGCTACGGTGAAATGATATTTTAGTCGTCTTATTTTCGTCATATGTCCGTAATATGGACTGATATGTGATAAGGCGACCTCTGTTGATTTAATGAAAAATGTGACGAAAGTTAAAGATCATTGGCAGATAGACCAAAATAGTGGTATACTTTGAAATTTTGTTTTCTCTGCAGTTATACAATTCGTTAGACATAGTTTAGACTGAAACTGAGCACTGAAGAGATAAATTGTTAACAATCAAGATATAGTGAAATGTAGGTAAAAAATTATCACTATCTGGATCACTTTATCCGGAAATAATATCCTCGCACTACTAGACGCAATTAATCCTTGCTAATCACTCATTTTGTAGGTGTCATGATTTGACGTCTATACCATGCGATTTTGATACTGAAATCTAAGGGATGTCCCCTTATCACGGTCGCAAGTCTATCTAAAGAGTTCTATCGCTCGTTCTTTCGAGTATTAGTCACATTTTTGTTTATCTATACTATGTTCCGACAAACTTGAGAATACCTTTTAGCTTACACGTTACTGTACGATATCAAATACTTACAATTATGAAGGATCAAACTGCACAATGTACGTACGGAGATCTGTCGAAATGAGTTCATTCAAATTTAGATAAGCGTGTAATCGGACGCTGTTTCAGAAACAAATGATTTAGCATACAAAGTACTTACCAATTAAGATTCTCGTACATTATCATTTCGGTGAAAAAAGCTTATCGCGATGCAATGAAATTACGGTCCGTCAATTACCTTCGGCGCGCATTAAAAGTAGTTGGATTATTGTATCAATCCGTGCATCCAGCGTTTGCGATATTTCCTCACGTCGTCGCTTTATCGCGGGATTTTTATCGACGTCACGACGCCGTCGACGGGGGGTCCAACGAAAGAATAATTGCGGCAAACTTGCGTTGCCGCATTCACGGCTAATGTAAAGACAGTCGTCGAGTATTTTAACGGGCGATCTCACGGCTGAAATATCGATAAGACGCGTGTATCGGCATTCCTAGCGAGTTCGATGATTGGCGTCATATCTGGAACTGTCGAGCAACTTCTCCTGATGAATCGTGATACGTCGCATTTTAATATCGCGCGTTTTCTTAGAATCCGATAGAAGCGACATGTCCGCTTGCAACTTCAACATATACAGCACCGCCTGTCAATGTTACCTGCACATAAAAAAATGATGCGCGATACAGGCGGCTAATGCTGATAGAAGATGTCCATTGTCCGATTGATGTTCTTTCTTATTTTTCGATCAATGAACATGGTTGTTTACGCCGCTTTCCTCCGCACTGTCATTACATCGATACGACTTCGTACAAGCTGATAGGAGTTTCACTTTCAATTAGATGGTACCGTTTTTCAATCGTTTTTCGTTGGTAATCAGAGTCAATGCACATGACATTAAACTTTTGTAAATAGCATTATTAGGTTAACGTTACTATACATCAGCATTATTACGTTGTAGTTATATTAATTGCAACGTTCAAATAAATATTTATGCATTGATCGTTACGATTCATGTTCAGTTAAACGCATGATGTAGACGAATACACATGACGAACTATCATATTTGTTTGCAGGTAAAGGGCATCGTGAAAGTAACGACCAGCTGAATAATTATTTCAAATAACGGAATTAATGGCGTTTGTTCAAAGTTCGAGAAAATGTACTTGTGGCTCATCTTGTTTGTGTGGACCTGCAGTGACTTCTCTTATCGCGACTACCTATGTATATGAAACAAGACTATCCTTTCGGACGAAGAAAAATGCGTGTTATCAGATTGACTGTTCTCTCGCGTAATGATTATTTCGCGATCTGTTAAATCCTTGTTTACGCATCACCCCCCGTGTTGCTCACAACAGGTGACGCGCGATCCTTGACACGCTCTTGTGGCAATTTCAGACGATAAACACGGAAATTCCGCATTTTCTGAGGCGTGAGATGAGTACATGAATGAAAACCGTCGTAGACTCGTTAACCGTCTGTTATTAGCCTTGCATCCGAAAATAACGTGTTATTTTTGTTTGAAATTACATAACTGATATGATCAGATTTTGGCGGAATTGTAATTGTATAAATCGTTTCAGAAATGGTCAAGACCTATTTTTCCTCAGATAAGAAACTGGAAACATGTGAAATACTCGTAGTCTGATCCTACGATAGTGAATTTATGCGTTTAACACGTTCACGCCGGGGCCGATTTTCATGTTTTTCGCTGTGAGGCGACGCTCGAATTTATGCAGCGCTTCATTTGATGGCTCACGATTGTTGCTTGTTTCAATTATTTAAATTTCAATTATTTAAATTTTCAACCATACGGCAATTTTGTCCACCTACTAAACGAACTATATTTTTGATGGTGAGCGGCGTCTAAACAAATGTTCACGCCCGATGGAACAGTCGAGCGTGAACCACCGGTGGTACACACCGGGAATTTATCAAGAAATCGCACGTACGGTGTTGCACGTGTTCACGCCGGGGCCGATTTTCATGTTTTTCACTGTGAGGCGCCGCTCGAATTCATGCAGCGCTTCATTTGGTGGCTCACGATTGTTGCTTGTTTCAATTATTTAAATGTTCAACTATACGGCAATTCTGTCCACTTACTAAACTATATTTTTGATGGTGAGCGGCGTCTAAACAAATGTCCACGCCCGATGGGACCGTCGAGCGTGGACCACCGGTGGTACACACCGGGAATTTATCAAGAAATCGCACATACGGTGTTGAACACGTTCACGCCGGGGCCGATTTTCATGTTTTTCGCTGTGGGGCCGCAACCGAATTTATGCAGCGCTTCATTTGGTGGTACACGATTGTTGCTTGTTTCAATTATTTAAATTTCAATTATTTAAATTTTCTACTATACGGCAATTTTGTCCACTTACTAAACGAACTATATTTTTGATGGTGAGCGGCGTCTAAACAAATGTTCACGCTCGATGGGACAGTCAGCGTGAACCACCGGTGGCACACACCGACGTGAACGTGTTAACACTTTGACTGCCACGGTGGTCACCGGTGACCGGAGCAAAAGATTTTACTAAAAATGCAAAAAATTCGCAATGAAGTCAATTTGCAATCTTGTAAAAGCAATTGATATTGAAACGGTGCTTCAATAATTTGGCTTCTGACAAGTTCGCGTTATTTTCATTTTCCACGATTTAATCATACTGTGCAGTATTTCATCGCATCGCGGTTCTAACATAGCAAAATACGCTTGGCAGTCAACGTGTTAAGGTAAATTAATGTTTTAAGGATTCCACGCAGTTTTCTTGAGCACCCGGTAGATGATCAGTATTAATATCAATGCGCGGGGGCAGTTTCAAATGTCTCAAATGTTTCAAGCTGTTTGCCGATTCCACCGAAGCAGAGCTTATTTCATCGAAAACATGCATGTGCATGACAAATCTGAATGCACCGATGAATGACGACTGTTGGCATAAATCAAAACATCGTATCGTCGACGCTGCGCAAATGCGAACGTAACGCGCGAGGTATCCGCCAGGGATAGAACGGTCGAATTATAACGGACATGTGTTCTGCCTATGAAGTTTTCGACGCGAACTATGAAATCAAATTATATTAACACTTTGACGTCCGCATATTTTAGCTACATTTTTATGTTTGGCGCCGGCAGAATTGCCACAAAATTTTTAATTTTCACAAACGGTTTTTAGAAATCAAATGCAATATAGGCCCTAAGTATAATAAGAAACATTTAAACACCCAAGTTTTATAGCATTACAAAAACGAAAGGGACAAAAGATGTTTTTTATAGGTTTCTGGCCTTAAAGACGGCACAGATTAGGTTCATCTGTTACTTTTCAATTGTAACAGAATGGCACCAATGTGGTGTCACCGGCCATCAAGCGATATTTTGTGAATGACACCAATGTGGTGTCACCGGACGGCAAAGTGTTAACACTTTGACTGCCATGCGTATTTTACTATATTAAAACTGCAACCGGATGAAGTAGTACAGAATGCGATTGAATTGTGCAACGTGAAAATAACGCGAAGGTATTGGAGACCAAAGAATTGAATGACTATTTAATATTAATTGCATTTACAAAATTATAAATGCGACCGATTGGGTATTTTTTGAGTTTTTCGTGAGACCTTTTGCGCCGGTCACCGATGACCACCATGGCAGTCAACGTCTTAATGCGTAAGTCAGCCGATTTTTATCATTTTCTCCGCTTTCAATTTTTCCCGCAAAAATCTACAGTGTGCAGTTCCTACAGCGTCTCTGCAATACTTTATAAAAATTTCAGGCATTGAAAGCAGACGACGAACAAGATGCACAGTAATCATTGCAAGTAATTCTGAAGAGCTGCGATATGGAAAGTTATCGAGTCACTGTCGCTCTTATGAGGTAATTCCTTCGCTACCTCGGGTTGCCTGAGAAAGCACGATCGAAATTCTGTATCTTCGGCCGCTCGTATTCCTACCCCCCGGCACTCGCTCTCGTCTCTTATTTTCGTCGATGTCGCGGGCGTTGATTTCAATTTTCGATAATGGCGATCATCAAAAAATGCGATCAATGGCACGTATTATCTCGCGAGATTTCACGGCCCGCGATAACGCGTGAGCGATTCGTGCGAACTTCTCAGAATTCGTAGTAGACCGACGGACTACGCGAGATGCACCGCGGATGCAGATTTGCACAGACGTTCGTTATTGGATTCCACCTCTACTTCGAAACTTTCCGCTGTCGTGCCTTTTGCTATCCGTAGAAAAACACTCGGCAAGTGTCGTAAGCAATTCCTCGATAAGTGGGTGCGATTACGCGAACCTCCCTTCTGGTCAGCGAAGGTATTTTTTCGTTCGGAACCGCGAGACAACGATAATGCCTACGCTTGTGCGCCGATAAGACCTTCGACGATTTATAAACGTCGTTTCCGAGCGGCCGGCCATGTCAGTTACCAATTTGGCAAGTGCTGAGTGTAGATCTTCAATATCGCGATCTTGAGCACCGAGCACAGGCCCCTTTTGCTATGAGAGGTGAGTTGAGAGGATCTTCTGCCGTGAGTGTTTTGAGAATTAAGTTGGACGTTTATCGGCGCCGAAGGTAACGAAACGGTGGTGACGTGACGATCGATGTCCTTCGATGGGGACCCCGGCGTGTAATGTGATCAGGGGTAAACGATTACGCCAGCGTCAAGTGATTTTTCGTAATACGGCGTCCCTCGTAATAGTACGCAATCGCGTTAAGTCGAATTAATCGGTGACGGGAAATTCATCGGCGGTTATACAATCATGAACGTCGTGCGCGGATGATAAAGTATCCGTTCGTTTTCCGTCTAGAGAGTGATGTATGATTGACAATGTTATCGCGGTGAAATATTAAACGTAAGGTAGGGCGATGATTGCGAAGGCATGTTGTACAGTTTTGCGACTTATGCCGGATGTTCAAAGTGATGTGACGATGCAACAATCGGTGGCACTGTCCGGAAGTAATGTGCGTTGCCTTATGTCGTTGTAATTATAAAAGTTTGAGAGTTCTCAGCGATACTGAGTACTGTTTCAACAGTGGAAACTTGGCAGCTCAGTAATTCGCGGTACTCGGTGGCAGTAATCGAAAAGGATATTGCACGCGACTGAATATTTGCACGATTGCCGGTATGATAATCAAAGTATTTGCAATTCGCCAGGCTCTTCTTGCGAAAAACGGTTAAGAACAGCAAGCCCCCTTCCCTTGTAAGAAACATAGTCTTTTTCCGGGGAGGAAGATATGATAATCCAGCCTATTGTATCGCGATAAGACGGTGTAGCTTTATAAGTAGAGCCGGCTGACACTTCGATTTAATAGTCACGTACGGTTCGTTTCTTCCACTGGACAGGATTACATAAAAACTCATTCGGTTCCTGGATTTACGTTCGAATTTCACCGCGTAATGAGGCGTACGTATTCAATTCGGTAAATCAAATTGTGCGTGTGTGTGATCCATCGTTGAACTACGTTCGATGAGCAAAGACGTATATACCGTATTTACGGTTTTCTATCAGAAAGCAAATTTTCATAGACTCGATTAATCTTTCCAAGCCGTAGACACGTGTCAATCGATTGTAACAAGTCACGCGTCAGTCGTTCAATAAATTATCTGCGCTTCACTGGTAACCCCCATATTCGCATAATTATATCGCATTACATTACGATACGTCGTACAATATTGGCACACGATTGGCATAGGAAATATATTAATCGGCTCGGCGGCTTATCTGTATTAGATAAATACGATATCGTAGCTCGGAAGCCAAGGTTCGGCCAGTGTCAAAGTGGCGGTAATATTGCTCTTTATCGATGCCGATCGATGTTTGTCCGTTGTTTCCCGGTAAAGGTAAATCTTGATTGCGTCGTTCGCGGCACAGCGGGGGAATATTTACCCACGAAACTCGATAATGTTTGCCCTCGTGGTAAAATCTGGGCGTCCCATTAATTGACAACCTTCTTACGCGGCTCGTGTGCTTTGTTATAGGGAGCTACCTACTGGCCACAGCACTGGTGGCCGTGCTGGTCGCCTTCACGGCGGCGGAAACAGACGACGATGTCGAAATACCTACGAAATGTCCGGATGTTGACCCCATGAACACGACGGTACATCTCGCCCACGAGTCTGATTGTACCAAGTTCTACATGTGTTTCATTGGGAAGAAAATCGAAAGGCAGTGTCCGCTTATGGATCAGCAAGGGCACAGGCTGCATTTTAATCCGAGACTGCAAGTCTGCGATTGGCCATGGCACGCTGGTTGCAAGTCAGGACTTGAAACACCTGACCCGACGGCGACGCCGAAACCGACTACACCCACGCCAACGACAACAACACCGACTCCTACGACGACCACTCCAACTCCGACAACTACGACACCAACCCCAACGACAACAACACCGACTCCTACGACGACCACTCCAACTCCGACAACTACGACACCAACCCCAACGACAACAACACCGACTCCTACGACGACCACTCCAACTCCGACAACTACGACACCAACCCCAACGACAACAACACCGACTCCGACGACGACCACTCCAACTCCAACAACTACCACACCAACCCCAACAACTACCACACAAACTCCAACGACGACCACTCCGACTCCAACAACTACCACTCCAACTCCGACAACTACGACACCAACGACAACAACGCCGACTCCGACGACGACCACTCCAACTCCGACCACTACGACGCCAACCCCAACGACAACAACACCGACTCCGACGACGACCACTCCAACTCCGACAACTACGACGCCAACCCCAACGACAACAACACCGACTCCAACGACGACCACTCCGACTCCAACAACTACCACACCAACCCCAACAACTACCACTCCAACTCCAACGACAACGACAAGAACCACCACAGAATCTGACACGCCAACACCTACCGAAACTGATATACCAACCACAACCGGCAACCCTTACGATTCTACCAACGGTACAGAACCCCCAGATGACTTGAACTGCCCAGGCTTTGGCAACGGTACCGAATACTTGCCACACGAAACCGACTGCAGATTCTATTACGCTTGTGAAAACGGTACGATAGTTCTGTACCAATGTCCTGAGAACTTGGACTTCGATCCAGAGGAACAGCGATGCAGCTGGCCGAAAGGATGCGTCTCAACATCAACGCTTGTCCCGACCGCTTCCACACCAACAGGACCGACTCCAACTACAACACCAACGCCGCGGCCTCCTGCATGTCCGCCAGGCAGTAACGGAACATTACCGCACGAATGTCAGTGCGATAGATACTATCAATGCCGAAATGGTGACCAGATTCTTGAATACTGTCCGCCTGGTCTTCACTGGGATAGAGTACGAGAAGTATGCGATACGCCCGATAAAGCTGGATGTCCACATTACAAACCGAGCACAACAACGACAATAACAACGCCAACGCCGACCAACACCCCAACACCCAGCACTCCAACGACGACAGTAGTAATTCCTAACGAATGTCCGCCTGATGGATCTATTCGTATACCGCACGAGACAAACTGTTCATTGTATTACCAGTGCACGGATGGCGAGAAGCAATTAGAGGAGTGCCGGAAAGGTTACCATTTCCACCCGATTTTGCAAGTGTGTGATTTTCCGGAGAACGTCGACTGTGAAGACAAACCGCCCATTACTGCTTCCACGGATGACGGATCTGTCACACCTTCCGTGACACCAAGTGCAACACCTTCGACAGTTACCGTGACTCACACTCAAACGCCTTCAACAGCAACCCCAACAATGACGCCGTCAACTGCAACTCCATCCACGGTAACTCAAACGCCTACAACGACACCAACAACTGAAACTCCAACGCCTACAACGACGCCGACAACTGCAACTCCATCCACGGTAACTGTAACGCCTACCACGACTCCGACCACTGCAACACCATCCACGGTAACCGTGACACAAACAACGCCTGTACCTTCTAACGAGTGCCCACCAGTCGCTGATGGACAGGTGGTCCAAATACCACACGAAACCAATTGTTCGTTGTACTACAGATGCGAAGATGGTGAAAAGACGCTGTTGCAGTGTTCCAGAGGGCTCCTCTTCTCTCCCGCTTTGCAAGTGTGTGATTTTCCGGAGAACGTCGATTGTGAAGATAAACCGCCCATTACTAGTTCCACGGATGACGGATCTGTCACACCTTCTGTGACACCAAGTGCAACACCTTCGACAGTTACCGTGACTCATACTCAAACGCCTTCAATAGCAACCCCAACAATGACGCCGACAACTGCAACTCCATCCACGGTAACTCTGACGCCTACAACGACGCCAACAACTGAAACTCCAACGCCTACAACGACGCCCACAACTGCAACTCCATCCACGGTAACTGCTACGCCTACAACGACGCCCACAACTGCAACTCCATCCACGGTAACTGCTACGCCTACAACGACGCCGACAACTGAAACTCCAACGCCTACAACAACGCCAACAACTGAAACTCCAACGCCTACAACGACGCCAACAACTGCAACTCCATCCACGGTAACCGTGTCAACATCGACGCCTATAATTCCTAACGAATGTCCTGCGGTCAGTGACGGACAGGTGGTGCAGATACCGCATGAAACAAATTGCTCGTTGTACTACAGATGTGAGGATGGCGATAAGATTCTGGAGTCATGTCCGAAGGGTCTTCATTTCAACCCGTTACTCCAAGTTTGCGATTTTCCTGAAAACGCAAAGTGCACTGACAAACCTGACGGTACGACAGATGACGGACATGTAACGAAAAGTAGCACTGTACACGAAACTGTAACTCCTCAACCGACTCCATCAACAACAGTCGTGATTCCAACTGAATGTCCACCTGACAATTCTGGACCTGTAGTACATCTTCCGCACGAGACAAATTGTTCGCTCTTCTACAAGTGTGACATGGGAAGGAAGGTTGTGATGTCATGCCCGAAGGGTCTGCTCTACAACGCGAAATTACAACTTTGTGATTGGCCGGAGAACGTAGATTGCGAAAATAAACTCGATTCCACGCCAGATGATGGACATGTAACGAAAAGTAGCACTGTACACGAAACTGTAACTCCTCAACCGACTCCATCAACAACAGTTGTGATTCCAACTGAATGTCCACCTGACAATTCTGGACCTGTAGTACATCTTCCGCATGAAACAAATTGTTCGCTCTTCTACAAGTGTGACATAGGAAGAAAGGTTGTGATGTCATGCCCCAAGGGTCTGCTCTTCAACGCGAAATTACAACTTTGTGATTGGCCGGAGAACGTAGATTGCGAAAATAAACCCGATTCCACGCCAGATGATGGACATGTAACGAAAACTAGCACTATACAAGAAACTGTAACTCCCCAAACGACTCCATCAACAACAGTTGTGATTCCAACTGGATGTCCACCTGATAATTCTGGACCTGTAGTACATCTTCCGCATGAAACAAATTGTTCGCTCTTCTACAAGTGTGACATGGGAAGGAAGGTTGTGATGTCATGCCCCAAGGGTCTGCTCTTCAACGTGAAATTACAACTTTGTGATTGGCCGGAGAACGTAGATTGCGAAAATAAACCCGATTCCACGCCAGATGATGGACATGTAACGAAAAGTAGCACTGTACACGAAACTGTAACTCCTCAAACGACTCCATCAACAACAGTTGTGATTCCAACTGAATGTCCACCTGACAATTCTGGACCTGTAGTACATCTTCCGCATGAAACAAATTGTTCGCTCTTCTACAAGTGTGACATGGGAAAGAAGGTTGTGATGTCATGCCCGAAGGGTCTGCTCTTTAACGTGACATTACAACTTTGTGATTGGCCGGAGAACGTAGATTGCGAAAATAAACCCGATTCCACGCCAGATGATGGACATGTAACGAAAACTAGCACTATACGTGAAACTGTAACTCCCCAAACGACTCCATCAACAACAGTCGTGATTTCGACTGAATGTCCACCTGACAATTCTGGACCCGTAGTACATCTTCCGCATGAAACAAATTGTTCGCTCTTCTACAAGTGTGACATGGGAAAGAAGGTTGTGCTGTCATGCCAGAAGGGTCTGCATTTCAACGCGAAATTACAAGTTTGTGATTTTCCGGAGAACGTAGATTGCGGAAATAAACCCGATTCCACGCCAGATGACGCATATGTAACAAAAAGTAGCACTATACGTGAAACTGCATCTCCCCAACCGACTCCATCAACAACAGTCGTGATTCCAACTGAATGTCCACCTGACAATTCTGGACTCGTAGTACATCTTCCGCATGAAACAAATTGTTCGCTCTTCTACAAGTGTGACATGGGCAAGAAGGTAGTGCTGTCATGCCAGAAGGGTCTGCATTTCAACGCGAAATTACAAGTTTGCGATTTTCCGGAGAACGTAGATTGCGAAAATAAACCCAGATTCTCAACCATCACATCTGCTCAGACCACCCACAGCACGATTGCGACTGAGTCCACAACGAAACAGGTCACGTCTACCGCCGAGGTATCATCCTCTACGCAGCCCATTGTGACTCGTACTTCATCTACCGAGAGTTCCAGTACTGCAAGCGCAACTACCCAATCACCTACCGTGACCGATGCCCAAACTTCTACGACAACAAACGGCCAGCCAAATTGCATCGGCACCTGTCCACGCAAGGATCCAACGGATTACACAGTTCTTTTACCAACCGAAGACTGCACCAAGTTCTGCAAGTGCAGTAACGGTCGTCCATACATCTACGTCTGTCCCGCCGGTCTTCACTTCAACCCAGTTATCCACGTATGCGATAATCCACGAGTAGCGGGCTGTGTGGGCAAAGGTGGAATGAAGGACGTCGACGTTCTCCCAGAGGTTGCATATTAATCAGACAGAAAAGGAAATCGGCGAAAAGGTAATCAACGGGAACGGATGATCATGAGAATGAATCGCCCTTCTGCCGGCTGACTATTGATTTCATGACACATTTTCATGCCGTCAGGTAAAGGATAAAAGGGCCGATCGTGGTGAAATATCGAGCGGGACCGAGAAAGAGGGACGTCGCTCGGACTGTCGATTTGCAACAATTCCGACGTCTTAACTGCCCGACGGGTCCGATAGCGTCATCGTACTGCTGCTTCATCCATACGTTTTCGCGTGCGATTTGAATATCAACGTATGCCGCGTGGGAGAGTCCCGTCACGGAACCACTCGCGTCCCGACAAAAGGCCTGAATGAAAGCTCCGCATTTGGCAAAGTCGAACACTGCTTTTCGCCCGAGAAACGGGAGACAATGGCTTTCTTCCACACAATATATTCCATTATTTATTAATCGTGTATTTAAGATAATTTAAGCCCGACATGGAGGCGGTTTTCCATTGTAGTTTAATAAACGTGCTCTGCCATTTGATTTTTAAAATGTCTCGTCGTCTTAAGGTCCTGTCCCAAGATCCTACACGACAAATAGGTCCATCGAACAGCGTTTGGTTTTCAGAACAAAATGCATTACACTGACCGAAACATCGCCAAAGCATTTCGTCGATCAGGCATTCGTGCGGAAATGATCGCTAACTTTTGTGGTCCCTACAAATTCCATTTCCGCCATCGCAGAAAGGATCGCTGAAGGAAGGACCAGGATTAATAATTTCGAAGTCAGACTCGGTTTGTAGCGGTTTCATTCGTCGAAAGAGTCGATTAGTCGACTGACGAACTTGTGACTTTAATATGTAATCAGAAAATAAGGAGATTCGCGTGTCTTAGATGGGATTTGGGGTGCCGTGGGTGTTTTCTATTGTACGTCGTCGTAATATTTGCTCATCGCATCGGACAGATATGATGGTCGCGCGATATGTTTATCAGCGGTTTGCAGATCCTCCAGGATCTGCTCCTTTTCCGCCAGTCTGTTCTTCTCCTGCCTCTGCTGTTGTTCCCGCTGCTGCTGCATTTGACGACGCGCGTCCAGGATTAGTCGAAGAGCGTCCCAAGGGTGACTCATGTCCGAAAATGCGACGTCTCCTCGTTTGCCGTATCTGTGAATTCAATCGCAGTTCGTTTCGTTGCTCGAAAATGGGTTAATTGCTTAGTGTGCAAGCATCGACTCATTGTAAGGATAACATGAATTAGCTTAGTCACGATGTTATTCGGCTTGACTATAGTTACAGTTGCACTTTGATGATAATTCTATTGCAACGTCATTACTTCCAGATTTCGAAATAGATTTTCAAAGCGATCTTACTAAAGACTGCATACACAATAATTTTAAAATGGGTTTATTGCTTAGTGCGCAAGCATTGACTCATTGTCGGAATAAGATGAATTAGGTTAGTCACGATGTTATTCGGCTTGATTATAGTTACAGTTGCACTTTGATGATAATTCTACTGCAACGTCATTACCTCCAGATTTGGAAATAAATTTTTAAAGCGATTTTACTAAAGACTGCATACAGCATAATTTTAAAATGGGTTTATTGCTTAGTGCGCAAGCATCGACTCATTGTCGGAATAAGATGAATTAGGTTAGTCACGATGCTATTCGGCTTGACTATAGTAACAGTTGCACCTTGATAATAATTCTACTGCAATATCATAACCTCCAGATTTGGAAATAGATTTTCAAAGCGATCTTTTACTATAGGCTGCATACAGAATAATTTTAAGAGTGATCGTCATACGGGTTGTATTTTCACGTTATAATTTGCTTATATAGATATAAATAGATTTTTAAAGCGATCTTACTAAAGACTGCATACACAATAATTTTAAAATGGTTTCATTGCTTAGTGCGCAAGCATCGACTCATTGTGATGGTAAGATGAATTAGATTAGTCACGATGTTATTCGGCTTGACTATAGTTACAGTTGCACCTTGATAATAATTCTACTGCAACGTCATAACCTCCAGATTTGGAAATAGATTTTCGAAGCGATCTTTTACTAGAGACTGCATACAGAATAATTTTAAGAGTGATCGCCATACAGGTTGCATTTTCGCGTTATAATTTGTTTATATAGATATAAATAGATTTTTAAAGCGATCTTACTAAAGACTGCATACACAATAATTTTAAAATGGTTTCATTGCTTAGTGCGCAAGCATCGACTCATTGTGATGATAAGATGAATTAGATTAGTCACGATGTTATTCGGCTTGACTATAGTTACAGTTGCACCTTGATAATACTTCTACTGCAACGTCATTACCTCCAGATTTGGAAATAGATTTTCAAAGCGATCTTTTACTAGAGACTGCATACAGAATAATTTTAAGAGTGATCGCCACACAGGTTGCATTTTCGCGTTATAATTTGTTTATATAGATATAAATAGATTTTTAAAGCGATCTTACTAAAGACTGCATATACAATAATTTTAAAATGGGTTTATTGCTTAGAGCGCAAGCATTGACTCATTGTCGGGATAAGATGAATTAGATTAGTCACGATGTTATTCGGCTTGACTATAGTTACAGTTGCATCTTGATAATACTTCTACTGCAACGTCATTACCTCCAGATTTGGAAATAGATTTTCGAAGCGATCTTTTACTAGAGACTGCATACAGAATAATTTTAAGAGTGATCGCCATACAGGTTGCATTTTCGCGTTATAATTTGTTTATATAGATATAAATAGATTTTTAAAGCGATCTTACTAAAGACTGTATACACAATAATTTTAAAATGGGTTTATTGCTTAGAGCGCAAGCATTGACTCATTGTCGGGATAAGATGAATTAGCTTAGTCACGATGTTATTCGGTTTGGCTATAGTTATAGTTGCACTCTGATGATAATTCTACTGCAACGTCATTACCTCCGGATTTCGAAATAGATTTTCAAAGCGATCTTACTAAAGACTGCATACAGAATAATTTAGAAATGGGTTTATTGCTTAGTGCGCAAGCATCGACTCATTGTCGGAATAAGATGAATTAGGTTAGTCACGATGCTATTCGGCTTGACTATAGTTACAGTTGCACTTTGATGATAATTCTACTGCGACGTCATAACCTCCAGATTTGGAAATAGATTTTCAAAGTGATCTTACTGAAGACTGCATACACAATAATTTTAAAATGGGTTTATTGCTTAGAGCGCAAGCATTGACTCATTGTCGGGATAAGATGAATTAGATTAGTCACGATGTTATTCGACTTGACTATAGTTACAGTTGCACCTTGATAATACTTCTACTGCAACGTCATTACCTCCAGATTTGGAAATAGATTTTCAAAGCGATCTTTTACTAGAGTACATACAGAATAATTTTAAGAGTGACCGTCATACAGGTTGTATTTTCACGTTATAATTTGCTCCACCCAATCTTTTGCCACGTAATGTACCGCGGGCGAACTTTGCATCGTCGGTCGTGGTTGATTAAAAATTGGGTCGTGTCTTAATTGATTATCAAGATTACCTGGCCTTTCCACTGAGAGAGTAATAATCCTTGACGAGATCAAGATATTTCCTCAGTTCCTCCGGACTGGTGAAGACTTTAGGTCTGGTAGGCCTTGCCATTGGTTCCGGATCACCGTGAACCAAAGTTGCGCTAACAATAGTGACTATAAAGAGAATCCACGTTGCGCTAAAATACGGCTTCATCTCCGTTCAATTCGTCCGGGCGAATGCTCCTGCGAAACATGTCAAACCAGATCATTCATTTAACATCTGTTCCTTTCAAAGCTTCCCGGAACAAGTACTTCGAAAGGATCCCACTGACACGCTGTAACTTTACGGTAATTTTGTAACAAATATCCAAACGACATTCCTCACGATGAATAATGAGCACATATGCGCCCTGTTGTTGAACGATAACGCCAGTCAAATTCCGATTCTGAGTCATGGACTTTATCCTTGCGTAATAGGCGTGTATATTACAGCGTGTAAGGTCTGTGTACAAATTTGAGATACATCATTGCTTTGCGGAGGTAAGATCAATAGAGGCGTGAACTGTGAATTTGAATAATAGATCGATTATTAGGCGACCACAATTGTATAATAGGTCGTGCAAATATATTCTAAGCGTTTGCCATCGACACAAACCGATATTGACACAGATTCGAATACGTCACGATACGACTGTTATTCAGCCGTAATAATAAAATGTGTCTAGGTGTTATGCGCGCAAGTAAATCGTCATTGTAGAGATTAGGCTTATACCTCATATTGTATCATCTGAGACACTTGTGCTACGATGAGACGATCCGATCGATTTCTCACCGTTATCAAGACCGACGATTAGTGAATGCGCAAAACGGCGTTGTTAACACTTTGACTGCCACGCGTATTTTACTATATTAAAACCGCAACGGGATGAAGTACTACAGAATATGATTGAATTGTGCAAAATGAAAATAATGCGAAGGTATCGGAAGCCAAAGAATTGAATCACTATTCAATATTAATTGCATCTTCAAAATTATAAATGCAACCGATTGGGTATTTTTTGAATTTTTCGTGAGACTTTTTGCGCCGGTCACCGATGACCACCGTGGCAGTCAAAGTGTTAACACTAGATTTACGGGCGTTTCTTATATACCTATCTCTACGAGCACCCGTCAAATTGACGGGTAGGTGAAAATACGTATTTACATTAAAAAATCAATTTATTCAAACTAAGTCTGAGTTGAACAATATAAGGCTTCACGTAAAAATAAAATATTAATAGGTCAAGATTTTTTTTCCGAATATCTTTTCGATACGACATTTAGTCTGCTGCATGCTTTGAATTTCGAATGACGCAAGGATCACTCTGGTAAGCGAGTTTGTTCAATACGAAGTAACATGAAACCCGAGCCACCCAATTCGCTTTGTCACATTATTGAGGCGTTATTGAGATAATTAGTTGGGGGCATCTTAGACTTTTCTTTCACTCTTATATTTACTATTGGAGGAATAATTTTACAAACGAAGCAAATATATAAGGATTGTTTACGTAATCACCTAACCCGTCAATTTGACGGGTTTCGTAGGGATAGGTATACCACATACAAATTTCAAAATTTAGAAAGCTTAACCCTTTCGCTACGGGAGCCCTGTCCGCCGAAGTACCGTCACTGAACGGAAACTCGCGCCGGAAATATGCACAGTGCGCGTGGTTTCTGCATATGTGTTGTTTTAAGTGCTAAATAGGAACTGTGCTGAATAAAACAATCATTGCTCTAATGTAATAAGTATATTTACATTTTTAATATGAAAACACTTCCAAAATTTTTAAAATGCAAAATGCAAAACCCTAACCTGAAAAGTCTAATTTTTAAGAGTTAAAAATTATACATTAAGCCGATCTATTCCTAATTCTTGTAAAAACCAAATATGTAAAATTGTTTACTGCCGAATGGATTTTTTATATTGATAGAATATAATTGATAGAATTTATAATTTATATTATTATATGAAGAATTTATAATTATATATTATTTATAATTTAATTGATAGAATATTCGGTATAAAACAGTAAACGATCGCTCTGATGTTTGTAGTTTATTGCGTAATACGTTTGGATGTGGTTTCAACAAAGAGCAGTTATAATATAAGCAATAAAATCAACGGAAAATGCTCTGCCGATAACGAAAAATGTTGCCATCGACTATAAATGGCACTTGTACAGATTATTTCGATGCCGCATATATGCGGCGCTCGTACCCAGAAGTCGTGGCGTGAATGCCGCGTATATGCGGCGCTCGTACACACAGCTCGTCGAGTGGATGCCGCATATATGCGGCGCTCGGCGCGAAAGGGTTAAGGAAATAATAATTGTGTTTATAAACTCTTTTAATGAAATTATGAATTTACGATGCAAAGTGGTTAAGATTATTGCTATGGTTTTTTGCGTGTTTCATTTCAAAGTTTGAAATCCGTCAAATTGGCGGGTCCCGTAAACCTAGTGTTAAAAACGATATTCCAAAGCGAAAAAATGTGACATTACAAGTAATTCTATCGTTTGATATTTCACCGACGATCTGCGCTCGAAGACTATTACTTTTTATCGTGGGTAGACGCAGTGGAAGAAGCATCGTTCATTTTTTAACTCATATTCAGCGCACTAAACCGTCCATCTCTAAATAGAATGAATATCGCTGACCTGACATCGTAATTTATGATTTTAATCAAACGGACAAGGTCGTGGCAATTACCAGATACGTGCGCGACTACAGAAAGTAAGAGAGAGAGAGACTGAGGGACAGAGAGAGGAAGACAGAAAAAAATACAACGCACTGCTCTTGGATAAAAAGCACGATAAAATCCTTCGATCGTGGCGAAGACATAGAGATAGCATGGGAAATCGTTAAATGATCAAATGTTCCTCGCGCCAGGCTGATGAAATACACGATATCGCGATGCAAAAGCCACGCCGGATGGAAACTGGACTTCGATGTTCCGCGAGCGAGTTTACCTGTTGCTCCGTAAATGCATTTCAAACCGGCCGGGCAGATAACTTTCTCGATAATGAGAGCCCTCCACGGGGTTGCAGCGAATGGTTTAAAGCTGAATATCGAAGTGCAGTCTGGTTGCAGATCGAGGCCGTGTCGATTCTAATTCTCCTGTATACTTCATACAATTCGCGTAATTATGTCAAACAGCTGTCTGCTACTCGTCTATTAATGTCTCGTGAAAACGTACGCGTTCTTATTCTTTCTTAATACGTCGACTGCCGTGCGTATTTTAATATATTAAAACCGCAACGTGATGAAGTACTACAGAATATGATTGAATTGTGCAAAATTAAATGCGAAGGTATCGAAGAACAATAAATTGAATCACTATTTAATATTAATTGCATTTACAACATTACAAATGCTACCGATTGGGTATTTTTTTAATTTTTCGTGAGACCTTTTGTGACGGTCACCGATGACCACCACGGCAGTCAACGTGTTAACACGTGTTAAACGTGTAACACATGTTAAATTTTACTATATTAAAACCGCAACGTGATGAAGTACTACAGAATAAGATTAAATTGCACAAAATGAAATGCGAAGGTATCGGAGACCAAAGAATTGAATCACTTTTTAATATTAATTGCATTTACAACATTACAAATGCTACCGATTGAGTATTTTTCTAATTTTTTGTGAGACCTTTTGTGATGGTCACCGATGACCACCACGGCAGTCAACGTGTTAACACGTGTTAAACATGTATCACGTGTTGAATTTTACTATATTAAAACCGCGACGTGATAAAGTACTACAGAAAATGATTGAATTGTGCAAAATAAAATGCGAAGGTATCGGAGATCAAAGAATTGAATCACTATTTAATATTAATTGCATTTACAACATTATAAATGCTACCGATTGGGTATTTTATTTAATTCTTTGTGAGAACTTTTGCGCCGGTCACTGATGACCACCACGGCAGTCAACGTGTTAACACGTGTTAAAGTTTACTATATTAAAACCGCAACGTGATGAAGAACTACAGAAAATGATTGAATTGTGCAAAATGAAATGCGAAGGTATCAGATATCGAAGAATTTAATCACTATTTGATATTAATCGCATTTACAACATTACAAATGCTACCGATTGAGTATTTTTCTAATTTTTTGTGAGACCTTTTGTGATGGCCACCGATGACCACCACGGCAGTCAACGTGTTAACACGTGTTAAATTTTACTATATTAAAACCGCAACGTGCTGAAGTACTACAGAATAAGATTAAATTGCACAAAATGAAATGCGAAAGTAGCGGATACCAAAGAATTGGATCACTATTTAATATTAATCGCATTTGCAAAATTATAAGTGCTACCGATCGGGTATTTTTTTAATTTTTATCCACGGGTATCCGAGACCAAAGAATTGAATCACTGTTTAATATTAATCGCATTTACAAAATTATAAATGCTACCGATTGGGTATTTTTTTCATTTTTATCCACAGGTATCCGAGACCAAAGAATTGAATCATTGTTTAATATTAATCGCATTTGCAAAATTATAAGTGCTACCGATCGGGTATTTTTTTAATTTTTATCCACGGGTATCCGAGACCAAAGAATTGAATCACTTTTTAATATTAATTGCATTTACAACATTACAAATGCTACCGATTGAGTATTTTTCTAATTTTTTGTGAGACCTTTTGTGATGGTCACCGATGACCACCATGGCAGTCTACGTGTTAACACGTGTTATATTTTACTATATTAAAACCGCAACGTGATGAAGTACTACAGAATATGATTGAATTGTGCAAAATGAAATGCGAAGGTATCGGAGACCAAAGAATTGAATCACTTTTTAATATTAATTGCATTTACAACATTACAAATGCTACCGATTGAGTATTTTTCTCATTTTTTGTGAGACCTGTTGTGATGGTCACCGATGACCACCACGGCAATCAACGTGTTAACACGTGTTAAATTTTGCTATATTAAAACCGCAACGCGATGAAATACTACAGAATATGATTGAATTTTGCAAAACAAAATGCGAAGGTATCAAAGATCGAATAATTGAATCACTATTTAATATTAATTGCATTTATAACATTACAAATGCTACCGATTAGGTATTTTTTTAGTTTTTTGTGAGACCTTTTGTGACGGTCACCGACGACCACCACGGCAGTCAACGTGTTAACACGTGTTAAATTTTGCTATATTAAAACCGCAACGCGATGAAATACTACAGAATATGATTGAATTTTGCAAAATAAAATGCGAAGGTATCAAAGATCGAATAATTGAATCACTATTTAATATTAATTGCATTTACAACATTATAAATGCTACCGATTGGGTATTTTTTGAATTTTGCTTCAAACCTTTTTCGCCGGTCACTGATGACCACCACGGCAGTCCACGTGTTAACACGTGTTAAAGTTTACTATATTAAAACCGCAACGTCATGAAGTACTACAGAAAATGATTGAATTGTGCAAAATGAAATGCGAAGACCAAAGAATTTAATCAATATTTAATATTAATTTCATTTACAAAATTATACATTCTACCGATTGGGTATTTTTTTAATTTTTCGTGAGACTTTTTGCGCCCTTCCTTTCAACGTGTTAATTTTTCCTATCAGCGACGTCTTTAGAGAAATGCTAAATATTTCGACAGTTCTGACCCGTCCATATATTGTTCTAGAAGGAATTGTGTGCAGTTAATTCTGTTTTTGAGTAATAACAAGATAAACGAAATGACGTTATTCTTCCGTCGCTCGTATTTTTAGTGGCATCACGGCGCGAGTAATACGGAAACAATTTTTCGGCAATTATGCTGATTATTCCGTCTACAGCGATGATGGATCGATCTTGATGGATTAATATCGATTGGTGTCGCGTTTTCGATAATGCTGTAGCGAGTGGACGCAAAATGTCGCGCAATTAAATAGTGCCACCCCCGTGCGCTTAAGTATAAATTAAGTTAATTTCAGATTTTTTCGTCGTATGAGAAAATGTGTACGTCGAAGATCACTAAGGTAATCTAAGGTAATGATCCGATCTGCAAATGTTTGCGTTTCTCTGACAATTCATGAAACTTAAAGCTCTTGAGACTATCGATAGGGCTAAAGAGACGGAAAAGTTCTAAGATTCAAGGGTCAATCTCAAGAATAATCGTCGGGTACTTCAAGAATGATCGTCTCGCGATAGCGTGCCGAAATTTCCACAAATGAAAATGATTTCGCCACGATAAAGAATTTTTTCGGCAGATTCCCCGCGATAACGAGGCGTTGAAATCGATTTCAAGAATCATTCGCAGTTGCGTAACATTACCCGATTGCGAAAAAAATACCCCAATTTATGTCTCTTGCAAAATTTGCCGAAGACGCAAACAAGTTTATTCCTAACGCATTGTTGATCGCTGCGCAGTACGGCATTTTATTACTCCGAAACACTTTCATCTTACTTTCATATCAGATTAAACCGTAATACGGAGTATCCGTAATTGAACGTACCGTAATCGATAGCAGGAGATATTTCGACACGTTCGAACTGAACAAATCAAAGGCACAGAAGAGTTATTTACGTCTGACGTATCAATTTCGGAAGAAGTAACGAATGTATTATAAATTCGAATTTCGTCCCGTTATCGGGACCCACCGTTCGAATTATCGCGCGTTGGAGTCCAATTCGAGATAGATCGCATGATAAATGCGGCTGTCTCTCACTGTCGCTCAGCGTTTAATGCAGCTTCGTTTATTACGCGGCATAGATCTCAGGCATTACAATTGTTTCCTGCTCACACGTGCAAACCTATTCCGCTCTCGTTACGCTTAGAGCGATTAACCCTTCTTTGCATGATGGTGGAAATTTCCATCATAACATTGAATGCCCAAAAATGATATAAAAGAACAAGTTCACTTTGATCTAACTTTGCATGATGATGGAAATTTCGATCATATCGTTTTTTGCTAAATTTATATTATAAATATATACTAAGATTTTTTTAACCATTTTTCCTTTAATTTTGAACATGAATTATATCACGTTGATTTATTTCACCAATAAAGAAAAAATCATGCAAAGAAGGGTTAACACTAAACGTACCGATACTTTACACCTACTATATATTTAAAAAAATAATAATAGCAAAAAAATTAAAAATATCAATTTTTTTATTTATCTTTAGTAGCTTCTTGAACTATTTTAATTTACTTGACTTAATTTGTGCATCCCTTCAATAATAATCGGCAATTAAAAAAATAACGAATGGATAAATTCAAACACTAATCACAAAATGAAATAAATACTTACATATACAGTAAAGAAACAGGTTTGCATTAATCAATGCACGAAGCGATCATACGAGAGCGTACGTACAAGAGCAGTGTAATATGAAGGCAATTGACTGAATGATATTGAAACAATTGCCGATATTTAGTTGCTATGTTACATAGGACAATAAACTGAATATTGAATCAATCAGTAAAACAGTAATAAAAGTGATATAGTATAAAAATACAGACGGCGTATATTTGTGCCCATAATTATGAAAGTGGTCTAAGTCAAAATTTAAAAAAAATGAGTTTATCAGTTATTTCATACCAGATTATTTTTAACTAAATTTATTCAATGTAATTTTTACGAAATTGTCAAAAATGAACCATTAGATAGTGGTTGTAATTTCAACATTATATGGAATTCATTTAGTTTTAATTATAAAGTGGTCTACAGTCAAAAATTTAAATAAATTATATAAACAACTTGAAAATGGCACGTGGCCTTCTTTGACGCGTTTCTGAACTACATAATAAAATAAATAACAATCAAATTTTAATAATAACGACAACTTCATTACTAGAAGAATCAATAACAAGAAGAGTAAAAAATACCGCGGGTGAATCTGTCTCTTGGCTACAAATTCAATGGATGAGATTCTTGAAAAATGAACCTATATATAAAACATCTTTAGATGATTCTAAATTTCACATTTTGGATCTTTCACCTAAAAAAGGAAGACCAAAAATATACGGAAATATTAAATTACTTCCATTATACACCACCATTAGACCAGTATCGGAAGAAAAACATAAAGATATTATGAGTTTACTACCGTACATCCCTCCAGTTTTTCAGGAACATTTTAAGAATCTTAAATACTGGAAATAATGATAAAAATGGATTACTGTTTAAAAATAATTAATAAATGTAATAAATGTTCACGAATTATTTCAATCAAATTATTGTTTCAAATAAAACTCAAAGTTCTTTATTGCTTTAAGTCATTTATAGGACATTCAGTTAATTTTGAAAATGGTCTAAGTCAATTCAATCTTTAAAAATAATATTATCGTATAAAATTCACACAAAATTTCATATTCATAGTAAATTTCCATTAATTAAGACTAATAAAATTATAAATTAAAATGTCGCATAATGTAAAAATATTTTTTAATTTATTCAAATGCAATTCATTAAATATCTCGAAACAAGAAATATATGACTTAGACCACTTTCATAATTATGGGCACATTTATGCCTTTCGTATATATTGATAGATTTCTGAAGGCGTATATATACGCCTTTCGCAGTCAAAGGATTAAAGCAAGAAATTGAATAACCAGATGATGTGAGAATTTACAGAAAGTCAAATGAGCGAAAGAAATAATAATGAAGGTACGATTTTAAAGTAAATTTTGAAAGGGGTTATTTGACCCTGCTTGGTACGTTTAGAGTTAAATACAACAAATGCCCCATACCGCGCCAATCATTTGTCATCCTATAGAAGGAAAGAGATAATATGTGAGGGATGAGGTTTTCCATTGCAAATATCACAAAATATTTTCAAAAAGAAAATTCGCAATTTATTAAAACGAGAGATTGAATAACCAGATGATTTAAGAATTTACAGAAAGTCAAATGAAAAAAATAATAATGAAGGTACGATTTTAAAGTTTTTGAAAGGGGTTATTTGACCCTTTTACGTTTAGAGTTAAATAACCAATGCCCCATACCGCGCCAATCATTTGTCATCCTATAGAAGGAAAGAGATAATAAGGGATGAGGTTTTCCATTGCAAATATCACAAAATATTTTCAAAAAGAAAATTCGTAATTTATTAAAACGAGAGATTGAATAACCAGATGATTTAAGAATTTACAGAAAGTCAAATGAGCGAAAGAAATAATAATGAAGGTACGATTTTAAAGTAAATTTTGAAAGGGGTTATTTGACCCCGCTTGGTACGTTTAGTGTTAAACGACACGTTGCTAAATGACGAACGAAGAAATCCGAAGTGCAGAAAAGGAATTTCGACTAGTCTTCGATCGCGTAATTATTGGGTTGGAGGGAAAGTTCTGTCGTATTTTAAAGAAAATATTTGAATTAATTTATAAAAATATGTATTTAATATTAATCATAATACATTTAATGTGTCGCATGATGAATGTCAAACTCTTCTGCAATTTCTCGACTTGTTAAATGTGGATAATTTTCCAACATGGATCGTAAAACATCATTATCGATCTTGGATGGTCGTCCAGATCGATCACTTTGTTGGAGGCTCAGATCCCCGGAACGAAATTTGCTAAACCATCTTTGACAAGTACGAACATTTACAATATCTTTTCCAAATATCGCACATAAATTTTTACATGCAACCGATGCGTTGCTTCCTTTTTGGAATTCATACAAAATGCAGTGTCGTAAATGCACTTTATCTACTGACATGTTTTTCACTTTAAATATCACAAGTAAACGATGAACGGTAAAAAAGGACTCCTTTTATATTATACAGCAGCTATAAAAAAAACAAAAAAAAATCCGAATGACTCACTAGCCAGATGTTTTTTTTATTTACAAGAAAAATTACCTGCCTATTAAAAATACGACAGAACTTTCCCTCCAACCCAATATCTTCGCACATGTAAAAGCGACGGGAATTCGTGAAATTCTTTGCCCACTATTTGCAATTTGCGAGCTAGTTAATCCGTTTGTCACGATGCAAAGGTTAGAAGAGCCTCGTCAGCTTGAAGTCGCTCGAGAGGGTTGGCGAATTATCAAACACGTGTTTGATACGGGAGAACAACGAAAGCGCATGACGCGCGATTAACGTGCTTCGAAGGACGCGCACTTCTTTACGTCACCCGGATTATCGATTGATGTATCGTAATCAGATCGTAGAGATAGTTCTCAACTCGTTGATTAGAGGTTCAAAGTTCCTTTACCGACGATGCGCAAAACTTTTTGTCGCGGCCGCGATATTTCACGGGTATCTTAAGCAGTGCATGTGTATAAGATGGCCCGGCGTTGAGTGAGTAAGCAAACGATTTTTCGTTGGAAAATAAATAAAAGCGCAAAAGGCATTTTTTTTATCTTTCCATCCTTCGAAGGGTTGCAATAAAAATAAGTGAAACGCAGCTATTAATTTAGTATTTTTCCTATGTATACTGAGAGTGCGTAGCATATTTTCCAGAAGTCGATAATAGTGTCGATGCGATTATGAATTAGTGTCAATCTACCGCTTGTAAAAATTCGTTTGGATTAAAATGTACCATCATCAATAGTCGACTTTCCGAAGAATTGTAATAAAGATAAGTGAAACACTGTTATTAATTTAGTGTTTTCATAATTTTCACAAACGATCAGTACCTTTTAGCTTCTCCTATGTATACTGAGACATTCTGCATAAGCATATCTTCAAGAAGTCGTAAATAGCGTCGGCGTGATTACGAATCTGTACCGCTTGTAAAAATTTGTTTGAATTAAAATGTACCATCACCAATAGACGACTTTCCGAAGAATTGCAATAAAAATAAGTGAAATGCTGCTATTAATTTAGTGATTTCATAATTTTCTCAAACGATCAGTACCTTTTAGCTTCTCCTATGTATACTGAGGCATTCTGTATAAGCATATATTCAAGAAGTCGTTAATAGCGTCGGCGTGATTACGAATCTGTACCGCTTGTAAAAATTTGTTTGGATTAAAATGTACCATCACCAATAGACGACTTTCCGAATAATTGTAATAAAGATAAGTGAAATACTGTTATTAATTTAGTGTTTTCATAATTTTCACAAACGATCAGTACCTTTTAGCTTCTCCTATGTATACTGAGGCATTCTGCATAAGCATATATTCAAGAAGTCGTTAATAGCGTCGGCGTGATTACGAATCTGTACCGCTTGTAAAAATTTGTTTGAATTAAAATGTACCATCACCAATAGACGACTTCCCGAAGAATTGTAATAAAAATAAGTGAAACACAGCTATTAATTTCGTGTTTTCACAGTTTTCACAAACGATCAGTACCTTCCAGTTTTTCCTATGTATACTGAGACAGTCTACATAAACGTATTTTCTAGAATTCGATAATAGTGTCGACGCGATTATGTATCCGTATTAATTTACCACTTGCAAAAATTCGTTTAGATTAAAATGTATCATTATCAATAGACTTTTCGAAACTGACCAACACAACGATCGAATCATAAAACAAGATAAAAGAAGGTGCAAGTGAATCAATAATCGGTGTTGAGTGAGTAAGCAAACGATTTTTCATTAGAAAATAGATAAAAGCGCAGAACACATTTTTTCTGTCTTTCCATTCTTCGAAGAATTGTAATAAAAATAAGTGAAACACAGCTATTAATTTAGTGTTTTCAGAATTTTCACAAACGATCAGTACCTTTCAGTTTCTTCTACGTATATTAAGACACTCTAAGCGTATTTTCCAGAAGTCGATAATAGTGCCGACGCGATTACGAATCAGTATCAATTTACCGCTTGTAAAAATTCATTTAGATTAAAATGTACCATCACCAATAGATGACTTCCCGAAGAATCCTTTGAAGAATTGTAATGAAAATAAGAGAAATACAGCTATTCATTTCTAACTCTGCATAAGCGTATTTTCAAGAAGTCGATAACAGCGATTAAAATATACCATCGTCAATAGACGACTTCCCGAAGAATCCTTCGAAAATTGTAATGAAAATAAGAGAAATACAGCTATTAATTTCTAACTCTGCATAAGCATATTTTCAAGAAGTCGATAATAGCGTCGACGCGATTACGAATCAGTACCAATTTACCGCTTGCAAAAATTCGTTTAGATTAAAATATACTGTACTCAATAGACGACTTTCCGAAGAATCCTTCGAAGAATTGTAATGAAAATAAGAGAAACACAGCTATTAATTTCTAACTCTGCATAAGCGTATTTTCAAGAAGTCGATAATAACGTTGGCGCGATTAAGAATCAGTATCAATTTACCGCTTGCAAAAATTCGTTTAGATTAAAATGTACCATTGTCAATAGACGACTTCCCAAAGAATTGTGATTAAAATAAGTGAAACACAGCTATTAATTTCTAACTCTGCATAAGCATATTTTGAAGAAGTCGATAACAGCATCGGTGCAATTACGAATCAGTACCAATTTATCGCTTGTAAAAACTCGTTTCGATGAAAATGCCCAATCGTCAATAGACGACTTTCCGAAGAATCCTTCGAAAAATTGCAATGAAAATAAGTGAAACGCAGCTATTAATTTCTAACTCTGCATAAGCATATTTTCAAGAAGGCGATAACAGCATCGGTGCGATTACAAATAAGTACCAATTTACCGCTTGTAAAAATTTGTTTCGATCAAAATATACCATCATCAATAGACGACTTCTCCAAGAATTGTAATAAAAATAAGTGAAACACAGCTATTAATTTCTAACTCTGCATAAGCATATTTTCAAGAAGTCGATAGTAACGTTGGCGTGATTAAGAATCAGTATCAATTTACCGCTTGCAAAAATTCGTTTAGATTGAAATGTACCATCACCAATAGACGACTTCCCGAAGAATTGTAATAAAAATAAGTGAAACACAGCTATCAATTTCTAATTTTCCATAAGAGTATTTTCCAGAAGTCAATAATAATGTCGGCGCGATTAGAAATCAGTACCAATTTACCGCGTGTAAAAATTCGTTCCGATTAAAATGTACCATCATCAACAGAATTCTCGAAACTGACCAACGCAACGATTGAACCACACAACAAAATCAGTAATTACCCTGAATCTGTTAATTGCAAGTCTTGCGTTAATTTGGACGTAAGGAAAAATCAGTCGGCAAACGTGCAAGTGAATCAATAATCGCTGTTGAGTGAGTAAGTAAACAATTTTTCGTTAGAAAATGAATAAAAGCGCTGAACACATTTTTCTGTCTTTCCATCCTTGGAAGAATTGTAATACAAATAAGAGAAAAGCAGCTATTAATTTCTAACTCTGCATAAGCATATTTTCAAGAAGTCGATAACAGCATCGGTGCGATTAAAATAAGTATTTACCACTTGGAAAAATTCGTTTAGATTAAAATGTATCATCATCAACAGAATTCTCGAAACTGACCAACGCAACGTTTGAACCACACATCAAAATCAGTAATTACCCTGAATCTGTTAATTGCAAGTCTTGCGTTAATTTGGACGTAAGGAAAAATCAGTCGGCAAACGTGCAAGTGAATCAATAATCGCTGTTGAGTGAGTAAGCAAACAATTTTTCGTTAGAAAATGAATAAAAGCGCTGAACACATTTTTCTGTCTTTCCATCCTTGGAAGAATTCTAATAAAAATAAGAGAAAAACAGCTATTAATTTCTAACTCTGCATAAGCATATTTTCAAGAAGTCGATAACAGCATCGGTGCGATTAAAATAAGTATTTACCGCTTGTAAAAATTCGTTTAGATTAAAATGTACCATCATCAACAGAATTCTCGAAACTGACCAACGCAACGATTGAACCACACAAAAAAATCAGTAATTACCCTGAATCTGTTAATTGCAAGTCTTGCGTTAATTTGGACGTAAGGAAAAATCAGTCGGCAAACGTGCAAGTGAATCAATAATCGCTGTTGAGTGAGTAAGCAAACAATTTTTCGTTAGAAAATGAATAAAAGCGCTGAACACATTTTTCTGTCTTTCCATCCTTGGAAGAATTCTAATAAAAATAAGAGAAAAACAGCTATTAATTTCTAACTCTGCATAAGCATATTTTCAAGAAGTCGATAACAGCATCGGTGCGATTAAAATAAGTATTTACCACTTGGAAAAATTCGTTTAGATTAAAATGTATCATCATCAACAGACTTCTCGAAATTGACCAACGCAACGATTGAACCACACAACAAAATCAGTAATTACCCTGAATCTGTTAATTGCAAGTCTTGCGTTAATTTGGACGTAAGGAAAAATCAGTCGGCAAACGTGCAAGTGAATCAATAATCGCTGTTGAGTGAGTAAGCAAACAATTTTTCGTTAGAAAATGCATAAAAGCGCTGAACACATTTTTCTGTCTTTCCATCCTTGGAAGAATTGTAATAAAAATAAGAGAAAAACAGCTATTAATTTCTAACTCTGCATAAGCATATTTTCAAGAAGTCGATAACAGCATCGGTGCGATTAAAATAAGTATTTACCGCTTGTAAAAATTCGTTTAGATTAAAATATATCATCATCAACAGAATTCTCGAAACTGACCAACGCAACGATTGAACCACACAACAAAATCAGTAATTACCCTGAATCTGTTAATTGCAAGTCTTGCGTTAATTTGGACGTAAGGAAAAATCAGTCGACAAACGTGCAAGTGAATCAATAATCGCTGTTGAGTGAGTAAGCAAACAATTTTTCGTTAGAAAATGCATAAAAGCGCTGAACACATTTTTCTGTCTTTCCATCCTTGGAAGAATTGTAATAAAAATAAGAGAAAAACAGCTATTAATTTCTAACTCTGCATAAGCATATTTTCAAGAAGTCGATAACAGCATCGGTGCGATTAAAATAAGTATTTACCACTTGCAAAAATTCGTTTAGATTAAAATGTACCATCATCAACAGAATTCTCGAAACTGACCAACGCAACGATTGAACCACACAACAAAATCAGTAATTACCCTGATTCTGTTAATTGCAAGTCTTGCGTTAATTTGGACGTAAGGAAAAATCAGTCGGCAAACGTGCAAGTGAATCAATAATCGCTGTTGAGTGAGTAAGCAAACAATTTTTCGTTAGAAAATGCATAAAAGCGCTGAACACATTTTTCTGTCTTTCCATCCTTGGAAGAATTCTAATAAAAATAAGAGAAAAACAGCTATTAATTTCTAACTCTGCATATGCATATTTTCAAGAAGTCGATAACAGCATCGGTGCGATTAAAATAAGTATTTACCGCTTGTAAAAATTCGTTTAAATTAAAATGTATCATCATCAACAGAATTCTCGAAACTGACCAACGCAACGATTGAATCACAAAACAAACTTAGTAATTACCCTGAATCTGTTAATTGCAAGTCTTGCGTTAATTTGGACGTAAGGAAAAAGCAATCGGCAGACGTGCAAGTGAATCAATAATCGCGGTGCCGTCATATTCATCGTTCGAAACGATTGCGCGTTGTTTGAAACACCCTGGCAGCCTGTCCGGATATTGACTGGCATCGCACTAGCAGAGTTGGTGGGAAACGGCGAACGTCGCTGTTTACCGCGATACGAGCGTTTCAGAAAATAACCCGTCTGGAGGAGGGCAACACGCGGACGAATCAATTTAAATGCAGAGAACTGAAAAGTCAATTCCAATTTACGTTCTGTGAACGTCTATCTCACCGGCGAGGGTGGGCACAAGGGCAAACTGTTGTCGCATCCTTCGACAAATTCTGTCCACCTATCGCGACAACCTTTGCAGCTCTGACATTTCGAATAAATCATGTTCTTTTCTGCCTTTGTTCCGTTTTGTTGCAGTTGCAGAGGAGTGAAGTTTGTGATGCATACTACATGTGTTGGGTTTAATCATATAATATTTTTTGTATTGTTGGTGTAGAAGCAGTAGTTTAACGAGCGTGTAGATTTATTAGTAAATGTGTATGTTGGGTTTGTTAATGAGAATTCGGGATAGTTTCTTTTTTGATTGAAATTATGAATGATCAAAAGTGGGAGATGAAAACTGCAAATGCCGAAAAAGAATTTGATAATATCATTCTTAATTAAAATTGGATGGTGCGGTAAAATAATCAGATTTGAAATATATTTGTTGATCGTACTTGAGGGTTCATCTAACATATTATGAATTTACTAGAAGTTCTTAATACGTGCATAAACTGTCTAGAAACCTATAAATGCATCTGAAAGTACGGAATTACAGAATTCGTTGCATATACTGTGACTACATATCTAAATGTATAAGTACTATAGAATATGATTCAATTCTGCAAAATGAAAATAATGCGAAGGTATTGTGTGATGAAGTAAATAATTTTCTTTCATGATTTCATTTGGTGTAAATGAAGAATTATCATTATGAAGAAATTTATACGCTTTACTAAAATATTGATAGCACCGTAAGTATACCTCGGATTTAAATGATCCTTTTTTACTTTTGCTTAACTTTTACTGGGGAATCCGTATATGTAAAGGTGTGGATGCATAGTCCATACAAAACGAAATATTTCGGGACCCGCACATAAACTGTTAAAACCGCAACGTGATGAAGTACTACAGAATATGATTAAATTGTGCAAAATGCAAATAATGAGAAGGTATTGAAGACCAAAAAATTGAATTACGCTTTAATGTTAACTCATTGCGTACGGGTGACGAGAAATCTCGTCTTTAGCAAACCGAACGTTGAGGCCGGGTGACGAGACTTGACGAGTTGAGAAATTAAACATGATAATATTGTCATTATTACGATACCAAGGTAACGAAGCCTTGCGTGAGCTTATAACAGAAGATCCACGAAATAAATGAATGTCGAAATGTCCAAACAGTAGCAAACAATCGGCCAGTATGACAATTACATCAGTGAGTCCGGTCCATTAGTCTATCGTATCTTATAAAAGATTTTATTATTGTGCATTTTATTATTTGAACGATAGCATTTTAATTTGTGAGGAAACAGTTTTTGAATTAGTTCACAAAATGAACCCTAATTCTAAAAAAGTCAAACATGTCTCATGGAAATGAAGAAAATGAAAGCCAAAATGAATTATTGTTTGATGATTTATGTGATGTACCAAATAACATTTCAAGTGAAAGTGAACTTAGTGACGATAGCGACATTGTTGCAATAAGTGCTGGTATTAAACGAAGAAAGAGGATGAATATTTTATAAATGCGAATTAAAAAAATGCATGTATGCGTTGGACAAAGTTGTTTTGGAGCGTTCGAAAATATGCGGGCCCTGGAAGCACCTTAGGCGAGCAATGTGCCGTACGCAATGAATTAATTGCATTCACAAAATTACAAATGCTACCAACCGGATATCTTTTTAATTTTTCGTGAGACCTTTTGCTCCGGTCACTGATGATCACCACGGCAGTCAACGTATTAACCCATTTGCATCATCGCTCTAAATCCGCAATCTTACTCAAAAATCCGACACGCGCAGCTAAATGTTGCCGATACCAACATGCGGAAGCAAGACTTTTAGTGTTTATTCTCATTAGAAACAGTGTTATAGGGTTATTCAAATTATCGTATATTCCTCGTATTTTTCAGAACTATTAGGTGTACAACTTTGCTCCCGCCGTTTTTTGCATTGGACGAAAGGGAAAAACGGCGGGAGCAAAGTTGTGTACCTATTATTTTTTGGACTAGTTCCACGTTGAAAAATAATTCGAAAACATCGCGCCTGGACATTCCATTGACGTTGATGATTACACCACTTACGGTAGTAAAATCATAATGTTGGCATACAATTTCGTTTTTCCCATAAGAAACCTCCAGTTTCAATATTATCGGGCTGGTCATCTTCACTACTATCTATTAGAGCTATGACACGTTTACGCGTATGGGATATTTGGATTTCTATGCTTGAATCCGAATCCGAACTGTAATTCATTAAGGTAACCTAATTTTGTTAAATTTTATTATCTGTTATTTTTTTTATTATTTTATTATTTTGAACTTTTAACCCGAAAAGTAAGAAAAATAACATTTTACACAAAATTCTTTATTGTTTGTTCATCGTATAGACTCTTTAACGATTGCTGATAAGCTGAAAACAAAAATTATTGTGTGTGGATTTATCCGCTTCCGGTGATAATGGTCAGTTTTTGTTTGCGGATTATTCCGTCAAATTATGTAAATGGGTTAACGATTTTTCACATTTAGCCCCAACATCCCGAACTGTTTACCATCTCGTGGATTGCACATCGCAGCTGTGCCGGAATAAAAAATTCGTTCCCTGAGCATCGATCGCGCAGATGGACCGTGAGAGTCGATTCGCAGTTTACGCGGGTGGCCGCGGAAATTAATTGCGCGACCTTTACGGCCCCTTAAAGGTTGACAATATCGGGCCGGCGCTCCTGGTTTACCGCGGTTCAGTTCGCAGAACGGCCATCGCGGCCGCGCCTTATGGCGGCGCGGATGCTAAAAGAATACACATCATTAGGCGAAAATTGCCGCGTAAAAGTTCCCACCCCACGGCCACGATAATCCGCCGACGCGCCGTACAAGCTTGCCGCTCTAAAAGAAAATGCATCTATCCCTTTTAAGTCCCGTCTACCACCCGCCTACTTCCGGCCGGTTCGATATGTTCGCTAAACTGTAATAAGACGCTGTTGTCCGAGTTATTCGGCGGTCGGGCTTTAAATCTTTCGGAACGGACTTTTTTCTTGAGAAAATTAAAGAGGCAGGCTATGTTTCTAATAGTAGAGGTGAAGAATTTATTCGTTACAATAGAGTAAAAGAAAAAAATTATTTTATTTATAGCAGTGCGATGTTGAAGCCTAGGGCATATACATATATCCCATGCATCTTATAAAGATTCCGCCAAAATTTATTCTGAATTGATACACATGCAGTGTATCATATGTAATAGCGAAAAAAGTAATATAAAAACAGCGCTTGGAAACTATTATATAAGACTGCTGGGATATCTATTTTTAAGAAAATAAAAGAGGCAGGTTACATTTCTAATAGTTCAGGTAAAGAATTTATTCGTTAGAATAGGGTAAAAGAAAAAAATTATTTTCTTTTATAGCAGTGTAAAGTTAAAGCCTGGAACATATATGTTCCATGCGTCTTATAAAGATTACGGCAAAATTTATTCTGAACTGATGCACATGTGTAGTGTATCATATGTAATAGCAATAAAAGTAATATAAGAACAGCGTTTGGAACCTATAAGACTACTAGGACATCTTCATTTTTAAGAAAATAAAAGATGCACGTTACATTTCTAATAGGTCAGCTGAAAAACTTATTTATTATAGTAGGATAAAAAAAAAAGGATTTTTGTTTACAGCAGTGCAAAGTTAAACCCTGGAACATATATGTCCCATTGCGTCTTATAAAGATTACGACAACATTTATTCTGAATTGGTACACATGCAGTGTATCATATGTAATAGCAATAAAAGTAATATAAAAACAGCGTTTGGAACCTATAAGACTATTAGGACATCTTAATTTTTAAGAAAATGAAAAAGGCAGTTTACATTTCTAATACTACAGGTAATGAATTTATTCGTTATAATAGGGTAAAAGAAAAAAAAATGCAAATGCAAATGTAGGGTATTATATGTAATATCGAAAGAAGTAACATAAAAACAGCGTTTGGAAGCTATAAGACTGCTGGGACATCCTTATCTCGGTTTGAAAGACGGCTGGCATATATATGTATGTCCCACCGCTTTTTCTGCATAAAGAACTAAGTAATTTGAATTGGCTGCATAAAAATATTCAAAAGGACAGCTAATAAAATGCAAACCAAAAAACTTACTGGCTCATTTTATCTGTATACCGTAATGACTTTTCGAAGACTACCTCCAAATGATGTTACCGCCCTGATATTTTGCACTTAACTGACATTTTGACAGCAAGAAATTGTACTAGATTTTAAGGAACGTAACAAGAGAGGCCCATTCACAATGAAGCAATATACAAACATTAGTAGAATGATAGAATTTTCGATTAACACGTTGACTGCCAAGCGTATTTTGCTATGTTGAATGGCGACGCGACGAAATACTGCAGAGTATGATTAAATAGTGCAAAATTAAGGTAACGCAGAGTTGTTGAAACCAAAGAATTGAAGCACCGTTCCGATATCCGTTACTTTTACAAGATTTCAAATAGGTTTCATTACGAATTTTTTGCATTTTTAGTAAAATCTTTTGTGACGGTCACCGGTGACCACCGTAGCAGTCAACGTATTAACCCTTTGCACTCCTATGTCGAGTGTCACTCGACATCACTTTTTATCTCAGGAGCTCCTTTGTCGAGTCCCACTCGACATTTTTTCATGTTCAAATAAATAGATGTCGCGCACATATTATACGTTATCAACGCTCTCGCAATGTCACTAGAAGTGTTAGACATTCAGGTAATCGAAGAGAAATAAAAAAACCGAATGTGATCATAGATTATAATAAAAATATGGGTGGTGTCGATATGGCGCACCAATACGCGACATCTTATTGTTTTTTCCGTCGAGCACTCAAGTGGTGGAGGAAATATTTATTTTCGGGATTAGAAATCTCCATAGTAAATGCGTATATTTTATACAAAGAAAAAAACAAAAAACCAAGGAACAAAACCTATAGCCCAGAAAAAATTTCGCGAAACGCTTTTGTCAATGCTTACTCGTGATTGTCGTGCACGAAATATGAAATTGGGGAGGCCTGGAACACTTGATAAACACGATCGCTTAGATGGAAAGCCTCATTTCATCTTGGTACATTCCGAAGGAAAACACAAAGACTGTGCAGTTTGCCCAAATAGAAAAATACCTGGAGGAAGAAGAGAAACTACCTATTTTTGCGAAACATACGAAAGAAAAGCAGGGTTGCATCTTGGAAGTTGTTTCAAAAATTATCATAGGCTTGAAAATTTCAAAATACGACAATAGTGTAAATAAAACTGGTATTTAAGTGAATTAGTTTCTTCCTTTATTTATTTAAATTGCCTTATTTTTTTAGTTGAAGTAAATTTCAAACAAAACACTTAAAAGCGTTGGGAGCTGCTGGTAACGAAATTGCAATAAAATTCGGAGTGTAAAGGGTTAACACTTTAACTGCCGTAATGGTCACCGCTGGTCAGCGCAAGAGATTTTACTGAAGATCCAAATAATTCGCAATGGGTAGCAATTATTATATTATAAATGCAGTTGTTGTTAGAAGCGTAATGCGATCCTTTGGTCTCCAATACACGTACATTATTTACATTTTGCATAATTCAGTCAAAGGCTGTAGTATTTCATAGCACCGCCGTTCTAATATAGTAAAATACGCTTGGCAGTCAACGTGTTAAACTTGACTAGGACATATATGTTTCATCATTCTCGAAAGATTTAAATCGGCAGCGTGAGTTTGCGTTCATACACCATGTAATTACGGAAATTGACTCTTAAAGAGGTAGGAGGGATTAGTACGTGGTCGCGAAGAGGTTCTTTGCGATAGGGTCAACTCACGGTGGAGGATGACACGCTTGTACGCGAGAAGTTGCATGGAAATATAATGTTGACTGCGAGTTGACAGTTCGAGGAGAAGGATTTCAAGAATTCGAGACGAAATCCTTGGATTCAATGCGGTTTTCGACGAAAATTGTTACGCAGACGTGGGGGGTGAGCCAAATAAAATCATAGAAATCACGGAGCAACAGGTAGCATCGTTACACGACTCTTCAAATGACAGAAACGTGCGCCGTTTTGCGATACATATAGGCGATGATGAAATTCTTAATGCAATTTGGTCGTAAGAGGCTTTCCCACTGCTTGCGAGTACGAACGTGTCGGTGGAATCCTTCTGTAATAGGCTATTTCCGGTGTAAGACGAGTGTTAATTTTCATGGACTTCTGTTGAAGATTATTAAACTTCGAAGCGAAATATATTTTTCATGTACGTCTGCGTAAATTGAAAATATGTCTTCATGTTTCATTATCAACGGTAATATTACTTTATTCGTATGAGGATACGGAACACCATAATTTTATTTGTACCGACAATATAGTCAAATAATCCGGGTCTTAATAAATGCTCGGTCATTTAGAAATTTGAATGAATCGTTAGCGAGGTATTTTGTTAAATACGGAAAGAGAAAGATAGATTATTTGAAATGCTCTGGATTTACTACGTTGAGGTTCGCAGAAAACGAGAATATCGAATTACATCATGTTGTAATTGATTCAAGGTCAGGGTAGTCGCGCTTCTTTTTATTCGGTTAAGAAAAGACAATTGGATTTTACCATTCCGCCAACGGTGGAAATTCGACACAAATATGACAAGGAAAATCCTTGTTACGGCGAGAGACAGGCGGCTGCATATTAGTTAAAACGTCCTTGAATTTCTTGTTGATCCTTCAAGACGTATTATTCGCGCGAAGCTTTGTAACTTTGAAATACGAGAATCGAAAATGCAAATTACCCCGGTTTTACATTAAAGTATTCACATTACATTTCGCTCGTACTTTTCTCTGTCAAAAATGATAATCCACGCTCTCGGAAATGAGATTAAAGGTCAGACCGGTTCCTCCTCCTTTTTGCTGAACAAACTTCCGACCCGCCGACGGAAAAATTTGTCCCGTATTCCGCGCAACAGTTGTCAGACAAACCGTTACTCAGCCGTTTTATCGCGAAACATTCACTATTCTCTCACACTGGTCATTCGTTTTCCGAAATCTTCCGTTCCTCAGCACAGGAGAGAATTTACATACAGAATTTTCTACGCGTATCCCGAGGCAACGTGACTTTTCGTTTTTTCTACTGCGTACAAATTCACGCACGCCAATCAGCTGTTCAGTGATCAACGACGTAAACTCGAAGGAACACCTCGTCAGTGACGACTGATTGCGTTCTCGTATCAAGATTAATCGAGGGATGGAGTCTGAAATCATTTGTATGTAAATTAAGGAAGAACTGGCTGCGATTCCTTCGTGGGCAAGTCGGCGCGCTCCTGATGATTTGCATCTATTTTACGATAACCGTTCGCGACGCATTAGCACGAGAATGACGCGGCCGCTTTTTACACGAAAATTCGAGTACAGATAGCGAAAGTCAAGTGGAAGCCCTGCGGCTATTAGCAGATAAAGCCGTGAGGCATTTTTCAGTTCAAATGAATCATGTGCCCGAAAGCAGACATTTCGTAGATCGCGAATGATCGATGCCGTTCGAGATAGCCAGTGGATCGATTCACTTACGCGGAAATTCGATTTTTTTAAGTAGAAATCCGAAAATGACGAAATTAACTGTGGTATGCACGTATCTCGTCGGGAACAGATGTCAGACACGCGACATTATTTGTAACGCAGCGACATACGCGGCTCGACACGTACGATATTAACACGTTGACTGCCAAGCGTATTTTGCCATCGTAGAATTGCGATGCGATGAAATACTGCAGGGTATAATTAAATCGTGCAAAACAAAGGTAACGCAGATTTGTTAGAAGCCAAAGCGTTGAAGCGCCGTTCCATCAATTGCTTTTACAGGATTACAAATAGGCTTCATTGCGAAGTTTTTGCATTTTTAGTAAAATCTTTTGCGTATTTTGTTCAAGCGTATTTTATTATGTTAGAACCACAATGCGATGAAATACTGCAGAGTATAATGAAATTGTGCAAAATGAAGGTGACGCAGAGTTGTTAGAAGCCAAAGTATTGAAGCACCGTTCCAATATCAATTGCTTTTTACAAGATTGCAAATAGGCTTCATTGCGAATTTTTTGCATTTTTAGTAAAATCTTTTGCACCGGCCACCGGTGACCACCGTGGCAGTCAATATGTTAAGGAATATGGTGTGGTACATTTGGAAATGTAATCCGACGAAATACTGCAGAGTATAGTTAAGGCGTGCAAAATAAAGGTAACGCAGAGTTGTTAGAAACTAAAGTATTGAAGCACTGTTCCAATATCAATTGCTTTTACAAGATTACAAATAGGCTTCATTGCGAACGTTTTGAATTTTTAGTCAAATCTTTTGCGCCGGTCACCGGTGACCACCGTGACAGTCAATGTGTTAAAGAATACGGTGTGGTACATTTGGAAATGTAATGCGATGAAATACTGCAGAGTATAATTAAATCGTGCAAAATAAAGATAACGCAGAGTTGTTAGAAGCCAAAGCATTGAAGCACCGTTCTAATATCAATTGCTTTTACAAGATTACAAATAGGCTTCATTGCGAATTTTTTGCATTTTTAGTAAAATCTTTTGCGTATTTTGCTCAAGCGTATTTTACTATGTTAAAAGCGTGATGTAATGAAATGCTGCAGAGTATAATGAAATCGTGCAAAATAAAGGTAAAGCAGTGTTGCTAGAAGCCAAAGTATTGAAGCACCGTTCCAATATCAATTGCTTTTACAAGATTACAAATAGGCTTAATTTCAAATTTTTTGCAATTATTAATAAAATCTTTTGCGCCGTTCACCGGTGACCACCGTGGCAGTCAATGTGTTAAAGAATACAGTGTGGTACATTTGGAAATGTAATGCGATGAAATACTGCAGAGTATAATTAAATCGTGCAAAATAAAGATAACGCAGAGTTGTTAGAAGCCAAAGCATTGAAGCACCGTTCTAATATCAATTGCTTTTACAAGTTTGTAAATAGGCTTCATTACAAATTTTTTCGGTTTTTAGTAAAATGTTTTGCACTGGTTACCGGTGACCACCGTGGCAGGCAATGTGTTAAAAAATATAGTGTGGTATATTTGGAAATGTAATGCGATGAAATACTGCAGAGTATAATTAAATCGTGCAAAACAAAAGTAACGCAGAGTTGTTAGAAGCCAAAGCATTGAAGCACCGTTCCAATGTCAATATCTTTTACAAGATTGCAATTAGGCTTCATTACGAATTTTTTGAATTTTTAGTAAAATCTTTTGCGTATTTTGCTCAAGCGTATTTTGCTATGTTAAAAGCGTGATGTAATGAAATGCTGCAGAGTATAATGAAATCGTGCAAAATAAAGGTAAAGCAGTGTTGCTAGAAGCCAAAGTATTGAAGCACCGTTCCAATATCAATTGCTTTTACAAGATTACAAATAGGCTTAATTTCAAATTTTTTGCAATTATTAATAAAACCTTTTGCGCCGTTCACCGGTGACCACCGTGGCAGTCAATGTGTTAAAGAATATGATGTGGTACATTTGGAAATGTGATGCGATGAAATACTGCAGAGTATGATTAAATCGTGTAAAATGAAGGTAACGCAGAGTTGTTAGAAGTATTGAAGCACCGTTCCAATATCATTTGCTTTTACAAGATTGCAAATACGCTTCATTGCGAATTTTTTACATTTTTAGTAAAATCTTTTGCACCGGTCACCAGTGACCACCATGGCATTCAATGTGTTAAAGAATACAGTGGAGTGCATTTGCAAATGTAATGCGATGAAATACTGCACAGTATAATTAAATCGTGCAAAACAAAGGTAACGCAGAGTTGTTATAAGCCAAAGTATTGAAGCACCGTTCCAGTATCAATTGCTTTTAGAAGATTGCAAATTTTGCACCGGTCACCGGTGACCACCGTGGCAGTCGACATGTTAAACTCTTACGCATCGTTACGAAAAGTAGCATCACCGCGCAAATACGTTGCCGCGTCTGTCACAGAATAAAACGCTCCCAACCGTACATCCGCAAACTTCACCAAGAACCCTTTCGCTTCTGATGCCACACCGCGAGCGTCAAACGTCGTTACCCATGAAAACATGCGTCACAGGTGGCCGAAATCCTACTTACTGCAGTAAGAATCTTCGGCGTGCGCGCTAGGAAAGAACCGTTCCGTTTCGATCACGATCGACGAGTCCCGGTGGGCAGAATCCGGACTAAACGCCTTCAAAATCGAAACTGTCACTGTCTCCCCTCGACACTCGCTGTCCTCTGCTGCTCGCTTCCCACTTTTACGCTCCTGCCGTCCGCTCCGGTATATGCGTATATAATGAGCCAATGTCCTGGACCGATGGTAACCGTTTCAGAAGTTCGGATCGGCCGCTTATGCCGTCGACAGGAGTATATATACCTGCGAACGCACCCTCCAACGCATCCCCTCGGCTGCAGCGCCGTGTTTCGCGCAGCCAATCCTCGAGGACCAGCCCCACCAGGCAACCCCGTTCGGCACACACCGTCTTCCTTCGCGCGGATCCTCTTCCTTTGACAGGAGCTGCCTCGGGGATCCTTCTTCTCCTTCACTTTTCCTCGCCCCCCGCACCTCTTTTCGTCTTTTCTCTTCCTTCGACGAGAGGATTTTCCGCTGTCGTATGCCTAACTTTTCTCGATTACGCGTGAACCCCTTCAGATTGTCGATCTACCCGCGCGCAGAGTAGTATCGATTTTTCGTAGAGAGATTAAGGGACGCGTCTGATATATTTCCGATAAGGCAGTGCTTCTTTGAAGAAAGTAAGTTTTACGGAGACGGTGTGCGGTTGTTTTGAAGAATAAAGATATGCGGAGAGTACGCCAAGAGTGGTGCGCAGAGGGATTTGGGATGATTGTGGCTTGTAATGGGAGTAAGTGAAAGAAACGTGGCTACAGGTAGGTTTGGAGGGTAATAGTAATATGACTAGAAAATTGACGTGTGTGTATACGATGTGACTTTTTGATCATTGCTTTTTGTCGTTGGTTGATTATGCGTTTTGAGAATGTGTAAGCTTATTGGTTTGTAGTAGTTTTATATTGATACGGTATTCGAATGTGGAGAGGCGAAGATATTGTTTAGTGAACGTGTTATAAGTTTTACGAAGTAATAATGCGCCGAGGCGTTTGGTAAGTTTCCTTAATCAGAGCACACCCTTTATCCCCGGGATTTTCGTATACCGAATTCGAGTATTAAGAAGGAGCGAGTGTTTCCACGGGGAAAGTCATTTTGACTTCATCCGCGCAGATTATCAGTGATCTGTGCTTAACGCGTTTATCGATCCGGTATTTGTAGATAAAACAGACGTCGCCCGTCGTCAAAAATCTGATGACGAACCCGAAAATTTTAACCCGACGCAGAGAGTTCATACAAATTCCTGAGTCGACATCTGAGCGAGCGACATCCCGCACTTCGTACTGCAAAAATGACTTCCACTCGCCATTTCTACGTGAATTAACATTAACATATATGACCTGTGCTTAACGCGTTTGTCGATCCGATATTTGTAGATAAAATAGATGTCGCCCGTCATCAAAAATCTGATGACAAACCCCAAAATTTTAACCTGATGAAACGAGATCATACAAATTCCTGAGTCCCATCATGAGTGAGCAATATCCCGCACTCCGTACTGCAAAAATGACTTCCACCTCGCCATTTCTACGCGAATTAACATTAATATCAGTGATCTGTGCCTAACGCGTTTATATAATATAATATTTGTACATAAAATATATTTATAATATTTGTAGATAAAACAAACGTCACCCGTCGTCAAAAATCTGATGAAGAACCCGAAAATGTTAACCCAACGCAGAGAATTCATACAGATTCCTGAGTCGACATCTGAGCGAACAATATGCGGTACTCCGTACTGGAAAAATGACTTCCACTCGCCATTTCTACGTGAATTAACATTAACATCTGTCATCTATGTTTAACCCGTTTATCGATCCGACATTTTTAGATAAAACAGACGTCACTCGTCGTCAAAAATCTGATGACGAACCCGCAAATTTTAACCCAACGCAGAGAGATCATACAAATTCATGAGTCGACATCTAAGCGACCGACATCCCGCACTCCGTACTGCAGAAATGACTTCCACCTCGCCATTTTTACATGAATTAACATTAACATCCTACGCTAGCGCGTAACGTATCCCACAACTCGCATAAAAAATCATACCTTCGAAACGCTCATTTTAATTAAATCGCACGTGAAACCTTACCGACGACGACCGACTATTAAAATCTCAACGGTGGCGAACGAGCGACATCCGTCACTCAAAATGAAAACGTGCGAGCGTCGGTGCCTGACAATTTCCGTGAAGCTCAAGCCGAATCGCTCTTGAAATTGTTCCCACGAAACATCCGTCTCCGCCGGCGCAGTTCGTCGGACATCCGTGTTAGAATTAAGAGAAGCAACAAATTGCGAAATCTTTATTTTACAATAATACGTCCGATCTCTTTACAATTCTCCGGTAGAATGCCGAGGTGCCAAGGAATGCGACACTCTACCACCCCTTCATTCCCCTTCTTTTTTCGAAACAGAAAATTCGTAGCGAAGGAGGTGTCTTGCAACAGGTTGTATCACAAGTATTTTTATTAGGACTCATTCCGCACAACAATGTTTACTTCAGTTCCGGACATCACCGAAGACCCCTTTGAATTTCGCCGCAAAATTATTTTCCGCTAACAGGCGTGTTAGAATCAAGAGAAGCAATAAATTACAAAATCTTTATTTTACAATAATGGGTCCGATCACTTTACAATTCTCCGGTAGAATGCCGAGGTACCAAAGAATGCGACACTCTACCACCCCTTCATTTCCCTTCCTTATTCCAATCAAAAATTCGTAGCGAAGGAGGCCTCTAGTGACAGGTGCGCATCACAGGTATTTTGATTAGGACTCATTCCGCACAACAATGTTTACTTCAGTGCCAGACATCACCTAAGACCCCTTTGAATTTCGCCGCAAAATTATTTTCCGCTAACACGCGTGTTAGAATCAAGAGAAGCAATACATTGCGAAATCTTTATTTTACAATAATAGGTCCGATGTCTGTACAATTCTCCGGTAGAATGCCGAGGTACCAAAGAATGCGACACTCTACCACCCTTTCATTCCCTTTCCTTTTCCAAACAAAAATTCGTAGCGAAGGAGGCCTTTCGTGACAGGTTGAATCACAGGTATTTTTATTAGGACTCATCGCATTCACAACATTGACTACTTCACTGCCGAACATCACCTAAGACCCCTTTGAATTTCGCCGCAAAATTATTTTCCGCTAACACGCGTGTTAGAATCAAGACAAGCAATAAATTGCGAAATCTTTATTTTACAATAATAGGTCCGATCTCTTTACAATTCTCCGGTAGAATGCCGATGTACCAAAGAATGTGACACTTTACCACCCTTTCATTCCCTTTCCCTTTTCTAAACAAAAATTTATAGCGAAGGAAGCCTCTCGAGACAGGCGCGCATCACAGGTATTTTGATTAGGATTCATTCCGCACAGCAATGACTACTTCAGTGCCGGACATCACCTAAAACCCCATTGAATTTCGCCGCAAAATTATTTTCCGCTAACACGCGTGTTAGAATCAAGAGAAGCAATACATTGCGAAATCTTTATTTTACAATAATAGGTCCGATCTCTTTACAATTCTCCGGTAGAATGCCGATGTACCAAAGAATGTGACACTTTACCACCCTTTCATTCCCCTTCTCTTTTCGAAACAGAAAATTCGTAGCGAAGGAGGTGTCTCGCAACAGGTTGTATCACAGGTATTTTTATTAGGACTCATCGCATTCACAACATTGACTACTTCAGTGCCAGACATCACCTCAGACCCCTTTGAATTTCGCCGCAAAATTATTTTCCGCTAACACGCGTGTTAGAATCAAGACAAGCAATAAACTGCCAAATCTTTATTTTACAATAATAGGTCCGATCTCTTTACAATTCTCCGGTAGAATGCCGATGTACCAAAGAATGTGACACTTTACCACCCTTTCATTCCCCTTCTCTTTTCGAAACAGAAAATTCGTAGCGAAGGAGGTGTCTCGCAACAGGTGTATCACAGGTATTTTTATTAGGACTCATCGCATTCACAATATTGACTACTTCACTGCCGAACATTACCTAAGACCCCTTTGAATTTCGCCGCAAAATTATTTTCCGCTAACACGCGTGTTAGAATCAAGAGAAGCAATAAATTGCGAAATCTTTATTTTACAATAATAGGTCCGATCTCTTTACAATTCTCCGGTAGAATGCCGAGGTACCAAAAAATGCGACACTCTACCACCCCTTCATTCCCTTTCCCTTTTCTAAACAAAAATTCGTAGCGAAGGAGGTTTCTCGCAACAGGTTGTATCACAAGTATTTTTATTAGGACTCATCGCATTGCGCACAACAATGACTACTTCAGTGCCGGACATCACCTAAGACCCCTTTGAATTTCGCCGCAAAATTATTTTCCGCTAACACGCGTGTTAGAATCAAGAGAAGCAATAAATTGCGAAATCTTTATTTTATAATAATAGGCCCGATCTCTTTACAATTCTCCGGTAGAATGCCGATGTACCAAAGAATGTGACACTTTACCACCCTTTCATTCCCCTTCTCTTTTCGAAACAGAAAATTCGTAGCGAAGGAGGTGTCTCGCAACGGGTTGTATCACAAGTATTTTTATTAGGACTCATCGCATTGCGCACAACTATCACTACTTTAGTGCCGGACATCACCTAAGACCCCTTTGAATTTCGCCGCAAAATTATTTTCCGCTAACACGCGTGTTAGAATCAAGAGAAGCAATAAATTGCGAAATCTTTATTTTATAATAATAGGTCCCATCTCTTTACAATTCTCCGGTAGAATGCTAAGGTGCCAAGGAATGCGACAATCTAACACCCCTTCATTCCCCTTCCCTTTTCCAAACAAAAATTCGTAGCGAAGGAGGCCTCTCGTGACAGGTGCGCATCACAAGTATTTTGATTAGGACTCATTCCACACAACAATGTTTACTTCAGTGCCAGACATCACCTAAGACCCCTTTGAATTTCGCCGCAAAATTATTTTCCGCTAACACGCGTGTTAGAATCAAGAGAAGCAATACATTGCGAAATCTTTATTTTATAATAATAGGCCCGATCTCTTTACAATTCTCCGGTAGAATGCCGATGTACCAAAAAATGCGACACTCTACCACCCCTTAATTTCCCTTCCCTTTTCCAAACAGAAAATTCGTAGCGAAGGAGGTGTCTCGCAACAGGTTGTATCACAAGTATTTTTATTAGGACTCATCGCATTGCGCACAACTATCACTACTTTAGTGCCGGACATCACCTAAGACCCCTTGAATTTCGCCGCAAAATTATTTTCCGCTAACACGCGTGTTAGAATCAAGAGAAGCAATAAATTGCGAAATCTTTATTTTATAATAATAGGTCCCATCTCTTTACAATTCTCCGGTAGAATGCTAAGGTGCCAAGGAATGCGACAATCTAACACCCCTTCATTCCCCTTTCCTTTTCCAAACAAAAATTCGTAGCGAAGGAGGCCTCTCGTGACAGGTGCGCATCACAAGTATTTTGATTAGGACTCATTCTGCACACCAATGTTTACTTCAGTGCCGGACATCACCTAAGACCCCTTTGAATTTCGTTGCAAAATTATTTTGCGCTAACACGCGTGTTAGAATCAAGAGAAGCAATAAATTGGGAAATCTTTAGTTTAGAATAATAGGTCCGATATCTTTACATTTCTCCGGTATAATGCCGAGGTGCCAAGGAATGCGACACTCTACCACCCCTTCATTCCCCTTTCCTTTTCCAAACAAAAATTCGTAGCGAAGGAGGCCTCTCGTGACAGGTTGTATCACAGGTATTTTTATTAGGACTCATCGCATTCACAACATTGACTACTTCACTGCCGAACATCACCTAAGACCCCTTTGAATTTCGCCGCAAAATTATTTTCCGCTAACACGCGTGTTAGAATCAAGACAAGCAATAAATTGCGAAATCTTTATTTTACAATAATAGGTCCGATCTCTTTACAATTCTCCGGTAGAATGCCGATGTACCAAAGAATGTGACACTTTACCACCCTTTCATTCCCCTTCTCTTTTCGAAACAGAAAATTCGTAGCGAAGGAGGTGTCTCGCAACAGGTTGTATCACAAGTATTTTTATTAGGACTCATCGCATTGCGCACAACAATCACTACTTTAGTGCCGGACATCACCTAAGACCCCCTTGAATTTCGCTAACACGCGTTTCCTTCCTTCTCGCCGTCCATAATCGTATGGGTCAAGTGGATCTTCGCTCGCGAAAGTTTAAATGAATGGTAACCGCGATACTACGCAACGATTGCCCCCTGCGATCGGCGTAGTCCTAAGCCTCGGACGTTCTTCCGATCGTTCGGCAAACTTTTCAATGGGAGATAACGAGGCGAAGTTCGCGAAGTTTCGCGTGCAGGAAGAAGTGTGGCCCCGTAATCCATGGTGGCGCGTGGGCCGATTCGGGCTCGTGATGGACACGATAAGAGTCGTTTAACCGAGAAATTCCAACCGAGTCGCGATGACCTACGGAAGAAGGAACGATACTCGCGGGTGGAGGGTACAAGGCCGGAGTAAAAACATCGTTAATAAGAAGGCACCCCGCTGGTCGGCGTTCCGACGTCATCGATTTTCGACATTATGAGCCATCCGAACCGGCTTAACATAATCCATAAGCGGAGATGCCGGATTACAGTCTTCGGTTTTCAGATCGGTTGCGTTCGACGATTTGGTCGTTGGCGACTTTGCGTACTTGTCGGTATGTGGGGAATGATTTTTTAACACGTTGGCTGGCGTGGGGGTCACCGGTGACCGATGCAAAAGATTTGACTAAAAATGCGAAAAATTCGCAATGAAGCCTATTTGCAAGGTTGTAAAAGCAATTGATATTGGAACGGTGCTTCAATAGTTTGACTTCTAGCAACTCTGCGTTACCTTCATTTTACACGATTTAATTATACTCTGCAGTATTTCATCGCATTACATTTCCAAGTGAGCAAAATACGCAAAAGATTTGACTAAAAATGCAAAAATTTCGCGAGAGAAAAGGCGCAAGAGATTTTACTGAAGATCTAAAATATTCGCATTGGGTAGTAATAATTATTTTATAAATGCAGTTATTGTTAGAATAGTGAATGCGATTCTTTGGTTTCCAATACTTGCACATTATTTACATTTTACATAATTCAGTCAAATGCTGTAGTATTTCATAGCATCACCGTTCTAATACGGCAAAATACGCACGGCAGTCAACGTGTTAGATTGCTTGTCTTGTCTTTTTTTGTGTAGTTCCCGCGTGTTAGGGTTGTTGCATATTTTGGTTGTGAACTTGTGGAGGAATTTGGTGTGGTTCATTGACTGTGTCTGATAGTAATAGCATGGAGAATGGACTATATGGAACACTATCAAACACAGTGGAGTGGTTTAAGTTACAAGACAGTTCAATATTGTCGGCATTCTTCTACTTATTAAAGAACATTCGTAATCGAAATGCAGTTAATCAAACTCAAACTGATAGAGAGTATCGGTAAAGTCATCAAATGTTTCTTGGTACATTCCAGTTTGCTGCTTCGGCTCCGGCTAATTTCATTTTGTCGTGGTAACGTTAATATAAGCAGTAATTTGAAGCTTTGTGTTTTTGGCGGTATGTGAGGAATGATTTTTCAAGTTGTAAGCCTCGTTTTTTTGCAGTTCCCGCGTGTTAGGGTTGTCGCGTATTGTATCTAAACCCGTGGAAATATTTGGTGTGATTACATGGAACACTATCAGACACAGTGGAGTGGTTTAAGTCTCAAAACGGTTCAATATTGTCGGTACTCTTCTATATATTAAAGAACATTCATAATCGAAATGCAGTTATTCAGCCTAAAACTGAATAAAAAGTGTCACTAAAGTAATCGACTGTTTCTTGGTACATGTCAGTTTGCTGCTTCGGCTCCGGCTAATTTCATTTTGTCGTGGTAACGTTAATATAAGCAGTATTTTGAAGCTTTGCGTACTTGGTGGTATGCGAGGAATGATTTTTCAAGTTGTAAACCTCGTTTTTTTGCAGTTCCCGCGTGTTAGGGTTGTCGCATATTGTATCTAAACCCGTGAAAATATTTGGTGTGGTTACATGGAACACTATCAAACACAGTAGAGTGGTTTAAGTTACAAGAGGGTTCAATATTCTACAAGAGGGGTCAGTATTCTTCTATGTATTAAAAAACATTCGTAATCGAAATGCAGTTCATCAGACTAAAACCGATAGAAAATGTCGCTAAAGTCATCGACTGTTTTTTGGTACATTTTAGTTTGCTGTTATGGCTCCGGCTAATTTAATTTTGTCGCAGTAATGTTAATATAAGCAGTAATTTGAAACTTTGCGTACTTGGCGGTATGTGAGGAATGATTTTTTCGAATTGCAGACCTCGTGTTTTGCAGTTCCCGCCTGTTAGGGTTGTCACATATTGTATCTAAACCCGTGGAAATATTTGGTGTGGTTACATGGAACACTATCAAACACAGTAGAGTGGTTTAAGTTACAAGACGGTTCAATATTGTCAGTATTCTTCTATGCATTAAAGAATATTCATAATCGAACTGCAATTAATCAGGCCGAAACTCATAAAAAGCGTCGCTAAAGTCATCGACTGTTTTTGGGTACATTCCAGTTTGCTGCTTCGGCTCCGGCTAATTTCATTTTGTCGCGGTAACGTTAATATAGGCAGTAATTTGAAACTTTGCGTACTTGGCAGTATGCGGGGAATGATTTTTTCAAGTTGCAGACCTCGTTTTTTGCAGTTCCCGCCTGTTAGGGTTGTCGCATATTGTATCTAAACCCGTGGAAATATTTGGTGTGATTACATGGAACACTATCAGACACAGGAGAGTGGTTTAAGTTACAAGACGGTTCAATATTGTTGGTATTCTTCTATGCATTAAAGAACATTCGTAATCGAAGTGCAGTTAATCAGACTAAAACCAATAGAAAATGTGGCTAAAGTCATCGACTGTTTCTTGGTACATTTCACTTTGCTGCTTCGGCTTTGGCTAATTTCATTTTGTAGCGGTAACGTTACTGTAAGCAGTAATTTGAAACTTTGCGTATTTGGCAGTATGCGGGAAATGATTTTTCAAGTTGCAGACCCCGTTTTTTGCAGTTCCCGCGTGTTAGGGTTGTCGCATATTGTATCTAAATCCGTGGAAATATTTGGTGTGATTACATGGAACACTGTCAAACACAGTGAAGTGATTTAAGTTACAAGACGGTTCAATATTCTCGGTATTCATTCATGCATTAAAGAACATTTGTAATCGAAGTGCAGTTAATCAGACTAAAACCAATAGAAAATGTGGCTAAAGTCGCCGACTGTTTCTTGGTACATTTCACTTTGCTGCTTCGGCTTCGGCTAATTTCATTTTGTAGCGGTAACGTTACTGTAAGCAGTAATTTGAAACTTTGCGTACTTGGCGGTATGTGAGGAATGATTTTTTCAAGTTGCAGACCTCGTTTTTTGCAGTTCCCGCGTGTTAGGGTTGTCGCGTATTGGGTTTAAACGCGTGAAAAAATTTGGTGTGGTTCATTCACTGTGTCTGATAATAATAGCGTAGAAAACGGAGTATATGGAACACTATCAGACACAGTTGAGTGGTTTAAGTCACAAGACGGTTGAATATTGTCGGTATTCTTCTATACATTAAAGAACATTCGTAATCGAAATGCAGTTAACACTCTAAGGACCGCTAAGGAATCTCTAAGAAATATGCCTGGGACCGCACGTTTTTCGGAAACTTGTACGTTACAAAAAATCATAACTTTGTTATCTATGAAGCAATTTTTGTGAAACTTTCAGAAATTGTATAATTGGAAGTATTTTAGCTATTATTAAAAAATATGTTTTTGTATTAATTATTATAAAATTTTTAATTAAAAAATAAATTTGTATGAAATTTATAGAATACGTGAAGCACCAATAAATAAGCGAAATAAACATGAAGGCAATCGAGTTGAATAGACAAAATAGATACAATGTATCAAAGTAAGTGACATCTAAAGACAGCGTGTAGAAAACACGAGAAAACTCGTGAGCGGTCCGTAAAGTGTTAAATAGATTAAAACTAATAGAAAATATCGCTAAAGTCATCGACTGTTTCTTGGTACATCTCAGTTTGCTGCTTCGGCTCCGGCTAATTTCATTTTGTCGCGGTATCGTTAATGTAAGCAGTAATTTGAAGCGTGTACTTGGCAAGACGTCTTTACGCCCCTTCATTTATTCCACTCGGCGTAATCCTAATTTAGGACATAATTCGCTACACCGCGGACGTTAGCGGCGTCGTTTGTTACGTTAACTCTCGAAAAGGATAAAACGAAGCACTCTTTTCTTACTCCTCGTTCCCTGACTGCTCTAATGGAACAATGATCGCCGAAATGCGCAGGCGTGAGTAAACGAATCGCCGACGTACTTCAATTCAATGAAAGGGCGCGAAAATCGAAGAGTTACATTTCATCATCTTCCGAGAATACGAAATGATGTGCATGTACAGGAAATGCCGAACACGAGAACTATTCTACCACCCACGTCAGTCGTAAGCGACGTCAGTTCGCAACGCGATGAAAACTGTCGCCGACGTGATAATCGTTCCAATCCCAACAGTCATAAACGTCAATCGGAGATAGCGACTTTTGGTAGGTAATTCTGATTCCGAAAGAGAAACTAGTCCCTACCATATGTTGCTATTTGATTTCAGTTTTAACATAAAGTCAATCCGCCTGTACGACGGATATTCGCCGATATCGCGCAGTGTCTCTCAAAAGCTGGCTAAACAAGTCGAGGTTGCCTTCTACGACATATTAAAAAATTGTACGTAACTGTGTCGGAAAGGACTAACCTTTTGACTACTGAATACTTTTCAATAGTTTGAACTCATCGATTTCCGAATTCAATTTCCGAAGACAATTCTTCATTTACGCAAAATTAAATAATGCGGGAAAATTATGTGATAAGGAACGTATCTGTAGTTATTTCATACGTTGATAATTGTGGCTGCAGTAGGTCAGATATTGAAATTGGGAAGCGCATATATGCGCCATAATCGACACCGATAGATTTCGGCGGACGCATATGTGCATCCATAGCAGTCAAAGGGTTAAAGCGAAAAATTTAATAATCAGATAATGTTGGACGGTTTCGGTTTTCGACAAATGTGTGGCGCGTTCTTATACGCAACAGTTTCTTTTTGTCCCCGCTTTGAGAGACGCTGTATGATAAGCAGCATACTTAACAGGAAGGGGGATGAAGTCCTATCATTCCATCTCTGTATATCTCTGTGAGGGCTTTTCAACGATTTTTTCATTTCGCCATCCCGTTTGTTTGTCCTTATCGGGAGAGCTGATTTACAACGCGATTCGGATAATTTCACGCCCCCGCGCGAGATTGTGGAGTGTCGATGCCGTTAATACGAACATAAACGCTTGCTGATGAACTGAGCCGCCCAGTTTCTTTGGATTTCTGTTCGTCCCGATCAGATCGAAGACGAGAGTCTCCGCAGAGTAAAACACACCTGTTGTAGTACCTGATCGTTGCTATTTGAGTACATCGAAATAATGAGAAAAGAAGGTTCTGAACGCTTTAATCCCTGTGCATCGTTTGTAACGTGTCTGATAATCCGTGAAAGAGCATTTTACGGCAAGAATTGCTGTGCATTTACGTTGGAAGCTTGCAGTTTTACCACATCTCGAATCATTGGGCGCTTTGATCAAGAAATGCATTTTTTCGTGGCCCTGTCGACGCGCAGATGCATTTTTTGGGGTTAAATGTAACTCAACATTCATTAACACCTTGACTGCCAAGCATATTTTGCTATGTTAGAACCGTGATGCGATGAAATACTGCAATGATTAAATCGAGCAAAATGAAAGTAACGCAGAGTTGTTAGAAACCGAAGTATTGAAGCACCGTTCTAATATAATTATGTAGGATTTTTGATTGGAATGATATATTAAACAGTTTTAAACACAAAAGTAATTGTTGTAATGTTTCTCGCACTTCACTCTGTATTAAACGCTAATAAATGTTCAGTCAAAACTCACTAAACGCATTCGCTGATAATCTCTAAATATTCGCTATGATGTACACACTGTTACGCTTGAAGGTTTCGCAAAGACTCACTTCTTTTATTATCGCGCTCAACACTTTTATACTGATTGGTTTCTAGAACATTCCTAATAACAAAATAGATACATGCATTCTTTCTCACTCTCTCACTCTCGCTTTCTCTCTCTCTCATACGCACACTTTCTCATTACTCGTTCGTACAAAATCACACATCCTACAATTATTTTTACAAAATTACAAATAGGCTTCATTGCTAATGTTTTGCACTTTTAGTAAAATCTTTTGCGCCGTTCACCGGTGACCACCGTGGCAGTCAATGTGTTAAAGAATATGATGTGGTACATTTGGAAGTGTAATGTGATGAAATACTGCAGAGTATAATTAAATCATGCAAAATGAAGGTAACGTAGAGTTGTTAGAAGCCAAAGTATTGAAGTACCGTTCCAATATAATTGGCATTTACAAAATTGCAAATAGGCTTCATTGCTAATGTTTTGCACTTTTAGTAAAATCTTTGCGCTGTTCACTGGTGACCACCGTGGCAGTCAATGTTTTAAAGAATATGATGTGGTACATTTGGAAGTGTAATGTGATGAAATACTGCAGAGTATAATTAAATCATGCAAAATGAAGGTAACGCAGAGTTGTTAGAAGCCAAAGTATTGAAGCACCGTTCCAATATAATTTGCTTTTAGAGGATTGCAAACAGGCTTCATTGCGATTCTTTTGCACTTTTAGTAAAACCTTTTGCGCTGTTCATCGGTGACCACCGTGATGGTCGATGTGTTAAAGAATATGATGTGGTACATTTGGAAATGTGATGTGATGAAACACTGCACAGTATGATTAAATCGTGAAAAATGGAAGTAATGCAGAGTTGTTAGAAGCCAAAGTATTGAAGCACCGGTCCAATATCATTTGCTTTTACAAGATTGCAAATAGGTTTCATTGCGAATTTTTTGCAATTTTAGTAAAATCTTTTGCGCCGTCACCGGTGGCCACCGTGACAATCAATGTTTTAAAGAATATGATGTGGTACATTTGGAAATGCAATGCGATGAAATACTGCAGAGTATAATTAAATCGCGTAAAATGAAGGTAACGCAGAGTTGTTAGAAGCCAAAGTATTGAAGCATCGTTCCAATATCATTTGCTTTTACAAGATTGCAAATAGGCTTCATTGCAAATTTTTTGCATTTATAGTAAGATCTTTTACGTATTTTGCTATGTTACACCCGCGATGAGATAAAATACTGCAGAGCATGATTAAATCGTACAAAATAAAGGTAACGCAGAGTTGTTAGAAGCGAAAGTATTGAAGCACCGTTCCAATATCATTTGCTTTTACAAGATTGCAAATAGGTTTCATTGCGAATTTTTTGCAATTTTAGTAAAATCTTTTGCGCCGTCACCGGTGGCCACCGTGGCAATCAATGTATTAAAGAATATGATGTGGTACATTTGAAAATTTGATGCCATGAAATACAGCGGAGTATAATTAAAACGTGCAAAATGAAGGTAACGCAGAGTGGTTAAAAGCCAAAATATTGAAGCACCCGTCCCAATATCATTTGCTTTTACACGATTGCAAATAAGCTTCATTACGAATTTTCTGCAATTATTAGTAAAATCTTTTGCGCCGTTCACCGGGGACCACCGTGGTAGTCAATGTGTTAAAGAATATGATGTGGTACATTTGGAAATGCAATGCGATGAAATACTGCAGAGTATAATTAAATCGCGTAAAATGAAGGTAACGCAGAGTTATTAGAAGCCAAAGTATTGAAGCATCGTTCCAATATCATTTGCTTTTACAAGATTGCAAATAGGCTTCATTGCAAATTTTTTGCATTTATAGTAAAATATTTTACGTATTTTGCTATGTTAGACCCGCGATGCGATAAAATACGGCAGAGCATGATTAAATCGTACAAAATAAAGGTAACGCAGAGTTGTTAGAAGCGAAAGTATTGAAGCACCGTTCCAATATAATTTGTTTTTATAAGATTGCAAATAGGCTTTATTACGATTTTTTTGCAATTATTAGTAAAATCTTTTGCGCTGTTCACTGGTGACCACCGTGGTAGTCAACGTGATAACTACTAATTCTATTAACGAAGGCGAAGTTCGGTTCCTAGCATTATTTTGCGATAAGATATTCAAGGTAAAGCGAAAATTACGGGAATAGAGTGCAATAAATTTAGCGTCGGGTGCACAACAAGTTCGCTGTTAGTCGCGATGTTTGTCGTACCGTCGACGACATCAAGGCTGACGACTCTTCTCTCCCCGATCCGTTCCGTAAAACGTTCTAAAGCGTGTAATTCCGTTCATTGAACGTTATCTCGCTCGAGTGCAAGGCTATAATTAGAAATTGGCAAATCTTTGCAGAGGTGTACCTAATCATGCCGAATTGGTTGGTCTAAGCTTTCGTATGGAAATGATTCCATTCACTCATTGTCATGAGGATAAATGCATATAATAACGGGATTACAAAAGACTGCCGAAGTCTTGCGGCGTATATTAAATTTCTGTTGAACAATCGTTTCGCGTCATCTTGAGCGTAATTCCGCCTGAGAGGCGATGCCGTGGTTATGGTTATTAAGCGAAACAGCTAATCCGAAAACCATTAACGTTCTCCTCCGCATCGTAAACGGTCGAAGTGTAATTGCAAAATGTAAATGCGCTCTCTTCGTCGGACAGTTAATAACGTTAAAAAATTAGCAGTGGACGGACTTGATGTTTTACAACGCCGACGCGTAATGAGAAGCTGGACGAGATGTGTTTTCACGGCAAGGACATTTTTTCTCACAAACCTTTAGTGAATGAGACGATTTTCATTGAAGTTTGGAATGATACATTCGCTATGTTCTTGTCATTCTCGAGTTTATTTGAATTGGGTGCAGGAACGTAGTCCTTAAGAAACTGCGTAACAAATACCGATGCGTGTAAATGTCAGGCTGTTTCGCATGAAATTCGAATAATCTCATTGGTACTGAAAGCTCATTATATTAAGAATAAAAAGCGGGATACTGTAGTAAAAAATTTGCGGATTAATTTGCAGATAAATATGACGACGACCGATGATTCTGGGATATTTTCCTTTAAAGCGACGGAAGATGCCATCTTTCTGCTTTAGTTATAAGAATATTTAATCTCGGATTTTTCATTGTATTTTTTATAGTAACCTTATAGCAGCTAATTTTGAAGAACGCCACTGCGTGACTTGATTGAGGTGCTAGCCTTAGTTTCACGACTCTGCAGGTAAAAGGCTTACCTGCCAGAGGTAAACAGTGTTGCAGGTGGATGTAATCGCTATACAGGCACCTAGTATTCTCTCGCAAGCCGATCGTAGATCTTACCGATATGCGGCAGAACAGTTGTCAAACATTATGCAAATTAGCTTCATTGAATCTAGGTGCTTCCTTATCAATAGCTAGCGCTAAGTATGTCAACTCTTTTGTAATACGACGTTGGTAGCCGACTGAAATTTTCCTACGCCTTTATACGCTAGGTCTTCTATACAGGAACTAGCTATAAATACAAGTCAACTTTGATAAGTGTTTGTCCTAATTTGCTGTCCTTACGCAATCTACCCTAAAAAATACATAAAACGTGATCAGTAATAATTCTCTCCTACGCGCCTTGTAAATAGAGGTCATACGTTTATTTAGACCGCTCTTCTCCGTCCAGTAAATCGAATAGCAGCCGGACGATTAATACGGCCTGCGTCAGAATAAAATCAGAACACGTTTGCCGTATTGGTAGTATGGGACAGCTGGCGGTAAACGGAGAACCGACGAACGAGAATCGTGATTCAGCGCTGGCCGAGACCTTAATCGCGTTTAAGTTCAACTCGCGCATCGGTTTCGGTCAGAGATGCAATCGGCTCCTGGTCACCGCTGCCAACAACGGGTAATTGAATTACGACGAGAGGGAGGACAAAACTTCGAGTCAAGCGTGAAAAGTACACCGTCCCCGTTGAATGATGTCCTCCCCACTAATAACACACGTCGTCACCGTCGCGCACGATTTCGTTCCTACGTGACCCCTTTTCCGCTCCTACTTTACGAACCTCGTAAACGCACGGCCTATTCATTACGGAACCATTACGGTATCTGCATACACGTGGTCCACATACGTTAAGAGGCCGAGTTCGGTGGTCGCGAAGCCAGCGATTAGGTTGTGGACCCGGCAGCATCGAGCCAGGACGCTGTACACGTTACCCTTAACGAGAGGCACGGACGAAGGATCAGGAAGAGGCGGGAAAAAGCTAAGGATACAAGAAGGCACATCGGTGGAACGGTTATCCGCCGACCTGCGGCGACAACCGGGCCTGTAGTGGGGAAGACAAGAGTGCCCCGAGGTGCACACACGCTCACCTACACAGACCCGGGGCCCGAAGAATAAGGAGCAGGAAAGAAGAAGTCTCGCAGCGAGACGAAGACGCTGACGAGAACGAGGACGCACAGACAATACGCCGGAGGAAGACGAACTGCGGGGGGCGATGCGTGTAACGAAGAACGGCAGCGAGTAAGCGTGGAGTAAGAAGAGAGACGCGAATGAAGCAGGGATAGAAGCGCGGATCAGCGGCGGTGGAAGAGAGACGAAGAATGGAGGAGAACGGTCATTGCCACCACCTCACCTCGAGCAGAGTCGGTGCCTAGAGTCCCCTCGCCACGAAACACGGCGGCCCTGTTACGGCCTACTGCCAAGAGTCGTTCGGCACTTTAGCAGGCCTTTGGTATATTTACCGTGGACGCGGGGCACGGAGTCGTGGAGGAAGAGTCGACCGAAAGGAGGAGAGAAGGAGGTGCCGGTCAAAGGAGGAGGATGAGACCGTGGAGAAGGGGTGGAGGGCTTTCACGACACGGCGAACGATGCGTCGCGGTGCGATTCGTACACGCGAAGCGAGCCTGAGAGCACCTGGATCGGTGATCCAGAAACTCGTGCACCACCACCAACAACCTCACCACCACTGAGTCCATCGGCCACCACCACCAGCGGCCCCGCGATCGTCGCCGCCACCGTGACGACGACGAAGAGGACGACGACGACCCAGCGGAAAACCAGTTCGATAGGTGCCAGCCGAACAGGTCGGTCGGTTCGTCTCCAGCGGGACCATCTCTCGTGGACTCTCTCAACCATTGAGTTCCTCCTGCCGATCAGTGAGCAGCGGCCGTTCGCCACGACCCGGTTCCGGACTCGTCCTACGATCTTTCCATCCCGAGAGTCAGACTGCGCGAGATCGATCCGACGCGGGTCCTGAAGGCGGTCGAGCTGCGGAGACAGGCCTTCAGAGTTGGTCAGCTTCGAAAGCCTGAAGTAGCGTTTGAAACGGTCGATCTCGCATTTCATCCCCGGGGATTCGATCTAGTTTTTAGACCACGTGGCGGGAAAGGTGATTCCCGAAGGAATGGTTCGGTGACCTTGCGCATATAGGATCCAAGGCCGCGATGAGATTCTGAGTCGGCTCTCATTGTTCTCAGCGCGAGACAAGAAATTAGTCGTCCGCGACTTACCTGGAGGATCCCGAGGATTATTTTTGAATCCTCCCGGGATTCGAGTCCCGACACCTACGAAAACCGACGTCGACGGCCGAAGATCAGAAGCGCGCGCGTCAGCGATAGTAACGCGCCGAGATAGGAATCTCCGCTGAGGGAGGAGGGTGAGATCGAAGATCGAAGATCTCGCGGCAGGAAGGAGGAATCGACGACGAGGGCAGAAAGGGACAATGCCCTGCGCACTTTGAAGCCGAAGAGTTCTTCGTTGATCGTTGATCGTCATCATCTGTCGGCCGGTATCAGTCAAGGTAAGGTTACACTCGTGTATTGAAACATTGCGAAGAAGATGCCGGGCTCGAACTTTCTTGCGCGGGCGACCTTCGTGCCGCCAGTCCATCGATAATTATCGACGACTCGATATGTTTCGCGTTTTTGCCCTCGGGACCCAGCGAACACTCATTGTCCGACCAGCAGGGATTTCTGTCCAGCTTACCTTGCTGCGGATAAAAATTCTTGTTTACTGCACTTTTAGTGAACGCAATGCCGCTTACGAGTTCCCTTCGGCGCGCCTTTATGCCTTTATGTCATTTGCGAATTCGTACCGTTGCAAACACTTAATCACGATGCGAACCCAAAAATTTACAACATCATTTTACATAGATGGTCATTTTCGAAGGAACTGTATCGGAATTTAATTTACACTTTTTCGGACACGCGCTCAAGACTGTTGTTTTGTGGGCCTCTTATCCCCCGTACGTTTTTTCGATGCGTTGTTTTATGTAATCGTATCTTGCGAATATTCATTCCACTCACGTGCTTCATCGAATGAGATATATTTCGGAGCCCGATCCTGCCCGGTTCGTTGAAGTCGACCGCATATCGTCCACGAATAGCGGTACCACTTGCCCCTTCAAGTAGAATTCGACTTTCACGAACAGTGCAAGACTCGTATAGGTACCGCCCCCCTTCCATATCCGATGACGTGTGCGCCGGTTCGCGTGTAATTTCGTGATGTCAGAATCGTAAAGATTCAAAAGTCGTGACTAATCCCTACATTTTCGGCGGTCCTAAATTAGGGACTAAGTCCTTAAGTTGCCTTACCTGTAATCATAATTCTGACACGCGAAGGTTTGGCGAAATATTAATCTGTAACGTATGTAACATTAATACAATACTAATCTGCGATAATGTACGTCCGCTATACGGAAATATCTTCAATCGTACATAAAACTGGATATCTGCGGCGTTTCTTTTCGGTATGAACTATTTTCTCAATTACCCAAGCCATAAGCTAGGTTTGAAATACTTGAAAGCAACCTATCCCCGTCTCGAAATTTAGCACCAAAAGGAATACGTCGTTAGGTCAGTGTATACCATTTAAGTACTTGTTTCGTATACGATTTCTTACGGATTCACGTATATGGAAGCGTATGAATTACACGGTTTTGGAAATGTCTTCCTACTTCCGAGCGTAACATCAGGAAGCAGATATGAAAATTCGCGGATGTAAAGCAGAGGTCTGATCCGAGTGTGTCGCTTATTTCACGCACGAAAATATTGCTTTATTCTAACGCAGTCAGCATTTCTCGGTGCCAACCCACATGTACGTCTCACATTAGATATACGCGCACCGCACAAATGAAAGTGGCATGTACCGTTACGTGCGGCACGCGCTGTTCTCCAGCGACAAAAGCTTTTTCCGCGGGACGCACACGACTATCGTTCAGTCTTCTTTCGTCACTTCTGGCATTTCAAACGCTCGTCAGAAAGACCCCGTTTCAAATCGCCATAAATCGCAGAGTTCTTCCGTTCGGCGACGCTCAATTTCAATGAAATATCTTTTTCTGCATCTTAAAAGGTACCAGTATGTTCTTCAATTTCAAGCGGCAGCGTATGCGTGTTATGGTAAAGTACCCATAATGATATAGAATAATCAAATTGATTGTATAACACTTGTCGATTTCTTTGGGGTCTTGATTTTTGTGTAACTCGGGATTTCAGCATTCGTCATGTGTATATTTTGGTAGAAATTCGATTTTTGAAGTATTTTTCGAGTATAGTGCAATAAAAAATATCAAGAATTATATTTTATTACATATTTTTTTATAGGCAATAGTTTGACAGGTTCGGTATAAAGTTAACACGTTGGCTGCCGTGGGGTCACCTGTGACCGGCGCAAGAGATTTGACTGAAGATCGAAAATATTCGCAATGGGTAGTAATGATTATTTTATAAATGCAGTTATTGTTAGAATAGTGATGCGATTCTTTGGTCTCCAATACTTGCACATTATTTATAATACATTTTGCATAATTCAGTCAAACGCTGTAGTATTTCATAGCATCGCCGTTCTAATACGGCAAAATACTACAGAATATGATAGAATTGTGCAAAATTAAAACAATGCGAAGATATAGGAGACCAAAGAGTTCAATCACTATTTACTATTAACACGTTGGCTGCCGTGGGGGTCACCTGTGACCGGCGCAAGAGATTTGACTGAAGATCGAAAATATTCGCAAAGGGTAGTAATAATTATTTTATAAATGCAGTTATTGTTAGAATAGTGATGCGATTCTTTGGTCTCTAATACTTGCACATTATTTACATTTTGCATAATTCAGTCAAACGCTGTAGTATTTCATAGCATCGCCGTTCTAATACGGCAAAATACTACAGAATATGATAGAATTGTGCAAAATTAAAACAATGCGAAGATATAGGAGACCAAAGAGTACAATCACTATTTACTATTAACACGTTGCCTGCCGTGGGGTCACCTGTGACCGGCGCAAGAGATTTGACTGAAGATCGAAAATATTCGCAATGGGTAGTAATGATTATTTTATAAATGCAGTTATTGTTAGAATAGTGATGCGATTCTTTGGTCTCCAATACTTGCACATTATTTACATTTTGCATAATTCAGTCAAACGCTGTAGTATTTCATAGCATCGCCGTTCTAATACGGCAAAATACGCACGGCAGTCAACGTGTTAAAATACCGGGTACTTTACCTTAGTTTCCGTTCTATTTTTATGATTTACCAGTGCTGTTAGAGTATCAGACATTCCATGAATAGTTCGATTGAACCGTTTAGTTAACACGCATACGTTTATACGTTCCTCATTTCGATTTTGCTACTTTACAAAAATGTGCAGTTAATGAACTCGAATATACTTCTACCAGAATCAGCGTAATTTTTCATCGACCCGCTAAAGAAAAGCACACCGACCGTTTACCGATTTGTGTGCTATTTCATAGCATCGCCGTTCTAATACGGCAAAATACGCACGGCAGTCAACGTGTTAAAATACCGGGTACTTTACCTTAGTTTCCGTTCTATTTTTATGATTTACCAGTGCTGTTAGAGTATCATACATTCCATGAACAATTCAATTGAACCGCTTAGTTAACACGCATACGTTTACACGTTCCTCATTTCGATTTTGCTACTTTACAAAAATTTGCACTTAATGAACTCGGATATATCTATCATATAATCAGCGTTATGTTTTCATCGACCCCCTAAAGAAAAGCACACCGTTCACCGATTTGTGTCGTCCAAGAATGAAAGATCGGAAGAATATCTCAGTCTCGTGAAGTCCGCGTTCGTGTAGTTGTCTGCGGTAATTACCAACCTCGGGAAGGTGGTCGGCAACTCGGCTCATTGAACGTCGGAAAACCGGTAGCTTGACCATCGACAAGCTTAGACGAATGTCGCCTGTTCGTCGACACTTCTCGCGTACACCCCAAATTCCTTGCCGCCGGATAACTGTATCGGTTTTTATCACGCCCTCATAAGGAACGAATGTATACTGGATGAGATCACTGCATTCGCCTTCTTCTCATTTTTCGTCAAGTTTCTTCTTGCAGACCCCGACACTCGATGAAGATATGCATTGGTTCGCGGTGAAGCTCTCAGTACTTTTGTCAGCTCAGATTTTAAACGGTATATTTGCCTGTGCGCTGAGGGTTTCATTACTTTTTCATGCTTGTGTGAATATTGCTTGCTAGGAATGAGCGGACGTAGGTATGCTTTGAAAGAACATGGAACCACGGACGTAACGTTTGTTTTGCGAAGTTCAACGTAATTGGCGGGAGAATTTATTAAGTTTCTTGTCGATGTCATTAATATGTTCTTACCCGATTCGCATTGCTGCGAGCTAACGAGACAGACTAATAACGTTCGACGTTCATTGCTTCCGGTGGAAGGAAAAAGGTAGCGGAGTTACAGGAGTCATCCATACGAAGTTATATCAAAGTATGTGCAATCGAACGGGACATCGTGTTTACCGATGTTAAACGAAGTACGTGCAAACTGAACAAGTTCATTATCTATCGCTGTTTTTGTTTCGAGCGAAACAGAGACTGCCGCTTTTATTCCGCAAGTTTCGCATGATCTTACACACTTTATGACGGTCCGTTCATTTTTAAACATTACTTCTACTCGCAACATCTGAATGAATCGTTGATCCATCAGTTCATTAACACATTGACTGCCGTGCGTATTTTACTATATTAAAGCCGCAACGTACTGAAGTACTACAGAATATGATTGAATTGTGCAAAATGAAAATAATGCGAAGGTATCGGAGACCAAAGAGTTGAATCACTATTTAATATTAATTGCATTTAGAAAATTATAAATGCTACCGATTTGGTATTTTTTTTAATATTTCATGAAACCTTTTGCACCGGTCATTGATGACCACCACAGCAGTCAACGTGTTAAATTTTATTATATTAAAACCGCGACGTGATGAAGTACCACAGAATATGATTGAATTGCACAAAATGAAAATAATGCAAAGGTACCCGAGAGCAAAGAATTAAATCACTATTTAATATTAATTGCATTTACAAAATAATAAATGCTACCGATTGGACATTTTTCTAATTATTCGTGAAACCTTTTACGACGGTCACTGATGACCACCACGGCAGACAACGTGTTAACACGTGTAACACGTATTAAATTTTACCGTATTAAAACCGCGACGTGATGAAGTACCACAAAATATGATTCAATTGTGCAAAATGAAATGCGAAGGTATCGGAGATCAAAGAATTGAATCACTATTTAATATTAATTGCATTTACAAAATAATAAATGCTACCGATTGGACATTTTTCTAATTATTCGTGAAACCTTTTACGACGGTCACTGATGACCACCACGGCAGACAACGTGTTAACACGTGTAACACGTATTAAATTTTACCATATTAAAACCGCGACGTGATGAAGTACCACAAAATATGATTCAATTGTGCAAAATGAAATGCGAAGGTATCGGAGATCAAAGAATTGAATCTCTATTTAATATTAATTGCATTTACAAAATTATAAATACTACCGATTGGACATTTTTTTAATTTTCCTTGAGACCTTTTGCGTCGGTCACCGATGACCACTACGGCAGTCAACGTGTTAACACGTCTTAAATTTTACTATATTAAAACGGCAATGTGATGAAGTACTACAGAATACGATTGAATCGTGCAAAATGAAAATAATCCAAAGGTATCTGAAAGCAAAGAATTGAATCACTATTTAATATTAATTGCATTTACAAAATTATAAATGCCACCGATTGGGTATTTTTTAAATTTTTCGAGAAACCTTTTGCGCCGATCACCGATAACCGCCACAGTCAACGTATTAAAGTGTTAAGCGCCGCCCGCTTATTTTCCAAGATAAACCCGGCACATAACTGTGTCAACGAATTGTGATTAACACCGCGACGCAGCATCGAGTTCGTCGTTCGATCGATACCAGAACCGGCCGTGAGCTAACAGTACCAAGGCCCTGTAACTGTCACGGAAGAAGGACACGCCGTATTGACCTGACCATCGACAAGTCGACGACGCCCACCGGTGAGATCCCAGCGAGACACAGGATGTAACATTACACCCGAATATCCGCGCGCCATAACCTCCTGCCTCGGCATAACTGTAATGTGCGCGCGCGCGGAATCGTGTTTACGTCGCCTATAAAGAGGATCTGGTTTCCGGGCGCGATGATGAAATCGTCAATGACTCCGGATGACTTGGCATCCAGCGCCGACTCGATCAGGAAGCCAGCGGATTAAGGATGTTCGCGGATTACGAGCGGTTATCTGCTAATAGCAAGCACCGCGCAGGCACTAATAGACGCGCGCAAAAACGTACGGCGTTCTTTAGGGTGCACTGAAAGCGCGAGGCAATTCGGAGTGGCTTTCTTCGATACACGTTCGTGGTCACGGTCCGTTGAATGCGCGTTCGTACGTGGCGAGGAACGTAGGGACGGGTCCCGGGTTGTGATCGGGGGTTCTGTAAGTTTCGCGCGTCTGAGATGGTGCGAACGTGATGAAGTTCGGTGGAAAAGGGATTTGGAGGTTTGAGGGTCGATGCCGTGCGGGGCCAGACTGCAGGATTTGATTTGGGGGATCTAAGACAAACGTTAGTAGGGGTTAGGTGGATGGGTTTCGGCGAATGAATAAAATTAACACGTTGACTGACAAGGGTATTTTGGTATGTTAGAACCGCGATGCGATGAAATAGTGCAGAATATAATTAAATCGTGCAAAATAAAGGTAACGCAAAAGCGTAACGTTAGAAAATCGTTAAAATCTTTTGCACCGGTCACCGCATATTTTGCTATGGTAGAATTGCGATGCATTGAATCGTGGAAAATGGAGCAACGCAGAGTTGTTAGAAGCCAAAGTATTGAAGCACCGTTTCAATATCAATTGCTTTTACCAGATTGCAAATAGGCTTCATGGCGAAATTTCTTGCATTTTTAGTCAAATGTTTTGCACCGATCACCGGTGACCACTGTGGTAGTCAAGGTGTTAATGAAATGCATCGAGCGAAACGTTTCGAAGTAAACCGATGGAGGTGAAGCAGAAATGGGTGGTTCTGTAAGTTTCGCGCCTCTGCGATGGTGCAGTCGTGATGGTGTTCGATGGAAAAGGGATTTTGAGGTGTGAGGGTTGATGCCGTGCGGGGCCAGACGGCAGGATTTAATTTGCGGTTTTGGCGAATGAATGAAATTAAGACGTTCACTGTCAAGTGTATTTTACTGTATTAGAACGGCGAAGCTATCAAGTATTACAGCGTTTGACTAAATTATGCAAAGTGTAAATACTGTGCAGGTATTGGAAACCAAAAGATGGCATCACTATTCTAGCACAACTGCACTAATAATATAATAATTGCTACCTATTGCGAATATCTTGGATTTTCAGTATAATCTCTTGCGCCAACGATCGGTGACCATCACGGCAATTAAAGTGTTAACATGTTGACTGCTACGGTGGTCACCGGTGACCGTCGCAAAAGATTTTACTGAAAATGCAAAAAAATTCGCCATGAAGCCTATTTGCAATCTTGTAAAGCAACTGAATTTGGAATGGTGCTTCAATACTTTGGCTTCTAACAACTCTGCGTTACCTTTATTTTGCACCATTTAATCATATTCTGTAGTATTTCATCGCATCGCGGTTCTAATGTAGCAAAATATGCGGTGACCGGCGCAAAAGATTTTACTATAAATGCAAAAAAATTCGCCATGAAGCCTATTTTCAATCTTGTAAAAGCAATGGAATTTGGAATGGTGCTTCAATACTTTGGCTTTTAACAATTCTGCGTTACCTTCATTTTGCACGATTTAATTATACTCTGCAGTATTTCATCGCATCGCGGTTCTAACGTAGCAAAATATGCGGTGACCGGTGCAAAAGATTTTACTGAAAATGCAAAAAATTCGTAATGAAGCCTATTTGAAATCTTGTAAAAGTAACGGATATCGGAACGGTGGTTTAATACTTTGGTTTCAACAACTCTGCGTTCCCTTCATTTTGCACGATTTGTATTCTGATGCACTCCTACACTCTGTAGTATTTCATTGCATCGCCGTTCTAACGCAGCAAAATACGCTTGACTGTCAACGTGTTAATAAAATGCACCGAGTGAAACGTTTTGGAGTAAACCGACGAAGGTGAAGCAGAGAAGTGTGAGCTTGAATTTTTGAGAGAAGGGCCCTCTGCTATTTTTCTTTCACGCGGAAGATGACGCGGCGCGTTCGCTTAGGAGTCGGTGAGAAATGATTTTCTGAAGAAATTCAACAAGTGTGCGTTGAATGAGGATAACCTGAGGAATAAACGTGGTCACGATGATTTTCCATAAATCGTGCTTTAAAGCGAACGCTGAACGGCTGCGTTCCTAATCGGCCAGTGCCGAAGGTGGATAAAAACAGGGAGAGCGCGGAGGAATACGGGCGCAATGAGGACAGAGGTAGCTGGTAGAGGAAAGGAATTACAAGAAGAAGAACCGGAAACGAACGGTTGTGCCCGTCGACCTCCTTCTTCCTCTTCTCGCGATGCTCTCGTTGCTTTACCGTGTGATCGGCCGGGCGATCAACGTCTATCGGCCGCTGATCGAAACGATGAAAACATCTTTGAGAGGCAAAAAGGCGAAAATGATCGTGCGGTCGTGTATCGCTCCGTAAAACAGGTGATTGAGTGTGTTTATGGTAAAAAGAGGTTAGAAACGGCTGGAAATAATCGGATGCGTTGTCGACTCATTATCTGTGGCATGAGAGATACTTGAAAAAGAAGGGAAAATCTTAAATCAATGTTATGCCGTTGAAAGTACACAAAAAGAACCGAAGACCGCCAATGATTTGCAGCGAACGTGTAGCGTGATCTACGTGAATCGCGTCAATCATCAGCCGATAGATATCGGAAAGGTGTAATAATCGGATGCAAGCTACTGAATGTGGCACGACCATTTTTTGTACGGCGTAATTTTCTTCGTTAACACGTTGACTGCCAATTGATGAAATACTGCAAAGTATGATTAACACTTTGACTGCCATGATGGTCACCGGTGACCGACGCAAGAAATTTTACTGAATATCCAAAATATTCGCAATGGGTAGCAATTATTATATTATAAATGCAGTTGTTATTAGAATAGTGATTCGATCCTTTGGTCTGCAATACCTGCACATTATTTACATTTTACACAATTCAGTCAAACGCTGTTGTATTTGAAAGCATCGCCGTTCTAATATAGTAAAATACGCCTGGCAGTCAAAGTGTTAAATCGTGCAAAATGAAGGTAACGCAGAGTTGTTAGAAGCCAAAGTATTGAAGCACCGTTCAAATGTCAATTGCTTTTACAATATTGCAAATGGGTTTCATTGTGAATTTTATGCATTTTTAGTGAAACCTTTTGCGTATTTGGCTATGTTAGGACCGCGATGTGATAAAATACTGCAGAGTATGATTAAATCATGCAAAAAGAAGGTAACGCAGAGTTGTTAGAAGCCAAAGTATTGAAGCACCGTTCAAATGTCATTTGCTTTTACAATATTGCAATTAGGTTTCATTGTGAATTTTATGCATTTTTAGTCAAACCTTTTGCGTACTTTGCTATGTGAGGACTGCGATGCGATGAAATACTGGAGACTATGATTAAATCGTGCAAAATGAAGGTAACGCAGAGTTATTAGAAGCCAAAGTATTGAAGCACCGTTCAAATGTCAATTGCTTTTACAATATTGCAAATAGGCTTCATTGCAAATTTTTTTTATTTTTAGTAAAATCTTTTGCACCGGTCACCGCATATTTTGCTATGTTCGAATTACGATGCGATAAAATACTGCAGAGTATGTTTGAATCGTAGAAAATGAAGCTAACGCAGAGTTGTTAGAAGCCAAAGTATTGAAGCACCGTTCAAATGTCAATTGCTTTTACAATATTGCAAATGGGTTTCATTGTGAATTTTATGCATTTTTAGTGAAACCTTTTGCGTATTTTGCTATGTTAGGACCGCGATGCGATAAAATACTGCAGAGTATGATTAAATCATGCAAAAAGAAGGTAACGCAGAGTTGTTAGAAGCCAAAGTATTGAAGCACCGTTCAAATGTCATTTGCTTTTACAATATTGCAATTAGGTTTCATTGTGAATTTTATGCATTTTTAGTCAAACCTTTTGCGTACTTTGCTATGTGAGGACTGCGATGCGATGAAATACTGCAGACTATGATTAAATCGTGCAAAATGAAGGTAACGCAGAGTTATTAGAAGCCAAAGTATTGAAGCACCGTTCAAATGTCAATTGCTTTTACAATATTGCAAATACGCTTCATTGCAATTTTTTTTCATTTTTAGTAAAATCTTTTGCACCGGTCACCGCATATTTTGCTATGTTCGAATTACGATGCGATAAAATACTGCAGAGTATGTTTGAATCGTGGAAAATGAAGGTAACGCAGAGTTGTTAGAAGCCAAAGTATTGAAGCACCGTTCAAATGTCAATTGCTTTTACAATATTGCAAATGGGTTTCATTGTGAATTTTATGCATTTTTAGTGAAACCTTTTGCGTATTTTGCTATGTTAGGACCGCGATGTGATAAAATACTGCAGAATATGATTAAATCATGCAAAAAGAAGGTAACGCAGAGTTGTTGGAAGCCAAAGTATTGAAGCACCGTTCAAATGTCATTTGCTTTTACAATATTGCAATTAGGTTTCATTGTGAATTTTATGCATTTTTAGTCAAACCTTTTGCGTACTTTGCTATGTGAGGAGTGCGATGCGATGAAATACTGCAGACTATGATTAAATCGTGCAAAATGAAGGTAATGCAGAGTTATTAGAAGCCAAAGTATTGAAGCACCGTTCAAATGTCAATTGCTTTTACAATATTGCAAATACGCTTCATTGTGAATTTTATGCATTTTTAGTCAAACCTTTTGCGTCAGTCACCGGTGACCACCGTGGTAGTCTACGCGTTAATATTGAAACAGAAAGCATCAAACAATCTAACTACGGAATGAGACAAGTGACGTTCTCTAGATGACTTTTACAGCAGATCAAAGCACCGCTCGCACAATTATTAAATAAATTTCAAAAAAATGTACAATAGACAAATATTTTGAAGCGGCGAAATTTTCCGTTATTTGGCGATTTTTTTTGCATTTTTAGTAAAATCTTTTGCGTCATTCACCGGTGACCATCGTGGCAGTCAAAGTGTTAAAGAATACGGTGTGGTACATTTGGAAAAATAATGCGATGCAATCCTGCAGAGTATAATTAAATCGTACAATCTACCACGAAATAAGACAAGTGACGTTCTCTGGACCACTTTTGCAGCAAATCTAAGCACCGCTCGTACAATTATTAAATAAATTCCAAAAAAAATGTACTAGACAGATATTTTGAAGCGGCGAAATTTTCCGTTATTTGGCGAATTTTTTTGCAGTTTTAGTAAAATCTTTTGCGTCGCTCACCACCATGGCAATCATCGTGTTAAAGTATGATTTTATCATTAAACTATAGGCATTTTCAACATTATTTGACACGGACCATAACGAAATGCAGGTCCACGGCGTGCGTGTCATGTCAATTAAGGGCAGTAAGTTGCAGAAAGGGCGAGTTCACTTTCTCGGCAGCCTCGACCTTGAGACCTACGAAGCTCGAAGACTTGTCGTCCTTCGTCGTTCGCGATCAGCTGTGCGTGGGATATGTTTCACCGAACAATGAACGGCGCAGCTTTCCACGTCGGGCGCGCGTGCTAAACGAAAGCCGGGAGATGATTCGCCGGAACATTTCACTTTCTCGCATTATTACCGTGAACGTACTGCGTAACGTGCGAACGGTATCAATGAGATTCAGTCGTCACGATTTTGCTCCTCCTCTATAGCCTATGAGCACACACGCACGTCTACACATATTTACCCAACTCGCTCTCTTCGTTTCGGAAACAACGATCAACTGACCCGTTTAGAATTCCCCCTCATCCGAATACAGTGTTATCAAACGAATCTGTCTGCTCAGCGTATCTTCGCCTTCCGCGTTGATTTTACCCGGAAAAACTTTTAACGAGAGACTATGATCCTCGCGGACGATAAAAACGGTATCGCACCATTGTGTTGCGAGGAAAGAATTCGAAGTTGCTTCGAGTGCGATTGTACTCGCGTTGCGTGGGGTGCGCCGCTTTTAATTGCAAGTCGGAATATATGTAATATAATAATATAATGACGTAAGTAAATATGAATAGACACGTGATTGCGAAAGGCACCTAAGCGATTCGAACGAGTTGAGTTAACACTTTGACTGTCACGCCGGAATCACATTTTTCGCTCTGAATATGTAATGGCAAAATAATAATTAATTTCGTTATTTATAAGAATACGGTTTGAATTGCAAAAGAAGGAAAGGCCGACGTATTTGGTACGCAAATTTTGCAAACGGTATTGGCAATAAGAAGTTGCAAGCTTCGGAACACAAAGTGCAAAAAATTGGGCCGAAACGGTCATTAACTACTGCCAAGATTGCATTGACGGGCTATACTTATGTTTAAAATGCTTCAATACAATGCACCGGTAGATAAGAGATGTAATAAAAATTAATTTTTGATTTTTGATTTAATAAAAACTGAATTTCTCAATTGTAGATTCAAATATATTCAATAGTAGATTCAATAGTATTCAATAGTAGATTCAATGGTATTCGGTAGTAGATGCAATAGTATTCAATAGTAGATTCAATAATATTCAATAGTATTCAATAGTAGATTCAGTAGTATGCAATAGTAGATGCAATAGTATTCAATAGTAGATTCAATAGTATTCAATAGTATTCAATAGTACAGATTTTATTTCAAAGCATTCTCTAATTATCGAATTTTCATTCATCTTTACTATTATAAGTATTTGATGCACTTCGGTCACTAATGACCACTGTGGCGCTCCAGGAGAAACAAATTGCGATCATATATAACCGCCGTAACGTTCAACGTCTTAACATGTTGACTGCCGATCGTATTTTGCTATATGTGCCCATAATTATGAAAGTGGTCTAAGTCAAAATTTAAAAAAAATGAGTTTATTAGTTATTTCATACCACATTATTTTTAACTAAATTTATTCAATGTAATTTTTACGAAATTGTCAAAAATGAACCATTAGATAGTGGTTGTAATTTCAACATTATATGGAATTTATTTAGTTTTAATTATGAAAGTGGTCTAAGTCAAAAATTTAAATAAATTATATAAACAACTTGAAAATGGCACGTGGCCTTCTTTGACGCGTTTCTGAACTACATAATAAAATAAATGACAATCAAATTTTAATAATAACGACAACTTCATTACTAGAAGAATCAATAACAAGAAGAGTAAAAAATACCGCGGGTGAATCTGTCTCTTGGCTACAAATTCGATGGATGAGATTCTTGAAAAATGAACCTCATAAAATGTTCTATAAAACATCTTTAAATGATTCTAAATTTCACGTTTTGGATCTTTCACCTAAAAAAGGAAGACCAAAAATATACGGAAATATTAAATTACTTCCATTATACACCACCATTAGACCAGTATCGGAAGAAAAACATAAAGATATTATGAGTTTACTACCGTACATCCCTCCAGTTTTTCAGGAACATTTTAAGAATCTTAAATACTCGAAATAATGATAAAAATGGATTACTGTTTAAAAATAATTAATAAATGTAATAAATGTTCACGAATTATTTCAATCAAATTATTGTTTCAAATAAAACTCAAAGTTCTTTATTGCTTTAAGTCATTTATAGGACATTCAGTTAATTTTGAAAATGGTCTAAGTCAATTCAATCTTTAAAAATAATATTATCGTATAAAATTCACACAAAATTTCATATTCATAGTAAATTTCCATTAATTAAGACTAATAAAATTATAAATTAAAATGTCGCATAATGTAAAAATATTTTTTAATTTATTCAAATGCAATTCATTAAATATCTCTAAACAAGAAATATATGACTTAGACCACTTTCATAATTATGGGCACATATTAGAACGGCGATGCTATGAAATACTACAGCGTTTGACTGAATCATGCCAAATGTAAATAATGTGCAGGTATCCGAGACCAAAGGATCGCATCACTATTCTAACAACAACTGCATTTATAAAATAATAATTGCTACCCATTGCGAATATTTTGCGCCGGTTACAGGTGACCATCACGACAGTCAAAGTGTTAATAATTTTTTTACCACGCCCAATGACGTGAAGTGAATGATCTATCCGAAGGTTTGAAAAGTTCACTTGAGCCGCAGGTAATTAGTAGCGCGCGTATCGAGTGTCCATCGATTTCTGAACGTTTGTCTCCTTGTTCGCGGAAGAGTTGTCATAGATGCTGCGTAACGCCGGAGAATCATCCGCTTGCATTGTTACGTTCCGCCGACGTTTGATGTACGGGTGTATATCTCGAGACCTGAATATGAAACTGCAGAGGGCAATGAACCGATCGCACCGTGCTTGTCTTCCGACGTTTGCCACGTGCGACATATCTTTTGATCGTGACGCGTTTCTATTAGGTCGATCGAGTCGGAAAAATTCATACGGGGCGCTACTTACTTCAAGCCCGCTGCAGCAGTTATCTGTTCGGTGTTCTTGCAGCAACACGCTTTTTCATTGTACGCGAAAGGAACTTCCGCCGGTTTATTATAACTTTGTCGAATGGTAAATCCCACGTCGAACTAAATAAACTGGCTACTGATCGTTAACGTTATCTTTGAAGCGCTCTTCGCGTTCGCTCTGTTATGCATAGCGCTTCTTGGAAATTGTACATTTATCAGGTCCTGCGTCAACAAGCGGGCTGTACTGGGAAAAGTATTTCTTACGGCTGTACGCGTTTTCTGTCCTTGCAGCGAACTTTTCTATGCCCGGATACCCTGTTATCTAAACAGAGCGTCACCTTACAGTACAGTCCACCTTCCACGGGTCTTCTCCTAATAATATTTACATACAGTATGTTGTGGTTTCGTTCCCAAAAATATATATAGCAACAAAGTTCGCTACGTTGAGAAATTCCATATTTGTCGATAATTACAATTTCAGTAACTCAGTACACAAACAAGTTTTTTTTCTTCATATATATCAAATAAATTTTGTTGTTGGGAAAGAGAAGTTTTATCATTGAAAAGTTCCTTATAACTCGTATGTCTATTGGTTCGGATAAAGCAGAATTTGCTGCATTTCCACTGAACAATTATAAAAAATCAACGTGCCTTTTAAAATGCAACGACAGTACGTGGCACTCTCTACGGTTTTTTTCTAAATAATGATCACAAAATGTATATTTTAATTTCGACCCGAAAAACATGTTTCGACACACTTAGCTACGTTTGGAAAATCCCTATTTTTCAATAATTCAAATGTCACTAATTCCACATTCAAAAAGGCTGTTTTCCTCTATTTAAATAAATGAAACGTGTTATCAGAAAAGTGATTATTTTATTATTCAGCAATTTCCTATAACTCCTATATCTATTGATTCCTGCAAAGCAGGCTCCGCTCAATTTCTGTTGACCGATTATAAAAGTTTAACGTTCCTTTTAAAATGCAACGGTAGAATAATACGTGGCACTCTACGGTTTTTTCTTAATAATCTTTACAAAATACATATTTAAATTTCGACTCCGAAAACATATTTCAGCACATTTATCTACATTAAGAAAATCTCGATTTTTTATTAATTCAAATTTTACCAATTCCACATTCAAAAAGGCTCTTTTACCTCTGTTTAAATAAATGAAACGTGTTATTAGGAAAGCGATTATTTTATTATTCAAAAATTCCCTATAACTCCTATGTCTATTGGCTCATTGAAAGCAGACTCTGCTCCATTTGCATTGACCGATTATAAAAGTACGTTTCTTTTAAAATGCAACGACAGAACAGTACATGGCACTCTACGGTTTTTATAAATAATGTTCACAAAATATCTCTTTAAATTTCGATCCCAAAAACATATTTCCACACACTTAAATAACTACGTTGTGAAAATCCCTATTTTTCAATAATTCAAATCTTACCAATTCCACATTCAAAAAGGCTCTTTTACCTCTGTTTAAATAAATGAAACGTGTTATTAGAAAAGCGATTATTTTATTATTCAAAAATTCCCTATAACTCCTATGTCTATTGGCTCATGTAAAGCAGACTCTGCTCCATTTGCATTGACCGATTATAAAAATACGTTTCTTTTAAAATGCAACGACAGAACAGTACATGGCACTCTACGGTTTTTTTATAAATAATGTTCACAAAATATCTCTTTAAATTTCGATCCCAAAAACATATTTCCACACACTTAAATAACTACGTTGTGAAAATCCCTATTTTTCAATAATTCAAATTTTACCAATTCCACATTCAAAAAGGCTCTTTTACCTCTGCTTAAATAAATGAAACGTGTTATTAGAAAAGCGATTATTTTATTATTCAAAAATTCCCTATAACTCCTATGTCTAATGGCTCATGTAAAGCAGACTCTGCTCCATTTGCATTGACCGATTATAAAAGTACGTTTCTTTTAAAATGCAACGACAGAACAGTACATGGCACTCTACGGTTTTTTTATAAATAATGTTCACAAAATATCTCTTTAAATTTCGATCCCAAAAACATATTTCCACACACTTAAATAACTACGTTGTGAAAATCCCTATTTTTCAATAATTCAAATTTTACCAATTCCACATTCAAAGAAGCTCTTTTACCTCTGTTTAAATAAACGAAACGTATTATTAGAAAAGCGATTACTTCATTATTCAAAAATTTCCTATAACTCCTATATCCATTGATTCCCATAAAGCAGACTTCGCTCCATTTCCAATGACCGATTACAAAAGTTCAACGTTCCTTTTAAATTGCAAAGAGAGCAACGACCGTCCGAGACGGTGCGGAAATTTTGATAGATCTACCGATTGCGTCACACAATTACCCTCCAGACGGGAAGGACATTGTTTCCTCCGCCCATTCCGTGAGAATTTTCTCAACGTGCCAGCGGGCGTGTTCTTCGCAAACGACTTGAAAACGGCCCGAAGCGAGTCGTTTCATGACGCCTTATTAACTGAGTCATTAAACATCGACTTTGGCGTTATTTCTGCAAGCTTCAACAGGACAGATGTTTCGACCCTTGACTAATCGTATCTCCCGTCGTCTGTTTTAGATGTGGGAAAGTCAAAGGCAGCTCTGGGCATTCATGCTACTTGGAAATGTCCTCCTGCACACAATCATCGCCACACCATTCTATGTTCCGCAATTTCTTTCAGGAGGTAAGTCCACTCTTGTTTACATGATTTGGACGGTTATCGCTGTAAATGTTTGTATCTGGGTAGAAGTGTCTGAGGTATAGATTTGGTGAAGATTTTTTATGAAAGCAGATAGGAAGAAGGTATCATTGATATTGAAGTGCGTAGCTTTTTAAAGCCTGCAATATTTTTCAACACCTCCATCCGTGTGTTCGGAATTACGAAAAAATTCTGAAGGTGAAAAGCGCAAATTTGCAGTTGGAAGATGCAGGCGCGGGAACGCGGAATGTCCAACAAGTGACATCAATTTTTGAACACTTTTATAAAACTTGGAAGAAGCTCTTTGGTGTCTGTCCGAATGACGGAATTTCACGATAAACCGTTAAGGGCTGCTGTAATGAGTCAGTCGGCAACAGAACTTTGCCTTAACGTGTACGATCGTATTCGTCGAACGTAGCAAAAGCGCAGTGTTGGTGTTCGACCCGTTACGAGTCTCTGAATTAGCCTTATGTCAGTATACTTTTCTCTTTCTTTCTCTCACTCCCGGTTTTGCCTCTCACTTTACTCGTTCGCCATCCTCGAGGATTTTCCCAGAGTTGTCAGCTGAGTAACGGATCGGTACGCAAATACTCATGGCTGGGCATAACCGTGTGCCGAAGATTTCCTGCGTGTCCGCCTGTACCTTCATATGAACGCACCTCTATACGCACACGCCCGAGTATAACTGCCGCATCATCATTATGCGCATTGATACGTGTCCCGGTACATCCATTACAGTATATATTATTCATAACATTTCGCTCCGATCAATCTTCAAAAATCGCATAATATACCCGTCGCATATATTTTCCCCGTTAGCAGTACTTACACCACAGTTACCCTTTAAACGGCCAGCACCGTTCAAACGTTGACTGCCAAGCGTATTTTGCTATGTTAGAACTGCGATGTTATGGAATATTACAGAGTATGCTTAAATCGTGCAAAATAAAGGTAACGCAAATAGGTTTCAGTTTTTTTTGTTAGAAAATCTTTTGCGCCGGTCACCGCATATTTTGGCCAATGAAATAGATCAAGCAAAATGAAGGCCTCCAATATCAATTGCTTTTACAAGATTGAAAATAGGCTTCATTGCATATTTTTTGCATTTTTACTAAAATCTTTTGCACCGATCACCGCGTATTTTGCTATGTTAGAATTGCGATGCGATGGAATACTGCAGAGTATGATTGAATCGTAGAAAATGAATGTATCGCAGAGTTATTAGAAGCCAAAGTATTGAAGCACCGTTACAATATCAATTGCTTTTACAACATTGCAAATAGGCTTCATGGCGAATTTTTTTGTATTTATAGTAAAATATTCTGTATATTTTGCTCAAGCGTATTTTGCTATGTTAGAACTGCGATGCGATAAAGTACTGCAGAGCATGATTAAATCATGGAAAATGAAGGTAATGCAGAGTTATTAAAAGCCAAAGTATTGAAGCACCGTTTCAACATCAATTGCTTTTACAACATTGCAAATAAGCTTCATTGCAAATTTTTTTCAATTTTAGTGTAATCTTTTGCGAATTTTGCTCAAGCATATTTTGCTATGTTAGAACTGCGATGCGATGAAATACTGCAGAGCATGATTAAATCATGGAAAATGAAGGTAATGCAGAGTTATTAAAAGCCAAAGTATTGAAGCACCGTTTCAACATCAATTGCTTTTACAAGATTGCAAATAGGCTTCATTGCATATTTTTTGCATTTTTACTAAAATCTTTTGCACCGGTCACCGCGTATTTTGCTATGTTAGAATTGCGATGCGATGGAATATTGCAGAGTATGATTGAATCGTGGAAAATAAAGGTAACGCAGAGTTGTTAGAAGCCAAAGTATTGAAGCACCGTTTCAACATCAATTGCTGTTACAAGACTGCAAATAGGCTTAATTGCACATTTTTTGCATTTTTAGTAAAATCTTTTGCACCGGTCCCCGCGTATTTTGCTATGTTAGAATTGCGATGCGATAAAATACTGCAGAGTATGATTCAATCGTGCAAAATTAAGATAACGCAGAGTTTTTAGAAGCCAAAGTATTGAAGCACCGTTTCAACATCAATTGCTTTTACAAGATTGCAAATAGGCTTTATTGCAAATTTTTTGCATTTCTAGTAAAATCTTTTGCGGCGGTCACCGCGTATTTTGCTATGTTAGAATTGCTATGCGATGAAATACTGCAGAGTATAATTAAATTGTGGAAAATAAAGCAACGCAGAGATGTTAAAGTCAAAATATTGAAGCACCGTTTCAATATCAATTGCTTTTACAAGATTGCAAATAGGCTTCATTGCAAATTTTTTGCATTTTTAATAAAATCTTTTGCACCGGTCATCGCGTATTTTGCTATGTTAGAATTGCGATGCGATAAAATACTGCAGAGTATGATTGAATTGTGGAAAATAAAGCAACGCAGACTTGTTAGAAGCCAAAGTATTGAAGCACCGTTTCAACATCAATTGCTTTTACAAGATTGCAAATAGGCTTCATTGCGAATTTCTTGCAATTTTAGTAAAATATTTTGCACCGGTCACCGCATACTTTTCTATGTTAGAACCGCAATGCGATGAAATACTACAGAATATAATTAAATCGTGCAAAATGAAGGTAACGCAGAGTTGTTAGAAGCCAAAGTATTGAAGCAGCGTTTCAATATCAATTGCTTTTACAGGATTGCAAATATGCTTCAAGGCGATTTTTTTTGTATTTATAGTAAAATCTTTTGCGCCGGTCACCGGTGACCACCATGGCAGTCAACGTGTTAATATTGAAACAGGAAGCATCAAACAATCTAAGTATGGAATGAGATAGCTGATATTCTCTCGACCACTTTTACAGCAGATCTAAGTACCGATCGCACAATTATTAAATAAATGTAAAAAAAATTGACTAGACAGATATTTTGAAGCGGCGAAATGGTCCGTTATTTAGCGAATTATTGGCATTCAAAGAAAAATCTGCGCCGGTCACCGGTGACCACCGTAGCAGTCAACATGTTAAATACATGCCCAATACATGTGCATCTATAGGCAAACGCTATCAGGCAGTAAAACCTGGAATACGCCGGCGATTAACTATGCAGCATCTAGAATGACGTGCCTACAGTTACAAAATCATGAGTACGCGTGTACATTGCACACGCTTCTTCAGCTCACCTATATAACTGATCCACGCGTGCAATGTACAGGCGTACGTACACGTATTGGCTCAAATACACTCGGGTAAACAGGTGTGAAAGCGCGCGATGCGCACGTGAACTTACCTGTCCTGCATCGCAGGACGACATTGAACCTGCCTTGAGTTCGTGTTCGAACGGAACGTGGGCGGACTGGTCAGTTTTCTATACAAGTGGGTCAGTCCCGGTCATCGGCGCGCCACGGACTTATATACACTGATTTTTCCGAGGCCCCGTCATCTTCCTCCGCCATCGGCATTCCGATCATTTCCTCGTCCCGCTCTCGGGCCCGGCTCTCAGAACGGCTTCAAACGCGACCGAGCCGAACGATAACAGCGGCGAGATGTCGGTCGAGATTGTCTCACAGCATGAAGGAAGCGCGTTCTTTATGACTGACTGTTTATCTGCTCGATTTATGTACGCGGCTAAAACGCGACATCGCAAATTTCGATCTTGGACAGTTGGGGGTGCACGGGCGGAAATTCAGGTAAATTTGCCGGACTTCGGAGGAGATGGGAGTCGATACGGGTGAAACGTAAATTTGATGGAAGGGACAAGAAAATTGTTTGGCAGCCTGAATTATGTGGAGCGAAAGCTTAGAAGTTAGATTTCGTGCTAATTAGGACATTAATTGCCGTGGTCGTCATCGGTGACCGGCGCAAGAGGTCTCACGAAAAATTAAACAAATACCCAATCGGTAGCATTTGTAATGTTGTAAATGCGATTAATATGAAATAGTGATTCAATTCTTTGATTCCTGATACCTTCGCATTTCATTTTGCACAATTCAATCATATTCTGTAGTACTTCATCACGTTGCGGTTTAAATATAGTAAAATGTAACGCGTGTTAACACGTTGACTGCCGTGATGGTCATCGGTGACCGGCAGAAAAGGTATCACGAAAAATTAAAAAAATACCCAATCGGTGGAATGTATAATTTTGTAAATGCAATTAATATTAAATAGTGGACCAATTCTTTGGTCTCCGATGCATTCAGATTTCATTTTGCACAATTCAATCATTTTCTGTAGTACTTCATCGCGTTGCGGTTTTAATATAGTAAACTTTAACACGTGTTAACACGTGGACTGCCGTAGTGGTCATCGGTGACCAGTGCAAAGGTCTCACGAAGAATTCAAAAAATACCCAATCGGTAGCATTTATAATTTTGTAAATGCAATTAATATCAATCATTCATTCTGTCCCCGATACCTTCGTTCTTTCCATTTTGCTTCAATCACGTTGCGGTTTTAATATAGTAAAATACGCAATACGGAAGTGCGGCATTAGTAAATATTTGCCTTATTAATTATATAGTGATTATATATTAAAACGTTGCGGAATATAATAGTGCGATGCGAGAAAATAATGATTAATCGTAAATATTTAACCTTATTAATTATATCGAAGCATTATATATTGCTTTTACACGTTGCAAATGCCATTGCATATTTTGCTTTTTACAAAATCTTTTGCAGATCACCGCGTATTTTGCTATGTTAGAACTGCGATGCGATAAAATACTGCAGAGTATGATTGAATCGTGCAAAATGAACGGACGCAGAGTTGTTGGAAGACAAAATATTGAAGCGCCGTTTCAACATCAATTGCTTTTACAAGATTGCAAATAGGCTTCATTGCGAATTTTTTGCATTTTTAAAATCTTTTGCAAAATCTTTTGCGATGCGATAAAATACCGGTCCGTGGAAAATGAAGCAACGCAGTATTTTGCTATATCAATTGTTTTACAAGATTGCATTGCGATTCGATAAAATACTGCACCGGTCAGCGCATACTTTTCTATGTTAGAACCGCAATGCGATGAAATACTACAGAATATAATTAAATCGTGCAAAATGAAGGTAACGCAGAGTTATTAGAAGCCAAAATATCGAAGCACCGTTCCAATATCAATTGCATTTACAAGATTGCAAATAGGCTTCGTTGTGAATTTTTTGCATTGTTAGTAAAATCTTTTGCGCCGGTCACCGGTGACCACCGTGGCAGTCAAAGTGTTAAAATAATTCTACAATAATAGTTGCTGTTAATAGCAAAATTATACGAAGCTTACCCGCTAACTTGCTTTGTTACCATGGGTAACTAAACGGATGACGTAAATGTCAGACAGCGTATGAAGATATTGGGAATAATACTCATATTCATGTGCACTTATGCATCTTCATTGCATAGTAAATTTGTATAAAATACAGTTCATGCAGCGGTACCGCAGCAAATTGAATGTAAATGTAAGTATCGTAATAATGATATCTAATACGACAGAGCTTAAATCCATTCAATAATTTCCAAGCGGTGTGGTCGGCCGTAATGTTCGCCGACGGCCTACTGGTTATCTGTTTTGCCTTTACAAACAGTAGTCATCGTTACCTACGATTTATACACACTCTCGCGCCGATGTCCCGTTTAACCTTCCGCTTAATGGATTAGACAAACGGGATTTTTAATTCTCCGTCAGTGCGGTTATTTAACACACGTATAAGAATTTGCAACGAGCATAACATGTACGATAATAGAGTAAAGATTATTATTATTATAATGTAAGAATGCTGAAATACGAAATGTCACGAGATTTTGAAATTCTGTTATTCAATAGGATTTGTAGATTTACCGACTTTACTTGACATCAAAAAATCGAGTTTGCGGTAATAAGGTTCTGACAATATATATATATGTATTGACCTATATATTCGGTATACAAATATATGTACATACTGTATACATATATATATACATATATACACGCTAAAATACGAACTTTTAGGAGACTCTGAAATTCTGCTATTTAATAAGATTTATAGATTCACGAGTTTTGCTTCGCATCAAGAAGCAGAATCGTTCGGATTGAACATCCCGCACAGACTATTTGTCAATAGAAGAAAACTTGAGAACACGAAGTGGACTGGAATATCAATGATATTGAATTCGTTCGTTGGCACGGATTCAAAGGTGTTACGTTGCCGCGTTACAATGCGATTTCTCCATAAATTTCCCGCTTCAATGCTGTACCGGCGGTGGCGCGAGGGATCGATTACAAACTTTCAAATTCGTGTAACGACATTACGCCCCGTCATTTAATGATATCACATCGTGTTGAGCGCGTTGTTAACGATATCGCTCGCTTTAAGAGAACGCAATATCTCGCGGTCACATATATACGTTTGAGTTCAGTCGGTCGATATGAAATATCTGACACGACACTTTCAGCCATCGCACACGTTTCACTTATTTCATGCCGTCAGGCAGCAAAACGCCTTTTTTTTTGGATTTCATTAACACGTTGACTGCCGTGCGTAGTCTTCTGTATTATAATGGCGATGCTACAAAATACTATAGCGTTTGATTGAATTATGCAAAATGTATATAATGTGCAGGTATGGGGAAACCAAAGGATCGCATCACTATTCTAACAATAACTGCATTTATAAAATAATAATTGCTGCCCATTGCAAATATTTTGAATGTTCAGTATAAGAAATGATAGGCATATTATTGTAAAAGCAATTGATATCGGAACGGTGCTTCAATACTTTGGTTTCAACAATTCTGTGTTACCTTTATTTTGCATGACTTAATCATATTCTGCAGTATTTCGTTGCGTCGCAGTTCTAACATAGCAAAATACGCGGTGACCGGCGCAAAAGATTTTACTAGAAATGCAGATGCATGAAAAAAATCAGTAGAAAATCAGTCAATCAGAAAATCAGTAAAAAATACAGGAAATCAAAGAATTGAATCACTATTAAATATTAATTGCATTCACAAAATTATAAATGCTACCGATTGGGTATTTTTGTAATTTTTCCAAAGACCTTTTGTTAACACGTTGACTGCCGTGCGTATTTTACTATATTAAAACTGCAACGCGATAGAGTTCTACAGAATTCGAGTACATTGTGCAAAATGAAAATAATGCGAAGGTATTGGAAACCAAACAATTGAATCACTATTTAATATTAATTGTATTCACAAAATTATAAATGCTACCGATTCGGTATTTTTTTAATTTTTCATAAGACCTTTTGTTAACACATTGCCTGCCGTGCGTATTTTATTATATTAAAACCGCAACGCGATAAAGTACTACAGAATACAATTGAATTGTACAAAATGAGAGTAATGTGAAGGTACAGGAGACCAAAGAATTGAATCGCTATTTAATATTAATTGCATTCACAAAATTATAAATGCTACCGATTCGGTATTTTTTTAATTTTTCATAAGACCTTTTGTTAACACATTGACTGCCGTGCGTATTTTATTATATTAAAACCGCAACGTGATAAAGTACTACAGAATATGATTGAACTGTGCAAAATGAAAATAATGCAAAGGTACAGGAAACCAAAGAATTGAATCGCTATTTAATATTAATTGCATTCACAAAATTATAAATGCTACCGATTCGGTATTTTTTTTATTTTTCATAAGACCTTTTGTTAATACATTGACTGCCGTGCGTATTTTACTATATTAAAACCGCAACGTGATAAAGTACTACAGAATATGATTGAACTGTGCAAAATGAAAATAATGCAAAGGTACAGGAAACCAAAGAATTGAATCGCTATTTAATATTAATTGCATTCACAAAATTATAAACGCTACCGATTCGGTATTTTTTTAATTTTTCCAAAGACCTTTTATTAACACGTTGACTGCCGTGCGTATTTTACTATATTAAAACTGCAACGCGATAAAGTACTACAGAATATGATTGAATTGTGCAAAATGAAAAGAATGCGAAGGTACAGGAGGCCAAAGAATTGGATCGCTATTTAATATTAATTGTATTTGCAAAAATATAAATGCTATTGATTGAGTATTATTTGAACTTTCCCTGAGACCTTTTGCGCCAGTCACCGATGACCACCACGGCAGTCGACGTGTTAATAACATTTTGCATCGCCGATTTACCCCATCTCCCGAAGCGCCAATTTTTACCGTAAACGAAATTCATTATGCGCTCCGTATAATTAGCAGCTCCGAGAAAGCGTAAAATTCATCCGCAACTCATCAGTCCCGACCGTTTAACGAATGACATTCGCCCCCATAAAAACGTCGCACGTCAAGACGATTTCATTTTCGTCTTTCGCCAGCGAAACGCTTCGCCGTGTCGGATCCCGAATGAAATCCCACTCGCTCGCTCATTTGCGTGGGCGTGCGGACGAAAGCACACACAAGCAAAGAGAGACGACAATATATACGAGTGTAGACAAACAAGTCCGACCGATATCGCTGCTCGATATGGACACCGACAGAAATTCCGTCGAGCGAAGGCGTCAACGTTCGCCAACTTTCTTTCATGCTCGTGACTCACATAACACTTCCGCTAGCACACATTTCCCTGCTCGACGCAGGAAGGGCGAACGTCGCGGGTTTTCGGACGAACACGAGCTAGATGACGACGACCGACTGACCTGGAAGCGGACACACTGCCAGGACCGTAAATAATTTCACGGTCGATTTTCGTCCCGTTTCGCCGCGCCGGACAAAAAGAAAGTAAGCCTCCTCTTACGGGAAAAACGCTTAACGGTCGTTGGGATTTGTTGGAGCGGGACTTTTACAACTATTTAGAATGGGAGGCCGAAAAGAGTTTTTTAAGTTTTCCGGTACTGCCGTTGTGCATGCGGCGAATAGTTTCTTGCGACGCTGGCAACTATATGGAAATTATATTGGAAATTTGTTGGGAAAAATGCAGAGCAACTGGTTTCGTGCGCTGCTGTGACTGTCTGATTTGGTTTCAGAAACGTCATATTCGTCACGTACGATTTTAAGCGACGGAGTGTATATGATTATGTCAATTTGAAAAAGTCGATGTAGACAATCACTGTACTTTCCTACGAGTTATTTCATGGTGTGTAGGACGATGGGCTGCTGTGACTGTGTGATTTGGTTTCAGAAACGTCACATTCGTCATGCACGATTCGAAGCGATTGTATATGATTATGTCAATTTGAAAGAGTCGATGTAGACAATCACTGTACTTTCCTACGAGTTATTTCATGGTGTGCAGGACGATGGGCTGCTGTGACTGTGTGATTTGGTTTCAGAAACGTCACATTCATCGCGTACGTTTCGAAGCGATGGAATGTATACGATTATGTCAATTTGAAAGAGTCGATGTAGACAATCGCTGTACTTTCCTACGAGTTATTTCATGGTGTGCAGGACGATGGGCTGCTGTGACTGTGTGATTTGGTTTCAGAAACGTAACATTCGTCACGTACGATTCGAAGCGTTAGAGTGTATACAATTATGTCAATTTGAAAGAGTCGATGTAGACAATCACTGTACTTTCCTACGAATTATTTCATGGTGTGCAGGACGATGGGCTGCTGTGACTGCGTGATTTGGTTTCAGAAACGTCACATTCATTACGTAACATTCGAAGCGATTGTATATGATTACATCAATTTGAAAGAGTCGATATAGGCAATCACTGTACTTTCCTATGAGTTATTTCATGGTGTGCAGGACGATGGGCTGCTGTGACTGTGTGATTTGGTTTCAGAAACGTTACATTCATCGCGTACGATTCGAAGCGATTGTATACGATTATGTCAATTTGAAAGAATCGATGTAGATAATCACTGTACTTTCCTACGAGTTATTTCATGGTGTGCAGGACAATGGGCTGCTGTGACTGTGTGATATGGTTTCATAAACGTCACATTCATCGCGTACGATTCGAAGCGATTGTATATGATTATGTCAATTTGAAAGAGTCGATGTAGACAATCACTGGAATACTTTCCTATGAATTATTTCATGGTGTGCAGGACGATGGGTTGCTGTGACTGTGTGATTTGGTTTCAGAAACGTAACATTCGTCACGTACGATTTTAAGCGATGGAGTGTATACGATTATGTCAATTTGAAAAAGTCGATGTAGACAATCACTGTACTTTCCTACGAGTTATTTCATGGTGTGCAGGACGATGGGCTGCTGTGACTGTGTGATTTGGTTTCAGAAACGTCACATTCATCGCGTACGATTCGAAGCGATGGAATGTAAACGATTATGCCAATTTGAAAAAGTCGATGTAGACAATCACTGTACTTTCCTGTGAATTATTTCATGGTGTGCAGGACGATGGGCTGCTGTGACTGTGTAATTTGGTTTCAGAAACGTCACATTCATCGCGTACGATTCGAAGCGATTGTATACGATTATGTCAATTTGAAAGAGTCGATGTAGACAATCACTGTACTTTCCTACGAGCTATTTCATGGTGTGCAGGACGATGGGCTGCTGTGACTGTGTGATTTGGTTTCAGAAACGTCACATTCATCGCGTACGATTCGAAGCGATTGTATACGATTATGTCAATTTGAAAGAGTCGATGTAGACAATCGCTGTACTTTCCTACGAGTTATTTCATGGTGTGCAGGACGATGGGCTGCTGTGATTGTGTGATTTAGTTTCAGAAACGTCCATTCATCGCGTACGATTCGAAGCGATTGTATATGATTATGTCAATTTGAAAGAGTTGATGTAGACAATCACTGTACTTTCCTACGAGTTATTTCATGGTGTGCAGGACGATGGGCTGCTGTGACTGTGTGATTTGGTTTCAGACACGTCACATTCATCACGTACGATTCGAAGCGATTGTATATGATTATGTCAATTTGAAAGAGTCGATATAGACAATCACTGGAATACTTTCCTATGAGTTATTTCATGGTATGCAGGACGATGGGCGGCTGTGACTGTGTGATTTGGTTTCAGAAACGTCACATTCATCGCGTACGATTCGAAGCGATGGAATGTAAACGATTATGTCAATTTGAAAAAGTCGATGTAGACAATCGCTACACTTTCCTACGAGTTATTTCATGGTGTGCAGGACGATGGGCTTCCGCAACACATTATATTTGTTTCTCTCGTCATGTACCGGTAATACACGGACATGCACTTTCAGTTACACCGAGCTAGAACATTTCGGTGGCGAGAACCTTTTTCCTTTCACCGCCCGGAGTCGCGGACATTTATTCAGTTGCGTTTGAGTGTCAATGAGACCCGAGCATGGGAATGGTTATTATTCGAAGCGGATCAGACGTTTTCGAGGGAAATCGGCGAGGGTATTTAACGTTCGACGCGCGAACGTTTCGAACGTCTGTCCTGACGAGTGGCCTGGGGCTATTTGCATATTAACGCGGCTCTTGTTAACTCGGACACGAAGAACGAGTAACAGCACTGCCGGGTGCGTCATTCATTCGACATTGATACCGAACCGACTTCCTCGAAGAGGTAAACTCCGGGGCGATTGTTTCGCAAATCCATCAACAATATCGTCTGGTCACTTTCCCCGAGACTCGTCGTTCACGCTCGCCGACCCTGCGTTTGAGCTGAATTGAAACCTTCGGCCCTTTCGCAGCGATGAAGTACGGGAAATGGAATTTTTGACGGCGGGCACGGGGCCGCGGAAATGAAAGCAAATACGCGTCCGATATTTTCGTTCATTCGAACGACTCTATTTGGTCACGAAGCCGGCGGTCGAATTTGTTCGCCCCTCGATGTATGAAAAGAAAATTTTACCGTTCACCCTTTCACCCCGAACTCGATACCGACTAGCGCGCGTGAGCGGAGTAGCGAACAAATCGCGGCGTAATGAGATTTTTCATTAAACCGTATTTTTCCGGGTAATTGCATTGTATGGTCAGGCTTATGTTCTGAAGTCCGACGAATACCGTAACTGGTAATATATGTACAAGTAAAGCTGGAATGTCGCTATTTTCGCCAGCACATCGTTAACTGTATTGTTTGCGGATTAGGGATTACTGATCCCTTTAACACGTTGACTGTTGTGGTGGTCATTGGTGACCGGCGCAAAAGGTCTCACGAAAAATTAAAAAAATTGGTCGCATTTATAATTTTGTAAATGCAATTAATATTAAATAGTGATGCAATTCTTTGATCTCCGCTACTTTCGCATTTCATTTTGTACAATTCAATCATATTCTGTAGTACGTTATCACGTTGCAGTTTTAATATAGTAAAATTTAACGCGTGTTACACGTTTAACACGTGTTAAGACGTTGACTGCTGCGGTGGTCGAAAATTTAAAAAAATATCCAATCCGTAGCATTTCTAATTTTGTAAATGCAATTAATATTAATTAATAGTGATCCAATTCTTTGGTATCCGCTACTTTCGCATTTCATTTTGCACATTTCAATCATATTCTGTAGTACTTCATCACGTTGCGGTTTTAACACTTTATGTGCGGGTCCTGGAATATTCTGTTTTGTATGGACTATGCGTCCACACCTTTACATATATGCATTCTTCAATGAAAGCTGAGCAAAAGTAAAAAAGGATAGTTTAAATCCGATCTATACTTACGATGCTATCAATATTTTAGTAAAGCATATAAATTTCTTCATAATGATAATTCTTCATTTACGCCAAATTACATAATGAAAGAAAATTATCTAATAAACAACGCATCTGCATTCATCTTGTATTGACACTTGTGGCTGCAATAGATAAGAAATCGAAACGACTGGGGATGCATATATGCGTCCATAGTCAACACCGACAAATTTCGGCGGACGCATATATGCGCCCACGGCAGTCAACATGTTAAAAGCCACGCATAACACCTTACTGTTCATCCAAACGTAACGAGTCATTGTTCGCCTCATTTTTCTCCACTCTCACTCTCTCCACCGTGTCAGCCATTTTTTCTCATTTCCCCGGGTGCTAACCACGTCCGATTGATACTTAGCATCCTCACTTTCTTCGAGTGTTCGTGTCCGCACACATCGGGAGTCCCGTTCTCTCGTCTGTATCCGACACATCGGGATGGCTTGGGTCAGGTATGTCAGTCTAATCGTGCCGAGGCGAAGAACCTTGGAATGCGCACGGTTAGTTTCGTTAGACAGGAAGGGCAGAGAGAGGTAAAGAAGAGAAGCGAAGAGAAGAGAAGAGGTAGACGCAACCGGAATAAGAGAGAAAAAGGAAGAAAGTCGTGGAGCCGAATAAGAGAACGCCGACGAAAAGCAGTCTGAGATTACGAGGTTCCTTAGAGGGATACGGGCTATTACATTAGGCTATGACTGTGACCCACTTTTTGATCGGGCAACTAGCTCATGCATCGAAACTTAACGGTACCGAGATGCTTCGCCTCGCCTGACATCAATTCGTTCTTCGATAATGCGTTATATAGCATTCTATAGGCACTCCTAGTCGTTTGGTTCGCGTAACCGAGCGAATCGGTCGACTCGATAGGGGATAAGGGATAATATACGAGGGTCGATTTGCGAGGCGCGTTAGTTGGATACTACTTCGACGAATACCAGTTCGTTCACGAAAGCGCGTGACGTCAGACACGAATTTCGTCGTTACGTTCGTCTATCATTGGCTACTTGGTGTACGCAGCACCGAAACTATTACAGTTATTCTTTTGAAGGAGGTGCGTGAGAAAAATGTTGAGCGACGACAGATAGTCGGGGCGCTCAAATTCGTTCTACTGAGCCGATATCCGCGATTCCGCATTCCTGCGTCGGGTGATAAGCATCAATTAACGCTAATTAACTGTTCATACCGGTCGCACGAGTTGTATATAGTTTCAAGTTGACTTTCGCGCGAATTCACAAATCAACCGTGCCCCGAACGCGGACGCAAATTCTCGGGCGCGAACTTATTATGTGTAAGATTTAAATACGTGAAACTAAAGAGTATAATATTTATAAACAATAACAACACTATCAAGACACTTTGGTCTCCGATACCTTCGCATTATTTTCATTTTGCACAGTTCAATCATGTTCCGTAGAACTTCATCACGTTGCGGTTTTAATATAGTAAAATACGTGTAGGTTTTAAAAACGTGAAACTAGAGAGTATAATATTTATAAACAATAACAACACAATCAAGACACTTCTTAATTCCTAATCTTTCGTCGTTTCGCCATTTCGTCTTTACGTCTTATCGTCTTTACGTTTCGTTGTCAACTGACTAAGAAGCAAACAAATAACACAATTCAACAAACGCGTCACCTATGATACATGAATATAATAATTGAGGATCATAGATGACCTTTCCTCGTCAATTAGAGGACCCTGTATTTGAGATCCTACATTATCTCTTCTGTGTCAGTAATCCTGTTCGTATTAAGGGGACCAAAAAGGTTTGAAATGTCGAAGAAATCGATGTTTGGTTTTTACATAATCGGTTAGTACAATTTTTTAAGAACATATTGGGGCAACAAAAACTTCGATATTCGCAAAATTGAGTTCAGGAATGCTAAAAATGTGAGTGAGAAAACCCTGTTCACAAACTTTAATCACGTTTTTCTCAAAACATTTTCCAATACTTTTGCCGCGATAACTCAAGAATGGTTGAAGATATCGATTTGATTTTTTTTTTAATTTGAAGATAAATTTGAAGATTCCATAAACTGAACCGATGTCTGCACATAAAAATTAATTTTTTAATATCGTTTTTAACAACAAATAACTTAAATTTGTCAACCTTTTGGATTTTTGGTCGCCATTGTTTCAATTATGACGTTTTCTCACAGAATTTGGGTTCAGACTACAGAGAGAAATCTCGCCAACCAAATGGCGCTAAGAAAATCGGAAAACTCCAACTCGTTCACCGGTGATAATGGTCCGTTTTTGTTTGCGGATTATTCCGCCAAATGATGCAAATGGGTTAATGCCAAGTGCAAACACGTTACGCATCGCTTGCTTTCTGCCACGAGCTTGTACGTTTCTATATCGTATCTTACGTTTTTACGTCGAAGGGTGTAATTAGCCGCCGTTCGTAGCTCGTGTGTGATCCCGCGGATGTATCTTCTCTTTCGGCATTCCTCGGCCGCGATTATCGAACGATTATAACGTTCGCCGCTCCTTCCCATTATCCGCGACTGGATCATAGCGCGTAAGACCATTAAGCGCGGATTATTAACGACGACGATACAGGAGCGAAGTGTTACGCCTGGGAATGTGGAACGTATGCCGGTCAGAATACACAGTTACATAGACACCGGGTGAAGGTTGATACCCGTGCATTGGGAGGTGAGAACGCGGAAACGTCTGAGCTTCTTGAGAACCTTGCGATGCAGGTGCATCTTCGACGAAGCTGTCTATCCGCGCAGTTTCCACCTGAACTCCACGTTCTGCGCGTATCAAAGTTGAGCATCGTTCGAATTTAGGCCAGTGAGCAGTTGGTTGTGGTGGAAGTAAATGTTTAACACTTTGACTGCCGTGATGGTTACAGGCGGCGGATTCAAAAGTTTTGACTAAAAATGCGAAAAATTCGTAAAAGCAATTGATATTGGAACGGTGCTTCAATAGTTTGGCTTCTAGCAACTCTGCGTTACCTTCATTTTACACGATTTAATCATACTCTGCAGTATTTCATCACATTACATTTCCAAATGTACCACACCGTATTCTTTAACACATTGATTGCCACGGTGGTCACCGGTGACCGGTGCAGAATATTTTACTAGAAATGCAAAAAATTTGCAATGAAGCCTATTTGCAATGTTGTAAAAGCAATTGATATTGGAACGGTGCTTCAATAGTTTGGCTTCTAGCAACTCTGCGTTACCTTAATTTTACACGATTTAATCATACTCTGCAGTATTTCACCACATTACATTTCCAAATGTACCACACCGTATTCTTTAACACAATGATTGCCACGGTGGTCACCGGTGACCGGTGCAGAATATTTTACTAGAAATGCAAAAAATTTGCAATGAAGCCTATTTGCAATCCTGTAAAAGCAATTGATATTGGAACGGTGCTTCAGTACTTTGGCTTCTAACAACTCTGCGTTACCTTAATTTTACACGGTCTAATCATATTCTGCAGTATTTCATTGCATTACATTTCTAAATGAGCAAAATACGCAAAAGATTTGACTAAAAATGCAAAATATTCGCAAGAGAAAAGGCGCAAGAGATTTTACCGAAGATCCAAGATATTCGCAATGGGTAACAATGATTATATTATAAATGCAGTTACTGTTAGAATAGTATTGCGATCTTTTGGTCTTCAATACCTGCATATTATTTACATTTTGCATAATTCAGTCAAACGCTGTAGTATTTTACACGGTAGTCACCGGTGATCGGCGCAAGAGATTTTACTCAAGATCCAAAATATTCGCAATAGGTAGCAATAATTATTTTATAAATGCAGTTACTGTTAGAATAGTGATGCGATTATTTGGTCTCCAATACCTGCACATTATATACATTTTGCATAATTCAGTCAAACGCTGTAGTATTTCATAGCATTGCCGTTTTAATACAGCAAAGCACGATCGGCAGTCAACGTGTTAATGTTTAAGAAAGTTATTCTTGTTGAAATGATATTATTATTAACGATTATTTTGCCGAATCGTTAATTCGAAGAATAATCCTGATAATGCTCAGCGAGATTTTTTTGGTAGCATCTGTGTCTGAGACAAAGTGTTAATAAAAGTGGTTAGTATAACAAACATTTGTTTTTGTTGAATACTGATTTATACGTATGGCTGATGTCGGCAGCTTTGTTTGGATAATGTTATTTTGTTACCCTTACTTTTTATCTCATTAAGGAATGTTTTGCCTGAAGCTAATCGTGGCGCAGTAATTTTCGACGCTGTTACTTGTTTCTCGGTAAACCATTTACCTTTTTTTCTATTACGTCTCGGTAGAGATTTTCCTCGCGTTCGTATCAGTTGTCGTTGTAAAATATCATAACTCCGTGGTCCTTCGGAGTGACACTTTCTATCTCGGTGTTTCGCGATGAGTCAGTTGGTCATTGTCCAAAAGTCAACGGTCGGAATTCTTGTTCTCGTTACAGCCGTCACGTATGGCGTACATTTTTGCGACGGTTGAGTGTCAATTAGCAAAAACCGGTTTTAATTTGGAGTTAAACTCGTTTAAATCCGTGGCAATTACATGTTTATTATAACTTATTTAATTCACCAGAAACTACATTGCAGCAACGACACGTGCATAAGTAGCAACACATTCCTACGTGGATGTGTAATAGTACATTTGCAAAGGATTTCAATATCCCAATAACTTCTACAATGTGAGCCTTCAGACGAAAGATAATTTAGTATAAAGACACTACGTTACAAAAGAAGTTCCCCGCCTAACTCTAAATTCATCCTCATTCCTTTATTTAATTGATCACACACTCGCACATTCATTCCAAAATAAGAGCAACACATTCGCACTTGAATGTCTAAAAGAATATTTGCAAAGGATCCCAATAACCTTTTCTCCCATGTGAGCCTTCAGACGAAAAGATACTTTAACATATTGACTGCCAAGCGTATTTTGCTACGTTAGAACCGCGATGCAATGAAATCCTGCAGAGTATGATTAAATCGTGCAAAATGAAAGTAACGCAGAATTGTTAGAAACCAAAGTATTGAAGCACCTTTCCAATATTAATTGCTTTTATAAGATTGGAAGTAGGGTTCATTGCGAATTTTTTGTATTTTTAGTTAAATCTTTTCCACCGGTCACCGGTGACCACCGTGGCAGTCAACGTGTTAATATAAAGACGTTACAAAAGACTATGTTACAAAAGAAGTTGCCTGCTCAATTCTAAATTTATCCTCACTCCTTTATTTCATTTATCACATCGTCACGTATTCATTCCGACACTTCGGTCCCATCCTTACTTCCTTCGTCACCCCATATCTCGATCTTCCTCGCGTGTCCCCAGCGCAATTCCACATTTACGCACACCGACCGCAACACGCATCTCGATATCGACCTTTTTCCCTGATTACCAACCGCTCGTGTTTCTATTTTCAGGCGTGGGCCGAAATATCAGGCACCTGCCATGCGTGTCCCGCCGAACAAGCGAGACGGGCGTGTGCATGTTCGCGTTCACGTGCGCGAAGGCGAACGGGACGCATCTCGGCACATGCATCGACCGCTTCTACTTCGGCAGCTGTTGCAAGATCGATGACGAGCCCGACATGTTCCCGCAGGATAACAGCATCGACGACGGGCCTCATCTGCCAAGGCCGTTCGTCACGACCCATGCCCCCATCGAGAGCAACGACATACCGGAGTACTTCTCAAGGCCAAAGCCGATCGTCGAGAAGAAACCACCTGGAACACACGCCACCGTGGTAAGTGGATCGTTTCACGTTTTTAGAGATTAACTCGAGATACCCCAACTACTGGACTCTCCGATTACGTTGGAACTTTAAAGTACAGTGCAGCTGGAAAGTCCCGTCGACTACCTGCTAATGAGTCAACGTTACTGAAGTATTGGTTGAAACGCGAGTAGATCAACGACAGTGAGTGGATGATGATTAAAATTGTAGCGAAAGTTTTGGAGAGTTCAACTGGGATCCCAGGCAATCTTATAGCATCGCCTGCTTGAGTCAACGTTACTAAAGTATTGTTGCAAGATCGACGACGAGTGGATGATGATTAAAATTGTAGCGACATTTTGGAGAGTTCAACCGTTTGGATCCCAGAATTCAGGAAATCTTATAGCGATAGCCTGCTAATGAGTCAACGTTACTAAAGTATTGGTTGGAACGCGAGTAGATCGACGACAGTGAGTGGATGATGATTAAAATTGTAGCGAAAGTTTTGGAGAGTTCAACCGTTTGGATCCCAGAGGTTATTCAGGAACATAGCGATAGCCTGCTAATGAGTCAACGTTACTAAAGTATTGGTTGGAACGCGAGTAGATCGACGACAGTGAGTGGGTGATGATTAAAATTGTAGCGAAAGTTTTGGAGAGTTCAACCGTTTGGATCCCAGAGGTTATTCAGGAAATCTTATAGCGATAGCCTGCTAATGAGTCAACGTTACTAAAGTATTGGTTGGAACGCGAGTAGATCGACGACAGTGAGTGGATGATGATTAAAATTGTAGCGAAAGTTTTGGAGAGTTCAACCGTTTGGATCCCAGAGGTTATTCAGGAAATCTTATAGCGATAGCCTGCTAATGAGTCAACGTTACTAAAGTATTGGTTGGAACGCGAGTAGATCGACGACAGTGAGTGGATGATGATTAAAATTGTAGCGAAAGTTTTGGAGAGTTCAACCGTTTGGATCCCAGAGGTTATTCAGGAAATCTTATAGCGATAGCCTGCTAATGAGTCAACGTTACTAAAGTATTGGTTGGAACGCGAGTAGATCGACGACAGTGAGTGGATGATGATTAAAATTGTAGCGAAAGTTTTGGAGAGTTCAACCGTTTGGATCCCAGAGGTTATTCAGGAAATCTTATAGCGATAGCCTGCTAATGAGTCAACGTTACTAAAGTATTGGTTGGAACGCGAGTAGATCGACGACAGTGAGTGGATGATGATTAAAATTGTAGCGAAAGTTTTGGAGAGTTCAACCGTTTGGATCCCAGAGGTTATTCAGGAAATCTTATAGCGATAGCCTGCTAATGAGTCAACGTTACTAAAGTATTGGTTGGAACGCGAGTAGATCGACGACAGTGAGTGGATGATGATTAAAATTGTAGCGAAAGTTTTGGAGAGTTCAACCGTTTGGATCCCAGAGGTTATTCAGGAAATCTTATAGCGATAGCCTGCTAATGAGTCAACGTTACTAAAGTATTGGTTGAAACGCGAGTAGATCGACGACAGTGAGTGGATGATGATTAAAATTGTAGCGAAAGTTTTGGAGAGTTCAACCGTTTGGATCCCAGAGGTTATTCAGGAAATCTTATAGCGATAGCCTGCTAATGAGTCAACGTTACTAAAGTATTGGTTGAAACGCGAGTAGATCGACGACAGTGAGTGGATGATGATTAAAATTGTAGCGAAAGTTTTGGAGAGTTCAACCGTTTGGATCCCAGAGGTTATTCAGGAAATCTTATAGCGATAGCCTGCTAATGAGTCAACGTTACTAAAGTATTGGTTGGAACGCGAGTAGATCGACGACAGTGAGTGGATGATGATTAAAATTGTAGCGAAAGTTTTGGAGAGTTCAACCGTTTGGACCCCAGAGGTTATTCAGAAAATCTTATAGCGATAGCGCTTGCTAATGAGTCAACGTTACTAAGTATAATTTGAAGTAATGGAAATTGGAGACAAAATGTTTTGCCCACATGGTTTATACCAGAACAGTAACTATGCGAAGAATAATTATCAGTACAATTATTCGCGTATCGTCAATAGCGCATCGCGATAGAATTAGTGAAACTTTTCGACAGTGAACAGCAGGATGATGATTAAAACTCAAACAATTAATTAAAGATCTTTAACCGTTTGGACCCCAGAGGTTATTCAGAAAATCTTATAGCGATAGCGCTTGCTTCAATTTATGTCGGAACACGTCAAACGAGCAACAGCGTTTGTGTTTATCAAATAAGTATAATTTGAAGTAATGGAAATTGGAGACAAAATGTTTTGCCCATGATTTATACCAAAACAGTAACTATGCGAAGAATAATTATCAGAAATTATTCGCGTATCGTCAATAGCGTTTTAGTGGAACTTTTCGACATGAAATCCCAGAGGTTATTCAGAAAATCTTGTTGAGAAATGCCAAGCGATAGGTTTTATGTCGGAACACGTCAAACGAGCAACAGCGTATCAAATAAGTATAATTTGAAGTAATGGAAATTGGAGACTGTTTTGCCCACATGCCAAAACAGTAACTATGCGAAGAATAATTATCAGTACAATTATTCGCGTATCGTCAATAGCGCATCGCGATAGAATTAGTGAAACTTTTCGACATGAAATCTGAACAGCAGGATCGCGCCGCATGGGACTCAAACAATTAATTAAACGATCTTTAACCGTTTGAATCCCAGAGGTTATTCAGAAAATCTTGTTGAGAAATACCAAGCGATAGCGCTTGCTTCAATTTATGTCGGAACACGTCAAACGAGCAACAGCGTTTGTGTTTATCAAATAAGTATAATTTGAAGTAATGGAAATTGGAGACAAAATGTTTTGCCCACATGGTTTATACCAGAACAGTAACTATGCGAAGAATAATTATCAGTACAATTATTCGCGTATCGTCAATAGCGCATCGCGATAGAATTAGTGGAACTTTTCGACATGAAATCCGAACAGCAGGATCGCGCTGCGTGGGACTCAAACAATTAATTAAACGATCTTTAACCGTTTGAATCCCAGAGATTATTTAGAAAATCTTATTGAGAAATACCAAGCGATAGCGCTTGCTTCAATTTATGTCGGAACACGTCAAACGGGGCAACAGCGTTTGTGTTGATCAAATAAGTATAATTTGAAGTAATGGAAATTGGAGACAAAATGTTTTGCCCACACGGTTCACATCAAAACAGTAACTACGCGAAGAATAATTATCCGTACAATTATGCACGTATCGTCAATCACGATAAACGTAGTGGAACTTTTCGACATGAAATTTGAACAGCGCTATCACGCTGCATGTGACTCAAACAATTAATTAAACGATCTTTAACTGTTTAGATCCCAGAGATTATTTAGAAAATCTTATTGAGAAATACCAAGCGATAGCGCTTGCTTCAATTTATGTAGGAAAACGTCAAACGGGGAGCAGTGTTTATCAAATGAGTATAATTTAAAGTAATGAATATTGAAGACAAAGTGTTTTGCCCACATGGTTTATACCAGAACAGTAACTACGCGAAGAATAATTATCCGTACAATTATGCACGTATCGTCAATCACGATAAACCTAGTGGAACTTTTCGACATGAAATTTGAACAGCGCTATCACGCTGCATGTGACTCAAACAATTAATTAAACGATCTTTAACTGTTTAGATCCCAGAGATTATTTAGAAAATCTTATTGAGAAATACCAAACGATAGCGCTTGCTTCAATTTATGTAGGAAAACGTCAAACGGGCAACAGTGTTTATCAAATGAGTATAATTTAAAGTAATGAATATTGAATACAAAGTGTTTTGCCCATATGGTTTACACCAAAACAGTAATTGTGCGAAGAATAATTATCAGTACAATTATGCGCGTATCATCAATAGCGCATAGCGATAAAACTAGTGGGACATTTCGACATGAAATCTGAACAGCGCGATCGCGCTGCATGGGACTCAAACGGTTAACCTTTGGATCCCAGAGGTTATTCAGAAAATCTTGTTGAGAAATACCAAGTTGTTTCAATTTATGTCGGAAAACGTCAAACGGGACAACAGCATTTGTGTTTATCAAATAAGTATAATTTAAAGTAATGGAAATTGAGGGCAAAATGTTTTTCTCACATGGTTCACACCAAAACAGTAATTATGCGAAGAAAAATTATCAGTACGATTATGCGCGTATCATCAATAGCGCATAGCGATAAAACTAGTGGGACTTTTCGACATGAAATCTGAACAGCGCGATCGCGCTGCATGGGACTCAAACGGTTAACCTTTGGATCCCAGAGGTTATTCAGAAAATCTTGTTGAGAAATACCAAGTTGTTTCAATTTATGTCGGAAAATGTCAAACGGGGCAACAACATTTGTGTTTATCAAATAAGTATAATTTAAAGTAATGGAAATTGAGGGCAAAATGTTTTTCTCACATGGTTCACACCAAAACAGTAATTATGCGAAGAATAATTATCAGTACGATTATGCGCGTATCATCAATAGCGCATAACGATAAAACTAGTGGGACATTTCGACATGAAATCTGAACAGCGCGATCGCGCTGCATGGGACTCAAACGGTTAACCTTTGGATCCCAGAGGTTATTCAGAAAATCTTGTTGAGAAATACCAAGTTGTTTCAATTTATGTCGGAAAATGTCAAACGGGGCAACAGCATTTGTGTTTATCAAATAAGTATCATTTAAAGTAATGGAAATTGAACGCAAAATGTTTTTCTCACATGGTTCACACTAAAACAGTAATCATGCGAAGAATAATTATCAGTACGATTATGCGCGTATCATCAGTAGCGCATAGCGATAAAACTAGTGGGACTTTTCGACATGAAATCTGAACTGCATAGGACTCAAACGGTTAACCTTTGGATCCCAGAGGTTATTCAGAAAATCTTGTTGAGAAATACCAAGTTGTTTCAATTTATGTCGGAAAATGTCAAACGGGGCAACAGCATTTGTGTTTATCAAATAAGTATAATTTAAAGTAATGGAAATTGAGGGCAAAATGTTTTTCTCACATGGTTCACACCAAAACAGTAATTATGCGAAGAATAATTATCAGTACAATTATGCGCGTATCGTCAATAGCGCATAGCGATAAAACTAGTGGGACATTTCGACATGAAATCTGAACAGCGCGATCGCGCTGCATGGGACTCAAACGGTTAACCTTTGGATCCCAGAGGTTATTCAGAAAATCTTGTTGAGAAATACCAAGTTGTTTCAATTTATGTCGGAAAACGTCAAACGGGGCAACAGCATTTGTGTTTATCAAATAAGTATAATTTAAAGTAATGGAAATTGAGGGCAAAATGTTTTTCTCACATGGTTCACACCAAAACAGTAATTATGCGAAGAATAATTATCAGTACAATTATGCGCGTATCGTCAATAGCGCATAGCGATAAAACTAGTGGGACATTTCGACATGAAATCTGAACTGCGTGATCGCGCTGCATGGGATTCAAACGGTTAACCTTTGGATCCCAGAGGTTATTCAGAAAATCTTGTTAAGAAATACCAAGTTGTTTCAATTTATGTCGGAAAACGTCAAACGGGGCAACAGCATTTGTGTTTATCAAATAAGTATAATTTAAAGTAATGGAAATTTAGGGCAAAATGTTTTTCTCACATGGTTCACACCAAAACAGTAATTATGCGAAGAATAATTATCAGTACGATTATGCGCGTATCATCAATAGCGCATAGTATAGATAAAACTAGTGGGACTTTTCGACATGAAATCTGAACTGCATAGGACTCGAACGGTTAAGAGAACGCGAAAGAATGCGGTTTGGGGAAGTGTTTAAGTAATTAGGCGACGTTAAGGAGTTAAATGTGTCAAGGCGAATAACTGGAAACGTGTACATGGATCATAATGTTAGAATGTCTGAGTTTGCTTAGGATCGGTGTAACTTTACCAGAAACGTTTATTTAAAAGTACCACGGGAATAGATATGATGGAATTAGACGAAACTTTTCTAGGTTCGCGGTTGTTTATATATATTTAATTATATTGCTGGGATATTTTTTCAATAAGTCACAAAAGTGGTTGGCGTAGGTGCAGAAGAATATTCGAGAGCTCTTCAGAAAGTTCTGGCGTACGTACTTCTAGTATCGAGTGCAACTCAGTAATATTTCTATTGTGCGATAAAATGATATTTGCTTTCAACGCAGTAAACCAATCTATTACGTAGAATATTTTTCCTTGATAAGTGGTTGCGATACGAACGCGGGAATATGTTTTAAAATTGATATTGTCCTTTACGGCACAACCTGGACTGTACCGGAAATGCGCCGATCTGATAGAGAGCGGTAAACATCATAAAATGATTTTCCCTGATCAGAAAGAATCGAGTCGATTTTTCTTAGATTTGTTTATCAGTGCGAAGAGGCGCTCATCGGGTTTCTGACGACATGTCCATATCGGATCTTATCAAAACAATCGAGCATATCCCGTTGCACTCATTACATGATTGTTGAACTTTGTTTCGAATTCTTTCAGATAAGATATAGTGCGATACGTCGCATCGATGAAATTGATGAAATGTATACGTAGCAAAACAAACTTTCTCAAAATTACAGTCTATTGAAATTGTTAGCATCCTGTCTTGAACGTTGAGAATCTATGAATTATGCGAATGCCGTCCCAAAATTTTCAGACAACCACCTACGTGACAGACAGCACACAAGCGTCTTCGAGTACTTTGAGTCAATCAACTAGAATAACAACAAAGAAGCCAGAAATCGTCGAAACAACGACGCAGGCCGTCCGACTCTCAACTTTCCAAACCGTGCAAGACGCTTCTACCAAAAGAGTAACAACCACAGAAGCCCCACTGGAAACAACCGTTAGATCGACAGTCACCACGCAACGACCAATAATTACAACCGGAAACGCAGCTACCACCAAACCATCTCCCGCATCTTCTTCTTCCACCTTCCAACGCCCAGCGACGTCAAACATTCCAACAAAGCCCACTGTTACATCACTCCCTACCCAGAGTTCGAAGCCGACCACGAAGAAACCAACCCACTCATCCACGGTTCATAAACCGTCCACTCAAAGACCCACGCCTTCGACCAGTTATAAACCGAGTCAATCGACGGCTAATAAAATAAGCCAAACTGCCACTGCCAGGCCTCAAACGACCACAGCGAGACCCATTGCCACAACGCAGAAGTACATTCCATCGACAAGGTTTCCGCTGCGAAACACAACGACGACCGTAAAGCCGTCCACGCAGACGGTTACCAAAAAACCGACGATTTCTAGCACGAAAAGGCCCGCGAGCACAAGGAGGCCGAGCGTGACAACCAGGAAGCCAAGCGCGCCTACAAAAAGGCCTACCATCACTGGCAAGCCATTGACCGGTTCGACGTTCAGTAGCAAACCGACTCTAACCACCGCCAGGCCTCAGACTACTGTCAAGGTCAGACCCCCTGTCGTTACCGTCACGGAGTCTAGCTCCACGTTAACTTCGAGGCCCGCTCAATCTGCCCAACCTTCGACCTTCACCGCGTCCACATCGACGACCTCGAAATTTACGGCGTCCACGACCAGAATTCCGACCGAGAGGATCACCACAACGACTAGGAGGCCGACTGAGCAGAAGACCACGACCAGGAGACCTGTGGAGCAAAAGACCACGACCAGGAGACCTGTGGAGCAAAAGACCACGACTAGGAGACCTGTCGAGCAAAAGACTACGACGAGGAGACCTGTGGAGCAAAAGACGACCAGCAGACCCGTTGAGCAGAAGACGACTGTTAGGACGACGCTTAAGCCGACTGTCAGCACGACGAAACTAAAGCCGACAAGGATCACAACCACGCAGAAGGTGGATACGGTGGTTGAGATTACGACGGTTCCGAGTCAGTTGACGACGAATGTTGAGGTTACGGAGAAGGTTCGGCCTGCGGGTTCTACGGTTGGCGAAAGACCTAAGCCGACGAAGCCGACGAAACCTTCTAGTGTCGGAACAAAACCTTCTAGTGTTGGGACGAAACCTTCGAGTGCTGGAACGAAACCTTCGAGTATTGGAACGAAGCCCCCGAGTGTCGGAACTAAACCTCCGAGTGTTGGATTGAAACCTTCGAGTGTCGGAACGAAACCTTCGAGTGTGGGAACGAAACCTTCGAGTATTGGAACGAAACCTTCGAGTGTCGGAACGAAACCTTCGAGTGTTGGAACGAAACCTTCGAGTGCAGGGACGAAGCCTTCGAGTGTTGCGACGAAGCCTCCAACGATTGTGACCAAACCTTCGACGACGGTGAAGATTACCACGACAAGTCCGACTACTGCGACGTTTATGACTTCGACGGAGCCCACGACTCCTTCTACGACTGTTGCTGCAGCGATCGGTGTCAGCACCAACGGGACCACGACGTCTACAGTTGCCCCATTGAAAGTGCCTGATGCTAATCAAACGCTGGAGGAAATTCCACAAACAACTTACTCACCGGGTCTCGTCACGTGGTCGTCGAATTCTGACCTACTCGCGACGAAAGTGCCGGAATCTTCTACTGTCCCCACTGAGCAAGAAGGTAAATGATTTAGCATACGTCATGCGCGCGTGGAATATCGTTAAGGTATTACAAAGATGAAATATTAAACGCTAGAAACTGGTACGCGAACATGCTAAGATATATTTATACAACGTGAGTAATATTGCTGACACTGAACGAATTTTTACTGAAATTTATCTCGGAAGCCTTTGGAAGTCTTTACTTGAACAAAGTATACAAAGATTAAATATTGATTGCTACAAATTTATAAGGCGAACATACCAACATATGTTTATGCAACATGACCCATATTGCTGACTTTCAATGAATCCTTACTGAAATTTACGTCAGAAGCTTTTGGAAATATTTACTTGAACAAAGTATACAAAAATTAAATATTAAATGCTACAAATTTGTAAGGCGAACATACTAACATATGTTTATGCAACGTGATCCATATTGTTGAGTTTCAATGAATCGTTACTGAAATTCACCTCAGAAGCTTTTGGAGGTTTTCACTTGAACAGAGTATACAAAGATTAAATATTGGACGCTACAAACTGGTAACACGAACATGCTAACAAATATTTATACAACGTGACCAGTATTGCAGACTCTGAACGAATTGTTACAGAAATTTATCTCAGATGCTTTTGGAGGTCTTCATTTGAACAAAGTATACAAAGATTAAATATTATACGCTAGAAACTGGTAAGGCAAACATGCTAACATATATTTATTAAACGTGACCAATATTGCTAGCTTTGGACGAATTGTTACTGAAATTTATCTGAGAAGCCTTTGAAGGTCTTCACTTGAACACATCAAATCGTAGACTTCGATTTTACCTTCGATGCACAACGCTCACTATTAATCACGCGCCACGGCAAAGTTCAAATACGATCAGTATCCCAAGTCGTATCCTCGAACTAAATGAAAACTAGCCCGCGTAGATGGGCGTCCATTACGAGGCTGCGCTTTTGTCGCGAATAGAAGTTCGCACGGCGATTCACGTCAAGCCACACGCGTCTTGCATTAATCACGGCGAATGCACCTAAACCCCGCTGCTTTTGATTGATTGCCCGGAAATTATCGCAAAATGGCGAACGACGTCTGCATCGAGTCTCATCATCTTGTTCGATTCTATTCAGCGATCATCGGAAGTGGACTGAAACAACGCAAGAAAGAGAACTCTTTCGATCGCGATCGTAACACATTCGCAGACGACGTAAGACGATTCCGAAACGAGATTCCGGACGGAGAACTTCCAAACGGAGAAACAGCGTCACGCGACAGTTTAAGCATTAAATCAGTTTACGGCAATGTTCGCGAATTGACACGCTCCACTTTGAAGCGACTTTCGTCGGTCCTAGGTCAACGTCTTTCGAAGTTCGTCTCATTACAGTTTGCCCGGAAATCTTTACAAAACGAGAAAATTCGTCCGAACGAAACGAATTAACCCTTTCGCTACGGTGGTCTTTTCCACAATTTGACTTTATGCTCATCCTTAACCCTTAGCGCTCCGGCACATTTTCGCAGCGGAACGAGTGAAACGGAGTTTTATTTTAAGTGAGAAGAGTTACACGTGCTTTTGAATGTTTTTAATTATATTTCTTTTATACATATGCAGTTTCTTCTTGCAAATAAAAGATAAATTTTAAACTTTGTAGTTCACCATGGTGTGATATCTTTGGGAACAATCTCCCATGTGCATCCTGGGTTTACTTGGGCAAGTGTCACAGTAATCACTTGTTTGACATCTGCCATCCTTTTGTTTCCTCGTAGAAAACACAACACAGTCCCTCTTTTATGTAGTATAATTTCGGAACCGCTATTTGAAGTGTTAGAATTATAATCAACATTGTCTTTCGCAGTACCATTTAAGACTTGAAAAGCAAACACGTCTTCACTACCACTCAAATCTAAATTCGCATCATAATAATTATTTTTCTCCTAACTATAAAAAAGACTTCTCCTTACTCTAAAAAAGGTCAAAAAATGGTTTAATCGGAACAGTGCAGAGACTGATCACGTTTTAACTACAGTTATCAATTGCCAACGCCGACGATACCGCAGCATTTTAAGCGCAATCATGTTAAAAACATTCGGCTCCGCAGCGGAGCCTACGAAGCGCTAAGGGTTAAAAATGTCACGATTATGAATTTTTTAGAAAAAGAACATTTCTGACGAAAGCTATGGCTGATTGAGAATAGACACATGCAACAATGCTATGCTCTCTAACAAAAAAAGCAACATACAGAACAAGAGGTCCATGATAAATGTGCCAAGATGGATTGATGGGCGACTATAGTTGCTCGTCGTATATAAGCAGCGTACCGTGGAGCGCGACTATAGTCGCCGTAGTAGCGAAAGGGTTAAAAAGATTCGTCCGAATGAAACGAATTAAAAAGATTCGTCCAAAGAAAAAAAAAGAAAAAAAAATCGTCCGAACATGGATTCTCCGTGCCATACCGTCAAAAGCATCAACACCAACATTTTCCCCCAAAATCATTACTTTTCCAATCACAATCGCCTGAAAGTATTCATAACAAACTCTCGGAAGACATGCGCCTGTTATGCTCTTTAACAAAAAAAAAAAGCAACTTTACGGAACAAGAGAACCATGATAAATGTGCCAAGATGATTGATCTTTTATACTTGCTCGTCGTATAACACAGGCGCATCAATCATATATTTCCGAATGAAACTAACAAAGAGATTCGTCCATTAAAAAAAAATTCGTCCGAACATGGATTCTCCGTGCCATACCGTCAAAACCATCAACACCAACATTTTCCCGCAAAATCGTTACTTTTCCAATCACATAACCGCATCAAAGTCTCCCATCCCAGATTCTCTCTAACAAAAAAAAGTTATCATACGGAACAAGAGATCCATGATAAGTGTGCCAAGATGGATTGATGGGCGACTATAGTTTCGTCGAAATCGCGTACATTCGCGAGTCCGATTTATCCGCATTGTCGGATTGAATACCGTGCAGCGATTATGCGCGGTATTCGAGGAGCAGTTCAAGGACATCGCGCGTAGGCAATGTGGGGAAACAGGGTCGAGGCGTTTAAATGGGTTACACGCGGTCTTTCTCGATAGAGCGCCTACGACGTCGAGATGAAATTCTGTTGGGCCGGGACATTGTAACGGTTTAAAGCGTCCACCGGTAAAAATTAAAAAAAATCTCCGAACATGGATCTCTCTCCATTCAAAAGCATCAACACCACACAGCGAAAATCGTCTCGGTATTCCAATCACAACGCAACACTCGCTGCATCTCTTCGACTCGATTCCCCGTTAAAACGTCGCTCTCGAATTATTTTCTAATACCCCCATTCCGCTCCATTATTTCGCACCGAAGAGCGGGATCCGCGTTATTTAAGTTGTTAGGCAGCGAACGGAGAATTTTTTAGCGGCGAAATCGCGTTTGACGGTAGGTCACTGACTACGGACGGGTAATGCGTTGGTTTGATCTCCTGAAAAGTGTGGTATTAATCCTGCGGCTGCCAGCCTTCGGTTCCTATGCGGAAACTGCCACGGGCCGACTGTATCGGTTCATTTTTGTGAAAATAGACATTTTATATATTTTTATGAAAATACATATATCTCTACACCTATATCTATATATATACATATATATTACTTTACAATAATACATTTTTGTAATAATAATTTTCCACGTATACTTTATATAAGCTGAATATAAAAATTTACATTATTTATTATTAAATATTTCATTTCATTAAAAGTGTATTCAACATCTTCTAAGTTTGGAAAGAATCAATTTTAAAACTTTCCGCCAAAAAATCGGCATTTCGTTCTTTATAAAGCAATTCATTTACATTCATATTATCGCTCCTCTGAGTGTCAAGTTTGTTTTCACTCGTGCTTGGTCGTTATCTTTAATACATTTCTGTGAAAATAATTTTCCACGTATATTTTATATAATCTGAATATAAAAATTGACATTATTTATTATTACATATTTCATTTCACTAAGATTGTGTTCAATATCTTCTAAGTTTGAAAAGAATCAAAGCAATTCAATACAAGCGTGAATATCAAATCGATCCTGCCAGTAAAATTGTTAAGTAGTGAGAAGCACTGGGTGTGTTCAAGTGCAGGTGCTTAGATATATCAATTTTTTTAAATGTTGAAAAGGTATTTGGGATAAGACGTATAGAAATAAGAACGGTATCCACGCGGAGATGTGTGTGTGAAACTTTAGTTAGCGGTTATAAGTATGGGTGAGTTTGTGGCAAATACTGGGAAAGAGTAACTGGTGCACCTATAGCATGGCTTTGCTCGACATCTTCCTGGCTCTTGCGGCGGTAATACAGGCGCATTGGTTATGTATTTCCGGCATCTCTTTACGAAGCTTCCATGTATTTACATTCGGAAGACTGAAAGGTTGCAAACACTTATTTGCATGAAGTTTTTCTAATGGTCATATCAATAATCCATACTAAGATGTTGGAATAATCCGTACTTGAAATGTTCATATCAATAATCCATACTAAAATGTTGGAATAATCCGTACTTGAAATGTTCATATCAATAATCCATACTAAAATGTTGGAATAATCCGTGCTTGAAATGTTCATATCAATAATCCATACTAAAATGCTGGAATAATTCGTACATAAAATGTTCATATCAATAACTAAAATGATGGATTAATCCGTACTTGAAATGTTCATATCAATAATCCATACTAAAATGTTGGAATAATCGGTACTTGAAATGTTCATATCAATAACCCATACTAAAACGTTGGAATAATCCGTGCTTGAAACGTTCATATCAATAATCCATACTAAAATATTGGAATAAACCGTACTTGAAATGTTCATATCAACAATCCATACTAAAATGTTGGAATAATCGGTACTTGAAATGTTCATATCAATAATCAATACTAAAATGTTGGAATAATCCATACTTGAAATGTTCATATCAATAATCAATACTAAAATGTTGGAATAATCGGTACTTGAAATGTTCATATCAATAATCAATTCTAAAATGTTGGAATAATCCGTACTTGAAATGTATATATCAATAATCCATACTAATATGTTGGAATAATCCATACTTGAAATGTTCATATCAATAATCAATACTAAAATGTTGTAATAATCCGTACCTGAAATGTTCATATCAATAATCCATACTAAAATGTTGGAATAAACCGTACTTGAAATGTTCATATCAATAATCCATACTAAAATGTTGGAATAATCCGTTCTTGAAATGTTCATATCAATAATCCATACTAAAATGCTGGAATAATTCGTACATAAAATGTTCATATCAATAACTAAAATGATGGATTAATCCGTACTTGAAATGTTCATATCAATAATCCATATTAAAATGTTGGAATAATCGGTACTTGAAATGTTCATACCAATAATCCATACTAAAATGTTGGAATAAACCGTACTTGAAATGTAAATTTCAATAATTCATACTAAAATGTTGGAATAATCGGTACTTGAAATGTTCATACCAATAATCCATACTAAAATATTGGAATAATCCGTACTTGAAATGTTCATATCAATAATCCATACTAAAATGTTGGAATAATCGGTACTTGAAATGTTCATATCAATAATCAATACTAAAATGTTGGAATAATCCATACTTGAAATGTTCATATCAATAATCAATACTAAAATGTTGGAATAATCCGTACTTGAAATGTTCATATCAATAATCAATACTAAAATGTTGGAATAATCCATACTTGAAATGTTCATATCAATAATCAATACTAAAATGCTGGAATAATTCGTACATAAAATGTTCATATCAATAACTAAAATGATGGATTAATCCGTACTTGAAATGTTCATATCAATAATCCATACTAAAATGTTGGAATAATCCATACTTAAAATGTTCATATCAATAATCCATACTAAAATGTTGGAATAATCCATACTTGAAATGTTCATATCAATAATCCATATTAAAATGTTGGAATGATCCATACTTGAAATGTTCACATGAATAATCCATACTCAAACTTTTGACTTCTTGTAAACCACGGTGTCACAGTAAATAAGGGTAAAACAGGGGTAGAAAATTTAAGCGGTACTTAATGAACTATAGAAGCATCTTCAAGAAAACTCACACAATAAAAAGCCAGATAAGAAATATCTAAACAAATTGGATTGCAACGACACACGATACTATCGGTTCTGCGATAAGACTGCGTCTTTCAGGTAGAAGACCGTTTGCCTATCGTTAATATATGCGTTTTGCAGAGCAAACGGAGACTGAATGGACGCCAATAACCACGCCCGACGGATGGATTATAATCCAATCGCCTACCACCGAAAGGTTACCGCAAACTCAGGAAGAGACGACGACCACGAAACCGGTCACGGAACCCACCATGCAGCATCTGACTTCGGGTAAGCCGCATTTAATTGCCGCCTTTTGCGAGTGCGCTCAATCCGGGACAGTCGTCGAATCATTCCCGTACGATTATACGGCTGACGGTTAATTGCTCGGAAGCAGAAGAGCATTTTTCCCGCTGACCGGGTACGAAACGAAACACACTTCCCGTGCGACATAAGCCGTATCGTTTCATTATTTCAGTTCAATCCATTGGGCCGATAAGATACCGTAATCTTCGACTGAAACTTTTGTTCCATCGACGAGAGACATCAAAGGCGTCTTACGCAACATAATTCAACGAACTCGAAAACAAACTCGAAACATCCGCTGTACTGGCTGGAAACTACTAATTGGCCCGCGAGTTAAAAGTTTCCCGCTGGAGATCTTACCGGTCGGGTGCCTACCGCGCGATTCCTACTTGAAAATTTGGCCATTGTCGACGGGAATCGCTCGAAGCTAAAAATCGTGCGCGTGGGAATTTTCATTGTTGAGACGTGTACCGTGCGATGGAATATAATTGCGTTGCGGAACGGCTGGCTCGTTCCGCGATCATTTTTGCGCGTTCCTCGATTTGGAAGATTGCCAACGCAACGGCCGGCGCCGATGTTTCCCGTAACCTCAGAGGCCAGAGTTCTCATGTGTTCCTTTTAATCTGTACTTTCAGCAAAGCCCGTAACGGAGAGCACGACCGAGTATGTAACAAAGAAGCCGACGATGTCGACGTTGCAGACCACCATGGCGAGCGTCACGATCGACACGGAACTTCCGGTACCCATGGAGACTCTCAATATGTCAGACTATAAGCAAGGTTTGAACGACTTCTAAACATTTCGCGCGGCGCCAGTATCGGTACATGCATTTTAACACTAAACGTACCAGTACTTTACCTATTCTTACCATGAGGGGTAATTTGACCGCTTATGGGACAAACGTTGATTTTCAGAAAGAAATTCCTAATTTATTAAAGTGAAAAATTGAATAATCGGGTGATATGAGAATTTACAGAAAGTCAAATAAGCGAAAGAAATAACAATGAATGTAGGATTTTAAAGTAAATTTTGAAAGGAGTCATTTGATTTCCCTTGGTACGTTTAGTGTTAAAATTGTGGCTTGATAATCGGCAATGCCTAAAGGTATGAAAATACATTCACACAAATATAAATTTCTCGATTAAAAATTGACAATATTTAAATGTATCGGATTTAATCGTACTGCTTGGAAATTAGCAATATTTAAATGAAAATAATTTAAAATTGCCGCATTAAAATCGACAATGCTTAAATTTGGGGAAATACATTCATAAAAATATAAAATTCTCGTTTAAAACCTGACAATATTTAAATTTAACGGATTTAATCGTACTGCTTGAAAATTAGCGCTGTTTAAATGAAAATAATTTAAAATTGCCGCATTAAAATCGATAATGCCTAAATTTGTGGAAATACATTCACAAAAATATAAAATTCTCGTTTAAAACCTGACAATATTTAAATTTAACGGATTTAATCGTACTGCTTGAAAATTAACAATATTAACTGAAGATCATTTAAGCAGATCTCTTTTAACATATTTAGTGGAGTTTGGACAATTGACCTACGGTAGACTGTTGGCTATAAGGATTATGCAGTAAACGTTATCGTGAAATATGTCATAATATCATTAATTCGTGCATAACTATTCTCTGTGTTCAACATTACTATACGGATGAAGCTTATTTACGAAACATAATCGGCGATATATCGCGAATTTTACAAATATACATAAATGCGGTAATATGTCAATTTTCTGCGCGACACTCAACGCATCGAATTGTTCGCGGTATAATTCAACCAGCGGTGAAACTGTAGATATCGGTCAATCGATGAAAAATATAAAATGTTCCTTCGCATTCAAGAGATGGCAGGCACGAGACGTTTGGCATATAAATGAGACGCTGAGAATTTGGGTTACGTTTCGTGCCATTACGCTTTGTCGGCTTTCGTCGTTCACGCCCTCGAATAAAACGCGACTCGGGATCCTCTCGTTAAGGTAACGCGTTTGTTTAGCCGCATTCTGTCTCTCCCGGTAAGATTAGAACTCCACTAACCGGCAAAGTAGAAACCTGATGTTCGTTTAGCGAAACGTCAGAAATCTTCATTCAGCCCAAGCCTTTACTTTTACCTTTCCCCCAAAATGATATAATATGAAAACCACCGCATACGTCATTTGTCGAATTGACGGAACAGAAACGGTAAATCTCTTGTCCCAAAAACGCGGCAAAGTAGAAACCTGATGTTCGTTTAGCGAAACGTCAGAAATCTTCATTCAGCCCAAGCCTTCACTGTTACCTTTCCCCAAAAAATGATATAATATGAAAACCACCGCATACATCATTTGTCGAATTGACCGAATAGAAACGGTAAATCTCTTGTCCCAAAAACGCGGCAAAGTAGAAACCTGATGTTTGTTTAGCGAAACGTCAGAAATCTTCATTCATCCCAAGCCTTTACTGTTACCTTTCCCCAAAAATGATATAATATCAAAATCACCTCATACATCAAGTGCCGAATCGACGGAATACGAAAAGCTAAACCTCTTGTCCCAAAAACGCGGCAAAGTAGAAACCTGATGTTCGTTTAGCGAAACGTCAGAGATCTTCATCCCAAGCCTTCACTTTTACCTTTCCTCCAAAAAATGATATAATATCAAAACCACCTCATACATCATTTGTCGAATTGACGGAATAGAAACGGTAAATCTCTTGTCCCAAAAACGCGGCAAAGTAGAAACCTGATGTTCGTTTAGCGAAACGTCAGAGATCTTCGTTCATCCCAAGCCTTCACTTTTACCTTTCCCCAAAAATGATATAATATCAAAATCACCTCATACATCAAGTGCCGAATCGACGGAATACGAAAAGCTAAACCTCTTGTCCCAAAAACGCGGCAAAGTAGAAACCTGATGTTCGTTTAGCGAAACGTCAGAGATCTTCGTTCATCCCAAGCCTTCACTTTTACCTTTCCCCAAAAATGATATAATATCAAAATCACCTCATACATCAAGTGCCGAATCGACGGAATACGAAAAGCTAAACCTCTTGTCCCAAAAACGCGGCAAAGTAGAAACCTGATGTTCGTTTAGCGAAACGTCAGAAATCTTCATTCAGCCCAAGCCTTTACTTTTACCTTTCCCCCAAAATGATATAATATGAAAACCACCGCATACATCATTTGTCGAATTGACCGAATAGAAACGGTAAATCTCTTGTCCCAAAAACGCGGCAAAGTAGAAACCTGATGTTCGTTTAGCGAAACGTCAGAGATCTTCATCCCAAGCCTTTACTTTTACCTTTCCCCCCAAAATGATATAATATGAAAACCACCGCATACGTCATTTGTCGAATTGACGGAACAGAAACGGTAAATCTCTTGTCCCAAAAACGCGGCAAAGTAGAAACCTGATGTTCGTTTAGCGAAACGTCAGAAATCTTCATTCAGCCCAAGCCTTCACTGTTACCTTTCCCCAAAAAATGATATAATATGAAAACCACCGCATACATCATTTGTCGAATTGACCGAATAGAAACGGTAAATCTCTTGTCCCAAAAACGCGGCAAAGTAGAAACCTGATGTTTGTTTAGCGAAACGTCAGAAATCTTCATTCATCCCAAGCCTTTACTGTTACCTTTCCCCAAAAATGATATAATATCAAAATCACCTCATACATCAAGTGCCGAATCGACGGAATACGAAAAGCTAAACCTCTTGTCCCAAAAACGCGGCAAAGTAGAAACCTGATGTTCGTTTAGTGAAACGTCAGAAATCTTCATCCCAAGCCTTCACTTTTACCTTTCCTCCAAAAAATGATATAATATCAAAACCACCTCATACATCATTTGTCGAATTGACGGAATAGAAACGGTAAATCTCTTGTCCCAAAAACGCGGCAAAGTAGAAACCTGATGTTCGTTTAGCGAAACGTCAGAAATCTTCATTCATCCCAAGCCTTTACTGTTACCTTTCCCCAAAAATGATATAATATGAAAACCACCTCATACATCACGTGCCGAATCAGCGGAATACGAAAAGCTAAACCTCTTGTCCCAAAAACGCGGCAAAGTAGAAACCTGATGTTCGTTTAGCGAAACGTCAGAAATCTTCATTCATCCCAAGCCTTTACTGTTACCTTTCCTCCAAAAAATGATATAATATCAAAACCACCTCATACATCATTTGTCGAATTGACGGAATAGAAACGGTAAATCTCTTGTCCCAAAAACGCGGCAAAGTAGAAACCTGATGTTTGTTTAGCGAAACGTCAGAAATCTTCATTCATCCCAAGCCTTTACTGTTACCTTTCCCCAAAAATGATATAATATGAAAACCACCTCATACATCACGTGCCGAATCGACGGAATACGAAAAGCTAAACCTCTTGTCCCAAAAACGCGGCAAAGTAGAAACCTGATGTTTGTTTAGCGAAACGTCAGAAATCTTCATTCATTCCAAGCCTTCACTTTTACCTTTCCCCCAAAATGATATAATATGAAAATCACCTCATACATCAAGTGCCGAATCGGCGGAATACGAAAAGCTAAACCTCTTGTCCCAAAAACGCGGCAAAGTAGAAACCTGATGTTCGTTTAGCGAAACGTCAGAAATCTTCATTCATCCCAAGCCTTTACTGTTACCTTTCCCCAAAAATGATATAATATCAAAATCACCTCATACATCAAGTGCCGAATCGACGGAATACGAAAAGCTAAACCTCTTGTCCCAAAAACGCGGCAAAGTAGAAACCTGATGTTCGTTTAGCGAAACGTCAGAAATCTTCATTCAGCCCAAGCCTTCACTGTTACCTTTCCCCAAAAAATGATATAATATGAAAACCACCGCATACGTCACGTGCCGAATCGACGGAATACGAAAAGCTAAACCTCTTGTCCCAAAAACGCGGCAAAGTAGAAACCTGATGTTCGTTTAGCGAAACATCAGAGATCTTCATCCCAAGCCTTCACTTTTACCTTTCCTCCAAAAAATGATATAATATCAAAACCACCTCATACATAATTTGTCGAATTGACGGAATAGAAACGGTAAATCTCTTGTCCCAAAAACGCGGCAAAGTAGAAACCTGATGTTCGTTTAGCGAAACGTCAGAAATCTTCATTCATCCCAAGCCTTCACTTTTACCTTTCCCCCGAAAAAATGATATAATACGAAAACCGCCTCATACATCATTTTCCGAATCGACGGAATACGAAAAGCTAAACCTCTTGTCCCAAAAACGCGGCAAAGTAGAAACCTGATGTTCGTGTAGCGAAACGCCAGAAATCTTCATTCAGCCCAAGCCTTCACTTTTACCTTTCCCCAAAAAATGATATAATATCAAAACCACCTCATACATCATTTGTCGAATTGACGGAATAGAAACGGTAAATCTCTTGTCCCAAAAATGCGGCAAAGTAGAAACCTGATGTTCGTTTAGCGAAACGTCAGAAATCTTCATTCATCCCAAGCCTTCACTTTTACCTTTCCCCAAAAATGATATAATATGAAAACCACCTCATACATCCAGTGCCGAATCGACGGAATCCGAAAAGCTAAACCTCTTGTCCCAAAAACGCGGCAAAGTAGAAACCTGATGTTCGTTTAGCGAAACGTCAGAAATCTTCATTCATCCCAAGCCTTCACTGTTACCTTTCCCCAAAAAATGATATAATATGAAAACCACCTCATACATCAAGTGCCGAATCGACGGAATCCGAATCAGTAAACCTCTTGTCCCAAAAACGCAGTTACAATCCCACCGCATTCGACCCATCGCACAAAATTGCTCGCGTCAAATTCGAAATACGTTCGTTAGATTCGCGTACAGATTTCGAAAGTACCGCTACGCGCGCATGGTCGGCGTCAATTATCGCGGTTGTTATCGCGGATAATTCTCACACTCGACCGCTTTTAACCCCTGCGCCAGTTATCGCCGATTCTATGAGCGCAATAAAAAAGCAAAAGAGCGCGACCGGAAGCGCGATTTATAACGAGCAATCAATCAAATTGTACATCGACCGTGAGCGGGGAATAAAAAGGGAGCGCGCGATGACAGCGATGAGAGCGGCGAGAGGCCAATTGTCGTTGGAGGATGAGAAAAAAAGGATGAAAAAGTATGCGCGTGACGGTACCGGTTCGTCCAATCGGACAAATACAGACGAACCGTTCTCCAACATGGCCGTCGCGGCGAGGCAGGCGAATTTTCTCGTGGGCCTTAATTCGACCATGCTTCTGCTTGCAGTTTGTGGACGGAGATTGTTCCCGGAGCCCAGAATCGTCGGTGGCAAGCCCAGCTCCTTTGGAAAGTGGCCTTGGCAGGTGAGAATAATAGAATATGAGGCCAGAGCATTTTAGTCGGAACTCTGGCGTCTTAGAGCGAACGATGTTTGACGTTTGTCACCTGAGACACTTCTCACGCCGACTGTCGGAAGTGAGGTGACGTTTTTTAGTCGGAAGCTCGTTGAATGCGTCGGCTCGTTTTTCACATTGTGACGGTTGTTCAATTTCGATATGGAGAAGTTTAGCAGAAGTACGCGAAATTATTGTGTGAACGTTTTTGATGTGAGGCAAATTTGCTTATCCGCCGAAATTTCAGTGTCTGATTTCATCGAGTTTGGTAACGCACGGCGTTTTTTAATCGGAAGCCTGTTGAACGCGTCGGTTCGTTTGAATGTTGTGACGGTTGTTCAGTTTCGATATGGCGAAGTTTAGCAGAAGTGCGCGAAATGATCGTGTAAACGTTTTTGATGTGACGCAAATTTGCTTTTCCGCCGAAATTTCAGTGTGTTGTTTCATCGAGTTTGGTAACGCACGGCGTTTTTTAACCCGAAGCCCGTTGAATGCGTCGGCTCGTTTGAATATTGTAACGATTGTTCAGTTTCGATGTAGCGAAGTTTAGGAGAAGTGCGCGAAATTATTGTGTGAACGTTTTTGATGTGACGCAAATTTGCTTTTCCACCCAATTTCGAGTGTGTCGTTTCATCGAGTTTGGTAACGTACGGCGTTTTTTAATCGGAAGCCTGTTGAACGCGTTGTTTCGTTTGAATGTTGTAACGGTTGTTCAGTTTTTATGCGACAAAGCTAGTTTAGTAGAAGTGCGCAAAATTATTGTGTGAACGATTTTGATGCGACACAAATTTGCTTTTCCGCCGAAATTCCAGTGTGTCATTTCATCGAACTTGGTAACGTACGCCGTTTTTGTAATTATTAACCCACGCGTTAAGCGGATAACTTGTGTTTGAGACAAAGCATATTTCTAACGGCATACAAAAGAAATGTACTGAGCAGCTGAGTATTCTGAATGGCGTGTCGGTTGTAAACGTCATTAGCATCGTCACGGCTGGGAGACGTCTACTAAGAAAATCAGGGTCACACCAACGTAACGCATATGTCTTTCATGAATTTCGATGACAGAGCCATCATACACGTGTTGGAAATATTCTGATCGGTGATCATCAGCATGTGATAGAGGTCGAACAAATTGTGACCGGTGCAAAAGATTTTACTAAAAGTGCAAGAAATTCGCAATTAAGCCTATTTGCAATCTTGTAAAAACAATTAATGTTGAAACGGTGCTTCAATACTTGAATAATTCTACCAAAATGTACCATATATCCAAATGTACCACACCGTATTCTTTAACACATTGACTGCCACGATGGTCACCGGTGATCGATGCAAAAGATTTTACTAAAAATGCAAGAAATTCACAATGAAGCCTATTTGCAATCTTGTAAAAGCAATTGTATTAGAACGATGCTTTAATACTTGAATAATTGTACCAAAATGTACCATATTTCCAAATGTACCACACCGTATTCTTTAACACATTGACTGCCACGGTAGTCACTGGTGACCGGTGCAAAAGATTTTACTAAAAATGCAAGAAATTCGCAGTGGAGCCTATTTACAATCTTGTAAAAGCAATTGATGTTGAAACCGTGCTTCAATACTTTGGCTTCTAATAACTCTGCGTTACTTTCATTTTCCACGATTCAATCATACTTTGCAGTATTTTATCGCGTCGCAATTCTAATATAGCAAAATACGCAGTGACCGGTGCAAAAGATTTTACTAAAAATGCAAAAAATTTGCAATGAAGCCTATTTGCAATCTTGTAAAGGCAATTGATGTTGAAACGGTGCTCCAATATTTTCGCTTTTAACAACTCTGCGTTACCTTCATTTTGCACGATTTAATCATATTCTGCAGTATTTTATGGCATCACGATTCTAATATAGCAAAATACGCAGTGACCGGTGCAAAAGATTTTACTAAAAATGCAAAAAATTTGCAATGAAGCCTATTTGCAATCTTGTAAAAGCAATTGATGTTGAAACGGTGCTCCAATATTTTCGCTTTTAACAACTCTGCGTTACCTTCATTTTCCACGATTCAATCATATTCTGCAGTATTTTATCGCATCGCAATTCTAATATAGCAAAATACGCGGTGACCGGTGCAAAAGATTTTATTAAAAATGCAAAAAATTTGCAATAAAGCCTATTTGCAATCTTGTAAAAGCAATTGATGTTGAAACCGTGCTTCAATACTTTGGCTTCTAATAACTCTGCGTTACCTTCATTTTGCACGATTTAATCATACTCTGTAGTATTTCATCGCATCGCGGTTCTAACATAGAAAAGTATGCGGTGACCGGTGCAAAATATTTTACTAAAATTGCAAGAAATTCGCAATGAAGCCTATTTGCAATCTTGTAAAAGCAATTGATATTGGAACGGTGCTTCAATACTTTGACTTCTAACAACTCTGCGTTGCTTCATTTTCCACGATTCAGTCATACTCTGCAGTATTTTATCGCATCGCAATTCTAACATAGCAAAATACGCGATGACCGGTGCAAAAGATTTTACTAGAAATGCAAAAAATTTGCATTGAAGCCTATTTGCAATATTGTAAAAGCAATTGATGTTGAAACGGTGCTTCAATATTTTGGCTTTTAACATCTCTGCGTTACCTTTATTTCGCACAATTTAATTATATATTACTCTGTAGTATTTCATCGCATCGCGGTTCTAATGTAGTAAAATACGCAGTGACCGGTGCAAAATATTTGACTAAAAATGTAAAAAATTCACAACGAAGCCTATTTGCAATCTTGTAAAGGCAATTCATATTGGAACGGTGTTTCAATATTTTCGCTTTTAACAACTCTGCGTTACCTTCATTTTCCACGATTCAATCATATTCTGCAGTATTTTATCGCATCGCAATTCTAATATAGCCAAAAGGTTTTACTAAAAATGCAAAAAATTTGCAATGATATTTGCAATCTTGTAAAAGCAATATGTTGAAACCGTGCTTCAATACTGCAATATTTTATCGCAATCATACTTTGCAATTTTATCGCGTCGCACATATAGCAAAATACGCAGTGACCGGTGCAAAAGATTTTATTAAAAATGCAAAAAATTTGCAATGAAACCTATTTGCAATCTTGTAAAAGCAACTGATGTTGAAACGGTGCTTCAATACTTTGGCTTCTAATAACTCTGCGTTACTTTCATTTTCCACGATTCAATCATATTCTGCAGTATTTTATCGCATCGCAATTCTAATATAGCAAAATACGCGGTGACCGGTGCAAAAGGTTTTACTAAAAATGCAAAAAATTTGCAATGAAGCCTATTTGCAATCTTGTAAAAGCAATTGATGTTGAAACGGTGCTCCAATATTTTCGCTTTTAACAACTCTGCGTCACCTTAATTTTCCACGGTTCAATCATGATATTTTATCGCATCGCAATGCAAAATACGCGGTGACCGGTGCAAAAGGTTTTACTAAAAATATTTGCAATCGCAATCTTGTAAAAGCTTGATGTTGAAACCGTGCTTCAATACAATAACTCTGCGTTACTTTCATTTTCCACGATTCAATCATACTTTGCAGTATTTTATCCAATTCGAAAATTCAAAAGGTTTTACTAAAAATGCAAAAAATTTGCAATGAAGCCTATTTGCAATCTTGTATTGATGTTGAAACGGTGCTCCAATATTTTCGCTTTTAACAACTCTGCGTCACCTTAATTTTCCACGGTTCAATCATATTCTGCAGTATTTTATCGCATCGCAATTCTAACATAGCAAAATACGCGGTGACCGGTGCAAAAGATTTGACTAAAAATGCAAAAAATTTGCAATGAAGCCTATTTGCAACCTTGTAAAAGCAATTGATGTTGAAACGGTGCTTCAATATTTTCCTTCATTTAATCATACTCTGCAGTATTTTATCGCATCGCGGTTCTAACATAGAAAAATACCCGTGGCAGTCAACGTGTTAATGAAATGAAGAGCAGCTCTTACGATCCGCACGGTTAACGTAATTTTTCGCGTCTGTTTGCCGACGATGATACACAACTCCGACATGAAGCGTGTCCTTCGTTCCTAGAGTCACAATTTTTGTCGTAGATCTCATTACGGCAATGGAGGACGTCGACGTATCTGCACAAGTGCGGCGCGGCTTTGCTGAACGAGAATTGGGCCATTACGGCGGCGCACTGCGTAGAAAAGTAAGTATCCGTAGTCGCCATCGCGACGAGACGCTCTTAATCGTCAGAAACTACCTCCGGCTTACACAATTTTTATCCTTTTATCCTTTCTGTTTGATCCAATGTTCGACATCATCTGAATTGACGCGAATAAATATTTGTTTGAAACATCATCCCGAAAAGAGTTCTTGTCACTCGCATGTTTCATTCAGGCAATAAGTATTCGTCGTTTGAAACCAATTTTTTGATGCATTTGAATAAAAACGCAAACTCTAGTTTTGTTTCGGAACAAGTACTCAAGCATAGATCCAACAGTACTTTGTTCTCTAACATAAAATGTCAATGCAAATAGTTTGAAGAAAGAATAAATAATGCTTTCCATAATTATCGAATTGTTATCCAGGAAAATTCGTATGCAATTATATCTTCATATGTCAACATCGAATACAAGTTTATTCCAGTATCATTGTATTTGCTCCTCTTATCTCTTCCGCCTTATAACATTTTCTCAGATAAATTCTTATCGTTCGTGCATTTCATCCAGGTAATAAGTATGCATTGTTAGAAACAAATTTTCTGATGCATTCGAATAAAAATGCAAATGCGGTCTATTTTTGTTTTGGAACAAGTACCGAAGCATAGATCCAACGGTACTTTCTTATCCAACATAAAATGTCAATACAAACACTTTAAGAAAGATCGAAATAATGATTTCCATAATTATCGAATTCTTGCCCGGGAAAATTCGTATGCAATTAGATTTTGACACGTCAACATCAAATACAAGTTTATTCGACTAACATTGTATTTGCTTCTCTTATCTCTTCCGCCTTATCCAAATAAGATTTTACCCAACATTACTCTGACCGACGACGCACGCGTCTTTCTCTTTATCCTCGCGGAAAAGCAAGACAGATTTCGCCTAATGACTCGCGTCAAGGTTGACTGAATATTTTCTACCCGCCAACGTTCCGCGCCGCTTGAATCGATTGTTGATGTCAATTCTCGTTCCGAGTGTACGTGCCCGAGGGAAATACAACGCACTCGGACGTTTTCTGCGGAAAAAAAGGTTATGCACATGGACGGGAGCAATTAATAGGCGCTTGGAAACGGTCTCGGTATTTTTATCCGGACCGATCGAATCCCATTTGGCTCGCGGTTTCGCGAAGGAGCGGGGAACTTGCATGCAGGGCAGCGTAAAACGTTCGTGACAGCCACGTTAATGCGCTTAGTAAATTTAGCGCTGGCATACGCGGTCGCGGCGCACTTTCTTCGCCCGCATAATTTTCTGATACGAAAACCATCAAATGTGCCCATAATTATGAAAGTGGTCTAAGTCAAAATTAAAAAAAAATGAGTTTATCAGTTATTTCATACCACATTATTTTTAACTAAATTTATTCAATGTAATTTTTACGAAATTGTCAAAAATGAACCATTAGATAGTGGTTGCAATTTCAACATTATATGGAATTCATTTAGTTTTAATTATGAAAGTGGTCTAAGTCAAAAATTTAAATAAATTATATAAACAACTTGAAAATGGCACGTGGCCTTCTTTGACGCGTTTCTGAACTACATAATAAAATAAATGACAATCAAATTTTAATAATAACGACAACTTCATTACTAGAAGAATCAATAACAAGAAGAGTAAAAAATACCGCGGGTGAATCTGTCTCTTGGCTACAAATTCAATGGATGAGATTCTTGAAAATGAACCTTATAAAATGTTCTATAAAACATCTTTAGATGATTCTAAATTTCACGTTTTGGATCTTTCACCTAAAAAAGGAAGACCAAAAATATACGGAAATATTAAATTACTTCCATTATACACCACCATTAGACCAGTATCGGAAGAAAAACATAAAGATATTATGAGTTTACTACCGTACATCCCTCCAGTTTTTCAGGAACATTTTAAGAATCTTAAATACTCGAAATAATGATAAAAATGGATTACTGTTTAAAAATAATTAATAAATGTAATAAATGTTCACGAATTATTTCAATCAAATTATTGTTTCAAATAAAACTCAAAGTTCTTTGTTGCTTTAAGTCATTTATAGGACATTCAGTTCATTTTGAAAATGGTCTAAGTCAATTCAATCTTTAAAAATAATATTATCGTATAAAATTCACACAAAATTTCATATTCATAGTAAATTTCCATTAATTAAGACTAATAAAATTATAAATTAAAATGTCGCATAATGTAAAAATATTTTTTAATTTATTCAAATGCAATTCATTAAATATCTCGAAACAAGAAATATATGACTTAGACCACTTTCATAATTATGGGCACAAATGCTCGCACGCGTTTCGACGCTGTTTATAAATAATTTCTTGCACCCGATCGATTTCTACTCTCCATTTCAATGCGCCGTCCGAAGTTGACGTTGAAATTCGACTTTTTGGTAACTCGAGTATCGTTCGTAAGCGCAGGACTAAACGATGATTCAGACTATACGGCACGGACCATCACGTTTCGGCAAATACACCTACCAGCACCGACAAGACAAATTAATGCATATGTTCACATTGCTTCCGTAACTGTTTATCAGTTAAAATACTTTGACTGACGTGATGATCAGCGGTCACCACCGCCAAAGATTTTACTGAAGATCCAAAATATTCGCAATGGGTAGCAATAATTATTTTATAAATGCAGTTATTGTTGGAATAGTGATGCGATCCTTTGGTCTCCAATACCTGCACATTGTTTACATTTTGCATAATTCAATCAAACACTGTAGTATTTCATAGCATCGCCGTTCTAATACAGTAAAATACTCTCGGTAGTCAACGTATTAACCCTTTGCGGTCGTATTAAATTTAGACATGGGTGTCGTACTGGTCGGAATTAATTTCCGTTGAACGAGGAGTGATATATAATATGCAAGATTATGAAGGATAAACAAGATTTATTAATTCTTTTGTGATCTTCTAATATATTTTTACACAATAATGTGTTTTAATGTAATGTTTTTATGTGAAAATTATATTTTATAGTTCTCCATCATGTGGTATCTTTCAAAGTAGTATCCAATAAAAAGTCCTGCTTTTTAATTACATGTGTCGTAAAAATGATTAGTTTGACATCTTCCGCCCTGGATTTTTCTGCTTGAACATACAAAACAATCTTTACTCTTTACGTTTTGACAGTGCAGCAATATATATAGTTTACCATTAAGTAACCATATGTAGTTTTGAAGATGCTCCTTCACGAAAATCATCTACAAGTTGTTCCACCAATTTTCGGACAAACATTAAATATGACACTGGCGTCTTGTTTTCTCTTTTTGCTGACACCTTACATAAGATCTAGTTATTGACAGTGCAAACCTCTGTTCCCCATAAAAAAATCTTCTCCATCATTTGCAAGATTTTCTCGTAAAACAATATGAATTTGCTAACTGGTCAGTCTTATCGACACCTCCCATATACATATTATAATTTGTAATAACATTTGGTTTGCTAATGTTGACGTTGCCACCTTCTTTCGTCCATCTTTTTATAGATTTTATGCCCGAGGTATCGTACCTGCTTAGTATGGTGACTATTTTCTTGTCTTTCCACGCTAATAATAGAATATCAGCTGATGGATAGGTAGCAACAATATTACTTTTTGTTACAACTAATTTCTTAATCACAGCTGGTATATACATACATATTCCTGTTTGTTGTAAGAGTACCAGTGGAATAGCAGCTTAGTTTTAAAAGATTAGTTTTGAAATACAACGTAAGATTATTATGGTTCTCTTCTGTCGTGGCTGAGAGCAGACATACGACCGGAACGGTAAAAAAGCTTTGGTGGCTGAGAGTAGACATACGACCGCAAAGGGTTAACACATTGACTGCCGCGATGGTTACCGGTGACCGGCGCAAGAGGTTTTACTAAAGATCCAAAATATTCGCAATCGGTAGCAATAATTATTTTATAAATGCAGTTATTGTTAGAATAGTGATGCGACCCTTTGGTCTCCAATACCTGCACATTATTTACATTCTACATAATTCAGTCAAACACTGTAGTATTTCACACGGTGGTCACCGGTGACCGGCGTAAAATATTTTACTAAAAATGCAAAAAATTCGCCATAAACCCTATTTACAATCTTGTAAAAGTAATTGATATTGGAATAGTGCTTCAATACTTTGGCTTCTAACAGCTCTGCGTTACCTTCATTTTGTACGATTTAATCATACTCTGCAGTATTTCGTTGCATCGCGGTTCTAATATAGCATATTTACATTTTGCATAATTCAGTCGAAGGTTGTAGTATTTCATAGCATCGCCGTTCTAATACAGTAAAATACTCTCGGCAGTCAACGGATTAACACTTATTTTTAGACGAAGAAGAAGCCGAATTGAAAAAAGTTAAAAAAAGAAATCGAATATGGGTACATCCATTATTAAAGAAAAAAGAAAACTTGAAGGAGAACATTGTAAACACTATAAACAGACTGAAGTTTACTCGACATCGGTATGTAAATATATTAGGGCCATTGTTTGTTATCGTAACAGAAAATGTTGACGTTTAGAGTGAAATGCTTATGGGCATTCATTCAACAGATTATGGGCGAAGTCTATTTCGTTTTATTTATAGTTTGGCCCGCTAGATAAGATTTTATCAAAATCGGCTTGCAGCCGGGGTTCCATTTAGATTATGAAAATGTAATACATGCATTTTAAGAATGCGACACAATCTGGTAAAGCAATGGCCAGAAAAATGAGTAAACATTTTGCTACATTTTGTGATACATGCGAAGGACAACCGTTTTTATGTTTACCGTTTTTCCATAAAATCCATTAATCTTTTTGATAAGAAACATATAAATGCATTAATAATACAATCCTCTAATAAACAAAAATTAAGTGACTTTTAAATCAATTTTCCGTAATCACTGAAAACAATGTAAATTTTTTAGTTCCATATCATATGTTACACTATCAGCGACCTTTCCACTCAACGTGTTAATCCGATTTTATTTAGCAATGCCTTTGCCAAGGTGCGCTGGAACAGTTTGACGATCGATTTCCGATTTTCAGCGTTCCGCCGAGCGACCTGTTGCTGCGAATCGGCGAACACGACTTGGCAAACGAGGATGAGCCGTACGGATACCAGGAGAGAAGGGTGCAAATAGTGGCTAGTCATCCGCAGTTCGATCCGCGAACGTTCGAGTATGACCTGGCACTGTTACGATTCTACGAGCCACTTGTGCCTTTCCAACCGAATGTTTTACCGATTTGTTTGCCCGACGACGACGAGAATTATGTCGGACGCACTGCGTATGTCACTGGCTGGGGAAGATTATATGACGGTAAGACTTGTCCTACTCAGAGTTTAACCCTTTGCACTCGACTGTCCCTTCTGAGGGGACACAAAGATACTTCGTGTTATTACTGTGGAAAATGTATCTACAGAAAACGTTTGTTCAAATATTTGTTTAGATTTTTCTTAAGATTTTTCCGGGGAGTTACAAGTTAACTCTTTTCGGACGTACAGGTAACCCTCCTATAACACGGTAGTTAGGTTCCTAGAAAATGCCGTGTTGTGTGAAACCGTGTTGCATGAGACCCTGAGCTAGTACAAAAAGGGGGGTTACGTTCCAAAAACTTAATGAAAACAAATATTTTTTTTAATTCGACATAAACAACTTCATTTTTATTAAAAATATAAATGTATGTACAACACAAAGTAAACAAAAAAATTTAATCTAACGCCACCATAATTTAATGAATTTATTGGTCGTCACTGCTCAGTATAATCAACCGAGAACGTTTTTTCGGTGGAACGATATTGCCTTCACTTTCAGAACTTTTTTCTCTATTTAAAGTTTTTGTATGTTTTCTTAAAAAAATCTGTAATCGAACTTTGCTTGCTGGTTCTAACTAGGTCATTAAATTTCGCGGTATGGAGCTAAACAGTTTTGCAGCTCCCTTTTGAATTTTCGACTTCTTTCCGTGGAAGGGTCTGTATTCAAGAAAAATGACTCGAGATTTTCCACTAAGCATAGGCCTTCTTGTATTTTTTTAATGTTAAATTCTTAACTGCACAATCTTTATCAGAGCTAGCGTCCTCAAAATCGTTTTGATTTGCATCTAGGGATGCCATTTCCATCAAATCCGCTTCGTCAACTTCTTCTTCCACTAATAAATCTTGAATGTCTTTGGTAGACATATCCACAAAACCTTCGCCTCCGATTGATTTAGCGACTTCTAATATGACACCAATTTCATTTTCTGACGTTTCACGCATGTTTCCTGTTTCAACTGAAGAGGGCCATATCTTCTTCCAACACGCATTTAAGGTTGATGTTTTTATTTCTTTCAGCGACAAGGATGTGTCCCCAATGTCCTACGGGGGACACAGGCCCCGATATAGGAACAACCGTGTTATAGGATGCCGTGTTGTAGGAGTTTCCACTCTCTGTTATAGCGAAACCGTGTTATAAGATACCGTGTTATAGGAGGGTTACCTGTATTTAATTTGGACATGGTTATCGTACTGGTCGGAATTAATTTACGCTGAAAGCGCAGTGATACATAACATGCAGGATTATGAAGAATAAATAAAAATTCACACATATGATAACTTCATTTATATGTTTATAGAATAATATGTTTTAATGTTTTTTTTTTGTTGTAAAAATAAGTTTTTGTTGTTAAAACAGTCTCCAATGTGCAGTCCTGGTTTTCGACTGCAAGTACTGCAAAAATGATTTGTTTGACGTCTTCCGCCCTTAATTTATCTATTAGAACATACAGCATAATCTTTACTTTTTACGTCTTCGCAATGGCGCATTATGTGCAAGTTTCCAGTTTACCTCAGCGTATTGCATGTCGAGCGAGAAATAACAGCTTTTGTTCGCACTGAATTTCGTTATCTCCAAATGATAAGAATTCTTGAATAGGTCGCATGAGTTCGTGAATAGATCCATTAGATATTTATATTTGTGCAGATAAATTGTAAACTGATACATGGATAAATACAGTATATGATTAGTACGGTTTTATGTTTTGGTGTCTGAGAGCAGACATACGACCGGAACAGTAAAAAGGCTATGGTATTTGAGAGCAGACATGCGTCCGAAAAGAGTTAAAGCAATGAGATAGAATTGTGCCCATAATTATGAAAGTGGTCTAAGTCATATATTTCTTGTTTCGAGATATTTAATGAATCTCATTTGAATAAAGAAAAAAATCTTATATTGTATTTAAAAACGACATTTTAAAACTATTAGTCTGCTATTTAACTGGAAATTTACTCAAACATGAAATATATATGTGTGATTAAAAAATATTATTTTTAACAAAAAATAATACTGTTGCTACCTATGCATCAGATGATATTCTATTATTAGCGTGGAAAGACAAGAAAATAGTCACCATACTAAGCAGGTACGAAACCTCGGGCATAAAATCTATGAAAAGAAGGACGAAAGAAGGTGGCAACGTCAACATTAGCAAATCAAACGTTATTATAAATTATAATATGAATATCGGATGTGTCGATAAGACTGACCAGTTAGCAAATTCATATTGTTTTACGAGAAAATCTTGCAAATGGTGGAGAACATTTTTTCATGGGGAACAATAGGTTTACACTATCATTTTTGCTACATCTTATGTAAGGTGTCAGCAAAAAAGAGAAAACAAGACGCCTATGTCACATTTAATGTTTGTCCGAAAACTGGTGGAACAACTTGTAGATGATTTTCGTGAAGGAGCATTTTCAAAACTACGTATGGTTGCTTAATGGTAAACTATATATATTGCTGCACTGTCAAAACGTTATTAAAAATTGTTCTGTATATTCAAACAGAAAAATCCAGGGCAAAGACGCCAAACTAATTATTTTTATATAATGTAATCAAGAGAGGACTTCATGTTGGATACTACTTTGAAAGATACCACACAATGAAATTATAAAATATAATGTTGACATAAAAACATTACATTAAAACATTTATTGTGTAAACATGCATCCAAAGATCAAAAATTAATAAATCTTGTTTATCCTTCATAATCTTGCAAATATATATCATGTCGTTCAACGGAAATTAATTCCGACCAGTACGACATCCATGTCTAAATTTAATACGACCGCAAAGGGTTAAAGCAATGAGATAGAATTAACACTAGGTTTACGGGCGTTTCTTATATACCTATCTCTACGAGCACCCGTCAAAGTCAAGTTTTAAATCCGTCAAATTGACGGGTTCCGTAAACCTAGTGTTAATAATCTGTGTGCTATTTAATATTTAGTAAATTCGTGGTTAATAAACTGAGAGGAGAATTCTAGCGACTGCAAGAACAACCTTCTATACATTCCTGCAATAGGCTGAAAGATAAACTGCAAGTTATTGTATAAACATTGTATATGCTCGGAAGAAAAAATGACACGTGAAAGATCATAAACAAATTATTACTGCGATATGTGTTTGAATAATCCCACAATGCACATTGGTGAATGAACTATGACGCATTCGAAAAGAATAGGCTATAGAATTTCAATTTTGTTTCAACATAAACATATCAGCAAAGTTGTATGCTAAACATGATTTGAGCAGAGTATTTTTTTCAAAACTATACCATTTTAAACGAAATGTTGTGCTATTCGCTACTTCGTGAAGAAACATGTCCGGGTGCAAAGGGTTAATTTTTCCGCTATCATCGTAGATTTCGTGAGGTGTAACGTGGCAATGTAACAATGTTTTTTGTATGTTATAGAGGGACCGTTGCCGTCTGTCCTGCAAGAAGTAGAAGTACCCGTCATAAATAACAGCGTGTGCGAGTCGATGTATAGAAACGCTGGCTACATCGAGCATATACCGAACATATTTATTTGCGCCGGCTGGAAGAACGGAGGATTCGATTCGTGCGAGGTCAATAACTGTTTCACTTATACTCTATTCCAATTCCGTTTCTAGGTTGCTCCGAGATCAAATGCGCTGAAGCGATTAACTAGAGAATATGTAAGCGCTTTGCGTTTAACAGAGATGTCATCACAAAGTTACATCAGTACATCGTGATGTGCTTGTATAAATGTACAAAATGTACAGATGTACAGTACAAATGTACTGTTTACCTAAACTTAACTGAATTTGGTAGAACTAGAAGTACCACAAAATTCGACCGATTGCAGAATTTAGGAGAACTAACAAAAATAGAAGGACGAAACTTTAAAAAACTAGAACTTAGAAGAACTCAATTTTTAAAAACTAGAATTTCGCAGATATATATTTTTGAAAATTTGAACACAGTAGACCTAAATTTTTAAAGACTATCACTTAGTAGAAGTGAATCTTTAAAAACTAGAATTTAAAGAATCGAAATTTTTAGAAACCAGAACTTAGAAGATCTAAATTTTTAAAAACTAGCACTTAAAAGAACTAAATTATTAAAAACTGGATCCTAGAGGATCGAAATTTTTCCATTCCACTGTAATGCAATTTTTGGATCGAATAAAAAAAATATTGGGTGGTCCGGAAAGTTCGTGCCGATTTTCGGTAGGTGACATAAGGACGGGTCTGAATATATCGGAATAATTGGAAACAAATGACACACGTGCAATTGTACTTCAGGCATATTTGCAAAAATGTTTGGTTCCAACACGTTTATTTTGTCAGTTTTATACGCCTTTAAATATGGAAGCAAACAAAGGCAAAAATTCCTCACAACCGGACGGAACCTTCAAGTTGGCTGAAAGACGAAGGAACGTTGTGGAATAGTCTGGCACCTGTGCCATTTAACACTTTGACTGCCATGATGATCAGCGGCGACCGGCATAATACATTTAACAAAAAATTCAAAATATTCGCAATGGGTAGCAATTACGATTTTATAAGTACAGTTGTTGTTAGAATAGTGATACGATCCTTCGGTTTCCAATACCTGCACATTATTTACATTTTGCATAATTCAGTGAAACGCTGTAGTATTCCATAGCTTCGCCGTTCTAATAACGTGTTAATAAATGTATACCAAAATTTAAATGTGCTATGTTCCAATTTTCTTTCGAATTCGGCACGAATTTCTCAGACAACCTAATATTATATCGCCATGTCTGCGAGTACCTGCGGCATTCACATTTATAAAATATCGGTCTGATTTTGTTTTTAGGGTGACAGCGGCGGTCCAATGGTGATCCAAAGGGCGCGAGACAAACGATGGATCTTGGCCGGTGTCATCAGTTGGGGAATTGGCTGCGCAGTTCCGAACCAGCCTGGCGTCTATACGCGAATTTCCGAATTCCGTGACTGGATCAATCAAATCCTGCAGTTCTGAGCTAATCGAATTCCTTCGCCGGGGACAGATCGAATCGTTGCGAGCGGACAAACCAGCTTGGAAGCGCGTGCAATTTTGAACGTCGGCTTCTTTCCTTGAAGCCTGGCGCCATCGGCCGGGGATGATCGCCAATTGTTGAACGTCGGACAAAAGTGGAGGACGCATCGATTTCCGGGTCTCAACAAATTCCCGCCGAGTTGCGAGGGTGGGTGATCAGATGGCGCCAACAGTTCAATTTTGAATCCGAGCATGTTATCACGCGACGAGGACCTTATCGACGACCAGTGACGAGAGTCGGACGATTAAAGTTTGATCGAGACGAAGGAAGGTGCGTGCGAATGAAGTGCACTTAGCGTGAGTGGATACGAGTGGCTGATAACGAACAAAGAGGCAACGGTGTTTCGTTAGGCACGTCTTCGTGAATGGTCGAAGGTTCGTAACGTTTGGGACGTTTCATGTTACGAGCCGCTCAAACTGAGGAAACTGAAACTTTCCGAAAGTATGGTTGGAACGCAAGAAACCCGGCTAATTGCGCGATACGTTCAATTCCGTGATTCTTTTGCATAAGCTTAACGCGTTGACTGCCAAGCGTATTTTGATGCGTTGAAATACTGCAGAGTATGATTAAACCGTGCAAAATGAAGGTAACGCAGAGTTAGAAGCGAAAGTATTGAAGTACCGTTTCAATATCAATGGCTTTTACTAAATTGTAAATAGGCTTCTGATGCTAATTAAAAATGACCGGTACGGATGTTTAATGGTATGCGATGATCTATCGGCGGGTGTTCTATTTGCGCGCTGCATTCTTTGACGAACCGATCACGATGAAAATTGTCTCATGGCCGCGGAAAAGAATGCAGTGAATAACATGTGAGGATCCTGCGAAGTTACGACTGCTTGCCTTAAAAATGGCACGCGTGGCAAAATGAACAGACACTTTGTGAGTTCACATTTTTAACACGTTGACTGCCAAGCGTATTTTTCTATGTTAAAACCGCGATGCGATTAAATACTGCAGAGTATGATTAAATCGTGCAAAATTAAGGTAATGAAGCCAAAGTATTGAAGCACCGTTCAATATCACCTATTTTTACAAGATTGCAAATAGGCTTCATTGCAAATTTTTGCATTTCTAATAAAACCTTTTGCACCGGTGACCACCGTGGTAGTCAATATGTTAAAAAATACGATGTGGTACATTTGGAAATGTAATGCGATGAAATACTGCAGAGTATAATTAAATCGTGCAAAATGAAGATAACGCAGAGTTGGAAGCGAAAGTATTGAAGCATCGTTCAATATCAATTGCTTTTACAAGATTGCAAATAGGCTTCATTACGAAATTTTTGCAGTTCTATTAAAATCTTTTGCGTCGGTCACCGGTGACCACCATAACAGTCAATGTGTTAAAAAATACGGTGTGGTACATTTGCAAATGTAATGCGATGAAATCCTGCAGAGTATAATTAAATCGTGCAAAATGAAGGTAAAGCAGAGTTGTCGGAAGCAAAGTATTAAAGCACCGTTCAATATCAATTGCTTTACAAGATTGCAAATAGGCTTCATTGCGACTTTTTGCATTTCTAGTAAAATCTTTTGCACCGGTCATAGGTGACCACCATGGCAGTCAATGTGTTAAAGAATACGATGTGGTACATTTGCAAATGTAATGCGATGAAATACTGCAGAGTATGATTAAATCGTGCAAAATTAATGTAACGCAGAGCTGTTGGAAGCGAAAGTATTGCAAATAGGATTCATTGAGAATTTTTTGCATTTTTAATCAAATGTTTTGCATCGATCACCGATGACCACCGTGGCAGTCAACGTGTTAACGAAGAGAACGAAATAAGATTTACGAAGTACAGCGGTTGTAAGAAAGTTTGTGCAGATGGTATATTTGTAGAGTACACAAATATTTTCTGAGGAATTATGTCGATTTAATTTCTTTGTATCATCGAATTAGCTGAGTTTCTCGTGTCGCTTTGATCGTCAGACGGCAAGAAGCCGTCGAGACGAGACTTGAAGAAATGCGTTTTACGTTCTTCGACCATAAGGAATTAATTCGAAATATGAATCTCATTAGCCAGTGATGCGATCTGAGACCGGAAAATGTTTATGAACGTCCCGCGGATTTCAGTTGCCTGAAAATCGCTTTCGTTGAAGCAGATAACACGTTTCAGGAACACAATGTCGGTGTTCCCTAATTGGATGCACAGCGAAGCGATGTCTGAAGAGTCACAGACGCTCTGTTCTTTGCCTTTGTGCGGAGTTTACTTGTTGAATACTCGTTAAATCGCGAGAATCCCACTGTTTGCCGTATTTGCGCGAGCGAGTCGTAATTGTATTCGTCAAAAACAGTGAATTGTTAAGAATAGAGGTTCCACGTCTTCTCTTTACGAACTCTTTGCCGCGAGTGATATTCGGCTCACTAATTCTACAGATGTGGTCGCTGTTAAATTAAGTAACAGGAGAACGAAAAACTCGACGACCACAAATTCAACGTGAATGCGGTCTTATTTGGATAAGAACTCTGAACTCGTTTGTCCACGTATACTACCGCTCATAATTACTCATTTTAAACATAAGTTATAGAACTGTGTGTTCTGGGTAACGTATGTCTAAAACATTTTCCATTAACCTCAAGCGTATTCAAAATTATGCAAGAAATATCTAGAGATGGCACATGCAACGTATCTGTGCAGTTAAGGAATTGTTGACTGTTGTTGATTTTTGTTCAAGAGTCGCTTAATTATTTTCTCAATTACTAAACACGATAACGTTACATTACATCATAAATTTGAATTAATAATACGTCTAGAAATAATATTCGCATGAATTCCTCTCGTTAATGCGGCCCAACTCCAGAAAATATTATAATTTGAATAATTATAACCGGTAGTATATATACTCTCGGCTAGCGTGAGTAACGGTGATTTTGCGTCACCAATATGACGTCCCACACGGTTCAGTTTCAAATTAGAATGCGAAGTGCATTGTGCGAGTCTAGGTTACAGTTTGCAAACGTCCTTCGTAATACATTCTAACGTATTCCAGCCTCGATGCATTCTTGGCCTGCGCAGTAATTCTAATTGCAAATTTTAACTCAAATGAATACCTATTGTCAAAAAAACAAACGTATCGAGGTATTACATGAACAATGAATCGAAATAATTTGAAAGGATAAAGTAAGAATTGCAGCCGAACGGTTTGTTAAAATGACTTGACGTTCCCCTTTGCAATTGCAAAGGTTGACTTTAAAGAATACCTATTGCCAAAAAACAAAGGTATCGAGGCATTACACCGATAATGAATCGAAGTAATTTGAAACGGTAAAGTAAGAATTGCACTAGACCGTCTGTTAAAATTACTCGGCATTCTCCTTTGCAATTGCAAACTTTAATTCAAACAAATACCTATTGCAAAAAAAAATGTATCAAGATATTACACGGACAATGAGTCGAAGTAATTTGAAAGGATAAAGTAAGAATTGCAGCCGAACGGTTTGTTAAAATGACGCGACGTTCCACTTTGCAATTGCAAATTTTAACTCAAACAAATACCTATTGCCAAAAAAACAAATGTATCGAGATATCTCATAGATAATAAGTCGAAGTAATTTGAAAAGGTAAAGTAAGAATTGCACTAGACTAGCAAATTTTAACTCAAACAAATACCTATTGTAAAAAAAAATGTATCGTTCACACGGATAATGAATCGAAGTAATTTGAAAGGGTAAAATAAGAATTGCAGTTGAACGGTTTGTTAAAATGACTCGACGTTCCCTTTTGCAGTTGTAAATTGTAACTCTAAAAAATACCTATTGCAAAAAAAAATGTATCGAAGTATCACACGGATAATGAATCGAAGTAATTTGAAAGGATAGAATAAGAATTGCAGTCGAACGGTTTGTTAAAATAACTCGATGTTTCTCTTTGCAATTGCAAATGTTAACTCAAACAAATACCTATTGCAAAAAAAAATGTATCGAGATATTACACAGATAATGAATCGAAGTAATTTGAAACGGTAAAGTAAGAATTGCAGTGGATTGTTTGTTAAAATGACTCGACGTTCCGCTTTGCAATTGCAAATTTTAACTCAAACAAATACCTATTGCCAAAAAAACAAATGTATCGAGGCATTACACCGATAATGAATCGAAGTAATTTGAAAGGGTAAAGTAAGAATTGCACTAGACCGTCTGTTAAAATTACTCGGCATTCTCCTTTGCAATTGCAAATTTTAACTCAAACAAATACCTATCGCCAAAAAAATAAATGTATCGAGATATTACACGGACAATGAGTCGCAGTAATTTGAAAGGGTAAAGTAAGAATTGCAGTCCAACGGTTTGTTAAAATGACTCGACGTTCCCCTTTGCAATTGCAAATTTTAACTCAAACAAATACCTATTGCCAAAAAAAACAAATGTATCGAGATATCTCATAGATAATAAGTCGAAGTAATTTGAAAAGGTAAAGTAAGAATTGCACTAGACTAGCAAATTTTAACTCAAACAAATATCTATTGTAAAAAAAAATGTATCGAAGTATCACACGGATAATGAATCGAAGTAATTTGAAAGGGTAAAATGAGAATTGCAGTCGAACGGTTTGTTAAAATGACTCGACGTTCCCTTTTGCAGTTGTAAATTGTAACTCTAAAAAATACCTATTGCAAAAAAAAAATGTATCGAAGTATCACACGGATAATGAATCGAAGTAATTTGAAAGGACAGAATAAGAATTGCAGCCGAACGGTTTGTTAAAATGACTTGACGTTCCCCTTTGCAATTGCAAAGGTTGACTTTAGAGAATACCTATTGCCAAAAAACAAAGGTATCGAGATATTACACAGATAATGAATCGAAGTAATTTGAAAGGGTAAAGTAAGAATTGCAGTGGATTGTTTGTTAAAATGACTCGACGTTCCGCTTTGCAATTGCAAATTTTAACTCAAACAAATACCTATTGCCAAAAAAACAAATGTATCAAGGCATTACACCGATAATGAATCGAAGTAATTTGAAAGGGTAAAGTAAGAATTGCACTAGACCGTCTGTTAAAATGACTCGACGTTCCCCTTTGCAATTGCAAACTTTAATTTAAACAAATACCTATTGCAAAAAACAATGTATCAAGATATTACACGGACAATGAGTCGAAGTAATTTGAAAGGGTAACGTAAGAATTGCAGCCGAACGGTTTGTTAAAATGACGCGACGTTCCACTTTGCAATTGCAAATTTTAACTCAAACAAATACCTATTGCCAAAAAAACAAATGTATCGAGATATCTCATAGATAATAAGTCGAAGTAATTTGAAAAGGTAAAGTAAGAATTGCACTAGACTAGCAAATTTTAACTCAAACAAATACCTATTGTAAAAAAAAATGTATCGAAGTATCACACGGATAATGAATCGAAGTAATTTGAAAGGGTAAAATAAGAATTGCAGTCGAACGGTTTGTTAAAATGACTCGACGTTCCCTTTTGCAGTTGTAAATTGTAACTCTAAAAAATACCTATTGCAAAAAAAAATGTATCGAAGTATCACACGGATAATGAATCGAAGTAATTTGAAAGGATAGAATAAGAATTGCAGTCGAACGGTTTGTTAAAATAACTCGATGTTCCTCTTTGCAATTGCAAATGTTAACTCAAACAAATACCTATTGCAAAAAAAATGTATCGAGATATTACACGGAAAATGAATCGAAGTAATTTGAAAGGGTAAAGTAAGAATTGCAGTCGAACGGTTTGTTAAAATGACTCGACGTTCCCTTTTGCAGTTGTAAATTGTAACTCTAAAAAATACCTATTGCAAAAAAAAATGTATCGAAGTATCACACGGATAATGAATCGAAGTAATTTGAAAGGATAGAATAAGAATTGCAGTCGAACGGTTTGTTAAAATAACTCGATGTTTCTCTTTGCAATTGCAAATGTTAACTCAAACAAATACCTATTGCAAAAAAAATGTATCGAGATATTACACGGACAATGAATCGAAGTAATTTGAAAGGGTAAAGTAAGAATTGCAGTCGAACGATCTGTTAAAATGACTCGACGTTCCCTTTTGCAGTTGTAAATTGTAACTCTAAAAAATACCTATTGCAAAAAAAAATGTATCGAAGTATCACACGGATAATGAATCGAAGTAATTTGAAAGGATAGAATAAGAATTGCAGTCGAACGGTTTGTTAAAATAACACGATTATTCTCTTTGCAATTGCAAATGTTAACTCAAACAAATACCTATTGCAAAAAAAATGTATCGAGATATTACACGGACAATGAATCGAAGTAATTTGAAAGGGTAAAGTAAGAATTGCAGTCGAACGATCTGTTAAAATGACTCGACGTTCCCCTTTAAAAGTCTCATTCAATGCGAAGAACGTCTTCGACAATTGGGAATTCATTCGAAGCCGGATTGTTCGTTCAATCGAAGATCCGTCTTCATCAGGATGTGAAATCAGGGGGAAACTAGTTTTCACGTAGCCCCTGTCAGTAACACTCGAGAGCTTCGAAATGGCAAGAACGTGAGCAATTAGGACACTCTTCGAGCACGGGTTTTACGTTGGACTAAAGAGGCGTCTATACTACTTGCACGGCCTGCTCGATGTGCAGGCAGTTTCAATATCTCTGCCAGCCATCAATTTTGAACCTTCCGTGGAGAGGATAACAAATTTATATGAACACTTGTTTAACACCTTATCGACCGCTATTGACTGAAGATGCCACTCACTAACGACCGACTCTGTTTTGGATATTGCGCAGGAACTGTGTATGTGCCTATTTGGAAAGCTCTATAACTCAAAAATACTGATTGTGTTGTTGAGAATCCTTTAGTTTCAAAGCAGTGTAATTTTATTGTCACTTAGAATTGTCATAATATCATTTGATATTTATTTTATCTAATATAACCGTGGACCACTGAAAAGCCGATTAATCGGCTACCGGTAAATAACAGTTGGAACCGAAAAGCCGATTAGTCGGCTAGCGGTCGATAAAGTGTTAAGAAAGCACGACGGTGTAAAAGGGTATCGTGAAACAATAAATACAATATTCTCTTGACTATCGATTAAAGAAAATTGTTCTGGAGGCAATTCTGGCTTTATTGCATCATAAAATGCACAGTGTAGCAGTTGTTCTTAAACTTATGGCCGGCAGTATAGATGTAGTAGCAAGAAGACGACGATTTTTGCAACATTGTGAACACGAAATGATCGCATTGCATTTCAAACGTGGATCATTTTATGTGTGCTCGTTTTATAGCGGCTGGAATCCGATCAGCCGTGATTCTCAAGCTGAAATCCGCTTTCTCTCAGGGAGGATAAAAAGTAATGGGAAGAAACTGAGCGAGTTTGCGAGGAGGACAAAATAGAGAGAGAAAAAGGAAGCGTATTAAAACGGACAATTAACCTAATCGACCTTCCAAGCGAAATGAAGTTAGATCGAACACTGCCGCTATCATCGCTCTGAATGTTCTAGAATCGAATATTACTGCAAAATCGAATCGAAGGCAATTTGTGAAGTAATCAACAGTATCACTGATTTTCTGTTAGAAGACTTAACACTTTATCGACCGCTTGACTGAAGATGCCACTCACTAACGACCGACTCTGTTTTGGATATCGCGCAGGAATTGTTTATGTGCCTATTTGTAAAGCGCTATAACTCAAAAATACTGAGTATGTTGTTGAGAATCATTTGGTTTCAAAGCAGCGTAATGTTATTGTTATTTTGAACTGTCATAATATCATTCGATATTTATTTTATCTGATATAACCGTCGACCACTGAAAAGCCGATTAATCGGTTACCGGTATATAACAGTTGGAACCAAAAACCCGATTAATCGGCTATCGTTAAATAACAGTTGGAACCAAAAAGCCGATTAATCGGCTACCGGTACATAACAGTTGGAACCAAAAAGCCGATTAATCGGCTTCCGGTACATAACAGTTGGAACCAAAAAAGCCGATTAATCGGCTTCCGGTACATAACAGTTGGAACCAAAAAAGCCGATTAATCGGCTACCGGTACATAACAGTTGGAACCAAAAAGCCGATTAATCGGCTACCGGTACATAACAGTTGGAACCAAAAAGCCGATTAATCGGTTAGCGGTCGATGAAGTCGTTTATCGTATTTGTGACGATAAATCGCAACTGGACAAACGAGTGAACATCGAAAATCTCATTACTAGTGACGCGTCGACTCAACGTAAGCGCCGAGGCGGCTATTTAACTTAATTTATACACATAAAAATTTATATTTTATATACACACCTAATTACACACGTGCGTACAGAGATAGTCATTCTCGCGCGTAAGCGTATAAATAATTTATTATCGGGCCGGCTCACGTTTCGTGGTCCGGGCACAAACGGTGACCCCGACGCTTGTAAATATTCAAACTCCGATCGATGCGACACGCTACGCCCTGTATTGTATCGTCCCCCCACGTTTCACTCTCTCCTCGCCCAAAACATGCGCCCTGTTCTCCTATATTTTACCCGAAATAGCGCATTCCGTGTTTCATATCGTTTTTCGACGATTTATATTTTTCCATGCAAACCCATGCGATCCATTGTGCCGTTTTCCATACCTTCTCTTCTCATCCAAAGCGCTATACAGCCTCTTGCATCATCATCCCACGTTTCACTCTCTCCTCGCCCAAAACATGCGCCCTGTTCTCCTACATTTTACCCGAAATAGCGCATTCCGCGTTTCATATCGTTTTTCGACGATTTATATTTTTCCACGCAAACCCATGCGATCCGTTGTGCCGTTTTCCATACCCTCTCTTCTCATTTAACACTAAACGTACCGGTACTTTACACTTACCTATTCTTACCATAAGGTGTCATTTGACCTCTTACGAAACAAATGTTGATTTTCAGAAAGAAATTCCTAATTTATTAAACCGTGAAATTGAATAATCAGATGATATAAAAATGTATAGAAAGTTAAATAAGCGATAGAAATAATAGTGAATGTACGATTTTAAAGTAAATTTTGAAAGGGACCATTTGACTCCGCTTTGTACGTTTAGTGTTAAAGCACTATACAGCCTCTTGCGTCACCATCCCACGTTTCACTCTCTCCTCCCCCAAAACATGCTTCCTGTTCTCCCAAATTTTACCCGAAACGGCGCATTCCGTGTTTCATATCGTTTTTCGACGATTTATATTTTTCCACGCAAACCCATGCGATCCTAGTTATGCCATTTTGCATATCCTGTTTTCCTATCCAAAATGCTATACAGTCTCTTGCGTCATCATCCCACGTTTCATTCTTTCTCGCCCAAAACATGGGTCCTCTTCTCCCAAATTTTACCTGAAACGACGCATTCCGTGTTTCATATCGTTTTTCGACGATTTATATTTTTCCACGCAAACCCATGCGATCCTAGTTATGCCGTTTTCCATATCCTGTTTTCCTATCCAAAGCACTATACATACTCTTGCGTCATCATCCCACGTTTTATTCTTTTTTCGCCCAAAACTTACGCTTTGTTTCTCCCAAATTTTACCCGAAACGGCTCATTCCGTGTTTCATATCGTTTTTCGACGATTTATATTTTTCCGCGCAAACCCATGCGATCCGTTGTGCCGTTTTCCATATCCTGTTTTCCCATCCAAAGCGCTATACAGTCTCTTGTGTCACCATCCCACGTTTCATTTTTTTCTCGCCCAAAACATGCGTCCTGTTCTCCCAAATTTTACCCGAAACGGGCGCACTCCGGGTTTTATATCGTTTTTCGACGATTTATATTTTTCCACGCAAACCCACGCGATCCGTGTTGCGCTGTTTTCCATACCTTCTTTTCCCATCCAAAGCTATACAGTCTCTTGCGTCATCATCCCACGTTTTATTCTTTCTTCGCCCAAAACATGCGCCCTGTTCTCCAACATTTTACCTGAAACGGCGCATTCCGTGTTTCATATAATTTTTCGACGATTTATATGTTTCCACGTTAATCCATGCGATCCGTGTTGTGTCGTTTTCTATATCCTGTTTTCCCATTCAATGCGCTATACAGCTTCCCATGTCACCATCCCACGTTTCATTTTTTCCTCCCCCAAAACATGCGCCTTGTTTCTCCCACATTTTGCACGAAACGGCGCATTCTATGTTTCATATCGTTTTTCCACGCAACCCCATGCGATTAATGTTGTGCCGTTTTCCATACTCTCTTTTCCCGTCCAAAGCGCTATACAGCCTCTTGCGTCACCATCCAACATTTCACTGTCTCCTCGTTCAAAATGTGCATCCTCTTCTTCCACATTTTACCCGAAACGGCGCATTCCATGTTTCATATCGTTTTTCGACGATTTATATTTTTCGACGCAAACCCATGCGATCCGTTGTGCCGTTTTCCATACCCTCTCTTCCCATCCAAAGCGCTATACAGCCTCTTGTGTCACAATCCCATGTTTTCCCTCTCCTCGCCAAAAACATGCGCCTTGTTTCTCCCACATTTTACCCGAAACGGCGCATTCCATGTTTCATATCGTTTTTCGACGATTTATATTTTTCCACGCAAACCCATGCGATCCGTTGTGCCGTTTCCCGTACCTTCTCTTCTCACCCAAAGCGCTATACAGCCTCTTGCATCATCATCCCACGTTTTATTCTCTCCTCGCCAAAAACATGCGCCTTGTTTCTCCCACATTTTACCCGAAACGGCGCATTCTGTGTTTCATATCGTTTTTCGACGATTTATATTTTTCCACGCAAACCCATGCGATCCGTTGTGCCATTTCCCATACCTTCTCTTCTCACCCAAAGCGCTATACAGCCTCTTGCATCATCATCCCACGTTTTATTCTCTCCTCGCCAAAAACATGCGCCTTGTTTCTCCCACATTTTACTCAAAACGGCGCATTCTGTGTTTCATATACTTTTTCGACGATTTATATTTTTCCACGCAAACCCATGCGATCCGCTGTGCCGTTTTCCATACCCTCTCTTCTCATCCAAAGCGCTATACAGCCTCTTGCATCATCATCCCACGTTTTACCCTCTCCTCGCCAAAAACATGCGCCTTGTTTCTCCCATATTTTACCCAAAACGGTGCATTTCGTGTTTCATATCGTTTTTCGACGATTTATATTTTTCCACGCAAACCCATGCGATCCGTTGTGCCGTTTTCCATACCCTCTCTTCCCATCCAAAGCGCTATACAGCCTCTTGCGTCACAATCCCACGTCCCACCCTCTCCTCCCAGCAAAACTACCGTTTCCGCTCCCTATTAATTCCGCCTACCCTTTCATTCACCTGTTCGCCGTATTTACGTCTCCCAGCCTGCGAAACCGTTTGGACTATTAAATGAGTGGAAAAGAGAAAAGATACGCAGCTGTTGAAAGCTCAGACTCGTTGACTTTGTGCAACCCGGCCAGACTTTTAACCGTTTTCCTGAATCCCTTGTTCCCGGGACGTCCCGAGCGCGACATGGGCGTCGACATTTCCGTTTGTCGAGGTGTTATCGTACGTATATATAAGTACGTCGCCCACTCGGGACGCCCACTCCAGGTGGCTGCGCGTAAATGGGCCGAATTGTACGGGGGCGAATTTCAGGATATCGCTACATACTATAATGAATGCCGTTCGGCTTATCTTCGCGCGAAAGCAAGATGGTCCGGGGAGTTGGAATGAGGACGTGAAGATAATTGTTGAAGATGTTGAGGTTTGGAAAGCGTCTGGTCGCTGGGACGATCGAACGACGGTAAGTTAACACTTTAACACATTGACTGCCGTGAATATTTTACTATATTAAAACTGCAACGTGATGAAGTACCACAGTATATGATTGATTTGTGCAAAATGAAAATAATGCGAAGGTCTCGGAGACCAAAGAATTGAATCACTATTCAATATTAATTGCATTTGGAAAATTATAAATGCTATCGATTGAGTATTTTTTGACTTTTTCGTGAGACCTTTTGTGCCGGTCACCCATGACTACCACAGCGTATTTTACTATATTAAAACCGCAACGTGATGGAGTACTACAGTATATGATTTATTTATGCAAAATGAAAATAATGCGAAGGTATCGGAGACCAAAGAATTGAATCACTATTTAATATTAATTGCATTTTCAAAATTATAAATCCTACCGATTGGGTATTTTTTGAATTTTTCGTGAAACATTTTGTGCCGGTCACCGATGACCACTACAGCGTATTTTACTATATTAAAACCGCAACGTGACGAAGAGCTACAATATATGATTGATTTATGCAAAATGAAAATAACGCGAAGGTATCGGAGACCAAAGAATTGAATCACTATTCAATATTAATTGCATTTACAAAATTATAAATGCTACCGATTGGGTATTTTTTGAATTTTTGGTGAAACCTTTTGTGCCGATCACCGATGACTACTACAGCGTATTTTACTATATTAAAACCGCAACGTGACGAAGAGCTACAATATATGATTGATTTATGCAAAATGAAAATAATGCGAAGGTATCGGAGACCAAAGAATTGAATCACTATTCAATATTAATTGCATTTACAAAATTATAAATGCTACCGATTGCGTATTTTTCGAATTTTTGGTGAAACCTTTTGTGCCGATCATCGATGACCACTACAGCGTATTTTACTATATTAAAACCGCAACGTGACGAAGAGCTACAGTATATGATTTATTTATGCAAAATGAAAATAATGCGAAGGTATCGGAGACCAAAGAATTGAATCACTATTCAATATTAATTGCATTTACAAAATTATAAATGCTACCGATTGGGTATTTTTCGAATTTTTGGTGAAACCTTTTGTGCCGATCACCGATGACCACTACAGCGTATTTTACTATATTAAAACCGCAACGTGACGAAGAGCTACAATATATGATTGATTTATGCAAAATGAAAATAATGCGAAGGTATCGGAGACCAAAGAATTGAATCACTATTTAATATTAATTGCATTTACAAAATTATAAATGCTACCGATTGGGTATTTTTCGAATTTTTGGTGAAACCTTTTGTGCCGATCATCGATGACCACTACAGCGTATTTTACTATATTAAAACCGCAACGTGACGAAGAGCTACAATATATGATTGATTTATGCAAAATGAAAATAATGCGAAGGTATCGGAGACCAAAGAATTGAATCACTATTCAATATTAATTGCATTTACAAAATTATAAATGCTACCGATTGGGTATTTTTCGAATTTTGGGTGAAACCTTTTGTGCCGATCACCGATGACCACTACAGCGTATTTTACTATATTAAAACCGCAACGTGACGAATAGCTACAATATATGATTGATTTATGCAAAATGAAAATAATGCGAAGGTATCGGAGACCAAAGAATTGAATCACTATTTAATATTAATTGCATTTACAAAATTATAAATTCTACCGATTGGGTATTTTTCGAATTTTTGGTGAAACCTTTTGTGCCGATCACCGATGACCACTACAGCGTATTTTACTATATTAAAATCGCAACGTGACGAAGAGCTACAATATATGATTGATTTATGCAAAATGAAAATAATGCGAAGGTATCGGCGACCAAAGGATTGAATTAATATAAATTAATATAATAAACCAATTAATTGCATTTACAAAATTATAAATGCTACCGATTGGGTATTTTTTTAATTTTTCGTGAAACCTTTTGTGCCGACCACCACAGCAGTCAACGTGTTCAGGACCGCTCACGAGTTTTCTCGTGTTTTCTACACGCTGTCTTTAGATGTCACTTACTTTGATACGTTGTATCTATTTTGTCTATTTAAGTATTTACATCAATATTCGATGTATCATACTCGATTGCCTTCATGTTTTTTCGCTTACTTACCGCTGCTTCACACAATATCTTACTTTAAAAAACTACTAGAAACTCTGATAAAATTAACTTTTAAATACAATTTTATGATAATTTCTTTAAATATATTTTTTTTTAAATAATACCTAAAATGCATTCTATTCTACAATTTCTGTAAATTTCATACAAATTAATTCTTTAAGTAAAAAAGTTATGTAAATGATTAAAAAACATATTTTTTTAAGAATACCCAAAATACCCCCAATTATACAATTTCCGAAAGTTTCACAAAAATTGCTTCATAAATAACAAAGTTATGATTTTTTGTAATGTACAAATTTCCCAAAAACGTGCGGCCCTAGGCGTATTTCTTACAGATTTCTTAATGGTCCTTAAAAGTGTTAAGGTATGAGAGTACTGACGTTTTGATAAATTTATTCGTGCGCTGTGACAGATAGTAAGATGTACCAGATGTGAAAAGACATGTATAAGTAATTAGACCTGGAACGCTGAATTGCGGTAGTTGAATTTTGTGCGCGTGTCTAAATAGAGTCTATTTGCACGGACAATATTATTTTCAGGTATATCGTGAATGAATGTTCATTATAAGCGAGTCGTTTGGAGCTAAGAAACTGGCAGGGCGCGTTTACTTAAACTTTTATTAACTCGGTAATCGAAACCGCTGGAAAGCACCGGACCTACAGGAAACTTTGTTGAATACCTGCGAACAGCCAGAAATGTTGTATACGCAGTTGGCCAAGTACTAAACAGGTAAACTTTTATACAATGACCCTCACCTATTTCTTTACTAATTCAGTGCAGACGCTGTCGGTAACTTGGTCTCGCATGTTAAGACAACCGCACAGTAAAACTATAACAAAAGTTTCTGCTTTAGACGACTTTATCTGAAGCCATTTTTGTTTTACACACATCGACGAACTTCCGCTGTGCGCTTCTCAGTTAACCAATTGACAAAACGCACAAAAGGTCTCACAAAAAATTAAAAAAATACCCAATCGGCAGAATTTATAATTTTGTGAATGCAATTAATATTAACATGTTGACTGCCAAGCGTATTTTGCTATGTTAGAACCGCGATGCAATAAAATACTGCAGAATATGATTAAATCGTGCAAAATAAATGTAACGCAAAGTTGTTAGAAGCCAAAGTATTGAACCACCGTTACAATATCAATTGCTTTTACAAGATTGCAAATAGGCTTAATGTCAAATTTTTTGCATTTTTAGTAAAATATTTTGCACCGATCATCGGTGACCACCGTTGCAGTCAATGTGTTAAAGAATACGGTGTCGTACATTTGGAAATGTAATGGGATGAAATACTGCAGAGTATAATTAAACTGTGCAAAATAAAGGTAACGCAGAGTTGTTAGAAGCCAAAGTATTGAGGCACCGTTCCAATATCATTTGCTTTTACAAGATTGCAAATAGGCTTCATTGCGAAATTTTTGCATTTTTAGTAAAATCTTTTGCACCGGTCACCGCGTATTTTACTATGTTAGAATTGCTATGCGATAAAATACTGCAAAGTATGATTGAATCGTCCAAAATAAAGGTAACGCAGAGTTGTTAGAAGCTAAAGTATTGAGGCACCGTTTCAACATCAATTGCTTTTACAAGATTGCAAATAGGCTTCCTTGCGAAATTTTTGCATTTTTAGCAAAATCTTTTGCACCGGTCACCGCGTAATTTGCTATGTTAGAATTGCGATGCAATAAAATACTGCAAAGTATAATTAAATCGTGCAAAATAAAGGTAACGCAGAGTTGTTAGAAGCCAAAGTATTGAGGCAGCGTTCCAATATCATTTGCTTTTACAAGATTGCAAATAGGTTTCATTGCGAAATTTTTGCATTTTTAGTAAAATCTTTTGCACCGGTCAACGCGTATTTTGCTATGTTAGAATTGCTATGCGATAAAATACTGCAAAGTATGATTGAATCGTCCAAAATAAAGGTAACGCAGAGTTGTTAGAAGCCAAAGTATTGAAGCACCGTTTCAGCATCAATTGCTTTTACTAGATTGCAAATAGGGTTCATTGCAAATTTTTTGCATTTTTAGTAAAATCTGTTGCACCGATCAACGCGTATTTTGCGATGTTAGAATTGCTATGCGATAAAATATTGCAAAGTATAATTAAATCGTGCAAAATAAAGGTAACGCAGAGTTGTTAGGGGCCAAAGTATTGAGGCACCGTTTCAATATGAATTTCTTTTAAGAGATTGCAAATAGGCTTCATTGCGAAATTTTTGCATTTTTAGTAAAATCTTTTGCACCGGTCACCGCGTATTTTGCTATGTTAGAATTGCGATGCAATAAAATACTGCAAAGTATAATTAAATCGTGCAAAATAAAGGTAACGCAGAGTTGTTAGGGGCCAAAGTATTGAGGCACCGTTCCAATATCAATTGTTTGTACAAGATTGCAAGTAGGCTTCATTGCGAATTTTTTGCCTTTTTCGTAACATCTGTTGCACCGGTCACCGCGTATTTTGCTATGTTAGAACTGCGATGCGATAAAATACTGCAAAGTATAATTAAACTGTGCAAAATAAAGGTAACGCAGAGTTGTTAGAAGCCAAAGTATTGAGGCACCGTTCGAATATCATTTGCTTTTACAAGATTGCAAATAGGCTTCATTGCGAAATTTTTGCATTTTTAGTAAAATCTTTTGCACCGGTCAACGCGTATTTTGCAATGTTAGAATTGCGATGCGATAAAATACTGCAGAGCATGATTAAATTGTATAAAATAAAGGTAACGCAGAGTTGTTAGAAGCCAAAGTATTGAGGCATCGTTCCAATATCATTTGCTTTTACAAGATTGCAAATAGGCTTCATTGCGAAATTTTGCATTTTTAGTAAAATCTTTTGCACCGGTCACCGCGTATTTTGCTATGTTAGATATGCGATGCGATGGAATACTGCAAAGTATAATTAAATCGTGCAAAATAAAGGTAACGCAGAGTTGTTAGAAGCCAAAGTATTGAGGCACCGTTCCAATACCAATTGTTTGTACAAGATTGCAAGTAGGCTTCATTGCGAATTTTTTGCCTTTTTAGTCAAATGTTTTGCACCGGTCAACGCGTATTTTGCAATGTTAGAATTGCTATGCGATAAAATACTGCAAAGTATAATTAAATCGTGCAAAATAAAGGTAATGCAGAGTTGTTAGAAGCCAAAGTATTGAAGCACCGTTCGAATATCATTTGCTTTTACAAGATTGCAAATAGGCTTCATTGCGAAATTTTTGCATTTTTAGTAAAATCTTTTGCACCGGTCACCGCGTATTTTGCTATGTTAGAATTGCGATGCGATAAAATACTGCGGAGTATGATTGAATCGTCCAAAATAAAGGTAACGCAGAGTTGTTAGGGGCCAAAGTATTGAGGCACCGTTTCAACATCAATTGCTTTTACAAGATTGCAAATAGGCTTCATTGCAAAATTTTTGCATTTTTAGTAAAATCTTTTGCACCGGTCACCGCGTATTTTGCTATGTTAGAATTGCGATGCGATAAAATACTGCAAAGTATAATTAAACTGTGCAAAATAAAGGTAACGCAGAGTTGTTAGGGGCCAAAGTATTGAGGCACCGTTCCAATATCATTTGCTTTTACAAGATTGCAAATAGGTTTCATTGCGAAATTTTTGCATTTTTAGTAAAATCTTTTGCACCGGTCATCACGTATTTTGCTATGTTAGAATTGCGATGCGATGGAATACTGCAGAATATGATTGAATCGTGGAAAATAAAGGTAACGCAGAGTTGTTAGAAGCCAAAGTATTGAAGCACCGTTTCAACATCAATTGCTTTTACAAGATTGCAAGTAGGCTTTATAGCGAATTTTTTTCAGTTTTAGTAAAATCTTTTGCACCGGTCACCGCGTATTTTGCTATGTTAGATTTGCGATGCGATGAAATACTGCAGAGTATGATTGAATCGTCCAAAATAAAGGTAACGCAGAGTTGCTAAGGGCCAAAGTATTGAGGCACCGTTTCAATATCAATTTCTTTTATAAAATTGCATGTAGGCTTCATTGCGAATTTTTTGCATTTTTAAATAAATCGTTTGCGCCAGTTTTTGGCAGTCAACGTGTTAAATAGTGATTCAATTCTTTGGGCTCCGATACCTTCGCATTATTTTCATTTTGCACAATTCAATCATATACTGTAGTACTTCATCTCATTGCGGTTTTATTATAGTAAAATACACACGGCAGTAAACGTGTTAACAAATTGACAGGCACTGAGAATGTCACGCGTGCAATGTACGCGCAATTACTTTTACAATCAGCTTCGTAATTACGTTTTCTCTGCTCCCAGTTCTATCGCAGGACCAATTGCGTTCTGACCTTTTGCTCCAACAGTATCACAACGATATTGCAATTGCGTATCGAACCTGTCCCTGGTGCGTCACGTAACAATTGACTTTTGATTTGTGCCGCCGTCGATGATTTGCCAAAACAAGGGGAGCATAGCAGTGCAATTTTGACTCGGCTAACCCGATTATAACTAGTACTGCGTACTCATTTTCTCACTGCCAAAACATGAGCATACGTTTTCATGAGTGTACAGGATTTACATCTTGGAAAGAGACAACTTTAATGTACGATTTGGTAGAAATTCCTTGCTGGTATAAAAATAATTCTTGCAGCTTCTCCTTTGCTAGAAGTTTGGCCATTAAGGTAAGTTTTTCTCTAAAGATGTTTGTGATTTAGAATTTATCTTGCGGAATAATTGCGGTGAGGGATAAGGTACGACTTTTCACGACATCGCTTTTATACTTCTGTTTTCAATTTGTGTGGCGGTCGGTGATTTAATTAAGAGACCCCGAGATCGTTTCATTTACGCAGAACACAAGCTCAGAAATTTCTGCAAGTTTCGGGAGGCGAAAAGAATACGCACTAAAAAAGTATGAGAAGCAGCGTTAACGTGAATATTTTTACGAAGCGTACGAGTAATAGCAGCAGTATCATGCGATACATTTTTGTTATTCCTTTCTCGCTGCACGTCAGAAAAAACTCTGTTTCAAACGAGCGGAACCTGAGGCAAAACCTACACACGACCGCTGACTTTTTACCTTTTTCACCCGAACTCTCTATTTCCTTAGACTCACGTTCCTACACAGCGTACTCTAAATAAAGGATTACCCATTATTTTTTCTGTCACCCGTGGAGGCGTCAAATTTAATTTCCTATACATAAAGTAAGGCTAGTATTCAACGAATAAAATTAATATTACGTTGATATAGTGAAAGAACACAAATAAAGGGGTTGCGCCAATGCTTTTTTTTCCTAAAGAATGGGGGAGAAATTGTGAAAATGTCGAATAGCTTGGCGTATGCGCTACGTTTACTTGAAAACGTTCTCTTCTATTAAACAAACCTCAAGAATTAAAACGGTCACATATTTGAGTGTCTAAGAAAATAATTTCTTCTTACGCATCTGCAACTATGTATGACAGTGGCAACTATTTTATATGAATATTCGTGGAGTTGACCAAATCTATTTAAATTCGTAGAAATGTTGATATAATGAAAGAATAAAAATAAAGAAGTTGCGCCAATGCTTTTTTATCTAAAGAATGATGGTGAAATTGTGAAAATTTCGAATAGCTTGGCGTCTGCGCTACGTTTACTTCAAGTGTTTTCTTCTATTAAACATACCTCAAGAATTAAAACAGAAATGTTACTTTCATAAGAAACCTAGCGAATTTAACGAGGTCACATATTTGAGTGTCTAAGAAAACAATTTCTTGTTACGCATCTGCAACTATTTATGACAGTGGCAACTATTTTATATAAATATTGACGGAGATGACCAAATCCATTTGAATGCGTAGAAATTTTGATATAATGAAAGAATAAAAATAAAGAAATTGCGTCAATGCTTTTGTCTCTCAAGAATGATGGAGAAATGGTGAAAATTTCGAATAGCTTGGCGTATATGCTACGTTTAATTGAAGTGTTTTCTTCTATTAAACATACCTCAAGAATTAAAACAGAAATGTTACTTTCATAAGAAACCTAGCGAATTTAACGAGGTCACATATTTGAGTGTCTAAGAAAACAATTTCTTGTTACGCATCTGCAACTATGTATGACAGTGGCAACTATTTTATATGAATATTCGTGGAGTTGACCAAATCTATTTAAATTCGTAGAAATGTTGATATAATGAAAGAATAAAAATAAAGAAGTTGCGCCAATGCTTTTTTATCTAAAGAATGATGGTGAAATTGTGAAAATTTCGAATAGCTTGGCGTCTGCGCTACGTTTACTTCAAGTGTTTTCTTCTATTAAACATACCTCAAGGATTAAAATAGAAATGTTACTTTCATAAGAAACCTAGCGAATTCAGCGAGGTCACATATTTGAGTGTCTAAGAAAATAATTTCTTGTTACGCATCTGCAACTATTTATGACAGTGGCAACTATTTTATATGAATATTAGCGGAGTTGACCAAATCTATTTGAATGTGTAGAAAAGTTGATATAATGAAAGAATAAAAATAAAGAAGTTGCGCCAATGCTTTTTTATCTAAAGAATGATGGTGAAATTGTGAAAATTTCGAATAGCTTGGCGTCTGCGCTACGTTTACTTCAAGTGTTTTCTTCTATTAAACATACCTCAAGAATTAAAACAGAAATGTTACTTTCATAAGAAACCTAGCGAATTCAGCGAGGTCACATATTTGAGTGTCTAAGAAAACAATTTCTTGTTACGCATCTGCAAGTATTTATGACAGTGGCAACTATTTTATATGAATATTAGCGGAGTTGACCAAATCTATTTGAATGTGTAGAAAAGTTGATATAATGAAAGAATAAAAATAAAGAAGTTGCGCCAATGCTTTTTTATCTAAAGAATGATGGTGAAATTGTGAAAATTTCGAATAGCTTGGCGTCTGCGCTACGTTTACTTCAAGTGTTTTCTTCTATTAAACATACCTCAAGAATTAAAACAGAAATGTTACTTTCATAAGAAACCTAGCGAATTCAGCGAGGTCACATATTTGAGTGTCTAAGAAAACAATTTCTTGTTACGCATCTGCAAGTATTTATGACAGTGGCAACTATTTTATATGAATATTAGCGGAGTTGACCAAATCTATTTGAATACGTATAAAATATTCTCCACTGAAAACGATACATCAATAATCTCAAAATTTCCAACACTTCTCCACTTATGATATTTTTCTCGCGTTATTTGAATTTTTTAATTTTTCAAATTTCACATTTTTTGCAGTATCCGCCTAAAAAAAATGCCTCAGCTTCATGCTGTATCCGGAATTAATTGGCTTACACATGAAAAGAGTTCACTTCGTGTACTATTTTACGGAAATTGCATTTCAACGTTTCCTCAATTCATGCTCTACGGCAACATACCTTTTCATTTTCAATGCCCCGACTTTTCCTGTTTTCCTCCGACGTCGAACGGTGAAGTCGACTTTTGAAGCGGTTCGAACGAATTTCACTGTTCCTATTCATCTAACTGGCAATCGCTATCGGATGTCGGGACGTTCGCTTTTTCAAATACACGTGCGCAGTGAAGCTGCAATTAACGTGGCAATTACGTTTCGCGCGTTCCTGTTTGTTCGGCCGAGCGGAATTGCAGGTTGAAATTCTTCTGTGCATATGAAAAGCGAAGAAAATCGAGCAAAGTCAAGGGAAATCAGTGAAAATTGCTAGTCTCCTTCGTAAACCTCCGGGTCCGCGCGATCTCAAGGCTCAAGTCAATTCAATTAAAGCGTTCTGCATAGTTCTATTTTACGAGACTAGCAAATGGTGTAGGCACCGTTTGCAACGTACTTCAGGTTACACTTGTGTAGGGATATATGATGTTAGGTGCTGTCGAAGTGTGATGCGGAATTATATTGAGTAGAATGATTTATTGAAAGATAAATAAAAGACACTAATTATACATATAAATACAAAATGAAAATAGAACTATGGCAATCCGACTACTATTCGGTAAACGGCAAGAAAACGTATCTATACTGGACTGAACTACTCTCTGAACTTGACTGAACGACAACTTAAAACTCTCTGCCCTATTACTCAACTATCTCTAAACGAAAACTCTATCTCCTCGCCGGGCCGTTGCTATGCACCCCCGTCCTTCCCCAAGGGTTCGGCATCCAATCATTCGTAAAAACACGCATCCTCTCATTCTTACCTACATTCTCTCTCGCTCACTCTAAATGCGTTACAGTCGACACGCGCAATAATGAGACATACGTCACGCATTCTTCAAACAAAACCATGCTATCATTATACCTTCACTCGCAACAATCGGTCGCAGCCACTCATACACACACACACACACATCCTACATTTATGCGACACATCTACGGCTGTTTTTCTGATGCTACACTTGTTTATGTATAACACTACACGCTGTAAAAATAAACGATTCTTCGTGTACTTTCCATGGATTCCCACGGTTGGTTTTATGCGATGTGAAAATGTATTTTTGGCGACATTTATTGACGATGCGCGTGGGCTCAGTATAATAACAACCTTCCGGCCCACGCGCAGAAAAGTGAATTGTCCGGCTACAATATTTTATTGAAAAAAATTAATACAAAAACCGTCACAGTTTACGGGACCCTAAGGTATTAAATTGAGTTATAATATGTGTGTGCAATCGGAAGCATTAATATAAAAATAATTTGAAATTTCGGATAGAAGCGCTTGGAACTAAAGCGATTACGGTCTATGAAATCTTTAACACTAAACATACTGGTACTTTACACCTACCTATTGTTACCATGAGGGGTCATTTGATTTCTTATGAAATAAACGTTGATTTTCAGAAAGGAATTCCTAATTTATTAAAGCGAGAAATTGAATAATCGGATGATGTAAGAATTTGCCGACTGATAAATGAGCGAAAGCAATAACAATGAATGTACGATTTTAAAGTAAATTTTGAAGGGGGTCATTTGACCCAGCTTGGTACGTTTAGTGTTAACACCGATTGAAATCACATTTAATTGGAACCGATCCTCATAGTGTCAGGAATTAGTACACATTTTGTTAACAGGGTGTAAATGCACGTGTCCACAAACGGCGGAAAGTGCGTAATTAACATAGTGATTACATTTCACTAGCTTTTGCTTCTGTCATGTTAGATGCCTCACGAAGTGGAACCAAGAGTCCAGCCCAAACCTGATGCTCCGGAACTGAACGAGGTTCCTCGCACGCGAAACACACGTTTCTCTTTAAGAAAGAAGACGTTTGCATTCGGTCGTATATCATGTGACGTAGGATTGATGTATCGTGTTCTGAAATGGGTCAATAGGTTGGGGTGTATCTTGGTAACCCGTTTTATAATATATATAGTATACTATTCTTTTTTACAGTAGTATAAATATAGTACAGTAGTATACTACTTACTTATACTATTTTTGTATCACAGTGGTATACTACTTACTTTTACTATTTTTTTATCACAATAGTATACTGTACTTACTCTTACTATTTTTTGATCACAGTATACTACTGTTATTTCATACTGAAAATACCGAAAGTTTCACACTGAAAATGGCCGAAAGCACTTTTTTAGATTATAATAACCAGGCGTAACTCAAGAACCACTAAAAATATTCGCATGAAATTTGTTACAGATGCCTCTTGAAATTCTACAAACCTAACAAAAAAAAATTAATTTGTACAGTATACTACTGTTATTTCATACTGAATTCATACTGAAAATACCGAAAGCTTCGCGCTGAAAATCGCCGAAAGAACTTTTTTTCATTATAATAACCACGCGTAATTCAACAACTGCTAAAAGTATTTGCATGAAATTTGTTACAGATGTATCTTGAAATGCTACAAATCTAACAAAAAAAAATTAATTTGTACAGTATACTACTGTAGTTTCATACTGAATTCATTCTGAAAATACCGAAAGCTTCACACTGAAAATCGTCGAAAGCACTTTTTTAGATTATAATAACCAGGCGTAACTCAACAACTACTAAAAATATTCGCATGAAATTTGTTACGGATGCCTCTTGAAATTCTACAAACCTAACGAAAAAAAAATTAATTTGTATAGTATACTACTGTTGCACAGTATATTACTCTTATTTCATACTGAATTCATACTGAAAATACCGAAAGCTTCACACTGAAAATCGCCGAAAGCACCTTTTTAGATTATAATAACCAAGCGTAACTCAACAACTACTAAAAATATTCGCATGAAATTTGTTACAGATGTCTCTTGAAATGCTACAAATCTAACAAAAAAAAATTAATTTGTACAGTATACTACTGTTGCACAGTATATTACTCTTATTTCATACTGAATTCATACTGAAAATACCGAAAGTTTCACACTGAAAATCGCCGAAAGCACTTTTTTTAGATTACAATAACCACGCGTAACTCAACAACTACTAAAAACATTCGCATGAAATTTGTTACAGATGTCTCTTGAAATGCTACAAATCTAACAAAAAAAAAATTAATTTCTACAGTATACTACTGTTGCACAGTATACTACTGTTATTTCATACTGTATTCATACTGAAAATACCGAAAGTTTCACACTGAAAATCGCCGAAAGCACTTTTTTTAGATTACAATAACCACGCGTAACTCAACAACTACTAAAAATGTTTGCATGAAATTTGTTACAGATGTCTCTTGAAGTGCTACAAATCTAACAAAAAAAAAATTAATTTGTACAGTATACTACTGTTGCACAGTATATTACTCTTATTTCATACTGAATTCATACTGAAAATACCGAAAGTTTCACACTGAAAATGGCCGAAAGCACTTTTTTAGATTATAATAACCACGCATAACTCAATAACTACTAAAAATATTCGCATGAAATTTGTTACAGATGTCTCTTGAAATGCTACAAACCTAACAAAAAAAAATTAATTTGTATAGTATACTACTGTTGCACAGTATACTACTGTTATTTCCTACTGTATTCATACTGAAAATACCGAAAGTTTCACACTGAAAATCGCCGAAAGCACTTTTTTTAGATTACAATAACCACGCGTAACTCAACAACTACTAAAAATGTTTGCATGAAATTTGTGACAGATGTCTCTTGAAATGCTACAAATCTAACAAAAAAAAATTAAATTGTACAGTATACTACTGTTATTTCATACTGAATTCATACTGAAAATACCGAAAGTTTCACACTGAAAATCGCCGAAAGCACTTTTTTAGATTATAATAACCAAGCGTAACTCAACAACTACTAAAAATATTCGCATGAAATTTGTTACAGATGTCTCTTGAAATACTACAAATCTAACAAAAAAAAAATTAATTTGTTTGGATAAGCCTGCGGGATTTAAATGGAAAAGTCTTACAATTTTTTCATCACAGTAGTAGTGTAATCATAGTAGTATATAGTATATATTACAAAATTATTTATATTTGTTTAGTATTTCGTTATTACACTGCCAGAAAAGCATTGAAACACCCGCAAGCATTTTTATCCGAACATTCGTGTCGAATGAACGGTATAACGTTCGGTCTGACTTCTTAATAATGCCAAATATGCTTAATAAAACCAAATGCAAAGGATTCGTGTGCGCACCTGTTTGCCATTTCGTGCATTTAATTTATCAGCATTCAGTTTTGTCCGGGAAAAGAAGTTCTGTGCTCGCACGTGCGAAAGAGCTTACGTCAGAACGCGTGTTCTGAATTATTGTCAGACTCTCAGCCGCACCGTTTCGATCATGAGGATTTCAGGAGCCAAAGAAAGTTCGCAAGTGCGAACCGTGCGCTCCTCGAATTACGTAATATGCGCTACGTTAAAAAATTCAGTCACGAGCACAGTGGCGGATAACTGTTTTTTCGTACGCCGGCGATTAAGCGAATGGGTCAACTTTAGTTTGCATTGGCGAATTCCTGGATTACTTTGCATGTATGGCGTGGCCCGTCACGCTTCGGGAGGAATTGGAACGACTGCTCGTTTTTTGCGGATTTTCAGGCAGTCGCGATAATGAATGTACGCCGACCGTTATTACTCGCGCTGGCCAAGTTTTCTACAGTTGTTTTTAGATGCGTCGATCGCCGCGATTCGAGGGGAGAAAGAATCCAATCATGGATCGAGCTTAAACGAGCACCAAAACTGCTGGGAGGATGATAATGATATACATCACGAATCTTACGTTGTATATATATCATGTGTGCTACTTGCATGGGTGAATCTTCGTGCACTTATTTAAATAAAGGTACGCGTGCGCAGGTTATATTTATGTACAACTTAAACAAGACCTAAACGAACGCTGTACGATCGATGATGACTGGCAAAGCTGGGTACTTGTTTCTTGCTACCGATTTAACTGGGCAAAATATTATTAAATTAGTAGGGAAAATGCGTAGATAGGTTATGCAAAATAATTGTATCATCGATTTGCGTGCAACTGACACACTTGCGATAGTTCGATGGCGAGATATGTATTAAATTAGTAGGAAAAATGCGTAGATAGTTTATGCAAAATAATTGTACGATCGATTCGCGTGCGATTGACACACTTGCGACAGTTCGAAACATTTAAATGTAATTATTTGACCGATCGTCGCTGAAGATGTTTGCGCGTCAATCATTAATATAGAAAACAGAATTCAGCTTAACGCATGCCAAAATAAATCAACGAGCACTATACGATCGATGACGACTCTGACAAAGCTGCGTATTTGTCATTTCTTGCTGCGGATTTAACAAGGCAAAATGTGTATTAAATTAGTAGGAAAAATGCGTAGATAGTTTATGCCAAATAATTGTACGATCGATTCGCGTGCAATTGACACCCTTGTGAAAGTTCGATGGAAACATTTAAATGTAATTACTTGACCAATCGTCGCTGAAGATGTTTGCGCGTCAATCATTAATATAGAGAACAGAATTCAGCTTAACGCATGCCAAAAAGAATCAATGATCGCTATACGATCGATGATAACTCTGGCAAAGCTACGTATTTGTCATTTCTTGCTACCGATTTAACTGGGCAAAATATTATTAAATTAGTAGGGAAAATGCGTAGATAGGTTATGCAAAATAATTGTATCATCGATTTGCGTGCAACTGACACACTTGCGATAGTTCGATGGAAACATTTAAATGTAATTATTTGACCAATCGTCGCTGAAGATGTTGCGCGTCAATCATTAATATAGAAAACAGAATTCAGCTTAACGCATGCCAAAATGAATCAATGACGATCGATGATGATGACTTTGGCAAAGCTGGGTACTTGTCATTTTTTGCTACGGATTTAACTAGGCAAAGTATGTATTAAATTAGTAGGAAAAATGCGCAGATAGTTTATGCCAAATAATTGTACGTTCGATTCGCGTGCAATTGACACACTTGCGACAGTTCGATGGAAACATTTAAATGTAATTATTTGACCAATCGTCGCTGAAGATGTTTGCGTGTCAATCATTAATATAGAAAACAGAATTCAGCTTAACGCATGCCAAAATGAATCAATACCATCGATGATGACTTTGGCAAAGCTGGGTACTTGTCATTTCTTGCTTCCGATTTAACAACGCAAAATATTATTAAATAGCAGGAAAAATGTGTAGATAGTTTATGCAAAATAATTGTACTATCGGTTCACATGAAATTGACGCACTTGTGACAGTTCAATGCAAAAATTTAAATGTAATTACTTGACCAATCGTCGCTGAAGATGTTTGCGCGTCAATCACTAATATAGAGAACAAAATTCAGCTTAACGCACGTAAAAATGAATCAATGAGCGCTATACGATCGATGATGACTCTGGCAAAGCTGGGTATTTGTCTTTTCTTGCTACCGATTTAACGGGGCAAAATATGTATTAAGTTAGTAGGAAAAATACGTACATGGTTTATGCAAAATAATTGTACGATCGATTCGCGTGCAATTGACACACTTGCGACAGTTCGATGGAAACATTTAAATGTAATTACTTATACTTAATATGGAGAACCGAATTCAGCTTAACGCATGCCAAAAAGAATCAATGATCGCTATATGATCGATGATAACTCTGGCAAAGCTACGTATTTGTCATTTCTTGCTGCCGATTTAACTAGGCAAAATATGTATTAAATTAGCAGGAAAAATGCGTAGATAGTTTGCGCACAATAATTGTACGATCGGATCGCGTGCAACTGACACACTTGCGACAGTTCGATGGAAACATTTAAATGTAATTATTTGACCAATCGTCGCTGAAGATGTTTGCGCGTCAATCACTAATATAGAGAACAGAATTCAACTTAATGTACGTAAAAATGAATCAACGAGCGCTATACGATCGATGATGACTCTGGCAAACCTGGGTACTTGTTTCTTGCTACCGATTTAACGGGGCAAAATATGTATTAAATTAGTACGAAAAATGCGTAGATAGTTTATGCAAAATAATTGTACGATCGATTCGCGTGCAATTGACACACTTGCGACAGTTCGATGGAAACATTTAAATGTAATTATTTGACCAATCGTCGCTGAAGATGTTGCGCGTCAATCATTAATATAGAAAACAGAATTCAGCTTAACGCATGCCAAAATGAATCAATACGATCGATGATGACTTTGGCAAAGCTGGGTACTTGTCATTTTTTGCTACGGATTTAACTAGGCAAAGTATGTATTAAATTAGTAGGAAAAATGGGTAGATAGTTTATGCAAAATAATTGTACGATCGATTCGCGTGCAATTGACACATTTGCGACAGTTCGATGGAAACATTTAAATGTAATTACTTGACCAATCGTCGCTGAAGATATTTGTGCGTCAATCATTAATATAGAAAACAGAATTCAGCTTAACGCATGCCAAAATGAACCAATGCGATGCCCCTAATATCCTTTCCATCGATTACACATTTTAATTTCTCAGCGCACCACTAAAAAGACACCGATGTCAATATACGCCCGAGTTATCAGCATTTTCACATTTTCGAGAAACTATACGGGAATCTGCACTAACTAGTAAGCCGATATGTGTCCCTATTGCGCCGAGGCAATCATCCGATGATAGAAACTGCGTTTCGCAAAAGTGCATTTCTCCTCGGCGAGCGGTAAATCATTTGAATGAAAAATGACCCGCACGCCGTTCGATACTTTCTATCTAAAAACAGCTAGGCGTTTCCGTTTGGACTTCTCGTTTACAAGGTAGCTTTACACGTTTCTGTCTCGTTACTCAGCGGCGACAAAAAAAGAACGGAGCACGTGCGACGCCGCTGGAAACGTCGTTTGCAACCGGCGTGGAACGATTTTCGCGACACGGATTCGGAATAAAGCGATTAAAGTGCGATTAACCGCGCGCCGGATCAGGCATCTGGCGACGAGTTGCAAATACGATGCCGTTGTTCTCGATATCGCGAGTGCGGTCGTTCGCGGGGGCAATAGGAGAAACTTAGCTGATGCCGTCACGCTGAGAAATCAAACACATCGAATAACTGAGCAGAAATAATGTAAATATAAGGTCTACCGGAAAGTTCTGTCCGGAAATATCTCAAATTTCAACACATAGGAAAGTGTTCACTTGAAATATATATTGTTACCTTTGTTTATCATTAAATTTCTACATATGCGCCCGTCAAAATGTACTGCAACAGTGATTTCATCATTTCAGTAGTATATATTGAAAATTGGTTATTACGTAAAAACTGCGAAATATGGTATCTTGTGGTGATTTTCACTCTAAACGGACTTATGTATATAATGCTAAGTATATAAACTTAGTGTGGAATTTCAGATACAGGGTCCTCTAGTTGGCGAGGAAAGGTCACCTATGATCTTCATTTATTATATTGATGCATCGTAGGAGACGAGTTTATTGAATTGTTTTACTCGGTTGCTAAGGAGACAGTTGACGGTAAGACGTGAAGACGATAAGACGTGAAGACAAAACGGCGAAAAGATGTAAAGACGAAAAGGCGAAACGACAAAACAACGACAGATTAGGAAATAAGACGAAAGTGACTTGATTGTGTTGTCATTGTTTATAAATATTATACTCTCTAGTTTCACGTAATAAAATTCCTACATTAGTATATAATTGTGCCCATAATTATGAAAGTGATCTAAGTCATATATTTCTTGTTTCGAGATATTTAATGAATTGCATTTGAATAAATTAAAAAATATTTTTACATTATGCGACATTTTAATTTATAATTTTATTAGTCTTAATTAATGGAAATTTACTATGAATATGAAATTTTGTGTGAATTTTATACGATAATATTATTTTTAAAGATTGAATTGACTTAGACCATTTTCAAAATTAACTGAATGTCCTATAAATGACTTAAAGCAATAAAGAACTTTGAGTTTTATTTGAAACGATAATTTGATTGAAATAATTCGTGAACATTTATTACATTTATTAATTATTTTTAAACAGTAATCCATTTTTATCATTATTTCGAGTATTTAAGATTCTTAAAATGTTCCTGAACACTGGAGGGATGTACGGTAGTAAACAAAATCTTTATGTTTTTCTTCCGATACTGGTCTAATGGTGGTGTATAATGGAAGTAATTTAATATTTCCGTATATTTTTGGTCTTCCTTTTTTAGGTGAAAGATCCAAAACGTGAAATTTAGAATCATCTAAAGATGTTTTATAGAACATTTTATAAGGTTCATTTTTCAAGAATCTCATCCATTGAATTTGTAGCCAAGAGACAGATTCACCCGCGGTATTTTTTACTCTTCTTGTTATTGATTCTTCTAGTAATGAAGTTGTCGTTATTATTAAAATTTGATTGTCATTTATTTTATTATGTAGTTCAGAAACGCGTCAAAGAAGGTGCCATTTTCAAGTTGTTTATATAATTTATTTAAATTTTTGACTTAGACCACTTTCATAATTAAAACTAAATGAATTCCATATAATGTTGAAATTACAACCACTATCTAATGGTTCATTTTTGACAATTTCGTAAAAATTACATTGAATAAATTTAGTTAAAAATAATGTATGAAATAACTGATAAACTCATTTTTTTTTAATTTTGACTTAGACCACTTTCATAATTATGGGCACAATTAAACTTAGTGTTCACTTGAGACATACATTGCTACCTTTGTTTACCATTAAATTTCTACATATGCGCTCGTCAAAATGTACTGCAACAGTGATTTCATCATTTCAGTAGTATATATCGAAAATTGGTTATTACGTAAAAACTGCGAAATATGGTATCTTATGGTGATTTTCACTCTAAACGAACTTACGCATATAATACTAAGCATATAAACTTAGTATATAATATATTACACATATTCGATTAAAATCTTCTAAATTTAGCAACGACCAATATGTAACTTCCTTCACAGTGAAAATCCCCATAAGATACCATATTTCGCGGTTTTTATGTAATAACCAATTTTCAATATATACTACTTAAATGACGAAATTATTCTTGCAGTACATTTCGATGAGCGCATATAGAAATTTAATGGTAAACAAAGGTAGCCATCTATGTTTGAAGTGAACATTTTCATACGTGTTGAAATTTGAGATAATATTTCCGGACAGAACTTTTCGGTAAACCTAATAGTTTTCATTTGGAAAAGCTGGGTGAAGTTTTGTACAAACTACGCAGAATGCTAGAAACTACGCGGAATAACAAAAATGAATAAAGGAACGGACGTTAAATACACGTAAAATTATTTAAAGCGTCTAACTGCTAATTAGTAAAAAAATATAGGACACTGTAAGGTAAAAACAGAAAAATCAGGTGCAAGCTTAATGAATGCAAATATAACAGAATCATGTGTGCCTTCATAGTGTGTAATTGGGTCAAGCACGCTAACATCAAAACAAAAGCTGCTGAAGCGTTGCGCCATTAAAAGCTTACGATAATAAAAATATTGTCCGTGTGCAGTCAGTTACAATTGGTGCAATTTCACGAGTCAGATTTGTGCCCATAATTATGAAAGTGGTCTAAGTCAAAATTAAAAAAAAATGAGTTTATCAGTTATTTCATACCACATTATTTTTAACTAAATTTATTCAATGTAATTTTTACGAAATTGTCAAAAATGAACCATTAGATAGTGGTTGTAATTTCAACATTATATGGAATTCATTTAGTTTTAATTATGAAAGTGGTCTAAGTCAAAAATTTAAATAAATTATATAAACAACTTGAAAATGGCACGTGACCTTCTTTGACGCGTTTCTGAACTACATAATAAAATAAATGACAATCAAATTTTAATAATAACGACAACTTCATTTTTAACGAAATCACTAGAAGAATCAATAACAAGAAGAGTAAAAAATACCGCGGGTGAATCTGTCTCTTGGCTACAAATTCAATGGATGAGATTCTTGAAAAATGAACCTTATAAAATGTTCTATAAAACATCTTTAGATGATTCTAAATTTGACGTTTTGGATCTTTCACCTAAAAAAGGAAGATGAAAAATATACGGAAATATTAAATTACTTCCATTATACACCACCATTAGACCAGTATCGGAAGAAAAACATAAAGATATTATGAGTTTACTACCGTACATCCCTCCAGTTTTTCAGGAACATTTTAAGAATCTTAAATACTCGAAATAATGATAAAAATGGATTACTGTTTAAAAATAATTAATAAATGTAATAAATGTTCACGAATTATTTCAATCAAATTATTGTTTCAAATAAAACTCAAAGTTCTTTATTGCTTTAATCATTTATAGGACATTCAGTTAATTTTGAAAATGGTCTAAGTGAATTCAATCTTTAAAAATAATATTATCGTATAAAATTCACACAAAATTTCATATTCATAGTAAATTTCCATTAATTAAGACTAATAAAATTATAAATTAAAATGTCGCATAATGTAAAAATATTTTTTAATTTATTCAAATGCAATTCATTAAATATCTCGAAACAAGAAATATATGACTTAGACCACTTTCATAATTATGGGCACATTTATCTGAAAAGTGTCACGAAAATGAACGTATCGGAGGATTAGCCCAGTTTCACTTGACGACGCTCGCGCATCAAAAGTTCTCCATCTGGAGAACGCGGATTTGCTATCAAACTTCTCCGTTCGGTGCAACTGACACGAATCTCCCGGAGGAAAATGAAAAACCGTGCGCATTAAACAGGAACGTTCCACTGTACGCATGCTAATTACCCGTGGACTGTCGCAACTGTGTCACGATAAATCGAACGAAATGAGCGTACAAGCGAGAAGAAAGGGGCCGAGGAATAATTTTAAGCGCGTTATTAGAAAGTGCGTCAGGAATATCAGGAATCGTACAGCAAACTTTGCAGCGCTGAAACGTGATGCCGAGTGAAAATTTGAAAGTGAACCCCTCGGGCATTAAAATCCTCGAAAGCCCTACATATATTTGCGTCCCTTTTCTTCGCTTTTATACCCGTCTACATTCCACTCCTCACCTAGCTACATCGTATGTCGGAAAAATAACGGAACTTTTTAAATTTAAGGAAAATTACTAATGTAATTTCTTAAAACAATATAGGAACAAAAAAGGACTCTTGTTGCAGCACACACAAAGTGTCGGAAAATTAACGGAACTTTTTAAATTTACGGAAAATTACTAATGCCATATCTTAAAACAATAGAGAAACGAAAAAAGACTCTTGTTACAGCATACAGAGTATGGGCAAGGAAGACTTTTAGTGTTTATTCTCATTAGAAATAGTGTTATAGGGTTATTCAAATTATTGTATGTTCCTTGTATTTTCCAGAATTATTTTTTGGACTAGTACCACGTTGAAAAATAATTCGGAAACATCGCGCCTGGACATTCTATTGACGTTGACGGTTACCCCACTTACGGCAATAAAATCATGTAATGTTGGCATACAATTTCGTTTTTCCCATAAGAAATCTCCAGTTTCAATATTATCGGGCTGGTCATCTTCACTACTACTTATTAGAGCTATGGCACGTTTACGCTTATGGGATATTTGCACTTCTATGCTTTAATCCGAATCCGAACTGTAATTCTTTATGGTAACCTAATTTTGTTAAATTTTATTATTAGGTGTACAACTTTGCTTCCGCCGTTTTGCAATAGATGGCTGTAGCGGTAAGTGGTAGTCGAAATAAATAGATCGTAGATGTCATACAATAAGCTTAGGCATTTGTAAACATAACGCCATCGAAATATTAGTCGATTTGTGTCTGCATCATAAAGTCATTCTCGATTAAACATGTCAGCTTACGAGCCAAATTCTCGTCATTTGCGGGAGGTTTTAATTTTCTGCTTTAATATGAAGAAATCTGCGGCTGAGGCTCATCGAATGCTCTCAAATACCTATGGTGAGGCCGCTATTAGTGAAAGAACGTGCCGAGAGTGGTTTCAACGCTTCAAGAACGGTGATTTTGACGTCGAAGACCGGCAAGGCGGTGGAAGAGAGAAGGTTTTCGAAGATGCAGAATTGGAGGCATTACTTGATCAAGACTCGTGTCAAACGCAACAAGAATTGGCAGTATCATTGGGAGTGACGCAACAAGCCATTTCAAAACGCCTGAAAATCATGGGAATGATTCAGAAACAAGGAAATTGGGTGCCGTACGAGTTGAAGCCGAGAGATGTTGAACGGCGTTTGTTTGCTTGTGAACAGCTGCTTGCAAGGCAAAGACGGAAAGGATTTCTGCATCGCATTGTGACTGGGGACGAAAAATGGGTTCATTACGATAATCCCAAGCGCAGAAAATCATGGGGATATCCCGGCCATGCTTCCACGTCGACGGCCAAACCGAATATTCACGGTTCCAAGGTCATGCTCTGTATTTGGTGGGACCATCTCGGCGTAGTGCATTATGAGTTGTTAAAACCGACTGAAACAATCACAGGCGATCGTTATCGAACGCAATTAATGCGTTTGAGCCGAGCATTAAAAGACAAACGGCCGCAATACAACGAGAGACATGATAAAGTGATTTTACAGCACAATGCTCGACCCCATGTTGCGAAAGTGGTCAAGACATACTTGGAAACGTTGAAATGGGAAGTCCTACCCCACCCGCCGTATTCTCCAGACGTTGCTCCCTCGGACTATCACTTGTTTCAATCAATGGCACACGGCCTGGCTGACCAGCACTTCCGGTCTTATGAAGAAGTAAAAAATTGGATCGATTCGTGGATCGCTTCAAAAGATGACCAGTTTTTTCAACGCGGGATTCGTACGCTGCCCGAAAGATGGGAGAAAGTAGTGGCCAGCGATGGACAATACTTTGAATCATAAACGTATAACCAGTTTTTTACAATAAAGCCTCGAATTTCGGAAAAAAACGGCGGAAGCAAAGTTGTACACCTAATATCTATTATGTAGTATCAGGAAAACGGTCGTAGATGCGTCGCATAAAACTGTCGCGGGGCCATCAGGCCCTACCGGATTAAGATAAGGCGGTAGAGGTCCGTATAAAAGCCGGCCTGATCTGCGACGCGAACTCAGTTTTTAGTTCAGTCAGTTTTAGGTACGAGTTTACGCAGTTTAGATTAGTCAAGTTCAGAGTATAGTACAGTCCACTATAGATGCGTTTTCTTGCCGTTTACCGAATCGAAGTCGAATTGCCATAGTTTTACCTTTATTTTATATTTATATTTATATATTAGTGCTTCCATTTATCTTTAAATAAACTTTATTCAACTTAATATAATTCCGCATCCTGCTTCGACGACACCTAACATCTTATCCACTAAAATTATTTTTCTTAATATTTTATTATTTTGAACTTACAACTAGAAAAGTAAGAAAAATAATATTTTACACAAAATTCTTTATTGTCTGTCTATCGTACAGACTCTAACGATTGCTGATAAGCTGAAAACAAAAATTATTGTGTGCGGATTTATCCGCTCCCGCTGATAATCCTCAGTTTTTGTTTCCGGATTATTCCGCCAAATGATGCAAATGGGTTAAACGCGGGCACGTACGTCAAGCGTGCACATACAGAATCGAAACTCCGAACGGCACGGCTTGCCGAAAGAAACATGCGAGCTTGCGAAGCTCGTCCGCGATTATTTGCGAAGCAAAACTACTGAAAATGTCACAGGCGTGACAGTCCATGGATGGATGTTACTGGACCGGGTTAAGTGGCTTTGGAGAAAGCCAGCTACCTCCGCCTTTTCCTTATGAAGTCACGAAACTGTGCGCATAGTCGGCGGTATAAACCGTCGTCGGCCTTCACCCACGGGCCGCGTCACGAACGATGCAAATCTCCCGGGAAGAAGAACGGGCTCGTAACGAACGGTTATAGGTAATGAAAATTCAGCGCTCGTTATAATGCCAGGATGCGTCGCGCGTACTACGTAATACGCTCGGCTTGGAGGCGGAAAAATGTCGTATGAAAGCACAAGTTCGTCGGGCATGATCTGACGCGGTGCGTTTGACACGTTGACTGCCGTGATGGTCACCGGTGACTGGCGCAAGAGATTTTACTGAAGATCCAAAATATTTGCAATGGATAGCAATTATTATTTTATAAATGCAGTTGTTAGAATAGTGATGCGATCCTTTGGTCTCCAGTACCTGCACATTGTTTATATTTTGCATAATTCAGTCAAACACTGTAGCATTTCATAGCATCGCCGTTCTAATACAGGAAAGTACGATGTCAATAAGTCAAAAAGTCATCAGTCAAAAAGTGATGGTCACCGGTAACCACCGGTAGAGTGGTATAGTATGGTATAGTATGGTAATAGTACTAATTAACTGCTTCAATATTTGAAACAGGTACACTAGACTGCCATACGAATCTTCTGTGGCTAAGAGCCTTAAAGTTATCAGTAATCTCGTTTTCACACATATTGTTTCCCGGATGTTTGTATGTTCTTTTGCAATTTTAGGACCAATCATTACGATGAGATTTTTAAAAGTAGTTGTATCCATTCGAGTAAAGTTCTTGAACAACTGTTGGTCCGCACTCCTTAATTCTGGTAAAAATTGTAGCTTTCTGTTAGCATGAATACCTGTTTCCCACCATCGCCACTTTTTACGGTTTTCCCGCGATAATTTTACTTTTATTAATACGAATGCACACCACGCAAGTAAAGCATCTTCTTCGCCGCTCATCTGTACAACTACTTTTGAGCGAACACTGAAGCAACTAGCAAGGTCGATATTTCCGAACAGTTGATCAGCTTCTCGTACGTAAAATTTGCCAACAGCTGATCAACTGTTGCTCAACCGTTGCTTAACTGTTGCTCAATAATGTTTGCTTAGTCTGGATGCACCTTTATAGCTACGTCCTTGAAGATAAACTGCGGCAAAGATTTTGCGAGGATGCCAGAGAGTCCTGAGTTCGGCAGGTAACAGTTACGGAAGCTACGGATACGACGTGAAGCACGTCGAAATTCTCGACCTCTGAACTTCGACACATTTGCTAACGCGTCGGTGCGCACAGTGGATATTTACGGAAGTGAAATGCGTCGGAACGTGTGCAGGTATGCGTGAGCAGTATGTACATTTGCTTGAACATTATTTTCGTGTCGAATCCGGGGTTTGGTGCTACACGTGCCGACGGGAGGAAAGGTATCAATTAGAGACCGGGTTACTGCACATGCACGAGTAATGTATTCCAGTATACGTGAGTTAACACTTTGACTGCCGTGATTATATATACATATTACATAAAACTACGGATAGGCTTCATTGCGAATTTTTTGCATTTTTAGTAAAATATTTTGCGCCACTGGTTATCGGTGCAAGAGATTTTATTGAAGATCCAAAATATTTGCAATGGGTAGCAATTTTTATTTTAAAAATGCAGTTGTTAGAATAGTCATGCAGTCCTTTGGTCTCCAATACCTGCACATTATTTATATTTTGCATAATTCAGTCGAACGCGGTAATATTTCACACAGTGGTCACCGGTGACTGACGCAAAATATTTTACTATAAATGCAAAAAATTCGCAATGAAGCCTATTTGCAATCTTGTAAAAGCAATTGATATTGGAACGGTGCTTTAATACTTTAATAATTGTACCAATGTTTGCTTATAGATGCACGTGTATTGGACATGTATTTAACACGTTGACTGCCGTGATGGTCACCTATGACCGGCGCAAGAGATTTTACTGAAGATCCAAAATATTTGCAATGGGTAGCAATTATTATTTTATAAATGCAATCGTTAAAATAGTCATGCAATCCTTTGGTCTCCAATACCTGCACATTATTTACACTTTGCACAATTCAGTCAAACGCTGTAATATTTCACACGGTGGTCACCGGTGACTGACGCAAAATATTTTACTATAAATGCAAAAAATTCGCAATGAAGCCTATTTGCAATCTTGTAAAAGCAATTGATATTGGAACGGTGCTTTAATACTTTAATAATTGTACCAATGTTTGCTTATAGATGCACGTGTATTGGACATGTATTTAACACGTTGACTGCCGTGATGGTCACCTATGACCGGCGGAAGAGATTTTACTGAAGATCCAAAATATTTGCAATGGGTAGCAATTATTATTTTATAAATGCAATCGTTAAAATAGTCATGCAATCCTTTGGTCTCCAATACCTGCACATTATTTACACTTTGCACAATTCAGTCAAACGCTGTAATATTTCATACGGTGGTCACCGGTGACTGACGCAAAATATTTTACTAAAAATGCAAAAAATTTGCAATGAAGCCTATTTGCAATTTTATAAAAGCAATTGATATTGGAACAGTGCTTTAATACTTTAATAATTGTAACCAGCGTTTGCTTATAGACGCACGTGTATTGGGCATGTATTTAACACGTTGACTGCCACGGAGGTCACCGGTAACTAGCGCAAAATATTTTACTAAAAATGCAAAAAATTCGAAATGAAGCCTATTTGCAATCTTGTAAAAGCAATTGATATTGGAACGGTGCTTCAATACGTTGGCTTCTAACAACTCAGCGTTACCTTCATTTTGCACGTGAATATTTGGTCCCTAATACCTCCACGTTATTTACACTTTGCATAATTCGGTCAAACGCTGTAGTATTTCATAGCATCGCTGTTCTAATACAGTAAAATACGCTCGGCTGTCAACGTGTTAAATAAAATATTCAATATACACAAAACCGTCTCGTGACAAAGTTTCACTTCTTTACGCTCAGCAAGCCGCGCATTTGCCCGAACGTCGGCAGTAACAAGTCTCCTAATAACAATTTCCAGGCACGAGTCCGACAGACAGAATATCGTAGGAGAGTATCTCCCGAGCATCGCTTTATTGAGTTCCGCGAGGGATATCCTGCGCGATAACGAGCCCGCTTTGAAAGTTTCCTCGATAAAGCGCCACGATTCTACCTGGCACTAGATTCTACCTTCCACCTGAGCGATAGCCGCTTTGACCCCGGCGTTCCGAATGGTCCCGATATCGCAACGATTTATCAGAGCGACAGCTCCGGGATGACCCACACGGCGAGCAATTCATAAAACGTACGTGCGCGGGGCTACAGGTTGAAAGGATTGACAGGGGAGAATGTGTGCGCAGAGATGAAAGCTGCGAATCTGGCGAAAAGCAGCCGCGACCAACCCTGATGGAAGAGCGAAGTGCGTCGGCGCCACTTTTGTGGGGGTCTATCGATCAACAGATTTCAGTCGAATCTGCTGGGCGACGCATCGTGGGTCATGGTCTGACCTTGGCCAATCGCCAACGACGGGAAGTTTTCCGCCGAACACCGCGATGTGAATATTGCGCATTGTGCGGCTGCGGCATAACAGGCTGATCAATGACAGTTTTAACTATAAACGTACCGGTACTTTACACTTTGAAACGGATCATTTGTCCCCTTATCAAATTAATGTAGGTTTTTAGGAAGAAAATTGTAATCTATTAAAACGAAAAACTGAATAATCGGATGGTATAAGAATTTACAGAAAGTCAAGTGAGGGATAGAAATAACAATGAATGTACGATTTTAAAGTACATTTTGAAAGGGATCATTTAACCACGCTTGGTATATTTAGTGTTAAAATTTTTAGGTTTTTCGTTATGACGCATACGGTGGGTCATCAGTTTTGTCAGAAGCAAATATTACAATTTTTCGTCATGACGCATACGACGCGACATTAGTTTTGTCAGAAGCAAATATTCAAATTTTTCGCCGTGAAGCATACGGCGTTTCATGAATTTTCGCGGAAGCAAATATGAACATTAAACGCACCGGTACTTTACATCCAACCTGTTCTTACCATGGGGGGTCATTTGACCCCTTATCAAATCAACGTTGATTTTTAGAAAGAAATTTGTTATTTATTAAGGCGAAAAACTGAATAATCAGATGGTATAAGAATTTACAGAAAGTCAAATGAGAGATCGCAATAACAATGAATGTACGATTTTAAAGTACATTTTGAAAGGAATCATTTGACCACGCTTGGTACTGTTAGCGTTGACATTTTCAAGTTTTTCGTCATGACGCATACGGTGCGTGATCAGTTTTGTCAGAAGCAAATACTAACATTTTCTGCCATGACGCATACGGTGCGTCATCAGTTTCATCAAAAGCATCAATTTTCAGCAGTCAGCAATTTTCGTGGAAGCAAATATTAACACTAAACGCAAATATTAATACTGGTTTTTCGTTATGACGCATACGGTGTGTCATCAGTTTTGTCAGAAGCAAATATTACAATTTTTCGTCATGACGCATACGGCGCGTCATTAGTTTTGTCAGAAGCAAATATTAAAATTTTTCGCCATGACGCATACGGCGCTTCATGAATTTTTGCGGAAGCAAATATTAACATTAAACGTACCGGTACTTTACATCTACCTATTCTTAACATGAGGGGTCATTTGACCCCTTATCAAATCAACGTTGATTTTTAGAAAGAAATTTGTTATTTATTAAAGCGAAAAACTGAATAATCAGATGGTATAAGAATTTACAGAAAGTCAAATGAGAAATAGCAATAACAATGAATGTACGATTTTAAAGTACATTTTGAAAGGAATCATTTGACCACGCTTGGTACTGTTAGCGTTGACATTTTCAAGTTTTTCGTCATGACGCATACGGTGCGTGATCAGTTTTGTCAGAAGCAAATACTAACATTTTCTGCCATGACGCATACGGTGCGTCATCAGTTTCATCAAAAGCATCAATTTTCAACAGTCAGCAATTTTCGTGGAAGCAAATATTAACACTAAACGCAAATATTAATACTGGTTTTTCGTTATGACGCATACGGTGTGTCATCAGTTTTGTCAGAAGCAAATATTACAATTTTTCGTCATGACGCATACGGCGCGTCATTAGTTTTGTCAGAAGCAAATATTAAAATTTTTCGCCATGACGCATACGGCGCTTCATGAATTTTTGCGGAAGCAAATATTAACATTAAACGTACCGGTACTTTACATCTACCTATTCTTACCATGAGGGGTCATCTGACCCCTTATCAAATCAACGTTGATTTTCAGATAGAAATTTGTAATTTATTAAAGCGAAAAGCTGAATAATCGAATGGTATACGAATTTATAGAAAGTCAAATGAGGAATAGCAATAACGACGAATGTACGATTTTAAAGTACATGTTGAAAGGAATCATTTGACCACGCTTGGTACTGTTAGCGTTGACATTTTCAAGTTTTTCGTCATGACGCATACGGTGCGTGATCAGTTTTGTCAGAAGCAAATACTAACATTTTCTGCCATGACGCATACGGTGTGTCATCAGTTTTGTCAGAAGCAAATATTACAATTTTTTGTCATGACGCATACGACGCGACATTAGTTTTGTCAGAAGCAAATATTCAAATTTTTCGCCGTGAAGCATACGGCGCTTCATGAATTTTTGCGGAAGCAAATATTAACATTAAACGTACCGGTACTTTACATCTACCTATTCTTACCATGACGGGTCATTTGACCCCTTATCAAATCAACGTTGATTTTCAGAAAGAAATTTGTAATTTATTAAAGCGAAAAATTGAATATCAGATGGTATAGTAATTTACAGAAAATCAAATGAGGGATCGCAATAACAATGAATGTACGATTTTAAAGTACATTTTGAAAGGGATCATTCGACCACGTTTGGTACTGTTAGCGTTGACATTTTCAAGTTTTTCGTCATGACGCATACGGTGCGTGATCAGTTTTGTCAGAAGCAAATACTAACATTTTCTGCCATGACGCATACGGTGCGTCATCAGTTTCATCAAAAGCATCAATTTTCAGCAGTCAGCAATTTTCGTGGAAGCAAATATTAACACTAAACGCAAATATTAATACTGGTTTTTCGTTATGACGCATACGGTGTGTCATCAGTTTTGTCAGAAGCAAATATTACAATTTTTCGTCATGACGCATACGACGCGATATTAGTTTTGTCAGAAGCAAATATTCAAATTTTTCGCCGTGAAGCATACGGCGTTTCATGAATTTTCGCGGAAGCAAATATTAACATTAAACGTACCGGTACTTTACATCTACCTATTCTTACCATGAGGGGTCATTTGACCCCTTATCAAATCAACGTTGATTTTTAGAAAGAAATTTGTTATTTATTAAAGCGAAAAACTGAATAATCGGATGGTATAAGACTTTATAGAAAGTCAAATGAGGGATAGCAATAAGAATGAGTGTATGATTTTAAAGTAAATTTTGGAAGGAGTCATTTGACCCGGTAGGTACATTTCGTGTTAACATTTTCAATTTTTCGTCATAACGGATACGGTACATCATCAGTTTTGTCAGGAGCAAATATTAACATTTTTTGCCATGCCGCAATTTTCGTGGAAGCAAATATTAACACTAAACGCAAATATTAATACTGGTTTTTCGTTATGACGCATACGGTGTGTCATCAGTTTTGTCAGAAGCAAATATTACAATTTTTCGTCATGACGCATTGGACGCGTCATTAGTTTTGTCAGAAGCAAATATTCAAATTTTTCGCCGTGAAGCATACGGCGTTTCATGAATTTTCGCGGAAGCAAATATTAACATTAAACGTACCGGTACTTTACATCTACCTATTCTTAACATGAGGGGTCATTTGACCCCTTATCAAATCAACGTTGATTTTTAGAATGAAATTTGTTATTTATTAAAGCGAAAATCTGAATAATCAGATGGTATGAGAATTTACAGAAAGTCAAATGAGAGATCGCAATAACAATGAATGTACGATTTTAAAGTACATTTTGAAAGGAATCATTTGACCACGCTTGGTACTGTTAGCGTTGACATTTTCAAGTTTTTCGTCATGACGCATACGGTGCGTGATCAGTTTTGTCAGAAGCAAATACTAACATTTTCTGCCATGACGCATACGGTGCGTCATCAGTTTCATCAAAAGCATCAATTTTCAGCAGTCAGCAATTTTCGTGGAAGCAAATATTAACACTAAACGCAAATATTAATACTGGTTTTTCGTTATGACGCATACGGTGTGTCATCAGTTTTGTCAGAAGCAAATATTACAATTTTTCGTCATGACGCATACGACGCGACATTAGTTTTGTCAGAAGCAAATATTCAAATTTTTCGCCGTGAAGCATACGGCGTTTCATGAATTTTCGCGGAAGCAAATATTAACATTAAACGTACCGGTACTTTACATCTACCTATTCTTAACATGAGGGGTCATTTGACCCGTTATCAAATCAACGTTGATTTTCAGAAAGAAATTTGTTATTTATTAAAGCGAAAAACTGAATAATCAGATGGTATAAGAATTTACAGAAAGTCAAATGAGAGATCGCAATAACAATGAATGTACGATTTTAAAGTACATTTTGAAAGGAATCATTTGACCACGCTTGGTACTGTTAGCGTTGACATTTTCAAGTTTTTCGTCATGACGCATACGGTGCGTGATCAGTTTTGTCAGAAGCAAATACAGGTAACCCTCCTATAACACGGTAGTTAGGTTCCTAGAAAATGCCGTGTTGTGTGAAACCGTGTTGCATGAGACCCTGAGCTAGTACAAAAAGGGGGGTTACGTTCCAAAAACTTATTAAAAACAAATTTTTTTTTAATTCGACATAAACAACTTAATTTCTATTAAAAATGTAAATGTATGTACAACACAAAGTAAACAAAAAAATGTAATCTAACGCCACCATAATTTAATGAATTTATTGGTCGTCACTGCTCAGTATAATCAACCGAGAACGTTTTTTCGGTGGAACGATATTGCCTTCACTTTCAGAACTTTTTTCTCTATTTAAAGTTTTTGTATGTTTTCCCCTCTTAAAAAATCTGTAATCGAACTTTGCTTGCTGGTTCTAACTAGGTCATTGTAAATTTCGCGGTATGGAGCTAAACAGTTTTGCAGCTCCCTTTTGAATTTTCGACTTCTTTCCGTGGAAGGGTCTGTATTCAAGAAAAATGACTCGAGATTTTCCACTAAGCATAGGCCTTCTTGTATTTTTTTAATGTTAAACTCTTAACTGCATAATCTTCATCAGAGCTAGCGTCCTCAAAGTCGATTTGATTTGCATCTAGGGATGCCATTTCCATCAAATCGGCTTCGTCAACTTCTTCTTCCACTAATAAATCTTGAATGTCTTTGGTAGCTATATCCACCAAACCTTCGCCTCCAATTGATTTAGCGACTTCTAATATGGCACCAATTTCATTTTCTGATGTTTCACGCATGTTTTCTGTTTCAACTGAAGAGGGCCATATCTTCTTCCAACACGCATTTAAGGTTGATGTTTTTATTTCTTTCAGCGACAAGGATATGTCCCCAATGTCCTACGGGGGACACAGGCCCCGATAAGAGGAACAACCGTGTTATAGGATGCCGTGTTGTAGGAGTGTTCCCGCAATTTACGAATCGTGTTATAGCGAAACCGTGTTATAAGATACCGTGTTATAGGAGGGTTACCTGTACTAACATTTTCTGCCATGACGCATACGGTGCGTCATCAGTTTCATCAAAAGCATCAATTTCCAGCAGTCATCAATTTTCGCGGAAGCAAATATTAAAGACTAGAGTTCCGCATCAAAAGGGACATGCATCGAATTTTGTTTCAGTCAAATGTGTCATATCGGTCTTGACGTATGTAGTATTTTAGTCCGTCGCATCTTACGATTATTTTTAATAGTATGTTGAAGCGTCTGTGTAAAAGTAATTAAATACGTGCAGCCTGGTTGGAAGAAACGGCAAGACTAACACAGAACGCAAAGGGTTAATGTGATTGATTGATTTTAATTAAAAACTGAAAGATATTAATAACGAAAGCCTGATTTAAAAGAGTAATCGTTCATCACGAATTGTTTGTTATTGAGCTTCATTTCGTTGATGCGGAAAATCGCATTGCCTATTGTCTTCTTGATATTGCATGCGCCCGTAGAATAAAAAGCATTGCAGGCTTTTAGTATGAGGACTGAGAGAAACCACTCAGCTGTTTTCAATCATTAATGTAACCGACTAATAAATAATTAATGTACCTCTTAAATGATTTATGTTTCGCTAACACCGCGTCATAGATTATCTATGGAAGAATATGGGTTGCGTACGAAAGATTACTTTAGCTGATAACATATGTATCGTTTAATGGGAATTATGGTGATGAAATAGTCGACTTTATATGCGTGTTATTACGAGAGTTATTTGCACAAAGAAAGTTTAGTTGAGTAATTACAAAATTTACAAGTTTATTAATCCGTTTTGCATGAAGGTTCTTTTATTCGGTCATAAAGGCAACTAAACTTTGTTTGTAATATGGTAATATACGGTTATGATTTTCCCGCGCAGTAACGGATTAACCGAAGTGCCAGAATATTGAACGGACCGAGGATTATACTTATCCGTTCTCAAATTGAAATCCGAAGTACGTGGGGGTCGTTCGTAATTACCGGGATTCCGTGGACGATATCAAGTTTCTCAGATATATTCGAGTTATAGCAATCCCGGTTATGGTTCATATGAGAATTCTGCGTGTATCCAGTGTTCGGCGTAGAAACGGATATGCTCATAGAAATAAAATTGCACGAGATACGCACACCCTGTCTGTCCCTATACGATAATTGAGTTGAATAGTAACAATATCGAATTATGTTTTCTCTTCTTCATCCTTCTGTCCGCGAGCTTGAATACGGAGAGAAAGCATGAATATAAAATGCCGTGCCATATGCGATTGTGGCAGGTATCCAGAAAAGTGTCACTATAGAGCGTAACGTCTGCATTTAATATAAAGGAAAACTCGGCTATTGTGGCGATTCAAATTAAATTCGAGAATTCATGAATCGTGAATCGAATTAAATAAATGGTACAAAAACAGCTAGTTAGAAAACATGCAAACATTTTGCATCTAACGCATTCTGATAATCGACAAATGACATCAGTATGTTACACTGTCCATTCCGTTACAGATCTTGTTTAAAAAATAAAAGAATCCAACTATCATAGAACCCGCCCCGTTTGCCCAGCTTTACTTGTTTACAAAACTATTATGCAATCAGTTGTGCCCATAATTATGAAAGTGGTCTAAGTCATATATTTCTTGTTTCGAGATATTTAATGAATTGCATTTGAATAAATTAAAAAATATTTTTACATTATGCGACATTTTAATTTATAATTTTATTAGTCTTAATTAATGGAAATTTACTATGAATATGAAATTTTGTGTGAATTTTATACGATAATATTATTTTTAAAGATTGAATTGACTTAGACCATTTTCAAAATTAACTGAATGTCCTATAAATGACTTAAAGCAATAAAGAACTTTGAGTTTTATTTGAAACAATAATTTTATTGAAATAATTCGTGAACATTTATTACATTTATTAATTATTTTTAAACAGTAATCCATTTTTATCATTATTTCGAGTATTTAAGATTCTTAAAATGTTCCTGAAAAACTGTTTTTCCAGGGATGTACGGTAGTAAACTCATAATATCTTTATGTTTTTCTTCCGATACTGGTCTAATGGTGGTGTATAATGGAAGTCATTTAATATTTCCGTATATTTTTGGTCTTCCTTTTTTAGGTGAAAGATCCAAAATGTGAAATTTAGAATCATCTAAAGATGTTTTATAGAACACTTTATAAGGTTCATTTTTCAAGAATCTCATCCATTGAATTTGTAGCCAAGAGACAGATTCGCCCGCGGTATTTTTTACTCTTCTTGTTATTGATTCTTCGTTGTCGTTATTATTAAAATTTGATTGTCATTTATTTTATTATGTAGTTCAGAAACGCGTCAAAGAAGGCCACGTGCCATTTTCAAGTTGTTTATATAATTTATTTAAATTTTTGACTTAGACCACTTTCATAATTAAAACTAAATGAATTCCATATAATGTTGAAATTACAACCACTATCTAATGGTTCATTTTTGACAATTTCGTAAAAATTACATTGAATAAATTTAGTTAAAAATAATGTGGTATGAAATAACTGATAAACTCATTTTTTTTTAAATTTTGACTTAGACCACTTTCATAATTATGGGCACAGTTACGTTTTCAATCGCACCATCGACCCATCCAAGTTATGTTTAGCGCATTCCTGTCTAATTAGAAAACATGCAAGCATTTTGCATCTACCACATCCTGACCATCGACAAATTACACCAGTATGTTATACTGTCCATTCGGCTACAGGTCCAGTTTCAACAATAAAAAAATCCAACTTTCATAGAACCCGCCCCATTTTCCCAGCTTTACTTGTTTACAGAATTACAATCAGCTTGTCTTCAATCGCACCATCGTCCCATCCAAATTATGCTTAGCGCATTCCTGTCTAATTAGAAAACATGCAAGCATTTTGCATCTACCACATCCTGACCATCGACAAATTACATCAGTATGTTATACTGTCCATTCGGCTACAGGTCCAGTTTAAACAATAAAAGAATCCAACTATCATAGAACCCGTCCCGTTTTTCCAGGTTTAGTTGTTTACAAAACTACAATTAGCTACGTCTTCAATCGCACCATCGTCCCACCCAAATTATATTTAACGCATTCCTGTCTAATTAGAAAACATGCAAACATTTCGCATCTGCCACATCCTAAGTATCGACAAATGACATTAGTATCTTACACTGTCCATTCTGCTACAGGTCTTGTTTAAAAAATAAAAGAATCCAACTATCATAGAACCCGCCCCGTTTTCCCAGCTTTACTTGTTTACAAAACTATTATGCAATCAGTTACGTTTTCAATCGCACCATCGACCCATCCAAGTTATGTTTAGCGCATTCCTGTCTAATTAGAAAACATGCAAGCATTTTGCATCTACCACATCCTGATCATCGACAAATGACGTTAGTATATTATATACTGTCCGTTCGGCTACAGGTCTTGTTTAAACAATAAAAGAATCCAACTGTCATAGAACCGATCCCGTTTTCCCAGCTTTACTTCTTTACAGAATTACAATTAGCTTATCTTAAATCGCATCATCGTCCCATCCAAATAACGTTTAGCGCATTCCTGTCTAATTAGAAAACATGCAAGCATTTTGCATCTACCACATTCTGACCATCGACAAATTACATCAGTATGTTATACTGTCCATTCGGCTACAGGTCCAGTTTCAACAATAAAAGAATCCAACTATCATAGAACCCGCCCATTTTTCTCAGCTTTACTTGTTTACAAAACTATAATCAACTGCGTCTTCAATCGCACCATCGTCCCATCCAAATTATATTTATCGCATTCCTGTCTAATTAGAAAACATGCAAGCATTTTGCATTTACCACATCCTGATCATCGACAAATGAAGTTAGTAAATTATATACTGTCCGTTCGGCTATAGGTCTTGTTTAAACAATAAAAGAATCCAATTGTCATGGAACCCGCCCATTTTCTCAGCTTTACTTGTTTACAAAACTATGATCAACTGCGGCTTCAATCGCACCATCGTCCTATTAAAATCATATTTAGCGCATTCCTGTCTAATTAGAAAACATGCAAACATTTTGCATCTACTACATCTTGATCATCTACAGATGATCAGTATGTTACACTGTCAATTGTGCTACAGGTCTTGGTTAAACAATAAAAGAATCCAACTGTCATAGAACCCGCCCCGTTCTCTCAGCTTCACCTGTTTACAGAATTACAATCAGCTTGTCTAAAATCAGACGTCCCATCCAAATTATATTTAACGCATTCCTGTCTAATTAGAAGACATGCAAACATTTTGCATCTACCATATCCTGATCATCGACAAATGACACCAGTACGTTATAGTGTCCATTGCGCTACAGGTCTTGTTTAAACAATAAAAGAATGCAACTGTCGTAGAACCCGCCCCGTTTTCTCAGCTTTACTTGTTTACAGAATTACAATCAGCTTGCCTTAAATCGCACCATTGTCCCATCCAAATTATGTTTAGCGCATTGTCTAACACATCTTGTTTAAACAATAGAAGAATCCAATTGTCATAGAACCCGCCCTGTTTTCTCAGCTTTACTTGTTTACAAAACTACAATCAGCTACGTCTGTAATCGCACCCTCGTCCCATCCAAATTATGTTTAACGTATTCCTGTCTAATTAGAAAACATACAAGCATTTTGCATCTACCCATTCCCCTACAGGTATTGTTTAAACAATAAAAGAATCGAGCTGCCATAGAACCCGCCCATTTTCTCAGTTTTACTTGTTTACAAAACTATGATCAACTGCGGCTTCAATCGCACTATCGTCCCATTAAAATTATGTTTAACGCATTCCTGTCTACCGACTGTCGAACCGTCTGAATGTTGATACTGGATAGTCTATGATTACGGACGTGGTCAGAATGCCAAGCACACGCGGCGTCATATGTGATACTGTTCAAAGTGGACATTGTACGCGACTGCGCTGCGCGCAGAGAGAAAGGGAAAGAAAGACTTCTACACACGCTCATGGGATTCTTGTGAGGTCGTAGCCGAGCAACGGTAAAGAAAAATGACGGCGCGCGCGACGTGAAAGGGCACCGGGTAATTCTGACCCAGTTTGCCGGCCGTGTCCTGGGTCATGACCATCGATTGTTCCCTCGACCCGGCCTTTTATGGGGTCACGATCCAAATGCATCGGCGGGTCCTTTCCCAGGATTGCCAAGGTGCTTTAACGATCGACAGGAGAGTTTACGTTATCGCGTCCGTAAAGGGTTGTTTTCTCTGCGAATGTAAAGCGCCGGCGTTAGTGTGTAAGTTGGATTAACCCCTTCGGACCATCTGCACATTGTAATGTACATACATAATACTTTTCGTGCTGTAGTTTATTACGTATATTACTTTTACGAATACGAATTTTATTTTTTTATACAAGTATTTTTTAGGGTCTCGTTAATGTTAGAAATTTTGCGTCCTTTACAATGTGTTTTATAAATTATAAAGAAATAAATAAATATAAAAAAAATAAAAAAATAAAATATTAAAATATAAATATAAAAAAATATAAAAATATAAAAAATAATTCAGTGTGTAAGTTGGATTAACCCTTTCGAACTCTGTGCACATTGTAATGTACATAATACTTTTCGTACTGTAGTTTATTACGTATATTACTTTTACGAATACGAATTTTACTTTTTGATACAGATATTTCTCAGAATCTCGTTAATGTTACAAATTTTGTGTAAGGAACATATGTCCATTAAAATGTACATTTACAAATTACAAATAAATAAATATGCTTGTGAAAAGTATATTGTTGTCTACATTCACATGAATTGACTTAATGTTAGTGTAAAAAATAATTGTTCTTAAACGAAAAAAAAATTCGGGTCTGAAGGTTGAGCGAATGCAAAGAGAGGCTTATGGCCCTACGGCTGATGACAGGACAATACGATTCTGACGTGACGGCAGTTGGACTTGTACTACTGCGAGTGTTGTATTGTGTGAGGTGACGGTGACAGAACTTGCAATCTGAAATGTGCTTTCGGTGTGACGGTAGCCGAATCGGTAAAAATGCTGGTACGAATTGCAACGTGAAATATAAATGTTTTGCGGCAAGGGTTGAATTTGTAATGAAGTCAACTGGAGTGCACTGTAATGAATCGACAAATGTCTTTATGACAATGAAAGGTTAACGCTTTGATTGCCGTGATGGTCACAGTTGACTGGCACAAGAGATTTTAGTGAAGATCCAAAATATTTGCAATGGGTCGCAATAATTCTTTTATAAATGCAGTTATTGTTAGAAGAGTGATGCGATCCTTTGGTCTCCAATACCTGCACATTATTTACATTTTGCATAATTCGGACAAATGCTGTAGCATTTCATAGTATCGCCGTTCAAATACAGTAAAATACGATGTCAAAAAGTCAAAAAGTGATGGTCACCGGTGACCACCGCCAAAGATTTTACTGAAGATCCAAAATATTCGCAACAGGTAGCAATAATTATTTTATAAACGCAGTTGTAGTTAGAAAAGTGATGCGATCCTTTGGTCTCCAATACCTGCACATTATTTACATTTTGCATAATTCGGACAAATGCTGTAGCATTTCATAGCATCGCCGTTTTAATACAGAAAAATAAGATGTCAAAAAGTCAAAAAGTGATGGTCACCTGTGACCACCGCCAAAGATTTTACTGAAGATCCAAAATATTCGCAATAGGTAGAAATAATTATGTTATAAATGGAGTTATTGCGAGAATAGGGATGCGATCCTTTGGTCTCCAATACCTGCACATTATTTACTTTTGCGTAATTCAGTCAAACGCTGTAGCATTTCATAGCATCGCCGTTTTAATACAGTAAAATAAGATGTCAAAAAGTCAAAAAGTGATGGTCACCAGTGACCACCGCCAAAGATTTTACTGAAGATCCAAAATATTTGCAGTGGGTAGCAATCATTATTTTATAAACGCAGTTGTAGTTAGAAAAGTGATGCGATCCTTTGGTCTCCAATACCTGCACATTATTTACTTTTGCGTAATTCAGTCAAACGCTGTAGCATTTCATAGCATCGCCGTTTTAATACAGTAAAATAAGATGTCGAAAAGTCAAAAAGTGATGGTCACCTGTGACCACCGCCAAAGATTTTACTGAAGATCCAAAATATTCGCAATAGGTAGAAATAATTATGTTATAAATGGAGTTATTGCGAGAATAGGGATGCGATCCTTTGGTCTCCAATACCTGCACATTATTTACATTTTGCATAATTCAGTCAAACGCTGTAGCATTTCATAGCATCGACGTTCTAATGCAGCAAAATACGCACGGCAGTAAACGTGTTAATAGGTAAATAAATACGTATGTTGATATTAACGAAGAACGTGAGACAACGTGTCAACCTGCAGCAACCTCTTAACATGGAACGCCTCTGGTGTATCCACGGAATTGAGGTCACGGTACGAACACATTGAATTTTTCTCTACCCCCATCAACGTGACGGATACGACATTCCTTCGATAACAAGTGCCAAAACACTCGAATTTACATTCTCGTTATTCAGCTATTCACATTACAATTATACTTAAACGTCCATCAATTACAAAAAACCCGCCTGTCCTATTTCACGAACGAAATGGAAATCATCCTAAAGTCCATTTTTAATCGCGTGTATTCACAAACGGGGTCAGAGCATAAAATACACGAACACGTCGTAACTTTAACGGGTCGTAGCTACGAATTTCGCACTTAAAAGACCCATCTCGTCAGCTAGCCTGTCACGCGTTAAAATAACAATGATCTTTCTCTATCTCTCCGAAAGCTGCGTCCCAATTTCGTGGAAAACTCGCCGTTCGGTAACGGTATACAAGGCGCTCGTTCTTTTTATACCGACGTCACCGTGGCGAAATTCCGCGGTGTGAGATAATCTGATGCACTTGACGCCTCGAACTTACTCGCAAACGGTCGACACGGGACTCTTTTTCCGTTCGATGAGTGAACCTCAAACTTTTCCCCCAGTGCGCGAAGGCAAAAGAACATTAATACTAGTGATGGGATCAAGTTCAACGTGTATTCACGAAGATCAACCGACCGAACACCGCAGAAGTCATGTCGTTACAAATACATAGTAGTCTCAGACATTCGATCGTGACAATTGCATCGAATTTTCTTTGAACAACCTCGGAACTGACTACTCATTGCAGTGACTTCGTTATTCATCCGTTATCAATCGATGCATCCATTGTGACGACGCGAATTAGCTCTACGAGCTATACCTTCACCAACTGCAGAGCATACATACGCGAAGTCATTCTCACTGTTTGTCTAAGATTCGAACATACCAGCATACAATTAACACGTTGACTGCCACAGTGGTTACCGGTAACCGGTGCAAAAGATTTTACTAAAAATGCAACAAATTTGACATTAAGCCTATTTGCAATCTTGTAAAAGCAATTGATATTGGAACGGTGCTTCAATACTTTGGCTTGTAACAACTCTCCGTTACCTTCATTTTGCACGATTCAATCATACTCTGCAGTATTTTATTGCATCGCAATTCTAACATAGCAAAATACGCGGTGACCGGTGCAAAAGATTTCACTAGAAATGCAAAAAATTCGCAATGTAGCCTATTTGCAATATTGTAAAAGCGATTGATATTGGAACGGGTTTTCAATACATTTATCGCATCGCGGTTCTAATGTAGCAAAATATGCGGTGACCGGTGCAAAAGATTTTACTAAAAATGCAAGAAATTCGCCATGAAGCCTGTTTGCAATATTGTAAAAGCGATTGATATTGGAACGGGTTTTCAATACATTTATCGCATCGCGGTTCTAAAGTAGCAAAATATGTGGTGACCAGTGCAAAAGATTTTACTATAAATGCAAAAAAATTTGCCATGAGGCCTATTTGCAATCTTGTAAAAGCGATTGATATTGGAACGGGTTTTCAATACATTTATCGCATCGCGGTTTTAACGTAGTAAAATATGCGGTGACCGGTGCAAAAGATTTTACTAAAAATGCAAAAAATTTGCAATAAATCCTATTTGCAATCTTGTAAAAGCAATTGATATTGGAACGGTGTTTCAATACTTTGGCTTGTAACAACTCTCCGTTACCTTCATTTTGCACGATTCCATCATACTCTGCAGTATTTTATTGCATCGCAATTCTAACATAGCAAAATACGCGGTGACCGGTGCAAAAGATTTCACTAGAAATGCAAAAAATTCGCAATGTAGCCTATTTGCAATCTTGTAAAAGCAATTGATATTGGAACGGTGCTTCAATACTTCTGCTTCTAGCAACTCTGCGTTACCTTCATTTTACACGATTTAATCAGACTCTGCAGTATTATATTGCATCGCAATTCTAACATAGCAAAATACGCGGTGACCGGTGCAAAAGATTTCACTAAAAATGCAAAAAATTTGCAATGAAGCCTATTTGCAATCTTGTAAAGGCTATTGATATTGGAACGGGTTGTCAATACATTTATCGCATCGCGGTTCTAACGTAGCAAAATATGCGGTGACCGGCGCAAAAGATTTTACTAAAAATGCAAAAAATTTGCAATGAAGCCTGTTTGCAATCTTATAAAAGCGATTGATATTGGAATGGATTTTCAATACATTTATCGCATCGCGGTTCTAATGTAGCAAAATATGCGGTGACCGGTGCAAAAGATTTTACTAAAAATGCAAGAAATTCGCCATGAAGCCTGTTTGCAATCTTGTAAAAGCGATTGATATTCGAACGGGTTTTCAATACATTTATCGCATCGCGGTTTTAACGTAGCAAAATATGCGATGACCGGCGCAAAAGATTTTACTAAAAATGCAAAAAATTTGCAATGAATCCTATTTGCAATCTTGTAAAAGCAATTGATATTGGAACGGTGTTTCAATACTTTGGCTTGTAACAACTCTCCGTTACCTTCATTTTGCACGATTCCATCATACTCTGCAGTATTTTATTGCATCGCAATTCTAACATAGCAAAATACGCGGTGACCGGTGCAAAAGATTTCACTAGAAATGCAAAAAATTCGCAATGTAGCCTATTTGCAATCTTGTAAAAGCAATTGATATTGGAAGGGTGCTTCAATACTTCTGCTTCTAGCAACTCTGCGTTACCTTCATTTTACACGATTTAATCAGACTCTGCAGTATTATATTGCATCGCAATTCTAACATAGCAAAATACGCGGTGACCGGTGCAAAAGATTTCACTAAAAATGCAAAAAATTTGCAATGAAGCCTATTTGCAATCTTGTAAAGGCTATTGATATTGGAACGGGTTGTCAATACATTTATCGCATCGCGGTTCTAACGTAGCAAAATATGCGGTGACCGGCGCAAAAGATTTTACTAAAAATGCAAAAAATTTGCAATGAAGCCTGTTTGCAATCTTATAAAAGCGATTGATATTGGAATGGATTTTCAATACATTTATCGCATCGCGGTTCTAATGTAGCAAAATATGCGGTGACCGGTGCAAAAGATTTTACTAAAAATGCAAAAAATTTGCAATGAAGCCTATTTGCAATCTTGTAAAAGCGATTGATATTCGAACGGGTTTTCAATACATTTATCGCATCGCGGTTTTAACGTAGTAAAATATGCGGTAACCGGTGCAAAAGATTTTACTAAAAATGCAAAAAATGTGCAATGAATCCTATTTGCAATCTTGTAAAAGCAATTGATATTGGAACGACGCTTCAATACTTTCGCTTCTAACAACTCTGCGTTATCTTTATTTTCCACGATTCAGTCATACTCTGCAGTATTTTATTGCATCGCAATTCTAACATAGCAAAATACACGGTGACCGGTGCAAAAGATTTTACTAAAAATGCAAAAAATTCGCCATGAAGCCTGTTTGCAATCTTGTAAAAGCGATTGATATTGGAACGGGTTTTCAATACATTAATCGCATCGCGGTTCTAACGTAGCAAAATATGCGATGACCGGCGCAAAAGATTTTACTAAAAATGCAAAAAATTTACAATGAAGCCTATTTGCAATCTTGTAAAAGCAATTGATATTGGAACGGTGCTTCAATACTTCTGCTTCTAGCAACTCTGCGTTACCTTCATTTTACACGATTTAATCAGACTCTGCAGTATTTCATCGCATCGCAGTTCTCACATAGCACAATACCCCTGACAGTCAACGCGTTAAATTAGTCTCATACCCGCTGCTAGTGCATTTTCGTACTTATACTATTCATTCGTATTCTCAGCCTTTCGTCCTAGTGGAAGTAGTTGCATTGCGCTTGATCCCATCGCTGGTAAATACACGCGGAGAAGAACGGACGCCTGAAACTGTACGGCAGGACGACTCTCAGTTGGCAGTTAATTTTTTCGTCTCGTCCCAGAAATTCCGAGCGAACGAGCGCGTATAAATAACCGTAAGTGTCCCGTGCGACCGGCTCGACGACGATAGAGGAGACGCGAGACGATGCGCAGGTCGGAAGAATGACACGGGAGGAGACTCGCGAAAAAAGAACCTCTCGCGGCTTCGACGGGGCGATCATGAAAGTTGGCGCAAAGTAATTGCTCGCTCGAGCGACTTGTCTTCTCCTATCTCCGTCAGGCGAGAGTCGAGTGTCGCTAAAACACCGCAGCGCGGCCGTTTGTTGTCGGCCGCTGAATTCAGTTTATTTTAATGAGCGCGGCGAGCGAAACGGTGCGATTTTATGTCTGATTTTACGGATTGATTTAACGTGGAAAATTGCAAGTGTAAAGTGAAAGCTTCATGCACTTTGGGCCTACTTTCCTGTTTTTCTGGCTTAGTCTGATACTTCAGTGGAGTCTCAGCGAATGCTTTGACGAGATTTTGAGGATCTTAGTAAAAGGTGACAACATAGTTTGGTAGAAAATAGGCGAGGAAACATTATTGTGCCTTCTTCTGCACCTGTACAAGAATAAACTGTGTCCGATACTACACCCCCTTCAGCTAAGATTTTCAAGATCTCCGTACAAGGATCACCGAATCAGCATAAAACATCTGAAAGGACACCACATAACACGGTATAGTCGAAAATCGGCGAGAAAACATTATTCTGTCTTCTTCTGCACCTGTACAAGAATAAAATCTATGTCCGACACTACACCCCCTTCAACTGAATTTTCTGTGGAGCGAGAATACTGCGGGTCCATTCTTTTTCTTCACCCACAGGGGACCTAAACGCATACAGCTCGTAATCATAAGCGATTTCAATCTTACACTTCTCTATCACAAGTTTCATGAATTTTGGGCCTATTTTCATGTTGTTTTTTTTGCTTCGTCTGACACTTAAATGGCGTCGGAGCGAATGTTTTGAAAAGATTTTCAGGATCTCAATAGGAGGGTCGCCGGAACACCTGAAAGGACGCCACATAACGCGGTATGGTCGAAAATACGCGAGAAGACATTATTCCGTCTGCTTTTACACCTGTGCTAGAATAAAATGGGTCCGATGCTACACCCCCTTCAACTGAATTTTCTGTGAAGCGAGAATACTGTGGGCCCATTCTCTTTCTCCACCCACAGAGGGCCTAAACGCGCACAGCTCATAATCACAAGCAATTTCAATCTCACACTTCCCCATCCCAATTTTCACGAAACCCTCCCCATCTTTCCACCATCGAACTCCACTTTCGCCTTTGTTCGCTCCCACACCTGAATTCGCGCGTTGGCTCACAGAAGATACAAACGAGACAAGGTTTGCGCACGACATGCGTCTAATGAAAGCCGCGGCGTGGTAACGAACAGTCTTGGGAGTACAATGCGGTGCTTTCGCAAAGGGGACTCCGCGGAATACTTCGTCGATTCGCGAATGTATGAAATTCACTCGAGGAGACACACAGGTACCGACCCACTTAATGAAAGTCACGATCACGGTCACGAAGCCGCTCGTAGCCTGTCTCTCGTCTTCGTTCTCTCCTCTCGTCCTCTCGTTTTATGCGCACGCGGTTTCTCGTTCGCGCCTGACACGAAGATGCGTCATCGAGCGGCGGACCATAGGTCAATTTGAAACCGACGCCGGGTCTGACAAGATTTCTTCTCGACGTAAATGGCAACGGCAGCGAGGAAGCGTTGAAACATGCGGCTTCCTATATTCAACCGGTACAACGAGTATTTACGATTTCGATGACTAGCGACGGAGGACGACGTTCAGGGGGGAAACGCGGCAAATGTGTTTGTGTAGCCAATTATCACGAAGTTACACCGGTGTGCCCTGATACGTGTGTTCTACAAACTGACGAATTTGGAACTCGTGTGGTTTTGTGAGGGGGATTTATGTAAAAATATCGTAAAGTTGGACGGGTCGGAGATGTAGCTGAGTTATTGGGAAAAGTATCGAAAGTTTGTAATGGATATAGAGAAAGGGCATTGGGTGTTTCGGTGAAATGCGAGGTATTTATGGTTCTGGGAGTTTGAAGTATAAGGAGATGGGGGTTTTATGAGACGCGGCGATTTATACTTGGCGGCGCAAAAATAAGTATTGAGGAAGGTAGGTCGTAATGAAGAAGTGCAACGATTCTCAGACACTCGCGCGGCACCGTTACATTACGTAATTCAAAGATAACATTGTCGATGGGACTCTATTCTTCTGAAGATTCCCTCGCACTGCAACGATATGTTATTGCGTTATTTTTTTCATAACTGTCATTGACCTCGTTCGTTTATGAGATTGGAAAGCTGATGGAAACGTGGGTGCTTAACGTAAGCATTATACGTTTGCTGGTTTTATCGTAACTTCGAGGACAGAATTGAAGATAGGTACTTGTTCGATGCAAAATCTTATCATCTTATATATCCTATTCTATGAAAAATTCCGTTGTGTTCCGTTGATAAGGGAATTCTCACACGCTGTACTAGAAGACTCTTCTTTTATTTTCCACGATAACCACTGACCTCGTTTATCATCTATACCACAAAGCTAGTCGCGTTCGAAAGAGTACACGTTCTGCATATGAATTCGATAAATCGAATGAATTCAGTGGATACAACAGGTGCGAACGTATACTGATTATATGAAGCTACCGTACATTGAAACTCGAAGCAACGAACTTGGAATACTTGATTCCCTCCTAGCATACGTGGCAGAATTTGGTAGTAAAATCCGCCTTCTTTTATTACCTCTTCATACGTAATTTCAGCAAGGCGTGCTGCTCTGCGTTACTTTACGTGTTAGCACGTTGACTACCAAGCGTATTTTGCTATGTTAGAACCGCGATGCCATGAAATACTGCAAAGTATGATTAAATCGAGCACAATTAAGGTAACGCAAAGTTGTTAGAAGCCCAAATATTGAAGCGCTATTCCAATATCAATTGCTTTTATAAGATTGCAAATTGGCTTCATTACAAATTTTTTGCAATTTTAGTAAAATCTTTTGCACCGGTCACCGCGTATTTTGCTATGTTAGAATTGCGATGCGATGGAATGCTGCAGAGTATGATTGAATCGTGGAAAATAAAGGTAACGCAGAGTTGTTAGAAGCCAAAGTATTAAAGCACCATTTCAACATCAATTGCTTTTACAAGAATGCAAATGGGCTTCATTGCGAATTTCTTGCATTTTTAGTAAAATCTTTTGCACCGGTCACCACGTATTTTGTATGTTAAAATTGCGGTGCGATCGAATGCTGCAGAGTATGATTGAATCGTGGAAAATAAAGGTAACGCAGAGTTGTTAGAAGCCAAAGTATTGAAGCACCATTTCAACATCAATTGCTTTTACAAGATTGCAAATAGGCTTCATTGCGAATTTCTTGCATTTTTAGTAAAATCTTTTGCACCGGTCACCGCGTATTTTGCTATGTTAGAATTGCGATGCGATGAAATACTGCAGAGTATGATTAAATCGTGGAAAATGAAGGTAACGCAGAGTTGTTAGAAGCCAAAGTATCGAAGCACAGTTTCACCATCAATTGCTTTTACAAGATTGCACGTTTTTTGCATTTTTAGTCAAATCCTTTGCACCGGTAACCGCGTATTTTGCTATGTTAGAATTGCGATGCGATAAAATACTGTAGAGTATGATTGAATCGTGGAAAATAAAAGTAACGCAGAGTTGTTAGAAGCCAAAATATTGAAGCACCGTTCCCATATCAATTGCTTTTACAAGATTGCAAATCGGCTTAATTGCGAGTTTTTTGCATTTTTAGATAATAGTTTGCACCGATCACCGGTGACCACCGTGGCAATCAACGTATTAAGTACATGCCCAATATACGTGCATTTGTAAGCAAACGCTGGTACAATTATTCAAGTATTGAAGCACTGTTTCAATACCAAATGCTTTTACAAGATTGCAAATAGGCTTCATTGTGAGTTTTTTGCATTTTTAGTGAAATCTTTTGCATCCGTCACCGGTGGCCACCGTGGCAATCAACCTGTTAACACAAACCTGTGTTTGCACAACTTAATAAACCGTGCGCGTACATAAAATATTCGACATTCCACTCCACGTACATTCCTACACCAAACGCTCATTCCAATTATTACTTTTTCGGACACTATTCCACCAAGTGGATCTGCGATGCGTCGTATGTATATGCGGATGATATGCGTGGTAAGACGAAGATTCTGACCCACTTCCCGGCGAGTCACGTTCGCGATCACACGAATTGAACCCAATCTCCCGACCAACGCCGAGACACACGGTCGAGGCCGTAATTATCCCGAAGGAGACAGGAGCGGAAATCCAATACGCTCGCACCCACGATGCCCCGGGAATCTAATACACCGCCGCACGCGCGAGTTGCCAGGAAATGTCGTGGTCCAAGATCTTATCCGCTGGAATTCATCTTAACCGAAAGATCGTCGACGAACGCGGAGTACCGTAAAAGATACAGCGCCGAAGGTCGACCCACTTCGGCGAGCAAGAACTTTTCTTTCTCTCTCTCCTTCCGTCTTCCCGTCCCGTCATACCTTCTCTTCGTTCTCCTTGGATTTCGGACCTTTGAAATGATCAAGCGACCGCGTCCGCACGATCCTCCGCTGCGTCGTGAGAGTTCTCAACGCTGACAAGCCCCAAAACCCGCCCTTGTGGCCGCTTTGCAGGTGGTCTACCTTACGTCAATAGGAACTCAGGCTAAAAGGACTCTTGTTGCAACGTACAACGCATCCGAGATGTGCTTCGTAGGCATTTCTTGCTGCTTTTCGTACCGGCGTTAGAAGAGGAGGACTTTTAGAACGAGATGCGACGAATGAGCACTCGAGAATCTTACGGGTTGTGTCTTATTTCGGCTGACGCTTATGAAAGTGGCCCAGTTAACAGATATGAGAAAAAGTTCATAAATTACCTGACTGCAAAAGGTCTCACGAAAAATTTAAATAATACTCGATCAATAGCATTTATATTTTTGCAAATACAATTAATATTAACACTTTACCGACCGCTATTGACTGAAGATGCCACTCACTAACGACCGACTCTGTTTTGGATATCGCACAGGAATTGTGTATGTGCCGATTTGTAAAGCTTTATAACTGAAAAATACTGAATGTGTTGTTGAGAATCCTTTGGTTTCAAAGCAGTGTAATTTTATTGTCATTTAGAATTGTCATAATATCACCTGATATTTATTTTATCTAATATAACCGTTGACCACTGAAAACCCGATTAATCGGCTATCGGTAAATAGTAGTTGGAACCGAAAAGTCGATTAATCGGCTAGCGGTCGTTAAAGTGTTAAATAGTGATTCAATTCTTTGGTCTCCAATACCTTCGCATTATTTTCATTTTGCACAATTCAATCATATTATGTAGTGCTTTATCGCGTCGCGATTTTAATATAGTAAAATACGCACGGCAGTCAACGTGTTAATAATGATGGTCATCGCTGATCGGTGCAAGAAATTCTACTGAAGATCCAAAATATTTGCAATGAGTAGCAATACTTATTTTAAAAATGCAGTTATTGTCAGAATAGCGATGCGATCCTTTGGTCTCCAATACCTGCATATTATTTACATTTTGCATACTTCAGTCGAACGCTGTAGTATTTCATAGCATCGCCGTTCCAATAAAGCAAAATATGCACGACAGTCAACGTGTTAAGCAAAATGAAGGTTCCCGTTCATTTTCTCGAATTTTTGCATACGCTACTTTCGTGTGTGTATGTTTAATTGGGTGCAAAAATAATGTCGACTGTCGGCGTTACTCCTTTTTCAACGGGTCAGTTTTCACGTGCGAAAAGCAGGTGTAAGATGGTGCTTATTGGCGCTTGTTGGATATTGAAACGCGTCCTGAATACGAGCAGGTTGAATTCGACGTGAGCCCGAAAGAGTTCTTCGGAATGACTAATGCAAGAGCGCTGGTAAACATTGTTTTGGGTCAAGCTAGTAGACGCTGGTTCGAATTTAGAGCAAGAAAGTGTGGTGCAGACCCGACAATCACTCTCCCGGTAGTGAATTGGCAAAATTGCTAAGCACGCCGTGAGCAGATCGAATTTACGGGACACGTAGCGGATAATTAACGGAAAAGTTCCAACGTAGTTAGCCGTGGAAATGCCGGGAAAGAAAGTGGGCAGAATACTTTCATAACGATAGAGAAACATAGTTATCGATATGTGTTTCACATAATTTCACACGGCTCGAGAAAAAAGTAATGATAATTTATGAGGCTTCCTTATTTTTCGCGCTGCGCTACTCAGGATAGATAAATTTCAAGAATTGCGACAATCCTCGAATGATCGAGCCTCGAAAAAAGTGGTTTGCCGTAAGAAACATAGGCAGGCTTCGGCGACCGTTATCGATTACGTATTCCTGATTGCAGAGCCGACGTTTAAATAACTGACGTGTGGCTCCTCGAAGAGCACCGTTCGCATATCTGCACGACTAAGTGCAGGAAATTGTCTGATCGCATAAGCACGTCCTCAGCGTCAAATTATTAATATTATCCTGTCGCCGGCATAATAACGAAAGACCGGCTGCCCGCTCCTTACTCGACTCTTACCATCGCGGTGTATCAATAGACTGACTTTCGTTTTGCGATGACCGAAGCTTTCATTAAATCATACGATGCGCCGTCTTGACGGCATTCAGCGCTAATTGCGTTGCGTGCCATAAAAAAGAGACAGGTATTAAGGTCAGAAATTATAAGAATCAGAAATTATACGCTTGGCATCCCGACGACGCGGACGAACAGATTTCTAGCCGAGTATCGAACGATTCACACTTTTCCAAAGAGCGAAGTTATTCGTCCGATCGAGAGAAATGTCCTCCGACGATTCTGTTTCTTCCTTCTCGGACGTACTTCGCGACTTTCTATTCTTGTGCGACTATCGTTGACAGATGTTCGGCAGAATCTTATTGGATTAACCCTTTATGGATTGAACGATTTGAAACTGAATGTACCGTGGCCCCGGATCTCTTAAGCTTTGATTTTAAATTGTCAGCACATACACATATGCATATATTCTGTCTTTTAGCTTCACAGCTAGGAAATGGACTTCGTTCATGTCAGATTTAACTTTACAAATTTATTTTTATACTTTTAAAATTGTATCGAATTTCTCAGCGCGGTTGCGGGTTTTCTGCGTTTATTTAAAACACCCTTATTACTTGACCTCATTTTATAGATCATATTTCACTTATTTTTTACCATATATCCGGAAGTATTGTCAATTTTTCTTTACTATCTGCACCGTTCTAAGTTATTTTCAATCCTCTTTAACATACTAAAAGGCGTTTGATTATGAAAACCTTCATTTCCTCGTAAAAATGACAAGGGGTACCTAAAGAGTTTCTTGATTTTTTTCCCCGATCATCTCATGTCTAAACTAGTAGTTGTAAATCACCAGGGTGTTTTGGAAGATTTTTCGACACATCTTTGCGCAAAGAATTAGTTGCAAATTTTTCAAATTACCATTCCTTCGAAAAAAAATCGGCAGGCATATTTCAGTGAATATCATTTTGGTGAATATGTCCACGTGTCTCAAGGATCTGTAGGAGAATATCTTATTTTCAGATGCAGGGTAAATTCTCTATAAGTTAACACGTTGACCGTCATGATGGTCATCGGTGACCGGCGCAAGAGATTTTACTGAAGATCCAAAATATTCGCAATGAGTAGCAATAATTATTTTATAAACGCAGTTATTGTTAGAATAGTGATGCAATCCTTTGGTCTCCAGTACCTGCAGATTATTTACATTTTGCATAATTCAGTCAAACGCTGTAGTATTTCATAGCATCGCCGTTCTAATACAGCAAAATCCGCTCAGCAGTCAAAGTGTTAATGGGCCTATTCCTATATTCCGTCTGTAGTGTATACGTATATGTCTCTTAATGTTGAAACAGAAAACATCAAACAATCTAACTATGGGATAAGAAAGGTGATATTCTCTAGACCACTTCTACAGCAGATCTTACTATCATTGGCACAAATATTAAATAAAATTATTCGAGCAATCGCTATCGCAGATAACTACAATCGAATGAACGTTTCGAAGGATTGCAACTAATTCTTCGCTATACATTTATAAGAAACAATTTAAATAACGTCCCACTCTGCCGCTGAACTTTTACTCGCATTAGTCAGCGTTCGCCGTCGAATCGCTTTGTATACATGTTTATTTCGTTGCCGGTAATTGAGTCGCGGTCTCTCAATTCCGCGGACAATCGGCCGGGCAAAGAAGTGCCGTTGCTTTTTGTCAAACGTCACAGGCACGAAACGAGGTGACATTCGAGGCACGATGATTCAATTGGGAGGCCCAAATGGCGAAAGTTGTTCGGAAAGCGTTCGATACGAAACTTTTACCTTTGCTCCAGATACACTCGCAGATCGGAATCGGCGAACAACCGGCCGGAATGTATTATCTTCCGCCACGGCTTTGTTAGGAAATACTCTCTTCGCTGCAGTAAACATTACTGCCTCGCGAGAGGAGAATATTAAGATCGTACTACATCTGCGCGGCGAATAAGTGTTACGCGCGTTGGGTTATTATCTCTGTTGAACTGGGGACGCGTGGATTTTGTAGGTCCTGCCGGGCATCGCGATTAGTCATAAAGAAAGCGCCCACGATTAGTCACGAAGAAATCGTCGGGGCACAACTGGTGCGCGACTCCGAAACGCTCCTGTCGTTGGGCGACTGCGATACGATGTGAGGAATCGATTTCGCTGTAGACTCAATGAACAATCGATATACAGTGTCACGGGCAAGGTTGAGGGAAGGGCTAATATTCGATGCTGTGATTCAAGTTCAATGATACGGGTTCAATGCTGTGGGCTGGAGAGAAGGGTTTATTGACCGTTTGGGAACAAATGCCAACAAGTAGGGGATGTGTAGTAAAGATTTTTCCATTATACTTATTATCATGGTACTTGTATTATTACATCGCAAGTTATTCGGATCGTAAAAGTCAATGTTTTTCTTTCTTTATACTGTTGTAATGTTCTATGTTTATCTCTCCATTATACTTATTATCATGGTACTTATATTATTGTATTGTAAGTTATTCGTATCGTACTTTTTGTGTTTTTCTTCGCAAAGTACTGTTTATGTTTTCCTTTCTTCATACTATTGTACTGTTCTATGTTTATCTTTCCATTATACATATTATCATGGTACTTATATTATTGTACCGTTTTTACGTTTTTCTTCGCAAAGTACTGTTTATGTTTTTCTTTCTTTATACTGTTGTACTGTTCTATGTTTATCTTTCCATTATACATATTATCTTATTATCATGGTTATTCGTACTTTTTTCGTCTTTTTCTCAAATTATTATACTGTTCTATGTTTATCTTTCCATTATACTTATTATCATGGTACTTATATTATTGTATTGTAAGTTATTCGGATCGTACTTTTTTGTGTTTTTCTTCGCAAAGTACTGTTTATGTTTTTCTTTCTTTATACTGTTGTAATGTTCTATGTTTATCTCTCCATTATACTTATTATCATGGTACTTTCGTATCGTACTTTTTTGTGTTTTTCTTCGCAAAGTACTGTTTATGTTTTTCTTCTTTGTACTGCTGTACTGTTCTATGTTTATCTTTCCATTATACTTATTATCATGATACTTATATTATTGTACCGTAAGTTATTCGTATCGTACTTTTTTGTGTTTTTCTTCGCAAAGTACTGTTTATGTTTTTCCTTCTTTGTACTGTTGTACTGTTCTATGTTTATCTTTCCATTATACTTATTATCATGATACTTATATTATTGTACCGTAAGTTATTCGTATCGTACTTTTTTCGTCTTTCATCTCAAAGTACTGTCTATGTTTTTCTTTCTACTATTCGTGTTATTCTTTGCATTATACTTATTATCACGGTACTCATATTATTGTACCATAAGTTATTCGTATCGTACTTTTCTCCGTCTTTCTTCTCAAAGTACTGTTTACGTTTTTTCTAATCATGCCCCGCGCAAGGAAGGGTTAATGTTCATCAGCGCTAATGCCGCGCTGCAAAACATCGCGCGTGCAATAAATAACCTTGTATGTCGACGAACAATTGATCTTACAGCTTCACCATTGATCCACTGACAGCCTTATGAAAGTACGCGAGTGCGCAAATTCGCAAGTGTTGTAATCGGATCAGACGCGGGGTCTTGAAAGCAATTTAGCGTGGACCACTTTAAAACACCGCCCTTACGGTACATAATGACCCTTCATTTCGCATCCCCGCACGAATATCATTAGCAACAGGCGAGACAACGCAATTAGCATCGGGCGTAGGGCGTGTTGCGGCGGAACGCAATCTTGTTTTTCCCTTACACCTCTCGTTGAATAATACAGGTGCGACCTACGCGAATCTGCACGTAACGCGGACTGTGTCCAATGGGCTCGCTTGATGGTCCAACCTCTAATGCTGCTGCATAACTCACTCTCTTAATACGGTTACAGACAGACGTCCGGCAAATTATTCATATTACAGCGAGGAGTATAACGTCTCCCCAGCGAGTGTACGCATTAGAGCAGCTGCAATATTGTGCAACCGACAATGGCCCTACAATCTTGCCAACTGACGGGGCCCCACATCTATGCAGCGCAAACTTGGATCTTCCCACGAGAAACTATGCTTCTCATTCGAACGCATCGCGTGTAGAAAAATACAGAATGAAGAATGAATTTCAGAAAACGTACAAGACGAATACGTAGAAACCCGGCAGGTTCTGTGATACTTTCAAATCAATTTAATTCACAGCGCGAACACTTGTAAGCAAAGCATACAGGTAGTACATTTGCCGTACTACCGTCTTCACTAATTAATATTTTCGCCGAACCGGTTTCCTCGGTAACGCGAAAATAGCGGAAGACCCCATACCTCTCTGGCCCGATTCATCAGAGTAAAAACTCGTGTACCTTAATGAACCACCGACACACAAAGCTCGATAAGGCTCTCCAGCCAAATACGTCAACTTCAAAGGGTACGGGGGCCTTCAAACAAAAAGGTTAGAACCGAAGGGTTGCGCCACGAAGAAATACCAAGCAAGGCCTAGACAGAGAGCCGTGGAGGCGAAGTAGGAAGGAACAGCGAGCCGAACGTTTCCTGAATGGACAGACAGAACCTGGAGCGGCGTCAACGGCAGTGAGTAGGACAGTGTGTCGCTGTCGTGCACGTTGGGCCCCGTTCTTCTCCACGTGACCTGGCCACTGGCCCACTTTGGTTTCTCCCGATCTCTTCCTCTCGCCTCTCTCCTCTTCCTCTCCCTCTACTCTCGCCCATCTTTCTCCTGCCGCCTTTCTCTCTTCCTCCTCCGTCGAGTTCGTCCTTCCACTTCTTCCTGGTCGCGTTCGAAGAGGGGCCCCCTCCTGCGAGCCGTAGACTACCAGTCTTCTGTCGGGCACGCTACCACCACCATAAACGACCTCCGCCACTGTTCGAGCACCGGCCACCACCACTGTCGTCGTTGAAGGCGCTGCTTATGACATAGCCATGCGATTCCAGCACATGCCGTGGATCGGGGTACCACACCGGGCATAGACAGGACAGACGGTTGGGACTGATGAACGGGCTAGCAGGTACCATCCAGCTGTCCAGCCGGATGGACGAATAGTGCGGAACAAGCCGGTATCACGGGCGGAGAGGTTTATCGGTGTTTCGCCTATATCGCGGACCGTGTGGACTCATTCAGTGCTCAAGGTGCCTGCTGGCAGATGAAACTTCGCGAACGTCATCTGTGACTGACGGTGAACGATTCTTCACGCTACTTCCGTGTGCGAGTTCGTCGTTTCGGATTGTTCGCGTGACTCTTCTGGACGCAGCTGCGATCGAGGAACTCGGGGTACCTGGTTGTTTGAGGGAAGAGGGAAGGAAGAGGGCTGATAGAAGGAAGTGCGAACTTCTGGGGTGTGCGGCAGTGACCTTGGCGAATAGAAGAGTCGGCTGACAGGGACGAACGGAAGGTCGTGCACGCCTCATTGCCGATCAGCCGACCAGCAGAGACGACCTCTTTTCTCCGGATCACGACGACGTATGAGACGTCCTTAACACACCCTCTGCTGCACACGATTAATGCGCTGCGCGGTAAGTGGCTCACGCGTATCGCGGAGAAGTGGACCCTCGATCGATGGGGTCGCTTGGGAAGGAAAGAGAGACGGAGAATGGGAGTTGCACGACCCATCGGCAACCCACGTGTACGGCCGTTTAAAGTGGCCTTAACCCATTGAGTAATTGTCACGTTGCCCGAGGGTAACGCTTCGTGCGTCGCGATCTTTTACAACGATTATTACATGGCGCTTTTAATAGGCGACGTAACCTTGCGACGCGATCGAATTGAAACGTATGTTTCTTTGCAGTTATTCCTATTCTGTCGGTGTATGTTGCGACGATTGGCATCTTTATGTTTCTTTCGTCGGTTGATTGCTACGATGTTGGTCGTTTAATTATTTATTAACGCGTTGTCATATTGCAGTCAATAGTATGTTTCTTTCGAAAGCATATTCTTTTTTAATTATTTATTAACGCGTTGTCATATTGCAGTCAATAGTATGTTTCTTTCGAAAGCATATTCTTTTTTTATTTATTTATTAACGCGTTGTCATATTGCAGTTAATAGTATGTTTCTTTCGAAAACATATTCTTTTTTAATTATTTATTAACGCGTTGTCATATTGCAGTCAATAGTATGTTTCTTTCGAAAGCATATTCTTTTTTAATTATTTATTAACGCGTTGTCATATTGCAGTTAATAGTATGTTTCTTTCGAAAGCATATTCTTTTTTTAATTATTTATTAACGCGTTGTCATATTGCAGTCAATAGTATGTTTCTTTCGAAAGCATATTCTTTTTTAATTATTTATTAACGCGTTGTCATATTGCAGTTAATAGTATGTTTCTTTCGAAAGCATATTCTTTTTTAATTATTTATTAACGCGTTGTCATATTGCAGTTAATAGTATGTTTCTTTCGAAAGCATATTCTTTTTTAATTATTTATTAACGCGTTGTCATATTGCAGTCAATAGTATGTTTCTTTCGGAAACATATTCTTTTTTAATTATTTATTAACGCGTTGTCATATTGCAGTCAATAGTATGTTTCTTTCGAAAGCATATTCTTTTTTAATTATTTATTAACGCGTTGTCATATTGTCAATAGTATGTTTCTTTCGAAAGCAGTTGTCATATAGTAATAGTATGTTTCTTTCGAAAGCATATTCTTTTTTTAATTATTTATTAACGCGTTGTCATATCGTAGTCAATAGTATGTTTCTTTCGAAAGCATATTCTTTTTTTAATTATTTATTAACGCGTTGTCATATTGCAGTCAATAGTATGTTTCTTTCGAAAGCATATTCTTTTTTAATTATTTATTAACGCGTTGTCATATTGCAGTCAATAGTATGTTTCTTTCGAAAGCATATTCTTAAAAATAGTTATAGGATAAAATGTGCCTCTCCACGAAATAGCGGGAAACGTTAAATACGCAGTGAGCATATTCTACGGCCGCTAGACTCTAGAGACCTGTGTGGGGTATGAGATTTTCGTGTCGCGCTTTATCGATGAAATTAACTTTTTACTCCCTCCCGTTTTTGCGCGGATTTTAATATCGCACTGGGGACATCGTACACATTACTGCGCCGCGGGTGTTCCTTCCTGCTAAGAAATAAAGGTCGGGAAGTTATCAGAAGTAAAAACTACACCGTTTCCAGCAACCCCGTCACCTTTGATATTTCCGCACAGTCGAGCAGAAGTGCTCGTACCTAGGTTATCCTGAAGCAACTCTTATTTAATTCGTTAGACCATCGCTTCAACCTTGTCTTGATCGTGTAAAAAAGGCGCTCGTTAAGATTTAATGAATTACTTGTTACCGTAAAGTCTCGTAGTGTCGTTTTTCAATAATCCACGACTGGTCGACAAGCCTAAAACCGTGCGACTGCACTTTTATATTATTATTCCACCGACTCTCAATGCTCGATGGGGAGAGAGACACTTGTGCACTCGTTCGGAAACTTTGGTTTCGTCCGACGTTGCGAATTAACTCGCACTGTCGATTACGGTAGTTACATCTGCATTAACGTATGTTAATATCGATATACCGTTACGACGTTTTCGCAATTATTTCGCCGCTCGAACGGTGTCGTGCGACGTGATTCTTAACGTGGCTCAGAAGCGTAATGACTTCGACATACGAGTATCGACGATTAGGTGTCATTGATCTCGGTGCGAACGTCGGCAAATTGAGATTCATCGCGTACTACTGACCCATTTTCTGTTAATGGGCGCAACACGCCCTAATTATCGTTCAACGTCAGCCACGGCTCTTGCAAACTCTCAGCGTGTCTGAACGTGCAGACCATATAACCTCAAAGCACAGTCATCTGAACAAAACCGCACCGAACTAACTCCAGCGAAATTGAACCGAATCGTTCGAAGGATTACGGTCCTTTACTTGTCTTCCTTTACTTGTCCTATAAAGACCAGCGTTTCGACTTTGCACGTGCTGTTAACACTAAACGTACCGGTACTTTACACCTACATATTCTTACCATGAGGGATCTTTTGACCTCTTATCAAATTAACGTGGAATTTCAGAAAGTCGAATGAGCGAAAGAAATAACAATGAATGAACGATTTTAAAGTAAATTTTGCAAGGGGTCATTTGGCCTCCCATGGTATGGTTAGTGTTAAAATTGCGGCTTGACAATCGACAATGCCTAAAGGTATTAAAATACATTCACAAAAATACAAAATTGTCGTTTAAAACTTGACAATGTTTAAATGTAACGGATATAATCATACTGCTTCAAAATTAGCAATATTTAAGTGAAACTCATTTAAAATTATCACATTAAAGTCGACAATGCCTAAATTTGTGGAAATACATTCACAAAACTATCAAATTCTCGTTTAAAAATTGACAATGTTTAAATGTAACGGATATAATCATACTGCTTGAAAATTAGCAATATTTAAGTGAAACTCATTTAAAATTGTCACATTAAAGTCGACAATGCCTAAATTTGTGGAAATACATTCACAAAACTATAAAATTCTCGTTTAAAAATTGACAATATTTAAATTTAACGGATATAATCATACTGCTTGAAAATTAGCAATATTTAAGTGAAACTCATTTAAAATTGCCGCGTTAAAATCGACAATGCCTAAATTTGTGGAAGTACATTCACAAAACTATAAAATTCTCGTTTAAAAATTGACAATATTTAAATTTAACGGATTTAATGGTACTGCTTCAAAATTAGCAATATTTAAGTGAAACTCATTTAAAATTGCCGCGTTAAAATCGACAATGCCTAAATTTGTGGAAGTACATTCACAAAACTATAAAATTCTCGTTTAAAAATTGATAATATTTAAATTGACGGATTTAATCGTATTGCTTGAAAACTAGCAATATTCAACTGAAAATCATTTAACTGCCACATTAAAATCGACAATGCCTAAATTTGTGGAAATACATTCACAAAAATATAAAATTCTCGTTTAAAAATTAACAATATTTAAATTTAATGGATTTAATCGTACCGCTTGAAAATTAGCAATATTTAAGTGAAAATCATTTAACTGCCACATTAAAATCGACAATGCCTAAATTTGTGGAAATACATTCACAAAACTATAAAATTCTCGTTTAAAAATTGATAATATTTAAATTGACGGATTTAATCGTATTGCTTGAAAATTAGCAATATTTAAGTGAAAATCATTAAACACTTTACATTCTGGTACTTTACACCTATCTATTCTTACCATGAAGGGTCATTTGACTTCTTATGAATTACACGTTGATTTTCAGAAAGAAATTCCTAATTGATGAAAGTGAAAAATCGAACAATCAAATGATACTAGAATTTACAGAAAGCAGAAAGTAAATTTTAAATTTGACCCCGCTTGGTACGTTTAGTGTTAATCGCTTAACACTAACGTCGCTCGTTAATCTTACCATGAAGGGTCATTTGACTCCTTATGAATTACACGTTGATTTTCAGAAAGAAATTCCTAATTTATGAAAGTGAAAAATCGAGCAATCAAATGATACAAAAATTTACAGAAAGCAGAAAGTAAATTTTAAATGTGACCCCGCTTGGTACGTTTAGTGTTAATCGCAATCGGTCCGCTAGAAAGAATCGTACGCAGGGTAATTTTAACATGACCACGCAGGAGAAAGCTAGCCATTCGACTTTGGGCCTCTTTGCAAACGAACCGAGTCCCGATACAGGGTAGATTGAAGACCATTTGGCACGGTCCGTTGCCTCAACGCATCCTGCTTCTTTTTCGTCCCCAACCCGCGACGTTCTTCGCTTTTCTTCCCCCGCTTCGTCACTCAGTCATTCAACGCGATTCCGTCCACGCGTCATTGCCTCGATTTTCTTTGCTCCGCCGTTCTCCTTTTCGCCTCTCTTCTGATCGTATCTTCGTCGGTGATCTGTTGTATGGAAATTTCTGTCGGGCCGATGATGCAAGTAAACTGTAACGGGGATGCGCCGCACTATCATTTTAGCGCGTCGGGACTCAATCCGCACACGCACACGTGTTCACGTTATGTGCCGCAGGATGTGAATGCATACGTGATGATGAAATCACACTTGTAGTTTGTATTTCCGAGCAGAACATCCATTTAAACATTGCTCAGCTGATCAATTGTGTTTTAATGCAGAGTTGCGCTTATATACGAGCAAAAGTAAAAAAGGATCATTTAAATCCGATGTATACGTACGATGCTATCAATATTTTAGTAAAGCGTATAAATTACTTTCAAACACCAAAAGTTGCCGAATAATATTGTAAATGCAATGTAAATAATAATTTTGTAAATGCAATTAATATTAAATAGTGATTAACCCTTTGAATGCTGGATACTTCCGGCCAAAGCGTTCGCTGAGAACGAAATACTTTTCGCTAATGTGAACTCTATTGATTATGTAAGACGCAACTAGGGTCTAATGATAATTCTTCAATTACGCCAAATTAAATAACGCAAGAAAATTATTTGATAATGAACGCATCTGTATTAATCGCATCCATTGATAATTATGGCTGCGATAGGTAAAAAATCGAAACGATTGAAACACGTTGACTACTACGCAAGTTTATAAGAAAATCTTTGTCAAACCACGCGCGCTGCTATACCATGCGCAAATTGTTTCTTATCGTAATAGAAGATTATTACATTTTTAACAAAATGCCTACGGATTTCCATCGAGTTGACAATGTATATTGGAGAATCGTACTGGACCTATTGTTTCTTGTAGCAGAAGATAAGGACACTTACATCGACACGTTTTGTGACACGCATTCAGTTGAAAATCTTTCCTCAAGAACGAAGTGTCTAAGAAAACATGTGTGGGCCGAAAATTATGTCTTATTTTGAATTGTTTCTTATCGTAGTAGAAGATTATTATATTTTGAACAATATGCCTACGGATTTTCATCGAGTTGAAAATTTATATCGAAAAATCGTACCGGATCTATTGTTTCTTGTAGCAGAAGATAAGGACGTTTAGTCGACACGTTTTGTAACATGCATTCAGTTGAAAATCTTTCCTCAAGAACGAAGTGTCTAAGAAAACATGTGTGGGCCGAAAATTATGTCTTGTTTTGAATTGTTTCTTATCGTAGTAGAAGATTATTATATTTTGAACAAAATGCCTACGGATTTCCATCGAGTTGAAAATCTATATTGGAGAATCGTACTGGACCTATTGTTTCTTGTAGCAGAAGATAAGGACACTTACATCTACACGTTTTGTGACACGCATTCAGTTGAAAATCTTTCCTCAAGAACGAAGTGTCTAAGAAAACACGTGTGGGCCGAAAATTATGTCTTGTTTTGAATTGTTTCTTATCGTAGTAGAAGATTATTATATTTTGAACAATGTGCCTACGGATTTTCATCGAGTTGAAAATTTATATCGAAAAATCGTACCGGATCTATTGTTTCTTGTAGCAGAAGATAAGGACGTTTACATCGACACGTTTTGTGACACGCATTCAGTTGAAAATCTTTCCTCAAGAACGAAGTGTCTAAGAAAACATGTGTGGGCCGAAAATTATGTCTTGTTTTGAATTGTTTCTTATCGTAGTAGAAGATTATTACATTTTGAACAATATGCCTACGGATTTTCATCGAGTTGAAAATTTATATCGAAAAATCGTACCGGATCTATTGTTTCTTGTAGCAGAAGATAAGGACGTTTACATCGACACGTTTTGTAACATGCATTCAGTTGAAAATCTTTCCTCAAGAACGAAGTGTCTAAGAAAACATGTGTGGGCCGAAAATTATGTCTTGTTTTGAATTGTTTCTTATCGTAGTAGAAGATTATTATATTTTGAACAAAATGCCTACGGATTTCCATCGAGTTGACAATTTATATCGAAAAACCGTACCGGACCTATTGTTTCTTGTAGCAGAAAATAAGGACGTTTACATCGACACGTTTTGTGACACGCATTCAGTTGAAAATCTTTCCTCAAGAACGAAGTGTCTAAGAAAACATGTGTGGGCCGAAAATTATGTCTTGTTTTGAATTGTTTTTTATCGTAGTAGAAGATTATTATATTTTGAACAATGTGCCTACGGATTTTCATCGAGTTGAAAATTTATATCGAAAAATCGTACCGGATCTAGTGTTTCTTGTAGCAGAAGATAAGGACGTTTACATCGACACGTTTTGAAACATGCATTCAGTTGAAAATCTTTCCTCAAAATCGAAGTATCTAGAGAGTGTGTGTGCACCGAAAATTATATCTTCTTTTTCAAATATGCTTTCTGTAGTGACGCACGGTTAAAGTTACTTTTATAACAATTTAACACTTTGACTGCCGTGGTGATTACCGGTGACCGACGCAAAAGATTTTACTGAAAATCCAAAATAGTCGCAATGGGTAGTGATTATTATTTTATAAACGCAGTTGTTGATAGAATAGTGATGCGATTCTTTGGTTTCCAATACCTCCAATACCTTATTTACATTTTGCATAATTCAGTTGAACGCTGTAGTATTTCATAGCATCGCCGTTCCAATATAGTAAAATATGCTTGACAGTCAACGTGTTAACACTTTGACCGCCACGGTGGTCACCGGTGACCGGCGCAAGAGATTTTACTGAAGATCCAAAATATTTGCAATGGGTAGCAATAATTATCTTATAATTGCAGTTATTGTTAGAATAGTGATGCGATCCTTTGGTCTCCAATACCTGCACATTATTTACATTTTGCATAATTCAGGCAAACGCTGTAGTATTTCACAGCATCGCCGTTCTAATACAACAAAATACGCTTGGCAGTCAAAGTGTTAATAGTGTTATTGTATCCTGTGAAATATCTTTCCAAATACCTACTAACTGACCTCGTAAATACTCAAACGCGCGTCGGCCGAAAGCGAGTGACGCGAATCGATGATAATTTTCCGTCACCCGAATACAGGTGACGCGAATCGATCAACTTTTCGTCGCCCGAATACGGGTGACGCTGCAGTCAACGTGTTAAAGCGCGATTCTACACGCGGCTCTCCATTTTTCTGCTGTAAAGAGAAGTTTTATGCGCCGCGCCTTGTTTTATAGCCGACTTGTAGACATTTGCCTAGAGTTTCCCAGGCAATTTCGCACGGCGGTCGCATCGTTAGTAATTATCGGTGTGCAGCAGCGTTGCGAGGAAAATGACGAGTCGTTTCGGTTAACATTTTTTTTGCGAATTTCCCCAGTTTAGGAGTTCGTACAATATGTCCCACAGTTACGTCTCGCGTAGCCGGTATTGTGTTTGATGTTCCTGGCCTGAATGACGCTAAACATTTCTGTGCTCGTCAATTGGCTGTTTTACAGCGTGTTTTTACTCCGCGAAAAAGAAGGGACAAGTTTTTACACTGACTATCTATTACAGAGCTTCGTTTTGCAGCTATTTTGCAGCAGTCTCGATAATGGCTTTTAAAGCAATGTTTCACGACGAGCGCGTCGTTAATATTTATTGATCCGCCGTAACTAGGAGAATCTAAACGCGCCGGTTCGCCCATTATTTTTCTCCGCAAATTCCTTCTGTTTACACGCAGTCAGCGCAAAAACCTATCTGCAATAATTTTTTGCGAGCGCGCTTCAGCGGCACTGGTTTCTAAGTTAAACAAACAGCCGCGCCGCATTTTCCATTTTAAAAGGCAACAGCCACGCGCCGTTATCTGCGTGAACGTGACGTGCCACGTTCCTCCGACTGCTCAGACGATCGGCAAGTGTTGCACGTACCTTCAAGAAGAAATTCATGACGTAGGTAAAGTGTAACGGACGAACACGCGCCGTAAGATTGCCATCATGCGAGGAAGAAAAGTGCATCGTGCTATGTGCACGATGATAATGCATTTGAGCACGCGTACCAACGGAAAACCGAAATCGTTCTAGTTATTTTGAGATAGCACCTAAATAATTTTATAAGTATTCAGATAATTATATATATATATATATATATATTATAATTATAATATATATGTGCCCATAATTATGAAAGTGGTCTAAGTCATATATTTCTTGTTTCGAGATATTTAATGAATTGCATTTGAATAAATTAAAAAATATTTTTACATTATGCGACATTTTAATTCATAATTTTATTAATCTTAATGAATGGAAATTTACTATGAATATGAAATTTTGTGTGAATTTTATACGATAATATTATTTTTAAAGATTGAATTGACTTAGACCATTTTCAAAATTAACTGAATGTCCTATAAATGACTTAAAGCAATAAAGAACTTTGAGTTTTATTTGAAACAATAATTTGATTGAAATAATTCGTGAACATTTATTACATTTATTAATTATTTTTAAACAGTAATCCATTGTTATCATTATTTCGAGTATTTAAGATTCTTAAAATGTTCCTGAAAAACTGGAGGGATGTACGGTAGTAAACTCATAATATCTTTATGTTTTTCTTCCGATACTGGTCTAATGGTGGTGTATAATGGAAGTAATTTAATATTTCCGTATATTTTTGGTCTTCCTTTTTTAGGTGAAAGATCCAAAACGTGAAATTTAGAATCATCTAAAGATGTTTTATAGAACATTTTATAAGGTTCATTTTTCAAGAATCTCATCCATTGAATTTGTAGCCAAGAGACAGATTCACCCGCGGTATTTTTTACTCTTCTTGTTATTGATTTTTCTAGTCATGAAGTTGTCGTTATTATTAAAATTTGATTGTCATTTATTTTATTATGTAGTTCAGAAACGCGTCAAAGAAGGCCACGTGCCATTTTCAAGTTGTTTATATAATTTATTTAAATTTTTGACTTAGACCACTTTCATAATTAAAACTAAATGAATTCCATATAATGTTGAAATTACAACTACTATCTAATGGTTCATTTTTGACAATTGCGTAAAAATTACATTGAATAAATTTAGTTAAAAATAATGTGGTATGAAATAACTGATAAACTCATTTTTTTTTAATTTTGACTTAGACCACTTTCATAATTATGGGCACATATATATAATTATAATCGTGTATATTATATATATTACAATATACACAATTATATTAACATGTTGGCTGCCGTGGGTGTCACTGGTGACCGGCGCAAGAGATTTTACTGAAGATCCAAAATATTTGCAATGGGTAGCAATAATTATTTTATAAATGCAGTTATTGTTAGTATAGTGATGCTATCCTTTGGTATCCAATACCTGCACATTATTTACACTTTGCATAATTCAGTCAAACGCTGTAGTGTTTCATAGCATCGCCGTTCTAATACAGCAAAATACGCACGGCAGTCAACGTGTTAATATAGTAATGTAGCATCAGAAAAACAGCCGTAGATGTGTCGCATAAATGTAGGAAGTGTGTGTGTGTGTATGAGTGGCTGCGACCGATTGTTGCGAGTGAGGTATAATGATAGCGTGGTTTTGTTTGAAGAATGCGTGACGTATGTCTCATTATTGCGCGTGTCAACTGCAACGCATTTAGGGTGAGCGAGAGAGAATGTAGGTAAGAATGAGAGGATACGTGTTTTTTACGAATAATTGGATGCCGAACCCTTGGGGAAGGACGGGGGTGCATAGCAACGGCCCGGCGAGGAGATAGAGTTTTCGTTAGAGATAGTTCAGTAATAGGTCAGAGAGTTTTTTGAGTTGTCGTTCAGTCAAGTTCAGAGAGTAGTTCAGTCCAGTATAGATACGTTTTCTTGCCGTTTACCGAATAGTAGTCGGATTGCCATACTTCTATTTTTATTTTGTATTTATATGTATAATTAGTGTCTTTTATTTATCTTTCAATAAATTGTGCCCATAATTATGAAAGTGGTCTAAGTCATATATCTCTTGTTTCGAGATATTTAATGAATTGCATTTGAATGAATTAAAAAATATTTTTACATTATGCGACATTTTAATTTATAATTTTATTAGTCTTAATTAATGGAAATTTACTATGAATATGAAATTTTGTGTGAATTTTATACGATAATATTATTTTTAAAGATTGAATTGACTTAGACCATTTTCAAAATTAACTGAATGTCCTATAAATGACTTAAAGCAATAAAGAACTTTGAATTTTATTTGAAACAATAATTTGATTGAAATAATTCGTGAACATTTATTACATTTATTAATTATTTTTAAACAGTAATCCATTTTTATCATTATTTCGAGTATTTAAGATTCTTAAAATGTTCCTGAAAAACTGGAGGGATGTACGGTAGTAAACTCATAATATCTTTATGTTTTTCTTCCGATACTGGTCTAATGGTGGTGTATAATGGAAGTAATTTAATATTTCCGTATATTTTTGGTCTTCCTTTTTTAGGTGAAAGATCCAAAACGTGAAATTTAGAATCATCTAAAGATGTTTTATAGAACATTTTATAAGGTTCATTTTTCAAGAATCTCATCCATTGAATTTGTAGCCAAGAGACAGATTCACCCGCGGTATTTTTTACTCTTCTTGTTATTGATTATAAACCAGTGATTTAGTAATGAAGTTGTCGTTATTATTAAAATTTGATTGTCATTTATTTTATTATGTAGTTCAGAAACGCGTCAAAGAAGGCGACGTGCCATTTTCAAGTTGTTTATATAATTTATTTAAATTTTTGACTTAGACCACTTTCATAATTAAAACTAAATGAATTCCACATAATGTTGAAATTACAACCACTATCTAATGGTTCATTTTTGACAATTTCGTAAAAATTACATTGAATAAACTTAGTTAAAAGTAATGTGGTATGAAATAACTGATAAACTCATTTTTTTTAAATTTTGACTTAGACCACTTTCATAATTATGGGCACAATTATTCTACTCAATATAATTCCGCGTCACGCTTCGATATCACCTAACATCAAATATCCCTACAGTAAATTACGCACGGCAGTTAACGTGTTAAAAAATGTTATACGTATACACTGCCGACGGAATATATGAATAGGCCCATTAACTTAAACCGAATTTACCGTGCATCTGAAAACTGGATGTTTTCCTATAGTTTCTTGACATGCGTGGTCATATTCAGCAGGACGACGTTTCAATATTTTCAATGACGGTTAACAACAGGAGGAAAGTGTCATTAATTTGCGCCGGAGTAAGCTTATTCGATACAGGGTAATATTCACTGAAATATCCCTGTTGATTTTTCTCGAAGGGATGGTAATTCGAAAAATCTGCAGATAATTTTATTGAACTAACTCGACGCCGATAACTTCGTATGAAAAAGTGCTATTCTTTGATGAATTGGCATATACGTAGAAACGGAGTTTTGCAATAAAGTTCGGCAGTTCGGAATAACTTATGATATAGTGAGGTATTAAATTTAAATTATGACATACGGAATACGACGAAATTAAAGGAAGAAGCCGGTCTTTATGGTAGTCCATCGTTTTTGCTGCTCTACAGAGTAATTACGCAAAATGAATTTCGGATCCGATGACTTTAGTTTATACAAACAGAAGACAGATTCATATAAATTGCGGCAATTATAACTGTAGAAAGAGAGCTGAAGAATTTAACGGGATTCTACTTTTACGAATTTAAATGAAGTCTTAATTAATATAGCTCAATGAAACGGTTATGCTGCTAATTAAGTTTATCGAGACTTTTCCCTTGTTAAAATTTATTTCATTAATTGTTGAACAGACATACCGAAAAAAAACATGACGCGCTAACAACACGCGATGCGGGAATATTTGATACGTAAGCCCGGTGTCAAACAATGCTTCGGATAAACATCGCGATGGGGAATTGAATTAAACAACGCGAAACGTGTTCGTCTGAAACGCGTGAAGGTGAATAATCGTACGTGGGCAAATTGGAATTTGCAACAAATTAAACATACGCAACTGCACCCACGATGCTTTCGATACGGATCCTTCCGATGGATGTAAACGGACGTAACATTTTCACATGATTGAAGGGATTACACCCAATAAGCGAGAGCGAGTATTACAACATCATGTAATTTCGAAAATCAACCGTAAAATTGGAGCAACCAAGTTAAATTTTTGCGAATATTCTAAACATTTAACCCATTTGCATCATTTGGTGGAATGATCCGCAAACAAAAAGTGACCATTATCACCGAGAGCGGATAAATCCGCACACAATAATTTTTGTTTTCAGCTTATCAGCAATCGTTAACCCTTTCGCGCCGAGCGCCGCATATATGCGGCATCCACTCGACGAGCTGTGTGTACGAGCGCCGCATATACGCGGCATCCACGCCACGACTTCAGCGCGAAATCGGTGACCGCATATATGCGGCATCGAACATAATCTGTACAAGTGCCATTTTTAGTCGATGGCAACATTTTTCGTTATCGGCAGAGCATTTTCCGTTGATTTTATTGCTTATATTATAACTGCTCTTTGTTGAAACCACATCCAAACGTATTACGCAATAAACTACAAACATCAGAGCGATCGTTTACTGTTTTATACCGAATATTCTATCAATTAAATTATAAATAATATATAATTATAAATTCTTCATATAATAATATAAATTATAAATTCTATCAATTATATTCTATCAATATAAAAAATCCATTCGGCAGTAAACAATTTTACATATTTGGTTTTTACAAGAATTAGGAATAGATCGGCAATGTATAATTTTTAACTCTTAAAAATTAGACTTTTCAGGTTAGGGTTTTGTATTTTGCATTTTAAAAATTTTGGAAGTGTTTTCATATTAAAAATGTAAATATACTTATTACATTAGAGTAATGATTCTTTTATTCAGCACAGTTCCTATTTAGCACTTAAAACAACACATATGCAGAAACCACGCGCACTGTGCATATTTCCGGCGCGAGTTTCCGTTCAGTGACGGTACTTCGGCGGACAGGGCTCCCGTAGCGAAAGGGTTAAAGAGTCTGTACGATAAACAAACATTAAAGAATTTTGTGTAAAATATTATTTTTCTTACTTTTATGGTTGTAAGTTCAAGATAATAAAATAATAAAAAAAGCGGCGAAATTTTCCGTTATTTTATTCGCGCAAGTGATCCCCGGCAGGGGTCTAAAGTGCACTTTTGCCGGGCTCCGGTATAAATCGGCAAATCGTAAACACGTTCCGTTCGGATCGTATGAGTGACGAGAGGGTCGTTGTACGTCCTAAAGTATTTATGAGACGAATCGCGGCGAGATTCAAACGAAACATTTTATGCCACGAGGCAACTCAAAAGTTTCTGCAATTGAAAGAGAAAGTTTGAATACGTAGATGTACGACGAATGTTAACAGGCGCACATATAAAGTTACACGTTGTACGACGTAAAGACTACGTATTTATGAGCACGTGCGCGTGTCCATGTGTCTACCCCAACTTGGATATACCACTTGCTCGGCGGTAAGACTGTAACGGTTGTCGACGCTTGGCCGAAAGTGTCAAAAGTTTCGTGCAATTGAAAATCGTCGATTTTGAATACGTTGAACAGAAATTCGATGAATAGCCGCTCGTAGAGTTTGATAAAGTCCACCTCGTTGTACGTCTTAAAGACTACCTATCTCTGAGACGAACAGCGCGAAATCGGTGACACGCTAATGTGTTCGATAACGGAACATTTTATGTTTCTCAAAAGTAACTCAAAAGTTTCGTGCAATTGAAAATACGCTGTTTGAATACGTTGAACAGAAATTCGATGAATAGCCGCTCGTAGAGTTTGATAAAGTTCACCTCGTTGTACGTCCTAAAGACCACGTATTTATGAGACGAGCAGCGTAAAATTGGTGGCACGCTAATGTGTTCGATAACGGAACATTTTATGTTTCTCAAAAGTAACTCAAAAGTTTCGTGCAATTGAAAATACGCTGTTTGAATACGTTGAACAGAAATTCGATGAATAGCCGCTCGTATAGTTTAATAAAGTCCACCTCGTTGTACGTCTTAAAGGCCACGTATCTATTTCCATAAATTTAGGCATTTTCGAATATCAAGTGGCAATTTTAAATGATCTACATTTAAATATTGCTACTTTTAAAGTAGTACGATTAAATCCGTTAAATACAAATAGTGTCAATTTTTAAACGAGAATTTTATATTTTTGTGAATGTATTTCCACAAATTTAGGCATTATCGATTTTAATGCGGCAATGTTAAATGATTTTCATTTAAATATTGCCAATTTTCAAGCAGTGTGATTATATCCGATAAATTTAAATATTATCAATTTTTAAACGAGAATTTTATATATTTGTGAATGTATTTCCATACCTTTAGGCATTGAAGATTATCAAGCCACAATTTTAACACTAAAAGTACCAAAGGGAGTCAGATGACCCTTTCAAAATTGACTTTAAAACCTTAATTCTTATATCGTCTGATTATTCAATTTCTCGCTGTAACAAATAAAAAAATTTCATTTTGAAAATCAACGTTTATTTTATAAGGGGTCAAATGGTAAGAATAGGTAGGCGGAAACTACCGGTAAGTTTAGTGTTAAAAGAGATATTTTTAATGTAGAAACGCGGAAGCATACTGCAATACTTTTTCCACTATTGTTATCTTCATACGCTCTACACGTCCTAGCGTTTTCGGAATCATCTTCACTATCGCGTCGTATCGAAAGAACGCGAGACAGGGATTCGCCAGATGGACTATCACTTTCTGCAATTCTGCGGCCGGATAGTCACCGACGATCGACTTTAAGCGCTCACACAAATTGGTCGCTGAAGGCAATCGGTCTTGCACGAATGATCGCGCAAAACGGATGTGTAGGAACGATTACCGGAACGGTCGCGCAAGTTGCTGTCGTACGGCCGAGCGAACTGAATAATCCGCAAGATCGCTAATGTCTCAGTGAAAGCAACGACTCGTCGGTTCTTCGATTCCCGTTCATTTCGTATTATTGAAACGGTCTCCTCAGCCACTCCTGACCCGTTAACCTCATAAATCGCACTTTTACCGAGCCTAAGAACTCGCGCGGCAAAGAAGAACATTTTAGACCACTCAATTTGACGGTTATAATTAGAAACAGTTAGCGTGAGAAAATGCAATTTTTTACGGTATCGCTGCGTTTAAACTTAGACGCTTTGACGGCGCTAAGTAATTAAACGCTTCGGAATTGAGACGAAGTTACACCGTTGTGCCGCGTTCTATAAATACACAATTTATATGCGCTTGCCCATAACTAGAGCAACTTTGTCAGTGCGGAGTTTTAAATGTGTCAGGGAATTGAACGTATTACAGAATTAACCGAGTTTTCCCTGCGTCGTTTAGAACGCATGAAATGTAAGAGCGACGTATAACTAGCCCGGTAATTGGTTTACGGAATCGTAACTTCGACTACTCTCCATGAAATTAGTTCTGAGACCTAGAACATCGCGCCCATCCTTGGGAATGTACGCACTTGAGGAGTTAAAATGAGCCCTCGCGGACCTCTCTAGCTTGTCTGGTATCGGAGATATCGCACTTTTAAGATTTTGGCGAAAAACGCGAAAGTTGTCAATACCCCCCCACGTCCAACTTTTCGGCCCAAATCGGCAAAAAAAAAAAATTTCGATAATCGCACCGGGCTTTTTGCCAGTGCTAGTAGACTCAAAACCATCACGAACGCAACTTCCCGGACCGTTCTAAGTCGTTTAGTTCGCGAGCAAAGTGGATTCAAAGTTTGAAGCGAAATCGCGACAAATCGCCAAATTTCCGGCCTTCGCCAGCGGCGTAATTTTCGAGTTAGACAATCGCCCTTATAGTATGTTATGGTACACCCGAAGCGCTTTAAAATGAGCCCTCGCGGACCTCTCTAGCTTGTCTGGTATCGGAGATATCGCACTTTTAAGATTTTGGCGAAAAACGCGAAAGTTGTCAATACCCCCCCCCTGTCGAACTTTTCGGCCCAAATCGGCAAAAAAAAAAATTTCGATAATCGCACCGGTCTTTTTGTCAGTGCTAGTAGACTCAAAACCATCACGAACGCAACTTCCCGGACCGTTCTAAGTCGTTTAGTTCGCGAGGAAAGTGGATTCAAAGTTTGAAGCGAAATCGCGACAAATGGCCAAATTTCCGGCCTTCGCCAGCGGCGTAATTTTCGAGTTAGACAATCGCCCTTATAGTATGTTATGGTACACCCGAAGCGCTTTAAAATGAGCCCTCGCGGACCTCTCTAGCTTGTCTGGTATCGGAGATATCGCACTTTTAAGATTTTGGTGAAAAACGCGAAAGTTGTCAATACCCCCCCCACGTCCAACTTTTCGGCCCAAATCGGCAAAAAAAAAATTTTTCGAAATCGCGAGAAATGGCCAAGTTTCCGGCCTTCGCCAGCGACGTAATTTTCGAGTTAGACAATCGCCCTTATAGTATGTTATGGTACATCCGAAGCGCTTTAATAATGAGTGACATCAATTGCCGGAAGTTCTGCCGATCGATTTCGGCCTTACGGTGAAAACTTTATCTGGATCGTGCCGATGATGAAGTGATAAGAGCTCGACCCTCCCGTGACCCTTGGGAGGCGTATTTAACGGAATTACGCGCAAGACTAATGGTCAACGAATGCGCTGAATAATTTTCGAAACTCGACACGGTAAATCTACGTTGCCAGGACGAATATGTCAAACGTATCAGTCAACTGATCACCATCGACGGAAGTTACCCGCTTTCTATCAGTCAATCATCTGCGTCTTCGTCGCAAAACGGTTCTCGCAAATTACTGTAACGTGTAACCGAACTGTCGATTCGACGTTTTCCGATACTTCCCGACATATCGTGCATCCGAATCCCGTTTTAGCTCAGTCCAGCACTGAGAAATTTAACGATCCTCGCGCGTCATCCGCCTACGAGTTTTCTGATCGACGAATTAGAGAGAATGCCGTCCTAACACGAAGATAGTTTGATGAATGAATCGCGCTGTTAAACTGAGATTACAGGCGAGCCTAAATAAAACCCTGCACCTTCGATTCAATGGGACACCGTTGCTCTTTTATGAACGAATCGAACGTGTTACGACTTGGTGGGAAAAAGATATCTTTTGTCGCACAGATAATTTTGATTATTACGTGATTATTAGTTATTATTAGCGCTCAAGCGTTGCGCTTAAAGCATAGCACAGAATTCTCGGAAGTTCAAGAGAAGGCAGGGAAGAAATTTGACCAGCAGCGGTAGAAAGAATATGACGAGTAGGCAGAAAACCAGCAAAATGTTTACAGAATGAAAAGCACAAAAAAGCTGAGCAGTAAAAAAATATTATCACGCCGTGCAAGCAGAAGCTGAGTAACACGTGCAAAGCTAACCGCAGCAATGATATGATTAAACGGACTAAGGAATAAGAAGCGCAGAAAAATAAAACAAGTAAAAAAAAATTACCACACCATGCAAGCAGAAGCTGAGTAACACGTGCAAAGCTAGCCGCAGTAATAACATAATTAACACTAAACGTAACGGTACTTTACATCTACCTATTCTTACCATGAGGGGTCATTTGAGAAATTGAATATTTACATGACATAAGATTTACAAAATGTCAAATGTGCGATAGAACTAACAATGAATGTACGAATTTTTAGAAGTAAATTTTGAAAGGGGTCTTTTGACCGTGCTTGGTAGATTCAGTGTTGACATTTTCTAGTTTTTCATCATGACGCATACGGTGCGTCATCAGTTTTGTCAGAAGCATATATTAACATTTTTTGCCATGACGCACACGGTGCGTCATCAGTTTTATCAGGAGCAAATATTAACATTTTTCGTCACGACGCATACGGTGCGTCATCAGTTTTGTCAGAGGGAAATATGAAAATTTTTCACCATAACGCTTACGATGCGTCATCAGTTTTGTCAGAAGCAAATATTAACATTTTTCGCCATGACGCATACGGTGCGTCATCAATTTTTGCGGAAGCAAATATTAGCATTAAACGTACCGGTACTTTACACCTACCTATTCTTACCATGAGGGGTCATTTGAGAAATTGAATATTTACATGACATAAGATTTACAAAATGTCAAATGTGCGATAGAACTAACAATGAATGTACGAATTTTTAGAAGTAAATTTTGAAAGAGGTCTTTTCACCATGCTTGGTAGATTCAGTGTTGACATTTTCTAGTTTTCCATCATGACGCATACGGTGCGTCATCAGTTTTGTCAGAAGCAAATATTAACATTTTTTGCCATGACGCACACGGTGCGTCATCAGTTTTATCAGGAGCAAATATTAACATTTTTCGTCACGACGCATACGGTGCGTCATCAGTTTTGTCAGAGGGAAATATGAAAATTTTTCACCATAACCCTTACGATGCGTCATCAGTTTTGTCAGAAGCAAATATTAACATTTTTCGCCATGACGCATACGGTGCGTCATCAATTTTTGCGGAAGCAAATATTAGCATTAAACGTACCGGTACTTTACACCTACCTATTCTTACCATGAGGGGTCATTTGAGAAATTGAATATTTACATCACATAAGATTTACAAAATGTCAAATGTGCGATAGAACTAACAATGAATGTACGAATTTTTAGAAGTAAATTTTGAAAGGGGTCTTTTGACCATGCTTGGTAGATTCAGTGTTGACATTTTCTAGTTTTCCATCATGACGCATACGGTGCGTCATCAGTTTTGTCAGAAGCAAATATTAACATTTTTTGCCATGACGCACACGGTGCGTCATCAGTTTTATCAGGAGCAAATATTAACATTTTTCGTCATGACGCATACGGTGCGTCATCAGTTTTGTCAGAGGGAAATATGAAAATTTTTCACCATAACGCTTACGATGCGTCATCAGTTTTGTCAGAAGCAAATATTAACATTTTTCGCCATGACGCATACGGTGCTTCATCAATTTTTGCGGAAGCAAATATTAGCATTAAACGTACCGGTACTTTACACCTACCTATTCTTACCATGAGGGGTCATTTGAGAAATTGAATATTTAGATGACATAAGATTTACAAAATGTCAAATGTGCGATAGAACTAACAATGAATGTACGAATTTTTAGAAGTAAATTTTGAAAGGGGTCTTTTGACCATGCTTGGTAGATTCAGTGTTGACATTTTCTAGTTTTCCATCATGACGCATACGGTGCGTCATCAGTTTTGTCAGAAGCAAATATTAAAATTTTTCGCCATGACGCATACGGTGCGTCATCAGTTTTATCAGAAGCAAATATTAACATTTTTCGTCATGACGCATACGGTGCGTCATCAGTTTTATCAGAAGCAAATATGAAAATTTTTCACCATAACGCTTACGATGCGTCATCAGTTTTGTCAGAAGCAAATATTAACATTTTTCGCCACGACGCATACAGTGCGTCATCAATTTTTGCGGAAGCAAATATTAGCATTAAACGTACCGGTACTTTACACCTACCTATTCTTACCTCATTTGACCCTTCATGAAATAAACGTTGATTTTCGAAAGAAATTCCTAATTTGTTAAAGCGAAAAATTGAATAATCAAATGATATAAGAATTTACAGAGTCAAATGAGTGAAATAAATGAATGTACGATTTTAAAGTAAATTTTGAAAGGGATAATTTGACCCCGCTTGTTACGTTTAGTGTGAAACACACTAAGGAGTAAGAAGCGTGGAAAAATAAGAAAGGAAAACAGACTGCAATATCGAAAAGAGTCTGATGAATAAATGTGCAAAAAAGCGTCGATGCGTAAGTTAACACTTTGACTGCCATAGTGGTCACCGGTGACCGGCGCAAAAGATTTTACTAGAAATGCAAAAAATTCGAAATTAAGCTTATTTGGAATCTTGTAAGTGCAATTGATATTGAAACGATGCTTCAATACTTTGGCTTCTAACAACTTTGCGTTATTTTTATTTTGCACGATTTAATCATACTCTGCAGTATTTTATCGCATCGCGGTTCTAACATAGCAAAATACTCTTGGCAGTCAAAGTGTTAAGCAGAAAGAGGCTCGATCTGCAAACAGAGCGGATTGAACGAGATGAGCAGAAAGAGAAGCAACTCGGCGACAACGAGACGGAGACGAGCATGACGAGGAAATCTCGCCCGCCGTCGAGGCCAAGCCAATCGGGTCACCCAGATCCAATAATCAAGAGCCAAGCCGAACTGAGCTTTCTCCGAGCTCGCCTCGTGCATGCTTCGTAGCTTGTTGACGTGCACGCCGACACGGAAGATGAGACAACGTGTATGCGTATGCATGCATATACGTACGTGGAAGAATATAACCGAACACGAAGAACCCGGGAAGAATATATCCTACGCTCACCTGCGCGCACCTGTAAGAACGGCCTACGTATCGAAGTACGGCCAATGAACGCGGAAGAATTTTCGAGCCGGTCTCTGGGCTTTGACTCTCTTCTTTATGTTACCCTAAACGTGGCTAATGGTTGGGGATGGTCGTGTTGCTTTAGAGACGGGAGAATGTGTGAAGGGGACTAGTGCGTTGGTTCGTCTAGGATGGAGGAAGGTAGGGGAATGTTTGGATGAAGGTTGTTGTTTGTTTTGGACGGTGTAAGACAGTTGACGACTGTGATGTTATTAAAACATACTATAAGGTCACCATGACCGGCGCAAAATATTATACTATAAATGCAAAATATTGCAAGGTCTCTGGGCTTTGACTCTCTTCTTTATGTTAATGTTTGGATGAAGGTTGTTGTTTGTTTTGGACGGTGTAAGACAGTTGACGACTGTGATGTTATGTTGAAAACATTAACACGTTGACTGCCATGGAGGTCACCAGTGACCGGCGCAAAAGATTTTATTATACTATAAATGCAAAATATTGTAAAAGCAAGGTCTCTGGGCTTTGACTCTCTTCTTTATGTTACCCTAAACGTGGCTAATGGTTGGGGATGGTCGTGTTGCTTTAGAGACGGTTCGGGAGAATGTGTGAAGGGGACTAGTGCCTTGGTTCGTCAAGGATGGAGGAATGTAGGCGAATGTTTGGATAGAGGTTGTTGTTTGTTTTCGACGGTGTAAGACAGTTGACGACTGTGATGTTATGTTGAAAACATTAACACGTTGACTGCCATGGAGGTCACCAGTGACCGGCGCAAAAGATTTTATTATGCTATAAATGCAAAATATTGTAAAAGCAATTGATATTGGAACGGCGCTTCAATACTTTGGCTTTTAACAACTCTGCGTTACATTTATTTTGTACGATTTAATCATGCTCTGCAGTATTTTATCGCATTGCTGTTCTAACATAGCAAAATACGCTTGAGCAAAATATACAGAAGATTTTACTATAAATGCAAAAAAATTCGCCATGAAGCCTATTTGCAATCTTGTAAAAGCAACTGATATTGGAATGGTGCTTCAATACGTTGGCTACTAATAACTCTGTATTACCTTCATTTTGCATGATTTAATCACACTTTGCAGTATTTTATCGCATCACGGTTCTAACATAGCAAAATTCGCTTGGCAATCAACGTGTTAAAGATACTCGAATGTTTTTGTTTAGAATTTTGCAATATGGTCGACATGAAAAAAAATTTAAAAGAAAATTTAGTGAATAGACATTGTGGAGCAGCAAAATTCTTCATTATTTCATTTACACGAGTGATCCCCGACAGGAGTCTAAAGTGCACTTTTGCCGGACCGTGGTATAAAAGGCTGCAGTCATTGTGTGATCGGGATCGAAAGAAGTTTTCTTAATCAACGCCGTTAGCAATCAAGACGCCAGAGTCTACTGGCGACGGATTGGGTTATTGGCAAAATTAGCAAAATAATAAAAGCTCGGTGTGTCTCCATTCACGGTACATCCAGTGTGTACCACGCCTGAGAAACCTGCTGAGTAATGTGAGGTCGATAGTGTCTGGAGCTGTCGAGAAACGCGTTTCATGCTCCTTTATCGTGAGTTACTTTCGGTGTCCCATGGAGATTTACGAAGATGTCACGCGCTTATTATCGCGCGAAGCACGGAATTATCCTTATCGCGCCGCACTGATTTTTTCGGACCAAATCCGTGACATTCTCCGCCTATGCATCAAAGGATCCTTGACTAACGATCCGCGGGTAATGTCTGGAACGCGAACATTTATCTATGCCATTTGACTTCGACTCCGCAGCTTCGTTTTCTTTCCACCGCGATTCATAAATTCCTTGCGAAGCGGTTATGTGCTTCTCTTCTTTCTATAGGGATTGCGGTTGCTTGGGTATACATGGAATATAGCTGCGTAAGAGCATAACCCATTCATCCGACCTGTTGTTGCTTCCACGCCGCTTTATTGGTGATTTATCTGGGTGCCTCTTTGAACTCGATGAAGATTCATAACGGTGTAACGAGTGTATTTCCGTGTAACGTACGATATGACGATATGTATAACGAAAAGATGGGTTGTTTGTAAACGTAACATCTTCGAATCAACGCGGTCAGCAGGTAGTTATATGAACATGTTGACTACCGAACGTATTTTACTGTATTAGAACGGCGATGCTATGAAATATTACAGTGTTTAACTGAATTATGTATATAATGCAAAATGTATATAATAGCAAAATGCATATAATAGCAAAATGTATATAGTAGCAAAATGCATATAATAGCAAAATGTGTATAATAGCAAAATGCATATAATAACAAAACGTATATAATATGCAGGTATTGGAGACCAAAGGATCGCATCACTATTCTAACAATAACTGCATTTATAAAATAATTATTGCCACCCAATGAAAGTGTTAACGCGTTGACTACTGTCGTGGACATCGGTGACCGACGCAAAAGGTCTCACGAAAAATTAAAAAAATATCCGATCGGTAGCATATATAAATTTGTAAATCCAATTAACATTAAAGCGTGATTCAATTCTTTGGTCTCCGATACCTTCGCATTATTTTCATTTTGCACAATTCAATCATATTCTGTAGTACTTCATCACGTTGCGGTTTTAATATAGTAAAATATAATATTTTAGAATATATTCAATTTAAAATATTCTTATAAATTAAACGGTTTTGCATTAATAGCGTTAGTCCTATTCTCCTGTTCTATTTCTATTTCTTCGTTCGAAATTACGAAAATTCTCGGACGGGTCAAAAGCGACAGGTATACAGTGTGCGGAGAAAATTGTAACAAAACCTGGAATATTCGTTGTCCGTAATATGAATCCGCAATATTTAGTAAATCTCATTCAAACATGTTCCGATCCGCAGAAAATCGATTTTGGCAATCTGAACGGTTAAAGTATTATTTACGTATGATTTTATATACGGTTATTTATGCTGGTACCCATGTGTTTTGACAGAGCTTGAAAACCGATTTTTCAGAAATGGAATGCCGGGCGAAACAAATAGTAGTAATTAGCGCCGAAAAATTTACTTGTTCCTGATTACACCTTATATTTCCATTCAAAGTTCCTCTCGTTCACGTACACTACAGAATCGCGTGAAGGTGTTTGTTGGGATGCTGGGATCTTTAAAGGGGACCAGCTCGTTGACACCTGTCCACGTCTTCGTGTGACAGGAGTTAAGATATCATTTTCCGTATCGTAATGCTTTACGTGCACAACGACAGCTTACGACTGTCCACACCGTATCGCATTACCTGGCTAAGTATTGACTATGTTCAAATCACTGTAATAACGCCTGTCGTCACGGTAAAATACGCGTGACGTGATCCGCAAACATTTTTTCGCACGCATCCTTTCATTACTGGCCGCGAAAGTTATTGCCTTTAGAGTTGTCTCGGTGAAGACACGATCGTTTGCCCGGTATTTTCAATACTGTAACCGTTTCAATCAAAATATGGCGGGTCAGAGTGAGATAAATCATGAAGCACCTGTCTTCTCATTAGATTACGAATATCAGAATTTTGTAATATATCAATATATAAGCATGCTGACTTGCTTACAAAGCTTAATTTTCAATTTTCCAATCTTACAGTTTAACAAGTTGATTGTCATGCGTATTTTGCTGTATTAGAACGACGATGCTATGAAATACTACAGCGTTTGACTGAATTATATATATAATGCAAAATGTATATAATAGCAAAATGCATACAATAGCAAAATGTATATAATAGTAAAATGCATATAATAGCAAAATGTATATAATACCGAAATGTATATAATATGCAGGTATTGGAGACCAAAGGTTCGCATCACTATTCTAACAGTAACTGCATTTATAACATAATTATTGCTACCCATGGCGAATATTTTGGATCTTCAGTAAAATCTCTTGCGCCGGTCAGCGCTGACTATCACAGCAGTCAAAGTGTTAACAAGAATTATATATATAATGCAAAATGTATACAATAGCACAATGTATATAATAACAAAATGTATATAATAGTAAAATGCATATAATAGCAAAATGTGTATAATATGTAGGTATTGAAGATCAAAGGTTCGCATCACTATTCTAACAATAACTGCATTTATAAAATAATTATTTCAACCCATTGCGAATATTTTGGATCTTCAGTAAAATCTCTTGCGTCGGTCACCGGTGACCATCACGGTAGTCAAAGTGTTAACAAGAATTATATATATAATGCAAAACGTATACAATAGCAAAATGCATATAATAACAAAATGTATATAATAGTAAAATGCATATAATAGCAAAATGTGTATAATATGTAGGTATTGAAGATCAAAGCACTATTCTAACAATAACTGCATTTATAAAATAATTATTTCAACCCATTGCGAATATTTTGGATCTTCAGTAAAATCTCTTGCGTCGGTCACCGGTGACCATCACGGTAGTCAAAGTGTTAAGCAGAATTCGTTGAGTATATTGCATCGACAGAAGTTGTACAAGTACTCAGCTTTTATAAGAGGTACCAGTCACGGTTCAGTAAAATTACTTCAAGACCCTGGTTCCGTACAAATTTAATTATAGTTTTAGTCAAGTCCGGCATCATCTTTTCATAACATTTTTAGAACCTGTTTTCAATAATAAAAATGTTCGCCGGCGACTTCCGCGGAAATTAAAAGCACGCGATAAGAAAACGTCAACGACGGAGCAGCAACGAAGGTGGAGCTCAGAAATGGAAATACATCAATAAGTAATCGACGCGAGACAGTAGTGGTTTTCGCGATGAAAGTCGATAAAGCTGCAGTGCGGCTCTTCCGCCAAGGAGGGCGCATTATTGCCGTAATGAAAGATGATCGACCATAACTGCACCTCAATATAACCCGCCGTGCCGGTAATTATTGTCCGCACCCTCCCGCGATTCTGTAAAAACTGCGAGACGGAGAATCAGATGAACGACCATAAAAATGGAACGCATTATGTTGGCGAACGCATTAATTGTTTATTGCGCGAGTAACTCGTGCCGCATGGCAAGAAAAAGCAACAACAAAATCGACGGACTTCCGATTGTGTCAGTACTTGGACACAAAAGTGACTTTGATAGCAAATACGAAATAATTATTTTCAGAATTAATATTATTATATATAAAGGTACCAAGCAAAATTAACGACAAGCTCCAATTTTCATATTTTTAACTTATGCCCCTTCCATAATCACTAATGCAGCTGTACATCTTAATACACACTCTGTAAAGAAGCAAAAGTAAAACGGATGTTCCTATACCACTTTGATTCCGACACTTTAAGAAGCCTTTCTACATTATTCTGATTTCTACACGTTAAGTAGCTTATGGAAATAAATTTTAAAATTGTTAATGCATCGGCGCGCAAGTCTTTGGTCGTTTTAACTGAAGCACAGGCATGTTTGTTGCCGCATGGGAAAAGAACCGGCAACAAAATCGGCAGACTTCCGTTTGTGTCGGTACTTGGACACAAAAGTGACTTAGATTGTAAATTCGAAATAAGCGTTTTCAGAATTAATATTAATATATATAAATATACAAAGCAAAATTGATTAGTTTCAGTTTTCTTATTTTTAACTTATGCCCCTTCCATAATAACTAACACAGGTATACACCTAGATACCCACTCTATAAGGAAGCAAAACCAAAACGGAAGTTTCACTTTGATTCCGACTCTTTAAGAAGCTTTTCTACATTATTCTGATTTCTAAACGTTAAGTAGCTTATTGAAATAAATTTAAAAGCGGTTATTGCATCGGCGCGCAGATCTTCGGTCGTTTTAACTGAAGCACAGGCATGTTTGTTGCCGCATGGGAAAAATACGGCAACAAAATCGACAGACTTCTGTTTGTGTCGGTGCATAAACACAACTGTGATTTAAATAGCAAATACGAAATAATCGTTTTCAGCATTAACATGAATATATATAATTAATATCAAGCAAAATTGATTAGTTTCAGTCCAGTTAGTAGATTAGCAAAATAATGATTAGTTTCAGTTTTCATACTTTCAAGTTATACCCCTTCCATAATCACTAAAGCACCTATACACATTGATACATAGTCTGTAAGGAAGCAAAACTAAAACGGAAGTTCCTATATTTTAAGAAGCTTTTCTACATTATTCTGATTTCTAAACGTTAAGTAGCTTATTGAAATAAATTTAAAAGCGGTTATTGCATCGGCGCGCAGATCTTCGTTCCTGTCTTGTGTTTGCGTGCTTTGAAGTAATGTCGGTGAAAGTGTGGTCTTTCTTCGCTGCTTTTAGAGGGCGAACGTTATTATATCGTGGCGATTTAACAACGATATTGTCTAACATGGAGATTTACTCTGGACTAGACAATGCCCAGTTCTCAGTGATGCGTGAGCCGCAGAACGCTTTTACTACAAAGAGGTCTGTCTCATTGTCAGTGCCACTTGTGTCGCTTCCTTCTACGCTCTAATCCCGCCGTTAACATCGCCATTACCTTCTTTCACGGTGTCCGCAGAACACGACGCAAACAAACGCGCACGCTTTACTATGGAAACATTCGCGGTACACTCGACTTACGAGGGAAAAAACTCCTTCATTGTGAGTCTCGTTTGTCATTGTACGCCGTATTCTGCAGTTAGATATTTCCCTTATGCCGTATCCTCTCTGCATCCGGTGTCCGATAACGACTGTTCGCATTTCGTTGTCGGTTTTCCTTATTACAAGAAACGTGCTCGTAGACCTGTCCTTATCGTTCACATGTTTATAGGCAGACGAATGAAACGAAAAGAAAGAAGACGATCTTAAATCAAGAATTCATTTAGAAATTAGAAGGCAAGGTCACGTGCTTTGAAGTGTGATTTATAGATCGACGTGATGTTAAGGATAACGATTACTCTAAAAATAGGAGATTTTGACTTGGTATTTTTCTTTGGAAGATTTACTGCAAACGATTCGCAATGAAACGAAAAGAAAGAAGGAAAGCGTACGATATTAAATCAAGAATTCATTTAGAAATTAGAAGGCAAGGTTACGTGCTTTGAAGTGTGATTTGTAGATCAACGTGATGTTAAGGATAACGATTACTTTGAAAATAGGACATTTTAACTTGGTATTTTGCTTTTGGAGATTTACTGCGAACGATTCGCAATGAAACGAAAAGAAAGAAGGCAAGCGTACGATATTAAATGAACAATTCGTTTAGAAATTAGAAGGCAAGGTTACGTGCTTTGAAGTGTGATTTGTAGATCGACGTGATGTTAAGGATAACGATTACTCTGAAAATAGGAGATTTTAACTTGATATTTCTCTTTTGAAGATTTACTGCGAACGATTCGCAATGAAACGAAAAGAAAGAAGGTAGTGTACGATGTTAAATCAAGAATTAATTTAAAAATTAGAAGGCAAGGTTACGTGCCTTGAAGTGTGATTTGTAGATCAACGTAATGTTAAGGATAACGATTACTCTGAAAATAGGAGATTTTAACTTGGTATTTCTCTTTTGAAGATTTACTGCGAATGATTCGCAATGAAACGAAAAGAAAGAAGGAAAGCGTACGATGTTAAATCAAGAATTCATTTAGAAATTAGAAGGCAAGGTCACGTGCTTTGAAGTGTGATTTGTAGATCCACATGATGTTAAGGATAACGAATATGTCGGCGATTACTCTGAAAATAGGAGATTTTAACTTGGTATTTTTCTTCTGAAGATTTACTGCGAATGATTTGCAATGAAATGAAAAGAAAGAAGGCAAGCGTACGATATTAAATCAAGAATTCATTTAGAAATTAGATGGCAAGGTTACGTGCTTTGAAGTGTGATTTGTAGATCAACGTGATGTTAAGGATAACGATTACTTTGAAAATAGGACATTTTAACTTGGTATTTTGCTTTTGGAGATTTACTGCGAACGATTCGCAATGAAACGAAAAGAAAGAAGGAAAGCGTACGATGTTAAAGCAAGAAGTCATTTAGAAATTGGAAGGCAAGGTTACATGCTTTGAAGTGTGATTTGTAGATCGACATGATGTTAAGGATAACGAATATGTCGGCGATTACTCTGAAAATAGGAGATTTTAACTTGGTATTTTTCTTCTGAAGATTTACTGCGAATGATTTGCAATGAAACGAAAAGAAAGAAGGGAAGTGTACGATGTTAAATTACGAATTCATTTAGAACTTAGAAGGCAAGGTTACGTGCCTTGAAGTGTGATTTGTAGATCAACGTAATGTTAAGGATAACGATTACTCTGAAAATAGGAGATTTTAACTTGGTATTTTGCTTTTGAAGATTTACTGCGAACGATTCGCAATGAAACGAAAAGAAAGAAGGGAAGTGTACGATGTTAAATTACGAATTCATTTAGAACTTAGAAGGCAAGGTTACGTGCCTTGAAGTGTGATTTGTAGATCAACGTAATGTTAAGGATAACGATTACTCTGAAAATAGGAGATTTTAACTTGGTATTTCTCTTTTGAAGATTTACTGCGAATGATTCGCAATGAAACGAAAAGAAAGAAGGAAAGCGTACGATGTTAAAGCAAGAAGTCATTTAGAAATTGGAAGGCAAGGTTACGTGCTTTGAAGTGTGATTTGTAGATCGACATGATGTTAAGGATAACGAATATGTCGGCGATTACTCTGAAAATAGGAGATTTTAACTTGGTATTTTTCTTCTGAAGATTTACTGCGAATGATTCGCAATGAAACGAAAAGAAAGAAGGCAAGCGTACGATATTAAATCAAGAATTCGTTTAGAAATTAGAAGGCAAGGTTACGTGCTTTGAAGTGTGATTTGTAGATCAACGTGATGTTAAGGATAACGATTACTCTAAAAATAGGAGATTTTGACTTGGTATTTTTCTTCTGAAAATTTACTGCGAACGATTCGCAATGAAATGAAAAGAAAGAAGGTAAACGTACGATGTCAAATCAAGAATTCGTTTAGAAATTAGAAGGCAAGGTTACGTGCTTTGAAGTGTGATTTGTAGATCGACGTGATATTAAGGATAACGATTATTCTGAAAATAGGCATTTTAACTTAGTATTTTTCTTTTGAAGATTTACTGCGAATGATTCGCAATGAAACGAAAAGGAAGAAGGAAAGCGTACGATATTAAATCAACAATTCGTTTAGAAATTAGAAGGCAAGGTTACGTGCTTTGAAGTGTGATTTGTAGATCAACGTGATGTTAAGGATAACGATTACTTTGAAAATAGGATATTTTAACTTGGTATTTCTCTTTTGAAGATTTACTGCGAATGATTCGCAATGAAACGAAAAGAAAGAAGGAAAGCGTACGATGTTAAAGCCAGAAGTCATTTAGAAATTGGAAGGCAAGGTTACGTGCCTTGAATCGTGATTTGTAGATCGACATGATGTTAAGGATAACGAATATGTCGGCGATTACTCTGAAAATAGGAGATTTTAACTTGGTATTTTTCTTCTGAAGATTTACTGCGAATGATTTCCAATGAAACGAAAAGAAAGAAGGTAAGCGTACGATGTCAAATCAAGAAATGATTTAGAAATTAGAAGGCAACGTCACATGATTTGAAGTGTGATTTGTAGATCGACGTGATGTTAAGGATAACGATTACTCTGAAAATAGGAGATTTTAACTTAGTATTTTTCTTTTAAAGATTTACTGCGAATGATTCGCAATGGAACGAAAAGAAAGAAGGAAAGCGTACGATGTTAAAGCAAGAAGTCATTTAGAAATTGGAAGGCAAGGTTACGTGCTTTGAAGTGTGATTTGTAGATCGACATGATGTTAAGGATAACGATTTCTCAATATGTCGGCGATTACTCTGAAAATAGGAGATTTTAACTTGGTATTTTTCTTCTGAAGATTTACTGCGAATGATTTGCAATGAAATGAAAAGAAAGAAGGAAAGCGTACGATGTTAAATCAAGAATTCATTTAGAAATTAGAAGGCAAGGTTACGTGCTTTGAAGTGTGATTTGTAGATCGACGTGATGTTAAGGATAACGATTACTCTGAAAATAGGAGATTTTAACTTAGTATTTTTCTTTTGAAGATTTACTGCGAATGATTCGCAATGAAACGAAAAGAAAGAAGGCAAGCGTACGATATTAAATCAACAATTCGTTTAGAAATTAGAAGGCAAGGTTACGTGCTTTGAAGTGTGATTTGTAGATCGACATGATGTTAAGCATAACGAATATGTCGGCGATTACTCTGAAAATAGGAGATTTTAACTTAGTATTTTTCTTTTGAAGATTTACTGCGAATGATTCGCAATGCAATGAAAAGAAAGACGGTAAGCGTACGATCTTGAATCAAGAATTCATTTAGAAATTAGAAGGCAAAGTCACGTGGTTTGAAGTGTGATTTGTAGATCGACGTGATGTTAAGGATAACGATTACTCTGAAAATAGGAGATTTCAACTTGGTATTTTTCTTCTGAACATTTACTGCGAACGATTCGCAATGAAACGAAAAGAAAGAAGGAAAGCGTACGATGTTAAATCAAGAAATTATTTAGAAATTAGAGAGTAAAGTTACGTGCTTTGAAGTGTGATTTGTAGATCGACGTGATGTTAAGGATAATGAATATATCGGCGATTACTCTGAAAATAGGAGATTTTAACTTGGCATTTTGCTTTCGAAGATTTACTGCGAATGATTCACAATGAAACGAAAAGAAAGAAGGAAAGCGTACGATGTTAAAGCAAGAAGTCATTTAGAAATTGGAAGGCAAGGTTACGTGCTTTGAAGTGTGATTTGTAGATCGACGTGATGTTAAGGATAACGATTACTCTGAAAATAGGAGATTTTAACTTGGTATTTTTCTTTGGAAGATTTACTGCAAATAATTCGCAATGAAACGAAAAGAAAGAAGGCAAGCGTACGATATTAAATCAAGAATTCGTTTAGAAATTGGAAGGCAAGGTTACGTGCTTTGAAGTGTGATTTGTAGATCGACATGATGTTAACGATAACGAACACGTCGGCGATTACTCTGAAAATAGGAGATTTCAACTTGGTATTTTTCTTTTGAAGATTTACTGCGAATGATTCGCAATGAAACGAAAAGAAAGAAGGAAAGCGTACGATGTTAAATCAAGAAATCATTTAGAAATTGGAAGGCAAGGTTACGTGCTTTGAAGTGTGATTTGTAGATCGACGTGATGTTAAGGATAACGATTACTCTGAAAATAGGAGATTTTAACTTAGTATTTTTCTTTTAAAGATTTACTGCAAACGATTCCCAGGGATATGTTACTTCCTGACCATTCGTATTCCGCTAGTTATCTTTGCTCTATTTGCTGATAATTATAAATGTTATAATTGCTAACCTACTCGCCTGCGATAAATCTGTGTTTCTGAGAGAACCGTTATTTTGAACAGTTTCACATTTGCTCTCTATTAATAACCGTTCATCTTTCCAACCGAACATTTTTCTGAGTCCGCTCGCTTCCGTCCTGTCGAACGGAACACGCGGCCGAACGAAAGTGACTTCCACGACGTATGTATCGGTATATTGCATGCACCAGTGGCGTGCAAAGTAAGAAACGAAAGCAACGATTACACGATATCGCGTTACAATTTTCGTTTGCACGTAGTAGTGCTCAAAACAAATTTACAAATGTATACATCGGCCGCCGCTTATTTTGACATGCGATTTTTTATCCCAACGAAATTATTATATTTTGAGCCCAACCTATTTATCAAACTTGATCATTTCTCAATACAAAATTACTCATTCATATTAATATGTCATTTTTTATCCGAACGAAATTATTTTGAGCCGAAGTTATTCATTGGATCCGATCATTTCTCAATGCAAAGTTACTTGCTCATATTGTCATGTCATTTTTTATAAGAACAAAATTATTTTGAGTCGAAACTATTCATCGAACCCGATGATTTCTCAATACAAAATTACTCATTCATACTGACATCTCATTTTTTATTCGAACGAAATTATTTTGAGCAAAACTTATTCATCGAACCCGATCATTTTTCAATACAAAATTACTCGTTCATATTGGCATGTACTTTTTTATCCGAACGAAATTATTTTGAGTTGAAGCTATTCATTTAACCCGATTATTTCTCAATACAAAATTACTCGTTTATATTGACATGTCATTTTTATCTGAACGAAATTATTTTGAGTCGAAGCTATTCATTTAACCCGATTATTTCTCAATACAAAATGACTTGTTTATATTGACATGTCATTTTTTACAAGAACGAAATTATTTTAAGTCGAAGCTATTCATCGAACCCGATGATTTCTCAATACAAAATTACTTGTTCATATTGACATGTAATTTTTTATAAGAACGAAATTATTTTGAGCCGGAGTTATTCATTGAACCCGATCATTTCTCAGTACAAAATTACTCGTTCATATTGGTATGTACTTTTTTATTCGAACGAAATTATTTTGAGCAGAAGCTATTCAAACATCGACTCGTCTATCTTCATTCAAACGCGATACATTACAGATTACCGTTACCGATCAATTTAAACCGTGGATCGTAAAGGCAGTCCACGGCGTCGATTTTCTTACCGTCCCGCCGCGACTGATAACCGATTTCGCACGACGATTTCGAAGATAAGCGAGGCGTGATAATGCGGACGCGCGCCTTCGGAGAAAATTATATCGGCGCGCGCTGTATTAATGATCCTTCACTCGTCGGAGCGTGTAAATAACGAGACACAAGCCCGCCGTGGGCGAACATAAACAGAGCTCAATGCCATGGAAACTTCATCTTCGCGCCGTAGGCCAGCATTCTCACGTTACCGAAACATGCCTTTGCTCATGCCCAAAGGAAATCGGCAGTTCAATTCTTTAGAACACGTCAAGTTCGGTTTGCAATGACGATGCGAGCGTTTCTGATCAAAGAGGCGAGGTCGGGTTTGCTGAGGAAATGATAAAGCTTTAATTTAACTTCGTTAATTAAGTCAAGTGCAGTCGCAGTTACGTCTCTATGGACCTTTAACATGTTCCCTGCCACGCAAGTTTATAAGAAAATCTCTGTGAGACCAGACGCGCTGCTATACTATGCGCGAATTGTTTCTTATCGTAGTAGAAGATTATTACATTTTGAATAAAATGCATAGGGATTTCCATCGAGTTGAAAATCTGTGTTGGAAAATTGTACCTCACTTATTGTTTCTTATCGTAGCAGAAGATAAGCTTTCAATTTCAATAAATTGGAAATGTTTCCTCGAGTATCAAGTATCTAAGAAAGCGTGGGTGCGCCGAAAATTATTTCTCCTTTTTCAAATATATTTTCTGTAGTGACGCATGGTTAAGGTTACTTTTAAATGTAATAACACCTTGACTGCCGTGCGTATTTTACGATATCAAAACCATAACGTGATGAAGTGCTATAGAAATACGATTGAATTGCGCAAAATGAAAATAATGCGAAGGTACTGAAGACCAAAAATTGAATTATGCTTTAATGTTAATTGCATTCACAAAATTATAAATGCTACCGATTGGATATTTTTCTCATTTTTCATGAGGCCTTTTGCGCCGGTCACCGATGACCACCACAGTAGTCCACGTGTTAACACGTTGACAGCCGTGCGTATTTTCCGATATTAAAAAAGTAACGTGACGAAGTGCTATGAAATACGATTGAATTGTGCAAAATGAAAATAATGCGAAGGTAATGAAGACCAAAAATTGAATTATGCTTTAATGTTAATTGCATTCACAAAATTATAAATGCTACCGATTGGATATTTTTCTAATTTTTCATGAGGCCTTTTGCGCCGGTCACCGATGACCACCACAGTAGTCCACGTGTTAACACCTTGACTGCCGTGCGTATTTTACGATATCAAAACCATAACGTGATGAAGTGCTATAGAAATACGATTGAATTGCGCAAAATGAAAATAATGCGAAGGTACTGAAGACCAAAAATTGAATTATGCTTTAATGTTAATTGCATTCACAAAATTATAAATGCTACCAATTGGATATTTTTCTAATTTTTCATGAGGCCTTTTGCGCCGGTCACCGATGACCATCACAGTAGTCCACGTGTTAACACGTTGACAGCCGTGCGTATTTTCCCATATTAAAACCGTAACGTGACGAAGTGTTATGAAATACGATTTAATTGTGCAAAATGAAAATAATGCGAAGGTATCCGATACCAAAAAATTGAATCACTCTTTAATATTAATTGCATTCACAAAATTATATATGCTACCGATTGCGTATATTTTTAATTTTTCGTGAGGCCTTTTGCGCCGATCGCCGATGACCACCACGGCAGTCAACGCGTTAACACGTATTTTGCTATATTAGGACGGCGATGCTATGAAATACTACAGCGTTTGACCGAATTCTGCAAAATGTAAATGTGCCCATAATTATGAAAGTGGTCTAAGTCAAAATTTAAAAAAAATGAGTTTATCAGTTATTTCATACCACATTATGTTTAACTAAATTTATTCAATGTAATTTTTACGAAATTGTCAAAAATGAACCATTAGATAGTGGTTGTAATTTCAACATTATATGGAATTCATTTAGTTTTAATTATGAAAGTGGTCTAAGTCAAAAATTTAATTAAATTATATAAACAACTTGAAAATGGCACGTGGCCTTCTTTGACGCGTTTCTGAACTACATAATAAAATAAATGACAATCAAATTTTAATAATAACGACAACTTCATTCTAGAAGAATCAATAACAAGAAGAGTAAAAAATACCGCGGGTGAATCTGTCTCTTGGCTACAAATTCAATGGATGAGATTCTTGAAAAATGAACCTTATTAAATGTTCTATAAAACATCTTTAGATGATTCTAAATTTCACGTTTTGAATCTTTCACCTAAAAAAGGAAGACGAAAAATATACGGAAATATTAAATTACTTCCATTATACACCACCATTAGACCAGTATCGGAAGAAAAACATAAAGATATTATGAGTTTACTATCGTACATCCCTCCAGTTTTTCAGGAACATTTTATGAATCTTAAATACTCGAAATAATGATAAAAATGGATTACTGTTTAAAAATAATTAATAAATGTAATAAATGTTCACGAATTATTTCAATCAAATTATTGTTTCAAATAAAACTCAAAGTTCTTTATTGCTTTAAGTCATTTATAGGACATTCAGTTAATTTTGAAAATGGTCTAAGTCAATTCAATCTTTAAAAATAATATTATCGTATAAAATTCACACAAAATTTCATATTCATAGTAAATTTCCATTAATTAAGACCAATAAAATTATAAATTAAAATGTCGCATAATGTAAAAATATTTTTTAATTTATTCAAATGCAATTCATTAAATATCTCGAAACAAGAAATATATGACTTAGACCACTTTCATAATTATGGGCACAAATAATGTGCAGGTATTTGAGACCAAACGATCGCATCACTATTCTAAGAATAACTGCATTTATAAAATAATTATTGCTACTCATTGCGAATATTTTGGATCTTCAGTAAAATCTTTTGAGCCGGTCACCGATGAACATCACGGCAATCAACGTGTTGAAACGAATTTCACGCACCTGAGTTTTTCAAGTAGTGTTCATACTTGTGAAATCGCAGGCGGTATTCGTGACAGAAGTGTCAGCTTGAAATATCCGTTCAATAGAGTAAGACGTGTTACGCTGCAGGCCGAAACTTATGTCATTAACACTGCGCTCCACTATTCTTAATTCACGTCACAATAAGCATGCGTCAGGGCCTGTTGCGTTGTGGTTTCAGGTTAACCGAGTGTGGCGGCATTAATAGCGGGCAATTCTCACGCATGCTGCAGCGGCTTAACGGTTTCACAATGAAAAATCAGAGCGGCACGAACGGACAATTAATATTGGACTCATCGTGCGCTCGAGATATCGAAGTGGGAGGTACCGGGTGCGATGGATTTACAGTAGAGACATACGAGTGTAGTGCCAGTATGCAACGTAATACTAGCAAACCGATAATTGGGAAAATAGTTTAATGATACACGACTAAAGTACCAAAAATATATGATTTTCGTGGTGCTGTCAGGAATAAGTTTGAAATTACTTAATTTCATTATACTTTATGCAACGTAGTACTCGTAAACCGATAATTCAGAAAATAGTTTAATAATACACGACTAACGTACCAAAAGTATATGACTTTTCGTGGTGCTGCCAGGGATAAGTTTGAAATTACTTAATTTCATTATACTTTATGCAACGTAGTACTCGTAAATCGATAATTGGGAAAATAGTTTAATGCTACACGACTAACGTACCAAAAATATATGAATTTTCGTAGTGCTGCCAGGGATACGTTTGAGATTACTCAATTGAATTATGCTTTATACAACGCAGTGCTCGCAAACCGATAATTGAGAAAATAGTTTAATGCTACACGACTAAAGTACCAAAAAGATATGACTTTTCGTGGTGCTGGCAGGGATAAGTTTCAGATTACTTAAATTCAATTATACTTTATGCAACGCAACACTACCAAACCAATAATTCAGAAAATAGTTTAATGCTACACGACTAACGTACCAAAAATATATGAATTTTCGTAGTGCTGCCAGGGATACGTTTGAGATTACTTAATTGAATTATGCTTTATACAACGCAGTGCTCGCAAACCGATAATTGAGAAAATAGTTTAATGCTACACGACTAAAGTACCAAAAAAATATGACTTCTCGTGGTGCTGCCAGGGATACGTTTGAGATTACTTATTATAATTTAATTATACTTTATGGTCTAGTCGAGTACGCATTGTATTTGAAATCATTTTTTTCTGAAAATTATTGGGGGAATATTGTGCTATGGTTTTACGTTGTTGTGTTTTCTCAAATAAACATTCATATGATGGATGCGAATGTAGTCCTAAATGCATAGATACATCACTATATGAACTTCGAACAGTACAGGTTAAATTTATGGAGTATCAAAACAATTCTGAAAAATGATTTCCTACGGGATTTTACTAATCGAAGCTTAACGCAAGAGAATCCGTGATGTATGCATTTCCAACTCGAAGTTTACTAGCTACTTAATCTTCCAACGTCTCCACAATGCGAACAAAACTCGCGTGCGCTACAATGTCATTGTATCTCATGACATATTTCCCGACAAAACCGGGAGTCAGCAAGAAACAGTTGTCTACTAACATATCGCTAAGCAGTCTCAAATAATCGACGGTATTGTCAAGACATACGACATTCGCGGTCTATTCAGAGTTTATAATTTTATTCGAACACTCGACTACTCCGGCGTTATGCTGAAATCCACCGCGTTATGTTTAAATCTATGTGATCTTTTATGACGTCGATAAACCCGCACACTCCGATAACCGACACGGTCGATAGGAGTCGTACATCAACTGTAATATTATTGCAACTACAAGAATTGCGCCGGCAACACAGTACGGCAAAGGCACTCAACCCTGTCGACACGGAACAGTTAGAATTTTTTTTCGCCAACACCCGTTAATATGGAGGACAGAAATTATCATAACAGATCTCTGATTCATTCATGAACCAGATCAAATGCTCTATCCGTCGATCGAACTTTTTCGTCGACCCCTTTTTGTGTTCAGGACAGACTCGAGCAGGCGCAATCAGTCGCAAAAGACTCGACAGAAAAGGAAATTACTCGCTCTTCGTAGCATTTATATTCACGTATTTCTGGTTAATACGGCGAAGTGTTATGTTCTCTGCATCTTATATTATGGCCCAAAGGTTCTCGCCACGGACTGAAAAAATTTCTGCTGAAATAACTAAAGCAGACGATTTTACAGAACGGAGCTTAACATTACTCGCACTGATACGCAAAGAAACGGTTCGAACAAATAGCGATAATATTCGTATATTTGAATATATCGCTATATACTCGCACCGATACAGAAGGAAATGGTTCGAACAAATAGCGATAATATTCATATATTCGAATATATCGCTATGTATTGCTATGTATCGTTATATACTGCTGTATATTCGAATATATATAACAAATAGCGATAATATTCGTATATTCGAAAATATCGCTATATAGTCGAATATATGAATATTATCGCTATTTATTCGAAACATTTCTTTGCGTATCAATGTGAGTAGCAAATAGTGATAATATTCATATATTCGAATATATTGCTATATATCGCTATGTATCGCTATATATCGCTATATATTTGAATTTAAATAACAAATAGCGATTAATATTCATACATTTGAATGTATCGCTATATATTCGAGTATATGAATATCATCACTATTTATTCAAAACGTTTCTTTGCATATCAGTGCGAGTAACAAATAGTGATAATATTCATGTATTCGAATATATAGCGATATATAGCGACCCGTAGCGATATATAGCGATATGTAGCGATCCATAGCGATATATAGTGATATATTCGAATGCATGAATATTATCACTATTTGTTACTCGCACTGATATGCAAAGAAACGTTTTGAGTAAATAGTGATGATATTCATATACTCGAATATATAGCGATACATTCAAATGTATGAATATTAATCGCTATTTGTTATTTAAATTCAAATATATTGCTATATATCGCTAAATATCGCTATATATTTGAATTTAAATTCAAATATATTGCTATATATCGCTAAATATCGCTATATATTTGAATTTAAATTCAAATATATTGCTATATATCAAAATCGCTATATATTTGAATTTATAACAAATAGCGATTAATATTCAAATAGTGATATATATTCATGTATATGAATATATACTATATATAGCAAAACGTTTCTTTGCATATATAGCAATAATGTTAGCTCCGTTCCATATGGTCGATATATATATGATATATGCTACATATAGCCCTATATTCGAATATATGAAAACACACGTAAATTTGACGCTAATGCTCAATAATTATAACCCGAACAAAATGCTCAAATAACAATAACTACTGCGGTTGATTATCTCACGCAAACATCCATCGAGGCAGTTGGATGTCAAGAACCTCGCGAAATCGTTGACGCTTCAGCATTAGGATCGCTCCATGGCGAGCGGTATTTAAATTCAAATATATTGCTATATATCGCTAAATATCGCTATATATTTGAATTTAAATAACAAATAGCGATTAATATTCATACATTTGAATGTATCGCTATATATTCGAGTATATGAATATCATCACTATTTATTCAAAACGTTTCTTTGCATATCAGTGCGAGTAACAAATAGTGATAATATTCATGTATTCGAATATATCGCTATATATCGCTATGGATCGCTATATATCGCTATGGATCGCTATATATCGCTATATATCGCTATATATCGCTACGGATCGCTATATATCGCTATATATTCGAATATATGAATATCATCGCTATTTGTTCAAAACGTTTCCTTGCGTATCAGTACAAGTAATGTTAAGCTCCGTTCTGTCAAATGGTCTGCTATATATATGCCATGGTCTGCTACATATAGCCCTATATTCGAATATATGAAAACACACGTAAATTTGATGCTAATGCTCACTAATTATAACCCGAACAAAATGCTCAAATAACATTTTTCAAATGACTACAATTTGTTTAAAAATCACGCAAACATCCATAAGGCATTGGATGTCATAATTTATTGAAAAATCGTTGACGCTTCAGCATTAGGATCGTTCTTGATACTTTCTATTTAGAATTGTAATATATAGCGATATATAGCGATACATAATAAAGCGATATATAGCAACATTTTGAATATTCAATGAAAACACACGTTTCAAAAATTAAAATAGACGCAAGTGCTAATGCTCACTAATTATAACCGGTCAACAAAATTTGCCAAAAACGATAACTACCGGTCAACAATGTGTTAAGATATTTCAGGTACAATTGACGTGTTTGTTATGCTGCGACGAATTTAACCCGTTAAAGTTTGACGTGTATATACGTAGAACCAAATCTTTATGGCGAGACGTGTATACTTTTCGTGTAAAAAAAAAATTCCATTGACTATCAAAACTCGAAATTTCAATAAAATACTGTAAGAATATTATTTGGTGGTATGTTTCCTTTACATTAACGGTAGGCCTGCTAAGTATTTTATATTGCGAAACCAATTACACATGTAAGCCGCGATTTGGTAACTGGGTTACCGGTGTCTTCGTGAATCGCGTTAAGACGATCGCCATTCGCGCTTCGCGTCTTTCTCATAACGTATCACCTTCCTTCGAGCCCGGTGATAATGCCACATCGCTTTTAACTTTTCAACAAATTGACGACCGGTTTTTATGCTGCGACGAATTTAAGTCACCGTTAATTTGACGTAATTAAACATCGAACCAAACTTTAAATAACGGTCAATAAAGTTTGTTCGTCGTATAAAATGAAAAATTAAATTGAACTATCAAAACACATTTTTCAATAAAATACTGTAAGAATATTTTTGGTGGTATGATTAACGGTAGGCCTGCAGTCATTTTATATTGCGTAGAATTACACAAAAGGTTTTGGTATATATCTTGTTTCGTTGCTTCTGAATCGCGTTTAAAGAGCTATTATGCGCTTCGTTATTCATTTTCAATAATAATTTTTCAAATGACTACAATAATGTAAAAATCACTTTTTAACTATATATATTTCATTCATATTGACGTTTTTGTTAAAATGCTTCACCGCCACGTTAACCAGTCGTTCTTGATATACTAATACTAATCTTTATTGTATGATAAAAGCCTCAGTACCAAGAAAAAAATTACCATTTTATCAAAACTCGAAATTTCAATAAAATACTGAAGAATATTATTTTGCTATATTCAATAACGATAGGCCTGCGTATTTTATATTGCAAAAATTAAAATGTAAGCCGACGAAGTGCAAACACGCGTTAACTTCGTGAATCGCGTTAAGACGATCGCCATTCGCGCTTCGCGTCTTTCTCAAAATCACCTTTCTTCAAGACTCGTAATAATGTCACATCACTTTTTAACTTAAGATATTTCAGGTAAAATTGACGTGTTTGTTATGCTGCGACGAGTTTAACCCGTTAAAGTTTGACGTGTATACACGTCGGATCAAATCTTTATTACGGTGCGTATGACGTGTATACTCGTCGTGTAAAATAAAAAATTACCATTGACTATCAAAACTCGAAATTTCAATAAAATACTGTAAGAATATTATTTGGTGGTATGTTTCCTTTACATTAACGATAGGCCTGCTAAGTATTTTATATTGCGAAACCAATTACATATGTAAGCCGCGATTTGGTAACTGGGTTACCGGTGTCTTCGTGAATCGCGTTAAGACGATCGCCATTCGCGCTTCGCGTCTTTCTCATAACGTATCACCTTCCTTCAAGACCGGTAATAATGTCACATCACTTTTTAACTTAAGATATTTCAGGTAATATTGACGTGTTTGTTATGCTACGGCGAATTTAACCAGTTAAAGTTTGACGTGTATATACGTAGAACCAAATCTTTATTGCGGTGCGTATGACGTGTATACTCGTCGTGTAAAATAAAAAATTACCATTGACTATCAAAACTCGAAATTTCAATAAAATACTGTAAGAATATTATTTGGTGGTATGTTTCTGTTACGTTACCGATAGGACTGCTAAGTATTTTATATTGCGAAATCAATTACATATGTAAGCCACGATTTGAACGGCGAGAGAAATGCTGATTTGCAGGAGAAATTGCATTCTTGATTAAATACAATATTGTACACATCTTGTACATTGTACATTGTTATCAAAATAAATTTGTACAGTGTAAATATAATAATTAGCAGATATAATACTGGCCCTTATATCTCTACGAGGCAGAATTTATGATAGACATTCTTGAATTGAATACAAGAACCATAGTATTCAATCCAAATAGCTTTTGTCTCTCTTGTTAATAGCTTTTGCAGCATCTTTTGACAAATGTAAACCTGTGTATTTCCACAGTTATTATCGCACAGTATAAAATAACGCGTAAGGTATGAAAAATAGCTAAATATGTATAATATAATAATAACGACGATATAATAAATTGCTAAATATAGCCTCCAGATAGTTATTCAGGCAGTAGTAGCAGCGAAATTTATAATAGAACCATTTGTCCTGCGGTCGACGTGTATACCCGTCATTGCTTCATTTCAATTCAAAGATATATATAATATGATATAATAGATCATACATAATTTAAAGATTCGGGATCCGAAAATCGCTTCACAGGAAACGTCGTTTTGATAGCTTTTTTATAGTTATATTAGCTATTGTCAATAGCTTATTTTTGTTTAATAGACTTTGTCATATTTGTTAATAGCTCATGCAAAGTTGATTTCGCCAAATGTCATATAGTATTGCCTGTTTAGGAATGACGCCTATTTTTACTCCGTGCCATGGGTAAAAAAGCTCTTTAGATTAAATTTTTACTACGTGCCGGTAAAAAAGCTATTTAGAATGCAGTGCTTCTTTCTTCAGAAGCTGCCAACCGATAATATATCTTGCATGTTTATATGACGTCGCCTCACAATACGCGTTTTGATTTCAATCCGTAGCGATCCACGTTTATTCTGTTCGTCTCCTTTCTCTAGCACACTCCGATGTCTTTCGGTTTACCTAGCCTTGTTGATCTTCTTCGGGGATTTTCTCTTTCTGGTCGCCGGAATCTTCGTTCATGTTATATAATATAATATAATAGATCATACATAATTTAAAGATTCGGGATCCGAAAATCGCTTCACAGGAAACGTTGTTTTGATAGCTTTTTTATAGTTATATTAACTATTGTCAATAGCTTATTTTTGTTTAATAGACTTTGTCATATTTGTTAACAGCTTATACTAAACTTGATTTTGACAATTGTCATATAGTATTGCCTGTTTAGGAATGACGACAATTTTTACTACGTGCCATGGGTAAAAAAGCTCTTTAGATTAAATTTTTACTACGTGCCGGTAAAAAAGCTATTTAGAATGCATTGCTTCTTTCTTCAGAAGCTGCCAACCGATAATATATCTTGCATGTTTATATGACATCGCCTCACAATACGCGTTTTGATTTCAATCCGTAGCGATCCACGTTTATTCTGTTCGTCTCCTTTCTCTAGCACACTCCGATGTCTTTCGGTTTACCTAGCCTTGTTGATCTTCTTCGGGGATTTTCTCTTTCTGGCCGCCGGAATCTTCGTTCATGTTTGGTGAGGTAGGATTGTGCGATGTATGCTAAGAGTGTACGCACGACGACTCGTGTGTATGCCTTCGTCGGACTATAACGGGATTCTGTACGCCGCGTGTGTACGCAGACGCACGAATGAAAATGCGTGTCCGGATCGTCGGAGGAAGACGGCGAAGGAGAGAAATGCGGGGAAAGGTTTAAGAGAGAGGTAAATAGAGGCGGAGGGAAGAAGACAGGGAATCAGGTAGGCAGGTGATGTTAAAACGTGAAATATCTTTGTCAACCTTGGACCAAAGTGTGGCGTGGTCTTGGGCTCGTTCTCTTTGAATTAGCATTAGTGATGCTTTCGATTGATAGTCAACCTACTTTATATGCAAGATTTGTAAAGGTAATCTATCGTTCGATATATAAAACAAAATAGTTAAAAGAACTTGAATAACAGTTCACTGTTTTTTTGTATATAGTAGTTTCGAAGACATGACAACTTCTTCAAGATGAAAAACGTCTTATAATTTTTGAGACGTCACCGAAAATACGTACAGAAATATCAAATTTTTGTGTAACTCAATTGTTTTCCGCCCAAGAGCACCGTCAATCCTTTAAACTGCCATACGTATCACAGCCGAATATGAAAAGTTTGGAATGATGATTTCCATTGATACTCAACCTACTTTATATGCAATGATTTGCAAAGGTAATCTATCGTTCGGTATATGAAAGAAAATAGTTAAAAGAACTTGAACACCATTTCACTGTCTTTTGTATGTAGTAGTTTCTAAGCATGACAAATTCTTCCAGATGAAAAGCATCTTATAATTTCTGAGACGTCACCGAAAATACGTACAGAAATATCAAATTTTTGTGTAACTCAATTGTTTTCCGCCCAAGAGCACCGTCAATCCTTTAAACTGCCATATGTATCACAGCCTAATATGAAAAGTTTGGAATGATAGACCTAAATGATGATATAGATGGTATATGAAATAAAAACTCGCGAAACACTGATGACCGTACAGAATAATGATACATAAAAAAATGCGGGAAAAGTTTTTAGTGAATTCACGCGTTTTAAACTACTTCTGCATAGGATTCTGATCAACTGCTTTTGAACCATGGGCAAGATTTCCTTCGATTTTCCGCTACTTGATCGTTTCGAGCAGCAACCATAGATTAATGAGGAAGTGAATTCAATTGAAGCGTCATTCGACATACGCGTTCTAAAGTTGCTCAGATAAAATGGTATAGATAGTACATGAAATAAAAACTCGCGAAACACTGACGATCGTACAGAATAATGATATATAAAAAATGCCGGAAAACTTCTCAGTGAATTCACGCGTTTTAAACTACTTCTACATAAGATTCTGATCAACTGCTTTTGCACCATGGACAAGATTCCCTTCGATTCTCCGCTACCTGTCTTTTTCGAGCAGCAACCATAGATTAATGAGGAAGTGAATTCAATTGAAGCGTCATTCGACATACGCGTTCTAAAGTTGCTCAGATAAAATGGTATAGATAGTACATGAAATAAAAACTCGCGAAACACTGACGATCGTACAGAATAATGATATATAAAAAGATGCGGGCAAATTTCTCAGTGAATTCACGCGTTTTAAATTACTTCTACATAAGATTCTAATCAACTGCTTTTGAACCACGGGCAAAATGCCCTTCGATTCTCTGCTACTTGTCCTTTTCGAGTGGCAACCATAGATTAATGAGAAAGTGAATTCAATTGAAACGTCATTCGACACACGCGTTCTAAAGTTGCTCAGATAAAATGGTATAGATAGTACATGAAATAAAAACTCGCGAAACACTGACGATCGTACAGAATAATGATATATAAAAAATGCCGGAAAACTTCTCAGTGAATTCACGCGTTTTAAATTACTTCTACATAAGATTCTAATCAACTGCTTTTGAACCACGGGAAAAATCCCCTTCGATTCTCCGCTACTTGTCCGTTTCGAGCAGCAACCATAGATTAATGAGGAAGTGAATTCAATTGAAACGTCATTCGACATACGCGTTCTAAAGTTGCTCAGATAAAATGGTATAGATAGTACATGAAATAAAAACTCGCGAAACACTGACGATCGTACAGAATAATGATATATAAAAAATGCCGGAAAACTTCTCAGTGAATTCACGCGTTTTAAACTACTTCTACATAAGATTCTGATCAACTGCTTTTGCACCATGGACAAGATTCCCTTCGATTCTCCGCTACCTGTCTTTTTCGAGCAGCAACCGTAGATTAATGAGGAAGTGAATTCAATTCAAACGTCATTCGACACATGCGTTCTAAAGTTGCCCAGATAAAACCTGATGCGCCTGTACTTCTTGGAAAAGAAAATTACGATAACGAGAGCCCACGACGCAGGTGTCGATCTTTACTATCTAAGTGTCTCATAGAACGAGTTACGCGGTGATGTACAAGTTAATAACTAACTTGTAACATTTTTCGTGGAGCGATGACAGAAACGTTATCGCGGCGAGTTATGTTCCCGGAGAATCTCGTGTAAAAAAAAGCTTCAAACATCGCGCGATTCCTACGTTCCTGAAGTAGTTAGAAACTGTGGGCGTTGAATATGTCGGATATCAATTCGGTACAATGAAGAAATACCACCTTGATCAAAAAGTTTTAGGACCGGCCACTCTATGGCGCTCTTAGTCACTCGATTAAAATTGTTCTTTTTTTGTTAGGTCGCTACATCTATCATTAACGTTCCCACCAAATTTCAGCGTCATAGGTTGACATCTGTAAAAGTTATACCGTGATGAGTACATCTACCTTTGTGCGTGTTTCCGATTTTTTACATATTTGAAAATGGCATCAACTTTGGATTAACGAATTTGCATAAAATTTTGCGTGAAAAAACGGATTTAACGGTCCGCAGACCTTGAAAATGTTGGAGAAGTGTTTCGGCAACGATATTCTTTCGAGATCAAACGTTTTTTGGTGGCACGAACGCTTCCGAAGAAACCACGTTGTTTTCAGTCGAAAAAGAAAGTGATGCTCACGGGTTTCATGCATTACAACGGTGTTGTGCATCATGAATTCTTGCCAGAACAACAAACAGTCAACAAAATATATTATTTGGCCGTTATGAGACGTTTGCCTGAAACAATTCGTCAAAAAAGCCCGAATTTGTGAGCAAACAACTCGTGGATGTTGCACCACGATAACGCACCGTCCGCAATGCGATCTTTATTCGCGAGTTTTTGACCCAAAATAATACGAATACTATTCACCAGCCGCCGAGTTCACCTGATTTAGCTCCCTGCAACTTTTTTCTGTTTAACCGACTTAAAAAACCGTTTCGCGGAACGCGTTACAGCACTCAGAAGGATCTTATGGAAAAATCGAAGACGGCTCTGATGAACATACTAAAAATTGAATACCAGCGATGTTTCGATGATTGGATCAAGCGCTGGTATAAGTGCGTTACAGTCGATGGGGCATACTTTGAAGGGGACGATATCAATTATAATGGATAAACTTGTATTTCCGATTTTATGAATAAAGTCCTAAAACTTTTTAATCAAGGTGATACGTCTACGTTTAATGGTACGTAGCGCGACGCTAGATGCATAAGATTAATATAAATTTAAGGTCGCTCGTCGTCCTTACGTAGGAGAGCAGGCGACGTCTAGGTCGTTAATTTTGGCGTGTTTACGAGCTCACGCCACAACCTAAGTTTCCACGAACGTTCGACGGAACTGTTCGCACGATTTAACACGATCCGCAAATCTTGTCACTCGGCGATTTCCAGTTCCTGTGCCGGTCGTGTTCCCCACGCGATTCGAATAGCTGTACCGTTAGCAATGAAGAAAGATACATACGATCCGGTAACCAGATCTGCAAGCTAGATTAACGCGCGCAAGGACGACACGTAAGAGACCGTCAAGACGCGAATCGACGCCGGTGATGGACGGGATGAAATGAAAATTTAACCGTCTGCGAACTGCGACGTTTACGCGCGAGAAATCGAACGGACGTAAAATGCGATGTTTCTTGTTTCAGATGGCTACTGGGAAATGTACCTGTCTGCTGCTCCTCCATCTCGCTCTGACGTCCGCCTTTTCAGTGTCTCACACGACGCAAAATAAAGGTAAGGATATTCGTGTTTGCGCAAGACAAGGTGTCTTGAATATTGCAAAATTCATAAGTTCGCGGGATCGCTCGAAAGAAACCGGGAGGACGATCCCACCGGTGAATCGATTATTCTCACCTACTTTTCCGACGATGAAAGAGACGGACGAGGAACGCAAACAGACAAGAGGCGTAGAGGACGGCTTCGTAGATGTTTTATGCAAATCGTCCGTGTGCCGAAAGAGCACGAACGTTAAACAGTCGGTATTGACACCAATTTCTACTTGCAGCGTTTCCACACTGGCGACGAGTCTAATGCCAGGAGAAATTTTCTTTCTTTACCCCTATCCATTACTCTTTCTCCTCCGGTATCTCGCGTATTTAGGTGCGCTCGCCGGTACGCAACCGTGAAAACTTGAAATAGTCGGGGAACAGCCGCGGGAAAATTTTCTCGGAACGCACGGTATTCGCCATCGTCGGAAACGATATTACAGTTATGTTAGTGTAATGAAAACGATGGGATAATACGGTCGCGGACACGTTCGCTGGTTTTTTTCCTCGCGGTACAGTAAGCCAATAAGCAGAGTTGTCTATCCGAAAATTCAGTTGATATTCGACTACTGCAATTAACTCTTTGCGCTCGACGCGCTTTTCTCTCGGGCTGACCAGCAACTCGACAGTAATCTACCGCGCGCGCGCCTATTTCATGAGTTCGTTTCTGTTAACTTAAAATAATTTTAGGCACAATAGGACACTTTAAACTCGTATATTTTAACATTACATACATTTATTTAACTTAATGAAGGATATTTATTAAAGATTACGTTCTATAATTTTTCTTCTTGTGGTATTTTGTAAAACAATCTCCAATGTGCATTCTTAGCTTGTCGGGGCATGTGTCACAGTAGTACACAGTTTGTCGTTTTTGGCCGGACTTTCGTTGGGAAGAAACTTTGCAATCCTTTTTTTGTCCCATCAAAATAACATGCAGCTTCCCATTGAGTCGGATCATTTCAGAAGTGCTCTGTGAAGTAGAAGCTGTGCTACGTTGGCTTTTGGCTTTTGGCCACTTTGGCTTTCAGATTCACTATCGATTATTCGGATTTTTCGTCTTCTTACACCTATAACGTCGTCACTATCTTCATCACTTCCGTCTTCATTCTTATGGGCAAGCTGTCTATGTAGTGATGTAATTTCGTTCGTTATTGCCGAAAAATTGAACTCATCTTCACTAGAAGTAATTTCTTCGTCGTGTCCCATACTTATTGGGCTCACTAACTTTGAAAGAAATATTGCGATTGCCAAGAAGGTTGAATTCGAACTAATTGGATTGTGATTGGTTCTTTTTGTACCTTTTTTTGAAAGAAGCGAATTGAAAGAAGCGTTGCGACGTCTATCAGCGTTCTATTATTCTCAAGACATAATGCACGCATTGAAATTCGTTTGTGTTTTTGAGATAAGACATCTTTATAGCTATGTAGACACCTCATAAAATGATCTACAAAAGGCCAGGTAGACTTGTCAAGCGATATTCGTTAGGCCAAACACAAATAAATACCGTTACCACTCAATTTATCGCATCGATGCGAGTGGTGCCTGAGAGGCACCGGTCGAGCGCAAAGAGTTATGTTTGAATATCTTGACACATTGCGGGCGGGTCACGAGATTTCTCGTTTTAACGTTTATCGGTACGTTGCTAAAGTAATGAAGCCTTGCAGCAATTTTTGATAGTATAATTGTGAAGTAAATAAATGTTAAAATGTTGAAAAAGTGCGAACATAGCAGTCAGTATTAAAAAAACCTTATATGTATTGTACTCAACTTTTTAGGACGCTGAAAAATGTGCGAGGTCTGGATGAGCAAGAACGCCGTCCGCAATGTGTTAACATTCCCATATTATTGCCCCGGTACCTCAGTGCCGCTGTTATTTTATAATTGTTGCTTTGAAGAGAAACAACCAAAGTTCACTCCGTCTGATCTGTCGCTTGACACTGTAAATATGACACTGTCCAAGTAGAACAAATATCGACGCGGTAAACAAAAATATTGGTACACGTATCTGTATATATGTACTCAGTTTTGAAACATGCAAAGTGTTTTGAGCCGTACTAACAAGATTGTCTATTCTACTTCGCCACTTTGTTGACCTTGCGACGAAGGGGAAATCTTTGTACAGATATCTAATTCTGACAAGTTCAACGTCGATGCGACTGGGCAAGGCAAGCAGTTATTTTCGAAATTGCATGCGTCATCGGTTGACACCGAATTCTACTTTCACCGGACCGCCCCATTGGAAATGCCAGAATTCCACGCGTTTGCACGTATGTGCCGATCGTATGTGCGGTATGCCCGCCTGTGTATTTTCGTCTACTCTCCATTCGACACGCGCGTTTATTATTCCCCACGTATGGCGGAAATTTAAAGCGTCGTATCCCAAAGTAGGGTACGTATCCACGTCGGGCCGCGGTATGGAATTTAAATGGGCGACAGGTCATGAGTTCTCGAGAATTTCTGACGTCTAATGGCTACTAGTTAACCCTCTTAGACACATCCATTATACATGTAATCCGAGTTACGCCGGGTAGAATGTTCGTCAGTGTCGGATAAGGTACACGTGAATGAAGGAACGAAAATGTAACTGGAAATGGATCGGTATTACAGTATCTTCATTACGTGAGCTACATACATATCAGCCCGGTTCGCAAAAGTGCAAATCATAAAAGACCGATGGAGCTCTTGAAACTGTAAACGTCAACGGTGAACTTAGATTACGAAGTTTACACTCCGTAGTTCTTAATACGTTGACTGCCAAGCGCATTTTGCTATGTTAGAACCGCGATGCGATGAAATACTGCAGAGTATGATCAAATCGTGCAAAATGAAGGTAACGCAGAGTTGTTAAAAGCCGAAATACTCAAAGAACGTGCCAATATCATTTGCTTTTACAAGATTGCAAATAGGCTTTATTGCAAATTGTTTGCATTTTTAGTCAAATCTTTTGCACCAGTCACCGTCAATGTGTTAATATTAAATAGTTATTCAATTTTTTGGTTTCCGATACCTTCGCATTATTTTAATTTTGCACAATTCAATCATATTCTGTAGTAGTTCATTGCGTTGCGGTTCTACCATAACAAAATACGCTTGGCAGTCGACGTGTTAATTGCATTTGCAAAAATATAAATGCTATACATAATACATAAAGGAAACTCAGAGTTGTTAGAAGCCAAATTATTGAAGCATCGTTCCAATATTAACTGCTTTTACAAGATTGCACATAGGCTTCATTGCGAATTTTTTACATTTTCAGTCAAATCTTTTGCATCTTTTGCTACGTTAGAACCGTGTGAATATTGAACGTCAACGTGTTAATACTGAAACAGAAAGCACTTTTACAGCAGATCTAAGCACCGCTCGCACAATTATTAATACGTTGACTGCCGTGCGTATTCTGCTATACTAGAATGGCGATGCTATGAAATACTAGTGTTTGACTGAATTATGCAAAATGGAAATACTATTTTTTGCATTTTTAGGTATTTTGCTATGTTAGACCAAATGAAATCGCATCACTATTCTAACAATAACTGCATTTACAAAATAATTATTGCTGCCCATATTTTGGATCTTCAGTAAAATCTCTTGCGCCGGTCAAAGTGTTAACGCGTTGACTGCCAAGCGTATTTTGCTATGTTAATCATATTCTGTAGTAGTATGCGACGAAAATACTTGGCAGTCGACGTATAATTAAATCGTGCAAAATAAAGGTAACGCAGAGTTACCAGAAGCCAAAGTCGTGAAGCACCGTTCCAATATCAATTGCTTTTACAAGATTTCAAGTAGGCTTCATGGCGATTTTTGCATTTTCAGTAAAATCTTCTGTCTATTTTGTTCAACCGTGTGAATATTGAACGTCAACGTGTTAATACTGAAACAGATGCATTTTACAGAGATCTGTAGCACCGCTCGCACAATTATTAATACGTTCAAAATGAATGGCGATGCTATGAAATACTAGTGTTTGACTGAATTATGCAAAATGGAAATACTATGCAGGTATTGGAGACCAAAGAATCGCATCACTATTCTAACAATAACTGCATTTACAAAATAATTATTGCTGCCCATATTTTGGATCTTCAGTAAAATCTCTTGCGCATATATTAACGCGTTGACTGCGTATTTTGCTATGTTAGAACCGCGATGCGATGAAATACTGCAGAGTATAATTAAATCGTTCAAAATAAAGGGAACGCAGAGTTAGAAGCCAAAGTAGTGAAGCACCGTTCCAATATCAATTGCTTTTACAAGATTTCAAGTAGGCTTCATGGCGATTTTTTTTTGCATTTATAGTAAAATCTTCTGTATATTTTGTTCAAGCGCATTTTGCTATGTTAGAACCGCGATGCGATGAAATACTGTAGAGTACAATTAAATCGTTCAAAATGAAGGCAACACAGAATTGTTGGAAGCCGAAGTATTGAAGCACCGTTCCAATATCAATTGCTTTTACAAAATTGCAAATAGGCTTCATGGCGAATTTTTTTGCATTTATAGTAAAATCTTCCATATATTTTGCTCAAGCGTATTTTGCTATGTTAGAACCGCGATGCGATGAAATACTGTAGAATACAATTAAATCGTGCAAAATAAAGGTAACGCAGAGTTACCAGAAGCCAAAGTAGTGAAGCACCGTTCCAATATCAATTGCTTTTACAAGATTTCAAGTAGGCTTCATGGCGATTTTTTTTGCATTTATAGTAAAATCTTCTGTATATTTTGTTCAAGCGCATTTTGCTATGTTAGAACCGCGATGCGATGAAATACTGTAGAGTACAATTAAATCGTTCAAAATGAAGGCAACACAGAATTGTTGGAAGCCGAAGTATTGAAGCACCGTTCCAATATCAATTGCTTTTACAAAATTGCAAATAGGCTTCATGGCGATTTTTTTTGCATTTATAGTAAAATCTTCCATATATTTTGCTCAAGCGCATTTTGCTATGTTAGAACCGCGATGCGATGAAATACTGTAGAATACAATTAAATCGTGCAAAATGAAGGCAACGCAGAGTTGTTAAAAGCCAAAGCATTGAAGCGCCGTTCCAATATCAGTTGCTTTTACAAGATTGCAAATAGGTTCCATTGCGAATTTTTTGCTTTTTTACTAAAACCTTTTGCGTATTTTGCTCAAGCGTAATAGGCTTCATTACCAATTTTTTACATTTTTAGTGATATCTTTTGCACCGGTCACCACTGTGGCAGTCAACGTGTTAAATGAATTTCAAAAATATTTGCTGGCCACATATTTTGCAGCGCCGAAATTTTCCGTTATTTGGCAAATTTCAAGGTGTTAAGACGTCGACATGAATTTCAGTAGCATTTGTAGCCCGTTCGCAAGATGAATGGCTCTTGATTCCCGAGGTGTAAGCATCAGGCAAGCAGTTGCAAGGTCGTAGTATCGAAGCCGCGTTCGAGGTCGAGTGCAATGGGTTGAGTTATCCATTTACTTAGCGGTGTTAGATACGAGATTTCCTCTCACGTAATTGGAGAGACAGACAGAGATCGCGGGAAAGAGAAGAAAAGCGTACCGCTTAGGGGCACGGCACATTCCGATATGCAGATACAACGCGACCTTCATTAGCCGACCCATTTGTCCTCCATACGCAGGGCACCTTTCTCCACTTTCGCGCGTCCATATTCCGTGCCAGGAAAGTCTATCGTCGATGATACGTGTCCCCCGGCTTAATTTGACATTCGTGATCGGCGAGCTAACGTTCTCCCATGCATTTGCATACTATCTCCCCATCTCGGTTCCACTACGTTTTCCCGTGCGCGATCAAAGCGCGATCCTAAAAGCCAGGCGCCGATCATAAATCAACGCAGATCTTCGATCGGAACTCGTCGTCTTACTATTAATCGCTTCGATGACGTATCAACGCGCGTTTAATTAAATTGCGAGCCACGCAAGACGTCGATTATCCCCTTCGCAGGAAGCTTCATCAATTCTCTTTACGCTTCAATTAGCGCGGATGGTTTTGGAACGGCGGAGCGAGTAACAATTCCTTTATTGCTCCTTCAAGACTAATGTCGAGCGTTTTACGGCGCGTCATTTAGAGGCTGAGTTAAATTCATGTTTAATGCTAAGCGACTCGTGTATGCACGAGTTTCACAACAACGCTTCAATTAAGTGGAAAGATGTCAGGGAAAACAATAACGTCGAGCGACCCTTGTGACTTCAGCAACGTGCGGTGACCGAGATCAGTTGAAAGAGAAGTAGGCTACCGGCGAGCATGAAAATGACAAAACCGGAGAATTTTAATGTGGGTAAAATGGCGAGGCAGTTCATGTAAAATTTAAGTGCCGAATATTTTATCGCCCGGACGTGCGTTAATATAGAGCGAGCTTAGCGATTCAGGATTACAGAGGCGGAAATTTTACGACGACGAGAAAGCGTTCGAATTTATGGGAAGTTCGCTGCAGTGACAATGGAACTTTTTGGATTAACCTGAATGTCGGTTCAGCGCATGAGAGGAGCGAGCTTTTTCGCGAATGAGAATGCTTTTTCACTGGGAATTTTATTTTCCCCGGCTTCGAAAATCCTGCGGAATGAAATAAATCGCCGGCTGTTGCGAATTGAATAGCGTATTTTCATACGTTCATCGGTCGACGATTAAATACGATGATGTTTTTTTTACTGTTACAAAATCCACGAAAAAGCCAACAGTCGCTATTCTGTGCAGACAGCCCTCAATACCGTCGCATATCTCGTACTCGATGCATGTAAATAAAGTTGTAAACAGCCTATTTGGCTGACCGAAAAAAGTAGAAAATATACAGAAGTTATTACGTTCCTCATTAAATAGGAAGACCGCCAGAATTTCATATTATCGTTACACGCATTACAAATAATATACTAAATAATTAATAATTGTATATATATAAAACATACGTAAAAAAGTAGAAAATATACACAAGTCATTACGTTCCTCATTAAATTGGGAGATCGCCAGAATTTCATATTATCGTTACACGCATTACGAATAATATACTAAATAATTATATAATTAATAATGATATGTATGTATATAAAACATACGTAAAAAAGTAGAAAATATACAAAAGTCATTGCGTTCCTCATTAAATTGGAAGACCGCCAGAATTTCATATTATCGTTATACGCATTACGAATAATATACTAAATAATTATATAATTAATAATTGTATGTATATAAAACATACGTAAAAAAGTAGAAAATATACAGAAGTCGTTGCGTTCCTCATTAAATTGGAAGACCGCCAGAATTTCATATTATCGTTGTACGGATTACGAATAACATACTAAATAATTATATAATTAATAATTGTATGTATATAAAACATACGCAAAAAAGTAGAAAATATACAGAAGTCACTGCGTTCCTCATTAAATTGGGAGACCGCCAGAATTTCATATTATCGTTATACGCATTACGAATAATATACTAAATAATTATATAATTAATAATTGTATGTATATAAAACATACGTAAAAAAGTAGAAAATATACAGAAGTCATTGCGTTCCTCATTAAATTGGAGGACCGCCAGAATTTCATATTATCGTTATACGCATTACGAATAATATACTAAATAATTATATAATTAATAAGTATATGTATGTATATAAAACATACGTAAAAAAGTAGAAAATATACAGAAGTCATTACGTTCCTCATTAAATTGGGAAACCGCCAGAATTGTATATTATCGTTATACGCATTACGAATAATATACTAAATAATTATATAATTAATAATTGTATGTATATAAAACATACGTAAAAAAGTAGAAAATATACAGAAGTCATTGCGTTCCTCATTAAATTGGGAGACCGCCAGAATTTCATATTATCGTTGTACGCATTACGAATAATATACTAAATAATTATATAATTAATAATTGTATGTATATAAAACATACGTAAAAAAGTAGAAAATATACAGAAGTCATTGCGTTCCTCATTAAATTGGGAGACCGCCAGAATTTCATATTATCGTTACACGAATAATATAATATATAAATATATTAATAATTATATGTATATAAAACATACGTAAAAAAGTAGAAAATATACAGAAGTCATTACGTTCCCCATTAAATTGGGAGACCGCCAGAATTTCATATTATCGTTATACGCATTATGAATAATATACTAAATAATTATATAATTAATAATTGTATGTATATAAAACATACGTAAAAAAGTAGAAAATATACAGAAGTCATTGCGTTCCTCATTAAATTGGGAGACCGCCAGAATTTCATATTATCGTTACACGCATTACAAATAATATACTAAATAATTAATAATTGTATGTATATAAAACATACGTAAAAAAGTAGAAAATATACAGAAGTCATTGCGTTCCTCATTAAATTGGGAGACTGCCAGAATTTCATATTATCGTTGTACGGATTACGAATAATATACTAAATAATTATATAATTAATAATTATATGTATGTATATAAAACATACGTAAAAAAGTAGAAAATATACAGAAGTCATTGCGTTCCTCATTAAATAGGAAGACCGCCAGAATTTCATATTATCGTTATACGCATTACGAATAATATACTAAATAATTATATAATTAATAATTGTATGTATATAAAACATACGTAAAAAAGTAGAAAATATACAGAAGTCATTGCGTTCCTCATTAAATTGGGAAACCGCCAGAATTGTATATTATCGTTATACGCATTACGAATAATATACTAAATAATTATATAATTAATAATTGTATGTATATAAAACATACGTAAAAAAGTAGAAAATATACAGAAGTCATTGCGTTCCCCATTAAATTGGGAGACCGCCAGAATTTCATATTATCGTTGTACGCATTATGAATAATATACTAAATAATTATATAATTAATAATTGTATGTATATAAAACATACGTAAAAAAGTAGAAAATATACAGAAGTCATTGCGTTCCTCATTAAATTGGGAGACCGCCAGAATTTCATATTATCGTTACACGCATTACAAATAATATACTAAATAATTAATAATTGTATGTATATAAAACATACGTAAAAAAGTAGAAAATATACAGAAGTCATTGCGTATTAAATTGGGAGACTGCCAGAATTTCATATTATCGTTGTACGGATTACGAATAATATACTAAATAATTATATAATTAATAATTATATGTATGTATATAAAACATACGTAAAAAAGTAGAAAATATACAGAAGGCATTGCGTTCCTCATTAAATTGGGAGACTGCGAGAATTTCATATTATCGTTGTACGGATTACGAATAATATACTAAACAATTATATAATTAATAATTGTATGTATATAAAACATACGTAAAAAAGTAGAAAATATACAGAAGTCATTGCGTTCCTCATTAAATTGGGAGACCGCCAGAATTTCATATTATCGTTATACGCATTACGAATAATATACTAAATAATTATATAATTAATAATGATATGTATATAAAAGCAACGGGAATCCTTGTTCAGTACGTTAATCGTCCGGATGCGCATACGTCAGTCACGTGTATGTTCGGATGGTCTCGTTTTCATTTATATTGACGATATTGCAAAGCCGCCCACCAACGCGCATTATTAACTCGATTACATATTTCGCATGAACAACCCTCGGAATTATACACTAGTGACATTGTGGTTACGTCGTTCCGTCTATGCAAGTTCGCTGGCCGTAAAATCGGTAATTATCATTTCGCGAGTGCGGCCTAGGTAATTGTCCCACTTTAATGCCGCTTCAATGTGACATCACGGCTTCGATTACACTTCCGAATCGCGTTGTCAACTACGTATCAGTGAAGAGATAGCGGTAAGATACCGTGTCAATCATCCGTCAACTACCTTGTTGAACGAGTTTCTTCTAACCTACTTGAGCAATTTTGCTCATCCTTCGAAATTTGTATTAGAATTACCGTGCAAATACCTCTTCGTTAATTACGAATTAATGGAAGTATGCAGTAAGCTATCAATTTCCACCGTGTATAACGTTCAATGTAGTGATTAGACTGCTTAGGAAATTATACTACTGAGCAATCTTTTACTTACAACGGCCATCGAATTTTTTTGACGGGTTCGGATACGTTGGAAAATAACACAAAACCAAATTCTGTTCATCATTCCTAATTTTTGCGAAATAAGATTCTAGAAAAATTATCCTTTTTACGTACTGAATCCCGTTTGGTTCGCAAATATAAAGATTGAGCAATTTAAATTTGTTCTGTCGATGGATGAATATTTATGCCTGCATTACATTATTCCTCTATACCTAACATTGCTATTCAACTCATGCACGTCGAAGTTATAACAATCGCGCCACAGATGCAAACCACATAAAGTTGAGATTTATTTGACAGCGTTCTCAGCCATCGAGCCCGTTTCTTCAGTTCTTTTCCCACATAAATGATACTCAGCACTCGACATTCGCATCAATCTAAACTTCTCCGAAGAAATTCTCCGAACGAGTGCATCGTCGACGGTGTGAATCGCGGATTTCACCCATTATCTCACACATTTCCACCTTACTCGAGGTCGTTCACAAATCATGCGAAGCCCACGCGTCTTATCCTATCGACGGCGTGTCTCTTAATTATGCGAGGAACTCGCCAATACCGCGGCAGTGTAACAGTGCCATATCAACGGGGCGGGAAAAAATCCGGGACGCGATTAATGCGCCATCGACGCTATCGATTATGCCGAGGAGGATGAAGAGACGAAAAAAAAATCTAGAACGCCGTAAGGATCCGCTGGCCGCCGTGGACGATTCTCGGAGTAGGTCATCATATCGGTAGTATGCAAGCGTGTGAGAAGGCACGTGCGAAGCCCACATGCTTGCTCGTCTATGCCTTGGTCACCTATGCATAACCGAGACTCGATGCACTCAGGGAGTACGTATGCGCGGCGTCCGGTTTGGACGGTGTCAGTTTCTTGTCTATGAACAGGCTCCCGACTATCTCTATTAGGCGATATCTTTGCGAAATCTCGCGTTGGACGTTTCGGTCACGGCATCGTTTTTAAGAATTTCGCGACGCTATTTAACGTTCCGTTGGTCTACATACATATCAGAGGAGGTGGAACTTGAACAAGTTAGAGTTCATGCGAGAATCTGTATCCTTCTGCTACAAATGCGAGAGTAGCGGCGATTATTGAATGACAAACAGTACGGCCTGTCAAGTGTGCTGTAGGCCATAAGTTTAGGATGACCTCTCACATGTTCCAATGATTATAACAGAATTTATTGAAGCGCAGTCGGGTGAAAATGTAGTCCCATCATAAAACGGTATATATAGTATTTTCGGTGTCAGTTTCTTGTCTACGAAAAGGCTCCCGACTATCTCTATTAGGCGATATCTTTGCGAAATCTCGCGTTAGCCGTTTCAGTCACGGCATCATTTTTAAGAATTTTGCGACGCTATTTAATGTTCCGTTGGTCTACATACATATCAGAGGAACTCGGACAACTCAGAGTTCATGTGAGAATCCGTATACTTCCGCTAAAAGTTTGAGAGTAGCGGTGATTATTACTGTAGGCCATGAGTTTACGATGACTTCTCACATGTTCAATGATTATGAGATAATTTATTAAAGTGCGGTCCGGTGAAAAGGGAGTCCCATCATAAAACGTTATGTACAGTATTTTTGGTGTCAGTTTCTTGTCTGCAAACAGGCTGCCGATTATCTCTATTAGGCGATATCTTTGCGAAATCTCGCGTTAGCCGTTTCGGTCACGGCATCGTTTTTAAGAATTTCGCGACGCTATTTAATGTTCCGTTGGTCTACATACATATCAGAGGAACTCGGACAACTTAGAGTTCATGTGAGAATCCGTATCCTTCCGCTAAAAGTTTGAGAGTAGCGGTGATTATTACTGTAGGCCATGAGTTTAGGATGACTTCTCACATGTTCAATGATTATGAGATAATTTATTAAAGTGCGGTCCGGTGAAAAGGGAGTCCCATCATAAAACGTTATGTACAGTATTTTCGGTGTCAGTTTCTTGTCTATGAACAGGCTCCCGACTATCTCTATTAGGCGATATCTTTGCGAAATCTCGCGTTGGACGTTTCGGTCACGGCATCGTTTTTAAGAATTTCGCGACGCTATTTAATGTTCCGTTGGTCTACATACATATCAGAGGAACTCGGACAACTTAAAGTTCATGCGAGAATCTGTATTCTCCTGCTAGAAGTTTGAGAGTAGCGGCAATTATTGAATGACAAACAGTACAGCCTGTGTTGTAGGCCATGACTTTAGGCCTACTTTAGGCCATGACCTTTCATATGTTCAATGATTATGAGATAATTTATTAAAGTACGGTCCGGTGAAAAAGGAGTCCCATCATAAAATGATATATACAGTATTTTCGGTGTCAGTTTCTTGTCTACGAACAGGCTCCCGACTATCTCTATTAGGCGATATCTTTGCGAAATCTCGCGTTAGACGTTTCGGTCACGGCATCGTTTTTAAGAATTTCGCGACGCTATTTAACGTTCCGTTGATCTACATACCTATCAGAGGAGGTGGAACTCGAACAAATTACAGTTCATGTGAGAATCTGTGTCCTTCCGCTAGAAGTTTGAGAGTAGCGGCGATTATTGAATGACAACCAGTACGACCTGTCAAGTATGCTGTAGGCCATGAGTTTAGGATGACCTCTCACATGTTCAATGATTATATATATAATTTATTCAAGCGCAGTCCGGTGAAAAGGAGTCCCATCATAAAACGATATATACAATATTTTCGGTGTCAGTTTCTTGTCTATGAACAGGCTCCCGACTATCTCTATTAGGCGATATCTTTGCGAAATCTCGCGTTAGACGTTTCGGTCACGGCATCGTTTTTAAGAATTTCGCGACGCTATTTAATGTTCCGTTGGTCTACATACATATCAGAGGAACTCGGACAACTCAGAGTTCATGTGAGAATCCGTATACTTCCGCTAAAAGTTTGAGAGTAGCGGTGATTATTACTGTAGGCCATGAGTTTACGATGACTTCTCACATGTTCAATGATTATGAGATAATTTATTAAAGTACGGTCCGGTGAAAAAGGAGTCCCATCATAAAATGATATATACAGTATTTTCGGTGTCAGTTTCTTGTCTATGAACAGGCTCCCGACTATCTCTATTAGGCGATATCTTTGCGAAATCTCGCGTTAGCCGTTTCGGTCACGGCATCGTTTTTAAGAATTTCGCGACGCTATTTAACGTTCCGTTGATCTACATACCTATCAGAGGAGGTGGAACTCGAACAAATTACAGTTCATGTGAGAATCTGTGTCCTTCCGCTAGAAGTTTGAGAGTAGCGGCGATTATTGCTGTAGGCCATGACTTTAGGGTGATTTCTCACAGGTTCAATGATTATGAGATAATTTATTGAAGCGCGGTCGGCTGAAAAGGTAGTCCCATCATAAAACGACATGTACAGTATTTTCGGTGTCAGTTTCTTGTCGTCGAACAGGCTCCCGACTATCTCTCTTAGGCGATATCATTGAAAATCTGGCGTTAAACGTTTTGGTCGCGGCATTTTTTTACGTTAAGAATTTCGCGACGCTATTTAACGTTCCGTTGGTCTACTTACATATTAGAGGCGGTGGAACTCGAACAACTTAGAGTTCATGTGAAAATTTGTAGCCTTCGGCTAGAAGTTTGAGAATAGCGCCAATTATTGCTGTAGGCCATGACTTTAGGATGACCTCTCACATGTTCAATGATTATGAGATCATTTATTCAAGTACGGTCGTGTGAAAAGGTAGTCCCATCATAAAACGATATATACAGTATTTTTGGTGTCAGTTTCTTGTCTGAGGACAGACTTCCGACTATCTCTATTAGGCGATATCTTTGCAAAATCTCGCGTTAGATGTTTCGGTCACGGCATCGCTAGAAGTGTGAGAGTACCGGCGATTATTGAATGACAAACAATACAGCCTGTCAAATGTGCTGTAGGCCATGGCTTTAAGATGATCTCCCACATGTTCAATGGTCATGAAATAATTTATTTTAGTACGGTCGGGTGAAAAGATAGTCTCATCATAAAACGATATATACAATATTTTCTACACTGCTGACAAAAAGAAAATACTTAAAAAACGTATGGCCAGCGGCACACATTGTGAACCGATAGGAAGAGATAAGAAATGTGGTATGACGAAGATGTATCTTTCTTGGCGATACCCGTGTCGTGTGCCAGACATTGTTGGCGTACCAGTATGATATCGGAGCAACTTCTACTTTGACATTATCCGACATCCTTGATCGAAAGCGCGACTTATTGCGCGCTGCGGCAGTTGAACAGACACTATATACGTCCGGCACCTCAATTCTTTATTCGTCCTTGCACGTGACGCGGTATTTCGATCCGAAGAAGGACATTAACGGATTTATTTACCAGCGAACGAAATCGTGAAAGTTCCCGCGACGTGGATCCTTCATATTACTTCTCGGTGGCTTTCATGACGTTTGACGGGTCATACGGTTTTGTGACATCTTTCTCACGCGCTCATATCTGGGTAACGAAGTCTCGCTTAACATTGAATCGACCCCTTTAATTGGCGCAGCTTTGTTTCCGTAATTATAGATTTGATTCCGTACCGTTACCACACAAAATCATTACCGATTGTTTTTGTTCGCGAAATCACCGACCCGCAAATGAATCGGAACAGAAATCATAAAAAAACATGAGCTTTCCTAAGAGAACCACTGTCCGTATTCTCAAGAAAAGACGCGCTAAAAGACGCTAAAGACGCAAACGGTATTTCATAACTGTAATTTCAGAGTTGAGGAAAGAAATTCCATTTCGGTTCTGTTTTACAGGCAGGAAGCTGTTCGGCGGTTATCGGATAGTGCCAAAGGTGTGCCAGCCTAGCGTGCCCACGAGGGTGAGATCAGACGAGCCGGCCATATGTATGTTCAATTACGAGTGCACTCGTCGAAATGGCGAAGTAGTGGGAGCGTGCATGGACGGTTTCCTTTTCGGAGCGTGTTGTCAATTACCGTCAAAGACGAATACGAATGGTCCTGCCGACAGGTTGCCCAGCACTAGTTCCCTGCTGCATCGGCCAATTGATCACGTGCCCGATATTCCGATCTTGTTAAATCCCGACGGCACGCCGTTGGGCATGACAATTTCGCAAACCGGGACCACGACTAAGACTGGCGGTGAAATGTCGAATCATCTGCACGAAGAGACGGCTTACACAAAAATTTCGACTTTCCGTCCGACTTCTACGACGCCTTCCACCTCGTCGCACACGAATGACGTCGAACAAAATGCCGAGAAGACTCAACTGGCGCCTCAGCCGGACCTGAGCAATATTTTGCAAGACTTCCCAGCTCTGCTCGGGCAACAAAATGTTCTTGACGAGTTGAATTTACCGGGATTACTGACGCACTCGGGATCCAATAATGATATACAGGATCATCAGGACTCGTCGGCGGTGAATCCTGTTACGACTCTTCTGAGTCCGGATCAGATTTTACAAATCGCGGATCCGGTGGATCAGTTGCCAGCTTTGTTCTCTCATGGACTGAGCCAGAACAATCATTCTGCGGCTGATACGATACTTTTGAATGAAAACGGTACGGCGCTGGATGAATCTAATAATCCTGACGAATTCTTTAAGCCGATTACTGAGCCGTCGGTAGGATTTTCGACGCAAACGAAGAAAGTTACCCGTCCGTCTACGACGATAGAGGACAGAACGAAAGTTTCGCAAGGCGTTACGTTTACGTATAATCCGAAGCCTCAAAGTTCTACGACGCATCAAGGATGGAGTACTCAATGGATTAAATTTTCGGAGCAGACGAAAGCGACTGCTTCTCCGCACAAGTCGACGACGCAGAATCAGAAATTGTCAACGTCATCCATGACCAAGTTGCCCCTTATAACGCAGATGTATACAAACACTCAAAAACATGCTAGTGTGTCACAGTCTACCAAACCGGAATCTGATAAATCTACAACCGTCGGAGGCAAATCTTCATCGAAATTTAATGCAACTGCTTCGGTGGAAGTGACAACACCTATGACTACTTCTGTTACTAAGGGTGACTTGGTAAGGGTCCCGACAATTACGTATGACGTACAGTCGGGTAATAAAAAAGACGACGTGATCGATAAAGAGGAGATTGCAATTAACCATATCATATCCATTCTAAACGACACTACACCTGGCGGTCCAGATGCTTCTGTAACAGTGCAAGGCCTCAGTTCACCAATCCACACGTGGATTAACGTCGACAGCACTTCCAAACAGCCTCTTATCAAAATATCTACTTCGAAGAGTCCTTCGCCGACCACAACTTATCCTTACACTTTCTACAAACCGGTAGCATCCTCCACTTACTACAGCTACGAAACTGCCGCTACGGAAACTAATTTCCCATCGCACTCTACGTCGAATTTATATACCTCGTCAGTGAGTCCATCTACCAAAGTGACGTATGATGGGTCTACTAATACTTTTGGTTATTCGTCGAGACCCACGACACATCCTCCAGCGCCAACGGTTATAGTTCTGGGACCCCTTGGTACTGAATACACTACGGAAACTACACAAAAGACAGGAACTAAACGTCCGACCTTCGCTTCTACGAAACCAGTTCAAAGGCCAAGTCAAAGTACAACTCGACCTACTGCTGCACCCATTCGGACTAGTTCAGTCAGCACCAAGAAGCCGAGTGTGTCTACTACTATTACACACAATATCAGTACAGTGATATCGAGTGTAGCATCGAACAACGTTGTTTCGACGAGTTTCATCAGCGTTAATCTGAAGGATGGGACGAGCACGAGGCCTTCCACGACTGCAACGACAGGATTGAGCACAGAAGCGGTCGTTGCTGACACGCCGGAAGATAGAGTGACGACCAGGAAACCGATCTGGACGACGATTTCGTCCTGGTCGGACAAGCCTAGTTTTCATTTGAAACCCTCGACCCCCAATTTCAACTGGCCAGTCGATAACATGACACCCGTTAATACGCTGTACTTTAAAGACCCTGTTTATTCTACTACTCCCAAAACGACGTCCAGCTTGAATTGCGACGAAGAAACAGCGCCGCCTGATGATCTGATCAACTTCCCACCCGTGAGAAACCCGAATTTGAATACATCGCAACCGATCTCGCAACAGGAGAAACCTACGATAGTGGAGACTGTGAATAATACCGGGTATCCGGATATTGAGCTATTGACTGAGAATGACATCCCCACGCCAACGTTTATCGAAGATGACGTTCTCACTAACAAAGTGGACACGTTCGTTAACAAGATCGTCGAGTCTCTGCAAGGAAACTTCCAAGTAAGTAGAACTCAGGGCCTCATTAATCACAACGCTAACTATTCCAAGTTCCCGCAGTAGCGAACTACGTCAAGCGCTGTTCGCTTAATGCGCCACAATGCTTGCATCCCCCCCGTTTGTTCGTAACATAAAATCATTTGCATCAAGCGCGCTTTACCCAATCCATCAAATTCGCGTACATCAGGCGCTGTCAGTTTCCAAATAAACTCGTCCCATTCACTTCATACATCAAATTATACGCATCAACCGCTACACAAATGAACACGCTGAACAAATAAAACCATTCGCATGTTATTTGCACCCAATCTCATTTCGTTCGGATCCCACGTTATTCGAAAGTGTCCAATACAATTCTCTCAGTAATAATGCAGTCTGTGCCGTCGAATATAGGAGCTAAAGGACATTTTTATTAGGTCTTTCTTAGGCGATATCTTTGCCAAATCTCGCGTTAGACGTTTCGGTCACGGCATCATTTTTAAGAATTTCGTGACGCTATTTATATATTTGCATCAAGTGCGCTCTACCCAATCCATCAAATTCGCGTACATCAGGCGCTGTCAGTTTCCAAATAAACTCGTCCCATTCACTTCATACATCAAATTATACGTATCAACGCTCTACAAATGAACACGCTAAACAAATAAAACCGCTCGCATGTTATTTGCACCCAATCTCATTTCGTTCGGATCCCACGTTATTCGAAAGTGTCCAATACAATTCTCTCAGTAATAATGCAGTCTGTGCTGTCGAATACAGGAGCTAAAGGACATCGTCTACAACCGGAACGCATGTTTCTTGTCTATGAACAGGCTCCCGACTATCTCTATTAACACTTTACCGACCGCTATTGACTGAAGATGCCACTCACTAACGACCGACTCTGTTTTGGATATCGCGCAGGAATTGTGTATGTGCCTATTTGTAAAGTTTTATAACTGAAAAATACTGAATGTGTTGTTGAGAATCCTTTGGTTTCAAAGCAGTGTAATTTTATTATTATTTAGAATTGTCATAATATCATCTGATATTTATTTTATGTCATATAACCGTTGATCACTGAAAAGCCGATTAATCAGCTACCGGTAAATAGCAGTTCGAACCGAAAAGTCGATTAATCGGTTAGCGGTCATTAAAGTGTTAAGCGATATCATTGTGAAATCTCGTGTTAGACGTTTCGGTCACAGTATCGTTTTTAAGAATTTGGTGACGCTATTTATATATTTGCATCAAGCGCGCTCTACCCAATCTATCAAATTCGCGTACATCAAGCGCCGTAGGTTTCCAAATAATCTCGTTCCCATCGCATCCCACTCACTTCATACATCAAATTATACGCATCAACCGCTACACAAATGAACACTCTGAACAAATAAAACCCCTCGCATATTATTTGCACCCAATCTCATTTCGTTCGGATCCCACATCACTCAAAAGTGTCCAATACGAGTCTCTAAGTATTAACACGTTGACTGCCAAGCATATTTTGCTATGTTAGAACCGCGATGCAATGAAACACTGCAGAGTATAATTAAATCGTGCAAAATAAAGGTATCGCAGAGTTGTTAGAAGCCAAAAGTATTGAAGCACCGTTCCGATATCAATTGCTCTTACAAGATTGCAAATGGACTTTATTGCAACTTTTTTGCATTTTTAGTCAAATCTTTTGCACCGGTCATCGGTGACCACCGTGGCAGTCAAAGTGTTAACGCAGTCTCCTGTGCCGTCGAAAGTAGGAGCTAAAGGAAATCGTCTACAACCGCAACGCATGTTTCTTGTCTATGAACAGGCTCCGACTATCTGTATTAGGCGAATTCTTTGCGAAATCTCGCGTTAGACGTTTCGGTCACGGCATCGTTTTTAAGAATTTCGTGACGCTCTTTATATATTTGCATCAAGCGCGCTCTAGCCAATCCATCAAATTCGCGTACATCAAGCGCCGTAGGTTTGTAAATAAAGTCGTTCCCATTCATACATCAAATTATATGCATCAACCGCTACATAAATGAACACAATGAACACAAATGAACAAATGAACACCCTGAACGAATAAAACCCATCGCATGTTATTTGCACCCAATCTCATTTCGTTCGGATCCCACGTCATTCGAAAGTGTCCAATACGATTCTCTCAGTGCTAACGCAGTCTGTGCCGTCGAATACAGGAGCTAAAGGACATCGTCTACAACCGCAACGCATCTACACCGACCCCGGCCACTGTTACAAAGCGTCCAACAGTTTCCGGTTCCAGCGGAGGCAGCACCACGAGGAAACCCGTGCGCAGGCCTTCAACATCAAGACCATCCCAGGTCACAACACGCCGACCTGTTACCACAAAGAGGCCAGGCGGTCGACCCACCTCTCAGAAACCTTCGGCCTCGTCCGAGAAGCCGGCCAGGCCTTCTAAGCCCACAACTTCGCGACCAACGAGACCAGTCGCGACTACGAGTGTCACGACCAGGCGACCCCAGGCGACCACGAAACGGCCAAGACCGACTAGAAGACCCACCACGACACCTATTACGGAGGCTGCCGTCGAAGAAGAAGCTGCGAATTCCGTCGAAACCACGGAAATCACCAGCACGACGCCAGCTGAAACTTCCGCCACGCCGAACTTTCGTACACGTACGTTATTTTTCGCGCTTCGCTTCGTGGGTTCTTTTTGGCAGTAACTGAATTGTGTGTTTAGTTTGTCGGTACGACGATTTTGGGTCACGTTGTCGGTGCATGCTATAAATCGCCATTGTTTTCTGCAAATGGTAGTACAGTTGTGTTTTATGGAGCGGAAGGTAGTTTTTAGTTTCGATTGGATATATCGGCTGGGAGTTGAGTGTGGGTAGAGATTAATACTAATGGGGGGAGTTGGGGACTAACGGAATTTGTTGAGTAGCACAAGTAGTTTGATTAAAAGAGACAATGGCTATTTGGAGATGGCTGGTCCGCGAAACAGTATCCATAATTAATGAACAGGCGTTTGTGCCGGCAGAGTGCGGTGTAAGGCCACTGGTAAAGTCCGGAAGAATAGTCGGCGGAAAGGGAGCAAAATTCGGGGAGTGGCCCTGGCAGGTGCTCGTACGCGAAACAACGTGGCTGGGACTTTTCACAAAGAACAAGTGCGGCGGCGTCCTCATCACAGATAAATACGTTATTACGGCGGCTCACTGTCAACCGGGGTAAGATTCATTATGCATTTTCAGATATTTCACAATTTCGAACTCTTGTTTCGAAGATAAGCCTGAAATCCGTAGTAAGGCACGTTAAAAAGTTCATTACGATCAGAAATAATCCTACCCTTTGCGAATAATCAAAAAGCTTTTGCATTAATTTCTATGCCCAATTATTCTTTGCAATTAATCAACAGCCGTTTGCATTCATCTTTAATGCCCAATTATTTTATCAAACAAGAAAAAAGGCATACTTTTATCATCAAGCTAACATAAATATATGTTGAGAAGTTCATTACAATCAGAAATAATCCTACCCTTTGCGATGAATCAAAAACCTTTTGCATTATTCTTTAATGCCCAATTATTCTATCAATAGAAGGAAAAAGGCATACTTTTATCATCAAGCTAACATAAATATATGTTGAGAAGTTCATTACGATCAGAAACAATCCTATCATTTGCGATTAATCAAAAACCTTTTGCATTCATTTCTAATACCCAATTATTCTTTGCAATTAATCAAAAACCTTTTACAATAATCTTTAATGCCCAATTATTCTATCAGTACAAAAAAAGACATACTTTTATCATCAATTAAAAATATATATTCGTGCCTGATGCGCAGCGGTCGAAAAGTGTCAAACCGTTCATTACAAACGACCGTCCATTAATTGCAACACAATCCCGAGCGCTAACGATCAAATAGTTCTGAATAATGTCCCCCTTCCGCTGCGCGCATTTCCACAGTTATATCTAGCGCGTTAAATTTAGAATGAGTTTCCTCTGAAGAAGTGCCGCGTTCATTGTAAATCAGGAGCCAAAAAGGGCAATGTCACCATCGAACAATAGATACTACGGGCCGGTCCCGAACAAAAGCCACTGTTCGATATCCGAGCACAATTGACCGAATGCGCGCTCACTCAATTATTCCGCAGCTTCCTGGCTTCCCTGGTCGCGGTTTTCGGTGAGTACGACATATCAGGCGAGCTGGAGCCGAAGCGTAGCGTAACGCGAAACGTTCGTCGAGTTACCGTCAACAGGGGTTACGATCCGGCAACTTTCGCAAATGATCTGGCCCTGTTAGAATTGGAGTCCCCTGTGCAATTCGACGCCCACGTCGTGCCGATCTGCATGCCGGACGACGACGCAGACTTCACGGGTAGAATGGCGACAGTCACCGGCTGGGGTCGGCTGAAGTACAGTAAGTAGCCGCGCTACAGAATATTTCCTATTCATATTCACGTTCCACAGCTGACGCTCTGCGAGAAACGATTTTCCTCCGGTTACGTTAGAATTTACTTAGGGACTTTTTATGACGCTTGCTTGAGAGTTCTGTTACTTTCCTTGCCACCGCATTCCTGTCGTGTAAGGGGTTATGCCTACTTGGAATCGGCAAAATTACATGATAAAGATTTTTTTTTGCCATTTTAGTGAGTACTAATTAAAATTCGCAAAATACTACCAAAAAGTACGTATTTAGTGGTACTTGTATACATTTTTTTATAAGAAAATATTAAAAAATGGAGGAAAGCTCTTCTCCTAGGGCTTCCGTTTATTTTCATCACTTACGGTGACCACGATATCGTCGGAAATAGGTTTATCAGAAATAGAAATAAAAGAATACTGTGTTTGTATATTGCATGATAAAGGGCCTGAACGAAGGATTTGGAAAAATTTTAATTTTTATAAGAATGACAATAATTTTACGAAAAAGTCCGTCTTTCGAGGTGGTCTGACTTTCGTTTTTATGTTGTAACTTTTTTTTTATTACCGAAATAAAAAATCCTTCGTTCAGGCCCTGCCTATTGTAATGACAAATAAGTATGTAAAATTAGAGTCCAATCGGTGAAGTAGTTTTTAAGAAATCTTGGTCACCGCAACCGTATGTTTTAAAAAACACAGTTTCGAGACAATCGCGTTTAAAGTTTCGTCCGTGTGTTAAGCGACCGCTGTATGCTTTTTACTAATCATACAAAGTAGCGCACCAGTTAGACGCTTATAATTTTGGAACGTGTGCTCCGATTCTTATGTACCTTGGAGGAAATATTCTTAAAATGATGTACATTAAGAAAATGTAATAAAAAAAAGTCGATTTTTTTCACCAACCCAAGTAGGCATAACCCCTTAAAATCGCGCGGAGCTACAATTAAGACATTTGGAATGGATCGTTTACTGTTGTCCAAGTCATATTAATGAATGTAAGAAAATTTGCAATGTGGCATATTTGCGAGTTTCAAAAACGTATCAGTAGTAACTGAAAATTCATACACAACTTTCCGATAAAAGAGCGTACGTTTTTCTAATGTGCGAAGTTTTCCACACCTATAGTTTAGACGATCAAAAATTCAAACTAAGTATTGGTAGAAATGACGAAGGAAATTTAAGTCACCGATGAAAGCACTTCGACAATATATAGCTTGGTTTCTTCTGAAAATTGTTAGGCTTATGCGACAGAATTCTGTAACATGCCCAATATAATACTCGTCTCTGAATGCTGTGCTTGTTCAAATTTAATTAACAGCTCCATTATTCTGTTCTTTGGTGTCGATTAAATATTGCGTTAGTTTAAGAGTAAAATTACTGAAGCAATATAACTTATGACGGATCCCACCCGTGTCTTTCGCAGATGGTGGAGTGCCTTCGGTACTGCAGGAAGTTCAGGTGCCCATAATGGAGAATGCCGTGTGTCAGGAGATGTTCCAGACGGCCGGACACTCGAAGCTCATCCTGGACAGTTTTCTTTGCGCGGGATATGCTAACGGGCAAAAGGACTCCTGCGAGGTATTTATAGTAGTACCCTCCGCGATGAATTCAACCTCATATTCCAAGTGTCATTTCACTTGCCATCTTCAGACTTTCTTACACTCGCTCTCTCTCATCCGTGCCTACAGTGTGCCGCTTTTATAAAAACTGTAGCAAGTAATCTTTATATGGTCTGCGATTCTCTAACGTTATCCTACGTTCTATTTTCAACGACACAATGGGTCCTATTGTATACATGAAATGAATCTCTTTTATCTGCTGTCCTCTTATAAAGTACCGTGTCGTTTCCACTTATCTTCCGTGCATGCGGTACACTTTGTAGAACAAAAACAATCCTTTTAAAGCGTGCCGCAACTCCACTACTCCACAATTCCATTTAAAGAACTGATCCGGATAGATAAACACAGTGCGCTTTCTTTGTAGTTTGAAATTGTGCTGCGCGTGGATTCCGCAAAATCCCCTAATCCAGGCTATTCTGTTTCGTTCTCATAGTTTATTAGTTTAGGACACACATACCCACGTACTCGTAGTTACATTCATTTAATGAGAGTGAACTATCAAACGGCGATATGCAATTTCTGAGAGCACCTCGTTCGTGCTAAAGAGTCGATTGTAATCATACAGTCCTAAGTGGTAGCAAGAAATTAGACGATTTCTTCTTCCTTCTTCCTTCACGGAATCGTCTGGTTTAATATATTTGATATATTTAATAACGCACGCGAAATGCCTATTTTTCGTTTGTTTATGCAGGCATCGGAAGGTTTAGATTGTCGCCTGCTGCCGGTTTTTGTCCAAGTGGTAGCAAGAAATCAGACGATTCCTTCTTCCTTCTTCCTTCACGGAATCGTCTGATTTCTTGGTACCACTTGGACAAAAACCGGCAGCAGGCGACAATCTAAACCTTCCGATGCCTGCATAAACAAACGAAAAATAGGCATTTCGCGCGCTTTATTTCAGTTGCGACCAAAGTCCCTTTTTCAGAACACGCGAATATGCAGTCTCCTACATTTGCTTTGCTGCCCATCACACTTACCCCTGAACCCCCAGTGAAAATCGACGACACACCGAAAATTTGGTAGCGTCCATTATCATAACCGCGGCTAACAGAAATTGGATCGCCGAAGCTCTTCAATTACGACTTTAACCATTCTAACTGACCTTAACAATATTCCGCCTGAATGTTGCAAACCTAATATTATCCCGCCTTCGCGACACAGCCGTACTTCCGATGCCTGCATAAACAAACGAAAAGTGGGCATTTCGCGCGTGTTATTTCAGTTGCGACTAAAGTTCCTTTTTTGGAACACGCGAATATGCAGTTTCCTACATGCGCTTTGCTGACCATTACACTTATCCCTGAACCCCTAGTAAAAATCGACGACACCCTGAAAATTTCGTCCGCGTTCATTATCATAACCGCGGCTAATAGAAATTGGATCACCGAAGCTCTTCAATTACGACTTTACCCATTCTAACTGACCTTAACAATATTCCGGCGGAAAGTTGCAAACCTAATATTATCCCGCCTTCGCGACACAGCCGTACTTCCGGTGCCTGCATAAACAAACGAAAAGTGGGCATTTCGCGCGTGTTATTTCAATTGCGACCAAAGTTCCTTTTTCAGAACACGCGAATATGCAGTCTCCTACATTTGCTTTGCTGCCCATACACTTACCCCTGAACCCCCAGTGAAAATCGACGACACACCGAAAATTTCGTAGCGTCCATTATCATAACTGCAGCTAATAGAAATTGGATCACCGAAGCTCTTCAATTACGACTTTAACCATTCTAACTGACCTTAACAATATTCCGCCTGAAAGTTGCAAACCTAATATTATCCCGCCTTCGCGACACAGCCGTACTTCCGATGCCTGCATAAACAAACGAAAAGTGGGCATTTCGCGCGCGTTATTTCAATTGCGACCAAAGTTCCTTTTTCGGAACACGCGAATATGCAGTCTCCTACATTTGCTTTGCTGCCCATACACTTACCCCTGAACCCCCAGTGAAAATCGACGACACACCGAAAATTTGGTAGCGTCCATTATCATAACCGCGGCTAACAGAAATTGGATCACCGAAGCTCTTCAATTACGACTTTAACCATTCTAACTGACCTTAACAATATTCCGGCGGAAAGTTGCAAACCTAATATTATCCCGCCTTCGCGACACAGCCGTACTTCCGATGCCTGCATAAACAAACGAAAAATAGGCATTTCGCGCGCTTTATTTCAGTTGCGACTAAGGTTCCTTTTTCGGAACACGCGAATATGCAGTCTCCTACTTACTTACCCCTGAACCCCCAGTAAAAATCGACGACACACCGATAATTTCGTCCCGTTCATTATCATAACTGCAGCTAATAGAAATTGGATCACCGAAGCTCTTCAATTACGACTTTAACCATTCTAACTGACCTTAACAATATTCCGGCGGAAAGTTGCAAACCTAATATTATCCCGCCTTCGCGACACAGCCGTACTTCCGATGCCTGCATAAACAAACGAAAAGTAGGCATTTCGCGCGTGTTATTTCAGTTGCGACTAAAGTTCCTTTTTCGGAACACGCGAATATGCAGTCTCCTACTTACTTACCCCTGAACCCCCAGTAAAAATCGACGATACACCGATAATTTCGTCCGCGTTCATTATCATAACTGCAGCTAATAGAAATTGGATCACCGATGCTCTTCAATTACGACTTTAACCATTCTAACTGACCTTAACAATATTCCGCCTGAAAGTTGCAAACCTAATATTATCCCGCCTTCGCGACACAGCCGTACTTCCGATGCCTGCATAAACAAACGAAAAATAGGCATTTCGCGCGCTTTATTTCAGTTGCGACTAAGGTTCCTTTTTCGGAACACGCGAATATGCAGTCTCCTACTTACTTACCCCTGAATCCCCAGTAAAAATCGACGACACACCGATAATTTCGTCCCGTTCATTATCATAACTGCAACTAATAGAAATTGGATCACCGAAGCTCTTCAATTACGACTTTAACCATTCTAACTGACCTTAACAATATTCCGGCGGAAAGTTGCAAACCTAATATTATCCCGCCTTCGCGACACAGCCGTACTTCCGATGCCTGCATAAACAAACGAAAAATAGGCATTTCGCGCGCTTTATTTCAGTTGCGACTAAAGTTCCTTTTTCGGAACACGCGAATATGCAGTCTCCTACTTACTTACCCCTGAACCCCCAGTAAAAATCGACGACACACCGATAATTTCGTCCCGTTCATTATCATACCTGCAGCTAATAGAAATTGGATCACCGAAGCTCTTCAATTACGACTTTAACCATTCTAACTGACCTTAACAATATTCCGCCTGAAAGTTGCAAACCTAATATTATCCCGCCTTCGCGACACAGCCGTACTTCAAACGTTAATCAACGACCGCCTCCCCGTGCATAATTCCTAACGTCCTAACTTTTTCAACTACCCACACGTATCTCGGCCGGGCGTAATGTAGTAAACCCCCGCGATAACCAGTTTTCCGCTGCGTAATTCAAGCGCGCTCTTCAATTACGACTTTAACCATTCTAACTGACCTTAACAATATTCCGGCGGAAAGTTCTACCCTGCGACGTTATCTACGCTTCCCGGTAAAACGTGCGCGGTGGTTGGCGATCGATGAGTGAACGGGCGATTAATCTTGTGCGCAGGGTGACAGCGGCGGGCCACTGGTGATGGAACGCCCGGATGGCCGATGGATCCTGGTGGGCACGGTGTCCCATGGGATAAAGTGCGCGGCACCGTATCTGCCCGGCGTCTACATGAGGACGACCTACTTCAAGCCGTGGCTGCACAGCATCACCGGCGTCTGAGACAAACGGAAGCGGGGGTCGAAAACGACCGACCCACTCGACCCGATCGACACGGCCAGCGTCTGGCAATATCGTGCCACCTGTATAAATGTACAAAGGAAAGACTAATTTATTTTTCCCCTCGAGACGACGCTCGACGAGACGAGGACAGGCGGGAAGTGACGCGCCTTGGGAAGCCTGCGACGGATTCAACGCCGGACAATTACGTTTATGGCGCACGAGAGGACTTTCAATGAACCTTGCACCGCGGAGGGGTCCATTATACTAGAATATATATGTCAGAATCCGAGCGGGTCAGGTATCGAGCTAAGCGAGTTGTGTAATAATGGGTAGAGAGTCGAAAATAAGAGATAAGTGCAACGTTCGAGTAATTATGTAGTAATAATGGGCGAAGGTGGAGAAATTGAGAAATTTAAGGAAATACTATCTTGATCAAAAAGTTTTAGGACTTTATTCATAAAATCGAAAATACGATTTTGTCTATTATAACTGATATCGTCCCCTTCAAAGTACTCCCCATCGACTGTAACGCCCTTCTACCAGCGCTTGATTCAATCATCGAAACATCGCTGGTATTCAATTTTTAGTATGTCCATCAGAGCCGTCTTCAATTTTTGCATAAGATACTTCCGAGTGCTGTAACGCGTTCCGCGAAGAGGTTTTTTAACACTAAACGTACCGGAGTCGGAAGTCAAATGAGCGGAAGAAATAAAAATAAATGTACGATTTTAAAGTAAATTTTGAAAGTTTGGTACGTTTAGTGTTAAAATGGAGATGGTTAGAAAAGAAGTACGACGATTATTAACTATTAATTAGAAACAGCGAAAGTATAGGTATTTACCCACTTCTATTTATATTACCCTTTTTACTACTTGTATCTATTTAATTTATTTAACATTAAACGTACCGGTACTTCACATTTAGCTATTCTTATCATGAGGGGTCATTTGGCCTCTTATGAAATAAACGTTGATTTCCAGAAAGAAATTCCTAATTTATTAAAGCGAGAAATTGAATAATCAGATGATATAAGAATTTACAGAAAGTCAAATGAGCGGAAGAAATAACAACAAATGTACAATTTTAAAGTAAATTTTTAAAGAGGTCATTTGACCCAGCATGGTGCGTTTAGTGTTAAGTCGATTAAACAGAAATACACGTAAGTTGCAGGGAGCTAAATCAGGTGAATTCGGAGGCTGGTGAATAGTATTAACAAAAAAAAAAATGTCAATCAAATGATTGAGAGCGCCATACGGCGGCCGGTCCTAAATCTTTTTGATCAAGGTGATATATCTTGTCAGAATCCGAGCGAGTCAGATATCAAGCTAAGCGAGTTGTGTAATAATGAGTAGAGAATTGAAGATAAAAGATAACAGCAACGTTCGAATAATTACATAGTAATAATGGGCGAAAATAGAGAAATTGGAAAATTTACGGAAATATACATGACCGGTTCTGGGGGTTCAATTGTGGAACGGTTTCTTGAAGGAAAATTACTGGTGAAGTCGCGTAAAGTTAGATTAAGCTTCCGGTCCGCGGTGCAAAGTAGGAAAACGTGAGGTTCGGATATTGTGCAAGTTTTTAAGTGATATCCTGGCGAGTAGTCTGTTCGCAACAATGGCGCGAATGCTTCCCGATTCGTTCGGGGCACAGGATCCGTGCAACCGCCCACAAAATAGCGTGTGCCGCCCAGCAATGAGATTGTTGTTGATGCAAGCGCGTGCGCGTACATGCACGACTTTGACACGAGCGTGTACGCGCACCATTTCGAGTGTACCCTGCAAGCATTATTTATTTCGTTGTGAGCTGTTATTTATTAAACTCATTTTTATACGAGATCCTATCGTCGTTCTTTATCATATCCCGCCTGCGGACGTGCTCCGCTAAAATTGCAGACCTGAATGCACCCACTTCCCTTTCGCACCATTCGAGAAGGAAAAACGAACATGGTTTGCGTAGCGAACTGCGATCCTAGTCGAGACAAAGTTGACGATTTACTGGACGCCATTATTCTCGCTGTGGGAGCACACAAGCTTCGCGTATTGTGTGTGAGTACATGTGCATAGGCGACCCTTGGGTGGCGTGGTTAATTGATATCGTGTTATACAACAGTTATACTTCATGCGAAATGAAGATCACATGTCATGATACCAAAAATCGTAATATAGAAGACTTCAAATCCAGCATAAAACGGTAATACGGAATACGAAAGATAATACTGGGTAGATTGTTGAAAAGAAACAAGGTTTATAACATTTATATAACGGCAGGAGTGTGTTACATGCGGATCATCGCAAGTCTAACTACGTCATACGTAGGTCGTCGCAATTTTTATCCGTACCGTACGTGGGTCGTCGCAATTTTTAGTCGTGCCGTACGTGGGTCGTCGCAATTTTTAATCACGTCATACGTGGATCGCCACAATTTTTAATCGTGTCATACGTGGGACGTTGCAATTTTTAATCGTGTCGTACGTGGGACGTTGCAATTTTTAATCGTGTTATACAACAGTTATACTTCAAACGAAATGAAGATTGTGCATCATGATACCAAAAATCGTAATATAGAAGACTTAAAATCCAGCGTAAAACGGTAATACGGAATACGAAAGATAATACTGGATAGATTGTTGAAAAGAAACAAGCTTTATAACATTTATATAACGGCAGTAACGTGTTACATGCGGATCATCGCAAGTCTGACTACGTCATACGTAGGGCGACGCAATTTTTAGCCGTGCCGTACGTGGGTTGTCGCAATTTTTAATCGCGTCATACGTGGGTCGTCACAATTTTTAATAGTGTCATACATAGGTTGTCGCAATTTTTAGTCGTGCCGTACGTGGGTCGTCGCAATTTTTAATCACGTCATACGTGGATCGCCACAATTTTTAATCACGTTATACGTGGGACGTCATAATTTTTAATCGTGTCGTACGTGGGACGTTGCAATTTTTAATCGTGTTATACAACAGTTATACTTCAAACGAAATGAAGATTGTGCGTCATGATACCAAAAATCGTAATATAGAAGACTTCAAATCCATACATAAAACGGTAATACGGAATATGAAAGATAATACTGGGTAGATTGTTGAAAAGAAACAAGCTTTATAACATTTATATAACGGCAGTAACGTGTTACATGCGGATCATCGCAAGTCTGACTACGTCATACGTAGGTCGACGCAATTTTTAGCCGTGCCGTACGTGGGTTGTCGCAATTTTTAATCGCGTCATACGTGGGTCGTCACAATTTTTAATAGTGTCATACGTAGGTTGTCGCAATTTTTAGTCGTGCCGTACGTGGGTCGTCGCAATTTTTAATCACGTCATACGTGGATCGCCACAATTTTTAATCACGTTATACGTGGGACGTCACAATTTTTAATCGTGTCGTACGTGGAACGTTCCAATTTTTAATCGTGTTATACAACAGTTATACTTCAAACGAAATGAAGATTGTGCATCATGATACCAAAAATCGTAATATAGAAGACTTAAAATCCATGCATAAAACGGTAATACGGAATATGAAAGATAATACTGGGCAGATTGTTGAAAAGAAACAAGCTTTATAACATTTATATAACGGCAGTAACGTGTTACATGCGGATCATCGCAAGTCTGACTACGTCATACGTAGGTCGACGCAATTTTTAGCCGTGCCGTACGTGGGTTGTCGCAATTTTTAATCGCGTCATACGTGGGTCGTCACAATTTTTAATAGTGTCATACGTAGGTTGTCGCAATTTTTAGTCGTGCCGTACGTGGGTCGTCGCAATTTTTAATCACGTCATACGTGGATCGCCACAATTTTTAATCACGTTATACGTGGGACGTCACAATTTTTAATCGTGTCGTACGTGGGACGTTGCAACTTTTAATCGTGTTATACAACAGTTATACTTTGTGCGAAATTAAGATCGTGCGTCATGATACCAAAAATCGTAATATAGAAGACGTCAAATCCAAGCATAAAACGATAATACGGAATACGAAAGATAATACTGGGTAGATTATTGAAAAGAAACAAGCTTTATTACATTTATATAACGGCAGTAGCATGTTACATGCGGATCATCGCAAGTCTCACTACGTCATGCGTAGGTTGTCGCGATTTTTAGCCGTACCGTACGTGGGTCGTCACAATTTTTAATCCGTCATATGTGGGTCGTCACAATTTTTAATCGTGTCTTACGTGGGACGTTCCAATTTTTAATCGTGTCTTACGTGGGACGTTCCAATTTTTAATCGTGTCATACAACAGTTATACTTCATGCGAAATGAAGATCATACGTCATGATACCAAAAATCGTAATATAGAAGACTTCGAATCCATGCATAAAACGGTAATACAGAATACGAAAGGTAATACTGGATAGATTGTTGGAAAGAAACAAGCTTTATAACATTTATATAACAGCAGTAGCGTGTTACATGCGGATCATCGCAAGTCTGACTACGTCATACGTAGGTCGTCGCAATTTTTAGCCGTGCCGTACGTGGGTCGTCGCAATTTTTAATCGCGTCATACGTGGGTCGTCACAATTTTTAATCGTATCGTACGTGGGACGTTGCAATTTTTAATCGTGTTATACAACAATTATACTTCATGCGAAATGAAGATCATACGTCATGATACCAAAAATCGTAATATAGAAGACTTCAAATCCATGCATAAAACGGTAAAACGGAATACGAAACGTCAACGTCATACGTAGGTCGACGTAATTTTTAGCCGCGCCGTGCGTGGGTCGTCGCAATTTTTAATCACGTCATACGTGGGTCGTCACAATTTTTAATCGCGTCGTACGTGGGACGTTGCAATTTTTAATCGTGTCATACGAGAGTCCGTGTTTCCATGATACTCGAGGGTTAGCCGTATATGCATGCCGCGTGAATGTGTAATTACGGACAGTCGATCCTCTTTCCCTCCTGTTTTCGCAAAAGAAGCCGGGGACAGGGCATGTTATGTCGCGCGCAGGTATAACATTACGCGCACGTATAAGATAAACATGCTTTGAGTGCATGCAAAAGCACGCAGGGCTCGGGATAATGCAATGGCGCATACGAAAAATGCCGGCGTTAACGAGTGAGGTCGAGCGGGCGGAAAATTGAAACCATTGTTTATGCACGATCTCTGTCAAATCGCGCCCGTCAAACAGAAACCCGTAAATCAGCGCGGCAAAAATGCAAATGTTCGCGGCTGCCGGATGTGTATGCATGTTCGTATGTTTGCATAGAGCCTTTTAATGATAGACGATGAATTTATGCGACGTTGTGTTTATTCTTAACACTAAACGTACCAAGCGGGGTCAAATGTGCCCATAATTATGAAAGTGGTCTAAGTCAAAATTAAAAAAAAATGAGTTTATCAGTTATTTCATACCACATTATTTTTAACTAAATTTATTCAATGTAATTTTTACGAAATTGTCAAAAATGAACCATTAGATAGTGGTTGTAATTTCAACATTATATGGAATTCATTTAGTTTTAATTATGAAAGTGGTCTAAGTCAAAAATTTAAATAAATTATATAAACAACTTGAAAATGGCACGTGGCCTTCTTTGACGCGTTTCTGAACTACATAATAAAATAAATGACAATCAAATTTTAATAATAACGACAACTTCATTCCGGTTTATATCAATAACAAGAAGAGTAAAAATACCGCGGGTGAATCTGTCTCTTGGCTACAAATTCAATGGATGAGATTCTTGAAAAATGAACCTTATAAAATGTTCTATAAAACATCTTTAGATGATTCTAAATTTCACGTTTTGGATCTTTCACCTAAAAAAGGAAGACCAAAAATATACGGAAATATTAAATTACTTCCAATATACACCACCATTAGACCAGTATCGGAAGAAAAACATAAAGATATTATGAGTTTACTACCGTACATCCCTCCAGTTTTTCAGGAACATTTTAAGAATCTTAAATACTCGAAATAATGATAAAAATGGATTACTGTTTAAAAATAATTAATAAATGTAATAAATGTTCACGAATTATTTCAATCAAATTATTGTTTCAAATAAAACTCAAAGTTCTTTATTGCTTTAAGTCATTTATAGGACATTCAGTTAATTTTGAAAATGGTCTAAGTCAATTCAATCTTTAAAAATAATATTATCGTATAAAATTCACACAAAATTTTATATTCATAGTAAATTTCCATTAATTAAGACTAATAAAATTATAAATTAAAATGTCGCATAATGTAAAAATATTTTTTAATTTATTCAAATGCAATTCATTAAATATCTCGAAACAAGAAATATATGACTTACACCACTTTCATAATTATGGGCACAAATGACCCCTTTCAAAATTTACTTTAACACTAGGTTTACGGGCATTTCTTATATACCTATCTCTACAAGCACCCGTCAAATTGACGGGTAGGTGAAAATACGTATTTACATTAAAAAAATCAATTTATTCAAACTAAGTCTGAGTTGAGCAATATAAGGCTTCGCGTAAAAATAAAATATTAATAAGTCAAGATTTATTTCCGAATATCTTTTCGATACGACATTTAGTCTGCTGCATGCTTTGAGTTTCGTTCAATACGAAGTAACATGACATCCGGACCACACAATTCGCTTTGTCAAATTATCGAGGCGCTATTGAGATAATGAGTTGGAGGCATCTTAGACTTTTCTTTCACTCTTATATTTACTATTGGGGGAATAATTTTACAAACGAAGCAAATATATAAGGATTGTTTACATAATGAGCTAACCCGTCAATTTGATGGGTTTCGTAGAAATAGGTATACCACATACAAATTTCAAAATTTAGAAACCTTAAGGAAATAATAATTGTGTGTATAAACTCTTTTAATGAAATTATAAATTTATGATGCAAAGTAGTTAATATTATTGCTATGATTTTTTGCGTGTTTTATTTCATAGTTTGAAATCCGTCAAATTGACGGGTCCCGTAAATCTAGTGTTAAAGTACTTCTGACTCCATGAAATACGAGAAAAATCACTGTAACCAGACTTATATTCCACCGAAGTTCTCGGTTACCTTTGTCATTTCGATTAATCTTGAATGGAGTTTTTTATTATCTTTACCTATTTTTAATCGATACCTTTGAACCTTTAGCCTTTCTACACGGAACCTTTTACAGGAAGATTTTTTAATAGACATCGCACTATAAAAATGGAACGCATAAATGATGTAATCTTTACAGCATCGTTAAGTAACGTTATATTCATAATATGAAATTACATAAATCCGACGTCACTCGTCATAACAGCGTTGACATATGCTCGTGAAACTCTGAACAATTTCCTCCGTTGCGTCAAGCAAGTTTAATTCCGTAATGTACAATTTCGCCGATATCAAAGGAGCGAAAAGCCTGGTGACGTGGCATGGATACGGAAAAGCACATAAGCTGCGGACGTACAACGGGTTTTCCTACGTATTTACGACGTAAGAGCAATTTGCGCCAGCCTTATCGTTCACTACGTCTTATTACGGAAAGCAGAAGTTCTTAAACGAGACCCGCAGAGCCGTGCTCACTAAAACGTCAAGATTAAACAATAAATCATTGCGATCAAGAAGAAAGTCAGAAATAAAAAGTATCTAAGATAATTATTTTCCGTGACATTGCAGTGACGCGTTGGGTTTAAGCGGTTCATTAGTTTGCGACTTACTGCTCTTTTCAGAGGATCATTGTATTAACAGGAGGGGTTGTGAGTGTAGTCTGATCCCACTCGCATGTTTGTAGCGTACACAGAAAAATAAGAGGGTGTGTCAACAGAAATAACAGTTGACACACACAGCTTTGCGTTTCACGGATTAACACCGATGCCTCGAGTAAAAAGATGTGGATCGGAGAATTTACATTTGCCTCGAGCACTTTCATTATTTTCTGCGGCGCGAGCAAGGCGGTCGGAAAGTTGACGTTTATCGTTCGAATACCCTGTATTTGCGTTGAGTACATTGCATATAAGAGGGAAGTGCGGCTGTGTATGGCCGTAGAAGTATATTGTTCCGTTGTGATAAAACGCGAGTAGCGCGTGTTTTACGTCTCTCAAGAGAGAGAGGCAGATAAAGTGCTTTTTTGTACCGTTTGGACTTCCATTATAAAATTAATTACCACTCAATTCGCCACGCGGCGCAGCTTTTACGCGAAGCTTATAGAGGTGAACTCATTCATTATGCGTTTAAAATGTCGTACGCTCTTTCTTTGTATTTTGTTATTGTACGTCGGTCAGGCCACCGCGGAATTCTTCGCTAAAAGGACGGCGGCTTTGAAATGTTATGAAGATGTAATTGTATTCGTTTCCTCGTGATAATAAAAGGTTGGCAGCTATGCATTGAAATTAACAGAGCGGAGCATCTTGGGAATGATTGAAAACGTGACAATTTTACAAAGGACGTCGAAGAAAATAGGGCGAAAAATGACAAACAACATACCGTAAATTTAGATCACCGAATAAAAGACTCCCAAACCGGGTTGGCGGAAACTCGACAAAATTCATCCCTTTCATGAATTTTTCCGTACCTTACAAAAATTGTGACAAATAACAACGTGACAAAAACACGAACGTGACAAAAACAGCTTCCTGACTTCTTAGTAATAAATGCAACTTCTGCCCTTAACTTCACCGTGTAAAACGCCAAAGTCACTTCAACGTGCTTTAACAAATGCAAACGTCGACCGGGAAGTGTTAAATTTGCGGAACCTGAAATTCATATTTAACACGTTGACTGCCGTGTGTATTTTACTATATTAAACCGCAATGTGATGAAGTACTTCAGAATATGATTGAACTGTGCAAAATGAAAATAATACGAAGGAATTTCATCACTATTTAATATTAATTGCATTTACAAAATTATAAATGCTACCAATGGGGTATATTTTGAATTTTTCGTGAGACATTTTGCACCAGTCACCGATGACCACCACGGCAGTCAACGTGTTAATTCACCACCCCTAAGGCAACCTACCCATTTCTTAACACTTTATCGACCGCTAGCCCATTAATCGTCTTTTCGATTCCAACTGTTATTTATTAGTAGCCGATTAACTCGTTGTTTACCACGGTGGTTACTGATGACCAATGCAAAAGATTTTACTAAAAATGCAAAAAATTCGCAATGAAGCCTATTTGCAACCTTGTAAAAGCAATTGATATTGAAACGATGCTTCAATACTTCGGCTTCTAACAACTCTGTTACCATTATTTTATACGATTTAATTTAATATTCTGCGGTTTTCATCGCATCGCGTTTTATTGCAAACAAAATACGCAAAAGATGTTACTAAAAATGCAAAAAATTTGCAATGTTTTTCAGACAAAATCCATTTAACACGTTAACAATCCACGCGTTACCTTCATTTTGCACGATCATTTTATCCGATGATTCACATGAGCAAAATACGCAAAAAACTTTACTAAAAATGCAAAACAATCGCAATGAAGCCTATTTGCAATCTTGTAAAAGCAATTGAAATTGAAACGGTGCTTCATACTTTGGCTTCTAACAACTCTGCGTTACCTTTATTTTTCACGATTTAATTATACTTTGCAATATTTCATCGCATCGCGGTTCTAACATAGCAAAATACGTGCGTATTTTGCTGTATTTGAACGGCGATGCTATGAAATACTACAGCGTTTGACTGAATTCTGCAAAATGTAAATAATGTGTAGGTATTGGAGACCAAACGATCGCATCACTATTCTAACAATAACTGCATTTATAAAACAATTATTGGTACTCATTGCGAATATTCTGGATCTTCAGTAAAATCTCTTGCGCCGGTCACCAGTGACCATCATGGCAGGCAAAGTGTCAATCGACTTTTCAGTGGTCAACGGTTATATTAGATAAAATAAATATCAAATTATATTATGGCAATTTTAAATGACAATAAAAGTACACTGCTTTGAAACCAAAGGATTCTCACCAACATAATCAGTATTTTTGAGTTATAGAGCTTTGAAAATAGGCACATACACAATTCCTGCGTGATATCTAAAACAGACTCGATCGTTAGTGAATGGCATCTTCAGACAATAGCGGTCGATAAAGTGTTAACATTAACACCTCCCAACATCCAGCCACGCACTTCTGCAGAAAAAATAAACAAGGTACCCCCCAGTTGCCGGTAACAGATTACAAAAAGGGTATCTAGAAGGCATTTCTCGTACGCCTCTTACGTATTAATATTTGATCCGCAAAGTGTCCGGGCACCTTGGCCCCGCGTCGTAATACGGTTACACATTTGGTATATCGCGGAAACCCGGTGTATGAGCTGGCGCGCGCGCGCGTTTTATCGCGCATACCTGTATTGCGTCCGCGTTAGTGGAGCAGGAGCTACCGCCCGGCGAGAACATCAGGATACCTTGGATCAATACGTCCAAGAGAGAACGAGACAATGGTGGTGTAAGAGCCGGGACGAGGACAGAGCTACACACCCACGCGAAAGGAAGAGAAACAGAGATAAACGGATCGCACGGGGAAGAACAGCGAGGAATAGCAAAGAATAGATGAGGAAAAGAGGCTTGCGCAGGAAGACGTACCGCTTCCTGACACTTCAAAATTGCACTTTTTATTTCCAGCTGACTTACGCGACCTCGCGTTGCCAGGGGTTCGGATGTTCAGCTACAAATATTGTCGAAACTAACGTATTCGGAAATAACTGGGCAATGAGTGTTCGGATTGGATGGGGAAAAACAGCGAGGAATAGCAAAGAATAGATGAAAAAGGCTTGCGCAAGGAGACGTACAGCTTCCTGACATTTCAGAATTGCACTTTTTATTTCCCGCTGCTTTACGCGACCTCGCGTTGCCAGGGGTTCGGATGTTCAGCTACAAATATTGTCGAAACTAACGTATTCGGAAATAACTGGGCAATGAGTGTTCGGATTGGATGGGGAAAAACAGCGAGGAATAGCACAGAATAGATGAAAAAGGCTTGCGCAAGGAGACGTACAGCTTCCTGACATTTCTGAATTGCACTTTTTATTTCCCGCTGCTTTACGCGACCTCGCGTTGCCAGGGGTTCGGATGTTCAGCTACAAATGTTGTCGAAACTAGCGCATTTGTAGATAACTACGCAATGAGTGTTCGGATCGGACGGGGAAAAACAGCGGGGAATAGCAAAAAATAGATGAGCGAAAGAGGCTTACGCTTCCTGACACTTCAAAATTGCACTTTTTATTTCCAGCTGCTTTACGCAATCTCGCATTTCCAGGGGTTCGGGTGTTCAGCTACAAATATTATCAAAACTAGCGCATTCGTAAATAACAGAGCAATGAGTATTCGGATCGGAAGGGGAAGAACAACGAGGAATAGCAAAGAATAGATGAAAGAGGCTTGCGCAGGGAGACGTACAGCTTCCTGACATTTCAGAATTGCACTTTTTATTTCCCGCTGCTTTACGCAACCTCGTGTTGCCAGGGGTTCGGATGTTTAGCTACAAATATTGTCGAAACTAACGCATTTGTAAATAACTGGGCAATGAGTGTTCGGATCGGACGGGGAAGAACAACGAGGAATAGCAAACTATAGATAAAAGAGGCTTGCGCAGGGAGACGTACCGCTTCCTGACACTTCAAAATTGTACTTTTTATTTCTCACTACCTTACACGACCTCGCGTTTCCAGGGGTTCGGGTGTTCAGCTACAAATATTGTCGAAACTAACGTATTCGGAAATAACTGGGCAATATTATCAAAACTAGTGTTAACAGAGCAATGGATTCGGATCGGGAAGAACAACGAGGAATAGCAAAGAATAGATGAAAGAGGCTTGCGCAGGGAGACGTACCACTTCCTGACACTTCAGAATTGCACTTTTTATTTCCCGCTGCCTTACGCAACCTCGTGTTGCCAGGGGTTCGGATGTTCAGCTACAAATATTGTCGAAACTAACGCATTTGTAAATAACTGGGCAATGAGTGTTCGGATCGGACGGGGAAAACAACGAGGAATAGCAAACTATAGATAAAAAGGCTTGCGCAAGGAGACGTACAGCTTCCTGACATTTCAGAATTGTACTTTTTATTTCTCACTACCTTACACGACCTCGCGTTTCCAGGGGTTCGGGTGTTCAGCTACAAATATTGTCGAAACTAACGCATTCGTAAATAACTGAGCAATGGGTGTTCGGTATGGTGCTGGGTTGAGATTGGCACGAAGAGTCAAAAGGTCTTGAGAGTTAGCTTAGAGGATGGGAGGAGGAATTCTCTTTCTGTCGGAAGATACAAATCCGGTTTCCGTTGCTTTGAGATATTTCACGTCATTAAAAGGCAGACAGCCGGTTGAAGGTGGAGCTAATCTTAACTCGATATTTTTAAATTGGACTCACACCACCTTCAAAGAGGAGGACTCATGCCGTAATCATATAGACGCGCCGGTACTTTCAGGAGGGAAAAGTCATTTTCGTCGAGTCCGCTGAAAATGACGATACGCGGAAATGCTCTTTGCTGTGATCCTGTCCGAACCCCGTGGGCGAGACTTTTTCTTCAGACGCCCCGGGCTACGCAATAAATCCCCTACGTGTTGATTCGCACTAGATTGGGCGCATCCCTGATCGCCCTCCGGTCGTTTGCTTTTATGGCAACATGTAAAATACATATCGACTAACCGCTCGCCCCTTTGAAGGATTCCGTTTGCCAGAGAGCGACTGTTGAAATGTTGATAGGCGAGGTTCCGTGTCACACAATCAAAGATCCCTAATTCAGTAACCTGACACACTCCCTACCTATTGGACCGTACATGAAAATCCTCTGGCACCCTCTTATACTGTCTTTTCTACATTCTTCCACTAACAACCCCCAACGCCACAGCATTAACCCATTGACTGCCAACTACGAAATATCTCGCAGTAAGCGTCTGTACCAAAAGTGTTTTTCTTTCAATAAAAATACTGTAAATACCATACAATTTTACAATTACAATATTATATCAGTATATTATGTCTTCTTTAAAATAAAACTATCGCACCCAGGGCAAGACGCGCTAAATTTGCGTGGCAGTCAATGCCTTAAAGTGGTTCCATCCGCGAAGAACTGTTATAACTACGAAAATACAAAACCATACCCGTTTACGAAATCAAAAGCTTGACACACGCCGACCAAACTAGCTTCAGCAAATAACTACTCAGTTCGCCCAGCGAGCAAACGCTGCGAACACACATTAGCAAGCATCAAACGCAAAGCACCCCCCGCGGGTCTCGGAAATGAAGTTCCTTTCAAAACTCCTCTCCTTCTACACGTCCTATCTCACCCATCAGTGCGATATTTTTTCCATTCATTCTTGCGCCTGTCTCGCGTTATACATCTGAAGGCATTTGACGATCCGCGCGTCGTAAGACGTGGACACACATCTGAATGAATAAAATCTGCCCCCCCGGATTGTGTGTAATCCGCGCGAAACATTCGGCAAGGTGAGACGACGCATGCGCGCCGTTCTCTGACGGTAGCCGGAACGACGTAGGAGTATAGATTGCCGAAGGTAGTGCGGTTCCGAGTCAGTCCTCCAGCATACCCCAACGAGGACTTGTTGATCTCGCGGTCTGATAACGAGGAAAGGCTGATCCTAGCGCAGGACCAATCCCAGGCACACACCAGACGCGGGAAACCAGTCAACTCGTCTTCACCAGACGCATCTCGTGAGTGTTACCCTTTTTCTGCGATATTCCGGCCCGCTGGGCTACTCGACGATCGATGCCTGCACTTTTACGTTAGTGCCCGGTAGTTATCGGTGACGGTCTATGCTTAGAATCCGCGGTCATCGCAATACGGCAATTGTGTCTGCTGGCAAAGATGAGAGGGCGAAACGTTGGAGGATTTTGTTACTCTACATTCATTTTATGAAGTACTTTTTGTAGGAAGTCTAAATTGTATGGGTGAGAGAGATGTCGAATAATTGTGACTATTTCGAGCGCCAGGGGTGTCGACGGAAATTTCGAGAGGTTTAATCACGTGCTGTCGGCTGTCAGCGACTTGGGTTATTTAGATTTGAAACTGATATTAGCGGTTTGATGAATGAAGGACTTGCTTTATATGTTATAATACGACAGTGTGGTCTTCCGGTGTTGCGCGAGAATTAGAAGGACAGCGGTTCGCTGTACTTTGTTACAAAGCCTGCCAAGCCTAGATTTACAGAGTGCGATGCAGGATTGCAAAACCAGAGAGTCTACGCAGAAAATCGGAGCAATTTCGAAGATTCGCGGTCCCATTAAAAAACTGGCCAGTTTTCAAAGGATCGTAGATAAATTCTGAGAAATCGAATTCCGGTTTGACAACTCATCCTTTTCACAGTACCAAACCCTAGATAAAGACGAGCGCGAATGTATAATACGAAAAAATGGTACAAGCTCTAAGAGATTTTCTGAGACGTCTGACAACCGTGCTAACAATGTCAAGAAAGCAAATAAACGCCGCGTATGGGATGTTAGAGAAACAAAAGTCCTCACTGAGTAAAGAAGAATTTTTAAGGCTTGTACAATCTGCCAACATTAGAACCGTACTTTTGTCACTGTACTTCGCGTTGTGAAATTCTGATCATTAAACAATGCATATTCTTACTTTATTCCTAACTAAAGGGATCTGCAGTCGTTTATTCTCAGATTGTCAGAACGTAGAATTTCGATACAGGTGGAAGAAAAATGAAGATCGATACGAGCGCGAATGTATAACGCGAAAAAAATGATACGAGCTCTAAAAGATTTTCTGAAGCGTTTGACGACCATGCTAAAAATGTCAAGAAAGTAAATTTTTAAAGCTTTGAAGAATGTTTCAACATTAGAACCGCAATTTTGTCACTATACATCAGCTTGTGAAACTTGGATCATTAAACAATGCATTTTCTTACTTTATTGCTCACTAAAGAGAACCGTGGTCGTTTATTCTCAGATTGTCACAGCGTAGAAGTTCGATACAGGTGAAAGAAAAATGAAGATCGACTCGAGCGCGAATGTATAATGCGAAAAAATGGTACGAGCTCTAAAATATTTGACAACCGTGCTAACATTGTCAAGAAAGCATATTTTCAAGCCTTCGTAGAATCTTCCAATATTAGAACCGCAGTTTTGTCACTATACTTTGCGTTGTGAAGTTCTGATCATCAAACAACGCATTTTCTTACTTTATTGCTCACTAACGAGAACCGTGGTCGTTTATTCTCAGATTGTCAGAGCGTAGAAGTTCGATACAGGTGAAAGAAAAATGAAGATCGATACAAGCGCGAATGTATAATACCAAAAAATGGTACGAGCTTTAAGAGATTTTCTGAAACGTGTGACGACCGTGCTAACAATGTCAAGAAAGCAAATAAACGCCACGTATAGGATATTAGAGAAAGAAAAGCCCTCACTGTGTAAAGAAGAATTTTTAAGACTTGCACAATCTGCCAACATTAGGACCGCAGTTTTGTCACTGTACTTCGCGTTGTGAAGTTTTGATCATTAAACGATATAATGCGAAAAAATGGTACGAGCTCTAAAAGATTTTCTAAAACGTTTGACGTCCTTGCTAACAATGCCAAGAAAGCAAATAAACGCCGCATATAGGATATTAGAGAAAGAAAAGAAAGCCCTCACTAATATATAATTTTTAAGCCTTCGCAGAATCTTCCAACATTACAGTCGCAGTTTTGTCACTGTACTTCTCGTTGTGAAGTTGTGATTATTAAACAATGCATTTTTTTACTTTATTGCTCACTAACGAGAACCGTGGTCGTTTATTCTCAGATTGTCAGAGCGTAGAAGTTCGATACAGGTGAAAAAAAAATGAAGATCGATAGAAGCGCGAATGTATAATACCAAAAAATGGTACGAGCTTTAAGAGATTTTCTGAAACGTGTGACGACCGTGCTAACAATGTCAAGAAAGCAAATAAACGCCGCGTATGGGATGTTAGAGAAAGAAAAGCCCTCACTGAGTAAAGAAGAATTTTTAAGGCTTGCACAATCTGCCAACATTAGAACCGCAGTTTTGTCACTGTACTTCGCGTTGTGAAGTTTTGATCATTAAACGATATAATGCGAAAAAATGGTACGAGCTCTAAAAGATTTTCTAAAACGTTTGACGACCGTGCTAACAATGTCAAGAAAGCAAATAAACGCCGCATATAGGATATTAGAGAAAGAAAAGCCCTCACTAATATATAATTTTTAAGCCTTCGCAGAATCTTCCAACATTAGAACCGCAGTTTTGTCACTGTACTTCGCGTTGTGAAGTTTTGATCATTAAACGATATAATGCGAAAAAATGGTACGAGCTCTAAAAGATTTTCTGAAACGTTTAACGTCCTTGCTAACAATGCCAAGAAAGCAAATAAACGCCAAAAAATGGGATATTAGAGAATTTTTGAAAAGTTTAACACTGTGTAAAATGAAGAATTTTTAAGGCTTGCACAATCTGCCAACATTAGAACCGCAGTTTTGTCACTGTACTTCGCGTTGTAAAGTTTTGATCATTAAACGATATAATGCGAAAAAATGGTACGAGCTCTAAAAGATTTTCTAAAACGTTTGACGACCGTGCTAACAATGTCAAGAAAGCAAATAAACGCCGCATATAGGATATTAGAGAAAGAAAAGCCCTCACTAATATATAATTTTTAAGCCTTCGCAGAATCTTCCAACATTAGAACCGCAGTTTTGTCACTGTACTTCTCGTTGTGAAGTTGTGATCATTAAACAATGCATTTTCTTACTTTATTGCTCACTAAAGAGAACCGTGGTCGTTTGTTCTCAGATTGTCACAGCGTAGAAGTTCGATACAGGTGAAAGAAAAATGAAGATCGATACAAGCGCGAATATATAATACCAAAAAATGGTACGAACTCTAAAGGATTTTTTGAAACGTTTGACGACCGTGCTAACAATGTCAAGAAAGCAAATTTTTAAGGCTTTGCAGAATCTTCCAACATTAGAACCGCAGTTTTGTCAATGTACTTCGCACAGTGAAGTTCTGATCATTAAACGATATAATGCGAAAAAATGGTACGAACTCTAGAAGATTTTCTGAAACGTTTAACGTCCTTGCTAACAATGCCAAGAAAGCAAATAAACGCCACGTATAGGATATTAGAGAAAGAAAAGCCCTCACTCAGTAACGAAGAATTTTTAAGGTTTCGCAAAAGCTTCCAACATTAGAATCGCAGTTTTGTCAATGTACTTCGCATTGTGAAGTTGTAATCATTAAATAATGCATTTTCTTACATTATTGCTCACTAAAGAGAACCGTGGTCGTTTGTTCTCAGATTGTCACAGCGTAGAAGTTCGATACAGGTGAAAGAAAAATGAAGATCGACACGAGCGTCGCGGTAGTGGCTTTAATGGCACTTACGAGCACAGTACACCTGGGTGTCGAGGCTTGGGGCGGTCTCTTTAATCGTTTCAGTCCTGAGATGCTATCAAATCTCGGCTACGGGGGTCATGGTGGTTACCTGAGCAAATCAGGTCTCTTGCAGGTAATTATTACTGCAATTAATCTTTATGTTTTATGGTACATTTCTGCTGATTACAAGGAAAAAAAATTACAAGTTAGAGAGCAAAAATGCACGTTTGCGTATGAATACGCATTGCCTAAGTGCTCTAATATCTGTCGCGTTAATCTTTGATCGCATTATTAGAGAATAAGTGGTTTAGTGCAATTATCGTGGAATTGTAATGCTCTGAATTTTAATTGCGTATAAAGCGATCGAAAAATGCGCGTTTGCGTATGAATACGCATTGCCTAAGTGCTCTAATAGCTGTCGGGTTAATCTTTGATCATGTTATTAGAGAATAAGTTGTTCAGTGCAAATATGGTGGAATTGTAATGCTCTGAATTTTAATTGCGTATAAAGGGATCGAAAAATGCACGTTTGCGTATAATTACGCATTGCCTAAGTGCTCTAATAGCTGTCACGTTAATCTTTGATCTTTGATTTTTTCGCTCTGAATTTTAATTGCATACAAACCAATCGAAAAGTGGATGGTATTTTAAATAATACCCTTTGAAAAATGGTTGCAGTACATATTAACGTGAAGATGACATCTAGCTTGTAATATATTTTTCTGACTGCACTCGTATGTGCAGGGTAATGTAGTTTATTTTCCAGTATTCGCTTGCCGCATGTTGCATGTCGCGTACACAGTTGCACTACCCTTTCGTAATTTGTACCGCGGCGACAAATGCAGCTAATTTCGCATTTCTCGTCATTCTGCCGTCCACTGAATTAACTCCTGATTGCAAGGCACTTCATGAGAAAGTTCCATATCGCACGCACAACGGCACACGTCCTCCGATAATTCGTTAATGAAGTCGTTGATTGCTTTGATTCGCGATAATAGCTAATTCCAATCAATTTCCGCATTAAACTGGAATCCCAAATTCTATCTATCTACTCGGAATTCATTTTCCGGCGAATCGAAAGTATCGAATCCGGCTAACCAGGCTATCCAACTCTTGTTACCAAATAACGGAGGACAGAGTAATTCTAAATTGTACTAATTTGAAACTTAACGAAGCCCCGCGACGTTCAGGAGCATCACGAAATATCTGCTGTAAATAGAACTGCTGTTAGCAAAGCAGATTTGAAGTACTTCTTCTTGAACCACCGAAATTCCAATCAATTTCCGCATTAAACTGGAATCCAAAATTCTATCTATCTACTCGGAATTCATTTCCCGGCGAATCGAAAGTATGGAATCCGGCTAACCAGGCTATCCAAGTCCTATCACCAAATAACGGAGGACAGAGTAATTCTAAATTGTACTAATTTGAAACTTAACGAAGCCCCGCGGCGTTAAGTAGCAGCACGAAATATCTGCTGTAAATATAACTGCTGTTCGCAAAGCAAAATTGAAGTACTTCTCGTTGAACCACCGAAATTCCAATCAATTTCCGCATTAAACTGGAATCCCAAATTCTATCTATCTACTCGGAATTCATTTCCCGGCGAATCGAAAGTATGGAATCCGGCTAACCAGGCTATCCAACTCCTGTTACCAAATAACAAAGAACAGAGTAATTCTAAATTGTACTAATTTGAAACTTAACGAAGCCCTGCGGCGTTAAGTAGCAGCACGAAATATCTGCTGTAAATATAACTGCTGTTCGCAAAGCAAAGTTGAAGTACTCCGTCTGGTTGAACCACCGAAATTCCAATCAATTTCCGCATTAAACTGGAATCCCAAATTCTATCTATCTACTCGGAATTCATTTCCCGGCGAATGGAAAGTATGGAATCCGGCTAACCAGGCTATCCAACCCTTGTCACCAAATAACGGAGGACAGAGTAATTCGAAATTTTATTAATTTGAAACTTAACGAAGCCCCGCGGCGTTAAGAAGCAGCTCGAAATATCTGCTGTAAATATAACTGCTGTTAGCAAAGCAGATTTGGAGTACTTCTTCTTGAACCACCGAAATTCCAATCAATTTCCGCATTAAACTGGAATCCCAAATTCTATCTATCTACTCGGAATTCATTTCCCGGCGAATCGAAAGTATGGAATCCGGCTAACCAAGCTATCCAACCCTTGTTACCAAATAACGGAGGACAGAGTAATTCCAAATTGTACTAATTTGAAACTTAACGAAGCCCCGCGACGTTAAGTAGCAGCACGAAATATCTGCTGTAAATATAACTGCTGTTAGCAAAGCAGAATTGAAGTACTTCTCGTTGAACCACTGAAATTCCAATCAATTTCCGCATTAAACTGGAATCCCAAATTCTATTTATCTACTCGGAATTCATTTCCCGGCGAATCGAAAGTATGGAATCCGGCTAACTAGGCTATCCAACCCTTGTTACCAAATAACGGAGGACAGAGTAATTCTAAGTTGTACTAATCTGAAACTTAACTAAGCCCCGCGACGTTAAGAAGCAGCACGAAATATCTGCTGTAAATAGAACTGCTGTTAGCAAAGCAGATTTGAAGTACTTCTTCTTGAACCACCGAAATTCCAATCAATTTCCGCATTAAACTGGAATCCCAAATTCTATCTATCTACTCGGAATTCATTTCCCGGCGAATCGAAAGTATGGAATCCGGCTAACTAGGCTATCCAACTCTTGTTACCAAATAACGGAGGACAGAGTAATTCTAAGTTGTACTAATCTGAAACTTAACTAAGCCCCGCGACGTTAAGAAGCAGCACGAAATATCTGCTGTAAATAGAACTGCTGTTAGCAAAGCAGATTTGAAGTACTTCTTCTTGAACCACCGAAATTCCAATCAATTTCCGCATTAAACTGGAATCCCAAATTCTATCTATCTACTCGGAATTCATTTCCCGGCGAATCGAAAGTATGGAATCCGGCTAACCAGGCTATCCAACTCCTGTCACCAAATAACGGAGGACAAAGTAATTCTAAATTGCACTAATTTGAAACTTAACGAAGCCCCGCGACGATAAGTAGCAGCACGAAATATCTGCTGTAAATATAACTGCGGTTCGCAAAGCAGAATTGAAGTACTTCTCGTTGAACCACCGAAAATACAATCAATTTCCGCATTAAACTGGAATCCAAAATTCTGTCTATCTACTCGGAATTCATTTCCCGGCGAATCGAAAGTATGGAATCCGGCTAACCAAGCTATCCAACCCTTGTTACCAAATAACGGAGGACAGAGTAATTCTAAGTTGTACTAATCTGAAACTTAACGAAGCCCCGCGACGTTAAGTAGCAGCACGAAATATCTGCTGTAAATATAACTGCTGTTCGCAAAGCAGAATTGAAGTACTCCTTCTCGTTGAACCACCGAAAATACAAGGATGTACTTGTCGAAGAACCCTCTACAGAATGTGCGCATTAAGTGCTCTCAATGTGACGCAAAATGGCGAACATTTTAGCTGAATCGCGATGCTATAAAAATATCGACATTTATACGTTGGCAATTACCCCCCATCGGAGATAGACGCTTGTTTTCATTAAAATCGCTCCTCGCGCTCTTCTTTTCAATCTTGGTTGTAGATAATTCAATAAACAGAGGGTGCACACAGAATCTAATAATTACGAATGACTCGAAGCGGTTGACACAGACTTATTAATATGTCTCAATTAAGCGGTTGACCTATTCTGTTGTAAAAAGCTTCATTAACACGGAATATTAAATTCTTGGCTTTATTATCAAGCACACACATTGTTACGCGACATTTGTTCTCGTTAAAGTCACCTGCACAAACTTCCACGGAACTTGTCACCAGCTTTATTTTCGACGATGGTTTAAACATGAAAAACTCGCGAATGTGCACAGAGTCAAAAGATCAGGTAATTGTGAAAAATTCTGCCAGAGCTACCCATATTACAGCTACAGAAACATTAACACTTTACTGTGACGAATTTTTGTAATATACCGGGAAGTCGAAAATATTTTTGTCAAAAATGACATTCTATTCTACACAATTTAATATTGGGTACCGAGTAGAGATTATCTAATCAGCGATATGAAAGTATCGAAGTAACAGTATACAAAAAGTATAGTACAATATTAACGATAAAGTAACGGAAACGGGAAAACGTACGCAATAAAGATAATGATAATGAACGGATTAATAACAAAGGGTTGAATCAGCAATAGTAATGCAAACGGCCATAATACCGTTCTCACACTCATACCATAACGTTTCTACCCAGCACCGTTGCAAAATTAAATCACGACCCATCGCATTACGCTGCAACAAATGGCCACAGGTAACATTATGCGCTCTACCAAATCCGACGTAACGTGAGATAAAAAGCCCGAGGAGCCATGCGCGGAACATTAAATCATTTCGCCATTAACCTTTTGACTGCTGACTACTTCCGACCGTAGCAACTCGCTGAGGACGAAATACTTCTCACTAGTGTAAACTCTATTGATTGATTAAGTAAGACGCAACTAAGTTCTAATGATAATTCTAATAACACGTTAACCGTGCGTATTTTGCTGTATTAGAACGACGATGCTATGAAATACTACAGCGTTTGACTGAATTATGCAAAATGTAAATAATGTGCAAGTATTGGAGTCTAAAGCATCGCATGACTATTCTAACAATAACTGCATTTACAAAATAATTATTGCTACCCATTGCAAATATTTTCGATCTTCAGTAAAATTTCTTGCACCGGTCAGCGGTGACCATCATGGCAGTCAAAGTGTTATTAACACATTGACTGTCGTGCATATTTTACTATATTAAAACCGCAACGCGATAAAGTACTACAGAATATGATTGAATTGTGCAAAATGGAAATAATGCGAAGGTATCGGAGACCAAAGAATTGAATCACTATTTAATATTAATTGTATTTGCAAAAATATAAATGCTATTGATTGAGTATTTTTTGAATTTTTCGTGAGACCTTTTGCGCTGTGTTAGTAAAGAAAATGTTAATAAAGAAAGTGTTAACACGTTGACTGCCACGGTGCTCACCGGAGACCGGCGCAAAATATTTCAGTAAAAATGCGAAAAATTTGTAATGAAACCTATTTGCAATCTTGTAAAATAAACTAATTTTATCATATTCTGTAGTATTTCATCGCATCGCGATTCTAACGTAGCAAAATATGCGAGAACCGGCGCAAAATATTTTACTATAAATACAAAAAAATTCGCCATGAAGCCTACTTGCAAGCTTGTAAAAGCAATTGATGTTGAAACGCTGTTTCAATACTTTGGCTTCTAACAACTCTGCGTTACCTTTATTTTCCACGATTCAATCATACTGCAGTATTCCATCGCATCGCAATTCTAACAGCAAAATACGCCATGACCGGCGCAAAAGATTTTACTATAAATGCAAAAAAATTTGCCATGAAGCCTATTTGCAATCTTGTAAAAGCAATTGATATTGAAACGGTGCTTCAATATTTTGGCTTCTAACAACTCTGCATTACCTTCATTTTGCACGATTTAATCATACTCTGCAGTATTTCATCGCATCGCGATTCTAACGTAGCAAAATATGCGAGAACCGGCGCAAAATATTTTACTATAAATACAAAAAAAATCGCCATGAAGCCTACTTGCAAGCTTGTAAAAGCAATTGATGTTGAAACGGTGCTTCAATATTTTGGCTTCTAACAACTCTGCATTACCTTTATTTTCCACGATTCAATCATACTGCAGTATTCCATCGCATCGCAATTCTAACATAGCAAAATACGCCATGACCGGCGCAAAAGATTTTACTATAAATGCAAAAAAATTTGCCATGCAGCCTATTTGCAATCTTGTAAAAGCAATTGATGTTGAAACGGTGCTTCAATATTTTGGCTTCTAACAACTCTGCATTACCTTCATTTTGCACGATTGAATCATACTCTACAGTATTTCATCGCATCGCGATTCTAACGTAGCAAAATATGCGAGGACCGGCGCAAAAGATTTTACTATAAATACAAAAAAATTCGCCATGAAGCCTATTTGCAATCTTGTAAAAGCAATTGATGTTGAAACGGTGCTTCAATATTTTGGCTTCTAACAACTCTGCATTACCTTCATTTTGCACGATTGAATCATACTCTACAGTATTTCATCGCATCGCGATTCTAACGTAGCAAAATATGCGAAGACCGGCGCAAAAGATTTTACTATAAATACAAAAAAAATCGCCATGAAGCCTACTTGCAAGCTTGTAAAAGCAATTGATGTTGAAACGGTGCTTCAATATTTTGGCTTCTAACAACTCTGCATTACCTTTATTTTCCACGATTCAATCATACTGCAGTATTCCATCGCATCGCAATTCTAACATAGCAAAATACGCCATGACCGGCGCAAAAGATTTTACTATAAATGCAAAAAAATTCGCCATGCAGCCTATTTGCAATCTTGTAAAAGCAATTGATGTTGAAACGGTGCTTCAATATTTTGGCTTCTAACAACTCTGCATTACCTTCATTTTGCACGATTGAATCATACTCTACAGTATTTCATCGCATCGGGGTTCTAAACAAGCAAAATACGGTTGGCAGTCAACGCGTTGATAAAGAAAGTGTTAATAAAGAACGCATCGGTATTCAGCTCATACAGTAATAATCGTGGCTGCAATAGATAAGATCAAAACGATCGGAAAACGCATATATGCGCTCATAGTCGACACCGATAGATTTCGGCGGACGCATGTATGCGTCTATAGCAGTCAAAGAGATAATCTCGAACAATTAATGTCGCGGAGCTTCCTGCAGTGCGCTTATACGACGGAATTTGACCTACTTGACTTTGCTTTCCCTGATGCACAATGCCAGCTTTGCTGGAAGCGCTTTATGCGTTATGCCAGGTCCCCTGGGGCACCTTCTGAGTTCGTCTGTTTTAATTAAAGCGGCCTCTCACGGGAGGGTTTGGCAACGGGTACGGAGAGTCGTTGGAAGAACTCGCAGAAGACCCATGCTATGGGAAACGGTGCACCGCAAACGAGCAGTGCTGTCCTGGTTTGATCTGCATCGACATCGACGGCGGTAATTTTCGATCTTTCTTTATGCGATTGACCGTGCGCTCTTCTTGGCACAAACCTGCGAACGGAATCGCGCCAAAGAACGGAAATCGATTCCGAACGGAAGGACGCAATTTACGTATGGACCGAACAAGCGATATTATCATTAAAGGGTCTTATCAGATACCGCTCGGTGTACCGCGTTCCATTATTACGGCGGCATTTTGTGCTGATCGTAATTGCGTTGGTATCGGGCAATTATGCGGAAACCCGCCTGCTCTCGAACGAACTGCACATAACTTGTGGGGATTAACTATTAGGGGATACGCCGAGTTTGATACTACAGGAAATTCTAAAGGAATTTTATGAGTGTGACCTGTACTCGTACTGCGGTATACAGAATTGTTTGGGAATAATATTTCACCGGATTTTGCTAAGTTGGTCTTTGCGGATTAGTCTAAACGCGCCGTGACGTTTTGAGGTCGCCTATATGTTGGAGTACGACTTTATCGTTGTCCGCGAGAATGCGACATATTCATTGCGTCAGAACTGAAACAGCTGTTCGGTTGAGAATTCTCGTAATTGTTATGCATCGAAATCAGTCACTCAGTTTGGAAATATTTGACGTAACTTTAGACGACTACATTCGATAACGTCGATAACATTCTACCGTAATTCTCCGAAAACTTTGAACCAACTGGTTCTATACTTTAATTATGTGTAACATATGAAATTCAGTGAACATATTTCACGTTCTTCAAGGACGATAGCAGAGTATCTGATAAGAAACCCTGCACGACGTGCTTGGTTTGCCTGCGTGTCGGTCGATACGTAAAAATGTTCTTCCTACGAAAAATCTATTTCAAGAAAAAATCGCGTCATGACTTTGCAGAGTCGCGGTTCGCCTAACTACGTAGATCATGCTTACTCATAAGCGATTAATTAGGCTCGGAGTACCGTTTAATGCCAATCTCTTGTATAACCGCGTTTTATCAAAAAACCGAGCTTATTCGGAAGCAGTTACTCGTGAGTAATTGCGCGGACTAAGAATATGCTTGGATATCATTAAAGTGATCGGCGGATCCTGCGTCGACGCTTATGGCCTGAAGCAAGGTGAACTGTGCCGAAGGGACAACGATTGTGAAACTGGCTTAATGTGCGCCGACGTCGTGGGAAGCGAAACTCGATCCTGCCAGCCTCCAGTGACATCGAACAAACAATACAGTAAATAAACGTTTACTTCAAATACATTATGACACGCGATACTAAATTCTCATAGGACGAGATTTCAATTTTCTTTTGTAACGTCGCAATGCATGATACGCGCAACTTTCCTACGAAACACAGTGTACGGAAGACTCTTTAAAACGTTCGGCGAAAAAGCTTCGTATGTAATTTGAGAAACTTTTATCGCGGTCTTCAACTAAAGGGCAAACGGAATTTCCACGAGAGATACATCGGAAAACAAGTCGATCGGACCGTCGTTACATCATAATGCACCATACGCAAATTTTCGAAATGGTACAAAAATACCTTTATGACGTTCGACAAAAAAGCTTCGCGTATAACTTGAGAAATTTTTATTGCGGTTTTCAACTAAAGGGCAAACGGAGTTCACATGAGAGGGACATCGAAAATGAATTGATCGGATCATCGTTACGTCGTAATGCACCATACGCAAATTTTCGACAGGGTACAAAAATACCTTTATGACGTTCGACAAAAAAGCTTCGCGCATAATTTGAGAAATCTTTATCGCTGTAATTTGGGAAATTTTGATCGCGCTTTTCAACTAAAAGACAAACGGAATTTACACGAGAGGTACATCTGAAAACAAGTCGAACGGACCGTCGTTACATCATAATGCACCATACGCAAATTTTCGAAAGGGTACAAAAATACCTTTATGACGTTCGACAAAAAAGCTTCGCGTATAACTTGAGAAATTTTTATTGCGGTTTTCAACTAAAGGGCAAACGGAGTTCACATGAGAGGGACATCGAAAATGAATTGATCGGATCATCGTTACGTCGTAATGCACCATTCGCAAATTTTCGACAGGGTACAAAAGTACTTTTATGACGTTCGACAAAAAAGCTTCGCGCATAATTTGAGAAATCTTTATCGCTGTAATTTGAGAAATTTTTATCGCGCTTTTCAACTAAAAGACAAACGGAATTTACACGAGAGGTACATCTGAAAACAAGTCGAACGGACCGTCGTTACATCATAATGCACCATACGCAAATTTTCGAAAGAGTACAAAAATACCTTTATGACGTTCGACAAAAAAGCTTCGCGCATAATTTGAGAAATCTTTATCGCTGTAATTTGGGAAATTTTGATCGCGCTTTTCAACTAAAAGGCAAACGGAATTTCCACGAGAGATACATCTGAAAACAAGTCGATCGGACCGTCATTACGGCATAATGCATCATACGCAAATTTTGGACAGCGTACTAAAGTACTTTTATGACGTTCAGCGAAAAAGCTTCGCGCGTAATTTGAGAAATTTTTATAACGGTGTAAAACTAAAGGGCAAACGGAGTTTACACGAGAGATACATTGGAAAACAAATTGATCGAAGCATCGTTACGTCGTAATCCCCATACGCAAATTTTCGACAGAGCACAAAAGTACTTTTATGACGTTCGGAAAAAAAGCTTCGCGCGTAATTTGAAAAATTTTTATCACGGTCTTCAACTAAAATGCAAACGGAGTGCTCATAAGAGGGGCATCGAAAAACAAATCGATCGGGTTGTCGTTACATCGTAATGCACCATACGTAATATTCGACAGCATACAAAAATACTTTTATGACGTTCGGTAAAAAAGCTTCGCGCGTAATTTGAAAAATTTTTACTGCGGTTTTCAACTAAAGGGCAAACGGAGTTCACATGAGAGGGACATCGAAAAATAAATTGATCGGATCATCGTTACATCATAATGCACTATGCGCAAATTTTCGACAGAGCACAAAAATATCTTTATGACGTTCGGCGAGAGAGCAATTTGAGCGGTGTAAAACTAAAAAACGGAGTTTACACGAGAGATACATTGGAAAACAAATTGATCGAAGCATCGTTACGTCGTAATCCCCATACGCAAATTTTCGACAAAGTACAAAAATACTTTTATGACGTTCGGTAAAAAAGCTTCGCGCGTAATTGGAGAAATTTTTATCACGGTCTTCAACTAAAATGCAAACGGAGTTCTCATAAGAGGGGCATCGAAAAACAAATCGATCGGGTTGTCGTTACATCGTAATGCACCATACGTAATATTCGACAGCATACAAAAGTACTTTTATGACGTTCGACAAAAAAGCTTCGCGCGTAATTTGAGAAATTTTTATCGCGATTTCCAACTAAAGGACAAACGGAGTTCACATGAGAGGGACATCGAAAAATAAATTGATCGGATCATCGTTACATCATAATGCACTATACGCAAATTTTCAACAGAGCACAAAAGTACTTTTATGACGTTCGGCGAGAAAGCTTCGCGCGTAATTTGAGAAATTTTTATTGCGGTTTTCCACTAAAAGGAAAACGGAATTTACACGAGAGATACATCTGAAAACAAGTCGATCGGACCGTCGTTGCGTCATAATGCACCATACGCAAATTTTCGACAGAGCACAAAAATACCTTTATGACGTTCGGCGAAAAAGCTTCGCGCGTAATTCGAGAAATTTTTATCGCGGTCTTCAACTAAAATGCAAACGGAGTTCTCATAAGAAGGGCATCGAAAAACAAATCGATCGGATCATCGTTACGTCGTATTGCATCATACGCAAATTTTCGACAGCGTACAAAAGTACATTTATGCCGTTCGACAAAAAAGCTTCGCGCGAAAATTCGAGAAATCTTTATCGCGGTCTTCAACTAAAGGGCAAACGGAGTTCACAGGAGAGGGACATTGAAAAACAAATCGATCGGATCATCGTTACGTCAGCGAAACGCTTTTAGACTCGCGCTCCCGTTGTACTTTGACATTTCACGACTGTCAGCTAGTTCGTTCACGCGTTAAGGCGGCGTGCAAATACGTTTGAGCACCTTTCCGTTTGTGTTCTAACGTTAGAGTTCGCGCAAAAAGCTTCGGTCATCGATAGCAATGCCAAAGCGCCATTGAACGGCAACCGGAGATGAATTTTACTTTTACAGGCGAGGATTGCAACATGTCGGGTGAATGCGACATCAGCCGAGGCCTATGCTGTCAGCTGCAGAGGCGACATCGGCAAACACCGAGAAAGGTGATGTATATTGGCTTTAATAACTTTGGCAAACGCCGAATGTATAGTTATATAGTAGACCCTTCCATATTCCGGTATGCATTATTAAATATTCTAATAACGGAACAATTCGAACAGAATATCCCCGTGCAGCGTATGCTTTTTCTATAGAAAAATTCTAATAGTGTTTAAATACAATTAATTAATACATTGCCGATTGCGGCACCAAAAATATCTGTAATCACACAGTTACATTGAAAAACTTGGGTATACTGAAATTACTTGTCACTTTTTTTTATCTATGTCCAAAGAATCAATAGTGTCCTGCAGAGAAACATTTATTCCGCTATCCGGAAATTCAATTATCCGCGTAATACCTCTCTATTATTTACTATACCCGAGACCACTGTCTATCCGAGCTGACTTCATAAATACGTAAATTCATTAAAGGCGTTCAGTCGATTTTCTATTATTAAAAATGAGTCGTTCCTAAAGGCGTTTCAACTGTGTCGAAACAGGACTATAGTGTTTCTCAAGAAATACTTTTTAGCCGGTTTCCACGTCCCGTATTGCAAATACATTCACTAAAGGTATTCAGTCGATTTTCTATTATTAAAAATGAGTCATTCCCTAAAGGCACTTCAACTGTGTTGAAACAAAACTACAGTGTTTCTCGCGAAACACTTTTCAGCCGCCACTTTTCTAAGTCCCGTATTGCAAGTACATTAATTAAAGGCGTTCAGTCGATTTTCTATTATTAAAAATGATTCCTAAAGGCGTTTAAACTGTGTCAAACAGGACGAAAGTGCTTTTCAAGAAATTCTTTTGCAACCGCCACTTTTCTAAGTCCCGTATTGCAAGTACATTAATTAAAGGCGTTCAATCGAAAAAATATTTTTTCAGCTGTATCGAAACAGGACTACAATGCTTTTTGAGAAATACTTTTTAGCCGTCACTTTTCTCAGTCCCGTATTACAAGTAAATTCATTAAAGGCGTTCAGTCGATTTTCTATTATTAAAAATGAGTCATTCCTAAAGGCGTTTCAACTGTGTCAAAACAGGACTACAGTGTTTCTCGAGAAATACTTTTCTAAGTCCCTTTTTGCAAGTACATTCATTAAAGGCGTTCACTCGATTTTCTATTATTAAAAATGAGTCATTCCTAAAGGCGTTTCAACTGTCTCGAAATAGGACTACAATGCTTTTCGAGAAATACTACAAGTGTCGTTTGCTCGATTAAAGAATTTTCTATTATTAAACATCTGTCATTCCTAAGTTTCCCATATTGCAAGTTTACATTCATTTTATTAAAGGCGTTCAGTCGATTTTCTATTATTAAAAATGAGTCATTCCAAAAGGCGTTTCAATTGTGTCGAAACAGAATTACAGTGTTTCTCGAGAAATACTTTTCAGCCGCCACTTTTCTAAGTCCCGTATTGCAAGGAAACGATTACAATGTTTAAATTTTCTCCCACAGATGTGCTCGTACTTTAAAGATCCGCTCGTGTGCATTGGACCCGTCGCGACGGACCAAGTAAAATCCGTCGTTCAGTACACTTCCGGCGAGAAGCGGATCACCGGACAGGGCAATCGTCTTTTCAAACGGGTGCCCATCGCCTAAGTCCCTCAATTCAATTCTCAGTGTACATGACGTGAGCGGGTGGTAAGAGAGGAGCCTCAAGAATCAAATCCTCCATTTTCCTTTTTTTTCTCCGCCGAACAACACACGTATTCATCATTCCTCCCCAGCTTCCAGCCTCTAAAAAATTCTGGGACGATCGAACTGTCGTGGAACAAACGCGGGACGAAGAACAATGTGACATGCGCAACAAATCTCATTGCTGCGAACAGATAGTATCGATAGTTACAATAATCTGGTCGAATTTTGCACGCTGGCAATATTCCCAGAGAAAAACGTCTACGAACGTACGTGAATAGTACAAAAATGCTAACGCGGATGCTGCTCTGGTAATCAGAGATCATCCGCCGAGCTAAACTTCCCCAGACAGAATCGAATTTGTTAAATAGAATCGACTCGCGGAGCTAGTTAATTTACACAAATTATTATTAACAACGTTTGACCGATGAATTTCGAAGAGCGTTATCCGGATCGATTGAATGAGTGCGATTGAATTAACAATGAAATTTACTCGATGCAACAAGATTAGCATTCGAAACGAAATTCGCGGGTTCATGCCGTTAATGGAACCCCTATAAACCCGGACTGAACATTGAACCGGCATGTTCTGTTAATATCTTCGAAGCGGTATTTCGTGTGAACGAACACCCGTTACACGTCGCCGCTAAGAACACGAACAACAGTAACGATATCCACTGTAACCCCTCAATTCATAGCTATGATCATCTCAATGCGTGCTCGTAACACGACTAACGCGAGTAATAGCGCACGCGTTAATTACAAAGAACGATCCAATTTGGTTAATGAACGCAACGTCCCGCCATTGACAAAAGCGAGTTCTCTCATTGTACGCTTCCCGTTCCAGCAACCGCTTATCAGGCGACATGAACTAGAAGGGGTGGAAAAGGAATTCGCGTGTTGCACGGCGCGTTTCGACCTATAATTTATTTTCGTTTTTTCTCCTTTTGCCCACATGTCACGACTGAAGGGAAATACGATACATATCAGAATAGCCTGTCCTATATGTGTATATTACTAAGGGCTACGATACATATCAGAATAGCCTGTCTTGTGTATGTACATTGTTAAATTTAAAGTAATATTAACCGTCGGACGGGGATCGTTCGTGTGCCGTCTTAGAAGAACAAAAAAGAAAACAAAGGCACGCGTGCGACGCGTCTTAGGCAAATATAGTATGTCTGTCATCGTGTATAAGTTGCGCGTGTACAGAACGCTTCGCGTCTTGTAAAAAAAATGCTGAGCTGCCGGAAGTTTGAAATCGCACACATTCGAGCGAAATCGATGCTAATCGGAAATAATCAGGATTTATGAATATAAACAAAAAATGAACTTACAAACGTCATCGGTTTAAAAAGTGCGTCTACCAAAAATATGGTGTAAGATCACAAAAATTCTTTTATTTGAAATTAGGATTTAGAAAGCAACAAATTAGGAAGTAAAAATCAATATACGATCGAAACTGAGAAGCGCACTGTACACGTGAAGCATAATGTAGCTAATATTTTCTTCATTGGGACCCGACACTCTCACGTTCCCAATGAAACACGCTAAAATGCGCTCGTATAAACATACATACGTGTACACAACTTTGTGGGGGAGATAATGACTTCTGAACGTTCGTTAGGACATCTTACTTTATCCCGAGAGATGGGCAGTCCGGAAGACCACTGCTCCCTGACTCGGAACTCGAATATTTTAATACCGGTGACGATGGGGCGTGTTTCTTTGCCCAACGAGGGTCAATTACGTCACGTAATCGAGGGGTAATTTTTCGACGCGAACTTCGCCGAACCCAATTAGGGTGTCGCGCGATGGAAATGAAGACGCGGAAGGAAACTTTTTGACTAAGTAGCTTGAACAATCTAGTCGAAAGTATTCAGTTCAAGCTGAACTAGTCAACGGGTGATAAATTAAGAGCATAATGTACGGAAAATTACTCCTCCGCTCGTACCTTTACTTTTTACATCGCCATAGGCGTCTGTTAGACATTCCATTGATCATGTTTTCCGAAGTACATTCGTATAGTCACCACTTATTTGCGCGCGAACAGAGCAAAGTAAAATACTCAGTGAACGACACCGGCTGTGTATAAATTTAGCTCGACATTAGGGTTCGAGATTAAGTTCTACCCTATTATTTTAAACGTGAACTTTAGCCGATCTTGTTTAGTTCAAGGTAGTTCATGAGGCAACAGTTTCAATTTTTTAAAGTTGGTCACTGATATACTTCAGGCTCCCAATTCTTGTTATTACTTTAATTGGCAGAACTATTGTCTTTATTTCGTTACTTGCAGATGGACATTCATGGTATTTTGCTCGCAAAAGCTTCTCTGTTAATTTAAACGTGAATTTTATCCGGTCTTGTTTAGTTCAAGGTAGTTCATGAGGCAACAGTTTCAATTTTTTAAAGTTGGTCACTGATATACTTCAGGCTCCCAATTCTTGTTATTACTTTAATTGGCAGAACTATTGTCTTTATTTCGTTACTTGCAGATGGACATTCATGGTATTTTGCTCGCAAAAGCTTCTCTGTTAATTTAAACGTGAATTTTATCCGGTCTTGTTTAGTTCAAGGTAGTTCATATGGTAACAATTTCAATTTTCTGAAGTTGGTCCCCGGTACACTTCAAGCTCCCAATTCTTGTTATTATTTTAATTGGTAGAACTACTGTCTTTATTGCATTACTTGTAGATGGACATTCATAGTGTTTTGCTCGCAAGAGGTTCTTTCTTATTTTAAACGCGAACTTTAGCAGATCTTATTTAGTTCAAAGTAGTTCATGGGGCAACAGTTCCAATTTTCCAAAAGTTGAAGGTCCCTGATACACTTCAGGCTCCCAATCCTTGTTAATACTCTAATTGGCAGAACTACTGTCTTTGTTTCCTTACTTGCAATTGGACATTCATGGTGTTTTGCTCGCAAGAAGTTCTTTCTTATTTTAAACGCGAACTTTAGCAGATCTTATTTAGTTCAAAGTAGTTCATGGGGCAACAGTTCCAATTTTCCAAAAGTTGAAGGTTCTTTCTTATTTTAAAACTACTGTCTTTATTGCATTACTTTAGACATTCATGGTGTTTTGGTCATCTTATTTTAAACGTGAACTTTAAAGTTCAACATAGTTCATGGGGACAACAAAATTCCATATTTTCCAATTATTACTCTAATTAGTTGTCTTTAAGCAAATGGACATTCATGGTGTTTTGGTCACAAGAGCTGTTATTTTAAACGTGAACTTTAGCCGATCTGGTTTAGTTCAACATCCCAATCCTTGTTATTATTCTAATTAGTAGAACTACTGTCTTTATTGCATTACTTGCAGATAGACATTCATGGTGTTTTGGTCACAAGAGCTTCTGTTATTTTAAACGTGAACTTTAGCCGATCTGGTTTAGTTCAACATAGTTCATGAGGCGACAGTTTCAATTTTCTAAAATTGAAGATCACTGATATACTTTGGGCTCCCATTCCTTATTATTACTCTAATTAGTAGAACTACTGTCTTTATTGCATTACTTGCAGATGAACATTCATGGTGTTTTCCTCGCAAGAGCTTCTTTGTTATTTTAAACGTGAACTTTAGCCGGTCCTGTTTATTTCAAAATAGTTCATGTGGTAACAGTCTCCATTTTCTAAAGTTGGTCACAGATATACTTCAGGCTCCCAATCCTTATCATTACATTAATTAATAACAATTTACTGTCTTCATTGCGTTACTTCTAGATAGATGTTCGTCGTGTTTTGCTCAAAATATCGGTTACTGAGTACTTTACTCTAGAGCGAGAATAAGTTTTACGCATGAAGGAATAGACATTTTTTCGTAGTCCCCAGGTAACCGGTGCATCCATCGAAAAGGTAGAAGTTTTCACCACGAACGGGTGTAGTGATACCGCTAGCATAATCGCGATTGTGAGAATTTATACGCGGGTGTTAACGTGTAATTCTTGCGAGCCATCTGCGTTTGCCTATACGTAATTGCGAGAGAAGTGGTTAACCGCGAAAGCAGGTGCAAATCGAATCGCAAATCTCGCAGAGTCAAGCACACCGAACTCTGGATATACACGGTATGCTAATTCGGCTGTCGCGGTTTTGCGTGATCGAATTCATGATTTCGGTCAATTTCTAAAATTGGTTTGATAGTTGGTTAGAGATCTTTGCTTTATACGGTGCGATTTATTCTGCGCAACATCAGCATTAAGTGTCAGGACCACTGATTTAAATATTTGCGTCGGTTTACATGGTGCTTTTATGAAACGAATCGAGCGTTTAAGTTAAATATTAGGTATATAGTGGTCCGAGCGCTGTTGTATTGTACTTGTCTCTCGGTTATCAACGGAATATGCAATTTTTTTTGTAAAAAAAAAATGTTCTCCGAATCCCGGCGAAGTACCTGTGAATTTAGATTTTCTCTCGGTTGATAAGAACAGACAAGCCTCATTTCATACGACGATCGCGCAAGTTCAATGAAAGTCTATATTCCTGACGTACCCTACAACGTACATCGGTAGCGCCCGATATTTCCAGTGTTAACGTAATTATGTAAGTGAGACTCAAACATATCATGCGAATGCCTAAAGCATTGAGAGAATAGGGGGGGTTAGAAATATGAATGTTACCGACATATATCACTGAAATTATATTTTTATCCTCAATCTATATCTATACCTAAGCTCTATGTATATTTACATAGCATTCATATATTTTCTCGAGACGTATACCTATGAATACTGTGTACCTAATCGTCTATATCGTACGTGTGTTATATTCCAATAAGTCCAAGCTCTGTATGGATTCGACGGAATTAAGATTTTATGGTACAGTATCGAACACTTACGTTGCCTTATGTTTGAGTAACAACTTAGAACAAATTGTCTTGATAATTTATAGTGACTTCAGGTAAAATTAAGCACTCCTATACCTTGTATTTTTTATCGAAATTATAATGACAATGTATATTATTGCGTTTCTTGGACTAAGGAAATAATCAAAACACTATGCACAAAATATACATATCATAGCTTGTAAGTATATTTTTGAAAAACAGGGAACGTATCGGACTCGTCGAAAAAATGAATGTAATAGTTTAACAGTGGAATACGCACACACGTACGACTTTAATGTAAGGTACAGAAAAAAATCGGCCGCTCGGCTTTGAGTCAAAAGTACCTCTGTCGTATGAATTAATTCCAGCGTAACTATATGTGTGTGACTATATGTACATGTATCACTCGAAATTATAACGTTAAAAGGGTTATAATAGTTAAATGTGAAAATACATAATTGGTGCATAGCAAAATAAACTAAAGATACACGTGTCATTATCATTTCCTCATAGAATTACCTACCTAAAAACACCAATACCGTGGTTAGGAAAACTATTGCAGCTACCTTCCGATAACTAAGTAATCGTAAAAGGTATGGTATTGGATTATATAGAAATGGAGTGATCTTATCATTCAATTAATTTTCACGTTCCATTGTTATCAATTTTATATTTGTCCTTTATGACAGTTCATATAAATTCGTCGTTGGTAACTTATTTCCAAAGCTGGAATATATCGTAAAATTAGACTCCTTATTCTAATTATCTCCTTTACTAAATTAGAAACTTATGCGACAAACTAGCCATAATTTGGAAAACTAAAATTAGCCCAATCAAAAAGGCGCCATTGGAATATTTTAATCGATAGCCCATCACCATTCTTAATCGTATTCGGTGAATACTACCAAGAAAATTGATGGACTGTAATTGTTATTAAGCATTGAAAGCCAATTTGCAGCTTTTAACCAACTGGAGACCGTGATTTGGATAAAATATGTGGATTTGGATAAAATATGGTAAGTCCGTCACATCATTTGAAGGTAATTGGGTATAGTGACTCCCCCCCAATATAAACTAACATCATATAGATGATTTAACCCTATAATTTCGCATTAATACCTGTTGGATAAGTTGCAGTCATTAACCCTCTATGGGCCCGCGTGACTTTGAAGTCACATATCGATAAATCGATATTTTATTAAGTAGTTTAATTTTGTTTTACTAGATGGCGTATACATTTTGTTATATAATGTCTCCTTAGTAACCAATAACATGCTTGATGCGGTTGTCAGCTCTATCCTGAAATGTCAAAGTAAATGCTTTTGAAAGTTGTCTGCCAATAGAAACGAAAGGAACCATCTTGTGCAATTCTCATTATTTCTTCTTCTATCGGTGTTTGTTAAACAAAAAAGCGTACTTAATAGCTTTTAGTTTGTATATCAATAATGTCTTATTTGTTTGCATTTAAACAATCATTTTATTACTATTTTCACGTAATATAGCTTTGTGATTTTTAAGACACAATGGGCTATAATGGTAGGGTTCAGTGTATTTGCGATAACGTTTGTGTTTTCCTTGCGTTTTAGTTTTATATATCAGAGGCCCAAAATATGGATAGAAATCATATAAAAATAAAAGAGGAATAGGAATAAGAAGCATTTGGAGTAATAAATTCGAAGGTTCTTTATCAGATTCTGATTCTAACGGAGATCATCCGATAGTATTTACCCGACGACGTATAAATATTATTGATAGCAACGATGAATTTAGTAGTAGAAAATTATCAGATAAGGAAATGCAACGTATATCTATGCTTAATGTCAAACGCCAACTGTTTTATGGAATTCCGTACTTAAGCTCTTATACACACAAGATCAAACGTTGTAAGCCGTTGTTACTTCAAAGTTACAAAATGTATTTGTTATAATTAAATTGTTGAAACTGCTGAATTCATTGTTAATATGTATTTCGAGGTTGATATTTGTTGATTTCACGTTACATAGATTTTGTATAGCCACCAAAAAAAATGCGGTCCATAGAGGGTTAACTTACTGATACCAAGATAGCCGGTGTCAAGGGATAAGAACGGAGCGAACAGATATTTCCTAGATAATGCTGCTGATTGCTTTACGATTGCTTCCGAAGTTGCGCCGGTGGTTACAGGCCGGTCAGGGATATGCTAACTGATAAACGTGGATACGCCGGTGTACCTTGATAAATTAGGTGGTTATATAAAAATTTAGCTGAAACTGGTATAGCACAGAATTAAAGGAGATTATTCACCTATGAATTTGCCATCTTAGTCGATTTAGAATCGCAAAAATTGACTTGCGGTTCATAACAAAACATGTCTTACTCCAACCAAAACGCACACGATCGGCAGTATTAACGCGTCTATGAACAATTACCTTATTATGTTAGAAGGAGCATTGTAGAATGAGACATACTACAACATTACACCGCTTTTCCCCATCATATAATGAGCCATTTCATTTAATTTGGGGCCACAACAAGTTCAGGACACACGACACGGACACAGGAACATCTGAAATCTGTCCATTACCAAAATGGCATAGCTTGGTGACATCTACCGACGCCTTCCCACGCCTACCGACGCTTACCGACGCGTCCCCACTTCCGACGCCCACCGACGCGTCCCCACGCCTTCCGACGCTTACCGACGCGTCCCCACGCCTTCCGACGCCCACCGACGCGTCCCCACGCCTTCCGACGCTTACCGACGCGTCCCCACGCCTTCCGACGCTTACCGACGCGTCCCCACTTCCGACGCCCACCGACGCGTCCCCACGCCTTCCGACGCCTACCGACGCGTCCCCACGCCTTTCCACGCCTCCCGGCGCCTCCCATGCCTTCCCATGCCTTCCCACGCCAACGCACGTCCGACGCTTTCCCACGCCTCCGAGTCCACACGAAACTCGACGCCACGCGACGCTCGACGCCTCCCGATACCACCCGCCGCTCGACATCTATCGATGTCTCCTGACGCCACCCGACGCTCGACATCTACCGACCTCTGACGCCTACTGGCGCCACCCAACACTCGATGCCTGCCGACGCTTCCTGACTGATCCCGACGCTATCAGACGCTTGACGCCTACTGACGCCTCCCGACGCCACCTGACGCTGGACTCCTATCGACACCACCCGACCCTCGACATCTACCGACGCTTCCTCACGCTACCCGACGCTCGACACCTACCGACGTCTGACGCCTCCCGACACCACCCGACGCTCGATGCCTCCTAACTGCTCCCGACGTTACTACACCCTTGAGACCTCCCGACGCTTCCCGACGCCATACCATGCCGCGCCGCACAGGCGACGGAGATGACCATCAATGGTGTATTTCAACTTTGAGGCATGGATGCGTATGCGCATTTAACTTACTGATACCAAGATAGCCGGTGTCAAGGGATAAGAACGGAGCGAACAGATATTTCCTAGGTAATGCTGCTGATTGCTTCGAAGTTGCGCCGGTGGTTACTGAAGGCCGGTCAGGGATATGCTAACTGATAAACGTGGATACGCCGGTGTACCTTGATAAATTAGGTGGTTATATAAAAATCTGGCTGAAACTGGTATAGCACAGAATTAAAGGAGATTCTTCACCTATGAATTTGCCATCTTAGTCGATTTAGAATCGCAAAAATTGACTTGCGGTTCATAACAAAACATGTCTTACTCCAACCAAAACGCACACGATCGGCAGTATTAACGCGTCTATGAACAATTACCTTATTATGTTGGAAGGAGCATTGTAGAATGAGACATACTACAACATTACACCGCTTTTCCCTATCATATAATGAGCCATTTCATTTAATTTGGGGCCACAACAAGTTCAGGGCACACGACACGGACACAGGAACATCTGAAATCTGTCCATTACAAAAATGGCATAGCTTGGTGACACCTACCGACGCCTTCCCACGCCTACCGACGCTTACCGACGCGTCCCCACGCCTTCCCACGCCCACCGACGCGTCCCCACGCCTTCCGACGCTTACCGACGCGTCCCCACGCCTTCCGACGCCCACCGACGCGTCCCCACGCCTTCCGACGCTTACCGACGCGTCCCCACGCCTTCCGACGCCCACCGACGCGTCCCCACGCCTTCCGACGCCCACCGACGCGTCCCCACGCCTTCCGACGCTTACCGACGCGTCCCCACGCCTTCCGACGCCCACCGACGCGTCCCCACGCCTTCCGACGCTTACCGACGCGTCCCCACGCCTTCCGACGCCCACCGACGCGTCCCCACGCCTTTCCACGCCAACGCACGTCCGACGCTTTCCCACGCCTCCGAGTCCACACGAAACTCGACGCCACGCGACGCTGGACGCCTCCCGATACCACCCGCCGCTCGACATCTACCGATGTCTCCTGACGCCACCCGACGTTCGACATCTACCGACGTCTGACGCCTACTAACGCCACCCAACACTCGATGCCTGCCGACGCTTCCTGACTGATCCCGACGCTATCAGACGCTTGACGCCTACTGACGCCTCCCGACGCCACCTGACGCTGGACTCCTATCGACACCACCCGACCCTCGACATCTACCGACGCTTCCTCACGCTACCCGACGCTCGACACCTACCGACGTCTGACGCCTCCCGACACCACCCGACGCTCGATGCCTCCTAACTGCTCCCGACGTTACTACACGCTTGAGACCTCCCGACGCTTCCCGACGCCATACCATGCCGCGCCGCACAGGGGACGGAGATGACCATCAATGGTGTATTTCAACTTTGAGGCATGGATGCGTATGCGCATTTAACTTACTGATACCAAGATAGCCGGTGTCAAGGGATAAGAACGGAGCGAACAGATATTTCCTAGGTAATGCTGCTGATTGCTTCGAAGTTGCGCCGGTGGTTACTGAAGGCCGGTCAGGGATATGCTAACTGATAAACGTGGATACGCCGGTGTACCTTGATAAATTAGGTGGTTATATAAAAATCTAGCTGAAACTGGTATAGCACAGAATTAAAGGAGATTCTTCACCTATGAATTTGCCATCTTAGTCGATTTAGAATCGCAAAAATTGACTTGCGGTTCATAACAAAACATGTCTTACTCCAACCAAAACGCACACGATCGGCAGTATTAACGCGTCTATGAACAATTACCTTATTATGTTAGAAGGAGCATTGTAGAATGAGACATACTACAACATTACACCGCTTTTCCCTATCATATAATGAGCCATTTCATTTAATTTGGGGCCACAACAAGTTCAGGACACACGACACGGACACAGGAACATCTGAAATCTGTCCATTACCAAAATGGCATAGCTTGGTGACACCTACCGACGCCTTCCCACGCCTACCGACGCTTACCGACGCGTCCCCACTTCCGACGCCCACCGACGCGTCCCCACGCCTTCCGACGCTTACCGACTCGTCCCCACGCCTTCCGACGCCCACCGACGCGTCCCCACGCCTTCCGACGCCCACCGACGCGTCCCCACGCCTTCCGACGCTTACCGACGCGTCCCCACTTCCGACGCCCACCGACGCGTCCCCACGCCTTCCGACGCTTACCGACGCGTCCCCACGCCTTCCGACGCCCACCGACGCGTCCCCACGCCTTCCGACGCCCACCGACGCGTCCCCACGCCTTCCGACGCTTACCGACGCGTCCCCACTTCCGACGCCCACCGACGCGTCCCCACGCCTTCCGACGCCTACCGACGCGTCCCCACGCCTTTCCACGCCTCCCGGCGCCTTCCCATGCCTTCCCATGCCTTCCCACGCCAACGCACGTCCGACGCTTTCCCACGCCTCCGAGTCCACACGAAACTCGACGCCACGCGACGCTCGACGCCTCCCGATACCACCCGCCGCTCGACATCTACCGATGTCTCCTGACGCCACCCGACGCTCGACATCTACCGACCTCTGACGCCTACTGGCGCCACCCAACACTCGATGCCTGCCGACGCTTCCTGACTGATCCCGACGCTATCAGACGCTTGACGCCTACTGACGCCTCCCGACGCCACCTGACGCTGGACTCCTATCGACACCACCCGACCCTCGACATCTACCGACGCTTCCTCACGCTACCCGACGCTCGACACCTACCGACGTCTGACGCCTCCCGACACCACCCGACGCTCGATGCCTCCTAACTGCTCCCGACGTTACTACACCCTTGAGACCTCCCGACGCTTCCCGACGCCATACCATGCCGCGCCGCACAGGCGACGGAGATGACCATCAATGGTGTATTTCAACTTTGAGGCATGGATGCGTATGCGCATTTAACTTACTGATACCAAGATAGCCGGTGTCAAGGGATAAGAACGGAGCGAACAGATATTTCCTAGGTAATGCTGCTGATTGCTTCGAAGTTGCGCCGGTGGTTACTGAAGGCCGGTCAGGGATATGCTAACTGATAAACGTGGATACGCCGGTGTACCTTGATAAATTAGGTGGTTATATAAAAATCTGGCTGAAACTGGTATAGCACAGAATTAAAGGAGATTCTTCACCTATGAATTTGCCATCTTAGTCGATTTAGAATCGCAAAAATTGACTTGCGGTTCATAACAAAACATGTCTTACTCCAACCAAAACGCACACGATCGGCAGTATTAACGCGTCTATGAAGAATTACCTTATTATGTTGGAAGGAGCATTGTAGAATGAGACATACTACAACATTACACCGCTTTTCCCTATCATATAATGAGCCATTTCATTTAATTTGGGGCCACAACAAGTTCAGGACACACGACACGGACACAGGAACATCTGAAATCTGTCCATTACAAAAATGGCATAGCTTGGTAACACCTACCGACGCCTTCCCACACCGACGCGTCCCCACGCCTTCCGACGCTTACCGACGCGTCCCCACGCCTTCCGACGCCCACCGACGCGTCCCCACGCCTTCCGACGCTTACCGACGCGTCCCCACGCCTTCCGACGCCCACCGACGCGTCCCCACGCCTTCCGACGCCCACCGACGCGTCCCCACGCCTTCCGACGCTTACCGACGCGTCCCCACGCCTTCCGACGCCCACCGACGCGTCCCCACGCCTTCCGACGCTTACCGACGCGTCCCCACGCCTTCCGACGCCCACCGACGCGTCCCCACGCCTTCCGACGCCCACCGACGCGTCCCCACGCCTTTCCACGCCAACGCACGTCCGACGCTTTCCCACGCCTCCGAGTCCACACGAAACTCGACGCCACGCGACGCTGGACGCCTCCCGATACCACCCGCCGCTCGACATCTACCGATGTCTCCTGACGCCACCCGACGTTCGACATCTACCGACGTCTGACGCCTACTGACGCCACCCAACACTCGATGCCTGCCGACGCTTCCTGACTGATCCCGACGCTATCAGACGCTTGACGCCTACTGACGCCTCCCGACGCCACCTGACGCTGGACTCCTATCGACACCACCCGACCCTCGACATCTACCGACGCTTCCTCACGCTACCCGACGCTCGACACCTACCGACGTCTGACGCCTCCCGACACCACCCGACGCTCGATGCCTCCTAACTGCTCCCGACGTTACTACACGCTTGAGACCTCCCGACGCTTCCCGACGCCATACCATGCCGCGCCGCACAGGGGACGGAGATGACCATCAATGGTGTATTTCAACTTTGAGGCATGGATGCGTATGCGCATTTAACTTACTGATACCAAGATAGCCGGTGTCAAGGGATAAGAACGGAGCGAACAGATATTTCCTAGGTAATGCTGCTGATTGCTTCGAAGTTGCGCCGGTGGTTACTGAAGGCCGGTCAGGGATATGCTAACTGATAAACGTGGATACGCCGGTGTACCTTGATAAATTAGGTGGTTATATAAAAATCTAGCTGAAACTGGTATAGCACAGAATTAAAGGAGATTCTTCACCTATGAATTTGCCATGTTAGTCGATTTAGAATCGCAAAAATTGACTTGCGGTTCATAACAAAACATGTCTTACTCCAACCAAAACGCACACGATCGGCAGTATTAACGCGTCTATGAACAATTACCTTATTATGTTAGAAGGAGCATTGTAGAATGAGACATACTACAACATTACACCGCTTTTCCCTATCATATAATGAGCCATTTCATTTAATTTGGGGCCACAACAAGTTCAGGACACACGACACGGACACAGGAACATCTGAAATCTGTCCATTACAAAAATGGCATAGCTTGGTGACACCTACCGACGCCTTCCCACGCCTACCGACGCTTACCGACGCGTCCCCACTTCCGACGCCCACCGACGCGTCCCCACGCCTTCCGACGCTTACCGACGCGTCCCCACGCCTTCCGACGCCCACCGACGCGTCCCCACGCCTTCCGACGCCCACCGACGCGTCCCCACGCCTTCCGACGCCCACCGACGCGTCCCCACGCCTTCCGACGCTTACCGACGCGTCCCCACTTCCGACGCCCACCGACGCGTCCCCACGCCTTCCGACGCCTACCGACGCGTCCCCACGCCTTCCACGCCTCCCGGCGCCTTCCCGATGCCTTCCCATGCCTTCCCACGCCAACGCACGTCCGACGCTTTCCCACGCCTCCGAGTCCACACGAAACTCGACGCCACGCGACGCTCGACGCCTCCCGATACCACCCGCCGCTCGACATCTACCGATGTCTCCTGACGCCACCCGACGTTCGACATCTACCGACGTCTGACGCCTACTGACGCCACCCAACACTCGATGCCTGCCGACGCTTCCTGACTGATCCCGACGCTATCAGACGCTTGACGCCTACTGACGCCTCCCGACGCCACCTGACGCTGGACTCCTATCGACACCACCCGACCCTCGACATCTACCGACGCTTCCTCACGCTACCCGACGCTCGACACCTACCGACGTCTGACGCCTCCCGACACCACCCGACGCTCGATGCCTCCTAACTGCTCCCGACGTTACTACACGCTTGAGACCTCCCGACGCTTCCCGACGCCATACCATGCCGCGCCGCACAGGGGACGGAGATGACCATCAATGGTGTATTTCAACTTTGAGGCATGGATGCGTATGCGCATTTAACCCTCTATGGGCCCGCGTGACTTTGAAGTCACATATCGATAAATCAATATTTTATTAAGTAGTTTAATTTTGTTTTACTAGATGGCGTATACATTTTGTTATATAATGTCTCCTTAGTAACCAATAACATGCTTGATGCGGTTGTCAGCTCTATCCTGAAATGTCAAAGTAAATGCTTTTGAAAGTTGTCTGCCAATAGAAACGAAAGGAACCATCTTGTGCAATTCTCATTATTTCTTCTTCTATCGGTGTTTGTTAAACAAAAAAGCGTACTTAATAGCTTTTAGTTTGTATATCAATAATGTCTTATTTGTTTGCATTTAAACAATCATTTTATTACTATTTTCACGTAATATAGCTTTGTGATTTTTAAGACACAATGGGCTATAATGGTAGGGTTCAGTGTATTTGCGATAACGTTTGTGTTTTCCTTGCGTTTTAGTTTTATATATCAGAGGCCCAAAATATGGATAGAAATCATATAAAAATAAAAGAGGAATAGGAATAAGAAGCATTTGGAGTAATAAATTCGAAGGTTCTTTATCAGATTCTGATTCTAACGGAGATCATCCGATAGTATTTACCCGACGACGTATAAATATTATTGATAGCAACGATGAATTTAGTAGTAGAAAATTATCAGATAAGGAAATGCAACGTATATCTATGCTTAATGTCAAACGCCAACTGTTTTATGGAATTCCGTACTTAAGCTCTTATACACACAAGATCAAACGTTGTAAGCCGTTGTTACTTCAAAGTTACAAAATGTATTTGTTATAATTAAATTGTTGAAACTGCTGAATTCATTGTTAATATGTATTTCGAGGTTGATATTTGTTGATTTCACGTTACATAGATTTTGTATAGCCACCAAAAAAAATTCGGTCCATAGAGGGTTAAGAGAACTTATCTGATAACGCAAGGTATTCATGATCTGAAACAACCTACTGCAGAAAACTGCAGAAGCCTATCTATTGCTTATTTACAAGTTTTAGAGGAATGCTGAAAATAATTACAAAACAACCACAAATATGACAATGGTGAAAAAATTGCCTGAAATATAAGACAGAAACCAAAACATAAAAGTAACATTTACTCACATCAGAAAATTAATTCTGCACGAATCTTAAAGAATTTGCAGAGGGACATGCTACAGGCGTAACACAAAGTAATCTGTAACACAAAGCAAATAGTAAATCAGAAAATTGAAACTGTACAAAAGATCAGACAAAAAGATGATTGTTATTTGATACGCACACTGCACACACCAAACATCGTAACAACTCCATCTCTCCAACTCCAGCACACTTCATCTGCAATAACAACAAACTGACTTGATTGTCACAATAAATTTAAATGCAAATGCTCAATGATACGTTTATTCACAAATACAGTATTTAAGAAATATTGAAACAATTGATTAAAATTGGTATTAACAACATTTATAATAGTATAACGCGTGCCATCGGATGAAGCACAACCTATTGTTTCCTGACTGATAATGATCAAATAAGAACCTACAATACTATGAATTCTCATTCATTATATTGTGTGTTCGAAACATTATATAGCTGCTATCCTGAAAAAAAAAAAACTTATCATTAAAAAGACATAAATTTTAACAAAGAAATGCAAATTATTGAAAGTACATTTTCACTGTGGGCAGAGAAGTACTGAAACAGAAAAGAAGTATTACCAAACACATTTATGTACACGCCAGTAATGAAAACAATTTTTCTCTCTTAAAGTCTACGTTATACCCCTTCTATTAAATTCACATATGTTGATTTAGAAACTAGTAAACAAACTCAAGCAGTCTAATACGTAAACCAAACATTTTTTAGTTACTCCAATACATACAGTTCTAAATAACAGTTTGAAAAGTAAAAAGAGTTAATGGAAGCAGTTATCACACCTTTTGTTTTCAAATTGCACAAATAACTGTTATAAATGATATTTGCAACATGAGTAATGGCGAATGTAGTAACTATTATGAAATACTAGTCCAGCGTTGAAACCCTTTTCCTTGATCGGGAATTATTTATTATAACAGAAAAATTTTATATGAACTTGCACACTGTTTCAATCTATTACTATTACTAATTGACGTAAACTGTAATATTACTAATTAATTTCTCTGTACAATTAACTTTTCTATAGACAATAAGTAATATTGCATTTAACAGTAATCATCTACTAATACATGAAAACTAAGTAACGGCGATAGGGATTTCCTAAGAAATGAGTGAGTGCTGCAATGAGAAATCAATATACATGTTTGCTTGTCCAATGTATAATCCATGAACTAGCGTTCATACCACACAGGATGGAAACCACGTTGGTGGGTACTGAATGCAATGACAGATGTATATACATGCATTAATAACCTTATATCTCAATTCATGTTAACTGACCTGATCCAGGGATACATCTCCATCTATACACTGTGCACATAAACGGTTTTACGCCCTGAATAATAAACATGGTAATTACAATGTATGTTTCGACAGAATAGATACAAGAAACCATCCATGTGAGTATGGACCATTTATTCTGCAACATTTTTCAATGGTCGGAGGAACATAAAAATATAGCCCATTGGCGTTGGCTTACCAGGATGCATCTGCAACACGCTGCATTATTAACTCTTTGCGCTCGACGCGCTTTTCTCTCGGGCTGACCAGCAACTCGACAGTCATCCGCCTATTTCATGAGTTCGTTTCTGTTAAGTTAAAATAATTTTAAGCACAATGGGACACTTTAAACTCGTACATTTTAACATTACATACATTTATTTAACTTAATGAAGGATATTTATTAAGGATTACGTTCTATAACTTTTCTTCTTGTGGTATTTTGTAAAACAATCTCCAATGTGCATTCTTGGCTTGTCGAGGCATGTGTCACAATAGTACACAGTTTGTCGTCTTTGGACATCTACGATCTATTTATTTCGACTACTTTCGTTGGGAACAAACTTTGCAATCCTTTTTTTGTTCCATGAAAATAACATGCAGCTTCCCATTGAGTCGGATCATTTCGACAGAAGTGCTCTGTGAAGTAGAAGCTGTTTCAATGGTCGGAGGAACATAAAAATATAGGCTTTTGGCCACTTTGGCTTTCAGATTCACTATCGATTATTCGGATTTTTCGTCTTCTTACACCTATAACGTCGTCACTATCTTCATCACTTCCGTCTTCATTCTCATGGGCAAGCTGTCTATGTAGTGATGTTATTTCGTTCGTTATTGCCAAAAAAAAACAACTCATCTTCACTAGAAGTCATTTCTTCGTCGTGTTCCATACTTATTGGGCTCACTAATTAGTGAAAGAGAGAGAAGAAAGTATTGCGATTGCCAAGAAGGTTGAATTGGAACTAATGTCGAAGACAGAGTCCAACCCGATTACGTTTTTCTAGCAAGTATTTTTGAGATAAGACATTTTATCATCAATATAACTGCGTCTACGAACAGGTGTGTGATGATCTGGTTCTTTTTGTATTATCCTTTTTTCATTGAAAAGAGCGAATTGAAAGAAAATTCTACCACTGTGATTAAATATTTATGTCGACGATCAATCTTGAGTCTAATTTGTGAACAAAACTGTTGTAACTTTACATACTGTGCAAATGATTATCTTGACACGAACAAATGTTGATGTTATTTTCTATATACGTTATGTGTTTTTGATATAAGACATATAAAAAACTTTATATAATGCTATGTAGACAAGAATACTATATGATCTACAAAAGGCATTGCATGTAGACTTGTCGTGAAAGCATGAAAAACATTAGGCCAAAGATATATTATTAAACAGTCTTTACCAGTCAATTTATCCAAACTAAATTTCAATACAAGCATAAAGACAGTTTCCAAATCACAACACCCGGAGATCCCTATGTCTGATGATCTAACCCTTTGCACTCCAGTGGTGACTCTCGCTCACCACATGATTTAATGCCACAACTCCAGAGGTGACTCTCGCTCACCGTTTGTTTTGATGTGGAAACTTGATCCGCTCGATTGATGTTTGCAACTTGATGTGAGTTCGGACCCATACATTATCAATACTCATTCTGCCATAGAACATCAGAAAGGCAGAAATAATTATTAGCTTCATGTGTTGACACTGCAAAACAACAACAAAAATATTGTCATTTATTGTCCACTGGATATAACTACGTCTACGAACAGGTGTGTGAGATGATCTAAATCTTTACAATATATTATCTTTCTCCAGAAAAATTAAATTCGTCATTGGCATCAAAGAGTACTGACTACTACACATGGACAGTTTTACCACTGTAATTAAATATTTATTTTGATGATCAATCTTGAGTCTAATTTGTGAACAAAACTGTTGTAACTTTACATACTGTTTTTTAATGATTATTTTGAAATGGTGGCGTAACAAATGTTGACGTTATTTGTTTGATAACTCTATATTCTATATAAAAAATGTAAACAGCAGAAAAGAGAACAGTTATATATTGAGTATGTGAAAACCATAGTTCACCAAAACTGAATAATTATATGTCATAACTATCAAACACTAAGAAATCCGCCTGAATGGGAAGCTACATACTTTTATGTTGAAAGTGGAATTACCTTTAGTAGACATCAAACAACTTTAAATACTTATTGCTTTAAAAATATCACACAAAACAAAATTACAGATTATAATGTTTTAGAATTTATGTTTGTAAATAAATATATATTAAAATATAAAAGTTTTATACATTTATTTGTATGTGTAATAATTTTAAGTTAGACCGCTAAATATGCTGCAAAACGTCTGAGTTGCTGGTTCGTTTGAAAAAAGGCCAAGAGTGCAAAGGGCTAATACAATAATGTACCACTAATATTAATTACGTTCAACGAAATAATCATAACTTTGTTATTTTAAAGAAATTATTAGTTATGCCAAAATTATCTCAGTTTTGTATCAAAATTATAGCTATACAAAGCGAGTAAATCTAAACAAAATGTTGAAAAAATGAATATAATCCATTATGCCACTAAACACAAAAGATGCTTGAATTGACTGTACATGGTTACCGCGCCAAAACCATTTGAATAGATGTGTGTGGGTGTAAAAACGTATACTTGCCCAAACCACACAACCGCACGAAAGCAAAATCTCAAAATTAGACTATTTTGTTCCCTACACGACAACTAAGGCTAACATATGTCACTTATACCAGCTTTTATTTGAACAAACTCACCGAAAATTATGTAGAAGCCGCAAAATACAATATTTCCATGACCCGGCATCCAGTGTCCATCAATCGCTTAATCATCTGAAATCACAGTCGAATACCTTTAAGAATATAGAAATGCAAGCAAAACCTGTACATACGTGTTGTCCCAACTTAAATTCACACGATTTCAACAATTTAGGAATCGCATGACAAGAATTAAATTGGTTAAACGTGGAATCTAACCTCTTATGACCTGCACTGTATCACTGCCAGCTTCGTTGTGAAGTGTGGCAACAGTGGTTTACTAGCAACTAATAACTAGAGTTTGAATCTGATTGGTTCTCTTACTATACACATCTGTTCACAATAAACTACATTTTTGTTTAAATTCTATTCTGCAAAGCCGGGTGCATGATTCCAATGCTTAACTTACCAGGTGTGTCGGTAAGTCCTTTCCGGTTTTTTCGCTAAAGAAAACACGCTACGTACAATGGATAATTAAAATTTATTTATTCAAAGTATTGGTCATTTGAATCTATACATTTTGCCCATCTCTCAGGCAATTTATGGATGCCATTCCAAAAGAACAGTTTCTCCTTTGAGCTAAAACATTCATCGAGCCATTTTTTAACTTCTTCGAAATCGGCGAAGTGCTGCTCTGCAAGCGCGTGCCCCATCGATGCGAAAAGGTGGTAGTCGGATGGAGCCAGGTCTGGAGAGTAAGGCGGGTGCGATAAAACTTCCCATCCAAGTGATTTCAACACTTCTTTGACTTGTTTTGCCGTATGAGACGGCGCGTTGTCATGCTGCAGAATCACCTTATCGTGTCTTTGAGCGTATTGTGGACGTTTTTCGATCAATGCACAGTTCAAATTGATTATTTGTTGTCGGTAGCGGTCAGTATTAACTGTTTCTCCAGGTTTCAACAATTCATAATATACGACACCAACCGGGTCCCACCAGACACAGAGCATGGTCTTGCGACAAAGCGATTTGGCCTTGCAGTCGATGGGCCAGCTTCGCCACGAGATAACCATGATTTGTTTCGCTTGGGATTTTCGAAATAAATCCATTTTTCATCACCCGTTACTATTCGATGCAAAAATGACTTCCTTTCATACCTTTGAAGCAGCATTTCACTGACGATTTTTCGGTTTTTCAATTGCCTGTCATTCAATTCATGTGGCACCCACTTTGCCATCTTTTGGATCTTTCCCATCGCTTGTAATCGTTCACAAATTGCTACTTGGCTCACATTCAACTTTTCTGCCAATTGTTTTTGAGTTTGTGTTGGGTCTTCATCCAATAACTCCTGCAATTCCGCATCTTCAAACATTTTCGGCCTACCAGGACGTTCTTTGTCTTGAACGTTGAAATCACCACATTTGAATTGTCGAAACCACTTTTCACATGTTCTTATGGTTGGAGCATGCTCACTGTAAGTCTCTACCAGCAAACGATGACTTTCAGCGGCTTTTTTCTTTTGATGAAACAAGAAAAGTAATGCGTGCCGCAAATGCACGTTTCCAGGCACAAAACTCGACATTTTCAAAAAATTATAAATCTATAAAACTGTTACTTTGGCGGAATGTAACTTGTGCAGTTTTGAGGTTAATGTTAGTAGAAACAAATGACATATGTATAAAATCATAACATTTCATACTTATGGCTAGTGACATCTGTTACAAAAACCGGAAAGGAATTACCGACACACCTGGTATGCGTGTTTAGGTTCGAAGTTTGCATGATAAAACATTATTAGAAGGTATTGAATGTTCAGAGTACTGAAAACTAACGTAGCTGATAATATTCCGCGAATGTTTCAACTTTGATCGGTCCCAAACCAAGAGTGCGTTTGGGTACACCTGAGTTTAAGTTAAGTTGGTATGTGTAGAGTTCGGGAGACAAGGTATGTCATATAGCTCCATCTAGCGACAATTTCTAGGACTACACGGAAACAAATTACGGCTTAGATGATGTTGGCAGATTTCTACCATCACTTGCAATGAAAACCAATGACTAATATTTGACAGACAAAACATTTTTAAGCGTATATTTTCTCGATGCGTATGACTGAAAACTAATTTTAAATATACATTCTGTTTTAGGGAATATAACCTATTTTTCATTGTATTGCATATCTTTGGTGTTTGAACTTAAGTTGTAAACATCACAATGTTTCAATATAAAATAGCAAATATTCTTTCATATTTCAATCAAATTCAATATTAACCATTCAGTACAAACACAAATAATATAATTTAATTGCTACGAAAAAAATATGCATATATTTACTTATTATGAAATTTTAATTAATTTAATATGATGTATTTTATTAATTTTTATTTTTTTCCTTTTTTTTCATATTTAATCTAAATGCATCGAGCTACTATGGCATACAACCAAAAACTTTCACTACAGTTAATATTTTAAACACGAGTTAGAGACAGTGTTTTATTTTTCAGACATTATGCATTTAACGGTTAACAGGGTAAACTAATATTGTACTTACCTCAAAAATGCCGGAATTCGAGAAGTTGGCAACTTTGCTGCTTCGATAAGTTCGTTGCAGCATCCAATGTTCCCATTTTCTCGCACGATCTTGAAGCCCTGAATCAAAGAAAACGATGTTATGGGAGACTAGATGAATTTCGACCGTAAAACTTGCATAAGCATAATCCTGGGGCGTACCTTTCTTATCAAGTACCTTCATCACCGGGGGTTGTGCTGCCATTTTCTCTCACGATCTTGGACCCCTGAATCGAAGAAACCGATTTTTTGGGAGGTCAGATAAATATCGAATGTAAAACTTGCATAGGCATAACCGTACGGCGCACCTTTCTTATCAAGATACCTTTATCGCCTGGGTTTCCAACAATTAACACAATTTATCCGAAAAAACACGACCGAAAGGTTCCCGCTCGAATCGCGAAACCGCCATTACTAAACCAACGATCCCCATGCAACCTGAAGTACGCCGCGATTCAGAATGTTCTAGATTTCCGGTTCGATTATTCAAAATATTTAAAATCTCCTTGTACTATTACTTAACCACATTTTTATGTCACCGTAACAAGAACTTCGACATTAAAGCACCAAATTCGAACTCGAAGCACCAATATCGAATGTAAAACTTGCATAGACATAACCATGCGATGCACTTTTCTTATCAAAACACTTTGATCGCCTAGATTTCTAACGACTAACACAGTACATCCGAAAAAAACACGATCGAAAGGTTCCCGTTCGAATTACTACACCGTGATAACTAATCCCAACGATCCGCATTCAACCTGAAATCGCGATACAGAATGTGCTACCTTTCCAGTGCAATTATGCAAAATATTGAAAATCCCTTGTACTATTACTTAACCAAATTTTCATGTCAACGTCACGAGAAATTCGACATTGAAGCACCAATATCGAAGGTAAAAATTGCATAGACATAACCGTACGATGCACCTTTTTTATCGAAATACCTTCATCGCCTAGACTTCCAATGATTAACACAGTACATCCGAAAAAACACGATCGAAAGGTTCCCGTTCGAATAACTACACCACTGTAACTAACCCTAACGAATCCCATACAACCTGCAGTACGTCGCGATACAGAATGTGCTACATTTCCGGTGCGATTATTAAAAATATTTAAAGTCCCTTGTACTATTACTTAACCAAACTTTCATGTTAACGTCACAAGAACTTCGACATTAAAGCACCAAATTCGAACTCGAAGCACCAATATCGAAGGTAAAAATTGCATAGTCATAACCGTGCGATGCACCTTTCTTATCAAAATACTTTTATCGCCTGAGTTTCCAACGATTAATATGAGGCATCCGAAAAATCATGATCGAAAGGTTCCCGTTCGAATTACTACACCACTGTAACTAACCCCCACGAGTCCCATGCAACCTGAAGTACGTCGCGATACAGAATGTGTTCCATTTCCGGTGCAATTATGCAAAATATTCAAAATCCCTTATACTATTACTTAACCAAATTTTCATGTCAACGTCACAAGAACTTCGACATTAAAGCACCAAATTCGAACTCGAAGGACCAATATCGAATGTAAAAATTGCATAGACATAACCGTGCGATGCACCTTTCCTAGCGAAATACCTTTATCGCCTAGATTTTCAACGATTAACACAGTACATCCGAAAAGACACGATCGAAAGGTTACCGTTCGAATCACTACACTGCCGTAACTAATGCAAACGTCCGTATTCAACCTGAAATCGCGATACAGAATGTGCTACATTTCCGCTGCGATTATTAAAAATATTTAGTATCCCTTATACCATCACTTAACCAAATTTTCATGTCACCGTCACAAGAATTTCGGCATTGAAGCACCAATATCGAATATAAAACTTGCATAGACATAACCGTACGATGCACCTTTTTTATCGAAATACCTTCATCACCCAGACTTCCAATGATTAACACAGTACATCCGAAAAGACACGATCGAAAGGTTACCGTTCGAATCACTACATTGCCGTAACTAATGCAAAGTCCTATGCAACCTGAAGTACGTCGCGATACAGAATGTGCTACATTTCCGGTGCGATTATTAAAAATATTTAAAGTCCCTTGTACTATTACTTAACCAAACTTTCATGTTAACGTCACAAGAACTTCGACATTAAAGCACCAATATCGAATGTAAAACTTGCATAGACATAACCGTGTGATGCACCTTTCTTATCAAAATACCTTCATCGCCTAGATTTCCAACGATTAACGCAGTACATCCGAAAAGACACGATCGAAAGGTTACCGTTCGAATCACTACACTGCCGTAACTAATGCAAAGTCCTATGCAACCTGAAGTACGTCGCGATATAAAATGTGCTACATTTCCGGTGCGATTATTAAAAATATTTAATATCCCTTATACCATTACTTAACCAAATTTTCATGTCACCGTCACAAGAATTTCGGCATTGAAGCACCAATATCGAATGTAAAATTTGCATAGACATAACCGTGCGATGCACCTTTCTTATCAAAATACCTTCATCGCCTAGATTTCCAACGATTAACACAGTACATCCGAAAAAACACGATCGAAAGGTTCCGTTCGAATCACTACACTGCCGTAACTAATGCAAAGTCCTATGCAACCTGAAGTACGTCGCGATACAGAATGTGCTACATTTCCGCTGCGATTATTAAAAATATTTAATATCCCTTATACCATTACTTAACCAAATTTTCATGTCACCATCACAAGAATTTCGGCATTAAAGTATCAGTATCGAATGTAAAATTTGCATAGACATAACCGTACGATGCACCTTTCCTAGCAAAATACCTTCATCGCCTAGATTTCCAACGATTAACACAGTACATCCGAAAAGACACGATCGAAAGGTTACCGTTCGAATCACTACACTGCCGTAACTAATGCAAAGTCCTATGCGACCTGAAGTACGTCGCGATATAAAATGTGCTACATTTCCGGTGCGATTATGCTAAATATTCAAAACTCCTTATACTATTACCTAATCAAATTTTCATGTCACCGTCACAAGAATTTCGGCATTGAAGCACCAATATCGAATGTAAAATTTGCATAGACATAACCGTGCGATGCACCTTTCTTATCAAAATACCTTCATCGCCTAGATTTTCAACGATTAACACAGTACATCCGAAAAAACACGATCGAAAGGTTCCCGTTCGAATCACTACACTGCCGTAACTAATGCAAAGTCCTATGCAACCTGAAGTACGTCGCGATACAGAATGTGCTACATTTCCGCTGCGATTATTAAAAATATTTAATATCCCTTATACCATTACTTAACCAAGTTTTCATGTCACGGTCATAAGAATTTCGACGTTGAAGCACCAAATTCGAACTCAAAGCACCAGTATCGAATGCATAGACATAACCGTGCGACGCACCTTTCTTATCAAAATACCTTCATCGTCTAGATTTCCAACGATTAACACAGTACATCCGAAAAGACACGATCGAAAGGTTCCCGTTCGAATCACTACACTGCCGTAACTAACCCCCACGAGTCCCATACAACCTGAAGTACGTCGCGATACAGAATGTGTTCCATTTCCGGTGCAATTATGCAAAATATTCAAAATCTCTTATACTATTACTTAACCAAAGTTTCCTATCAACTTCTCAAGAACCTCGACATTATAGCACCAAGTATAAAACACCTTACCTTGAAAACCGTCGGCTCGTTCATATCACCATCAAGCCGGCATTAAATCTACCTAGACCCGAACCGGCATAATTTTATACAAAGCATGAAGTCATCGAGTATCGATTAATCGCCGGAAGCGTTGTTCGATGTGGAAACTTGTAATCTCGAAATTTCTAGAATAGATGGCGCAAAACACCATGACTTTCGACATCCGCCCACAGGCTCGCTTTATCCCTGTGCCTCTTCACGCGCACGCTGGAAACAAGATGGCCTCATAAGTGCGTACTCGGCGATTCGACGAGTAACGTCCGACAACGAACTTCTGCGTTAGTTTGCTCTGATCCATAGGAGTACTTTTGGGAAGTCGGCAGGATGACGGCAATCCCAGGGACCGTCGCTTTCGACGAATACGGACGTCCCTTCCTCATTCTGCGAGATCAGGAGAAGCAGAAACGATTGACCGGTCAGAATGCCATCAAGGTAATAAACGTTATTTTCCTATTATAAGAAATCGCGTATACGTCGGTTTTGTTGTAACATTTAACCGCGAATGGTTTGCCGGTACATTTTGAAAGGATCGCGACGTATGTACATAGGTAACGCGGTTTTTCGGGTTTCGTTACAAATTTCGTCGACCACGTGAACGACGTAATGGCGGCCTGGGATGTAGGAGTAAATAAGTAAAATTATGCGAATTTCTTGGGAGGAGATTGCGACGTGGGTAAGACGGGTGGTATTGTGTGATTTTGCGGGATTTGAGTTGTCGCGTTTTGGGTATGGTTGCTTAATAGTTTATGTATGGTATGGGATTTTATGCGCGACAAATGTGCCGCTCCTTTCGGTACATATAAGGAAATCAATGTTTCGGAAAGAGAGGCCATCATACGTGTATGCGTAAGTGTGGAGAAGTTGAAATTTTCACGGCATGAATTGTTGGTTTCTGTAGGTATCAATTCAGGTTTAATCGTTAGCTTACCTTCGACGATAAACATTTATGATTCATTTGCATTAATATTTTCTGTTAATTTTCCCATGCATTTCGTGTGCAATTAACTTCAAAAAGATCAAAAATTGAATATCAGATGGCACAGCAAATGTTATCTTATACCATGAATTGTTGTTTTCTGTAGGTATCAACTCAGGTTTAATCGTTAGCTTACCTTCGACGATAAACATTTATGATTCATTTGCATTAATATTTTCTATTAATTTTCCCATGCATATCGTGTGCAATTAATTCTGAAAAGATCAAAAATTGAATATCAGATGGCACAGCAAATGTTATCTTATACCATGAATTGTTGTTTTCTGTAAGTATCAACTCAGGGTTAATTGTTAGCTTACCTTCGTCGATAAACATTTATGATTCCTTTGCATTAATATTTTCTGTTAATTTTCCCACACATGTTGTGTGCTATTAACTCTGAAAAGATCAAAAATTTAATATCAGATGGCACAGCAAATGTTATCTTATACCATGAATTGTTGGGTTCTGTAGGTATCAACTCAGGTTGAATCGTTAGCTTACCTTCATCAATAAACATTTATGATTCATTTGCATTAATACTTTCTGCTAATTTTCCTATGCATATCGTGTGCAATTAAATCTGAAAAGATTGAAAATTGAATATCAGATGGCACAGTAGTGTTATCTTATACCATGAATTGTTGTTTTCTGTACGTATTAAGTCAGGTTTAATCTTTAGCTTACCTTTGTCGATAAACATTTATGATTGCATTAATATTTTCTGTTAATTTTCCTATGCATTTCGTGTGCAATTAACTTCAAAAAGATCAAAAATTGAATATCAGATGGCACAGCAAATGTTATCTTATACCATGAATTGTTGTTTTCTGTAGGTATCAACTCAGGTTGAATCGTTAGCTTACCTTCATCAATAAACATTTATGATTAATTTGCATTAATATTTTCTGCTAATTTTCCTATGCACATCGTGTGCAATTAAATCTGAAAAGATTGAAAATTGAATATCAGATGGCACAGTAGTGTTATCTTATACCATGAATTGTTGTTTTCTGTACGTATTAAGTCAGGTTTAATCTTTAGCTTACCTTCGTCAATAAACATTTATGATTGCATTAATATTTTCTGTTAATTTTCCTATGCATATTGTGTGCAATTAACTCTGAAAAGATCAAAAATTTAATATCAGATGGCACAGCAAATGTTATCTTATACCATGAATTGTTTTCTGTAGGTATCAACTCAGGTTGAATTATTAACTTACCTTTGTTGATAAACATTTATGATTCATTTGCATTAATATTTTCTGTTAATTTTCCCATGCATATCATGTGCAATTAACTCAGAAAAGATGAAAAATTAAATATCAGATGGCAAATGTTATCTTATACCATGATCTGTCATGAAAAGCCTGTTTTCTTGACACCTTGGAGAAATAATGTAAATCAGAATCAACTTCCATACTATGTGAGTGTTTCACTTACAGTCACACATTTTGGCAGCACGTAATGTGGCCAACATACTCCGAACCTCTCTGGGACCCAAGGGCTTGGACAAGTTGATGGTAAACTCAGATGGTGACATCACCGTGACCAACGACGGAGCCACCATTTTGAAGCACATGGATGTGGACCATGAGATCGCAAAGCTGATGGTACAGTTGTCTCAATCCCAGGATGACGAAATTGGTGATGGCACCACCGGTGTTGTTGTTCTGGCTGGTGCTCTTATGGAACAGGCTGAACAGCTGTTAGATAAGGGCATCCATCCTATCAGAATAGCTGATGGATTCGAAATGGCAGCAAAATGTGCCACCGAACATCTGAAAACCATTACTGACAGTTTCGAGGGAGACACCAATAACCTTGAACCGTATATAAAGATAGCCATGACCTCACTCGGCTCCAAAATGTAATTTATCCCTATATACTCCTGAAGATGCGGATCTATCGCAGTGTTCAAAAGTCAGAGCGGTTTCCTTGACTGTTCATTTTCCTTTTTCCAGTGTCAACAAATGCCACAGACAAATGGCAGAAATTGCCGTGAATGCGGTACTCGCGGTTTTAGACCCTGTGAAACGCGACGTTAATTTTGAATTGATTAAAATCGAAGGAAAGGTTGGTGGTAGGCTGGAGGACACCGTTTTAGTTCGCGGTGTTGTTATTGATAAAGATTTCAGCCATCCACAAATGCCTAAGGTAATCTTTGTTGTATTACGTAACTTTATATGGTTACCGCCAGTTGTAGGCTGATCAGAAATATAGAATTGCATTATTGGACATTGCAGAGATTAGAGGATGTCAAATTGGCGATCTTAACGTGCCCGTTCGAACCGCCCAAACCGAAAACTAAGCATAAGTTGGATGTCTGCTCGGTCGAAGATTACAGAGCGCTTCATAAGTATGAACGCGAAAAGTTTACCGAAATGGTGAAGAAAGTGAAGGGTGCTGGAGCAACTCTTGCAATTTGCCAGTGGGGCTTCGACGACGAAGCGAATCATCTGCTTCTGCAAAATGAACTCCCGGCAGTCAGATGGGTTGGCGGCCCCGAAATTGAGGTAAAATCTCAAACAAGTAACAAATCTTCTCCGTTTACAAAACTTCAAGCCTAATGACGAAAAAATGCGCTGGAGGAGATTGCGAAGGTGCTGATCACTCAGTCAGTGAACTTTTCTTTGATCTTCAAGGTCTTCCTCTTGCAGATTTCAGTATTAGTATTTGGAAGACATTATGGATATCCAGAAATTCATTGATGAATGATCTCATCTTTGCCGTTGCTCTGATGACTAAAGATTATGAGAGCTGAAGGCTTCGGTTATTTTTTTATCGTGATATATACTTACGTAAACAGATAGCCAGACTCCAGAAATGAATTGAATGTTATACAGCTAATTGCCATTGCCACTGGTGGTCGCATTGTCCCAAGATTCGAAGAATTGACACCTGAAAAATTAGGACACGCTGGCGTCGTCAGGGAATTAACCTTCGGCACTACCAAAGACCGTATGTTGGTCATCGAGGAATGCAAGAATTCACGTGCAGTTACGATTTTCATCCGTGGTGGTAACAAAATGGTACGTAACGCCAAACCGTCTACACACCTTAGTATGCAAGGAGAATTTCAGCGGTACCAAATTCAATGTACTTTCCTGACCAGACACCTTGCAAGATTATTTTGCATCTGGAAATATATCTGCTCAGTTTGTCTTATAAAAATTGAACTTGCGATTCCTATTGCTACAACCCATGTTTATTTATCTAGCATCGTATACCAATTGGATTAAAAGCAAGAAGATAATTATTAGTGAATAATATTATTTTTCGCGTTCACAGATCATAGAAGAGGCCAAACGATCTATTCATGACGCCTTATGCACCGTTCGTAATGTTATCAAAGATTCTAAAATTCTCTATGGTGGCGGTGCTGCGGAAATTTCTTGCGCATTAGCTTGCGCAGCACAAGCTCACAAGATCAGTACCCTCGAACAATACGCATTCCGTGCGTTCGCCGATGCTCTCGAAAGTGTTCCAATGGCATTAGCCGAAAATTCTGGTCTTTCACCCGTCGACACGATAGCTGAAATCAAGAAACGCCAAGTCAACGAAAAGAATCCAGCTCTAGGTATCGACTGCCTTAACCGAGGCACCGCAGGTAAATAAGTTTCGTGTTTACATCTCCGGCTTCACGATTCTCGGAAATCTTCGGTAGAATTACGTAAAATCAACAAACGATAATCGGAATTTTGTGTTGCAGATATGAAAGTACAGAACGTTATTGAAACCCTAACGAGCAAGACTCAACAAATACTATTGGCTACACAGTTGGTCAAAATGATCCTGAAAATCGACGACATACGTTCGCCAAGCGATGCCGGTGATATAGCCTAACAAAATCTACGTTAGCATTATTTTTTTTTATTATTACTCCCGAATTTTCTTAAAGAAAAACCGTTTTCTTATAATTCTTCATGCCAGATTTTGTGCTAACAATGCGCTTATTCATTTTACATTTGTATTGGTATTACGTGTAGACGAATGTTTTCACATTTTTGTCGCAAGCTCGCTTTAACATAATGTTAATTTATACAAGAATAAAATATCGTGATACAATGTTATTCGGTTTTCTTCATTGCGCGTTAATACAGGTATTCTGCGTGATTTTTTTCGTCATGGCACGAGTTCCTGCAAAATATGAGATACTCTGGTTCGTCCCTAAGTTCAACTATCGGCTTTATCTCGGAAGTAAGACTTATCTTTATGCACATTTCTCACAAGTATTATAATTAATAAGCAACTCTATAAATGTATTTTTAAATGATTTCTATGTTATTTATAATTTTATAACACCGTGTTAAATACAGTCGAAACTTCATTAACGATCTTGGTTTATTTTTTACTGTAGGAACAAATAAATTCGTCACATCGAGACAAGGTATAGTTGTGGTGTAAATAGATTCTCCTTGTTTATACATTTTTTGGGGGTGGGGGATACGTGGCTCTTCCTCTCAATTTACTTAATTCAACTGTAACGTGTAAACACAATTGACAAACGTAAGAAATGGAATTTCAGTACAACATACTCCTATAATGGCACAAAATACAATCGCTTACACATATGTATAAATTATAACAACAATATATATCTCTCACTGTCCTCACTCTGCATCATTCTGCTTTCCAAGTTCCTCTCGATTTCTCGCACTCATGCATCCCCCCTGTCTCTCTCTCCCTCTCTCTCATACATAAATACATACACTCGTCCAAGCACACACACAAAATCTTCTCCAATTAGGTCCGTAATCGGACTTACAATTTTACGATTGCTCTTTCTCGTATCACAAAATATACAATCTATTCCAACGTAACATTATATCATTTTCTCGCATTTCCTTTTTACATTATTAATTACATATCCACGGGCCCTTGCTGCGCACATGCAAGGACCTTGCCAAACGTTATGCGACGTTGCGATAATACAACGATTTGAACGAGACGCAATACCATCTGTTGCGAAATGAACTGATTGATTCATAATATAACAGAATGAACAATGAGAACTAACGCCTTCGCTTTTGAACGAACGATCATCTTTTCGCATCTCTCTAGAGATAAGTACTTGCTTGTTAAGTTTTGACCTAAGCAATATTTTGTTTATACACTTGCAGCAACTGAAGAAAAATGTTCGTTCTCATCTTCGTGAGACACGTTATTCTGCTCTCGTTAGCGTGAAACAGCCTCACACGCCAAGGACAGTTCAGAATGGAGGCGTTTAAAAAATTAAATTATTCGAGTTAAAAAAACAGAATATATAAAAGGTGACATTGATGACCTTCTCGATGCGTTTTACCTAATGTCATATTGACATATGAGCGCTACTAAATCGCTTCAATAAATAGGCTAAGCAAAATTTGGTTATTCGTAAGACGATAACGAACTAAATCTCATACGCCCCGCGGGGAGCCTCTAAAACGTTTCACTATCATTAGACCTTCTTCAGCATGGGTAGATTAAGCACCTCCGGTATCTCGATGTCTTCCAACCGAATGTTCGACGGATTAAATGTGAATCTTAACGGATACACAAACTTTAGATCCATTAGTAGCTGTGAACATTACAAGAATGCGACATTGTACAAATATTGCAAGCACATAGACTACAATATATATGTTACAGTGAAACACCGAAATCTGGAGAATGTCGACTTTCACCGGTGAATGTCAACATTCACATAGTCGCTTGGTGTATGCTCGAAATACTTGCTAAATACCCTTATTTCTGACTTACACCGGTAAATGTTGACATTCACCATGCACTAATTGTCGACAACACCGGAGAGGGTTCGAATGTACAACAATGTAATGAAATATTCGATCTTTCACCGACGTATTTGGTATCTGTTTACATTCACCGGTGAAAGTCGACATTCTCCAATTTCGGTCATTCACGGTAACATATAGATAAAGAAGTTTTAATGACATAAATAAATGTCAATACGTTAATTAACACCGCAACTTACGTTTTCGTTGCTCTCATTTCGACTTGCCAGCGTCTCTTGCACCTTTTTGATGAACGTGACGGACACACGAGTTTCATAATCGTCGACTGGCGTGTACAGGTTGAGAATTTTGACTATCTGATTTGTCGTTAGGTTACTGCACATCTCGCATACGGCTTTGACATCGTTGTCAGATTTCCGGGCTTGCAGCAGCTGTGCAGCTTGGATGAGTGGTTGAAGGGCTTCCGTTGCTGGTTCCAGTCGTTTGTCTCTAATCCACTGCTCCAGGTGACTCAGGTTATACCTACAGTGGCATCGAAAATCGTATCATATTCACGTACTAACCAGTAAACATTATATATGTAAACTATGTTGAAAAGTTCTTCATAAAGTTTAGCCGTAACACGCATAGATCAACTATATTGTAGCTCACCTGATTTGCATACCCTTTGCCCAATTACAAAGTTCATGCCTCAAAAGCAGATTGTTTAGTGCTGTGGCACACATGAAATAGAACAACTGTTTGAACACTTGGACCACTATGTCGGGATCGACGCCCTGATACAGGAGCGTTTTATGCACGGAGTTGAGTTCATCCAACAACTTGTTAAGCTTCTGTTGGGTGGGCTCCGGTTCTTCACCCATCGAGGAGGACCTTGGTCGTCCGTGTTTGTGAGAATCCAAGCCAGGGATTGCGTCGTGTTCCAGTAACGCGGGTACAGTTAAAGCCTGTATCCTATCTTTCAAATTTGTTATGATGCTATTGAATATCCATAGTGCCACATTGCCGAGAACGCCCCGATACTCGCTTAGGTCAAAGTTTTTCAGGCATTGTTCATTCTGCCTCGGTGTATTTTCAAGCTGGTAGGGCTTATCGCCCGAATATTGCTTCATATTGTGCAGTAGACGCAATGTGTTACTTAACCAGAGTACGTTTGACTCGAAGTCATCTCGCTTTCTGATGACTTTCTTCATTGCACCGAAGTAGGCATTTAACAGCACTCTGACCTTCTCGTCGTCATTGACACAGTCCGTATGCCTTATGCACATAAAGAGTATGTAGGCTGGGAGACCGGGCAGTAGAGTCGCTGCAACTTTCGGCTTCAATTCTGTGTACGGAGAATTTGTATTAATATATTGTTACGTTTACGATATTAAAAAAGCGTATTTATAGACCACTTACCAATAACCAGATGCCTTATGATGATGTTAATGTCATCTTTTCGGAAGTCAAACATCCCGTCGTAGTCCCTATCTTTCTTGCGTATGGCAGGCAAGTTATTCCCGCTGTCGCCTGAAGAATGGGTGTTTGACGTATTTATCGCAGCATCGTTCGTGGTATCGACATGATCCGGTACTGTACAATCGAAGAAAGAAGCAGGTATGAAAATTGCACAAAACAAGCAATTGATTATTAACACTTTGACTGCCATGATGGTCACCGGTGACTAACGCAAGAGATTTTACTGAAAATCCAAAATATTCGCAATGGGTAGCAATTATTATTTTATAAATGCAGTTGTTATTGGAATAGTGATGCGATCCTTCGGTCTCCAGTACTTGCACATTATTTACATTTTGTATAATTCAGTCGAACGCTGTAGTATTTCATAACATCGCCGTTCTAATATAGTAAAATACGCTTGGCAGTCAGCGTGTTAATTACAAAGTTAATGGAAAGTGACAGTATGCACGTGATTGGACTTGATGATGCCTACGTCCCGCGAATTACATTACTGATACTCTTCAACGTTATTGAATTGCACTACTGCGGTGGGTTTGATAAATTACATGATCGTTGGTGTACGAGTTTGAATGAGGTATGTAGTTGACATGAGATAGACCAAAAATATGATTTGAGTGATTCACCAAAGACCACGCACTCACCGGGACCCCTTAGCACTAAGGGACGATCTCTACATTCCCTTATGTCAGTATCTTCGTCTTTGAGAGCGATAAAAGGATTATCATATTTAATATATCATGCGTACATTGTTAGTATCATTTCGATTGGTACATGTTGACCAATGAATGCAAATACTTACAACCGGCATCCTTAAGTCGCTTGGCTAGAAGTTTGCATTGCTTCTTCAGTTTCCTACATTCACCTGCCATTTTGTCATATTTCACTTGAAGATCCTGCAAAGAATATGTGTAATATAATTATGTATGCAAATGTATTGATATCGTAGGTAGTCATAGTTTGGCAAGAAATCGTTACCAAATTTTCATTAGTCAGTCTAGCAATCTCGTGCTGCATGTAAGCCTCAGTCTGAGTTTGCGGCGACTTGCTCAAGTTAACAGAGAGCAATTTTTGTTGCCTCTCAATTTCTTCCTGCAGTCTGTCGATCTCGCCTCTCCACTCGTCCCTCTGCGATCGCCAGCCTTTCTCCTTCGCTTGCAATTCGTCCTCCAATTGCCTTGAAATACAATCGACGCTATAGTTATCCATTCACTCTACTGAATTGTAATCAATACGGTGAACTCTTCAATAGAAAGTATCGACGTGCCAGTTAAAATATAATTTCTCTAATTATCTTTCTAATATATTATATATCTGCAATTTCCTATTTACGTCAAATTGAATAGTTCAACATCAATGTAGTGAAGTTTGCACGTTTACTACTCGCGCCAAAATATCTACTCAACTCACTCTCTGGAAGCCTTTCGTTTTGTCTTAAGTCTACTGAAAATCGATGTGCATGCACAAACGACAACAAAACACGATTAGATAACGGGACAGTTCTTTGTGAACACAAAATGGATGCAATAATCCGTTAGAATACGTGCGCCTACCTGTTTATCTTCTTCTGCGCTTCGAACGCCAGCACCAGTTCGCCGTCCTCGTTTATGATATCAACGTCACGACCGTAATTAGAGCCGAGACTCTTCATTCGCCGCGTATGATCGGCCAGTACACTGTGCAGTTGAATGCACTCTTCCCTTCGTCGTTCAAGTTCCTCTTGAAGGGCTTCAAATTGCCCTAATAGGTTGAAACAATTACGTTTCGCAAGTTCGTGTATCATTTTACGGTATCGATGAACAATCCATGCGTAAAACATAACGCGTTGCAAGCAATTATGAAGAATGATAGCGGAAATTGCTGGTGAAAATAGTATAATAGTATACAAGCGCAGTAAGATAGGAGCAGAGAAAAGAACAGAAGCTGTATGAGTACGCAGAAGCCATGCATGACAAGGAGAATGAAAGCAAAAGTCTATGAAGCGTGTGAAATAAAGTGTATTTCTCAGTGCACGTTCCCAGTGACTTACAGTAACAAAGAGATCAAAATGAAAAGACAATATAGCCGATGTTACTAGTTTGCACTTAAAGCGAAATATAGAGCCTATGAAGCAGAGATTCATAGAACGGTAGAGAAAAGATAACGAAAAATCATCCGAATCGTGGCAGTTATAAATTTACCCATTAAATTTTGTTGCGCCGTCGTTGAGTCTGCTACGGACACGGTTTTCCTCAAGGAGCCCAGATCCTTTTTCAACTGCGCATTCTCCATTTCGAGCTCTTGAAGCTGCGTAGGCGATTTCAACAAAATGAAAAATGTCTTAATAACATGTTAACATATCAGTTATTAATACCGTTTGCATGAATTCCATAAGGATACATTTTCTCAATAAATTCTCTATTCAAATACTTTACCCTAAACGTATCCTGCGTTCTAGAAGTGTCCTCGGGACCATCACGTTCGAGGTCTTCAACCATTCTTATGAGACGGCCCTTCTCCTTTTCAACATCTTTTAGTTTTTGCTGTAACTTCAGCACTAGACCGATATCAACCGGTGCATGCGCTGGTCCATTAAGTTCAGTTGGCGATTTACTGGATTCACCATCCGGTGGTGTTTCCGAACGTTGCTGGTGCCAGTCGATCGTTTCCACCCGAGAATATGGTGCCGACGACGATGTTGTTGATCTGACTGAGCCATAACCGAAATCCTATAACAGCGTTCAATATAATTAAAACGCAATTTACTATAAACAGGAAATGTGTTCAGTACGTTAGCGACAGTATGCATCTATTGGCGCCGCATATTTTTCTCGTAGGACATAAGTAATATTCAATAATTCAGAAGAAGTAAATAGCAAAATAGTGAGATGAACCGCACGGCATTTACCCCAGAATTTTTTATTGGGCAGATGCTAAGTGCTGTCTAAGCAACCGATTTATAACTATAATAAAGTTTATGCGTTTTTGCCCATATATAGAAATAAGGTATAACGATAATATAACGATTGAAGATCTTACGATATTTTGGTCATCCTGCGGAAGTTCCGCAGATGCAATATGGCCACTGCTACTAGATGCATTGCTCAGCGATCGTGAGTGTCCAGGCATCTGTAACGCGAGCTTTTGCTCCAACGTTTCGACATACTGTTCCATTTCGTGGTAGTCTTTCAGTAAACGCTGGTAAGCGCCTCGGTCCTGATCCTGATCCAGCAGAAGCAGGTCCTTCTCTTGTTCCAGTCGATTTTTCAGATTTTCATCTGCACCTCGCTGGTGGCTCTTTAGTTTATCCGATGCAACTGTCAGGTCTTTTCGCAACCTGTCAATTTCTTCTTGAAGCCTCTTATTCTCATCTTCCTTCTGTAAACTGTTCCTTTCCTTCTCCTACGTAAAAGAATTTGCTATCCGATACTTATGCAAGGAGAACTTTATTTGTATACGTTCCGAGTTTTACCTGCAGCAGGTCCATTTTCTCGTCCCTCTCTTGTTTCAAGATATCCTGCAATTTCTCCACCTCCTTTCCTTTCTCCAACACTATACCATTCAACCTCTTATTCTCAATCTCAACCGATCTCAACCCGTCCAGCTTACTCTTTAAATCCACCACTTCATTCTGAACATTCTTCAGGAATTGATTCTCTTTGGCCTGGAAGATAAGTAAACTCGTCCAACATCCACTACAACCACGTTACATGTTCAAATTCCCCCCAAAACATTAAACGCCATACGTACAAGATCATTCATCTTCTGCTGCAACGTAATAATCTTCTTTTCCAAACCTTTGTTGAGCGACTTAACGTGTTCCACGCTTCTCGCCTCAGTTTTTAGCCTTCTGAAGACCTTCTTCGCCATGTACCTCCTGACGTACGATTGGACGATTATGATATTCCTCAGTTTTTGCTTACAGGCCATTCGCACGAGATATCCTCTGCAGTATCTCTGAATCGTAGTTGCCGCGGCGTTGTCCTGCATTATTCTGAATCTCGCTCTAGCCATGCTGCCTCTACCGTATGTTTGAATGGCAAGGATTGTGCGTTTCACTTGCAAGTACCAACGTCTCTGGAGCCAGCCCTTGACGCGTGCTTGAATCTTAATTGCTGCCCTTTCGCGCCTTATAGTCTCCGCTCGTTGCCTTGCCATGTAACCTCGGCCATATCTTTGCAAGCCCAACACAGCCTTTCGGATCTTCTTGTATCGATTGCGAGAGATGAAACCGCGTACTGTTTTCTGCATGACGATGCACGCGTGTTTCTGAGTATCGGCACGAAGTTTCTCGAGGAAGGCAACTTGGCCTGCACGAAAGAGCACCTTTGTTTTGCCGAATTTGTACTTGTCTTCGTCGCTAATGTACCTGGATTGGAAGCGTGACGTTGTTATTTAAAGATGTCCACGAGAACAATGGTCTCGTATAAACGTTGTAAATAATTTACTTTGAATACACTCATGTTTTATCCTATACTATATGTAGGTGTTTCAGGAAATTGTTCCAAGCTTTTATGTTTAGACGGTAATAACGTTTTTGTAAGTAAACACTAGAGGTACGTGTTAACAATGTATGATACCTCGTCAGTATACGACGACATGTTTCTTTAAGATCATCTCGTCGGATTTCACTAAATTTGCACAATCCTCTGTATCTCTGGAAGAACTCGGTATATGTCCTCTGACTTGGAAATCCTGCTGCCGAGATCCTGATAGTTTCCAGAACACCACAGGCTCGCAATTGTTGCACAGCTCGTACCGGGTTGTACTCGAAAGCTTCCTTAGTATCGTTTGGTTTGATACAGCGAACATAATGAGGCGTCGTTACGTTCAACGTCGACATCAACATATTTAACGAATCACGAAATTGCGAGCCAACCTGGTACATACACAATCGTAATTTTGTAAAGACAAAATTATAGTCGTCTCATAGTAATTTCAAATGTTACGTATTGCATTAGACTACTTGCTTACCGTTTTCTTATTTATCTTTGTAGAATTCAGTTGCGGTTTCTGCGCACTCACTTTTAATCTCACATTCGGCACGACGAGTTTAGGGTCCTCGTCGCTGAACAGTTTCTTTAACAGCTTATTCTAAACAAAAAAAAACTTTCGTTCGTGCTTCGCTCACTTCATGACCTTAAGTAACGAGCTTACTTTGCCAGATCTCAGCACGTCCACTTGCTCCTCGATAACCGTGTCCCTATTCTTTTCCAAGAATCCCAGCGTCTCGTACTGTACCAAGTCCGCGAAATGGTGAATAAGAAACGCCGACGTTCCGAACCTCGGCTTCTCGAAGTGCTTCGACTTACCGCACTTCGTGTACAACTTTTCCGCCCAGGAACCGTCCGATCCTTTCGGCATCTAGATGAAGTAACAGCAAGAACGCGTTCAAATCGTACTTACTCCATCGACGATAACTCCTCTTACCCGACACTCTTCGTCCAGCAGATCCAATATTCCCAGCTTCGTCTCGATTAGATCGATGCACGGCTGATTATCGTAGAAGTCGATGAACGTCCACTCGATCTCCTCCTTCAGATATTCCTCCTGCTGAAGCTTGAACACGTGCTGGTTAAACTGCTGCTGGAGCTTCTCGTTGGCATAATTTATACAGAACTGCTCGAAGGAGTTGATCTCGAAAGTCTCGAAGCCGTATATGTCGAGCACGCCGATGAAGCACTGTGCCTTGTTCGGCGACTGAAGAGAATTGTTGACACCAGCGACGATCCAGTTGAATAACTCCGCGTAGATGTGCTTAGCGAGTGCATCCCTCGCGCCTATCGCTTGATCGACGTTCATCGGCTTCAGGAAGACTTCCCTCATCGAGACGATTTTCCTGTGGCACAACCACTTTCGCATCGCGTTCACATCCGTGCCGAGCAGCTCAGAGATCGTCAGCAAATGCCTATCCGACGGCTGGAAAGACAAGTCGGTTCATCAGAGTTATAAGATTAACCCTTTGCAGTCGGACATGTTTCTTCACGAAGTAGCGAATAGCACATTTCGTTTAAAATGGTATAGTTTTGAAAAAAATACTCGGCACAAATCATGTTTTGCATACAACTTTGCTGATACAATTATGCTAAAACAAAATTGAAATTTTATAGCCTATTCTTTTCGAATGCGTCATAGTTCATTCACCAATTTAATAAACCGGGTTTATTCAAACACATTTTTCTTCCGAGCATATACAATGTTTATACAATAACTTGCAGTTTATCATTCAGCCTATTGCAGGAATATATAGAAGATTGTTCTTGTAGTCGCTAGAAGTCTTCTCTCAGTTTATTGACCGCGAATTTACTAAATATTGAATACCACACCAATTATTAATTCTATCTCATTGCCTTAACTTGTAAGTCCCCGGAAAAATTTGAAGGAAACAAATATTTGAACAAACGTTTTCTATACATACATTTTCCTCAGTAATAACACGAAGTATCTTCGTGTCCCCTCAGAGGGGACAGTTGAGTGCAAAGGGTTAAAGCGACATAGATACTTTTTAAACACAGAACTCGGAAAGACGCGAAATTATTATCGTGGACCTTTGAGTGAAGGCTGTGTTGCTATATATATATTTTTTCGAAACTTTAATAATAATGGACCCATCTTTATCAAACAATTGATATTGAATATTAAGAGCATTCATATCAGTACATATTCGAAAGAATAAGATAATGGTTGCACAGAACTGAAAAGAGATAATGTCTATATATATATTTTTTCGAATCAAACAATTGATATTGAGATAATCAGTCGATAATGGTTGCTTGTCGGGTCCTAATTTACATCAAACCCGGAAAGTCCTAATCATCTTCCTAAAAGCCCCCATTAAAACTTTACCGCCTCCCACGCTAAAACAATGAAACGTAGATCATATTTTTCTGGACCATTACGGCTATTCATAGGAATGCCTATGCGTCGCGGTACGGTAATAAACCCCTGTTTTATAAAAGTTAAACGACGTTTTACAGAGCGTCGTAAAGTTTCTTCCGTGAGAAACTTACAGAGATGTAGCTCGCTTCGGTGTCGTTATCGTCGCCTTTGCCTTGGGCATCGCTGTTAGTAATATGTACATTTCCTAAGTGCAGTATGGCCGCTAAAATTCGTAGCATGTCGTCCTGCTGTCTGCTAGTGAAACCAAGCATTGTCAGGGCGCTGGTTGTCTCTTCGAAGCACGCGAGATCGTCGACCCCACCGATTACAGGATTGCCACCTTGATTGAGATAGTGGAAGTTATTCTGATGGCTCAGGTGCAAATTCGGAAGACGTTTTGCCGCCGCGCACATTTGGTAAAATATGTGATAGTTCCTCTCCTCGTGTGCCTGGAAGAATGAAAAGCCAAGTATTATCAGAAAAAAGGAAACCTGTATTAATTCGAATGACAGGGTAGGTTAATAAAGGATATGGCAAATAACTGTAACGAATTTGATCACGCTCTAATAGCTTATGTATATTACTCTACCCTTCATTCGTGATTACAAATTTCGAAATAACTGACTCGTATTATGTTTTATGCCGCAATTAACGCGTTCAACGCCCCGTCATCCATATATGGGTGACGGACGAGTTGCCACGTGTTTGGAAAAGTTTTTAATAGTGACCAAGGCGTTTAGAAGTAACTACGTACGCTACTATGTATAAATTGTTCAATTTTACTCATTGCCTCCTGTAATTTTTCATTGTACCGTCTCGTTGTTCATATTGTTTAGTTTCACTTACGGTCTACTTCAAGTTTTTATCATATTTTATTGTGCAATATTATTATATATTACTGTTTCGAAGCAATTTAAGCAAGATCGTGACATTGTAGGATAGTCAAGGCGTTAAGTTACAGTATTTCAGGGTAGTCCTATTTGCCGCGAAAGAATTCGAATACTGGTTCCAAAAAATACATATTCTCCCAGATGCTTTTCTTCGTGACTTTCTTCTAACTACCGAAATCTGTGTTACAATCCGGTGCATACTACTAGGGCTGTTGCTTCAAAAACAAAAATTTCCCAGATCGCATAACTTCGATTCCCTTCCGGGCGGCTCCAATTGCTTCGGAAAAACAAGCGGACGCATGTACTGAATTGACGCTGGGCGACCAATGGGTTAAGTGAGAATAGTTATCAAAACAATTTAACTTTACCAGTGATCCGAGATATATCGTATTTCCTTTTTTTACAGTACCACCGATTTCTACCATCGCGCTTCTTTAATTGGATTTTCATCTAATTTTTTATTACCGTCATCTTAGATGATGGTTCTGAACTTACAACCGGCAGTACATATCGCTATATGTAGTTGCGAGACGAAGAGGGAATTGGAAAATTGCACGGTAACTCATTTGTCCCGAATTGCAACCCGCAGACGGAAACTTCAGAGCTTGAGTTCGAGAACTCAGCGGTGGGGTTTTGCAACTGGGTCGATGCCGGTCAATGGCGCAACCGCGAATCATAATCGAGCCACCCCCTAATGAGCCGATTGAATTGATAATCACCTGGAACACGACCCGCGATTTTTCCAGCAGGTAAGTCCTCATGCTGGCACCGGTGATATGGTAGTTCTTGTTGAACTGAATTTCGATGAACTTGCCAAATCGTGAGGAATTGTCGTTTCTCGTGGTTTTCGCATTCCCGATCGCTTCCATGATCGGTGATGAGGCCAAAACTTTCTTCTCCACAGAGGTTTCCGTCGCAGAGCCACCAACCGTAGCGAAGTATCGCATCGTATATTTTGCGGACACGGTTTTACCTGCACCGGACTCCCCCGAGACGATGATCGATTGATCATGTCCCTCCCTAAGGTCAGATCAAAAGTTTACTCGGCAAATTGTAGGATATGACGCTTAAATGACGTTAATCCCTGCCCCAAGTAATGCAAGGCGGTCATTTGATATTAAAAATATATAGTGAGAACGTGGTTTCGTCTTTCAGTGGAGTATCAAAGCGCTGACACGTCTTCGAAGTTTTAATACTATCTTCCGTGACCTTTCGCGTCGGTACAAGAAACGCCACTTATGGTCCATAAAGTGTCCTTCTCGATAATATTCTGTTCAAGCGCTAAATCATACAGTATTATATCCGAGAAGAAGCCTCGCACACTACGAAATCCGTGCGTTCAAGTAACAACATAGCATGAATGCTCTACTTTCTAAAATCCTTTACAATAATGCCAAAGTTTCGCACGACTACCCTATAATCGAGAGTATTAAAGTGTTGCTGTGTTCTAACGTCGAAGTTACAGGAAGTTAAAATTGTCCAAGCCTCCACATCTGTTGCAAGTGAAATAACAATAAGTATGAAACCTTACCTTTCCAGTTTCGTGTATGCCTCTTCAGCGACTGCAAATATATGGGGCTCAAGATCACCCATGGCTTGGCCCCTGTAGGCCCAAATCGTGTCGTTGCCATAAATGGGCAGCTCGTTGTACGGATTAAAGGCGACTAGGACGATTCCGCAGTACGTGTAGATGTTGTGCCGTTGAAAGCGTATCTGCAGATTGTAGAGGACCGCCGGTTCGTGCAGGAAGGATAGAGACGTGAGATTATTCTCCCCTATCAATATGTCGGGATTCCTCAGCGGCGGAAGATCGGTGTCGCTCTTGATCTCCAAAATCTTCGACTGATTTGACTCCTCGGTCCGGACCTTCAGGGTCCCACGGTTCAGCTTGTAATCTTCTAGGATGATCGCACCTTCCCAGATTTTCTCGGGATGTGGCACCCATACTCTGCCACCCTGGGGTAAAAATTAATGTTTTTAGGACACCGCTGTAGAACGTGATGTATTTTATATTATAAATCGGAGTACACAATATAAACGCAAACCGTAATCAGGGAACCAGCGAAGAACTTCAATAATTTTTTGCCTGGCACCTGAATGGTTCAATATGGGATTCACGTCGAAACTACTGGACACAGGCTTATGCACAGGTATTTTTAAAGATTTTTCGACGCTTTTTCACATAAAGCTAACGGCGATCAACCAACTGACAAAAATGTCTGCATGTAGAACGTGATATACTTTATATTATAAATCGGAGTACGCAATATAAACGCAAACCGTAATCAGGGAACCAGCGAAAAACTTCAACAGTTTTTTGCCTGGCGCCTGAATTGTTCAATATGGGATTCACGTCTAAACCCCTGGGCACAGGTCTATAAATTGCACAAAGGTATTTTTGATGATTTTTCGACGCTTTTTCACATAAACCTAACGGCGATCAACCAAATGACAAAAATGTCTGCATGTTTTTCAAATCGCCATATCTTGAAAAATGCGAAGAATTCAGCGGCGAAGACTGGTCTCTTTGCAATACAAATCATCTTCTATCGTATGGTGTAGGTTCAGGTAAAACAATTTTGTTTTAATTTTGCACTAATTTTTTATCATATGCCATAAATATGAAAATCTCTTTTCGGCGAGTTTAACACTTTGACTGCTACGGTGGTCACCGGTGACCGACGGAAGAGATTTTAGTGAAGATCCAAAATATTTACAATGGGTAGCAATTATTATTTTATAAATGCAGTTGTTGTTAGAATAGTGATGCGATTTTTGGTCCCCAATACCAGCACATTATTTACATTTTGCATAATTTAGTCGAACGCTGTAGTATTTTGTATCATCGCCGATCTGATACAGCAAAATACGATCGGCAGTCAACTTGTTAACACTTTGACTGCTGTGATAGTGACCACTGACCGGCGCAAAAGATTTTACTGAAGATCCAAAATATTTACAATGGGTAGCAATTATTACTTTATAAATGCAGTTGTTGTTAGAATAGTGATGCGATCCTTTGGTCTCCAATACCTGCACAATATTTACATTTTGCATAATTTAGTCGAACGCTGTAGTATTTTATATCATCGCCGTTCTAATATAGTAAAATACTTACTTGCTTGGCAGTCAATGTGTTAACTGTTTCTAAATGTTATGGAAGAGCTGTGAGGAAATATATATTAATTCTATAATATGTTTGTAGTCTGATTGAAGAGAATATATCCATGATTTTGCCTTACACTATTCTCGGATACAAACTCCCATGGGAGTTGGTTGCGATGGGTTTATCGTCTACGACGTATATATATCGCGACTATTTAACTATTTAAGAACAACTCGCGACTATTTAAGAGGCAGTCTTAGGACATGCAAAATTTATTTGTTAAAGCCAGTTACGGTAACTGTATAGACAGTCTTTATCTATTAGCACCTTCTTGTTATTCCACGACAATAGGTACGAACATTCATTGGCTGACAGTAACTTGAACAGACGCACGGACGCGTGAGGAATATTTATGCATATCTGGAACACGAGCGAGGGAGGAAGTGGCTGTGGAAGAAAAAATATGCTATACCGTTGCGTGACATTCCAGCGAATCGTGTAATCGTGCAAGCCCCACGCTTGAATACGACGGCTTTGTTCGTGTCAACCGATTCTAAGTCCAGACGTAGTTACTTTCGCTCAAAATGCAAAACCGCACGCATAATAGGCTTAGTAACCACATTACAGCTGTTCGTTATATTCGGTTGCAGATTAAAAAAGCAATTTTTGTGCATAACAACCACATATGGACTTTCTGATTATTTTTCCGCTAATCTCAAAATTTCAGGTAATCTTCCTTCAGTACGTACGGACAATCAGAGGAGCCTATCTGCTCACGGAATGTTGTGACGTTGGGTAGGTTCTTCTCGCGGATCATTGTTCTCTCAAACGAGCGATGAAGACTCTCGCAAAGAAAGAGAAATGTTGGGAATAGTCGTTCATAATAGAAGCATGTACATCGTTCGAGTTACGCCGCATAAAGCGCAATTGTGTTGAAGGAAAATGGGGTCAGTCGAAACTGCATGGCGATGTACACGATGTGTAGAGTAACCGAGTGCCATTGCCAGAGCATCAATTAAATGTCTTATCGGGGCTCACGTTTGCGCTTCAGGTTATCGTGACGCTCGTTTTCGCGAGCACGCTTGCGCTGACGTATCGTGACCACGAAATCCTCCTGCCGGTTCTCAAGGATCCCAGGCCAACGGCGAGTTACGACTGAACACTTTCCGTTTGCCAATTTCATTTCGGTCCACTCTAACTTTCACCGTTTTGCCCGGTGTCCTCGTGATCGTATAACTTTTATGCATGGGACCGCTTGTCCTTACTTACGGTACGTTCAACGTTAGATTTAAGAATCAGGATCAATTTCATTTCGGACCACTCCAACTTTCACCGTTTTGCCCGATGTCGTCGGGGTCGTGTAACTTTTATGCATGAAACTACTTGTCATTACGTCACGTTTGACGTTAGGTTTAAGAATCAATATGCGTGGAAATGAAAACTGCGTCTTAACCTTAGTTGTTAAATATGTTTGATTAGCTGAATAACAGTAGAACGTTATTGTGCACATTTTTAGAATGCGTAAGAGTTACGGTTTTGACGGAAAACATTTGTATAAGTGACAAATGGGGAAGACGAAAGTGTGTCGACCGTCCGCGAATCGCAAGGGGCACAGCGGTATATTTATCCGATTTATCGCAAGCGACAAGCTTCCTGCGTAAATCATGCAAGTTCTTTACAAGCAAAATTCTTTTCACGTTCGATTCACCAGCAGTGTCCTATGTCAAAGAAGAACATCGAACCCGCACGCTTTACTATTATTCATTAGCGATTCCATGCATCGCACCGATTCATTATTACCAATCGGATTTTGCACTTAATTCCGGCATGAATTCATAAAAATAACGATAAATTAAATTAACACGTTGACTGCCAAGTGTATTTTGCTATGTTACAACTGCGATGCGATGAAATACTGCGGAGTATAATTAAATCGTGTAAAATGAAGGTAACGCAGAGTTGCTAGAAGCCAAAGTATTGACGCACCGTTTCAATATCATTTGATTGCAAAAAGGCTTCATTGCGAATTTTTCGCATTTTTAGTCAAATCTTTTGCATTGGTCATCGGTAACCACCGTGGCAATCAATGTGTTGAAGAATACGGTGCGGTACATTTGAAAATGTAACGCGATGGAATACTGCAGAATATGATAAAACCGTGTAAAATGAAGGTAAAGCAGAGTTGCTAGAAGCCAAAGTATTGAAGCACCGTTCTAATATCAATTGCTTTTACAACATTGCAAATAGGATTCATTTTGAATTTTTTGCATTTTCAGTCAAATCTTTTGCGTATTTTGCTCACGCGTATTTTGCTCATTTGGAAATGTAATGCGATGAAATGCTGCAGAGTATAATTAAATCGTGTTAAATGAAAGTAACGCAGAGTTGCTAGGAGCCAAAGTATTGAAGCACCGTTCTAATATCAATTGCTTTCACAAGATTGCAAATAGGCTTTATTGCAAATTTTTTGCATTTTTAGTAAAACCTTTTGCGTATTTTGCTCACGCGTATTTTGCTAATTTGGAAATGTAATGCGATGAAATACTGCAGAGTATAATTAAATCGCACAAAATAATGTTAACGCAGAGTTGTTAGAAGCCGAAGTATTGAAGTACCGTTCCAATATCAATTGCTTTTACAAGATTGCAAATAGGTTTCATTGCGAATTTTTTGCATTTATAGTAAAATCTTTTGCGTATTTTATTCACGCGTCTTTTGCCAATTTGGAAATATAATGCGATGAAATACTGCAGAGTATAATTAAATCGTGTAAAATTAAGGTAATGCAGAGTTGCTAGAAGCCAAAGTATTGAAGCACCGTCCTAATATCAATTGTATTTACAACACTACAAATAGGATTCATTGCGAATTTTTTGCATTTTTAGTAAAATCTTTCGCGTATTTTGCTCACGCGTCTTTTGCTAATTTGGAAATGTAATGCGATGAAATACTGCAGAGTATAATTAAATCGTGCAAAATAATGGTAACGCAGAGTTGCCAAAAGCCAAAGTATTGAAGCACCGTTCCAATATCAATTGCTTTTGCAACATTCCAAACAGGCTTCATTGCAAATTTTTTGCATTTTTAGTCAAATGTTTGCATCGGTCACCGGTTACTACCGTGGCAGTCAACGTGTTAATTAATAAAAGTATCGATTTCGACGATCGCACGTTACGTGTCACGTGATCAGCTGAATTCCACCGGCGTGGAAAATGTAAGTGCATCGCCATCGTCGGTGCTCGTCCATCATTAGTCGCGCTACTAATTACGCGTGGAATATGAACGAAAATAATTAGGGGTATCGTGTCGGTCCGCGTGCAATGAAATTTCACTGCCGCGTAACGCGGACTCATCATCGTTGTAGCCGTCATCAGGTCGCTGGTAGTTATTCAGCTTCGTTGCGCCCGCTTAATCGCTCAACCGGCAGGAACGAAACGCAGCCGAAGCCAAGAATCCAGCTTATTTCCGTTCTTCCCGGTTCTTTTTTACGCGCGCGGCCCATTCGACAGGCCCCGGCAAATCGAATCAAGTCAAGACGAGGAGTCGATTACATAAATCACACGCTCGCTTGGAGACGATTTATTTTGACGCGCGGAGAAAGGATGGATGGACGTTGACTGTGATGGCCTATGATTTGCAGGATATAGTGTTTTTTAGAACAGAAGTTAGATGTTAGAAGTTTCCCAGTTTCAAATACTTTGGGGTATTCGTTAGTTTATTGGAAAGCGTCGATATTTGTTGCAGCACCAATTGATTATTAGATAATTTTGTGAAAGTACTATTGTAGGAACTGATTTGTACTACTATTGTACAACTGTATACATATATTTGTGTGCAATGCAAAGCATTGTACTATTGTACAACTTTGTGTGCAATGCAAAGTATTGTACTGTTGTACTACTTTGTGTGCAATGCAAAGTATTGTACTGTTGTACAACTTTGGGTGCAATGCAAAGTATTGTACTATTGTACAACTTTGTGTGCAATGCAAAGTATTGTACTATTGTACAACTTTGTGTGCAATGTAAAGTATTGTACTATTGTACAACTTTGTGTGCAATGCAAAGTATTGTACTATTGTACAACTTTGTGTGCAATGCAAAGTATTGTACTATTGTACAACTTTGTGTGCAATGCAAAGAATTGTACTATTGTACAACTTTGTGTACAATGCACAGAAATGCACATTTTCAACGGGGAAATGCAAGGAACCAGAGACGCATACGGATTTCGTCGTGTAAGTTCAAACTGCTTCGTGCACTCGCGGCGCCATTTCGAGTTAACGAATTACATAATGAGCCGAGACTTTCGCTCACCCGCAACATTATACAATGTTCCGCGATCTGACAGATTGAAACGAGAAGCATGGAAGCGGGTTCGATAAAACAAGTGGCCGGCGAGTCGTGAACGCTGGAAAATATCGTAAAACTCCCGGATACTCTATGAATGGAACCCGCGTTTGCTCGTCGACACGTTTCGGAGGAATGAGTTCCAACCGACGAGAAATGTGTCGGAAAATCGGAGTGCACTTCTCTCTCAAGCGCCGCTCATTTCTGCCGAACGGAGAGGTCTCAGCTTTCTGGACTGTCAGAAGAGTCAACATGCCGGTAATGCGTGCTTGAAAATAGCGCCATCGGTGCCAATTAACGAACTGCATGACAAACTGGGTGTTTCGCTCACCCGTTCCGTCATCCGACGGTCGAAGTTGTATAAAACTACCGTAACAAACTCGCTCGCTCGCTGAAAGTGAACATTTCCTACCTCATCAATCATCGCCAAGGCCCGTGACAAGCGATTTTTGAAACAGCAGAAACGCCCTCGAAAAACTTTGTTCATTATTTGTCACACGAAAGTGAGTAGAATTACTTTCTAACTGAAGGTGGACACCGACTAACTCTGTGATGCATTTAAATAACCATCTTATTGAAGAGGTTTCGCCAGTTGTAAGCGATGTAACATAGACAGTGTATTTGAAAGGCAGACACACCATAACGTAATAGTGTAATTTTGCGATACAATAGTAACGGCGTCTTATGTAAATCCCTCAAAACTTACTTGTACACCCAATATTTGCATTAAATTGCAATGTCATTCAATCAGTTAGTTCCATCCATTTGGTTTTTTATCATAAAATTAGCTGCATATCCAATATTTGACTGCGTCAACTTGCATATGTTATCCAATTGGTTAGTTCCATCTATTTGGTTTTTTATCATAAAATTAGCTGCGTATTTAATATTTGACTGCGTCAAATTGCATATGTTATCCTATTGGCTAGTTCCATCCCTTTAGTTTTTTATCATAAAACTAGCTGTGTATCCAATATTTGACTGCGTCAACTTGCATATGTTATCCAATTGGTTAGTTCCCTCCATTTGGTTTTTATCATAAAATTAGGTGTGTATCGAATATTTAACTGCGTCAAAGTGCATACGTTATGAAATTGTTTAGTTCCATTCATTTTGTTTTTTATCATAAAATTAGTTGCGTATCCAATATTTGACTGCGTCAAATTGCATATGTTATTCAATTGGTTAGTTCCATCCATTTGGCTTTTTATCATAAAATTAGCTGCGTATTTAATATTTGACTGCGTCAAATTGCATATGTTATCCTATTGGCTAGTTCCATCCCTTTAGTTTTTTATCATAAAACTAGCTGTGTATCCAATATTTGACTGCGTCAACTTGCATATGTTATCCAATTGGTTAGTTCCCTCCATTTGGTTTTTATCATAAAATTAGGTGTGTATCGAATATTTAACTGCGTCAAAGTGCATACGTTATGAAATTGTTTAGTTCCATTCATTTTGTTTTTTATCATAAAATTAGTTGCGTATCCAATATTTGACTGCGTCAAATTGCATATGCTATTCAATTGGTTAGTTCCATCCATTTGGCTTTTTATCATAAAATTAGCTGCGTATTTAATATTTGACTGCGTCAAATTGCATATGTTATCCTATTGGCTAGTTCCATCCCTTTAGTTTTTTATCATAAAACTAGCTGTGTATCCAATATTTGACTGCGTCAACTTGCATATGTTATCCAATTGGTTAGTTCCCTCCATTTGGTTTTTATCATAAAATTAGCTGTGTATCGAATATTTAACTGCGTCAAATTGCATACGTTATGAAATTGTTTAGTTCCATTCATTTTGTTTTTTATCATAAAATTAGTTGCGTATCCAATATTTGACTGCATCAAATTGCATATGTTATTCAATTGGTTAGTTCCATCCATTTGGCTTTTTATCATAAAATTAACTGCGTATCCAATATTTGACTGCATCAAATTGCATATGTTCTCCAATTGGTTACTTCCATCCATTTGGTTTTTATCATAAAATTAGCTGTGTATCGAATATTTAACTGCGTCAAAGTGCATACGTTATGAAATTGTTTAGTTCCATTCATTTTGTTTTTTATCATAAAATTAGTTGCGCATCCAATATTTGACTGCGTCAAATTGCATATGTTATTCAATTGGTTAGTTCCATCCATTTGGCTTTTTATCATAAAATTAGCTGCGTATTTAATATTTGACTGCGTCAAATTGCATATGTTATCCTATTGGCTAGTTCCATCCCTTTAGTTTTTTATCATAAAACTAGCTGTGTATCCAATATTTGACTGCGTCAACTTGCATATGTTATCCAATTGGTTAGTTCCCTCCATTTGGTTTTTATCATAAAATTAGCTGTGTATCGAATATTTAACTGCGTCAAATTGCATACGTTATGAAATTGGTTAGTTCCCTCCATTTGGTTTTTATCATAAAATTAGCTGTGTATCGAATATTTAACTGCGTCAAAGTGCATACGTTATGAAATTGTTTAGTTCCATTCATTTTGTTTTTTATCATAAAATTAGTTGCGTATCCAATATTTGACTGCGTCAAATTGCATATGTTATCCAATTGGTTAGTTCCATCTATTTGGTTTTTAATCATAAAATTAACTGCGCATCCAATATTTGATTGCGTCAAATTGCATATGTTATCCAATTAGTTAGTTCCATCCATTTTGGTTATCATATAATTTGCTGCATATCCAATATTTGACTGTGCCAAATTGCATATGTTATCCAATTGGTTAGTTCCATCCATTTGGTTTTTTATCATAAAATTAGCTGCGGATCCAATATTTGACTGTGCCAAATTGCATATATTATCCAATAGGTTAGTTCCCTCCATTTGGTTTTTATCATAAAATTAGCTGTGTATCGAATATTTAACTGCGTCAAAGTGCATACGTTATGAAATTGTTTAGTTCCATTCATTTTGTTTTTTATCATAAAATTAGTTGCGTATCCAATATTTGACTGCGTCAAATTGCATATGTTATCCAATTGGTTAGTTCCCTCCATTTGGTTTTTATCATAAAATTAGCTGTGTATCGAATATTTAACTGCGTCAAATTGCATACGTTATGAAATTGTTTAGTTCCATTCATTTCGTTTTTTATCATAAAATTAGCTGCGTATCCAATATTTGACTGCGTCAAATCGCATATGTTATCCAATCGGTTAGTTCCCTCCATTTGGTTTTTATCATAAAATTAGCTGTGTATCGAATATTTAACTGCGTCAAAGTGCATACGGTATGAAATTGTTTAGTTCCATTCATTTTGTTTTTTATCATAAAATTAGTTGCGTATCCAATATTTGACTGCGTCAAATCGCATATGTTATCCAATCGGTTAGCTCTATCCATTTTGGTTATCATAAAATTAGCTGCGGATCCAATATTTGACTGTGCCAAATTGCATATGTTATCCAATTGGTTAGTTCCCTCCATTTGGTTTTTATCATAAAATTAGCTGTGTATCGAATATTTAACTGCGTCAAAGTGCATACGTTATGAAATTGTTTAGTTCCATTCATTTTGTTTTTTATCATAAAATTAGTTGCGTATCCAATATTTGACTGCGTAAAATTGCATATGCTATCGAATTGGTTAGTTCCATCCATTTGGTTTTTTATCATAAAATTAACTGCGTATCCAATATTTGACTGGGTCAAATTGCATATGTTATCCAATTGGTTAGTTCCATCGATTTTGGTTATCATAAAATTAGCTGTGTATCCAATATTTCACTGCGTCAAATTGCATATGTTATCCAATTGCTTAGTTCCATCCATTTGGTTTTTTATCATAAAATTAGCTGCGTATCCAATATTTGACTGCATCAAATTGCATATGTTATCCAATTGGTTAGTTCCATCCATTTGGTTTTTTATCATAAAATTAGCTGCGTATTTAATATTTGACTGCGCCAAATTGCATATGTTATCCAATAAGTTAGTTCCATCCATTTTGGTTTTTTTATCATAAAATCAGCTGTGTATACATTATTTGACTGCGTCAAATTGCATATGTTACCCAATCAGTTAGTTCCATCCATTTGGTTTTTTGTCATAAAATTAGCTGCGTATTCAATATTTAACTGCGTCAAATTGTATATGTTATTCAATTGGTTAGTTCCATCGATTTTGGTTATCATAAAATTAGCTGTGTATCCAACATTTCACTGCGTCAAATTGCATATGTTATCCAATTGGTTAGTTCCATCCATTTGGTTTTTTATCATAAAATTAGCTGCGTATCCAATATTTGACTGCGTCAAATTGCATATGTTATCCAATTGGTTAGTTCCATCCATTTGGTTTTTTATCATAAAATTAGCTGCGTATTTAATATTTGACTGCGCCAAATTGCATTTGTTATCCAATCAGTTAGTTCCATCCATTTTGGTTTTTTTATCATAAAATCAGCTGTGTATCCATTATTTGACTGCGTCAAATTGCATATGTTACCCAATCAGTTAGTTCCATCCATTTGGTTTTTTGTCATAAAATTAGCTGCGTATTCAATATTTAACTGCGTCAAATTGTATATGTTATTCAATTGGTTAGTTCCATCCATTTGATTTTTTATCATATAATTAGCTGTGTATCCAATATTTGATTACGTCAACTTGCATATGTTATCCAATTGGTTAGTGCCATCCATTTGGTTTTTTATCATAAAATTAGCTGTGTATCCAATATTTAACTGCATCAAATTGCATATGTTATCCAATTAGTTCCATCCATTTTGGTTATCATAAAATTAGCTGCGTCGCCACCGTTATTTTTCATTTGACAACATTCGATCGCCACAGTGTGAATGGGCGACATTTGTGTCGTTGGGGAATTATCGAATATTACGCAATCGTTGCAGACTTTCGCTGCGACCGACGAGCGATACTTCGCGAAGTCGATGGAGAAGGTAAAAAGACCCAGATACTAAGGAGTCGATGTACACCCGCAGATACTCGCGATTCACCGGTTTACTCCTCCGCCTAACTAAGTCCAGGTTTCTATCGAGCTAATGATCGCCTCGTCGCAGTGCATTAACGAATTGCGCAACGAACCGGAAAGCTCCCCATTCCGGTATCAATTTTTCCCAATTGCGCGGAAGGGAGAAAATGAAGTAGGATCGAGGTAAAACGTGCTCATATATAAATGAGATTTCCAAGAGCAGCTCGGCGGCAAATTACTTCTCCATGCGACTGCATTTTCTATACCTCAACAAATTGGGACTTGTTATTACTAAGCTCGTCGTGTAGATAGTTATTTTTTGTGTCAAACATTGCTAGCTTGATGATGGATTGTCGGCAGATAAGAATTGCGACTGCTGCAAATATTTCATTCCAGTGGAAGTACTAGTACGGTAGAATAAAAAACGCCATATGTCGGATCATAAGTTCTTAACACGTTTGCGGACATTAAAAGTTTTGGCGAGATGCAAAAATTGACAGTCATTTTATTTTTCAATTGATTGTAATATCTGAAATTTGATTAAACACATTTTATAAGGGTAGTCAGATTATCATATTTTAGTTCAGTTAGTCATTATCTTGAGAGGTATAATAATTACAAAAACTTAAGGTTATATAATTTGCATCATCATGAAAATGAATGAATTAAAAATAAATTAAATAATGAATTAAATTAAAAAAAGAATGATTTAAATGAAAAATAATTGACTTTAAGATTTGAATGGTATAGCATTCATGTCATTCTGCATCATCATGAAAATGAATGCTATAGCATTCAAATCTTAAAGTCAATTATTTTTAATTTAATTCATTATTTAATTTATTTTTAATTCATTCATTTTCATGATGATGCAGAATGAAATTTTAATTAAGTAAATTATTTTGAATTTAATTTTATATTACCCTAAGTTTCCGTAATTATTGTACCTGTCAACATAGTGACTAACTGAACTAAAATATGAATATATTACGTGATAAAATACGTATTAAAATGTCAAGGTGTGTTCAGAAGTTTCTGCGTTCTTACACATTTTTTTTCAACTGCGAAACTTTGGTAGTGTCCAAACGATTTCAACAATATTTTCACAAGTCAATCTTGCGTCTTCCGCATCAGATCGATGCTCCTGAAATCGTTCAAGCATATTATCACGTCGAAGAATTACAACATACAAAAATATGAATATATTACGTGATAAAATACGTATTAAAGTGTCAAGGTGTGTTCAGAAGTTTCTGCGTTCTTACACATTTTTTTTCAACTGCGAAACTTTGGTAGTGTCCAAACGATTTCAACAATATTTTCACAAGTCAATCTTGCGTCTTCCGCATCAGATCGATGCTCCTGAAATCGTTCAAGCATATTATCACGTCGAAGAATTACAACACGAATCGCGGATCGACGAGTATCTGTGATGAAAAATGACGGAACTTTCGTTCTGTCCTGAACGGCGTAGAGATCATCGGAGGTGGAAATCAGAAGCCGGAGAAGATGCATCGTGTTTTCTACTGACCTCGAGGTGTATCTATCGGCGGATTAAATCCTGTGGTCGATTCTACGTAGTTATCTACCGCCATGATGGCTAACGGTTCGTGCGGCAAGTTCTTTTCCAGACTTTAAGACGCGGCTGCGCGACGAGATGCATCCCGAAGACTGTAAGGCATCGCTGTGTAAAGTGGAAAGTTTGAAGGAAGTCGATCAATACGACATCGTTTTCCATTTTTCTTTGAACCAGCCCTTTTAGAAGTGCTAGGACAACTATGCCGTGTATTGAAAACACGTGCAGTAATATATAGTAGAAAATATTTATAACTGTAAACATCGATTCATTTTACAGTTTATGTATTAAACTTACTAAACAACGAGGTACAATTACATAATTGAAAAGATCATCGCTGATAGAATATTCGATGCACATTGAGCAGATCAATTTTAACGTAAAGTAACACAATCTCTTCTCTCCTCATCGCACAATGGATGGTCGCAAACTTTTACCATATTTAAGTCCCATGCAGCGTGATCGTGCTGTTCAGGTTTCATGTCAAAAAGTCCCATTAGTTTTATCGCGCGCACAATTTTACTGATAATTATTCTTCACATGGTTATTCTTTTGGTGTGAACCAACGTGAGCAAAACATTTTGTCTCTAATTTCCATTACTTTAAATTCTACTTATTTGATAAACACAACCACTGTTGCTCCGTTTAACGTTTTCCGACATAAATTGAAGCAAGCGCTATCCCGCTGCTTGGTATTTCTCGATAAGATTTTCTGAATAACCTCTGGGATCCAAACGGTTAACTCCTTTTCGTCTTCTGCATTAATCTAAAATATCATTAATAGGTTGACTGCCAAGCGGATTTTGCTGTATTAGAACGGCGATGCTATCAAATACTACAGCGTTTGACTGAATTATGCAAAATGTAAATAATGTGCAGGTATTGGAGTCCAAAGGATCGCGTCACTATTCTAACAACAACTGCATTTATAAAATAATTATTGCTTTTGCGCCAAATTAAATAATGCAAGAAAATTAGTTAACACGTTGACTGCCGTGCGTATTTTAATATATTAAAACCGCAACGCAATAAAGTACTACAGAATATGATTGAATCGTGCAAAATGAAAATAATGCGAAGGTATCGGAAACCAAAGAATTGAAACACTATTTAATAGTCACTATTCTAACAATAACTGCATTTACAAAATAATCATTGCTACTCATTGCGAATATTTTGGATCTTAAGTAAAATCTCTTGCGTCGATCAGTGGTGACTATCACAGCAGTCAAAGTGTTAAAACGTTGACTACCGTTCGTATTTTACTATATTAAAACCGCAACGCAATAAAGTACTACAGAATATGATTGAATCGTGCAAAATGAAAATAATGCGAAGGTATCGGAAACCAAAGAATTGAAACACTATTTAATAGTCACTATTCTAACAATAACTGCATTTACAAAATAATCATTGCTACTCATTGCGAATATTTTGGATCTTAAGTAAAATCTCTTGCGTCGATCAGTGGTGACTATCACAGCAGTCAAAGTGTTAAAACGTTGACTACCGTTCGTATTTTACTATATTAAAACCGCAACGCAATAAAGTACTACAGAATATGATTGAATCGTGCAAAATGAAAATAATGCGAAGGTATCGGAGACCAAAGAATTGAATCACTATTTAATAGTCACTATTCTAACAATAACTGCATTTGTAAAATAATCATTGCTACTCATTGCGAATATTTTGGATCTTCAGTAAAATCTCTTGCGTCAGTCAGTGGTGACTATCACAGCAGTCAAAGTGTTAAAACGTTGACTACCGTTCGTATTTTACTATATTAAAACCGCAACGCAATAAAGTACTACAGAATATGATTGAATCGTGCAAAATGAAAATAATGCGAAGGTATCGGAAACCAAAGAATTGAAACACTATTTAATAGTCACTATTCTAACAATAACTGCATTTACAAAATAATCATTGCTACTCATTGCGAATATTTTGGATCTTAAGTAAAATCTCTTGCGTCGATCAGTGGTGACTATCACAGCAGTCAAAGTATTAACACGTTGACTACCGTGCGTATTTTGCTGCATTAGATCGACGATGCTATGAAATACTACAGCGTTCGACCGACTTATGCAAAATGTAAATAATGTGCAGGTATTGGAAACCAAAAGATCGCTTTACTATTCCAGCAATAACTGCATTTACAAAATAATTATTGCTACTTCAAGCAAATATTTTCGCTCTTCAGTAAAATCTTTTGTGCCGGTCACCGATGACCATCATAGCAGTCAACGTGTTAAAAACCCCACCCTTTTTACCAGCTGTTCCACCCTTTTTTCATCACGTACATATTGACTCAAACATCACGCGTTTGGACCTTCTAGTCTTCTCACCAGCGAATTGATGCACCTCAACCAACGACTGTTCCCCGCAACTCGACTTACACACCCGCGATACGGTTCCCATGCTTTCTACGGTTATATATCCAAGAGTGGTAATGGCAATTATTATCGCGAGCCTCGCGCGCACCGCTAAGGATACAAAAAGCCTCGGCTAAGCTCCGTTCCCACGTAGCCTTTTAATTGAAAGACCGTCGGACAGATAATGCTCGCATTGAGACGCGTTTGCGGGAGCCTCGAGGAAAACGCGTCCGAGGACGGTTATTTGCGAGACGGGAATTACAGGTGAGCTCTCCCTTTTCGTCGGCCGATTAATCAGCGGTAAAACACGACGCGCGCCATGCGCATCCTCGGAGACGTTACGTAACTTGCAAGCGGTAATTGCGGCGTGAAAAAGTGCGACACGTAGGCGCGAGGTGCCATTTTACGGATTTCGTCGACGATCGAGGGAATCCCCGAGTTGCGGCACAATTTTGCGCGCTGACATGGCAGCAGTTTATAGCTTCATGCGAGAAGTCGGAGTACTTGCTTTTTCTTTCTTTTTTTTTGGAAAGTTCCGCGGAGGATCGGGTAAGTTTGTCGTAATTACGAAACGATGCGAAGGTGTCAAGGTTGACCTCTTCGGACCCTGTGCTGATTGTAATGTACATATTACTTTTCGTGCTGTATTTTATTACGTATATTGTTTTTACGGATACGAATTTTATTTTTTTATAGAAATATTTCTCAGGGCCTCCTTAATGTTACAAATTTTGCGTATGGACCATATGTCCATTAAAATGTAGAAGTATTTGATATTGGAACGGTACTTCAATACTTTGGCGTGTAACAACTCTGCGTTACCTTCATTTTGCACGATTTAATTATACTCTGCAGTATTTCATCGCATTACATTTCCAAATGAGCAAAATACGCGTGAGCAAAATACCCGAAAGATTTGATTAAAAATGCGAAAAATTCGCAATGAAGCCTATTTACAATCTTGTAAAAGTATTTGATATTGGAACGGTATTTCAATACCTTGGCTTCCAATAACCCTGCATTACCTTAATTTTACACGATTTAATCATACTCGGTAGTATTTCATCGCATCGCGGTTCTAACGTAGCAAAATACGCTTCGTAGTCAACGTGTTAAACGAAAAAAAATTTGGGTCTAAATAAATTAAAGCTCTTATAAGGCAGTTTACGTTGCGACGGATGTACATAGTCGATTTACAAAAAAAAAATATGTTTGACCTATTTTATGCATTCTCACTCATCAAACATAAGTGTGACCAGACTTATTTAGTATAAAAAAATAATTGTTCTTAGACGAAAAAAATTCGGGTCTGAAGGGACTGATGGAGGCGGATGATTGATCGGGTGGTGCTTGCATTCGGAGTGATAAAATAGAGAAAAATCGTGAGCGAGTTGTAGGGGACAGGTTTGCAAGAACAGTAATGGTTTTTCAGGGATTTTTTGATATATTCGTTGAATTATGAATTATGCAACCGACGAGGCGAGTATTCGACATTCGCCGCGTGTGCCGATCGAAGTGGTACACTCAACTAGAAGCGGACTAAGCAGAATAATATTTTTCACGGTTGTTATACTACAGAGGAAGCACTTCAAAATCCTCTTGCGGTGTTTCAATTAAGCAACGTCGGCCAAGGGAAAGTTCACCTACTGACTGGGTCAATTCGACCTTTTGAGAATAATTATGCGCCGTGCGCATCATTAGAGTTGAATACTGTTTTGTGCACCATACCCAAGCGAATATGAATCTCACAATTCCGCCTCTGACGATATCTTCTACTCCCCAACCGCATACTTCATACAAATGTTCGGACAACCTAGCTAATACTAATTTGATATTATTAGGTCTCATATCTCTTCTATCTCCACCTCGCAACGACCCTTTTCCATCAACCACGTAGCATAACACTACACTCCCAGCGTTGCAATCAACCTGCAATTGAACGACAACCGCACCTGAACATGTGCCACAAGTGGAAGCATTTCAGTTTCCATGCCATTCAGTTTCCCGGAGTCGTCGAGGAAAATTTTTCATGCGAGAATCAACGAACCCGCCTCGTTTCGTTCCTCCTCATGTCATTTAGCCTGCCACTTTTCTCGTCGGTGTGCAGTCGCAGAGAGCTCTGGCGCCTGTGTAAATGCGACCCACCCGCCACGAACTGCCAGAGCTTTGCCAACCGACCACCGATCTACGGCTTCTGTCGGGTTCCATCTACTCGACGACTCCGACTTCGAGCCTTGTTTTCCAGCCACACAGCCGTAACCTTTTGCCGCGCGTCGTTGGCAATGCGACTTTCAAGAGGCAGAAATAACGGCCCCCGATGGGAATTCCTCCTCTGAAGAGGGAAAAATTCGTCATGACGTCCGCGCGAAACCTGTTACCAGCTCCCATGACTTCACACGACTCGCTTCCGCAGCTTGGCGGTAGACGACTCGAAAGTCAGCAAACGTCAAACGACAAGGCCCTTTGTGCTTCGACTCTTTCCGCGAGACCATCCATTCGCGACGACGACTTCTTCGCGATTACTTTGTGAACGACTTTACAAACACCGTCGCGAACGGTGGCGGCATGGTTTTATTGTGATTGCAATGGCACACGGGGGAGTATGTAATGGAAGTGGGGGAAACTGGAAGTTTTTCTAATGATAGTGCGGTCAGTAACAGAGAAGGGTATTCTGAGAAGTGTGTATAGAGATATTTTGTTTGGGCTTGCAGGCATTGTGGATGTCACTTTGATAAAAAAAAAAATGGGAATCAGCAGTTTTAACACTTTAACTGCCGTGGTGGTCATCAATACCTTCGCACTATTTTCATTTTGCACAATTCAATCATATTCTATAATATTTTATCATATTATAGTTTTAATATTCTAGAATACGCACTGCCGTCGTGGTCATCAGTGATCAGAGCAAAAGATCTCATGAAAAATTAAAAAAATACTTAATCGGTAGCATTTATAATTTTGTAAATGCAATCAATATTAAATGGTTATTCAATTATTTGGACTGCAATACCTTCGCATTATTTTCATTTTGCACAATTCAATCATATTCTGTAGTACTTCATCATGTTATGGTATTAATATTAAAATACGTGGTAGTCATCACTGATCGGAGCAAAAGGTCTCACGAAAAATTAACAAAATACCCGATCAGTAGCATTTATAATTTTGTAAACGCAATTAACATTAAAACGCGATTCAATTTTTTGGTCTCCAATACCTTCGCATTATTTTCATTTTGCATAATTTAATAATATTCTATAGTACTTCATGACGTTACGGTTTTAATATAGTAACACAGTGTTAACACGTTGACTGCCATGGTGGTAATCAGTGACCGGAGCAAAAGCTCTCGCGAAAAAATTCAAAAAATATCCAATCGGTAGCATTTGTAATTTTGTAAATGCAATTAACATTAAAGCGTGATCCGATTTTTTGGTCTCCAATACCTTCGCATTATTTGCATTTTGCACAATTCAATCATATTCTATACCACTTCGTCGCGTTGCAGTTTTAATATATTAACATAATATTAACACGTTGACTGCCGTAGTGGTCATCAGTGACCGGAGCAAAAGCTCTCATGAAAAATTCAAAAAGTACCGAAACAGAAGCATTTATAATTTTGTAAATGGAATTAACGTTAAAGCGTGATTCAAGTTTTTTGGTCTCCAATACCTTTGCATTATTTTCATTTTGCACAATTCAATCATATTCTGTAGTACTTCATCACCTCACCCCACCACATTATAATAAAATACGCACGGCAGTCAACGTGTTAATGTAAAATCTCATGCGCGTAAGATGCATAGTTGCAATGGGAGAAATTAAAAAGTGTATCAGATAATATTAAGATATTTTTGCTTTAAAAGAAGGCAATTTTTCGATACATACCTAACCCGGAAATGCAAGCACTTCGGACGAGAGTGTCTTTTATGTTCGAAGTACATGATTCACGCCGCTCAACAAGTTTTTAATCGTTCGCGCGGAGGAATCCAAATGAGAGAGTAGAAAAGTGGAGGGAGGAAGATTGAACTGTTGGCAAGAACGGCGGTGAGGAAGAGGGAAACGTAAAACTCGTAATCTTATCGCGACGAGGCCATCCAGGAATGAGTCACATCCACACAGATTATGCCCGATGTAGTCAATCGGCGAATTCGCACGCCAAATGCGGAAAGATACCGCCGGCGGTAGCAAATTGAGTCAACGTTATCAACGCCAAAGTACAAGTACGTCTTCCCGGCGAATACCGAAGACACTGCAAAATTCCGAAAAAAAGAAAACGTTCCGCCAGAACATTGAGTCACCGTCCCTGATACAGAAACGCGTCCGAAGATCAGTTAAAAAATGACCAGTTATCTCACAGATAATGATAACGCGGCCATTTCACTTGTTTGACAATATCCAACATCAACAGTGGCGTTCGTAAAAATAAAGCATCGCAATTACCATCAAGCCCAGTCATCGCGTTTCACTTTCAGTTGAACGACTCCCATTAGCCACGTGTCACTTTATCATCCTACGGCTCTCAATTCCGTTCGCGTCACGCCTGCTAACCATATGCCACTTTATCACCGACGTTTTAGCGTTCCATGAAAATTCCGCCGCGACTCGTCCCGAAATCACCGCGATCAAGTCGATTACCTAGTCACGCCGATCGACTTCGCTTCGAAATCGGATCTTGCGGCATATCGAGTTAGGCACCCAATGACTCCTCTTGCCGACGTTCAAGCTGGAAAGTCAAGCCCCGTATGTGCCGAGGCTAAGAAGCTCCGATCGCCAGTCTTGCACTTTACGTTCCTCGTCCACTCGTGGTCGTTCGCAAAAATTTTACTTTACTAATTTCACCCCGATTCGAACCACGCTCTCGCGCCGCATAATTCCGCGCGACACTCTTCAGGGCAGAGATCGATTTCGTGACGTCGGGCCTCGACTCGTGAGAAACGCGCGCACGACATCGTCGCAGAAACTTCTCTCGCATTGAGAAAGTAACGGGGTCAAGTTTTCCACCCACGCACACCGCTTCTCGCGCCCCGCTTCGGGTCCCCGTCTGTTCTAGGCAAATTACTGACCAAATTGGCGCAGATTGCTGCGACAAAGCCGGATTGATCTTGTCTGGCGACTCGAGCCGCTGTCTTCGCGTGGCGATAGATTTATTGCCTGCTCGCAGTGGGTTTCGATCGATTATGTGGGTGCCAAGCGATGAGTGATGCCCGGCTTTCGCCAGGATGCCTCGGTAAATCGGGTACTTTGGTCGGCGGGTGCGTTTTGGTTCGATCGAATCGCGAGTGTCGCGAGATCAAGCGCGGGGTAAAGTGAAAGAGATTCGGCGAGTTGAAAATACAGGTACGGAGAGGAGAAAGTGAATTTTGCGCCGGGACGAGTTTGTCGGTTGCGACCGACGGACGGGTCTATATTTCAATCGAGTTTAGCGGTTTATAATAATTTTCTACAATAATCCTATGTATTATATTAATATGTACGCATCGATCAAGTTGTTCTTAATACGTTGACAAGATAAACATTTGGATTATAATAACACTATTAAATTGTTATAAAAGTAACTTTAACCATTCGTGATTACAGAAAACATATTAGAAAAAGAAGAAATAATTTTCGAAGCACAAATGCTTTCTTAGATACTTCGTACTTGAGGAAAGATTTTTAATTAAATGCATGTTTCGAAATATTTCGATGCAAACGTGCTTATTTTCTGCTACGATAAGAAACAATAGGTTCACTACGATTTTCTACATACATGTTCAACTTGATAGAAATCCCTAGGCATTTTATTCAAAATACAATAATCTCCTACTACGTTAAGAAACAATGCGGCATTTAGCGTTTGGAATAAGATGACACCTACACAGAAATTCACGCGACATCAATTTACACGCATTAACATAATTTTTTCAAGGAAACCGTGAAAAGTCTCCCATGCGTTCGCGATCGCAAGGTTGCATTATTTAACACGTTGACTGCGACGATGGTCACCGGTGACCGGTGCAAAAGATTTTACTAAAAATGCTAAAAATTCGTAATGAAACCTATTTGCAATCTTGTAAAAGCAATTGATATTGAAACCGTGCTTCAATACTTTGGCTTCTAACAACTCTGCCTTACCTTTATTTTGCACGATTTAATTATACTCTGCAGTAATTCATCGCATTACATTTCCAAATTAGCAAAATACGCATGAGCAAAATACGCAGAAGATTTTACTAGAAATGCAAAAAATTCGCAATGAAGACTATTTGCAATTTTGTAAAAGCAATTGATATTGAAACGGTGCTTCAATACTTTGGCTTCTAAGAACTCTGCCTTACCTTTATTTTGCACGATTTAATTATACTCTGCAGTATTTCATCGCATTACATTTCCAAATTAGCAAAATACGCGTGAGCAAAATACGCAGAAGATTTTACTAAAAATGCAAAAAATTCGCAAGGAAGTCTATTTGCAATCCTGTAAAAGCAATTGATATTGGAACGACGCTTCAATACTTTGGCTTCTATCAACTCTGCGTTACCTTTATTTTGCACGATTTAATTATACTCTGCAGTATTTCATCGCATTACATTTCCAAATTAACAAAATACGCGTGAGCAAAATACGCAAAAGATTTTACTAGAAATGCAAAAAATTCGCAATGAAGACTATTTGCAATTTTGTAAAAGCAATTGATATTGAAACGGTACTTCAATACTTTGGCTTCTAACAACTCTGCCTTACCTTTATTTTGCACGATTTAATTATACTCTGCAGTATTTCATCGCATTACATTTCCAAATTAGCAAAATACGCATGAGCAAAATACGCAAAAGATTTTACTAGAAATGCAAAAAATTCGCAATGAAGACTATTTGCAATTTTGTAAAAGCAATTGATATTGAAACGACGCTTCAATACTTTGTCTTCTATCAACTCTGCGTTACCTTTATTTTGCACGATTTAATTATACTCTGCAGTATTTCATCGCATTACATTTCCAAATTAGCAAAATACGCATGAGCAAAATACGCAGAAGATTTTACTAAAAATGCAAAAAATTCGCAAGGAAGTCTATTTGCAATCCTGTAAAAGCAATTGATATTGGAACGACGCTTCAATACTTTGGCTTCTATCAACTCTGCGTTACCTTTATTTTGCACGATTTAATTATACTCTGCAGTATTTCATCGCATTACATTTCCAAATTAGCAAAATACGCGTGAACAAAATACGCAGAAGATTTTACTAAAAATGCAAAAAATTCGCAAGGAAGTCTATTTGCAATCCTGTAAAAGCAATTGATATTGGAACGACGCTTCAATACTTTGGCTTCTATCAACTCTGCGTTACCTTTATTTTGCACGATTTAATTATACTCTGCAGTATTTCATCGCATTACATTTCCAAATTAGCAAAATACGCGTGAACAAAATACGCAAAACATTTTACTAAAAATGCAAAAGATTCGTAATGGAGCCTATTTGCAATTTTGTAAAAGCAATTGATATTGAAACGGTGCTTCAATACTTTGGCTTCTAACAACTCTGCCTTACCTTTATTTTGCACGATATAATTATACTGTGCAGGATTTCATCGCATTACATTTCCAAATTAGCAAAATACGCATGAGCAAAATACGCAGAAGATTTTACTAAAAATGCAAAAAATTCGCAAGGAAGTCTATTTGCAATCCTGTAAAAGCAATTGATATTGGAACGACGCTTCAATACTTTGGCTTCTAACAACTCTGCGCTACTTTATTTTGCACGATTTAATCATACTCTGCAGTATTTCATAGCATCGCGGATCTAAATTAACAAAATACGCGTGAGCAAAATACGCAAAAGATTTTACTAGAAATGCAAAAAATTCGCAATGAAGACTATTTGCAATTTTGTAAAAGCAATTGATATTGGAACGACGCTTCAATACTTTGGCTTCTATCAACTCTGCGTTACCTTTATTTTGCACGATTTAATTATACTCTGCAGTATTTCATCGCATTACATTTCCAAATTAGCAAAATACGCGTGAACAAAATACGCAAAACATTTTACTAAAAATGCAAAAAATTCGTAATGGAGCCTATTTGCAATTTTGTAAAAGCATTTGATACTGGGACCTTGCTTCAACACTTTGGGTTTAACAACTCTGCGTTACCATTATTTTGCACGATTTAATCATACTCTGCAGTATTTCATCGCATCGCAGTTTTAACATAGCAAAATACACTTGGCAGTCAACGTGTTAATTTGTCCAACGCCAGATTCGCACTATGCCCGAATCCACTTCACTTTGTCCACATCGCAGACGCTCCGCGTAAAAAATTGGGGCATTTCGCGTTCTCGAATACGAACACACGCATTAGTGAAAGCGAGCTTCCCGGTTGGTTCGGATTCGTGACTTGACAACCGGTCGAAGTGCCGGGCGAGATTAGATTTGCCAGGCGAGCGCGGTGCCCGATTCTATACGTCTGATTATACGGAACTCTCCGATGAAATTAAACGGCAGCCCGTGATGCATGATACACGCAAGGAAACATGGCATTAGGGAATTGTGCGGACATGCAACGCGGAAGATTCGCCTTTGAATCTGTTCTGCCGACAGTGTTCTACATGCAAACGCACGCTGCACTCTCCTTGTTGACCAAGGTACGTGATCGGTATCGAGCAATATTTAACTGAATTGACAATTAACCCTTCTGACCCGATGAGGTTCAAGGTAGCATGTTATGTAATTAACGGTCATTTTTGAAAGGACTATGATTTTACGACGCGAGTTTTTGTGTTGGAACGTTTAAGCATTCTACGAAACGGTTACGTCATGCCATACTGTGCAATGTCAGGTCGGAGAGGTTACGATCAAAATTGTATAATGTAGTTACTAAGTACGTTTAATGTTTACGTTATTAATCATCTTAATGTTATGCGTAGGGTATCACAAAATTTGTTACTTAATCACCAGGAGCAATGATGGTCGATAACAACTTCCTCTACTCGAATTAGAAAGCATTATCTTCCCTACTATGCCCAGATTTTTTAATAACACTTTTCTTTTGATCGGTACATGCGGAGCAGATGTTAGAGTATCAGATTCAGCGACAATAATACTACATCGAATAGAATGTTAATTGCATTATATTAAATTCAGTTGCATTATAGTATAGGAACTGAACGCTAAAGTAGTGATGAACTGTAAAAATAATTCGGACCGCAATAGTTTAATTGTTTCAATTGTTAGTTATACAAAATAAACTAAGTGAAAAATGTTAAACAATTTATATTCAACACTATCGCAATAACCACTTCCGTATGAAAAAGGTACGTGTTCAAAAAGTGGAACAGGCATAGTATTATGTCAATACCCACGTTTATGAAAAACAGTACACTCTATGCCACGTGTCAGAATGCACTAAACTACCAGCAAATGTCTCAAAAACGACAAAAAAAATGTTTTTGCGCGATTATAAAAATCTACTGTAAGTAATACCACTTCTAAACGCACAGACAGTGATGCTCCGTTTTTTGTGGAATTCCCGATAATACGTATTCACGTCGAATTGCGATTTTATAGTGTTTGGTATGTCACCCCGGCACGCCAAGTAAAGACACCTGTCATCGACCATTCTATACGCGATAAGCATGCATCAATACGTCAGGTTTCTTATCGGGTTTTGCCGTCGGTGCACTTGCACGTAGCCTCGCTTTGCAGGAAACACGTGGAAGATAAACGTAGATGCTTGAAGAAGCGCTGGAAATGAAGGCGATGAAAATCACGGAGCAAGTCGGTAAACGGGTGTGTACACTTCAAAGCATAAGCATAGCGTTCGTCGAAAGTCGAGAGTGGATGCGGAACATTTTAGATAAAGCTTTTGACCTCTGAGAGTGCCGCTGAATATTTCAGAAGCACACAAACCTGCTGTCGTTCCGATCGATTCTTCGTTGACATCCCGACGAAAGTACCACAAATAGTAAGAAAAACAGTATACATGTAGGATCTCAAATACAGGGTACTTTAATTGGCGAGCAAAGGTCACCTATGATCAATTATTATATTGAGGTATCATAGGTGACGAGTTTGTTGAATTGTGTTATTTGGTTTCGTAGTAGTCAGTTGACGACGAAACGTAAAAACGAAACAACGAAAGATTAGGCAATAAGACTAAAGTGTCTTGATTGTGTTGTTATTGTATATAAATATTATACTCTTTAGTTTCACCTATTTAAATCCTAGATACATATGAATAATCGTAAGCAGTGATCCTTACTTGCATCACCTATGATCGTCAATTATTATATTGAGGTATCATAGGTGACGAGTTTGTTGAATTGTGTTTGTTGGTTGCATAGTAATCAGTTGACAACGAAACGTAAAAACGAAACGATAAAAGATTAGGAAATAAGAGTAAAGTGTATTGTGTTGTTATTGTATATAAATATTATACTCTCTAGTTTCACGTATTTAAATCCTGCATACATATAAATAGACCGAAGCAGTGGTCCTTACTTGCATTACCTATGATCGTCAATTATTATATTGAGGTATCATAGGTGACGAGTTTGTTTAATTGTGTTATTTGGTTGCATAGTGATCAGTTGACAACGAAACGTAAAAACGAAACGATGAAAGATTAGGAAATAAGAGTAAAGTGTATTGTGTTGTTATTGTATATAAATATTGTACTTTCTAGTTTCACGTATTTAAATCCTACATAGATATAAATAAACGTGAGCAGTGGCCCTTACTTGCGTTACCTATGATCGTCAATTACTATATTGAGGTATCATAGGCCACGAGTTTGTGGAATTGTGTTATTTGGTTGCATAGTAATCAGTTGATGACGAAATGTAAAAACGAAACGTCGAAACTATGAAAGATTAGGAAATAAGACTAAAGTGTATTGTGTTGTTATTGTATATAAATATTGTACTTTCTAGTTTCACGTATTTAAATCCTACATAGATATAAATAAACGTGAGCAGTGGCCCTTACTTGCGTTACCTATGATCGTCAATTATTATATTGAGGTATCATAGGCCACGAGTTTGTGGAATTGTGTTATTTGGTTGCATAGTGATTATTTGACGACGAAACGTAAAAACGAAACGGCGAAAGATTAGGAAATAAGACGTAAGGACGAAACGGCGTAAAGATGAAAAGGCGAAACGACAAAACGACGACAGATTAGGAAATAAGACTAAAGTGTCTTGATTGTTTATAAATATTATATTCTCTACTTTCACGTGTTTAAATCCTACACGTATTTTACTATATTAAAACCGCAACATGATGAAGTACTACAGAACATGATTGAACTGTGCAAAATGAAAATAATGCGAAGGTATCGGAGACCAAAGTGTCTTGATTGTGTAGTTATTGTGTATAAATATTAGACTCTCTAGTTTCACGTATTTAAATCCTACACACATATAAATAAACCGGAGCAGTGGCCCTTACTTGCATCACCTATGATCGTCAATTATTATATTGGGGTATCATAGGTGACGAGTTTGTTGAATTGTGTTATTTGGTGCGTAGTAATCAGTTGACGACGAAACGTAAAAATGAAACGATAAAAGATTAGGAAATAAGGCTAAAGTATATTGTGTTGTTATTGTATATAAATATTATACTCTCTAGTTTCCCGTATTTAAATCCTACATACATATAAATAAACCGGAGCAGTGGCCCTTACTTGCATCACCTATGATCGTCAATTATTATATTGGGGTATCATAGGTGACGAGTTTGTTTAATTGTGTTATTTGGTTGCATAGTAATCAGTTGACAACGAAACGTAAAAACGAAACGATGAAAGATTAGGAAATAAGAGTAAAGTGTATTGTGTTGTTATTGTATATAAATATTGTACTTTCTAGTTTCACGTATTAAAATCCTACATAGATATAAATAAACGTGAGCAGTGGCCCTTACTTGCGTTATCTATGATCGTCAATTATTATATTGAGGTATCATAGGCCACGAGTTTGTGGAATTGTGTTATTTGGTTGCATAGTGATTATTTGACGACGAAACGTAAAAACGAAACGACGAAAGATTAGGAAATAAGACGTAAGGACGAAACGGCGTAAAGATGAAAAGGCGAAACGACAAAACGACGACAGATTAGGAAATAAGACTAAAGTGCCTTGATTGTTTATAAATATTATATTCTATACTTTCACGTGTTTAAATCCTACACGTATTTTACTATATTAAAACCGCAACAAGATGAAGTACTACAGAACATTATTGAACTGTGCAAAATGAAAATAATGCGAAGGTATCGGAGACCAAAGTGTCTTGATTGTGTAGTTATTGTGTATAAATATTAGACTCTCTAGTTTCACGTATTTAAACCCTACACACATATAAATAAACCGGAGCAGTGGCCCTTACTTGCATCACCTATGATCGTCAATTATTATATTGAGGTATCATAGATGACGAGTTTGATAAATTGTGTTATTTGGTTACATAGTAATCAGTTGACGATGAAACGTAAAAACGAAACGAGGAAACGACGAAATATTAGGAAATAAGACTAAAGTGCATTGTGTTGTTATTGCATATAAATATTATACTCTCTAGTTTCACGTATTTAAATCCTACATACATATAAATAATCGTAAACAGTGGCCCTTACTTGCGTCACCTATGATTCTCAATTATTATATTGAGGTATCATAGGTGACAAATTTATTGAATTGTGTTATTTGGTTGCATAGTAGTCAGTTGACGACGAAACGTAAAAACGAAAGGACGAAAGATTAGGAAGTAAGACTAAAGTGTATTGTGTTGTTATTGTATATAAATATTATACTCTCTAGTTTCACGTATTTAAATCCTACATTGATATAAGAAAACGTGAGCAGTGGCCCTTACTTGCTTCTTACGTGCAGAATTAAAAATCCGATAACATATCTGACGCGTTGAGACTCATTGATTCGCCATTGGTATACCGCGCATGCTGTACTTTTAACGGAACTTCGCGTATAAAATAACTACATGTTCGCAAATACGTGAAGTCCATGTGAAGTTTGCACATAACTGTAAATAGCCTTACGTGTATGTTCCAACGTCACCAGAAAAACGTGTGTTTTGTGACTAACGTGTCTATCTGCGTAATGTAAGCAGATGACGCAAACGTGGAAGGCATCGGTGTCGTTGGCCAACGCTACATACTTTCAAGTAAAATCTTGCGAAAGTTTGGTGTGGAATTTACTGATCGTTCAAAGCCAAGGCCCGGGACTGACGACTGGGAAAAATATACGTTACGTGCATTTTTAACACTTTGCGGACGGATGACGAGATATCTCGTCATTGCTGTTTCGTCGTTCGGGGCCATTGACGAGATATATCGTCTTGCATATTCTGTCGTTTGAGGCAGGTGACGAGATATCACACAGTTGCTACGTGATTGTCAGCCGCAGTTTTCGTAATTTGTGTTGCGAATTAATTATTTGAAGCTCTGAAATATGGATAGCGACAAAACAATTAGCAATGTTACAGAAATATTTGCGGACAGTTTAACGGATACATCAAGTCATGACGAGAATATGAATATTTGTGAGGACTTTGTCGTGTTCCACTTCACTTAGTGTCATGTTTTACGAAATATCATACTTTAAAAAATGTTTAGTTTTAGCACACTTTTACCTATTCAAAAATATTAAAAAAACATTTATTTTTAAAGTTGTTAAAAATAAATATTAGGTGTACAACTTTGCTTCCGCCGTTTTTTTCCGAAATTCGAGGCTTTATTGTAAAAAACTGGTTATACGTTTATGATTCAAAGTATTGTCCATCGCTGGCCACTACTTTCTCCCATCTTTCGGGCAGCGTACGAATCCCGCGTTGAAAAAACTGGTCATCTTTTGAAGCGATCCACGAATCGATCCAATTTTTTACATTCTTCATAAGACCGGAAGTGTTGGTCAGCCAGGCCGTGTGCCATTGATCGAAACAAGTGATAGTCCGAGGGAGCAACGTCTGGAGAATACGGCGGGTGGGGTAGGACTTCACATTTCAACGTTTCAAAGTATGTCTTGACCACTTTCGCAACATGGGGTCGAGCATTGTCGTGCTGTAAAATCACTTTATCATGTCTCTCGTTGTATTGCGGCCGTTTGTCTTTTAAAAGAAAAACGCATTAATTTTCGATAACGATCGCCTGATTGTTTCATTTTTAACAACTCATAATGCACTACGCCGAGATGGTCCCACCAAATACAGAGCATGACCTTGGAACCGTGAATATTCGGTTTGGCCGTCGACGTGGAAGCATGGCCGGGATATCCCCATGATTTTCTGCGCTTGGGATTATCGTAATGAACCCATTTTTCGTCCCCAGTCACAATGCGATGCAGAAATCCTTTCCGTCTTTGCCTTGCAAGCAGCTGTTCACAAGCAAACAAACGCCGTTCAACATCTCTCGTTTTCAACTCGTACGGCACCCAATTTCCTTGTTTCTGAATACATTCCAGATTTTCAGGCGTTTTGAAATGGCTTGTTGCGTCACTCCCAATGATACTGCCAATTCTTGTTGCGTTTGACACGAGTCTTGATCAAGTAATGCCTCCAATTCTGCATCTTCGAAAACCTTCTTCTCCACCGCCTTGCCGGTCTTCGACGTCAAAATCACCGTTCTTGAAGCGTTGAAACCACTCTCGGCACGTTCTTTCACTAATAGCGGCCTCACCATAGGTATTTGAGAGCATTCGATGAGCCTCAGCCGCAGATTTCTTCATTTAAAGCAGAAAATTAAAACCTCCCGCAAATGACGAGAATTTGGCTCGTAAGCTGACATGTTTAATCGAGAATGACTTTATGATGCAGACACAAATCGACAAATATTTCGATGGCGTTATGTTTACAAATGCCTAATCCATTGTATGACATCTACGATCTATTTATTTCGACTACCACTTACCGCTACAGCCATCTATTGCAAAACGGCGGAAGCAAAGTTGTACACCTAATATTTCACGGGACAATGATTTTTAACACATTGACTGCCAAACGTATTTTGCTCTATTAGAATGCACCGTTCCAATAGAAATTGCTTTTACAAGATTCCAAACAGGCTTCATTGCGAATTTTTTGCATTTTTAGTCAAATGTTTTGCACCGGTCACCGGTGACCACCGTGGCAGTCAACGTGTTAACTACTAACAAATCATCACTAATTTAAAGATATTTGACGTAAAAAAATATCCGGCCACTGGGCACGGTTAGCAATAGAATGCCTGGTCCGCAAAGTGTTAACGTTCGTGCGTAAAGTACCGTTACGGAAATAACTTCACACAGCGACAAATCGTGACAATAGTAGATGGAAATAAAACAATTTCAGACGCTTACGTAAAGTGAGTCGCTTGCCAATTACGTTACGTTTAATTACGCATTTTCTTGCCACGTCGATTTCCGTCATCGCGAAACGCAGTAAAGTGTACAATTTCGCGAAGATTGAATTTAATTGAAGCACTGTCGCTGCTAATCGGCGTGAGTACCTGTACGGGTTACATGATCGAAATTATATCGGTGCCTACGCAGAAATTAACTGCGTAGGGTAGAATTTGTTACTCGATAGTAGTACAATTGATCGGCGGTTGATTACGGTCCAGGCTATTCGCAGTTGGGTCGTAATTACATCCGCATCGTTCAATCTGGATTAATGTCACGGCTAACGAACGGTCTCTGCAAACAAAGGCACGTGTCAAACCGAGTTAGCGAGAGTTCGAACGTCTCTTGAGGCATGTCGATGTCTATCGTTACTTGTTTGACCCGAGTTAATTGCTAATTAACCATACCGAAGCATGCGAATGTAAATCAGAGGTAATTTGCAAATTTCTATGTCAAACGCATGAAGACACTGTTTGTATTTTTACCGCCAATTTTTTTTAACGCTTTACAATACACGAAATGGGAATTCTGAAAACGTAAGTTATTGTGAAACTGCTAAATATGTATGTATTTATTTCTTTCCGTGATACCGCATTTTAGTTTTATTCTAAAATATCTTCGATTTCGAAGGCGCCGTTTGTATTTGTGTCGAAAATTATTTTCGACGCCTTACAATACACGAAATGGGAACTTTGGAAACGTAAGTAATTGAGAAACAGCTAAATATATATGTATTTAATTTTATACGTGATACCGTATTTTAATTTTACTTTAAGATATCTTCGATTTCGAAGGTGCCGTTTGTATTTGCGTCGGGAATTATTTTTGATGCCTTGCAATGCACGAAATGGGAATTTCGAAAACGTAAGTAATTGAGAAACAGCTAAATATATATGTATTTAATTTTTCACGTGATAGCGTATTTTAGTTTTATTCTAAAATATCTTCGATTTCGAAGACACCGTTTGTATTTGTGTCGCGAATTATTTTTGACGCCTTACAATGCACGAAATGGGAATTTTGATGAAAACGTAAGTATTTGAGAAACAGCTAAATATCTATGTATTTATTTTTTACGTGATACCGTATTTTAGTTTTACTCTAAAATATCTTCGATTTCGAAGGCGCCGTTTGTACTTGTGCCGCAAATTATTTTTGACGCCTTACAATACACGAAATGGGAATTTTAAGAACGTAAGTAATTGAGAAACAGCTAAATATCTATGTATTTAATTTTATACGTGATACTATATTTTAGTTTTGCTCTAAAATATCTTCGACTTTCTTTGATATTAGATCAACCGATGATAAGTTCTTCATTAGACTGTCAATAAAGGGTGAATGATGAAGAATGCACCCTAGAGAAAATGGGCAAAGGTCGTCTGTTCTGCACTTACTTCATCGATAATGCACCGTGCCGGCAGACGCGATCGATGGAAAACTAGGCTTTTCGCTTTTCACGGTGGAGCTGAACAAAGCTCGTGGGAACGAGTGTTCGCTAGACGAAGAAGAATCCAGGCTAAGGGCACGGGATAAAAAGGGGACGCCAAGCTATTAAGAACATATCATCATACGATGACACAGCCCTTGACGTCTTACATTCATACTCAAAGACCGGTAAGCCGTGGAACTCAAGAAAATGCGAGAGCAGAATAAGTCAGCTAAAGAAGGTGCCACTTTTTCTATTCTACATAAGCAGAACGACTCATCGACTTAATGGTTTCATAAACGAACTGAAGCCATCCGAAAAATGGATATAACTGGCGATTCGGTGAATTTCCAATATCTTTATGAAAATGCGGCAGCAGAATAAGTCAGCTAAAGAAGGTGCCACTTTTCTATTCCACATAAGCAAAACAAGTCATCGACTCATTGCTTTTATAAATGAATTGAAGCAATCCTATAAATTGATATAACTAGCAATTTGGTAAATTTTCAATATCTTTATGAAAATGCGGGAGCAGAATAAGTACATAAACAGAACGACTCATCGATTCATTGCTTTCATAAACGACTTGAAGCCATCCGAGAAATTGATATAACTGGCAATTTGGTGAATTTTCAATATCTTTATGGTGCCACTTTTCTATTCTACATAAGCAGAACGACTCATTGCAGAATCGACTCATTGCTTTCATAAACGAATTGAAGCCATCCGAAAAATTGATGTAACTAAGGATTTGATGAATTTCGAATATCTTTATGAAAATGCAGGAACAAAATAAGTCAGCTAAAGAAGGTGCCACTTTTCTATTCAACATAAGCAGAACAATTCATCGACTCATTGCTTTCATAAACGAACTGAAGCCATCCGAGAAATTGATATAACTGGCGATTCGGTGAATTTCCAATATCTTTATGAAAATGCAGGAACAGAAAAAGTCAGCTAAAGAAGGTGCTACTTTTCTATTCTCCATAAGCAAACCGACTCATCGACTCATTGCTTTCATAAACGAACTGAAGCTATCCTATAAATTGATATAACTAGCAATTTGGTAAATTTTCAATATCTTTATGAAAATGCGGGAGCAGAATAAGTACATAAACAGAACGACTCATCGATTCATTGCTTTCATAAACGACTTGAAGCCATCCGAGAAATTGATATAACTGGCAATTCGATGAATTTCTAATATCTTTATGAAAATGCAGGAACAGAATAAGTCAGCTAAAGAAGGTGCCATTTTTCCATTCTACATAAGCAGAACGACTCATCGACTCATTGCTTTCATAAACGACCTGAAACCATCCGAGAAATTGATATAACTAGCAATTTGGTGAATTTTCAATATCTTTATGGTGCCACTTTTCTATTTTACATAAGCAGAACGACTCATCGACTCATTGCTTTCATAAACGAATTGAAACCATCCAAGAAATTGATATAACTGGCGATTTGGTGAATTTCTGATATCTTTATGAAAATGCGGGAACAGAATAAGTTAGCTAAAGAAGGTGCCACTTTTCTATTCAACATAAGCAGAAGGATTCATTGACTCATTGCTTTCATAAACGACCTGAAGCCATCCGAGAAATTGATATAACTAGCGATTCGGTGAATTTCCAATATCTTTATGAAAATGCAGGAACAGAATAAGTCAGCTAAAGAACGTGCTACTTTTCTATTCTCCATAAGCAAAACGACTCATCGACTCATTGCTTTCATAAACGACCTGAAGCCATCCTATAAATTGATATAACTAGCAATTTGGTAAATTTTCAATATCTTTATGAAAATGCGGGAGCAGAATTTCTATTTTACATAAACAGAACGACTCATCGATTCATTGCTTTCATAAACGACTTGAAGCCATCCGAGAAATTGATATAACTGGCAATTCGATGAATTTCTAATATCTTTATGAAAATGCAGGAACAGAATAAGTCAGCTAAAGAAGGTGCCATTTTTCCATTCTACATAAGCAGAACGACTCATCGACTCATTGCTTTCATAAACGACCTGAAACCATCCGAGAAATTGATATAACTAGCAATTTGGTGAATTTTCAATATCTTTATGGTGCCACTTTTCTATTCTACATAAGCAGAACGATTCATCGACTCATTGCTTTCATAAACGAACTGAAGCCATCCGAAAAATTGATATAACTGGCGATTCGGGGAATTTCCAATATCTTTATGAAAATGCGGGAGCAGAATTAGTCAGCTAAAGAAGGTGCCACTTTTCTATTCTACATAAGCAAAACGACTCATCGACTCATTGCTTTCATAAACGAACTGAAGCCATCCGAAAAATTGATATAACTGGCGATTCGGTGAATTTTCAATATCTTTATGAAAATGCGGGAGCAGAATAAGTACAAAGAAGGTGCTTTTTCTATTCTACATAAATAGATTCATCGACTCATTGCTTTCATAAACGAATTGAAGCCATCCTACAAATTGATATAACTGGCAATTTGGTGAATTTCCAATATCTTTATGATATGTTCCCGTACGTTCGCCTAGTGCTCCTTTCGCAACCAATCATTTTACGCTCTACGCGTTGTTAAATGTCACGAAGGAAAAACGGGGTGTAAGCGTGGGATGCAAATGTTGCGGCAAATGTTTCTCGCCTGCAGCGCATAAAGAACGATTTGTACGCGACCTCTTCCAACATGCGGGAGGTTTGCATTCCGGCTAACAGTATTTCGTTTGCCAGGTCAGGCCGATTATCACCTTAGCGGTCGTGTCTGTACATCGACATTTATCATCGCGCGCGCTGTAGTAAGAAAAGACGGGAGAGAGGCAGTAATGTTCCGGCGTTGGCGTAGAGACGACCTTTTCGCAGAGAATTCGTTGATGAACGCGGTGTAACTTAACAGATAAAAATGCGACACTTTCTTCACGCGATAAGAGATCGCGTTTACTTTATCTTTGGACGTGGCATTTGTGCGATCGCTGACACTTAGAATTATACGGCTTATTATTATTTATTATATCCACGGGCTATGTATGTAATATATTGGGTTGGAGGGAAAGTTCTGTCGTATTTTTAATAGGCAGGTAATTTTTCTTATAAATAAAAAAAACATCTGGCTAGTGAGTCATTCGGATTTTTTTTTGTTTTTTTATAGTTACTGTATAATATAAATGAGTCATTTTTTACCGTTCATCATTTACTTGTGATATTTAAAGTGAAAAACATGTTAGTAGATAAAGTGCATTTACGACAGTGCATTTTGTATGAATTCGAAAAAGGAAGCAATGTATCGGTTGCATGTAAAAATTTATGTGCGGTATTTGGAAAAGATATTGTAAATGTTCGTACTTGTCAAAGATGGTTTAGCAAATTTCGTTCCGGGGATCTGAGCCTCCAAGAAAGTGATCGATCTGGACGACCATCCAAGATCGATAATGATGTTTTGCGATCCATGTTGGAAAATAATCCACATTTAACAAGTCGAGAAATTGCAGAAGAGTTTGGCATTCATCATACAACACATTAAATGTATTATGATTAATATTAAACACATATTTTTATCAATTAATTCAAATATTTTCTTTAAAATACGACAGAACTTTCCCTCCAACCCAATACATACATCGTGTGTTCTTGATTTAGACTTAAGGGATACGTAGATTTGCCTGCGATTGCAGCCTGATGGACAATTATAAAAATAAGAATACAAAATGTGCTTCTATGAACGAGTTCAACAAAGACGCCAGAAAGCATAGTGTATTTAATTCTCATTATTTATACGTATATTTTCATGGGCTATGATGTAATATACATACATCGTCACAGATTAAAAGTTATGTCGTAGGCAGATTTGAGTGCAATTGGACCCTGATGAAAAATGAGGAAAAGTAGGAAAAAGGATATGATTCTTTGAACGAGTTCAACAAAGACATGAGAAAAGAATCTTGACCTTAGAAGTACAGATTACAACTTTGCGAAATGACCGAGGACGAAACTACATCCGCGAGCAGCTGGTGTCCTTTCGTAAATTCCGCGTATTACATTATGGGAAAGGATATTATAAGTGCGGCGGAAATATTTTGCCTGTCTGTCTCCTGCAGCGCAAGATACCGTACGGTCACCGGAAAACGTAGCAACTCTTCATAAAATACAGGAAGCATGTGTCTTCGTATCGGAGTTTCGGACGGAAACAGCAAACGAAAGTACGGGGCTCATTCGAAAAGTTCTCTGAATTAAGTAGGAATAAGTACTTCAGCATTTTAACCCTTTGACTGCTGAGTATTTCCGGCCGAAACACTCGCTGAGAACGAAATACTTTTCGCTAGTGTGAACTCTATTGATTGATGTTGCAAGGTGCAACTAAGTTCTAATGACAATTCTTCATTTACGCCAAATTAAACAATGCAAGAAAATGCTTTAATAAAGAACGCATCTGTTTTCAGCTCATACATTTATAATTATCGCCGCAATAGGTAAGAAATCGAAACAACTGGGAAACGCGTATATGTGCCTATAGCAGTCAAAGGGTTAACATATTTTCTTTTAGAGACATCTTCTACGACACTGTCGCACTTTGCCTAACAATGTTCTAGAGCAATTACGCCAACGCGGAAATTCGATTCTCGGAAGTTTGATGGAGTCAAATTACGCGAGTAAGGCGGATACGAGAGCAAATGGTACTGCGATTGATTCTGATGCTCTGAAGCAAATACGCCATCCGGAAGTCAGGTCATAGGCAGTATGATGAACCTAAACTAGCAAATAGTAGCGTTGCCATGATACTTGCGTGGCGACAGACATCACTGCGATGAAACACAACTTTTTTCTTTGATGACCCCGCGAAACTACCTAATTTGGGAATATTACTGGAAGTTGTGAATTATTCAGATAACTTTTTAACATGTTGACTGCCACTGTGGTCACCGGTGACCTTTGCAAAATATTTTACTAAAAATGCGAAAAATTCGCAATGAAGCCAAGTTGCAATTTTGGAAAAGGAATTGATATTGGAACGGTGCTTCAATACTTTGACTTCCAACAATTCTGCATTACCTTTATTTTGCACGATTTAATTATACTCTGCAGTATTTCATCGCATTACATTTCCAAATTAGCAAAATACGCGTGAACAAAATACGCAAAATATTTTACTAAAAATGCAAAAAATTCGCAATAAAGACTATTTGCAATTTTGTAAAAGCAATTGATATTGGAACGGTGCTTCAATACTTTGGCTTCCAACAACTCTGTGTTATCTTTATTTTGTACGATTTAATTATACTGTGCAGTATTTCATCGCATCGCGTTTCTAACATAGCAAAATACGGTTGTGCAAAATATGCAAAAGATTTACTAAAAATGCAAAAAATTTGCAATGAAGTCAATTTGCAATCTTGTAAAAGCAATTGATATTGGAACGGTGCTTTAATACTTTGACTTCTAACAATTTTGCATTACCTTTATTTTGCATGATTTAATTATACTCTGCAGTATTACATTGCATCGCGGTTCTAATTTAGCAAAACACACAAAAGATTTTACTAAAAGTGCAAAAAATTTGCAATGAAGCCTATTTGCAATCTTGTATAAGCAATTGATATTAGAACGGCGCTGCAATACTTTGGCTTCTAACAACTGTGCGTTGCCTTTATTTTGCACGATTTAATTGTACTCTGCAGTATTCATCGCATCGCGGTTCTAACATAGCAAAATGTGCTTGAGCAAAATACGCAAAAGATTTTACTAATAATGCAAAAAATTCGCAACGAAGCCTATTTGCAATCTTGTAACAGCAATTGATATTGGAACGGTGCTTTAATACTTTGGCTTCTAACAACTCTGCGTTACCTTTATTTTGCACGATTTAATTACACTCTGCAGTATTTCATCGCATCGCGTTTCTAACATAGCAAAATACACAAAAGATTTCACAAAAAATGCAAAAAATTTACAATAAAGCCTATTTGCAATCTTGTAAAAGTAACTGATATTAGAACGGTACTTTAATAGTTTGGCTTCTGACAACTCTGCGTTACCTTAATTTTGCCCGATTTAATTATATAGTTTAAATACAGTATTTTATTGCATCGCGGTTTTAACATAACAAAATATGCTTGGCAGTCAATGTGTTAAATGTATGTCTTCTTGACTCTAAGGATAGTGTACGGAACGGGATGAGAGAGAGAACACGAAGGACACGCAGTCCCACAGAATTTCACATGAACTGATGCGATACTGAGAGTAAGCGGAGAACGAAAGTCGAGTAACACCGTGCGTCAGACAAAATATGGCTATGTGGAACTCACGTCGCGTGATGGATTTTCGAAAGAGAGCGAGGATATGAGAAAGGACGCTGACTGACACGCGAACTGCGCAGGTTTCGTTAGATCATTATGGTAAAACCCATTTACGTAGGTTAGAAATATAGTGTCTTAATCGGTTTTGTTCCTTTTTACTGTCATGTCGAAGATAATAAAGTTAATCTTATATTTCGTATACTACCAAATAAATGAATAAAATAGTCGTGACCGTTTAAAGTACCCCATATGTTGGAGAAACATAAATTATCTGTCGCAACCAGGAAAAACGCATCCATTTGCATAAATGAAAATATGAAGTCAGGGAATATTTTTGCATGACCAGCTGATAAGACACGTAATCGTAGTGGCGACAGTCTACGCTGCCGTGTTGCAAGTCAAGGCCAATGTACACTGTAGTCAGATATATCCTTTCACGTGATATTTAATTGCACCACAATTTGAAAAAATGGTGTGTCCTGTCGTTTCTAACCGAGTATCGGAGCCATTTTCTAACTGTATCAAGAACTAGAACGATTTGAGCACAAGAAAATTACACAAAAACGCCCTTTACCTGACTACCTCCAACTCGAAGGGTGAACATTATTTACCACAAGCCTATAGGACATTAATTAACCCACGCAGATCAGTGACTGTAGAGTAATTAAACTGACTCAACAAAAACTCACGATTTGCCATCTGATCTACGACACTCGAAAACACAAATGTTTCGCTACTATAAAATGTTTTAAAATAAGGCATACCGAGTACTTATTTGACAAGATTCATACAGTCAACGTCATCCGGGGAATTTCATCGGTAGCAATGTCCCACTACTATAAAATATTTTGAAATGATACGAAGACACACATGATATTTAGTCGACAAGATTCATAGACTCTTCCTCTTCCTTAAGTCCAGTATCGAAAGGCCAAAGTTCTTGCCGGTGCATCATCATCTTCATAGCGGATCTGGGTGGAAAGCAATCTCTACCTGATCTGTCTAGTTAGTGCGCTCGTCTATCGTAAGAGAAAGGACTTTAGCTTGCCGTGAGCGAAGACCGCCATTCACGATCGAGCAAACCGATCATGCAGACAAGTTTCCAGCGGAGTCCGCTGTTACCTTCTTTTAAGTGTAAGAGCGCGATCGTGACTTCTTAGTGCAATATCCTCCTATATCAGCCCAAGCAGGAAGATATAACTGGTCGGATAAGAAATATCAATTCTCAGATTAGAGATATATGTTCTCATTGGTTTTGTGATACTAAAATTCATTTCATTAAGTAGAAATGAGGAAAAATTGCGGGTTGTTTAACAGGAAGATATAACTGGTCGGATAAGAGATTTGAATTCTCAGGTTAGAGACATATATTCTCATTGGTTTTGTGATACTAAAATTTATTTCATTAAGCAGAAATGAGGAAAAATAACGAGTTGTTTAATAGGAAGATATAACTTGTCGGATAAGAAATTTCAATTCTCAGATTAGAGATATATGTATGTTCTCATTGGTTTTGTGGTACTAATATTAATTTTATTAAGTATAAAAAAAAATTCGTTGATACTAAAATTTTGACAGCTGAAACATGTCAATTTTTAACGTAAGGAAGTGTGCAGAACTACAGTTTTTCTGTGTTTCTTCAGGGTAAAAGAAGAGTTTATAAAATAGTTTGGTCGTCAACAAAAAAACAATACCACACCAGATATACGAGGGCCATTTGAAAAGTTTCCGGCCTTATCGACATAAACGGCCGCAAACTTTTCAAATAGCCCTCGTAATAAACCGATTTTTTTAAAGTCGTATCGTATAAATATTGCAGGCGTATATATTATTATCTCCCGGATGTTTGCCGCGTCTTTTCTTAGTATTTTGCCGACGTTTCGCAGACCTTACAGTCTGTATCATCAGGATAGGGAGTGCTCAGTATCAGTGATACAATATCGAAGCACCCATCCGGAAGTGAATAATATAAACAATCTGGCCGCGAAAGCCTCAAATTTCAAGCCTCATTTAAAATATTGCAGAGGTAGCTTGTTCAAATTTTGTTCATCAACTCGAAATTCGTTGAGCCAAATTAAAATATGCCTTGCACTTGAAATTAAGTCGGGCGTCCCGAAACGTTGGTAGGTTCATCAAGTTGTAGCCGAGTTGGCAAGAGACGAGGGCAGTAAATATTGCCGAACAAATATTGTCACAAGGTCCGGTCCCTTCATATTGCGAAATTCGATCGCGAAACACTTTCGGAAGTAGATTATTGACAAAGTTCAGGGGTCGCACATTAGGCGTCCTTTGAGAGGGTCTTCCTGCGGTACGGTGTGTAAATTTACGTATCGGCAGAGCGTTACGTTCATTAAGCACGCATAGGAAATTGACTAAATAACCCTCACGCTTGACACCTTTTCGCGTAAAGCTCTTAACTCAAGACGAGACGAGCAATTTTTCATCAACATAACTTTAACTTTAACACATTGTTGACCGGTCACGAGTTAACTCGTGTTTTCATGGCCAAACGTTGTTGACCGGTCACGAGTTAACTCGTGTTTGCACTTGCGTCGGCTATTTTAATTTTTAAGACGCAGGGCAATATTGAATACAGCAAAATTTTGTTCATTGTGTTCAATCACGTCTGCTTTATTATAAAAAAGTATACTTTTCTTGGTACTGAGGCTTTTATTGTAGTTGTAGTATTAGAAAGTGTCAAGAACGACGGAACGTGACGGTGAAGCATTTTTCAATAAAATATACGTGAATGTTTTATATAGTTGCCCAAGTGATTTTTAAATAAGTTGTAGTCATTTGAAAAATGATTATTGAAAATGAAATAACAGGGGCATAATCTAGCTCTTTAAAAGGAAAGCGCAACGAAACAAGATATATGTGCAAAACCTTTTGTCTACATCTACGCGTAAGTGACTCCTATACAGCTAATCATACGAAAAAATACTAAAAGTTACATAAAATTTACATCAAAAATTCAATTTAAATTCATTATGCACGAACAAACTTTATTGAAAGTTATTTACATCGTTTCACTTCCATGTTTAATTACGAAATAATAGCCGGTGACTTGAGACAGCTTTTGCCGAAAATTGCCGGTCAACAATGTGTTAAGATAAAACATCAAGCGTCAGAACGTCAGGATTACACTTGTGGATTTTCGAGTTGAAGAAACTCGGTGCCAATCTACTCAAACAAACAATAGTAGAGAAACTGACTGCGTTTTTTCTTCTCAGCGCACGGTGTTGCATTTTTAAACGCACACACGTCGCTGCTGCTTGAGTTCTCGTCGCTAGGAATGAAAACATAGGAGAGAGCCGAGAAAAGAGTGGAAAACTGCGCCAGGCAATCCTCTTCGTGCGTCTCTCCCTTCGTTATATTACAACTGCTCTTGTCCTCTACACGTTTTAGTCTTCGTATTGAAGCCTTTACGAGCAACGCCGGAGAAGGAACGAAAAGCTTCTTACTAATTGTGCCAACACAAGTGCCGACGGCAAAGTTTCGAGCAAGAAATGACACCGTTGTCAATAAACGCGGGCATGTCGATTCTTTCGGCGAGTACCTACTCTGAACCGCAGCTGAGCATTCTTCGAATCGGTCCGAGTAAATATTTATGTGAGAAGTTTCCCGAATGAATTATTCGTATTAGAACATTTCACCGGGTAATCAGTCACTACGGCCGAAAAGTTGTACTTTCTGTTTAAACACGTGATTTGTAGAAATAATAATGCGAATAATATACAACTCTGAGGAAAGTACCCTTATCCTTTATTGTTTCCCGTTTCTGTTACGAATAATATTTGACGATTTTATTACATATTACAATATTATTTGACAATTTTATTACAATAATTATATAATTTCATTCGAATTTTATTCGTTGTTATTGTATATACATAATTATATCATATATATATATATATATATATATATATATATATATATACATTATTAATATTATGTGTGTATTCTTATTATATATATATAATTATTATATATGATATAAAAATATATATATACAATAACAACGAATACAATTCGAATGAAATTGTATAAATATTATAATAAAATTGTCGAATAATATTGTAATATGTAATCAAATTCTCGAATAATATTTGTAACAGAAACAGGAAATAGTAAAGGACATGGGTAGTTTCCTTAGAGTCGTATACTATTCGTGTTATTATACAATTATATATACATTATATATTATATATACATATATTATAATACATTACAATGATTATACAACTTCATTCGACTTGTATTCGTTGTTATTGTATATACATATTTATATCATATATATATAATTATTATATAATTATTATATATGATATAAATATATATACAATAACAACGAATACAATTCGAATGAAACTGTATAATTATTGTAATAAAATTATCGAATAATATCGTAAAATTTAATAAAAACATTGAATATATATACATAAATATATATATAATTATTATTGGCTACATAATATCGTATACATAATTTATGCGTTCTCTAATGAAAATTTCGGCAAAATCTGTTCCAGTGGACTGTCAAAAGGAAAAATATTGGCTTCTATTCAGATCGGGCATGACGATTTAAAACGTCGTCAGACGCTAGATCGTCGACAGGCGACACGTTCATGTTAATTTCACGATCGTATAAGGCTCGATCTCTTATGCTCCTAATGCCATACAATCTGTCCCTGACTTTAACCGGCGTCTACCGGCCTGTCTCTTCGATCTCCGGCACATTGTGACATAGAATTGTATAATTATTAATATGTAATCGACGAAATTGTCCGAATAATATTGCCAAAATGTAATAAAAACGAGCGCGAGATATATGTATGCATATATGTATATATGTATATATATATATTTATTGATTGGTAACGTATATAATTTCGTATATGCATTAACATTAAAGCGTAATTCAATTTTTGGTCTCCAATACCTTCGCATCATTTTGCTAATGAAAATTTACGGTTTAATAATCTGGTGGTCATTAATGACCGTCAAAAGGAAAAAAAATAAAAAAATACTCAATTGGTAGCTTTACAATGTCAAATGAAATTGATTAAAGTGATTCGATTCATTTTTTCATTTTGCAAACAATTATACTCTGTAGCACTTCATCAGTTACGGGTTTAATATAGATCGTCGATCAGGCGAGCAAAAGGTCACGTTTAAAAAATGGTAGCATTTATAATTTTGTATATGCAATTAACATTAAAGCGTGATTCAAGTTTTTGGTATTCAATACCTTCGCATTATTTTCATTTTGCACAATTCAATCATATTCTATAGTACTTTACGGTTTTAATATAGTAAAATACGTGGTGGTCATTAGTGACCGGAGCAAAAGGTCTCACAAAAAATTAAAAAAATACTCAATTGGTAGCATTTACAATGTTTTAAATGAAATTGTTATTAAAGCCTGATTCAATTTTTTGGTATTCAATACCTTCGCATTATTTTCATTTTGCAAAATTCAATTATACTCTGTAGTACTTCATCATGTTACGGGTTTAATATAGTAAAATACGTGGTGGTTATCAGTGACCGGAGCAAAAGGTCTCACGAACAATTTAAAAAATACCCGATCGGTAGCATTTATAATTTTGTATATGCAATTAACATTAAAGCGTAATTCAATTTTTGGTCTCCAATACCTTCGCATTATTTTCATTTTGCACAATTCAATCATGTTCTACAATACTTCGTCATGTTACGGTTTTAATATCCTAATATACGCCATAGTGGTCATCAGTAACCGGAGCAAAAGGTCTCATAAAATTAAAAAAATTCTCAATCGGTAGCACTTATAATGTTTTAAATGAAATTGTTATTAAAGCCTGATTCAATTTTTTGGTATTCAATACCTTCGCATTATTTTCATTTTGCAAAATTCAATTATACTCTGTAGTACTTCATCATGTTACGGGTTTAATATAGTAAAATACGTGGTGGTTATCAGTGACCGGAGCAAAAGGTCTCACGAACAATTTAAAAAATACCCGATCGGTAGCATTTATAATTTTGTATATGCAATTAACATTAATTCAATTTTTGGTCTCCAATACCTTCGCATTATTTTCATTTTGCACAATTCAATCATGTTCTATAATACTTCGTCATGTTACGGTTTTAATATCCTAATATACCCACTGCCATAGTGGTCATCAGTAACCGGAGCAAAAGGTCTCATAAAATTAAAAAAATTCTCAATCGGTAGCACTTATAATGTTTTAAATTGAATTATCATTAAAGCGTGATTCAGTTTTTTGGTCTCCAATACCTTCGCATTACTTTCATTTTGCACAAATCAATCATATTCTATAGTACTTTACGGTTTTAATATAGTAAAATACGTGGTGGTCATTAGTGACCGGAGCAAAAGGTCTCACAAAAAATTAAAAAAATACTCAATTGGTAGCATTTACAATGTTTTAAATGAAATTGTTATTAAAGCCTGATTCAATTTTTTGGTATTCAATACCTTCGCATTATTTTCATTTTGCAAAATTCAATTATACTCTGTAGTACTTCATCATGTTACGGGTTTAATATAGTAAAATACGTGGTGGTTATCAGTGACCGGAGCAAAAGGTCTCACGAACAATTTAAAAAATACCCGATCGGTAGCATTTATAATTTTGTATATGCAATTAACATTAAAGCGTAATTCAATTTTTGGTCTCCAATACCTTCGCATTATTTTCATTTTGCACAATTCAATCATGTTCTATAATACTTCGTCATGTTACGGTTTAATATCCTAATATACCCACTGCCATAGTGGTCATCAGTAACCGGAGCAAAAGGTCTCATAAAATTAAAAAAATACTCAATTGGTAGCATTTACAATGTTTTAAATGAAATTGTTATTAAAGCCTGATTCAATTTTTTGGTATTCAATACCTTCGCATTATTTTCATTTTGCAAAATTCAATTATACTCTGTAGTACTTCATCATGTTACGGGTTTAATATAGTAAAATACGTGGTGGTTATCAGTGACCGGAGCAAAAGGTCTCACGAACAATTTAAAAAATACCCGATCGGTAGCATTTATAATTTTGTATATGCAATTAACATTAAAGCGTAATTCTATTTTTGGTCTCCAATACTTTCGCATTATTTTCATTTTGCACAATTCAATCATGTTCTATAATACTTTGTCATGTTACGGTGTTAATATCCTAATATACCCACTGCCATAGTGGTCATCAGTAACCGGAGCAAAAGGTCTCATAAAATTAAAAAAATTCTCAATCGGTAGCACTTATAATGTTTTAAATTGAATTATTATTAAAGCGTGATTCAGTTTTTTGGTCTCCAATACCTTCGCATTATTTTGATTTTGCACAATTCAATCATATTCTATAGTACTTCATCACGTTACGCTTTTAATATCCTAAATTATTATATTCTGTAGTACTTCATCATGTGACGGTTTTAATACCCTAAATTATTATATTCTGTAGTACTTCATCACGTTACGGTTTTAACCCTTTGCGGACGAGCGACGCATATGTGCGTTCAATTATTCCTATAACTATGAAGGCATACTTATGTTCGGCAAAAACACCTGAAAAAGCCGAGACATAAATATGCGTTCGAGAAAAATAAGTAATAGAGCCGAGGCGGGCATATATGTATGTATTTTGCAAATGGCATGTGTTAAACGAGAGTTGGTAATTTTGATGGGTGTCAGCGGCTTCGAATCGCTCCGTCCGCAAAGGGTTAATACAGCAAAATACGCACGGCTGTCATCATGTTAAGCACTGACCTTTCGATACCTCCGCGGATCCTCGGCACGAAAACCGCGAAGTGACTAAAAAAGCGCGTCGATCACTTCGACTGCTGGAAGCTCAAATAACAGTGTCGTCAAAAAACCGGTTCCGATTTCGCTTTCGATTTCGCACGCGCACGGATTTCATCGTTTTACCCTACGCCGCGGCAATTTGTTTCGCGGCTTTAATGAGCTAATGACGCACACGTGCGCGTGCATGGGGATAGCGTGAGCTGGAAGGTACTCCGTTTAAATACTCGCCGCACACGGGGATCGCAATGTGACCTCGGACAACCCCCGCCGTTCACCTGACCACGACAATAAATCAGTCGCCAATATGGAGAGTCACGGAGCCGACCTTAAAGGGAACGGCTTAAGCTGGAAGAAAACTACGTGCACAGCCAGCGGCGCCTTTCTAAACTCGATCCCTCCCGTTCCCCGTACTCGAACAAAGATCATCTCGATTGTTGCAAGCAAATAGCGCTTGCACCTTCACTCGAAACTTCGAGTCGAACGGTACGATTTCACTTTTCCAAATTAGCGCGATATTCTTTTCTAGAGGCGAATAAGGAAATGTTTTAATGACGCTGAAGATAACTGAAGTTGAGACGAGGAGTTCATATAGAGAAAGGTAGTGTCGATCAGTGATGGTTTCCAGACGAGAAAATCAAATTTGAGGCTTTGTCCGCTGATCTCGAGTGTATACAACCTTGTACTTTCCGGTTATTTGACGCAAAAAAAATCGTAGTAGCCGCGTGGTAAGTTTGTTTCGTTACAGTGTGGAAGTAAACAAAGGAAACAATAATGAGCTCTAGGGCAGTGAATCATTAGGACCTGTTCTCTTTTGTTCGAAACAAAGGATAGTCGAAAAATATCAGCACGGTGGTAACAGATTATTGTGGAGCGGCTGTTAGTTCATATTGGAACCCAAGGTACCGGACTCCTATCTATTAAACATTAACCTGTTGGAAACTGTCATTTCTCAGCTTTATCACAGCAATGACAGCAAATCATATATAGCAAAAGATCAATTGATGATATTGAACGCCTCAAACTAATTATGCTCAAAGAATCACAATAAGAAAATTGAATGTAGGTTTTTGTTCAAGTAAACATGTTTCACCTGAGCTTTATATACCGAATGAAAGTATTTCATAGCAGTCAATTCTCCTCCGTTTTGCTCCAAAACAAAATCAAGCGAGGAATGGCTTCCCATGAATTGTTTCAAACGTGAAATGCTACTTCTTCTTATGCGGTTGACTCCTGTCTCGCAAGAAACAAGCGGAACAATGATCGACCTCGTGACAGGCGATTGTCGAAGACCTGAGTGTTCACGTTGAAAAACAAAACCTACCGACCCACTGTCCTCTTTACATGGACAACCCCATAGCATTCGTGCCGCCTGAAATGAACTCGGAATTTGGGTCCTTCGTTTCAAACCTTGTTATACATTGAACCCACAGACAGAGTTTCGCCCACGATCGATTATCCAAACTTGCTACGAATGGGATGACACGCGGTACATGGCCTGGTTTTACACAAATTTGATTTTTTTAAACGAACCCCTCTTTCCGACTATATTCGCAAAACAGTATAAAATACGGCCAATTATCACAACCCATTTTTAAAAGGTGGCTGAATAAAAACATCTATTGTATCCTGCGGTTTTGAGTCTTACGTGTGACAATATTTGTCAGCATACCGACGAAAAAGTGTCGGTAACGAGCGATAACCAAAACCCGCAGCGAAAAATCTGCCAAACGCCAGTACTCTACTACATCACCCAAATTTATCCCAAACCGTGATTCTTCCGCGTGAAACATTGTTTGTCATCATCCCGTCGCAAAGTTGTCGGTAACGGTCGCTTATCGAAGCTCGCTCCGAAAGGGCCACCGAGCAAAAGCGGCCTCAATTTATCCCGGAATTCAGGTCTCCAGGCGTCGGAGCTCGCAGCAGGCGTTTATTGATTTCGGTTTCGAAAAGAAATCTCGCCTACAGCCCCGACGTCCCGCGAATAAAGGACTTCGTTAGGCCTGCCGTCCGCGTTCGACATTCCGTGTTACCCCCGGGGACCCTCGCAACGCATTCCTTCCCGCACCCTGTGCCCACACAGATCCCCAAACTCTCCCCGCCTCGTACCTTGACGTACAGTTCCCTCGTAGTCATCGTGTATCGGTCCAGGTGAAGCACCTGGCTCTCGGGGTCACGTATTAGAGCCAGGTAGAAGAGGAGCACCCACGGGGCACACCACGATCACGCACACACGCTCACACACCGACGGAAAGACGACGACAGCTACGAGGCCCTACGACATTTGTCACGCTACGAGCGCCTTCGAGCACTGCGCTTCGAATGCATTCTCAAAACATCGCGATTCCGCCGAACGAATCACGACATCCTCGTGATCGCGGGTCCCTCGAGTTCCGCCGAATCCCACTCGCCACCCTCCGCAGCTTCGATCCTCGCGTTCTCTCGATTTCCTCCCCGAAGTCGACTAACCACCGGCCTCTCGGCGCGTTTCACTCTTGCTTTCCGCCGCTGTCCCTTCAAATTACGTTATTGCACGGCACGAAACTGTTACGGATGGGGCACTTGTATTGTTTCACACCGTTTGCCTGGTCTTTGCCTCTCCTCGTTCCACGGGGCCTGGCTACACCTCCGAGTGGAATCTCGCGAAGGTCGTACCTCCACGTAAACGTCGTACGACGACACTGCTACCAGCTGGCTCGTTATCGGGTTTAGATTGTGCGCCCCTCTCAACAGGAGTCCCCCACCCGACGAGGCTGGGAACCTGACGCGGTCCTCGTTTGATACGTTTGAAAGGGTATAGAGCTGTCCTTTTTGGCCGATCGAAACGCGGGACGGGCGACATCGGGTGGAGAAGAGAGGAAGCGGTAAAACCTGCTTTGATTTTGTCGGTTTGTTACGGTGGAGCTTTTGGGAGGGACCGGGGGAAAGCGGCGGATAATGGAGTCGGTGAGAAATTTTTGCGTGGGACTTGGCGTAAAGAATGAGATGACATTTAATGTTTCGCGCTCCTAGATTCAATTTGGGAGTGAGTTCGGTCGGGTCGATGGTGCTGGCATCTGTTGGTGTTGGGTAATTTGTAACTGGATTGTCAAAAATTTGAAAAATAATTGTTGCAATGGTAATTTGGTTTTTTAGTAAAATATGCGACATAGTGTTTCATTTAATGTAAAATAAAGAAATTCCGAAAATATGGTAATGTGGAAAAGCAAAATGGCGCCATCTGACGGAATGTTTCAATATACAGTGTATAATAATTTTGATACTATACGACGGTACAGGATTGATTAAAGGAGAGCAGCGATAATGTTCGCGGCGACACCTAACAGCACTTATATGAATAATTGAAGTAGGTCTAATCAATCCTGCGATATGAACATTGATGACACCCCTGCCCTTTGCTCTCAATTCTCATTCATCGAGAATTTAGCAAACGTCGTCTCGACAAATCTGAGATATCTTCTCGCATAGTTGTCAAAGTCACTCTCCATAAAGTTACGTAATGTAGGAAAAAAAAACAGACATTTTTTTACGGCTCATTCTGTCCTCCTTCAGTTAAACTTAGCAGTACAATTGATTATCATGACAATATAGTGGCAACGATCATGGCATTCTTCCAATTGGTACTGAAAGCCAATAAACTTGAGAAAGCAAGGTTGATATATGAACAAGAAAAGTTGCTACAGTTCGAGATCTCAAAGGGTGCGAAGCCACATTTGACATTCAATCAAAGAATTCGTCGGAAAAAGCTATGGTAAGCGAGAAGAAAGAAATCTGACAAATACACAAAATATTCTCCTGATACGAATAAAAAACTGATTACTCCAGGCTTAAGAAAAAGATAAAGGGAGCCATAAGTAAAGTGACTTCTTGTCCAGAGGACTCATGGTTCCACCAGAAAGCAGTATTAATTCGTACCGACGGAACCCTTGAGAATTATATATTTAAAAGCACATTCGGTTTCATCAGTGGCATATTTCTCACGTATATGTTTTTTATGTTCTTCGTTTTTCAATTAAACTTCACATTGCCTGCGGCAACAGTGATATGCTCAATTATTGGTGTAACTCTTACTCTCGGTCTAGCGTTTTCTTTCAAAGTTCGGTGAGTAAGTTACAAAGGACAATCCAAAAAAATATGTCCGTGTGATAAGAAACGCGACCATGTTAAATATCTGATTGCAGATGCGTTACTCTTCTACTGCTGCCGCAATTCTTCTCGAAAAGAGGCAGACACGCATTACTGGCTTACGCTTTTATCTTGGCTCTAACTGGACCAGCGAAAAACGTACTGCAAAATATGAGCGTATTATCAGAATCGATGATCTGCGGACAAGTACAGAACCACCTTTCTCTTTAAATTCGAAGTCTATATCGACTATCAACATAAATTCGATAATTACTTATGGAGGCCTACGTAGTTAATTTCAACGCTCGAACTATAGACACCATTTTAAACGATCCTTCGATATATCCAGGAGCAATTGAAGCAAGCAGTTAAGGCGGTTATCGATTTAATAAAGGAACCATTTTACGCTCTGAGGGATGCCGTATCCAGAGTCATAAAAGCCGTAAAACTGGTCGTGAAGAAGATTAAGCAAACTCTCATCGCCATCAAGAGGATTGTCCTCAGCATACGTGAGTAAAAATCATTCGGGTCAACGCAGTTAATTTTGCTGGCGCGGGAAAACATGTATATTCTACACTATTATTTAACCACAGTTAGGGTTATTACGGCGGTGTACCAGTGGCTAGCGAGTATAGTGAATATTTGCAACAAGAAACTGGGCACGCCATATGACAGATGTCAGAAAGTATTTGACGGCGCTGTGGCAGATTGTCAAGCAAAACTTGGACCGCTTTTTGGTAACGTCTGCAATTTGACGTACATCGTAGGATCAATATGTTATTTGCTCAAACCTTTGGACTTCATATGCATGCTCGTGTCGTACGTTTCCGACGCTATCGTTGGCGCCGTGCGAAGAAGTAAGTCTGGTCACACTTATGTCTGATAAATGAGGGATGCACAAAATAGGTCAAACATATTTTTTTTTGAAAATCGACTATCTACGTCCGTCGCAACGTAAACTGTCTTAAAAAAAGCTTTAACCCCTTCAGACCCGAATTTATTTCGTTTAAGAAAAATTATTTTTTTATACTAACATTAACTTAATTCACGTGAATGAAGGTAAAAATAATTTTTTACAGAAACATTTACTTATTTATTTATAATTTGTAAATGTACATTTTAACACTTTAATTGCCGTGATGGTCACCGGTGACCGACGCAAAAGATTTTATTGAAGATCCAAAATATTCGCAATGGGTAGCAATTATTGTTTTATGAATGCAGTTGTTGCTAGAATAGTAATGCGATCCTTTGGTCTCCAATACCTGCATATTATTTACATTTTGCATAATTCATTCAAACGCTGTAGTATTTCATAGCATTGCCGTTATAATATAATAAAATACGCTTGGCAGTCAAACATATTTTTTTTTTGAAAATCGACTATCTACGTCCGTCGCAACGTAAACTGTCTTAAAAAAAGCTTTAACCCCTTCAGACCCGAATTTATTTCGTTTAAGAAAAATTATTTTTTTATACTAACATTAACTTAATTCACGTGAATGAAGGCAAAAATAATTCTTGACAGAAACATTTACTTATTTATTTATAATTTGTAAATGTACATTTTAACACTTTAATTGCCGTGATGGTCACCGGTGACCGACGCAAAAGATTTCATTGAAGATCCAAAATATTCGCAATGGGTAGCAATTATTGTTTTATGAATGCAGTTGTTGCTAGAATAGTAATGCAATCCTTTGGCCTCCAATACCTGCATATTATTTACATTTTGCATAATTCATTCAAACGCTGTAGTATTTCATAGCATTGCCGTTATAATATAATAAAATACGCTTGGCAGTCAAACATATTTTTTTTTTGAAAATCGACTATCTACGTCCGTCGCAACGTAAACTGTCTTAAAAAAAGCTTTAACCCCTTCAGACCCGAATTTATTTCGTTTAAGAAAAATTATTTTTTTATACTAACATTAACTTAATTCACGTGGATGAAGGCAAAAATAATTGTTTACAGAAACATTTACTTATTTATTTATAATTTGTAAATGTACATTTTAACACTTTAATTGCCGTGATGGTCACCGGTGACCGACGCAAAAGATTTAATTGAAGATCCAAAATATTCGCAATGGGTAGCAATTATTGTTTTATGAATGCAGTTGTTGCTAGAATAGTAATGCAATCCTTTGGTCTCCAATACCTGCATATTATTTACATTTTGCATAATTCATTCAAACGCTGTAGTATTTCATAGCATTGCCGTTATAATATAATAAAATACGCTTGGCAGTCAAACATATTTTTTTTTTTGGAAATCGACTATCTACGTCTGTCGCAACGTAAACTGTCTTAAAAAAAGCTTTAACCCCTTCAGACCCGAATTTATTTCGTTTAAGAAAAATTATTTTTTTATACTAACATTAACTTAATTCACGTGAATGAATTCAACAATATACTTTTTACAAAAATACTTACTTATTTATTTATAATTTGTAAATGTACATTTTAACACTTTAATTGCCGTGATGGTCACCGGTGACCGACGCAAAAGATTTTATTGAAGATCCAAAATATTCGCAATGGGTAGCAATTATTGTTTTATGAATGCAGTTGTTGCTAGAATAGTAATGCAATCCTTTGGCCTCCAATACCTGCATATTATTTACATTTTGCATAATTCATTCAAACGCTGTAGTATTTCATAGCATTGCCGTTATAATATAATAAAATACGCTTGGCAGTCAAACATATTTTTTTTTTGGAAATCGACTATCTACGTCCGTCGCAACGTAAACTGTCTTAAAAAAAGCTTTAACCCCTTCAGACCCGAATTTATTTCGTTTAAGAAAAATTATTTTTTTATACTAACATTAACTTAATTCACGTGAATGAAGGCAAAAATAATTTTTTACAGAAACATTTACTTATTTATTTATAATTTGTAAATGTACATTTTAACATTTTAATTGCCGTGATGGTCACCGGTGACCGACGCAAAAGATTTTATTGAAGATCCAAAATATTCGCAATGGGTAGCAATTATTGTTTTATGAATGCAGTTGTTGCTAGAATATTAATGCGATCCTTTGGTCTCCAATACCTGCATATTATTTACATTTTGCATAATTCATTCAAACGCTGTAGTATTTCATAGCATTGCCGTTATAATATAATAAAATACGCTTGGCAGTCAAACATATTTTTTTTTTGGAAATCGACTATCTACGTCCGTCGCAACGTAAACTGTCTTAAAAAAAGCTTTAACCCCTTCAGACCCGAATTTATTTCGTTTAAGAAAAATTATTTTTTTATACTAACATTAACTTAATTCACGTGAATGAAGGCAAAAATAATTCTTTACAGAAACATTTACTTATTTATTTATAATTTGTAAATGTACATTTTAACACTTTAATTGCCGTGATGGTCACCGGTGACCGACGCAAAAGATTTTATTGAAGATCCAAAATATTCGCAATGGGTAGCAATTATTGTTTTATGAATGCAGTTGTTGCTAGAATAGTAATGCAATCCTTTGGCCTCCAATACCTGCATATTATTTACATTTTGCATAATTCATTCAAACGCTGTAGTATTTCATAGCATTGCCGTTATAATATAATAAAATACGCTTGGCAGTCAAACATATTTTTTTTTTGGAAATCGACTATCTACGTCCGTCGCAACGTAAACTGTCTTAAAAAAAGCTTTAACCCCTTCAGACCCGAATTTATTTCGTTTAAGAAAAATTATTTTTTATACTAACATTAACTTAATTCACGTGAATGAAGGCAAAAATAATTTTTTACAGAAACATTTACTTATTTATTTATAATTTGTAAATGTACATTTTAACACTTTAATTGCCGTGATGGTCACCGGTGACCGACGCAAAAGATTTTATTGAAGATCCAAAATATTCGCAATGGGTAGAAATTATTGTTTTATGAATGCAGTTGTTGCTAGAATAGTAATGCGATCCTTTGGTCTCCAATACCTGCATATTATTTACATTTTGCATAATTCATTCAAACGCTGTAGTATTTCATAGCATTGCCGTTCTAATATAATAAAATACGCTTGGCAGTCAAACATATTTTTTTTTTAGTAATGCAATCTTTTGGCCTCCAATACCTGAAATCGACTATCTACGTCCGTCGCAACGTAAACTGTCTTAAAAAAAGCTTTAACCCCTTCAGACCCGAATTTATTTCGTTTAAGAAAAATTATTTTTTTATACTAACATTAACTTAATTCACGTGAATGAAGGCAAAAATAATTTTTTACAGAAACATTTACTTATTTATTTATAATTTGTAAATGTACATTTTAACACTTTAATTGCCGTGATGGTCACCGGTGACCGACGCAAAAGATTTTATTGAAGATCCAAAATATTCGCAATGGGTAGCAATTATTGTTTTATGAATGCAGTTGTTGCTAGAATAGTAATGCAATCCTTTGGCCTCCAATACCTGCATATTATTTACATTTTGCATAATTCATTCAAACGCTGTAGTATTTCATAGCATTGCCGTTATAATATAATAAAATACGCTTGGCAGTCAAACATATTTTTTTTTTTTTTTTATACTAACATTAAATCGACTATCTACGTCATTTTAACACTTTAATTGCCGTGATGGTCACCGGTGACCGACGCAAAAGATTTTATTGTCGCAACGTAAACTGTCAAAATATAAAAAAAACGCTTTAAAAAAATAAAAAGACCCGAATTTATTTCGTTTAAGAAAAATTATTTTTTTATACTAACATTAACTTAATTCACGTGAATGAAGGCAAAAATAATTTTTTACAGAAACATTTACTTATTTATTTATAATTTGTAAATGTACATTTTAACACTTTAATTGCCGTGATGGTCACCGGTGACCGACGCAAAAGATTTTATTGAAGATCCAAAATATTCGCAATGGGTAGCAATTATTGTTTTATGAATGCAGTTGTTGCTAGAATAGTAATGCAATCCTTTGGTCTCCAATACCTGCATATTATTTACATTTTGCATAATTCATTCAAACGCTGTAGTATTTCATAGCATTGCCGTTATAATATAATAAAATACGCTTGGCAGTCAAACATATTTTTTTTTTGAAGATCGACTATCTACGTCCGTCGCAACGTAAACTGTCTTAAAAAAAGCTTTAACCCCTTCAGACCCGAATTTATTTCGTTTAAGAAAAATTATTTTTTTATACTAACATTAACTTAATTCACGTGAATGAAGGCAAAAATAATTTTTTACAGAAACATTTACTTATTTATTTATAATTTGTAAATGTACATTTTAACACTTTAATTGCCGTGATGGTCACCGGTGACCGACGCAAAAGAAACCGTCGATTTTATTGAAGATCCAAAATATTCGCAATGGGTAGCAATTATTGTTTTATGAATGCAGTTGTTGCTAGAATAGTAATGCAATCCTTTGGCCTCCAATACCTGCATATTATTTACATTTTGCATAATTCATTCAAACGCTGTAGTATTTCATAGCATTGCCGTTATAATATAATAAAATACGCTTGGCAGTCAAACATATTTTTTTTTTGGAAATCGACTATCTACGTCCGTCGCAACGTAAACTGTCTTAAAAAAAGCTTTAACCCCTTCAGACCCGAATTTATTTCGTTTAAGAAAAATTATTTTTTTATACTAACATTAACTTAATTCACGTGAATGAAGGCAAAAATAATTCTTTACAGAAACATTTACTTATTTATTTATAATTTGTAAATGAACATTTTAACACTTTAATTGCCGTGATGGTCACCGGTGACCGACGCAAAAGATTTTATTGAAGATCCAAAATATTCGCAATGGGTAGAAATTATTGTTTTATGAATGCAGTTGTTGCTAGAATAGTAATGCAATCCTTTGGCCTCCAATACCTGCATATTATTTACATTTTGCATAATTCATTCAAACGCTGTAGTATTTCATAGCATTGCCGTTATGATATAATAAAATACGTTTGGCAGTCAAAGTGTTAATGGACATATGGTCCTTATGCAAAATTTGTGACATTAAGGAGATTCTGAGAAGTATTTGTATACAAAATATAAAAAAATACAAATAAAAAAAAATAAAAAAGTATTTGTAAAAATAATATACATTACAATGTGCACAGAGTCCGAAGGGGTTAAGAAATATCTGAAATATTTTGGAGATCCGGTTAAACATAGATTGAAAAGATCCAGAAACATCTCTTCACTTCCCATGGTTTTGTTTTATAGAATTAAAAAAATTCACCCAACATATGAGGGCGATGTTCTACGTAAAGGTAAAGTTCTCGCATTCGTTTCGTTTCGAGACCAAGCAGAGCAAGACCGTTGAGGAAATTTCGACGGGCATCGTCGCGGAAATAAGGTCAAGAACTGACAAGTTCGTGGCAATTTTCGATTGGATGAGCTTCATCACGGCCTTTTTCATTCTTTTCATATTACTTAGGTGAGATATCGATCGCGCAGCACCATCTCATTAACCAGAATTTCCGACAAAATTGCTCCCACGAACACGTGCGATCCTTCGAAATATTCATAGACATGTAATTCATGTCGTGGCATGACCCGTATTTTTTCAGAGTACTACACTACAAGCATAAATGGTTAACTAAGGATCGTTTCGACAATCATTACGTGACCGACGATCTGCGAACGATCGATCTAGTAAGAACCCGTCAAAACAAAGAAACCGTCCTCCCGTTGAATCGCCGCGAGAAAACGAAATATGTTCCATTGTCATCCGTGTTTCTGGTGAAATCAGAAAGGGTCAAACTAGCAAAAACTGCTGTTTTCCTATCACTCGCGACGTTGAAACTCTCTACTTACATTTTGACGGATTACACTCTGTACTGGATTTTGAGCACTATCAGATATCACGGACGAATTGAAACGAAGGTAACCACCCGAGTGATATCGGTTTTAACACTAAACGTACCGGTACTTTACACCTACATATTCTTATCTTGAGGGGCCATTTGACCCCTTATGAAATAAACGTTGATTTTCAGAAAGAAATTTCTAATTTATTACAGCCAGAAATTGAATAATCAGATGATATAAGAATTTACAGAAAGTCAAATGAGCGAAAGAAATAACAATGAATGTAGGATTTTAAAGTAAATTTTGAAAGGGGTCATTTGACGCCTTATGAAATAAACGTTGATTTTCAGAAAGAAATTCCTAATTTATTAAAGCCAGAAATTGAATAATCAGATGATATAAGAATTTACAGAAAGTCAAATGAGCGAAAGAAATAACAATAAATGTACGATTTTGAAGTAAATGTTGAAAGGGGTCATTTGACGCCGCTTGGTACGTTTAGTACCCTTCTTTACGTGATTTTTTCTTTATTGGTGAAATAAATCAAGGTGATATAATTCATGTTCAAAATTAAAGGAAAACTGGTTAAAAAAATCTTAGTATATATTTATAGTATAAATTTAGCAAACAACAATATAATGGAAATTTCATTAATTCATCAAAGTTACATTAAAGTGAACTTGTTCTTTTATATAATTTTTGGGCATTCAATGTTATGATGGAAATTTCCACCATCATGCAAAGAAGGGTTAATTCCACGAGTGCCAAGACTGTATCGTGAAGATGAAAGAAATGTAAAAAAATAGAATGTAGTTCCGAATGAGTCGAACACATAAGCCGACCTGACGATAAATTCGGTTGAATTTATAGTACGTCTTTGCATGATTTTTTCTTTATTGGTGAAATAAATCAAGGTGATATAATTCATGTTCAAAATTAAAGGAAAAATTATTAAAAAAAGCTTAGTATATATTTATAGTATAAATTTAGCAAAAAACAATACGATGGAAATTTCCATCATCATGCAAAGTTAGATTAAAGTGAACTTGTTCTTTTATATAATTTTTGGGCATTCAATGTTATGATGGAAATTTCCACCATCATGCAAAGAAGGGTTAATTCCACGAGTGCCAAGACTGTATCGCGAAAATGAAAGAAATGTAAAAAAATAGAATGTAATTCCGAATCAACCAAGCTCGTATATAGGCCGACCTGACGATAAATTCGGTTGAATTTATAGTATGTCTTTTTAGGTGGAACAGCCTAATTCCGTAGGTGTATATGTGTCTGGCAACGGTTACCTAGCCGAGCTTTACAAGAGTATCATTAAAGCTTTCACGCCACACATCGAAGATGTACAGATTGATTCGATGCCTTGCCTTCCCGACCCAATTCCACCTGATTGGGATCGATACGTACAAATCGTATCGCTGATCATCTTGTGTTGGTTCGTGGCCATTTTCGAACCGTATGGATTAAGATTGCGACAAGTCGTTATGTGTCAGTATTATCCGGATAGAGCGAAGCAAAGGGCCGCTTGGTTGTACAATCACATTATTAGGTATAAATACATTAACACTATATCGACTGCTATTGACAGAAGACGCCACTCACTAAAGATCGATTCTGTTTTGGATATCGCGCAGGAATTGTATATGTGCCTATTTGTAAAGCTCTATAACTCAAACACACTGACTATGTTGTTGAGAATCCTTTGGTTTCAAAGCAGTGTAATTTTATTGTCATTTAGAATTGTCATAATATCATTTGGTATTTATTTTATATAATATAACCGTTGATCACTGAAAAGCGGCAAAGGGCCGCTTGGTTGTACAATCACATTATTAGGTATAATAACATTAACACTATATCAACCGCTATTGATAGAAGACGCCACTCACTAAAGATCGATTCTGTTTTGGATATCGCGCAGGAATTGTGTATGTGCCTATTTGTAAAGCTCTATAACTCAAAAATACTGACTATGTTGTTGAGAATCCTTTGGTTTCAAAGCAATGTAATGTTATTGTCATTTAGAATTGTCATAATGTAATTTGGTACTTCTTTTAAATAATATAACCGTTGATCACTGAAAAGCGGCAAAGGGCCGCTTGGTTGTACAATCACATTATTAGGTATAAATACATTAACACTTTATCGACCGCTATTGACAGAAGACGCCACTCACTAACGACCGATTCTGTTTTGGATATCGCGCAGGAATTGTGTATGTGCCTATTTGTAAAGCTCTATAACTCAAAAATACTGACTATGTTGTTGAGAATCCTTTGCTTTCAAAGCAGTGTCATTTTATTGTCATTTAGAATTGTCATAATATCATTTGCTATTTATTTTATATAATATAACCGTTGATCACTGAAAAGCAGATTAATCGACTACCGGCAAATAACAGTTGGAACCGTAAAGCCGTAAAAACCGTAAAAAATACTGACTATGTTGTTGAGAATCCTTTGGTTTCAAAACAGTGTCATTTTATTGTCATTTAGAATTGTCATAATATCGTTTGGTATTTATTTTATATAATATAACCGTTGATCACTGAAAAGCCGATTAATCGGTTACCGGTAAATAACAGTTTTGGAACCATAAAGCCGATTAATCGGCTAGCAGTCGATAAAGTGTTAATAAAGTGACTACGTTATGATATCTGCTATAATTTCTTTTATTATGCGTTTTTCTGGATGCACGTGCCAAACATTAAATTCTGTTTATTTATCGATATAGTACCTAAATTTAATTTATTCTAATTGACACGTTAATTTTACATGCGACTGAATACGTTTATACGTTCCTTGGCAATAGATCGAGAGGGTCATTTTTAAAACTTGCAAGACGTCAGCTGCGTAGACAGTACGGTACAACCGATCGAGAAAGCATTGAGAAGATAACTTTAAGGGAACGTTTGACCGCGGTATGTCCGTTATTAAACAAACTGCTTCCCTTGAAACAAAAATTTTGCTTGTTATGCGGTGCCGTGGAACGAAACGAGCAAGATCCACACATTCAGTGTCCGACTCCTGGATGTATTGGATTTTTTTGTCTCCCGTGTTTCTCGGATTTGCAGAATCTTTGCACGATATGCAAACGCCCAATTGAGTACGGCGATTTGTCAGATATGAGCGAAGAAAAGTAAATTTGACTTTGAGTTTAAATGTTGATTACGTTAAATAAAACTCGACATGCGGTTATTTAATAGAAAATCAGAATATTAAACTGAGGCCAACGTTCACATAATTTAGAGATTCTTCGGATGATCCCGAACAGATCAGTAAGAAAAAGATACGAAAGCCTGTACCGGAATTAACTGATAAAGACAAGCAAGTATTTGAGAAGAAAGAAGTGGAAAAATCAGAAGAATCGTTAACGAAAGGAGAGGAAGATGAAACTGAACAGACGGACCAAAGGCAACTCGAAGATTCTGAGAAAAGTTCTTCTGAATCCGTTTATAGCTACAGCAAGTATTCATTATCCACTGCATATTCAGCGGCAAAACTACAAAAGAACGGTTGTACAATATTCTTAACTAATCCAGCTTATCAAGACGAGTCACCAGCTGATCCACCAGAAGAACTTGCTATTCAGAAAGAACGGAAACCGTTCAAAGATGTCGAAGCACAGAAAATTAGAGATGACGTGACGATACAGGTAAGTGGACCCATTATTTCAATATCTATACGAAACGTTTTGACCGTCATTCTTAATTTGCAGCATAAATCGATGTATTGGAAATAGTGATCAATTCTTATTCTAATATTGATACTAATTCCATTTGCAGCACAAATCGATGTATTGGAAATAGTGACAAATTCTTATTCTGATACTAATACTAATTCAATTTGCAGCATGAATTGATGTATTGGAAATTGTGATCAATTCTTATTCTGATACTAATACTAATTTCATTTGCAGCACAAATTAGTGTGTTGGAAATAGTGATAAATTCTTTTCTTTATTCTAATTCCAATCCATCTGTTAGTCCTGCAAAGTGTACATAACGATAAATAACTGCAAATAACGATAAGAACATTTAATATACATAAAGAAATACTGTATCGACTTATTTCAATACGTATTATACGTATAGTATGTACAGAACACGTCGATGCTTGGGAATGGTGACGAGTTCATATCATCACTAGTAAAATAAGCATATCAACTCATCACTATTTTGAAGATATCGTTTTGTACCGCAATTTTTTTCAATATACCCGATTAATACTCACTACTACTCTAACAGAGATACTTGCATTTAAACTCATTCTGAAGTAAAATGCGTTCGCGGTGAAAATAATGTAACATTTGCACGTCGATGCTTGGTAATGGTTACGAGTTCATACCTTCAATAGTAATATAAGAATATCAACTCGTCACTGTTTTGAAGACATCGGTTTGTTCCGCAATTTTTTTCAATATACCTAGTTAACTCTCATTACTAATAGCGATACATGAGTGTAAACTCATTCTGAAGTAAAATGCGTTCGCGGTGAAAATAATGTAACATTTGCACATCGATGCTTGGTAATGGTTACGATTTCATACCTTCGCTAGTAATGTAAAAATATCAACTGATCACTATTTTGAAGACATCGGTTTGTTCCGCAATTTTTTTCAATATTACCCCGTTAACTTACATTACTACTTAAACAGAAATACGTGAGTGTAAACTCATTCTGAAGTAAAATGCGTTCGCGGTAAAAATAACGCAACATTTGCATGTCGATGTCTTGGGAATGGTGACGAGTTCATATCATCACTAGTAAAATAAGCATATCAACTTATCACTATTTCGAAGACATCGGTTTGTTCCGCAATTTTTTTCAATATACCCGATTAACTCTCGTTACTACTTTATTAGAGATACGCAAGTGTATACTCATTCTGAACTAAAATGGGTTCACAGTGAAAATAATGTAACATTTGCACGTCCAGGTCTTGGTAATGATGACGAATTCATACCTTCACTAGTAATATAAGAATATCAACTCATCACTATTTTGAAGACATCGGTTTGTTCCGCAATTTTTTACAATATACCTAGTTAACTCTCATTACTAATAGCGATACATGAGTGTAAACTCATTCTGAAGTAAAATGCGTTCGCGGTGAAAATAATGTAACATTTGCACATCGATGCTTGGTAATGGTTACGATTTCATATCTTCACTAGTAATGTAAAAATATCAACTCATCACTATTTTGAAGACATCGGTTTGTTCCGCAATTTTCTTCAATATACCCGATTAACTCTCGTTACTACTTTATTAGAGATACGCAAGTGTATACTCATTCTGAACTAAAATGGGTTCACAGTGAAAATAATGTAACATTTGCACGTCGAGGTCTTGGTAATGATGACGAATTCATACCTTCACTAGTAGTATAAGAACATCAACTCATCACTATTTTGAAGACATCGGTTTGTTCCGCAATTTTTTTCAATATACCTAGTTAACTCTCATTACTAATAGCGATACATGAGTGCAAACTCATTCTGAAGTAAAATGCGTTCGCGGTGAAAATAATGTAACATTTGCACATCGATGCTTGGTAATGGTTACGATTTCATACCTTCACTAGTAATGTAAAAATATCAACTCATCACTATTTTGAAGACATCGGTTTGTTCCGCAATTTTTTTCAATATACCCGATTAACTCTCGTTACTAATATATTAGAGATACGCAAGTGTATACTCATTCTGAACTAAAATGGGTTCACAGTGAAAATAATGTAACATTTGCACGTCGAGGTCTTGGTAATGATGACGCAAGTATTCATACCTTCACTAGTAGTATAAGAACATCAACTCATCACTATTTTGAAGACATCGGTTTGTTCCGCAATTTTTTTCAATATACCTAGTTAACTCTCATTACTAATAGCGATACATGAGTGTAAACTCATTCTGAAGTAAAATGCGTTCGCGGTGAAAATAATGTAACATTTGCACGTCGATGCTTGGTAATGGTTATGATTTCATACCTTCGCTAGTAATGTAAAAATATCAACTGATCACTATTTTGAAGACATCGGTTTGTTCCGCAATTTTTTTCAATATACCCGATTAACTCTCGTTACTACTTTATTAGAGATACGCAAGTGTATACTCATTCTGAACTAAAATGGGTTCACAGTGAAAATAATGTAACATTTGCACGTCGAGGTCTTGGTAATGATGACGGGTTCATACCTTCACTAGTAGTATAAGAACATCAACTCATCACTGTTTTGAAGACATCGGTTTGTTCCGCAATTTTTTTCAATATACCTAGTTAACTCTCATTACTAATAGCGATACATGAGTGTAAACTCATTCTGAAGTAAAATGCGTTCGCGGTGAAAATAATGTAACATTTGCACGTCGATGCTTGGTAATGGTTACGATTTCATACCTTCACTAGTAATGTAAAAATATCAACTCATCACTATTTTGGAGACATCGGTTTGTTCCGCAATTTTTTTCAATATACCCGATTAACTCTCGTTACTACTTTATTAGAGATACGCAAGTGTATACTCATTCTGAACGAAAATGGGTTCACAGTGAAAATAATGTAACATTTGCACGTCGAGGTCTTGGTAATGATGACGTGTTCATACCTTCACTAGTAGTATAAGAACATCAACTCATCACTATTTTGAAGACATCGGTTTGTTCCGCAATTTTTTACAATATACCTAGTTAACTCTCATTACTAATAGCGATACATGAGTGTAAACTCATTCTGAAGTAAAATGTGTTCGCGGTGAAAATAATGTAACATTTGCACATCGATGCTTGGTAAAGGTTACGATTTCATACCTTCACTAGTAATGTAAAAATATCAACTCATCACTATTTTGAAGACATCGGTTTGTTCCGCAATTTTCTTCAATATACCCGATTGACTCTCGTTACTACTTTATTAGAGATACGCAAGTGTATACTCATTCTGAACTAAAATGGGTTCACAGTGAAAATAATGTAACATTTGCACGTCGAGGTCTTGGTAATGATGACGGGTTCATACCTTCACTAGTAGTATAAGAACATCAACTCATCACTATTTTGAAGACATCGGTTTGTTCCGCAATTTTTTTTCAATATACCCTGTTGCCTCACATTACTACTCTAACAGAAATACATGACTATAAACTCATTCTGAAGTAAAAAAAATGCATTCGCGGTGAAGGTAACGTAATATTTGCACGTAGATATTCAACGATCCGCTCGCCAAAGAAAGTTCATCGAGTAGCGAGGGTCCGACGCCGTGTTTCGTTCTGAGAGCCCATAGGAAATTGCGTGCAAAATTAAAACGCAAGTCCGTAGCCACTCAGCCACGCGGGCATTCCGGCTCGTCGACATCAATCGCCGACACAGAATCGTGGCCGACCGAAGAAGTGGACGAGGATGAAGAAGTTATTCACATCGAGGTGGAAGATGAATCGAACGAACCACTTCTCGGGGATTGCGATGCGAGAACTAAGAAATATGGGCGGATTAAGAGGATCGTAGCTGCCCTCGCGAGAATTCCTTGGCTCGGCAAAGGGACGGTATGTTGCTAAATAAAAACACGGGGAGGCGTGATACAAAAAATGCAGCTAGTTGCGTCATAGCAAGAAATCAAAAGTTACGGAATAATTAGTCAGATTGGATGTAAATGCTTTGCTCGTAATGTAAATTGTCACGATACGTCAGGGTAGATATGTATGAATTTGTTCACAACCGGCGAAGTTTGTCAATTAGGGGTTTATGTTAAAGTAATACGCAATTTGACGTATCGCTGAATTAGTCTGAGGGAGTAACAATAAATGCACTTTTAAGAGAGGCGAGTTATTTGTGTTAAAGTAGAATTGTGCTACGGATGAAACTCGCATTAATAAAATTACTAATATATATAATATACCTAATAAAATTACTTTCAAAGTACCGAGAATAATGAGAGGCGAATTATCTGTGTTAAAGTAGAATGCGGTTGAAAGTCGCATTAGTAAAATTATTAATATATGTATTATATTATAATATAATATATGTATAGTATACATAACAAAATCACTTTCAAAGTACCGAGAATAATGCGAGGCGAATTATCTGTGTTAAAGTAGAATTGTGCTGCGGCTGAAAGTCGCATTAATAAAATTATTAATATATATATTATATTATAATATAATATATGTATAGTATACATAATTAAATTATAATTATTATATAATATATATATATATAATATACATAATAAAATTACTTTCAGAGTACCGAGAACAATGCAGGTGACCTCAAAGCACGAAGACCCCCATTGATGGACAGAATCATAAACATGCTTCGCGGGAAAGATTCTTCATCGTCGGCACAAACGTACAAGCCGACGAAAATGTCGAAGAACGATCGGAAGCACAAAACATCCCCATCTGTCTCGTCCTCGACATCATCGTCTTCGGAAGACGACGATGAGAATCGAAATTTATTGACATACCACGATAAATCGAGCAGTGCCGAGCATTTGCGAAAGAGATTAAGTGATTCGAAAGAATGGGAGCTTGACGATGATAACATATACTCGAAAAGCTACGATTCCCACCGTGGTCGTAGAAGAATGAACATAAATAATCCAAACGTTTATACAATGAGGACCCAAAACTTGAATCTCAGGTACCCTCATGAAAAGACATTTGCAACGAAACAAATTCCAAAGTAAGCATGCTAACAAATATGTTTCGACAGTCATGTTCTGCAATATTACGTGTTAACACGTTGACTGCCACGCAAGTTTGTAAGATATACCATGCACAAATTGTTTCTTATCGTAGTAAAAGATTATTACATTTTGAATAAAATGCCTAGGGATTTCTATCGAGTTGAAAATCTATAATGAAAAATCGTACTAGACTTATTGTTTCTTAACTTCTGTAGCAGAAAATAAGCATGTTTGCATCGAAACGTTTCAGAACATGCATTCAGTTGAAAATCTTTCCTCAAGAATTATTTCATCTTTTTCAAATATGTTTTCTGTAGTGACGCATGGTTAAAGTTACTTTTATAACAATTTAATAGTGTTATTATATTCCGTGAAATATCTTTCCATCTAGTAACATACTTCTTAACCCTTTGCGGACGAGTGTCGGATATATCCGCCTAAGCCTTTTTACCGTTGCGGACGAGTGTCGGATATATCCGCCCAACTCTAGCGCTGCGGCTGGCGTACGTCTGTCTCAAAAATGGTGGCGAAAATTATTTTTTGGGGGATTTCAGTAATAAATTCCTATCTATTAGGTACATCAAGAACATCACAGGAAAGATAATATAAAAAAGTTAAATCATTTGCAATTTATACGTCGCTTGACTGATCAATTGATTGGAAATTTTCGAGATGGGGATCCCAAGCCTCCTTCGACTTCTGGAACAGCAGAAAGGCTCAACGGTCTTCTACATATTATTCAGCGAAATGAAACGGGAAGTAGTAAAGATTGTGTCGTATGCTCGAATCGGAAGGTAGAACATGGAAGGAGAGAGTCGATGTACTATTGTGCTACTTGTTCGGCTAAACCGACCTTGCACATAGGTGATTGTTTTGAACTATATCATACACAGGGAGAATATAAAACGTCTCATATGTAAACACAATTCAATTTGTTTGTTTATGATTTTGTTAGATTTTATGAAAAACTTATTTGAATTAAGATTTAGTTTTTATAACGCAAACGCGCGACGTGAATATTTTCTTTAGTGCGCGCTCCAATATCTGTCGTCCACAGCGACGCTCGTCTGTCGAGCGGCTCCGTCCGCAAAGGGTTAATACTCAAACGTTCGTCACCTGAATGCTAGTCACGCGGCGCGATCAAGATTTTTACGTGGCAGTCAAGGTGTTAAACGTGTCTTTGAAAAATAATCAATATAAACAGATGCTTAGAACCGTTGTCGAGGGAAATAACGTATGACGAGATTGACGAAACGGACGGTTCGTATTCCTTGCGCAAACGCATACGTCAAGGAGATGATATCAACGTGCTGTCAGACGCAAAAACATCCTCGGACAGTCGAAAAGCAGATATGTGGAATATAACTCGCGATGACAATGAAATCGTATTTACTTATTTTGCTACTACCTTAAAGCGCACACTTATTATCGCGTATGTACCAAAACTAATTTCAGGATCCGCACTCCTACACATCTTGCATTACTGACAACGGAAGTGGAGATCGACATGGCATCCAACAAGAAATGAGTACTATCGAAGAAGGCAGTGATGAAATGTCAGAATATTTTGATCGTTTCGATGACGTGTCAGAAATTACGCAACAATCTACCGAAGAATACACAAATACTTCTAGTAGAAGTTCAAGATACAAGCCGCGTGGACACGGTGCGTATTATACTATTATTAACCCTTTGCACTCGACTGTCCCCTCTGAGGGGACACGAAGATACTTCGTGTTATTACTGAGGAAAATGTATCTACAGAAAACGTTTGTTCAAATATTTGTTTCTTTAAGATTTTTCCGAGGAGTTACAAGTTACGGCAATGAGATAGAATTGATAATCTGTGTGCTATTTAATATTTAGTAAATTCGTGGTCAATAAACTGAGAGGAGAATTCTATATATCCCATTTAATAATAATATTATATGTATCAAGATTAGCAGAAGTTAATCGTACTCCTTTTGATTTCGTTGAAGGAGAATCAGAATTAGTATCGGGATTTAATGACTGCAAGAACAACCTTCTATATATTCCTGCAATAGGCTGAATGATAAACTGCAAGTTATAGTATAAACATTGTATAGGCAAAGGCATAAACATTGTATAGACAAGTTATGGTAATGAGATAGAATTAATAATCTGCGTCCTATTTAATATTTAGTAAATTCGTGGTCAATAAACTGAGAGGAGAATTCTAGTGACTGCAAGAACAACCTTCTATATATTCCTGCAATAGGCTGAATGATAAACTGCAAGTTATTGTATAAACATTGTATATGCTCGAAAGAAAAAATGACACGTGAAAGATCATAAACAAGTTATTACTGCGATATGCGTTTGAATAAACCCGCAATGCACATTGGTGAATGAACTATGACGCATTCGAAAAGAATAGACTATAAAATTTCAATTTTGTTTCAACATGAATATATCAGCAAAGTTTTATGCAAAACATGATTTGAGCAGAGTATTTTTTTTCAAAACTATACCATTTTAAACGAAAGGTTGCGCTATTCGCTACTTCGTGAAGAAGCATGTCCGAGTGCAAAGGGTTAAATAAAGTAAATAGATACTGATGAACACGGTGGGTATTATACTATTATTAAATACAGTAAATAGATATTGATGAACAAGTGGGTATTATACTATTATTAAATACAGTAAATAGATACTGATGAACAAGTGGGTATTATACTATTATTAAATACAGTAAATAGATACTGATGAACACGGTGGGTATTATACTATTATTAAATACAGTAAATAGATGCTAATGACATTACGCCATTATGTTTTTTTTCCAGTAAAGCGACGTAGATCACACGCGCGGATAAGTAAATTCTCGATTCCGGGTAAATCAACCAAAACTTTCCTCGACAAGCAGAAATTATTGAGAAAGATTCCGGAGGAAAGAAAAACCAAACGGATATCTGAGACGAGAAAGCGTACAAATAATATTAAGGTCTATGACACAGGTGCGAAGCACAAAGATAAAAATACAGATATGAATGAACACGGTAAACCAAGCACATCTAAAGAAGAGCCCCCGAAATCAAGTTTGAAACGATCTAAAGTATCTCAGCTACACGATTCCTTGGCTGGAATGAAAATATTTGGGGCTAGTCCTAAAAAGAAAGAGAAGACAGGAAAACCGGCAAGAACAGAACCGGAAAATATAGAAGTGAAAAAGGAGACTCATTTGGAAGTGCAGAAACAAGCGGAGAAAGTGGAATCTGAAAAAGTCGGCGAAGGCGCAAAAAAGAAAGTATCGAACGGGCCGCGCGTTTCTGTGCAAAAAATTGATAAAACTACAGACCTGCCAGATGTCACCAGAAGCACTCAAACGAATATGCGCAAATTAAAACCGAGTAAAAATCTGGCAAAAATGAAATATGCCGATGAAACGACGGATGTAGATATTTCTGACGAAATCGGCGCAGAAAACCGACGTAAACAAAAGAAGATGAAAAAGAAACTTGGCAAATTTAAGAAAGCCGCAGAAAAAAGTTTTGCGGAAAGCGACACGACTCCGCGGAGGAAAGGATATTATTTATGTGAGCAGTCTACTTTGACTGACGAGGAAACAAGATTACGAAGCAAAAACAGAGAAGAAACTCAACGTTACATAAGTGAAGAATTAACATACAGGCGTAAAACTAAGTCAGTGATATTAATTCTATAAAGTTATTGTGCTTATGTGCTTAGTAACGTAAACGATATTTTTAAATAGTTCGCAGGATGACTTACGTGGTAAGGACCAATTTCAACAGACTCGAAAAAATCCTTGGGAAGACAACAGACCAAGGTATACAAATTACACTCCAGAAGACGTTCGACGACAATTTGTACCTGGATTCAAGCCAATTCTGTATCCTGAAACAAAAAAAACACCCAAAGCACAAGATGATAAATACCAGGATAGATATCAAAGGCCTCTTCGTTCTTCTGAAATGATTGAACCTGGTTATGACATTAATAGACAATCTACGCAACAACCACCACGATTTGTCCCTGTGGATCAATCGCAGCTCAGAGATCCTTGTAACGAATACTGGCAACATTTACGTAACAGAAATTATACTCAGGAACTGTCAAACGAAGAGACTCAAACTGAAACTCCCTCCCTTCTGTGGCCGAGTAGAAGGTACAAATTAATTTATACAATCTGTACTGCCGGCCGTAGGTTTAAAAGCGATACACTAAAAATGATTACACACAATTTTGCAAAAAATCGTTTAACACGTTGACTGCCGTGGTGATCATCGGTGACCAACGCAAAAGGTCTCATGAAAATTTCAAAAAATACCCAATCGGTAGCATTTATAATTTTGTGAATACAGTTAATATTAAGCAGTGATTCAATTCTTTGGTCTCCGATATCTTTGCATTACTTTCATTTTGCACAATTCAATCATATTCTGTAGTACTTCATCATGTTGCGGTTTTAATGTAGAAAAATTTAGTATTCAAAAAATACCCGATCGGTGGCATTTATGATTTTGTAGATGCAATTAATATTAAACAGTGATTCAATTCTTTGGTCTCCAATACCTTCGCATTATTTTCATTTTGCAAAATTCAATCATATTCTGTAGTACTTCATCATGTTGCGGTTTTAATGTAGGAAAATTTAATATTAAAAAAATACCCAATCGGTAGCATTTATAATTTCGTAAATGCAATTGATATTAAGCAGTGATTCAATTCTTTGGTCTTCAATACCTTCGCATTATTTTCATTTTGCACAATTCAAACATATTCTGTAGTACTTCATCGCGTTACGGTTTTAATGTACGAAAATTTAATATTCTAAAAATATCCAATCGGTGGCATTTATGATTTTGTAGATGCAATTAATATTAAACAGTGATTCAATTCTTTGGTCTCCGATACCTTCGCATTATTTTCATTTTGCACAATTCAATCATGTTCCGTAGTATTTCATCATGTTACGGTTTTAATATAGGAAAATTTAATATTCAAAAAATACCCAATCGGTAGCATTTATAATTTTGTAAATGCAATTAATATTAAACAGTGATTCAATTCTTTAATCATACTCAGCAGTATTTCATCGCATCGCGGTTCTAACATAGCAAAATATGCTTGGCACTCAAGATGTTAAATAGTGATTCAATTCTTTGGTCTCCAATACGTTCGCATTATTTTCAATTTGCACAATTCAATCATATTCTGTAATACTTCATCATGTTGCGATTTTAATACAGGAAAATTTAATATTCAAAAAATACCCAATGGGTAGCATTTATAATTTTGTAAATGCAATTAATATTAAGCAGTGATTCAATTCTTTAATCATACTCAGCAGTATTTCATCGCATCGCGGTTCTAACATAGCAACATATGCTTGGCACTCAACATGTTAAATAGTGATTAAATTCTTTGGTCTCCGATACCTTTGCATTATTTTCATTTTGCACAATTCAATCATATTCTGTAATACTTCATCATGTTGCGGTTTTAATATAGGAAAATTTAATATTCAAAAAATACCCAATGGGTAGCATTTATAATTTTGTAAATGCAATTAATATTAAGCAGTGATTCAATTCTTTAATCATACACAGCAGTATTTCATCGCATCGCGGTTCTAACATAGCAACATATGCTTGGCACTCAACATGTTAAATAGATATTTCAATTCTTTGGTCTCCGATACCTTTGCATTATTTTCATTTTGCACAATTCAATCATATTCTGTAGTACTTCATCATGTTGCGGTTTTAATATAGGAAAATTTAATATTAAAAAAATACCCAATCGGTAGCATTTATAATTTTGTAAATGTAATTAATATTAAACAGTGATTCAACTCTTTAATCATACCTAGCAGTATTTCATCGCATCGCGGTTCTAACATAGCAACATATGCTTGGCACTCAACATGTTAAATAGATATTTAAATTCTTTGGTCTCCGATACCTTTGCATTATTTTCATTTTGCACAATTCAATCATATTCTGTAGTACTTCATCGCGTTACGGGTTTAATATAGGAAAATTTAATATTCAAAAAATACCCAATCGGTAGCATTTATAACTTTGTAAATGCAATTAATATTAAACAGTGATTCAATTCTTTAATCATACACAGCAGTATTTCATCGCATCGCGGTTCTAACATACCAACATATGCTTGGCACTCAACATGTTAAATAGATATTTAAATCCTTTGGTCTTCAATACCTTCGCATTATTTTCATTTTGCACCATTCACTCATATTCTGTAGTACTTTATCACGTTGCGGTTTTAATACAGGAAAATTTAATATTCAAAAAATACCCAATGGGTAGCATTTATAATTTTGTAAATGCAATTAATATTAAGCAGTGATTCAATTCTTTAATCATACTCAGCAGTATTTCATCGCATCGTGGTTCTAACATAACAAAATATGCTTGGCACTCAAGATATTAAATAGTGATTCAATTCTTTGGTCTCCAATACCTTCGGATTATTTTCATTTTGCACAATTCAATCATGTTCTGTAGCACTTCATAGCGTTGCGATTTTAATATAGTAAAATACGCACGACAGTCAACGAGTTAAAAAACTATGATGGGCTTGAAAAATCAAATATAACACGTATTCACTGCGTACAAAAATATATTATCGTAAAAGCCTTATGGTCGGCAATATTTTCGTTGCAATGAAACAACTTGTAATAGTCGCTTATGTTTAGTTATCAGTCAAAACGTTCAACTGAAGACATGAATCCTTATGTGGCTCGTCCACAATATGTTTGCCACGAACAAGACTGCAAATGGCGGTCGAATTATGCTGAACAAATGGCTGAACCATCGCAAGCGAAGTTTCAATTTCCAATGTTGACGAAGTATCTGCCATTGTATCAAAGATCAGATTTGATAGAGGAATTGAAAGCGCACGATAGGATGAAATTAATTCGGGAAAGGGAAGCGATGTGGAGAAGTCGAGAAACGAGTGGCACTTCGATTACATGCAACCCACCCGAGTCCGTAAGTTGTCAGAAATACACAAGAAAAGTGTAATATGTCTTTATAATATATCTCTAATATCATCCATTGGGTGTAGAGTACTCTTAAATGTTTATTATTGTACGCATTTTCAAGCAGACGACAAATGCAGTCGAAGAAGGGAAGCAAGCACATCCGTATCATTCACAGTTTCGTAAAAGAACTTCTGCGCTAAAGAAAAAAAGAGATTCAAAGGAAGCAGAACCTTTAATATCGATTTCACAAAGAGCAGATGGAACGAAGGAAGTGAGACAATTGTTTCCCTGCGAAAATCAGTGCCAAAGACGTTCTAATATCGGCCAAAGGTTTGTCGACAAAATGACAAAAACGTTCAAGGTAATCAATCAATATGAACTTGTCCGTAAATGAAAATAGTGCGACGTTCACTACTGTTTTGTATGAAATCCAAAAAATGTCTGTATCATAACCAAAAATGATTATCGTGCAAATTTTCGATAATTAACAGCTAAAAAAGAATGAAAATTCGTCGTAATTTCTTTTCTTAAAATTATACCTATGTCATTATGTGAAAAGTTACATATTACGTTTTGAAAACTTCAGTGACATTTTAATTGACCGTAACGAACGGGCGTTTATATTAAAATTTGAAGTGTATCTGAGAGTGAATGGAAAGTGCGGAATAATTGAGATTAACGATCGAAATTTTAAGCGCGAGCATCGAGGGGGTGCTAGCAGGGGAGTTCCGACTAATGAAGAAAAACACATTGAAATGTCGTCGATGGTTTGTGAGTGTTCCCATCGAAGAAATGGATCCGGTTTTTCGAGTTCGGCGGCCGACACAACTGACAACAATTAACAGTGTCTACGTCAATCCGGTTCAGTAGAAGATCCCGAATGCAAACGAGTAACTGACAATTACAACATAACTCGACTTATTTTCGCATAAAGTTAACACATTGACTGCCACAGTGGGAAAAGATTTTATTAAAAATGCAAAAAATTCGCAATGAAACCTATTTGCAATTTTGTAAAAGCAATTGATATTGAAACGGTGTTTCAATACTTTGGCTTTTAACAATTCTGCGTTACCTTTATTTTGCACGATTTAGTTATACTTTGCAGTATTTAATCGCATCGAGGTTCTAATGTAGCAAAATACGCAAAAGATGCTAGTAAAATTGCAAAAAATTCGCAATGAAATCTATTTGCAATCATGTAAAAGCAATTGATTTTAGAACGGTGCTTCAATACTTTGGCTTCCAACAATTCTGCGTTACCTTTATTTTGCACGATTTAATTATACACTACAGTATTTCATCGCATTACATTTCCAAATTAGCAAAATACGCGTGAGCAAAATACGCAAAAGATTTTACTAGAAATGCAGAAAATTCGCAATGATGCCCATTTGCAATCTTGTAAAAGCAATTGATTTTAGAACGGTGCTTCAATACTTTGGCTTCCAACAATTCTGCGTTACCTTTATTTTGCACGATTTAATTATACACTACAGTATTTCATCGCATTACATTTCCAAATTAGCACAATACGCGTGAGCAAAATACGCAAAAGATTTTACTAGAAATGCAGAAAATTCGCAATGATGCCTATTTGCAATCTTGTAAAAGCAATTGATATTAAAACGGTGCTTCAATACTTTGGCTTCCAACAACTCTGCGTTACCTTTATTTTGCACGATTTAATCATACTTTGCTGTATTTCATCGCATCGCGGTTCTAACGTAGCAAAATACGCTTGAGTAAAATACGCAAAAGATTTTACTAAAAATGCAAAAATTCGCAATGAAGCCTATTTGCAATCTTGTAAAAGCAATTGCTATTGAAACGGTGCTTCGATACTTTGGCTTCTAACAACTCCGCGTTACCTTTATTTTGCACGATTTAATTATACTCTGCAGTATTTCTTTGCATTACATTTCCAAATTAGCAAAATACGCGTGAGCAAAATACGCAAAAGATTTTACTAAAAATGCGAAAAATTCGCAATGAAGCCTATTTGCAATTTTGTAAAAGCAATTGATATTAAAACGGTGCTTCATTACTTTAGCTATTAACAACTCTGCGTTACCTTTATTTTGCACGATTTAATTATACACTACAGTATTTCATCGCATTACATTTTCAAATTAGCAAAATACGCGTGAGCAAAATACGCAAAAGATTTTATTAGAAATGCAGAAAATTCGCAATGATGCCCATTTGCAATCTTGTAAAAGCAATTGATATTAAAACGGTGCTTCAATATTTGGCTTCTAACAACTCTGCGTTACCTTTATTTTGCACGATTTAATTATACTCTGCAGTATTTTATCGTATTACATTTCGAAATTAACAAAATACGCGTGAGCAAAATACGCAAAAGATTTTACTAGAAATGCAGAAAATTCGCAATGATGCCTATTTGCAATCTTGTAAAAGCAATTGATATTAAAACGGTGCTTCAATACTTTGGCTTCTAACATCTCTGCGTTACCTTTATTTTGCACGATTTAATTATACTTTGCAGTATTTAATCGCATCGAGGTTCTAATGTAGCAAAATACGCAAAAGATGCTAGTAAAATTGCAAAAAATTCGCAATGAAATCTATTTGCAATCTTGTAAAAGCAATTGATATTAAAACGGTGCTTCAATACTTTGGCTTCTAACAACTCTGCGTTACCTTTATTTTGCACGATTTAATTATACTCTACAGTATTTCGTCGCATTACATTTCCAAATTAGCAAAATACGCGTGAGCAAAATACGCAAAAGATTTTACTAGAATGCAGAAAATTCGCAATGATGCCTATTTGCAATCTTGTAAAAGCAATTGATATTAAAACGGTGCTTCAATACTTTGGCTTCTAACAACTCTGCGTTACCTTTATTTTGCACGATTTAATTATACTCTACAGTATTTCTTTGCATTATATTTCCAAATTAGCAAAATACGCGTGAGCAAAATACGCAAAAGATTTTACTAGAAATGCAGAAAATTCGCAATAAAACCTATTTGTAATATTGTAAAAGCAATTCATATTCAAACGGTGCTTCAACACTTTGGTTTTTCACAACACTGCGTTACCTTTATTTTGCACGATTTAATTATACACTACAGTATTTCGTCGCATTACATTTCCAAATTAGCAAAATACGCGTGAGCAAAATACGCAAAAGATTTTACTAGAAATGCAGAAAATTCGCAATGATGCCTATTTGCAATCTTGTAAAAGCAATTGATATTAAAACGGTGCTTCAATACTTTGGCTTCTAACAACTCTGCGTTACCTTTATTTTGCACGATTTAATTATACACTACAGTATTTCATCGCATTACATTTCCAAATTAGCAAAATACGCGTGAGCAAAATACGCAAAAGGTTTTACTAAAAATGCAAAAAAATCGCAATAAAACCTATTTGTAATATTGTAAAAGCAATTCATATTCAAACGGTGCTTCAATACTTTGGCTTCTAACAACTCTGCGTTACCTTTATTTTGCACGATTTAATTATACTCCGCAGTATTTCATCGCATCGCGGTTCTAAGATAGCAAAATTCGCTTGGCAGTTAACGTGTTAATAGAAGTGTTTTATAATAATCGTTCTTTATAGGAATAGCACGTCATGCCCAATATTGTGGAACGTCGCAAACTAAAGAGGCAAACGACCCCTGCCAGATCCCCAATTTATAATATTTATTACAACGAACCCGTGTCAATGCCACAGATTCCGTTTACGCAAAATTTTCCACCATCGTTCCCGCAAATGTGCGTGCCCATGTATCGTCAGCAAAGAATTGGAAAAACGCCGCGGTCTGTCGGTTTGTTTCGTAGAAATGGAAATGTTGCGAAGGAGCAGTCGAAAAGCGTGCCTCATTTTTCGGAGGATGATCGACGTAGACAGTTGCAAAGGTATTAGTGTGATAATAGACTTGATTCAGAGCATAATCACTGTAGGCAAACAAATAGTCGATTCCTATACAATTACACTTATAGTTATAGCATACGAATTGTGAAATTTATCTTCATGTTCGGAAAACAAGGATACGAATAAGCTTAATTAACCACGCGTTAAGTGTAGGTCTTTCGCATTCCAAGATAAACTGAAAAGAAAAAGACCGTAATTGCTTAGTTTATCATATGCGCGAACACGCACATTCCTTACATAACCGTTAAATGCAGTTATTTCATATTTGCAGATAAACTGAAAAGGCTAAGAAAATAATTCATTAAGTTATTCATACTCGTAGCCACACATATATGTATACACATGCGCGAGAACGTCTATCCTTGGTTCGTATTCGTACAACATAATATTTTTCCGCCGGGCTTTACGTCTGCGTGAGTTTAATTGTCAACATTCTTCGGCGGGAATTCCGCGCGACTATGATTTTGCCTACGTCACTGTATACATATCTAGGAACTAAGATGTTATCGGTGCATTCTGAAGAAACTCTGAAACAGTCGGTCACCTAGCTCAGGTGTCATAATGTAAAGCTAGTTTCGTTCTAAATAACGTTTTTTTTTGCGTTGACATTAACACTTTAAATGCCGTAATGGTCACCGGTGGCCGGCGCGATTTGACTGAAAATACAAAATATTCGCAATGGGTAGCAATTATTATTTTATACATGCAGTTGTTGTTAGAATAGTGATGCGACCCTTTGGTTTCCAATACCTGCCCATTATTTACATTTTGCATAATTCAGTCAAACGCGTAGTATTTCATAGCATCGCCATTCTAATATAGCAAAATACACTCAGCAGTCAACGTGTTAAAAGATTAAACAATTTTTAACCTAAGACAAACACGCGTGGAAGGGATGAAGGACCTGGATTTCGATACTGGCATTACTACGCCATTACTACTACGGATTTCGGTAGTGGCATTAATAAAACGACAACCGGTGATGAGAACAGTGGAAGCGGTATCATTCTAAAATGTTTTAGGCCAATTCAACTGGCAAATAATGTGCTCTGATAACGAAAACGATAACAATTTTAATGTTAACGGAGAATGTTTGACTGCGTTCCCTAAACGCAGCGTTTCCAGGGAATCCAGGAAAATGTAAAACAGATCAATTAAGATAGATTTCGGCTGATTTGTAAAATGCCGCTTCACGTGGGAAATTGTTTGGAAAAATATCGGGCGATGCAAAAATATTGATACGCTAATTAATAAAAATATGCGTTACTTATGAAAGGTTATGATCATCATAAATATAATTATCTATGTATCTATAGTTTTAATGGCTGCGTTCATAACATTAGATAAAACTTCAAACACTCCTATCTCCTTTTACGGGAGTATCAAAAAAACTCTTCCCATTAAAGAGAGTTTAAGAGTTCATGCATAACTGCTTGTTAACAGTCCCGTAGATCTGTTGGCCACTCGACGGCAGAATATAAACAGCACAGAAAGATAAAACGTTCTCTTAAGCCTGACCATTTACACTGGGACGCCGAAGTAACGCGTATAAAGTGATTAGATTACTTAACATACTATAAATCTTAACAAACGAAACATACGTTGCTTGACTCTCCTCCTCATATAGTGCGTAAAACACCACAAAATGACTTCACGAAACCTGCGTAAACCGAATAGATTTTACCATCATCTGACCGTGTACCTAAAGATTAATTTTCCTCTATAGCAATTGGTATTGTAAAGATAAAATTTCATTACAGATACGCGTGGTCCCGATTAAACGGAAAAACACCAGACATCTCCCAAAATCCACAGCAATTCAATCTGCCCTTTATGAACTTTAATGCGGATTATCAGAGATTCATACCAAATTACTACGAGCATCCGGGCATGGATTATCAAGCTCGTCGCACATCACCATACCGTACGATAGAAGAATCTAGTCAAAACTATCCTCACTGCACGAACGATGAATATTTGCTAGAAAGTACCAAAAAAGTTGGCCGAAATATTGAGTGCCAAAACAAGAAGACGTTCAATTCTCGTTCAATGACTAAACATATCGATAGTTCGAACCATTTGATAATGTTACCAACTCAACCTATAAGTTCTCGTCAAGGTTATGATACGAATATACAAGTTTTAAATCAACCCCTGAAAAAAACTGGGGGAGAAACTCAGGAGGACAACGGAAGACAGCATCCCAAAAGAGTTGAAAATTATTGCTACGACTGTGATACTTATATGGCAAATAGGTAGAATAAACTTATTTATTTCCGGGATACTAAGAGATTTGAAGGAAATGAATAACTAGAAAACATGCGGATATTTTGCTGCTGCTGCTAATTATCACTAAATTACACAAGTGTGTTAAAGCGTTTCTATTCTAAATGTATGCTATCTGTATGAAGTTGTTTATAACTGGTGAATTTGAGACATTAGGTGTTCATTTGAAAATGGCACGGAATTTTAACAAAAACTTTAGCAATTTTTAAATATATTTCTAAATGTATTCTATCTGTATGAAATTGTTTATAACTAGTGAATTTGGGACATTAGGTGCTTATTTGAAAGTGCCACGGAATTTTAACAAAAACTTTAGCAACTTCTAAATATATTTCTAAATGTATGCTATCTGTATGAAGTTGTTTATAACTGGTGAATTTGGGACATTAGGTGTTTATTTGAAAATGGCACGGAATTTTAACAAAAACTTTAGCAATTTTTAAATATATTTCTAAATGTATTCTATCTGTATGAAATTGTTTATAACTAGTGAATTTGGGACATTAGGTGCTTATTTGAAAGTGCCACGGAATTTTAACAAAAACTTTAGCAACTTCTAAATATATTTCTAAATGTATGCTATCTGTATGAAGTTGTTTATAACTGGTGAATTTGGGACATTAGGTGTTTATTTGAAAATGGCACGGAATTTTAACAAAAACTTTAGCAATTTTTAAATATATTTATAAATGTATTCTATCTGTATGAAATTGTTTATAACTAGTGAATTTGGGACATTAGGTGCTTATTTGAAAGTGCCACGGAATTTTAACAAAAACTTTAGCAACTTCTAAATATATTTCTAAATGTATGCTATCTGTATGAAATTGTTTATAACTAGTGAATTTGGGACATTAGGTGCTTATTTGAAAGTGCCACGGAATTTTAACAAAAACTTTAGCAACTTCTAAATATATTTCTAAATGTATGCTATCTGTATGAAGTTGTTTATAACTGGTGAATTTGGGACATTAGGTGTTTATTTGAAAATGGCACGGAATTTTAACAAAAACTTTAGCAATTTTTAAATATATTTATAAATGTATTCTATCTGTATGAAATTGTTTATAACTGGTGAATTTGGGACATTAGGTGCTTATTTGAAAGTACCACGGAATTTTAACAAAAACTTTAGCAACTTCTAAATATATTTCTAAATGTATGCTATCTGTATGAAGTTGTTTATAACAGGTGAATTTGGGACATTAGGTGTTTATTTGAAAATGGCACGGAATTTTAACAAAAACTTTAGCAATTTTTAAATATATTTATAAATGTATTCTATCTGTATGAAATTGTTTATAACTAGTGAATTTGGGACATTAGGTGTTTATTTGAAAATGGCACGGAATTTTAACAAAAACTTTAGCAATTTTTAAATATATTTATAAATGTATTCTATCTGTATGAAATTGTTTATAACTAGTGAATTTGGGACATTAGGTGCTTATTTGAAAGTGCCACGGAATTTTAACAAAAACTTTAGCAACTTCTAAATATATTTATAAATGTATTCTATCTGTATGAAATTGTTTATAACAGGTGAATTTCGGACATTAGGTGCTTATTTGAAAATGTCACGAAATTTTAACAGAAGCTTTAACAATTTCTAAATATATTTCTAAATGTACGCTATCTGTATGAAGTTGTTTATAACTAGTGAATTTCGGACATTAAGTGCTTATTTGAAAACGTCACGGAATTTTAACAGAAACTTTAGCAATTTCTTCAAATCCCATAAAATCAATAGTTTACCTATACTATGAAAGATGTTAATCGTCGTTTATATAATAGGATCCAACACACTGACGGATCCGGCGAATTTTCAAATGAAAAAACACATATTTCAAACGAGTATGCATCAAGCGAACGAGCGCCATTTCTTGCTAAATTTTTCAAAAGGATGAAGGGAAAGAAACGGCAACCATTTCTGAACGTTGTGAGGTCTCCGAGACTTAGATTCAAACGAACAGCATGTTTGCAGGCCAAACAAAATAATTCAAAAAATAAATGTCAAGACAATATTCTATCAGGGAATTATAATGAACGGCAACAGGTTCCAATCATTTCAGAGGAGCATAATGAATGTAGTGCTTACGAAATTTTAAGTCCCCGGCAGTTGAATTCTTCTAACGTAAGTTTGCGCTCCGTCAAAAGGCATTTTGATAATATTCCTGCAGGGCCTGAAACAAAAGAAGAACGGGAATTAATAAATAGAAGTAAAGATTGCACTGTTAATTCGGTTAATATTGACGATTGGCTTTTACAAAATAATATCATTGTTCAGGACATACTCAGAAAGTTACAAGACACGCTAATGAGGTATCACCGATTACAAAGTACTTTATTCACTTAACCGTAAATGTCATTTTTGTTCACCCCACATTTTCAGATATAATGTAGGGACCGACATAGAACGAAAACTCCTTAACAAAATATTAATGGAGAGCCTAAAGAAGAATTTACTGAACTTGAAAACACCAACTACGGAACTTAAGAAAACGACGAACATCGCCACGTGTACCAGGAAATCTAATGCGCCAGAGAAACTGATGAACAAAGATAAAGAGAAAAGTGTGAGTGAAGCACGTGCTTGTCACGAATGCAAAGATACTAAGATAACGTCGGCTACCAGTTCTCAACAAACTGTTTCGAAGTTTACCGCAGAGAGATCCGATTCTAGAAAGAAATGTCGCACTAAATCATCCACAGCGCGATCTGCTTGCGACAGTTGCAGAATCAGAGACAGTATTAATGTAGGTGATAAAGCTAAAGACGGAGAGCTCTCTGCATCTACGACAAAGTGCGCGCATTGTATCCGGTGTAATCCATATAATCCAAATATGGACAATTATAGTGCCGCGAAACGCAATCAAGATTGCGGTTTGAGTGGAAGAAACGATGTTCACGCACACGGTATAAATCATCGAAAACCTTAACTTTAACACGTTGACTGCCACGGAGACCAGTGCAAAAGATTTTACTGGAAATGTAAAAAATTCGCAATGAAGTCTATTTGCAATCTTGTAAAAGCAATTGATATTGAAACGGTGCTTCAATACTTTGGCTTCTAATAACTCTGCGTTACCTTTTTTTGTACGATTTATTTATACTCTGCAGTATTTCATCGCATTACATTTCCAAATTAGCAAAATACGGGTGAGCAAAATACGCAAGAGATTTGACTAAAAATGCAAAAAATTTGCAATGAAGCCTATTTGGAATCTTGTAAAAGCAATTGATATTGGAACGGTGCTTCAATACTTTGTGTTCTAACAACTCTGCTTTACCTTTATTTTGCACGATTTAATTATACTCTGCAGTATTTCATCGCATCGCGGTTTTAACATAGCAAAATATGCGGTGACCGGTGCAAAAGATTTTACTAGATATGCAAAAAATTCGCAATGCAACCTACTTGCAATCTTGTAAAAACTATTGATACTGAAACAGTGCTTCAATACTTTGGCTTCTAACAACTCTGCGTTACCATTATTTTATACGATTTAATTTAATATTCTGCAGTATTTCATCGCATCGCGGTTCTAACGTAGCAAAATTCGCTTGAACAAAATACGCAAAAGATGTTACTAAAAATGCAAAAAATTTGCAATGCAGCCTATTTTCAATCTTGTAAAAGCAATTGATATTGGAACAGTGCTTCAATACTTTGGCTTTTAACAATCCTGCGTTACCTTCATTTTGCACGATTTAGTTATACTCTGCGGTATTTTATCGCATCGCGGTTTTAACACAGCAAAATTCACATGAGCAAAATACGCAAAAAACTTTACTAAAAATGCAAAACAATCGTAATGAAGTCTATGTGCAATATTGTAAAAGCAATTGATATTGGAAAGGTGCTTCAATACTTTGGCTTCCAACAATTCTGCGTTGGCTTTATTTTGCACGATTTAATTATGCACTACAGTATTTCATCGCATTACATTTCCAAATTAGCAAAATACGCGTGAGCAAAATACGCAAGAGATTTGACTAAAAATGCAAAAAATTTGCAATGAAGCCTATTTTGAATCTTGTAAAAGCAATTGATATTGGAACGGTGCTTCAATACTTTGTGTTCTAACAACTCTGCTTTACCTTTATTTTGCACGATTTAATTATACTCTACAGTATTTCGTCGCATAGCGGTTCTAACATAGCAAAATATGCGGTGACCGGTGCAAAAGATTTTACTAGATATGCAAAAAATTCGCAATGCAACCTACTTGCAATCTTGTAAAAACTATTGATATTGAAACAGTGCTTCAATACTTTGGCTTCTAACAACTCTGCGTTACCATTATTTTATACGATTTAATTTAATATTCTGCAGTATTTCATCGCATCGCGGTTCTAACGTAGCAAAATTCGCTTGAACAAAATACGCAAAAGATGTTACTAAAAATGCAAAAAATTTGCAATGCAGCCTATTTTCAATCTTGTAAAAGCAATTGATATTGGAACAGTGCTTCAATGCTTTGGCTTTTAACAATCCTGCGTTACCTTCATTTTGCACGATTTAGTTATACTCTGCGGTATTTTATCGCATCGCGGTTTTAACACAGCAAAATTCACATGAGCAAAATACGCAAAAAACTTTACTAAAAATGCAAAACAATCGTAATGAAGTCTATGTGCAATATTGTAAAAGCAATTGATATTGAAACGGTGCTTCAATACTTTGGCTTCTAATAACTCTGCGTTACCTTTTTTTGTACGATTTATTTATACTCTGCAGTATTTCATCGCATTACATTTCCAAATTAGCAAAATACGCGTGAGCAAAATACGCAAGAGATTTGACTAAAAATGCAAAAAATTTGCAATGAAGCCTATTTGGAATCTTGTAAAAGCAATTGATATTGGAACGGTGCTTCAATACTTTGGCTTCCAACAACTCTGCGTTACCTTTATTTTGCACGATTTAATTATACTCTGCAGTATTTCATCGCATCGCGGTTTTAACATAGCAAAATATGCGGTGACCAGTGCAAAAGATTTTACTAGATATGCAAAAAATTCGCAATGCAAACCTACTTGCAATCTTGTAAAAACTATTGATATTGAAACAGTGCTTCAATACTTTGGCTTCTAACAACTCTGCGTTACCATTATTTTATACGATTTAATTTAATATTCTGCGGTATTTCATCGCATCGCGGTTCTAACGTAGCAAAATTCGCTTGAACAAAATACGCAAAAGATGTTACTAAAAATGCAAAAAATTTGCAATGCAGCCTATTTTCAATCTTGTAAAAGCAATTGATATTGGAACAGTGCTTCAATACTTTGGCTTTTAACAATCCTGCGTTACCTTCATTTTGCACGATTTAGTTATACTCTGCGGTATTTTATCGCATCGCGGTTTTAACACAGCAAAATTCACATGAGCAAAATACGCAAAAAACTTTACTAAAAATGCAAAACAATCGTAATGAAGTCTATGTGCAATATTGTAAAAGCAATTGATATTGGAAAGGTGCTTCAATACTTTGGCTTCCAACAATTCTGCGTTGGCTTTATTTTGCACGATTTAATTATGCACTACAGTATTTCATCGCATTACATTTCCAAATTAGCAAAATACGCGTGAGCAAAATACGCAAGAGATTTGACTAAAAATGCAAAAAATTTGCAATGAAGCCTATTTGGAATCTTGTAAAAGCAATTGATATTGGAATGGTGCTTCAATACTTTGTGTTCTAACAACTCTGCTTTACCTTTATTTTGCACGATTTAATTATACTCTGCAGTATTTCATCGCATCGCGGTTTTAACATAGCAAAATATGCGGTGACCGGTGCAAAAGATTTTACTAGATATGCAAAAAATTCGCAATGCAACCTACTTGCAATCTTGTAAAAACTATTGATATTGAAACAGTGCTTCAATACTTTGGCTTCTAACAACTCTGCGTTACCATTATTTTATACGATTTAATTTAATATTCTGCAGTATTTCATCGCATCGCGGTTCTAACGTAGCAAAATTCGCTTGAACAAAATACGCAAAAGATGTTACTAAAAATGCAAAAAATTTGCAATGCAGCCTATTTTCAATCTTGTAAAAGCAATTGATATTGGAACAGTGCTTCAATACTTTGGCTTTTAACAATCCTGCGTTACCTTCATTTTGCACGATTTAGTTATACTCTGCGGTATTTTATCGCATCGCGGTTTTAACACAGCAAAAATGCACATGAGCAAAATACGCAAAAAACTTTACTAAAAATGCAAAACAATCGTAATGAAGTCTATGTGCAATATTGTAAAAGCAATTGATATTGGAAAGGAGCTTCAATACTTTGGCTTCCAACAATTCTGCGTTGGCTTTATTTTGCACGATTTAATTATAGTCTGCAGTATTTCATCGCATCGCGGTTCTAACATAGCAAAATATGCGTTCACCGGCGCAGAAGATTTTACTGGAAATGCAAAAAATTCGCAATGAAGCCAATTTGCAATCTTGTAAAAGCAATGGAATGGTGCTTCAATAGTTTGGCTTCTGATAACTCTGCGTTACCCTTATTTTGCACGATTTAATTATACTCTACAGTATTTCATCGCATAGCGGTTCTAACATAGCAAAATACGCTTGGCAGTCAACGTGATAACATCCGAATCATCTGAGAAAAGTAGCTTCGCAATCTAGTTATTTAATGTACAGGATTGAGGACACTGAAATGTTGCAAAGACCATTTTAATCGCCGTCAATACAGCAGAAGCCTGGATCATTCTCCGCCAGAACGAGACATACCTCCTAGTCAGATCGAGGAAAATATTATGAACGCAAGTGTAAACGTCAATCCACCCACACTTGTGTTCGGCCGACACTATTCCGATACTGCAAATGACATCATCGCGACTTATGACGCGGAAAGGCGAAATCTCGGCTGTTGTGGGCTCGTCATGTACGATCAGAAGGAATCGAGTGCAAAGTACGGCAAAACACGAGTAAATTAATCTTTTAATTGCATGAGATAAACTCCGCATAAAACGTACCAAACGATTACTCCATAAGCCACGTGTCAATTTAAACGAGCTCTTTGAAGTGTCATAAAAAGAAAAGATTTTGTCTTGTAACTGATCTTGTTTGAACAGCTTATCATTAACTGGGCACTATTATGATCGAACAACTTTCGTTTGTGGCCGAAATGCCAGCACAGAAGTTTTGCCAGAGTATGTATATACGCCAGTGATCGAACCCGAGATTTTGATAAATGTTGAGATTTGTAATAAAAAAGTGTGCTTAGATGTCAATCAAATGTCCTGCCACCGCCGGTGTACGAAGAAAAATTATGTTGCGAAAAAGATGTTACGCATAAATCGTCAATGGGTGTTAGAAGAAGAGACGAAGAAATAATTAATAAGCATCGCCATAAGTGTCATGTTCATCATCATCACTGCCTACATGCTACACATTGTCAATGGGTATAATTGTTTAATTGTAATAATTGTCTTCCTTCGTAACACTTAGAAGTTTAATCACGTCATTTTAAAAAGGAAACGAACGATAAGCTATACGAAGGACATTGCGAAAATGCGACTGAATATCCGAAACAAACGTCCGCATTTTCGACACTAATCTTAAGAAGTTTTACACGCGCAGCTAACGTTGTTTTCGGTTCTTTCTTCGGAAAATCAGCACCGAAAACCGTAAGTAATTTTTGAAGATAAAAAAGGTTCGCTTATTGTATATGTCAAACGATCTATGAAGTTAGTCAATCTATCAAATTACCAGAACGCTATTATTTATTCAACTATCTTCATTTCTGAACGTTACATCAAACAACCTTTAAAATGTCAGTTGGTATTAAGTAAAAATTTATTAGTATTCCTATTTATGGCACGTCACGTTGTTTGCAATGCTGGATGCTAAATTTTAAGTAAAACAGCATATCCCATTCAACAGACTCGTAGTGACAAACAAAGACGGGTTCAAGAAAACCGACACACATGTGGGGAATCTATGGTTAGGCCAGGCGATAAATCGGTGACAAGAACGTGTTTCAGACATTTGCCATGAAATCACCAATAAAAATTGCAAACGTCACACTCAAACCGCGGACACAAGACACAGTTTGCTAGCAGTTCAAAAAACAGTGCAACAAATTGGCTAACTTCGCTTACGGCATATGGACATGTCAACAACTGCGGAATATCGTCGATACGCACAAAGTCGTCATGGAAATGTGACGAATTGCAAAAGTGTCAATATTAGAAAGAAAAGAAGAATAGCAAGATTTTCGTAGCGCGAACCATCAGGGCACAATGTTAAAGCTGGGAAATTTCTTAAAATGCAAACAGACGAGATTGAGAGCGCTTCAAGCGAAAGCGAAGAAGCAAAGTGACGAAGCGACAGCAGTAGGTGATGAACAATCACCAGGGGACACGAATAATCAACCGACTGACCACTCGGCAGAGACAAACAACCGACATTCATTGCCGATACAGACGATTGAACGTTCGACTGGCGACATTGAAGTATCAACTGATCCAAAACGGCAGAGCGTAAACACCGCGGACCCTTTTCACGATGTCAAAGCAACAAGTTTCCCGCCTCCGCTCTCCATCGACGCTTATGTATCGATGGAAGAACCGAAGGATGAGCAAAGAGTTTCGGAAAAAAAGTACAGCACGACACCCAGGAGTTCCGTATTAAGTCCCGAGAAAGTGTCAATCAGTTCGCACCGAAAGTCATTCGATCGCGAAAAGTCAACCGATCGCGGAGATCAGTTTGACGTTTGCGAAACGATTAAAAAGTATGAACGAGACGAGAAAGATCGACACTCGAAGGATTCAGGCCAAGATGTTTGCACTCGGGAAATTTGTCGCAGCAGAGAAAATAAAGTATGCACTGTCGAGACGTGTGTTGGATCTTCTACGCATAAGAATGCGTATGTTGATGGGGGGTATCCTACGAAGTTGACGGAAATTATAAACAGCTCGATCAAAGAGGCGATGCAAACGATTGTGAAAGATTGTGCCATAATGCCGACAGTGCAAGTATGTAAGTTTCCTTCCAGTATTATTGTATATTTCTGTATGAGACCTGTCGGAAACAGATCATTTACGAATTGAATTTGCTTGGTTATCAAGTGTTTAAGTAAAAATCCTGACATTTTGACAGCTTTAGTACTAACGTGTTTTGTGATATTAGCAGAGCTTTTGTATGCGTTTATATAATCTCTCGTCCCACTGTAAGAAATACGTTTTCGGATACTAAATTTATGTTTTCGCTGTATTATTTTGTTATGTCACAACTAAAGAATACGATTACAATTCATGTTAACTATCGAACAGTGGTACATGCCGACGGTATATTACTTCTCAAACAAAATGACTCCAAACAAACGAGATGCGCAAATAGATGTTCGTCACCACAAATATGTTCCTTCGGTTCAGGAGAATAGAAAGCTGATGTCGCTATAAAAAAATATTGTTACAATTTATGTTAACTATCAAACAGTAGAGAGAGGAAACGAGATCCGCAAATACGTTTTAGTCACCACAAATATGTTTCTTCGGTTCAGGAGAACAGAAAATTTATGTCGGTACCAAAAAATATTGTTACAATTTATGTTAACTATCGAACAATAGTACAGTCCGACGGTATATTACTTCTCAAACAAAATGACTCCGGACAAATAAGATGCGCAAATACTTTTTAGTCACTACAAATACATTTCTTCGGTTCAGGAATGCAGAAAGTTTATGTTGCTACCAAAAAATATTATGACAATTCATGTTAACTATCGAACAGCAATATATTCTGACGGTACATTACTTCTGAAACAAAATGACTGCGGACAGACGAGATGCGCAAATAGATTTTAGTCATCACAATTATATTTTTTTTCGATTCAGGAGAACAAAAAGTTTATGTCGCTACCAAAAAATATTGTTACAATTTATGTTAAATATCGAACAGTAGTATATGCCGACAATATGTTACTTCTCAAACAAAATGACTCCGGACAAACGAGATTCGCAAATACTTTTAGTCACCACAAATATGTTTCTTCGGTTTAGGAGAATAGAAAGTTTATGTCGCTACCAAAAAATATTGTTACAACTTATGTTAACGATCAAACAGTAGTATACTCCGACGGTATATTACAACTCAAACAAAATGACTCCGAATAAATGAGATCCGCAAATACTTTTTAGTCACTAGAAATATGTTTCTTCGGTTCAGGAAAATAGAAAGTTTATGTTGCTACCAAAAAATATTGTTACAATTTATGTTAACTATCGAACAGTAGTATAATCCGACGGTATATTACTTCTCAAACAAAATGACTCCGGACGAATGAGATGCGCAAATACATTTTAGTCACTGCAAATATATTTCTTCGGTTTAGGAGAATAGAAAGTTTATGTCGCTACCAAAAAATATTGTTACAACTTATGTTAACGATCGAACAGTAGTATATCCGACGGTATATTACAACTCAAACAAAATGACTCGAATAAATGAGATCCGCAAATACTTTTTAGTCACTAGAAATATGTTTCTTCGGTTCAGGAAAATAGAAAGTTTATGTTGCTACCAAAAAATATTGTTACAATTTATGTTAACTATCGAACAATAGTACATGCCGACGGTATATTAGTTCTCAAACAAAATGACTCCGGACGAATGAGATGCGCAAATACATTTTAGTCACTGCAAATATATTTCTTCGGTTTAGGAGAACAGAAAGTTTATGTCGCTACCAAAAAATATTATTACAATTTATGTTAACTATCGAACAGTAGTATACTCCAACGGTATATTTCATCTCGAACAAAATGACTCCGAACAAATGAGATCCGCAAATACTTTTTAGTCACAAATATGTTTCTTCGGTGTAGGAAAATAGAAAATGATGTCGCTACCAAAAAATATTACAATTTATGTTAACTATCGAGCAGTAGTACATGCCGACAGCATAGTACTTCTCAAACAAAATGACTCCGGACAAACGAGATTCGCAAATACTTTTTAATCACCACGAATATATTTCTTCGGTTTAAGAGAATAGAAAATGTATTAGGTGTACAACTTTGCTTCCGCCGTTTTGCAATAGATGGCTGTAGCGGTAAGTGGTAGTCGAAATAAATAGATCGTAGATGTCATACAATAAGCTTAGGCATTTGTAAACATAACGCCATCGAAATATTAGTCGATTTGTGTCTGCATCATAAAGTCATTCTCGATTAAACATGTCAGCTTACGAGCCAAATTCTCGTCATTTGCGGGAGGTTTTAATTTTCTGCTTTAATATGAAGAAATCTGCGGCTGAGGCTCATCGAATGCTCTCAAATACCTATGGTGAGGCCGCTATTAGTGAAAGAACGTGCCGAGAGTGGTTTCAACGTTCAAGAACGGTGATTTTGACGTCGAAGACCGGCAAGGCGGTGGAAGAGAGAAGGTTTTCGAAGATGCAGAATTGGAGGCATTACTTGATCAAGACTCGTGTCAAACGCAACAAGAATTGGCAGTATCATTGGGAGTGATAACAAGCCATTTCAAAACGCCTGAAAATCATGGGAATGATTCAGAAACAAGGAAATTGGGTGCCGTACGAGTTGAAGCCGAGAGATGTTGAACGGCGTTTGTTTGCTTGTGAACAGCTGCTTGCAAGGCAAAGACGGAAAGGATTTCTGCATCGCATTGTGACTGGGGACGAAAAATGGGTTCTTTACGATAATCCCAAGCGCAGAAAATCATGGGGATATCCCGGCCATGCTTCCACGTCGACGGCCAAACCGAATATTCACGGTTCCAAGGTCATGCTCTGTATTTGGTGGGACCATCTCGGCGTAGTGCATTATGAGTTGTTAAAACCGACTGAAACAATCACAGGCGATCGTTATCGAACGAAATTAATGGGTTTGAGCCGAATTAAAAGACAAACGGCCGCAATACAACGAGAGACATGATAAAGTGATTTTACAGCACGACAATGCTCGACCCCATGTTGCGAAAGTGGTCAAGACATACTTGGAAACGTTGAAATGGGAAGTCCTACCCCACCCGCCGTATTCTCCAGACGTTGCTCCCTCGGACTATCACTTGTTTCGATCAATGGCACACGGCCTGGCTGACCAGCACTTCCGGTCTTATGAAGAAATAAAAAATTGGATCGATTCGTGGATCGCTTCAAAAGATGACCAGTTTTTTCAACGCGGGATTCGTACGCTGCCCGAAAGATGGGAGAAAGTAGTGGCCAGCGATGGACAATACTTTGAATCATAAACGTATAACCAGTTTTTTACAATAAAGCCTCGAATTTCGGAAAAAAACGGCGGAAGCAAAGTGGTACACCTAATATGTTGTTACCAAAACGTATTATTACAATTTATGTTAACTATCGAACAGTAGTATATTCTGACGGTATATTACTTCTCGAACAAAATTATTTCCACACAAATGAGATCCGTAAATACTTTTTAGTCACCACAAATATGTTTCTTCGGTTCAGGAGCCCAGAAAGTTAACGCCGTCATTGTCTAAGGAGATCGAGGAGGCATGTCAGACCGTGAGTAGGCCGGTGTGCCAAACCGTGCAGCACGTTCGTCCAAAAACGAAGAATGGCTCCGAACCGCGTCCTATCAAGGAACCGTGCCATTGTGTCACATTATCGACAAACCGCGATAACACCGGCAAATCGCATAATTCATCACGTTATAATCGTGCGCCTCGTCCGAATCGTCCCGAGTCCCCCTGCGGATTTACGTCAATGAAAGTTTTAACGACCGCCGATAATGACACGGGGAAAAAGAGCAAAAGGCACGCGCCGAAGAACATAAAGACCGATAACAGGCGAGATAACAGAAGGATGACGGGCAACGTGAACATTTACATCTGCTCGGAGGCTAATGAGGGCGCACAGGTTCGTCAATTACGCCTCCATAATTTACGCTTAATTAAAATTCCGACGTCGAAATTTATGGGCTCACCCACAATGCTGATTGATCATCAAAAAATATTATGATCGTTTAAAGATAGCCGACCGTTTAAATTTAGAGGCCTGTGTACTCGGCGATCTAATTGTGACCGCCAAACACTTTCGTTTCGTTACAGGTGGTGAAAAAGAAGAAACCCAAGTCACCGCCGTGTTCGGCATCCGGGTCAGAAACTGCAACCGAACAGTCGACTGCAACTTGCGTACGTTCTGCAAGCACAGTGTCGAACAAGCTAGTGACCAACATAAGAAAGAAGCGTCAGACGTTGCAGGATCAAGAATCGCGGAGTTTGAATTATCCGCACGAGAAATCTGCATCTCAAAGTAATACGGATGAGAGTAGCAACAGTGACAGCTGTACGACGAAGTACAGAAATTGCAGATTAATCGCAGAACGAGACAGTAAAAATGATGTATGCGAAACTGTCAGCTCCGAACTGGTCTGTCAAAATTCGATATCGACTCTGTCTACCAGAGACGGATGCTGTTGCGAAGACACTGTTGTTAGTGGTACGGATTTGTTAGTCAAACAGTCGTACTCGTCCTGTCCACGATCGAGATTCACAACGTGCGTAAAAGAGAAAGTAATACCTTGTTCGACGATTTATGCAACGAAAGATGTTACGCATAATAGTAACTGGTTAGAACGATCGATTTGTAATGCCAAGCAAAGAGAACCTCGGAAATTCCATAGTCCTCGGGACGTAAAGTTAGACGTTGATTCTGATGGATCGAATGTCCAAAGTAATCATAATGAACTGTTGAGGTCGGTATTTACTTGCTCGAAAATTATTCGTGATCGGAAATATATAGCGGAGAATCGTTCTGATACTGACGGTCAGTTTCAAAATGGAATTTGTGGAAGTCCTGAAATCACTTATAGCCCTAGGAATATGTCGAATAATTATTATAGTAATAAAATGAAGTCTGGTACCGGTGGCGGAGAACGTCGGAGTTCGTATTTAAACGATGTTTGTAAATGTCGATGCAAGGCGCCTCAAGTATCGACAAATAATTACGGGAACGATTGGAAAATTGCAATGAGATGGAAAAAATCTGAAAAGCGTTCTTTCGGCACGAGTAAGGAGAGTATTCAACGATGGTCCACTTGTAATTGCATCGCTGAGGAAGAAGAGGAGTTTTGTTCTGATGAGAAAAAATTGGAGGAACTGGTAGAAAAGGATACGTCTGGAAAGTTTACGGTCTGTAAAATATCGAACCGTAGCTGTACAAAATTAGATGAATCTGACGAAAAATTGTTACGTGTGGAAACTTTTGATGATACAAAATGTCATCCTGTAACGGATTGTCCTGCGAGAAGATTATCTAATGAAGTTAATGAAGTCGGCAAAAGAGATAACATAATTGAGTGCCCTGCGAAGAGCAAAGTTGAATATAACGAAATTAATAAAAATAAAGGTGACGATGTGGAAGAAAGTAATAACAGAAGGAGTGAGACATTTCGAAATTCACTATCGAAAGGAAACCTAAACAAATACATAGATAATGCTCAGGTGTTTGATAATGACGTAAAAGAGACAATAAATAATAATGGAAAAAATGAAAAAGACGAAGTGACGGAAAACCCGCAAGAACAAAACGAAACCAAACGTCCAAGCGATAATTCAAAGCCATCCATTGACGATGCAAAAATGGAAGACGCGTCACATACTTTTCCTAATAACGCCTCAGAATATAAACCAAATCCACTAAAAAATGTTTTGAAACCTAAAATTCGTTCAGCATTATCTGCAAAAACGATTGACATAAGAAACAAATTTCTTCCAAAAACAATCTTACCAAACGCAGAACAACAAAGTACAGTTGAAAAAACTACAAGACCTCAGCCAACTTTAAAAAGGCCCAGTTTAGTGCCACAGCGAGTAAGCATCACAATGCCTCCAGAAATAAAGTCTCCGAAAGAAATGAATGATGGGAAATTAGTAGAGAAGCCAGCGGAAAAAACCCTTAATAAGGAGACACCTAAAACCCCTACGGAATCGTTTCCCTTAAGACTCTTAAAGAAGGCGCTTGACTTAATAAGGCGTCGTAAAGTTGTACCTGCAATAAAAGAGGGAGACAGTCCGGAGACTCAAAATTACGTTACTGACAAAGACACCGCAAACAATTCAAAGACTGATTCAACAATGCCGACCAATTTAGAGTCAAAATTGGGGGCAAACACGAACGGCGAAGTCGTAACCGAGATAAAAAAGATGGCAGATAAAGGAAACGGTGCAAACGAAAATCTAAAAGCATCGACAGGAGTGTCGGCGTCTGCGGGTAATTACGAGAAACAAATCTAAATTACAGCTTTTACGTTATGACGTGCGTATCAACACTCTTCTTATATTTGTAATTCTGCAGAACCAATCATCGATGAGCCAACAGCGAAGAACATACAATTTGACAGCCCTGAAAGCAGAAAAAGCGTCACGAAAGAGACTGTAACGCAGGAAGCAAAGTTACCTAGAATAAAACTGCGGAATATAATTGAATCAACGAAGAAAGCTCCAGGTCTGAGGACAGTTGCAGAAAAATTGTTTCCGCCTGAAGCAACAATGTCGTCGGAAATTGTGAACAAATCTGCGGCAGATTTGAAAGACGCGAACGATCAGAAAAGTGTAACAGAAGTTACAAAATTAGAAACGGATACGTTGAGTTATAAAGAACAACCTGCGCGGCGAGAATCTGAAAAAGAAACAGAGACGAGAAACGAAAAAGTGAGGAGTGCGTCTCTGTATAAGGAATCTGATCGACGTTCATTTATTAGTAACGACGTCAAATGCTCAGGAGAACCAAAAAGACCGCCGCCGCCGAGTTATGATTATTGCTATCAGCCTAAAGTCGAATGTCAATGCGAAACATCGAAACACGCAACCTATTGCATAAGATCCAGTGACCCAGTTCCACGTGTCGTCCCTGTCCGAGAAAAGAACTCTTTGACCATACGTCCAATTTACACCGAGTACTGCAGCTTGCCAAAAGCAAGCAACAACAGCACAACTGTACCGTGCATCAGTTATCAAAATGCGCCGAATTACTGCAGGTACGAAGAAGCGTATCACAATCAACCTAACATTCAATTGCACAACGTATTCTCCAAGTCAAGTAACCAAACGCTGCCATAATAGACCATTTTTAATTGACGGAATTTGGGTAATTATTTCAGTTCCGTGAAAATTTTATACCCGCACGGTTACACTTAAGCTTCACAGAGTTGAGTTAGTTCCTGCCTTTCTTTTCGATTTCACTTACTTCGGTATTATACTCCGATACACAAATTCCCATACTTTGAATTTTACTTTAGGTACTATACTCCGATACATAAATTCCCATAATTCGGATTTTATTACTTCGGTATTATACTCCGCTACACAAATTCACATAATTTGAATTTCACTTTAGGTACTATACTCCGATACACAAATTCCCATAATTCGGATTTCACTTACTTCGGTATTATACTCCGATCCGCAAATTCCCATAATTTAAATTTCACTTATCACGGTATTATAACTCCGATATACAAATTCCCATAATTTGGATTTCACTTATTTCGGTATTATACTCCTTTACGCAAATTCCCATTTCGGTATTATACTCCAATACATAAATTCCCATAACTTGGATTTCACTTACTTCGGTATTATACTCCGATCCGCAAATTCCCATAATTTGAATTTCACTTATCACGGTATTATACACAGATACACAAATTCCCATAATTTGGATTTCACTTATTTCGATATTATACCCCTTTACACAAATTCCCATTTCGGTATTATACTGCAATACACAAATTCCCATAATTCGGATTTCACTTACTTCGGTATTATACGCCGATACACAAATTCCCATAATTCGGTTTTTCCTTACTTCGGTATTATACTCCGATACACAAATTCCCGTAATTTGGATTTCACTTACTCCAGTATTATATTCCGATACACAAATTGCCATAATTCGGATTTCCCTTACTTCGGTATTATACTCCGATACACAAATTCTCATAATTCGGATTTCACTTATTTCAGCATTATACTCCGATACACAAATTCCCATAATTGGGATTTTACTTACTTCGGTATTATACTCCGATACACAAATTCCCCTAATTCGAATTTCACTTACTTCGATATTATAGTCTGATACACAAATTGCATTAATTAATTTGGATTTCAGTTAATTCGGTATTATACTCCGATACACAAATTCCCATAATTTTAATTTCACTCACATCGGTATCATACTCCGATACACAAATTCCCATAATTTTAATTTCACTCACATCGGTATCATACTCCGATACACAAGTTCCCATAATTCGGTTTTCCCTTACTTCGATTGTACGATACAAAAATTCCTATTTCGGTATTATACTCCGATACACAAATTCCCATAATTCGGATTTCACTTACTTCGGTATTATACTCCGATACACAAATTCCCATAATTTGGATTTCACTTGCTTCGGTATTATATTCCGATACACAAATTCCCATAATTCGGATTTTATTACTTCGGTATTATACTCCGCTACACAAATTCACATAATTTGAATTTCGATAATTCCCATAATTTTGATTTCACTTACTTCGGTATTATACTCCGATACACAAATTCCCATAATTTGGATTTCACTTATTTCGGTATTATACTCCGATACGCAAATTCCCACAATTTGGATTTCACTTACTACAGTATTATATTCCGATACACAAATTGCCATAACGGTATTATAACTCCGATATACAAATTCCCATAATTTGGATTACAGTCCTATACATAGATTCCCATAATTTGGATTTGGTTTACTTCGATATTATACTCCGATACGCAAATTTACATAATTTTGATTTCACTTATTTCGGTATTATACACAAATTCACATAATACACAAATTATACTCCGATACACAAATTCTCATAATTCGGATTTCACTTACTTCAGCATTATACTCCGATACACAAATTCCCGTAATTTGGATTTCACTTATTTCGGTATTATACTCCGATACGCAAATTCCCACAATTTGGATTTCACTTACTCCAGTATTATATTCCGATACACAAATTGCCATAATTCGGATTTCGCTTACTTCGGTATTATACTCCGATACGCAAATTCCCATAATTTAGATTTGGTTTACTTCGATATTATAGTCTACGATACACAAATTGCATTAATTAATTTGGATACACAAATTGCATAATTCGTTAATTCGGTATTATACTCCGATACACAAATTCCCATAATTTTAATTTCACTCACATCGGTATTATACTCCGATACACAAATTCCCATAATTTGGATTTCACTTACTTCGGTATTATACTCCGATACACAAATTCCCATAATTCGGTTTTCCCTTACTTCGGTATTATACTCCGATACAAAAATTCCCATAATTCGGTTTTCCCTTACTTCGGTATTATACTCCGATACACAAATTCCCATAATTTGGATTTCACTTATTTCAGTATTATAGTCCTATACATAGATTCCCATAATTTGGATTTGGTTTACTTCGATATTATACTCCGATACGCAAATTCCCATAATTTTGATTTCACTTACTTCGGTATTATACTCCAATACACAAATTCCATTAATTTAGATTTGGCTTACTTCGATATTATACTCCGATACGCAAATTCCCATAATTTTGATTTCATTTACTTCGGTATTATACTCCAATACACAAATTCCATTAATTTGGATTTCACTTATTTCGGTATTATCCGATATTATTATCGGTATTTATCCAATACACAAATTCCCATAATTCGGATTTCCCTTACTTCGGTATTATACTCCGATACACAAATTCCCACAATTTGAATTTCACTCACTTCGGTATTATAGTCCGATACATAAATTCCCATAATTCGGATTTCCCTTACTTCAATATTATACTCCGATACGCAAATTTCCATAATTTGGATTTCAGTTACTCCGATATTATACTCCGATACACGAATTCCCATAATTTGGGTTTCACTTACTTATTATACTCCGACACACAAACTCCCATAATTCGTATTCACTTACCTCGGTATTATACTCCGATGCACAAATTCCCATAATATGTCTGGCGGCACCATGACTTCTTCATCACCTCAGTATCAACATTTGTCGATAATCTGTCGGCAGGTGCGACCGGCCAATCGAATGCGTCTGTCGTGGTCGTGCAAGGGAGAAATGCAGCTGCAGTGGATCGATCGACGTTGTAGGCCGTCGACTTCGATCCAAGGACGACTGCAAGTGCATGAGGTCGATGATCTGCATCTACTGCGAGAATCCGCGCGAACATTGCACCTGCAGAGGACCGATCCGGAAGTGTTCGCTGTGCAGTTTGCCGCTGGATGTCTGCAAGTGTCAGGAAGTGTTCGAAAATCAGAAGAAGGTTCGGAGGAAGGATGTACACGCCGGACGACCGATCATGGTGGAGAGTCATGGGGGTGACAGGAAGACGATCTACGTGACCGCATGGAAACCAACGAGAGATGTTATAGAATATTTCGCTAGGGGGCAAGAGGACGTTCTTTCTGAGTGCCGAGAAGATTACCGTTATCGACAAAAATTAAAACCTTACGGCTCGGACGAACTGCCTTATCAGAGGTCCAGTGCTTTTTCAGATGTGATGGACGAGTTGCAACAAAAAATCAGTGGGTCCATGAGTTGTGCTTGTTGCAGAAAAGTGCCCTGTTACTGTAATATGACCAGTGACAGAGGCGAAGAAATGGAAGAGAGAAAAATTAAATCTAGGTATCTCGTATATTATACGGTTTTGGTGTAATTAAGATTGCGAGGGCTTATTGAATATTTGTATGGCAGCTCGAGAATGCACCGCAAAGTCGAACAGCCCTTGAACAGTTGCAAATGTGGAACGAGCCCACCTATGGCCAGTCAGAAGAGAACTATGCCGATGACTCGTGTATGCCACATGTGCAACGTGACACCTTGCAAATGCAGAAAAAGCAGGATCAGTCAAAGAAAACCGAGAGCGAAGTGTTATTATTGCAAAAGTTTGCCCTGCACGTGAGTATCCATGACTGTAAATCTAAATGTACGAAATAACTCATCGGTCCCTATACATTACTCTGGTTCGTAAATTTTTAACTGTCTTAACATATGCCATTGATCTACAACTGTAAATATAAATGTACGAAATAACTCATCGGTCCCTGTGCATTACTCTGGTTCGTAAATTTTAAACTGTCTTAACATATGCCACTGATCTACAACTGTAAATCTAAATGTACGAAATAACTCATCGGTCCCTGTACATTGGAAATACTGAAAAACAAAAAAAGGGGAACAGTGGTTCGTAAATTTTCAACTGTCTTAACGCCTGCCATTGATCTACAACTGTAAATCTAAATGTACGAAATAACTCATCGGTCCCTGTACATTGGAAATATTGGAAAACGAATAACGTGGACACAAAGATCGGTTCTCTAGTACAATCGTCTTAAAGGAAATCTACAACTGAAAAAATGGACGAAATTATTAATCGGTTTCTGTACAGTGGAAACACTGAAAAACAAATAATGTAATCACCAAAGATCCGAAGCCAACTACGATTACTCTAGTTCGTCAATTTTCAATCGTCTTAAAGCATGCCATTGATCTACAACTGTAAATCTGAATGTACGAAATAACTCATCAGTCTCTGTACATTGGAAATACTGAAAAACAAAAAAAAAAAAGGGGAACAGTAAAGATCCGAAGCGAACTATGATTACTCTAGTTCGTCAATTGTCAACCGTCTTAACGCATGCCATTGATCTACAACTGTAAATCTAAATGTACGAAATAAATAACTCATCGGTTCCTGTACATTGGAAATACTGAAAAACGAATAACGTGGACACCAAAGATCCGAAGCGAACTACGATTACTCTAGTTCGTCAATTTTCAATCGTCTTAAAGCATGCCATTAATCTAGAACTGCAAATCTAAATGTACGAAATAACTCATCTTTCCCTGTATATTGGAAATATTAAAAAACGAAAAACGTGGACACCAAAGATTCGAAGCGAACTATGATTACTCTGGTTCGTCAATTTTCAACCATCTTAACGCTTGCCATTGACCTACAACTGTAAATCTAAATATAAGAAATAACTCGTCGGTCCCTGTACATTGGAAATACTGAAAATCAAAGAACGTGGACGCCAAAGATTCGAAGCGTACTATGATTACTTTGGTTCGTCAATTTTCAACGGTCTTAACGCATGCCATTAATTTACAACTGTAAATCTAAACGTACGAAATAACTCATCGGTCCCTGTACATTGGAAATACCAAAAAACGAATAACGTGGACACCAAAGATCGGAAGCGAACTATGATTGCTCTGGTTCGTCAATTTTTAACCGTCTTAACGCATGCCATTAATCTACAACTGCAAATCTAAATGCACAAAATAAGTAATTCATCGGTCCCTGTACATTGAAAATATTGAAAAACGAATAACGTGGGTACCAAAATTTCGAGGTGAACTATGATTACTCTGGTTCGTCAATTTTCAACTGTCTTAACGCATGCCATTAATCTACAACTGTAAATCTAAACGTACGAAATAACTCATCGGTCCCTGTACATTGGAAATACCAAAAAACGAATAACGTGGACACCAAAGATCGGAAGCGAACTATGATTGCTCTGGTTCGTCAATTTTTAACCGTCTTAACGCATGCCATTAATCTACAACTGTAAATCTAAATGTACGAAATAACTCATCGGTCCCTGTACATTGAAAATACTGAAAATCAAAAAACGTGGACACCAAAGTTTCGAAGCGTACTATGATTACTTTGGTTCGTCAATTTTCAACTGTCTTAACGCATGCCATTGATCTACAAGTGTAAATCTAAATGTACGAAATAACTCATCGGTCCCTGTACATTGGAAATACTGAAAAACAAAGTACGTGGACACCAAAGATCTGAAGCAAACTATGATTACTCTGGTTCGTCAATTTTCAACCGTCTTAACGCATGCCATTAATCTACAACTGTAAATCTAAATGTACGAAATAACTCATCGGTCCTTGTACATTGGAAATATTGAAAAACGAATAATGTGGACCCCAAAGGTCCGAAGCGAACTATGATTACTCTGGTTCGTCACTTTTCAACCGTCTTAACGCTTGCAATTAATCTACAACTGTAAATCTAAATGTACGAAATAACTCATCGGTCCTTGTACATTGGAAATATTGAAAAACGAATAATGTGGACCCCAAAGATCCGAAGCGAACTATGATTACTCTGGTTCGTCAAATTTGAACCGTTTTAACGCATGTCATTGATCTACAACTGTACGTCTAAATGTACGAAATAACTCATCGGTCCCTGTAGATTGGAAATATTGTAAAAAGGAAAAACGTGGACACCAAAGATCCGAAGCGAACTATGATTACTCTGGTTCGTCAATTTTCAACCGTTTTAACGCTTGCCATTAATTGTCTGCTTGCAGCTGCATCGGCAGTACAGAAACGAGTAAACCGAGGCCATGCAGGTGCAGTGATTCACCGGGTCGCGTTCGGGAGAAGGAAATTGTGCCATGTGGGAACCCGATCGTCGATCCTAAGGACAACGGCGGCAAGTTTGGCTGCGTTCAGGAAAGCAATACTCGGGTCTGCTCGGCACCTAAGAGACATCAACGCCATGAGAACTCAGTAAACGCGGCGCAACGGGAAGAAAAATGCAGATGACGTTGCATTGCAGAAGACAGAAAGAAGGAGATAATGATGAATCACTGAAATATTCTGTTTTTGCCTTGTTGTCGGCGATCGTAAAAGTAAAGTTAACAGTTTCTCACTGTCAATGTTTCGAAACACGCCGAGTCTACCTAGAGCGTTAACAGCCCTCATTAACGTTATCACAGTAAGCATAATTTAAGAGTAAGGAATCCGCTTTTCCGAGTATTTTCCGCATGAGCATAATCTGCCTTCCAACAATCTTTGTCGCTTGAAATAACCCGTCACGATTTAAAAATATGGCGAGCAATAATGCGGAGGATAAGATTTCACGAATGTTTTGTATTTTAAACTAGAACGTGGCAGTGGTATGTCTGTATGTGTAATCGTAAGTAGTGTTAACTTCGACAAAAACTGTTTATATCTTGAATGTTTTATGTTCTCGTATTTGTACTGCAGGAGAATAATAATGGTTTTGAAAATGCGTAAACGCGGGTTATGTTTGCGTTCGGTGGACTTGAGAGCCAACTAACCGTAGAAGGACATTTATAGGACCGTCGCAGACAAAGATTTGAAACGAAGATTAGCAACATGTGTAAGGAACACGTCATATCATTAGACACAAAGCCTGATACACGTGTCCTTTTCCTACAGCCGCTCACACATGCCTGTGCGTAGAAAAACATATCATTAGCCTCAAATTGAGAATGAAAAAGCAATTAGTAGCGGCTCACTAATCGCTGCACACCGCTATGACATACCGTTGCGGAAGGTCAGAGTCCCATTTCATCGAGAATCAAGCAGAAAAATCCAGTGCCTCCCAGCGAACAATATCAATATTACCAAATTTAAACCCCCCTTACGTAATGCCGAAAACATTGACTAACTTCGCTATCGTATCACTTCCACCCGACTTTTAACACGTTGACTGCCACAGCGGTCACCGGTGACCGGTGCAAATGATTTTAAAAGAATGTAAAAAATTCGCAATAAAGCCTATTTGCAATGTTGTAAAAACAATTGATATAGGAACGGTGCTTCAATATTTTGACTTCTGACAACTCTGCGTTACCTTAATTTTGCACGATTTAATCATACTCTGCAGTATTTCATCACATCGCAGTTCTAACATAGCAAAATACGCGGTGACCGGTGCAAAAGATTTTACTAAAAATGCAAAAAATTCGCAATGAAGCCTATTTGCAATGTTGTAAAAGCAATTGATATTGTAACGGTGCCTGAATACTTTAGCTTCTAACAACTCTGCGTTACCTTTATTTTGCACGATTTAATTATACTCTGCAGTATTTCTTTGCATTACATTTCTAAATTAGCAAAATACGCGTGAGCAAAATACGCAAAAGATTTTACTAAAAATGCAAAAAATTCGCAATGAAGCCTATTTGCAATTTTGTAAAAGCAATTGATATTGAAACGGTGCTTCATTACTTTAGCTATTAACAACTCTGCGTTACCTTTATTTTGCACGATTTAATTATACTCTACAGTATTTCTTTGCATTACATTTCCAAATTAGCAAAATACGCGTGAGCAAAATACGCAAAAGATTTTACTAGAAATGCAGAAAATTCGCAATGATGCCTATTTGCAATCTTGTAACAGCAATTGATATTAAAACGGTGCTTCAATACTTTGGCTTCCAACAACTCTGCGTTACCTTTATTTTGCACGATTTAATTATACTCTACAGTATTTCTTTGCATTACATTTCCAAATTAGCAAAATACGCGTGAGCAAAATACGCAAAAGATTTTACTAGAAATGCAGAAAATTCGCAATGATGCCTATTTGCAATCTTGTAAAAGCAATTGATATTAAAACGGTGCTTCAATACTTTGGCTTCCAACAACTCTGCGTTACCTTTATTTTGCACGATTTAATTATACACTACAGTATTTCTTTGCATTACATTTCCAAATTAGCAAAATACGCGTGAGCAAAATACGCAAAAGATTTTACTAGAAATGCAGAAAATTCGCAATGATGCCTATTTGCAATCTTGTAAAAGCAATTGATATTAAAACGGTGCTTCAATATTTTGGCTTCTAACAACTCTGCGTTACCTTTATTTTGCACGATTTAATTATACTCTGTAGTATTTCATCGCATCACAATTCTAAAGTAGCAAAATACGCGGTCACCGGCGTAAAAGATTTGACTAAAAATGCAATTTTGTAAAAGCAATTGACATTGGAACAGCGCTTCAATACTTTGGCTTCTAACAACTCTGCGTTACCTTAATTTAGCACAATTTAATCATACTCTGCAGTATTTCATCGCATCGCGACTCTAACATAGCAAAATATGCTTGACAGTCAACGTATTAAATTTAACTGATACCGCTCGGCCTTACAACACTAATAACGTAATCTTGCAGCGACATATCTACATTGCAAGACGTCCACATCACCAGTTCGCACAATTCCTATTCGCCTCCCATCTTCCTGTGACTCTAAGCGCAATTTGCTCTGGCTCGCGCGCAAAGAGCCGAAAAATCGTCATTCATACGCACATTCTGGGCGTACTGGCCCGTTAATCGCAAGATAATCGCAAGGGGTTTCAGCGCAACGACGTGGTCCCCCATTGGCCGGGATTTTCGTGAAGTTTCCATGCTCCTGAGCGAGCCGAGCGCGGAGTAGGGGACGTCTTGAGCGCGTATAAGATGCTGTGCCCGAGTTACGCTAGACCGGTACGAACTGTAGGCGGGTAAACGTAGTGGTGCGTTGCTTACACGTTCAACTAGAGATACGCTTTTACCGTGCACCGCGTTGCCTTTGACGAGCGGCTACATACGCGTAAACGTCTTTCTTCTTGAGCGCACGCTAGACACCCGTTGCACTGTGAGCGACTAGAGGCAAACTTCTACGCGACTCGCACGGAATAACTTTCGCCCGTGCAGTCCAATACGCGCGATCCAATCGTGGTCAAGTGCAAGAAACGTTGGGAGGATCGATCGAAATTATTCGGATTGTGCGAGTGCCTGCCGTTCGAAGGGCGCGGAGAAGAATTCGCGGAAGAGTTAGATTAAGGGCTCGGCGAAGAGAAAAATGGAGATCTGCAAGCGAGATGCAGAGTTGTTCGATATCCCGCGGGAGAAGTCGTCGTTGATAGAGAATCATCGGACGACAAAGGTCTCGACGCTTCGACAACTTATTGATGCGCTGCACGACGCCTTCAAGACCGACCACGTGGACATCGATCACGTTCAGGATCTCATGTCTTCGTATAGGAGCAATCCGGTCGAATGGAAGAAGTACGCCAAATTCGACAGATACAGGTGAATGCACTTTAAGCGACTACGAGTGAATGTCCGAGACACTATGACGAATAATAGTAGCCTACTTTGTGCGCGTGTAAGCGAATCGGGCGTGCGTTTACGAGGAAAGTTGTCAATGGCAGCGGCGCTGCACGAATTCCTTTTATGAATGCACACCTGGGTCAGGTCAGGTTTGTCAACGGAGACCCCCTTGGCTTTTGTAACGGTGCCTTTGTAAGCTGCGAACGAACCGATTGACACGTTTCATATTATTTGATTAGGTTCAATTCAGTTCAATTTTCCTAATTGTTCGAACCGACGCCGTGAATGATGCTCGAAGAAAGAGGCGCGTTATTTTGCGAAGATTGTACCGGCGGTGAAAGCGCAAACAAGATTGCACCGGGGAACCTTCGATTGAAGTGTCAAAACGACCGAATGCTTTTTTGCGAAACGATAACGCTGCATCGACCGGTCATCATCATCCGAGTGCAGAAATTGACGGACGATTGCCGTTTTTCATTGAACCGCTATCGAGTATCGCAACGCGTAAATATTCGCTGTTATTGTACCATAGTTAGCTTATCGTGCGTTTCGCAATCCGTCCTGCCCAGAGGGATGAACTCGAAAAGTTCAAGAATCGCGGTACACATTTTCTTGAACCGTGACCAAAAATAAACGGTATGTTTTCTGCCTGAATGAAACTGTGCCGCCGACACCTGCTCAAAGATTGGCGTCCCCGGCGTTCCACGTAGTTAAACAAAAATGAGTAACGATCGATTTGTTGCGGAAATGACACGCGAGACAATGCTGAAGGGCCACACGGTTGAAGACGTAATTTACGATCGCGAAAAATGTGATCCGATAAAATTGATTTTTACGATCTTCCCTGTAAATGATAAGCCGCGTTCTACGAAGCACTGCGACATGCACAGACGCCTGTCGCGGGCTGAGGAAAGTCGTAAAACACGGAATTATGCGACGCCCGCTGACGTTTACGAGTAAAACTGCTATTTATCGACGCATCTCAGCGCAAATTTCATCCCGAGGCGCGTGTCACTTTAACATCGCGATTGCTACGGTTCACGGTTTAATGACCGGAACATTACCGCGTAACGGTTACGCACATTTACTGATCATTTCTGGAAAAACGGTTCCTCTTAACAATGAGCGAAAGATGTAACTAACCAGGGGTAGACTAATTAAGGGCGCTCAGTCGCCATGAAAATTATCGCTCACCGTCTGCTTACATAACTTTATTCCTGCACAACTTCGAGTTTTAACCAGGACGCAAAAGTCGATTTTTTCATGAAAATTCTATAATAAAACTTTGTTATTGTTCGTGACGTCGTTTGCTTCAATGAAAAAAAGAACTGGCTGACATGATAACGGTAAATTCTATAATAAAATCTTGTTATTGCTCGTGACGTCGTTTGTTTCAATGAAAAAAAGGACTGGTTGACATGGTAACGGTAAATTCTATAATAAAACTTTGTTATTGTTCGTAACGTCGTTTGTTTCAATGAAAAAAAGGACTGGCTGGTAAGGCTTCGTCTACCTTGTATCTAAAATCGAGGCACTTTCCATTCGTTTTCATTCTGAACGAAGAACGAAAGTCTCGTTATCGTCGGCGCAACGTTCGCAAACAATCAAAAGACGTGGTAGCTGTTCGCATGATTTTCGAGTGTAAATACAATGAACCGGAGCACCAAGCTGAGTTGCGCGATGGAATAAAATATGACCAAGTTCAGGATGGGTTATCGATGATTTCTTCGCGCGTCCATCATCGACCCCTTCCCTTTTCAAACGATTCGACGAGCATACTTTGTTTTCCCTCGTACGCAGATCTAATTGGGCGCCTACAGCGTCAACCAATGATAATTATGTTTCCTGAAAGACAATACAACGAATGCACATTAGAGCAGACTCGTCTTTATCCAAACTAATAAACTAAAAAAATCTCCAGTGAAAAAATTGATTTCAATTTTTTATGAATTCCATACCTTTTTGGTTAGTGAAAAAAGTTTCGCGTAACAAAAACAAAACATTAATTTTTCTGATATCAAATGCAAACTTGTAGTTCATTTCAATTTTTGATGAATTCCATACCTTTTTGGTTAGTGAAAAAGTTTCGCGTAACAAAAACGAAACATTAATTTTTCTAATATCAAATGAAAACTTGTAATTGATTTCAATTTTTGATGAATTCCATACCTTTTTGGTTAGTGAAAAAAGTTTCGCGTAACAAAAACAAAACATTAATTTTTTTGATATCAAATGAAAACTTGTAATTGATTTCAACTTTTGATGAATTCTATACATTTTTGGTTAGTGAAAAAAGTTTCATGTAACAAAAACAAAACATTAATTTTTCTGATATCAAATGAAAACTTGTAATTGATTTCAATTTTTGATGAATTCCATACCTTTTTGGTTAGTGAAAAAAGTTTCGCGTAACAAAAACAAAACATTAATTTTTCTGATATCAAATGAAAACTTGTAGTTCATTTCAATTTTTGATGAATTCCATACCTTTTTGGTTAGTGAAAAAAGTTTCGCGTAACAAAAACAAAACATTAATTCCATACCTTTTTGGTTGGTGAAATAAGTTTCATGTAACAAAAATAAAACATTAATTTTTCTGATATCAAATGAAAACTTGTAGTTGATTTCAATTTTTGATGAATTCCATACATTTTTGGTTAGTGAAAAAAGTTTCGCGTAACAGAAACAAAACATTAATTTTTCTGATATCAAATGAAAACTTGTAATTGATTTCAATTTTTGATGAATTCCATTCCTTTTTGGTTAGTGAAAAAAGTTCCGCGTAACAAAAACAAAACATTAATTTTTCTGATATCAAATGAAAACTTGTAATTGATTTCAATTTTTGATGAATTCCATACCTTTTTGGTTAGTGAAAAAAGTTTCGCGTAACAAAAACAAAACATTAATTTTTCTGATATCAAATGAAAACTTGTAGTTCATTTCAATTTTTGATGAATTCCATTCCTTTTTGGTTAGTGAAAAAAGTTTCGCGTAACAAAAACAAAACATTAATTTTTCTGATATCAAATGAAAACTCGTAGTTGATTTCAATTTTTGATGAATTCCATACCTTTTTGGTTAGTGAAAAAAGTTTCGCGTAACAAAAACAAAACATTAATTTTTCTGATATCAAATGCAAACTTGTAGTTGATTTCAATTTTTGATGAATTCCATACATTTTTGGTTAGTGAAAAAAGTTTCACGTAACAACAACAAAACATTAACTTTTCTGATATCAAATGAAAACTTGTAATTGATTTCAATTTTTGATGAATTCCATACCTTTTTGGTTAGTGAAAAAAGTTTCGCGTAACAAAAACAAAACATTAATTTTTCTGATATCAAATGAAAACTTGTAGTTCATTTCAATTTTTGATGAATTTCATACCTTTTTGGTTAGTGAAAAAAGTTTCGCGTAACAAAAACAAAACATTAATTTTTCTGATATCAAATGAAAACTTGTAATTGATTTCAATTTTTGATGAATTCCATTCCTTTTTGGTTGGTGAAATAAGTTTCATGTAACAAAAATAAAACATTAATTTTTCTGATATCAAATGAAAACTTGTAATTGATTTCAATTTTTGATGAATTCCATACCTTTTTGGTTAGTGAAAAAAGTTTCGCGTAACAAAAACAAAACATTAATTTTTCTGATATCAAATGAAAACTTGTAATTGATTTCAATTTTTGATGAATTCCATACCTTTTTGGTTAGTAAAAAACGTTTCGCGTAACAAAAACAAAACATTAATTTTTCTGATATCAAATGAAAACTTGTAATTGATTTCAATTTTTGATGAATTCCATACATTTTTGGTTAGTGAAAAAAGTTTCGCGTAACAAAAACAAAACATTAATTTTTCTGATATCAAATGAAAACTTGTAGTTCATTTCAATTTTTGATGAATTCCATATCTTTTTGGTTAGTGAAAAAAGTTTCGCGTAACAAAAACAAAACATTAATTTTTTTGATATCAAATGAAAACTTGTAATTGATTTCAACTTTTGATGAATTCTATACATTTTTGGTAGCAGAAACAAAATATTAAGTTTTCTGATAAAATGAAAACTTGTAATTGATTTCAATTTTCGATGAATTCTATACCTTTTTGGTTAGTGAAAAGAGTTTCGGGTAGCAGAAACAAAATATTAAGTTTTCTGATATCAAATGAAAACTTGTAATTGATTTCAATTTTCGATGAATTCCATATCTTTTTGGATAGTGAATAAAGTTTCGCGTAACAAAAACAAAACATTAAGTTTTCTATTATAATATCAAAATTGTAATTGATTTCAATTTTTGATGAATTCCATACCTTTTTGGTTAGCGTGCTAGATAAATTCTTTAGTATTAACAACTGCGCAGATATATAATCTTTACGAGAAAGATATATAATCCTTTCTCTTACTGGAAGGAACGTTCTGTTCAGATAACAGACATTCAGAAGTACGGATATTGGGGTATCCAGATAATGAGTGTCCGGATATTGGGGCGTCTACTGTATTTTGTTATCGACAAATGAAAGAGTTCGGCAAAGCGTCAACGGATTCCCCCACTCCCGATTGCTTTCCTCCAAATAACTTGGATTTCATATCTGGCGCGATAACGTTGTTTGGGAACACAAGTTGCGACAAGTATACACCAGGGCATGCGATATTTGCAATTTATTCCAATGGATCATTAGGCAACAAAGTCACCCGATAGTTCTGTATATCTTATGTTTACACGTGAGGCACCTAAGGTCAGTACTCGCGCAGGTAGTGACAAATTAGCAGAAATACATTTGTACGAGAATCACGGATATGCAAACAGCGCCGAAGAACGGTCTTAACAAATTAACACTGCGCCTGTTGAGCAGATCAGGACGGAAGCGCATGTCGGCTCTTTAATCTTATCTCCAGTTGTACGCACAAACCGTACCTCGAAGTAGCAATGAAAATTCCAGAAAGGCGCTGAACTTAAAGTGTTATTTAATTGATAAAAAATCGCACGATAAGTGATGTCATTTTTGACGCAACTTTTGAACGTGGAAAAGCGCGTGCGGGCTTAAAATAGAAAAAGAAGTGTAAAAGCAAGGGGAAGAAGTGTAAATATTATTGTGCACTTTCGCATTCACTACTTCTGCCGCATTTGTAGTGCGCGTCGCGGGATAAGATTCTTGCACCTAGTGTTGGATCATAACGCAGACGTTGATATATTCGTGAAGCAACAATTAATGACGACCTCGTGTCGGCAATCGCTCGCTTCGATGTAAAATTATATTTTTAACGGAAGGCGCGATAAATCGATGTAAGTGCGGATTGTTGTGTCGCATCGATTAAAGCATACACAAGGTTAAAGCCGATCGCAGCCGCGAATAGAAGCGTCGGAAAATTGGCAGAAAACATTACGCAGCCAGTAAACAACACGTGAATGTCGAGGCACTTGACGTAGATCGAGATTATCAAGAACGATGTTGCGTTAGATCGAATCTCACATATCTGAACGAATGGCAAAACAGTTATGCGGTGGACAATGGTAAGAATTTATAAACGGATGAAATAACAGGCGGGGCAAACGTTTCGATAGAGTGTGTTATGGTCAACATTACCGATTTCTACACGTGACATGCGAAAGTGCGGAAACTGTTATATGCACACGCTCGATATATTGCTTATCGCGTTCTCACGAAATGACTAAGTCGAAATTTTGCATAGAATGTATACATTCATGCAAAAATTCAACAACAAGAAACAGCGTATATGTACCTCAAATTGGAACATTTAATTGACCCTCTGTCAAGATAAAACGAAACAAACCCCCAATGATAGTTATTCGAAATAGAACTGAAATTTAAAAAATGTTTATGCATGAATTTAGATGATTTGGAAAGGACCCCTTGCGACAAGAAGATAACAAACGACTATGCGAACGCTTATTTAAACATCCATGGTATTGTAAGACAATAGTACCCGAATCAAACCCCTACGGTAGTTATTCGAAATAGAACTGAAACTTAAAAAATGTTTGTGCATAAATTTAGATGATTTGCAAATGACCCCTTGCAACAAGAAGATAACAAACGACTATGCGAACGCTTATTTAAACATCTATGGTATTGTAAGACAATAGTACTCGAATCAAACCCCTACGGTAGTTATTCGAAATAGAACTGAAATTTAAAAAATGTTTGTGCATAAATTTAGATGATTTGCAAATTACCCCTCGCAACAAGAAGATAACAAACGACTATGCGAACGCTTATTTAAACATCCATGGTATTGTAAGACAATAGTACCCGAATCAAACCCCTACGGTAGTTATTCGAAATAGAAATGAAATTTAAAAAATGTTTGTGCATGAATTTAGATGATTTGCAAATGACCCCTCGCAACAAGAAGATAACAAACGACTATGCGAACGCTTATTTAAACATCCATGGTATTGTAAGACAATAGTACCCGAATCAAACCCCTACGGTAGTTATTCGAAATAGAACTAAAATTTAAAAAATGTTTGTGCATGAATTTAGATGATTTGCAAATGACCCCTTGCGACAAGAAGATAACAAACGACTATGCAAACGCTTATTTAAACATCCATGGCATTGTAAGACAATAGTACCCGAATCAAACCCCTACGGTAGTTATTCGAAATAGAAATGAAATTTAAAAAATGTTTGTGCATAAATTTAGATGATTTGCAAATGACCCCTTGCGACAATAAGATAACAAACGACTATGCGAACGCTTATTTAAACATCCATGGTATTGTAAGACAATAGTACCCGAATCAAACCCCTACGGTAGTTATTCGAAATAGAACTGAAACTTAAAAATGTTTGTGCATAAATTTAGATGATTTTCAAATTACCCCTCGCAACAAGAAGATAACAAACGACTATGCGAACGCTTATTTAAACATCCATGGTATTGTAAGACAATAGTACCCGAATCAAACCCCTACGGTAGTTATTCGAAATAGAACTGAAACTTAAAAAATGTTTGTGCATGAATTTAGATGATTTGCAAATTACCCCTTGCGACAAGAAGATAACAAACGAATATACGAACGCTTTTTTAAACATCGATGGTATTGTAAAACAATAGTACCCTCATAAAACAATAAATACTATATTCTGCTCCCTACTCCCAACAGATAATAGTTCTAGAAATAATTCTCTCTCCAGAATATTACAAAGCATTCCAGTGAACCAGTTGATCCTGATCTTATGATTAGCAACATATTTCGACGTATTTGATGGATAAACCCGTGACCGTACCTTTTACACATTTGGCCACACATATGCAATTCCGAAACTGCTTTGATCGGTGAATGGCTGGGTATATACACTTTCCACGTACGACCTCGTTCCCCCTACTCACATTCTGTTCGATCCAGACCATCGATTCTCTAACATCCGCCTGGAAGTCGTTGTAAATCGCGGTGAAAAACAACCGACGAGCAGAACATCGATCATCCTTGGGCAACTTGTATTCGAATAGCGAATAATAGATAAGAGTAATCGGAAAACACGAAGTACAGCTTTACCTGAATATAATTTGACAGAACAACAATTCATTATAGCAATGGTGCATTCGTTACTCGAATAACAATTTAATCCCGTAAAGATTAACTGTTTACGCGAAAGATCGTTTATTCATTATCAGAAGAATTTCCCTCGGTATTTTGTGTCGAAAACAAAAATGGAAAAGGCTTCCTGCCAAAATAAATTAACGAGACCATCCGACCCTTATGCTGGAATAGAATCAGGCATCATTTGCATTCCTATTCCAATGAACATGATCATTTGTTATAGAAAACTTTTGGATGAAATGAGCCGTTTATTTTGAAAGTGGCCTACCTCCGTTTTTCAATATTTTCCGGTTACCACGGTTAAATGTACAAATTCATGTTATTTATCTCGATTTGAAGATAAATGGAATTAGGCCACTTTCAAAATAAACGGCTCAAATAATATATGAACATTCGAATAACAAAAATTCCTTCCGGCATTTGTCCTAACACATTCTATACCCAAAACAACTTGAATGATATGCAACTCTGAGCCCCGATGACTTTCGCATCAAACCCCGCAAAACAGGCAACCTATTCAACAAGAACGTATTGCCACGCATTGAATCTTGTGCGAGTGCAATTTCGGAGGAATTTTCCAAATTAATTTATTCACTGCATGCTTTTATATTTATGTGTGCGATCAATCTCATGCGTAAAAATGTAAAACACGCTATGTTTCAATGATAATAGCACTGAAATCGGACATTGTTATGTCACAGTGTCAGTGGACGTTTTTGTTTCAACAGCTTTGTACGTTTTCACGACTTTTATGGTCCGGAGTATCAAAGACATCGTAGAAGCTTGCTCCTGCAGCTCGTCTAAACCCGGTAACTCGGAATAGCCGCTGGTTTCTTGTGCGCGAAAAGAGACCAAGAACTCGCAATCATTACACTCCCATTCGCTCTCGCGCTAATACTATGTTATTTTGGATTATATCATCTGAAAGTCCGTGCTCGATTCTCTGGCGTGCGCTTGTGAAACTAAATGGAGGCAAATTCTGAAATATCCTGGCATTTGACAAGCTTCTAACTCTAGCGTTGGTAGAAATCGGATGCTAATCTATGATGTGCTGAGGAGTAATAACAATCGATATGGTTTTGGATGTGCAGGTACACGAGGAATTTGGTGGATGAAGGAAACGGCAGGTTCAATCTCATGGTGTTGTGCTGGGGAGAAGGTCACGGGTCAGCTATTCACGACCATGCCGATGCACATTGCGTAATGAAAGTACTGCAGGGAGAACTTTGCGAGGTAATAAATACGGGAAATTTTGATTAAAATCTCATCTAATAAATCGCATAGTTTTATTGAACTATTGTGCACACGCGTGTTATCGATACGCGCAGATTGTTACGTAAATCGTGTGTACAGTGTAGACGGCTATGTAGCTTATTTAACGTTGTACTGCTATCTGTCGTAAATTACATGAACACTCATTAAATTGGATTTATCTTTTTAGACGAGGTACGCGTGGCCTGCAAAAGATACGGACGAAGAGGGAACAGATGTAACTGAGGAGCTGAAGGAATTGGATAGAAATACTGTCAGCACCAACGATATTTGCTACATAAACGGTTAGCCGATAGCTTTTTTCTCTATTTCCCCCCAAAATACCTGAAAATTGCACAGTTTGCTTTGTTTAGACTCATTGGGATTGCATCGTGTCGAAAATCCGAGCACTGTCAATCCGGCGGTGTCATTACATCTTTACTCGCCGCCATTCGAATCCTGTTCAGTGTTCAACAAGCAGACTGGGCAGAGAACTACGTGTAAAGTGACTTTCTGGTCGAAATACGGCGAAAAGCGAAACAGGGTACGATGGTCGCAAAACACCTAATTTAACACGTTGACTGCCAACCGTATTTTGCTATGTTAGAACCGCGATACGATCAAATACTGCAGAGTATGATTAAGTAATGCAAAATGAAGGTAACGAAGAGTTGTTAGAAGTCAAAATATTGAAGCATCGTTCCAATATCAATTGCTTTTACGAGATTGCAAATAGGCTTCATTGCGACATTTTACATTTTTAGTCAAATCTTTTGCACCGGTCACCGTCATTTTGCTATGTTAGAATTGCGATGCGATGAAATATTGCACAGTAAAGTTAAACCGTACAAAATGAAGGTAATGCACAGATGTTAGAAACAAAAATATTGAAGCATCGTTCCAATATCAATTGCTTTTACGAGATTGCAAATAGGCTTCATTGCGACATTTTACATTTTTAGTCAAATCTTTTGCACCGGTCACCGTCATTTTGCTATGTTAGAATTGCGATGCGATGAAATATTGCACAGTACAGTTAAACCGTACAAAATGAAGGTAACGCAGAGATGTTAGAAGCAAAAATATTGAAGCATCGTTCCAATATCAATTGCTTTTACGAGATTGCAAATAGGCTTCATTGCGACATTTTACATTTTTAGTCAAATCTTTTGCACCGGTTACCGCGTATTTTGCTATGTTAGAACTGGGATGCGATGAAATACTGCACAGTATAGTTAAAGCGTACAAAATGAAGGTAACGCAGAGATGTTAGAAGCAAAAATATTGAAGCAATTGCCGTTCCAATATCAATTTTTGCTTTTACAAGATTGCAAATAGGCAAAATTCATTGCGACATTTTACACTTTTAGTCAAATCTTTTGCACCGGTTACCGCGTATTTTGTTATGTTAGAACTGTGATGCGATGAAATACTGCACAGTATAGTTAAAGCGTACAAAATGAAGGTAACGCAGAGATGTTAGAAGCAAAAATATTGAAGCATCGTTCCAATATCAATTGCTTTTACGAGATTGCAAATAGGCTTCATTGCGACATTTTACATTTTTAGTCAAATCTTTTGCACCGGTTACCGCGTATTTTGCTATGTTAGAACTGTGATGCGATGAAATACTGCACAGTATAGTTAAAGCGTACAAAATGAAGGTAACGCAGAGATGTTAGAAGCAAAAATATTGAAGCATCGTTCCAATATCAATTGCTTTTACAAGATTGGAAGTAGGCTTCATTGCGACATTTTACATTTTTAGTCAAATCTTTTGCACCGGTTACCGCGTATTTTGCTATGTTAGAACTGTGATGCGATGATTGGAAGTAGGCTTCATTGCGACATTTTACATTTTTAGTCAAATCTTTTGCACCGGTTACCGCGTATTTTGCTATGTTAGAACTGGGATGCGATGAAATACTGCACAGTATAGTTAAACCGTACAAAATTAATGTAACGCAGAGATGTTAGAAGCAAAAATATTGAAGCACCGTTCCAATATCAATTGCTTTTACGAGATTGCAAATAGGCTTCATTGCGACATTTTACATTTTTAGTCAAATCTTTTGCACCGGTTACCGCGTATTTTGCTATGTTAGAACTGTGATGCGATGAAATACTGCACAGTATAGTTAAAGCGTACAAAATGAAGGTAACGCAGAGATGTTAGAAGCAAAAATATTGTAGCACCGTTCCAATATCAATTGCTTTTACAAGATTGGAAGTAGGCTTCATTGCGACATTTTACATTTTTAGTCAAATCTTTTGCACCGGTCACCGTCATTTTGCTATGTTAGAACAGATATGCGATGAAATACTGCACAGTATAGTTAAAGCGTACAAAATGAAGGTAACGCAGAGATGTTAGAAGCAAAAATATTGAAGCATCGGCCCAATATCAATTGCTTTTACAAGATTGGAAGTAGGCTTCATTGCGACATTTTACATTTTTAGTCAAATCTTTTGCACCGGTCACCGTCATTTTGCTATGTTAGAACTGGGATGCGATGAAATACTGCACAGTATAGTTAAACCGTACAAAATTAATGTAACGCACAGATGTTAGAAGCAAAAATATTGAAGCATCGGTCCAATATCAATTGCTTTTACAAGATTGGAAGTAGGCTTCATTGCGACATTTTACATTTTTAGTCAAATCTTTTGCACCGGTCACCGTCATTTTGCTATGTTAGAACTGTGATGCGATGAAATACTGCACAGTATAGTTAAAGCGTACAAAATGAAGGTAACGCAGAGATGTTAGAAGCAAAAATATTGAAGCATCGTTCCAATATCAATTGCTTTTACGAGATTGCAAATAGGCTTCATTGCGACATTTTACATTTTTAGTCAAATCTTTTGCACCGGTTACCGCGTATTTTGCTATGTTAGAACTGTGATGCGATGAAATACTGCACAGTATAGTTAAACCGTACAAAATTAATGTAACGCACAGATGTTAGAAGCAAAAATATTGAAGCATCGGTCCAATATCAATTGCTTTTACAAAATTGGAAGTAGGCTTCATTGCGACATTTTACATTTTTAGTCAAATCTTTTGCACCGGTTACCGCGTATTTTGCTATGTTAGAACTGTGATGCGATGAAATACTGCACAGTATACTTAAAGCGTACAAAATGAAGGTAACGCAGAGATGTTAGAAGCAAAAATATTGTAGCACCGTTCCAATATCAATTGCTTTTACAAGATTGCAAATAGGCTTCATTGTAATTTTTTTGCATTTTTAGTCCGTGGCAACCCACTGTGGCAATCAACGTGTTAATGTTCTACTCTTGGAACAAATGAACAATAACGACTGTTCTCCTTGCAGGAAATTCAAGACGCACGAGCCCCGGAGGACAATTAATGCGATTTCAGGATGATACGTTTAACTTTGTTGTCGCAGCAACGACGTTTTACAAGAAACTACACGTTTTACATACTGTATAGACATAGACGATCGTGCATGAACGAGGAAGCATCGAAAAATTCACTCCTGCCGAGACGTGGACCGTACAGCAGGTATTATCATTCCTACGCGAAGTACTTTATAAGTACTTAATACTATTTATAAGGTGACGTGTACATAAGTGACCGCGCTTATATTGTGATTTATATATGTAAGTTGTTAAACGACATATACCGAGAATAAAAGTGTTCTTTTTTGAAGAAAATCATGGAACCGTTGTCCCAGCGTCTCTTGTCAGTGACGACATTTTCATCATTATTTTTAGTGAACCCCCGCTGATAGTAAGTCAACTACGCAAAGTGGCTTGATAAGCGTCAGTCGTATGATGTTTTGTACACGCGCAATTTAAGAGAAACGCGAACGTGCGCGAACTCCGGATTATTCGCTATTGAAAGACGAAAGAGCGATGGGTTATCGGAATTGTTACGAGCGATAACCCGCGTAACATTACTGTGCAATGGACGGAACGCTTTACAATTACATTGTTCATTTTGCTGCCAAAACAGACCATTACACCGAGCACATACGAAATAATATAATGACGAACACGGTACGCTTAGCTCGGAACAAATGGAAGAGGACTATTAATGCACTCATTGCCATGTACAATGACTTTTTAACTTTGCCCCGTGTATATCTAAAACTTTAACTAACACCTGACTAGTTACTAAAAATACCATGACCGCCAAAGAATTATAATGTCTACGCTGCTTAACACGTTGACTGCCAAGCGTATTTTGCTATGTTAGAACCGCGATGCAATTAAATACAGCAGAGTATAATTAAATCGTGCAAAATAAAGGTAACGCAAAGTTGTTAGAAGCCAAAGTATTGAAGCACCGTTCCAATATCAATTGCTTTTACAAGATTACAAATAGACTTCATTACGATTTGTTTTGCATGCTTAGTAAAATCTTTTGCGTAGTTTGCTAATTTGGAAATGCAATGCGATGAAATACTGCAGAGTATAATTAAATCGTGCAAAATAAAGGTAACGCAGAGTTGTTAGAAACCAAAGTATTAAAGCACCGTTCCGATATTAATTGCTTTTACAAGATTGCAAATAGACTTCATTACGAATTTTTTGCATTTTTAGTAACATTTTTTGCGTACTTTACTCACGCGTATTTTGTTAATTTGAAAATGTAATGTGATGAAATACTGCAGAGTATAATTAAATCGTGCAAAATGAAGGTAATGCATAGCTGTTAGAAGCCAAAGAATTGAAGCACCGTTCGAATATCAATTGTTTTTACAAGATTGCAAATAGGTTTCATTACGAATTTTTTGCATTTTTAGTAAAATCTTTTGCGTATTTTGCTCATGCGTATTTTGCTGATTTTTAAATGTAACGCGATGAAATACTGCAGAGTATAATTAAATCGTGCAAAATTAAGTTAATGCAGAGCTGTTAGAAACCAAAGTATCGAAGTACCGTTCCAATATCAACTGCTTTTACAAGATTGCAAATAGATTTTATTACGAATTTTTTGCATTTTTAGCAAAGTCTTTTGCGTATTTTGCTAATTTTGAAATGTAATGCAATGAAATACTGCAGAGTATAATTAAATCGTGCAAAATGAAGTTAATGCAGAGTTGTTAGAAGCCAAAGTATTGAAGCACTGTTTCAATATCAATTGCTTTTACAAGCTTGTAAATAGACTTCATTGCAAATTTTTTGCATTTTTCGTCAAATCTTTTGTATATTTTGCTAATTTGGAAATGTAATGCGATGAAATACTGCAGAGTATAATTAAATCGTTGCAAAATAAAGGTAACGCATAGTTCTTAGAAGGCAAAGTATTGAAGCACTGTTCCAATATCAATTGCTTTTACAAGCTTGTAAATAGACTTCATTACGAATTTTTTGCATTTTTAGTAACATTTTTTGCGTACTTTACTCACGCGTATTTTGTTAATTTGAAAATGTAATGTGATGAAATACTGCAGAGTATAATTAAATCGTGCAAAATGAAGGTAATGCATAGCTGTTAGAAGCCAAAGAATTGAAGCACCGTTCGAATATCAATTGTTTTTACAAGATTGCAAATAGGTTTCATTACGAATTTTTTGCATTTTTAATAAAATCTTTTGCGTATTTTGCTCATGCGTATGTTGCTGATTTTTAAATGTAACGCGATGAAATACTGCAGAGTATAATTAAATCGTGCAAAATTAAGTTAATGCAGAGCTGTTAGAAACCAAAGTATCGAAGTACCGTTCCAATATCAACTGCTTTTACAAGATTGCAAATAGATTTTATTACGAATTTTTTGCATTTTTAGCAAAGTCTTTTGCGTATTTTGCTAATTTTGAAATGTAATGCAATGAAAAACTGCAGAGTATAATTAAATCGTGCAAAATGAAGTTAATGCAAAGTTGTTAGAAGCCAAAGTATTGAAGCACTGTTTCAATATCAATTGCTTTTACAAGCTTGTAAATAGACTTTATTACGAATTTTTTGCATTTTTAGTCGGATTTTTCCAATATCAATTGCTTTTAAAAATTGCAAATAGACTTTATTACGAATTTTTTGCATTTTTAGTCAGATTTTTTGCACCGGTGACCACCATGGCAGTAAACGTGTTAAAATACGTGGAAAATCTGAAAGTATTTTACATTTTAATACTATGGTGGAAACGGACAATTAATTGTACATTTTCACGCGTTGTAACGGCAATATGTATTCAATCACGTTCCCATTGTTGGAAATATGGGGTTGACATAGCAATAAGTGCGAAAAATGCTCTCTACCTTACCAATTTATCGTTTGATAACTGTGGATATAGCCGGCATACACCGCCATGATACTTTTTGTCTTATAGGTTATCGCTCTCTATATTTGAACATGATTCTAAGGTATTGGTTCAGATGCGTCAGCCTATTTATGTAAACAATTAAAAAAGCAGTTGCTAGACGATTCGAACCCACTATTATGTCCCTTTGACTTTCCCATACATGTAAAAATATGACAATGACGGAACACTTGCTACGTGTTAGAATGTTGTATAAAACTATTTTGAGGTTACACCGCGGTTTACCGCCTGAAATCCGGGCTTTGGGTGATGAATATGTTCGTGACGAATTTAAGAGGCATAAAACGATCGACGCAGCTACAGCAAACACTTTCTTGTACGAGTGGACGGTAAGAAAACTTTTAACTTTTATGTTATAACTCTGCAGTGGTGCAAATTAACAAAATTACCTCAGATGTTTGTACTTCTATGCAACTACTTGCAAATAATTAAAAATTGTAGGACTACGCTGTATCATTAGCCCAACAACTTGGGTTACGTGGACCAAAAACAGCACAAACTTTAGGGAAGCAATTGAAAGAAGAAGATCTTAGCAAATTAAGAGACGAACAAGTGTGTCAGTTGTACGAACTGATGTTGGCAGCTAAGGGTAAGGATACAGAAAAATCAGACAAGCCTGATTGACGCGCAGATATAGATTTAGTAAAATATTTCAAGTTTTTCATTAGAATACTCTGTAGAAGATTTCTTGTATATTCCTAAGTTCTTAATGCATATTTTCTAAACACTTGATAGCGTCAAAATTAAATAGTTCAATTTGTAGCAACTGCGTGATACTTAATTGTGCGTACTGATAACTAGTGTATAATGTTTGTCAAGAGCTGTATTTATTTTCTAAATAAAAGTAACAGTCTTAACATTTACTGTCAAAGAATGTAATATATGAAGAAAACAGTACGCAAACTGTTAACGACAAAGTATTATCAGCAATCTATTTCCAAATTGCACCAGCCGTACATGCAAATTAGTCCTAAGTATGCAGACAAAGATAAACGGAAAAATCACCGTTTATCCTCGCAAAGAAATAGTGCCACTGAAACATTTGTACGATCATTACAAAGCCGTTCCGGTCGTTTACTCATTTTACTAAAAGTGAAATCACTGTAGGTCCCTTTTTAATAGAGCATATACATAACCTAACTCATACGCGATTCGACATTTTACCTTATAATCTGAACAAATATCTACTATACGTAAGATAAAAAAAATCTGCTAACTGTGTGTTGCTAACCTATACGATAAAACTTCGCAATCGCGAAAATGAAGCCTTGGCGAGAAGCAGCAAGTTTAATCGTGGCCGCGCGAACTAGTGAAAAATTAAACCGAATACCGTCTTCTACAGCTGTAAGTATAAACTTTTCTTTCCAACCGCTATATGAAGAAGTTAACACGTTGACTGCCACTGTGGTCACCGGGGACCGGTGCAAAAGATTTGACTAAAAATGCAAAAAATTTGTAATGCAGCCCATTTGCAATCTTGTAAAAGCAATTGATAATGGGACGGTGCTTCAATATTTTGGCTTCTAATAACTCTGCGTTATCTTTATTTTGCACGATTTAATTGTACTCTGCAGTATTTCATCGCAGCGCGGTTCTAACGTAGCAAAATACACTTGAGCAAAATACGCAAAAGATTTTACTAAAAATGCAAAAAATTCGCAATGCAGCCTATTTGCGATTTTGTAAACGCAATCCATGTTGTAACGGTGCTTCAATATTTTGGCTTCTAATAACTCTGCGTTATCTTTATTTTGCACGATTTAATTGTACTCTGCAGTATTTCATCGCAGCGCGGTTCTAACGTAGCAAAATACACTTGAGCAAAATACGCAAAAGATTTTACTAAAAACGCAAAAAATTTACAATGCAGCCTATTTGCGATTTTGTAAAAGCAATCCATGTTGCAACGGTGCTTCAATATTTTGGCTTCTAATAACTCTGCCTTATCTTTATTTTGCACGATTTAATTATACTCCGCAGTATTTCATCGCAGCGCGGTTCTAACGTAGCAAAATACGCTTGAGCAAAATACGCAAAAGATTTGACTAAAAATGCAAAAAATTCGCAATTCAACCCATTAGCAATCTTGTAAAAGCAATTGATATTGGAACGGTGCTTCAATATTTTGGCTTCTAATAACTCTGCGTTATCTTTATTTTGCACGATTTAATTGTACTCTGCAGTATTTCATCGCATCGCGTTTCTAATGTAGCAAAATACGCTTGAGCAAAATACGCAAAAGATTTGACTAAAAATGCAAAAAATTCGCAATGCAGCCTATTTGCAATCTTGTAAAAGCAATTGATGTTGGAACGGTGCTTCAATATTTTGGCTTCTAATAACTCTGCGTTATCTTCATTTTGCACGATTTAATTGTACTCTGCAGTATTTCATCGCAGCGCGGTTCTAACGTAGCAAAATACACTTGAGCAAAATACGCAAAAGATTTTACTAAAAATGCAAAAAATTCGCAATGCAGCCTATTTGCGATTTTGTAAAAGCAATCCATGTTGCAATGGTGCTTCAATATTTTGGCTTCTAATAACTCTGCGTTATCTTTATTTTGCACGATTTAATTATACTCCGCAGTATTTCATCGCATCGTAGTTCTAACATAGTAAAATACGCAAAAGATTTTACTAAAAATGCAAAAAATTCGCAATGCAGCCTATTTGCGATTTTGTAAACGCAATCCATGTTGCAACGGTGCTTCAATATTTTGGCTTCTAATAACTCTGCGTTATCTTTATTTTGCACGATTTAATTATACTCCGCAGTATTTCATCGCAGCGCGGTTCTAACGTAGCAAAATACGCTTGAGCAAAATACGCAAAAGATTTTACTAAAAATGCAAAAAATTCGCAATGCAGCCTATTTGCGATTTTGTAAACGCAATCCATGTTGCAACGGTGCTTCAATATTTTGGCTTCTAATAACTCTGCGTTACTTTTATTTTGCACGATTTAATTATACTCTGCAGTATTTCATCGCATCGCGGTTCTAATGTAGCAAAATACGCTTGAACAAAATACGCAAAAGATTTTACTAAAAATGCAAAAAATTCGCAATGCAGCCTATTTGCGATTTTGTAAACGCAATCCATGTTGCAACGGTGCTTCAATATTTTGGCTTCTAATAACTCTGCGTTATCTTTATTTTGCAGCGCGGTTTAATTACACTTGAGCAAAATACGCAAAAGATTTTTCAAAAAATCGCAGCCTATTTGCGATTTTGTAAACGCAATCCATGTTGTAACGGTCAATATTTTGGCTTCTACTCTGCGTTATCTTTATTTTGCAAAATACATCGCAGTGTGCAAAATACGCAAAAGATTTTACTAAAAACGCAAAAAATTTACAATGCAGCCTATTTGCGATTTTGTAAAAGCAATCCATGTTGCAACGGTGCTTCAATATTTTGGCTTCTAATAACTCTGCGTTATCTTTATTTTGCACGATTTAATTATACTCCGCAGTATTTCATCGCAGCGCGGTTCTAACGTAGCAAAATACGCTTGAGCAAAATACGCAAAAGATTTGACTAAAAATGCAAAAAATTCGCAATTCAACCCATTAGCAATCTTGTAAAAGCAATTGATATTGGAACGGTGCTTCAATATTTTGGCTTCTAATAACTCTGCGTTATCTTTATTTTGCACGATTTAATTGTACTCTGCAGTATTTCATCGCAGCGCGGTTCTAACGTAGCAAAATACGCTTGAGCAAAATAGGCAAAAGATTTTACTAAAAATGCAACAAATTCGCAATGCAGCCCATTTGCAATCTTGTAAAAGCAATTGATGTTGGAACGGTGCTTCAATATTTTGGCTTCTAATAACTCTGCGTTATCTTCATTTTGCACGATTTAATTGTACTCTGCAGTATTTCATCGCAGCGCGGTTCTAACGTAGCAAAATACACTTGAGCAAAATACGCAAAAGATTTTACTAAAAATGCAAAAAATTCGCAATGCAGCCTATTTGCGATTTTGTAAAAGCAATCCATGTTGCAATGGTGCTTCAATATTTTGGCTTCTAATAACTCTGCGTTATCTTTATTTTGCACGATTTAATTATACTCCGCTGTATTTTATCGCATCGCGGTTCTAACGTAGCAAAATACGCAAAAGATTTTACTAAAAATGCAAAAAATTCGCAATGCAGCCTATTTGCGATTTTGTAAACGCAATCCATGTTGCAACGGTGCTTCAATATTTTGGCTTCTAATAACTCTGCGTTATCTTTATTTTGCACGATTTAATTATACTCCGCAGTATTTCATCGCATCGCGGTTCTAACGTAGCAAAATACGCTTGAGCAAAATACGCAAAAGATTTTACTAAAAATGCAAAAAATTCGCAATGCAGCCTATTTGCGATTTTGTAAACGCAATCCATGTTGCAACGGTGCTTCAATATTTTGGCTTCTAATAACTCTGCGTTACTTTTATTTTGCACGATTTAATTATACTCTGCAGTATTTCATCGCAGCGCGGTTCTAATGTAGCAAAATACGCTTGAGCAAAATACGCAAAAGATTTTACTAAAAATGCAAAAAATTCGCAATGCAGCCTATTTGCGATTTTGTAAACGCAATCCATGTTGCAACGGTGCTTCAATATTTTGGCTTCTAATAACTCTGCGTTATCTTTATTTTGCACGATTTAATTATACTCTGCAGTATTTCATCGCAGCGCGGTTCTAACGTAGCAAAATACACTTGAGCAAAATACGCAAAAGATTTTACTAAAAATGCAAAATATTCGCAATGCAGCCTATTTGCGATTTTGTAAAAGCAATTGATATTGGAACGGTGCTTCAATATTTTGGCTTCTAATAACTCTGCGTTAGTTTTATTTTGCACGATTTAATTATACTCTGCAGTATTTCATCGCATCGCTGTTTTAACGTAGCAAAATACGCGTGTGCAAAATACGCAAAAGATTTTACTAAAAATGCAAAAAATTCGCAATGCAGCCTATTTGCGATTTTGTAAACGCAATCCATGTTGCAACGGTGCTTCAATACTTTGGCTTCTAATAACTCTGCGTTACTTTTATTTTGCACGATTTAATTGTACTCTGCAGTATTTCATCGCATAGCGGTTCTAACGTAGCAAAATACGCTTGAGCAAAATACGCAAAAGATTTTACTAAAAACGCAAAAAATTCGCAATGCAGCCTATTTGCGATTTTGTAAACGCAATCCATGTTGCAACGGTGCTTCAATATTTTGGCTTCTAATAATTCTGCGTTACCTTCATTTTGATTTACTTAATCATACTCTGCTGTATTTCATCGCTGTTTTAACATAGCAAAATACGCTTGGCAGTCAAAGTGTTAAATAAAATTGTACGAAAATAAAAGAAGAGCGATGAAACTACTTTCGATCTAACGGTTACAGTACAATTACAATCTACTATGTCTGAAGCGACATCAAAAATCGAAGTTTATGCCGAGCTCGTACGTTTTTCCTGGCGGTGTCGTTCATTCCGCAGACGCGGATTTGAAATGGCACAAACTGTTCGAAAACTTTGGATTCGATAACAAAAGCTTCTCGCAAATAATTCCGAACGCCACGGTGCGACCGCGTGTTTTTCGAAAAATAGAAGATGAGCTGCCACGAGAAATTTCGATGCGAATCACGGCGATTCGTGAAACCTTTGAGGAGAGCGGGATTTTAATGTGCAGACAGTCGCAGAATGAAACATCATCCCGTTGGGCAGAAAGTTTGTCAGGTAAGACAACCTATAAATGTGTTTAAGTTATTTCTCACAAGAATTCTTTCACAGTTTCGGGGGATGAACTGAAGGACTGGCAGACTAAAGTGCATAATGACGCTACAGAGTTTTATAAATTGTGTGAAGCACTTAAATGTTATCCTGATCTATGGTCCCTGTACGAATGGAGCAATTGGTTGACTCCAACGCATATGGGTAAAAAGCGTTATGACACTGCTTTTTACCTAACATGTATGCCTCATGTACCGTACGCCATGTATGAAAAAGGTGAAATGGAGGATATGAAGGTAAGATACTGTAGGAATTTAATACGTGAAACTAGATAGTATAATATTTATAAAGAAGAACAACACAATGAAGACACTTTCGTCTCATTTCCTAATCTTTCGTCTTTACATCTTATCGTCAACTAACTTCGAAGCAACCAAAATAACACAATTCAATAAACTCATCACATATGATACATCAATATAATAATTGAGGATCATAGGTGACCTTTCTTCACCAACTAGAGGACCCTGTATTTGAAATCTCACAATACTAAATGTCGGATGGCTTTAATTATGCTATTTGAAATAACTACGCACGTTTCATTTCTAATCATTTCATGGAGGGTATGAAGGTAAGATACTGTAGGAATTTAATACATGAAACTAGATAGTATAATATTTCTAAACAATAACAACACAATGAAGACACCTTCGTCTTATTTCCTAATCTTTCGTCTTTACCTATCATCGTCTTTACGTCTTATCGTCAACTAACTCCTAAGCAACCAAAATAACTCAATTTAATAAACTCGTCACCTATGATACATCAATATAATAATTGAGGGTCATAGCTGACCTTTCCTCGCCAACTAGATCTCCCTGTATTTGAGATCCCACAATACTAAATGTCGGATGGCTTTAATTATGCTATATGAAATAACTACACACGTTTCATTACTAATCATTTCATGGAGGGTATGAAGGTAAGATACTGTAGGAATTTAATACGTGAAACTAGATAGTATAATATTTATAAACAATAACAACACAATGAAGACACTTTCGTCTTATTTCCTAATCTTTCGTCTTTACGTCTTATCGTCAACTAACTCCTAAGCAATCAAAATAACTCAATTCAATAAACTCGTCACCTATGATACATCAATATAATAATTGAGGATCATAGGTCCCACAATACTATATGTTGGATGGCTTTAATTGTGCTATTTGAAATAACTACACGCGTTTCATTTCTAATCATTTCATGGAGGGTATGAAGGTAAGATACTGTAGGAATTTAATACGTGAAACTAGATAGTATAATATTTCTAAATAATAACAACACAATGAAGACACCTTCCTCACACTTATTTCCTAATCTTTCGTCTTTACGTCTTATCATCTTTACGTCTTATCGTCAACTAACTCCTAAGCAACCAAAATAACACAATTCAATAAACTCGTCCCCTATGATACATCAATATAATAATTGAGGATCATATGTGACCTTTCCTCGCCAACTAAAGGCCCCTGTATTTGAGATCCCACAATACTAAATGTCGGATGGCTTTAATTATCCTATTTGAAATAACTACGCACGTTTAATTTCTAATCATTTCAGTGGGACACACCAGTGAACTTTCTAACTGCACCGCCTAAAATAAGGCTTCCACCTCCACAACATTATGAACTTGCAAGATTATCTAAGTATGAATCCCTAGATAATTTGTTAGATTTTGCTATGGAACGTAGCAAACATGGAGTCCACCTAAACTTTCCGGTATGTATGTTACCTCAAAAATATTTCATGAAGCGTGTACCTATTTGTTTCTTCACTAAGATGGAATACGACTAACTATAATCTTTACGTAGATAAAGTGTCAATTATCGGATGGGGTAGTGCATGTACTGCCTGGAGATTCTATGTACCCCAAGGAACCAAACATGTTGGAATCTGAGACAATCGATAGGACAGACCTAACTGTAAAGCAATTTAGGGACATATCCCCTATCAAAAATAGAATGGAAGTCCTGGCCCTTGAGCTGCACAAGATCGAAGTTCACAGTTATGATAGCAGAGACGCGAATTTATCGCCTATGTTGTCCGAAACTCTAAACGTTAATGAATCGAACACAAGATAATTAACTCTTTGCGCTCGACGCGCTTTTCTCTCGGGCTGACCAGCAACTCGACAGTAATCCGCCGCGCGCGCGCCTATTTCATGAGTTCGTTTCTGTTAACTTAAAATAATTTTAAGCACAATGGGACACCTTAAACTCGTATATTTTAACATTACATACATTTATTTAACTTAATGAAGGATATTTATTAAGGATTACGTTCTACAATTTTTCTTCTTGTGGTATTTTGTAAAACAATCTCCAATGTGCATTCTTGGCTTGTCGAGGCATGTGTCACAATAGTACACAGTTTGTCGTCTTTGACCGGACTTTCGTTGGGAACAAACTTTGCAATTGGATTGCATTTTGTGATTGGTTCTTTTTGTACCTTTTTTTTAAAGAAGCGAATTGAAAGAAGCGTTGCGACGTCTATCAGCGTTCTATTATTCTCAAGGCATAATGCACGCATTGAAATTCATTTGTGCTTTTGAGATAAGACATCTTTATAGCTATGTAGACACCTCATAAAATGATCTACAAAAGGCCAGGTAGACTTGTCAAGCGATATTCGTTAGGCCAAACACAAATAAACACCGTTACCACTCAATTTACCGCATCGATGCGAGTGGTGCCTGAGAGGCACCGGTCGAGCTGGCGCAGCACATGCCGTGGTGCCTGAGAGGCACCGCTAGAGCGCAAAGAGTTAATGTTGTACAGTGTATCAGACATTCTCACAAAAATGTTCGCCATTTTGTGGATTCGTCCGATACCATTGCCTTGGTTGTTGAGACTGCCACTATTGCCTATTAAAAAACAATTATTACCTAAATCGCTGAAAATAAAAATGTTACCACAAAGTACAGATTTTGCATTTCTTTGTGACATAATGGGTCAGATATTTCGTGATCTGACAATATTGAAAACATGGATCGCCGGGTATCAGGTGCCAAAAAATTTCTGCTCCTACAATTATGGTAGTTTGTTGAAAATAATGACTACGTACGGTTCTCTGAGGTGAAATTGACTTCGTCTCCATTCTGACTGAATTCGTGTCACGAAAACTATCGCGGTCACAACTAGATGACTAACTTATGACAAAATGTTTCACTACAATATTTTATATTCTTCTCACTTGCAACGGTCGCGACTTAATGCACCTCTCGATTGTTTTTTGCACTAAGATGCTTCCTGATTGGTCGTTTCGAAGAGTGGTTTGAGAAACTTCGAAATACTACGTTCGCCAAAGTGAATTTCCAATTTGTACATAAAAATTAAATATTAAACTTTATTCAAAAAGAAATAAAATATTTATTCATTTACACAGTTGCTGTTGGACATTATACATAAAGCATAATGTTATTAAAAAATTTTATTAGGCGTTCTTTGACTAAAAATCCAACCACTGAAATATTGAAATAATAAACTTTATTCATAAAGAAAATTGTGTATTATAATTTTTTTAAAAGAAATAAAATATTTATTAATTTACACAGTTGCTGTTGGACATTATACATAAAGCATAATGTTATTAAAAATTTTTATTAGGCGTTCTTTGACTAAAAATCCAACCACTGAAATATTGAAATAATAAACTTTATTCATAAAGAAAATTGTGTATTATAATTTTTTTAAAAGAAATAAAATATTTATTAATTTACACAGTTGCTGTTGGGCATTATACATAAAGCATAATGTTATTAAAAAATGTTATTAGGCGTTCTTTGACTAAAAATCCAACTACTGAAATATTGAAATAATAAACTTTATTCATAAAGAAAATTGTGTATTATAATTTTTTTAAAAGAAATAAAATATTTATTAATTTACACAGTTGCTGTTGGGCATTATACATAAAGCATAATGTTATTAAAAAATGTTATTAGGCGTTCTTTGACTAAAAATCCAACCACTGAAATATTGAAATAATAAACTTTATTCATAAAGAAAATTGTGTATTATAATTTTTTTAAAAGAAATAAAATATTTATTAATTTACACAGTTGCTGTTGGGCATTATACATAAAGCATAATGTTATTAAAAAATGTTATTAGGCGTTCTTTGACTAAAAATCCAACCACTGAAATATTGAAATAATAAACTTTATTCATAAAGAAAATTGTGTATTATAATTTTTTTAAAAGAAATAAAATATTTATTAATTTACACAGTTGCTGTTGGGCATTATACATAAAGCATAATGTTATTAAACAATTTTATTAGGCGTTCTTTGACTAAAAATCCAACCACTGAAATATTGAAATAATAAACTTTATTCATAAAGAAAATTGTGTATTATAATTTTTTTAAAAGAAATAAAATATTTATTAATTTACACAGTTGCTGTTGGGCATTATACATAAAGCATAATGTTATTAAACAATTTTATTAGGCGTTCTTTGACAAAAAATCCAACCACTGAAATAATGAAATAGCAATTTTACATAGATTATTATCGTTTATGCAGAAAAACGCACCGTGAAACATTTTTGTGGATTACAATACGTGTATTATGAAATACAGGTAACCCTCCTATAACACGGTATCTTATAACACGGTTTCGCTATAACACGATTCGTAAATTGCGGGAACACTCCTACAACACGGCTTCCTATAACACGGTTATTCCTCTTATCGGGGCCTGTGTCCCCCGTAGGACATTGGGGACATATCTTTGTCGCTGAAAGAAATAAAAACATCAATCTTAAATGCGTGTTGGAAGAAGATATGGCCCTCTTCAGTTGAAACAGAAATCATGCGTGAAACATCAGAAAATGAAATTGGTGCCATATTAGAAGTCGCTAAATCAATCGGAGGCGAAGGTTTTGTGGATATGGCTACCAAAGACATTCAAGATTTATTAGTGGAAGAAGAAGTTGACGAAGCGGATTTGATGGAAATGGCATCCCTAGATGCAAATCAAATCGATTTTGAGGACGCTAGCTCTGATGAAGATTGTGCAGTTAAGAATTTAACATTAAAAAGAATACGAGAAGGCCTATGCTTAGCGGAAAATCTCGAGTCATTTTCTCTTGAATACAGACCCTTCCACGGAAAGAAGTCGAAGATTCAAAAGGGAGCTGCAAAAATGTTTAGCTCCATACCGCGAAATTTACAATGACCTAGTAAGAACCAGCAAGCAAAGTTCGATTACAGATTTTTTTAAGAGGGGAAAACATACAAAAACTTTAAATAGAGAAAAAAGTTCTGAAAGTGAAGGCGATATCGTTCCACCGAAAAAACGCTCTCGGTTGATTATACTGAGTAGGGACGACGAATAAATTCATTAAATTATGGTTGCGTTAGATTAATTTTTTTTTTTTACTTTGTGTTGTACATACATTTATATTTTTAATAAATATTAAGTTGTCTATGGCGAATTAAAAAAAATATTTGTTTTTAATAAGTTTTTGGAACGTAACCCCCCTTTTTGTATTGGCTCTGGATCTCATGCAACACGGTTTCACACAACACGGCATTCTCTAGGAACCTAACTACCGTGTTATAGGAGGGTTGCCTGTATTTTATTTTGCAGAGCATGAGCGCATGCTTCATATTTCGGCGCGAAGAAAAGGCGGTAAAACTATCAATATGGTGGTGCAGGTTCACTCGTGTAAAGAATGTCACAAAAGTTTTGGAAATGGCTAGGTGGTTAGTCTATACTTTTGTCATCTAACAAGTAATCCACAGATCGGTTTAGTGTTTACGTAGGTACGTGTACAAAATTTCTGACAGTGCAGTAAGTGCCTTATGATTCTGGCAAGTTTATTGTTTTATTTATTTTGAAATGTCTAGGTGGTTAGTCTATACTTTTGACATCTAACAAGTAATCCACAGATCGGTTGCGTGTTTACGTAGGTACGTATACAAAATTTCTGACAGTGCAGTAAGTGTTTATGGTTCGGGCAAGTTTATTGTTTTATTTATTTTTAAATGTCTAGGTGGTTGGTCTATACTTTTGTCATCTAACAAGTAATCCACAGATCGGTGTAGTGTTTACGTAGGTACGTATACAAAATTTCTGACAGTGCAGTAAGTGTTTACGGTTCGGGTAAGTTTATTGTTTTATTTATTTTTAAATGTCTAGGTGGTTGGTCTATACTTTTGTCATCTAACAAGTAATCCACAGATCGGTTTAGTGTTTACTTGGGTACGTATACAAAATTTCTGACAGTGCAGTAAGTGTTTATGGTTCGGGCAAGTTTATTGTTTTATTTATTTTGAAATGTCTAGGTGGTTGGTCTATACTTTTGTCATCTAACAAGTAATCCACAGATCGGTTTAGTGTTTACGTAGGTACGTATATAAAATTTCTGACAGTGCAGTAAGTGTTTATGGTTCGGGCAAGTTTATTGTTTTATTTATTTTGAAATGTCTAGGTGGTTGGTCTATACTTTTGTCATCTAACAAGTAATCCACAGATCGGTTGCGTGTTTACGTAGGTACGCATATAAAATTTCTGACACTGCAGTAAGTGTTTATGGTTCGGGCAATTTTATTGTTTTATTTATTTTGAAATGTCTAGGTGGTTGGTCTATACTTTTGTCATCTAACAAGTAATCCACAGATCGGTTTAGTGTTTACTTGGGTACGTATACAAAATTTCTGACAGTGCAGTAGGTGTTTATGGTTCGGGCAAGTTTATTGTTTCATTTATTTTTAAATGTCTAGGTGGTTAGTCTATACTTTTGTCATCTAATAAGTAATCCACAGATCGGTTTAGTGTTTACTTGGGTACGTATGCAAAATTTCTGACAGTGCAGTAAGTGTTTACGGTTCTGGCAAGTTTATTGTTTTATTTATTTCGCCGATTTTGACAGTAACCCATTCCAAAGTCAGAGCAAAGCATGGATATACACACGGCACGGCCACGATTTTCAGTGAATCCTGATGTCAGTAAGTTAAAAAACGTTTATCCACGTGATTTACAATTGTATGATCTACCGCCAACGGGTAACCTACCTTTAAATGAATTTGAGCAATTGGGTCTTGACAGACTGAAAGGTAAACATTTGTTGTATAAGACACGTTAAATTTGTGACAGTGTATTAGTATGATTGTTGTGTGAAATGATAATGAATATTATTTAGTGCTTCAACATGTTGAAAGTATGTCAATACGCTCTGACCTGAAGTCCGTGGATGAACGAAAAGCAGGTTTAATCAACGCCCTCAAGACAAGTGAATTGAAATACTTTCTAACCCTCTTGCGTGGACAGAACGCTACCTCAAATACAGAAGCCGATTTGCAGGCTAGGAAGAAGGATCACATTTCACATTTCATTATGAGGCTTGCGTATTGCGTGGATGAAGAAAAACGGAGGTGGTTCATGAGCCAAGAAGTTGAATTGTTTAAAATGCGCTTCTCTTCCGCTAATAGGGATACCATACAGGAATTGTTGAAGGAATGCGATTTGTGTTGTACGCGTGTAAGGAACATTTATTGTTACATATGTTTACAATTGAAAAAAGTGAAAAACAGACTATATGAAATATTTGGACAGATTACGCAAGAGGAGAAGGAAAGTTTATGGGAATACCTTAATGCATCTACAACCGGTATAGGCAGAACAATTAATATAGATAGAACGGACTTTTACAAGGTGCCATTTCAAAAAGTCACAAATCTAGTAAAAAATCGAAAGGTGTATTTAAAAGGAGGAATTGCATTTGTGTCTGAAATAGATTTGGTATCTGTATTTGTTTTCTATTTCAAACAGATCTTGGAAAAAGGGCTCGAGGTACACACCTTTGTCTATTTATTTGGGTTTAGCGTACACATAAATTTATATAAAGTATACGTAATACTAATATGCATTTTTGTCTTTACCAGGCAGCGAAGCAGTTTATCACAAATATATCAGATGACGAAAGATTAGAAAAGTATGTCAGATGTCTTCCCAATTCCTTCGCTGGTGTAAGTCGTGTTGTTTGGTCAACTGAAACAACCCCCATAGAGAAATTAGACGAGGTATTAACACATCAATTTTCGCACTAACTTTGATATAAATGCATGTCCATATGTTTCATATGAAATCTTTTTCAGTTGTCGAAAACATCTTATCCTCTTTGCATGCGGTCGCTGCATGAGGCACTTCGAAAAAATCATCATCTCAAAAATTCCGGACGTATACAGTACGGTCTCTTCATAAAAGGTATTGGTGTTACATTGGAAGACGCAATCCGTTTTTGGCGAGATGAATTCACGAAGAATATTGACTTGGATAAGTTCGAGAAGAGATATGTGTACAATATTCGACACATATTTGGGAAAGAGGGAAAGCAGACCAATTACACGCCTCTTAGTTGTCAAAAAATTATCACTTCACCTGTTGGTCCTGGAGAATATCATGGTTGTCCATACAGGCATATGGATCGGGATGCTTTATCACATAAATTAACGACCTATGGCTTACCCGCCCCAAGTAAGCGTTCACAATATCAGTGAAAATATGATTTAATCCGCAGTCATAAATAATAACGTCTCTTCTAGATGTCGTGGAAATAGTACAATACGCGAGTGAGGGACATTATCACTTGGCGTGTGGTAAATATTTCGAAGTTGTGCATAATCGCGAAATGGGAATGCCGTGCGTTCATCCAAATTCGTATTTTGCTGAAAGTCGAAATGTTCTGTCCAAGGATACGACGGGTATGATTGAAGTTAGCGGATATTGGTAACTAATTGATCTCATGCGGTAAACGGTGGTTGATTTTATGTGTCTAGATTTGGATATGTCCCAAAGTTCCCAAAGACTCTCACAGCCTGGAAGGCAAGGTTTTGGTGGAGATAGTGCTACACCTGTACGAAGATACGACAGAAATAATGCTACGCCTGGCAGATTAAACTCTACACCATCTAGATTCAGTGGTACCCCGTTAAGGCAAAATTCCACGCCGTCAAGAAGTATTGATCGATCAAACTCTGTTCCAGCACGTAAGATAATAAAGAAAGAAGCAGAACTCGCTGACATTGAAATGATTCTCAATGAAGATGAGAACCTTTTGGGAGAGATCGAGGATATTTGAGGGTGAAATAATACGCAGACGTGTTTATCACCCCTTTATTAATAAAGTGCCTTTACACTATTATTGCTGTTCTGTCAATCCAACGTTCGGAGTTTTTGTAATGACAAATAAATAACGAAGTTCTATCACAATTAGGAGTATATTTATGTAATTTCTGTTTGCTAGTGTGCGGCGACTTCATACGTAGCTATTGACCTCTTGCAATCGGAACTTCGGTAAAAAGTTTGTACTAACGTCCTCGACCATCGTCGCTACAAGTTTGTCTAGCCCGTACTTATGCTGCCACCCCCAATCTTGACGGGCCTCGCTATCATCGAAAACCTGTGGCCAACTCTCCGCTGAAAATAAGTTCTCTACATTATTTGATATACTCAATATACGAATCAGGTAATATAATAACGATTTACACAGTCAACAAACCGATATATTGACGCGCGTCAGGCTTATATGAAATATTCAAATCAGGCACATATTTCCTCAACTCGTTAAACAATTCTTCGGGCGTGAAACTCATAGCCGTAACGTTATACACGCGCCTTCGTAGTTGCTCATTAGGTGTATTTAAAAACTGGAATAGTGCTGAGAGGCAGTCCTCGATATACATCATTGGTAGTCTTGTATGGGGTTCTAAATAACATTCGTATTTCTTATTCAGAAGACCCTCGTGAAAGACCGCCACTGCATAATCTGCGAATACGAAAGATTTCGTTTTAGTTTCGATATTTTGTTCCTACTAGCTCAAACTGTCAATATGCTCACAGTTCCATTCACGGATGAAGGGACAACGGAAACGCGAATGACGATCTCACGGACTACGATCAAGAGTGACTGCACAATTTGCCGCTATCATTGTCCTTGTCGAAACGATAGATTATACCATTATGCTGTTATATTAATCGCGAATGGAACGTGCTCTAGTTCTTGATAAAAGCGATTTTTCGCTGCTTGTATGAACGTAAGTGCATGGATCCCGAAGAAAAAAAAACAGAGGCACCGGTGTATCAATCTTTTAACATGACACAGACATACAGACTTCTAAGTTTATGAAAATGTAATGGTGAAAATTTAATTTTACTGCGTTGAATAGCATAATCGGAGTCTGTACAAATCAACTTCCTTATCGCGCAGTAATAGTTGAAATCGTTACAGAAACATACATAATTCTGACACAGACTTCTGATACAGACTTCTGATCGACATAATTCTAACTTTATGAAAATGTAATCGCGAAAATTTAATTTTACTGCATTGAATAGCATAATCGGAGTCTGTACAAATCAACTTCCTTATCGCGCAGTAATAGTTGAAATCGTTACAGAAACATACATAATTCTGACACAGACTTCTGATACAGACTTCTGACCGACATAATTCTAAGTTTATGAAAATGTAATGGCGAAAATTCAATTTTACTGCATTGAATAGCATAATCTTGATAAAAGCGATTTTTATCGCGCAGTAAACGTAGTGAATCGATACAGAAAAAAAATTCTGACACAGACCGGTGATACAGATCTTTGACCAACATAATTCTAAGTTTATGGAAATGTAATGACGAAAATTCAATTTTACTGCATTGAATAGCGTAATCTTGATAAAAGCGATTTTTCGCTGCACGTATGAACGTAAGTGCATGGATCCCGAACAAAAAAAGACAGAGGCACCGGTGTATCAATCTTTGACCGACATAATTCTAAGTTTATGGAAATGTAATGGCGAAAATTCAATTTTACCGCATTGAATAGCGTAATCGGAGTCTGTACAAATCAACTTCCTTATCGCGCAGTAATAGTTGACATCATTACAGGAGCCATGATATTACCTGTGGTACCACCGCCCGGTGGATCGCTGCTGATAACACCCGGAAACCGCAGACAGCGGAAGTCGAGATCGAACCTGTGATGATAGTATTCTCCCAACAACTCGGCATGAACCTTGCTGACCCCATATATAGTCCGCGGACGCTGAACCGTGACATTTGGTGTGGGATTCCTCGGCGAGTCTGGACCGAACGCGCCGATCGTCGACGGTATGAAGATCCTCAGTTTATACTGTTTCGCCAATTCAATCACATTATGCATCCCTGCGCAATGACGATAACACTTGCCATTGGTAATGGTATGTTAGAAATGCAAATACGCAGAAGGGAAAGGTGCAGGTGGCCCAACTTTTACGCGGAAACGTTGAACAACCCCGAGACTAATGTTCAAGGTTTTTCTTGTCGACGTATTGTAAAAATGACGTTTCGCAGAGAGTCATAAAAACTGTAGTGGAAAAGTCGCCTCGCCACCGGCCCTGACCAATTTACTTTCTCCGACTGCGGACTTTCCTTTGCAGACCGTGGCAACAATATAATTATTATCGTAACGACAGATTCACTCGTTAGACGCGCATTCCATTTCACTCGAAGGTAACCATTGGACGTTCACGTCAAGGCAGTAGAAATTCGTCCCATCCGCCAGGCGTAATATGCCCTCGATTTTCTCGTTTTGTATCGTAGACAAACGTATAGTAGCAGTAAAACATTAAAACTACCAGAATTCTTATGATGCAACGCGATAGAAACAAATTTTCAATTTACAGCATCAGTAGATGCACCTGCGTCAGTGTATTGCGAAACTGCTTAACGTAGTTGTAACACATCTACAATATTTCAAGCGTTCGTCATTTCTTTGTGGGTGTTCGATATATGCTAATGCGGTACGGATCAACCTTGCCGCGAGTCCTTTTACCGCGACAGAGAAATATCGTTTTGCATTTGCTAAAATGGGTCAAGTCTATGTCGTAGGAGAAAGAATCGTTGAAAAATGCTATGTGACCTTCGATGTTGACTCTCACGGCTAGAGGAACGTTTTGCTCGCCAACCGCGCTTAGAAGGGCGCTAAAGTGTATCAGCCAGTCAATGCTGTGGTCCACGACAATCTTCTGGAGACCCTTAAAATCGAGGATGTCGGCAAAGATGAACGGGCCATTCGACAAACTCTCTTCCGACGGCTTGATGATGTCAGAGAGGATGACATTCTCGCTCCCGTAATTCTTGCGTAGCAACTTGGCACACTCGGTACCAAGCTGTCCCAGGCCACCTGTTAAATAAAAAAAGTAACCCAGTGGGATTGTACTTTTTCCTCACCGTCAGATACGAGTAAACTGGCGGACAGAAAAGCGTGTCAAACGATATGAATCAAATAGCTGATAACGAATTATGTTAATGGGAAGCGTTTTGTTGCAAAAGTCCACACAAAGATATTTTATGTCGTTCATTCGTGGAGGTGCTATTCCAATGACAATAATTTTATTGATATTTCGACTTGTGGCGTCTACAAAATGGATTTGAGTACATTGCGTGTATAAGGTTTATATCATTTTTAACCGTGGTGTCGGTTTTATTCTTCAAAACGTAAACCATAATTTCACATGTACTTGACATCCACAAATGTAATGTACCACAACAAAGTCGGCGAGAAAGATGGATCAGATGATTGAAACAAAAATTGCCGAACACTTATTGCTTTCTCACCTGTGATCAGTATTCTTGGTGGTTTATTCGTACTATAATATCTATTGTATTCACATCGCTTGGTCTGACTTCGAAGCGGAGTGACTGCGACACCAAAGTCCCGCGAAAAACTCTTCACCAAACGGCGCGAAAATCGCGTGAAATTCTTCGTCCACATGTTCTCCGGTCGGAGAACAAACGAAAATCGTTAACCGCTAGCACAGCTTTTCTCAGACAGCGTCAGTTATGCTTAAAAAAATGGTTTGACCCGTCGCAAACGCTCACGAAAGGTTTTCACAAAGCAGGAAACAGTACGTTGGAAAATGATCTTGTACTCAATTAACGAAGGAAGTTGTCGATCAACGCGGGTGTCCTGTTTGGCACTCAGGGACCTTCTGCAGTCTCGCAAGCAATCGATCCTTTACTCACCGGCGGTCGATAAACAACTGCTGAAGGCGCGCATAATTGTGCGATATTATATTACGGTTCATTTTGAAAACCAGTTAGAACGCACACTAGCTCGCCAGCTACTATGTGTACGCACCAACACGGGTACTTTCGAACGAGAGTGATTGATCTTGCGGGCTGTACGTGTGGCAAGAGGATCTATGCCGAGAACGAGTCGGATCCAGTTTGGATTCATTCGAAGAAACCGTACCCGGCTTGCATTTTAGTTTCTACCGACAAAATTGGCGTTGCTCGTCACAGGATAACTAAAGTCACAGAATTTCATATAATTTGATTTAAAATGCGTTACAGCGACATTATATACGAGTGTCTTAAGAACGCGTTTTCCATTTGTTATCTGAAATTCATTCAAATTACTGTGATTATCAGTTTGAATATTCATATATATGTAAGGGCGTTTACAGTATAATTCGTCGTATCAAGAGATATAATGCATCATGGGACTCAAGTCTACTTCAGTATCGAATTTCGCCTATAACCGCAATTTGTGCCCGATTCGACACATCGGATCGGTAAATAAATATCAAATTCGCCTGCTGTTATCAATCGTTAAAACAACAGCTAGACGGGAGCCTTCAAGAACACAGCGTTCGGAAGAATACCGGTTCTGAGTCCCTTTGACAAAAACGCTCACTTGAACTATGGGCCAAGTTTTTGTGCTAGTTCAAGGGGATCGGCAGAGGCTTGGCTATGCTAGCCAATACGAAGGCACCGGAACACTCGTACGATGTAGAACCGGTTATTGCCAAATATTTCGTCCCAGGTACAAAATGTCAAGATTTAGCAGCGTGCGAACGAGGGTCGACAGTGTGATGCATTGTGCTGCCCAGTGGAACAGGCGTTGTTAATGGCGTGATATAATAGTATGACCGATACGTTCCAGTTTCATTGCGGATTATGCAACGATGCATGTCAATTCTTCAGGATGAATATTTTCCTTGTCTTGTCACACAACGCTAAACTTAACGATTAATTGCGTTGTGCAAATTTATAAGATCAAATGCAGTGCTCGTATATATATAATAGTATGACCGATACGTTCCAGTTTCATTGCGGATTATGCAACGATGCATGTCAATTTTTAAGGATGAATATTTTCCTGGTCTTGTCACACAACGTTAAACTTAACGATTAATTGCGCTGTGCAAATTTATAAGATCAAATGCAGTGCTCGTATATATATAATAGTATGACCGATACGTTCCAGTTTCATTGCGGATTATGCAACGATGCATGTCAATTCTTCAGGATGAATATTTTCCTTGTCTTGTCACACAACGTTAAACTTAACGATTAATTGCGTTGTGCAAATTTATAAGATCAAATGCAGTGCTCGTATATATATAATAGTATGACCGATACGTTCCAGTTTCATTGCGGATTATGCAACGATGCATGTCAATTCTTAAGGATGAATATTTTCCTTGTCTTGTCACACAACGTTAAACTTAACGATTAATTGCGCTGTGCAAATTTATAAGATCAAATGCAGTGCTCGTATATATATAATAGTATGACCGATACGTTCCAGTTTCATTGCGGATTATGCAACGATGCATGTCAATTTTTAAGGATGAATATTTTCCTTGTCTTGTCACACAACGTTAAACTTAACGATTAATTGCGTTGTGCAAATTTATAAGATCAAATGCAGTGCTCGTATATATATAATAGTATGACCGATACGTTCCAGTTTCATTGCGGATTATGCAACGATGCATGTCAATTCTTCAGGATGAATATTTTCCTTGTCTTGTCACACAACGTTAAACTTAACGATTAATTGCGCTGTGCAAATTTATAAGATCAAATGCAGTGCTCGTATATATATAATAGTATGACCGATACGTTCCAGTTTCATTGCGGATTATGCAACGATGCATGTCAATTCTTAAGGATGAATATTTTCCTTGTCTTGTCACACAACGTTAAACTTAACGATTAATTGCGCTGTGCAAATTTATAAGATCAAATGCAGTGCTCGTATATATATAATAGTATGACCGATACGTTCCAGTTTCATTGCGGATTATGCAACGATGCATGTCAATTCTTCAGGATGAATATTTTCCTTGTCTTGTCACACAACGTTAAACTTAACGATTAATTGCGCTGTGCAAATTTATAAGATCAAATGCAGTGCTCGTATATATATAATAGTATGACCGATACGTTCCAGTTTCATTGCGGATTATGCAACGATGCATGTCAATTCTTCAGGATGAATATTTTCCTTGTCTTGTCACACAACGTTAAACTTAACGATTAATTGCGCTGTGCAAATTTATAAGATCAAATGCAGTGCTCGTATATATATAATAGTATGACCGATACGTTCCAGTTTCATTGCGGATTATGCAACGATGCATGTCAATTCTTCAGGATGAATATTTTCCTACACAACGTTATTAACGATTAATTGCGCTGTGCAAATTTATAAGATCAAATGCAGTGCTCGTATATATATAATAGTATGACCGATACGTTCCAGTTTCATTGCGGATTATGCAACGATGCATGTCAATTCTTAAGGATGAATATTTTCCTTGTCTTGTCACACAACGTTAAACTTAACGATTAATTGCGTTGTACAAATTTATAAGATCAAATGCAGTGCTCGTATATATATAATAGTATGACCGATACGTTCCAGTTTCATTGCGGATTATGCAACGATGCATGTCAATTTTTAAGGATGAATATTTTCCTTGTCTTGTCACACAACGTTAAAATTAACGATTAATTGCGTTGTGCAAATTTATAAGATCAAATGCAGTGCTCGTATATATATAATAGTATGACCGATACGTTCCAGTTTCATTGTGGATTATGCAACGATGCATGTCAATTCTTCAGGATGAATATTTTCCTTGTCTTGTCACACAACGCTAAACTTAACGATTAATTGCGTTGTGCAAATTTATAAGATCAAATGCAGTGCTCGTATATATATAATAGTATGACCGATACGTTCCAGTTTCATTGCGGATTATGCAACGATGCATGTCAATTCTTAAGGATGAATATTTTCCTTGTCTTGTCACACAACGCTAAACTTAACGATTAATTGCGCTGTGCAAATTTATAAGATCAAATGCAGTGCTCGTATATATATAATAGTATGACCGATACGTTCCAGTTTCATTGCGGATTATGCAACGATGCATGTCAATTCTTCAGGATGAATATTTTCCTTGTCTTGTCACACAACGTTAAACTTAACGATTAATTGCGCTGTGCAAATTTATAAGATCAAATGCAGTGCTCGTATATATATAATAGTATGACCGATACGTTCCAGTTTCATTGCGGATATATATATAAGGATGAATATTTTCCTTGTCTTGTCACACAACGTTAAACTTAACGATTAATTGCGCTGTGCAAATTTATAAGATCAAATGCAGTGCTCGTATGTATATAATAGTATGACCGATACGTTCCAGTTTCATTGCGGATTATGCAACGATGCATGTCAATTCTTCAGGATGAATATTTTCCTTGTCTTGTCACACAACGTTAAACTTAACGATTAATTGCGCTGTGCAAATTTATAAGATCAAATGCAGTGCTCGTATATATATAATAGTATGACCGATACGTTCCAGTTTCATTGCGGATTATGCAACGATGCATGTCAATTCTTAAGGATGAATATTTTCCTTGTCTTGTCACACAACGCTAAACTTAACGATTAATTGCGTTGTGCAAATTTATAAGATCAAATGCGGTGCTCGTATATATATAATAGTATGACCGATACGTTCCAGTTTCATTGCGGATTATGCAACGATGCATGTCAATTCTTAAGGATGAATATTTTCCTTGTCTTGTCACACAACGTTAAACTTAACGATTAATTGCGTTGTGCAAATTTATAAGATCAAATGCAGTGCTCGTATATATATAATAGTATGACCGATACGTTCCAGTTTCATTGCGGATTATGCAACGATGCATGTCAATTCTTAAGGATGAATATTTTCCTTGTCTTGTCACACAACGTTAAACTTAACGATTAATTGCGCTGTGCAAATTTATAAGATCAAATGCAGTGCTCGTATATATATAATAGTATGACCGATACGTTCCAGTTTCATTGCGGATTATGCAACGATGCATGTCAATTCTTCAGGATGAATACTTTCCTTGTCTTGTCACACAACGTTAAACTTAACGATTAATTGCGTTGTGCAAATTTATAAGATCAAATGCAGTGCTCGTATATATATAATAGTATGACCGATACGTTCCAGTTTCATTGCGGATTATGCAACGATGCATGTCAATTTTTAAGGATGAATATTTTCTTTGTCTTGTCACACAACGTTAAACTTAACGATTAATTGCGTTGTGCAAATTTATAAGATCAAATGCAGTGCTCGTATATATATAATAGTATGACCGATACGTTCCAGTTTCATTGCGGATTATGCAACGATGCATGTCAATTCTTAAGGATGAATATTTTCCTTGTCTTGTCACACAACGTTAAACTTAACGATTAATTGCGCTGTGCAAATTTATAAGATCAAATGCAGTGCTCGTATATATATAATAGTATGACCGATACGTTCCAGTTTCATTGCAGATTATGCAACGATGCATGTCAATTCTTAAGGATGAATATTTTCCTTGTCTTGTCACACAATGTTAAACTTAACGATTAATTGCGTTGTGCAAAATTATAAGATCAAATGCGGTGCTCGTGAGGTTTCGTATTTTGTTGACTTAGTTGTATTACTTGTATCGTTGGAAACACCCGTGTTTGTACTGTAAACCAACAAACAGCCAACCCGTTATTATCGTCCTGTCGGAGACATACATGTACTCTGAATGGAACATTGCACAATTTTAAAACGCATTAAGTCGGCGTTGCAGTGCGTAGATTTAGAAAAAACATAACACAGCACCGTCATTGTTTTTGTTATATCAATGGATAACAGATGCACAACAAATGCGTCGTCTGCTGAGTCTGTTATGCGAGAACAATTGTCGCAGATTTCTCAGCCCGACATTTGCGCGTTAAAGGGGCGCATGAGACAAGGGGGTTGAACAAAAATGAAAGCGGTCGAAACGTTGTCGTTGCTGATAAATAATTTGTGAGGAGAGATTCGGTTGGAAAGGGAAGAATTTCCTGGAAGCGTGTCTTCACGGTGTCTGGACACGCACTTCGCAATTCTTTCTCCCCGTCTCGGCCCCCCGTCACCCACGCCTAAGTCATCTTCTCCCCTCGACTCTCGTGTGCAGCCACGCTTTTGCAGGAAACTTCTTCGTGCACTTATTGTTAGTAGGTGCCCGTAACGAGACCGAGAAAGGCGGACGTTTTTCGAGACGATATCAGTGAGCACCGAGTGCTGTGTTTCGTCTCACCTCAAATCGGCGTCGCGTGCGGAGGATCACACGTCCGACAGGTCGCGGAAATTAGGCGTTAGAACGCATCAGTCATGGATTTTCACGCGTATGTGCTCTGAGAATTGGTTTTTCGTGAATGCAACCGGAAAAAGGTGCATCGCGCCAACATAGAAGGTATGCTTCATTTATTTTGTTATTGTTGTATTTTGTTTTCAGTGTATTTACAATAATTGCATGATCACAAGCGGGATCATATGTTGAATGATAGAGAAATATGTGTAGGCCACTATATGTTTGATTGCAGTTGAACTTCTGTGTTGTTAATAACATTTGAAGTACAATGTCGCATACGAAGGAGTATTATAAGGGATGTGAGCGGGTGTTTATAATTATTTGAATGCAGAGATTTTCCAGATTTGAGCCGTTTATTTTGAAAATGGCCTAACTCCATTTATCTTCAAATCGAGATAAATAACATGAATTTGTACATGTGACCATGGTAACCGGAAAATATTGAAAAACGGAGTTAGGCCACTTTCAAAATAAACGGCTCATTTATCTCGAAATGAGGAATAGCAGCCGCATAATATGAATGATTATTTTTGGATGCGTTGTTAATTTATAGTTTAGTATGTAAAAGCTTATATTACCGTCTTGCATTTTTTAATTGGATACTCGTTGTTCGAGTAATGATAAGCAGTGGTATAAAACCTTGAAGTTAGAAGGGACGAAGTAGATTCTGAGTCCCTGGTTCGAAAGAGTCATTGTAAGGGATGTGAGCGGGTGTTTATAATTATTTGAACGCCAACATTTTCCAGATTTATCTCGAACTGAGGAATAGCTGCATAAATAATATGAATGGTTATTTTGGGATGTCTTGTTAATTTATACTTTATAAATAATATGAAATGATACTCGTTATTTTTAACATGTGTTGAACATTTATAGTTTAGAATTATGTAATTTATCTCGAACTTTATATTATCTTGTTAATTTATACTTTAGTATGTAAAAGCATTTTTTATTTTTTAATTGGATACTCGTTGTTCGAGTAATGATAAGCAGTGCTATACAACCTTGAAGTTAGAAGGGAGGAAGTAGATTCTGAGTCCCTGGTTCGAAAGAGTCATTGTAAGGGATGTGAGCGGGTGTTTATAATTATTTGAACGCTAAGATTTTCTAGATTTATCTCGAACTGAGGAATAGCTGCATAAATAATATGAATGGTTATTTTTAAATGTGTTGTACATTTATAGTTTAGTATGTAAAAGCTTATATTACCGTCTTGCATTTTTTAATTGGATACTCGTTGTTCGGGTAATGATAAGCAGTGCTATACAACCTTGAAGTTAGAAGGGAGGAAATAGATTCTGAGTCCTCGGTTCGATTAATTTACGTTGTACCGGGAAGTTGCCGGGTCTTACTGTCACCATTGCATAATCAAACGCAATTGGGATCATTAAAGCAGGGTTGCATTCGAATCATTGAGAAGGAACGGCGAGTTCCTCTTGCATAGTATGCCGCGAGTAGTTGTCATCCGACAAAGCATGCCACAGGAAGTGTCCACGAATGTACGACAATGAAAATATTCTGTTCCCCCCAGTTTTCGCAAAAAGCAATTACGACAGACTCTCGTTTGCGTTAAATAATTCATTAGAACTGCGACGTGGAAATCACCGGCGAGTTGTTGTTTTGTTCAGAATTTTCATAGATGCGACGTAATTATGATTCATTGATCTATTGATACCATCCACGAGTATGTAGTCACTCAATGTGAACATTATCAAGCGCAGCTATTGAAAACGTTTCAACGTACCTGCCAAGCGCGAAAGTTATGCGAAGAGATATGCAATTTCCTTCAGCTTCAACTTTAACAGAGACACAATAGATTTTCTTCAATGGCAACACATATAGTCTCGCATTCATTTGCATGCGTTATTAGCGGATACTCCAACGTGTACATATTGTCAGCATATGTTTCGTCAGAATGCATCTCTTATTCGAAATAATTCCTCGTATATGTTTCAGTAAAACTTAAGGAATTGGTTTGCTTTCTATGGAAATAGTACTTTTGAATGATTTATTGAGTATTGCATCCCTTCAACGTTCTTTACGTTCGAACGGCTATCCAGGCTGACCGATTGTTTTCCTCCACTTAGGGAAGACGTTATGAAACATGTGTGTTCACGCGTGACAGCATTCTCAAGAAACGCTCAGATCTTTGCCGTATTACGAATACTGAACGTCCTAAGGAGGTCTTCCATTTCCGCATGGAAATTTATCGACTTTCGCCTCTTATTTGATCTTTCTCAATAGATTCATACATTAAAAGATGTATGTTTTTGGCCATTTCAACCGTGGTTATCTTTAGTATAAGCTATCTTCCGTCGAATACTATAAACATAAGGAAGGTAGTGACAGGTATTCTAAGCAATAGTCCAATGTTCAATAACAGCCATACTTACATCATATAAGTGTTGTGTACGCAGCATCATAGTATTTACTGAATATTTGAAATATGAGCCGTTTATTTTGAAAGTGGCCTAACTCCGTTCTTCAATATTTTCCGGTTACCATGGTTACATGTACAAATTCGTGTTATTTATCAGTAAATGTTATTTATTTCGATTTGAAGATAAATGGAGTTAGGCCGCTTTCAAAATAAACGGCTCATATATCTAATGATCGATTCGCAACGCTAGAGAAATATCGCAAAAGATTTCCTTCAGAATGGGTTTTAACTTGTAATGACTATTACATTTAGCGCGTGTAACGTCTGTACTAATTATAAATATTGGGAAATCGTCAGTAACCAGATGCGCTTCGCGCTTCTTCAATAACCCATCCTTTAACGAGCGTCGGCTACTTTACCCGTGACGTGGGACGATACATTTATCAGTATGGTCGTGGCGATGGTGACGGCAATTATTACGGACAATGATTGTCCTAGCGGTCTTTAACTTTGCTTACGGTACGGAGCATCAATTTTGTTGTCTGCGACCGTAACGTGTGTACACATTTACGAACACTTCACGTGCTCGCGGATACTGTGACACGAACGAGACGAAAAACATACACCGTGACAGAGCATGAGCTTTTCAATGTTTAAAAACTCATGGCCAACAAGTAAAGCGATGTCCAGTTTCCTTGGTTGGGCTGAAGAAGAAATAAATTTTCTGCGTTAGCTACAAATCTGGTTCATCAGAGACAGTTCTTAAAACTGACATACTTTTTCGTGGCTCTTAGTACCATAGAATAACCGCTTGGTCTGAATTACGCGGCTTTTGTATGCCCTTCTAAGAAAATTGTGAAACAAACGCAGCGGTGCGTTAATTAAGAGTCAGCAAATTTTTTTTCTACTCAGGACACTATTGTGCTTAAGCGCTGTGTGTCCTGTTGGTTCGTTCATCAGAACGGACATTTTTCTTTTGTTAGGTAATACTATAGTTTGCATATAGGTATAGATTCATATAGAGCAATATGATTTACATTCTGTTGGTCTGCGTGTACATTCGACGCACATGTTCTTTGTGAAAAAGAAAGCGCTTTCCAGAAAATGTGGGTCTGGCACTTGAGGTCGTAGACCGTGGTCCAAATGCAGGATGACTAAGCCGCCGGAAGGTGGAGGCCTCCTGATTGCCAGCTGCTTCCTAGCGCTGTACTCCGTTAGTATCAACGCCCAGCTCAATCCGGAATACGGATGTCCTCCGCAGGAGAGGATCTTACCATGCAGGTGCTCCACACGGGACATGGAAGTTCAAATATGGTAACTAAGTTAGTCCAATTAAAAGTCCCAATAAGTGATAATTAACACTTTGACGACCGCATATTTCAGCTAAATTTCTATGTTTAGCGCCGGCGAAATTGCCATGAAAATTTTAATTTTCATAGACGTTTTTTAGAAATCAGATCTAATATAGGGTCTAAGTATAATAAAAAAACATTTAACACTTTGACTGCCATGATGGTCACCGGTGACCGACGCAAGAGATTTTACTGAAGATCCAAAATATTCGCAATGGGTAGCAATTATTATTTTATAAATGTAGTTGTTATTAGAATAGTGCCTAGTTCTAGATAGTGTTCTAGAATAGTGCCTAGTTATTAGAATAGTATTTTGCCTAATTCAGTCAGACGCTGTAGTATTTCATAGCATCGCCGTTCTAATATAGTAAAATATGCTTGGCAGTCAACGTATTAAACACCCAAGTTTTATATTATTACAAAAACGAAAGGCACAAATGTGTTTGTTATGGGTTTTTGGCCTTAAAAACAGCACAGATTTGGTTCATCTGTTACTTTTCAATTGTAACAAAATGACACCAATGTGGTGTCACCGACCGTCAAACAATATTTTGCAAATGACAGCAATGTGGTGTCATCGGCTGTCAAGTGATATTTTGCAAATGACACCAATGTGGTATCACCAGCCGTCAAACAATATTTTGCGAATGACACCAATGTGGTATCACCAGCCGTCAAACGATACTTTTCGAATGATACCAATGTGAAGTCACCGGACGGCAAAGTGTTAAGATTACGTAGAATACAATGTAAACCAACGAAATCAGTCATATGACTACAATTACAAAACGACTTATCGTGTCAGTATAACGACATTGAATAACGCAGTACACCAATTTTTGTTCAGGTGCAGTCACAGTGAACTACCGAAGGTTCTGGAGGGTCTAAAATCAGTCAGTCACTACGTAGACCGACCCGTCGACGAGCTGATCCTAGAGAACAACAATTTGCCGAGTCTTCCAGGCAAAGTGTTCGCTACCCTGCGAGTACTCCGTCTGATGCTCCGGAACAATCGTCTCGAGAGGGTTTCTTCCGGCTGGCTTGAAGGCCTACACGACTCTCTATTGGAATTGTTTGTCGTCGAGCCGGAGTTGCGCTCATTGCCGATCGACAGTCTGGAGAATCTCCAGGGTCTAGAAGCTGTCACACTACAAAGTCGCGTCATGAAAAGGCTCCCGCGATTTTCGGGGCTCCCAAAATTGCGGTACCTTCAAATCAACTCACCCGCTCTCCTCGAACTCGCACCGCGAAACTTTCGCGATTTGATCAGTCTCGAGCAGTTGCATGTTTTCGGCAGTCCTCGTTTAATTCGACTCGAAGCTGGTCTCTTCCGAGGACTCGCACGGTTAGAACTGATCAACGTCACGGATTGTGGTATTCATTGGATTCATCCACGTGCCATGATCGAACTCGCCGAATTGAAGGAAGTGTCGCTTGTTGGGAATGCAATAGTCGACGCTGCGATGGTGGGTCGAGCCTGCATGGATCTTCCTGCGTTGTCAGTGTTGCGTCTTGATCGAAATCGCGTTAATCGTCTCGGCGAGGGTTCGTTCGTAGATCTGCCCGTTCTGAGTCGCCTCTACTTATCCCGCAATCACATCACAGAGGTTTTCGCAGGCGCGTTTCAGCGTGTGCCTAGTTTAAAGACCGTTGATCTCAACCATAATCTGATATATCGCGTCCATCCGGACTTCTTCCCTCGTCGGGGCGGAAATGGTCTCGAGGAGATGTGGCTGATTAATAATGATCTCAGTCACGTCGCCGAGATACGATCTGTCCTGGAGGCTTTGCCCAGGTTGAAATTCCTTGATGCGAGTCATAATCAGTTGGAGGAAATACCGTTCGGCGCGCTCAGGGGACATCCGACATTGGAGAGGCTTCACCTTGATCATAACAGATTGACTTTTCTCGAGAGGGAAACGTTCACTGCGATGCCGGCATTGAGGGAACTCAGGTTGAAGAATAATTCGTTATCGAATCTCCTCGAAGCGCCGTTTTGGAACCTGCCAGCGTTAAAGGTAACATTTAATTTAATTTAATTTAATTTATTAGTAAACGGATATAGAGAAATAGAATGATGTGATCGCATGAGACTATATAAAAAGTCGAATCATTTAGCGAAAAGGTTTCTAAAGTAAAAGTCACCACTTGAAACGACGCATTAGATTTCACATAAGTTGGAAAACTTTCACTCACTGAAAACCTCAGGCACGCGATCGTTACAGGGGTTGGATCTTTCTGGAAATTATTTTCGGCACGTGGAACCTCGTCTCCTAGCTAATCTTCCGAGTCTAAGACGCTTGGATCTCAGTGGAAATGCCATTGGATTAATAGAACCCGAATCTTTCTTGAGTACAACAGCCTTAGAGCATATCAATGTATCTGGAAATGCGTTATCTGTCATTCATCCACTCACCTTCAGACATCTGACCAATCTTTACGAATTGGACATTGGTTGGAATCGAATGTTAGAAGTGGTGCCCGGCTTACCTAGAAGTATTGAACATCTGCATATGCCAATGAACAGAATTGTCGCACTTCCGACATTAGCCAGCCAAGAACTTGCACTTCCACTTCTGAGATCTTTAGATTTGAGTGCCAACGGAATCGAAAGAATTCCACCGGGAACGCTAGTTGACTTGACTAGTTTACGGAAGTTGAACCTTGGATATAATGCGCTGAGACTGCTGGAGGATGGGACATTCGATGGGTTGTCGAGTCTGGAACAATTGGATTTGAGGTACAATCGACTAGTGACTCTTCACGGAAGGAGTTTCAGGCCACTGAAGGCTTTGATGGATTTAAATATTAGAGGGAACAGACTCGAAGTACTCAGGCCGGATATTTTTCAAGATAACACTAGACTTCAAAGACTGGACTTGAGTAGAAACAACTTAGCGCAGATCAATCATGCTACGTTCACGAACACAAGGTAATTAAAAAATGAATACATATTTTTTTCTATTTCAATTCAGATAACATTTTAAAGCGTTTGCCTTTGGTTTCTCTCAGACATTTGGCAGATCTACCGAATTTATGTGCTACTCTTACAGTAAAATGTTTGCCATTGTCATCGTTATGAAGCCATATTTTCAACAATTATATTCAGCACGTCGTAATTGCTAATCCATGTTTTTCCTGGTCGCAATTTTCAACATTCGCACGCCAATAGAGTAGCAGTTTCACTTGCGGTTACATGGTTGCATCACCAACAAATTGGTACCTAGAAAGTTCTCGGTACTCACGTTAATGTCCCCTACTCGTCGTTGTGTAGCACCACCCTGGCGTGTCGCCTAATTTACGACGACTTATGTCTGTTTTATACGCAATTTGCCTTTAAATGCAACAAGGCACATCACATTTCAAAAGTCAACAAACACTATTTAGAATTGGGTGGTCCTAACTGTGCTGTGGTAAAAATCGGGTACAATTTATTGAACTAAACAAGGCATACCACAATACTGACATATGGTAGTAATTGGAAAATGCGTTTGCGGTAAAAGTCCGCAATCGCATTCAGAGAGTCCACCTAGATTTCTCCAAGATTCACGGTACGACGAAAAAGCGTTTCTCACCGCGACAGTAATAAGAGAATTTCATTCAATATTGAAGTCAGTATTTCTTCATATATCTGTTCAAGTTAGTACCCGTCCCAGGTTGAATCAATTCAAGATATTTTCTTTGTGATATTGTTAACACGATGACTGCCACGCGTATTATGCTGTGTTAGAGCGGCGATGCTATGAAATACTACAGCGTTTGACTGATTTATGCAAAATGTAAATAATGTGCAGGTATTTGAGACCATAAGATCGCATCACTATTGTAACAATAACTGCATTTATAAAATTGCTGCTCATTGCGAATATTCTGGATCTTCAGTAAAATCTGTTACGCTGGTCACCAGTGACCATCATGGCAGTCAAAGTGTTAATACTTGGTTTCATAAGTAAGCGGCGACATTAGCACTCGTTCAAAACCAACGTAGCTACAGGCGTCTTTGAGACGGATGCTAGTCCATTTAGATTTTTTGACATACACCTTGAGCCGGACGCGACTGTTTCTTTTAAGCTGAAGGAAGGGCACGGCGTTAATTGCAGGGACCTTCGTGAGCTGTACGTGTCGCACAACACTTTGACCGAGTTACCCGGATCGTTGCACGGCTTAACGGCTCTCCAGGTTCTCGACTTGAGCTTCAACAAGCTGAACATCCTGTCACCGGAAACGCTGAGCAGTCTGTCGTCCTTGCTTGAGCTCAAACTTGTGAGGAACCGCATACGGGAATTGCGTGAGGGTGCGTTCGATCGATTACCTCGCCTGTCCTTGATCGACTTGGAGAACAATGATCTGAGGGTGATTGAAAGGAATGCGATCAGAGCATTGCCCGAGCTGCAAGCGATTAGACTTGGAAAAAATCGGTTGCAGGTAAGCGGCAAACTTTCATCCTACTTAAACGCTCGTGTGATTCATGCGCTGTCAGAAAGTAACGGAAAATTGTAGACGGTGCTGAAAATTGAAATTGAACACGTTACTGTAATAGAAGAAAATTGCGTCATCTATTTTGATGTAATATACATAAAAAGACGAATTAATAATGCGATTATGTATTAATAGCTTACTAGCTTTGTTATGTATTACACAATCGTAATAGAAGAAAATGCGTTCAATATTCTCCTTTAATTGTTGGGTCATATTTCATCATCTAATTGCCCTAAAACCATTTTGATGTATATATACATAAAAGGACGAATTATTAATGACTTATTCAATCAATCAATTATGTGCTATTGCATGGATCGTTTCGCAGACGATACCGAGCCCTGTCAGAGAGTAACGGAAAATTGCAAACGGTGCTAAAATTGAAATTAAACACGTTACTGTAAAGTTATGTTATGATAATGGGTAATAATATGATTATATATTAATAGCCTTTGCTGCAAAGCGCGGAACTCCAGGAAAATCGGATACAGGAAATCGCAAGCAATGCATTCATTAACGTGCCGCACCTGTTGTTCCTTAATCTAAGTCACAATCGACTGCCGGGTTTGGACTATGTCGGCATGGACAGTCTGCGCTCTTTGGAGGTTCTCGACCTGAGCGACAATCGTATATCGAGAGTATCCAGCGACAGCTTATCTTCAATGGAATGGCTCGTTGAATTAAAGGTATGCTGAGAAATGTAATTACCTCTCATATATATACATGAATATATGTGAACAAAATTGTACTACTTTCAATACGCGATGCAATCGACAAGAAAACTTTCCAATGCTAGTAAAATTTAATTAAATTGACGCTAATATTTTTAATTTAACTTTACATGAAAAAATGAATGAATTCGAGGTTTTGCCTCTGCTACTGTTGTAAGGAAAGAAACAGTCTTGCGTGGTTGACCACTGAATATATGTGAATATATACATGAATATATGTGAACAAAATTGTACTACTTTCAATACGCGATGCAATCGACAAGAAAACTTTGCAATCCTAGTAGAAATTAATTAAATTGGTACTAATATTTTTAATTCAACTTTGCATGAAAAAATGAATGAATTCGAGGTTTTGCCTCTGCTACTGTTGTAAGGAAAGAAACAGTCTTGCGTGGTTGACCACTGAATATATGTGAATGTATACATGAATATATGTGAACAAAATTGTACTACTTTCAATACGCGATGCAATCGACAAGAAAACTTTCCAATGCTAGTAAAATTTAATTAAATTGACGCTAATATTTTTAATTTAACTTTACATGAAAAAATGAATGAATTCGAGGTTTTGTCTCTGCTACTGTTGTAAGGAAAGAAACAGTCTTGCGTGGTTGACCACTGAATATATGTGAATATATACATGAATACATGTGAACAAAATTGTACTACTTTCAATACGCGATGCAATCGACAAGAAAACTTTCCAATGCTAGTAAAATTTAATTAAATTGACGCTAATATTTTTAATTTAACTTTACATGAAAAAGTGAATGAATTCGAGGTTTTGTCTCTGCTACTGTTGTAAGGAAAGAAACAGTCTTGCGTGGTTGACCACTGAATATATGTGAATATATACATGAATATATGTGAACAAAATTGTACTACTTTCAATACGCGATGCAATCGACAATAAAACTTTGCAATCCTAGTAGAATTCAATTAAATTGACGCTAATATTTTTAATTTAACTTTACATGAAAAAGTGAATGAATTCGAGGTTTTGCCTCTGCTACTGTTGTAAGGAAAGAAACAGTCTTGCGTGGTTGACCACTACAGTATAACGAGTAAGGAGAGGTGGTAAAGTCTTTGGTAATAAAGAGGAATACTTTCTCGTCGAGAGTGAAACTCCTTCGCGAAGCATGGCGCGAGGCCGCTCGTTATGCTAGGGGAGCAATTATTCGTATAGCTGCATCGCTAATTAAGGAGATATCGGACCACTTTACATACACGCCGTTCCCACTTTGCCTGCAGATGGACAACAATCGGATTTGCGCCATACAGGGCTCACCTTTCAACGAAATGCCGAGGCTCCGTGTGCTAAGCTTGAGAAGTAACCGGATGGCGTCCGTTTCTGAAAACGCATTTAAGAGATTGAGGTCGAACATTGCCGTTCTAGACATAGATGGTACAGATATCTTACATCAAAGTTTGCATTGAAACTCGTAACTGATTCAAAGCGAAGCTTATTATTTATTTTTGTGACAAAGCTGTAGACTGCTCTATTAATAATTAAATACTTACTACTTGTACCTAATTTGTTACGTTAAAATTATTGAGGGCGAACGTTGCCGTTCTAGACATAGATGGTACAGATATCTTACATCAAAGTTTGCATTGAAACTCGTAACAGATTCAAAGCGAAGCTTATTATTGATTTTTGTGACAAACCTGTAGACTGTTCTAGTAATAATTAATTACTTAGTACTTGTACCTAATTTGTTACGTTAAAATTATTATTTTATATACAGGGAACCCATTATCATGCTCATGTGGGATGCTCTGGTTAAGAGGATGGTTGCAGCAGGCTTCTTCCGAGGGTCCGAGGTGCGCGGATGGTTCACTTTTTAAAGAGATTAGACTTTCAAGGCAAGATTGCCAACGGGAGAGACTGGTCGAACCAGTGCATCCTGGATGCGAAGCTGAAATTATTAATTCCGCAACGTCTTCACCATCATCAAGTAATAATGATTTACAAACATAAATCCGTTTCTTAGTAAAAATGTTAGTTACTATAAATATTCATTTCTTCGGCAGTTTACGGAGCAACAGAAACGGTACCACTGTGGATGAATTTGAAAGATTCCTCAACCAAGCAACCATCTCATGAATCAGACTACTTTTACGAGTACGTAGACTACCATCAGGACAACGAGACTTTAAGAACATCGACCCCCTCAGCAGCTTCGACAACATCCATCGCACCGACGCAAAATACAAATGTCATCCAGGCGTCAGAAACTACGACCAAACAACATACTCCGAAGAATAGTACTACCCCCGGTAAAAAGAACGCTTCCATCCCACCATCCCCCAGTAGCTCAGGCTTCACGTTTTTCGGCGTACCATTGCCAAGTCTCAATTTCAATCTGTGGGGAAATTCTGGAAGGAAGGCGCAGAGAAAAGATTTTCCACTGGGCAGACCGGGCAGAGGAAGGTACAGAACGTTCCCGCCGACAGAACCAGAGATTCACAGAGGTGGTTTCGTGCCACTACCCCGCGGACAGGGAGGTTTTGTTCCCATTCCTGATCCGCGAGTAGCATTTGAGAAAGCGAGTACCGCAAACGATACTTTGAAAAGAGTCAGTGGACAAAATGTGGGTCAGGTTAGAATTCATGAGGAACGTAAGAGATGGAAGAATAACGGTACAGTGTCGAAGGTGGAGAAGAACGTGTCGAGGACCCAGAAGCCACGAGTGGGATTGAAAGAGAGAGAGGAACTGTCGACGGTTACCGTAAGACAACATCCGACTTCGGCGACTACTGCTGATGTGCGACGAAATCATCTTCTTGCGAATAAGACTGGGTAAACGTAGTCTTTTAATTAGTTGTTAACACGTTGACTGACAAGCGTATTTTGCTACGTTAGAACCGCGATGCGATGAAATACTGCCGAGTACGATTAAATCGTGCAAAATGAAGTTAACGCAGAGTTATTGGAAGCCAAAGTATTGAAGCACCGTTCTAATATCAATTGCTTTTACAAGATTGCAAGTAGGCTTCCTTGCGAATTTTTTGCATTTCTAGTAAAATCTTTTGCACCGGTCACCGGGTATTTTGCTATAGTAGATCCGCGATGCGATGAAATACTGCAGAGTATGATGAAATCGTGCAAAATGAAGGTAACGCGGAGTTGTTACACGCCAAAATATCGGAGCACCGTTCCAATATCAATTGCATTACAAAATTGCAAATAGGCTTCATTGCGAATTTTTTTCAGTTTTAGTAAAATCTTTTGCGTATTTTGCTCACGCGTATTTTGCTAATTTGGAAATGTAACGCGATGATATACTACAAAGTATAATTAAATCATGCAAAATAAAGGTAACGCAGAGTTGTTAGAAGCCAAAGTATTGAAGCACCGTTCCAATATCAATTGCTTTTACAAGATTGCAAATAGGCTCCATTGCGAATTTTTTGCATTTTTAGTCAAATCTTTTGCATATTTTGCTCACGCGTATTTTGCTAATTTGGAAATGTAATGCGATGATATACTACAAAGTATAATTAAATTATGCAAAATAAAGGTAACGCAGAGTTGTTAGAAGCCAAAGTATTGAAGCACCGTTCCAATATCAATTGCTTTTACAAGATTGCAAGTAGGCTCCATTGCGAATTTTTTGCATTTTTAGTCAAATGTTTCGCATATTTTGCTCACGCGTATTTTGCTAATTTGGAAATGTAATGCGATGATATACTACAAAGTATAATTAAATTATGCAAAATAAAGGTAACGCAGAGTTGTTAGAAGCCAAAGTATCGAAGCACCGTTCCAATATCAATTGCATTACAAAATTGCAAATAGGCTCCATTGCGAATTTTTTGCATTTTTAGTCAAATCTTTTGCATATTTTGCTCACGCGTATTTTGCTAATTTGGAAATGTAATGCGATGATATACTACAAAGTATAATTAAATTATGCAAAATAAAGGTAACGCAGAGTTGTTAGAAGCCAAAGTATCGAAGCACCGTTCCAATATCAATTGCATTACAAAATTGCAAATAGGCTTCATTGCGAATTTTTTGCATTTTTAGTCAAATCTTTTGCATATTTTGCTCACGCGTATTTTGCTAATTTGGAAATGTAATGCGATGATATACTACAAAGTATAATTAAATCATGCAAAATAAAGGTAACGCAGAGTTGTTAGAAGCCAAAGTATTGAAGCACCGTTCCAATATCAATTGCTTTTACAAGATTGCAAATAGGCTCCATTGCGAATTTTTTGCATTTTTAGTCAAATCTTTCGCATATTTTGCTCACGCGTATTTTGCTAATTTGGAAATGTAATGCGATGATATACTACAAAGTATAATTAAATTATGCAAAATAAAGGTAACGCAGAGTTGTTAGAAGCCAAAGTATTGAAGCACCGTCCCAATATCAATTACTTTTACAAGATTGCAAGTAGGCTTCCTTGCGAATTTTTTGCATTTCTAGTAAAATCTTTTGCACCGGTCACCGGGTATTTGGCTATAGTAGATCCGCGATGCGATGAAATACTGCACAGTATGATTAAATCGTACAAAATGAAGGTAACGCGGAGTTGTTAGAAGCCCAAGTATTGAAGCACCATTCCAGTATCCATTGCTTTTGCAAATAGGCTCCATTGCGAATTTTTTGTATTTTTAGTTAAATCTTTCGCATATTTTGCTCACGCGTATTTTGCTAATTTGGAAATGTAATGCGATGATATACTACAAAGTATAATTAAATTATGCAAAATAAAGGTAACGCAGAGTTGTTAGAAGCTAAAGTATTGAAGCACCGTTCCAATATCAATTGCTTTTACAAGATTGCAAATAGGCTCCATTGCGAATTTTTTGCATTTTTAGTCAAATCTTTTGCATATTTTGCTCACGCGTATTTTGCTAATTTGGAAATGTAATGCGATGATATACTACAAAGTATAATTAAATTATGCAAAATAAAGGTAACGCAGAGTTGTTAGAAGCCAAAGTATTGAAGCACCGTTCCAATATCAATTGCTTTTACAAGATTGCAAATAGGCTTCCTTGCGAATTTTTTGCATTTTTAATCAAATCTTTTGCGCCAGTCACCGGGTATTTTGCTATTGTAGATCCGCGATGCAATGAAATACTGCAGAGTATGATTAAATCCTGCAAAATTAAAGTAACGCGGAGTTGTTACACACCAAAATATTGAAACACCGTACCAATATCAATTACTTTTACAAAATTGTAAATAGACTTCATTGTGAATCTTTTACATTTTTATTCAAATCTTTACGCCGGTCACCGGTGACTACCGTGGCAGTCAACGTGTTAAGTAACGTATTTTGTCTGAAAAACCTTTCAACTTGACCTATTCTATATTTTAAACAGATCACATTTGTTGACAAATACCACCCAAGCGACAAACGTGTCAATAATAGTGGAGGAATCGTCGCAAGAAGCGGATGAGACTGCTGTGTCAACCGAAATATACGAAGGAGAAAGTCTGGAGTTAGGTCCTGAAGAAAACAAGACCAATAAGAGACACCAAACAGAAGTTGCCAGTAGAATCATTGGCAGCACACCAAAGAGCACAGAAATTGTCTCAACCACAACAGAGACTATGATGGCATCGGTAGAAATACTTAGTTCCAAAGAAGCAAACCGGTTTAGGGATGCGGAAGTAGTAGAAGTTCGAAAGGGTTCGACAAACCAAATGACTACAATCAAGCCAGCGGAAGAACATACTGGTATTAAACCGTTTGAAAATCGGTACTAATCAATGTGTAAAAATTTGCAAAGTATACATACAAAACATTTACTGTTGCAGAAGAAGTAATAACCAATCCTCCGAACCTCCGTTTCATGGCGGCGGTCAATCAATCTAAAACAAACACGAGTACATCATCTAAAAATCGCGAAACTGAGGCTTCAGCTCTATCGGCATTTTTAGTACCTGGTGGACAAATTCCATCGTCGATGACAATGGGCGGAATTCGTCCCGTGGGTAGGCCGACGATAACAAAAGTTCCTTCGCCACATTTTTCTGCCACCGATCAGACTGTCGAAAAGCAGAAATCCGTCGCAGGAGCTCAAAGAAGTTCCGAAGATTTGCAGACTCAAAAAACCTCGAGTAAAGAAGAGGTTGGCAGTCCGGCAGACGAAAGCGCGAAAGTAATCGAGGACAACGCGTTTAATTGGTACTTTCAACATTATAACGACACCAATTTGGAGCCTTACGTCGGTATAATCGACAATGGTGCTGTCACGAAAAGCGGTATTCGTCACTGGATTTTCTTGGTCCAGTTACATTTCGTTATATTAGTTCTCAGGTGAGAATAATTGTCACATGTACGAATACGGTAATACTCCAAAATATTAGTCTGGCTAAGTTTTGAATACTCACTCCTTGCGACATTCGATTGTCATTTGATACCGCAGGGGACAAAGCGCGTCTTTTGTAAGGACACTGTAATTTTTCCAAAGCTAGATTTTAATTGTACAGCGATCGTCTTTTACTATTGTAATACAGAGTGTGGGGTGGACAAGTGGTAAGAGGTAAGTCTTGTTGACACGAGTCTATTTGAAAACAGTCTATTTAAGTAACTAAAATCACGTATTATACAAAGTACAAACGTGACGTAATGCTTTCCCGAGGTATGCAGTTGTTACGATGTTCTGTGCGTTCATGTTGCCTGAGAACCTAAGTACTTGCTGCAAAACACGCCCTGTGTTAATGTCAAATAAATACAGCAATGTAAGTAAATGATTGGTTTTTATTAACAATGCAATGCTCGTTACGGAGGATTCGATTTCCTAAAAAATACAATTATTACAATGGCGTATTTGTGACCGTTTATGGTTGGTGGGGTTACGTGCAACGTAATTTTGTGTAAAAAAAAATTCACGTTTAATTCGACAAATTTAATCTGCAATGTTTCGGTAAGTAGTACTGACTCAGTTGAAAAAAATGCATGAACACCGTTTAAGTATTTACGTCTTGAATAAATTCTGTTAGTCGGCAGTTGTCACCAGCGATTAGACTCAACCGTTAAGACTCTAAAACGTCGAAGGATAATGACTGGCACACACACACACACGTACTATATGCAGTTTCGTAAAAATTTCTTAAGACTGTATATTGCGACCGTTGGAGCAACACATACGGACAACGCGGAAAAAATGTGAAAAGGTGCAATCGCCTTCCTGCCATTGCCGATCTTTCATCTAATGTAGACATTCTGAAAAAATGCGTACTACGTCAGAGCACTGCTTTGCGAGTATGTTCTTTTCCTCCATTTCCAGTGCGTACACAAGTTGCCAACCATCTCATTCGGAAATGCAGACCTTCGTTCTGTACAGCCCGTGAAACAGACTTCACCGTTATTACCCGCGAAGTCAAAAAATTGTTCTCAATGTTAACAGTTCTGTGTTGCACAGTTTAATTCGCGTTAAAGTCCACTCTACGTTCACTGACTCTTAGTCTTCGCCTTCTCCTTCTCGTCTTTCTTCTCCTCCTCTTTCTTCTCGTCCTTCTTTGTCTCTTTCTTATCAGTCTCCTTCTTTTCGGCGTCGCGATTTGTCAGCTTGTTGTTAATCAAATTGTGCAGGGCGACTATCGAACGAACTAACGCGGCCAAGTATACCACTAACATCTGATCGTTTGTTTTGACGTACAACGAGTCTACGAAACTGCTCTGTGTCATGTCAGGTAATAAGTTAAATATGTCTTGAAGCTGATAGACGATTTGATGATTTATAGGTAGCTTGCCACTGCCCACCTGTATGGATAAGTTCATGAAATTAAAATTACATTTAAATGTGTAGGGTATTAGAATTGTTCTGCTAATGTGTTTAAATGAATACAAACCTGCAGGAGATAATCTCTAATTTCCCTGATTTGTTCATGTAGACCCTTCAGACCAAGGAGTTGGTTTGTGATCCTTTGACTAAGCGTACCGACCGTAGTGTCCTTGATATCCCTCAACAAGTGCTCTACTCCTACTTCTTCTGCTTCTTCTGCTCCAATTTCACTTGGGATGTGTTCAAAAGTCTTAGAGGTTGGAGAACCATCCTGAGAATTTCATTTAAACATCCGATTGAAGTTTACGCTTGATATTAATGTGTAACCATAGCTTTATATTGAAAAAAACTTACATCATGCACTTCCTCAACTGCTTGATATGCTTCTGTTGGCAGACCAAGATCTTTAGGTTTAGCATCAATTATAACTAATACAGAGTTTGGACAGTATCTTCTGATCAACTCGTTGATTGCCACATCATTTTGATGCAACTTGGGTCCTGTATGATACCAGCCAACAACCTTCTCGCGAGCTACACACAGTAATCAATATCTCTCATTTACAATTTTTTACATAAGGAGATCTCTGACTAATAGCATTTGAATACCAACCATTGACTTTCTTAAACATGCCGTACATGTTTTCAAGGTAATCATGGTCGAGGAACCACACTGTTTTGTCCTTGTCATCCTCATCAAATGGTACTGAAAGTAAGTGAAATTTATATAAATATCCGCAAAATACAGGGCAAACTATGATGTTTCATTACAGGTTTGTCTAGAACTTAAAATTTGTTTTGAAGATTTCATTGAATGCACCGAGAAATAAACGTTTAGATCTGAGAATGAACGCATTCTAACCTGCAAAGCTGTTTGACACGTCCAAAACACCCTTCGCCCGCCAACAGCCTAAAAGTACACCGACTACTCTTTTCTGATTCCCAATCTTTCCCATACGATTAAAGTGATCCACCACACTGAGTAAAACCAACGGGTGGACGACGACTTTTGTCGTTGCAACCTCTTGACTCGGCATTTTTGGTCAGTTGCTTGACTTTCCACAATGAACGTAGCCGCGAGAAATGCTGATGGCATCCATGAACATACATGAGATGGTAAACTTACTATAGCAATAAGACATGTCAGTTGTAAAACAAAAATTGATAAACAACGATGGAGTCGTAAAATTTATAATAGAAAAATATGACACGTAACGTAACGAGCCTAAAACAATGGTTCTGACATGATGTATATTGCAAAATTTAGTTGGGTACCCGATTATTTTATTTCTCTAAAATAGTTGAATGCGGTTATGCGATTTAAAGGTATAATAAAATGAGAAATAAATCGTGAGCAGTACTCTCATTGTAGTTAGTCTTATTTTAATGTAGACATTAGGGTTTCTATTTTCTATTATTTTACGTTAGCAGCCCTGATTCGTGAGAAGGTAGCCTCAAAGATTGCGTTCGATATAACCGAACACTGTGCAGTATAAGGTATCGTATATGTTTTGTAGATTCTAACATCTGTCACGGCTCAATAGCGTAACTCCGTGTTAATATTTTAAGGAACATAGCAGTGATGCTATCCGCAATAACATAAGACATTAGTTTAGAACGCCGTATGTAAATACTGTGCACATGCATGCTTCGGAATGCGTGACAACACATAGGTACTGTTTTCATTGCCAACTGTACGGAACGAAAAAGGGCGCCAAACCAAACTAACTTTACCTGATAAACTAAAATTAACCAATATCATTTTTTGAAGAAAAAGAAGAAGAATAAAAATAATGAAGAAATACTAATAATGGCTATAACGCTTCGTATCAGTACTGCTAACGATATAATACACGATAAATGTAGATTCTCGTTGCAAGATCTACATGCCCACCAAAAAGATGTCAATATCAGAAGGAAGACATAACACAAACAATATTTTCAATAAACAAAATCTATCAGTTATGATATGTCTTATATAATTGCCATGTACAACCCGATGACTTAGTTTATTTTTACTTCAGCATGTCGAAACCGATTGTGTTCGTGACGGGCAACGCGAAGAAACTCGAGGAATTTCTGGCCATACTGGGCAAGAACTTTCCGCGGGAGGTGATAAGCAAGAAGATCGATCTTCCGGAGTATCAGGGCGACATCGACGACATATGTCGGGACAAATGCAAAGCAGCGGCGAATCTCATCAAGGGTCCTGTTATCATCGAAGACACGTGCCTCTGTTTCAACGCACTGCAAGGACTGCCTGGGCCATACATCAAATGGTTCCTGGACAAGCTAGGTCCTGAGGGTTTGTACAAACTGTTAAACGGCTGGGAGGACAAATCCGCCGAAGCGGTTTGTACATTCGCTTATTGCGATGGTGAAGCGGAGAAGCCGGTGATATTGTTTCAAGGAAAAACTGAAGGTACCATTGTGGATCCTCGGGGTCCCAGAGATTTCGGATGGGATCCATGCTTTCAGCCGATGGGTTATGATAAGACGTACGCTGAATTGCCAAAAGAGGTGAAGAATCAGATCTCGCACCGAAGTAGGGCGCTCGAAAAGCTGAAGGAGCACTTTTTAAAGGATTCACAAAGCTAGACATAGGAAACTTAACTTAGTTGGAAATTGAGAGAAAATGATTGAGAGGAACTTTGTTTTAGTATGATGGCGGGTATGTGTGTAGCATGAGTACATGTATGGTGGAAATGAAAATGATTAATAAACCCACGTTCCCTGTATGAGTTTGTATTGTATAATTGGACTATGTCCTCGAAGTGGGTCCACGAAAATCTTCCACAACGCATATATTTACCTTCGTTAATCCATTAAGTCGTTTTTATTCACCGGATAAACGTGGTGTATCGTGAAAGCGTCGTTATTGTGGATTAATTAAAGATGCAGATTCTTGTAAAAGCATTTGTATCGACATAATATACGCGCGTCATTTTGACCCTGCGCAACGGGACACTATCTGTCATTTATCAAAGGTGGCTCGCTGCTGAAAACAACGACACAAATCGTAATGATTTTGTGACAGCCACGGTTCAAATGCAGGTTGCGAGAATTTTCTCTGTGAAAATAAGCAAGTAAATAAATATGATCATCGTATAATATATGTATCCTATAGTTGTTCGATTTATTCACAGTGTTGTATTACCCCGTTAGTCAGATTTTTATTAAAAATCTGTGAAAACTTAACTTTTTACCCTTGATGATTTCATGATGCAAGATGTGAATTTATGTGATCATGCGGCAAGTGCAAACATACTGAAGCACACGTAGTTAATCGTAAAAACAACTCATCGAAATAATTGGCACGTTAAAATGTATTCTGTATACAACTCAATTTATGGTCGAAGTAATTGGCTATTAGATTTAATTTAATAATAATTGTGATTAATTTAATTTTAATTTAAATAAAAAAATATGTACAACCCAAGATATTTTAAGAACGATCAATTTTGTGTTATGACAGTATATTACAATAATCTGTATCTATTGACACAGTAAATTATCCATATCCAAAGAGTGTTTTCACTCTTCGTCGATTATTGTACTTTGCATTATTGTGTGATACACATTATACAACTGTGTTTGAAGCGTTAAGTATTGAACGTTATCATTGTCTATCGTAAATACATATTAATTATTTTGCTAAACCCGACAAATCTGCATATTGCTTTAGGTATATCAGAAATTATGCTTTTGTAACAGATATGAAATAATAATTGTAATGTAACGCGCAATATTAATGTGTGCATTTTCAATATCTTCTTCCGTTCATTCATACTCGTGGAATATCAGCTCATAATTGTCACCACTGCACGTACACTTCTTTGACGTTTCCCGTTCTGCCAAAATAAAATAATCATCAACTGCTTAATCGTAAAATTAAATATGAAAAGGTAAACAAGTTTGCTAAGATAACTTGTCGCAAAAAAGCAAACAGTATTACGCAGCGGTAAATTGATCATCCAACGTAAAGAAGCCAAAACAAACTATAATTTTCTAAATGCTTATTTTTATAATGCAAAGTATAATTTTCTAAACACTTATTATTTGGAAAGAATCATGCATGTGCAACAGCAACCGCTTCTTTCTAACCGCTTCCATGATCCCACCTAATTAATTCTCCTTAAAGTATGCGAATTAAACATTATTGGTTCCCATATCTTCTTAGTGCGTTAGATTTTATATAGACATTAGTGATTTTTCTTGTTCACCATCTTAGTAAACAAGTTTGCTAAGATAACTTGTCGCAAAAAAGCAAACAGTATTACGCAGCGGTAAATTGATCATCCAACGTAAAGAAGCCAAAACAAACTATAATTTTCTAAACGCTTATTTTTATGATACAAACTATAATTTTCTAAACACTTATTATTTGGAAAGAATCACGCATAAGCAACAGCAACCGCTTCTTTCTAACCACTTCCATGATCCCACCAAAATAATTCTCCTTAAAGTATGCGAATTAAATATTATTGGTTCCCATATCTTCTTCTTAGTGCCTTAGATTTTATACAGACATTAGCGATTTTTCTTGTTCACCATCTTAGTAAACAAGTTTGCTAAGATAACTTGTCGCAAAAAAGCAAACAGTATTATGCAGCGGTAAATTGATCATCCAACATAAAGAAGCCAAGACGAACTATAATTTTTTAAACGCTTATTTTTATGATACAAAGCATAATTTTCTAAACACTTATTATTTGGAAAGAATCACGCATAAGCAACAGCAACCGCTTCTTTCTACCCACTTCCATGATTCCACCCAAATAATTCTCCTTAAAATATGCGAATTAAACATTATTGGTTCCCATATCTTCTTCTTAGTGCGTTAGATTTTATATAGACATTAGTGATTTTTCTTGTTCACCATCTTAGGAAACAAGTTTGCTAAGATAACTTGTCGCAAAAAAGCAAACAGTATTATGCAGCGGTAAATTGATCATCCAACGTAAAGAAGCCAAAACCAACTATAATTTTCTAAACGCTTATTTTTATGATACAAACTATAATTTTCTAAACACATTATTTGGGAAGAATCACGCATAAGCAACAGCAACCGCTTCTTTCTAACCACTTCCATGATCCCACCTAAATAATTCTCCTTAAAGTATGCGAATTAAACATTATTGTTTCCCATATCTTCTTCTTAGTGCGTTAGATTTTATATAGACATTAGCGATTGTTCTTGTTCACCATCTTAGTAAACAAGTTTGCTAAGATAACTTGTCGCAAAAAAGCAAACAGTATTATGCAGCGGTAAATTGATCATCCAACATAAAGAAGCCAAGACGAACTATAATTTTCTAAACGCTTATTTTTATGATACAAACTATAATTTTCTAAACACATTATTTGGAAAGAATCACGCATAAGCAACAGCAATCGCTTCTTTCTAACCACTCGCATGATCCCACCCAAATAATTCTCCTTAAAGTATGCGAATTAAACATTATTGGTTCCCATATCTTCTTCTTAGTGCGTTAGATTTTATATAGACATTAGCGATTTTTCTTGTTCACCATCTTAGTAAACAAGTTTGCTAAGATAACTTGTCGCAAAAAAGCAAACAGTATTAGGCAGCGGTAAATTGATCATCCAACGTAAAGAAGCCAAAACAAACTATAATTTTCTAAACGCTTATTTTTATGATACAAACTATAATTTTCTAAACACTTATTATTTCGAAAGAATCACGCATAAGCAACAGCAACCGCTTCTTTCTAACCACTTCCATGATCCCACCAAAATAATTCTCCTTAAAATATGCGAATTAAACATTATTGGTTCCCATATCTTCTTCTTAGTGCGTTAGATTTTATATAGACATTAGTGATTTTTCTTGTTCACCATCTTAGGAAACAAGTTTGCTAAGATAACTTGTCGCAAAAAAGCAAACAGTATTAGGCAGCGGTAAATTGATCATCCAACATAAAGAAGCCAAGACAAACTATAATTTTCTAAACGCTTGTTTTTATGATACAAAGTATAATTTTCTAAACACTTATTATTTCGAAAGAATCACGCATAAGCAACAGCAGCCGCTTCTTTCTAACCACCTCGATGATCTCGCCTAAATAATTCTCTTTAAAGTAATCGAACTAAATATTATTGATTCCCGTATCTTCTTCTTAGTGCGTTAGATTTTATGTAGACATTAGTGATTCTTCTTGTTCACCATCTTAGTAAACAAGTTTGCTAAGATAACTTGTCGCAAAAAAGCAAACAGTATTATGCAGCGGTAAATTGATCATCCAACATAAAGAAGCCAAGACGAACTATAATTTTCTAAACGCTTATTTTTATGATACAAACTATAATTTTCTAAACACTTAATATTTGGAAAGAACCACGTATGAGCAAGAGCAACCGCTTCTTTCTAACCACTTCCATGATCCCACCTAAATAATTCTCCTTAAAGTATGCGAATTAAACATTATTGGTTCCCATATCTTCTTCTTAGTGCGTTAGATTTTATATAGACATTAGCGATTTTTCTTGTTCACCATCTTAGTAAACAAGTTTGCTAAGATAACTTGTCGCAAAAAAGTAAACAGTATTAGGCAGCGGTAAATTGATCATCCACCGTAAAGAAGCCAAAACAAACTATAATTTTCTAAACGCTTATTTTTATAATACAAACTATAATTTTCTAAACACTTATTATTTGGCAAGAATCATGCATAAGCAACAGCAATCGCTTCTTTCTAACCACTTCCATGATCCCACCCAAATAATTCTCCTTAAAGTATGCGAATTAAATATTATTGGTTCCCATATCTTCTTCTTAGTGCGTTAGATTTTATGTAGACATTAGTGATTCTTCTTGTTCACCATCTTAGTAAACAAGTTTGCTAAGATAACTTGTCGCAAAAAAGCAAACAGTATTATGCAGCGGTAAATTGATCATCCAACATAAAGAAGCCAAGACGAACTATAATTTTCTAAACGCTTATTTTTATGATACAAAGCATAATTTTCTAAACACTTATTATTTGGAAAGAATCACGCATGACCAACAGCAATCGCTTCTTTCTAACCACTTCCACCATCTCACCTAAATAACTCTCCTTAAAATATGCGAACTAAAATATTATTGATTCCCGTATCTTCTTCTTAGTGCGTTAGATTTTATATAGACATTAGCGATTTTTCTTGTTCACCATCTTAGTAAACAAGTTTGCTAAGAATACTTGTCGCAAAAAGGCAAACAGTATTACGCAGCGGTAAATTGATCATCCAACGTAAAGAAGCCAAAACAAACTATAATTTTCTAAACGCTTGTTTTTATGATACAAAGTATAATTTTCTAAACACTTATTATTTGGAAAGAATCACGCATAAGCAACAGCAATCGCTTCTTTCTAACCACCTCGATGATCTCGCCTAAATAATTCTCTTTAAAGTAATCGAACTAAATATTATTGATTCCCGTATCTTCTTCTTAGTGCCTTAGATTTTATATAGACATCAGCGATTTTTCTTGTTCACCTGGTAGAACGATACTGAAATTACAGGATGATTCGCCGATAGGTAAGACGTTCTTGTAATCACGACCGGAAGTTTATCGGTGCAATGAGAAATCTGCGAATAAAGTAGCAATCGCAAGCATCACGCAAAGCTGGTGCGATCATTAAATACTTTTAACTTCGGCGGGCGTGCCCACGATGAGCTAAAAGCATGCACCGATGGCCGAAGGGGGTTATCACGTTGATTACACCGGCACGTTCTCTCTTTCTGTAACACCCTTTTGGTGTGCGGGGTTATCGGGTGCATTTTACAGACAGTTGCAGACTTTTCGCCTTATAAAAGGAGGAAGGCCCTGATGTGCTCCACCAGTCCATCGCCATGGGTCTGTCAATGACGAATGCGCTCGCCGGTAAGAATGAAGACGATCGCTGAAGTTTTAGTACGAGAGGAGTGATAGTGGGTGCAGAAAGAAGATAGCGATATGGCAGAATAGTCATGGAAAATTTTGCTCTTTTTCTGAGGTCACCGAATGATAGAGACATTACGATGCTTTGTTGTAATTACGGAAAAGTCATTACGTAGTGTTAGCAGGTTTAATCTCTAATTCTTGAAGAGTCTTGATGACAGTGTAACTCTTATTGTTTTATACATTGTACGAATGATTAATAAACTTTGCTTTTATTTCTTCCATAGTTCTGCTGGCGTGTCTGGCTGCCGCCAATGCGGTACCAGGTATGTACTTGCATTTTTATTCGAACCGTTAAATCTATGCGGAAGTCTCCTTTGTGGTGAATTTAAAATATGGTACGTCATTCTTCCAGTACACTTCTCCCATGGGAAAACGTTAACATACAAGTACCATGCCGATGTCAAGGCTGGAACACACGAACCGGTACCGTTTGCTTCTCAATTCGCTATTGAAGCAGATCTTCAGGTGAGGCATGACACCTCCGACCCGACGCTGAAGAACGCCTACTACATAACGCTGACTGACGTGAAATACGGCTTGCATAATGGACACGCTGTGCATCATGAACGCATTGACACGTTGCATCCGATCGCCGAGCAGTCGAAGATGATCCAGGATCCTTTCCTGGTCGTGTACGACGAGAATGGCAAGGTGAGATTTACAGACCTGACCTACTTGTTTTTAAAACGTTTAAATGCGGCAAATTTCCAAATACTGCACTTGTGTAGCGAATATAAGAAGCTCGTGCATGTTTCCGTTCTGTATTTTCAAATTGCCATTTCTAAGTGTGTTAAAATCTATATTGCAGTTCCAAGGAGTGAAACTTTTGGAGAATGAAAGCGGATGGTCGAAGAATATTAAGCAGGCCATAGCTTCCATGATTCAATTGGACATCCCCCACCTTCAAGTGCAAACTCCGATGAAACCCCACAGCTTTGTTACATTTGAGGTGGGTAACGACTGATGGGAACATACCCGCTTAAAAGATCGCAATTAATGTTCTCTTTGGTTGTTACCACTAGAACACCATCCATGGCACTTGCCAAGTGAGCTACAATGTGCAGCCGAAACCGACACAGAACAATGTCTTCGTCGTTACGAAACTCCATGAGCCGAAGAACTGCACTCATTTCGTCCACCGCGTCTTTGACCACGTTGAGACTGAAGGATGCCATGGAGAGACCGAGGTAATTGCCTCAACATTAAACTTCGAATGCTTGTGTCGTTTTCACTAGAATTTAACATAAGTCGTCAAGTACGTAATTAACTTCGAATTTGTAGAATGCAAGGTAATTGCCTCAACATTAAACTTCAAACAGCTTGTGTGGTTTTCACTAGAATTTAATATAAGTCATCATACTAGAATTTAACATAAGTCATAAAGTATGTAATCAACTTCGAATTTGTAGGATGCAAGGTAATTGCCTCAACATTAAACTTCAAATGCTTGAGTCGTTTTCACTAGAATTTAACATAAGTCGTTAAGTACGTAATTAACTTCGAATTTGTAGGATGCAAGGTAATTGCCTCAACATTAAACTTCAAACAGCTTGTGTCGTTTTCACTAGAATTTAATATAAGTCATCATACTAGAATTTAACATAAGTCATCAAGTACATAATTAACTCGAAATTTGTAGGATGCAATGACCACCGTCAGCAGACGTGTTATTGAGGTTGAAAACCAGGGTGACGAAATAGTCATCAGAAAACTCGTTGGTCAGGGAACAATTAACTACCTGCCATGGCATGCTAAGTCCGAGGCACACTACCTATTGACGAAGTAAGTTTAATTTCCTACCTATCGACTTGTTGAAAGAACAGCGAAATAAGAATATTCGACTATTGGTTAATTAATTTTCAGCCAAACATTGGTGCTGACTGATGTTAGACCTACGACTTTCTTGCCACCTGTAAACTTCCAAACTGTCCCGATCATTCGTGATGTTACCTTCAACAAACCACAGGGCAATTATGCTCTTCAAGCCGGTGAGGACTTGACGCAGGGTCGCCACATTGTCAAACTGGATGTGCTCATTCCGAAACTCAAGAAGATGCTGGGTGAGGCTGCTGACTACCTGGAAGAAAATCACATTGAGATGAAGGAACCAGACTGGAAGCATGGCCAGACTATTAACAGGCTGTTCCACACCATGAGATACATGGATTTGGGATCTTTGGAACAGGTCTTCAATGTTATTCAGGATGTTAAGACGCCACGTGAAGTGACGATCAGGTAATTATTGGTAAACGTCGCTGGACTTAGGTTGCTACTTTAAAGAAGTTCTATTCAATTAATCTTTTAATGCACTAGGAACATCTTCCTTGGAATTCTCCCACACATTGGTACCACCGCAACATGTCACTTCACGTTGAACGTTATTCGCAAGCACAAAGTATCCGACATGGCAGCCATTTTGATGTTGTCGAAATTGCCAGTGCACGTGAAAGTGCCAACTGAAAGATTGCTCGTAGAAATGGAACATCTCATCAGACTGAGCGAATCACACTCATTGGAAGTGAGGAAAGCAGCCATCTTGTGCTTCGCCACCTTGATCCACAAGACTTTCAAGCACGAGCAAACCGAAATCATCAACCCACACCTGGATAACTATTTACAACACTTCTTGACTCAGGTCAAAAGTAAGGAATTCGCACGTTCTTAAAATTATGTAAATTTGGAAAGTTTGAAGTATTCATTTTGTACGTTACTACTTATCAGATGAACCTACATACGAGATGAAGATGGTCTACTTGATGGCCATCAAAAACGTGCAAGTTGGCAACATCCACAAACTTTTGGAGCCAATCATCCGGGGAGACGTGCTAATCTCTGAGCACCCGTACCATATTCGTGTGCAAGCTATCTGGGCCATTAAGGAATGTATCAAGAAGGACCCGATATATACCCACAATCTTCTTATGCCTATTTTGACCGACACCACCCTACCACTGAGTCTGAGAGTCGTGGCTTACGATGTTCTAATTCACCAACTCCCTAACATGGGACGCGCCATGAACATTCACTGGCTTATGATGAACGAGAAGGATGAACACCTTGTCAACTACCATATCACCACCATTAAAGGTCTTGCTAACACGGTCGACCCTTGTCTGCGAACCGTCAGAGATGTGGCCCGAAAACTCCAAGTCTTGATAAAGATGAGAACTCCAGTTCGTGGAACACTCTCGACTCACTACCGCGTCGATGCTTATGATACGGTTTATGGACATGGCGAGGCATTCAAGACATCCTTAATCCTTAATGAAGTTACCGGCATGCCACGCGCTGGATACTTTGAACATTACACCATCACTGGCCGAAAACCAGTACCTCAATTAGGAGTAAGTACTAGTAAACGGACTTTACTATCAATGAACCCTATGAGATATTGATTCCTCTAGAAATAATGTACTGTTCCGTTTCTCACAAACGTAATTTTTAATTTTTCGTATCAAACGTTGTTTTCCTGTAGATCCACTTTAGCGTAGAAGGTCTTCATGACATCATCAAAGTCCTGAAGCAAGAATTGCTTGGAGAGACGATCGAGACGATAACAAACGAGAAAGTGAAGGACATCCTGATCCAAGCTGCCAAGCATATGCCACCAAAGAAGGAAGTGCACGTAGACCTCTGTCTGACGATGAACGGCAATGTCGTTTTGGTTACGCACTACGACAAGAATAACTGGAGAAAGATCTTCGACGACCACAAAAACTGGCGCCAGGTTATCACCGACTCGAAGGTCAACTGGCAGCATGTCGTCTATGACGAACTCTTTGAGATGCATGTACCAACCGACATGGGTCTGCCTGCTGTATTAGGAACTAGAGTCCCTCGCATATCGTCTTTGAGGCTGAACATGAACTGGGCTGAAGTAAAGGTGCCGATCATCCTGAAGGTTGAGGCTGATGCACGTATCTGGAGGCATGGCGAATACGTTATGTCCATCTATAACCCAATTGCTGATGTCTGGCACTCCGTTCGTCGCGTTACAGCACAGGATGTTTCTATGCCAGTCGTCATCAATGTTGGTTACAATCGCGAATCGAAGAGTCTTAAAGTCACACTACCGAGACTGGCGAATACGAAACTGTCCATTGGTGGAATGTTGACGCATGTTAAGAACTTGGTGACTGTCACTGAAGACGAAACCGATGTCCTGAAGAAGAACTGTGCCACTTGCCACCATCATGAGGTTGTCACCAAGGGTACCGCGCACAAGAAATACCATCAGCAGGTTGTAGACTCTAAGGATACGGGACTGCAGTACGGCACGTCGATTTTCGATTGCGAAACGAATATTACACCTACAACGCAACTCACTGAATGGATCAACGCTATGTCCGAAACGAACAAGCATACTTGGTAAGTTTGTAGCAGTTAATAGGAATGTTTCATTAACACGTTGACTGCCACGGGGGTCACCGGTGACCGGCACAAAAGATTTGACTAAAAATGCAAAAAATTCGCAAAGAAGCCTATTTGCAATCTTGTAAAAGCAGTTGATATTGGAACGGTGCTTCAATACTTTGGCTTCTAACATCTCTGCGTTACCTTCATTTTGTACGGTTTAATTATACTCTGAAGTATTTCATTGCACCGCGATTCTAACATAGCAAAATACGCTTGAGCAAAGTACGGAAAAGATTTTACTAAAAATGCAAAAAATTCGCAATGAAGCCTATTGCAATCTTGTAAAAGCAGTTGATATTGGAACGGTGCTTCAATACTTTGGCTTCTAACATCTCTGCGTTACCTTCATTTTGTACGGTTTAATTATACTCTGAAGTATTTCATTGCACCGCGATTCTAACATAGCAAAATACGCTTGAGCAAAGTACGGAAAAGATTTTACTAAAAATGCAAAAAATTCGCAATGAAGCCTATTGCAATCTTGTAAAAGCAGTTGATATTGGAACGGTGCTTCAATACTTTAGCTTCCAACAACTCTGCGTTACCTTCATTTTGTACGATTTAATCAACCTCTGCAGCATTTCATCGCATCGCAAAGCTAACATAGCCGAATACTCTTGGCAGTCAACGTGTTAACCGACCGTTTCGCTGTCAGTGTATTTTTATATTGATTGAATTATAGGAACAACGTGTATATTCAATTACTTTTGGGAGTCCGTCAGCAACTGACGAACCAACAAATCTCCCCTCAAGTTGGAAGCTGCGGAACTTTGATCAAGATCGAACCAAGTGTCCTGTATCCGGCATCGCACGTAAGTTATACGATGTGAAATTAATATGACCAATGCTTTGTGCACAAAACATAATGATACACGCATTTTTGCAGCTTGACATGAATGTTCGGGGCAACATCGAAGACTTAGAGCACCTTCACGAAACTTTGCACCTTCGGGCCAGCAAGAAGATCAACCTCCGTGGTACACTTGACGTCCAGGCTGCATCCTTGAATGCATCTCTCCGCTCGTGGGACATGAACGTTAACATTGACATGTCACAAGGACATGTTAACAACAACATGAAAGTCCAAATCACACGAACGACACCAGGAGAGAAAGATCTCAAGGTACGCAATCCTATCAGGTGCCTTCATACCCTGAGGAATACAATCGCAGTAATGAAATTTATACAATTTTCCTTTTCAGATATGCATAGACTCGCAAGTGAAATATCCAGTCTTTGACGGCGATTTACTGAAACCGGTGAATACGAAGGACGAAGTCAACTTTAAGGTGGCGCTTCACATGGGCTTGACAGACGACGATAAATGTGTCCGTGACGACACTGTTATTGGAATTTTGGCGAAGAACGAAATGTCGGAAGAACAGAAGAAACAGGTGACCCATGACAACGTGCATGGCGTCTGTGCTAAGGAAGTCCAGCGCTTCCAAATTCAGCAAGGACATGTTCCGAGGACATGGAATTGCATCCGTGAAAGCGTACATCACACCACTCTCAGGAAACTTACCATTAATGTCACACACAAAAAGGTAAGATTTTTCCGTAGCATACTATTTTAACACTAAACGTACCAAGAGGGGTCAAATGACCCCTTTCAAAATTTAGTGGAAAATCGTACATTCGTTGATAATTCTTTCGCTCATTTGACTTTTCGTGAATTCGAATATCATTTGATTATTCAATTTAATAAATTAGGAGTTTCTTTCTGAAAATCAGCGTTTGTTTCATAAGGGGTCAAATGACCCCTCATGGTAAGAATAGGTAGGTGAAAAGTTCCGGTACGTTTAGTGTTAAGTCTTGATATCAAAACTACGTGGTAACTTGAGAAGAATGTGTTGTCCATTTTGCGACGTGGCGAATTAATAATAATATAGTATTAATTAATAGTATATAATAATGAATGGATTAGTAGTTATGTACGATAATGTACTCAATGACGCTAATATATTTTAGCGACCCCGTTGTAAGTCTAATACGTATAATTGTTAGGTACCGCACACATGGCTGACAAACGTGAACATGGTGGACGATATTATTCGCGCCGTATTCCTCCCACACGTGAAATACACCGTAAATCACGTTGAACCAGGAACCGTGAAGATGGTCCTTGAGTGTCCGATTGGAACTGACAACTTAGATATGTCCGTCGTGACACCCACGACTGGTTACGAATACGTTGAACTGCCCTTAGGTGATAAGATGTGGAATCATCTCATGTGCAACACCCGATACAGTACTTCGTTCCTGCAAAGATACAAGGCCGAAACGTGCAGTAAGTAACGAGAGCTACACTAATCTCATTATTCTTTTTTTATCCCGTTGATTGGGATGCGTATTTTACTATGTTAAAACCGCAACGCGATGAAGTACTACAAAATGTGATCGAATGGGTAAAATGAAACTAATGCGAAGGTATCGGAGACCAAAGAATTTAATCACTATTTAACACGTTGAATGCCAAGCATATTTTGCTATGTTATGGAATATGATTTGGAATATGATTAAATCGTGCAAAATGAAGGGAACGCAGAGTTACACGCCAAAATATTGAAGCACCGTTCCAATATCAATTGCTTTTACAAGTTTGCAAATAGGCTTCACTGCGAATTTTTTGCATTTTTAGTCAAATCTTTTGCAGCGTTCCAATATCAATTGCTTTTACAAGATTGCAAATAGGCTCCATTGCGATTTTTTTTGCATTTTTAGTCAAATCTTTTGCACCGTTCCAATATCAATTGCTTCTACAAGTTTGCAAATAGGCTTCATTGCGAATTTTTGGCACTTCTAGTCAAATATTTTGCACCCGTCACCGGTGACCACTGTGGCAGTCAACATGTTAATATTAATTGCATTACAAAACTATAAATGCTACCGATTGAGTATTTTTAAAATTTTTCGTGAGACCTTTTGCGCCGGTCAGCGATTACAGGTAGTCAATGTGTTAATCAACTGCAAATAATATACTATTGTCTATTCTTCCAGAAACTTGCACGATATACCCGCAGGTGTTGATCACCGCTGATAACGGCACTATGCCAATGGCCTTGACCGATCGTTGGGTCCTGCTATCAGGAGACTTCGTTGACCGTACCTATGCTGTTTTCGTGAAACAAGTCCAGGGCAACAAAATGGCAGTGAGGATCGAGGTCGGAGATCAGGAACTCACCATCATGCCGACCGAAACGACTCCTATCGTCACCGTTAATGGCAACGTTGTGGAGAACCATCAGAAGGGAATCATAGTTCCCAACGATGACCTTAACTACGCCTTGAGGTAAGATATTTTCTTGTTCATACTTTCATGTAACGAGTTTTCTTTTTAAACAATCGAAATACTTCTCTATCACGAACCAACGCACTCTATTTATACAGATTTACTCAAGCTCGCGGAAGACATCCCGTAAAAAAAGGAATTTTCTTTTTAAACAAACGAAATACTTCTCTATTACGAGCCGATGCACTCTATTGATACAGATTTGTTCAAATTCGCGGAAGACATCCCGTAAAAAAGGAATTTTCTTTTTAAACAAACGAAATACTTCTCCATTACGAGCCGATGCACTCTATTGATACAGATTTATTCAAGCTTGCGGAAGACATCCCGTAAAAAAAAGGAATTTTTTTTTAAACAAACGAAATACTCTCTATTACGAGCCAATGCACTCTATCGATACAGATTTATTGAAACTTGCAGAAGACATCGCGTAAAAAAGGAATTTTTTTTTCAAACAAACGAAATACTTCTCTATTACGAACCAACGCACTCTATTGATACAAATTTATTCAAGCTTGCGGAAGGCATCCCATAAAAAAAGGAATTTTGTTTTTAAACAAACGAAATACTTCTCTATTACGAGCCGATGCACTCTATTGATACAGATTTATTCAAATTCGCGGAAGACATCCCGTAAAAAAGGAATTTTCTTTTTAAACAAACGAAATACTTCTCTATTACGAGCCGATGCACTCTATTGATACAGATTTATTCAAGCTTGCGGAAGACATCCCGTAAAAAAGGAATTTTTTTTCAAACAAACGAAATACTTCTCTATTACTAGCCGATGCACTCTATTGATACAGATTTATTCAAGCTTACAGAAGACATCGCGTAAAAAAGGAATTTTTTTTCAAACTCACGAAATACTCTCTATTACGAGCCGATGCACTCTATTGACACACATTTATTCAAGCTTGCGGAAGACATCGCGTAAAAAAGGAATTTTTTTTCAAACAAACCAAATACTTCTCTATTACGAGCCAATGCACTCTATTGATACAGATTTATTGAAACTTGCGGAAAACATCCTGTAAAAAAGGATTTTTTTTTTTTAAACAAACGAAATACTTCTCTATTACGAACCAACGCACTCTATTGATACAGATTTATTCAAGCTTGCGGAAGGCATCCCATAAAAAAAGGAATTTTGTTTTTAAACAAACGAAATACTTCTCTATTACGAGCCGATACACTCTATTGATACAGATTTATTTAAGCTTACGGAAGACATCCCGTAAAAAAGGAATTTTTTTTTAAACAAACGAAATACTTCTCTATTACGAGCCGATGCACTCTATTGATACAGATTTATTCAAGCTTGCAGAAGACATCGCGTAAAAAAGGAATTTTTTTTCAAACAAACGAAATACTTCTCTATTACTAGCCGATGCACTCTATTGATACAGATTTATTCAAGCTTGCGGAAGGCATCCCATAAAAAAAGGAATTTTGTTTTTAAACAAACGAAATACTTCTCTATTACGAGCCGATGCACTCTATTGATACAGATTTATTCAAGCTTGCGGAAGCCACACCGTAAAAAAAGACTTTTTTTTTTTTAACAAACGAAATACTTTTCTATTACGAGTCGATACACTCTATTAATACAGATTTATTCAAGCTTGCGGAAGACACCCCGTAAAAAAGGATTTTTTTTTTAAACAAACGAAATACTTCTCTATTACAAGCCGATGCACTCTATTGATACAGATTTATTCAAGCTTGCAGGAGGCATCGCGTAAAAAAGGAATTTTTTTCTTAAACAAACGAAATACTTCTCTATTATGAGCCGATGCACTCTATTGATACAAATTTATTGAAACTTGCGGAAGACATCCCGTAAAAAAGGAATTTTTTTTTAAACAAATGAAATACTTCTCTGTTACAGATTGACGCATAATTACGATCACATAATGGTACAATCACAGCGCGTACCATTGTTGCTCGAATGTGATCAGAACAGTGTCACGCTGATTTTGGACACCAGCCTTCAAGGCACGATTACCGGATTATGCGGTCACTTGGACAACACGCATACGCATACGATGCCAAAAATTTATAACATTGCACAGCTTTAAATAATCGTATAGCAGCGAAAATCTATAAATAGTCATCAGTCAACCCGTTGGCATGGGGATCATATGTGTTCAGTGATAACGTCCAGATTCTAAGTTCGTCCACGGGCTTAAGTTCCTTCACGAAGATAGAGTAGAAAATGAACCTGTAGATGATAAAAGAGATGCAATAAAGATTTATTTTCAATAACTCCCTTGGTCTCAATTTGTATGAATATGGTGAATGACATTGATCAGTGACCACGCACATGATTAGAATGTAGGAAAGATCAGAATGTAGGAAAACGTATTTATGTTTTATCGTCGATGTAAATAAGTCGATTGGGTGTTAGATCAATATAAATGAGTAGGAACAATTAATTTTGTTAAGTTGTCAACTCGTCTACATTATTTTGGAAGCGTCCTTCCAAGTCGCCTCCGTGGCGCAATCGGCTAGCGCGTTCGGCTGTTAACCGAAAGGTTGGTGGTTCGAGCCCACCCGGGGGCGATTAATTTTGCTCTCAAATTCACTTTTTAATCTTAAAAATATGAAACGCGGTCTTATTAGTCAACTTCATAATTTATAATATCTAAGTAAGACGTGCTTTTTTTATCATTGTACTATAATGAGGGCGATTAATTTTGCTCTCAAGTTTACTTTTTATTCTTAAAAGTATGAAAGGTGGTCTTGTTAGTCAAATTCATACTTCGCAATACCTAAGCAAGATATGCTTTGTTGATCATTATACTATATATTATTATATATCATTATACTATAACTGAGGGCGAATACTTTTGCTCTCAAATTCACTTTTTATTCTTAAAAGTATGAAAGGTGGTTTTGTTAGTCAAATGCATACTTCGCAATATCTAAGTAAGACATGCTTTTGTGATCATTACACTATATTACAACTGAGGGCGAATAATTTTGCACTCAATTCACTTTTTAATCTTACTACTATAAAATATGGTCTTGTGAGCCAAATTCGTACTTCACAATATACAAGCAAGATATGCTTTTTCGCTAGATATACTATGTTACAACTGGGGTTAATTAATTTTGTACACAATTCACTTTTTAATCTTGCTACTATAAAACATGGTCTTGTTAATCAAATTTATACTTCACAACATCTAAGCAAAATACTTTTTTTATCATTATACCATGTTACAACAGAGGGCGAATAATTTTGCTCTCAATAAACTTTTTAATCCTACTACTGTAAAACATGGTCTTGTTAATCAAATTTATACTTCACAACATCTAAGCAAAATACTTTTTTTATCATTATACCATATTACAACTGAGGGCGAATAATTTTGCCCTCAAATTCACTTTTTAATCCTACTACTATAAAACGTGGTCTTGTTAGTCAAATTGATACTTCACAACATCTAAGCAAAATATTTTTTTTATCATTATACCATATTACAACTGAGGGCGAATAATTTTACTCTCAATAAACTTTTTAATCCTACTACTGTAAAACGTGATCTTGTTAGTCAAATTTATACTTTGCAATATACAAGCAAAATATGCATTTTTGGTTATTATACTATGTTACAACTGGAGATGAAAAATTTTGCACTCAATTCACTTTTTAATCTGAAAACTGTAAAACATGGTCTTGTTAGTCAAATTCATACTTCACAATATACAAGCAAGATATGCTTTTTTGCAAGATATACTATGTTGCAACTGAGGGTGAATAATTTTGGGCATAATTCACTTTTTAATCCTACTACTATAAAACATGGTCTTGTTAATCAAATTTATACTTCACAACATCTAAGCAAAATACTTTTTTTATCATTATACCATATTACAACTGAGGGTGAATAATTTTGCACTCAATTCACTTTTTAATCCTACTACTGTAAAACATGGTCTTGTTAATCAAATTTATACTTCACAACATCTAAGCAAAATACTTTTTTTATCATTATACCATATTACAACTGGGGGTGAATAATTTTGCACTCAATTCACTTTTTAATCTTACTACTGTAAAACATGGTATTGTTAGTTAAATTCCTACTTCACAATATCCAAGTAAAATATGCTTTTTTGGTTGTTACACTATGTTACAACTGGAGGTGAATAATTTTGCTCTCAAATTCATTTTTTAATCTTACTACTGTAAAACATGGTCTTATTAGTCAAATTCATACTTCACAATATCCAAGTAAAATATGCGTTTTTCGTTGTTATACTATGTTACAACTGGGGGTGAATAATTTTGCTCTCAATTCACTTTTCAATTCTACTACTGTAAAACATGGTCCTGTTAGTCAAATTCATACTTCACAATATACAAGCAAGATATACTATGTTATAACTGGGGGTGAATAATTTTGCTCCCAATTCACTTTTTAATCCTACTACTTCAAAACATGGTCTTGTTAGTCAAATTGATACTTCAAAATATGCAAGCAAGATATGCTTTTTTGCAAGATATACTATGTTGCAACTGAGGGTGAATAATTTTGGACATAATTCACTTTTTAATCCTACTACTATAAAACATGGTTTTGTTATTCAAATTCGTACTTCACAATATACAAGCAAAATACGCTTTTTTGATCATTATAACATATTACAACTGAGGGCGAATAATTTTGCTCCCAAATTCACTTTTTAATCCTACTACTGTAAAACATGGTATTGTTAGTTAAATTCCTACTTCACAATATCCAAGTAAAATATGCTTTTTTGGTTGTTATACTATGTTACAACTGGAGGTGAATAATTTTGCTCTCAAATTCCTTTTTTAATCTTACTACTGTAAAACATGGTCTTATTAGTCAAATTCATACTTCACAATATCCAAGTAAAATATGCGTTTTTCGTTGTTATACTTTGTTACAACTGGGGGTGAATAATTTTGCTCTTAATTCACTTTTCAATTCTACTACTGTAAAACATGGTTCTGTTAGTCAAATTCATACTTCACAATATACAAGCAAGATATACTATGTTATAACTGGGGGTGAATAATTTTGCTCCCAATAAACTTTTAATCCTACCACTGTAAAATATGATGTTGTGAGTCAAATTTGTACTTCACAATACACAAGCAAAATACGCTTTTTTGGTCAAAATACTGTATTAGAACGACCGAACTCAAGATACTTCATACGAAGTGTTATTTTATTTGTAAATTCTGAAGAATGTTTTTCGTCAATATTTGCATACTTATCGTATATCTTAATACATTTCCAATTTGTTTAACTCGTATCGAAAGTGTGGAGCGCAAACTATACAATTTATTCTTCCTAATTCTTACTATTCAAACAAATAATAAATTAATTTAGTACAAATCCTCACCAGACGTAGCGTTGTTATCACATGTCGTGTACAGTCGATAATGTTGGGAGTGACAGTAAAATGTTACCGCAATCTAACCACTGACGAGGTAAGCATTGAAAAGATATTGAAATTCAAATTACAACTCTTCTCCTCGTACATCAACTACAGATTCATAAACGAAAATTGATACAAAATCACTTGCAGCCAGTCCTTCGTCTGTAGTTTTGTTAAATTGTACAGAATCTTAATCGAAATTACTAGAACCTAGTTTGGCAACTGACCACAATGAAAAGCCGCGCTCCAATCGGTTTCCTCTTCCATGCTGGTTTGGAATCCATTTTCTTTTATCAACGCATAATCGACGCACGAGGAGAAAAGTTATAATTCTAACACCAGCGGCACTGTATATTACGTAAGGTACAATTTTCTCATTGTTGCAAGAGACAGCTTATTGTTAAGTTAACGGAGGTACCGCATTTTCGTACTACGAAATACTGAATCATCCCTGTTTATATCAAATGCTACAAAAGCGAATCAGCCGGTCTGCCGTAACCCGTTTCATTTTTGTTTAGAAAACAGTTAGAATAAAATTGTTTATTATACGTCGCGGCCTAAAATTTTGTTTCGCTACATCGCTGTAGTTACGCTGTATATAAAAATTTGGGTTGAAAGATATGTTTGGGATACGTACTTAGATTGAAGGTTAGGTCCCGTTGTCCGCAATTCGACGCATTGATGCTGAATTGTAACTTGATGTATGTTTTTAACAGGTCTTCTAATACTAGGCACGGCAGAATTAAAGAATGGCACAATTCTTTAATCGTCTCGGACAGCTCGGTTTTGGCTTAGCTCTATCTGCTGGAGTTGTTAATTCGGCACTTTATAATGGTTTGTGTTTTGCTAATATACATTTAACACTTTGACTGCCACGCGTATTTTACTATATTAACACATTGTTGACCGGCAATTTTCGGCAAAAACTGTCTCAAGTCACCGGCTATTATTTCGTAATTCAACATGGAAGTGAAACGATGTAAATAAGGTTCAATAAAGTTTGTTCGTGCATAATGAATTCAAATTGAACTTTGGACATGAATTTTACGTAACTTTTAATATTTTTTCGTATAATTAACTGTATAGCAGTTATTTACGCGTAGATGTAGACAAGAGGTTTTGCACATATAGTTCTATAGGCTATTATTTCGTAATTCAACATGGAAGTGAAACGATGTAAATAAGGTTCAATAAAGTTTGTTCGTGCATAATGAATTCAAATTGAACTTTGGACATGAATTTTATGTAACTTTTAATATTTTTTCGTATAATTAACTGTATAGCAGTTATTTACGCGTAGATGTAGACAAGAGGTTTTGCACATATAGTTTCGGTGCGTTTTCCTTTCAAAGAGCTAGATTATGCCTTTGTTATTTCATTTTCAATAATCATTTTCCAAATTACTACAACTTACCTAAAAATCACTCGGGCAACTATATAAAGCATTCACGTATAATTGATTGAAAAATGCTTCACCGTCACGTTCCGTCGTTCTTGGCACTCTCTAATACTAGAATTGTAATAAAAGCCTCGGTACCAGTAAAAGTATACTTTTTTATAATAAAGCAGACGCGATTGAACACAATGAACAAAATTTTGCTCTATTCTATATTTCCCTGCGTTTTAGAAATTAAAATAACCGACACAAGTGTAAACACGAGTTAACTCGTGACCGGTCAGCAACGTTTGGCCATGAAAACACAAGTTAACTCGTGACCGGTCAACAATGTGTTAAAACCGCAACGGGATGAAGTACTACAGAATATGATTGAATCGTGCAAAATGAAAATAATGCGAAGGTATCGGAGACCAAAGGATTGAATCATTATTTAATATTAATTGCATTTACAACATTATAAATGCTGCCGATTGGAAATTTTTTCGATTTTTCGTGAGACCTTTTGCTCCGGATTAGTGTGTATTTTACTGTATTAAAAAAATATTTCATTGCATCGCGGTTGTAACATAGCAAAATACGCTTGTATTTTACGTGTTTATTTTACTACATTAAAACCCCAACGAGATGAAGTACTACAGAATATGATTGAATTGTGTAAAATGAAAATAATGCGAAGGTATCGGAGACCAAAGGATTGAATCACTATTTAATATTAATTGCATTTACAAAATTATAAATGCTGCTGATTGGGAATTTTTTCAATTTTTCGTGAGACCTTTTGCTCCAGATTAGTGTGTATTTTACTGTATTAAAAAAGTATTTCATTGCATCGCGGTTGTAACATAGCAAAATACGCTTGTATTTTACGTGTGTATTTTACTATATTAAAACCGCAACGGGATGAAGTACTACAGAATATGATTGAATTGTGCAAAATGAAAATAATGCGAAGGTATCGGAGACCAAAGAATTGAATTCAATATTAATTGCATCTTCAAAATTATAAATGCGACCGATTGGATATTTTTTGAATTTTTCGTAGGACTTTTGCGCCGGTCACCGATGACCACTATGGCAGTCAAAGTGTTAATTCACAGCAGTTGCAGATTTTGGTGTGATATGGAAATCTGTGTGTTTGTAATGAAAACAACTGCATGCCTTTAATTTCATATTGTGACTGTCACTTTTTTTTTCAGTTGATGGAGGCCACAGAGCAGTGATTTTCGATAGATTCGCCGGTATAAAGAACTTTGTGGTAGGAGAAGGGACACATTTTTTCATTCCTTGGGTACAAAAACCCATTATCTTTGATATCAGATCACGTCCCAGAAACGTTCCGGTCATTACTGGTAGTAAGGATCTTCAGAATGTCAACATCACACTTCGTATCCTCTTCAGACCAGTGCCAGACTCCCTGCCTAAGATTTACACAATTCTTGGTGTCGACTACGATGAAAGAGTATTACCTTCTATTACGACTGAAGTCCTGAAGGCTGTGGTCGCTCAGTTCGATGCCGGTGAATTGATCACGCAGCGTGAGCTCGTCTCTCAAAAAGTTAGAGAAGACTTGACCGAAAGAGCAGGACAGTTTGGCCTTATCTTAGATGATATTTCTATTGTAAGTGAACTTTATACTTCTTACCACCTATTAACTTTTACTGTTCCTCTTGTATCATTCGATTTGATTTGTATATCGTTATGATCTCTCTTGTAAGTGAATTTTATACTTCTTACTACGTATTAACTTTTACTGTTCCTCTTGTATCATTTGATTTGATTTGTATATGATTTGTATAAGGTTATGATCTCTATTGTAAGTGAACTTTATACTTCTTACCACGTATTAACTTTTACTGTTTCTCTTGTATCATTCGATTTGATTTGTATATCGTTATGATCTCTCTTGTAAGTGAACTTTATACTTCTTACCACGTATTAACTTTTACTGTTCCTCTTGTATCATTCGATTTGATTTGTATATGATTTGTATATCCTTATGATCTCTATTGTGAGTGAACTTTATACTTCTCACCACGTATTAACTTTTACTGTTTCACTTGTATCATTCGATTTGATTTGTATATGATTTGTATATTGTTATGATCTCTATTGTGAGTGAACTTTATACTTCTTACCACGTATTAACTTTTACTGTTCCTCTTGTATCATTCGATTTGATTTGTATATGATTTGTATATCGTTATGATCTCTATTGTGAGTGAACTTTATACTTCTTACCACGTATTAACTTTTACTGTTCCTCTTGTATCATTTGATTTGATTTGTATATAATTTGTATATCGTTATGATCTCTATTGTAAGTGAACTTTATACTTCCTACCACGTATTAACTTTTACTGTTTCTCTTGTATCATTCGATTTGATTTGTATATGATGTGTATAAGGTTATGATTTCTATTGTAAGTGAACTTTATACTTCTTACCACGTATTAACTTTTACTATTCCTCTTGTATCATTTGATTTGATTTGTATATAATTTGTATATCGTTATGATCTCTATTGTAAGTGAACTTTATACTTCCTACCACGTATTAACTTTTACTGTTCCTCTTGTATCATTTGATTTGATTTGTATATAATTTGTATATAATTTGTATATCGTTATGATCTCTATTGTAAGTGAACTTTATACTTACCACATATTAACTTTCACTGTTCCTCTTGTATCATTCCATTTGATTTGTATATCTCTTATTGCAATAGCCTTATACCATTCAAATATTTTAATGCTTCTCAGTATTTCACATATTTTAACTTTAACTTTTTCAAGCATAAAAATTGCACATGCGACTGTTTACACATTGCAGAGTTATAATATCGTATTACAAATCTAACGTTTATTCTGCTCCTTTCAGACGCACTTAACTTTTGGCAAAGAATTCACGCAAGCCGTAGAATTGAAGCAGGTTGCGCAGCAGGAAGCTGAGAAAGCTCGTTTCCTGGTAGAAAAGGCTGAGCAGCAGAAAAAAGCAGCTATAATTACGGCGGAAGGTGACGCACAAGCCGCGAGTCTCATAGCCAAATCGTTGGCCGATAGCGGTGAGGGTCTCGTTGAGTTGAGAAGAATCGAAGCTGCGGAAGACATTGCTCACAATCTATCCAAATCCCGACAAGTATCCTATCTGCCGCAGGGCCAAAATTTCCTACTTAATTTGCCACAGTAACCTATAAGTGAAGAGCGAAATGTGTATCCATAAATAATGCATTTACATCGATGAAAGAGGCATTTATGCGTTCGTATTGTGTAACAAATAGAACGCCGCGAAATAAGCGGCAAAGGGAAAGTATTTCGTAGCAAGGAATATATAGCAAACCCCATCATATTTTAATATTGACGATTTTATCTTTCTTCGTAGGCCGAGTACATACCTATTCCTATTTGCAGAAATACGCATTGACCATTCATTTGGAAGGTCTTGTTATTGTGAAAATATGTTATTGGATTTATTGTTTCGGACGTGTTTGTTTCTATTCCTCTGTTTCTTTCTCTTTTAGCTCTGTCGAGTAGGAACGTTTGTTACAGTTACTTTTCCATTCTATTGCAATTACTTTCCAGCCAGAGCAGTGCAGTTTATTATTACCAATGAAACACAATAACCGTTCAAATAATTTAGTTTCGCTTCCGACATTTTATATATTTTTATGGCAAATGCAGGTTTTTCATATAATCGGTGGTGCTTAAGACAGAATGGAATATAGAGATTGTAGAAGATCTTGTACGTTCCAGCTGACTGTTTGGAAGCTGGCATCGAATGAATTATCAGACGACAGTATATTTTTAGCGTAAATATGTATGATGGATATAAGCCGTGTTTTTTCAGAATGAAGATTATTGTGTTACCAATCTTATTATTTGACATACACCTATCTATGTGTAGCTATCTTTACGATAGGGCCCGTATAAGATATTCCGAAAAACGCACAATTTTCTGACGTTTCTGCACCAAATCTTTATGAACTTAATGAAATTTCCGACAGCCGTTGGACGAGGCGCAGACCAATTTTAAACGAAGGAAAAAAGATCTCTTGCGACGATCCATCCGGATGGATTTGCCGGCCCGACAGATCATTACGATCAATCGGAGTACCGAAATTAGTGAAAGATTATCTCGGTTGGGGTGCTTTCGTTCACTCCGTTTGTCGGCGCGATTTGTTAATACAGAAATCAATTCATCATAATTTGGCGAGCACCGCGGGAGTCCTTCATTCAGGTGATCCCCCTGGTGGAAACGCGATACACTAACCACTAATTTACACTCCGCCGAGATGCAGTGTATAATTGCACGTTAGAGATGTGCGTGGACTGGCCAATGCTCTTGAACATATCGAAGACAATCTAAATTCAAGGTATTCTTTTACGTTATTGCCTCTTTTGTTTTCCCCGCATAGCAGATTGATTACTTGAACGGCAACTTTAACCATAATGCTAATTGCGTTACGTTACGAAAAGAACAGTACTTGTTACACAGTCCATTTTCTGTATGCATCAATATTTTGGTTAGCGATTTCATTTATAACCGTAAGTCACAGAATTGCACGTTAGAGATGTGCGTAGACTGGCCGATGCTCTTGAACATATCGAAGACAATCTAAATTCAAGGTATTTTTTTACGTTATTGCCTTTTTTGTTTTCTCCGCATAGCAGATTGATTACTTGAACTGTAACTTTAACCGGAATGCTAATTGCGGTACGTTACGAAAAGAACAGTACTTGTTACACAGTCCATTTTCTGTATGCATTAATATTTAGGGTAGCGATTTCATTTACAATCGTAAGTAAATCACAGAATTGCATGTTAGAGATGTGCGTGGACTGGCCAATGCTCTTGAACATATCGAAGACAATCTAAATTCAAGGTATTTTTTTACGTTATTGCCTTTTTTGTTTTCCCCGCATAGCAGATTGATTACTTGAACTGCAACTTTAACCGTAATGCTAATTGCGTTACGTTACGAAAAGAACAGTACTTGTTACACAGTCCATTTTTCTGTATGCATCAATATTTAGTTTAGCGATTTCATTTATAAACGTAAGTAAGTCACAGAATTGCACGTAAGAGATGTGCGTAGACTGGCCGATGCTCTTGAACATATCGAAGACAATCTAAATTCAAGGTATTTTTTTACGTTATTGCCTTTTTTGTTTTCCCCGCATAGCAGATTGATTACTTGAACGGCAACTTTAACCATAATGCTAATTGCGTTACGTTACGAAAAGAACAGTACTTGTTACACAGTCCATTTTCTGTATGCATTAATATTTAGGTTAGCGATTTCATTTATAAACGTAAGTAAGTCACAGAATTGCACCTTAGAGATGTGCGTAGACTGGCCGATGCTCTTGAACATGTCGAAGACATTCTAAATTCAAGGTATTTTTTTACGTTATTGCCTTTTTTGTTTTCCCCGCATAGCAGATTGATTACTTGAACTGCAACTTTAACCGGAATGCTAATTGCGTTACGTTACGAAAAGAACAGTACTTGTTACACAGTCCATTTTCTGTATGTATCAATATTTAGTTTAACGATTTCATTTATAAACGTAAGTAAGTCACAGAATTGCACGTTAGAGATGTGCGTAGACTGGCCAATGCTCTTGAACATATCGAAGACAATCTAAATTCAAGGTATTTTTTTACGTTATTGCCTTTTTTGTTTTCCCCGCATAGCAGATTGATTACTTGAACTGCAACTTTAACCATAATGCTAGTTGCGTTACGTTATGAAAAGAACAGTACTTGTTACACAGTCCATTTTCTGTATGTATTAATATTTAGGTTAGCGATTTCATTTATAAACGTAAGTAAGTCACAGAATTGCACCTTAGAGATGTGCGTAGACTGGCCGATGCTCTTGAACATATCGAAGACATTCTAAATTCAAGGTATTTTTTTACGTTATTGCCTTTTTTGTTTTCCCCGCATAGTAGATTGATTACTTGAACTGTAACTTTAACCGGAATGCTAATTGCGGTACGTTACGAAAAGAACAGTACTTGTTACACAGTCCATTTTCTGTATGCATTAATATTTAGGGTAGCGATTTCATTTATAAACGTAAGTAAGTCATAGAATTGCACGTTAGAGATGTGCGTAGACTGGCCGATGCTCTTGAACATATCGAAGACATTCTAAATTCAAGGTATTTTTTTACGTTATTGCCTTTTTTGTTTTCCCCGCATAGTAGATTGATTACTTGAACTGTAACTTTAACTGGAATGCTAATTGCGTTACGTTACGAAAAGAACAGTACTTGTTACACAGTCCATTTTCTGTATGCATCAATATTTTGGTTAGCGATTTCATTTATAAACGTAAGTAAGTCACAGAATTGCACGTTAGAGATGTGCGTAGACTGGCCAATGCTCTTGAACATATCGAAGACATTCTAAATTCAAGGTATTTTTTTACGTTATTGCCTTTTTTGTTTTCCCCGCATAGTAGATTGATTACTTGAACTGTAACTTTAACTGGAATGCTAATTGCGTTACGTTACGAAAAGAACAGTACTTGTTACACAGTCCATTTTCTGTATGCATTAATATTTAGGTTAGCGATTTCATTTATAAACGTAAGTAAGTCACAGAATTGCACGTTAGAGATGTGCGTAGATTGGCCGATGCTCTTGAACATATCGAAGACATTCTAAATTTAAGGTATTTTTTTACGTTACTGACTTTTTTGTTTTCCCCGCATAGCAGATTGATTACTTGAACTGCAACTTTAATCATAATGCTAGTTGCGTTACGTTACGAAAAGAACAGTACTTGTTACACAGTCCATTTTCTGTATGTATTAATATTTAGGTTAGCGATTTCATTTATAAACGTAAGTAGGTCACAGAATTTGATTCCAGCAAATCTCATATTTTATACAGTTGTGTTATTGGTAGTTGGTTTTACATTTTGTTGTCATGTAGATTACTTTCACGTTTTTCTCCTCCCTTTAATACTGGACCTGGTTTGTTGCATAAGAACATCTTTGTGGCAAACAGTAACCGCAGTGTATTGACACTGCAACAAATTTTAACCGTAATTTAACGATCCATTCGTCCTGAAGATTTACCGCCTTCGATCTCATATTTTATACAGTTGTGTTATTGTTAGTTGGTTTTACATTTTGTTGTTATGTAGATTACTTTCACGTTTTTCTCCTCCATTTAATACTGGACCTGGTTTGTTGCATAATAACATCTTTGTGGCAAACAGTGACCGCAGTGTATTGACACTGCAACAAATTTTAACCGTAATTTAACGATCCATTCGTCCTGAAGATTTACCGCCTTCGATGTGTCGCCGGCATCACAACGTTGCGATGGCACTAATTGACCTAACACCTACGAGAACCGGTTGATCAACCGCTTCTATCATTAACAACGCATAGCACCTTCTCTACAACTCTTAGTAGTCGCCAGTAAACCACAGTCAAGGCGAAAAATGTCAGCTGATTATTACATAACGGTATGGCGTGTTGCATCCAGCCGGCAGATATTTTAATATCCTTCTAACAACGTATGAGTCTTTCGTTAACAACGTCGACAACGTTATACGGCTACTTTTTGATTGTTCCCATTACATCGTTATACATTTTTTTATTACCAAACAACTCTTTCTTCAACAATCCGTGTTATATTTACTCGGGCGATTCCGGCTTTTGTGGCGCAAGCATCTTTTCTTGCCTTTGCGAGTAGTACCTGCGTAATTCTCACGATTGACGGAAGAAAGAGGGCGAACAAGTAGCAGGGTGAACTGGGAGGAGGGAAAGAGAATGCCGGCGTAATAGAAGAAGAAGCCGTGAACGAAAAGGAGCGGATGAGTGAGAGGAGGAAAGAGTGCGAGAGAGAGAGAGAAAGAGAGGGATCGGTATGGTAGCAGCACGAGGCGAAAGCAGATTAGCGTGAATAATGAAGACACGACCCCGTGAAAGCCTAAGCGGGCCTCCTTAAGTCTGTTCCTTCGAGTAGAAGCCGAAGCCGGAAAGGAAGGATGCTGGGAGGGAGGTGGAGCGGACAGAAAGGAGGTAGAAGCAGTTAATTACTCCTCCCATCTACGGGATAACGACTTCCCCTTATTTGTCGAGAGGCGCAAACAGCCAACCCTCGGCGAAATCCCTTGCCAAGACGCTTTCTCGGATATATACAGGAGCCTAGGATTCATCCCGTAACCCGAGCGTTGCCCCATTTCCCGACGCGCTGTTTCAACTCTGCGCGAGAGTAGAGTTCGGCCAAATGCGACAGTTTTTACAAACATTACATGAAACTTTTCCTCCCGCGTCAGATGTGAGGTGAAATACTCAGTAATTGGTGCCCTAAGCAGGATCCTGTCAATTGTCATAGTATAAGAATATAATTATAAGTTATAAGTATTGAAAACGTAAGGTGCGTCAACAATTGGGGACACAAAAGTAACGCGAATAGATGATAATGCGTATTGGCGCGATTACTATGATAAAGTTGTTGCATATTCTTAGCATTGTCAAGTTGCACTAGAGTTTGGACATTCACGTTACATTTTGATCAAATGGTGTCTGTAACTCTGTTTGTGATATTGTACAACAATCACAATCGCTGTTTCGCCAGTTTTCATAGCAGTGATAAATGAAGAACACGGTACAGGTTACGTCTTTCAAATAGTATCGTTATTCCCCGGAAAGCACACTCGACCGAAGACAATAATCAACTTTCCATGAGAATCAGTGGAATCTATCAATCTCGCTCGAAAACGGCGGAAATATTAACACTTTGACTGCCGTGCGTATTTTGCCGTATTAGAACGGCGATGCTATGAAATACTACAGCGTTTGACTGAATTATGCAAAATGTAAATAATCTGCAAGTCTTGGAGATCAAAGAATCGCATCACTATTCTAACAAGAACTGCATTTATAAAATAATTATTACTTTTGCGCCAAATTAAATAAGGCAAGACAATTAGTTAACAGGTTGACTACCGTGCGTATTTTACTATATTAAAACCGCAACGCGATAAAGTACTACAGAATATGATTGAATTGTGCAAAATGAAAATAATGCGAAGGTATCAGAGACCAAAGAATTGAATCACTATTCAATAGTCACTATTCTAACAATAACTGCATTTATAAAATAATTATTACTACCCATTGCGAATATTTTCGATCTTCAGTCAAATCTCTTGCGCCGGTCACCGGTGACCCCCACGGCAGCCAACGTGTTAATAACTATACCAGTCGAAACATCTAAGCTCAACATTTCTGCCTATTCAGTCACGAATTAGTTTAACTGCGAGATTCTACCTGCAGAAACGATGAACGATTTCATGTTACGCGGCCAGGGCTAATAATGAATAATGAATCACATTAACTAAGACGAGGTTCAAGGTCGCCGATGATGCACCTACACACACGCACGCATACACGCGTTTGCATGTAACCTGAGGACATCACCGACGAGTTGCATACGTCGACGGGCAGCACATGTTCCCCGGGCCATGCATGCAACGAAATAAATGATAGGTACGCCCGACTATATACGCGCGCGGGAACGAGGAGGGGGGGAGGGTAGACTAATTACGAAAGAAATCATAATAGGCACACATGCACCGCGGGCTGTCGGGCTAACGATCGCTTCCTCTGCATCTGCACCTGTTACTCCGTTCCTACGGTTGCAGCAGTGCACGCGAGCCGCATATGCTGATGGCCTTCCTTCGAGAGAAAGAGGAGGGCAAAATGAAGGAGCGCGGAACAGAAACAGAAACGCTTCACGGAAGGAGTGAAGGAGAAAGAATGACGTATGTCGGAGAACGGAGAAAGAAGTACGGTAAGAGACAGAAAGTAACAGCGAGGAAGACGGGAGATCGAGCGAGAAGGGATGATTGCAGAAAGGAGAAGAAACTGCTTGAAGAAAGAACGGGAGGGAGAGAACGAGACGAAATTGCCCCGGGCACCGGACTCTTCCCTGACTTCCATATATTCCGAAGGCGCGCAGTTACGTCGAAATAAATTTTGAGCGTAGTAGGAGCGAGCGAGATGTCGGGCTCATTATCGATAATTAATACCTTCTGCCTCCAGTATCTGCTACCGTCCCCCGACTACTCGCGGCCGCGTAACGACTAATTTTCGCGCGCCGATTAAAGCGGCAGCTAATCGTCTACTTACGCGATGCTTATCTCCTGCGCGTACGTAATTCTGATCGATAATTCGCTTATGTTCGTTCCTCAGCCGTGAGACAGGAGAGAGCGGGAGGAATTCGTTATCATTCACGGTGTCACCGATTGCAACTCGCAAGATTAATGGCCTTCTCGCACCGCTTAGTTCCGGCACGGCGAGCAAAATTAATACAGCGGTTCTTGCGTTAGATGGCTGCGCAATCTTAATTGATATCTCTCCGACTAGGAGTCGTCGGGCGAAAAAATCCGTCGATTCATTCGCATTTGGTAATTTCATGCTGCGCCGTCACTCTCAAAGTGACCAACGACGTAAATTGTATACTTGTATGGATATATGAATGTACGCCCGCATATATGGCTAAATACGTGTGGTCTAGTAAAAGCTGCCAGATGAACGAGTTCTCATTAAGGAAACATCGTTAATTACATGACGGAAAACGTGTAAGCGGAAACTCCCTGTGTTCTTCTCCAAATGAAACGCCGCAGGAGCCTTGAGGGCACGCAACGAAATGCACGCTGACCATCGGTCCGGATTGAAGACTGGAAAATTGGATGAACCATGATTTTAAATACTTATGCGGGGAGTGGCTCTGTCTTTTGTTTTAGTCGTCCCCCTAGATTATTCCTGTGACAATCCGTGCATGGGATTGCTATTTTGACCGTCGTTGCTCCCGGGTAATTAGTTTGGCAGAAGTTCGTCGACAATGACGCGACGTGCTTTCTGGGATTTACATCCGGCAATGGGCGCTTTGTCCATGCGGTCGGCTGAGTTTTGCGGTTTTCAGTGAGATGTGTACAATTCCTTCTCGATATTCGAACGATACGAAATATTGAATAATCTGCATATGAAGAGGACCGAGATGAGCTCTCTGCTGATCAAAGAAACTGAAGAAAAAGAAGAACGTAGACACAGGTACTTCAAGTGCAGAATGCGTGTTTTTCCTATGTACGGATAAAAGTTATGTCACGTTTCAAGCTTAGTACATCGATTACGCATTTTTATTTTTAACTTATGTAGTAACATAGAATCGTAGCTGTACCAGGTTCTTCGACCCTCCGAAAATACCGCTGACAACGGTCGTCAACCTCAGGTGTCAATTTCACCGTTTCGTACATTGTTACAGATTGGCGAGAGTACTGCAGATGCGTATCTCGTGAAATCGCATATTCAACTTACTGCCGAAAGGTATGCACACCGGACGAGCAATTTCGAAAATTGCTCTACTTGTCCTGGAAGTCGTCAGTGCCGGTGGACTCATTGCCAAAGTGAGGTAAGCATCAACCACTTGTGTGTCCGAGCTGATGAGTTACGTTTACTTTAGAGCGTTTTTCTTTACCCTCTAAGTGCACCAATTTATCCTAATTGCGTGCGATGTCTGCTATCTTCCGAAATGTTTATGCATCTTGCTGTAGTTGCATTCTTCATCTACGCAACTTTAGGTATACACTGTGTTACACTGTGTGTTGTAACACACTTGTTTACACTTGCTGTATTTTTCATTTTATTCTTTATGTGATGTCGTATAGTACTAAGGAACTTACAGATCAGAGAACGATATTAAAGTAAGTAATGATTTGATTATATTAGCAAAAAGATAGCGTTTTTAGTCCATATTTGGAATATTCATATTTAGTAGATCGGAGAACTGTCTGGTTTGGAATTTTTGACAAACGGATAGTCGTATATTCTGCGAAATGAGCTTTGCTATGCAATACTGCCGTTGTCGTATATAATTACGGAACTTACAGATCAGAGAACGATATTAAAGTAAGTGATGATTTGATTACATTAACAAAAAGGTAGCGTTTTTAGTCCATATTTGGAATATTCATATTTAGTAGATCGGAGAACTGTCTGGTTTGGAATTTTTGACAAACGGATAGTCGTATATTCTGCGAAATGAGCTTCGCTAAGCAATACCGCCGTTGTCGTATATAATTACGGAACTTACAGATCAGAGAACGATATTAAAGTAAGTGATGATTTGATTATATTTACAAAAAGGTAGCGTTTTAAGTCCATATTTGGAATATTCATATTTAGTAGATCGGAGAACTGTCTGGTTTGGAATTTTTGACAAACGGATAGTCGTATATTCTGCGAAATGAGCTTCGCTAAGCAATACTGTCGTTGTCGTATATAATTACGGAACTTACAGATCAGAGAACGATATTAAAGTAAGTGATGATTTGATTATATTTACAAAAAGGTAGAGTTTTAGCTCCGTATTTGGAATATTCATATTTAGTAGATCGGAGAACTGTCTGGTTTGGAATTTTTGACAAACGGATAGTCGTATATTCTGCGAAATGAGCTTCGCTAAGCAATACTGCCGTTCTGTCGACTGGAGCAACGTCTGCTTAACCCGCAGGCATGCCTCAGGTGTACCCAATCTTCATCATTGCCGTCGGATGGTAGGAGTGTGAAAACGTGTTACTCATTAAAGTGTTTTAACCCGTCAAAGTGTAGTCGCAGTTTCTGGAACGCCGTCGGTTCTTCGCCCGGGCTTAATCTTTTTTCTCCTTCTTCCCCAGTCACCTTCCCCTTTTCGGCATCCCGTCTCTTTCGCCGGGAAGCTCGCACGCGAGGAGTAATTTTCAATACTTAAGTGTGCTCGAACTGATTTTTGTCGCTGGTCGATCACCTCCTAGACGATGCCAGAGCGAAGCTGCCATTCACCTTTTCTTCTCGTCTCTCTCTCGTTTTCTTTTCTCTCATCCTAACACTCTCCATTGATTCTTTTACCTTCCGAATATGTATCAGGTATAGATGTGTATGTTATGCACGCACAGACGAGCCCAGCAAATTGTTTTGATATTTAATTCACGATCTCAGCATTAAAACGGAACGTTAAGAACTGTAATATTACATGTGATTGAAAATGCGATTGATTGGTGAACAACTACAAAGAACAGGTTATTAGAAAAAGAATGTTTATTTTTATAAAATGTGCGCAAGTTCCATTAACAACATGATAATTTTGCAGTAGCAAATTTAACACGTTGACTGCTACGGGTATTTTGCTATGTTAGAGCCGCGATGCGATGAAATACTGCAGAGTACAATTAAGTCATGCAAAATAAAGATAACACAGAGTTGTTAGAAACCAAAGTATCGAAGCACCGTTTCAGTATTCATTGCGAATTTTTTGCATTTTTAGTCAAATACTTTGGTTATTAGGCTCAAGTGTATTTTACTATGTTAAAACCGCGATGCGATGAAATACTGCAGAGTATGATTAAATCGTGCAAAATGAAGGTAACACAGAGTTGTTAGAAGCCAAAGTATCGAAGTACCGTTCAGTATCAATTGCTTTTACAACATTGCAAATAAGCTTCATTGCGAATTTTTTGCATTTTTAGTCAAATCCTTGCATCGATCACCGGTGACCATCGTGGCAGTCAACGTGTTAAAGTAATTAGTATAGTGTATCTAAGTGATAATTTTGCAGTAGCATGGTTCAACGGTTCACATGTTTTCATTTGGCATAGCTATTGACAATCATTACTAGTCGTGCAATTCTACCGGGGCTCGAATTTTCGTCTTTATACTCTCTGTAACCATCTCAATCGGCAATAAAGCCACGGCGAAGAAAGCTCGCAGCGACGTGAGAATTTTTATGCGCGATGACCTTTTTGAATACCGAGTGGTGGCTGTTTGTGAGATCCAATTCGGGGGTCTCGAAGTTAGAATGGACGGGCAAAGAAGGTGCGAGGCCTTCTCCATTCATCTCCGGGAGAAAGCGAAGTCGAGAATGAGTGCGCGAGAGGAGGAAGAGAAGGAAGAGGGGAAAGAAGACGAGTTGGAAGAGGGAAGGGTAGCCTCTTGGCACCCCTCGTGACTGATTTAGATCGAGGTGAGCCTCGAGTCGGCCCTATAATCTCGTATGTACATCGGTGCGCATGCACGCGAGCATAGTCACCCCCTGGGGGTGCATTAGAATTCAGGACCCGCGAAGAGGGTGGTGGGGAAGAGGTGGCTAAAAGAGGACGCACTCCTCTAATCGACTCTACACTTTCGCAAAAATGCCTGCTTCGGCGGTGCATCCTAAATATAATAGCTTCTCCTCGCTGCGTACTGCGCTATTTTAATTTTATTCGCACAATACTCCGAAAATAAGAATATTATACGGCGTGTAGAAGAATTTTAATCTGCTAAGGTATTTGGCGCATATTTCGTTTGGAAGATTTGTTGTTGCAGTGGCAAAGTTTCGTTTTGGAGTTATGACCGTGTGGTTTTAGGAGAGAGTTTTTGTACGGCAGATTTTCGGTGAATGCTTATTTCTAGCAACTTTGATATTAACACGTTGACTGCCAAGCATATTTTACTATTTTATAATCGCGATGCAATGAAATACTGCAGAGTATAATTATACTGTACAAAATGAAGGTAACGCAGAGATGTTAGAAGCCAAAATATTGAAGCACCGTTCCAATATCAATTGCTTTTACAAAATTACAAGTAGGCTTCATTGCGAATTCTTTGCATTTTCAGTAAAATCTTTTGCGTATTTTGCTATGTTAGAACTACGATGCGATGAAATGCTGCGGAGTATAATTAAACCGTACAAAATGAAGGTAACGCAAAGATGTTAGAAGCCAAAGTATTGACGCACCGTTCCAATATCAATTGCTTTTGCAAGATTGCAAACAGGCTTCATTGTGAATTTTTTGCATTTTCAGTAAAATCTTTTACGTATTTTGCTGTGTTAGAACCGCAATGCAATGAAATACTGCAGAGTATAATTAAACCGTACAAAATCAAGGTAACGCAGAGATGTTAGAGCCAAAATATTGAAGCACCTTTCTAATATCAATTGCTTTTACAAAATTACAAGTAGGCTTCATTGCGAGTTTTTTGCATTTTTAATCAAATCTTTTGCGTATTTTGCTCAATCGTATTTTGCTATGTTAGAACTACGATGCGATGAAATGCTGCGGAGTATAATTAAACCGTACAAAATGAAGGTAACGCAAAGATGTTAGAAGCCAAAGTATTGACGCACCGTTCCAATATCAATTGCTTTTGCAAGATTGCAAACAGGCTTCATTGTGAATTTTTTGCATTTTCAGTAAAATCTTTTACGTATTTTGCTGTGTTAGAACTGCAATGCGATGAAATACTGCAGAGTATAATTAAACCGTACAAAATGAAGGTAACGCAAAGATGTTAGAAGCCAAAGTATTGACGCACCGTTCCAATATCAATTGCTTTTGCAAGATTGCAAACAGGCTTCATTGTGAATTTTTTGCATTTTCAGTAAAATCTTTTACGTATTTTGCTGTGTTAGAACCGCAATGCGATGAAATACTGCAGAGTATAATTAAACCGTACAAAATTAAGGTAACGCAGAGATGTTAGAGCCAAAATATTGAAGCACCTTTCTAATATCAATTGCTTTTACAAAATTACAAGTAGGCTTCATTGCGAGTTTTTTGCATTTTTAATCAAATCTTTTGCGTATTTTGCTCAATCGTATTTTGCTATGTTAGAACTGCGATCCGATGAAATACTGCAGAGTATAATTAAACCGTACAAAATGAAGGTAACGCAAAGTTGCAGAAGTCAAAGTATTGAAGCACCGTTCCGATATAAATTGGTTTTACAAAATTGCAAGTAGACTTCATTGCGAATTTTTTGCAGTTTTAGTAAAATCTTTTGCGCAGGTCACCGGTGACCACCGTGACAGTCAACGTGTTAATATTGGTGCGAAACGAAATAGTGTCGTGATTTCTACGTGGCTAGAATGTCGTGCTGCTCAGGTTTTCGAGCAGAAGTATAGGATAGGTCTCCCGTTAGGACATTTCCTCTTCAAAACTGTCCTCAGGAAGTACCGAGGTCATCGCGTGCAGGTTTATATGAGACCATCGTGAATTTCTATTGTCAGCAGTATGCGAGAAAAGAAAGTTCACGGCTACAGGGCTATGTCAGGTCACAAGCTTCCTCCAGGGTCACCGTTATCCGCCAATCATCTTCCATGAATCCATCGAAACTGGAACAGTGCTCGTATTCCACGTAGGCTTTGAAGCGGCTGTGATATTTTAGATAGGAAAGTCATATATTCCAGTTTATAACAGTAAAATTGAACTCATTAGACTTTAGTTTTTCTCTGCTGTGTTCTTAACAACATTGACAATTTATTTCACATTTCGGGTTGTTATTTTTCCAATAGCCCCCAGGTTTGCAGAAAGGTTACAAAACACTCAGAAAATTCGTAATTGTAACCTGAAATTAAAAAAATAAGGGATACGGTTAAAAATAAACAGGAAATTTATTCTACTGTTCCTTACTTATGTCGTTTATTTGAATGCGCGATCGTACATTTGCGGAGTATCTGTGTGAATTGAAAGGATGTGTGCCTTTCCTCGTAACCCACTCTTTCTGTTATGCGCACAAACGTCCGATAATAAGACGCCAGCGACACGATCCCGTGTACTTATGTTCCAATTATATTTCAATTCAATACGGCAACCCGCAATCTGCTTGTTTCGCATATAATACGACTTAAAAGCTCACGGTCTGTACTCGTAGGCCAAGTGATACAACTAGACGTTAAGTGCCCGTTTTTGCTCCAGCCATTTACACGAAGATTCCACTTTCATGTAACACGTACCAATCATCGCATGATCAGCTATTTAGACTGTCGCATTTCACAGCGTTAGCAGAACAAACATCAATGCGTTCTCCATGAAATAATATTCACTGTGAATCGAAGTTTTCCCAGCACACATGAATCAGGATCTCTTTCCGGCACGTCAATACCTCTCTTACATTTTTTGCATTTTTTATTTCTTATTACGTTGATCACTTGATGGAATTCAATTTCGCGCCCTTCGAGATGAGGTACGAAAACATTTTTTCAGGAACTTTAAACACAGCGATCGATTGAAATTAAAGTTCCGGATAACGTTTACCATTTCGCACGCCATTGATTTATTAATGCCAAGATGATTAAAAGGCCTGAGAGCGCGTACCATGAACACGCCGTAAAAATGCTTTACCGCGATACCGATAACTGAAATCACGCTGGGCGTTGCGTTGCTGGCTTGAGCGTACGTAATAATTTGCCTCCGTCCGTGGCTTGGAACGCGACGATCACATTGTTCGGCAAGTCCGTGGCATCCGCATAAAATCTTAATTGAACGTGTTTCTTTCGGAGTTCCGAAAATTGCTTTACCGTTGCTGCTTCCCCTATACCGATGATCGCGCTGATCTTTTCATGCCTCGCTGGGTAAGAATCTTTTTCTGCATTGACGCGGACGTCATGAGGCGCGGGACTGCCGATGGCGGTTTATTTATCGCATACGTGTACGTGGGCAGTCCGATAAGTACTTAGCCTACAAAAGAAAAACGAAAATTTTGGAAAATTGAAGATTTATTTTTCAACATAGTCTCCTTTTAACGCGATACACTTGATCCATGATGAACAAAATACTTTCTGAAGTAGTTTCTGCTAAAATTAAATGCAACACACCTTTGGATTACAGACTATTAAAACGTTTTGATGATTTAAAAATGAATGATGAAGAGAAGTTAATTGTACCATTAAAACCAGGGGAAACAAACATATAGTATTATGTTACCAATGAACAATTGTTCGCTATACTACGTGGGCAGTCCGATAAGTACTTAGCCTACAAAAGAAAAACGAAAATTTTGGAAAATTGACGATTTATTTTTCAACGTACTTTTAACTCGATACACTTGATCCAGCGATGCTCCAACTTCTTCAACCCGTCTCAAAAATACGTGTTCTGGAGATCTGCAAAGAAGGCCTCCGTGGCGGCGATAACCTCCTCATTCGACTCAAATTTCTGTCCAGCGAGTGACTTTTTCAAGGTTGGGAACAAAAAGAAGTCACACGGGGCCAAATCTGGAGATTACGGTGGATGGAGCAGCTGTTCGTAGCCTAATTCAACGAATTTGGCTGTAGCTTGGGCAGAGATGTGAGCCGGTGCGTTATCGTGGTAAAATAGCACTTTTTTCTTCGCCAAATGGGGCCGTTTGTTCCTTAATTCGGCGTCGAATCGGCTCAATAATTCGGCATAGCACAGCCCTGTGACTGTTTTGCCCTTCTCCAGGTAGTCTATGTAGATCACACCTTGTGAATCCCAGAAAACGGTGGCCATCACCTTTCCGACCGATAGGACAGTCTTCGCCTTCTTCGGAGCACATTCGCCGGGCGCAGTCCACTGTTTCGATTGTTCCTTGGCTCTGGTGTGTACCAGTGGATCCACGTTTCGTCGACAGTCACAAAACGACGTAGAAACTCTTTCAGATTGCGCTTAACACGTTGACTGCCAAGCGTATTTTACTACGTTAGAACCGCGATGCGATGAAATACTGTACAGTATGATTAAATCGTGCAAAATGAAGGTAACGCAGAGTTGTTAGGAGCCGAAATATTGAAGCACGGTTCCAATATCAATTGCTTTTACAAGATTGCAAATAGGGTTCATTATGAATTTTTTGCATTTTTAGTATAAAATTTGTATTGTAAGTGCATCAAATACTTATGATTGTAAAGTTGAGTGAAAAATTGCATTTATAAAATAATTCTTGCTATTCTTTGTAAATATTTTGGATGTTCAGTAAAATCTCTTGCGCCGGTCAGTGGTCACTATCACAGCAGTCAAAGTGTTAACAAGTTGACTACCGATCGTATTTTGCTCTATTAGAACGGCGATGCTATGAAATACTACAGCGTCCGACTGAATGATGCAAAATGTAAAGAATGTGCAGGTATTGAAGACCAAAGGATCGCATCACTATTCTAATAACAAATGCATTTATAAAATAATAATTGCTACCCTTTGCGAATATTTTGGATCTTCAGTAAAATCTCTTGCATCGGTCACCGATGACCATCATGGCAGTCAAAGTGTTAAACAGTGTCAAACACTGCTCTGAAGTGGTCTCACGGATGCGCTTGTTATCCGGAGTGAGCAAACGCGGCACCGATCGAGCAGAAAGCTTTCTCATGCCCAATATTTCATGCAGGATATGCTCAGATTTCATCGCTGAATCAAGTGTATCGAGTTAAAAGGAGACTATGTTGAAAAATAAATCGTCAATTTTCCAAAATTTTCGTTTTCCTTTTGTAGGCTAAGTACTTATCGGATTGCCCACGTATGTTACGGTGAATGACCGAAATGAGGGAATGTCGACTTTCACCGGTGAATATCAACAGATACCAAATACGTCGGTGAAAGATCGAATATTTCATTACATTGTTGTACATTCGGACCCTCTCCGGTGTGTGTCGACAATCACAGATATTCTCTGGTGGAGGTCCAAAACAGAAGAGTCAAAAAACAAGCGACTGGTTCTCTCCCGCCAAATCCTTTGTTCTGCTCGGAGTCAATCAGCTTTGTCAGTCTTATGCAAGCTTTGATAACGCGAGCAACGTTTTCTTAATTTTTTTCCGACACCCTAATTTATACTAAATTGATACTGTAGTAAATCGTGATCTTTTTCTTGAAAAGTTAAATGCATTAATTGCGGGTAAACGAGAAGACAATTGTTTTTATTTTTCTCAAGAAAAGTATTCTAAAATACTTTCTGAAGTGGTTTCTGCTAAAATTAAATGCAACACACCTTTGGATTACAGACGATTAAAACGTTTGACGTTTTAAAAATTAATGATGAAGAGAAGTTAATTGTACCATTAAAACCAGGGGAAACGAACATACAGTATTATGTTACCAATGAAGAATTGTACAGTATACTATATGAAACTCACACCAGAATAGGCCACGGAGGAAAAATACGTATGCTTAAAGAGCTGCAAGTTAAATATAAAAATATTACATATGAAGTTGTAATGTTGTATTTAAATTTATGCAAACAGTGTCAAACGAAACACAGTGCACCTAAGAAAGGTATTGTTGTGAAGCCAATGGTTAGTTCTGAATCAACATTCACCATTAGTGCATGGTGAATGTCAGCATTTACCGGTGTAAGTCAGAAATAAGGGTATTTAGCAAATATTTCGGACATACACCAAGCGACTATGTGAATGTTGACATTTACCGGTAAAAGTCGACAGTCTCCAGATTTCAGTGTTTCACTGTAACATGTACACTCGACTGCATACGTGAGAATCGGTATATATCCGTTCGCCCGGTGTCGAGAACTCGCGTGACAACAGATGCTCGCAACATTTTACGTAATATTCATTTAAAAGGCTTGTCCGCGGTAGAGTCAGGTACCTTAAGTATCATTCTTAAGAGCCCCCTTTTGCCGTAATCGCGTTCACTTCGCCGCACGCCGTTTTCTGTCTGCCGGCTTTTTTGCGAAACCCCGAAAAACGCGCGCGACGTGCAACGCCGGCCGATCGGAGTTTGATTTACATTTTACGAAATAATTTCCCCTTCATTGCGTCACGCGATACCCTCCGCAACTCCTTTTCGGCGACCGGCGTCAATTGTTACCCGCTCGTACTTCGGTTATTAGTTTACTTTCGTTGATCGTACCCGAACGTCGAAATTAGGGAACTAATGCGGCACTAAAGTATGAGGAAGTATTTTTTCGGCAGACGGCAATTTTCAGAAGACCGCGGTCTTGTTCTTGTTTTCTTACGAGTAACTCTGGCAAGCGCGAATGCGAAAGACATGCACACATCGATCGGAGCTCGTAAATTCTGTACTCGCTCCGAGCCAGGAATTTCCGTAGGGTAATGATCAAATTAATTTCGGCGGTCTCGTCGACGCATTTGTAATGTTATTTCAATCACGCGTATTCAGTCCCGCTCGCAATAACTCACCGTTTAAAACGTTGAGTGCCATGTCAGCCATCGGTGGCTGACAGTGTAAGATGCGATATGAAACTAAAAAATTTACATTGTTTTCAGTGATTACTGAAAATTTACTTCAAATTCACTTAATTTTTATTTATTAGAAGATTGTACCATTAATGCATTTATATGTTTCTTATCAAAAAGTGTAATGGACTTTATTGAAACACGATAAACATAAAAACGATTGTCATTCGCATGTATGACAAAATGTGGCGACATGTTTAATTACTCGTATTTTTCTGGCCATTGCTCTACCAGATTTTGTCGCATTTCCAAAATATATGTATTACCTTGTTATAACCTAAACAGAAAACCGGCCGCAAGCCGATTTCGATGAAATCTCCAGTGAGCCGACGGTATACAAGACAAAACAGACTTGGCGCATAATATGTTGAATGAATGCCCATAAGCATTTCATTCTAAACGTAAACATCTTCTACTACGATAAGAAACAATGGCCCTAATATATTTACATATCGGTATCGAGTAAATTACAGTTTGTCAGTAATGCGTTTTGCATTGCTATATCACGATACGAACGCTTCTAAGCAGCGCGCGTGCCCTGACGGGGATTTCTTAGCACTTTTAAAAATACGGATTTCAAACTTTGTGAGCCATAGCAATAATCAACGTAAATTCATAATTTCATTAAAAGAGTTTAACACACAATTGACTGCCCTAAATTTTGAAATTTGTATGTATTTTGCCATATTAGAACGGCGATGCTATAAAATACTACAGCGTGTGACTGAATTATGCAAAATGTAAATAATGTGCAAGTATTGGAGACCAAAGAATCGCATCACTATTCTAACAATAACTGCATTTATAAAATAATTATTACTACCCATTGCGAATATTTTCGATCTTCAGTCAAATCTCTTGCGCCGGTCACCGGTGACCCCCACGGCAGTCAAAGTGTTAATCAACGATCAAAGCCAGCGATCTTGCCAATTCCATCCCACGTACATCCCTATCTCGTCCACGTGCGAAATCGTACTCGACGAAAACACCAACGCGAGCCACAACGAATTGCAGAGGGCCCGTTGCGCGACCATGAAATCTCGCCGACGCGAGAGAAGAACACCGACATGTCGCCGCGATGACATCTAAATGGTTCTCACCGTGACCTGCAGGTCGTCTGAAGTCTTCGCGGTCCCGTCTCGGCGAAGCGGGATCGACAACGAGGTAGACAAAGGTGGACAAAGGGCGCCGTTCACAATTCCCACAGGAGCGTCTTCCGTGCTGTCCGTACGGACGTTAATTCGTAAAAAGGAAGGGGGGTAAGAGGTGGCCTAAGAGAGCGGAGAAGACAGAAGGAGACGGAGGAAGACAGAAGGAGACGGCGACGAGGTGGAAGAGGGCAAAGAAGCAGGCAAGAAGGTATCGAGGTGAGCGAAGGGGGAGTCAGGGACCCGTAGGACGTCGAGGGGCGCAGGAAAGGGGAACCGGTAACATATGTGTAACGCAAGGGGCGTTCCGTGGCTGCGGTCCCGTCCGTCCGCCTGTGGTAAGGAGTCCAAGACGTAATTGCTACATCCTCAGATGCTGCCCTGTATACGTGCTCGCTCCGTATACCACCACCGACACCGGAGTCAATTCACGAAAATCGTCCCGACTGCTGTGTCACATACACTCCCGTGTGCTTCTGCGCAAAGCACGCACCCCTACATCACATACGCGTGCACGTACGCGAGATGCACCTCAAGCGCAGTTAGCCCCTCATGCAAATACGCGTGTGCGTGTGTACCGATCGCGATGCTTCCGTCACGCGACCTGCTATGCACATCGCGCGTCTTCCTTTTGCTTCGCCCCTTCAGAATCGCTCTTCTTACTTACGCGACTTCGCCCGCTCTTCCTCGTCACTTGCCTCTTCTTCCTTTATTAGCAGTCTTTTTCCCTCTTGACACGTCGCCTCACGAGCGCCGGACATTTTCGGGAACCGCGTTCGAGGTGTTGACTTCATTTCCGCGAATTGTCGAAACGGGCTCCTGAATGGCGGATGCCTTCGACTGGGGTGGGAATAGCGGCAATTTATTATTGTAAGGCTCGAGTTGGATTGAGAATAAGAGGGATTTTGAAGATATGGGAATGATTAGTGATTAGAAAGAAGAGATTGCGCTGGTTAGATATATTTTATTTAGTTCGGTTGAATTATGAGGCGTGCGTTCTTATATTCCGGTGGTTTCAAATTGGGGGTGCGAGGTTGTCATGTTGACGAAACTGCACTTATATGTTTGGAAGAGACTAGGTCCGTTATTTTGTCGTTTGTTGAGCAAATAGAATCGACAAGGGTGGTTCAGGCCGGTCTATCTCCCGGATAGTTCTCAACCCTATTTGAAATGAAGGGTTGCCCAAAGTAAATGGCGGGTTAACTGGGCCCCAGTTCCGCCTCGAAAGTCCTCGGGATCTTCTAATTCAATTAGGATCCTACCGTGCAGAGAGCCCCGAAATCAGATGGCGATTAGGGCGAACTCAGAATTCTGTTCCCCGGCATTCGACATGCCATAAGTCTCTGAGGAGCCGACTCAAGTGATTAGAACAGGTGAGACGTAAGACTGGGTTCTAACAGAAAGAAATATGAAATTTCGGAGCACGGTCCCGATTCAGAGTCATATGGCGTCAAACTGACGTTTGCGGCAGACTTTCTTGCTATCCGTAAAAAAATCATAATGATAGCAAGCATGCCGAAGTTTATGTTTCGTACACACAAAGGAAGTATACTTAGTAAAGAATCGTACCAGCGGTAGAAATAACCAGGGAAAGTCGACCAATTCTGTAATACGTTCAATGTCCTAATACCTTAAACGCAAACTAAATCCAAAAATGATACTAATTGTAAGTAAATTCATACAGGTAATATATTTGGAATATTTAGATATCAAAATATTCTGATGTCATTTGTTAATAGTTGGCTGGGTTAAGTGTGAAATATTTTCATAATTTCTAGTTCATTAAATGCATATAATTCTTTACTGTTGTGGAATTAGCTGAGTTTAGCCTATGTCTTTTCAATCAAACGAGCACTCAATTCGCATGTAATTGAAATTAAGTAAATATTATTTCATCGTGAAATCCTTCTTCAGCGGTGGATTTTGAAAGCTTCACCAAGACATCGTCCACATTTCGGTGCCGTGGCCGAGCGGAAATTGTAAATTAATTTAACCATCAAGTGCGTATTTCACTTGTCAATCATTCTCAATCGCCGTTTCGCTCTTGAGAACTGGGCTGCGCCAATCATTTCCGTCCACCGTCGGAAGTTGGACCCATAATTTTCCACGCAATTTCAAGCGAACTTTCGTCAAAATCCGTAGTCCTAGGTGCTTGAATCGAGGCTTCCGGTTGGCCCGGCCGTGCATTCTTTCTCAGCGCATCTCCACTTTAAATGGCGGTTTCGCGTCGAGCGGAAGAGCGGCAAAAAAAATATTTTCGCCCGGGGGAGGAACATCCAGCGATGCGTTCTGTCGCGGATACGAACCGGGTCGACGACCGCGGCTTACAACAGACAAAGTCGCCTGTGCACGCTCTTACATCGGAAAAAATTGAATCCCACCCTGGATCCAAAATTCGGCACGGAAGGTCGGTTCAGCCATCCGTCACCTCGCACCCTTCACCTAGTCTGCTCAACCAAAAGCAAGAATCCGCGAGAAAACTCCAAACAGACTCCAAACACTACGATCTCAATGTGCACCGTTTTCATCGCTGACGGGCAACTTTTCTGTGCGATTGTCCTCCTTCGCGGTGATGACTTCATGTCCTCGTTAGCCTCGGAATGCTTCACGCGCCCCACGCAACAGAGTGCGCAACCGTGGCGTGGCACGAAATTTCACCGGGCCGCATTTTTGACACGCTGAGAAGAGAGACGTCCGGGTTAATTTCGTGTCCATTACGCATGTCGCCCGTTTGCAACCCTCGTCGACGTGCGCAAAAAGACGCGGCCGCTCCCGTTGTGGGCGACGTGGAGTCACGAGTTCTCGCGAGAATCAGCCGACGGAGTCGCATGCATGCACGAGCGGTGCAAGCAGCGAACCTAAGCGGAGGGAGTAGCCGTGTGGAGATTTACAGTGGCGCTTGTAGGCAATAAGTCATGTCCGGCGAACATGTCGCCTACCGCAGGCCTTTACGCGTGGCCCAGCGCGAGCGCATATATAAAGATGGGCGAGCGTGAAATGCGATACGCGTTACGAGGGGGCCACTCCTTCCCGATAATATCGCGCCAATGTGCCACCGCGAGTGACTCCTCATGACACCCGAGGCACGCACGTGAGCACGCCTTCTGCGAGAGACTCTTGTATAAGTATGTATATAAGGCTGCATGCAACGATGTCGGCGATGTACTTGACCTTTGCTGTCTGGCGAACGCAGATTTTAAGGTAGATATATCGATTGGAGTCGATACGGATTTTCTGATACGGCGTTCGTCGACGGCTGAGACAGGCAAATGAGGCAAGGGTTATGCGGTAGAAAAGATATAGTTGGAGGAGCGGATAAAGTATTGTGGCGAAAATTCACGTTGCGGCCATATCACGCATATAGTTTCTCCTGGGCCTGTCGGTGGTAACTTTCCATCGGACACCATCCTTTTCCACCGAAACTTCTATTCTTTACCTATCGGTGGGTATTTAAGGGCGAGTCCGAACGGATTTCTGATACTGCGTTCGGTTTTGGATGGTTGAGACAGGCAAATGAGGCAAGGGGTTATGCGATAGGAAAGCTATAGTTGGAGGAGCGGATAAAGTATTGTGGCGTAAACGCACGTTGCGGCTATATCACGCATATAGTTTGTCCTGAGTCTGTCGGTGGTAATTTTCCACCGGACACCATCCCTTTTCACCGAACCTCTTATTCTTTACTTATCGGTGGGTATTTAAGGGTGAGTTCGAACGGATTTCTGATACTGCGTTCGGTTTTGGATGGTTGAGACAGGCAAATAAGACAAGGGGTTATGCGGTAGAAAAGATATAGTTGGAGGAGCGGATAAAGTATTGTGGCGTAAACGCACGTTGCGGCCATATCACGCATATAGAATAGTTTGTCCTGGGCCTGTCGGTGGTAATTTTCCACTGGACATCATCCCTTTCCACCGAACCTCCTATTCTTTACCTATCGGTGGGTATTTAATACTAAAAGTACCAAGCGGGGTCAAATGATCCCTTTCAAAATTTCCTTCAAAATCGTACATTCATTGTTATTTTTTTCGATCATTTGACTTTCTGTAAATTCTTATGTCGTCTGATTATTCAATTTGTCGCTTTAAGAAATTAGGAATTTCTTTCTGAAAATTAATGTTTTTTTCATAAGAGGTCACATGACGTAGGTGTAAAGTACCGGTGCGTTTAGTGTTAAGGGCAAGTCCGAACGGATTTCTGATACGACGTTCGGTTTTGGATGGTTGAGACAGGCAAATGAGGCAAGGGGTTATGCGATAGGAAAGCTATAGTTGGAGGAGCGGATAAAGTATTGTGGCGTAAACGCACGTTGCGGCCATATCACGCATATAGTTTGTCCTGAGTCTGTCGGTGGTAATTTTCCACCGGACACCATCCCTTTTCACCGAACCTCCTATTCTTTACCTATTGGTGGGTATTTAAGGGCGAGTCCGAACGGATTTCTGATACTGCGTTCGGTTTTGGATGGTTGAGACAGGCAAATGAGGCAAGGGTTATGTGGTAGAAAAGATATAGTTGGAGGAGCAGATAAAGTATTGTGGCGTAAACGCACGTTGCAGCCATATCACGCATATAGTTTGTCCTGGGCCTGTTGGTGGTAATTTTCCACCGGACACCATCCCTTTCCACCGAACCACCTATTCTTTACCTATCGGTTCTTTACCTAACGTTAAACTTAGGTAGGATTGAGATCCGTGAAAAGTGTAAGCCAGTGTAAATAAAGTTCCGTACAAAACAGATCCGGCATTACCGATTTTTATATCCAGAATACTTCCAAAGTATGATACTGGCGATAGTATGATTCTTCGGTCTAGACACTACGGGACTTCAACATTTACCAGAAAGATCTCTGTATTACGTTCAGCGTATGCTATGGACTGGAATGTCAAATTACGGCGATAACGTAAATTCAGAAACATTACGAAATTCTGGTGGATCGACCGGATGAGGCCCATCTCCGCGCCGACACGAAAGTATGCGCGCATGCACGCGTCAAGCGTGACTTAATTGATACCGCCCGTCTAATTTCCAATTCAAAAGCCGCTCTCCTCGATCCCGTGATCGGGCTCATTACGCGCGAGCATAATTTACGATCGGCGCCTTTGCGCAATGCGTGCCACTAGGGTAAGCACCGTTGCTCACGTCGATATGAAATCAATTCGCCGCGGCAACGAGACGCGAACCGTTTCGTCCGGCGAATCGTCGATCACTCGAATTTCCGCACGAAGCCGATGACGAGACAGCGAACGAGGGGCGAGAGACGTGTGTCCACATAGTGCCCGTCTCCGCGTTCGAGGCGATCGTGCCCGACTGACAATATTGAGTAGAAGATTGCTCCGGTCTCAGGACATAATGATGATTGTTCGGAATAATTTCGGTTGGCGCGCGGCTTCTTTGAGTGTCACGCCATTCGTGGCACCGGCCCTTGCGACCGCACTCCGAGGGGCTTCATCGAGGATCCGAAGCCTGTTCGAATCTTCGGATGTAAATTTTTACCTCGCCCCTCGTCTGTTTCAGTCCCACTCTCCGACGCTCTCTTTCCTCGCATCATTCCGTGTCGCTTTTTACCATCTCTCTCTCTTTTTCTCTGTCTTTCACCTCGTTCCTCTTTCTCAGTCGCTCTTTCACCTCCCATTTTCCTTCCTGCTTGCGTCCCCCTCTCTCTGGTCGCCTCTCTTCTTTCCGCTTACTCTGTGAGCCCCCGCTCGGCAACTACTCCTCTCCCCCGTCGATGGCGATAAAATTGACTGGCGTGTAATTTCTTCGCAATTCGTACGTGGCCCGACGCAGCCCCGACGCTTTCGGCCTCTGCATCCGGTCGACTTTCCTCCTGCCCTCGTCCCCCCCGTCCAACTTGCCGCAATCGCCGATCGCCGTTGTCGTCGACATTATTGGCGCCGTCCGTTGTGTTATTGCTCTCGCAACTTGTGCCAAATTCCTCGTGGCGAAATTTTTCGAAAGCCTTCGCCGTACCTTGATTTCGTGCCGTTGATGTTTGGTGAACGATGATGTCACGCTGCAGAAATGAGTTCGCTGGCGCGTCGACTCTTTGTGCGGCGCTTGTGTAGGGTGAAAAAATGAACGCCTATTGTCAACTTCGTCATTTAACACGTTGACTGCCGAGTGTATTTTGCTGGATTAGAACGGGGGTGCTATGAAATACTGCAGCGTTTGACAGAATTATGCAAAATGTAAATAACGTGCAGGTATTGGAGACCAAAGGATCGCATCACTATTCTAACAATAACTGCATTCATAAAATAATTCTTGCCACTCTTTGCAAATATTTTGGATGTTCAGTAAAATCTCTTGCGCCAGCCAGTAGTCACTATCACAGCAGTCAAAGTGTTAACAAGTTGACTACCGATCGTATTGTGCTCTATTAGAACGGCGATGCTATGAAGTACTGCAGCGTTTGACTGAATTATGCAAAATGTAAATAATGTGCAAGTATTGGCGACCAAAGGGTCGCATCAGTATTCTAACAATAACTGCATTGATAAAATAATTCTTGCTACTCTTTGCAAATATTTTGGATGTTCAGTAAAATCTCTTGCGCCGGCCAGTGGTCACTATCACAGCAGTCAAAGTGTTAACAAGTTGACTACCGTGCGTATTGTGCTCTATTAGAACGGCGATGCTATGAAGTACTGCAGCGTTTGACAGAGTTATGCAAAATGTAAATAATGTGCAGGTATTGGAGACCAAAGGATCGCATCGCTATTCTAACAATAACTGCATTTATAAAATAATTCTTGCTACTCTTTGCAAATATTTTGGATGTTCAGTAAAATCTCTTGTAACACTTCAGACACACTTACGACATACGCCACCGCAACACGTATTCTTGCTACCATAGCTGAACCTTAACACGTTTACTGCCGTGTGTATTTTGCTGTATTAGAACGGCGATGCTATGAAATACTGCAGCGTTTGACTGAATTATGCAAAATGTAAATAATGTGCAAGTATTGGCGACCAAAGGGTCGCATCAGTATTCTAACAATAACTGCATTGATAACATAATTCTTGCTACTCTTTGCAAATATTTTGGATGTTCAGTAAAATCTCTTGCGCCGGCCAGTGGTCACTATCACAGCAGTCAAAGTGTTAACAAGTTGACTACCGATCGTATTGTGCTCTATTAGAACGGCGATGCTATGAAGTACTGCAGCGTTTGACAGAGTTATGCAAAATGTAAATAATGTGCAGGTACTGGAGACCAAAGGATCGCATCTCTGTTCTAACAATAGCTGTATTTATAAAATAACTCTTGCTACTCTTTGCAAATATTTTGGATGTTCAGTAAAATCTCTTGTAACACTTCAGACACACTTACGACATACGCCACCGCAACACGTATTCTTGCTACCATAGCTGAACCTTAACACGTTTACTGCCGTGTGTATTTTGCTGTATTAGAACGACGATGCTATGAAATACTGCAGCGTTTGACTGAATTATGCAAAATCTAAATAATGTGCAGGTATTGAAGACCAAAGGATCGCATCACTATTCTAACAATAACTGCATTTATCAAATAATTCTTGCTATTCTTTGCAAATATTTTGGATGTCCAGTAAAATCTCTTGCGCCGGTCACCGGCAGTTAAAGTGTTAACGTTGAATATTTAGCGGTTTTATTCCATTTTTTTTGTGTAATACGCGCAGTTAGGTATTATGATAATTTCTTTCTTTCGTATGAACGCTTTCTTTTGAAATGTTTTACAAAAGGAAAAATATTCCACATGTCGCGAGCATCTTATGTAACGATGAACGGTGATTTTAATTGTTTTCTCCGTTACAAACTGTAGCAGGGAACCGGTTCCGCGCAATTTACGTATCGAGTCCAAATGCGAAATTGATCCCACCCGATGAAATTCGGATCGTCGGACGAATCGTCTCTCGTTCTGATCCCTCTTCGCCAGTGCTTTTCACTCTTCCTCGTCTTCCGCGGGATCTTGTCTCCCTTCTCTCCCCCTCTCAGTTTTCTTTTATCAGAAGCCCCAGTATCAATGTGTCCATCTATCTTCTTCAGGTTCCAGCTCGGCCAGATACACAATATTCCGATATCTTATCGCCCACATGATTTCTGGTCCGCTTGTCTACGCGCAAGAGAGATATATATCCGTCGAGCTTCGTGAGCCCGTGCCCGGCTAACTTCGTCTCTCTTTCTCTTTTCCCATCTCTTCTTCTCTTTCCCTCTCTTTCCCTCTCTCCCTCCCACCTTTCCTCCACTTTGAACGCTCTTCTCTCTTTCTGTCCATCCGGAGTTGGCGTCTTCCTCCTTCTTTGGATCTGTCCTTCTCACTCTTCTCGCTTACCATCTCAATAACGCGAATGACTGAACGGCCCGAGTCTCGAAATCCCGCCGAGATAACCTTTATTGTAATTACAATGAAGCATTATGCGCGCCCGGGATACACTGAGGTCGGAGGTCATCCTCCGGTTGAGGTCTTCACTCCGCTGTCCTTCTCGGATCTTGCGTTTGGTGAGCTTCGGCTGCTGTTCCGTTCTGCGGATCCGATTAGGGGTTTTTGAAAACAACGGTGACAACGGCAGGGATTTCAAATTGCTGATAGGAATATGTTAATTCTAACTAGCTTTTTCTATATGTTAATGACATCGCGTTCAAGGAAACATTAAGTCTGCCGAGTATCGAGAACTAACACTCAGTCTGACTGGGCTTGAACATCCAACACGCACAGACGGCGGACAATGTGTTCCTTCAATTATTTCGTGTGCAAGAACCACGTCTTTCTGTCTATAGTTTACGGATTTTCAATCAGTGTACCCTCGGCTTCGTATATATAATATATAATCATCAATACAAGAAATGCAATTGTACTAATGCTTCGCCTATTAGTCGATGCATCTATAGAACGGACTCACTAGTGATCGGATCGAATTTTCCGCATTCACATACGTGTGCATTAGTGTACACACAAAATAACGTAATTACAGCAGAACTCTCCACCTTCCTAGAAACATTAATAAAAGAATCAATTAATACACATGTTTTTCCGTGTTCGTACAGTTTATGTGTCCCTTCAGTTATTTCGTGTGCACAAAACCACGTCTTTCTGTCTACAGTTCGCGGATTTTCAATCACACGTATACATATAATCATCAATGCAAGAAATGCAAATGTACTAATACTAATCCTTCCCTTATTAGTCGATGCATCTATAAAACGAGTTCACTAGTCATCGCACCGATTTTTTCGCGTTCCCACACATATGCATTAGTGTATACATACAAAATAACGTAATTGCGGCAGAACTCTTCACCTTCCTAGAAACATTAATAAAACGATGTTATCAATTATTTCGCGTGTACGGAAACGCCTCTTTCTGTCTACAGTTTACGGCTTTTTAATCACTGTACCCTAGGTTTCGTATACATACAATCGTCAATGCAAGAAATGCAAGTGTACCAATCCTTCGCCTATTAGTCGATGCATCTATAAAACGAGCTTTGTGCTGATGACCCCGGATTTTTCGCGTTCATACACATATGCGTTAGTGTACACACACAAAATAACGTAATTACGGCAGAACTCTCCACCTTCCTAGAAACATTAATAAAACGACCTTATCAATTAATCCCCACGTTTTTGCGTGTCCATACATTTTATGTGTTCCTTATGTCTACAGTTTACGGATTTTCAGTGTACCCTCGGTTTCATATACATATAATCATGAGTACAAGAAATGCAAATGTATTAATCCTTCGCCTATTAGTCAATGCATCTATAAAACGAGTTACTAGTGATCTCACCCACACGTGTGCATTAGTGTACACACACAAAACACCGTAATTCCGACAAAACTCTCCACCTTCCTACAAACATTAACAAAACGACCTTATCAATTAATCCCCACGTTTTTGCGTGTCCATACATTTTATGTGTTCCTTCTGTCTACAGTTTACGGATTTTCAGTGTACCCTCGGTTTCATATACATATAATCATGAGTACAAGAAATGCAAATGTATTAATCCTTCGCCTATTAGTCAATGCATCTATAAAACGAGTTCACTAGTGATCTCACCCACACGTGTGCATTAGTGTACACACACAAAACACCGTAATTCCGACAAAACTCTCCACCTTCCTACAAACATTAACAAAACGACCTTATCAATTAATCCCCACGTTTTTGCGTGTCCATACATTTTATGTGTTCCTTCTGTCTACAGTTTACGGATTTTCAGTGTACCCTCGGTTTCATATACATATAATCATGAGTACAAGAAATGCAAATGTATTAATCCTTCGCATATTAGTCGATGCATCTATAAAACGAGTTCACTAGTGATCTCACCCACACGTGTGCATTAGTGTACACACACAAAACACCGTAATTCCGACAAAACTCTCCACCTTCCTACAAACATTAACAAAACGACCTTATCAATTAATCCCCACGTTTTTGCGTGTCCATACATTTTATGTGTTCCTTCTGTCTACAGTTTACGGATTTTCAGTGTACCCTCGGTTTCATATACATATAATCATGAGTACAAGAAATGCAAATGTATTAATCCTTCGCATATTAGTCGATGCATCTATAAAACGAGTTCACTAGTGATCTCACCCACACGTGTGCATTAGTGTACACACACAAAACACCGTAATTCCGACAAAACTCTCCACCTTCCTACAAACATTAACAAAACGACCTTATCAATTAATCCCCACGTTTTCGCGTGTCCGTACATTTTACGTGTTCCTACATCTCCTTATTCTTTTACATGTGCCTTGAATGGCTCATGGGGAGAGCGCATTGGTGCTCACGCACGTGCGCACTCACTTGCGCCCGAGCGCACGCGAAGCACTCGCAAGTGCACCCTTTCACCCCCTCGCACCCCTTATCTCGTTTTTCTCAGCAGACTCGCAACGTTCGAGTATACTCGCACACAATGAGTTACGAAGGCGCGATCGTCGTCGTGCCAGTGGAAAGCTCCAAACCCCGTTCGAGACGGTGTAATTATCCGAATATTAATAATTTAATCATTTATGATTAACAGGTGGTGCGTCGAGCCGGCGCAGTGTGTTGGTCCTCCTCTAACGTTTGGGTGTTCCTCGTTTTCTTTTAGCTCCGTCCCGTTTCCACTCCCGGTCGCACGCTTCGCCGTCTCTGCTGATTCTCGAGAGAGGGTTGGTATCCGATCAGGGGCGGTACCGACGACCACACAGGGCGCCGAAGAGAATCACATCTTTGAGCACCGAAGGAGTATGTTATACGGGGTGGTCTGCCGTTATCTCGAGCCGTGGAATATTACATCGCGTACGTGGCCGGGCTCATGGTTTATGAGCGCCGAAGGTGCTCACGAATTCACCAGGGTACGTTTTAAAACCGTAAAGATAGTGAGGAATGATTGAGATAGTCCAAGTTAGGCCGTTTGTGAATAAAATTGCGGTTGCAAGAATACCTGATGCAATTTATAGTGTGAGCGTCCGTCGAAAATTAATTTAAGGTGTTTTCCATTTTTGACATCGATCGAAGCATATAAACCCTCGTACTTTGCACTGATGTGCAAAAGTCGATTCCGTCGAAAACGTTGTCACCGCACTGCGATCATCAGGCCATCCTTGGTTGTGGGTCTTTAAACAGTTCGTACAAGTTACACCACCCGTTAGAGAGGCTGCACAGGGTGTGATTTACGCGTCCCCTGATTTACACTGATTACGGGCCCCGCCACATCGCAAAGCAAATACGGCACCCGCCTCCTTCCTCTTAGCGCGGAAACAGGAGAGAAAGATGGAGAAAGCAACGGAGTGAGAGTGGGTACGAGGTGAAAGGAGAGGACAGCGGGGTATATACAGAGCGAAGTGGAGAGAGAGAGAGAAAGTCGGAGCCGGCTGCAGATCGCCTGGCACCCACTCGCCGGGGCAACATCAATTCCCGCTGATTGATTTTACTCAGGTATTAAATTAATCCCCCTGGAGGTTCGTGGCGGGACTAGCCTCCACGCGGGAACCGCTTTTGCCGGCAAGCCGCAAAAGGGGCACCCGCGAATGCGCTTTATTCGCACATTACTGCCTTATTATCGGTGCCCTCGTCGATTCGAGGTGACGGTGGGCTGTTCTGTTTGATTACGCCTCGAGGGTCACTGCGCTTGACTAGTGTCGGGCGATGCAAAAAAGGTGACGAGGTTGACGAGATTTTTATTTGGAGACAGTTTACTTGTGTGGATAGATAGGTGGAACGAGAAACTAGTCCATCACTTTAATATTTATAAATAATAGTAACATAAATAACAAACGTCTTGATTATTAAACTTTCGTCTTTCCGTCTTTCTGACTTTCAGTCTTTTAAGACTTTGACTGTGGTGATGGTCACCGGTGACCGCAAAATGAAAATAATGCGAAGGTGTCGGAGACCAAAGAATCAAATCACGCTTTAATGTTAATTGGATTTACAAATTTATATATGCTGCCGATCGGATATTTTTTTAATTTTGTCGTGAGACCTTTTGCGCGGGTCACCGATGACTAGCGCAAGAGATTTTACTGAAGATCTAGAATATTCGCAATGGGTAGCACTAATTATTTTATGAATGCAGTTATTGTTACAATAGTGATGCGATCTTATGGTCTCAAATACTTGCACATTATTTACATTTGGCAGAATTTAGGCAAATGCTGTAGTATTTCATGGCATCGCCGTTCTAATACAGCAAAATACGCACGGCAGTAAACGTGTTAAGGTTCAGCTATTGTAGCAAGAATACGTGTTGCGGTGGCATGTGTCGTAAGTGTGTTGAAGTGTTACAAAAAGATTTTACTGAAGATCCAAAATATTCGTAATGGGTAGCAATAATTAATTTGAAATGCAATTGTGGTTAGAATAGTGATACGATCTTTTGGTCTCCAATACCTGCACATTATTTACATTTTGCATAATTCAGTCAAACACTGTAGTATTTCATAGCATCGTCGTTTTAATACAGCAAAATACGCTCGGCAGTCAATGTGTTAATTTTTGCATCTTTTCATTCTGACGTTTCGTTTTCAACTGGCATCCACGCAACCACGCCACACAATTATTTAACAAACTCGTCGCCTATGATACAACATAATAACACATGATGACAATATAATAATTGCGGACCATAGGTGACATTTGCTCGCCAATTCTCTCCCTGTCTTAATCTTACATTTAAATTCTTATCACAGGCTTAACTAGAGGACCCTGTCCCCGAATTCCCACATTTATTTATTTGAATCCGATACTTTTCAGGTAGAGTCAATACATTGTGTCATTGGATTAGTTTATTTAGTCGTTTCTTTGTTTAGTTACACGTTTGAATATACGTAACAAGGAAACTTAGGCGTAAGTTTAAACTGTAGACTAATACTAGTAGATCAATTGAGAGCGAGGTAATACTGATTGTTCTTGTAGTAGAGAATTATCATAACGTAATGATATAATTTTACGATAATCGGCTGCATTAGTTTCGAAATATTTACATGGTTTTTATTTAATTATATGTACTTATTTGCGTCGTATGATGAGATCGTCCAATTTACTTCATGGAGGGTAGGATGAAAAACTGTTCCAATTTTTACTACAATATAATTTGTCGGCTATAACGATTGGTAGACACTCCACATTCTTCAGGCAGGACTTGATCAACGTGGTTAAGGACCTAACCATCTCAACCGGGATCAACTAATGTCGGCGTTTATATCCGAATCCGCCTAATATTTATCACCTCGTGGACACGGCGTGGCAAATTGGTTCGCGAGGCGTTTAAGTGCCCTCGTGTACGAACGACCAGCCCTAACATTTTTTATCGTTCCCTCTTCCTTTTTATCGTGCAGTATCTCGCTCGTCTGTCCGCCAATCTCATTCGGTTTTTCTTTCTTTTACCGTAGCTCGATTTAGCCATGTCGTGCTACCTTCATCACTTCAACTGTTTACTAGTTTATTTTCATTTCATCTTCTGATTAATGTCAGTATATTTTTCAAATACATAATTGGAAATTATTCAAGATAAATTCTGCCAGAGTGTCACAGTGACTTTGTTAAGAACCCCAGTTTCGAACACAGTTTCCTTATTGTTCATCGGCAGCGTAGGTCAACGAACACTTTCAATGAAACCGGTGTAGGAACTTAAAGTTCACGCACTTTTATGCCGTAACACCGAAGCTCTTGTGCCGAGCTTCCAGGAGGTCCAATAACAGAGCAAATAGAAAAAATCGTCGGATGGAACAACACTGGCACGGTGAAATCCACCCAGTATTTATCACCTCGTGGACACGCCGTGGCAAATTGGCTCGCGAGGCGTTTAAGAGCCTCCGCGCACGAGATTCCTCCTTCCCCGACTTTTTCATTATCCTTCCCCGGCTTCCTCTTTATTTTATTCGTTCTTCCTCCCGTCCCCTCGATTCCTCTCTCTCCCTCCTTCCTCCTCGTGCTCGTCCTCATCCTTCTTCCGTAGGGGTCCTCTTCTCTTCTCTCTCTCTCCCTCTCGCGTCCTCTTCTTTTTGCTCTTTCGAGGCGTCTTCGGATGCGAGGAGCCCTCCGGCAAACGTGACCGGACGGGCCCGAATCATAAATTCCGGCTGGTAATGTAACGTCCGACGCGATTATTTACTGATACTTACCCTATGGCCAGGACGCACGGGCACTACCTACCCAGTGTTCCGCAACGTTTTTCCTCAACATTTCTCGGCATCGCAATTTCCAGGCGCATCCCGGCTGCGGCAAGAATACAAGCACGGGAAATTAGATCGAATAGTTTGCCTTGTGCAGCTAGTAGAATTACGGATGCGAGAGGAGCGAGTACGTGTCAAGTGCTACGAGTTCCTCGAAAATTGTGATTACGGAGAGAGACGGTAACAAGTAGTTACTCTGCATTTTTTCGTTTTTACTGCTAATTGTTAGCGCACTTAACGCATGTCGACACGCAACCGATCTGGTACGCTTACGAAATGCCCTGACATGAGGTGCAAAATCGCACGAATTATGCAAGGATCGCCGTAAACAACACGCTGTCGTCGAAGACTGCGTTTAAACGAGATTCGGGATCAAAATAAGGTTACAAGGGAAAAAAGGGTTCCGCAGGGGTTCTCTTCCATAGGAGACATGGCCGTTATTAGCGGTAGCGGCAGCAACACCTCGCTGCAACTTCCTTCCTTGCGAAGTAATGCGATAATTACTCGTGCGGAAGTAATAAAATTAATCTCAGTGCTGCCTCGGCGCGTTTCCATCCCTCTTCCTTTCTCTCCCTCTCTCTCTCACTTTCTCTCGTCATCTTCTCTTACCCACCTATCCGCCCTCATTCTGTGCACTCTCCCGCCAGCACATTTCGCCGGCGGTGAAGGTTGGCGCTGCCCTCTTATAAATCAAAGCCAGTTTAGCTTTTAATAATTCGAGGAGGAGGCGACCGGCCGTATAATATACGTCCCAAACTTCGTCCTTTATGTCCCGCCGAGGAGAGTACCGCGGTACGACTACGACGGCGACGACAATTTGCCATAACTTCTTAGGAAACTCAGCGGAGATTGTAGGCCTCCGCGAAAATTGTAATTAAATGTCTGTAAATCTACTGGATCGCGGTGAGATACGGGGTCAGCGGTTTTGTCGCGGGTCACACCAGTGTGTTTCGATGCACGGTGCAGTTTACAATAGTGGTACCTTGTTTCGTCGCGACTGAACACGTTGTTCTATTTAAGGCTTGCTTTGTTACAAGGTTCGTTTGCATATTAGACGGTTTAATACGTTGACTGTCCTGCGTATTTTAGTATATTAAAACTGCAACGTTATGAAGTATGATAGAATATAATTGAATTGTGTACAATTAAAGTAATGCGAAAGTATTGAAGGCCAAATAATTTCATCGCTATTTAATACAAAATTGTAAATGCTACGGGTTGGGTATTTTTTTTTTTATGTTTCGTGAGATCTTTTGCACCTTGTTAACGGATGTAATTACAAGAGATATCGGTGAAGCAATATGTGATTGAATTGTGCAAAATGAAAATAATGCGAAAGTATCGGAGACCAAAGAATTTAGTCGCTATTTAATAGTAATTGCATTTACAAAATTATAAATGCTATGATTGGGTATTTTTTAAATTTTTTGTAAGACCTTTTGAGCCGGTTACTGATGGCCACCATGGCAGTCAATGTGTTAACGGTTGTAATTACAAGAGATACCGGTGGAACACCTATATTATTGAATTGTGCAAAATAAAAATAATGCGAAAGTATTGCGGACGAAAGCATTTAATCGCTATTTAATAGTAATTGCATTTACAAAATTACAAATGCTACGATTGGGTATTTTTTTTATCTTTTGTGAGACCTTTCGAGCCGGTTATTGATGACCACCACGGCGTTCAACGTGTTAACGATTGTAATCACAAGAGATATCGGTGAAGTACTTTATGATTGAATTGTGCAAAATGAAAATAATACGAAAGTATTGGAGATCAAAGAATTTAATCGCTATTTAATATTAATTGCATTTACAAAATTATGAATGCTACCGATTGGGTGTTTTTTGAATTTTTTGTAAGACCTTTTAAACCGGTTACCGATGACTACCACGGCGTTCATCGTGTTAACGGTTGTAATTACAAGATATATCAGTGAAACACTTTATGAAGGTATGATTAACTTAATATTCAGCTGTAACAATAGTATAAAATATTGACTATCTTTCTTCACGTTTTACCACTAAACTCCAGCGCGACAAACTTTTTTATTCATACCAACTTTCTCACTTAAATGTACCATTACTCCAATACCAACCACAGGAGTATGAATTCGGATTTCTACATGCACCATGTGCTGCCGTACAATGTTCTATCCTCCGAATTTCAGTGTCTCATTATCAATCCGTTTAAGCTTAATCTCTAACGTATCCCTTAAAAACTCTGCTTACGCCTTATCTTAACTTTTTCGACGCCATCCGCCGAGGTCCGTGGTCACGATCGAAAAAGGTGCGAAGGTAGGTCCCAAGGAATACGCCCTGGAAAAAAGAAGATCCACGGTAGCGGACCGTGGATGCGGATATTCCACGAAGCACGTCGCGTACGCGCATGCATAAGTACACCGCTGTAACCGTAGGAAGCTCCGCGTTCAAGTTGCTCTTCAGCGTAACGCCGGTGGCGGTTGGTGGTCGGGTGGAAAAAAAGGGGCGGCAGAGAGGGAGGTCGAAAATAAAGAAAAAGCGGAAGGGCGGGGTGTGTGGGTTGCGTCTCATCTCCAGCTGAACTCCGGACTTACACACACAGCCGCACACCTTCACCCACTTGTACACCAACACGCAGGGTCCGCATGCACAGGTGCTTGGGCTTGTGTGCGTGCGGATACAAATGCAGAAATACAGCGCAAATATTTCAGCGAGCGCCACCGCGAGGGAGGGCAAAACCACCACCCACGTTGTGCTCACCGCTTCCCACCTTCTTCTCTCGTCCGCCGTTGGGAAAGAGCGCGCGTTGCAGCAACCCCCGCGGCCACTCGTGGCGCGCAAATGAGGTGGAAAAGATAAAGGCCGTGGCGGGCGATCATTAACATGCGCGCTCTGCTTTCGAGAAGCCGCTGGAGGGTTGGAGAACGCTGGATGGTTGGCTAGAAGGACGGAGTGTGTTCAAATATATACACCCACGCCGGGCGTATACCTGCGCGAATATATATACGCGTATATATTTATACGCGCGCACACACGGTTGGCGGGTCGAAGTGTGCGGGAGGAAGAAGGAGGAAAGGTAGGAAAAGCAAGCGGAGAAAGAGGGGGCAGAGAGAAAGAAGGTCGGTGGTGGATGAGCCGAGGGGGGTGCGGGGGGTGCAGAGTTGCGAGGAGATGCCAACCTAATGGCGGCAGCAATTAACAACAAACACCGCTCATTAATCGTGAGAGTGTCCTCGCTTTCTCCGTCTACCTCATTCTGTCTTTCTATCTTTTTCTCCTCTTTCTCCCTGCCGATCCCGCTCGCGCCGTCCTCGCCAACCCCCTGCGCTCTTATCCACCGCGCGCGTCTCTTCCTTCGTCTCTCAGCATCGCTTACCCCGTTCACCCTTCAGCGACCCTTCTACCCGACGTCCGCGAAGTTTCCTATTAAACAAGAAGGTATGATAATAACGTCGCGACTCTCGACGCGCTCTTTTCACTCGAGCGACCGGCCCCTGCCGAGGGTCTATACCCCATCCGCGATATGCGTGCGGAGAGAAAAAAGAAGCACGTGTGCCCGTGCGCGCGAGCGCGTTACAATTTACGGGATTCGCTCTGTTTCGTTTTACGGCGAGACACACGACCGTTTACGCGGACGCGGAAGTTTACGAGCGCGTGAAACGTGGGCGGAGTACAGGCGGCTAAGGGTTTTCGTCAAGGGGTGCGGAGAGAATGGAAGGTGGAAGTGGGCGAAGGGCTGCCATACGATCTCGAGAGACTCGCGGCCGCGGAAATTGCTGGGTGATTGACGGGCGAACTGCAATAATGTTGTTTTAAAATTACGCTGTACCGAGGTGAGCGAAATCGAAAGATTTTCGTAATCGCGAACGTTGGTGCGTTTTGTTAGCGTGCTGCTTGAAGTCCAGCTGTTTATTTCTTGGTCGTACGTTTGGTGCATCGAAGACCGATTCTTGGGTTAAACTTCGCTAACGTTTGCTTTTCAATATAATTAGGTGTTGCTTCTGTTGTTTTAAAATTACGCTATACCGAAGTGAGCGAAATCGAAAGGTCTTCGTAATCGCGAACGCTGGTGCGTTTTGTTAGCGTGCTGCTTGAAGTCCAGCTGTTTATTTCTCGGCCGTACGTTTGGTGCATCGAAGACCAGTTCTTGGATTAAACTTCGCTAACGTTTGCTTTTCAATATAATTAGGTGTTGCTTCTGTTGTTTTAAAATTACGCTATACCGAGGTAAGCGAAATCGAAAGGTGTTCGTAATCGCGAATGCTGGTGTGTTTTGTTAGCGTGCTGCTTGAAGTCCAGCTGTTTATTTCTCGGCCGTACGTTTGGTGCATCGAAGACCGGTTCTTGGGTTAAACTTCGTTAACGTTTGCTTTTCAATATAATTAGGTGTTGCTTCCGTTGTTTTAAAATTATGCTATACCGAAGTGAGCGAAATCGAAAGGTCTTCGTAATCGCGAACGCTGGTGCGTTTTGTTAGCGTGCTGCTTGAAGTCCAGCTGTTTATTTCTCGGCCGTACGTTTGGTGCATCGAAGACCGGTTCTTGGGTTAAACTTCGCTAACGTTTGCTTTTCAATATAATTAGGTGTTGCTTCTGTTGTTTTAAAATTACGCTATACCGAGGTGAGCGAAATCGAAAGGTCTTCGTAATCGCGAATGCTGGTGCGTTTGTTAGCGTGCTTGAAGTCCAGCTGTTTATTTCTCGGCCGTACGTTTGGTGCATTGAAGACCGGTTCTTGGATTAAACTTCACTAACGTTTGCTTTTCAATATAATTAGGTGTTGCTTCAGTTGTTTTAAAATTACGCTATACCGAGGTGAGCGAAATCGAAAGGTCTTCGTAATCGCGAATGCTGGTGCGTTTGTTAGCGTGCTTGAAGTCCAGCTGTTTATTTCTCGGCCGTACGTTTGGTGCATTGAAGACCGGTTCTTGGGTTAAACTTCGCTAACGTTTGCTTTTCAATATAATTAGGTGTTGCTTCTGTTGTTTTAAAATTACGCTATACCGAGGTGAGCGAAATCGAAAGGTCTTCGTAATCGCGAATGCTGGTGCGTTTGTTAGCGTGCTGCTTGAAGTCCAGCTGTTTATTTCTCGGCCGTACGTTTGGTGCATTGAAGACCAGTTCTTGGGTTAAACTTCGCTAACGTTTGCTTTTCAATATAATTAGGTGTTGCTTCTGTTGTTTTAAAATTACGCTATACCGAAGTGAGCGAAATCGAAAGGTCTTCGTAATCGCGAACGCTGCTTGAAGTCCAGGTGTTTATTTCTCGGCCGTACGTTTGGTGCATCGAAGACCGGTTCTGGGGTTAAACTTCGCTAACGTTTGCTTTTCAATATAATTAGGTGTTGCTTCTATTTATGATCTTATGGTATAAATACTTTTAACGAGTGAAGCTGGGATTCGTAACGAGATAACTATGTGGATGGGTATGGTCGATTTTAAGTTGTGTGGAGTGGGAATAGAATATTTGGCCAGTGCGGTACGTAAATTTATAACTGCTTGGAGGGATGCTTGGAAATATTTAGCCGATGATACTTCAGGTAACTTCTTTATTACATCGTACAACAATAGTTAAAAGACGGGACATCTTTATATTCCGTTTACTTTCTTGCCAAATAAGATAGATATTGTAAAGAACAATCTTTCGAAGTATGAAAGAACTTCGTCTTGAAACAAATCTTGGAAATTTCGTTCAAATAGGTCTGTTAGACCCAGACAAAAGTATTATTACGCTACGTTTGAGTTGTCTTCTTTGCCACATTGCTTTTGGAGCTCCGTTAGTTATCCGCCGGTTGTCTCCTGTTTGTACTGCAACATCGCTTAATGTTGCAATTAGAATTGCAACTCCGCCGCTATTTACTGGCGTCCTCTTCTTTTTCTTCCGCTTCTACAGAAGTTTATCTTGGCAGCACAATAGACACTTCAGCCGACAGCATCCTGTGCGGCTTTATTTTCACTTTTATTTCTATCTTAGTCTGCACGTTCTTGAAAATGATAATTGTTAAGCTACCCGTGTGGACGGGAGGATAGAATGCGAGGAGATAGTCCGCGGCATCCCCTGCTTCCCGCAAGAGGCGACTAATAGGGGTTTGTCGTCGAGATAATTGTAACAGCAAAATTCCACCCGAGTCCATCAGAATATTCAGAAATACCCGACTGTGCCGTAAATAAAAATTCGACAAACATCAGTCCACGTCAATCAACGATCCAGCGCCGAGGAGAACAATTTTGTTCCGCCGCACGTTCCTCCGAACGAATATATAATACGTCACCTCGTCCCGCCCGCAGAATTGTCATTAGCCGCCAACAAAACGGAATTCGCGGAAGACTGCGACGTCTCTATCTGGTTCGCGCGAAATTCGTGGGGGAGCCGATGAGCATTTCCATGACATGCGGTGGAAGAGCGTGAGATGTAGAAAGCGTAGCCGTGCGGATACATCGGGCCGCGAAGAAAGAGCAGCAAATAATAGGAATGAGGACAGAACGCGAGAAGGGGTGACGGAGAAATACAGATAGAGATTGCTGAGTGAGCGGGAGCGATTATGCCGGGCGGACGAAAAGGAGGAAAAAGTTCGGGTTTGCGAGAGGAACGGAGAGCAGCGAGGAGACGAGCTACTGGTGGTCAAGGCGCGAAAGAGGAACGGAAGGCAGAAGCGAGGGGGTACAGCAAACTGCGACAAGACATGCGAGGCCAAAGATGAATCCTGATCACGCACGCTCACTCTTCTCCGTCTTCTCTTTCCTCGCACGTCGCCGTCGCCACCGCCGCAGTTGCCCCCGTTCGTTCGTACCTCCGATAATTGGAAATCGGTCTGAATATAAATAAACTCGCACGATCGCGGGTCGGAGAAGTCGTTCGCCCCGTTTTTCTGCCTTTCCGCTCCCTTTCCGCTCCGACGTGCGCGGCTTCGTCGTGCCTGCACCGCAATTTGCATAATACGATTCATCCGAGAGGAACGAAGAGACTAACCGACCGACTCTTTCATACCCCTCCCAAGGCGTCTGCGGTGTCTCTTTTTACACGCGGCGTCATACTTTTTCGGCCCGTCTCACTTATTTCCAAACGTCGACTATTTCGCGCTACCGTACGAGTAGCTTTAGCCTCGAATGTTGCGGTTATTTTCGCATCTGTACACCCCGGCTCATAAGTCAGGGGACAGGCGCATCGTACTTATATTTATTATGTGGCTAATATTCGGTGATTGGTAGCGATTTGATTTTATCGAGTTGAGTGTTGAGGGATCCTTAAGAACGTTATTGATATATGTACTAACGATATTTTGATTACACTCCATTTTGGTGGCCATAAGAAGTTGTAGGGTGAATTCGATATAAGTATCCAGAAATGTGTTTTAATTTTAACGTGTAAACAATAAAATAATAATATGCTCGTATAATTCCTAGCGTAATGACAGATGCAAATAAGACATTAATACATTCCGTGCCACGTGTAGCACGGGTGGTACACGTTAAACTTGATCTTCAGGCCATGTGTGCCACCGGTGGTACACCTAGACGTATTTATTTAATGTGCTAAAAAATATATGTTTATGACAAATTTAAGTCTGTAAAAAAATATTTCTATTAAAAGATTAAAGCATTATACAAGATGCAGTATAGAACGGAACACATAGGTTTGTTTAATTTTTATATTTACAATAGTTGATAATTACATGTAATGGTTGATTTTGTTAAAGCAAGAAATATATAAAAACGGCTGTATTGGGAAACTTTTTGCAAGTTTTTAGTCTTCCTACGTATTTTTTGCAAAATATTTTGTTTTCCTCGTGTTTTGTTTAAAATAAATTCGAATGCAGCATGTTCTTTACTAGGCGATATGTTTCGAACCGACTGACTTTTACAATCGAACTAATCGCAACGCCACGTGTACCACTTGTGGTACACGTCGTGATAACTACTCTAAACAACGTAACTGCTTATCGATTAACGACATAATGAAATATTGTAGGATAATATATCGATCGTTAGTCGAAATATCAAATGGCCTGAATGACAAGTTAGGCAAAATGGGCTTCGCATGGAATGTGTTAATGGTGAAACTTTCGACAGAACAAAATAAGTATCAATGACAGCTGGTCATGCGGTTCTCCTGCACTAAAAGATTATCTGTTTCGCATTTTTCCTTCGTCACCCGAATCGTCAGCTAAGCGCGACGTCTTTTCCGCGGTCCTCAAGAAGAAGCTCTTTCTGTTCCGCTAATGGCCGGAACCTTTGGTAGTTCCGCGGCGATTGAGTGACTCGCCTAACATTCCGTTTACTCCATTCCTTCTGCTTACCCGCGCTCGCGAAGTAGGTAACCATTGAGAGGGCACGGGGGGTGAAGAACGTAGGTGACGTTTGTGTCTCGTTTTGAATTCGACGCGTAATGAGTGAACCGTCTTAAAGGAGGCATTCACGGCGGTAGACGGTCATTGAAAAAAGCAGCAAGGAGAAGATAAAAAAAAGAGAAGAAGAAGCCATAATGGAGTACGAATACGCGCGGAGGCGTGGAGGCTGGATTAAAACTGTGCGAGATGAAGAGTCGAGGGAGAAAACGGGGCGAGCGAGAAAAACGAGGAGAGATAACGACGGAGTCGCGGGCGTCGGAGAAAGGAAGAAACCCGAAGGAAGGACGAAACGCAAGAGCGAGAGAACGAGGCGGTATCCAGTTACGTTTATTTTTTTAAAGGCACCACCAGTCGTCGTGCCTTTCGGTCTTCAACATTTTTTCCCCGCCGACTCGACGTTGTCATCGAGGAAGGAGACACCCTATACACACTCGCGTACATAGAAAAAACGTATATACAGAATGTTCTTCTCGCCCGTCGACCGTGCATCCGCTGACAAATTATGCGGAAAAGTGCACAAAAAAGGAGAGAATCCACGACGACGACGACGACGACGGAGCTGACGTCGCTATTCACCGGGAAGAATTTCAATGTGCAGGCACAGTGGATAGAGAGATCGTTTAATGAGTTCCTTGCGTCGCGAGACGCGCTTAAAGCGAGACCGAGTTGCGAGGATCGGGCTATTACGTAACGTTTACTTGGCGTTAGGTAAATTCCATTTCACGAGGATCGCAGAGTTTAATGCATATCCAACTTTGCCGATCTCTTTCTTCCGACGAGCGTCGCCAGTATCGCGTGACGTATGTTGCAACTCGATATCCATTGTACGCGCACACGTATGACGAAACTTGTCGTTTTCCATTACCGATAACCGTCCTCCACCCGAAAAGTCCACCTTATCGTCTTCGCCCCTCTAAAATTACCACCGCCTCGAAAATTTTACTACAACCGCACCAGTACGAACCAAACTGCCGCCGATTTGTTACCACAACATTTTTTCAATTCAAATTCCTCTGCAGTCAACTATTGGGTTGGCAACTAAGTGATTGCGGATTTTGTCGATAGATGGGCTTTACCCTTTCTTTTGTTTTGTTAACGTGGTCATTGCATCTAATTTATATTCTTTCTTATTATTTGGAGTTCTACCTTTAATTTAGCAAAAATTTATATCGATGAGTGCTTTAGTTTTGTTTTTATCCCAAGTTAGAAATGGAAGAACAAGACGTGCACTTCAGACATATTTTATTGTATTACTTCCGAATAGGCAAGAACACACCGCAAGCACAAAAGAAGTTATGTGCCGGATATGGAAATAAAGCCTTGAAAGAAAGGCAGTGTCAAAATTGGTTTGCCAGATTTCGTTCTGGTGATTTTTCACTGATAAATGCTCAACGATCTGGCCGTCCAGTTGAAGTCGATGAGATCAATATCATGGTCATTATCCATTCAGATTATCATAGTAAAACACGTGATATTGCGGAGAAGCTCAATGTATCGCATACATGCATTGAAAAAAAATTAAAAATGCTTGGTTATGTCAAGAAACTCGATTTATGGATCCCTCACCAGCTTAAGGAAATTCATTTGACACAACGCATTAGCATCTGTGATTTGCTTCTAAAACGCAACGAAACTGATCCATTTCTGAAAAGCCTAATTACTGGCGACGAAAAGTGGATAGTTTATAACAACGTAAATCGGAAGAGATCGTGGATAATGAAAGATGAACCAGCCCAAACGACATCAAAAGCAGAGATTCACCAAAAAAAGATTATGCTGTCAGTCTGGGGGGATTATAAAGGAATTTTGTACTTTGAACTTATGCCACAAAACCAAACGATCAATTCAAACGTGTACTTTCAACAACTCGCCAAACTGAGCGATGCAATTCAAGGAAAGCGACCGGTATTGTCAAATCGTCAGGGTGCCGTTTTCCACCATGATAATGCAAAGTCCCACACGTCTTTGATCACTCGCCAAAAATTATTGGAACTGGGTTGGGATGTTTTATCACATCCACCATATAACCCTGACCTTGCGCCTTCAGACTACCATTTGTTTCGTTCCATGCAGAACTCCTCAAATGGTAAAATTTTTAATAACTCTGATGATGTCAGATCACATTTAATTCAGTTTTTTGATAGCGAAGATCAGAAATTTTACGAACGTAGAATTTTGACATTGCCAGAACAACGGCAAAAGGTCATCGACAAAAACGGACAGTATCTAATTGAATAAAGTTGTATTTTTAACACGTTGACTGCCACGGTGGTCGCCGGTGACCGGCGCAAAAGATTTTACTAAATATGCAAATAACTCGCAATGAAGCCTATTTGCAATTTTGTAAAACCAATTGATATTGGAACGGGTCCTCAGTACTTTGGGTTCTAACAACTCTGCATTATCTTCATTTTGCACGATTTAGTCATACTCTGCAGTATTTTATCGCATCGCGATTCTAACGTAGCAAAATACGCTTGGCAGTCAACGTGTTAAACAAAAATTAAGAATTTTTCTTCTTATTCGAAATCCGCAATCACTTAGTTGCCAACCCAATACATCTCCCTGACGCCGGATTCGCAAAAATCCACCTCTGCCATCTCTGCCGCGCAAGTAACGGCCGCGAAACTTTAAAATGCCTAATTAATCCGCACTGCGAGATTTATCAACGTCATTGTACGCAGGCACTAGTAATTTTTTTTACCCAGCCCCGTGCGAGAGGTGCGTGAATTTTTGACGGAGCGCGGCGAAAAGTATTGAAGGCCCCGAGAACGGGTTCGCCGCGAAAAAGTTCGCGCACGGGCACCCTCGGAAAATTTCCCTCATCTCCCTGCCGTGTTCGCACGGGGCGAGAATGCGTGCTGTCTCCATCCCCGTCGACGAGGAGAGGGTGAAACATAGAGCGGGTGGCGTAGGTGGCGGTGCCGCGGATTTCCAGCAGCTGGTCCAAGGGTCGTCGGGGATGTAACATTGTAATTTCAGATAAGCGTCTCCCAGGAGACACGCATTGTGTGCGTCTCACCACCCTCCACCCTCCTCGACTTTCCCTTCCCTGCTTGTCTGCCCCTCCTTCGTTGCTTCTGGTGAGTGCGTGCCGCGTGAGCGTCCGTCACGTCCTTTTCGTCCGCGTTCATTGCGTCGTGAATGGCTATATCTTCTCTTCTTCTTCCGCGAGTCTGAGATTTCGAGGTTGACTGACGGGTTCATGGACGTCGGTCGATGGGTCTTATTCTTTTATGACGAGTTCGAGGGGTCGCGCTTCGGGGTAAGTGCAATGTTAAGTGCCATGCTTGTTTATGCTGTTGCACAGTGCAAGTTGTGGAGGACCGCGTGGTATTTTAAGGTACCAGAGCAGGCACTGCGATGATATCTTTTTGTGCCGAATGCAGATACACCGGCCCCTTGATTTCGGCGATTAAGGTCGAATAAATTGAATGTGTTGATCAATGTCGTTTTAACATCACCGCAGTTGCTTCCAGGATCCTATGTTTACGATAGTACAATTTATCCGTCGATTATTTCAGTGCAATTTTCTTACATTTTCAGTATGCTGGAAGGTGCGGTAACGTATTTTAGGGTACCGGTGGATTAGGCACTTCGATAGTATCTTTCTGTGCCGAATGCAGATACACCGACCCCTTGCTTTAGAAGATCAAGATCGCGTAAATTGAATGTGTCGATCAACGTCGTTTTAACATCACCGCAGTTACTTCCAGGATCCTATGTTTACGATAGTACAATTTATGCTGCCATCGATTATTTCGGCCCAATTTTCTTACATTTTCAGTATGCCGTGCAAGTTGTGGCGGACGGTGCGGTATTTTAGGGTACCAGTGTAGGTACTGCTATAGTATCTTTCTGTGCGAATGCAGATACACCGGACCCTTGCTTTGGACGATTAAGATCGCGTAAACTGAATGTGTCGATCAACGTCGTTTTAACATCACCGCAGTTACTTCCAGGATTCTATGTCTACGATAGTACAATTTAACATTCGATTATTTCGGCGCAATTTTCTTACGTTTTCAGTATGCTGGACGGCGCGGCATTTTAGGGTACCAGTGCAGGCACTGCGATTGTATCTTTCTGTGCCGAATGCAGATACACCGGACCCTTGCTTTGGACGATTAAGATCGAGTAAATTGAATGTGTCGATCAACGTCGTTTTAACATCACCGCAGTTACTTCCAGGATCCTATGTCTACGATAGTACAATTTACGATTATTTCGACGCAATTTTCTTACATTTTCAGTATGCCGTGCAAGTTGTGGCGGACGGTGCGGTATTTTAGGGTAGCAGTGCAGGCACTGCGGTGGTATCTTTCTGTGCGAATGCAGATACACCGGACCCTTGCTTTGGACGATTAAGATCGCGTAAATTGAATGTGTCGATCAACGTCGTTTTAACATCACCGCAGTTACTTCCAGGATCCTATGTCTACGATAGTACAATTTATCCGTTGATTATTTCGGCGCAATTTTCTTACATTTTCATTATATCGTGCAAGTTGTGGACGGCGCAGTAACGTGTTTTGGGGTACCAGTGGATTAGGCACTGCGATGGTATTATCTTTCTGTGCCGAATGCAGAGACACCGGCCCCTTGCTTTGGAAGATCAAGATCGCGTAAATTGAATGTGTCGATCAACGTCGTTTTAACATCACCGCAGTTACTTCCCGGATTCTATGTCTATGATAGTACAATTTATGCTTCCGTCGATTATTTCGGCGCAATTTTCTTACATTTTCAATATGCCGGACAGCGCGGTAACGTATTTTAGGGTACCAATGGATTAGGCACTGCCTTAGTATCTTTCTGTGCCGAATGCAGATACACCGGCCCCTTGCTTTGAACGATCAAGATCGGGTAAATTGAATGTGTCGATCACCGTCGTTTTAACATCACCGCAGTTACTTCCAGGAACCTCTGTCTATGATAATACAATTTATCCTTCCGTCGATATTTCGGCGTCAAAGCTTCCGAATTGCGCACTCCTGTATACTGAAATTTTCAACAAATTCATTATCGCCCAGTTAATTCGATCAATATTGTCCAAGTAAGTGAGACCCCAACGACCATCTAGCCGCGGTCTGTTAGAGCTGCGGTCGATCGGTTTAAACGCCACCACCTCATATTTCTCATTATCGTCCGTCGTGGGGATTGTCGGGCACAGTGATTCAAACGAGAAGGAGTAAACGCCCTAAAACGTGTTCACACGACAGAGACAGTAGGAACTGGTTGGCAGCAAGGGCGAATGCGGGGAACTGAGACAGAGAATGCGAGGGTGTGAAGAATATGGAAGGAGGGGCGGAAAAGTGGAAAAGGGGGAGAGATAAAGGGAGACGAGGAAAGAGAAAGTGACGGAAGGAGAGAGTGATGAACCGATGATCTGCCCAGGGGACTACGACGAAGCGTGCGGACGCCCACGTGGGGACAGGCCCGAATGGGATTCTTAATTAATCTTTGCATTTCCATTAGGATTTACGATATTGCTTTGGCTACCCACCAAATAGATTCTTAAACGGGCAGGAGATAGTGTCCCGTGCGTGGCACTGCTTCTGATTTCGATTCGTTCCGCCTGCGCCAAACGATTCCATTTATCGTTGATCGCTCATTGCGGCGTCTAATTTTAATAGTCACAATGGATCGTGATGCAACGACGTTTAACACGTTTACTACCACGCAAGTTTATAAGAAAACCTCCGTCAGGCCACGCGTGCTGCTACACCATGTGCGAATTGTTTCTTATCGTAGTAGAAGATTATTACATTTTGAACAATATGCCTACGGTTTTCCATAGAGGTTAAAGAGTATATTGGAGAATCGTACTGGACCTATTGTTTCTTGTAGCAGAAGATAAGCACGTTTACATCGAAACGTTTCGAAATATGCATTCAGTTGAAAATCTTTCCTCAAAAACGAAGTATCTAAGAAAGCGTTTGTGTGCCGAAAATTATGTCTGCTTTTTCAAATAAGTTTTCTGTAGTGACGCATGGTTAAATTTATGTCTATAACAACTTAATAATGTTATTATATCCTGTGAAATATCTTTTCAAATACCTACTAACACGTTGACTGCCATACGTATTTTGCTGTATTAGAACTGCGATGCTATGGAATACTGCAGCGTTTGACTGAATTATGGAAAATATAAATAATGTGCAAGTATTGGAGACCGAAGGATCGCATCACTTTTATACAACATTTTGAATCTTCAGTAAAATCTCTTGCGCCGGTCAGTGGTGACCATCACGGCAGTCAAAGTGTTAACTTACCTCGTAAGTATTCAAATGCGTGTCACCCGAATACAGGTGTCACGGCCGATTCAATTTTTTTGCCGCCACCCGAATACAGGTGACACGGCCGATCAAGTTTTTTTGCCGCCATCCGATATAGGTGACACGGCCGATCAAGTTTTTTTTTTGCCGCCACCCGAATAGAGGTGACACGGCCCAATCAAGTTTTTTGCAGTCACCCGAATACAGGTGGCACAACCCGATCAAGTTTTTTTGCCGTCACCCGAATACGGATTTCACTGCAGTCAACGTGTTAAAAAAATCTCACACCCTCTACATGAACAGAGAAGACACCTCATTCTTTTAGCGTCCAGTTTACGCCTGGAACCGAACCGCTTTTTTTCTATCAATACTGCGTCTGGAGAAATTGGAAACTGTAACAGTGTTTCTTAAGAAGCCGTGAGCCGCTGGCAAATATGTGCTTAACCTAATTAAGACGTCACTTACGTGATACTGTGTTAATTTTATTGACCGAGGAAGTATGTAAAATATTGGGAAAGTGCGCATCGAAGCCACAGCTGAGGAATGTATTGGTAGCTACCAGTTCGGTCGGCGATCAGAAGTGCTTCTTGGGTATCCTGTACCAATTGACGCGCCACTTAACGCCGGAGTTTAGCGCTCGTAACGGCAAAACGATGCTTGACTTCGGCTTCACGCGTTTCGGTGGGCGACGCGTGGGCGAAACCCATAAGCTGCTTACGCATACGCGCTGGTTAGCACGATTCTGGAGAGAGGAAGATAAAGACCAGCACGGCGACACCGTTCTGTTAAGTACCGAACTCGTTACAACTTCATTCGGGAATTTTTGACGATCGTAAAAACGGACGCTCGTAATGCGGTTGCATTGATTAAACTAATGGCTTGTTAACACGTTGACTGCCGTATTAGAACGGCGATGCTATGAAATACTACAGCGTTTAACTGAATTATGCAACATGTAAATAATGTGCAGGTATTGGATACCAAAGGATCGCATCACTAATTTAACAGTAACTGCATTTATAAAATAATTATTGCTGCCCATTGCGAATATTTTGGCTCTTCAGTAAAATTTCTTGCGCCGGTCAGCGGTGAATGTCATGGCAGTCAAAGTGTTAACGACATTCGATTTTATCAGCATGAAAGTATATCGACGCAACCTTATATATCTCTGTTTTTACTGCTTCGACCGCGTGTAATTATACTCCGTGTTAACATTGTAGCGGATATCACTTTATGGCGAAAATGTTTCTGCAATCGTAAGTGCGCGTTCACTCATATAATGTTCTCATTTTTCAACTTTGTGACGTGTTTATTTTGTTTATTTGTTACTCGTTTATAAGCAATCGATCTCTGCTATTGAAGTTTCATACTTTCTCGGGTAACGCGTCTTTGCTAATTCTGCAGCTGTGACTTTATCGCCTTGTAACGGAGTTACATTTCGCGACTGTAATGACATTATTGAAAACTACCGCTTTTTATGTAACCACGCCACGACACTGACGATTTCCGAGAAACGCGACCTCGTAACGATGAAAAATTCGATCGGTCGGTACGATCAGTCGTTCCCGCAAAAATCTCACCGCACGAGCCTCCCACCGCGCGGTGGAGAGCTACAATCTCGTCGCATTACGCTTACATCGTCGAGGATTCTCGATATCACCGTAGAGAGGAAGGATTCGATCGTTCGAAGCCGCCTTAAGGCGACCGTCTCGAGCAACTCGCGATTTCGCTCAACTCTTGGTTAACCACAGTCCGCACTCTTACAAGCCGCCGGACTTGCGAAACGTTCCAAGTAAATCATCAGTCGGCGTGCCGTTTGCTATTACATTTCGCGTCAGCCAAAATCGGTCATGTAACTAGGCGAGCAATTAAACGAATTTCTAGGCGACGAATTAACATGTTAACTGTCAAACGTATTTTGCTATGTTAGAACCGCGATGCGATGAAATGCTGCATTAAATCGTGCAAACTAAAGGTAATGCGGGGTTGCTAGAAGCCAAAGTATTGAAGTACCGTTCCAATATCAATTGCTTTTACAAGATTGCAATTAGACTTCATTGCGAATTTTTTGCATTATTAGTACAATCTTTTGCACCGGTCATCGGTGACCACCGTGGCAGTTAATGTGTTAAGGAATACGGTGTGGTATATTTGGAAATGTAATGCGATGAAATACTGCAGAGTATGATTAAATCGTACAAAATAAAGGTAACGCAGAGTTGTCAGAAGTCAGAGTATTGAAGCACGGTTTGAATACCAATTGGTTTTACAAGATTGCAAATAGGCTTCATTGCAAATTTTTTGCATTATTAATCAAATCTTTTGCGTATTTTACTCAAGCGTATTTTGCTATGTTAGAACCGCGATGCGATGAAATACTGCAGAGTATAATTAAATCGTGCAAAATAATGGTGACACAGAGTTCTTAGAGGCCAAAGTATTGAAGCACCGTTCCAATATCAATTGCTTTTACAAAAGTGCAAATAGGCTTCGTTGCGAATTTTTTGCATTCTTTGTAAAATCTTTCGCGTATTTTGCTATATTAGAACCGCGATGCGATGAAATACTGCAGAATATAATTAAATCGTGCAAAATAAATGTAATACAGAGTTGTTAGAAGCCGAAGTATTGTAGCACCGTTCCAATATCAATTGCTTTTGCAAGAATGCAAATCGGTTTCATTGCGAATTTTTTGTATTTTGAGTAAAATCTTTTGCGTATTTTGCTATGTTAGAATCGCGATGGGATGAAATACTGCAGAGTATAATTAAATCGTGCAAAATAAAGGTAATGCAGAGTTGTTAGAAGCCGAAGTATTGAAGCACCGTTCCATTATCAATTGCTTATACAAGATTGCAAATAGGCTCCATTGCGAATTTTTTGCAATACTAGTAAAATATTTTGCACCGGTCATCGGTGACCACAGTGGCAGTCAACGTGTTAAAAATTTATCTGAATAATTCACAACTTCTTTTTGCATTATTAGTAAAATCGTTGGCACCGGTCACGGATGACCACCGTGGCAGTCAAGATGTTAAAGAATTTTCTTACGCACCGTCCATTTTTTTAATCACGCGGCATATCTTTCAGAGCTTTTTCCGTTTATTTGTTAACCTGCCCGATAACCGCTGCAAACGGTAGGCACCGCGTGAATAAACTCGCAATACCGCTCGATAAATTTCACCTCGCTGATTACTCGAGAAAGCACCGCGACGAGGGATAAACGAGCGGCGCCGAAATGCGTAAATCGAAGAATCTTTATCTCTTAACCGGTAATTAGTGTACGCGAAGTCATAAGTTACGCGGCTGCGCTCGAGTTTTCAATAAATACGATCGAGTTTACGCGCCGTTGGGGAGCGAACGAGTTCGGAAATTGTACTGATACTGGTGAGAGAACGAACTTCGGTTGGGCAAAAAAATGTCTTTTGCCTAAAGTACGCGTTACTTCATTATACTTAAGGGTACCCGGCTCCTCGTGCAATATATTACGTGTCGTAACGCACCTGCTTGGCTGTGTGCGAACTCGTAGGCGATCTTCGCAAAGTGTGAGGCCACGGGGCCACCTATGAGGCCCTCCTCTCATATTTTTCTTTACCGGACTCGCACCAGGCGCCCAGGAATGCGGTCGAAAGGATTTTACTTTCTATTTTATCGCGACATTTATCGATACTTATTTAAGAATACTGTCTCTTACTTAAGATAAAGTTTTGCCCAGGCCACTCGCGCTTCTCTTATTTTCGTTCGCATCCACACCACCGTGGGTCGTAATAATTTGCGGTATTTATAATTTTGCGCATCAGCTCTAAATCTCTGATACAGATTAACGCGTACGTCGGTGGACAAAGTGACCGTGCTTGTTAATCACCCCCGGTTAGTTAACTTACAGCTTGTTAGTATATACGGTATTATTGTGTCATTTTCGATTTTGCCCGGCCGTTTACATTAGACAAATGATGAATAGCAATCTTAATAAGAATGCTTTAACACTTTGACTGCCGTGATGGTCACCATAGACCGGCGCAAGAGATTTTACTGAAGATCCAAAATATTTGCACTGGGTAACAATAATTATTTTATAAATGCAGTTATTGTTAGAATAGCGATGCGATCCTTTGGTCCCCAATACCTGCACATTATTTACATTTTGTACAATTCAATGAAACGCTGCAGTATTTCATAGCATCGTCGTTCTAATACAGCAAAATACGCATGGCAGTCAAGGCGTTTTATAAATGCAGTTATTGTTAGAATAGCGATGCGATCCTTTGGTCTCCAATACCTGCACATTATTTACATTTCGTATAATTCAATCAAACGCTGCAGTATTTCATAGCATCGCCGTTCTAATACAGCAAAATACGTACGGCAGTCAAGGCGTTAACACTTTGACTGCCAAGGGTATTTTGCTATGTTAGAACTGCGATGCGATTAAATACTGCAGAGTACGATTAAATCGTGCAAAATAAGCATAACGCATAGTTATTGGAAGCGACAGTATTGAAACACCGTTCCAATATCAATTACTTTTACAAAATTGCAAATAGGCTTCATTACGAATTTTTTGCATTCCTAGTAAAATCTTTTGCACCGGTCACCGGTGACCACCGTGGCAGTCAACGTGTTAACCCCTTGCACTCCAAACCATTTTCCCATGCACCCCTCATATTATTTAGTATAGTTTTGGAACCAAGTAACGTATTAAAATGATATTGGACTTAAATTAATTGGTTGATATCGAGAAATATATATTTGCAAAAAGTCAATATTTTGTTTTGTTATAATTTTGTACAGTGTGATGAATTTTGAAACATTCCCCCGTATGCATTGCAGGGTGATTTATGTACTTTTGACAATAATAAGTCGTTCGACGCCTGCCACCAGGTGTTTTCTGTCAAAACAAACAATGCAATCCCGTTTTCTTTGTCCCACATCGGTTTCATGGCCTATGGAGATTAAAATTTTCAAGGTCCGGTAGTTTATGCGTCGTAACAAAATCCTCCGATATTTTTTTTTATATATCTTCGTAATTTTACTATACTTTGATTTGATTTCTTGTGCCATTTCAAAAGAAAACTTTAGGCAAACGTGCACGTCTCAAAAATTTGTGCTGGAATAAGTTAATTCCCTGTAATCTATAACAAATTTTAATGTCCCCTGAGAGGGGACAGCGGAGTGCAAAGGATTAACTACCGATACTGATATTTGTTACATGTGAAAGAATGTGGAAAATGCTTCAACACTCTCCATGTTAGAGCCTAAGATTGATATCTCGCCCGTTACAGGGGGAGGGGGGTTGAAAAAATAGAGCAAATATCAGAAGCGTTGCAATTTGATAGGAGGAAAGCTCAAAACCCTACATTTTTCATCCTCTCCCGAACGGTGCCCTATAGAAGGCAAACTATATTACAAAGAGCGAAGCAGAGGGTAGGAAACAACCAGTAGACGTGCCACCCTCTTTGCGATACGACCACTCAGTGGTTCCCCGCATTTCACCCTCGAAAGGAATTTGGCCTCAAATTAAAAGATCTCAGAGCACTGAGTGGGAACCACATCGCACGAGGCATGGATGCTTTCTCGAATTACGATCTCCTATAATCTATGTACTGGGTGTCGAAATACTTAAACCGCATCTCCAGTGTAGCCGATACCAGTATTAAGAAATTCGTAAATCGCAACGCAAAGTGCGATACTTTTAAAAGGTAGTTTTACAAAGAAAACTATTGCCGTTCGTTTGCTCGTTTTAAGTTGGAGAGCCTTTGGCAGATAAATAGTTCCTTTCATACACCCTCTACATGAAAAGGCGCACATACTATCACCCGCGCTCGTTCCGTACAACCAATATCCCAAAATTAAAACGCACCCGCAGCCTCGCAAATCATTCGTGCAACAAACGCGTACCGTGAGGAAAAGTAACAATGCCAGGGCGAAAAGGCGAAGGAAGACGGTGTGCACTCGCGTCGTTTTCTCGGATATTGTCGAGCGTGTATCCAGGATCAAGATCACTTCACGTACCGATTCGCTAAGTTCTTCTTTTTCGTTCGAAACGAAAAACTGCCAAATTAATATTTCTTAATTGTCCTGCAGTAAACGAGAAAAGCATCTTCGGCTAATTCTATCTGTGTCTACTGTGGACCACTTTGAATGAACAGCCGATTTACAGTTTGATCAATATTAAACAAGTTCATGCAGTTACTTGTAAAACCGGCATACTATCGCATGCCAGTGTGATTTTGTGGTAGTCAATGCGTTTGATTTCTCAATTTTGCGTTATTAAGATAATCAATGCGTTTGATTTTTTAATTTTGCGTTATTAAGATAATCAATGCTTTTGATTTCTTAATTTTGCGGTATTAAATAATCAATGCTTTTGATTTCTTAATTTTGCGGTAGTAAAATAATCAATGCCTTTAATTTCTCAATTTTGCATTATTAAGATAATCAATGCTTTTGATTTCTTAATTTTGCGGTAGTAAGATAAACAATGCTTTTGATTTCTTAAATTTGCGTTATTATGATGATCAATGCGTTTGATTTTTTAATTTTGCATTATTAAGATAATCAATGCGTTTGATTTTTTAATTTTGCGTTATTAAGATAATCAATGCGTTTGATTTTTTAATTTTGCGTTATTAAGATAATCAATGCTTTTGATTTCTTAATTTTGCGGTATTAAATAATCAATGCTTTTGATTTCTTAATTTTCCACACACGAGAGGTAGTAAAATAATCAATGCCTTTAATTTCTCAATTTTGCATTATTAAGATAATCAATGCTTTTGATTTCTTAAGATAATCAATGCTTTTGATTTCTTAAATTTGCGTTATTATGATTATCAATGCGTTTGATTTTTTAATTTTGCATTATTAAGATAACAAATGCGTTTGATTTCTCAATTTTGCGTTATGGAGCGTATTTCTTAAATTTGCGTTATTAAGATAATCAATGCGTTTGATTATCTTAATGACTACGCATAAATGTTCGGCTTCACCTACAATGAACACCTGAGGTCAAAAATTGCCAAACTATCTCCAAGACTCTCTTTTTTTTTACGTTGTCCATCAATCACATGGATAAAACCAGTCGCACTATGCCACATCATGCAAACATTTGAGAAATATTTTTCCTAATTTCTATCAATTCGACTCGGTAATGCACGTGGTTTTTTTTTAATTGAGCAAAGAGCGTGATAAATGCGCGCCAGGCAGAATCACAAGAGAAATAACGAAATCTCGAAGGGTGGAGGATCTCATCCCGAAAAACCCTCCACACACGAGAGGGTAAGTGAGAGACAGACAGAAGAGAGTGAGCCTAAGAATTTCAATCTGCGGTCACGAGGGTGGGCACTGACGAAGGGTGGATCAGAATATAACCCCCTTTTGTACGCCCCATTTTAGGGTGCGACGTGATTTCACTGGAACCCCGTCACCGCCGAGAGATCGACTTAAAAAACGATCCTACATTCGGATCAGAGTGGGTTGTCTTTCACTCGATGAAAAAGTTAATCACGCGATCGATTGGAGGATCATTGAAATTTAGCTTGTGGTCTACAAAGACGTTCACTTGTAAGATGGTAAAGAAACTTGCAACGTTTAAAAACTCAATATTTTCCATGTAGCTTAAATTTGGACGAACGCATGTAACTAAATTATTTTATTCTGTGTTTCTACGCATCGAGAGATCGACTTAAAACGATCCTACGATCAGAGCGAATTGTCTTCCAGTCGATGGAAAAGTTAATCACGCGATCGATTGGACGATCATTGAAATTTAGCTTGTGGTCTACAAATATGTTCATCTGTATTCTGACCTTTACAAAACGTAAGATGGTAAAGAATCGTGCAACGTTTAAAAACTCAATAGTTTCCTGTAGCTTAAGTTTGGACGAACGCATGTAACTAAATTATTTTATTCTGTGTTTCTACGCACCGAGAGATCGACTTAAACAATGTTTCTATGATCAGAGCGAATTGTCTTTCAGTCGATGGAAAAGTTAATCACGCGAACGATTGGACGATCATTGAAATTTAGCTTGTGGTCTACAAAGACGTTCACTTGTAAGATGGTAAAGAAACTTGCAACGTTTAAAAACTCAATAGTTTCCCTGTTGCTTAAACTTGGACGAACGCATGTAACTAAATTATTTTATTCTGTGTTTCTACGCATCGAGAGATCGACTTAAAACGATCCTACGATCAGAGCGAATTGTCTTCCAGTCGATGGAAAATGTTAATCATGCGATCGATTGGACGATCATTGAAACTTAGCTTGTGGTCTATAAATATGTTCATCTGTATTCTGACCTTTACATGGTGTGTGATGGTAAAGAAACTTGCAACGATTGAAAACTCAATAGTTTCCCTGTTGCTTAAACTTGGACGAACGCATGTAACTAAATTATTTTATTCTGTGTTTCTACGCACCGAGAGATCGACTTAAACAATGTTTCTATGATCAGAGCGAATTGTCTTTCAGTCGATGGAAAAGTTAATCACGCGATCGATTGGACGATCATTGAAATTCAGCTTGTGGTCTACAAATATGTTCATCTGTATTCTGACCTTTACATGGTATGTGATGGTAAAGAAACTTGCAACGATTGAAAACTCAATAGTTTCCCTGTAGCTTAAATTTGGACGAACGCATGTAACTAAATTATTTTATTCTGTGTTTCTACGCATCGAGAGATCGACTTAAAACGATCCTACGATCAGAGCGAATTGTCTTTCAGTCGATGGAAAAGTTAATCACGCGATCGATTGGACGATCATTGAAATTTAGCTTGTGGTCTACAAATATGTTCATCTGTATTCTGACCTTTACATGGTATGTGATGGTAAAGAAACTTGCAACGATTGAAAACTCAATAGTTTCCCTGTTGCTTAAACTTGGACGAACGCATGTAACTAAATTATTTTATTCTGTGTTTCTACGCACCGAGAGATCGACTTAAACAATGTTTCTATGATCAGAGCGAATTGTCTTTCAGTCGATGGAAAAGTTAATCACGCGATCGATTGGACGATCATTGAAATTCAGCTTGTGGTCTACAAAGATGTTCATCTGTATTCTGACTTTTACATGGCGTAAGATGATAAAGAATTTTGCAGCGTTTGAAAACTCAAAGTTTTCCTGTAGCTTGAATTTGGACGGACGCATATAATTAAATTATTTTATTCTGTGTTTCTACGCACCGAGAAATCGACTTAAAAAACGTTTCTACGATCAGAGTGAATTGTCTTTTAGTCGATGGAAAAGTTAATCACGCGATCATTGAAATTTAGCTTATGGTCAACAAAGACGTTCACTTGTACGGCATGAGATGGTAATATGAAAGTTACAACTTTTGAAAACTCAATCATTTTCCTCTAGTTTGAATTTATACAAATCCATATTAGATTATTTTATTGTCCGTTTCCACGCACGCAATTATTGCATCATATCGACAACATGAAGAGCGATATTTATGTTCCTGTTGGGATTTAGTGTCCGTATTTTTGCTTACACTGTTATTTTTTACATAGGGGAGTGATTCAGCGAATCGGTGACGCTTGTCGGCCGTTTGAATATCGTTTGTTAGCATTATCGAGTGTGCGCGTCTGAACGCGGGCGCAGGATGTCTGGATTGGAAATGGTCGGCCGAGAGAAAAAGAATGGGCCACTTGGCTGGTCAGAACGATACGTGCTATCAGAGGCGGCCAACTGGTCTGTCGCACGTTGACAAGCATTTGCGTTTTATGCTTGCCAGCTTCTCGCTGCATGTTGACTTTTCCGAATCCGTCCATTCATGCTACATGTGCCAAATCGTGCGCGAGTGGTTGAGAGGCTTGGCAAAAATAAAATTATTATGCCCGTCGGAAAGTTCGGTTAGCTGACATACTGCTTTCACATATTTTTCATTTGACAACCAGATGCCTGTTAACACTAGATTGCCCGAGATTTCTTGTATACCTATATTGCCCAAAACAGTCAAAATGACTGCATTGTGAAAAAATAACAAATATGTAAAGAAATTTGTTTAAAATTAATTTTTAATATTTTTTTATGTTATTTACAGTTATATAACAGGTTATTAGTATATATTAACTGTACATATTGACTGTTTTCAATGAACTTAATCCATATTTCCGAAAGCAAGGCAAATTTATTTGATTGTAGGCGCCTACTGCATTCGGTTCTTTTGTCAAAATGAATAAATCGTAGGATTTGCTTGAACTTTTCTCTGGCCATAGTTTTTCTAAAAGATTCGGGACCCCACTTCGCTGACTATAAATAACTCAATTTAAAATGTGTTGCCTCGTAAGCTCCACGAGCATATAGAATCCCAATAAATGCACGTATTTCCGGTAATGATATTGTCCAACCGTTCCGCAAAATTCGGCGACATTTGGCGAAGAAAAAGTGCTCTTTCACCACGATAACGCACCGGCTTCTGCCCAAGCTACGGTCAAATTGGTTGAATGTTTGATCCAATTCTCCATAATGAGGAGGTTATCGCCACCACGGAGGCCTACTTTGCAGATCTCCAGAAAACGTATTTTTCAGACGGGTTGAAGAAGTTGGAACATCGCTGGATCATGTCTATCGAGTTAAAAGGAGACTATGTTGAAAAATAAATCGTCAATTTTCCAAAATTTTCGTTTTTCTTTTGTAGGCTAAGTACTTATCCGGTAATGATATTGTCCAACCGTTCCGCAAAATTCGGCGACATTCTTCTGTGCACTTTCTTATATGTTTGATAATATAGTTATCTATTATCAACGATAATGCACTGATAAGATTATCTGCCACAATGTTCCTTTTTGCGTAACCTGTTGGCCCTTTCACACTCTTGAAAATACAAGCAGATGGTATCCTTCCAGGAATACCACCTTCATCAATTTTTGTCCACACAGTACCATCAGCAGCTGTTTCGACCTCCTGAAACGTATTTTCAGTTTCTTCATCAGAATCTGAACTAGTTAGCACCCTACACCTTTTCCTGGGCATATTGATGACACTTTCATTTTCATCATTGGTGATCGACTCTTCATCACTATCTTCAGCGTCAGATGTTTCACTTTGAATATAATCCGCTTCATCTTCAGATGATAGTTCAGAATTTGTTGCATTTGATATATATCGGAGCACTCTTCACTTATGTTCGTTAGCTTTCCCAAGAACTCATTTCTGTTCGACATTTTTTTCATAAAGTTAGGGCGCAAAAGAAATAAAATAAACAACTTGTTAGAACAACACTTTATAAAGATTCGAATAACTAGTACTACTTTAGCTTATTGAGCAACTGACACTTATCAAGTATACGCCCAAATCGACAATTTATCATGCATCATATTTCAATACAAAGCCGGACAGGTCATATAAGAAATTTACTCAATTCAATAAATAAAAATCTTTTGATTATTTAAAATTTACCAAGCAGTCAAAATGACTGCTTCTGGGCAATATAGGTATAACACACATATATATACGGAAATAAAGGAGGGCGGAAGTAACTACAATTATTCATAAACCCATTTATATGTCATAGAAAAAGTCACCAAATTCTAAGAAATTGTGTCATCAATTTCATAATTGTTTTTCTAATTGAAATTAAAAAACAGTCAAAATGACTGCCTTGGGCAATCTAGTGTTAATGTCATAATTCAGCTGAAACGCGGACGTACATACCTTAAAGAAGACAAGTAACGATTTTATGTACATTTCTTTTTAAACCACAGCTATTTCATCTATCTTGTACATTAATGGAAGTTTTTATTTAATTTTCTTTTTAAACCCACAGCTACTTTATATATCGTGTACAATAATGAAAGTTTTTATGTAATTTTCTTTTTAAACCCACAGCCATTTCATCTACGTGTACATTAATGGAAGTTTTTATGTAATTTTCTTTTTAAACCCACAGCCATTTCATCTACGTGTACACTAATGGAAGTTTTTATGTAATTTTCTTTTTAAACGCAAGCTATTTCATTTATCCTGTACATTAATGGAAGTTTTTATGTAACTTTCTTTTTAAACCCACAGCCATTTTATATACCGTGTACACTAATGGAAGTTTTATGTAATTTTCTTTTTAAACGCAAGCAATTTCATTTATCCTGTACATTAATAGAAGTTTTTATGTAATTTTCTTTTTAAACCCACAGCCATTTCATCTACGTGTATACTAATGGAAGTTTTTATGTAATTTTCTTTTTAAACCCACACCTGTTTCATCTATGGTGTACATTAATGAAAGTTTTTATGTGATTTTCTTTTTAAACCCACAGTTACTTCATCTATTGTGTATACTAATGAAACTCAATGATACATTTAATTCATGTACAGATTGCGCCAAAACGGAACTGTTCGATATTTTAGACGTCGGCTTCATTCATTTGCGACGAAATCGATTGGGACGGTGGCCTGTCGTTCGAGTCCTCCGAATTTTCAGGTAACCCTAAACAACGTACGATCTCAGTAGCCAAGGGCTGTAAATTGCGTGACCGTGTTGAAGCACCGAATTCCCCTGGCAGCGCAAAAGCAGTGGCTGGGAGTGAAGGTGCTCGCGTGTCACGAAACGTTCCCGTTTAACCACGATATCCTTTCACACGTGAGTAAGACAAACAGACGAGCAAGAAGTGTGCGGTCATTGTAATAATTCGCCGGAGACGTTGCCGTTCGGCGAAAATTTGATTTGCGAAAAATTTCGCCTCGGCCAATTTTCGAGTTTCCGCGCGGTGGGAAACCGGCTCCGTCTCGTGCATTTTTTACCTAATTGCGGGCGGCGTATGTGGGTATTGACAGGAAGCCGCCGTTTTGGCAACCGGATACTGCTGTCGTTTCGGACAGGTGCCCAAAATAAAAACGCCGCTGAATTCTTCGCTGACCATACTCATGGAGCCTTATGTCTTCCCCCGCCTTTTGACGCATAGCTCGTTGCGTCACTGATGAGTTTTCTGGTTTACACTGGATTTTCGGAACAGTTTCACAATCAGGTAAAACTGGTGACCAGCCCAAGAAATTTTACTGAAAATCTAAAATATTCGCAATGGGTAGCAATAATTATTTTATAAATGCAATTATTGTTAGAATAGTGAATTATGTACATTTTGCATAATTCAGTCAAATGCTGTAGTATTTCATAGCATCGCCGTTCTAATATAGGAAAATATAGTCGACAGGCAACTTGTTGACAGTCCAATACCTAATTGCACATTATGTACATTTTTTTGGAGCAGTTTCACGCATACTTTGACTGCCGTGATGGTCACCAGTGACCAGCAAAGAAGTTTCAATCAAACGCTGTAGTATTTCATAGTATCGCCGTTCTGATACAGTAAAATACGTGTTAACACTTTACCGACCGCTATTGACTGAAGATGCCACTCACTAACGACCGACTCTGTTTTGGATATCGCGCAGGAATTGTGTATGTGACTATTTCTAAAGCTTTATAACTGAAAAATACTGAATGTGTAGTTGAGAATCCTTTGGTTTCAAAGCAGTATCATTTTATTGTCATTTAGAATTTTCATAATATCATCTGATATTTATTTTTTCTAATATAACGGTTGACTACTGAAAAGCCGATTAATCGGCTACCAGTAAATAGCAGTTGGAACCGAAAAGTCGATTAAGCGGCTAGTGGTCGTTAAAGTGTTAACAGTACGCAACCTACCCGTAACTGCCACGAGTTTTCTGGTTTACATTGGATTTTCGGAGCAGTTTCACGATCAGCTAAAACATTAATCGCCAAACACCCTTTAATAAAACGCAACCTACCCGTAATTGCCATGCTAAGTGCAGTTACCATCTCGTACCACATCCTACAACCACCCAAACCAAACTTACATCAACCCACGTGGATTTGTCGCGGACCCAGCACCTTACCCTCTCCCATAACCCAAACCGCGCGCCACCGTTTCTCCCATCGACTAATTCCCGCCAAACAATTAATTTCCCAAACCTTCATCATTCTCCATAAAACTCCTTCCGATCACACGGCCTGCGATATTTCGCGCCACCTCGGATCCGCCGCGGCCGAATAATAACACAAAACCGTCCGGCGCGTAATTACGGTTTATAAATCGTACGGGGGACGCAAAATAGTATAACCACCTCTCTCTCTCTCTCCACCCTCGCCTTCTGGCCGTTAGAAAATTACAGAAGAAGCGAGGAGGAGCATCAACGAGCCGGGACAGCCATTTTCTCTCCTCCCTTCCGTTTCTGCCGCTGCAGTCGCTCGCTCTTCCGTGTTCCAGCCCCTCCTAACTTCCCTCGTTCGCCCCTTGCCCTTTTCCTTGCCGGCGCTGTGAGGCGATCCACCTTAATTAATGAGTTTATCGGAAACTCTCGCGAGCTGATGTTGGTCTTGGCAAGCTGCGCCGCCACCCCCGAGGGCAAACTGAGGGGGGTCCGGGATGAAAAGGGGGGTGGGTGGCTGGAGACTGGCCGAGGGTGCTGAGAGACAGAACACGCGGGGGGTGAGGAAGAGAAAAGGAAAGGGAGCATAGAGGAAGTCCATGGGAGGGGTTTAGACGAGGCCACCGACTCGCTCCGTCACTCTCCGCCATTTTAATTTCGCAAAGAAACTTTCTAATTACGAACTTTTCTGATTAATCACAGTAATTAATTAGTAGCCTCCGCGAGAGAGCGGGGAAAATACGGACCTCCGGGATATAGGCGCACTCAGTTTCTGCCTCACCCCACTTCGCCGCGCGCCCCTTACTGCTTTCGGTAGTCAGGCAGTTTTCCTTCAGTTCGCTTACCCCCTCTTACCTCAAGGCGAACGAGGGCGGGCCACGGGATGACGCGCTTTCCAAATTCGGGGATGCTCCTTTTTCTTGGGGGTTCTGACATTTTTGCGCGGGAGACCCCATGCGCGGTGATAGGGTGAAGTGCCTGGCAATTGTCGTATTAACCCTTTCGCTAGTAACGGTGACTATGGTGAAGCATTCGCTGTATACTACCGAATCATAGTCACCCGTAAAAATGTCACATCATCTCCAGAATAACTGACATTACGCTTTCGAAATTCGGGGATGCTTCTTTTTCTTGGGTAGTTCTGACATTTTTGCGCGAGAAACCCCCTGTGCGGTGATAGGGTGAAGTGCCTGGCAATCGTCGTATTAATCCTTTCGCTACTAATGGTGACTATGGTCACCCGCCGTAAAGCACTCGCTGTGCTCTACCGGTGACTATAGTCACCCGTAAAAATATCACATTATCTCCAGAATAACCGACATTATTTTGTTCGATTGTTTCAATAACTGCTCATATTGATAGCAAGAAAATTTGTAACGGAATCTGCCGAAAACTATCAAGTGTTACCCTTTCTTTGCGGCGAAGAGTCCATTTGTATTTTAATACTTTGACTGCCGTGATGATCACTGGCGCAAGAGATTTTGCTGAAGATCCAAAATATACGCAATGGGTAGTAATAATTATTTTATAACTGCAGTTGTTGTTAGAATAGTGATGCGATCTTTTGATCTCCAATACCTGCACATTATGTACTTTTGCTTAATTCAGTCAAACGCTATAGTATTTTATAGCATCGGCGTTCTAATACAGCAAAATACGCCGGCATTCAACGTGTTAACCACTCCGTGCCGCAACTGTGTATACGCGCTAAACTCCACCGTACCGAAAGGGTTAAACCGTCCGCACGATTTTTCGCCAAAAATATGTCGGGGAGTAACGTTTAATTAATGTGTCGGACGCAAAAAATATCCACCTGCGCTTTGTTGTAAAAAACTGGTTATACGTTTATGATTCAAAGTATTGTCCATCGCTGGCCACTACTTTCCCCATCTTTCGGTGCAACCATACGATTTCTATAAAAAACTGGTCATCTTTTGAAGCAATCCACGATCGATCCAAGATTCTTCATAGACCGGAAGTTGGTTAACACTTTATCGCCATTGATCGAAGATGATAGTCCGAACGAGCAACGTCTGGAGATATCGGCGGGTGGGTATGACTTCCCATTTCAACGTTTCCAACTGTCTGACCATGTTTCGCAACATAGGGTCAGCATTGTCGGTGTAAAATCACTTTATCATGTCTCTCGTTGTATTATCATTTGATTTGTTTTAATGCTAATATAACCGTTAATTGAAAAGCGATAACGATCGCCTGTGATTGTTTCAGTCGGTTTTAACAAAAGCTCATTAATGCACTACGCCGAGATGGTCCCAGTTAAACAGAAAACATCGATTATTGGAAACTGAATTTCATCTGTAAATATGAAGCACTCGACGTGGAAGCATGACCGGGATATCCCCAGATTTTCTGAAGCTTGGGATTATCGTAATGAACCCATTTTTCGTCCACAGTCACAATGCGATGCAGAAATCCTTTCCGTCTTTGCCTTAATCACGTTCACAAGCAATTAAACGCCGTTCAACATCTCTCGGCTTCATCTCGTACGGCACCCAATTTCCTTTACTGCGCGATTTTTTCAGGCGTTTTCATAATGGTTGTTGCGTCACTCCCAAACTACTGCCAATTCTTGTTGCGTTTGACACGAGTTTGATCAAGTAATGCCGCCTTCTGCATCTTCGAAAACCTTCTCTCTTCCACCGCCTTGCCGGTCTTCGACGTCAAAATCACCGTTCTTGAAGCGTTGAAACCTTCGGCACGTTCTTTCACTAATAGCGGCCTCACCATAGGTATTTGAGAGCAAAATGAGCACAGCTCAGATTTCTTCATATTAAAGCAGAAAATTAAAACCTCCCGCAAATGACGAGAATTTGGCTCGTAAGATGACATGTTTAATCGAGAATGACTTTATGATGCAGACACAAATCGACTAATATTTCGATGGCGTTATGTTTACAAATGCCTAAGATGTTTGATGACATCTACGATCTATTTATTTCGACTACCACTTACCGCTACAGCCATCTATTGCAAAACGGCGGAAGCAAAGTTGTACACCTAATATGTCGGGGAGTAACGTTTAATTAATGTGTCGGACGCAAAAAATATCCACCTGCGCATATGTTGTAACGGTACATAGTATATTAGGTATTTCGAAACAGCAACTGCCGATGCAACGGTGCAACCATACGATTTCTATAATAATAACGCTAATGAAAGTGTAGTAACAGATAGACCAAGATTCATATAGAAGCTTGATGTTAAGTTAAACAGAAAACATCGATTATTGGAAACTACCCCATTTCATCTGTAAATATGAACAAGTACTAGACAGTAGACGAAAGTATGACCACATGCAAAGATTTATTGAAGGTTGCGCGTGTCGCACGCGATAGTCCATCTTCTTGCATTTTGCGTCGCTGCACATAGGCCACTATTATTAATCACGCACGTAATTAATGACCGACAACGTCCGACTGCCTTATCTCCCGGGCTCCGCGAGTCATTTACGGCGCGAGTTTTCGTCAGCGTTTTCATAATCGTTATCCACGTCAAACTTTCGCCTCGCCCGATAACAACGTAAAGCGACGACCGATTTTTCCGTGCGCCGCCTTCTGTAACTTTCCCGCAAACTTCGCTTCGTTAATTACCGCCGGCAACGAAGAAGATCTCGCGTAAATCGAACGACATCGCCTTCAAAGAAGATCACTTCAGTAAATTATCGGGCGGCTGTCAGCGGGCGAGACGAAGGAAAACAAAATGCGCACAGCTCACGTTTCACCTTCGATAAGAACAATTTATTGCAATGATGCGGGTCAAATGGACGGTTATCCAGTGGTTGTAATTTCAACATTATATTTTCTTGTTTTCCTCTGCCGCTTTCTGCTTAAAAATGTTTTGAATTATATAAACACGGACTTCGCAAATGCAAACGGACCGCGCGTTTCGAACCAGGTAGTAAAATAAATGACAATCAACATTTTAATAATAACGACAACTCATTACTAGAAGAATCATAACAAGAAGCGAAAATACTGCGGTTCTAGTCTCTTGGCTACAAATTCAATGCGTTTTAGTCCGAAAACTGGTACTGTCGTGTGTTCTGGTAAAAATCTTCGGGAGCGGGAAATGTTAAGGTTGTCGCGTGGGCTTGCACAGTGGAAAAGCGTCGTTTATGCGGAAATATTAAATTACTTCCATTATACACCAACATTAGACCAGTATCGGAAGAAAAACATAAAGATATTATGAGTTTACTTCCGTACATCCCTCCTGTTTTTCAGGAACATTTTAAGAATCTTAAATACTCGTAATAATGATAAAAATGGATTACTGTTTAAAAATAATTAATAAATGTAATAAATGTTCACGAATTATTTCAATCAAATTATTGTTTCAAATAAAACTCAAAGTTCTTTATTGCTTTAAGTCATTTATAGGACATTCAGTTAATTTTGAAAATGGTCTAAGTCAATTCAATCTTTAAAAATAATATTATCGCATAAAATTCACACAAAATTTCATATTCGTGCGAAATTTCCATTAATTAAGACTAATAAAATTATAAATTAAAATGTCGCATAATGTAAAAATATTTTTTAATTTATTCAAATGCAATTCATTAAATATCTCGAAACAAGAAATATATGACTTAGACCACTTTCATAATTATGGGCATAATTATCACTGTATGAGCTGAATACAGATGAGTTTTTTTATTAATACGTTGACTGCCGTGGTGGTCATCGATGACTGGCGCACGCGATTTTACTGAAGATCCAAAATATTTGCAATGGGTAGCAATAATTATTTTATAAATGCAGTTATTGCTAGAATAGTGATGCGATTCTTTGGTCTCCAGTATCTACACATTATTTACATTTTGCATAATTCAGTGAAACGCTGTAGTATTTCATAGTATCGCCGTTCTAATACAGCAAAATACGCACGGCGGTCAACGTGTTAATACGTTGACTGACGTGGTGGTCATCGGTGACCGGCGCAAAAGGTCTCACGAAAAATACAAATAATACTCAATCAATAGCATTTATATTTTTGCAAATACAATTAATATTAAATAGTGATTCAACTCTTTGGTCTCCAATACCTTCGCATTATTTTCATTTTGCAAAATTCAATCATATTCTGTAGTATTTTATCGCGTTACGATTTTAATACAGTAAAATACGCACGACGGTCAACGTATTAATAACACTTTGACTGTCATGATGGTCACCGCTGACCGGCGCAAGAGATTTTACTGAAGATCCAAAATATTCGCAATGAGTAGCAATAATTATTTTTATGACATTGAATATTGAATATTGATGTAAGTAGCGTATGAAGCAATTTAATGCATTGAATATTGATGTAAATACTTAAATAGTCAAAATAGATACAATGTATCAAAATAAGTGACATCTAAAGACAGCGTGTAGAAAACACGAGGAATCCGTAACAGTCGGGACACGAAACACGAGAAAAGTTGTAAGCGGTCCTTAAAGTATTAACATGTGTTTCGATGATGTTGCAGTGATTTTTGAAGACTCGCGATCATTTCCGGCGTATAATGCGTCGACAGACTAAGATTCGCCTTGGTCAAGCGTATTCAAGGTATCATCGGCGAATTTTGCGCGGACGCGATGGATCAACGTCCGAGCTCACGTGCGACGTAATCTCTTAACATTCAGAGTTCCGACACGAGACCTGCAACCTTCACGTTTCTTGCACGATTTCGCCGCCTCTTTTATGTCGGCGCGACGTGCCGACGATTAATCGTCACGAGTGTTTCCTCGCGCGTGATCGATACGGTGCCGTACATATTTTATGAATCAACAAGCTCGTGAAATAATAAATCTCAATTCGACCGCGGAGAACGTGCGCCGGGACAAAAGAGGCCGGGACAAGTTTTTCGCCGCGCAGATATCGACGAAAGTCGGAGTCCGAAAGAGACGGCTAAACGGCAATTATCGAACAACAGCGCCGAGGCAGGGAAAAAGTAACGCGCGAATAAATTAACGCGCTCGGCTTGAGGGACGATTAACGCTGTCAAGTTGGACATATAGTCTGGCAGGTAGATGTTCGCCTCGCGGAATCCGCTGAGCGCTTCGAATTGGGAAAAAATTCTCCCATTGCGATAAAAGCGCGCAAGACAAACATTTCGTTGTTTTGAGGAACACGCTCGGATCGCCGAAGATTGATAGGTCTCAGACGTGTCTGGCATGCGCGAAAATTATTTACTCCGCAAATTCGAATTTCACGGAGCGAGGAGAAGAATCGCGAAAAATTCGTCAGCGTCGTTTTTCGGGCATTAAGCGTACTTATCCGTGCGTTCAAGATATTTTCTGTGGGATACAAGGTCAGACACTAAACATTTGCATAATAGGGACCAAAGAAAAATGTAGCGGTTAGCGAACGTAAACACGTCGAAGTTATGGTGGTTAACACGTTGACTGCCACGGGGGTCACCGGTGACCAGTGCAAAAGATTTGATTAAAAATGCGAAAAATTCGCAATGAAGCCTATTTGCAATCTTGTAAAAGCAATTGATATCGGAACGGTACTTCAATACTTCGGCGTCTAACAACTCTACGTTACCTTTATTTTGCACGATTTAATCATATTCTGCATTATTTCATCACATCGCGGTTCTAGTATAGCAAAATATGCAAAAGATTTTACTCAAAATGCAAAAAATTCGCAATGAAGCCTATTTGCAATCTTGTAAAAGCAATTGTTATCGGAACGGTACTTCAATACTTCGGCGTCTAACAACTCTACGTTACCTTTATTTTGCACGATTTAATTATTCTGCAGTATTTCATCGCATCGCGGTTCTAACATAGCAAAATACGCAAAAGATTTTACTAAAAATGCAAAAAATTCGCAATGAAGCCTATCTGCAATCTTGTAAAAGCAATTGTTATCGGAACGGTACTTCAATACTTCGGCGTCTAACAACTCTACGTTACCTTTATTTTGCACGATTTAATCATATTCTGCATTATTTCATCACATCGCGGTTCTAGTATAGCAAAATACGCAAAAGATTTTACTAAAAATGTAAAAATTCGCAATGAAGCCTATTTGCAATCTTGCAAAAGCAATTGATATCGGACGGGTGCTTCAATACTTCGGCGTCTAATAACTCTGCGTTACCATTATTTTGCACGATTTAATTATACCCTGCAGTATTTCATCGCATTACATTTCCAAATTAGTAAAATACGCAAAAGATTTTACTAAAAATGCGAAAAATTCGCAATGAAACCTATTTTCAATCTTGCAAAATCAATTGATATTGGAACGGTGCTTCAATACTTTGGCGTCTAACAACTTTGCGTTACCTTTACTTTGCACAACTTAATCATACTCTGCAGTATTTTATCGTATCGCGGTTCTAACATAACAAAGTACGCAAAAGATTTTACTACAAATGTAAAAATTCGCAATGAAGCCTATTTGCAATTTTGCGAAAGCAATTGATATCGGAACGATGCTTCAATACTTTGGCGTCTAACAAGTCTGCCTTACCTTAATTTTACACGATTTAATTATACGCTGCAGTATTTCATCGCATCGCGGTTCTAACATAGCAAAATACGCAAAAGATTTGACAAAAATGCAAAAATTCGCAATGAAGCCTATTTACAATCTTGCAAAAGTAATTGATATCGGAATGGTGCTTCAATACTTTGGTTCTAACAACTCTGCGGTACCTCTATTTTGCACAATTGAATTATACTCTGCAGTATTTGACCGCATCGCGGTTCTAACATAGCAAAATACGCAAAAGATTTTACTAAAAATGCAAAAACTTCGCAATGAAGACTATTTGCAATCTTACAAAAGCAATTGATATCGGAACGGTGCTTCAATACTTTGGCGTCTAACATCTCTGCGTCACCTTCTTTTTGCACAACTTAATCATACTCTGCAGTATTTTATCGCATCGCATAAAAATAACAAAAATGCTTATGCAGTGACAGCGGTAATATTCGATTCAGTCAGCAGTAGCCTGCAAATAATTAGCAGCGTAACGAAGACATTTCCATAACTTTCCCCAGACCCTCCCAGAAATAGAGTGAAGGCAAAATTCATCCGATATATCGATCGTGCACCGTTCGACGGGCGCGTCAAAGTATGAAATGCGAAAGTGCGTCTAATAACGGTGTCGCGGGGACCAACCATTTTGCACGATTTAATTATTGCCGCTGCGAAGTATTTCATCGCGATTACATTTCCAAATGAGTAAAATACGCAAAAGATTTTACTAAAAATCGCGAGAAAAATTCGCAATGAGCGTATTTTCGATCTGTAAAAGCAATTGATATCGAAACTCAGTTCATTCCCATCCTCCGGTTTGTTCATATCAATACTTTTTCTCGATCTGTCCCCAACAACATATCAGCGTTTTTTCTTTACTTTGCACAACTTCCAATTTTCCACTATTGTTTCGTATTTTCATCGTATCGAGCAGGTTCTAACATAACAAAGTACGCTTGGCAGTCAACGTGTTAATATTCACCGCAATTTGATCCAATCAACGGCAAGCAGGTGACGATAAAAATAACGAAAATGCTTATGCAGTGACAGCGGTAATATTCGATTCAGTCACCAGTATGCTGCGAAAGAATTCTCTTGCAGCGTAACTTTTAAGCTCACTTCATCCTCCGATTTGTTCATATTCAAGATTTCTTTTTTCTAGATCCCCCATCTATAGATCACATCAGATGGACGGAATTTTTTCCGAAAACTATGGTACTTTTCTAAGGCATAAAGATTCATCTCGATATATCGATCTACAATATCATATCAACGGACGCGTTTTTTTCAAAAAGTATGAAATTTTCCACTATTGTTTCACATTTTCCTCGACTCCTCGAGCAGGTGTCGGGTCGATCCTGCGAAAGAACCAGTTCGCCTCTCACTTTTACTCGCGTTCATTCCCATCCTCCGATTTGTTCATATTCAAGTTTTTTTTTTCTCCGCGCGATATCATATCAGATGGATAGAATTTTTTCCGAAAACTAAGGTGCTTTTCTAATGGGTTTGTTCATATTCAAGATTTCCTTTTTCTCGATTTGTCTCCATCTACGATATCATATCAGACGGACAGGATTTTTTTCCGAAAAGTACCGTGCTTTTCTACTTTCCAATTTTCCACTATTGTTTCACATTTTCCTCGACTCCTCGAGCAGGCTCCAGGCTTTTCGATGCTGCGAAAGAGAAGCTTCTCTTGCCTTCTGCACTCTGCCTCTCACTTTTACTCAGCTCACTCTCATCCTCCGATTTGTTCATATTCAAGATTTCCTTTTTCTAGATCTGTCCCCATCTATAGTATCACATCAGATGGACGGGATTTTTTCCGAAAACTATGGTACTTTTCTAAGGGGTTTGTTCATATTCAAGATTTCCTTTTTCTCGATTTGTCTCCATCTACAATATCATATCAGACGGACAGGATTTTTTTCCGAAAAGTACCGTGCTTTTCTACTTTCCAATTTTCCACTATTGTTTCACATTTTCCTCGACTCCTCGAGCAGGTTTCAAGCTTTTCGATCCTGCGAAAGAGAAGCTTCTTTTGCGTTCTGCACTCTGCCTCTCACTTTTACTCAGTTCATTCCCATCCTCCGATTTGTTCATATTCAAGATTTTTTTTTCTTCGATCTGTCTCCATCTACAATATCATATCAGATGGATAGAATTTTTTCCGAAAACTAAGGTGCTTTTCTAAGGGGTTTGTTCATATTCAAGATTTCCTTTTTCTCGATCGGTCCCCATCTACAGTATCATATTAGAGGGACAAGAATTTTTCCGAAAACTAAGGTGCTTTTCTAAGGGATTTGTTCATATTCAAGATTTCCTTTTTCTCGATCGGTCCCCATCTACAGTATCATATCAGACGGACAATAATTTTTCCAAAAAGTAAAGTACTTTTCTACTGTTTAATTGTCCACTTTTGTTTCGCATTTTCGATAGTCGTGTCTTTCACCATTTCGATTAACCGCTCGTTACCTTCCGTTTGTATCGCTTCGTTCGAACCTGGACAACGTTTTCGTGGACATAACTTCTTTCTCCCTTGCCTCGACTCTGTCTATACTTCAAAACGTTCGCTTTTTTCTTCTCTCGTTTCCGATCGGCCGGCGTCTCTTTCTCCTTCTACGTTTTTCGGCCGTCCTCTCTTTACCTTTCGTTCGTACTATTCCATTCCCACTTGGACACGCTTCTCCTCCTGCTCGCCTCTCTTTCTGCGTCCCTCACAATTGTCGAGTCATCGTGTAATGACGTGCCGGCTGTCAGACCGCGAGCCAAGGCGAAGCACAATTCGAGCCACGAAACGATCGCGGCATCGTCAAGCGAGAAAAGGAGAAGAGAGCGAAAGGAGAGGACCGGCGAGAGAGAAGAAACGGGAGAGAGAACCACCTATGGACTCGATATCTCCGACGTCATCTCTCGAACTGGACGCAGCTTCTCGGAATCCATGTGAGAGTCGCACCTCGAATGCACGAAGATCGATACAGTTTGGATCGGAAAGGGGGTTGTGCGGCCTATCCTCTTTCTGTTTCATCTTTCTGCTTCTATCTTGTTCCCATATCGTGTTTCTTGCATCTATGAGGTGAGCGGTCGACACTCTCTGCATGCAGAATTCTGATCGGGTATTGGAGGGCAAAGGTAGTATGTTGTCATAGTACGGTAGTAGTTGCATGTATGTTTGAACAAAGGTTGCACTGTCAATTGAAACATGCCGCCGAGAACAACGTGTGTGCACGCAAATTCTTATGATATAGGCAAAAGTAGTATCTTGTCATAGTACGGTAGCAATTGGGGGTAAGTTTGAACAAAAGTTGCACTGTCAATTGAAAAATGTCGCCGAGGACAACGTGCGTGCGCCCAAATTCTTATGACATAGGCAAAGGTAGTATCTTGTTATAGTACGGTAGTAATTGCATGTACATTTGAACAAAGTTGCACTGTCAATTGAAAAATGTCGCCGAAGACAACGTGCGTGCGCCCAAATTCTTATGACATAGGCAAAGGTAGTATGTTGTCATAGTACGGTAGTAATTGGATGTGAATTTGGACAAAGGTTGCACTGTCAATTGAAAAATGTCGCCGAGAACAACGTGCGTGCGCCCAAATTCTTATGACATAGGCAAAGGTAGTATCTTGTCAGAGTACAGTAGTAATTGGAAGTACGGTTGAACAAAGGTTGCACTTTCAATTGAAAAATATCGCCCAGGACAACGTGTGTGCACGCAAATTCTTATGACATAGGCAAAGGTAGTATCTTGTTATAGTACGGTAGTAATTGCATGTGCGTTTGAACAAAGGTTGCACTGTCAATTGAAACATGTCGCCGAGGACAACGTGTTTGCACGCAAATTCTTATGATATAGATAAAGATAGTATCTCGTTATAGTACGGTAGGAATTGGAGGTACGTTTGAACAAAGTTGCACTGTCAATTGAAAAATGTCGCCGAGAACAACTGTGTACTGATTATCTTCTTTGACACTGTTTCAAATATTCTTGTCATAGTTCAGGCGTCAGATTAATTCGGTGTTTCTAAAATTGGACAAAATATACAACGTTGTAAATGAAAAATTTCGCCGAGAACAACGTGCGTCGCTTATATTATTTCTCATTTAATTGTTGAATTTTCAGATGAAATTTTGTGTCAACATTAGTGCGTCGAATAATCGTATTCACATTGATATTGACACTTTCAATTGAAAAATATCGCCCAGGACAACGTGTGTGCATCTATTTGCTGAATTTTCGGTGAAATTTTTCATTTCAGGCAATAATTGTACGCAAAGGTAGTATGTTGTCAAAACTAGTACGATATTATTTGTCTAATTGTAATTGCATGTACATTTGAACAAAGTTGCACTTTCAATTGAAAAATGTCGCCGAGAACAACGTGCGTATCCCAAATGTTAGTCGACATAGGCAAAGGTTATCTCGTTATTGTTGAATTTTCAGGTAGGAATTTATATCAACTGTGAATTTCGACAAAATATACACGCTCAATTGAAAATTTCAATTCGCCGAGAAAACGTCAAAACGTGTCGCTCAATTATTCCCATCTAATTGTTGAATTTTCAGGTGAAATTTTGTGTATGTTGTCATAGTACGGTAGTTCGAATCGGGCACATTTCAACAAAGGTTGCACTGTCAATTGAAAAATGTCGCCGAGGTCCATCTAATTGTTGAATTTTCAGGTGAAATTTTATGTTCGCTTCAGTGCAATATTAACAGGTAGTTCTTGTCAAAAATGCGGTAGTAACTGGATACGTTTGAAAAAATGTTAGTCGCTTGTATCATTTACCCATCTAATTGTTGAATTTTCAGGTGAGAATTTATATCAACTTTAGTGCGTCGAATAATCGTATGACGATAGGCGTCCGTGTTTTCGGAGCAAAATTTTTCGTCACTTTGTCAAAACTATTAGTCGCTCGTATTATATCTAATTGTTGAATTTTCAGATGAAATATTCTAATCGATACTAATCAGGTTCGTCAGAAAATTACTAATTCGGCGGAGCGCTTAAAATCGGTTCTGAAAACTATTAGTCCTGATATTATTTGCCCATCTAATTGTTGAATTTTCAGGTGAAATTTTATGTTTACTTCAGTGCATCGATATTGACAGGTCCAGTTCTTATCAGGCAAAATTCTAATTCGGCAGAACACTTAAATACTATCAAAAATGTTAGTCGCTTGTATCATTTACCCATCTAATTGTTGAATTTTCAGGTGAGAATTTATATCAACTTTAGTGCGTCGAATAATCGTATGCACATTGATATTGACAGGCCCAGTTCGTATGGTGCAAAATTTCAATTCGGCGAAGCGCTTAAACACTGTCAAAACTATTAGTCGCTCGTATTATTTATTCTTCTAATAGTTGATTTTTCAGGTGAAATTTTATGCCAGTTTCAGTGCGTCGAATAATTGTAATTGTTGAATTTTCAGCGAAATTTGATCGATACATGACAGGACAGGTTCAGTTCGTATTAGGCAAAATTCCAATTCGGCGAAGCGCTTAAATACTGTCAAAACTATTAGTCGCTCGTATTATTTACCCATCTAATTGTTGAATTTTCAGGTGAAATTTTACGTCAGCTTCAGTGCGTCGGATAATCTTACGCGTATCGACACTGACAGGCCCAGTTCGTATCGGGCAAAATTCCAATTCGGCGGAGCGCTTAAACACTGTGAAAACTATTAGTCGCTCGTATTATTTACCCATCTAATTGTTGAATTTTCAGGTGAAATTTTATGTTCGCTTCAGTGCATCGATATTGACAGGTCCAGTTCTTATCGGGAAAAATTCGAATTCGGCAGAGAGCTTAAATACTATCAAAACTGTTAGTCGCACGTATCATTTACCCATCTAATTGTTGAATTTTCAGGTAAGACTTTATATCAACTTTAGTGCGTCGAATAATCGTACGCGTATCGATACTGACAGGCCTAGTTCGTATCGGGCAAAATTCCAATTCGGCGGAGCGCTTAAACACTTAAATCGGCTTTTGCCGCGCGAAGCGTTCCTAATTTAATCGGAGGCGTGTCTTGGGCAGATCGAATCACGGTATTTACGTCCACGCACTATTGTCCGCGCATCATCGCCATTATAGCCGATCGTCATCGGCCGCCGTTCTCCGTTTTCTACGTCGTCTGAGCACTCTGAACGTCGAAGGAGCAGGTGCAATTACGTAATTAGACCGTGCATAATCAATGCGTACGACGACATTGCGCGCACTTTAGCGATCGTCTTGCGAAATTCATGTTTTTCGAGTATTCCGGCAGCGTAACAACGGACAGTCGTCCTAAAATAAATCCGGTGCAGTTCAATTTTACGTCTTAAATCGTATCTGAGGGAAATGCAACTCATTATGCAAGCTGGCATTATTTTCTTGGCCGCGTTGAATAAGGCATTCCGATTTCTAGCTAAGTTTTATTATTTGTCGAATTAAATCGCGCTTGTTATAGCGATTACTACGATCATTACTCTATTCGAATGCATTACAATGAGTAACGTAAACACACATTAATGTAAGAATTTAAATACGTGAAACTGGAGAGTATAATATTTATAAACAATAACAACACAATCAAGACACTTTCGTCTTATTTCCTAATCTTTCGTCGTTTCGTCTTTACGTCTTATCGTCAACTCACTCCTAAGCAACCAAATAACTCAATAAACTCAATATTATATACATACATAACAATACAAATTCAATAAACTCGTCACCTATGATACATCAATATATATATATATATATATATATGTTATCGTGAATGATCGAAATTGGAGAATGTCGACTTTCACCGGTGAATGTCAACAGATACCAAATACGTCGGTGAAAGATCGAATATTTCATTACATTGTTGTACATTCATATTCCGGTGTGTGTCGACCATTAGTGCATTATTTATCTTTACGATTTAAAGTCATAAATAAGGATTTAGCAAATATTTCGGACATAAACGACTATATATATAATATATTCACCGGTAAATTATATTATATTATTATATATATTAATATATATATAATATATAATATAATAATTTAGGATCACAGGTGACCTTTCCTCGCCAACTAGAGGACCCCGTATTTGAGATCCCACATAAAAATTTTGCATCGGACAGAGACACGCGATATGCAAACCTGTCGGCAATTCGTGAATCGATTATACATTTCTACAAACCACCACAGCATTAAATGCAGTCGAAAGCCATGATTTCTCTACATAAAATCCCGCGCCGTTTCGGAAGCGTACCTTGAGGCGACAAGCGATCACATTTTTACGCAAACTAGCGATCGCATTTCTGCGTTCGTCGAATCATCGCACGCGGTATTCGTATAGGCCTAATCATCGAGGTCCTTCGAACAAGGAAGGACGAACTTCGAACACGCGAGACCCGGAGAACCGAACGTCAAGAGAGGGGAAAGAGCGAGGCAGACGATAATTCGTGTGATCAAAGCGACCGACACGCTGGTGTCCCGTGCTGGCATCGCATCACCTTTAATAAAGCTATCTGGCATCTCTAATATGTCTTGCGTACCAACGAACGAAACAGACGGACTCGGGCGAACGTGGAACAGAGGTGAGAAAGGATTAAGAGGGAAAAAGCGGGAGGACAGACGTAGTCAGAATGAGAGAGAAAGAAAAAGAGACAGAAAGAGAGAGAGAGAGAAAGTAAACGGGAAGAGAAAGGAAGATCGTGGGCTCTTTGCTCGGGCTCCAACACCTTTCTGCAACGAGGCCTTGTTCGTCAGGAAAAAGACACGTCAGCCGACAAGCGCAGTCACCCTCGTCCGTTTGGGGCCATCGATATGACATGGTACCTTCGTTTCCGTCTAAGCTACACCCCAATTCAAGCTTTGCCTTCATTCGGTTCTCATACAGCGTGTCAAGTCGCGAGCAATTTCGCCGGTGCCCACTTTTGCATAACGCAATTCTTGAGAAATGCCGAATAATAATAATTGTGCGGGCGTGATATTTTAATACGTTGACTGCCGTGCGTATTTTACTATATTAAAACCGCAACGCGATGAAGTACTACAGAATATGATTGAACTGTGCAAAATGAAAATAATGCGATTATTGGAGACTAAAGATAATTGGGTATTTTTTTAACAGAACCGATGCGGCGAAAACGTCGACTGCAAGATGCGTATAACAAAAGTCGAAGGGTGCTGCTGTAACGTTTATTCTTGAAATAAGCATTGCAAACAGTGAAATAGTCGACTGCAAGGTGTGTATTACAAAAGTCGAAGTGTGCTGTAACGTTTATTCTTGAAATAAACATTGCAAACGACGAAAACGTCGACTGCAAGATACGCATAACAAAAGTCGGAGCGTGCTGCTGTAACGTTTACTCTTGAAATAAGCATTGCAAACGACGAAATAGTCGACTGCAAGATGCGTATAACAAAAGTCGAAGGGTGCTGTAACATTTATTTTTGAAATAAGCATTGCAAACGGCGAAATAGTTGACTACAAGATGCGTATAACAAAAGTCGAAGGGTGCGGTAACGTTTATTCTTGAAATAAGCATTGCAAACGGCGAAATAGTCGTACACGCATCGATACTGACTACAAGATGCATATTACAAAAGTCGAATTGTACTCTTGTAACGTTTGTTCTTGAAATAAGCATTGCAAACGGCGAAACAGTCGACTGTAAGATGCGTGTAAAAGCGTTGTGTAACGTTTGTTCCTGAAATCAGTATTGCAAACGGCGAAATAGTCAACTGCAAGATGCGTGTAAACCGTGCTGTAATGTTTGTTCCTGAAATAAGCATTGCAAACGGCGAAAAAGTCGTTTGCGCATTGATACTAACTGCAAGATGCGTATTACAAAAGTCGAAGCATACTACTGTAACGTTTATTTTTGAAATAAGCATTGCAAACGGCGAAATAATCGTACGCGCATCGATACTGACTGCAAGATGCATATTACAAAAGTCGAAGCGTGCTGCTGTAACGTTTGTTCTTGAAATAAGCATTGCAAACGACGAAAACGTCGATTACGTAACAAAAGTCGGAGCGTTGTGTAACGTTTACTCTTGAAATAAGCATTGCAAACGACGAAATAGTCGACTGCAAGATGCGTATTACAAAAGTCGAAGCGTGCTGCTGTAATGTTTGTTCTTGAAATAAGCATTGCAAACGGCGAAATAATCGACTACAAGATGCGTATAACAAATGTCGAAGTGTGCTGTAATGTTTATTCTTGAAATAAGCATTGCAAACGGCAAAATAATCGTACAAATGTCGAACAAGATGCATATTACAAAAGTAACGTTAACGTTTGTTCTTGAAATAAGCATTGCAAACGGCGAAACAGTCGACTGTAAGATGCGTGTAAAAGCGTGGTGTAACGTTTGTTCCTTAAATCAGTATTGCAAACGGCGAAATAGTCAACTGCAAGATGCGTGTAAACCGTGCTGTAATGTTTGTTCCTGAAATAAGCATTGCAAACGACGAAATAGTCGACTGCAAGATGGTATAACAAAAGTCGAAGCGTGCTGCTGTAACGTTTATTCTTAAAATAAGCATTCCAAACGGCGAAATAGTCAACTGCAAGATGCATGTAAAAACGTGCTGTAACGCTTATTCTTGAAATAAGCGTTGCAAGCGGCGAAATAGTCGACTGCAAGATGCGTGTAAACCGTGCTGTAATGTTTGTTCTTGAAATAAGCATTGCAAATGGCGAAATATTTGCATCGATACTGACTGCAAGATGCGTATTACAAAAGTCGAAGCATACTACTGTAACGTTTATTTTTGAAATAAGCATTGCAAACGGCGAAATAATCGTACGCGCATCGATACTGACTGCAAGATGCGTATTACAAAAGTCGAAGCGTACTGCGGTAATATTTATTCTTGAAATAATCATTGCAAACGGCGAAATAGTCGACTGCAAGATGCGTGTAAAAGCGTGCTGTAACATTTGTTCCTGAAATAAGCATTGCAGACGGCGAAATAGTCGTACGCGCATCGATACCGACTGCAACCTGCATATTACAAAAGTCGAATCGTACTGCTGTAACGTTTGTTCTTGAAGTAAGCATTGCAAACGGCGAAATCGGCAAAAGTCGTACGCGCATCAATATTGACTGCAAGATGCGTATTACAAAAATCGAAGCGTGCTGCTCTAACATTTATTCTTGAAATAAGTATTGCAAACGGCGAAAACGTCGACTGCAAGATGCGTGTAAAAGCGTGCTGTACCGTTTGTTCCTAAAATAATCATCCTGAACAAGTCATACACGCAGCGATACTGACTGCAAGATGCGTATTACAAAAGTCGAACCGTACTGCTGTAACGTTTGTTCTTGAAGTAAGCATTGCAAACGGCGAAATCGGCAAAAGTCGTACGCGCATCAATATTGACTGCAAGATGCGTATTACAAAAATCGAAGCGTGCTGCTCTAACGTTTATTCTTGAAATAAGCATTGCAAACGGCGAAAACGTCGACTGCAAGATGCGTGTAAAAGCGTGCTCTACCGTTTGTTTCTGAAATAATCATCCTGAACAAGTCGTATCCGCATCGATACTGACTGCAAAATGCGTATTACAAAAGTCGAAGCGTGCCGCTGTAACGTTTGTTCTCGAAACAAGCATCACTTTCGCCTTGCGAAGCTTTCGAGCGAGGAGTGTTGGCATTAAAATTGCTCGAGCTCGTTCTTTCATCGTTTGAGGACGGTCTCGCGACTACACGACTCGTTACACTTACCAATTGCAGACGTGTCGATAGTTATCAGCGACCGCCGTCAATTAAGCAATTATCGCCACCTCCGTTGTTCAATGCGAGCGAGAGAGGCTGCGTGCTGCGTCATTGTCTCAGATATGATTGTGTCGATGATACAGCGGTACACGATGACGTGCTGTTACGTTTAATAGTTCGCATTATATCTGTCAGTGTTCTTCGCCATAAGCGGCTCCAATGATCTTTCTACCGCTGCCCCTACGTTTCGCTCAGTCAGTCTTTTTTTGCAACACTCGTAATGAGATATCCCATGAATCGTGCGCAGCTCGTAAAAAGTCTAATCTCTGGCAATATCTGGTAATGTCCTATAATAAGTTTTTTTCATTTAACCTACTTCACGTTATTGAATGGTGCCAGCGAGTGACAGCTACCGTACTGCTCGACGTCAAAATGCATTTTTCTGCTCATTCCTCAGGCGTGTGTTTCGCGATGCATGTCTCACGTGCGACGCATGCGTACGCGTTAATGCCCCTAGCGATTTACTGTCCGGCGCGGAGGCGGTAGGGGGCATAAATCAGAAAGACAACGCGTCAGCTTATTAACCGCAGTCGATTTATTTCCTGCATTCCTGAGCCACCCTTTTTCGCGCGATGCGTTCTGTGGTTTCATTCTCGAATTTCGTGTTCGAACGATGCGATTTTGGAAATACTGTGTACTTTTGGAAAATACATTTTTTAATACAGTGATGTGTCAAAAACCGTTTGGCGAAAATTTAATTCAATGATTATGTAGAAATATGCATGTATATATGTATATATATTATAATAGGAATTATGTTATACATATATTATACGAGTCGTATATGTATCAATACAATAGGAATGTGTTATAGTGTATGTATAAATACAATAACAATTGTAACAGAGAATTCTGGGTAAATTTCTCAATAACGGGCACTGAGACAATTATACTTTATTTCAATTGAGTCTGTGATTAAGCCCCCGTCAAAATCTTCTGCCACCTATTATTTTCCGTATGAACGGCTTCACTCTTATTTAACGTAAAACAGTTCAGACGATTATAGTTTCAATATTTTGCATCGACTTGCATTTACTTATATATCTTGAAATTTAAACTGTACTCGTCACAAATTTCAACAACAACGCGTCAGCTTATTAACCGCAGTCGATTTATTTCCTGCATTCCTGAGCCACCCTTTTTCGCGCGATGCGTTCTGTGGTTTCCTCCTCGAATTTCGTGTTCGAACGGTGCGATTTTGGAAATACTGTATTCTTTTGGAAAATATTTAACTGAGCGATGTGTCAAAAACCGTTTAGTGAAAGTTTCATTTAACGACTATGTAGAAATATACATGTATATATGTATAATATAATAGGAATTATATTATGTATTATAGTATATGCATAAATATAATAACAATTTTAAAACAGAATTCTGGGTAAATTTCTCAACAACCAGCACTGACACAGGTATACGTTATTTCAATTCAATTCAATTCTGCCACCTACTATTTTCCATGCGAATGGCATTCACTCTTATTTAACGTAAAATAATGCAAACGATTACAGTTTCAATATTTTGCATCGACATTTACCTGTATAGCTTGAAACTTAAACTGTACTCGTCACAAATTTCAACAACAATGCGTCAGCTTATTAACCGCAGTCGATTTATTTCCTGCATTCCTGAGCCACCCTTTTTCGCGACGCGTTCTGTAGTTTCGTTCTCGAATTTCGTGTTCGAACGGTGCGATTTTGGAAATACTGTATTCTTTTGGAAAATATTTAACTGAGCGATGTGTCAAAAACCGTTTAGTGAAAGTTTCATTTAACGACTATGTAGAAATATACATGTATATATGTATAATATAATAGGAATTATATTATGTATTATAGTAGATGCATAAATATAATAACAATTTTAAAACAGAATTCTGGGTAAATTTCTCAACAACCAGCACTGACACAGGTATACGTTATTTCAATTCAATTCAATTCTGCCACCTATTATTTCCATGCGAATGGCATTCACTCTTATTTAACGTAAAATAATGCAAACGATTATAGTTTCAATATTTTGCATCGACATTTACCTGTATAGCTTGAAACTTAAACTGTACTCGTCACAAATTTCAACAACAATGCGTCAGCTTATTAACCGCAGTCGATTTATTTCCTGCATTCCTGAGCCACCCTTTTTCGCGCGATGCGTTCTGTAGTTTCGTCCTCGAAATTCGTGTTCGAACGGTGCGATTTTGGAAATACTGTATTCTTTTGGAAAATATTTAACTGAGCGATGTGTCAAAAACCGTTTAATGAAAGTTTCATTTAACGACTATGTAGAAATATACATGTATATATGTATAATATAATAGGAATTATATTATGTATTATAGTATATGCATAAATATAATAACAATTTTAAAACAGAATTCTGGGTAAATTTCTCAACAACCAGCACTGACACAGGTATACGTTATTTCAATTCAATTTAATTCTGCCACCTATTATTTTCCATGCGAATAGCATTCACTCTTATTTAACGTAAAATAATGCAAACGATTATAGTTTCAATATTTTGCATCGACATTTACCTGTATAGCTTGAAACTTAAACTGTACTCGTCACAAATTTCAACAACAATGCGTCAGCTTATTAACCGCAGTCGATTTATTTCCTGCATTCCTGCGCCACCCTTTTTCGCGCGCGACGCGTTCTGTTGTTTCCTTCTCGAATTTCGTGTTCGAACGGTGCGATTTTGGAAATACCGTGTTCTTTTGGAAGACATTTAACTGAGCGATGTGTCAAAAACCGTTTAGTGAAAGTTTCATTTAACGACTATGTAGAAATATACATGTATATATGTATAATATAATAGGAATTATATTATGTATTATAGTATATGCATAAATATAATAACAATTTTAAAACAGAATTCTGGGTAAATTTCTCAACAACCAGCACTGACAGAGGTATACGTTATTTCAATTCAATTCAATTCTGCCACCTATTATTTTCCATGCGAATGGCATTCACTCTTATTTAACGTAAAATAATGCAAACGATTATAGTTTCAATATTTTGCATCGACATTTACCTGTATAGCTTGAAACTTAAACTGTACTCGTCACAAATTTCAACAACAATGCGTCAGCTTATTAACCGCAGTCGATTTATTTCCTGCATTCCTGAGCCACCCTTTTTCGCGCGATGCGTTCTGTGGTTTCCTCCTCGAAATTCGTGTTCGAACGGTGCGATTTTGGAAATACTGTATTCTTTTGGAAAATATTTAACTGAGCGATGTGTCAAAAACCGTTTAATGAAAGTTTCATTTAACGACTATGTAGAAATATACATGTATATATGTATAATATAATAGGAATTATATTATGTATTATAGTATATGCATAAATATAATAACAATTTTAAAACAGAATTCTGGGTAAATTTCTCAACAACCAGCACTGACACAGGTATACGTTATTTCAATTCAATTCAATTCTGCCACCTATTATTTTCCATGCGAATGGCATTCACTCTTATTTAACGTATAATAATGCAAACGATTATAGTTTCAATATTTTGCATCGACATTTACCTGTATAGCTTGAAACTTAAACTGTACTCGTCACAAATTTCAACAACAATGCGTCAGCTTATTAACCGCAGTCGATTTATTTCCTGCATTCCTGCGCCACCCTTTTTCGCGCGCGACGCGTTCTGTGGTTTCCTCCTCGAATTTCGTGTTCGAACGGTGCGATTTTGGAAATACTGTGTTCTTTTGGAAGACATTTCTTAATTGAGTGATGTGTCAAAAATCGTTTAGTAGAAGTTTAATTCAATGACTATGTAGAAATACACATGTATATATGTATAATATAATAGCAATTATATCATATATTATACCAGTAGTATATGTATACATATAAGAGAAATTATATTATACATTATAGTATATGTATAAATATAATAGCAATTATATTATATACTATAGTATTTGCATAAATATAATAACAATTTTAAAACAGAATTCTGGGTAAATTTCTCAACAACCAGCACTGACACAGGTATACGTTATTTCAATTCAATTCAATTCTGCCACCTATTATTTTCCATGCGAATGGCATTCACTCTTATTTAACGTAAAATAATGCAAACGATTATAGTTTCAATATTTTGCATCGACATTTACCTGTATAGCTTGAAACTTAAACTGTACTCGTCACAAATTTCAACAACAATGCGTCAGCTTATTAACCGCAGTCGATTTATTTCCTGCATTCCTGCGCCACCCTTTTTCGCGCGCGACGCGTTCTGTTGTTTCCTTCTCGAATTTCGTGTTCGAACGGTGCGATTTTGGAAATACCGTGTTCTTTTGGAAGACATTTCTTAACACCATGATATGTCAAAAACCGTTTAGTGAAAGTTTCATTCAATGATTATGTAGGAATATGCATGTACCTATGTATAATATAATAGTAATTATATTATATATTATAGTATGTATATAAATATAATAACAATTATGACACAGAATTCTGGGTAAATTTCTCAATAACCGGCGCTGACATAGTTACACTTTATTTCAATTGAGCTAGTTGTTAAGCCCCTGTCAAAATGTTCTGCCACCTATTATTTCCCATGTGAACCGCATTCACTCTCATTTAACGTAAAACAATCTAGAAAATTATAGTTTCAATATGTTGCATCGACATTTACTTATATATCTTAAAAACTAAACCGAATTCGTCACAAATGTACTCAGTTTTAACTATGCACCCACTGTACATTTTTATATCAAACTAGTCTGACAGATTTTCTCCGACGTATAAAACCCAGAACATTTTACCCCATCGCGCCTAGCGAAACATAACATCGAAATTACCCATTCAAAAAGCCCCATCGCTTTCAGTAGACAGGCGCTTCCTATTTCTCGCAAGGTTCACCTGAATCTTCCTGCATCGAGAATAGTCCACGACTTCCACCGTTGCCCGCGCTCCCCACGATTCGCGCGTTGGAGGTAAATTCATTTATGATAACACCGTCGCCGCCGACGCTCGTGGTAGAAGAAAATCATTTCGCGTTATCGCGGGACGCTCCATTTCTCCTTTCTTCCCATCGCCCGCACACTCTCACTGTCTTCTTCCGTATCTGCGCGGAGACCGTCCGTGCGGACCTTCCATATACATGTAAACGAATTCCAGACATAAATTTACCGACTTCCGCTCTCCATTCAGCGGCGAAGAACGTCGAGACGTCGGTATATTCGACGATACTTCCGGCAATTCCTGGAAGCTCCCATTCTACCTGCGGCAAGGTATGATAATGCTATTAACGTCTTGTGTGGGGTGTAACGCGCGCCATAAGGTTCCGCTTTCATTGGCTAGAATTTTCGAGGGCGGGTGGCAGTTAAGCACTTAATATTTACACAATTGTCTGCTTGGCGCCGGCCGACGGTACTCTTCGCTTTACCACAAATCGTAACCCCACAGAGTGTGTATGCAAAGTTTCCAACAGGGTCAAGTACGCAGTTATCGATACTGGCGAGGTTTCTGTGGGTTTTGCGCAATATTACAATTCGGAGGTAACGCTTTCGAGATTTGTTGTTTTAACCCTTCAGTGTTGGACGATGATATATCAGCGTTTGGTGACATTTGCGAAAACAACGATATATCTTTGCGTATGGGATGGCATCTTAGTATTCGCATCACGAGAGAAATCCAGCTCGAAATAAATTTGTAAAATGTTATGAACGATTGAATTTCTTTGCAAAAGAATTTGTTTGTATTCGCAATGTTAGTAAATGTTATAAATGATTTAATTTCTTTGTAAAAGAACTGGGAAAACTTTTTTTTTTATGTTAGTATTCGCATTGCGAGAGAACTGCAGCTCGAAATAAATTTGTAAAATGTTATAAATGATTTAATTTCTTTGAAAAAAAAATGGAAAAATTGTTCATGTTAGTATTCGCATTGCGAGAGAAATCTAGCTCGAAATAAATTTGTAAAGCGTTCTAAATGGTTTAATTTCTTTGTAAAAGGAATGGAAAGTTTATGGATTTAATTGTTTGCTGTATTCCACGCTGGTTGGTGCCGAGACTGCATATACGCTAGGGTGATAAGATAGAAATTCGATACGGTGCATTTTCTGTTCAATAAAAGATTACACGATGTATGCATTAGAACGCATCGAATTATTATGTGAGTATTAGTAAATAAATATTACACATTTTCAATAGCCAAATCACGAATCATATATGTTTATGATAGTACTAACATTTCATTTCAGTATCATACTAGCTACACGAATCACTTGTTTTGCAGCAGATGAACCTTCCGACGCTTACCGTACATGATGGATTTATCCTGCAGTTTTGTGATCCAAATATACTTATTTTGTTCCAAATGATTGAAAATGCCATATTTACACTTTATATTACCTGATCTATATAAAGCTATGACCAACCGATGATTCTTCTTATGTGCAAATACTATTTCCAGAAGAGAATTGATTTTTCTGTTTTCCACAATATTTCATATTTATGCTATTCATATAATTTTCAACAAATATTCCAATACATTTTACATTAGCTTTTTCTTCCTTTATTTCGTAATGTACCTTTGTTTGAATTTTGTGAACATTTCACAGTCCACTTAAAACTCGAAACAAATCCCATTTCACGGTCTGAAATATGTTCGAGATGATAATTTCGCGCGGTTGACCTAGAAAATCTGTCGTAGACATATAGTTAACTTGTAACCTGTCGGACGTTAGTGTCGGTTCAAACGTGCAGATGCTCGTGAATGAAACATGCTGGAACGCGACGTGCCCTCTTCTGCACACGCACACGCGTGTCGTGTGGCACGCAAGGGATGCGCAGGTATTTGCGAGAACGTATGCGCACGTTCGGAATAATTAACGAGAAGCTCGTATGTCAGTGCTTCATCTCGGAATGGAGAGAAAGATCGCGAAGAAGAGACGTAACGATGTTCGCACGAGGGTACATAACAAATAAAAGTATATAATAGTGTTGCGGGTGGAAGGTTGAATTCCTGTATACGTACCGTCATATAAATAAAAATTACTAACATCTCGGCGTATGTCAGTGCAATTATAGAGAAAGATCCGCATCTGCCGTTCGCGAACAATAATGAGCAATCCTTGTAATCGTATATAATAGTCGTCCGATGATAAACGGTTGTTAAATATACGTTGTTCGCATCGAAGGTTGAATTCCTGTATACGTACCGTCGAAAAATATGTTCTGTAGGAAAGGTAGACCACACCAAAAACAATGAACATCTCGAAGTGTTTTCGTATGTCAGTGCTTCATCTCGGAATGGAGAGAAAGATCGCGAAGAAGAGACGTAACGATGTTCGCACGAGGGTACATAACAAATAAAAGTCAGGTGTTGCGGGTGGAAGGTTTCCGTGCATTAAATAAAAATTACTAACAGGCCAATTATACCGCATCTGCCGTTAGCGAACAATAATGAGCAATCCTTGTAATCGTATATAATAGTCGTCCGATGATAAACGATTGTTAAATATACGTTGTTCGCATCGAAGGTTGAATTCCTGTATACGTACCGTCGAAAAATATGTTCTGTAGGAAAGGTAGACCACACCAAAAACAATGAACGTCTCGAAGTGTTTTTTAATTTCTAAATGTCACTTACAATTAGATGTAACAGACTCGGTTTATTATATACAACGATACAGTTGAATTTTACTTACGCTCTAGCTAGGTACAATAAATTCAAAGAAACACCATAATGTCTTAATTAAAGAAATATTAAGTGGCGCGCAACCGGATCCCACGGCGCAATTTATGGCGAAAACTTAGCAACGCCGTGGTATATACGTGCGCCGTGAATGCGAAAGAGAAAAACGTTTCGGTACGTTTGAGCGTGCACGCGGGACAGATAGCGTGGACGAAGGGAGCTTCAAAAAAATAATGAAACTTGTCACGGGAACGGAATGGGCCCTTATATACATCATGCGATGATTTATAACGTGGCATATAGTTACTCGAGACGTCGGGCCGCTCATTTATACATACTTTCTCTCATTCGCGCTCGCTGGACCTATGCAAACGAAGAAGCGCGCGTCGTAAACGCTCGCCATGAATAATTCAAACGTGGCCCTTCTCGTTCGCAGGTGCAGATAATGATAATCAGCGATGCGAAATTACGATAATGATAACGCAACGGCTATATGACGCTGATAATTGATATTTACATATCCTTCTTTTCCCAGTTAGCGCTGCGCCGCTCGCGGTATCTGACCGATTAATTACGACAAATGAATTTATGATTCGCGTCTCCAGTCCCGTCACTGGCATTCGTCTTTCTCGTCCTCGCGCCAACTCGTTCGCTCGGCCGACCGGAGCCCTCGAGTTTCGTTGAGTGATCCTCACGACAGCGGTGACCTCGATGAGTAATAGGAAGACGATAGTCTGTAGGCCTCTTCCGTGTACTGGTACCTGCAACAAAAATCACGCGAGCTTATCATCGGTAATCATGTCGCTCAAGTGTGTTTAGCTGTCAATATAACGAGAGAAGTTTAGAACTGACAACATATAGCCATGCGTCGCTTAACTATTCTATAAGACCCCTATCAGATTCTACCCACGGTATATGCAACTTCTGCCCCGGCGCGATCGTTTATGTAGGGTAGCAATAATTATTTTATAAATGCAGCTTCAGTCGTCAGTCAGCACCTTTCAGTCCCATGCACCGCTGACCGGCGCAAGAAGTTTTACTGAAGATCCAAAATATTGGCAGTGAGTAGTAATAATTACTTTATAAATGCAGTTATTGTTAGAATAATGATGCGATTCTTTGGTCTCCAATACCTGAACATTATGTACATTTTGCATAATTCAGTCAAACGCTGTAGTATTTTGTAGCATCGCCGTTCTAATACAGGAAAATACGCATGGCAGTCAACGGGTTAATTAATCGTTTGAGTCCCATGCACCGCTGACCGGCGCAACAGATTTGATTGAAGATCCAAAATATTGGCAGTGGGTAGTAATAACTATTTTATAACTGCAGTTATTGTTAGAATAGTGGCCCGATGCTTTGGTCTCCAATACCTACATATTATTTACATTTTGCATAATTCAGTGAAACGCTGTAGTATTTTGTAGCATCGCCGTTCTAGTACAGGAAAATACGCATGGCAGTCAACGTGTTAATCGTTTGAGTCCCATGCAGCGCGATCGCACTGTTCAGGTTTTATGACGAAAAGTCCCACTAGTTTTATCGCGACGTTTTATGTACTATTGGCGATACGCGCAATAATATTACTGATAATTATTCTTCGTATAGTTACTGTTTCGGTGAACTATGCGAGCAAAAAATTTTGTCTCTAATTTGCATTACTTTAAATTATACATATTTGATAAACACAACCGCTGTTGCCTCATTTGACGTTTTCCGACATAAATTGAAGCAAGCGCTATCGCGCTGCTTAGTATTTCTCGACAGGATTTTGTGAATAATCTCTGGGATCCAAACAGTGAAAGACCACAAACCCCACATTCGCAAACGTCCTTTATCCCTCAAATTCCCAAAATATCCTCCTTTTACAGTCTATATCACCCAAAACACCAGCTCTTCGCATTCCCTCGAAACAATTAAATTCGACACTGTCATCCTTTCGCCCAGTCCCCGCAGCCCGTCATATCAATAACGGTCGTTTAACACGTTGACTGCCAAACGTATTTTCCTGTATTAGAACGGCGATGCTACAAAATACTACAGCATCCGACTGAATTACGCAAAATGTAAAAAATGTGAAGCTATTGGAGACCAAAGGATCGCATCACTATTCTAACAATAACTGTATTTATAAAATAATTATTGCTACGCATTGCAAATATTTTGGATCTTCAGTAAAATCTCTTGTGTCGGTCACTGGTGACCATCACGGCAGTCAAAGTGTTAAAAGATGTTTAACGATTAATATTTTACCTAATCGTAACTCTACTTCGAAAATCCAATGTAAACCAGAAAACTCGTGACAGTTACGGGTAGGTTGCGTACTGTTAACACGTTGACTGCGAAGCGTATTTTACTATATTGGAACGGCGATGCTATGAAATACTACAGCATCCGACTGAATTATGCAAAATGTAAAGAATATTCAGGTATTGGAGACCACACGATCGCATCACTATTCTAATAACTGCATTTATAAAATAATAATTCCTACCCATTGCCAATATTTTGGATCCTCAGTAAAATCTCTTGCGCCGGTCCCCGGTGACCATCATAGCAGTCAAAGTGTTAAGCACTCCGCATTAAAACAGCTCCTTACTGTCTGCCAGGTTGCCACGAAAAAGCGCGTCCACCGAAGGTAAGGATTCCTCGACGTGAACGAAGGTTACGAAGACCGCGTCGCTGTAGGTAGACATCCACCCCTTCCCTCTGCAACACCCCTCTCGACTGCTACTGCCGCGGCGGCGTCGGCAGGCATAACAGGGTGGACGTTTAACATATGAGCGGCTACCAGTGTTATTAATGCGGCGGTAGCGTCGTGCTCGGTTTCTTCTTCCGAGCCCACGTACGGTGCCTACGATCCTTAAGGTGGACTAGGGGCCACCCGCGGGTCCTCCGTTTGCCCCACGATGAGGCCCACGACGATACCCACGAGGCACGGGTGGGAGCAGGGCCCACAGTCGGGAAGGGAACACGTAACACGACACTCGGAAACTGCGGCACGACCGAGCTGGCTAACGGCCTCGACCCATCCTCAAGGAGTTATGTCTTCCTGCCTGTACGGCGCCTAATTAATATGTGTTTAGCCCGGAATGCCACACGCGCCGGCCGCGATTCCATGATACGCGCTGCAAGGAAATTGGAAGCTGGCGGTGAAGTCGGTCGGAAGAGCTTTTGTGGCGGTGTGGTCGATGGGCAGTGGTGTTCAGAACATGAATTCGGTAGGTCCGAGAAATTGGGAATTTTGCAGGGTCCGCCGGGGAGTGGGGGAATTGGATGGTGGGTGGTATTACGGAAGAACGGGCGATAAGGGGTTTTTTTATGGGAGGGTTTCGGTTTTTAATGTGTTTGGGTGTGTTGTGGAAGTTACTTTGAATTGGGATGAGTATTGCTTGTTTGTAAGGTGTAAACTGTATTGTAAACTGTAGTTTTGGTATTTTTGAAAAACTTCATTTTTCGGAATTATTGAAATTTAGCCGATAGCGGTCTATTTTCAGGGTCTATTTTAACGTTTTTGGCTGTATTGTGGAAGTTACTTTGAATTGAGATAGGTATTGCTTGTTTGTAAGGTTTAAACTGTATTGTTGGTGTTTTTGAAAAACTTAATTTTTTCGGAATTATTGAAATTCAGCTGATAGTAATTTATTTTCAGGGCAATTTGCTCTATAATACGGATAGAGGACAAAGAAAAGTTTGAAGTTTATCACCTATTTTGTTTTATGTATTCAGAATTATGTACCCTCCCAAAAGTTGCGATTTGATTGAGATGCGTTGTTTCTGATCTTTTTTCAGTACTCCGGATTTGCGCAGATTGAAATTCCAGAAGTGAGTCGCACGAAGATAAAACGTCATGTCATGGACTTTTGCGAGACTGTTCCTTTAACGGCACCAAAAGAAGGATCTACGTAAACGAATATACCTCAGAATTCATGAGAACCACGTCTTAGCCTACCGTCGTTTCCGGAAGAATTCGTGATCACCTTACAGAGACCGGGAAAGAGTTACTAGAAGCAGAGACCCGATTGCCGACGAGCTTTCCTTGAATCCGTTGTCTCCGTAGAATTTTAAATAAATGACCCTTTGAAGAGACCGAAGGCTTTTACACAACACGAAGTTCCTGAAGAATTAATATAAAGACAATGGTACAATATTCCGCCCACAGAAACGTCACCTGACAATTTTTTTCTTACCGAAAATACATTTTTGGCACAGTATAGATGTAACGGTGAAACACCGAAATCTGGAGAATGTCGACTTTCACCGGTGAATGTCAACATTCACATAGTCGCTTGGTGTATGTCCGAAATATTTGCTAAATACCCTTATTTCTGACTTACACCGGTAAATGTTGACATTCACCATGCACTAATTGTCGACACACACCAGACAGGGTCCGAATGTACAACAATGTAATATTCGATTAATTCGATAAAAGATCGAAATATTCGATCTTTCACCGACGTATTTGGTATCTGTTAACATTCACCGGTGAATGTCAACATTCACATAGTCGCTTGGTGTATGTCCGAAATATTTGCTAAATACCCTTATTTCTGACTTACACCGGTAAATGTTGACATTTACCATGCACTAATTGTCGACACACACCGAAGAGGGTCTGAAACAACAATGTAATGAAATACATCTTTCACCGACAATGTAACATTCACCGGTGAAAGTCGACATAAAACACTAATACGACGAATGCTTTGTGCAAAAAACATGTTGACGTTTACCATGCATTAATTGTCGACACACACCGGAGAGGGTCCGAATGTACAACAAGTATTCGATCTTTCACCGACGTATTTGGTATCTGTTAACATTCACCGGTGAAAGTCGACATTCACATAGTCGCTTGGTGTATGTCCGAAATATTTGCTACATACCCTTATTTCTGACTTACACCGGTAAATGTTGACATTTACCATGCACTAATTGTCGACACACACCGAAGAGGGTCTGAATGTACAACAATGTAATGAAATACTCGATCTTTCACCGACGTATTTGGTATCTGTTAACATTCACCGGTGAAAGTCGACATTCTCCAATTTCGGTCATTCACGGTAACACTAATACGACGAATGCTTTGTGCAAAAAACATGTTGACATTTACCATGCATTAATTGTCGACACACACCGGAGAGGGTCCGAATGTATAACAAATATTCGATCTTTCACCGACGTATTTGGTATCTGTTCACATTCACCGGTGAAAGTCGACATTCTCCAATTTCGGTCATTTACCGTAACATAGACATAAACTGAGACAAAACATAAATTTGATACACAAAAAACAGGGCACAGCCCAACACACCGTAAATCAAGACCGTAATCCCTTCACAAATTAATCGGGAAAGCCGTGCGATCACGAAAACGGCCGCCGTCAGAAATCAGAATTTCATCGTGGGTGTGCCCACCTGTCCCACATATCCCACGCGTCGAGTACCGAGTTGTTCGTACGATACCCGAAACGCACACACTCGTCTGATCCTCGGTACAAGTCGCACGCGCAATATACGTACGCAACACACGCACGATCCGATCGGAGGCCAGAAGCGAGCGTATAGGCAAATATCTCCCGGTCTCGGGCCAGGACATTAGGAGTTCCCCGACGTCCGGAGGATTATAAATCCTTAATACAGATCGGCACGCGATGCCCGGCTCGTTAGGGTGATGCATGGCCGACTCTGGTGTCCCGTGGTGTACGGTAGCCGGCAACCAACACACTCATACGAGGCAGCCTACAGTTCCTACGGGAATGATACTACACCCACACACGTGGCCCAGGCACCAGGTAATAATGAGAGATCGGAGATACGGCTCGATATTAATTGTGCGCATCGAGTGTGCTGTTGCTTCGTCGCTGCCTACGGATGCTGAGGCCGCATTCGCTCGATGGTGCTGGTAAGCGTGTTCATATGGTGGGTAAAGTGTGGTCGGGCGATGGGGCTACTGCGAGGTTTGCCTGGTGCAGCTACGCCGTGGATGGCAACGGATGGCAACGGACGGCTACCGACTCGATCCTTCGATGCGATACCTGCGATATACGATACAGCAACAACCGCGGACCTGACCCTTCTACTTGATCCTGCCTCGGGAACGTCGAGCCGCGAAGTTTGAGGAAACGCCGGGATCCTCCGCGGGTGCATCGAAAAATTGATGTACGTGGCGGAGGGAAAAAGGGTTTCTGTACACACTGGGTACGTCGTTATGAAGAGAACTGTTTGTAACGTTTTATTATTATATAATGAAAAGTAACAGGAATTAACAAAAGATAGCTCTCGGTGTCTCGCGATTTTTACGTCTCCGTAATGCGTACTATTATGTCCTATCACAATGTATCAGTTATATGTCTACTAGTCATAGGTAAACACAGCGTCATGGTCTAGTCCTACCCCAAAACCCTTGATCCTTAGTCATACTTGTTGTTCCCAAAAAGTATGTTTCCACCATCTGAAGATTACCCCGTACTCATTCCTTCCACTTTTCCTGAAACTTATATTAAGGGCCGCCTGGGATTTTCCGAGTTAGTAATAATTTAGAAACGACTAGAGTTAGTGCGTATTTTGAGTTTTGTATAGTTCAACAAACCAGTTCTCTCAAGCCTATCTTTAATTAAACTACACTTAGTCCAGAGCCAGAGGACTAAGAAGTGAGGCCGCTCTTGAAATAGTTGAGATTTCTCGATCACGGCATTTTCCCCACCCCGACGAATCTTTCTCGAACGTCTTCCGATATGAGTCCGATATATTCATAAAATCGAAAATACAAGTTTATCCATTATAATTGATATCGAAATTAGAAAGGACAAGTGAATTAAGAACCGCCAATTGGGCACGTGAAATATTACTTGGACTGTTACCGACTCGAGGATGTCTAATTTTGAGATATCTATTGCGGCTTGATCATTGACGTTTTAATATATAAATGTAAGCAACATTCGATTTCCCTACCCTTTAGAGTGAACTCGGCTAATCATTCAACGCCCATTCCACAAATATACTTATACATAATTTTCCTTTCAACCGATGGAACTTCTAGAGATAGGTTTATCTAAAAGGCGTCATATAAGTAACTCAGTTGCCTCTGAACTCGCTATTCATTCTTAACCGTTTGAGTGCCACGGGTCTTTCTCATTTCCCGGTCGAAACTTGCCAAGCGGCGCTATAACGCTTGTTATATTACAGCAATTTTTATATGAATAAAAGCATGTAGACCTATAAAGTGTAACATTACTCCAATTTTATCTTTTTTACCTAAGATTGAAAAGTTACCGTAATGTTGTGCATCGAGAGAAACCGAGCCTGCTGTGATTACGCTGCAGTTTTGAGGACCGACAGAAGAAGCGCGATCGCGCCGCTTGGCACTCAAACGGTTAACACTTTGACGTCCGCGTATTTCAGCTAAAGTTTTATGTTTGGCGCCGGCGAAATTGCCATGAAATTTTTAATTTTCATAGACGTTTTTTTAGAAATCAGATGCAATATAGGTTCTAAGTATAGTTTCGGTGAAATTCTTAGTCAGAAATCGGTGTAGGAAAGTGGCAAAAAAAAATTGGAAGTACGGGGGTGTCTTACAGAAGATTTCCCCTCCGTCACAAAAAAAAAAGGTTCTAAGTATAATAAAAAAAATATTTAAACACTGAAGTTTTATATTATTACAAAAACGAAAGGAACAAAAGGTGTTTTTTATGCGTTCTTGGCCTTAAAGACAGCACAGATTTGGTTCATCTATTACTTTTCAATTGTAACAAAATGACACCAATGTGATATCATCGGCCGTCAAGCGATACGGTATTTTGCGAATGACACCAATGTGGTGTCACCGGACGGCAAAGTGTTAAAATCATTCCTTCATTCAGGTGAAAAAATAAATTCCGCCCATTTTCATTTTCTGTCATCCCCCCGACATACGGCAGCCGGTCCTAAAACTTTTTGATCAAGCTAGTATGCTTAGTATCTCGAATATCGTGGTTTCGGTGTGTCGCAGGATTAGCTTCTCCGCCACACAAGGTTCTAAGTATAATAAAAAAAAATGTAAACACTCAAGTTTTATATTATTACAAAAACGAACGGCACAAAAGGTGTTTTTTATGAGTTTTCGGCCTTAAAGACAGCACAGATTTGGTTCATCTATTATTTCTCAATTGTAACAAAATGACACCAATGTGATATCACCGGCCGTCAAGCGATACCGTATTTTGCGAATGACACCAATGTGATGTCACCGAACGGCAAAGTGTTAAAATCATTCCTTCATTCAGGTGGAAAAATAAATTCCGCCCATTTTCATTTTCTGTCATCCCCCCGACATACGGCAGCCGGTCCTAAAACTTTTTGATCAAGCTAGTATGCTTAGTATCTCGAATATCGTGGTTTCGGTGTGTCGCAGGATTAGCTTCTCCGCCACACAAGTACGATCGGGAAGATCTGCGGAACCTTAGAGCACCGGGAGACAGGCTATAGGGCTATGAGGAAGTGGCAAGCGGTGAAAAAAGGACAGGAAGCCGAGATAGAGGCGAAGACAAGAGCGGGCCACCAATCGGGAGGTTCTTTCGTCGGTGATTACGAGGAGTGGACAGATCGAGATGTTCCTAGGGCTCCTCCCCTTTGTCCTTCCTCGCCGGTGATCCCTTACGCGTGTCCTTCCCCAAGGCGACCGTCCAACCCACGCCTAGGACAGCTTCCTCGCGCACGGAACGCTCCCTACTCCGTCGACGAGGACGAAGAGCCACTTTGAAGATACGATCTCGAAACAAATTACGAGTCCTGCTACCCGCTATCTTCCACTCCGCTCCCTCTGTCTCATTCCCTTTCCCCCGCCACGGGTCCTCTTTTTACTTCTGTCAACCCACATTTCTCTGTCCCACTCTTGCCCGCCCGCTCGGCGATTCGCGGTTGGATTAAAATAATCGCAGGGCCGTTAGCGGAGATCCGAGCGGGGACGAACTTTTTATATCGACCTACGCCGAGCATCGTCGCTGCACCGTGGGGGACTCGGATTCGAGAGACGGGGAGTTTAAGTCGCGCTAAGTGTCTCGGACGGATCGCTCGGGGGACGTGAATTAATTGTCGCGCCACTGGAACTCGTCGGTGGTATTCGAAAAATCAGATTGCCGGTGAATAAGTCGTTCCGATGATAAGACGGTTTTAGGGAGACCTGGGTACTTGGATATGGGTGGTTCGTAGACAGACGGGACACTGAGTCAATTTAACCGTTTGACAGCTATGAACGCATATATGCGTCCGCTAAAATCGGTGTCGACAATGGCTGAATGTATGCGTTTTCCAATCGTTTCGATGTTTTACCTGTGGCAGCCACAATTATAAACGTATAAGATAAATGCAAATGCGTTGTTTATCAAGTAATTTTCTTGCATTATTTAATTTGGCGTAAATGGAAAATGACCGTTATAACTTAGTAGCGCATTACATAATCAATCAATAGAGTTCAAATCGTCGAAAAGTATCTCGTCCTCAGCAAGTGCTTCGGCCGGGAGGATTCAGGAGTCAAAGGGTTAAGTAAGTAAGTAACTTCTAAGATTGTAGATGGTTCCGATTTTTTTACCTACGGCAGCCACAATTATAAATGTATGAGATAAATGCGATGCGTTCTTTATCAAGTAATTCTTCTGCATTATTTAATTTGGCGTAAATGCGGAATACCATTATAACTTAGTAGCGCATTACATAATCAATCAATAGAATTCAAACTATCGAAAAGTATCTCGTTCTCAGGAAGTGCTTCGGCCGGCAGGATTCAGGAGTCAAAGGGTTAAATAAGTAAGTAAGTATCTTCTAAGATTGTAGATGGTTCCGATTTTTTACCTACGGCAGCCACAATTATAAACGTATGAGATAAATACGAATACGTTTTTTATCAAATAATTCTCTTGCATTATTTAATTTGGCGTAAATGGAGAATTGCCGTTATAACTTAGTAGCGCATTACATAATCAATCAATAGAGTTCAAACTATCGAAAAGTATCTAGTCCGCAGCAAGTGCTTCGGCCAGGAGGATTCAGGAGTCAAAGGGTTAAATAAGTAACTTCCAAGATTGTGCATTTGTTTAAACGTAGTATCTAATGTAGATACATAGACGAAACGTCCGCGTTTCATAACATGTCACAGACTTAGAATTCCCAGACAAACCTCCGCGGCACTGAAGGTATGCATTTCATTAAGAAACTCCCTTGCTCCTGTTTTCCATTTCGCGCAAACGCAGTCTCCGGAGTCGTCCACTTTGCACAAGTGGAAGTCGAGACGCTTCTAATCCTCGACAGCAGGTTCTGGTCCTGGAGCCGAGTGAAGCAGGATCGGAGTGGCGATATAGGTGCACCAGCTATATATATATGCTATACGTACGCGCCACTCGGACTGTCCGCCGCTGCTCGTCTCAATCCGGATTACGGTAACACCTGCCCATCCGCAATTTTATCATCCTCCGTCCCGGAAGGATTCCAATTTTCTTCTCCACTCCACGTCCTGCAGCCCCTTTCCCCGGCGACGACGTCATCCTGCTCTTCTTCAACCGTCCTCATCTCATCTGGTCTCCTTTCCGCCCTCTTTCTCTCTCCCTCTCTTTCTATCTCCTCTGCGAACTCGTTTTTTTCCACTGTCCAGGGACTCAATCTGTGTCTCATCGCGGATTATTGGGATTTCGCGAGGATGAGGAAGAAACGAGAAGGACTGGGGTAGGGCGAAAGGAGTCTGAAGGGAAAAAGAGAATGGGGGAGGGTATGGGAGAGAATCAGAGTTGACTGTCTCGCTTGGCACGACTGTGTCTGACGTGGCCAAGGAAATCGGTTCAGCCGGAAGACTGCCGACGAGGACGAGTCCGTAATTCTTTCTACCGATGGAAACGATCCCGTCATTGCTCGCACGAAATGAGGATCTCTCGGTGTCCTTCCGTCTCTCTGCTTGGCGACCGAGTGCTTCTTAGATGGAAAGTGGTCGAGCGAAAAGTTTCACGATTTTCCCGGGCTTATTCGTGTAGGATGCTTTTGTCTGATATGTGAATATATCATTTTCATTGGGGCTACTATGTTTCGCGGCGTAATTGTCAGAAATTATGTCTTGAATATCTTGGGTTACGAGGGGCGTGTAATCGCTTAATATGAAACTGGGCTAATTGTACTTTTCATTTTTGGCTCGAAAGTAGAGTTAAATTCATTTTTTTTTAAATAAAATATATATATATTTTTATATAAAATTACATATTTTATATATATTTTATAATAAATGCATATAATTGATAATGGATAAATGGATATAAATGATAATGAATAAATGGATTTAACCCTTTGACTGCTATGGACGCAGATATGCGTCCGCCGAAATCTATCTGTGTCGACTACGAGCGCATATATGCTTCTCCAATCGTTTCGATTTTTTACCTATTGCAACCACAATTATCATCAATTATAGCACATTTATCAAATCATTTTCTTGCATTATTTAATTTGGCGCAAATGAAAAATGATCTTTAGAACTCCGTTGCGTTTTACATAATCAATCAACAGAGTTCAAACTATTGAAAAGTATCTCGTTCTCAACAAGCGCTTCGGCCGGAAGTACTCAGCAGTCAAAGGGCTAAATTAAATATATATATATATATATATGTGTGGGATCTCAAGTACAGGGTCCTCTAATTGGCAATGAAAAGTCACCTATGATCCTCAATTATTATATTGATGTATCATAGGTGACGAGTTTGTTGAATTACGTTATTTGGTTGCTTAGGAGTCAATTGATAAGACGTAAAAACGAATACAATATATATATGTAGGAATTTATTACGTGAAACTAGAGAGTATAATATTTATAAACAATAACAACACAATCAAGACACTTTCATCTTATTTTCTAATCTTTCATCGTTTCGTCTTTACGCCGTTTCGTTTTTACGTCTTATCATCAATTGACTCCTAAGCAACCAAATAACACATTTCAACAAACTATATATATATATATATATATAATATATTTATATATTATATATTTTTGTTGTAAATGGATCTTCTAAAGGGTTGAACGTGACAACGTTTGGGAAAGTATGTTGGAAACTGCGTCCAAATTTCGAAGCCAATAACCCAGAGAGGAAACAAAATTAGTTGGAAACGTGTTGCAATTGTATCTCACAACCCCTGCTGAGCTTTTCATTTAAGGTTTCCTACAATATCGGTGCTTCGTCGCTCTCCTCACCCTCGCTCGACGTATGCACTCAGAAAATATTGCGAGGTGATCGCGGTAAGCCGCGACACGTGTGAGCGAGATACGCGCAGTATATTGAGTACAGGAAATCACCCCTAAACATCAAAGAACATGTAAGTTATCCCTCGATTATGAATGCCAACGGTGCGTACGCACGGCAATTGTCACTTCGAAGCTCAAAACTTAGAATGAGGTAACCGAACCATTTCATTCATCAAAGTAACAATCTATTTGACTAGACCCGCTGTGCTAATTGATAACATTATTTAGTGATAAGACATCCACATAAAGAATATATAATAGTCGATGCCGAAAATGGTCGAGAATAATTCTAACGTTGATAATTTGTGACGTTCTCCTTTAGAAGAGATTTGATATTGATCTTTCCAGCATAAGCAATAATGTGCCGAACCGGCTGACCTATTTCGAAATTTGTTACTTACACGCGTTTATATGAATGACGTGAAGTGTCTACGGTTAAATGATTACACGGCATACAGACTCGTACAGATGTTCAGAGTCGCAAACTGTGGCAAGGCGATGGTCTGCGTCGGTGATCGTGCGAAATGCCGCTTTGCATAAATTAATTTCGCGAGCTAATTATCGAGACAATTGACTCTGAAAATGACGAGCATTGGCCGATCATCGCATTGCGCGGGACGCGCACGCCGTGCCAGGCTGCACCTGCCAGACAATTGTACAAGACGGCGGGCCGGCAATTAATCATGCGACAGCATTTCGATCATTACCCCATTAGCACGACATTGTTCGCGCGCGCGTGTGTAAGACGCGCGACGGGTCGAAAAGGCAAACACTTCGACCTCGGTCGTTTACGTTCGCCGATGTGTAATTAATTTCCCAACGAGTACATTAGTGCGAGGCGATTTGATTTTTAATGAACCATCGGACCCGACTTCCCTGTTTCACGTGTTTCACTTCTGACGGGTATATTCGGCATTTCGAAACTGGGAACATGAAACATTTTCTTCCAACGGCTTCTATGCATAATTATTGGAACCATTTGTGAATTTGTAAAATTTAAAAATTGTAAAACGCCGTAACATTATCTACTGACCGGCACAAAAGGTCTCACGAAAAATTAAAAAAATACCCAATCGGTGGCATTTATAACTTTGTAAATGCAATAAATATTAAATAGTGATTAAATTCTTTGGTCTCCGATACCTTCGCAATATTTTCATTTTGCACAATTCAATCATATTCTGTAGTACTTCGTCAGATTACGGTTTTAATATAGTAAAATACGCACGGCGGTCAACGTGTTAACATTTTGATTGCCGTGGTGGCCATCAGTGACCAGAGCAAAAGGTCTCACAAATAATTAAAAAAATGCCCAATCGGTGGCATTTATAACTTTGTAAATGCAATTAATATTAGTGATTCAATTCTTTGGTCTTCGATACCTTCGCATTATTTTCATTTTGCACAATTCAATCATATTCTGTAGTATTTCATCACGTTGCGATTTTAATATAGTAAAATACGCACGGCGGTCAACGTGTTAACATTTTGATTGCCGTGGTGGCCATCAGTGACCAGAGCAAAAGGTCTCACAAATAATTAAAAAAATGCCCAATCGGTGGCATTTATAACTTTGCAAATGCAATAAATATTAAATAGTGATTAAATTCTTTGGTCTCCGATACCTTCGCAATATTTTCATTTTGCACAATTCAATCATATTCTGTAGTACTTCATCACGTTGCGGTTTTAATATAGTAAAATACGCACGGCAGTCAACGTGTTAACATTTTGATTGCCGTGGTGGCCATCAGTGACCAGAGCAAAAGGTCTCACAAATAATTAAAAAAATGCCCAATCGGTGGCATTTATAACTTTGTAAATGCAATTAATATTAGTGATTCAATTCTTTGGTCTTCGATACCTTCGCATTATTTTCATTTTGCACAATTCAATCATATTCTGTAGTATTTCATCACGTTGTGATTTTAATATAGTAAAATACGCACGGCAGTTAACTTGTCAACACTTTGACTGCTGTGATAGTTACCACTGACCGGCGCAAGAGATTTTACTGAAGATCCAAAATATTTGCAATGGGTAGCAATAATTATTTTATAAATGCAGTTATTGCTAGAATAATGATGCGATACTTTGGTCTTCAATACGTGCATATTGCATAATTACATTTTGCGTAATTCAGCCAAACGCCGTAGTATTTCATAGCATCGCCGTTCTAATACAGCAAAATACGCACGACAGTAAACGTGTTAGGATTCAGCTATGGTAGCAAAAATACGTGTTGCGGTGGCGTGTGTCGTAAGTGTGTCTGAAGTGTTACAAGAGATTTCAGTTAAACGCTCTAGTATTTCATAGGATCGCCGTTCTAATACAGCAAATTACGGCAGTTAACGTGTTAGCTGCCGAAGCTGTTACCGTAAACAATCATCGGTAACCTAATCGATGTTTCCTCGTTTATTTTACTTAAATATTACCGTTCGCCAGTCCCTCCGCATGCACGTGAACGAGAACAGCGTCATTACCCGCCGAAGAATCTTTCCCCCCTTCGCGCATTGAACGCGCCAAAGAAAGACATTGGTCCGCGTCCATGAAAGGCGAGGCAAGGAGCCGCCGGTTTCGTCCTGGAAATCCTCTTACCAGGAACGAATTTCCGGAGCACGAGAAGGAAGCCCGAAGAAGGTTTTCACGAGTTGGAAGTTGGCGCAGCCCGGGCAGGGCGGCGCTGCTTGCCGGAGAATGAGTTCCAAGGAAAAAATCCTCGGACAGGACGGAAATGCGAAGAAATAAACCCGCGGCTATCCATCCGGCGGCTTCGGCCAACGGAAATAATAATCCTCGTGCGAGAGCGAAATAATTGGCGTAAGGAGCTTCTACGTTTTTGATAGGGAGATGCCCGCGAGATCAAAGGACCTTCAACCTACCGCTCGGTCTCCCATCTTTTTATCGTCCCTGCCCTCCCCGAGCAGTCTCCGCCTTTCTTCTACTCCTACTCTCGCTCCCGCTTTCTCTCCTTTTCCCGCCCGAGCCTCAACGTTGCGAGTCGCCCGAGTCCGGACGACGTCGATGCACGAAATCGATCTGCAATGATTAATTTTCAATCGTGGCTTAATTACGCCGGGTGGCTAAGCCCGATTGAAGAGGCGTCTCCGGCTGGCGAAAGGGCGTTCTGCACTGCGCAATAGAGGAAAATGCTGGTGGAAAAAAGAGCCCGCGGAATAGAGGGTGGCAGGAGGGAAGAGCGGAGAGAGACAGTGGCGGCGAAAAAAAGGACGGCAGGGAAGACGAGAAAGTGTAATGGTGAGGGGAGGGAGAGTTAGAGAATGAAGAAGAGAGCGTAAAAAGAGGAAGAAAGAAGGAGGAGAGAGAGAGAGTGTGTCCCCGTCCCTGCGGTCTTGGAATAAAAGGGTCTCCGCTGTGCAAGAGGATTGTGTCCAAGGATGGCAGAGGGTGGCACAGGGACTCCGGCAGGACACGATTGCCAGGAACACGTGATTAGATGACCCTCCTTCCACGCGATTCTCCAGATTGGACACCCCCGTCTCGCGGAGGACGTAAAAAAATGCAATCGGCTCTTACCGTAATGAAAAAGAGCCGACCCCGGGTAATTCGAACGAATACGCCGTCTAGCGTGTGTGCACGCCCGTGTTCATCTCCGTGTGCATATGTGTAGTCGTGTCTGAACGCACGCATATGTGAGCGGATGAATCGAGGGGCAGTCCCCGTTCACTCGCGATTGCTGCAATTGCAGCTGTCGTCTTTGAGGTCTCTATGACCCACGAAGTCATACCGTTTACGGGGGACGTTTAGAGATAAAGGCGCGGCGGTGAGTAATTAGGGAGAAAAAAGGGAGTAGACGAAAGTATGATCGTCTCCCTAATGTGCGACTCGCATTCGCTATTCGGGCGTAGAAAATGTCTCGCAACCTGCCAGCGTTGCGCGCGTATTCGTGATACGTATAATTTCGTGTCATTTCACGTAATTCCGTATTTCAACGCGGCACGAGCGTTTTGTCAGGCGAAGCGAGCGACATGGACCGCGTCGAGTCGTAAATGAAATTGAACAGTCGTACGCGTGATACGCATACATGTGACGCGTGTGTTATTTCGACGTTCGTAACTCGTCGTTAAAAGGCGAACAGTGGTGAACAGTCGCGTGCGTTCCTGCCCGCCATGAAAAATAAGGGTCGAACGCGATGTAAGGTGAACTTTACGAGCCTGGAGGACAAGATCCCGCGCCATCGGGGGCAAGGAGCTCGTGATTCCCGTGATTCATGGGACTTTTTACGCTGGGTGGCCAAAATAATTCACCCTAATGCCTCTGCTAACTGCCCTCCTACCCGGGCCGGGCGATTGTTTATTGCCAAAAAGCGTCTCTTTAATATATATCATCGGGTTTCCAAGAAGGATCGTCTGCTTAAGAGAAAAACGAAGGGCCAGAGGGGGAGGCCGTGGAGGGAAAAACCTGGCAGACGACAATGTACGTTTCCACCGCGTTTCAATCTTTCTCCGCGCTTCCTCTGGCCGATCCCATTTCACTGGCGAGTCGAAGAAGCGTAAAATTACGCGCTTGCATACTGCAGCGCAATCTTGTTCATAATTGTGGGGTGTTTAAGCTAAACTAAAAGAAGTAAAAGGCAAAAGTGCACACAGATCCGTTTTAGAGGAAGGTTGAGTAAAATTTATATAATCTGTGCTCTTTGCCTGAAGCACGACGACTGATTACAAGTCCTCGTCTCTGCCGGGCCTAGGGTTTGGGTCTTGCACCTAATAAGCGGCACAATCGTCATCCGCTAAAAGATCGGTGACGCATTATTGCCTACATTATCGAACACTCAACGCATTTATATAAGAATGTTTAAATCCACAACATTCGTTTCATCGACTTCAACAAGTCTCCTCCTGCAATACCCCATATATGAAACACGTCCGGTTCCGCGTCCACGCAAATTCAATCATGGAATAATACAATTTAAGCCGTCAAATTCTTCTTATGACCGAGCTGTCACTTTCTCTGATGGATCCGATTTCATTGGGAACTCGAAGAAGCGGAAAATTACGCGCTTACATACCGCAGCGCAATTTTGCTGTGTACCGATCACTCAACGCATTTATACAAGAATGTTTAAATCCACACCGTTCGTTTTATCGGCTTCAACAAGTCTCCTCCTGCATTCTACCCCATATATGAAACACGTCCTTTATCACGTCCACGCAAATTAAAGCGTCCAATAACAACTTAAGCCGTCACATTCTCCTTATGACCGCGCTGTCACTTTCTCTGATCTATCCGATTTCATTGGGAACTCGAAGAAGTGCAAAATTACGCGCTTACATACGACAGCGCAATTTTGCTTCTTACCGAATACTCAACGCATTTATACAAGAATATTTAAATTCACTACCGTTCGTTTCATTGACTTCAATAAGTGTCCTCCTGTAGTACTCCCTATATGAAATGCCTCTGTTTCCGCGTCCAAACTAAATCATGCAATAACACAATTTGAGCCGTCACATTCTTCTTATTACCGATCTGTCGCTTCCACTGGCCGAACCCATTTCACTGGCAACTCGAAGAACTGCAAAATTACGCGCTTGCATCCTTCAGCTCAATCTTGCTCCTTATCGAACCCTCAACACATTAAGATAACAATGTTTAAATCCATCACCGTTCGTTTCATCGACTTCAACAAGTCTCCTCCTGCAATACCCCATATATGAAACACGTCCGTTTCCGCGTCCAAACTAAATCATGCAATTACAACTTAAGCCGTCACATTCTTCTTATGACCGAGCTGTCACTTTCTCTCATCTATCCAATTTCATAGAGAACTCGAAGTCGCGAAGTTACGCGCTTGCATACCGTAGCACAATTTTGCTTCAACACTCAATGCATTTATACAAGAATATATAAATCCACCACCGTTCGTTTCATCGACTTCAACAAGTCTCCTGCAATACCCCATATATGAAATGCCTCCATTTGCGCGTCCAAACTAACAATATGCAATAACAACTTAAGCCGTCACATTCTCCTTATGCCCAAGCTGTCGCGAGTCGTTAAACGTTGGCCGGCATTATTTTTTGTTCGACGTTGGAAAAAATGAATTTTTTCTCCGCTCTCGGTATCGATGTTCTCGCGGGCTCGTGCATTGGGACTTCAAGGGCTAAGTGCGGCAGTAGTACTCCCTAGAGAAATGCCTAGGTTTCCGGCGAGAAAAAAGAGCGCGGGATAAGAAGGAACACGGAACGGATCTGTGAGGAGAGGTTTCACTGGCAACTCGGAACTGCAAAATTGACGCGAGCATCCTTCATTAATTAGCGGCGGGAGAAAATTGCGATAACAATGTTCAAATCCATCACCGTTGGTTGAAATCGTTATCGAGGGTTGCCTCGCGATTTTGATTTAGCCCCGGCCTCCACGTCAATTCTAATTGCGTTTGACAGTAATTTGGCAAGCTGTCGAGAGTCGTTGAACGTTGACGGCATTATTTTGCGACGTTGGAAAAAATGCTCGTTTCGTCTCGTTCCTCCTCTGCGTTTCCTCTTTTACTTTTTCCTTCTAACGATAATACTCCTGCAGGCCGTGCGCGAGTCCGCTGCCTTCGACATGGCGTGTATACACGTGTACAGGGTGTCCGGCGATTCGTGCTACGAGCGGATAGGTTTCTACGAGCGAAAATTTGTGAAATGTACACTGTGGAATTTTACAAATGAATCTGCAGTGTATGGAATGGTGCGTGTACAAACGTATGTGGCACGGGCGATTCGTGTTACGGTCAAATACTACGTTTGGTAGTAAGTAAAACGTGTGTCATAAAACATTTTTACATCCGGTGTATTTTGGGAAAAAATTCAATTCCCGATTCATGATACAGAAGTTGTATAAAAATGTATCGGGCGATTCGTGTTACGGTCAAATATATATACAAACGAATCCACAATGTACGGTGTTTGCGTATACAAACGTACGTGGCATCGGGCGATTCGTGTTACGGTTAAATACTACGTTTGGTAGTAAGTATTATGTGTATCATAAAACATTTTTATATCCGGTATATTTTGGGAAAAAATTCGATTCCCGATTCATGATACAGAAGTTGTATAAAAATGCATCGAGCGATTCGTGTTACGGTTAAATATATATACAAACGAATCGACAGTGTACGGTGTTTGCGTATACAAACGTATGTGGCACGGGCGATTCGTGTTACGGTTAAATACTACGTTTGGTAGTAAGTAAAATGTGTGTCATAAAACATTTTTACATCCGGTGTATTTTGGGAAAAAATTCAATTCCCGATTCATGATACAGAAGTTGTATAAAAATGCATCGAGCGATTCGTGTTACGGTCAAATATATATACAAACGAATCCACAGTGTACGGTGTTTGCGTATACAAACGTATGTGCTATCGGGTGATTCGTGTTACGGTTAAATACTACGTTTGGTAGTAAGTAAAATGTGTGTCATAAAACATTTTTACATCCGGTGTATTTTGGGAAAAAATTAAATTCCCGGTTCATGATACAGAGGTTGTATATAAATGTATTGGACCGACGTTTTTCGGCGTAGAGGTACAATTTTTTTTATTGTTTTATATAGAATGTCGGGAACTTGTAGAGTTGTTAATGGAACACCCTGTGTATTCGTATATTCATACCGTAGTGACGTGAGACTGGCCTTGCTCTAAAGTTCAAGAGTATCGAGTGTAACGTCAGATATTCATTCAGACAGGCGTTAATCATCTACAGCCGCCGTAACACGTGCAGCTTCGTTAATTTTGAGGAATGAGACGATATGCCGACGTTATTTCGTTGTTCCCAATTTGTATACGTATCTGATGTTCTCTGTGCTGTCAGCAGAATCGATGTTTAACCGCAAATTATCAAAACGGTTAAAATCGTTCGCGCGTTTATTAGCTTTTCATTTGTAACTTCTGCAATACTGAACCGTTCCATATACTTCACGTGAACTCGCGTTATTATTTAGACGGCGATGAAATCTGTGTCTGTTAACAAATGCATCTACATATCATTTTGTTAATTTTGTAGCATGTAGATTGGAATGATATTATTAACACTAAACGTACCGGTACTTTACACCTGTCTATTCTTACCACGACGGATCATTTGACCCCTTATGAAGTAAATGTTGATTTTCAGAAAGAAATTCCTAATTTATTAAAGCGAGAACTTGAATAATGAGATGATATAAAAATGTACAGAAAGTCAAATAAGCGAAAGGAATGACAATAAATGTAAGATTTTTAAGTAAATTTTGAAAGGGGTCATTTGACCCCGCATGGTACGTTTTGTGTTAAACGGTCTTGGTCACAAAAGCAGTAGCTATAATGTTATTCGCACTATACTCTATATTAAACGCCGACACTCTCAAAAAATTCGCCAAAACTCGCTAAACTCACTGGCGGACAAACTCGCTGATATTCTCTAAAGGACTCACTTGTATTCTCTAAAGATTCGCTAGAAGATTCGATAAGACGCACTCACTCATATTCTCGAAAGATTCGCAGGGACTCACTTATCTCAACATAGCGCTCGACCCTTTTATTCTGTTTCGTTTCCATGATAATGAATTTGTTCGAGAACCTTCCCAATAACAAATACAGACTCATACATTCTCTCTCTCTCTCTTTCTCTCATTGCCTATTCGTACAAAATCACACATCCCACAATTTTAACACGTTGACTGCCGTGCATATTTTGCTGTATTAGAACGGCGATGCTATTCGCAAAATGTAAATAATGTGCAGATAATCACTACATAACTGCATTTATAAAATAATTATTACTACCCAATATTTTAATCTTCACTCTTGCGCCGGTCAAACGTGTTAATACGCAAACCTAACACCAGACTGATTTGCTCTTTTATGAGTTCCTCAATCGTCCTATTATAGAAGTTGACAAGATTCTTATACACGTCCCCGTTTCTCCACTTTGACAAGGTTGAATTTGTGCCTTCACGTTGCAAGTACAATTCAAATCGAGACGAGACGGTGTTATTACGAGCAAATTAATTAAGCTATTAGCCGGCGGTGATACTCGCCTCGTAATCGTCGATTACTAATTATGCTAAGCGGATGAGATGAAGCAGCTACGGACGGCATGCAGGTGAACATAGTGAGTTACGAGGCTGTAACACGTGCTGCATCATTGATCTGTGGTACAGAGTGACAGAGAAGGAGACAGATGTAAATTAGGAGGAACGGGAGGCTGTGACGGGGCGACAAAGGCGATGGAAATTGCGATTCGCTTTAATGCATTCCTAGACGCACTTTATTAATCAATACTCGTTGAAATATCTGGGATGTTGCTGTACAGATATGACATTCCTTTATGAACACCCATCACGAACTAGAAACGGCATTCATCGCCATACATTCACATCAATCACGCGGCGATCTACCGATACGAAGTCATTTTTAATTCTTCCTGGCACCCGATAATCTCGATGCGAAGAAATTCATGAGCGGGACACCCGCTAATCTGTCTTCAGTATTCTCTTGACAGAAATAAGACGTCTCTTAGCTCAGATTTTGTGATATTGCGATACATTAGACACGTTGCTTTGTGAACACGTATTGTAGAGTAGCTTTCATTTTTCCTGGCACAAATGCGCATCATTTAACAATACAAAATGATCGAAAATTACTTTATGTACACGATAATCACACTGTAAAGAAATTCACAAAGCAAACACCCGATAATGTTCCTTTAATATTTTCTCGACAAAAGTAAAGTAAGTAACAAAAATCCGCGCTGCTAATAATTATGAAACGGCCGATGTTTAGAAAACTACGTTAAATTCCATTTCTGTTTTTCATGAAGAAAATAAGATGTTTTTCCTCCCTGCATTGTTTGGCCGATACAGCGATTCTTTACTACATTATTTTTGCTAGTGGAATAATTTATTTACTGTAGACGTATAGATTACATTGTATGTTACAACATTTGACATCTCTTTAGTCATTAATATTATAATGCCACTCCTGTCTGGAGAAATGTATAGCGCTGGCCACTTGATACAAGAAAATTAAAGAATTAGAACCCGCGCAATCCGTGCAGCTACTAAAATCAAATTCATCTCGCCACTGCCGAACAGTTGCAATACAAAACACAAAAAACGCAGAATTATTGCATCATGAATCGCTCGAAATTACGAACTTTACTACGTTAATTATGTAGCATCAGGAAAAACGGCCGTAGATGCGTCGCATAAAACTGTCGCGGGGCCATCGGGCCCTACCGGATTAAGATAAGGTGGTAGAGGTCCGTATAAAAGCCGGCCCGATTTGCGCCGCGAGCTCAGTTTAAGTTCAGTCCAGTTAAAGTTGAGTTATAGATCAGTCTCAGTTATAGTTCAGTTTAGGTCAGAGTGTAGTTCTGTCCAGTATAGATGCGTCTTCTTGGCGTTTACCGAATCGAAGTCAAATTGCCATAGCTTTACCTTTATTTTGTATTTATATTTATATATTAGTGATTTAATTCATCTTTAAATAAACTTTATTCAACTTAATATAATTCCGCATCCCGCTTCAACGACACCTAAAATCTTATATCCCTACAATTATTTTCCGAACAACCGTAGAATATCTGTTCAAAATATACACTTTCAAGTTTTCCCCTGATTTAATCGCCATACAACAATAAGCAAAACTTCGCCGCGAAGCCACACGCGTCGTTCGACGGTTGAGTAAAAATCGACGGCAAAAGAAATTACTTCCTCCTTTATCCTCCGGTAGCCGCGCACACGTAATTCGGAGTTCCGACGGTCGGAGGGGCTTACGGAAAGTTTGAAGGTGGTGGAACAAGGAAAAGAGGATAGCGAGTACTCGAAAGCGACAAAGATACTGGAGCGTAAAGACGAAACAAGCGTACCAGGGAAGAAAACGCGCGCGGGAAAGTGTAGGTGCGACGAAGACGGAGTGAAACAGTAAAAAAGCGAGAGTGACAAAGCAGGAGGAGCGTCCGCGAAGAAAGGAGAGTGGGAAATCGAAAAAGCGAGAGAAAAGCGGGAACGAACGAGTAACAGGAGTTGGCTAGGTGAGACGAAACGGAGACGGGGGTGGGTTTATCTCGCTCATCCTCATTAAAACCCTTCGGCCGATCCGCCTTCTTCTTCCTGCGCAGCCCGCTCTCCTCTTTCTCCGCAACTCTTCCACCCTCCTTCGCGAACGAACCCGCCCCTCGCGGGTGGCGTATCTATGTGTAGGTTTTCTCAATACGTAAACGTTCAAAACCTTCACAGACACCTTTCTGCACGTACGCGCTTATACTCCATACTTAGAGATTTTACGTATATGTTTTCACATTTCGTATCTGCACATTTTACGTACACGTTTTAACTAAGGTACGTACACGTTGCACGTGCACATTTTAACTACGATACGTACATGTTGTACGCATACTTTTTAGACAAGTTGCGTGTACCTTGCACATATATACCTTAGGCGATGTGCGCAAGTATATGTTTTTATCCTCCACGTTTACACGTTCGATGTGTGCATTTCTACGGAACACAGTTATACCTTTCTATACTTTCCATACCTAGAGATTTTATATATACGTTTTCACACTCCGCGTCTGAATACTTCACGTACACATTTTAACCGCGATACGTACATGTTGCATGTATATTTTTTAGACAAGTTACGTACGCGTTCATATATATACCTTAGACGCGATGTGTGCACGTACACGTTTTTATCCTGTACGTTTAAACGTTCAATATGTGGATTTCTACGGTTCCCAACTATACCTTTCTATACTTTCCATAGCGATACCTTCCATACCTAGAGATTTTATAATACATATACGTTTTCACACTCCGTATCTGCATACTTCAAGTACACATTTTAACTGCGGTACGTACATGTTGCACGTATACTTTTTAGACAAGTTACATACACGTTGCATATATACACCTTACGCGATGTGTGCAAATACACGTTTTTATCCTCTACGTTTACACGTTCGATGTGTGGATTTCTACGATCCACAACTACACCTTTCTATACCTCCCATACCTACAGATTTTATAATACATATACGTTTTCACACTCAGTATCTGCATACTTCACGTACACATTTTAACTGCGATACGTACATGTTGCATGTACACGTTTTAACTACGTTACATACACGTTGCACGTATATACCTTAGACGCGATGTGTGTGGAAATACACGTTTTTATCCTCCACGTCTACGCGTTCAATATGCGTATTTCTACAGAATACAGTTATACTTTTCTATACTTTCCATACCTAGAGATTTTACATATACGTTTTCACGCTCCGTATCTGTACACTTCACGTACACATTTTAACTGCGATACGTACATGTTGCACGTATACTTTTTAAACAAGTTACGTAAACGTTGCATATGTATACCTTAAACGCGATGTGTGCAAGTACACATTTTTATCCTCCACGTTTACACGTTCGATGTGTGCATTTCTACGGTCCACAACTACACCTTTCTATATCTTCCATACCTGGAAATTTTACATATACGTTTTCACACTTCGTGTCTGCGCACTTTACGTATGCATTTTCATTACAATACATCCACGTTGCACGTATACTTTTCAGACACGTTACGCGTACGTTGCACATACACCCTTAGATACGATATGTGCACGTACACATTTTTATCCTCCACGTTTACGCGTTCGATGTGTGCATTTCTATGGTCCACAACTACACCTTTTTATACCTTCCATACGTAGAGATTTTACATATACGTTTTCACACTCCGTATCTGTACACTTCACGTACACATTTTAACTACGAAACGTACATGTTGCACGTATACTTTTTAGATAAGTTACGTATACGTTGCACATATACACCTTACGCGATGTGTGCAAGTATACGTTTTTATCCTCCACGTTTACACGTTCAATGTGTGTATTTCTACGGTCCACAACTATATCTTTCTATACTTTCCATAGCGATACCTTCCATACCTAGAGATTTTATAATACATGTACGTTTTCACACTCCGTATCTGCATACTTCAAGTACACATTTTAACTGCGATACGTACATGTTGCACGTATACTTTTTAAACAAGTTACGTAAACGTTGCATATGTATACCTTAAACGCGATGTGTGCAAGTACACATTTTTATCCTCCACGTTTACACGTTCGATGTGTGTATTTATACGGTCCACGACTATACCTTTGTATACCTTCCATACCTAGATTGTATAATATATATACATTTTCACACTCCGTATCTACACGTACACATTTTAAGTACGATACGTACACATTGTGTATATATTTCTGACAAGTTACGTACACGTTGCATATATACGCTTTAGACGCGATGTGTGCATGTACACATTTTTATCCTCCACGTCTACGCGTTCGATACGTGCATTTCTACGATCCACAACTACACCTTTCTATACCATCCATAGCTATACCTTCCACACCTGGAGATTTTACATATACGTTTTCACACTTCGTATCTGTACACTTCACGTACACATTTCAACTACAATACGTACACGTTGACGTATACATTTCAGACACGTTACGTATACGTTGCACATACACCTTTACATACGATATGTGCACGTACACGTTTTTATCCTCACGTCTACGCGTTCGATGTGTGCATTTCTACGGTCTACAGCTACACCTTTCTAATACACTCGCTCTACACTCGAATATGTGTACGTACCGCGCGAAACAGTGAGGAAACGAGTGTGCTATACCCAGCAGGCATCTCCGACTCGTTGTAACACGCTCTATTAATTAAAAAATGGGAACTCCGGGGAATGCTGGTCAGCGACGAGAGGCGGGAGCGAATCGGGGATGGAGAGGTGAAAGGATGGGAAGGGGTTGAAAGGGGAATGCAGCGGATACGTCATTCCGCGCCGACGCCTTCGTAATTGGGGAGCGATGCGGAGAAGAATAAATATGGGTATGCGGTCCTGATGCCTTACGATCCCTGGAAACACTTTCTTTCTCCTCGACTTTGCAGCGGAAAAGGGGTGCCCCGCACTGCGAGGCTTCGTACTGACGTCACGAGTCGCGTCAGTGTCACAGTTATACACTAATTTCCGAACGCGGCGTAGGGTGGAAAGATTGCGTTGTGGCGCGAGAGCTTCGAATGAGATTTATTACGGTTTGCATTTGCTAGAAGAACTTTTCGATAACAGCGCGTGGAAGGGTGACACGTTATAATCCGATAAATGACATTTTATTATTAACATTTTCCACGCAACTGCATCAATCACGTCTTTTAACTCTTTCAAGACTGTTGGGATACAGATGTCCCAGTCAAATTTAATCGTATCATCACACATCGCTTCATTGTGAATGGGCCACTATTGTTATATTCCTTAAATTCGACTACCACGATTTTTTGCTGTCAAAAAGTGAATGAATAAATTCTTCACCTGAAGTATTAACATTTTCTACGCAACTGCATCAATCATGCATTTTAACCTTTAGAAACTGTTGGGACTTGTCCTAGTCAAGTTTAATCGTAGATTTTAACTAGAAATCTACTAAAATTTCTTGCACATCGCTTCATTGTGAATGGGCCACTACTATTATATTCCTTAACACTTTGCCGGCCGCTGTCACGCTGGCGTGACTTTGCTCGCCAACGCTTATCGGCCGGGGTCACGTAGGCGTGACACCGGCTCAGCGCAGCGACAATGTTTCCATCATGCTTCTATTTTCAGGGTATAAAACTATGCATTAAAAAATTTTAACTTACTAACACGTATTTTAGTGCTATTTTTAATAATAACCATATCCTATGTACGACGGATAGAGTAAATATCACCGTCAGAGGCAGTAGAATCCGCGCGAAATTCGCCGGCGGCAGCGTAAAGGCGATGCGAGAAATAAGCGGCCGGCAAAGTGTTAAAATCGTGTACCACAATTTCTTGCTGTCAAAAAGTGAATGAATAAATTCTTCACCTGAAGTATTAACATTTTCCATGCAACTGCGTCAATCACGCGTTTTAACCCTTTCGAGACTGTTGGAATACACATATCCGAGACAAATTTAATCGTAAATTCTAACTATCAATGTACTAAAGTTTCATTGTACATGGGCCTTTATTCTCACATTCCTTAAAATCGGGTATCGCAATTTCTTGCGGTCAAAAAGTGAACGAACAAATTCTTCACATCAAGTACTAGAAATGTAACTCGCCTCTTTTATTTTCTCCAAAAAAAGAAAAATCCGTCTCGAAAGGGTTAAGCCTTCTGCATTTTGTTGTCTGTTTGTATTGGCTTTGAGGAAAGTTCTGAAGGTAGAATTTCTTTGCGACCATCGTCTGTAAACTCCATGCCACACTTCTGGGCCGGGTTTAAAGCTAGGTCTTACCCTCGGTATCGCGAAGGGTGGTGGCTAAAACAAAGGGCCGATCGCAGGGTTGGTCGATAGTCCAGGGCCGCCAATCAGGCGAGACCTCACCGACAACCCTCGTCCTTGCGACCTGCTGTCCGGGGGAGTTCAAGCTCAGGGAGGGTTCGTTCATCCCCAGAGAGGATCGACTCCGGCATCGAGAACACGGGAGGACACCCACGCTTTCGTCTCCACGGTGACGAGCGCTCTGATAAGGACGTTGAAGAAAACCTGCCGTGATAGTTGCTCATTTTGTTCTTGTTTTTAACACTTTAACCCGTTGACTGCCACGGTAGTCACCGGTGACGGGAGCAAAAGATTTTACTGAAAATGCAAAAAATTTGCACTGAAGCCTATTTGCAATCTTATAAAAGCAATTGATGTTGGAACGGTGCTTCAATACTTTGGCTTCTAACAACTCTGCCTTACCTTTATTTTGCACGATTTAATCATATTCTGCAGTATTTCATCGCATCGCGGTTCTAACATAGCAAAATACCCGGTGACCGGCGCAAAAGATTTTACTATAAATGCAAAAAAATTCGCCATGAAGCCTATTTGCAATCTTGTAAAAGCAACGGAATTTGGAATGGTGCTTCAATACTTTGGCTTCTAACAACTCTGCGTTACCTTCATTTTGCACCATTTAATCATATTCTGTAGTATTTCATCGCATCGCGGTTCTAACGTAGCAAAATATGCGATGACCGGCGCAAAAGATTTTACTAAAAATGTAAAAAATTCGGCATTAAGCCTATTTGCAATCTTGTAAAAGCAATTGTAATTGGAACGTTGCTTCAATACTTTGGCTTCTAACAACTCTGCGTTACCTTCATTTTGCACGATTTAATCATACTCTGCAGTATTTCATCGCATCGCGGATCTAGTATAGCAAAATACCCGCTGACCGGTACAAAAGATTTTACTAAGAATGCAAAAAATTTGGAATGAAGCCTATTTGCAATCTTGTAAAAGCAATTGTAATTGGAAGGGTGCTTCAATACTTTGGCTTCTAACAACTCTGTGTTACCTTCATTTTACACGATTTAATCATATTCTGCAGTATTCTATCGCATCGCGGTTGGAACCTAGCAAAATACGCTTGGCAGTGAACGTGTTAAATACCGCTGAGAAATCTATAAGAAATACGCCTGGAACCGCACGTTTTTCGGAAACTTGTACGTTACAAAAAATCATAACTTTGTTATTTATGAAGCTATTTTTGTGAAACCTTCAGAAATTGTATAATTGAAAGTATTTCAGGTATTATTAAAAGAAAATATCGTAAGAATGTCAAATCATCTATGATTTGATAATAAAAATCAAATCAAATATCATCGAAAGAAATTATCCTAAGAAATAATTATAAAATTTCAAGAAATTATCGTAAAATTTTATGTTGTGTCAAAATTGCGAGGAGCGCGATAGCGCCTTTTTTGTTATGCCAACACTCTGAAGAGCGCAATAACGCTGCTCTGATTCAATAAACTTAATTTCCTCTATTTATAAAAAGGCAATTCACGCGCTTTGTATAGGAAACGACTCGTGTAAAGGATCATAAAAAATTTTTTGTTTTAATTTAGGTGAATTATAATTGCTTTATACCCATTTTATCCACAAAATGAATTAAAACAAATTTAAATAAATGGTATGTTTAAACATTTTTGTGGTTGCAATGTAATATAGATGAGTTTGTTGTATGAAAACAGTTTTCCATTCTTGTCTCACACACGCGGAATTAGAGCTGCATTTTTGGCATATGTCCGAAAAAATCCGTCAACAGCCAAACGGTTAAGGCACTGCTTATCGCATGCGGATCGGTAAGGTTTGGACATATGTTTCAATAATGCTAGAAACAGATAACAAGATATTTACTTGTTTTCTGAGTGGCTTGATGTATTTAGTATTTCTGTAGAACGAAATTGGTTTAAGCGAGTCAGTTAAGAGAAACGAAAAATGGTTAAGGGCAATTGCGCCTGAAACACTTGTACTCATGTATTTTACTGTGGTACTGGAAGATATATTTTGCTAGGTAAAATAAGATGGTTTCTTCATTGAACCTGATAAAATTCTTTATATGCTGTTACAATGTACCCTGAAATAATTGTTTTATTACCCCATTTTCCCGCAGACATCTTCAACATGATTTTGAGTATAATTGCCACGCGACTTTCAATCTCTGGTCATAATTAGAGAAGTTAACGTCGGTCCTTAGCTCAGTTAATTAGCCACGTCGACGAAAGCTGCCCAACAACGTTCAGCAGAATTTACGCAGACGCGTTCAGTTTGGAAACTGTGCGTTTCCGAAGTTCACATACACAAATTTACCCCGCAGCCAACGATCACTACCCGCAACAACATTGAGATCGCAAATCCTCTATCACCGATTTCCTACCTTCAAGAGTGCGTAGCTCTACTTATTCGGCTACTAAATAAAAGAAAACCGACCAATGTCAAGAGCGTTGTTACAAGAAATAACCCCCCTCAACTTTAACGCATCTCGTTTATTCAACACTTACTTTTATTATACATCCTTACGCGTAAGATCTACATAAAAACTTATTAAAACGAGCTTAATCATATGTTCATAACTGGTTCCGGGCTGGGGCAGTTCCGCGCGGCGTCTCCGTGAACGGCGCTCCGGTTCTAGAAAGAGAAACATCGTCAGTTAAAACTAGAAAAAACATCCGACTGTTCCAGCAACAATTTTCCAAGACAAACCCCTGCGACGGGCTCCGCGTCGCCTCCTCGATTAACGAAACACGAAACGTACACTGCCGTAATTGAACGCAGCGGTAACGAGCTCAGCAAATATTTTCTTACACGTACCGTCAGTCATCCGTCACAATGAGCTAACAAACAAGCCTATAACGCGATGCAACGCGGTTATCGAGTTGCGATCGTCAACGCGCACAATGGCGTCTGTTACATCGGAAGAGCTCGAGTCACACGTGCACGAGGCTGAACGGAAGTCCGATTACGTAAGAAGGGTGCGAAAGGGTGGAAAAAGCTGGCGGGGGCGAGGGCCCGGTTAAAAACGTGACGGGGAATTGGCTTTTATGTCGTTCGCACAAGGGGCGGTGATGAATCGCACGATCGGTAATCAGTAGTCGTTCAGTATCACCGAGGCAACGGGGTGACAATATTAATTTGCCGGAGTTAATGGCTGGCAATCCTGCGGGAGTAGGATCGAGTGAGCTCCTGATTTAACGGCGCGATCAATAATCGTTGTTTGCGCGCGTCAAGGTAGAACGACTTTAAATCCTTTATTAAGCCGCAACCTCGCGCAACTCTTACCCTTTCCCGGCTGGGTTTGCCCGCTTTTTCTTCTCGTGGGATTAACACGTCGCGTTTTGGAGTCGACGATGCGCGACGTGACGTAATTAATAATTGCGAGTAATTTGCGGACCCCTTCCCGGCGCAGCCCCAGGTGATCGCATGCGAAGTGTGTCGTGTCAGTTTTGTGTTCGGTTGGATCGACGTTTCCCGCCTGGGATATGAGACGGCGGAGAGGGTTGCGGGCAATTAACGTAGAAATAGGCATCTCGAAGGAGTCGAAAGTGTATTCGATTGGCTAGCAGTCCCGACGAAAAATTCTGTTGGTTCACGGGCTAAGTACAAAGCAGAGCATGAGGTATCGTCGAATTTTGGCGAATACCGACAATTTCGTATTATGACTTTACAGTAGTGATCACTTCGGTTAGATCGACGTTTCCGGCCTGGGATACGCGACGGCGGAGAGGGTTGCGGGCAATTAACACGTTGACCGCCATGGGTATTCGCCGTATTAGAACGGCGATGCTATGAAATACTACAGCGTTTGACTGAATTATGTAAAATGTAAATAATGTGCAGGTATTGGAGACCAAAGGATCGCACCCCTATTCTAACAATAACTGCATTTATAAAATAATTATTGCGACCCATTGCGAATATTTTAGATCTTCAGTAAAATCTCATGCGCCGATCACCGATGACCATCATGGCGGTCAAAGTGTTAACATAGAAATAGGCATCTCGAAAGAGTCGAAAGTGTATTCGATTGGATAGCAGCCACGACGAAAAATTGTCAAAGTGTTAACGTAGAAATAGGCATCTCGAAGGAGTCGAAAGTGTATTTGATTGGTTAGCAGCCACGACGAAAAATTCCATTTGTTCCCGGGCTCGCAAGTACAAAGCACAGCGTGTGGTATCGTCGAATTTTGGCGAATACCGACAATTTCGTATTATGACTTTACAGTAGTGATCACTTCGGTTAGATCGACGTTTCGTGCCTAGGATACGCGACGGTGGAGAGGGTTGCGAGCAATTAACACGTTGACCGCCATGGGTATTTTGCCGTATTAGAAAGGCGATGCTTTGAAATACTATAGCAACATGTAAATAATGTGAAGGTATTGGAGACCAAAGGATCGCATCCCTATTCTAACAATAACTGCATTTATAAAATAATTATTGCTACCCATTGCGAATATTTTGGATCTTCAGTAAAATCTCATGCGCCGGTCACCGATGACCATCATGGCGGTCAAAGTGTTAACGTAGAAATAGGCATCTCGAAGGAATCGAAAGTGTATTCGATTAGTTAGCACGACGAAAAATTCCGTTCCTTCCCGGGTTCGTAAGTACAAAGCAAACCGTCCGGTATCGTCGAATTTTGGCGAATACCGACAATTTCGTATTATGACTACAGTATCCTTTTCACGATTGACGGGATCGCAGACATGAACAAATCCGACGAGCAATTCCGAAGTACATCGGACAAGAACCGGCGAATGAACTTTTATTGGCACACGTTTCTCTGTTCGGCGCTTATCAAACGGACCGTTCGATTGGCACAATAGCTGACGAAAGGGTGGTAGGGTCGCTGAGGGTTGGAGAACCGTCCTCGTGAATCGTGTTAGTGCCTGTACCTCCCACTCGCTTCCTATCTCTTTTCCTCTCGGCCCCCGTACTCTCTGCGTAATTATTTTTCCGAGGGTGAGAAGTCCTGCCGGTGACAGGTCTGACTCGACGGAGGTGGATAGAGTGAAACGAAGTGCGTGCGTAAGAGAGAGGGGGGAGAAAAATGACAAAGACAAACGGCAGGAGGAAGAGGCGGAAGCGGAGGAGGAGGAGGGAAGGAGAAAAAGCGAATTTCACTGACGGAGACACCGCGTTAACTCCGTTTGGCGAACGTGAATTCCGCAGTACAGGTGGGACGTGTTGGCCGATTTGATAGAGAGAAAACGAAGATGGGAATGGCGTGGCGGAAGAGTCGGACGGAGAGAAGAAGCGGCGGAAGGGGTGAGTGTACGGCTGAAACAGAAAATCAGAATGCGGGACGAGGAGGCGGGAGTGGAAAGGATCGAGGGAATGGTCCAGAAGAGACAAAGATCCGTGTCATTGGCAGCGTCTCGACTAACTGACAGGCGGGACGAGCGCCAGGAACACCTGCTACACCGATGGAAAACGTGCGCGATTATTCGAGAACCGATAATTCGAGAGAAAATGATTGTCCGCACGCCGACGACCTTGAAAGACTCGTAGTTTTCACTTGTTAAAAGATAACGTGCGCCGACCGCCGGGGCTGAAAAAGAAAAATTCGCTCGGCAAGGTGCGGCCTGGTCTGTTTTCGCGAGATGCTCTGCGATGCACGATAATCGGGAGTCGGAACATAATGCATGAGCTGCGAAACGGAGCAGCACAATACGCCCGAACTGCATAATTGTTAGGTGAACGCGTCGACACCTGCTCTTTAACTTAATTCTCGACCATTATGAGGGCGCACCTTTAGGGCAAGCGTCGGGAATGGAGAACGAAGAATCGACGATGTATTTGATCCACTTCCGCGTCGCAACTCCGTTATTTCGAGTTATCTCGGTTCCGAATTATTCCGGCAAGAAAATTCCCGCCGCTCTTTATTCCTTTATGCGAAACGAACAACGGCCGGCCGATGATGTATTCCGTCTACTTCCGCATCGCAATCGCGTCGCTTCAATTTATTTCACTTTCGAATTATTTCCACAAGAAAATTCGCGCGGTTCTTTATTTTTCCCACTCGAAATGGGGTACGGAGAACACATGATGTATTTCGTCCACTTCCGCATTCAACAAAGAATCTACGCGGTCCTATATACCGTCTGTACCAAATTCCATTGTAACAGGATTCTCATCGAGTTGACACTGTCGTACTTCTGCACTTATTCAAGACCGATCGATGGGTTCTGGTAGATCAGGTGATATCGCCGGAAATTTCTATCAAGCTCGAACCGCGCAGTGCCCATGACTTGATTCAAAGCTGCCTCGGTTCGACGAGGATGATTTGGGTACGGACGAACGTGGAAGGATGAAGTCGAAGATCTGAAGAAGAGTGCACGAAGATGACTCTGCGAGAAAGATCGTTCCAGCCGGCCAACGCGAACTGCTGCCTGCTCTCTGGTTCAATTTCTGGCGTCAATTAAAAAGTGACGCGGACCGAGGAAAATCAGTAATTAACGAAGCGGGGTGCCCTTCATATGTTCCTTTCCTCCGCCTCCTAGCATATTCCTCTGCAGAACACTCAGTTTTCTTACCCTTTGTCTCTCAATTCGACATTGTTACCGATAGAAGGCCTTTTAGCAAATTTCGGGAGTTTATCAAGTTGATTTTCAAGTGCCAAGGGAAACTGCAAACTTTGTTGCTGTCCAATTTTGGCTTTTAACCCTTTGACTGCTATGGACGCATATATGGGTCCGCTGAAATCTATCGGTGTTAACTATGGGCGCATATATGCGATCATATTTCCCAAACATTTCGATTTCTTACCTATTGCAGTCACAATTGTCAATCAATAATTTTCTTGCATTATTTACTTTGGCGTAAACCCCTAGAACTTCGTTTCGCCTTAAATAATCAATCAATAGTATTCAAACTATCGGAAACTATTTTGTCCACAGCGAGCGCTTGGGCCGGGAGTATTCAACAGTCAAAGAACTAAATATGACGAGCGTTGTGGTATGGAAGACAAATTGTAAATTTATATCTGAAATACTATAATCTAAAGTATGGCGTATTCAGCAGCCAAAGGTTTAAATCAATTTTACCCCAAATTATCTTGTGTCGTGCATAAGTTCGGCAATAAGGACCTGTTTTGTTAAGACTTTGACTACCGTGATGGTCACTGCTGACCGGCGCAAGAGATTTTACTGAAGATCCAAAATATTCGCAATGAGTAGCAATAATTATTTTATAAATGCAGTTATTATTAGAATAGTGATGCGATTCTTTGGTCTCCAATACCTGCACACTATTTACATTTTGCATAATTCAGTCAAACGCTGTAGTATTTTATAGCATCGCCGTTCTAATACAGCAAAATACGCATGGCAGTCAAAGTGTTAAAATCATGACTACCACCTTCGCTAGTCACATGTGCCGCATTTCAGCTGTAACTATCTTCCGCGCTTTGTAACTCTGCCAATAAAACCACGTTGTCATCGAATATTAACGATTAGATTCCACTACCAAATTTTTGCTAAATTCATCACCAACACCTTAGCAAAGCACATTCCTCATGCGACTTTATCAAAGTGTCGCTGAGCGAACAATGTCGTCGATATATCAGGTCTATGTCATTCTCTATTCGGTCGACCCTTGATCCTTTCCCACTGAAAGATCCTCGTCTCCTTCTCCCATCGCGTCCCAAGTGAAACGGCTAACCACGATTTGGCTTCGTTTATAGGGGACGGTCGACGAGCAGCACGACGTAGCACCCAGCTGAAGTTCGTTACACGCCGTGACTCGGCAAAGCCGATTTCTCGGACGATCTCTCTCGCCTTCTTCTCGTCCACGTCTCTCGCCGGATCACGTCCTTTTTTCGCGTCCTTCTACTCTTTCGAATCCCGCCTGTCGCGATCGTCATTAGCACCCGCCGTTAATTGCCAAACGTACGGCCGCACGTCGCTCCGATGATCCACGTAAACCGACCGAAATGATGATAACTTCCGGTTGCGAGATCCGGAACGTGAGAAATGGAATTTGGACCCGAGTTGGGCCGAAATAACGATATCGCTTCAATTTGATAACTTCCGGTTTGCGAGCATCGCAGGTGAAGGATAGCTATAATGTCCCATTTGGATTTTGGAAGGGCTGCTGGGAGTCGGGCGAATCTGTCGAACACCAAACGTGGCAAATATCGCTTCAATTTGTAAAAGATATTGGCCATTAGCGCGGATAATGGATTGGGTAATGGATTCCGAATCTTGACGAGCATCGGAACTTGTGAAGGATAGTTATAGTATCCCATTTTGAATTTGGAAGGACTGCCAGGAGTCGGGCGAATGTGTCGAACACCAAACGTGGCAAATATCGCTTCAATTTGTAAAAGATATTGGTCATTAGCGCGGTGGATAATGGATTCCGAATCTTGACGAGCATCGGAATTTGTAAGGATAGTTACAGTGTCCCATTTGAAATTTGGAAGGACTGCCAGGAGTCGGGCGAATGTGTCGAACACCAAACGTGGCAAATATCGGAATTTGTAAAAGATATTGGCCACTAGCGCGGATAATAGATATAATGGATTCCGTGTTGACGAGCATCGGAATTTGTGAAGGATAGTTATAGTGTCCCATTTGAAATTTGGAAAGCCTGCCGGGAGTCGGGTGAATGTGTCGAACACCGTAACGTGGTAAATATCGCTTTAATTTGTGAAAGATATTGGCCACTAGCGCGGTGGATAATTGATTCCGAATCTTGACGAGCATCAGAATTTGTGAAGGATAGTTATAGTGTCCCATTTGAAATTTGGAAGGGCTGCCGGGAGTCGGGCGAATGTGTCGAACACCGTAACGTGGCAAATATCGCTTCAATTTGTAAAAGATATTGGCCATTAGCGCGGTGGATAATAGATTCCGAATCTTGACGAGCATCGGAATTTGTGAAGGATAGTTATAGTGTCCCATTTGAAATTTTGAAGGGCTGCCGGGAGATGGGCGAATGTGTCGAACACCGTAACGTGGCAAATATCGCTTCAATTTGTAAAAGATATTGGTCAGTAGCGCGGTGGATAATGGATTCCGAATCTTGACGAGCATCGGAATTTGTAAGGATAGTTACAGTGTCCCATTTGAAATTTGGAAGGACTGTCGGGAGTCGGGCGAATGTGTCGAACACCGTAACGTGGCAAATATCGCTTCAATTTGTAAAAGATATTGGCCACTAGCGCGGTGGATAATGGATTCCGAATCTTGACGAGCATCGGAATTTGTAAGGATAGTTACAGTGTCCCATTTGAAATTTGGAAGGACTGTCGGGAGTCGGGCGAATGTGTCGAACACCAAACGTGGCAAATATCGCTTCAATTTGTAAAAGATATTGGCCACTAGCGCGGATAATAGATTGGATAATGGATTCCGAATGTTGACGAGCATCGGAATTTGTGAAGGATAGTTATAGTGTCCCATTTGAAATTTGGAAGGGCTGCCGGGAGAACGTGTCGACCGAATGTGTCGAACACCGTAACGTGGCAAATATCGCTTCAATTTGTAAAAGATATTGGCCACTAGCGCGGATAATAGATTGGATAATGGATTCCGAATGTTGACGAGCATCGGAATTTGTGAAGGATAGTTATAGTGTCCCATTTGAAATTTGGACTGCCGGGAGTCGGGCGAATGTGTCGAACAACGTAACGTGGCAAATATCGCTTCAATTTGTAAAAGATATTGGCCACTAGCGCGGATAATAGATTGGATAATGGATTCCGAATGTTGACGAGCATCGGAATTTGTGAAGGATAGTTATAGTGTCCCATTTGAAATTTGGAAGGGCTGCCGGGAGAACGTGTCGACCGAATGTGTCGAACACCGTAACGTGGCAAATATCGCTTCAATTTGTAAAAGATATTGGTCATTAGCGCGGTGGATAATGGATTCCGAATCTTGACGAGCATCGGAATTTGTGAAGGATAGTTATAGTGTCCCATTGGTACGACGACATTATTTACACGGATCGTTAATTAATTTCGCCGATGGCTGAGAGTGATTGCCCATGTAAATGGTACACTCCTGGTGCCGTTGATTGGCGGCTCGTCGCGCAAAGAGCTCTTAACCGTCCAGATGGTAATTAGGTGAATCCGTGTGAAGTGCGATACACGCCGCATAAGTGAAATTTACATCGTGACAAAGTGTCATCCATTAAATCGCGTGCGACAAGAAGCTGGGACGGGAAAAAATGTCAGGAGGGAAGAAGGGTGCCTTTAAGGTTCGCTTGATGTGTAGTTTCGCACCTCTTGTGGCATAGTTTCCGATCGGCGGGTTTTTCATCTGCGCGAGGTCCGGTGCGATCTGGCCGTGAAATCGGCGAAAAATTACGAAAAATAAAGGAAGCCTCGCGTATTCAGGCGAGACCGGGCTGTGTGATTATGTGTATACACATAAACGTGTGTACGTGTTCACCGCCGGTGAACGGTGTAGGAATAAGAATGAGGTGGAAGTTTTTGCGTTCGCGCGGAAAGAAACGATCTCGCGGCTAATTACCTGAAATAACCCATTAGTCCTGTATCCCCCAGAAATTACATGCCGAAGAGTGAGACAGAGAAGGCGCGTCATTTTTGACGAGTCAATCTACGAAGGACCATACCCTCATCTTTACCAACGTCGTCCCTCTCATCTTTCACTCTCGCTCTCCCTCTTTCCTTTATTTACACAGCGTTTTATGAGCCGGGGCTGTTGTTTCCATGAATCAGCGATATTCCGCCGTCAAGAAAAATGGGCACCACGGAAACGATTCTTCGCTTTTCAATTATGATTTCTATCGTCCACGGACTCGGAGATAATTCTGTAATTTTCATGATTAGGCAGGTTACCGCGTTATTGGATATGCAGCGAAAATTGACATGGCGGTCTACTTTAACACTTTGACGGCCATGTTGGTCACCGGTGACCGGCGCAAGAGATTTTACTGAAGATGCAAAATATTCGCAATGGGTAGCAATTATTATTTTATAAATGCAGTTGTTGTTAGAATAATGATGCGATCCTTTGGTCTCCAATACCTGAATGTTATGTACATTTTGCATAATTCAGTCAAACACTGTAGTATTTTGTAGCATCGCCGTTCTAATACAAGAAAATACGCATGGTAGTCAACGTGTTAATTAATCGTTTGCGTCCCATGCACCGCTGACCGGCGCAAGAGGTTTTACTGAAGATCCAAAATATTGGCAGTGGGTAGTAATAATTATTTTATAAATGCAGTTGTTGTTAGAATAATGATGCGATCCTTTGGTCTCCAATACCTGAATGTTATGTACATTTTGCATAATTCAGTCAAACACTGTAATATTTTGTAGCATCGCCGTTCTAATACAAGAAAATACGCGTGGTAGTCAACGTGTTAATTAATCGTTTGCGTCCCATGCACCGCTGACCGGCGCAAGAGATTTTACTGAAGATGCAAAATATTCGCAATGGGTAGCAATTATTATTTTATAAATGCAGTTGTTGTTAGAATAATGATGCGATCCTTTGGTCTCCAATACCTGAATGTTATGTACATTTTGCATAATTCAGTCAAACACTGTAGTATTTTGTAGCATCGCCGTTCTAATACAAGAAAATACGCATGGTAGTCAACGTGTTAATTAATCGTTTGCGTCCCATGCACCGCTGACCGGTGCAAGAGATTTTACTGAAGATGCAAAATATTCGCAATGGGTAGCAATTATTATTTTATAAATGCAGTTGTTGTTAGAATAGTGATGCGATCCTTTGGTCTCCAATACCTGCACATTATTTACATTTTGCATAATTCAGTCAAACGCTGTAGTATTTCATAGAATCGCCGTTCTAATACAGTAAAATACTCTCGGCAGTCAACGTATTAACAGAAGCATATGACCACAAAACGCGTTCTACTATCGTGCAAGCAGAAAAAAAATTGCAACCAAACCGCGAATCCTTACACACGATCTATCAAGTCACACCCCGTTTCCTCGAGGTTTTCCCCTGTCAAGAATTCGGTCGCACATTAATCAATAACCGCCAGTATCCACACTACGCCCACCGTACTAAAAGATACCTCATTAAAAGCGTTTCATCGCGAAACAAGTTTCTTCGAGCCTCCCTCCTCGAAGTATTTCTTAAAAACTCGCATCTGCATAAAAATCCGCCGTTTGATTGCAACTTCCGAGCAGGCTACATTATTTATCACGCTTCTCGTTTGCCATCACGAAACGTCTTTACCGGGCGACCCGCAGGCCCCGATCGACGAAAGATGGGCGGGCGAGGCGTTTATCGGCGATTTCGCGGACGATTTTCGAGGAGCTCAGAAGCGGATCGTGGAGCCATCAAGACGCAGGACGCGAGGGGGACTGACGGATAACTGGCGCATTGTAGAGGGTGAAACGAGGCGGGAGAGGAGCAATCACCGGCGATTTCATAGCTGTCGTCCGCGTCGGCCGGCTGCGGGTTCCGTTTCAAGGTTGCTGGCTGGGATCGAAGGGCGATACACGCAATGACGAGGCGCATTCCCTTCGCTGCCCTTACGCGTTAACACCGTCCGGAGGCTTTCCCTTTCGAAAAAATTCGGGATCGCGACACCTCCCCTTCTCGAACCCTCGTTTCACGCCGCCGCCACCTGACGTTTCAATTTTTAATTGACCCCCGCGTGGAAGACCGTTCCGACGATGGTGCGGAATGTTAGAACGCGAGGTGCGTCGAATTAACACGGTGAACGCTAAGTCACCCAGATATGGGTGACGGTAATGTTTCCACAGGGGCCCCGTCGCCCGTAAACGGGTGACACTATTCTATTGGGTTGAAGGGAAAGTTCTGTCGTATTTTAAAGAAAATATTTGAATTAATTTATGAAAATATGTGTTTAATGTTAATGATAATACATTTAATGTGTTGTATGATGAATGCCAAACTCTTTTGCAATTTTTTGACTTGTTAAATGTGGATTATTTTCCAACATGGATCGTAAAACATCATTATCGATCTTGGATGGTCGTCCAGATCGATCACTTTCTTGGAGGCTCAGATCCCCGGAACGAAATTTGCTAAACCATCTTTGACAAGTACGAACATTTACAATATCTTTTACAAGTACCGCACATAAATTTTTACGTGCAACCGATGCGGTGCTTCCTTTTTGGAATTCATACAAAATGCAGTGTCGTAAATGCACTTTATCTACTGATATGTTTTTCACTTTAAATATCACAAGTAAATGATGAACGGTAAAAAGGGACTCCTTTTATATTATACAGCAGCTATAAAAAACCAAAAAAAAAAAACCAAAAAAAATCCGAATGACTCATTAGCCAGATGTTTTTTTTATTTACAAGAAAAATTACCTGCCTATTAAAAATACGACAGAACTTTCCCTCCAATTTATCATAATTTGATTTCTAATACAATTATGATGAGTATAAACAATAGAAAGTAACAATAAACTAAATAAAATAAAGAAAAAGAAACATTAAAAATATACTTCTTTTTAACCCTTTGGCTGCTGAATATTTCCGACCGAAACGCTTGCTGAGAATAAAACACTTTTCACTAGTGTGAAGTCTATTCATTGATTATACAAGGCGCAGCAAAGTTCTAATGACAATTCTTAATTCACGCCAAAGCAAATAATGCAAAAAACTTATTTTATAAAGGACGCGTCTGTATTTTTCTCTTTAATAATTATGGCTGCCGTAGGTAAGAAATCGAAACGATTAGGAAACGCAAATATGCGCCCATAGTCGACACCGATAGATTTCGGCGGACGCATATATACGTCCATAGCACTCAAAGGCTATGTTAAGGCTAAAGTTAAATTTGCTTTTAAAATATTATAATATTTTATTAGTTATGATGGCATTCGTTAAAACATTTTAAACATAATTGAGGTGATTGTGGACACTCTGGACAATACGTTATAGTATTTTGCACAGTTTTTAATCCTCTTTAAGAAATAAATATCTTTTAAAAATAAAAATACCAAAAAGACGGATTGGGCTCCGGGAGAAAATCCACCAATTTATGCTCGGTGTTCAACGTGTTAACCACTTGCGCTCGAAAGACGTGCCATGCACGTTGTAATGCTTTTGTCACAGTATCGACAACGACGTAGTACGTACATCATTATGCGATTGTCACAGAAACAAAAACGACGGGCATGTATTTAATAATCAATCGATGCTCTAAATGCCCTTCAAAAAATTATAAAAAGTCCTAGGTCGAAAATGAATTAGTTTAGAAAGTATATCTTTTTCCGATTTATCTGAGGCATTGAACATTGTGGGACACCCCCCAGCGAGTTACACTGTACCGTTCTGGTACACGCGTCGGTGAATTTTTTGCCAGCGCAAGTGGTTAACCCTTAGCGCTCCATAGGTTCCGCTGCGGAGCCGAATGTTTTTAATATGATTGCGTTTAAAATGCTGCGGTATCGTCGGCGTTGGCAAAAAACTTATTAAAACATCAGTCCGCAGGTAACTTTAAATGCGTCATACAGAAAACATATTTGATAAATATAAATCATTTTTTTTTCTTAGATTTCGTTCTTAGAAAATATATCAACTGGATGCATGTGCCGAAACATTTATCTGAGGCATTGAACATTGTGATTCTCCAGACAGATTTTCCCGATGGGAATCCGTAGCGTTAAAGATTACACTGTCTACCGTTCGCGCATGGTACACGCGTCGGCCTGACGGAGATTTTTTGCCAGCGCAAGTCAACGTATTAATGTCTTATTTGTATCTACCTTAGCGAATTATACTCATTATTTTGTTGTTTACATGTGAACCTTTAGCGATCCGTAGGCTCTGCTGCGGAGCCGAATGTTTTTAATATGATTGCGTTTAAAATGCTGCGGTATCGTCGGCGTTGGCAATTGATAACTGTAGTTAAAACGTGATCAGCCTCCGCACTGTAACTTTAACCATGCGTCACTACAGAAAACATCTTTGATAAAGCGGAAATCATTTTCGGCTCATACACGCTTTCTTAGATACTTCGTTCTTAAGTAAGGATTTTCAACTGGATGCATGTGCCGAAACATTTGGATGAAAACGTGCTTATCTTCTGCTACGATAAGAAACAATAGATCCAGTACGATTCTCCAGTACAGATTTTCAACTCGATGGGAATCCGTAGGCATTTTGTTAAAGATGTAATAATCTTCTACTACGATAAGAAACAATTCGCGCATGGTATAGCAGCACGCGTGGCCTGACGGAGATTTTCTTACAAACTTGCGTGGAAGTCAACGTATTAATGTCTTATTTGTATCTACCATTACGCTATGAATTATACGAGTATATCATTATTTTGTTGTTTACATGTTAACCCTTAGCGATCCGTAGGCTCTGCTGCGGAGCCGAATGTTTTTAATATGATTGCGTTTAAAATGCTGCGGTATCGTCGGCGTTGGCAATTGATAACTGTAGTTAAAACGTGATCAGCCTCCGCACTGTAACTTTAACCATGCGTCACTACAGAAAACATATTTGATAAAGCAGAAATCATTTTCGGCTCATACACGCTTTCTTAGATACTTCGTTCTTAAGTAAGGATTTTCAACTGGATGCATGTGCCGAAACATTTGGATGAAAACGTGCTTATCTTCTGCTACGATAAGAAACAATAGATCCAGTACGATTCTCCAGTACAGATTTTCAACTCGATGGGAATCCGTAGGCATTTTGTTAAAGATGTAATAATCTTCTACTACGATAAGAAACAATTCGCGCAAGGTATAGCAGCACGCGTGGCCTGACGGAGATTTTCTTACAAACTTGCGTGGAAGTCAACGTATTAATGTCTTATTTGTATCTACCATTACGCTATGAATTATACGAGTATATCATTATTTTGTTGTTTACATGTTAACCCTTAGCGCTCCGTAGGTTCCGCTGCGGAGCCGAATGTTTTTAATATGATTGCGTTTAAAATGCTGCGGTATCGTCGGCGTTGGCAATTGATAACTGTAGTTAAAATGTGATCAGTCTCCGCACTGTTACGATTAAACCATTTTTTGACCTTTTTTATAGTTAGCAACATGGAGAAAAATAATTATTATGATGAGAATTTAGAGTTGCGTGGTAGTGAAGACGTGTTTGATTTTCAAGTGTTAAAAGGTATTGCGAAAGACAATGTTGATTATAATTGTGACACTTCAAATAGTGGTTCCGAAATTATACTACATAAAAGAGTAACTGTGTTGTGTCTTCTACAAGGAAACAAAAGGATGGCAGACGTCAAACAAGTGATTACTGTGACACTTGCCCAAGTAAACCCAGGATGCACATGGGAGATTGTTTCCAAAGATATCACACCATGGTGAATTACAAAATTTATCTTTCATTTGCAAGAAGAAACTGCATATGTATAAAAGAAATATAATTAAAAACATTCACCAGCACGTGTAATTCTTCTCACTTAAAACAAAACTCCGTTTCACTCGTTCTGCTGCGAAAATGTGCCGGAGCGCTAAGGGTTAATATACCTGCGAGGCGACGGAAGATTGCGACTCGCAATCACTGCCGGCCGGATGATCTTCTAACGTGAATTGCGTTTCGAACGAGCGAAAACATCCGTCGTGAGACTACGCGGCAAAATGATTATGGTCGCGGAAATGATTCTTCGAGGCGCGACGTTGATTCGCGCTGACGGAACAGCGCGGGGTATGGACAATCGGTAATGTTATCGGAGAATACTGCGGAGGATTTGAAAGTCAATTGAAGCGTGTTCTTCTAATTTCGTCGTTCATGCCAGCTCATTTACGAGATTACCCGCTCCTCTTCCGTATCCAATCTGATCGTCGGATGAGACCCATGCGCGATACCTTTTCCCTGGACTTGATGAGGCATCACGAAATTAGGACTGCGACGAATCCGCTTTTTAGGACGAATCGGCGATGGAGAAAAAGGGCGAGAGTGTCGAGGAATGCCGGGGAGAAAGAAGAAAGGATCGACGGAGCGATAGAATGAGAGGGAGCGTGCTTGTTTGGCCCGAAACGAAAGAGAACCCCGTTTTTGCAGCGAACCCTCCAATCTTTATTGATCGCCTCCACCATTTTTTCATCTCTTTTTACAATTAAAACGCCCGACGTCGATCGATCGAAGTGACACGAGGTTCACTCGCGCCTCGGTCTTCGAATCAGCTCGAGATTCTCGATTTTGGCGATTCTCCCCCTCGGAATCCGATCAAGATCGATCGACGCGATATCGAGGCCGGTCGCCTAGTTTGCCGAGCGGAACGAACTCGCCGTGCAGATCGGACTTGTCAAGCGCGAAACTGGGGCAAAACAGTGCGGCGTCGATTTAATCCGCCGCGAGGAATCGCCTGTGAAAGCAGGGAAGGTGCGCTCGACGACGCGTAGTTTCAAACGTTCAGAAAGGAGCAGCCAAGATGTCGAATTCCGGAGTTCTCGACGAATTTCATGACTCGCTGGGAATTTAAGGCTTTGCCGGTTATCGTTACACTCGGGGCTCCTGTGGTTTCTAGACGAAGTTTTCGGTTTTTAAAAATCCGAAGCTTCGCTGACATTGCAATTGCCAAGATTAACACGTTGACTGCCATGCGTATTTTGGGTTACTGATCCAAAGTAATTCTTGCTGCGAGAATGAATTATATAGTTACTGCTACGTGGAGATCGATATTTTGCTGCCGACATGAAATTTTGGTACTAGCATTTTGAAGGATTAATGAAATGCATGGGTTCTTAGCTGCTTAAACATTTAATTGGTGCCGGCGTTAAAGTTACCAGCGAAAAATTACCGATGATCTCCGATTATTAACACGTTGACTGCCGATAGTATTTTGCTGTATTAGAACGGCGATGCTATGAAATACTACAGCGTTTGACTGAATTATGCAAAATGTAAATAATGTGCAGATATCAGAGATCAAAGGTCCACATCACTATTCTAACAATAACTGCATTTATAAAATAATTATTGCTAGTCATTGCCAATATTTTGGATCTTCAGTAAAATCTCTTGCGTCGGTCACCGATGACCATCATAGCGGTCAAAGTGTTAAATACCCCATTATGCAAATGCAAAATGTCAATAATGTACAAGTATTGGAGACCAAAGAATCGCATCACTATTCTAACAATAATTGCATTTATAAAATAATTATTACTACCCATTGCGAATTTTTTAGATCTTCAGTAAAATCTCTTGCGCCGGTCACCGATGACCCCCACGGCAGCCAATGTGTTAAATGCGAGCATTGATTATTTGGATTTTTCGATAATCCACAATATCCAGGTTATATCTTTCTATTAGATGTATTGCACGGGGTATTACATTATCATGTCTGTCTAGAACCTGCCGACCTACCGAAAATTTACGAAACGACTGTCATATTGGGCAAAAATCGCAGTAATAAAATCTGGGATTGCTTTTCCGGCTTCTTATAAGCAGGGAGGAAAAAGTTGAAAAGTGGCGTTGTTTTTCATGCACCGTGTGACTCGTGACTCGCGTCCTCCGAGAAAATTCTGCCCGCGTCGAACTGTACACTGCCGATCGAGGAAGGTGAAGGGACGGAGCTCGTCGAGGGTGGATTTTGGGAGAGAACACTCACCGTGACGCGCGAAACAATCAAGGAGCCTGATCCTTCGGCGCTGGAGAGGTTCGACCTGGTCGTGTTTAAAGCCGCTCACGTAGGCCAGGATTCTTGTACGCGCACGTTGCCCGTCGCGTTCCAATCCCTGCAACACACACCAGACAAGACACGTCTGAGCGAGCGCTCGAATCCTTTCGGGTACGCACCACCGCCCGGGAGAAAGGGAACTCAGATTTTCTCACTCGCACCCCTCGCCTCCCCCGCATGGGACCGGTTCGATTTTGCTGCAAGATAACATTTCTAACCGACCTGTCCCTGGTGCCCATGGTCAACCGCGGTCAAGTCTTGCGGCGGACATCTGTCTGGGTCAGTCATTACTAATCGGAGTATTGTCGTCGAGTACTTCTAATTGTCGTCATTGGATTTCCAAGTTAAGGACGCGTCGGTGCACAAGACTCATGAATTTTTCCGAACGCAATCAAACCTCGAGTCGGTCACGTTTCACCGAGCCCACAAAGATACCACGTCCACCGTGGAGTACGATCCATCTAACTCCGGTCCACTCATAAATTCATCCGTCCCACACAAATCGCTGCACTCATCCCATTACAAACAAATTATCTCGCTCTATGCATTCCAAAGTGAACTCACTGTGTTAACCCATGCATTCATTACGTCCTTGAACTTAATCGGCTCTCTCTCGTGCCGAAAGAGCGAGTGGGAGAGGAAACGAGAAGTGGACGGGGTCACGCACACAACGGGGCCCACAAGTATATTAAAGTTGTCTAATAATTCTTCGTTTCCTAGCCACCCACGCGCGCTGTCTACCTCCGCATCGTGTCCATCTAAGCTGAGAGCTCCCGGGAGTAGGAGGAGGATCCGGAGGACTCGGGGCATTTGTGTTTGCCGCGAGACGGAAAGATGCAGCTTGATCTATGCGACTTCACGCGTGACTCAGGCGCACGCGAGTCGAGCTTTGATATTAAGATAGGCGGTGATACATTGTGGGGACGGCAGGCTTGCTTGTTTCCTGCGAGTAATCTAGTTTTCCTGGGAATTTAAGGGGCCCGACGGTATATAGGGAGCAAGAGGTTTTGGTTGAGGATCGGTGTTAAACGCTTTTGCTTCTTTCCGGTAGATCGTATCGCTTGGGTACGAAGGCGGAGACGCAGAATGGAAAAAGGGTGTCATTTTTAGAGTAGGAAAGCTGCAACTGAATTATTCCGTACATATATAGGAAGGCAGAGACGCAATATTGAAAGGTGACATTTTTAGAGTAGAAAAGCTGCAACTGAATTATTCCGTACATATGTAGGAAGGTAGAGACGCAGAATGGAAAGGTGTCATTTTTAGAGTATGGAAGTTGCAACTGAATTATTCCGTACATATATACGAAGGCAGAGACGCAGAATGAAAAGGTGTCATTTTCAGAGTATGGGAGCTGCAACCTAATTATTCCGTACATACATAGGAAGGCAGAGACGCAGAATGGAAAGCAGGTGTCATTTTTAGAGTATGGGAGCTGCAACTGAATTATTCCGTACATATATAGGAAGGCAGAAACTCTGAATGGAAAGAAGGTCTCATTTTTAGAGTATGGGATTTGCAACTGAGTTATTCCGTACATACATAGGAAGGCAGAGACGCAGAATGGAAAGGTGCCATTTTTAGAGTATGGGAGCTGCAACTGAATTATTCTGTACATATATAGGAAGGCAGAAACGCAGAATGGAAAGGTGTCATTTTTAAAGTATGGGAACTGCAACTGAATTACTCCGTACATATATAGGAAGGCAGAGACGCAGAATGGAAAGGTGCCATTTTTAGAGTATGGGAGCTGCAACTGAATTATTCCGTACATATATAGGAAGGCAGAGACGCAGAATGGAAAGGTGTCATTTTTAGAGTAGGAAAGCTGCAACTGAATTATTCCGTACATATATAGGAAGGCAGAGACGCAATATTGAAAGGTGACATTTTTAGAGTAGAAAAGCTGCAACTGAATTATTCCGTACATATGTAGGAACGGTAGAGACGTGACCACTTAATCGGCGGAATGGAAGTGCGAGATGTCTGTCATTTTTTACGAGTATGGAAAAAAAACGTTGCAATTCACGAATTATCATATTTAAACCATACATATATACGAAGGCAGAGACACACACTTATATATAGAAACAATGGATGTCATTTTTTTAATGCAAGATTGCATTAAAAGAGATGCAAACAAATTGCATTCATTTTGCACATACATTGGAAGGCAGAGACGCAGAATGGAAATATGCTTGGTAGTCAATGTGTTAATACATTTTAGTGAAAATAATTTTCCACGTATATTTTATATAATCCAAATATAAAAATTTACATTATTTATATTTAAATATTTCGTTTCACTAAAATTGTATTCAATATCTTCTAAATTTGAAAAGAAAAAACATTTAAAACTTTCCACCAGAAAATCGGCATTTTGTTCTTTAGACGCAGAATGGAATATCAAAATCAGCCATTTTTCGTAGCGTAAATGGGAGCTGCAAAATGTTTAATTATTCTGTACATATATAGGAAGGCAGAAACGCAGAATGGAAAGGTGTCATTTTTAAAGTATGGGAACTGCAACTGAATTACTCCGTACATATATAGAAAGGTAGAGACGCAAAATGGGATGTCACGTCAAATGGAGGTGTCATTTTTAGAGGAAGCTGCAACTGAATTATTCCGTATATACTTATGCGGATGTTTAGTAACATTGTCGTTTCAGGCGAAACGAACTAAAGTGACCACTTAGTCGGCGGACTAAAGTGCGAGATGTCTGCCTATTAGCGCGTACGCAAGTTTACGAGGTTGCGAGGTTTGACGGAAAAAACGCGAGTGCGTTAATTCACGCGTGCACGTATTATCATATTTAAACGCATTTCATGTAGTCGCACCTGAAGGCAGAGTACACACACTTATATATAGAACATATCGTTACAATGGATGCAATTAGACATATCTTTTTAATGCAAGATTGCATTAAAAGAGATTTCAAACAAGATTGCATTCATTTTGCACGATGTAATTGTACTTTGCAGTATTTCATTGCATCGCAGTTATAACGTAGCAAAATACGCTTGGCAGTTAATACATTTTTGTGAAAATAATTTTCAACCTATATTTTATATAATCTAAACATAAAAATTGATATTATTTATTATTAAATATTTTATTTCACTAAAATTGTATTCAATATCTTCTAAGTTTGAAAAGAATACATTTGAAAACTTTCCTCCAGAAAATCGGCATTTTGCTCTTTATAAAAAAAATGCATAGAAGCGTGAATATCAAATCGGCAGTTTTCGCGCATATCGCGCAGATATGCCTAGGAATAAAAGGGTTAAAACGTAACAATCAAAATAATTTTTACGGCGCCCTTTGACACAGATTCCCGTGATTTCATGGTGTCGTGTATTACTGAACACCCTGTATGCATACGTAGAAGCACCGAAGTACGTGGAGACAGGGCTTATCGTCATGGAACCGCCTGAAGTCGACGTTCAATCGTCGTGTCGTTCCCTTCTCGAAAGTATAGACGAGCCTCGGCACATATATCCCTTCATGGAGGTGTGAAAATGACGGATAGCTCGAGACCACGTAGCGGCACGACCTAACAGAGATAGTGCGTGACTTCTCGCGTGCCATTCCCCGTGGCTCATCGTCTTCCACCGCGTCACGATGATGAACTTAACAATTACCTGGCAACATCGCGTGCGGAAACGTACCGATACACGGAAAGCGGCTTGGATTTATTGTCCGACGATGTGGATGATTTGCGACTAGGATGGGTTAAAGCGTTTTCTATTTCTATTAGGTCTACCGGAAAGTTCTGTCCGGAAATGTTATCTCAAATTTCAACACGTATGATAAATGTTCACTTCAAACATATATGGCTACCTTTGTTTACCATTAAATTTCTATGTCCACTATCGAAATGTAGTGCAACAATGATTTCGTAGTTTCAGTAGTATGTATTGAAAATTGGTTATTACGTAAAAACTGCGAAATGTGGTATCTTATGGGGATTTTCACTCTGAATGGAATTACGTATTGACCGTTGCTGAATTTAGAAGATTTTAATCGAATACGAGTAATATACTAGGAGTACCGGAAAGTTCTGTCTGGAAATGTTATGTCAAATTTCAACACGTATGAAAATGTTCAGTTCAAATCTATGTGGCTACCTTTGTTTACCATTAAATTTCTATATGCACTATCGAAATGTACTGCAACAATGATTTCGTAATTTCAGTAGTATGTATTGAAAATTGGTTATTACGTAAAAACTGCGAAATATCGTATCTTATGGGGATTTTCATTATGAATGGAATTACATATTGACCGTTGCTAAATTTAGAAGATTTTAATCGAATACGAGTAATATACTAGGAGTACCGGAAAGTTCTGTCTGGAAATGTTATGTCAAATTTTAACACGTATGAAGGTGTTCACTTGAAACGTACATGGCTACCTTTGTTTACCATTAAATTTCTATATGCGCTATCGAAATGTACTGCAACGATGATTTCGTAATTTCAGTAGTATGTATTGAAAATTGGTTATTACGTAAAAACTGCGAAGTATGGTATCTTATGGGGATTTTCACTCGGAATGGAATTACGTATTGATCGTTGCTAAATTTAGAAGATTTTAATCGAATACGAGTAATATACTAGGAGTACCGGAAAGTTCTGTCTGGAAATGTTATGTAAAATTTTAACACGTATGAAGGTGTTCAAACCTATATGGCTACCTTTGTTTACCATTAAATTTCTATATGCGCTATTGAATTGTAGTACAACAATGATTTCATAATTACAGTAGTATGTATTGAAAATTGGTTATTACGTAAAAACTGCGAAATGTGGTATCTTATGAGGATTTTCACTCTGAATGGAATTACGTATTGACCGTTGCTAAATTTAGAAGATTTTAATCGAATATATGTAACATAATGTATATTAAGTTTATATACTTAGTATTATATACGTAAGTCCATTTACAGTGAAAATCACCATAAGATACCATATAAGCGCAGTTTTTACGTAATCACCAATTTGCAATATATACTACTGAAATGACAAAATCACTGTTGCAGTACATTTTGATGAGCGCATATGTAGAAATTTAATGGTAAACAAAGGTAGCAATGTATGTTTCAAGTGAAAACTGTCATATGTGTTGAAATTTGAGATAACATTTCCGGACAGAACTTACCGGTTGTATACGAATACGTTATTACTTATTATATATACACAAAATAGAATGTCTGTGTGTTTCCTATCAATGCCTAAACGCTTTAATCGACCTAGCTTGAATTATGCAAAATTATTCAATTGAATTCTGCAGAAAATATAAGGCGCGAAACTCAGCCACGCGCATATGCACGCTTAGATTAAATAAGCATCGTATGGTGTAGTACGTAGGTGTAATTATGTCTGAGAAACGCTGGTGATGAATCTAGTGACCATGGATAAATTCTGAGAATGATAAGGACGCGTGTTTTTATGGGGATAGACGTTCATTGTTCAAGTAATGGATATCGTTTGCTTTACTTGGGGTACGAGTAATTCCGTGAAATGACCGGTTTACTATGATAATCTTTGTGTATTGACATCGGCATTAAATTGCATTGTGATTTCGTGGAGTGTTCGAAGGAATTAAAACTTAGCCGACATGAAAATCTGGTTTGAACATACGCCTAGATGGTAGACGGTTAAGCCGATGGGGTTAATAACCCTCTTGCATTCCTTCATGCTTGTGTGAAAACGAATGAGTGACCGTAAGGGGCACGCGCACGGTGCAGTTTCGCGCACTGTTTCTTCCTGACTCCGTGCCATCGCCTTCTATGGATACAATTCACGATGATTTAGCGTCGCAATAAAAACTATTAGCGACACTTTAGCACTGCCACCGGCGATAGGTTTTTTATCAACGAACGATACCGCCGATACGATCTTTACCACCGACGCTTATAGCGTATAAATTCCGCCGGCACAGATCCTTTTACTGTCATTTTATTGCGAGTCAAAGCGCAGACAAGCAGAAGCAGCATCGTAGAAGCTGATCCACGGGACGCATTAAAATCGTTACCTTCGGTCTGCAGGTCACTGACACAAATCAAGCCCGGGAAATTTAATTCGTCAATCGTTAGCGCTGAATTACGTTTGTTAACCCTTTGCACTCCGAACCATTTCCTCATGCACCCTTCATATTATTTAGTATAGGTTTGGAACCAAGTAACGTATTATAATGATATTGGACTTAAATTAATTGGCTGACATCGAGAAATATATATTTGCAAATAGTCAATATTTTATTTTGTTATCATTTTGTACAGTGTGATAAATTTTAAAACACTCCCCAATATGTATTGAAGGGCGATTTACATTGTTTTTCTGTCAAAACAAACAATGCAATCCACCCCCACATCGGTTTCATTCCTATGGAGATTAAAATTTTCAAGGTCCGGTGGTGTGCGTCGTAACAAAACCCTTATTTTTTTTATATATCTTAGTAATTTTACTATACTTTGATTTGATTTCTAAAAACTTAAAACGTGCGCGTAATTGCGCTGATATCGACAAATATATATCTTAACAAAAATGTCAGATATTTTATCATTTCTTCGATAATTTTGTACAGTGTGATAAATTTAAAAACTCCCCACATATGCATTGACGTTGATTTACATCACTTTGATAATATATAAGTCGTTCGACGCCTGCCACCAATATTGTCGTTTTTTTACTGTCAAAACAATTTACGAATGGGATATCCCATTTTCTTTGACCCACATCGAACTTGTTTCATGGTGCTATGGAGACCGGTTAAAATTTTACTTTTTTGCAAAAAAGTCCAGGTCCGGCAATCTTGGTGATATCAGAACGTCGTCAACAAAACCCTCTTTATTTTGCACGATTTTTTTTTCATATATGTCTTAGTAATTTTACTATATCTTTGATTTGATTTTATTGAGCCATTTCATCTCGAGACGAAAACTTTAGGCAAACAAATGCATATCGAATCTCAAAAAGTTGCACTGGAATATTAATTTGTTTTTCATTGTCATCTCTAAAGAAGAAAGACCTTCTTTAATGTCCTTTGAGCCACGGGGTCACCGGTGACCGGTGCAAAAGATTTTGCGAATGCAAATATTCTGTCCTCAATTAATATTGAACCCAATTTGTTTGTTTCCAGAACTATTTTTTGGACTAGTTCCACGTTGAAAAATAATTCGAAACAATCGCGCCTGGACAAAAATCAATCCATTGACGTTGATGGTTACACCACTTTATCGAGACGAAAACTCGATAAAATCATGCATATCGAATATTGGCATACAATTTCGTTTTTCCCGCATAAACAAATCTCCATGTTTCAATATTATCGAAGCTGGTCATCTTCTCTCTAAAGATTATTAGAGCCATGGTCACGTTTACCGTAAAAGATTTTGCATTTCAAATATTCGCTGATGAATCCGATTTGAACTGTAATTCATTATATTGGTAACCTGCTTCAATTTTGTTAAATTTTATTATCTCTTATTTTTTCATATTGTTTTCATTATTGCAACTTGCAACCAGAAAATACGTAAGAAAAATAATATTTTAATACGACAAAAATTCTTTATGGAACTTTGTTTATCGTATCGAGTCTTTATCGAGATGAAAACTGATAATCTTTTAAAACAAAATATCGAATGTGTGCGCGATTTGCGTCCTCTCCGACGATGAACAATGGTCAAACATGTTGTTTTTCATATCAGTCAGTCGAAGCCCTACGATCAAAGAAGAAAGACCTACTCTCTTGAAAGATTAACACTTTGACTGCCACGGTGGTCACCGGTGACCGGTGCAAAAGATTTTGCTAAGAATGCAAATATTCGCAATGAAGCCTATTTGCAATCTTGTAAAAGCAATTAATATTGGAACCGTGCTTCAATACTTCGGCTTCTAACACCTCTACGTTATCTTCCTTTTTGCACGATTTAACCCTTTGCGGACGGAGCGATTCGAAGCCGCTGACACCCATCAAAATTACCAACTCTCGTTTAACACATGCCATTTGCAAAATACATACATATATGCCCGCCTCGGCTCTATTACTTATTTTTCTCGAACGCATATTTATGTCTCGGTTTTATCAGGTGTTTTTGCCGAACATAAGTATGCCTTCATCGGTTATAGGAATATCTTATGCTGAACGCACATATGCGTCGCTCGTCCGCAAAGGGTTAATCATATTCTGCGGTATTTCATTGGATTGCAGTTCTAACATAGCAGAATACGCTTGGCAGTCAACGTGTTAAAGTATAAGTTACAATAAACGTAGAAGATTATTTCACACACCTCCAAATCCCAACAACACGATTATCGTAACGACCGAACATTTTGCTACCGCGGCGCACGATCTTTTCGTGTCGTCTTTCTTTTCGACCCGACCGACGTTCGCGAAAACGTTCAGCCTTCGAGGAGGTGTGAAAATGATGGATAGCCATGACGAGACGGACTAAGGGAGAGAAGAACACAGCTCGACGTTCGGCTTCCTCGTGGTATGCCAGCAAACCCACACTTTCTCGCGTTTACGACTGACTTACAATTAGTGGGTGCCACGCGCGAAGATATATGGACACGCGGATATGACGATAGGAATGAAGTTGGCCAGAAGATTCCGCGTCGCTTTTTATTGCGTACACGTTCGTACGGACGACTGATTAGCATGACGCGAGAGTCCGATTCCGTGCGTGAAATAATTTCGCAGATTTCACGGCTATTAACGCACGCGTTAGCGGGCCGCACACTCTAACAATGTAATTTATGGTTTCTCGCACGCGAACCGTTCTTCTATCAGGCGGCGGTCCGTTTGCGGTGATGAAATAATTGCGGCGAGATTCTACAATTCTAATTGAATTTGCGGCGGGATTGGGTACTTCCGTATCCTATGCGCTCTCGGATGTGATTCTTAGTTTACATGCAGTTACCGTGCTATAACTCGATTAACGATGATTAAACATTCAGCGCCGATGCGTGCCGTGCGGTCAAGTTGTTGAAGCTGGTTACATCCTATAATTACGCTATTATTTCTACCGCAGAGCTACATAAAACTTCTACTTTGTAATACTTTTAAACCCGCTCGTTCAAGTTAGCCTTCTATATTGGGTTGGCAACTAAATGAACGCGGATTTTGTCGATAGATGGACTTTACACTTTCTTTTGTTTTGTTAACGTGATCATTTCATCTAACCTATACTTTCTTCTTATTATTTGGATTTCTACCTTTAATTTAGCAAAAAAATTATATCGATTAGTGCTTTAATTTTGTTTTTATTCCAATTTAAAAATGGAAGAACAAGACGTTCACTTCAGACATATTTTATTGCATTACTTCCGAAAAGGCAAGAACGCATCGCAAGCACAAAAGAAGTTATGCGCCGTATATGGAAATGAAACCCAGAACGATGGCAAAAGGTCATCGACAAAAACGGACAGTATCCAATTGAATAAAGTTATATTTTTAAACAAAAATTAAGAATTTTCCTCCTTATTTGAAATCCGCAATCACTTAGTTGCCAATCCAATAGTTTGTCCTGGGCCTAATGCAAAGCCCCACATGTCTTTGATCACTCGCCAAAAATTATTGAAAATGGGTGGGTATGTTTTATCACATCCACCATATAGCCCTGATCTTGCGCCTTCAGACTACCATTTGTTTCGTTCCATGCAGAACGCCTTAAATGGTAAAATTTTTAATAACGCTGATGATGTCAGATCACATTTAATTCAGTTTTTTGATAGCAAAGATCAGAAATTTTACGAACGTTTTTGATAAAAGGTCATCGACAAAAACGGACAGTATCCAATTGAATAAAGTTATATTTTTAAACAAAAATTAAGAATTTTCCTTCTTATTTGAAATCCGCAATCACTTAGTTGCCAATCCAATAGTTTGTCCTGGGCCTAATGCAAACCCCACATGTCTTTGATCACTCGCCAAAAATTATTGAAAATGGGTGTGTATGTTTTATCACATCCACCATATAGACACTTTCGCCATGCAAAATGGTAAAATTTTTAATAACGCGATGGCAAAATCAGTTTTGACATCGACAAAAACGACAAAAACGACAGTATCCAATTGAATAAAGTTATATTTTTAAACAAAAATTAAGAATTTTCATCCTTATTTGAAATCCGCAATCACTTAGTTGCCAATCCAATAGTTTGTCCTGGGCCTAATGCAAAGCCCCACATGTCTTTGATCACTCGCCAAAAATTATTGAAAATGGGTGGGTATGTTTTATCATATCCACCATATAGCCCATTTGTTCTTGCGCCTTCAGACTACCAGTTTGTTTCGTTCCATGCAGAACTCAAAAGGTTAAATGGTAATTTTTAATTTTTAATAACGCTGATGATGTCAGATCACATGTAATTCAGTTTTTTGATAGGAAAGATCAGAAATTTTATGAACGTAGGATTTTGACACTGCCAGAACGATGGCAAAAGGTCATCGACAAAAACGGACAGTATCCAATTGAATAAAGTTATATTTTTAAACAAAAATTAAGAATTTTCATCCTTATTTGAAATCCGCAATCACTTAGTTGCCAATCCAATAGTTTGTCCTGGGCCTAATGCAAAGCCCCACATGTCTTTGATCACTCGCCAAAAATTATTGAAAATGGGTGGGTATGTTTTATCACATCCACCATATAGCCCTCATCTTGCGCCTTCAGACTACCGTTTGTTTCGTTCCATGCAGAACTCATTAAATGGTAAAATTTTTAATAACGCTGATGATGTCAGATCACATTTAATTCAGTTTTTTGATAGCAGTTTTTTGAAAGATCAGAAATTTTACGAACGTGTAATTTTGACACTGCCAGAACGATGGCAAAAGTCATCGACAAAAACGGACAGTATCTAATCGAATAAAGTTATATTTTTTCACAAAAATTAAGAATTTTCCTTCTTACTTGAAACCCGCAATCCCTTAGTTGCCAACCCAATATTTCCCGACATATCGACCACTGGCGCTGTCCACTTCGCCATACCACAGGGCAGCCAATTTCAAATTACCCTACCGTCACTCACAATCATCGTACCTCGCAATCCCATAGTTTCCAATACCGGTTGCGTTGGGACTCGGGAAAAACTTAACAGGACGAGTTTCTCCTCCGAGCCGCGTTCTTCAACGACAGCTTACCGTAATTAAATGACGATCGACGCTGCAATGACGCGCGCAGCCTCTCGCAGGTGCGAAAATAACGAAGAACCCATAAGAAGACGACCTAACAAGAAACGAAAAAGGAAGGAAAAAGGATGAAAAAATGAACGACTCGTCTTCCTCGTACGGGGCCCTCTTGACTTGGCTATGGCCTCGGTGAGTGGCGCATGAACGACCGAGTAATGAGCCCGTTTCGTTACCTGCCGCCATGCCATTTCGCAAGCCGTCTCACGTCCGTGCCGTCGAAAGGCCTCTGACGTTGCCGGATTGATTTAGGAGTGACGATTAACGCGCCTTCTTAAATATCTCCTTTAAATCTGCCCCGTGACGACTGAAGACGAGACGACGCTTCCTTGACTTTCACGATATACATTATCGCGGCTATTATTATTTCGACGCCACGTGACCGTTAGCGAGGCATAGAATACCCGGAATGCCTAGACCGAGAAATATTCGCTGAGAAGTGTCGAGAGGCGTTCCGCAGGATGTGCAGAAGAATTCTGCGGTGCTTTGCTAAACATTTATGGAATATACAATTACGTGTCGGTCCGTAGGTAGTTTGCGCTGTTGTAGATGCAGAGCGCTTAATATTGCCGGCTGCTGTCACGTATATGTGACTACTTCTTGCCAAGCGTTATCGGCCGCTATCACGTATGCGTAACTTTTTTTTCTCCAGCGGTGATTGCCGCGGCGCAAAAGATTTGATTAAAAATGCAAAAAAATGGCAATGAAGCCAATTTGCAATCTTGTAAAAGCAATTGATATTGGAAAGGTGCTTCAATATTTTGGCTTCTAACATCTCTGCGTTACATTCATTCTGTACAGTTTAATTATACTCTGCAGTATTTCATTGTATCGCGGTTCTGACATAGCAAAATACGCTTGAGCAAAATACGCAAAAGATTTTACTAAAAATGCAAAAAATTCGCTATGAAGCCTACTTGCAATTTTTTAAAAGCAATTGATATTGGAAAGGTGTTTCAATATTTTAGCTTCTAACATCTCTGCGTTACCTTCATTTTGTACGGTTTAATTATATTCTGCAGTATTTCATCGCATCACGATTCTAACAGTAAAATACACAAATTTTACTGAAAATGCAAAAAATTCGCAATGAAGCCTACTTGTAATCTTGTAAAAGCAATTGATATTAGAACGGTGCTTAAATACTTTAGCTTCCAACAACTCTGCGTTACGGTCATTTTGCACGATTTAATTGTACTTTGCAATATTTTATCGCAACGCAGTTCTAACGTAGCAAAACACGCTTGGCAGTCAAGGTGTTAATTTCCATGTTTGTGTAGGGAAATATATTGTTGCAGAGCAATGTTTGACGAGCAGGGAACTGTGATTTCAACTGTGTTGCCCTCCCAATTTACCAGATTGTGTTTTATTGAAATCTCCGCCGGTCGCATCGAAGCGGCTGCTTGTTTGGTTAGTTTGACACTGTCTTCCGCTGCCTTCGCATATCGGAAGATTACGTTAAATTTATTAAACATTATAAAATATCCTTCGAAATGTCATATAATGAGGAAATATATGTATGCTGATCCGTTATAACACGTGGAGAATAGTTCCGATAGTGATAGTCACTTGGACAGAGGGAGCGATATCATTGTGATTAAGATTATACAATAAAAATGGTGTTACGGTTTCCTTAATGCCTTCTTTAATAATAATTATATTGCAACTACTTATGTTGCAAACGATTGCATAAATACCACCGTTGGAGAGCAGTCGAACTTGCGTGAATTTCGCCGTGCGGCCGGCAAAGTGTTAAATGAAAGTTCGAAAAATTGGGAAAAACACTGTGCCGCACATCTACATCGCCGCATGCGACACTGTTAAACGTATAATACGTTGTTCACATGCTATTGTACAGACGCTATTATGACTGCGCGATCTGTAGCGATGACCACGAATCCTTACCGTACTCGGATGCAGGTAAAGACTGCAAAATAAACAGGGCCCTGTATTTCGATGAAAGGCGGAGGTAAGGAGGAATAATTTGCAAGTTTTTTCGCGCATCGTCGCGACGTTATTACACGGTTCATTAGGGACGTACGCCCGCGAGGCAGATGCTCTATTCGCGCGGCTCGCAGCTGAGAGGAAAATAGCGGGACGGCGAGAAGGACGGAGAAGAGGCGCGTGAGACAGCGAAGGCGAAGTGAAACGAGGAAGGAAAACGGACAGAGAGCAGTCAGAAACGCGCGGCACGGAGAAACAGTTAGCTCGACAGAGAGGCGCAGAAAGGGAAACAACGATGGGAGACGAAACCGGAAGAGAGAGTTCCAGGAGGAAGAGGGCTGCGGGGTGGGAGAAGATACAAAAACAGAGACGGAAAGAGGAAGAGAAGAGTGAAAGGAGACGCGAAGCTGGAAGAACGGAGAGGGTCGGAGGGAAAGCGAGGGAAGCGGACGAACGGAAAATGAAAGAGGGTTAGATAGAGAGAGGGAGGGGAAGAGAGAAAGGCGGAGAGGGAGAGAAAGAGAGAGAGGAGGGGAGGATGCGCCAGCTATCAGCCAGCCCAGAGACCAACCAGACCGAAGCCAGGCCAACCAACCAGAGCCATCCGCGAGGTACGGATACTCAGCTACTCTACCTACTCCACGTACACTTATATACAGATATATACGTGCACGCGAGAGTCTGCACGTCCACGTATATCGCACACCGACGCAGCCCGACGCCCGCGACGACGACGCCGGCTAATGAGCAAAACTTCAATGATCCCTGCAAATGAAAAATCCGCTTCCCCTAATTACGAGATCCTTACGGACGCCGCTTCCCGATATGACGTCTGCGCCGTTTTTCGGCCCCGATATCGCGCCACTTTTCCTTCCACGCCCGCGAAAGAATTAGTCGGAGCCGCACTTCGCTCGCTCGTTTTTTCGGAACGACACTCGGCCGCAATGATGGATACACTAATTAGGGAGGCTTGAGGCTGGTGGAACTTTGCTCAGGTTACTTCTTTACACGGCCTGCCGACAGCGTCTTGCAGGTCCCGCGACGGTGTACGGTGATAATATGTAAGAATATGCGGAAGGTTTTGGATCGATGGAAATTCAGTTTATCGCCGATTGCATTGTGCTTGCGTTAACACGACTGCCACGGTGGTCACCGGTGACCGGTGCAAAAGATTTTATTAAGAGTGTAAAACATTCGTAATGAAGTCTATTTGCAATCTTGTAAAAGCAATTGATATTGGAACGGTGCTTTAATATTTCGGCTTCTAACAACTCTGCGTTACCTTCTTTTTGCACGATTGAATCCTATTGCGCAGTGTTTTATCGCATCGCGATTCTAACATAGCAAAATACGCTTCAGCAAAATACACAAAAGATTTTACTAAAAATTCCAAAAATTCGCAATGAAACCTATCTGCAATCTTGTAAAAGCAATTGATATTGGAACGACGCTTCAATATTTTGGGTTTCTAACAACTCTGCGTTACCTTCATTTTGCACGATTTAATTATATTCTGCAGTATTTCATCGCATCGCGGTTCTAACAAGCAAAATACGCCTGAGCAAAATACACAAAAGATTTGATTAAAAATGCAAAAAATTCGCAATGAAGCCTATTTGCAATCTCGTAAAAGCAGTTGATATTGGAACGGTACTTCAATACTTTGGCTTCTAACAACTCTGCGTTACCTTCATTTTGCATTTTTAATTATGTATACTCTGCAGTATTTCATCGCATTACATTTCCAAATATCCCGCACCCTATTCTTTAACACATTGATTGCTACGGTGATCACCGGTACAAAAGATTTTATTAAAAATGCAAAAAATTTGCAATGAAGCCTATTTGCAATCTTGTAAAAGCAATTGATATTGGAACGGTGCTTCAATACTTTAGCATCTAACAACTCTGCGTTACCTTCTTTTTCTTGCATGATTTAATTATACTCTGCAGTATTTCATTGCATCGCGGTTCTAACATAGCAAAATACGCAAAAGATTTTATTAAAAATGCAAAAAATTTGCAATGAAGTCTATTTGCAATCTTGTAAAAGCAATTGATATTGGAACGGTGCTTTAATATTTCGGCTTCTAACAACTCTGCGGTACCTTCTTTTTGCACGATTAAATCCTATTGCGCAGTGTTTTATCGCATCGCGATTCTAACATAGCAAAATACGCTTCAGCAAAATACACAAAAGATTTTACTAAAAATTCCAAAAATTCGCAATGAAACCTATCTGCAATCTTGTAAAAGCAATTGATATTGGAACGACGCTTCAATATTTTGGGTTTCTAACAACTCTGCGTTACCTTCATTTTGCACGATTTAATTATATTCTGCAGTATTTCATCGCATCGCGGTTCTAACAAGCAAAATACGCCTGAGCAAAATACACAAAAGATTTGATTAAAAATGCAAAAAATTCGCAATGAAGCCTATTTGCAATCTCGTAAAAGCAGTTGATATTGGAACGGTACTTCAATACTTTGGCTTCTAACAACTCTGCGTTACCTTCATTTTGCATTTTTAATTATGTATACTCTGCAGTATTTCATCGCATTACATTTCCAAATATCCCGCACCCTATTCTTTAACACATTGATTGCTACGGTGATCACCGGTGCAAAAGATTTTATTAAAAATGCAAAAAATTTGCAATGAAGCCTATTTGCAATCTTGTAAAAGCAATTGATATTGGAACGGTGCTTCAATACTTTAGCATCTAACAACTCTGCGTTACCTTCTTTTTGCATGATTTAATTATACTCTGCAGTATTTCATCGCATCGCGGTTCTAACATAGCAAAATACGAAAAAGATTTTATTAAAAATGCAAAAAATTTGCAATGAAGTCTATTTGCAATCTTGTAAAAGCAATTGATATTGGAACGGTACTTCAATACTTTGGTTTCTAGCAACTCTGTTGTTTTGCCTTCATTTTGCACGATTCTGCAGTATTTCATCGCATCGCAATTATAATATAGCAAAATATACTTGGCACTCAACGTGTTAAATAGGCATTCAATTATTTAATTTCCGATTCCTTCGCATTACTTTAATGTTGCCCAATTCGATCACATTCTGTAGTACTTCATCACGTTCCGGTTTTAATATAGTAAAATACTATATTTATATATATAATACTATATTTTATATAGGATTAGTAGTATATTTTATATAATACTATATTTTAATATGATAAAATTAGTGTAGCACCCGTTACTCACTGCACGTTTCGGCCTTATATCTTTGCAGGAACGAAGTACTGTATCGGGTGTTGCAAAATATCAACGTGTTAATAATGTATCAAAATTCGGCGTTTGTTTTGTTAAGGTTTACACGCACGGGGTCCGATGTAGAAAGAGGGACAGTGATAAACAGCGACAGAAAGAGACGATTCACGGTGCGTCCGCATTACTTCTACCGCTTCGCGTAGATCCTCCACAATAGAATAATTTACAGCTCATCATCTGCCGGACCCGCGAAGGAAAAATCCATTAGCGATTTCTTTGCGCGTTCGCTCGTAACGTATCAAACCGCTGCTCCTTCGCTGACAGTTTCCCCCGCCAGCGTATATCGTGAAAAAAAGGCGAAAATCGTCGGGCCAGAAAGAGACGCGCGTGCAAAAGCGAGAAAGAGACGTCGGATGGCCCGCGCTGACAGTTTTTATGGATTCCGGTGCGACGGAACTTCCGGCGAACGATCTCATCTCCAAATCCAGCGACCCCATCGTTCTGTTCCTGCAGCCGCCCCTCTTCTTCGACCTCTCCCCTCTCGTACCTGATCCTCCCCCGACCTCGCGCGACCTCCGTCGATTCTCAACCTCGTCGGGCCGCACCCATGTCCACGTTCTGTCTTTATCTCTCCTCCTCTCACTCTCCGTTCCCCGTTCTCCGTAATTTTCCAGCACCCGCCACGTTCTATCTTGCTTCAACTTCAACAATGTCTCTCCCGTTTTGTTAGCTCTACAGTTTGCGTCCTTCTCGCTCTCTCCGGGCGTCCATCCACGTGTCTCCTACCGATTCACGTTCCTCTCCATTTCTGCGCCTCTCGCTTCTGTCTCACTTTTCATCTCTCTCGTCTATCTGTCCGCTCGCTCTCCTTCTACCGCGTTTCACCTCGCCGCAGTATAGATGGACTTCCGCTTCCTGCGCGTGATTTGTCCCGCTCGGTCGGCACGGAGGTCGTAGCCGGCAGCGCGCGTTTCAGAAATACGAGCAGGTAGAGGTTGCGCGAATCTCTGCCCGTTACGGAATCACGCCATTCTGTGTGCGGGCGGATGCGGCCTGAGTAGGAACGCGGGGTCCTTATGTGAAGACGGGAGGAGAGGAATTAGGATCGAAAGAGGAAAGATATGCGGAGATGAATGGCTTGGGATAAAGATTGGGGAATGGGAGTGTGTTGGGTTAACACGTTGACTGCCGTGTGTGTTTTACTGTATTAAAATCGCAACGTGATGAAGTGGTACAGAATATGATTGAATTTTGCAAAATGAAAATAATGCTAAGGTATCGGTGGTAGTCATCAGTGACCGGAGCAAAAGGTCTCACGAAAAATTGAAAAAATACCCTATCGGCAGCATTTACAATTTTGTAAATGCAATTAATATTGAATGCTGATTCAATACTTTGGTCTGCGATACGTTCGCATTATTTTCATTTTTCACAATTCAATCATATTCTGTAGTACTTCATCACGTTGCGGTTTCAATGTACAAATATACAGAATATGATTGAATTGCACAAACCGAAAATAATGCGAAGGTATCGGAGACCAAAGAATTGAATCCCTATTCAATATTAATTGCATTTACAAAATGATAAATGCTGCCGATTGGGTATTTTTTTAATGTTTCGTGAGACCTTTTGCTCCGGTCACTGATGGCCACCACGTCAGTCAACGTGTTAACCTGCCGTGTGTATTTTACTATATTAAAACCGCAACGTGATGAACTACTAGAGAATAGGATTGAATTGTGCAAAATGAAAATAATGCGAAGGTATCAGGGACCAAAGAATTAAATCACTATTTAATATTAATTGCATTTACAAAATTGTAAATGCTACCGATTGGTATTTATTGAGTTTTTCATGAGACCTTCTGCGTCGGTCACCGATGACTGAAAATCCAAAATATTGGCAATGGGTAGCAATTATTTTATAAATGCAGTTATTGTTAGAATAGTGATGCGGTCCTTTGTAATCAATATGCAGTCAAACGCTGTGGTATCTTATATCATCGCCGTTCTAATACAGCAAAATGACAGTCAACGTGTTAATGTGACAGCCAACGGCGGGGCAATATTTTTGGTTGAAGTATGCAAGATAATACAGAATTATGGATTTATATCGCTTTTGTTGCAACACTCTACATATTTTGGTATGGGATTTATTGTGGTTAGGTGTTTACTGTGCATGAAGTTTTGAGGATTCAAGTAAAGACGGTGCGAATTTTTTGACTTCCGAGAAGTAAGAAAGTTGAGTCTTCCCCTAGTGTAGAAGCGTTTTGCTTTCATACGATATAGACTTTTACGATAATGTTCCTCAGATAGATACATAGTAACATCCACTCGCAGCGTACAGATTCACTGTAATCATACGACTTGCATCTTTTTCCATTACTTATGCCCGTTCTTCTTTAATATCTCCAGTCTCGCAATATGTAGTACTCCGTTTCCTGCGCGAAATTATACGTTTGATCTGCGGCAAAAGTCGGCGGTGCGTCTTGTTGTAACGTAAAACGCGCGGTTAATTGTATGCCATTACTGAATGTAATGCTGCAATAGGTCGCACAATTAAAGTACAATGTTGTAATGATCGCGTCAGTCCTGTTCCGCCGCATTGCGCGTCACAAGACGTCACAAAGCCACAAGTTCCAATTCAAATCCACCCGAAACTAGAGCTATTCGAAAAGTGCTCGTTCCACAACGTCGGTTCGCATTTTCACGCAGGCATCACCCTCCTGTAGGCAGAACGTGAAGTTCCGCTATTGGCAGGCCCCAAGTTAGCGTATTGATTTTAAAGCGCCCAATGTGTCTCAACAAATTTCGCAACCCCCTCTTCGTGCCGACGCCGATCGTCATTAACGTGCGATTCGCGAGCAATTAAAACGAAGTGGCCGAAGCAAACATCGATCAGGAAGAGTGCCGCGAGGGGAATCAGCGTGTGCCGAGCAAGTTTCAGACCCTTGGCCACTGGCGACGAACAGAAGGCAGACAGTGGCTGTTGGGGCTTGCCGAAGGGAACCGTTGGGGGCTCGGGCACGTAAGAGGGGCGGTAGTGGCTCTCAAATATTTACCACAGCGCGCAAACAGCCCGCGTCATTGTTCCACGGCGCTACAATGTGTAAATTTAATCTTCCGGGCCGGCCCGATAAATAAGCTCACACGCGCTGGCGCGTGGTGAAGCAAGAAACGTGTTTGCAGCTTATTCTTTGTCAAAATTGCGCGCTCGGTACTTTGCAGCAGAATCGGGCGGCTTTAGTAAATCATTAGGTTATCAACGCGTTAGGTCATTTGTTCATTAGTACGATCTGTGCCCAAAAGAAAATTCGTAGATATACGAACACGCGCACAGTTAAAATTCATAGCAATATTCAAGTAAGGAACGTGTTTGCAGTTTATTCTTTGTCAAAATTGCGCGCTCGGTACTTTGCAGCAACGGAGACTCGGGCTTTAGTAAATCATTTGGTTATCAACGCGTTACGTCATTTGTTGATTAGTACGATCTGTGTCCAAAAGAAAATTCGTAGATATACGAACGCGGGCACGGTTAAAATTCATAGCAATATTCAAGCAAGAAACATGTTTGCAGCTTATTCATTGTCAAAATTGCGCGCTCGGTACTTTGCAGCAGCGAAGACTGCGGCGGCTTTAGTAAATCATTAGGTTATCAATGCGTTAGGTCATTTGTTGGTTAGTACGATCTGTGCCCAAAAGAAAATTCATAGGTATACGAACGCGCGCACAGTTGCGCCTGTGTATATCTACGCATTTTCTTTTGGGCACAAATCGTACTAATCAACAAATTACGTAACGCGTTGATAACCTAATGATTTACTAAAGCCGCCCGAGTCTCCGCTGCTGCAAAGTACCGAGAGCGCAATTTTGACAAATAAGCTGCAAACACCTTTCTTGCTTGAATATTGCTATGATTTTTTTCTAGAACGCATCAATATACGCCAATGCATTTCGGCATGGCAGATGACATCTACCCTTACCACGTTACCACAAAGGACGCATGTACGTCTTCACCGATTATTTCGCCAAACGCCGAGATCTCCGTGTAGCCGATAACGCATCGAAGGGATGAAGTCTTCATCGCAGATTCAGGCAGGAATTCGCTGACTCGTTGGTCGGGTCAACCTTATGCCACGGCACGGTGACATCTTCATCGTCCCCCGTTGCCGCGCGAGATCGGGCGTCAAGAAAAAAGGATGAAGAAACGTTCGATCCCTTGCATCGTCGTAGGAGACACGATGACTCTGCCGCAGAGACGTCACGAGAGTCTTCCTCTCCTCGTTCGATCTTCACACGAGTGGTCCGAGTCGACGGAGTCGATCCTTTGTCGGGCCGATCGAGACACCTGGACGCACCAGCGTCATGAGATAGGGTTATCTCCCGCTACAACGCCTCGAGGTCATCGAAAAGGGTATCCTCCATCTCGGCCTCGAAGTCGAAGAAGTGAAACGAAGAGCGGGGAGGGGAGAGAATATGGGCAGAGAGTACGGGTCAGTTAACACCGCGGTGTCACTCTTTACCCAACGTGTTTGGCCGATGCTTTAGGGCCGGTCTTAGGCCAGTCAACAGGCCTGCGGTGTCTCTGATGTCGAACAACGCGCTGTGTCTCCTCGTCACGATCTCGCCGGCTATTGAGTGCGAGACTTACGACCATTAGCACGGTATTTTGTTTTTATTGATATCTTGGTGTGGGAGATTACGATCGTTTGGTGACATTGCAGAGATTTTGTCGCAAGACGTATGATTTCCAGGGTTAGGTGGCGAGTATAAAAATCAATCGGTCTGAGGCTGCTTCAAGTGGTATCAGTACCGAATTTCCACATTGTTCGTCTATTTTTGGCCATAACCCAAATTACAAGTTATGATAAATATTTCTCATCGCGCGCATATCGAAATCTTCTGAAACCGTAGACGAGAACACGGAAACGCGCTGTATTTATATGATCTCGCCGGCTATATGAGGGGTATTTTGTTTTTATTGATATCCTGACGTTGGAGATTACGATCGTTTGGTGACACTGCAGAGATTTTGTCGCAATACGCATGATTTCCAGGGTTAGGTGGCGAGTGTAAAAATCAGGCGGTCTGAGGCTGCTTCAGGTGGTATCAATACCGATTTTCCACGTTGCCCGTTTATTTTTGGCCATAACCCAAATTGCAAGTTATGATAAATATCTCTTGGTCATTTCATCACGCGCGGTTAATTATCATATTGGAATCTTCTGAAGCCGTAGACGAGAACACGGAAAAGCACTGTGTCTCTTCGTCAAGATTTTGCCGGCTATTGAGTGCGAGACTTACGACCATTAGCACGGTATTTTGTTTTTATTGATATCAGAAATTACATTGCAGAGATATGTTTCTACGATAAAAAATATCTCTCTGCTTCATGTGGTATCAGTTTTCGATCGCTATTTTTGGCCCATCCATCCGTCCATAACCCAAATTATATGTTACGATAAATATCTGTCGGCCACTATATCGCGCTCGGTGAATCATTATACCGAAATCTTCTGAAGCCGTAGACAAGAACATGAAAACGCGCTGTGTCTTCTTGTCAAGATTTCGCCGGATATTGAATGCGAGAATTACTACCATTAGCACGGTATTTTGTTTTTATTGATATCCTGGCGTGGATGATTACAATCGTTTGGTGGCTGCAGAGATTTTGTCGTAATACGATTTTCCATGATTTTTGGCCACCGTTATAATAAGTTCTCTCGGTCAGCATCGCACGCGGTGAATAAAAATCTTCTAGTCGGTCTGAGGCAATAACGCGCCGGCTATTGAGTGCGAGACTTACAACTATTAGCACGGTATTTTGTTTTTATTGATATTCTAGCGTGGGCGATTACGATCGTTTGGTGACACTGCAGAGATTTTCACGCAAAACGCATGATTTCCAGGGTTCGATGGTGGCGAGTGTAAAAATCAGTCGGTTTGAAGCTGCTTTATGTAGTATCAGTACCGAATTTCCATATTTTTGGCCATAACCCAAATTGTAAGTTACGATAAATATCCCTCGGCCATAACTTCATCGTTACAAGTCAATCATTATAAATATTTCTCCATCGCGCGCATATCGAAATCTTCTGAAACCGTAGACGAGTATTTTGTTTTTATTGATATCGGCGTAGGCGATGATCGTCTGGTGACACTCGTTTTTATCGAACTTTGTCGCGGTTCTACGGTGGCAAGTGTAAAAGTCAGTTGGTTTGATGCTGCTTCAGGTGATATCAGTACCGAATTTACACGCTGCCCGTTGTTCTTCGACGATAACTCAAATTACACATTACAATCAATATCCCTCGGCCACTTACATCGCGCGCGGTATTTTGTTTTTCTCGCCGGTTCTTGAGTGCGATTGATAATTTTGTTTTTATTGATATTTTAGCGTGGGCGATTACGATCGTTTGGTGTACACTGCAGACATTTTGCCACAAGACGCATGATTATTGTTGTTCTACGATGGCGAATGTAAAAATTAATCGATCTGAGGCTGCTTCATGTAGTATCAGTACGCTCTTCTACCATAACTCAAATAACACGTTACAATCAATATCCCTCAACCACTTCATCGCGCGCGATGAATCATCATATCGAAATCTTCTGAAACCGTAGACGAGAACACGGAACCGCGCTTCCACAGATGTCGAACGTGTATTGAAGTCCTCAGCGCCCCGTTCTGCCGAGTCTACAAGGAAGTGTCCTCTTACAAGCACCATGCAAATACCAGTCATACGTCCGCCGTCCGATTCTCCCGTGCATCCGTCTAGCCATCGACGGGAAGAATGTACTCTCGACACTTCAAAGCGGAGAAGTCCACACCTGGAGGAATCTCGACACCCGGATTCCATTCGCCGAAATCACAGGCACATGTGGCCGATGTGAGAGGGTCGCGCGGCATAGGAAGACGAAAGAGGGATCCAATGGGCCCGAAGGAATGCCATCATCGGGCACGGTCCACCTAGAAACGTAGCTAATGGGCCCACTTAACGTCTCAACCGTCTCACCGAGACACGTATTCCCATCCTCTTTCTCTTTTCCTTTTCCTTCTCGTTCTTCTATCGCGATGCCCTCGGCCTCACCATCCCGGTTAATAATCGCCAATATTTATTCCGGATTGGTCACGGCTCGGTCGGGAGAGTGATGAGCTGAGCCGAGACTGAAGAATGACGCGAGAACGTCCAGCGTTCCAGCCTGGTGAAGCCTGGCATTGTAACGCCGAGATTAATATGTAACATTCAGGATCTTGTCCTTATACCGCGATGTAGGCGTACGTGTCGACGATGGCGTTGAACGTTTTGAGAATCGGAGGGATGACAGAAAACGAAAATGGGCGGAATTTATTTTTCCGCTTCAATGAAGGAATGATTTTGTAGTATCGCGATATGAATTGCCAACATTCGATTGTGTGTGTGTGTGTGTGTATGCATGACCGATCGAGCGTTTGGAAGATTCTAGAATGAGTTGTAATGTGTACGCATGTGTTTGGAAGATTCTAGAATAAGTTGTAATGTGTACGCATGTGTTTGAAAGATTCTAGAATAAGTTGTAATGTGTACGCATGTGTTTGGAAGATTCTATAATAAGTTGGTTGCTAAGGAAGTGAATAAGATGAGCGGCCGATGGTGTGATCCGCGATTCATTTGTTTATAAGAGGAAAGGATCGAGAGTTTCACTTGAAAAGCAGTCGCCACGAGACCATCACGAGGAAATGATCACGGGGAAACGATTCGACACACGCGAAACATCTTATCTTATATTGTTGTTCATTTCATTTTAATAAACATCTATTGTATGACTAAATTCCCACAATTTTAACACTTTGCCGTCCGGACACCACATTGGTGTCATTTTGTTACAATTGAAAAGTAACGGATGAACCACATCTGTGCTGTCTTTAAGGCCGAAAACCCATGAAAAACACATTTTGTGCCTTTCGTTTTTGTAATAATATAAAACTTGGGTGTGTAAACGTTCTTTTATTATACTTAGAACCTAGATTGCATCTGATTTCTAAAAAACGTCTATGAAAATTAAAAATTTCATGGCAATTTCGCCGGCGCCAAACATAAAAATTTAGCTGAAATATGCGGACGTCAAAGTGTTAAGAATGAATAACGAGTGCAGAGGCAACTGAGTTACTTATGCGACGTTTTTTAGATAAACTTGTCTGATGAAGTTCCATCGGTTGAAAGGTAATTTATGTATAAGTATATTTGTGGGATGGGCGTAAAATAATTAGCCGAGTTTACCCTAATGGGTGGGGCAATCGAATGTTGCTTAGATTTATACATTAAAACGTCAATGATCAAGACGCAATAGATATCTCAAAATTAGACATCGTCGAGTCAGTAATAGTCCGAGTAATATTTCACGTCTCCAGTTGGCGGTTCTTAATTCACTTGTCCTTTCTAATTTCAAGGTTCCGAAAATAAGAACGTCGCGCAATCAGCGAGTTCGCGTCACTCAGCGCTGAAAGTCGAGGTTTTTAACTAATTAAGGAAATTAGCCGGAACAGCACGCGAGTGTCGAATATAGGCATACGCCTGCCCGCCGTGCTGTTTGACCAAACGCCTAACGGATCCGCGCGGAGGAACGGCAGAATCTCTTAATGATTTGTCTCCCCGGCTAATGAGCGTCGGGACTTAACGGCAAATTAGTGACCTAATCCTTTTGACGAGCGATTCGCGTGCTCTCGCTGACGTACGTACTCACCAAATATCCACGCGTGTACGAGCGTAATAGACACATCCGCGTGTGGACCATTAACGGGCGACAGTGTCTGTCATCCTTCGTAAATAACGTTACTTCGTCCGATCCATATTTCGAACGACGTTCCCCAACTAAACCACTCTCAATTCCTATTCCTCAAACAAGATTCTTTACTATTTTTTACTATTCCTCCTTCTAAGATGGACGATTTGCCACATTTACCGATCAAAACCACCGCGACACTGTTCTTTTTTTCTTCATTCTTAATTTCCCAATTCTACACGCGCTATAGAACAATTACACAAATAATCCTTCATAAATAACGTTACTTCGTCCGATCCATATTTCGAACGACGTTCCCCAACTAAACCACTCTCAATTCCTATTCCTCAAACAAGATTCTTTACTATTTTCTACTATTCCTCCTTCTAAGATGGACTATTTGCCACATTTACCGATCAAAACCATCGCGACACTGTTCTTTTTTTCCTCATTCTTTATTTCCCAGTCCTACACGTGCTACAGAACAATTGCACAAATAATTGTGGGATGTGTGATTTTGTACGAACGAGCAACGAGAGAGAAAAAGAGAGTGAGAAAGAATGCATGAGTCTATAATTGTTATTTGAAATGTTCTCGAACAAATCTATTATCATGGAATCCAAACAGAATAAAAGGTTCGAGTGCAATGTTGGAATAAGTGAGTCTCTGCGAATCTTTCAGCAATATCAGCGAGTGTGTTTAGTGAGTTTTAACAAATCTTTGTCAGCGTTTAATATAGAGTGAAGCGCGAGTAACATTATAGCTATTACTTTTGTGACTAAAACCGTTTAACATGTTGACTGCCGTGCGTATTTTGCCGTATTAGAACGGCGATGCTATGAAATACTGCAGCGTTTGACTGAATTATGCAAAATATAAATAATGTGCAGGTATCGGAGACCAAATGATCGCATTACTATTCTGACAATAACTGCACTTGTAAAATAACCATTGCTGCCCATTGCGAATATTTTGGATCTTCAGTAAAATCTCTTGCGCCGGTCACTGGTGACCATCACGGCAGTCAAAGTGTTAATATATAATTCCAATCTAAATCCTACATAATCTTCGATTCTCCGATTTCCGCTGACACGCGCTGCTCCCTCTTCTCTATGGAGTCACAAAGTCTGGCGATTTTTCAAGGTGGACGCGGCGCGCGTAAAAATGCCAACCCGTCCATTCGATGTGGTTAATTTCTTCCGAGATAGAATTTTCGACGGGTGAGGAGGAAGAGGCCGGGTACGCGGAGGTGAGAGAGCAGGGTGAGACGACGCGGCGTGTCGTTTATACGGTACGCCATGTCGCGCGGATTCACAAAGGGTGAGGATGAATCGCCTCCGGAGAGCCGCAGGACAAATGGGGACATTAAGTCGCTTTTGCGGCTCGGTACCAGGGCTACCGGCACGCTTTGCGCTCCCTTGCGCAAAACCGACGCACACGCGAACGCGCACTCGATCTCTCGCGGCCGAGGATTGTCCTCGCGATGTCACGCTGTCTCGCGCACATCGGCATTGTCATAGTGAAGATGTTCGCCGCTTTACTACGATCGTGGGATGTTTAACACGTTGACTGCCAAACGTATTTTGCTATGTTAGAACCGCGATGCGATAAAATACTCCAGAGTATGATTAAATCGTGCAAAATGAAGGCAAAACAACGCAGAGTTGTTAGAAGCCAAAGTATTGAAGTACCGTTCCAATATCAATTGCTTTTACAAGATTGTAAATAGGCTTCATTGCGAATTTTTTGCATTTTTAGTAAAATCTTTCGCGTATTTTGCTCAAGCGTATTTGCTCAAGCGTATTTTGCTATGTTAGAACTGCGATGCGATGAAATACGGCAGAGTATAATTAAATCGTGCAAAATAAAGGTAACGCAGAGTTGTTAGAAGCCAAAGTTCCAAGCAAAGCAAAGTTGAAGCACCTTTCCAATATCAATTGCTATTACAAGATTGCAAATAGGCTTCATTGCAAATATTTTTCATTTTCAGAAAAATCTTAAATACTGTGTACGTTAGATTAGTTTGAAGTCTGTTGATTAATCAAGTAAGGCACAGCAGAGGTATAAGAGTGATGCTTCATTTACGCCGAATTAAATAATGCAAGGACATTTTTTGGTGGAGGACGCATGTGTATTTATCTCATGCGTTGATGATTGTGGCTGCTATAGGGAAGAAACTGAAATTATTGCGAGCGCGTATATGCGCTCATAGTCGATATGGGTCGATTTTGGTGGACGCTAATATGCGTCCATAGCAATAAAAAGCAGTCAGAGGGTTAAGGTCCTTTAACCCCCTGGTGGAAGCTAGCGGTATCGATATATGTGATTGGCGTTAATCTCTGCGGAGTCGTATTGCAGTCACAGTTGACAGTCTGGTGACACGTGCGTGCGGTAGCAAGTAAAACTGTGGAATTGCGATTACGAGGTAGCAGGACGCAAGGAGCGTATTAGCTGAGAGGATGTAGTACACAGAGGGATAAGTACTATGCGCAAACTAAAGAGGCTTCATTGGAAATCATTTTTTGGAAGATACGTTACAAGAGTGGTTTCGCGTAAAATGGCATTTTTGACGAAAAGTCTCTGCAGTAGTTACTTTGTTCATCTAACAAGGGAGGTATTATATTATTAGAGTCGAGTTAATTTTTCTACGCTACGAAAGGGAAATATTAGTAGTACTGTCATGAAATTAATAATGCTTATATGCTCTCTTTTGCTTCTAAAGAATTTTGATACTACGCGCAATTATAGTGGCGTGCTGCCAGATCTTTTGAGGGTAAAATACCGCTACAGTGGCACGTGGTCCTTAAATACTAATAGCTAAATTAAGTAAATGTGTGTCTATATTTTAGGATGAAATATCAACTTCCACTCTCAACATTGCTACGAAATTTTTTGCAACTATTTTGAAATGGTGCGTAGAATTAAGAGTGGTAATAAGGGCTTTTCCGCATTAAACGTCACTTAGCCAAAAGCTACTGACAACTGTACTACTTATCTCTGCACCCGTGTTTTCAGATAAAATATCAACTACCACTTACATCAAAATAACGGCCACCTGCTAGACGATCATTTGGAATAAAAATCCATATAACGGCGCATAGTACTACTTTCAATCCTGCAACCCAACTCAGCAAAATGCGCTGTACCGATGTCGAAGTTCTAGTCAACATTTCATCTAACAACACAGGAGCAGAGCTATATAATTCAATTGCTGAGTATGAGAATTACTACTAAGTTTTTCAGTGGAGCATAATAGCAATGCCTGTTACATAAAATAAACGTATGTCCTACAATACCCAATATAATTATTCTTAACACTTTACCGACCGCTATTGACTGAAGATGCCACTCACTAACGACCGGCTCTGTTTTGAATATCGCGCAGGAATTGTGTATGTGCCTATTTGTGAAGCTTCATAACTGAAAAATACTGAATATGTTGTTGAGAATCCTTTGGTTTCAAAGCAGTGTAATTTTATTGTCATTTAGAATTGTCATAATATCATCTGATATTTATTTTATCCAATATAACCGTTGACCACTGAAAAGCCGATTAATCGGCTACCGGTAAATAACAATTGGAACCGAAAAATCGATTAATCGGCTAGCGGTCGCTAAAGTGTTAAAGTTCATACAAATGCGACAAATTAAATCACGACAGTTATTTTTACATCCAAATAAGTTTTAGGAATTCTTCCAGAAAGAATTGTAAGAGAAATAATAAGAACAGCGTAAATCGTGATCTTTATGGCTCTACCGTCATAGAGTGCAAGCTGCCACAGGATCGTCCAAGTGTCGAGGTATGAGTAAGTGACCGGTAAATAGCAGTTGGAACCGAAAAATCGATTAATCGGCTAGCGGTCGTTAAAGTGTTAAAGTTAATACAAATGCGACAAATTAAACCACGACAGTTATTTTTATATCCTAACAAGTTTTAGGAATTCTTCGGGAATGAACTGTAAGAGAAATAATAAGAACAGCGTAAATCGTGATCTTTATGGCTCTACCGTCATAGAGTGCAAGCTGCCACAGGATCGTCCAAGTGTCGAGGTATGAGTAAGTGACCGGTAAATAGCAGTTGGAACCGAAAAATCGATTAATCGGCTAACGGTCGTTAAAGTGTTAAAGTTCATACAAATGCGACAAATTAAATCACGACAGTTATTTTTACATCCTAATAAGTTTTAGGAATTCTTCGAGAATGAACTGTAAGAGAAATAATAAGAACAGCGTAAATCGTGATCTTTATGGCTCTACCGTCATAGAGTGCAAGCTGCCACAGGATCGTCCAAGTGTCGAGGTATGAGTAAGTGACCGGTAAATAGCAGTTGGAACCGAAAAATCGATTAATCGGCTAGCGGTCGTTAAAGTGTTAAAGTTAATACAAATGCGACGAATTAAATCACGACAGTTATTTTCATATCCTAATAAGTTTTAGGAATTCTTCGAGAATGAACTGTAAGAGAAATAATAAGAACAGCGTAAATCGTGATCTTTATGGCTCCACCGTCATAGAGTGCAAGCTGCCACAGGATCGTCCAAGTGTCGAGGTATGAGTAAGTGACACTTCGCTGTGTGGGTGGTCACGTGTATAGGTGCGGATTACAGCAGGCAAAACCGGGGCTATCCGATTGCTATCGAGTTCCGGCGGAAAGGAGGAAGCGAAGCAACGAGTTGTTCGGTTGCCTCTCCCTCTCCCCGATCTATCTTTCCCGGTGGAAACTCCATCGTGAACATTATTCGCCAACGACGGAGTTGACAACGTTATCGATTCAGCAACGGCGTTTCACTTCCTCCCAAGAAATTATTGCTACGCCCGAGTGTTCGACACCCTGATACGTATATCAAGAGCGCAGATACATAATTTCGTCTTCGGCCGCTGTAAAGTCTTTTAACGCGCTGTCCCTGCGGTGGAAACGTTTAGCGATCGTGACAGTGCGTGATTAGTGCCCGTGTTCACGTTTTTATTTCACTTTCTACCGATCTGTCTTGTTGCTTGCGCTGTGCTCGTTGGGTGGTTCCGAACGAAAGTCCCGCAAAATGCGCGGGTTTATGCGACGGTGACACATCAGCAGGAAAACATGCGGATCCAAGCTTAGATACCGTGACGCGGTTGGTTTCTAATCTCGATTACGATATTTTGGATAAAACATTCTTCAATGAAAACAACAAAATAATTTGAAGCCATTTTTGTATTTTTGCTTCACGTCAGAAGACTGGGACCAGCTCGCAGTTAAATGCTAGCAAGTATGTTTGTAATGGTAGAAAAAGCAGTGTGTAAGTATCCTACATTTTATCTCGTAGCGATGCATCTACCCAACAGCCATAACTAAATAACGCAGCGTCCCTTGTGTCAATAGCCGGGTATGATTTGACGTTTTCACGTGTCCACTTTGTGTAAGATACGAATCTACCGACGGAATTATTATCGGACGAGCGGTCGGAGATGAGGGCGGTCGCGAGGCTGAGAAAAAATGTTGGGGACACCCGTTGGATAGTGGAGGTAGTGCCGTAGGATGGTTTTCTCCGGGGGTAGGAGCGAGGACCTGTCACATTACGGAGCGGAATTTATGTCCGATGCCCAGCGGCGTGACAAGTTGCCTCTGATGAACGGCCCCACTGCGAACTCTTGGCCCTCCACCGCAAGAGAGAGCAGGAACCAGGCGAAGGACGAGGCCGGAAGGGTCTTTTGCCCGCGACACGTACGTCCTTGGCTCTTTCGTCGAATTTCGTCAAATTTTCGCGACGGGAATACTTCGAGGCTCATATTGTTATGGGAATTTGCGGTTTTAACGATTCGTTCCGGAATGGGAGTACATGAATATATTCTACATTTATAACTTGTTGAAGTTATTTTAGTCTGCAGTAATTTACGATGGCGGAAATTCGTCAAATTTTCGCGACAGGAATACTTCAAGACTCATATTGTTATGGGAGTTAGCGGTTTTAACAGTTCGTTATGGGATAAGGGTACATGAATATATTGCATATTTGTAACTTGTTGAAGTTATTTCGGCCTGTAGTAATTTTGAAGAATTTTGAAGGGCTTGTTACCATGGGGGAAATTTGTCAAATTTTTGCGACAGGAATACTTCAACGGTCATACTGTTATGGGAATTTGCGGTTATAACAGTTCGTTACGGGATAAGGGTACATGAATATATTGTATATTTATAACTTGATGAAGTTTTTGGGCCTGTAGTACTTTTGAAGAATTTTAAAGGGCCTGTTATGATGGCATAGTGTCGAGTGAAGGATACGGTGGGAAGTACGTCTTCATAATTCAGGGGTATAAAGATAAACGAAAAATCAAGATACTGAGAACGCGTTGGAGGTGGGAAAAAGCCTTTTCGCGGGCGGCATATCTTCAAATGAATGTATATAGGTTAAACGAGATAACCACATATTATAACGATGTGGTGTAATTGTAGTTATTTAAAGGGTCACTCACAGGATTGAAAATGTATAGTGTTTTAAAACATAGTAATAAACAAACTTCGACCAAGATAAGAGTTTAAAAAATCACCGAAACTAAATATTTATACTACTGGTGTGCATTTCGGTGGATGTGATTGCAAGTCATTGATACTGATTGGTGACTTCGAAAGATATACAAATATTGCTGGCGGAAAGGGAAAAATGGACAAGTTGCGTGAGAACTTGAAGAAACCAACAGAAGCCGTTAAACACACTTCGCCTGAAAAAGCACCTGGTCGGCTCATGGCTTACTCAATCGTATTACCCGGCGAACGTTCGCAACCCACGTGCTCGCGGTATGCATCACAGATGCACAGCGGGCAGTTTACTTTTTCGTGACTTTTCCGCAGTGTGGTATATTAGCAGTTGTAGGCATAGCAAGAAAAAATTAAGAGAAAGTTTCCGACTGTTTCTTCACCCACTTCTCGTTGCTCTCCAGTGTCGTGGCCAGATATTTCCACACTCCTATACACGAGCATCAACAACACAACATTAACATAAAGTTTCCTCCACGCAACAGTGTTATATTCATTAACACGTTGACTGCCGTGTGACGTGCAACGTGATGAAGTACTACAGAATATGATTGAATTGTGCAAACTGAAAATAATGTGAAGGTATCGCAGACCAAAGAGTTGAATCACTATTCACGACGTTGGCTGCCACGGTGGTCATCGGTGACCGGTGCAAAAGATTTTACTAAAAATGCAAAAAATTCGCAATGAAGCCTATTTGCAACCTTGTAAAAGGAATTGATATTGGTACGGTGCTTCAATACTTTGGCTTCTAACAACTCTACGTCACCTTTATTTTGCATGATTTAATTATACTCTGCAGTATTTCATCGCATCGCGGTTCTAACATAGCAAAATACGCTTGGCAATCAAAGGGTTAACATGTTGACTGTCATGCGTATTTTACTATATTAAAATCGCAACGTGATGAAGTACTATAGAATATAATTGAACTGTGCAAAATGAAAATAATGCGAAGGTATCGGAGACCAAAGAATTGAATCACTATTTAATATTAATTGCATTTACAAAATTATCAATGCTACCGCTTGGGTATTTTTTCAATTTTTCTTAAGGCCTTTTGTTAACACGTTGACTGCCGTGTGTATTTTACTAGATTAAAAGCGCAACGCGGTGAAATACTACAGAATGTGATTGAACTGTGCAAAATGAAAATAATGTGAAGGTATCGCAGACCAAAGAGTTGAATCACTATTCACGACGTTGGCTGCCACGGTGGTCATCGGTGACCGGTGCAAAAGATTTTACTAAAAATGCAAAAAATTCGCAATGACGCCTATTTGCAACCTTGTAAAAGGAATTGATATTGGTACGGTGCTTCAATACTTTGGCTTCTAACAACTCTACGTCACCTTTATTTTGCATGATTTAATTATACTCTGCAGTATTTCATCGCATCGCGGTTCTAACGTAGCAAAATACGCTTGGCAATCAAAGGGTTAACATGTTGACTGTCATGTGTATTTTACTATATTAAAATCGCAACGTGATGAAGTACTATAGAATATAATTGAACTGTGCAAAATGAAAATAATGCGAAGGTATCGGAGACCAAAGAATTGAATCACTATTTAATATTAATTGCATTTACAAAATTATCAATGCTACCGCTTGGGTATTTTTTCAATTTTTCTTAAGGCCTTTTGTTAACACGTTGACTGCCGTGTGTATTTTACTTAGCATTATTTTAATTTTGCACAATTCAATCATATTGTGTAATACTTTATCATGTTGCGGTTTTAATATTAACACGTTGACTGCCGTGTGTATTTTACTATATCAAAACAGCAACATGATGAAGTACTACAGAATGTGATTGGATTGTACAAAATGAAAATAATGCGAAGGTATCGAAAACCAAAGAATTGAATGACTATTTAATATTAAATGCATTTACAAAATTATAAATGCTACCGATTGGGTATTTTTTGAATTTTTTGTGAGACCTTCTGCTATGGTCACTGATGACCACCACCGATACCTTAGCATTATTTTAATTTTGCACAATTCAATCATATTGTGTAGTATTTTATCACGTCGCGATTTTAATATAGTAAAATACATACGGCAGTCAACATGTTAACTGACTTGTGTATTTTACTATATCAAAATCACAATGCGATGAAGTACTACAGAATGTGATTGAATTATGCAAAACGAAAATAATGCGAAGGTATTGAATACCAAAGAATTGAATCACTATATAATATTAATTGCATATACAAAATTATAATTGCTACCGCTTGGCTTTTTTTTTTTTTAATTTTTCGTGAGGCCTTTTGCACTGGTCCCCGACAACCACCACGGCAATCGTGTTAATGCATGCACCTTGACGATTCCTTCCTCGCATTGTCTTCTTACGCGCGCGCACAACGGCAAATCCGTAATTTCGTCTGGGCCGTTCTGAAAGTTCATTCCGCTGTTTCATCTAGAAGCTTTTTCCGTCCTGTTTACGCCACACCTCCCCCTGGCCTATCTCCACAACTACGTTGAGTAGAGCCAGAATGACGGCAGCAATACACGGAGGCAAGAGTGCGTGGCACACACCGACGTCGACATACGTTAGGTACGCTCAGAAATGCGCTGCCCGGCTCCGAGAAATCGTAACTTGGCGTGTTTATCACCGGCCAGCCATGCACGGCCGGCGGCGTTAGCGCGAGGAATGGCTTCTTGCGTGGGGCGTTAAAATCATATGGGATTTTTTTAAAACTCGACGGTCCACCGAGAGAGACAGACCCCCCGTCCTGCCACCCCGACTGACCCCCTCGCCCTTCACTACCCTCCGCCAAGCACGTCTCTCCACTTCTCTACCTTCCGTTTTGTCCAACCACCCACGTCATCGACTTCGCGAAACGAGAGGTAACGCTAGCGTGAAACGGTTTAGGGGAATTAAAGACGGCTTTACGGGTTGGAAGGGTAAGAATATTGGTCATGTGGAATACACGACCGCGTAGAAGGAAATAAGTGTTATGATATGCAGTTATAACGAATGTGTAGGATTAATAAATGTTTTGTGTTAAAATAGGGCGGTCAGAAAAAGAGATTTTAGTTTGGTGGATAATTATAGGTAAGATGGTTGTTTTGAGTAAATATGGAATTAGTCATATCGAAAGATGGTTATGTTGGTTTGTAGTATATTGTATAGTTCGTAGTATATTGAAGTGTAGTATATTCTAGTATAGTTGTTAGTAGGAGGTCATTGGAAATTTGTAATTAAAAATTTTATTCCTAGTTCTTAGTAGGAGGTAATTGAAAGTTTGTAATCGAAAATGTAATTCCTAGTAGTTAGTAGGAGGTAATTGGAAATTTGTTATTGAAAATTTAATTCTTAGTAGTTAGTACGAGGTCATTGAAAATTTGTAATTCAAAATTTAATTCCTAGCAGTTAGTAGGAGGTAATTGGAAATTTGTCATTGAAAATTTAATTCATAATAGTTAGTAGGAGGTAGTTGGAAATTTGTAATTGGAAATATAATTCCTAGTAATTAGTAGGAGGTACTTGAAAATTTGTAATTCAAAATTGAATTCCTAGTAGTTAGTAGGAGGTAATTGGAAATTTGTAACTGAAAATGTAAGTCCTATTAGTTAGTAGGAGGTAATTGAAAATTGGTTCTAGTACAGTAGTTAGTTAGGAGTTAATTCAAAATTTGCTTCTAAGGTAAGCAGACAATACACCGCGGGAAATCCCGTGTAATCCAATCACAGAAACATCACTATTCCTACCTTATAGAAACGTGGTATAACTCTGTGATTTTCCAGATAAACCTTATTTATGGTGTAATGCCAATAGCGAGTTTATGCAAATAAGCTATTTATAGGATGGCCATACGTCATCGGATGTAATTTCATTAATTAAAATTAACATACTAATGTACGTCTATGGTACTATCTACACGGAGTGGAACAATCTACGTAAGAGTCTCACGGTATGCAGATTATGTTAAGACAACTTGAAGCCATATTGGCAAGAATGCGAATGCATCTTCATTCTGTGACGTAACTGCGTTCGCAACCGAACGCGTTTAATTTGCACATTCTATACGTAAAAAAGATGTGCCATCCACTGCTCCAAAACTAACTGCACAATTTCACACTCTGCGCAAATGAGCCGTTTATTTTGAAAGTGGCCTAACTCCATTTATCTTCAAATCGAGATAAATAACATTTACTGATAAATAACATGAATTTGTACATGTAACCATGGTAACCGAAAAATATTGAAAAACGGAGTTAGGCCACTTTCAAAATAAACGGCTGATATATTCATTTTATACTACGATTATAGCACAATTGATAAGAATAGGTCGATGGTCTTGCAATGGTCTTAAGTATAAAGTCAACTCCCATATATTGCTTGTGTCGCAAAGGGTTAATACAGATATTTTCATTGGTATTTAATATACAAAACTGAGGAAACAATGTCTGAAAATGACAATAAAAAGATCTGCATTAAAGGTGATGCATATGTGCCTCCAAAAGTATTTATAGTGAGAATAATCAATCGCCCAAATTCTAGGTGGCAGCCAAAAAAATATTCGTAGTAAGAGCAGAAACTCTAGAAGCCGCAAGCACTTGACACACTGACTGTCGCGACATTGAAAAATATTGAAAAATGGAGTTAGGCCACTTTCAAAATAAACGGCTGATATATTCATTTTATACTACGATTATAGCACAATTGATAAGAATAGGTCGATGGTCTTGCAATGGTCTTAAGTATAAAGTCAATTCCCATATATTGCTTGTGTCGCAAAGGGTTAATACAGATATTTTCATTGGTATTTAATATACAAAACTGAGGAAACAATGTTTGAAAATGACAATAAAAAGATTGCATTAAAGGTGATGCATATGTGCCTCCAAAAGTATTTATAGTGAGAATAATCGATCGCCCAAATTCTAGGTGGCAGCCAAAAAAATAGTCGTAGTAAGAGCAGAAACTCTAGAAGCCGCAAGCACTTGACACACTGACTGTCACGACATTGAAAAATATTGAAAAATGGAGTTAGGCCACTTTCAAAATAAACGGCTCAAATATTCATGAACGTTTTTTTGCACCCACCTGCTTGGAAACGTAATAAGCAAACCGATTCGAAGGACAAGATGTACAGATTCCTTCACTGTCAACGAAACTATCTATGAACCGCGTAAAACGCCGTGAAGATGCGAGAAAGCACAGGATCCAAAAACTTCCAACACCCAACAACCGCCCGTCAAGCACACTCCACACCGCCCTTAACACTTTGACTGCCAAGCGTATTTTGCTATGTTAGAACCGCGATGCGATAAAGTATTGCAGAATATGATTAAATCTTGCAAAATGAAGGTAACGTAAAGTTATTAACAGTTGGCTGCCGTGGGGGTCAGTATTGAAGATCCAAAATTTCAATATCAATAATTTTTTACAAGATTATTGTTAGAATAGTGATGCCATTCATGGCGAATTTTTTATTTACATTTTGCATTTATTCAGTCAAACGCTGTTTTGCGCCGGTCACCGATGACCACCGTGGCGGTCAACGTGTTAACATAAAAATCGTGCCGAAAGAAAAACGAAGTAGCGGCGAAGTTTGTTCTGGGCCGAATTTTATGACGAAACTTACTGCACGTTCTCGCGTGCACATCGGGAGTCGGGCACGTACGGATAACGTTGTGGAAATTGTCATAAGTGCAGGGCAAGCTTTCCACTTGCGTTTTGAGCGAATGCCGACGGGCGTCTCACCGGTGCCAGAGTGTCGTGACGCTCGTGTTACATCGTCGAAACAACGGTGTCAGGTGGTCGTGTAAACGTGTGTACCTGGCGCGGCCTACACAGCCCGTCGGGCTTACAATGTGTGGAATCGTGTATTGCAACGCTCCTTGCAACGCGACGGCTCATGTTCCAGCGTCGAACGTATTTCCGTGCTGGCGAGGTAAGAACAGGAAGTGCGATGCCGTTTTTCATTTTGGATCACTATGGATGCGTGCAGAAGGCAGCGATGATACGAGAAAGCTTCCGATGGTGGCGAGGAATATATTCGGTTTTTATGGGGCGACTGTTCTATGAATAGAAACTTCGAGGTGATTTGTCAAATCATTAACAGGTTGACTACCGCGTGTATTTTACTATATTAAAACGGCAACGTGGTGAAGTACTACGGAATATGACTTAATTATGCAAATAAAAGTAATGCGAAGGCATCGGAAACCGAAGAATTGAATGATTATTTAACATTAATTGCATTTACAAAATTATAAATGCTACCGATTGGGTATATGACCACCATGATGGTCAACGTGTTAACACGTGGACTGCCGTGTGTATTTTACTATATAAAACCGCAACGTGGTGAAGTACTACAAAATATGATCAAATTGTGCAAAATGAAAATAATGCGAAGGTATCGGAGACCAAAAAATTGAATGACTATATAATATTAATTGCATTTACAAATTTATAAATGCTACCGATTGGGTACATGGCCACTATGGCAGTCAACGTGTTAACACATGTGTATTTTACCATATTAAAAACGCAACGTGGTGAAGTACTACAGAATGTAATTCAATTGTGCAAAATAAAAATAATGCGAAGGTATCGGAGACCAAAGAATTGAATGACTATATAGTATTAATTGCATTTACAAAATTATAAATGCTACCGATTGGGTACATGACCACTATGGCAGTCAACGTGTTAACACATGTGTATTTTACCATATTAAAACCACAACGTGGTGAAGTATTACAGAATGTAATTCAATTGTGCAAAATAAAAATAATGCGAAGGTATCGGAGACCAAAGAATTGAATGACTATTTAATATTAATTGCATTTACAAAATTATAAATGCTACCGATTGGATACTTGACCACTATGGCAGTCAACGTGTTAACACGTTGAGTGCTGTGATGTATTTTACTATATTAAAACCGCAACGTGATGAAGTACTACAGAATATGATTGAGTTGTGCAAAATAAAAATAATGCAAAGGTATCGGAAACCAAACAATTGAATGACTATGTAATATCAATTGCATTTACGAAATCATAAATGCTACCGATTGGGTATTTTTTGAATTTTTCGTGAAACCTTTCGCGTCGGTCACCTATGACCACCATATGTATTTTACTATATTAAAACCGCAATGTGGTGAAGTACTACAGAATATGATTGAATTGTGCAAAATAAAAATAATGCGAAGGTATCGGAAACCAAAGAATTGAACAACTATTTATTATTAATTGCATCTATAAAATTATAAATGCTACCGATTGGGTATTTTTTGCATTTTCATGAGACCGTTTGCGCCGATTAACCCTTTCGTTACTATGGGCGACTATAGTCGCCTGACCAAAGTCTATTTGGCACATTTACCGTGAACCTCTTTTTCAGTATGTTGCTTTTTGTGTTAGAGAACACAGTATTTTTGCATGCGTCTATTTTCAATCAGCCGTACCTTTCATCAGAAATGTTATTTTCCTAAAAAATTCGTTATCGAAACATTTTTAAGTGTGAGCATGAAGCCAAATTGTGGACGGGACCATCGTAGTGAAAGGGTTAAGAAACTGGACGTATTGATGTAGGAACAGAAATTTCTTTATGCCGACTAAACTGTATATGACGATGTAGGGATGAGATGTTAAAATAAATACGGTAAAGAGAAATAATTTGAGATACGGGTCAGACTTTGAAAATAGATATTCCAGTGATACGATGGGTAAAGCTAATTTCTCTCATCATTACTTGACACTAGCGAGATTATGAAGAATTCACAATTCCAGTGTTACCGGCGAAAATTTAACGAACCAAGCACAACAGGAAGATACATATTCGTGCGCGTTTCATTTATCACGGCTGACAGAACGAACGAGAGCATAGAACAGAGCGCCGGCAGTCGAACGTTCTCGCAGGGATAAAAAAGGGCCCATGCGGATTTTATGCGCGATCAACATCAACCGCGCAGAAGAACGATCTCGCGATTCTGCCGCGACGTATCGCATCCGAACCGACCATTTTGCCGTGCGCGGTACGGCGCGAAATGTATTTCATTTTTACAGCCAACGAGCGCTTGGGACTATCGAAGTTACGAGCGGACCGAGAGCCGAAATATTGAACGTAAAATAGCCTCGATAACGAGCTCGGTAACTCGTTTCTCGTATCTCCCTCTCCCTCCCTCCTTCTCTGTCTATCCCCGACAACGTGTCTCTCTTTCTCTCCACCCGTTCTCTCCCATCCTCTCCCCCCGGTAAAACAGTGCGTCAGTAAACTTCCCGCATAGTCGATGCTCGAGCATCGATAGATACGCACCATTGCGGTGTAAACTTTCGTTGCATCGTCGGAGAGCTTTTGCAGTCCCTCCGATTTCCCCATCGAGATAAAACGATTTCACGTGTGCGCGCGCGCGCGAGCTCCGTTAAGCACACGTTCGATACGCGTACTTTGCATTTACACATCGACCCACACGTACGCGCATTTAAACACGCATAAAGACAGCGTTCGTAAAACAAGCGAGCAAAAGGCTGGGCCACGGCGTGCATCGCTGGAACACATGTCGCGTGCGTGTGTGCAATGGGGGGGTGTATGCTTTTCAGCGTTACGTTAGGTAGATGAGAGGAGCCAGATGAGAACACTTCGTAGCGCAGTGGTGAATTGTCTCTCTCGCAGTAAGCGCTTCATCGTATCTGATTCGCGCGCAACAATGGACCCACGCAAAATTACGTAGACCTATACTTCTGGCGCCTCGCTTCAGCGTGTGCGATGAGTCCGGTGTGCATGTGTATGGATGTATGTGTGTGTAGAAGGCTCTTGGACCGTCCACATCGATCGGCGAAAGTTAGGCACGGATGCGGTGGACGGTGGCTAGGCTACTTTCGTAGTTTCTGCGATATTGGTACAGGAATACTTTCGGAAATGTCGGAAGGTCTGCGGGTATGAAGTGGAGAGTTAACACCTTAACACGTTGACTGCCGTGGTGATCATCAGTGATCGGTACAAAAGGTCTCTCGAAGTGTTAATTTTGTAAATGCAATTAATATTAAATAGTGATTGAATTCTTTGGTCACCGATACCTTCGCATTATTTTCAGTTTGCGCAATTCAATCATATTCTATAGTACTTCATCGCGTTGCGGTTTTAATATAGTAAAATACACACGGCCACTGCCATGGTGGTCATCGGTGACCGGCGCAAAAGGCCTTCAGAAAAATTCAAAAAATACCCAATCGGTAGCTGTTAATTTTGTAAATGCAATTAATATTAAATAGTGATTCAATTCTTTGGTCCTTGATACCTTCGCATTATTTTCATATTGCACAATTCAATCATATTTTGTAGTACTTCATCGCGTTGCAATTTTAATATAGTAAAATACGCACGGCAGTCAACGTATAAAGGACCGCTAGAAAATCTGTAAGAAATACGCCCGGGCCGCAGGTTTTTTGGAAACTTGTACGCTCGAAAAATCATAACTTTGTTATTTACGAAGCAATTTTTGTGAAACTAACAGAAATTCTATAATTGGAAGTATTTTAGGTATTATTAAAAGAAAACTGTTTTCAATAATTATCATAACTTTTTTACTTAAAAAATAGATTTGTATGAAATTTATAGAATGCATTAAGCACCGGTAAATAAGCGAAAAAACATGAACGCAATCGAGTTTAATGTACTGAATATTGATGTAAATAGTTAACACGTTAATTGCCACGGTGCTCATCGGTGACCGGTGCAAAAGTTTTGACTAAAAATGCAAAAAATTCGCAATGAAGTCTATTTACAATCTTGTAAAAGCAATTGATATTGAAACGGTGCTTCAATACTTTGACTTCTAACAACTCTGCGTAATCGTCATTTTGCACGATTTGATCATACTCTGTAGTATTTCATCGCATCGCGGTTCTAACATAGCAATATACGCTTGGCAATCAAAATGATAAAAAATAAATTTGTATGAAATTCATAGAATGCGTTAAGCACCGATATATAAGCGAAAAAAAGATGAACGCAATCGAGTTTAATGCATTGAATATTGATGTAAATAGTGAAATAGACAAAATAGATATGATGTATCAAAGTAAGTGACATCTAAAGACATCGTGTAAAAAACACGAGAAAACTCATGAGCGGTCGTTAAAATGTTAATACGTAGGCAAAATGTGCGGCATTCAGTCATAACGAAATGTCCGCGCTCACGCAACTTCTTCTTTTCCACTGCTGATAGTGTCAGTTACTGCATCGCTATTTCGATATGAACCAAAGTCTCAACCTCGCCTCCTTCATACAATACTTTATCTACTTTTACGCCAAAATAATAATTTTGCCACTAAACTAATTTCTAACCATCGCCCCGTTCCTCTCCGCACCAACATTTTCCAGAACCGTCCCCCGTTCCATTCTCTACGAATTTCAATCTCATCCTAATCTACTTCGCCAGTGTCCACGTCTTATTTCGAGTTCATATACTTAATATTACTTGACATTACCCGCCACTTTAATACTTTAAGGACCACTAAGAAATCTGTAAGAAATACGCCTGGCTTTTGGGAAACTTGTGCGTTACAAAAAACCATAACTTTGTTATTGACGAAGCAATTTTTGTGAAACTTTCACAAATTGTATAATTGAAAGTATTTTAGGTATTATTATGATATAACCAAACCAACTCTTTATACAAGACTCTATCTACTCTTACGCCAAAATAATAATTTTGCCACCAAACTAATTTCTAACCATCGCCCCGTTCCTCTCCGCGCCAACATTTTCCAGAACCGTCCCCCGTTCCATTCTCGACGAATTTCAATCTCATCCTAATCTACTTCGCCAGTGTCCACGTCTTATTGCAAGTTCCGCGCCCGATAAGCCCGCCGTCCTGGCAGCGTAGTTCGACGTCCTCTCGAAGACGAATAATCGGCGAACCGCGAAAATTCGCAGTTTCTGATACGACGCCGGCCATCACAAACTCCGCCCTCCGTGTGCATTGTAACTATAGGTACTCGACCGATGACCAGTGAGAGTAGGCGAGGAGCATTAGGACGAAACAGGGAGACGAGGCGAGATAGACAGAGAAAAGTGGGTGGCCGGGTGTGGGTGGTGGGTTGCGGACGAGGTTTGAAACGGGGAGAGTTTATGTCTGTTGCAGAGCGAGATACGGGAACGAGTTACTGGCTGGCTGTAGCTGCGGTATATGTATACGGTATACGCGGTAGATGCGACGATCGAGAATCGGCGGGACTCCTCTCTCTCTTTATCGGCGGGCCGTTTGCGTTTTCCATTCGAAAATTTCGTTTTCCGCTCGGATACGATATCGGCATTGAGCGTCCATCGCCTCGATGCTCGGGATGCCGGCTTTGAGGAGAGCATCGGGCAGATTATTTTTTTGCGCGGGATCGATGCCAACCGCACGCTCCGGGAATCATTGTTTTTGCGTCAAGCTCCGTCGGCGTTGCGTCAGACGAGGCCTTATCGATCTTTCACGGAATTACTGTAATTATGTAACATTGTGCGGCAATGTGGCGCAGTGGGAATTGAGTCGGATTGACCGTACGGAAACCTGTTCGGGTATTCAATCGCTCGAGGGGATGCCGTAATAAGTGGCGTCGCTGGAAGAGGGTGATTTTTACAGGAAAGAATGAAACCGGGGAAATAAAAATGGTGGAAGATGCTTCTATACCGCCGCGTAGTTATGAGAGGAACTCGGTTCGTTTCGTGATATTGATAAATTAATGCATCAAGATAATTTTCTAGAAGACACTCAAATATTTTACATCTGATACAGTTGATTATCGCGCAATTATACCGACATGTTATGTGTATCTTTGATGAAAATAGAAATATTAGAAGATACTTCTATACCGCCGCGTAGTTATGGGAAGAACTCGATTGATTTCGTGATATTGATAAATTAAATGCATCAAGATAATTGTCTAGAAGACTCTCAAATATTCTACAATTGATACAGTTGATTATCACGCAATTACACCGGCGTGTTGTAAAGTGTATTTTTTATGAAAATAAAAATGTTAGAACATACTTCTATACCGCCGCGTAATTATGGGTGGAACTTGGTTAATTTCGTGATATTGTTAAATTAAATGCATCAAAATAATTGTCTAAAAGACACTCAAATGTTTTTCAACTGGCATAGTTTATTATCGCACAATTACACCGACGTGTTATAATGTGTATCTTTGATAAAAATAAAAATGTTAGAAAATACTTTTGTACCGCCTCGTAGTTACGGGGGAAACTTGGTTAATTTCGTGATATCAATAAATTAAATGCATCAAGATAATTGTCTAGAACACACTCAAATATTTTATATCTGACCCCGTCGATTATCGCGCAATTACACCGACATATTATGATGTGTATGTTCTACAAATATACTACTTGTACGAATCTAGTTACAATAACGAGAAATTTGAATACCCCCTGCTGGACCAGTGACCCTCCAAAATCCTTCAAACCGCAAGGGTGTAATTCGAACTAATTTCGTGTAAAGCAAGTGAAAACGTGTCAACCGTCGGATGCTCAGAGACTGCCAAGGGAAAGCGAAAAAGGAAACGAGAAAATTTATGTCCACCTCATTCCTGGGGTGCGAAAGTTGAGCGTCGCTGGCCGTTTAAGAACCGCCTGTTTGTACCACTTTACTCAAAACAATCTCATCCTCTCGTCAACCTGGTCTATTGTCTTTAAAAGTTTGTCAGTGGGGGCGGCGAGTATGGTTTGCGGTCGCTAGACAGAACGCCCATCGGCTTCTAATCGACTTTCAGCCCGTTAAACCAACGGTGCCCGGCTACCGAGTGTCCCGGATAATGAGTAAAACCCATTTGCCGTTTGTTTACCCCCTCTGACGGAACCGTGATACCCTTTTCCCGTGCGGGCGCGTTCATTTGCATTTCAAGAGAGCGCAAAACGAACTCCTGGAACGAATAGTGCGAAATGAGAGCGGTTCACTTCGCCGTCAGATCTGTGACTTTCCCATTTTCGGCCAATCATCACCGGTGGTAAGCGGAAGTTTTCGCACGGAACTTGTAGTTGAGTCTATACGCAAGCGAACGTTTGATTGGGATTATAGGCGTTTAACACGCTGACTGCCAAGCATATTTTGCTACATTAGAACCGCGATGCGATGAAATACTACAGAGTATGATTAAATCGTGCAAAATAAAGGTAACGCAGAGTTGTTAGAAATCAAAATAGTGAAGCACCGTTCCGATATTAATTGCTTTTACAAGATTGCAAATAGGCATCATTGCGAATTTTTTGTATTTTTAGTAAAATCTTTTACGTATTTTGCTATGTTAGAACTGCGATACGATGAAATACTGCAGAATATGATTAAATCGTGCAAAATTAAGGAGCGCAGAGTTGCTAGAAGCCAAAGTATTGAAGCACTGTTCCGATATCAATTGCTTTTACAAGATTGCAAATAGGCATCATTATGAATTTTTTGCATGTGTAGTGAAATCTTTTGCGCTGGTCACCGGTGACCACCGTGGCAGTCAACGTGTTAAAAATGTTGATGACATGAAATTAAGTGCATCATGTACTAGTGCAGAAAACAGCGTGATTGTCCTTCACACACAATTCATAAGTAACTGCACTAAAATAAATATTTTCTAACTTTCGATTATGGGCATATTGATTGCAAGTTACGAATTGATAAGGTATTTAATAGTTAATCGTAGCATGCACGAAGTCTAGCCATTTAGAAAACTATGTAGGTTACTGTTTCTGCATTATGCGTACAAAATATGAAACATACCTAGCGAATCTATGACAGAACGTTAATAAGTCAGTCATCAAATCGATAATTTCAGTCATTCGCGCGTTTTCTATCGTCAGTCACACACGCCTTATATGCGTCCCTTATTGAACGCACATTTATCAACAATACGCGCAACTTTAATTATCCACCGCTCGAATTACCCAAGAAATCTACATCCAAACGACTGCTCCCTGGCTCCGTCTACAAAATATAGAACACGCCTAACTCTTCTGCCTTAAGCAAATGTGCCAGTCGTTACAGCAGTAATTTCAGGCACTTGCGCTTCTTGCTTCTAAACAAGCGGACCTTAATCAGCCGACATATCCAGTTTTTCCGCTTCTCGCAGTTCGCAGGTAATAGCAGAGCAGCTTGATCTCGAAGGAAACAGGGCTGATCACGGTAACACGCACGGCCGTGAGCGCCGGTCAAATTATGCGCGCGTTACGTTATAAACGAGGGAGAAAGTGACGACGGAGGAAGGACAGTCGGCGAGAATTAATGGCAATTAGTCAGAGCTCGAAGGTTCGGTAGGCGTGGCGAGTCCTGTCGACGCGCGAGAACGAGGAGCTGGAAGGAAGAGGTTGAAGCCGAGAAGGAAGACGACGCGGACGGGAAATAGACGATGACGACAACGAGAACGACAAATGACAAAGTCCTGCCCGATTACCTGCGAAACCTCCCGCGGCTGGTTCCCGGCATGGCGGTCATAAACCAAGCATCGGCCATCGGGGTGGACACTTTTATGGTCGGCAGCTTTGTCTAGGTACGGACTGGCCGTAGTCACGGTCGTTGCCAGCGTTGCCGTCGTCGCCGACGGAAAAATTCTGCCGCGCTCTCCTGTCATTCTCGAAAATATCACACGCCGGATAATGGCGGACGGTTATAATGCGAAGTATACGATAAATCGAGCGTCGTATGGCGTGATAACGGTTATCCATGTAGGATTTAACATTTTGACACGTGATGGTCACCGGTGACCGGCGCAAAAGATTTTACTAGAAATGCAAAAAAATTCGGCTGCAGCCTATTTGCAATGTTGGAAAAGCAATTGATGTTGGCACGGTCCTTCAATATTTCGGCTTTTAACAACTCTGCGTTACCTTTATTTTGCATGATTTAATCATACTTTGCAGTATTTCATTGCATCGCGGTTCTAACATAGCAAAATACACTTGGCAGTCAAAGTGTTAACCCTTTGACTGCTATGGACGCATATATGCGTCCGCTGGATGCGTTGTACTGCATACGCTGTAGTATTTCATCGCATCGCGGTTCTAACATAGCAAAATACGCTTGGTAGTCGACGTGTTAAAACTACGAACTGTACTTTGGTCTCCAATACCTGCACATTATTTATATTTTGCATAATTCAGTCAAACGCTGTAGTATTTCATAGCATCGCAAAAGACCTTAAGAAAAATTAAAAAAATACCCAAGCGGTAGCATTTATAATTTTGCAAATGCAATTAATATTAAGTAGTCATTCAATTCTTTGGTCTCCGATACCTTCGCATTATTTTCATTTTGCACAATTCAATCATATTCTGTAGTACTTTATCACGTTGCGGTTTTAATACAGTAAAATACACGGCAGTCAACGTGTTAACACTTTGATTGCCAAGCGTATTTTGCTATGTTAAAACCGCGACGCGATCAAGAACTGCAGAGTATGATTAAATCGTGCAAAATTAAGGTAACGCGGGAGTTTGTTAAAAGCCAAAGCATTGAAGCACCGAACCAGTATCAATTGCATTTACAAGATTGCAAATAGGCTTCATTGTAAATTTTTTGCATTTTTAGTAAAATCATGGCAGTCAACGTGTTAAACGCGTGAAACTAGAGAGTATAATATTTATAAACAATAACAACACAATCAAGATACTTTGCTCTTATTTCCTAATCTTACGTCATTTTTGCGTCTTATCGTCTTTACGTTTCGTCGTCAACTGACTACTAAGCAAGCCAATAATACAATTCAACAAAGTCGTCACCTATGATACATCAATATAATAATTAAGGATCATAGGTGACCTTCCCTCGCCAATTAGAGGACTCTGTACTTGAAATCCTACATGTATGTAAATACGGGTGGAGAGTGGACTCTTAAAAATTCGTGAAAATCAAAAGAAATGCGGTGGAGACGAATATCGCGAGAGTATGTTTTTTTTATCCAATTGAGTAAAATAGTAGAATTTGTATAAAATAAGAGTGTTATTTCATAGTTCGTGGTATTCAGTTTCAAAGTGTTGTGTACCATCTGTACGGTGGCAACACTGGAGCTTTACTGTTTTCCTTCTCACAATATTCTCACGGAGGGTAGGTACCACCAGAACAGTTCGGAAAGTCTGGCCGGAAAACGGGATGACAGAAAACGCACGACGTTTCGACCAATCGACGAGGACCGTTCAGATCGGTCACCTACTGCTTTCCGAACCTTTCATGAACCAAGCTGCCAGACCTTTACCCGTAAACGATATCGGTGGCGTTATAAACTTGTGCGGGATGTTCAACAATAGTGGGACACCCTAAAAAAGCACCATTGGCGGAGCCTTCTGGTGGGACATGGCCGGACAATAAGAAATTTTCAGAGCGCAAAAAGGGCAACTTTTCAAAAAAAAGCCCAACGGCTCTACGATCCACGGATAATCTAGACACACATTTTATATATCACCGCTGCGAAACCGGTAGACTTTAAAATTACTTTCTGTCCGACCTGACGAAGCGGCTAATGACTCCACCTGGGAACCTGTCGCGAACATATTCATTAGCACAATGTCCCATACACATGCTCCCATACGTGCACCTACCGAGCAGGTCTCTTCCACGTTACTCCGCCCGTAAAAACCCCGACACGATCGTAATTACAATTACTGTTATACGCACAATCGCATAATCAATTAAATCGAAAGACATCCTGCCCGATAAAATCCGAGCCGACGCATAAAAGAAGCACATCTACGCAGTACAGCTAGACTCGCATGAATCATTCCGCAGGGCTATTAAGAGCCATCAAGACTACCATTATCGGTAGGCACAGTCGATAATTGTTTCACGCCTACGAGACGTATCATTAACACTTCCATCGTCTGCGGCGCGTTTTAATTTTCACGGGGCCACGGCTAAGACAGACGGGCCTCGGATGGGATCCGACAGAAGGTTCGTCCCTGGCCGCACGGGAGGATCAGGATCTCGTAGAGCCGAAGGATTCGAAGCGAACTGCTCCCCCGTTGCGAGACACGGCGCACATCAAAGAGCTCAGAGACTTCATCATCGATACTAGGTCCTGATCACTGCCGACAGATTAGACGCCTGCCTTCTCCTCTGCTTCGTCCTCCCACCTACTGACCTTTCCCTTCTCTATATATTCGTTCACAAACTTCGCTGACTTGCTGATCGAACTCGAAACTATGTCAACCGTCGATGAGTCTTGAAGACATAAAGTCGTCGGACGATACGTTGTAATTAATGGAATTCACACTTCTTTGCTGGTGAGTGCAATGTAATGGGGTGTGCGGCCCTTCTGTTAACATTGTTGCTGTTCAATGCGAAGAAACGTATACTGATTACCGAAAATCGTGTGCGGCTTCGATGTCGACGCATCTTTCGTAACCTCAGAAAATGTACTGGGTATACATTTTCGATATACGTATTAACGCGTTGACTGCCGTGCGTATTTTGCTGTATTAGAACGGCGATGCTATGAAATACTACAGCATTTGAATGAATTATGCAACATGTAAATAATGTGCAGGTATTGGAGACCACCTGCATTTATAAAATAATTATTGTTATCCTTTGCGAATATTTTGCATCATCAGTAACATCTCTTGCGCCGATCAGCTGTGACCGGCGCAAAAGGTCTCACGGAAAACTCAAAAAATACTCAATCGATAGCATCTATAATTCTGTAAATGCAATTAATATTAAATAGTGATTCAATTCTTTGGAATCCGATACCTTCGCATTATTTTCATGTTGCACAATTCAATATTCTGTAGTACTTCATCACATTGCGATTTTGATATAGTACTACACAATATGATTGAATTGTGCAAAATTAAAATAATGCTAAGGTATCGGTGGTGGTCATCGGTGCCCCGCGCAGAAAGTTTTACGAAAAACTCAAAAAATATCCAATTGGTAGCATTTATAATTTTGTAAATGCAATATTAATATTAAATAGTGATTCAATTCTGTCATCTCCGATACCTTCGCATTATCTTCATTTTGCACAATTCAATCATATTCTGTAGTACTTCATCACATTCCGATTTTGATATAGTAAAATACACAAGTCAGTTGACACGTGGACTGCCGTGTATATTTTACTATTTTAAAACCGCAACGCGATGAAGTGCTACAGAGTATGATTGAATTGTGCAAAATTAAAATAATTGCTACGGTATCGGTGGTGGTCATCGGTGATCGGAGCAAAAGGTATCACGGAAATTTAAAAAAATACCCAATCGGTAGCATTTGTAATTTTGTAAATGCAATTAATATTAAATAGTGATTTAATTCTTTGGTGTCTGGTACCTTCGCATTCTTTTCCTTTTGCACAATTCAATCATATTCTGTAATACATCATCACATTACGGTTTTAATATAATAAAATACACACGGCAGTCAAAGTGTTAATATGTGCCCATAATTATGAAAGTGGTCTAAGGCAAAATTTAAAAAAAATGAGTTTATCAGTTATTTCATACCACATTATTTTTAACTAAATTTATTCAATGTAATTTTTACGAAATTGTCAAAAATGAACCATTAGATAGTGGTTGTAATTTCAACATTATATGGAATTCATTTAGTTTTAATTATGAAAGTGGTCTAAGTCAAAAATTTAAATAAATTACATAAACAACTTGAAAATGGCACGTGGCCTTCTTTGACGCGCTTCTGAACTACATAATAAAATAAATGACAATCAAATTTTAATAATAACGACAACTTCATTACTAGAAGAATCAATAACAAGAAGAGTAAAAAATACCGCGGGTGAATCTGTCTCTTGGCTACAAATTCAATGGATGAGATAAAAATGAACCTTATAAAATGTTCTATAAAACATCTTTAGATGATTCTAAATTTCACGTTTTGGATCTTTCACCTTATATAGAAATATTAAATTACTTCCATTATACACCACCATTAGACCAGTATCGGAAGAAAAACATAAAGATATTATGAGTTTACTACCGTACATCCCTCCAGTTTTTCAGGAACATTTTAAGAATCTTAAATACTCGAAATAATGATAAAAATGGATTACTGTTTAAAAATAATTAATAAATGTAATAAATGTTCACGAATTATTTCAATCAAATTATTGTTTCAAATAAAACTCAAAGTTCTTTATTGCTTTAAGTCATTTATAGGACATTCAGTTAATTTTGAAAATGGTCTAAGTCAATTCAATCTTTAAAAATAATATTATCGTATAAATTCACACAAAATTTCATATTCATAGTAAATTTCCATTAATTAAGACTAATAAAATTATAAATTAAAATGTCGCATAATGTAAAAATATTTTTTAATTTATTCAAATGCAATTCATTAAATATCTCGAAACAAGAAATATATGACTTAGACCACTTTCATAATTATGGGCACATATGTCAAAGCACTCTCTATCAGGCAATTGTCCCAGCACTTTTCTGTACAAAAACACATGCTACCGCATAAGTAAAAAAATCTAGCGTCGGAACCGATTACCTTCTCCACCGCGTGCTCGGCACTTCAACAATGTTTCGCAGCAGCGTACGTACTCGTACGCGCGCAGATTAAAGGCGTCCTTCCCCTCGACAGAAGCGTCCACGGCGATGGCTTCCGAGAAGACTCAGATCACTCGTGCGACCGCATAGCCGCACACGAAAATAAGAAGACCGCAGCCGCGAGCAGGAACGTCGAGGAAGTTCCGATGACCGCGAGAGTCTTCGTGGAAGTTCGCGAAGAAGATAGGGAAAGTTTTCATTTGCGGACGGGCGGAGGTCGGGGCCAATGGCGACCTTAAATCGTTTGCAATTGAGAGGGCCCTCTCTCTTTCTCTCTTCGATCTCTGTCACTTTTCTCCTCTTTGCCTACCCAGAAGTCCTCTTTCATCGGCAAGAACCCGCGGAAGTCGGCTGGTCGAGGAGGAACAACCTGTTGACCGAGCAGCCTTTTACCAAACGACCACTTTAAAACCCCGCACAAACGTTTAATCGACGATCGAGGGCGCAAATCGCCGATCTCCTTATCGCCCATCATTCGAGTCGGACGGAGTCGAGGATGCGTTCAATCGCGCGAACCCGAACTTCACCTTTGCTCGCGAAAGTCTGAGAGGAAAGTCTGGCTAATCCGCGGCGACGGAAAATGACGCGTCACGATCGTTCGTACGGTTGACACCGAATATCCCAGGTGGCCGTTTGATGGATTGTGGACATTTGCAGGAAACCTTGCCTGACGCTGTGAGCGTTAAAATAATCACTTCACGTCAGCTAACCACGTTTCCATTAATTTTGCTTCAATCTCACACGCTGTTTCTGAACACGTTATCTCGATATCTCGAGTTTTACCCCATCACCCCGGAACTTCATCTTCGACAGTTCCCTTCACATTGCCTTTAGCCCAATGCCTGAAGATCCAAAGGTTCCATTCAACTCATACACCCGAATGCAACAATGAAATTCAACTTTGCGCAGAATCCCACACGTTCAGCTACATTGTGGGCGCCAAGTAGAAAGTTCGAAAAGGGTTCGTCGTAGCTGGAAAAAAGTGTCGGGCTCATTGGACCCGTGACACGTCGAGCAGTCAGGAACAGGGGACAGAATGTATAAGCCTAGTCTGTCGACGCCGACCTATCGGTGCCCGCGATCGGTATTAAGAGCTCCACGAAAATGAGCGGTGCGCCGTTCGACGGCGTGAAACAAGGGTTAAGTTTCGTCAACAAATTGTTCCCGTCGACGTAGCTGCGTCTAATCGGCTTAGGAGCCACCTGTAGCCTCGAGAAAGGGCTTACCTGCCTGCCTAATAGGTAAAGGTTGAGAAGGTGCTTCTGTGGGTAACGTCCGACGAACGAACGCGAGTCCTCGGTTTTCGCACCTGCGACAGGTAGCCGAATAGCTGTTTCCGCGATACTTTCCTTTGTCTCGATTATTTGGCCAAGAAAAACACCAGAGTGCCATTGAGATAATAAAGTGCAGTGCTCATGCGACGATACGGTTTGCGGAGGTGTGCGGTTGTAAAAGTGTCGGTTGTTGATGGTCGGGGAATGTGTAACGTGGCGATTGACGGAAGTTAACACGTTAACTGCCACGGTGGGCACCGATGAGCGGCACAAAAGATTTTATTAACACGTTGACTGCCAAAGCGTATTTTAATATGTTAGACCAGCGATGCGATGAAATACTACAGAGTATAATTAAATGGCGTAAAATAAAAGTAACGCAGCATTGTCGGAAGCCAAAATATGGAAGAACCATTCCAATATCAATTGCCTTTTAGAAGATTGCAAATCGGCTTTATTGCGAATTTGTTGCATTTTTAGTCAAATCTTTTGTACCGGTCGGTGTGGTACATTTAGAAATATAATGCGATGAAATACTGCAGAGTATAATTAAATCGTGCAAAATTAAGGTAACACCGAGTTGTTAGAAGCCAAACTATTGAAGCACCATTCCGATATAAATTGCTTTTACAAGATTGCAAATCGGCTTTATTGTGAATTTTTCGCATTTTTAGTAAAACCTTTTGCGCGGGTCACCGGTGTCCACCGTGGCAATCAATGTGTTAAAAATGCAAAACATTTGCAATGAAGCCTATTTGCAATCTTGTGTAATGCGATGAAATGCTTCAATACTTTGGTTTCCAATAATTAAATCGCATAAAATATAATCATACTCCGCAGTATTTCATTGCATCGCGATTCTAATATAGCAAAATACGCTTGGCAGTCAACGTGTTGATGCGTTCATTGTTGCAGTGTTCATGATATACAGCTAGGATTAGTTTCGCCGCCTTATTCTTTCATTTCTGTACCCGTTTAACGATTGCTGACAATCATCACTATAAATACTTCTGATAGTTTTACTTTTGCCACAATGAAACCCATAGCGTCATAGTAATGTCGTAAAAATATCCAATCGGTAGCATTTATAATTTTATAAATGCAATTAATATGAAATAGTGATTCAATTCTTTGGTCTCCGATATCTTCGCATTATTTTCATTTTGCACAATTCAATCATATTCTGTAATACTTCATCACGTTGCGATTCTAACATAGCAAAATACGCGTGGTAGTCAACGTGTTGATGCGTTCGTTGTTGCAGTGTTCATGATATACAGCTAGAATTAGTTCCGCAGCCTTATTCTTCCATTTCTGTAGCCGTTTAACGATTGCTGGCGATCACCACTATAAATACTTCTCATACTTTACTTTTGCCACAATAAAACCCATAGCGTCATAGTAATGTCATAAAAATACCCAATCGGTTGCATTTGTAATTTTGTAAATGCAATTAATATTAACACTTTGACAGCCGTGATGGTCACCGGTGATCGGCGCAAGAGATTTTACTGAAGATCTAAAATATTTGCAATGCGTAGCAATTATTATTTTATAAATGCAGTTGTTGTTAGAATAGTGATGCAATCGTTTGGTCTCCAATACCTGCACATGATTTACATTTTGCATAATTCAGTCAAATGCTGTAGTATTTCATAGCATCGCCGTTCTAATACAGCGAAATACGCTCGACAGTCAACGTGTTAAACAGTGATTCAATTCTTTGGTCTCCGATATCTTCGCATTATTTTCATTTTGCACAATTCAATGATGTTCTGTAGTACTTCATCACGTTGCGGTTTTAATCAAGCAAAATACGCTTGGCAGTCAACGTGTTAAGAAAGTTTGGTCGTGAAACGAATCGGCATGGTGTTGAGACGATAAGGTGCACCTGCATCAATGTGGCTTATAAAGTCGGGTTTCTGTTGCAAGTATATTATATTGCGAGACAGGCACAGATGTAATCGGCGATGGTTGATATATGCGACAGGGTATATAGATGTTGTATTATGTGAAAAATGTACCAAAGACACTGGACGGGTGTGTAAGATGTAATTAACGCGGGAATATGAGGATTCTGTCGCAACTTACAGGACTAGTATACAGGACCATATTAATTGACGATATAAATATACTTTCGTAAGACCAGCTGCTGTAATTTTTATTACGAACGCTGTACACAGATATTCGCTGGCGAAGAAAAATGTATGCGCTGCATCGGAAAATTTGAGTTGCACCGAATCGTAAACGTTTCCTGCACGAACAATTACGGGAAGCGTGAACAATTTTAACGGTGCCGCTGTAGGCATTGATGAGATTTCCACGGCTTCGTCGTGCATAATTCTGAACACCGGCATCAGTTTTGGCCGCCCGAAATTTTGCAAGTCAACGCGGTGCGTTTGTGGAATCGGCCTTGCCGTAACGAGATTTTAAAGTGACGTGCAATTCCGTGAAACATCTTCGCACCTCGAAGCAAGGAATGACGTTGTACTTTTGGGGAGGATTTACACACCGGTAGGAAGAACATATCACGCGGACCTAACAAACGATCGGTAGTCTTGCGTGCCCGGCATGGGGTGCTTTTTTGTCCTACATTGAAACAAAGACGGAGAGGCCGATTGCGGATTGACCAACGTAGTCACGGATGAAAATCGACGATTTTCCGGTGCGGCTCTTTTGAGTATTTAGCGGCCTTTTAACTAAGAACCTGCGTGTAACTTTATTCGGTAATCCCCCGATTGACCGGAAATTTAAACGTAACTCAATTTGAAAAATTGTACCGCTATTTTTGCAGTGTCCAAATAAATAATATTTCAATTCTAACGACAACTACATACTAACATTAGTATTAAAGTTAGTGTAAAGTACTATTAGAAAAAATCCTGTTCCTACACGACACTTTAGAGTCTAATTTACTGTGCATGTAACAGAGCAGCGGCAATTAAAACGTTGACTGCAACGGTGAAAATATTTTACTACAAATGCTAAAAATTCCGTAATGAAGCCTATTTGCAATCCTGTAAAAGTAATTGATATTGGAAAAATACCCTGTTAACTCTGCGTTACCATCATTTTGCATAATTTAATTATAGTCTGTAGTATTTCATCGCATTACATTTCCAAATGTACCACACCTTATTCTTTAACACATTGACTGCAACGGCGGTCACCGGTGACCGGCGCAAAAGATTTTACTAAAAATGCAAAAAATTCGCAATGAATCCTGTTTGCAATCTTGTAAAACCAATTGATATTGGAACGATGCTTCAATATTCTGCCTTCCAATAACTCTTCGTTACCATCATTTTTCACGATTTAATCATTGCAGTATTTCATCGCATCGCGGTTCTAACATAGCAAAACACGCTTGGCAGTCACCGTGTTAAAAAGGTAATCAAACATTTCTAAACTTATAACGCGGATTATCCCGTGCTGCCGATACTCTTGCAGTTACTCCATTAAACGCCAAATTACCTTTGCACTCGACGAGCAAATCTGTCAACCCACCAGCCTCTTCACATTTCCCATTTCACCCTTTTTCCCCTACGACTGTCAACTTCCATTATCGAAGTCAAGTACGAAACTCCCAATAAGACGAGAGTTCCACTTACAGCCTCGATCGTTTTCCACGTCGATCTCGTAAGCCACGCAAAAAAGCGCGCACACACGCGTGCGGTACGCGTTTTCCGGCACACTCGTAAGACTACACGTTCAGCCGGGATATACGAATGGCGGAGATCATACGAGTTTCGCATAAGAGATTCCAACGTATTCACAGCCTCGACCGACCGGGTACTCGAGCACTCGCCACGAGCACTCGAAAGCAGCGGAACCGGCAATATTTCTGATGTATGCAAGCGCATGTGCCGTCCTCGACCGCGTGCCTCTCCATTTCCTCTCTTTTTCGACTCTCCTTTAATGCGCACCCGAGTGCGCAAAAATATTATCGAACGCTAATACACCGGCATCGGATACTTTTCCACGCTAGAACGGCTGTGTTTATGGCTTTTGCGATAGCGCGAAGCGTGTGACGGGTTTCGGATACGCTGATATTTGCGCGTCAGATTTTTCTGTACGCGAACCTTGAGACATTCTTTGCGACGAGCCCGTGGGAGAAGGAAATACGTTTTAATGATTAATGATTTACAGATGCTCGAACTTGCTAATTTGGTGCGCTAGACGAGGATAAGAGGCGCGCTGCAATTTTATTGGTTGTTACGCGGACGGCGTCGGGAATGAATGATTCGTGGCGCGAATGGAAAACACTTAGCTGCAAATTAATTTCGGGAGGCGAGGTGTCGGAATAATTCAGCCTGGCCGATGATGAAAATGAGTTATACGCGTAATTAGTTACCTGTAATGTTCCTTTGAAAGAGCTCTTCTGCTTGACTCGTCAAGTAGCTACTATGTAACGCTCATTACGCATTAGGAATACGGTATAACATATGCCGATGCACGATGTACCAAATGTAGCCAACTATGTGCCAATTTGGACGTACATCAACATGTACATTACGCACATAATACAGAACACATAACCAACAGTCTTAAAGAACACGTAGAAAAATATGCCGAGTCAACATTGACGTTGGACATTTTCGGGCTGCCTCGAATTACTTTTGAACGGTCTAACGCATTCGACAAACATAGACCAATTCGATTCTAACGGATATCGCTCTTCGTCGCGCGGTTCCCGACGCCGTTCCAGTCGTCTCAACACGCAAGCCGTAAAAAAAATTATCACGCGCTTTTTAACCCGCACAGATTCGTCTATCCGCACCAAATTACGCAAGTTGAGAGACATCTGCGCAAATCATTAATCATTAAAAGCGTATTTTGCTATCTCCCACGCGATGCGATGAAATCGCAAAGAAAAGATTAAATCTGCAAAATGAAGATAACGCGTACAGAAAAGTATTGACGCGTTCAAATCATTGCTTTTACAAGATTGCAAATAGGCTTCATTGCGAATTCTTTGCATTCTTAGTAAAATCTTTTCCACCGGTCAGCGCATATTTTGCAACGTTAGAACCGCGATGCGATAAAATACTGCGGAGTATGATTAAATCCTGCAAAATTAAGATAACGCAGAGTTGTCGCATTAAAGGATTGAAAAAGAGTTCCAAATTCAGAGAGGCACGCGGTCGAGGAAATAGGCACATGCGCTTTTTTTTGCACTTATAGAAATATTTTTGCCGGTTCCGCATATTTTGCTACATTAGCTCGATGCGATGAAATACTACAGAATATGATTAAATCGTGCAAAATGGAGGTAACGCAGAGTTATTAGAAGCCAAAGTATTGAAGCACCGTTACAATGTCAATTGATTTTACAAGATTGCAAATAGGTTTCATGGCGAATTTATTGCATTTGTGCCGGAAAACGCGCCGGTCACCGCACGCGTGTGTGCGCGCGATGCGATGAAATACTACAGAATATGATTAAATCGTGGAAAATGACGGTCGCAGAGTTGTTAAAGCCAAAGTATTGAAGCACCATTCTTAATTCAGTTGCTTTACAAGATTGCGATAATGGAATTTTTTTGACATTTATAAAACAATCTTTTTCGCCGGTTACCGCATATTTTGCTATGTTAGAAGAGGATGCGATAAAATACTGACAGATTTGATTAAATCGAGTGCAAAATGAAGTAATTTGGCGTTTAATGGAGTAACTGCAAGAGTATTGAAACACCGTTACGATATCAATTGCGTTCATAAGATTGAAATAGTTTGATTGCAAATTTTTTGCATTTTCAAAAATCTTTGCACCGGTCACCGCATATTTTGCTATGTCAGAACCGCGATGCGATGAAATACTGCGAGGTATGATTAAATCGTGCAAAATGATGGTAACGCAGAGTTATTGGAAGCCAAAGTATTGAAACACCGTTATAATATCAATTGCTTTTACAAAATTGCAAATGGGCTTCATTGCAAATTTTTTGCATTTTCAGTAAAATCTTTTGCATCGATCACCGGTAACACCGCATATTTTGCTACATTAGGAAATGCGATTCGATGAAATACTGCAGAGTATGATTAAATCATGCAAAACGAAAGTAACGCAGAGTTGTTAGAAGCCAAAGTATTGAAGCACTGTTCCAATATCGATTGCTTTTACAAGATTGCAAGTAGGCTTCATTGTGAATTTTTTGCATTTTTAGTAAAATCTTTTGCACCGGTCATTACATATTTTGCAACGTTAGAACCGCGATGCGATGAAATACTACAGAATATGATTAAATCGTGCAAAATGAAGGTAACGTAGAGTTGTTAGAAGCCAAAGTATTGAAGCACCGTTACAACATCAAATGCTTTTACAAGTTGCAAATAGGCTTCATTGCAAATTTTTTGTATTTTCAGTAAAATCTTTTGCACCGGTGACCGGTGACCACCGTGGCAGTCAAAGTGTTAAATTAAAACGTGTCGACGTATCCTCGCGTCCTCGCTCATTTGCGATCTATTTTCGTTCGGGCCGACTAAGGCACGTCGGGGCGTTGAATAGAAGGGGTGCGCGGGGTGTCGCGGGGAAAATCGAAATCGCGATCTCCGGTACGCGTCCAGCCTGGAAACTGATAAATTGCGACTTCCGCCTGCGTTTCGGTCGCGTACCACGTAATTTCCTGCAGAGGAGCCGCCCCGATAGGCGAGCGGAGGTGGACGAGGAGTGCGAGGAAGAGGAGGAGGAGGTGGACGAGGCGAAGGAGAGAAGGGGAGCAGGAGGATTGAAGGGACGGGATGGGAAGCCAACGCCGATCGGAAATTGGCCCGATGACATTGATTAAAGCGTTTAGCGTCGACGACAATGCCGTAATTATTAATCGGTGCCGATGCCGCGCAAAGATTCCGCTGTCTCGATATGTATAGTTGAGGCGTAATGCGGGTAGTGGTGCGCAGCGAAGATGGTTTGCACGTGAGATGATTACACAAATTGGTGTATCGTTTCTAGGCAGGTTGAATTAACACGTGACTACTTGGTTGTCATCGATGATCGGCGCAAAAGTTTAACCCATTGACTATTGGGTACTTCCGGCCGAAGGGCTCGCTGTGGATGAAATACTTTTCACTAATGTGAACTCTTTTGGTTGATTATGTAAGGCGCAACTAAATTCTAATAATAATTCTTCATTTACGCCAAATAAAATAAAGCAAGAAAATGATTTGATAAAGAACGCATCTGTATTCAGTTCTTACATTGATAATTATGGCTGCAATAGCTAAGAAATCAGAACGATTGGGAAACGCATATATGCTCCCATAGTCGACACCGATAGATTTCGGCGGACGCATATTTGCGTCCATAGCAGTCAAAGGGTTAAATTCTTTGGTCTCCGATACCTTCGCATTATTTTCATTTTGCTCAATTCAGTCATATTCTGAAGTACTACAGTCACCGTGTTAATAATGTGTTGTTCTGGTGCGCTGCCGGTTCTGGGCACTTGAATGTTTTGGTTAATGTCCAATGTATGTGGAAATTAATGTCGAATGCTATAAGAGATCATGTAAGATAGTATCGAAATTGAGATGTTTGTAAAGATGGTTTGCACGTGAGTTGATTAAACGAATTGCCTATTGTTTTTGTAGCGATTGAATTAATGTGAGTTGACATTGATGTTCAATGTATGCGGGAATTGATATCAAAGTCAATAGAAAGTCCTGTAAGGTAAGATAATAATACAATTATTTATATAGATTTAACTTCCAATCTTTTACCAGACATAGCTCTTATCTAAAATCTTCCATGAACGTAACGTGAACTGAGAGTTACGATTATCCTACAATATTTAAGAAAGTCACCGTCAATTCCAAAAAGAAATGGTTACCGAACGCAAAAATATTTATTTTCCTCGGACGTTTTGTAAATTCCGTTTAAATGTGAAATATACTGTTAACACAAAAAACCCTTCATTTCGCATCACCGGCATTCCTACACCACAAATCAAATCTGTCCCTCACCTCCCACTCATCTCTAAACTCCCGCACTCCGAATTGATCAGGCCGTTCAACAACACCTCCGCCGGAACATTAGTAACGCCATGGCCAAGAAAGAAAGAGACAGAGCTATCGAGAGAGAAGCGCGTGCAAAAAGAAGAAGAGCAAGAAAGTAGAAAACGAAGTAGAAAAAAGGCCGAGTAGCCGAGTCATCGGGCAAACGAGCCGATATTTTCGCACCACGCTCGGCCGGACGGTCAGGTAGGAGGACGCAATGAATTTCGCGCTACCTGAAGAGACGTGGAGGAAGACGAAAGTGGCGGCGGAGGCGGAGGAAAAAGGGAAGCACACGAGGAGACGACGAAAGTGGCGGGAGGAAGAAAAAGGAGAGGCAGGAAAGGGTCGTGGCGAAGGTGGAAGAAGAAAACGCGTCGTGGACGGAGAGCGAGGCCGATTTATTGGCGAGTTTAAAAGAGCCCGGGCCCTCGACATAACTCAGCATTCGCCTGATGTTGACTGAGTGGCCGACTCGACGTAGGATAGGTACGTACCTGGCCTGCCAGCTTCGGTCATCGTCAGGTATCCTCTCTCTGCCAATCAAGGAGCATTCACTGGTACTAAGTGGCTCGGCTTAATTAAGCGCACGAGAAAAAGACACGTCCGAGGAGAGAGGAACCGCGGCGGAGGTTGGGAAGACTCGAGGAAAGTGAAAGAGGAAAGGCGAACGAAAAAGCCTAGCCGGGGACGGTGGTCAGAAGACGCACGAAAAGATCGACCGAGAAAAGAAGAGGTTGTGTTCCGTCGGGTCGTTGCGTTTCGGAAAAATGTTCCTTTCCCCCCAAAATCGATCTGTCGGAAAATCGAAGAGACAGCATCGACGCACGGACCGTCGAAACTCCCGTCCGATTCCCACAAATTTCGGATGGTCTACCGATTTTCGGCAGCGGGTTTCGCCTCGCTGAGATTTGTCGGCAGCCGCGTTTGCATGTTGGGACGGAGATTCTCGGAATGGGGCTACGTTCGACAGTTTTCTCGGCGGACGGGCGCGGCTGTCAGGAAAAATTGATCGCGCAACCGAAATTAGCTTTGATCCCCCCGACGGGTATTTTCGTAGCGAGAGCGAACGGTGTGACTGCATGCTCCCGAAAAAAAGGTGCCGCCGGTACGGAGATCTGCTTAATGAGAGAGCTTTGGTAATTAGTCTATCCGAGGCTTCTCGATAATTAGTCTACCCGCGATTCCGATAATTAGTCTAACCATGATCCCGATAATTAGTCCCCCGATTATTCGTGCTCATCTTGCGAGCAGATATGTGTCAATGTGTGAGATATATCGGGGATGAGATCGTACGAGTGTAGAAGGCTGAAAAATGGAGAGGCAGATCGAAAGAGTGAGGGAGACAGTAAAGGGGACGGGGATGCAGCTACGGGCTTAATCAAATAATAATTTACCGAGGGATCGATTCGTCGAGAAAAAAGAAGTCAATTGTAACGAAATGCAAACGAATCTTGCTGACCAATGTGCACCGCGACCTTCCCCCGTTCTCCCTGTCGTTGGAAATACGGGACGTAATCCGGCGTGTCATTCGATTACCTGCCGCAATAAAATCGAATGACGGGCCAATAAAATATTTATGGAATCGTATGCAAGCACGGCTCGCAGAATCATGGCTCACCCCCTGGGCTCTCTGTTTCCCCGGTGGTTACACGATGTTTAACCCTCGACAAACCCCCGAGGGCGGCCCTTTGACGCGTGTATGCGTGCACGCACGCACGCGTGTTATACTGTTGCGGGAACTGCAGGAACTTTCTGCTAGTCCCTCGCCTGACAAACGTCGGCCCTGTTAACGCAGCTATGAATCTTGTCTACACGATGATACAATCCTGTTGTACAGCCTTCTTGTATTTTATTTCTGCCCAGAAGTGCCGATACAGACGATATTTGTTTGTACATGAAAAGACAACGGGTTTCAACGGTGGAATTTGTAACATTTTCTAATAAAATGCTTAAAAAATTACACTCAGTGAATTGAACTGAACTGAACGCAGCTATGAATCTTGTCTACCCGAAGATACAATCCCGTTGTACAGCCTTCTTATATTTTGTTTCTACCCAGAAGTGCCGATGCCGACGATATTTGTTTGTATATGGAAAGACAACGCGTTTCAACGATGAAATTTGTAAGGTTTTCTAATGAAGCGCTTAAAAAGTGTGCCGCGATCAGAATGCGAGCATGATGTTTATCACTCTGAAACGTTCGAGCATTATTTAGTACTGATGGAGATTTATTAAAAAAGGATGCGTACAATTACACTCAGTAAACTGAACTGAACTGAACGCAACTATGAATCTTGTCTACACGATGATATAATCCTGTCGTACAGCTTTCTTGTATTTTATTTCTACCCAGAAGTGCAGACACAAACGATATTTGTTATGCATGAAAAGACAACGTGTTTCAACGGTCAAATTTGTGACGTTTTCTAATAAAACGCTTAAAAAATGTTGTCCGCGATCAGAATCCAAACATGATGTTTATCACTCTGAAACGTTCGAGCATTATTTACATTATTTCTACCCAGAAGTGCCAATGTCGACAATATTTGTTGTGCATGAAAAGACAAGGTGGTTCAACGGTGAAATTTGTAACGTTTTCTAATAAAACGCTTAAAAAATATTGCGCCGCTATCGGAATGCGAACGTGATGTTTATCACTCTGAAACGTTCGAGCATTATTTATATTATTTCTACCCAGAAGTGCCAATGTCGACAATATTTGTAGTGCATGAAAAGACAACGTGGTTCAACGGTGAAATTTGTAAAATTTTGTAATGAAACGTTTAAAAAATGTTGCGCCGCGATCAGAATGCGAACATGATGTTTATCACTCTGAAACGTTCGAGCATTATTTAGTACTGATGGAGATTTATTCAAAAAGGATGCATACAATTACACCCAGTGAACTGAACATTATGAATGACGATTTGTCCGGAATCGAATGAAACTGGGTATCGTCGCATCAAGTTTCCCCGGTTAATTCTGTAAAACGTATCGGTCCGATAGCCAAAATCCTCCATATTCAATCAGCCGGAGTTGCGTTATGAAGGGCAAATCACGTCTCTTCGCGTTAAACCATAAATTATGATCCATTAGTTGCGCGACCGTAGATCATCGAAAGTGTCCGCGAGGTAATAAAAATATCGCGCCGCGCGATTAAAAATATTAATCCGCCCGGCAGGAGAGGAACGTTTATCCATACATTAAAGCGAGTCAGTCTGCAAACGTGACGAACCGCAATAACTGCATTACGTGGCTGTATCACACACGCTCTGATCCATTGTACGGAAAAAATGTCATTAAACGCTTTATTAAATTGAAATTGAATCGATATTACTCCGCTTCCAAATCACATTTCAAACGGAGCAACGTGACAACGATTTATTTCACATGTTTCAATTAATTTCTCATTTCAGTCACCCTATTGCGTCAGACTGCGTACGGCTATTAACGTTTCTTGCCGCAACTGAAACTTTTATTCATAACACCGTAAGCGTACCTTTGCGCAGTCGATTTTCGGCGTTCATTAATACCATCCCCGCACTCACCGTTACCCATTTGACACGCAAACGCTCCTCTCGTCACACCCTTTCCCGCTGTCGATCAATTTCTCCTATCGATCCCCGATTCTCGACGAAGAGACGCGCGCAAAACGAATCGATGCCTCTGCTCTTCGGCATGCACTGGCTCAGTGATTTTCAACCAGTGTGCCGGGAGAGGGTTCTAACTGCGCGGCGACATTTTTCAACAAATGTGTGTGAAGCAAAATGTATATATAAACGTAGGATTTAGATACGCGAAATTAGAGAGTATAATATTTATAAACCATAACAACGCAATTAAGACATTATGGACTTATTACCTAATCTTTTGTCGTTTCGTCTTTACGTCTTATCGTCTTCACGTTCCGTCGTCAACTGATTACTACCCAAACAAACAACACAATTCAACAAACACGTCACCTATGATACCTGAATATAATAACTGGGGATCCTAGGTGACCTTTGTTCGTCAATTAGAGAATCCTGTACTTGAGGTCCTACATAAATAAATCAACAAAAACAGATTCTTATTTCGCTTTTTTTCTGTCACCACATTTGAAGAATGCCACGATATTAATCCTTTAAAGGCCTCACGAAAAATTCGAAAAATCCCCAATCGGTAGCATTTATAATTTTGTAAACGCAATTAATATTAAATAGTGGTTAACCCTTTGACTACTGAATACTTCCGACCGAAGCGCTTGTTGAGCACGAAACACTTTTCACTAGTGTGAAATCTATTGATTGATTATGTAAGAGACAACTAAGTTCTAATGATAATTCTTCATTTGCGCCAAATCAAATAATGCAAGAAAATGATTTGATAAAGAACGCAGTATTCGAAGTATTGAAGTATTCATCTCGTAAATTATTAATTGTGGCTGCAATAGAAAGGTAACACAGAGTGGTTAGAAGCCGAAATATTGAAGCACGGTTTGAATATCACTTGCTTTTACAAGATTGCAAATAGGCTTCATTGTGAATTTTTTGTATTTCTAGTAAAATCTTTTGCGTATTTTACTCAAGCGTACTTTGCTATATTAGAACCGCGACGCGATGAAATACTGCAGGATATAATTAAATCGTGCGAAATAAAGGTAATGCAGAGTTATTAGAAGCCAAAGTATTGAAGCATCGTTCTAATGTCAATTGCTTTTACAAAATTGCAAATAAGCTTCATTACGAATTTTATTGCATTTATAGTAAAATATTTTGCACCGGTCACCGCACATTTTGCTATGTTAGAACCGCGATGCGATGAAATATTGCAGGATATAATTAAATCGTGCGAAATAAAGGTAATGCAGAGTTATTAGAAGCCAAAGTATTGAAGCATCGTTCCAATGTCAATTGCTTTTACAAGATTGCAAATAAGCTTCATTACGATTTTTTTTGCATTTATAGTAAAATATTTTGCACCGGTCACCGCATATTTTGCTATGTTAGAACCGCGATGCGATGAAATACTACAGAGTATAATTAAATCGTGTGAAATAAAGGTAACGCAGAGTTATTAGAAGCCAAAGTATTGAAGCATCGTTCCAATGTCAATTGCTTTTACAAGATTGCAAATAAGCTTCATTACAATTTTTTTTGCATTTATAGTAAAATATTTTGCACCGGTCACCGCATATTTTGCTATGTTAGAACCGCGATGCGTTGAAATACTGCAGAGTATAATTAAATCGTGCGAAATAAAGGTAATGCAGAGTTATTAGAAGCCAAAGTATTGAAGCATCGTTCCAATGTCAATTGCTTTTACAAAATTGCAAATAAGCTTCATTACGAATTTTATTGCATTTATAGTAAAATATTTTGCACCGGTCACCGCACATTTTGCTATGTTAGAACCGCGATGCAATGAAATACAGCAGAGTATAATTAAATCGTGCGAAATAAAGGTAATGCAGAGTTATTAGAAGCCAAAGTATTGAAGCATCGTTACAATGTCAATTGCTTTTACAAGATTGCAAATAGGCTTCATTGCGAATTTTTTGCATTTCTAGTAAAATATTTTGCACCGGTCACCGCATATTTTGCAGTTAGAACCGCGATGCGATGAAATACTGCAGAGTATAATTAAATCGTGTGAAATAAAGGTAACGCAGAGTTATTAGAAGCCAAAGTATTGAAGCATCGTTCCAATATCAATTGCTCTTACAAGACTGCAAATAGGCTTCATTGCGAATTATGTGCATTTTTAGTAAAATCTTTTGCACCAGTTACCGGTGACCACCGTAGTACTCAACGTATTAAATATAAACGCAACTCTGCCGTATGATAAAAAAATTGAAAAACACTGCACTACCTTCTTTCTCGTGTCTACATTTGCGCGCCGAGCTTCTTTTCGGTTCGACACGTGCAAAATGATTTCTGGATCCTGCCTGTCGCGGAGAGGAATATCATGAACCCTCGTACGAAACGACGGGGTACACAGCTGGGGCTTGAGATTCCCTTTTTTTCGCGCAGCTGTCCCTCTGCGTACCCCACCGAAACGAATTCTGCTATGTACATTCTTGCCAGGGTACGCCGAGCTTCGAGAAGCAAGGGAGAAGAGGAGACGCGGAATACTCGATATATCAGTGCGCAGGAAAATTCGTAATCCTTTCTCGATTGGCCGATCAAATTCGTCACGACGTCGAGAGGTGCATTAAACTCTCGTTGCACACGAAACGAACTGGGAATAGGATTAGACGCGAGGGAATCGCGATGTCACCCCTTCCGGAACAACTGAACGGGGAAACGTGTTAATCCTTTGCGGACGAGAGATTTTTTAAGTACTACTCAGCTGTGGATCAAACGTGTTTTTTTTATGAGGAATGAAGTGGTGAAGATGTAAAAATGTGGTGCTCGGGAGGGAACGTAAATAGTGACGGGAAAACATTGAACTGACAGTGTATGATGTTTATGGTGCAATAGGGTAAATGATAAATTAACGAAAAATGGTTACACGAGCGGTAAAGGCAAAGGGATAGGGATATGTTGAATGCTGCTGCTAATTGAATAAGATATCAACGCTCGTATCTACGTTCCGCCAAACACCGCCATTGAGATGTTATCCTGAAGCGTAATGTACGACGATCTTTTGTCAGGTCGTTTACCGAAATATAAAGAATCACCTGCTTTTTCTGGTTTCCTTGATTTCTGTGCGGGTAGATTTACGACGATCAGTTAAATTTGTCGTTCGCTGCCCATAATTCCTCGCATTCCATTCAATTCGAGGCGTTCCCAAGTCTGAGCGTAAAAAATTCCGCCACGCACAGGTTCTACAAAGCAGGGTCACCGATGGAGAGATCGATAAGGCTACCAGGAGATGTTCAGGTATCCATTAGTGAGTTAACGCGTCTATTAGTGTCCTGACAGAAAGCCTTCCGACACGACGTCTTGCTTTAAACACACCGACCGCCTTGTCACCCATAAACGGGTGACACCTGTTATTCTCTGGGAGTCATGTCTCCCAAAAATAACTGACGGACGCTGTTTGCGAAAATGTTTACGGTCTATATCGATAACCTTGCATTGAAAGTATTGCTAGTCGTGGTACCTGTAATTTTTGGCAAGTGTTGAAGCAGAGAAAAATTAAAGAATTGTTCAACATATATTTGGTTATGTCGCTGAAACAATCTCGAAGTTAAAGTTACGATCAGTGAATGCCTGCGTTTTTTTAGATCCTCTTAGATTCTATAAAAGGGCGAATAATTTGGATGACTGACATATTTTAGCGAAGATGCTAAAGCATATACTCCTTGTTTTGAAACCAACGTTTTGATCTTTTTCGGCTATTTTCAGACATAGCACTAAAGCCTATATGGATAACCTTGCATTGAACACATTGCTAGTCGTAGTACCTGTAATTTTTGGCAAGTGTTTGAAGCAGAGCAAAATTTCAACATTTTTCAACATATCTTTGATCATATCAGTGAAACTATCGCGAAGTTAAAGTTGCGATCAGTGAATGCCTGCGTTTCTTTAGAACCTTTTAGATTCTTTAAAAGGGCAAATAATTTGGATCACTGTCATATTTTAGTGAAGATGCTAAAACATACATCCTTTGTTTTGGGACCATCGTTTTGACCTTTTTCGGCTATTTTCAGATATAGCACTAAAACCTATATCGATAACCTTGCGTTAAGCACATTGTTAGTCGTGGTACCTGTAATTTTTGGCAAGTGTTTGAAGCAGACAAATATTTCAACATTTTTCGACATATCTTTGGTCATATCGCTGAAACTATCTCAAAGTTAAAGTTGCGACCAGTGAATGCTTGCGTTTCTTTAGATCCTCTCAGATTCTTTAAAAGTGCAAATAATTTGGATGACTGTCATATTTTAGCGAAGATGCTAAAGCGTACACCCTTTATTTTTAGACCAACGTTTTGATCCTATTCGGCTATTTTCAAACATAGTACTAAAACCTATACCGATAATCTTGCATTGAACATATTGCTAGTCGTGGTACCTGTAATTTTTGACAAGTGTTTTAAGCAGACAAATATTTCAACATTTTTCGACATATCTTTGCTCATATCGCTGAAACTATCTCAAAGTTAAAGTTGCGATTAGTGAATGCCAGCAGTTTTCAACATATCTTTGATCATATCGCTGAAACTGTCTCGAAAGCAAAGTTGCGATCTTTTAGTAATGCCTGCGTTTCTTTAGATCCTCTTAGATTTTTTAAAAGTGCAACAAATTTGGATGACTGTCATATTTTAGCGAAGATGCTAAAACATAGACCCTTTGTTTTGAGACCAACGTTTTGACCTTTTTAGGCTATTTTTAGACAGCACTAAAACTGTATTCTTCTCAACGGTTTTGATGTGTGTCGAAGATATTACTATTAGCGTTTTTCTACGTTGCATTAAATCTGCACTTTTTGAAATTCGTCCTCAGCTTCCATAACGACAAGTATCATACGACCCAATCGCGTGTATACCGATCGCACGATACCTAGAATCCAAGTGTGCGCACGATTAATCGCAATAGGCGAGCATCGACGGCAGAGATTAACAGTTCATACTAAACGATGGATTTTCTTGCCGCACATTTTGAGAAGACGAAATAAACCGCGAAGTCGACTGTTACTCACCGCGGGACGTCCTTTAAATCAGACCCGAGCGGAGCTGTAATGAAGTTGCCATCGCAATTCCGCTCGGAATCCCGGGGCCATTATATGCGGTCTCTCATAAATACGCGTGCATCTTCGAAGACGAACGTTCTCAGAAGGATAAAATCAAATGTATGCAAATCCCCTCGGCTGCGATGCCGAAAAATGCGAGAAAGTGGCTGAAACAGTGGATTCGCGGAATCGATCCATAATCTAGAAACCGTTCGCTCCCGACGTCACCTGCGTCGGCCGGCCCTTAAGTTTTTAAGGACGTCGGTGAAGACGAAAAGATATCGAAACTCGAGGAATGCGAATGATTCGTCATGCGAGGCAAGGGAGCACGCGTAATCGTACGGAAAAGTAGAAACACGATCCGTAAGCATCTGTCGTGATGCGGATCATATTTCGCAGCAGCCGATTGCGATGGGCAAATCTGAAATGTGTGTGGGACGTAACTTCTGTGCGGAAATGATATCGGCCTAGGATGCACGAGACACAATAATAAATAAGAGAAACAATCGCAACGGTGGTACAATTAACAAAACGCAAGTAGTCAATCGAGTACCTTTTGACCAGGTACCATAATTCGTTTTCAATTCAAATCAAATTCATTTCAATTCAAATCACGCCGCACATTAATCACCGCATTATATGTTTTTTTTCCGTATCATATCAGTATAGGGTGCTGTCCGTTTAACACGTTGACTGTCAAGCGTATTTTGCAATGTTAGAACCGCGATGCGATGAAGTACTGCAGGGTATGATTAAATCGTGTAAAATAAAGGTAACGCAGAGTTGTTAGAAGCCAAAGTATTCAAGCGTCGTTTCAATATCAATTGCCTCTACAAGATTGAAAATACGTTCCATTGCGAGTTTTTTACATTTTACTAAAATCTTCTGCGTATTTTGCTATGTTAGAACCACGATGCGATGAAATACTGCAGAGTATAATTAACACGTTGGCTGCCATGGGGGTCACCGGTGACCGGCGCAAGAGATTTTACTGAAGATCCAAAATATTCGCAATGGGTAGTAATAATTATTTTATAAATGCAGTTCTTGTTAGAATAGTGATGCGATTCTTTGGTCTCCAATACATGCACATTATTTACATTTTGCATAATTCAGTCAAACGCCGTAGTATTTCATAGCATCGCCGTTCTAATACGGCAAAATACGCACGGCAGTCAACGTGTTAAATCGTGCAAATTAAAGGTAATGCAGAGTTATTAGAAGCCAAAGTATTGAAGCATCATTCCAATATCAGTTGCTATTACAAGATTGAAAATAGGCTTCATTGCGAATTTTTTGCATTTTTAGTCAAATCGTTTGCGCCGGTCACCGGTAACCACTGTGGCAGTCAGCGTGTTAACTGAAAAAGAAAAATAGTAAGCGTCGCTCGAAATTAACACAGGTAGTCCGCAGGCCTATTTTCTCGAAGACTCGAGCCCTTGTTAACGAAAGTCCAGCAACAACCGAACGCGACATAGCTCGAACGCCATTAGATTTAAAACGGTTTCGAAATGAGTTCCTCTTCGCGTTATCCTCATTTTGCACGATTTAATCAGACTCTGCAGTATTTTACCGCATCGCAGTTCCAATAGAGCAAAATACGCATGGCAGTCAACGTGTTAACTGAAAAAGAAAAATAGTAAGCGTCGCTCGAAATTAACATAGATATTCCACAGGCCTATTTTCTCGAAGACTCGAACGCTCGTTAACGAAAGTCCAGCAACAACCGAACGCGACACAGCTCGAACGCCATTAGATTTAAAACGGTTTCGAAATGAGCTCGTCTTTGCGTTATTCCCATTTTGTACGATTTAATCATACTCTGCAGTATTTGACCACATTGCGGTTCTAATATAGCAAAATACGCTTGGCAGTCAACGTGTTAACTGAAAAAGAAAAATAGTAAGCGTTGCGCCAAATTAACATAGATATTCCACAGGCCTATTTTCTCGAAGACTCGAACGCTCGTTAACGAAAGTCCAGCAAGAACCGAACGTGACATAGCTCGAACGCCATTAGATTTAAAACGGTTTCGAAATGAGTTCCTCTTCGCGTTATCCTCATTTTGCACGATTTAATCATACTCTGCAGTATTTTATCGCATCGCGGTTCTAACATAGCAAAATACGCTTGGCAGTCAGCGTGTTAACTAAAAAAGAAAAATAGTAAGCGTCGCTCGAAATTAACATAGATATTCCACAGGCCTATTTTCTCGAAGACTCGAACGCTCGTTAACGAAAGTCCAGCAACAACCGAACGCGACACAGCTCGAACGCCATTAGATTTAAAACGGTTTCGAAATGAGCTCGTCAATGCCGATACGAGGAAAGCAGAAAGGATTGAGCGTGTTCGGTAGCGTGCACGAAGAAACGCGGCCGGAAGGTAGAAAAAGGAACGAAAGTGGACGGCTCGTCGTTCCGACGCGATGTGTTTGTTTTGCTTATCTGAGACAAATTTGCTGTCTTGTAAGCGACACCGAAGGGTCGCCTTGACAAACTGGGGTGCTTCTGGTTTGCAGGAGGCGGTGGAGGAGAACGGGGCATCGGACAGACCGTGGGGCATGTAACGACGCACACGGACAACTTTCAGGAACGTAGAAGAGTGCTCGAGTGCCCACGGCTCTAAAACCAGACTGGTCTCACCTATCTTGCTCTTTTGCGCGTTATCTCTTTCTTCCTTTTCGCTACTATCGCCGCTACGTCTGTCATTCTTTGCTCTCTTGTTTCGTTACACACTTCCCTTTCTTTTCCTCTCGTCTCCCTGCCCAGCTGCTTCTGTCCTGGTTCCTATTTTTTACTTCTCTTCACCTCGCGCTATGGAGATCGTTGATCTTTCTGCCTACCTCTTGACTTTCTCTTGTCTCGTTTACTGTTGGCTTCATTTTCTCCTGACGTAGCTACTGTATTTGCCTACGCGTCCGCGTTCGTAGGCTTTTTCTTTACTGATTCCCTTTCACTTTTTTCCCCTACGCCGACTATCTTTCCTTTTGTTCGGCCCCTCTGCTTACTTTCCGCGATTTCTTCCGTCCTCGTCACTTCTCAGTTTTATTCGTCCTTCACTTTCTTGGTCCCCCCTTCGCTTTGCCCATATTTCGCTCTATTTCCATCTTCCGTACGTCTGGGCATTCTCCGACCCTCCCCCATCCCAAAGATTTCTCGTAAAACTCACGGGAACTTTTTCTAACAGTTTCCACGGCGTTGACTTTTTCGCTCCTGGAAAGGGACGAAAGTGGTCGACCGGATTTCAGGAAGCTCCGCTCAGTTATTTATTTCGCTCGACACGCGGAAAGATGAATCCGCGCGCGAGCGACACTTTATGGCCGCATTCAGCGTGGAATTTACTACCGATCATCTTTTCCGCGGGGCAAAAGATCCTTCGCCTCGCATCGGGAACGTTTCTTTCTTCAGCTGGAAATTTGTCGCGTGCACGCTGAACGAACGGAATGTTATGGACGCCGATTTTTCTTCTGAGCTACGTGCAAGATTCAAATCTTTGGCTGGAATAAAGTACGGCGCAATTGGCATCTTAAGTAAAACCCACTGAAAACATTTGGCAATAAAAAATGTATGACTAAGTGGGCTTATTACTTTCTGGGTATAATTCATTTACCAAATTGTTTACCGAGCTACATGCAAGATTCAAATCTTTGGCCAGAATAAAGTACACCGCAATTGGCATCTTAAGTACAACCCAGTAAAAATATTTGACAACAAAAAATGTACGACCAAGGGGCTTATTACTTTCTGAGTATAATGAATTTATAAAATTGTTTACCGAGCTACATGCAAGATTCAAATCTTTGGCCAGAATAAAGTACGCCACAATTGGCATCTTAAGTAAAACCCAGTGAAAATATTTGGCAAAAAAAATGTACGATCAAGTGTGCTTATTACTTTCTGAGTATAATGAATTTATAAAATTGTTTACCGAGCTTCATGTATGATTCAAATCTTTGACCAAAATAAACTACGCTGCAATTGGCATATTAAATAAAACCCACTAAAAAATATTTGGCAACAAAAAATGTATGACCAAGTGGACTTATTACTTTCTGGGTATAATGGATTTATAAAATTGTTTACCGAGCTTCCAGCAAGATTCAAATCTTTGGCCAGGATAAAGTACGCCGCAATTGGCATCTTAAGTAAAACCCAGTAAAAATATTTGGCAATAAAAAATGTATGACCGAGTGGGCTTATTACTTTCTGGGTATAATTCATTTGTAAAATTGTTTACCGAGCTACATGCAAGATTCAAATCTTTGGCCAGAATAAAGTACACCGCAATTGGCATCTTAAGTACAACCCAGTAAAAATATTTGACAACAAAAAATGTACGACCAAGGGGCTTATTACTTTCTGGGTATAATGGATTTGTAAAATTATTTGCCGATCGAATTTTACTGCATTAGAATCGCAATGCCACGAAATGCTAAAGAATATTATTAAATTATTCAAATTGAAAATGACGCTTAAATAATGGAGACCAGAGCTTTGAATTACTATTCCAATGCAAAATGCATTTGTAATATTATAAATACTACTAATTTTCAATTCTTTTGCATTTTCACTGAAATCCTTTGCACCGGTCCACGGCGACCATTATGGTACTCGACGTGTTAAAGTTTTCATATTGAGGTAAACACTATAATCTCGAAAACTATTTTAATCTAAATAATATCGGCTGAAACTCGCATTGAAAATATTAGACTATGCAAAATAAATCAAACCCTCTGCACTAATCCGAATCAATCAACAAAGAACAGCCACGAAACAATTCCCCGAAACACTAAGCATTCGAATTTCCGACACTCCCGCACTTAGCGCTCCAAAACCAATAATCATGTTTCCGCTAACCATAAGTCCACGAAATTATTTCCCGAGCTCGGCGTCGACGGAAGAAAGATCGTCCGCAGCCGTAATCATTTCGATAAATCACGCTTACCCTCGGAAACGGGAAGAATTCAATCGAGCATTGTTCCCCTTTCGAGTGCGAGCGTTCGGGGCGCGAGTGTCTTTCCCGTGGTAATTAATTATTAATTAGGATTACCGTCTCGACCCCCCCGGGGTGGCCTCTCGACGACGTAACGACTTCCTTCTCTTCCGTTCCCTTCCTTCCTCGAAGATAAACGACAGAGCCAGAGGTGCCCGGCCTCAGTCCTAAGTAACTCCATGAATTTTCCGGAGCCACCCCCGAATTACTCGAGCTTCGACTCGTGCCACTCGGCTGTGTAGCTTCTAATCATCCCTATCTCCTGGCCACACCCTCGTCTTCGTGGCCTGACCGCGAGGAAATTTCCTCGCCCTTCTGTTTAACCGTCTCCCTCGCCCTTTCCTGTTATCCTTACTTTTTGTCTTCCTTTGTTACGAACCGCCTTCTTTTTCTGGCGCTTATCTTCCTCGCACCGAGTTTTTCGGTCGAGTGGGAGAGTGTAGGTAATCGTGTAATATGGAGAAATCAAGTGCGTTGAAGTAGATTGGGCGGTAAATATTTTGCACGCAGATATAGACGATTGACAAGAAAGTTCCAGCAGTTACAAAAGTGGTGTTCTATGTAAAGTTGTTTGTAATTTTCGTAAGAAATTAGTAATCTAGTAAATCACAATAAACAATCACCTGATCCACTTACGAAATAAGTGGATCAGGTGATTGTTTATTGTGAAGTCAAATATATTGCAGAAGTGCTGTCATGTTTTGTCATTGCCAAGTGGGCGAGTGTAGGTAATCATGTTATATGGAGAAATCAAGTGCGTTGAAGTAAGTAGGTGGAGGGAGTAAATATTTTGCATGCAGATACAGACGATTGTCAAGAAAATTCTAGCAGTCACAGAAGTAGTGTTCTATATGAAACTGTTTGTAATTTTCATAAAACAATGGATCAGGTGATTGTTTATTGTGAAGTCAAACGTATCGTAGATGTGACTGTCATATTTTGTCATTGCCAAGTGGGCGAGTGTAGATAATCGTGTAATATGGAGAAATCAAGAACGTTGAAGTAAGTAAGTGGAAGCGGTAAATATTTTACACGCAGATACAGACGATTGTCAAGTCAAATATATTGCAGAAGTGGCTGTCATGTTTTGTCATTGTCAAGTGGGCCAGTGTAGGTAATCATGAAATATGGAAAAATCAAGTGCGTTGAAGTAAGTAGGTGGAGGGAGTAAATATTTTGCATGCAGATACAGACGATTGGCAAGAAAGTTCCAGCAGTCACAGAAGTAGTGTTCTATGTAAAACTGTTTGTAATTTTCATAAGACAGTAGATCAGGTGATTGTTTATTGTGAAGTCAAACGTGTTTCAGAGGTGACCGTTAGGTTTTTTCATTCTGGATATATCTTAAAATAAAAAAGTATGTTTATACCATTAAAAAAAACTCGTATTGTGATAGCCCTGAAAAGAAGGTGATTTTACGTGAAATACTAAATCGTAAATATACAATAAAGTCTGATCCTGCCTTGTCCTCTCTCGTTCTGTTTTCACGTTTCTCATTCTTATTCTTCAACTTCACTGTTCCACGATCATTTCTCCCAGTCTATCGCCACTAATGCGACGCTAAGCTGGCGTTATGTCGAGGGTCGAGGCAGAAGGCGTTAACGGGCGACCTTAACGAATCTCTGGATGTTTTCTGACACGTACGTGCGTGCAGCACGCGAGCTTTCACGAGCCGATTTCTCGCTCTGCGAGGGCGGCGTCGCCATTTTTCATCCCGACGTGTTGCTCACGGCCCATCGCCAGTTTCTTTCACGATCGAAGAAATGAATATGATACGTTTTGAGTGACAGCGAATGCCCGACGCAGCGCGCGCGTTTATTAATGATTGTTTCGAGTTGAGTAATATTGAAAACATACTGATAGCATCGCGGCGAAAGTAAAGTGCCGCGCCGCGAATAAAGTTGTATAATTAAGACAACATACACCTTTAAATGTCATGCGTGAAAACGTTCTTTTAAAAACGCAATCGTACGCAATGGGTACTGTTACTTCAGTCACATTGAGAAAGCTTTGATCATGACTGGAAACGATAATTCTACAATATAAACCGAGCATAAAATGCCTGAGTATAAGTAACGCTTCGTGGTCGAAGTGAAGCAGAACGTCGTACGTCACACGTGCGAATATATTTTTAAAATGATAACGTAGGATTTAAACACGTGAAGCTAGAAAGTATGATATTTGTAAACAATAACAATACAATCAAGACACTTTAGTTTTATTTCGTAATCTTTCATCGTTCCGTCGTTTCGCCTTTTCGTTTTTACATCTTATCGTATTTTCGTTTCGGTGTCAACTCACTACTCGCAACCAAAAAAACACAATTCCACAAACTCGTCACCTATGAAACCTCAATATAATAATTGAGGATCACAGGTGACCTTTGCTCGCCAATTAGCCCCTTACCGTACCATTTAACTCGGAAGAATTTGGGCCCAAACGATGTGCAGAAATATTCGCGGAAGGAGTTAAAATCACTGAGACGTATTGTGGAAACTTGAAACAAATTATATCCCGCGACTGTCTCTGAAGTAGCCATGCGCTTATTAACTTCATCCGACGATGCTCTTGTAGAATTCAAACGAACTTGAACCGAAGACTTTTAAAAAATAATTTAATTTTTTTTTTTTATGTACGAGTATATATTTCTGACACGATATATCAATTTTGATCACGAGTCAGACTCGTGATATTCATGTTTAGCCCGAATTTCTCCTCACGAGTCAGACTCGTCATATTTACGTTTGGCCCGAAATTCGAATGACGAGTCAGATTCGTCATATTCATGTTTGGCCCGAAATTCTCTTCACGAATCAGACTCGTCATATTCACGTTTGGCCCGAAATACTCCTCACGAGTCAGACTCGTTATCTTCACGTTTGGCCCGAAATTCTCCTCACGAGTTAGACTCGTTATCTTCACGTTTGGCCCGAAATTCTCCTCACGAGTTAGACTCGTTATCTTCACGTTTGGCCCGAAATTCTCATCACGAGTCAGACTCGTCAGAGTACGGCAAGGGGTTAGAGAACCTTGTATTTGAGATCCTACATAATCACGTAGAATCACGTAGAAATAGCATATTAAATAATTTCAGCAAACCATCGAGACGCAGTCCCGTATTGCGAGCGAGTTTCACATCTCGAAGGTACAGTTCTGTCATATAGTCGCCGTCAGCGCGGCACAGAGCGTGCAAAGGGAAGCAGAAGACAGGGGCGAACAGAGGGGGAGGCGGAAGTAAATCATGCAACCCCCGTGACGACGTCATCCGATGACAAACGAGCGCGTCGACGTCATCACGCAAGAAGTGGAAGCGACATCTGATAACGACCATAATCGCATTAAGGCCCGCCGCCGCGAGCCCTCTCTCTCTCTTTCTCTGTCTTCCCTCTCCCTCGCTCCGTCTTTTCTCTCCTTCCGAATGATCCTTCCCCGGGCACTGTGATCGTGTCCCTAATGTCCTAAGAAAAGCACCGCAATTGCAGATAAATCGCGCGCCGAACGTACGTGCCGACTTCACGCGCGCGATCACGATAAATAACCGCGATTCAGACCCACTGCGATTTGTACTTTCGTTAGGCGAAGTGCCGAGATATTTCGTGCCGCCGCGGAGCAGATTGGATAAACGATTGCCGTTATGAAGTGCGCGAATGATAAAAAGGCCCCATTTGGTAACGATTAGAAGTACAGCCGTGCGTCGCTCATTGTGTCTTCAGACAATGTTCGAACGCATGTATACATACGTCTAAGGTCTCATAAGATTATAATAGAGAACAGCAGTAGTGATTGGATAACGGAATATAGGGTATTTTGATTTGCGAATCAGCGAACTTTGTTGTTATGTAGACGTACGAATTGTGACGACGACAAAATGTGTCCGCGTCAAAGTTTAAAATGTGAAAGAATACCGTGCTGTGTGCGTCTTAGTTATTGTCAATGTCAATGTCTGAGTGTATATACGTTTGCGGTATCATAAGATTATAATAAAGCACAGTACTAGTGATTGGATAACGGAGTGTAGAGTATTTGATATCGGAACGGTGCTTCAATATGTAGGCTTCGAATAACTCTGACGACAAAAAGTCATTTTGTCAAATTTTTAAAAGTGAAAGAATACCATGATGTGTGTTCTTTGTTAAAACACGACTGCATGTCAACCGGTGACCGGTGCAAAAGATTTTAATAAAAATGCAAAAAAAATCGCAATGAAGTCTATTTGCAATCTTGCAAGAGCAATTGATATTGAAACGGTCCTTCAATACTTTGGCTTCTAACAACTCTACGTTACCTTTATTTTACACGATTTAATTATACGCTGCAGTATTTCATCGAATCGCAGTTCTAACATAGCTTGGCAGTCAACGGTGACCGGTGCAAAAGATTTTACTAAAAATGCAAAAAAAATCGCAATGAAGTCTATTTGCAATCTTGTGTTAATCAATGCGACTATACTACAATGTCGCACATAGTTTTGCTGAAAATATATGACGTTTGCACAACTACACAATACCACTTTACAGAACATCTTATTTTACGAAAGCGGTCGTGCCCGTAATAAAACGTACGCATTAACAAGAGTTTTTTCCGTCATACCGAAACATTCGACGGAAACATTCGCAGAAACGCGTTACATCGAAACGCCGTAAATTACGGGAGAATGGGCGGCATAATGAAGTTATGCTCCGGGGGAACGTGTATTAAAAAAAGGAACAGAGAGGACAGGGAAGTCTGGTAGTGCGAGTACGGCGACAGCGCGCGACAATATGTTTCGTCGACAAAACCGCCGCCGAAAACCGGGCACGGCGAAAGAGACGCATTGGAGAACGAAAAGAGAAAATGAGGAAGGGCGGAGAGAGAAAGAGCGCGGACCAACCCCGTCCAGGAACATACCGCGACATTTCATTATTAACCCTCCCGTTACGGGCAGCGCGCCGATCCCCAAACCCGCGCCGGTTCAAATTAAACGAGCAAATATTTGCGTATTTTATTTCCAGTATACTGTCGAGGCACTTTTGCCGGGCGCTTTGTGAACCCGTTCTCGACCGCCGCCGAGATTAATTCGTTTTTGTTTCTCCCGCGCATAAACGCATTCGCGATTACACCGAATTACCCCTTGAACGGCCCGACCGAATTGGACTGATGAAACATGCAAGACCGCGAGAGACGACGCCAACGAGCCAGCGGCCCGGTGAAAATTACTAATGAACTTAAAATTGCATTTTTGATCAGCCACTCGTGAGGAAAAAGAACCCCGGGAAACTTCGTTCCGACGTTAAACAGGTTACCTGGAATCTTAGATTCGGTTAATATGCAACCACTTTCTTGTACAGACGGTCCTTGCCTAATGGGTTTTCGTTGTTATGATGGTGTTGTACCAATATGAATTCAGTAAAACCGTGTGTTAAAAATGAAATTCTCATCTTTTTTTCAGACCAATGGCGTGCGATGTAATAGTTTACGAAAACTTTAATATAAGACAGATGCAGTGTAAAATATAATTTTCCGAACCCTGATCAATTGCAGACTAATGCTAATCAGATTTCTAATCACATTTTAATTTGAAATCATCAATTCTAATCACATTAATTCTTTGCGGTCGAAGCGGTTTGAAGTCGATCACAATCGTCCGAAATACTACACGTTTAACATCTGCCATTTGTAAAATGCATACTTGCCAGCGGCCCGGTAAAAATTACTAATGAACTTAAAATTACATTTTTGATCAGCCACTCGTGAGGAAAAAGAACCCCGGGGAAACTTCGTTCCGACGTTAAACAAGTTACCTGGAATCTTAGATTCGGTTAATATGCAACCGCTTTCTTGTACAAGCGGGTTTGCCTCCGTTGTTATGATGATTTTTCGTGTGTTAAAAATTAAATGATCTTTTTTCAGACCAATGGCGTGCGATGTAATAGTTTACGAAAACTTTAATATAAGACAGATGCAGTGTAAAATATAATTTTCCGAACCCTGAAGTGTTACACCAATATGAATTCAGTAGAACCGTGTGTTAAAAATTAAATTCTGATCTTTTTTCAGACCAATGGCGTGCGATGTAATAGTTTACGAAAACTTTAATATAAGTCAGATGCAGTGTAAAATATAATTTTCCGTACCCTGACCAATTGCAGACTAATACTAATCACATTTCTAATCACATTCTAATTTAAAACCGCCAATCCTAAGCACATCAACTGTTTGCAGTCGAAGCAGTTCGAAGCCGATGACAATCGTCCGAAATACCACACATTTAACATCTCCCATTTGTAAAATGCATACTTGCTTTGCTATCGAAAAGCTGATCGAAATCCCTTGCATCTCGTAAGTCTTATTGCAATCCCATAAATATCTCCATATACTATATAATACTACCATACGGTCAAAGGAATGAACTTTTCATAAAAAAACAGCACACACATTATGAAAACGTGTCAAAGCAACACAGCCTAAAAAAAATCGTAAAACGCTCGCCCATTTATTCTTCCTTCTTACGTTCTTCTCGTAATGGCACGTTGAAACGTCGGACAATTTTCAACGGGCGATCGCCGTGTAATCAGGGATGCGTGATAAGACACGAACGTGAAAGTTCGCGCACGTAGAACGCGTTACGAATTGCAAAAGCCAGGTGTGGGCTTGACGATAGGTCGGACCTGCGTGTGCAACGGTTAACAGCGAAGTACTGCTTGTACATATGCATGTGTGTGCGTATGTAGCGCGTCGTCGGGCCGTTTTGTACCTTATTAAGATTACGCGTTAATGAGGATACGCGCTAACGATTAAGCGGCACGCAAGCTACACGCACTCCCCGGGCGATTAGGGTTGCCAATTGGCAATTCTAATCGCAGTATTAGTCGACGCCGGCCTCCCCACGACGCGAACTTACTCGACGATGTAATTCTCTAAGATAAACTGCCCCGGTGCGACAGGGAGACCGTAAACTTGTTGGTTTAGGAAAAAAGAGAAGTGTACTCGACATTACTAGTATAAAGTGACATTTTTAGTCTCAACTCTTTTGATAGGGAGAAGCTGGCCGCGGTTATACATGCGTTTTTCGTTTTTTTTTTGTTTTTTATACATTATACATTTCGTTTTCAAGTTTTCCATAAGAGCGGTTGTATTGTGAGGCAACGTAAGCTGCGAAAACGTGTTTTATGGTATTCATAGAAATCTCGAGCGTGATTGACACTAAATTTTTCATTTTGACCGCGACAATCATCGATGACCCAGAGAATGTTTCGTAGATGCCACCAATAGGCGACGGTAGGATCCAAAGAAAGTTTCACCGAAAGTAGTACCGAGAGGGTTAAATTTCATGACGTGGAACAGAGATTAAAAGAATCGTCGGCGTATATTCAGAAGTACAGAAGGTGTGTGCTGCAATTATTCGGATAACAGAATGTTCGGACATAGGAGAGCCCGTAAGAGCGTAAACTTATTGGTTTAAGAAAAAAGAGTAGCGTAGTCCGGGGCATCTTGCGTGAAGCGATATTTTTAGTCTTAACTCTTTCGATACGGAGGAGATGGTCACGGTTATACATTCATTTTTGCGCGCGGTTATATATTCGTTTGATACGTTTTTTTCGTTTTTTTTTTTATATAGTATACATTTTGTTTTCAAGTTTTCCACAACAGCGGTTGTATTGTACGGCAACGTAATCCGCGAAAACGTGTTTTGTGACAATCATAGAAGTCTCAAGCGTGATTGACACTAAACTTTTCATTCGGACGTTCAAAAAACGTTCAAAAAACGTTTCGCGGCCGAAGTAGTACCGAAAGGGTTAAATTTCATGACGTGGAACAGAGATTAAAAGAATCGTCAGTATATATTCAAAAGTATAGAAGGTGTGTGCTGCAATTATTCGGATAACAGAATGTTCGGACATAGAAGAGTCCGGGAGATCGTAAATTTATTGGTTTAAGAAAAAAGAGAAGCGTAGTCCCGGGCATCTTTCGCAAAGCGACATTTTTAGTCTTAACTTTTTTGATATGGAGGAGATGGCCGCGGTTATATATTCGTTTTACGTTTTTTTCGTTTTTTTTTTTATATAGTATACATTTTGTTTTCAAGTTTTCCACAACAGCGGTTGTATTGTACGGCAACGTAATCCGCGAAAATGTGTTTTGTGACATTCATAGAAATCTCGAGCGTGATTGACACTAAATTTTTCATTCGAACCGCGATAATTATCGATGACCCAAAGAACATTTCGTTAGTAGTTAGTAGACGGTAGTATCCAAAGAACGTTTGGCGGCCGAAGTCGTATCGAAAGGGTTAAATTTCATGACGTGATTAAAAGAATCGTCGGCGTATAATCAAAAGTATAGAAAGTGTGTGTTGCATTCGGGTAACAGAATGTTCGGACATAGAAGAGTCCGGCAGATCGTGAACTTGTTGGTTTAGGAAAAAAGAGAAGCGTACTTCCGGACATCTTAAGCAAAGCGATATTTTTAATTTTAATTCTTTTGATACGGAGGAACTGGCCGCGGTTATACATTTGTTTTTCGTTTTTTCCGTTCTTTTATAAATCATACGCTTTGTTTCCAAGTTCTCCACAAGAGTGGTTGCATTGTATGGCAACGTAAGCCGCGAAAATTTGCGGCATTCATAGAAATTACGGCACTTGGCATATTGACACTAAACTTTTCATTAGGACCGCGACAATTATCGATGACCCAGATGCCGCCAATAGGCGACGATAATACCCAAAGAAGTAGTACCAAAAGGGTTAAATTTCATGACATCGAACAGAGATTAAAAGAATCGTCGGTATATTCAGAAGTATAGAAAGTGTGTGCTGCAATTATTCGTATAACAGAATGTTCGAACCTAGAAGAGTCCGGTGTACTCTCGCGCTAAAATGTGATATTTTTTTCGCTAACGAAGTTGGAGCAGCGCCTGACAGCGGCGTGATCCTTTATGGTAAATAATTCCAATTTGTATGCCAATGATAATAATTGCCTACGACGACGCGAGTAGTTTAACGGTGGATTAGCGTGTCGTTCGGCAGCGCACGTCGTCGCTCCAGACGTCGAGCGTCGCGCTTACAATGCGACACGCAGAGCGTCGCGGTGAAAAAATAGATCTCCTTAATTGATAAATTGGCTGCGAGAAATTCGCCGACTATCGACACCCTTTGTTGCGTGTCACTTCGCCGATATCGAACTCCGGTAAAAAGTTAATACGTGCCGTTTCTGTTACCTCGCAGTCCCACCGAACGTGGGCCGGTCTTTGGGCGCGAGCCGATTAACGTCTCGTTTCGCGCGACAAGCCGTTTCAAAAGGAGAAACCCAATTTCGGCGAAAGATTTCGCATCGTATCTTCTCCACGCTTCGATTGCGCGTAAATCGTGTTGGCGAACATTCGCTCTCCTATCGTGACCATCGTCACGGGGCATAGAGATAACGATCGGAGAATGAAAAGAGCCGAGAAATCTCTCGGCGACCGATCCCGTGGTCATTCGAGCGTGGTGCAAAAGACTCGACCGCCCGAAGGACATTGATCACTTTGGCAGTTACACTTTACATTATTACTCACCATGCTCGCACGGACTCCGAGTAGCAGCCGGTTTCTGGATTCAACATTTTGCGCTCACTCTCTGACCTGCGAAAGGAAAAAACGTAATTAGCGAGCAGTCAGGAAGGGTTTCGGTGTTCTTATTTATGAATACGCGGTAGCTTATTCCGGACACTGTCAGGATTGTTCGGTGTCACTCCATTACTGACACCGACGTATTGTTTCATTTCCGTAACTTGACGTGCATTGTCAGCGCTGTCATTCCGGGAAGCGTAGTTTATTAATAATGACTGACCAATTATCTGAGAAAAGTTCTTTGGCGAGTCACCCTTATCAACGGAGTTATCGAGGCAGTCGGAGTCGTCATACGTCACGTCGTCAATAAACCAGACACACCCACCTGTGCATATGCTACGCCAACGCTTAAAATCTTTCGACACGAGAAAAAGTAGACTACGTAAAATTGTCGCGTTTGAATGCCTTCACAATTTCCGTGGTACTAACAATTGTTTGGCCTGTATTCATATTTTTTGTCAAGGCAACAATTTTCAACAATGAGAAAATAAAGTTTGGGATTCATTAAAAATATTTTTCAACCACCTGCCGTGGAATTTTGTCAAAATTTCGTTTAATCTCAGAAAACCATCACTATTTTACACTATACAACGTTTCTAATGCCTTTTTAATTTCATTAACACTAGAATTTCGGATTTTACGGGAAAAATGATAGAAACTATTATTATGCAACAATTTTCAATAGTGAGAAATCAAAGTTCTCCATTCATTGAAAAATGGTTTTCAACTACCTATCGGCGAATTCCGTCAGAATTTCGTTTAATCTAAAAAACCATCACTATTCTAACAATTCTAATGCTCTTTCAGCATCATTAACGCTAGAATTACGGGACCCTTCAATACAACGAGCTTCGGATTTCACGAGTAAAATTCCAGAAACTATTATTATGCAACAATTTTCAACAATTAGAAATCGAAGTTTGCCAATCGCTGAAAACTGTTTTTCAACTACCTGTCGTCGAATTTCGCCAGAATTTCGTTTAATCTCAAAAACCACCACTATTCTAACAATTCTAATGCCTTTTTAATATCATTAACACTAGGATTACGGGACCCATAAAAATGACAAGCTTCGGATTTCACGAGCAAAATTACAGAAGTTACTAGTATGCAACCATTTTCAATAGTGAAAAATTGCGTTTTTTCACAAAAAACCACCACTATTCTAACAATTCTAATGCCTCCTTAATATCATTAACACTAGAATTACATTAGAAGTACAGATAATTACTTAGAATTACAACACCAGAATTTAAAATTACAGAAACTATTATTGCTTTGCAGCAACTCTTCCTGACGTTCATTACTAGACCCCCGCAAATATGCATTAAAATTCGTTTCCTCCACAAGTTTCTAATTTTCAAATCCTCCACGTCGCGTACCCACACATTTCCCCATAAATCTACTCTCAAATCCCCAAATATTCTAAAGCCACCAATACCACCCGCCGTATTCCACATACTACATACAGAAGCAGACGATACAGAAGAGACAAACGCGCGAACGAGAAACAGGCCGACAGACCAAGGTGCGTATCGTCTGGCTGCGAAAAGGCGGCGGAGTAGGCGCGATGCTTCTGGCAAGCAGCGAGACGTGTGTCGATATTCATTCCGTATCGTAGGCCCGCCATAATAATAAAACTCCTCGGATTCTCGCGCTTTTGCGCGAGGCCGACAGTGCCGATACATTATCGCTGCGTAAGCGTCGGCGAATGAATTTTCACTCCGCGGCCATGCGTTTTCTTCCTCCTTTTTTTCCCACCCCCGCGCTTTGCCTCCTCCGCCCTGTCCCTCTTCGTTTTCATACGTAATACGAGGAACGCGTCTGCACGTATCGACTCCCTCTCTCAGCTTCATTGTCAGCGATTAACGCACGCGCGAGGGACGTTTTCATTCAGCAACGGTGAAGCGCTGCCTTTCAGACTCCACTCGTGCGGGTAAGATAATAATAATAATAATAATAAAAAAAATGTGTACAATATTCCGTAAGTCCGACGCCGGGCGGAGGATCAAAGCTGAAAGTTATAATGCGCGTAAGCGAAGGGACAGTTTTTCGATAATCGGCTGAGTGTTTTGCGGATCGTCAGATTCTGACTACCGTTCGTTTCCTTTGTTATGTCGGCGGTACATTAAATGCCTCGTGTGATTCGTATTTGAGTTTAATGCAAGCGTATCAGCGACGACGAGTTAGGTTTCAATTTACTCGCGACTCTCTCGCGTATTGGATGGGTGTGTTTCTGGAAAGTCATGATTTGGCAATTTCGGACATTCATACTGTGGGCAATGTATGTGTATTTGTAATATCGGTTACAAAAGAGTTTACATTACCGTCACTGAATTACTGCCTCACTGTTTGTATTCCCAGAATGGTACGGTTTTTTCGTTTCGAACGCTTATGACAAAATCATTCATATCGTATACGTGCTGTGTGGAAGCTAATCTGGATAGAATGAAAGAGTCAGCGACTCGAACGAAATTGTACAAGTGTATTCAGGCTCTGTCCTATCAGCGGCAAAAACAAACTGTATCTATTAATATCCGTATCTATTATCACTAAGTTAGGTACACTCTGATCAAGGCCTGCAATCTCGAGCGTCATTCAGGTCTCGTTTTCGTGCCTCCCTTCCTCGATCACTTCCGTTCCCGCCTAAGCAAACAACTCGCAACTCCGCGACTAAACCCTTCTAAATACAGAGGACTCTGATTTTTTAATCGGCGATCGCCAGCCAGTGTTGTTTGCGTGTTGTGACAGCGTACATTATCGTGCCCGATTAGAAACGACATTAAGGTTTCGAAATGGGGGATCGTGAGAACCCCATCTGCCTACGTGCGCAAAGTGTGAGAGAGAAGGAAGTATGGTATCGCGTATACGTGCATATGGATACAGAAGGGTGCTCCGTCATTCGTAGTGCAACCGAAGGGAGTGATTCTAGCTGAAAAAAGTAAATTGAAAACACCGACTGCCATATTTCAGAAGTTCGTTTACGAATTCATTTACACGTCAGACCGAAGACGTGAAATTAATACTTTTAACAAGAGCGTTACTACGTAATATCGCCATACTGTACGACTAGATATGCGTGTCTGGGTATCAATTCTATAAATTTTGTTAAGGCTTCACTTTTAATTTAGTTATTTCTTAGTTGGTATTTTAATCCGGTGTTACGTGGCGACAGTGTTATTTTTATAAACGAAGGCAACTTTTGCAACGCTGGGCATCAATGAATTCTTGTATAAATGTTGTCAACGCTTCAGTTTCAATTTAGTTACTTCTTAGTTGGTATTTTAATCCGGTGTTACGTGGCGGCAGTATCATTCTTATAAACGAAGGCAACAGTTGCAACGCTGGGCATCAATCAAATCTTGTATAAATTTTGTTAACGCTTCAGTTTTAATTTAGTTATTTCTTATTTGGTATTTTGATCCGGTGTTATGTGGCGGCAGTATCATTTTTATAAACGAAGGCAACATTTGCAACGCTGGACATCAATCAATTCTTGTATACATTTTGTTAAGGCTTCACTTTTAATTTAGTCATTTCTTAGTTAGTATTTTCATTCGGTCTTATGTGGCGGCAGTATCATTTGTATGTTTTTAGTTGGTATTTTGATCCGATGTTTTTAATACGGTGATATGCGGCGGCGGTATCATTTTTATAAACGATGGCAAGATTTGCAACGCTGGGCATCAATCAATTCTTGTATAAATTTTGTTAACGCTTCACTTTTAATTTAGTCATTTCTTAGTTAGTATTTTCATTCGGTCTTATGTGGCGGCAGTATCATTTGTATGTTTTTAGTTGGTATTTTGATCCGATGTTATGTGGCGGTAGTATCGTTTTGATAAACAAAGGCAACATTTGCAACGCTGGGCATCAATCAATTCTTGTATACATTTTGTTAATGCTTCACTTTTAATTTAGTCATTTCTTAGTTAGTATTTTCATTCGGTCTTATGTGGCGGCAGTATCATTTGTATGTTTTTAGTTGGTATTTTGATCCGATGTTATGTGGCGGTAGTATCGTTTTTATAAACGAAGGCAACATTTACAATGCTAGGCATTAATCAATTCCGATATAAATTGTATTAACGCTTGACTCTTAATTTAGTCATTTCTTAATTGGTTTTAATCTGGTGTTATGGGGCGGCACTATCATTTTTACAAACGAGGGTAACATTTGCAACGGGCCACTTAAAATCTTGAACAATTGAAATTTATGTAAAACCAATAAAATACACCGAACCATTTGCTAGGGGTCTCTGTATGCATACGCGTGTAAGACAAGGAAGAAAATGTGTAAACGGGGACACCGGGGACGCGGCAATCATTGAGGGTGGAAATCACTGTTCGTAGGCATTATGCATTCATTCGTGTCGATTGCATATGCCCAACACACACGCTCTTAAAGCCCGTACACGCGTGCCTATTTATGTGTTCATGGGAATGCGTTCTCCACAAAGGTGGCACCCACCCGTTGCAGTTCGAGGGGTCAAGGAATGTGATTTTTGGTTGCACGCTGTTCACGACTGCCTGCAAAGGGAACCCCAAACGGGGATCGCGTGGAATGTGTGACTTTGGTGAACATTTTTTCACGTCGTAGAAATATTCGCCATGGCAACTCGGCGGTGGAGGTGGGAAAATAGTGAAGGGCCCCATGAAAAGTCTAGATGACGAAGATCGATAGCTACGTATTGTAAACGCTTGTAAATACGTACGAATATAAACACTTGTTTAAGTTGATATGAATCATTTCCGCATGATTTTAGTTATTATGGATTTGAATGTGTTTAGGACAGAAATATTAGTTTTCGGGGAGTGATTCGCATTACTTTTTTCGCGTAAGGTGGTAATGCAAAACTGTATGCACTTATTGATGTGCAAAATATGACATAATAATAAAATAAACGCTTGTATATACGTACACACATAAACACTTGTTTAAGTTAATATCAATCATTTCCACATAATTTTAGTTATTATAGATTTGAATGTGTTTAGAATAGAAATATTAATTTTCGTGGAGTGATTCGCATTACTTCTTTCGCGTAAGGTGGTAATGCAAAACTCTATGCACTTATTGATGTGCAAAATATGACATAAGAATAAAATAAACGCTTGTATATACGTACACACATAAACACTTGTTTAAGTTGATATCAATCATTGTTTCATTTTACGTATTATCATTAGAATGTGTTTAGGATAGAAATATTAGTTTTCGGGAAGTGATTCTCATTACTTCTTTCGCGTAAGGTGGTAATGCAAAACTGTATGCACTTATTGATGTGCAAAATATGACATAATAATAAAATAAACGCTTGTATATACGTACGAACATAAACACTTGTTTAAGTTGATATCAATCATTCTCGCATCATTTTACGTATTATGGATTTGAATGTGTTTAGGATAGAAATATTAGTTTTCGGGTAATAATTCGCATTACTTCTTTCGTGTAAGGTGGTAATGCAAAACTGTATGCACTAATTGATGTGCAAAATATAACATAATAATAAAATAAATGCTTGTATATACGTACACACATAAACACTTGTTTAAGTTAATATCAATCATTTCCGCATCATTTTACGTATTATGGATTTGAATGTGTTTAGGATAGAAATATTAGTTTTCGGGGAGTGATTCGCATTACTTCTTTCACGTAAGGTGGTAATGCAAAACTATATGCACTCATTGATGTGCAAAATATGACATAATAATAAAATAAACGCTTGTATATACGTACACACATAAACACTTGTTTAAGTTGATATGAATCATTTCCGCATCATTTTACGTATTATGGATTTGAATGTGTTTAGGATAGAAATATTAGTTTTCGGGGAGTGATTCACATTACTTCTTTCGCGTAAGGTGGTAATGCAAAACTGTATGCGCCAATTGATGTGCAAAATATGACATAATAATAAAATAAACGCTTGTATATACGTATACACATAAACACTTGTTTAAGTTGATATCAATCATTTCCGCATCATTTTACGTATTATGGATTTGAATGTGTTTAGGACAGAAATATTAGTTTTCGGGGAGTGCTTCGCATTACTTCTTTCACGTAAGGTGGTAATGCAAAACTGTATGCACTTATTGATGTGCAAAATATGACATAATAATAAAATAAATGCTTGTATATACGCACACACATAAACACTTGTTTAAGTTGATATCAATCATTTCCGCATCATTTTAGGTATTATGGATTTGAATGTGTTTAGGATAGAAATATTAGTTTTCGGGGAGTGATTCGCATTACTTCTTTCACGTAAGGTGGTAATGCAAAACTGTATGCACTTATTGATGTGCAAAATATGACATAATAATAAAATAAACGCTTGTATATACGTACACACATAAACACTTGTTTAAGTTGATATCAATCATTTCGGCATCATTTTATGTATTATGGATTTGAATGTGTTTAGGATAGAAATATTAGTTTTCGGGGAGTGATTCGCATTACTTTTTTCGCGTAAGGTGGCAATGCAAAACTGTATGCACTAATTGATGTGCAAAATGTGACAGCGGCGCAATTCGGCGTAGGAAAAAAATTGCTGATTCGCGAATTGCGAATGTTCGCAGAAGTACGCGATACAATGAAATGTGACGACTGATTCCTGTTCCAGTGTAATGCGATCGCGATCGTTGCAGAGTGATACGGACATCGGGTTTACACAGCGAGTGGATCGAGTTACGATCTGAAGATGCCGTGTAAGAAATGTTCTTGCTAAAACTGACCGCAGGGGATTGTTTGCTCAGCGACAATAACTCAATTCCACCTGAGGTGCGAAGAGCGGCCTTTCTCAAATGAAGGACTTATTTCTGGAGTTGAACTCTCTACGAATTGTTTCGACTAAATGTTTATCCACAAGAATCATTTGACTATGTCAGAGGCTAGTTATTTCGAATTGTACAATAAAGTGTAAACGAAAGCATAGTAGCCTAACATTTCCTAAGAGTAACAGATATGTCAATCTAATTATTTCAAATAGTACGTAAGCTTAAATTTCATTGAATATTTATTCATTACCAATATAGTCGATAAATTGTTTCAAATAAATATTTATCCATGTAAATCAACTGACTATATCAGAGGCTAGTTTCTTCGAATTGTACAATAAAGTGTAAACGAAACCATAGTAGTCTAGCATTTCATGAGAGTAACAGATATGTCAATATAAATATTTCAAATAATACGTAAGCTTAAATTTAATTGAATATATATTCATTACCAACATACTCGATAAATTGCTTAGAATAAATATTTATCCATGCAAATCAACTGATTATAATCAGAGGCAAGTTACTTCGAATTGTACAATAAAGTGTAAACAAAAGCATAGTAGCTTAGCATTTCATAAGAGGAACAACAGATATGCCAATATATTTGTTTCAAATGACACTTAAGCTTAAATTTCATTAAATATTTATTTAGCACCACCATACTCTATTTCATTCAAATGACATTGCATTTATCATTATAACATTCTATCTGTTATGAAAACAAACTTTCTCTCCTTACTTTCGTGAGAGTAACAACCGATATGCCAATATAAATATTCCAAATAACACGTAAGCTTAAATTTCATTGAACATTCATTAATTACCACCCTACTCTATTTCGCTCACATGATATTGCATTTATCATTATAACATTCTATCCGTTACGTGAACAAACTTTCTCTCGTTCCTTGTCGACCGCAGTTTGTTATCGTTAAAAAACAAATTACACATTATACACATGTACTAGAACGCAGCTGTGCGCAATTGTACGTCTGTTATTAAACTCCTACACAGTGTAAGATTGGCATAGCTCAGACGCATCACAATTGTCTTCTCTCAGAAGCATCGTGCACCAATTTCCGGCGACATGCTTTCTATCTGACCTGATAACCAGGGCTCCGTAACCGTGTCCATGCCGAAGCATCGCGTGAACGTCACCGCGATTCGCGATATTTATTTATCGATAAACAACAAATGCGACATTAGCGCGAATAAGACCGTGTCTTGCCCGCAGGCGACGTCATGCGGTATTAAACAGCCTGCCGACAATAAACAATGCAATTTTGCACTGCTCCACGCTATACTCCGCGCACGATATGGAAGCGGCGAGTGCAAAATGCATTGGGCAAGTTAAAACCGGTCGATAGGCTGTCACTTGCACGTGAGGCGTGACCTATATCTAGAAACATAGTTTGCTTCATTGTCGAACGTCGGGAGAAAATTGTATCGTTCGCGTTGTATGTGACGTACGCGCCTCTCGAATCGTCACATTTACCAACACTGTCTTCACGGTGTATCATCGACTTTCTTTTAGATTTGTGCAAGTACGGGGAACACAGGTAATTTTGTGGTCAGTTCAATTCGTTGAGACTTTAACCCTTTTAGTGTCGGACGACGATATATCGTCGTTCGCAACACTTGCGAAACAGTGCCAAGAACGATATGAGCTGTTTATTTTGAAAGTGGCCTAACTCCGTTTTTCAATATTTTCCGGTTACCATGGTTACATGTACAAATTCATGTTATTTATCAGTAAATGTTATTTATCTCGATTTGAAGATAAATGGAGTTAGGCCACTTTCAAAATAAATGGCTCAAATATTGATTTTTGTTTGGTTTTTCTGAACCGTCTTCCAAACCTAATTTTAGAAAAAAAAAAATAGTTTTTCTGAAATTCGGCCGGTTATCTACGCATAGTCACCTCTTTTTCGCCCGGCACTAAAAGGGTTAAAATTAATGATCATTTGCGAAGGTACATACGCGGCATCGGGTACAAACGTTGAAATGCCTAAACACATTGACTGCCACGGTGGTCACTGGTGACCCACGCAAAAGATGTTATTAAAAATGCAAAAAATACGTGATGAAGCCTATTTGCAATCTTGTAACAGCAATTGATATTGGAACGGCGCTTCAATACTCTGGCCTCTAAGAGCTCTGTGTTACCTTTATTTTGTACGATTTAATTATACTCTGCAGTATTTCATCGCATAACATGTCCAAATGTACCACACCGTATTTTTTAACACATTGACTGCTGCGGTGGTCACCGATGACCGGTGCAAAAGATTTTATTAATAATGCAAAAAATACGCGGTGAAGCCTATTTGCAATTTTGTAAACACGGTGCAAAAGATTTTACTATAAATGCAAAAAAAATCGCAATAAAGTCTATTTGCAATCTTGTAACAGCAATTGATATTGGAACGGCGCTTCAATACTTTGGCTTCTAACAACTCTGCGTTTCCTTTATTTTACACGACTTAAATATACTCTGCAGTATTTCATCGCATCGCGATTCTAACATAGCAAAATACGCGCAAAATATTACGGTGGTCACTGGTGACCGGTGCAGTAGATTTTACTATAAATGCAAAAAAATTTCCTTAAATATTCCTTAAAATACTTCGGCTTCTAATAACTCTGCGTTACCTTTATTTTGCACGATTTAATGCAGTATTTCATCGCATCGCAGTTCTAACGTAGCAAAACACGCTTGGCAGTCAACGTGTTAACAGATATTTCGTTGACTTGCTTTCGTCCAATACCAATCGTAGAACTGAATTCTGCTTACCCGCAAATTTATCTATTTCTACGTGAATGCATTTAAGAGTTGACAACGCACGGGTGTCACCCGCATTCAAACATTCGCACGCCTGGCGTTGTAAAAATCAAAAAATCTTCGTTACTCCAACCCGTCGCGAGGCCCGTTGATTTCATCCCACTGCAAGCCGGCGAAAGCGATCGAAAAATTCGGCACAGCGCGGGTTTCTATGGACGCGTATAATCCGCGAAAAAGTGACACCGTCAATTGGACAGCAGCTCGCAAATTGAAAAATTCAATCGCGCCGATTAAATTAACGGGCTTATCGCGGGCGCGATCTCGTGCCGGCAGTACAGACGGATAGAGACGGGAATTAGAAACTAATTAAAATCGGCACGTCGATTATTGGCAGGCTCGGGTGGTCGGCCGCGCGATAAGTGTTGGTAAGTTGAGCGGCAGGTGTACCGCAAGGCACCGTCGATGACAGAGAACTCTGGCTGACGACGAATGACGGTCGCACATTCCTGCCGTAAATGGAGCGTAACCTGCCAACGTGCTCTCTAAGTAATGAGACGAGGCGAGCAAAATATTAAGTAACCGTGTATGGCCCGAGTTAAGTACAATCTTACCGCGAAGCATATTTGCTACGTACGGCCTGTCGATTATGTGCGCCGAGATTATGCTTTTGCAACTGTGTGTAAGACTCGGAGCGAACAGCTAAGATCTAATTTGATAATGCGGTGAAATAACGAAAGAACTTACAAGTGCAGACATGCGCACGAATTTGCGCGGAATCGTACGGTTGGATTATAATCAAACGTTACCAAATCGCCGGTGACTGATTAATTGAAACTTTCTGAGTGCCGTGTACCGTTCAACGTGTTCTACGTTGGCTGCATTAAAATTGCCGGGACTAATCATGCGTATCGGTTTTCCGTTTTACTTCAGCCGAGTCAATCGCGTGTCTTGCTCGGAATGACTTCAATCAGCCGGCCGTTTTCCGATACATATAAAAATCGACATGGCATTAAAATCTTCGTGATACCGCGATAAAAAGGAGGACAGGCGTGCGTCGATGAAGAAATTCACTTAAAAATACGTCAGCCCGTCGCTCGTCGTTGGCAGTCAATTTCCGAGAACGCGCATCACGTTCTTATCGTCGATATCCGAAAGAACTAAGCGCGCAGTTATTTGCCAGGGCTGTCGATGGTTAATGACTAATCGTCGCATGAAGGGTGGAAAACCTCGCAGGGTTTCGTGGGAGGTTAGCAGGTGGAGGGAAGGTACGCAGCGCGGAAAGTGAAAGAGCGCGGAGGAGTGAGAGGACGATAGTCAAGGAGGGAATCGGAGAAAGGAGAAAATTTAAGGGATTGGTACGACTAACGTGGGGCGTTTCACCGTCGGCTGGTACCTTTCGTTCCCCGACCATTTGTCAAGGTGACAAGGCAATCTCACCCCCGACATTACCATCCTTCCCCTACCCTCTTCACCTCTCCTCGTGCCCCTCCTTTCCGTTCGTGAACGCGTGTCATCGATCAAAGCTATTCGGAGATTGGATGTTCGCCGTTTGTGTCAAAAATACCCCGAGCCTCTCTACGCAATTTCTACTTTTAACGTTCCGCGGGGTCGGCACACTCTTTCGAGCGGTAAAAATACACGGCGCGCGATAACAACGGGCCGCGGAACGTCACTCAGAAAAATCTCATGTACGTCGCTTGTTTGGGCAAGATCCCGGGATGTTGATAACGCGAATTCTGAATAGGCTCTGTTTTGGAATGCTGCGACGCTTAGAGGCACCGCGCGGGTTTCAGACGCAAGCACTGGATCGACGCAAATTTCTGCATTGACAGTCGGCCGAGCACATTTTTGCCGGACGGTCTTTGTCTCGCCGCCGAGCGTGCTTCATTTGGTGTTTGCATTAAATTACGACGTATTCATTTGCACCGCTCGTAAAACGTAATAACTTCGCCGTCGAGAAGCGAATCGCCATGCTCAGTTAACACGTTGACTGCCAAGCGTATTTTACTATATTAGAACGGCGATGCTATGAAATACTACAGTGTTCGATTGAATTATGCAAAATGTAAATAATGCGCAGGTATTGGAGACCAAAGGATCGCACCACTATTTTAATAACAACTGCATTTATAAAATAATAATTGCTACGCATTGCGAATATTTTGGATCTTCAGTAAAATTTCTGGTGTCGGTCACCGATGACCATCATGACAGTCAAAGTGATAACTTCGATTATGTCTGCTGAACTTTATTTTGACATTGTCTACTTCTTGCGTCTTATCTTCGATTTGTCAATACTTCACTCATCACCATCTTAACGTACGACACATTCGGCACTTTATAGCTAGCCATAGTAATTTTGCATTGAATATTCCCGAGACTTAATATTTCTGAGATATTTTAGGGGTTAAAAATGCAATCGCGCAAACATGCCATGTGGTAGAATAAGAAATAGGAACTATTAACGACCATTAAATACGAACTGCGTTGCAATAGCGGAGTCGCATCAATTAACACGTTGACTGCCAAGCGTATTTTGCTATGTTAGGACAGTGATGCGATTAAATACTGCAAAGTCTAATTAAATCGTACAAAATAAATGTAACGCAGAGTTGTTGGAAGCCACATGCATAGAAGTATTGAAGCACCATTCCAATATCAATTGCTTTACAATATTGCAAATAGGCTTCATGGCGATTTTTTTTGCATTTATAATACAATCTTTTGCGCCGGTTACCGCATATTTTGCTATGTTAGAACTGCGATGCGATAAAATACTACAGAGTATAATTAAATCGTGTAAAATAAAGAAAACGCAAAGTTGTTAGAAGCGAAAGTACTGAAGCACCATTCCAATATCAATTGCTTTTGCAATATTGCAAACAGGCTTCATGGCGAATTTTTTTTCATTTATTATAAAATCTTTTGCGCCGGTCACCGCCTATTTTGCTATGTTAGAACAGTGATGCGAATAAATACTACAGAGTATAATTAAATCGTGTAAGATAAAGGGACCGCAGAGTTGTTAGAAGCCAAAGTATTGAAGCACTATTTTACAATATTGCAAATAGGCTTCATGACGAATTTTTTGCATCTTTAGTAAAACCTTTTGCGCCGGCCACCGGTGACCATCACGGCAGTCAGTGTTAAATAAAATTGGTGGCAAAATGAAGTCAGCTACAAAAAACCATGGATCGCGCAGAGTGCAGAAATCGAAGAGCAGATTTAACGGTACGCGAAGTCTGATGCGATCAAGTATGCGGAGGTCTTCGAGTACCGTCCAAGTACCGTGTCCCCCAACTGGTAATCACTGTACTTAAGGGGAGTGGTGTTTCCACCCGTGACCGGGTTCCCATAACCTCGGCGTTATTAAAACGCCCACGCGAATCGCCGTGTGTTAGCGTGTGTGAATTCTGTGTGCCACGCATTGCGACATCGACAAACGCCCGCACATGTATACAAGTTCGGCAGGTGCCCCGTTCACGAATTTCCCATAAAGGAGTGAAAGAGATTCGGTAGGCGATGCGTGGCTTTAATTAGCCGCGCTTTCACCTGCTGTGCTTCGAAATTCCCATGGTGAGTGGTCGACAGGAAGTCCGACCGTGATTTCCTCCTCGTTTCGCGGAAGCTACTGGAGGGTGGCGAAAATCAGGAAGTCAGATGACATATTTGCGCGCACGCCGTGTTTGATGCATGCACGTAGATACACGGCCGATCGCGAGTTTCGAATCAGCTGATCCGCCGTTAAGATAGGACCGACTGAATCACGGGTATATATTGTGATGTAATAAAGGGGAATTTGCATTTGGAACAACTATCTTCTGCCGGTGGTCCGATAAATTTGGCATTTATTGTCGTACGACCGCAGTACCGTTTTACACTAGCGCGCTTCCTTAAATAAATGTTCGTGTAATCGTTTGTTTTCCTCTTCTCGGCAGGTGGTCCTAAACTTAGACACTGTGTATATACGAACGATTTGCAGTTTACATTCCACGATCGTTAATGCCGGCGACGAAATATAAAACAGAGCCCCCCGCTTAACTCCGGCGAATCGGTAAAACACAGGCACGAGACGGTCATAAAATATTGTTGCAGCCAACATTGTTCCGCAAAGATAAACGTTTACTCAGCGTCCAATGTTCAACCAACGGCTCCGAAGTAAGCGGTTGCAGTCGTTTCGGTACATGTATTCGATAAGTGTTTCGGTGAAATTCTTAGGAGAACCCAGAGCCCATCAGAAATCGGTGTAGGGAAGTGGCATCGGCGGGGTTTTAGTCGGTAAAAATCCGGCACTACCCCTGCACTTTTCCTTTGAAGTGCGGGGGTGTCTCACAGAAGATTTCCCCTCCGTCACAAAAAAAAATTAAAAAAAAATGTATTCGATAAAGATATCGCAAGCCTGCTTCTCGATGTCAGCCCACTCTTCCCGGGCCAGTTTCAAACATCTCTTCTAAGAACAACGGAAGTGTATAGCACGCCGAACCCGCCTCCGTCAACTGACAGTATGAACGCAGGCAAAAAATGACTGCCCGGCATCGTGACAGATCGGATTCTAGAAAATACCCCCTCCCGCCATCGGGCCACGTAGAAACTCTCGGTGTATACATCTAACAAATCGGCCTTTTAATCACTCGCGGCTCGCTGCCTCGAGTCATTTGGGCTAATGGGGGCCCCTTGTTTAGGTACCCCAGTGCAGTGCGGTAGGTTGCCGGGTAATTTCCTCGCGGGCCCGAACTCGCTGGAGCGAACTCAATACACGACGTTTTGTTTAAACCACGATGGGCCATTACTCATCGTTCGCGGTCGACCGCGACGATACACGGCTGGTAACCCTTTAACGGGGCACGCCGCCGTCAATCGAGTCTGCCTCACTTCGAGTCGAGACATAAAAAGCGATGAGAGCTACTTGTTGAACCGCCGAGATATCTGTCCATTATCGGCGACTCGTGAACTTTCGATGGAGTTTTCAGACATGGGCTATTCAAGTGAAACGCGGTGCGAAGTAAGAATGTAAGAAAGACGTTACGAACGTCGTGGAATTTTCTCGAGGCACCCGATACGGCTCTTGCGCGAGGAATTGCACGGTGAAGAGGCGAACGTTGGACCGCTGTTGCGACGGTATTTCTTCTGGGAGGTTGCTTTGAATTTATACTTGCGGTGGGCATTGATTTACTGAAACGTGTAGTGAGCGCGTCGGCGATACGGCGCTCGGCCGCAGCGAAAAAGCGGAGAAAATGTAATTTTTTATGTGTATTATGCGCTTGGGAGAATGCAACTTTTTAGTCTCTGCGGATTCTTGGCCGTTGTATTATCAACTGAATGCGGGAGTCGCACGTCAAATGTGAGACTTAATGCGAATGCAAAACGGTCTATGACGCACGTTATCTCTGGCGTCAAGGACAAATTTCTCGTGCGCCAATGCAAAGTTACCACTTGGCGCAGTCAAAATAGTAGCATGTTACCGGTAGAAGGCTTCCGCTTTTCTGATTTATGCGGATCGATAAGTATATTTAGCCTCTGTATACCGTTTAACGTATGTCTACTTTGAGACACATGCATGTCCGCCAGACAGTTTAATGACAGTTCCAACTATCGAGGCAGACATTGCTGACATGGCTACTAAACTAACAACTCGATATGAGGTTGGAAAGTCTTCACTTTGTTCTCCGTAATCGATATCTCCTTGTATGATGAAAGAACGGATAGAATCGGTTTGAATAAATGATTACATTTCCTCGCCATCACTAATGCCGCATTCTACACTACCTAAAGGTATTACAACAAACGTGAACTAAAGCATAATATTACACTAAATGTATGCTGAAGTAAGTAAATATAACGCTAAAAGTATACTACAGTAATAAAATCGTCTTCCGGATGAGTCGAACTTTCATTGATACCGATTTCATGATCAGAATACACTGCATGAGGATCAAATGCGTCAATTTAAAGAAACCGTCACCTTGACTCGTTGCATTCGTTTTCCATCGTATTAGCTACTAACAACTCTACATGAGGTTGGAAAGCCTTTACTTTGTTCTCCGTAATCGATATCTCCTTGTACGATGAAAAACAGATACAATCGGTTTAAATAAACGATTACATTTCCTCGCCGCCACTGATGCCGCATTCTATAATATCTAAAGGTGTTATACTATAGGTATACTAAAGCGTAATACAACACTAAATGAATGCTGAAGGTATACTACAGTAATAAAACCGTTTTTCGCATGAATCGAAATTACTTTGACGCTGATTTCGTGATCAGTATACACTGCGTGAGGATCAAATACGTAAATTTAAAGAAACCGTCACTTTGACTCGTTGCATTCGTCTTCCATCGTATTAACTACTAGCAACTCTATATGAGGTTGAAAAGTCTTAACTTTGTTCTCCGTAAGTGATATCTCCTTGTATCATGAAAAAATTGATAAAATCGGTTTAAGTAAACGATTGCATTTCCTCACCGCCACTGATGCCGCATTCTACAATATCTAAAGGTATTACACTGTAGGTATACTAAAGCATAATATAACATTAAGTGTATGCTAAAGATGTACTACAGTAATGAAACCGTCTTTCGCACGAGTCGAAATTTCATTGATGCCGATTTCATGATCAGAATAAACTGCGCCCGGATGAAATGCATCAATTTAAAAAAACCGTCACCTTGATCGTTGCATCCGTCTTCCATCGTATTAGCTACTAACAACTCTATATGAGGTTGAAAAGTCTTAACTTTGTTCTCCGTAATCGATATCTCCTTGTATCATGAAAAAATGTATAGAATCGGTTTAAGTAAACGATTGCATTTCCTCACCGCCACTTATGCCGCATTCTACAATACCTAAAGGTATTGCAAGCATAATAGAACACTAAATGTACGCTAAAGGTATACTACAGTAATAAAATCGTTTTTTGCACGAGTCGAAATTACTTTGACACCGATTTCATGATCAGTATACACTGCGTGAGGATCAAATGCATCAATTTAAAGACACCGTCCCCTTAACTCGTTGCATTCGTCTTCCATCGTATTAGCGCACATTTAGAAGTACACTACCGAGGTGGTCTACATCGTGGCGACGTGCCCCCGACGACGACCCTGGTAAAGTCAACGAGCCGGTGCGTTTCATCAGCGAGTAATCAGTGCGAGCCGGTACTGTCCGGCACGTCGGCTTCGCATAGGTCCCGCACCCTTCCGGTTCCGGTGTTCCGGTAGGCTTGTCTTCCCTCTCTCTCTCTCTCTCCTTCCGCGTCGCTCACACCGCGCTGGGGAACCCCCAGCTTCCGGTTTTCAGGTGGGATACACGCTCAGCCGAGTGCCGTGACGCCTCGGATCCATGGATCCATGGATCCTTCCCACTCCCCTGCCCCACGCCCCGTTCTCCCTAACATAGGTCCATCGATCGTCGCGCAGATCCGCTTTCGAAGGCACTTCCGGCGATACCGACGACACGCTTCGAAATTACGAAGATCTTATCTGCCGCGAGGCAATAAATCAGAACGGAGACGCGATTAAGGATGGCTGTGACATGACTGGCGTGATGGTCAGCTGAAGGTGGATACTGCGAAAATTGCTCGGGTGACGTTAAAGTTAGAGGAAGTTAATTGCGCGATACTGCGTAATTGAACGTGGCGAAATAAGTAACTGGAAAACGCGTGCATATCTTCCTGTGCGCAATTCTATGCTGCGTAATGAATATATGTGTGCTCTCTGAACTGGCTTGTTGTCGGTGATAGATTGCAAAGCGAGTGTTTGTGTTAGGGTACCGCAGAAGTTAACCCGTTGCGGACGAGTGGCGGATATATCCGCCCAACTCTAGCGCTGCGGCTGGCGTACGTCTGTCATCGTAAACGATAAGATACGCATGACAATTAAATTTGTTTGTTTACGATTTTGTTAGATTTTATGAAAAACTTATTTAAATTAAGATTTAGTTTTTATGACGCAAACGCGCGACGTGAATATTTTCTTTACTGCGCCTGTTCCAATACTTGTCGTCCACAGCGACGCTCGCTCGTCCAGCGGCTCCGTCCGCAAAGGGTTAATACCGCAGAAGTTCTAATGGTTAGAATAACTGTTACGTATCGAAGGGATTCGTTGGATAACGTTTAATACTATGTGTTGAGGCAAATTTGGCATAGTTGCCCCGCGGGGAGTAGGTTTTAATGGACATATCACATCCAAAATTGCCAGGTCACTGCTTTTTATCTTCGCCACTTTTTATTGCTTCACGTTTCACGTGACAATGGCGTGTTATGACGTGTGTATTGCGTATCACGCATATGCATGCGCACAACCGCGCGAAGGCACGTAAACGAGCACGGACGCGCATCGGCCGCTCGGGGTTTGGAAGCGGGTTTTTTAGGCTCGACCGATGGGAAAAAGCGATCGCGAGCGGAAGTGGAAGTGGAAGTGGAAATTGAGGCAATGAGAGCGTTGCCCGTCGCCGCTCTTATCGAGATATCGCCGGTTTCTCGTTTCCGCAATTTCCTATCTCCGCCGTGCCATACACGCCCGCCCTACAATAAAAATATGTTCCACCGGGGCCGAAATTTACGGCGAAAAACGCGAGACAGTCGCGTGCGTAATGTCGTACTCAACCAGACGTGACGTCGTCCAACGTCGTTAAAGTGGCGAACCAGCGCGGAAACTAGTTTTTGCTGGCGCCACGATTGACCGCACTTCATTACTTTGCAGCGAATCGGTAAAATTATCGACCATTGCGGATAGCGCAGGAGATAATTGCAACGAATTTCAACGCTTTATATCGTGAATTCGCCGCGTCACGCTTCTCAGCTGGGTCGCATAAAATGTCACCGTACGTACACTGTAACGCGCGACGTTTAATGTCAGCGTATAACGTATTCCTCTCGATATCGTGTCACGCATCTGAAAATATTCGATGCGCGGGAGCGAAGTAAGTTTCCGCAGGTCGGTACGTGCGGAAAGTAAGAAGAGGAATACCGCAAAGTAGGCAGTCATTGTTTCATGGCGAATGCGCAACCCCGCCCGTCGTACCGTACGTTAAAACGTAAAGTGTCCAGACCTAGTGCGACCCGCATTCGAAATGACTAACATTTCACCCCGTCTCGATCATAGTAATCGCCCGTTACAGTTAGAGGGAAGTAAATTATCTCGGTACCGTTTGTAACAATGTTGCACGGGCACTGTAACATAACTATAATGCGATACTTTGACGAGCCCACCTATCCGCCCTACGGCTTTCCCCTTGGTCCTAATTACACGGTAAGCTTCATGCTCGAACAGGACTATCAAGTCTGCGTTTGCATTATTTAAACTAACCGCCGCGCTCCCGCACTCTCTCCTTCTCTCGTGGGAAAAGGAATAAAAAGAAACGGACAGAGTCTGTCACGGAAAAAAATCGCTTGTTCTAACACCCACGGTTCCTCTGCGGCGCTTCTCTAATTAACGATAAACCACGCATGTCGATAGATGCGACACGAGCGGCGCGGCCGATTAAATTACGAGGGCCGCGCAATTAATTTTCCAATATTTTGCCAGGACGGCTCATTGTCGGCGAACGTTCGAATCTCGTGTCGGCGTCGAGTTGCTTTGCGAGAATCGCTGAGCGAATGAAAGAGCGGAACGCGAGACGGCTATTAATTTAGTCCGAAAATCATATATCACACGAATCAGTACACCGAGCTACGCCGAGGTGACGCTCTGAAGAACCCATCGTAAATCGAACATACGTCTCAAACTTATCCACCGCATCCCCCAAACAGCATAACCCCAAACCTATACTCACATTCGCCTACAGTCACCCGAAATCATACAACACAAAGCCTGTTTCATAACCCGCTACTCCGCGCATGTCGTCCTCTAGTTGAAAACTCAAACTTCGCCTCCTCCTCGCTTCCTTACGCTCTCAAAGACAAAACCCCGTAAGTCACGGTCCGTCTTTCACGTACATTACGCCAATCGCAATAAATCACGCTGCGCACATCGCCGGTTCCCCGATTACACGAAGCGACGCCAAAATCGTAAATTGCCGAACGGGACGAGGATCGACATAGTTTAGCGGTCGGGAGAAAAAGTGCGAAGACTCGCCGAAGAGGGGGAGAGCGATTCGTAGGTCCGTCGGTAGGCAGCGAGGTGAGCTGAAGAGAGACGGACAGAGAGACTCACCCTTGCGGCAACATTGCCGGAGAGCACACCTGGTCGGAGCTGTGCAGCTGCAGCTACAGCCCCCCAGAAGCCGGCAGGGGATGAAAAGGGGAGGGAAACGAGCGCACCGGAGGGTCGTCGAGAGGGCACCGGGGTACAAAATTCGTGGAGAAGGACGCGGGGTGCGGGGGGCAAGGCGGATGCTGAGATTTCAGTTACGCGCTCTCGCTCGAACAACGATTTCCACCGTCGTGTGCGAGGCGAACGAAATAAAATCCTGGGGCACAAAGGAGAAGCGGAGGTCGGCCTTCTGCGTTGGACGTCGACGCCGATTGTTTCGGCGGTAATTTTATCCCGAAACGGCCAAAACGTCGCGAGTACGCAACGGCATCTGCTTGAAAATATGAAGCGATGATGAGCGGTGGAAAATGAGCATGGGGGATCAAATGGAAATGTTTGAGATCACGTCTGATGGATGGCGTTGGGTCTGACTTTCGGTCATTGGTTTGCGGCAATATTTGCTTTAATATGTTGAGGACGGCACAGGTTTTGCTACGCAATGCAAATTGTATAAACGAAATACATGGAAAGTGAGAACTGGGGATCAAAGGGAAATGTCTAAGATCGCGTAGAGTCTGACTTTTGGTCATTGGTTTACGGCAATATTTGCTTTAACACGTTGAGGACGGCGTAGGTTTTACTATGCAGTGCAAATTGTTTAAACAAAATAAGATCCTCGAGCTCAAAGGAGAAGCGCAGGCCGGCTTCCTGCGTCCGACGTCGACGCCAATTGTTTCGGCGGTAATTTTATCCCGAAACGGCCAAAACGTCGCGAGTTCTGCAACGGCATCTGCTTGAAAATATGACGTAATGATGAGCGGTGGAAAGTGAGCAGAGGTGAATCAAATGGAAATGTTTGAGATCGCATCGGATGGATGGCGTTGAGTCGCACTTTTGGTCATTGGCTTGCGGCAATATTTGTTTTAACACGTTGAGGGCGGCACAGGTTTTGCTACGCAATGCAAATTGTATAAACGAAATACGTGGAAAGTGAGGACTGGGGATCAAACGGAAATGTCTGAGATCGCGTCTGATGGGTGGCGTTGGGTCTGACTTTTGGTCATTGGTTTGCGGCAATATTTGCTGTAACATGTTGAGGATGGCGCAGGTTTTGCTACGCACTGCAAATTGTATAAACGGAATACATGGAAAGGGAGGACTGAAGATCAAACGGAAATGTCTGAGATCGCGTCTGATGGATGGCGTTGGGTCTGACTTTTGATCATTGATTTGCGGCAATATTTGTTTTAACACGTTAAGGACGGCCCAGGTTTTGCTATGCAATACAAATTGTTTAAACGAAATAAAATCCTCGGGCACAAAGGAGAAGCGCAAGTCGGCCTTCTATGTTGGACATCGGCGCCGATTGTTTCAGCGGTAATTTTATCCCGAAACGGCCAAAATTATCAACGTATCAGATAAATACGGATGTGTTCTTTAGCAAATAATTTTCTCGCATTATTTAATTTGGCGTAAATGAAGAATTATCATTGAAAATCAAAAATCAAAAATCAAAAATAATCAATGAATAGAGTTCAAACTGTCAAAAAGTATCTCGTCCTCAGCGAGTGCTTCGGACGGGAGTATTCAGCGGTCAAAGGGTTAAATATGACGAGCGTTGGGGTATCGAAGACAAATTATAAATTAATATCTGAAATACTGTAATCTAAAGTATGGCGAGTATAAATTAAATTAATAGAATATATATGTGTCCTGGAATAATAATCTAATTTGTACATTTTCATTATTTTCGTCTGTTAGTACAGTTTGTTGATACGGAACGAACTGTCGTTATAGGTAGCCGGAATGGCGACTTACTTTGGAGAGAAGATTTCAGACATAGGAGAATTGATTGAACGAGAATCTGACCGTCGATTGCGGTGGAAAATGTGCAAGACAGGAATGCTTACAGCCCGACGGTACTTCGAGAAACCTAAAGCACCCACTTCGGGCTTCGATCCTCTCTCAAATAATTTTTCCACTCCGCCCTCCCCTTCCACGATCCCTTCCATCTCTGCCTTCAATATCTCGTACCTCTCGATGGAAGACGAACAAAGAGAACTGAGACCCAGCATCCTGCCTTCATGCGTTTTCCTTTCCCCGATTCGTCATACCTGCACGCGTGTTTTGTCAGTTTTAAGCGCGTAATGTACAATATCCGAACGCCTTTGCGTCAAAGAAGAATTGACAATCTCAACAAAAAAAAAACTTGCTACGTTACTTTATTAATAATTTACTTAACACTACTTTCTACTTCACCCCTGTGCCACCGTAGTATGTAAAAAGTATTAGACCGCATTTGCGTGGGTATCGAGCACTAGTACCCTATTTTAATACTAGATCACTGTAACATAACGAACGCTTTCTTCCCACAAATCCACGCAAGTTTCGATCACTCGAAGCGCAGCGTAAATGCTACGACAAGATGGGGAAACTTGAAGATACGGCTTTCCCTCCGACTTTTCCGTCATTTATTTATTCCCCTCAGCCCGTTGATGCCGTATGCCTAGGGGAACGCGCACAGGTGAATTTATTCAAATGCCGATCGGATCTAAAGAATGACGCTCATCGACACGGGAATTCAGCCTCTCATTCTGTTCTCCACTCTCTCCCTCCTTAGACCCGGGTCTCTTCCGTCTCCTTTTAACACTTTCGTCGTTCGCGTTACGAACCTTTTGTGCGACTCTTCTGAGGGGTCCCCCGGCACAATGACCGTGATATACGATTCTCGAATTTGTTTATAAATACCCGCAGCGCGTAGACTTCGAGGATGTCCGGATGGAAACACGTCGCTGCGCAGAATATCATTCACGAAGGATACCGAGACACCCTATTGCCAAGGACAACAGGTTGATTCGTCGGCCCGGTCGCCAAGGACAATGATTATTAAGACGTCAAACGTTTTAGGTAGGACCTCAGGTGTTATATTTGATACACGAACAAACAGAATGTCTTATAGAAAAAAGTGGGCCAAGTGTACTATGCATCCAGTTCAGTGGTATTTTAAAATAGATACTTCGTTTTATAGTTTTGCCGACTGCGAAATTTGTGTGGGAAACTTATTGGTAAAGAGGACATACTTATTTAACACGTTGACTGCCAAGCGTATTTTGCTACATTAGAACTACAGTTATTAGAAGCCAAAGTATTGAAGCACCATTTCAATAACAATTGATTTTACAAGGTTGCAAATAGGCTTCATTGCGAATTTTTTTGCATTTACAGTCAAATCTTTTGCCCCGGTCACCGCATATTTTGCTACGTTAGAACTGCGATGCGATAAAATACTACAGAGTATAATTAAATCGTGTAAAATAAAGGAAACGCAGAGTTGTTAGAAGCCAAAGTATTGAAGCGCCGTTCCAATATCAATTGCTCTTACAAGATTGCAAATAGACTTTATTGCGAATTTTTTTGCGTGTATAGTAAAATCTTTTGCTCCGGTCACCGCATATTTTGCTATGATAGAACCGCGATGCGATGAAATACTGCAGAGTATGATTAAGTAGTGTAAAATGAAGAAAACGCAGAGTTGTTAGAAGCCAAAGTATTGAAGCGCCGTTCCAATATCAATTGCTTTTATAAGCTTGCAAATAAGCTTTATTGCGAATTTTTTGCATTTACAGTAAAATCTTTTGCCCCGGTCACCGCATATTTTGTTACGTTAGAACTGCGATGCGATAAAATACCACAGAGTATAATTAAATCGTGTAAAATAAAGGAAACGCAGAGTTGTTAGAAGCCAAAGTATTGAAGCACCGTTCCAATATCAATTGCTCTTACAAGATTGCAAATAGACTTTATTGCGAATTTTTTTGCGTCTATAGTAAAATCTTTTGCCCCGGTCACCGCATATTTTGCTATGATAGAACCGCGATGCGTTGAAATACTGCAGAATATGATTAAGTAGTGTAAAATTAAGGTAACGCGGAGTTGTGGAAAGCCAAAGTGTTGAAGTACAGATCCAATATTAATTGCTTTTACAAGATTGCAAATAGACTTTATTGCGATTTTTTTTGCGTTTATAGTAAAATCTTTTGCCCCGGTCACCGCATATTTTGCTATGTTAGAACCGCGATGCGATGAAATACTACAGAGTATAATTAAATCGTGTAAAATAAAGGAAACGCAGAGTTGTGGGAAGCCAAAGTATTGAAGTACAGTTCCAATATCAATTGCTTCTACAAGATTGCAAATAGACTTTATTGCGAATTTTTTGCATTTATAGTAAAATCTTTTGCGCCGGTCACCGCATATTTTGCTATGTTAGAACCGCGATGCGATGAAATACTACAGAGTATAATTAAATCGTGTAAAATAAAGGAAACGCAGAGTTGTGGGAAGCCAAAGTATTGAAGTACAGTTCCAATAGCAATTGCTCTTACAAGATTGCAAATAGACTTTATTGTGAATTTTTTTGCATTTATAGTAAAATCTTTTGCGCCGGTCACCGCATATTTTGCTATGTTATAACTGCGATGCAATGAAATACTTCAGAGTATAATTAAATGGTACAAAATTAAGGTAACGCAGAGTTGTTAGCGGCCAAAGTATTGAAGCACCGTTGCAATATAAATTGCTTTTACAAGATTGCAAATATGCTTCATTGCGAATTTTTTGCATTTTCAGTAAAATCTTTTGCGCCGGTCATTGGTGACCACCATGGCAGTGAACGTGTTAATTTGGTGGCAACCGAAGTATCTAACGCAAGGCATTTGCACGCCCTTCAATCGTTTATTTCGATGCACACGAGTTACTAAAATTGCAGAATCATCTAAGTTTTCCACGTTCACAAATTTCCTGAAATGTGCACACCCAAGCGAAACGTTTAAATCGTCACACGTAACTGTACGACAGTTAACTTAATGCCCAGTCGTACCAGCAGCTTGACGACACTGCCGACTTTCCCCGCGACATTTACAGAGAGCGGCGTTTAATTACCGAACGGACTACTGAATATTTACGCGAGCTTAGAAAATTTCCCAACAAAAGAAGCGAGCGCGGGGGTGGGCTCGAAGTCGGTCGTGGACTGGCGACGGAGGGCTGAGTGGAAATGAAAAATGTTTACTGGGCAGTTGGTGTACCAAGCCGCGTATTACCGCAGGAGACAAAAGGAAGGGGGCGCAATTACAAAAGAAGAAGTGTGTCCAAGGCGAGGCGGAGGAAGATCCGGGAGCCTAAGTTTATTTACATCACAGTGGCACGGTCGCTCTCCTCGCTCCTTTTGTCGACTCTCCCGTAATGCATATTAATAGGAAATAATCCCTACGGAGGCGGAGGAGGACGAAGGACGAAGGACTCGGGAGTCGCGGGCGAGACCGAAAACGAGAAAGAGAAGGATCAGAGACAGAGGGAAAATACTCGCGGATACAGCGTAGCTTCTAATGCCGTGACGTGAAAATTCGTGACGAATTTCGTTACGGAATAAATATTCATGGGCGGTGTTCCGCGACCAATCGCGCGCCGAGGGCGAGCAGCCCTCATTCTTCGCTGGATTTTTGCAATTACCTGACTTCCATGCCACTTCAACGAAATTATCATAAATTACTGCGCTTGACACGTGGTCGAACAAACTCGGGCGCCTACTTGATAAGTTTGCGGTGTGAATCATATCACTGCATTCCGATGCTACGCGAACAATCTTTCGGAGAATACCATAACGTGGGTACAGCTTTGCCCAAAGGATGTCTTTATGCGGAAAGAGAAATCCTAGTTCTGAGAAAAATCCGGAGGAATATTTGCACGGGGGCGCGCGCAGGGATAATCTTCCTTGGGATTTCGAGTAAAAAAAATCTATGGGCCTTAGATAATCTTCGTTGAAGACGTTTTACAGTGGTATATCACGGACAATAGCAGAATAACTTTTAACTGTACGGGAAACCAAACCAAATTCGTGATTCGTATTTGTAATTCGTGATGCGATTGTAATTTTGAATAAATTCGCGTAGTTGCACCAGTTGTAATCAAGTTCGTACATTTACTACGAATCATATACTATTTTTGTATACTAGTACAATTTTCTGGTAAATGATTGTATTAAATGTAATATTTGTAATAAATGTATATTTGTAATGAACGTGTTAAATGTATACTTATTTTCTAATTCGTCATCTCAATGCTTCTGACTTCTTAATGTCACAGATTTCGCAGCGTTTCTCCCATCTTTAGGAATGGGACAAACGCTCAACCGTGAGACAGATTTTGAGGTCACGAAATTTTCAGACTCTGTGCCCGTTCGCTGGTAACACGCGCCTCTGACACTTTTTCTTTCGTCCCTTTCGACTGTCACCGTCGTTCCGTTCTTTGGCTTTACCGTCCTCGCCCGAGTAGCTACGAAACGACACTGTTCAAATATTAACACGGAAAACAGAGGAGATTCCCAGGCCTTGCTTGATTTCGTAACACCAGTAGCTGAGTTTACACATTTACCCCGAGGTTATATCCCGGACTCGTGTTTGTCGACACTTCGACACATGTACGTTCCGACGCGTTTTCACGCATAAAATCTACGACACATCGGCAAAATGGTCGAAGACACGCGTTGTACGTCGAAAATGATATGCCGAACGGCCGCGAACGTGGATGGAGAATTCTGGAAGACACATTCCACTTGTTATGTATGTCTACAGGCTGATTCTAAAATTAATCGTCAAATTTTCGGCAACGTATATTAGTCACTTCGAAGATAAAGAAATCGTGTGATCGTCGGATCATTCAAAACATTCGAAATATCGAAAGTGTTTTCCAATTGTAATGGATTGAACTATGGTAAATTTATGATTAAACGCGCAGCTGTTATACTGCTTGTATCAAAAGTGGATAATAACGATAATATCTTTCATGGGACGCTGTATGTGGATAAAAACTTCTAACAGAGTACCGTATAATAATTAATTGACATATGTAGAAGTCGACTTGCTAGGATAGATTGGTCCATGGTAAATTCATGATTAAACGCCTAGCTATTATACAGCTTGTATCAAAAGTGGATAATAACAATACTATGTTTCATGGGACGTGGAATATGGATAAAAACTTCAAACCTAGAATGCCGTATAATAATGAATTGTCATATCTAGAAGTCAACTTGCTATGAACATTTGACGACCTACTCTAGAATAAACCTGTAGAATATTTTCACACGAGCGAATACGTGGTCTTAATGAATTCGTATCCCGATTTTATTAGCATGACAGAATTTGAGTAACGAGTATGGACGCATAGATAGAATTCGTTTATGCGAACGTCCACGAATCATTGACGTATGCAAATGATTTTTACCGGAGTTCTTGAAACACGACTGCCATGCATGGTCCGGGAGTTAATATCCAACATGGTAAAACATATCCCTAAGATAACAAAGCGACGAACAACGTCATATTTTCCGATCAATTCCTACCCAACATAAAGTTCGTTGAATGCAAACTTTCCAACATCAATATTAATACCCCCCACCGAAACCACCGTCCCCGTTATGCCACCTGTTATCCAACATCTAACCATACCGTTTCTACTCTGTAACAGACTTCTCTAGTCCTCAACATATTACGTGCCATTCCGATAACCCCACTCAAAAATTCCAAGTGACACAAAGAATAAAACCAGTATACATGCAGGAATACACGAATAATGTGCCGCGATGTCAATTTTCAACATATAAATCCTGCAGTTCAACGATATTCTTGCATTCCGTACCGAAAAGTGCAAAGAGAAACCATACCATTTCTACTCTGTAACAGACTTCTCTAATCTGCCATTCCGATAACCCCACTCAAAAATTCCAAGTGACACAAAGAATAAAACCAGTATATATGCACATACGAATACGCGAATAACCGGACGCGATGTCAATTTTCAACATATAAATCCTGCAGTTCAATGATATTCTTCCAGTCCATACCGAAAAGTGCAAAGAGAAACCATACCATTTGTACTCTGTAACAGACTTCTCTAGTCCTCAATATATTACGTGCCATTCCGATAACCCCACTCAAAAATTCCAAGTGACACAAAGAATAAAACCAGTATACATACACGAATACATGAATAACGTGACGCGATGTCAATTTTCAACATATAAATCCTGCAATTCAACGATATTCTTCCATTCCGTACCGAAAAGTGCAAAGAGAAACCATACCATTTCTACTCTGTAACAGACTTCTCTAGTCCTCAATATATTACGTGCCATTCCGATAACCCTACTCAAAAATGCCAAGTGACACAAAGAATAAAACCAGTATACATACACGAATACATGAATAACGTGACGCGATGTCAACTTTCAACATATAAATCCTGCAGTGCAACGAAATTCTTGCATTCCGTACCGAAAAGTGCAAAGAGAAACCATACCATTTCTACTCTGTAACAGACTTCTCTAGTCCTCAATATATTACGTGCCATTCCGATAGGCCCACTCAAAAATTCCGAGTGACACAAAGAATAAAACCAGTATATATACACGAATACACGAATAACGTGACGCGATGTCAATTTTCAACATATAAATCCTGCAATTCAACGATATTCTTCCATTCCGTACCGAAAAGTGCAAAGAGAAACCATACCATTTCTACTCTGTAACAGACTTCTCTAATCTGCCATTCCTCAATATATTACGTATATATGCCATACGAATCCGATAGGCCCACTCAAAAATTCCGAGTGACACAAAGAATAAAACCAGTATACATACAGGAATACACGAATACACGAATACACGAATAACGTGACGCGATGTCAATTTTCAACATATAAATCCTGCAGTTCAACGATATTCTTCCATTCCGTACCGAAAAGTGCAAAGAGAAACCATACCATTTCTACTCTGTAACAGACTTCTCTAGTCCTCAACATATTACGTGCCATTCCGATAACCCCACTCAAAAATTCCAAGTGACACAAAGAATAAAACCAGTATATATACACGAATACACGAATAGCGTGACGCGATGTAAATTTTCAACATATAAATCCTGCAATTCAACGATATTCTTCCATTCCGTACCGAAAAGTGCAAAGAGAAACCATACCATTTCTACTCTGTAACAGACTTCTCTATTCCTCAACATATTACGTGCCATTCCGATAACCCCACTCAAAAATTCCAAGTGACACAAAGATTAAAACCAGTATATATACACGAATACACGAATAGCGTGACGCGATGTAAATTTTCAACATATAAATCCTGCAGTTCAACGATATTCTTCCATTCCGTACCGAAAAGTGCAAAGAGAAACCATACCATTTCTACTCTGTAACAGACTTCTCTACTCCTCAATATATTACGTGCCATTCCGATAACCCCAGTCAAAAATTCCGAGTGACACAAAGAATAAAACCAGTATATATACACGAATAGCGTGACGCGATGTCAATTTTCAACATATAAATCCTGCAATTCAACGATATTCTTTCATTCCGCACCAAAGTGCAAAGAGAAACCAATCTTTACGTCACAGCTTATCGAATTGGGTTTCTCGCCGTAGCAACACGTGTCCTCAACCACCGTGTGCCGAAAAACCATGGACTGAGAGCCACTGTCGTTGCTCAGGTACGCGTGTTTCGTTCCCGTGGATTCTGGAAAAAATCAGTGCCGCCACCGACGCGCAAACACGAAAGGATCGTCGGGCGTTCAGGGCAGACAGTTGGACGCCCAAGCTTACCGGGAAGGGCAGCAGGGCCTGGCAGAGATAGAACGAACCAACACACGTGTGCGAGAGAGAAAGACATGAAGAGAGAATCCTCGCCGCTCAGGAACCTCAGGTAGCTGGTCCTGGCGTCCTTTCCTGGTCCCCTCCTGGGGTTCCTCGTAACGTGAGGCGGGGTTGGTGCGAGCGAGGGGGTCGTCACCCCCTCTCTTCCACTCCCTTCGACTCCCATCAGCCTCTGGGCATCACGGGACACCCTCCACCGAACCCCACCACACCCCCTCGTCGACATCCGACAACGTTTTCTCGACAACGAGCGCACCTGGTCCCAGAGCCGGGATACGCAGGATGGCTAAAACGTCCTCTCTCGTTTTCTCTCCTGTCTGTCTCTCCTGCTCTCTGATGTTTCTGTCCTCTGCCGATGCCTGCGTGCGAACAGACTGCGTCTCGCTCGGGCCTGCAGATACGTTTGCGCTTTCGATTTCTCCACGAGCGCGTGCTCGTTGGTCCTGTCTTACACCCCTCTGGCCGGATCCTGAGAGCCCCGTAGCCTGGATTACGCACAGAGGTCCTCATTTGCTCGGGCGGAAGGAGGCTTGGAATTGTGAGATGGCTTGAGGGTGCGAGTGGATTTTTCGGTGGTTGCTGATGGGAGGTGGGAGGTAATGATGCGGGGTGAATGGATGGGGTGTGAAGGTATGTGGTAAAGGTTTTATGGTAAAGTATGGCTGTGAGTGGTTGCGTTGAGTTTTGTAATGAATGTTACGTGTTCAAAGATGTAGGCATGTAATGCAAAATTTTGGCAAACGGTATATCGGTCGGGTAAGTTTTCTGTTAGAGTCTTGAAAAATTATTTGTGATAAGCGCAATAAACGAATAAAATTAGGGTGTGCTGTCTTGTACTGCGTCATAGTATTACTGTGAGCGGTTCTGTTGAGTTTTGTAAGGAATGTTACGTGTTCAAATATTGTTATGTTAGAGGTTTGAAGAATTATTTGTGGTAACCGTTAGAAATAGATAAAATTAGGGTGTGCTGTCTTGTACTGCGTCATAGTATAACTGTAAGCGGTTGCGTTGAATATTGTAAGGAATGTTACGTGTTCCAAGATATAGTCGTGTAATGCAAAATATTGGACAGAAGGTATATCGATCGTGTAACGTTTTTGTTAGAGTCTTGAAGAATTATTTGTGCTAAGCGCAAGAAACAGATAAAATTAGGGTGTGCCGTCTTGTACTGCGTCATAGTATTACTGTGAGCAGTCACGTTGAGTTTTGTAAGGAATGTTACGTGTTCAAAGATATAGGCATGTAATGCAAAATATTGGGTGGACAATATATCGATCGGGTAAGTTTTCTGTTAGAGCCTTGAAGAATTGTGCTAAGCGCAAGAAACAAATAAAATTAGAGTGTGTTGTCTTGTACTGCATCATAGTAATACTGTGCGCGGTTGCGTTGAGTTTTGTAAAGAATGTTACGTATTCAAAGATATAGCCGTGTAATGCAAAATATTGTACAGAAGGTATATCCATCGTGTAACATTTCTGTTATCGTCTTGAAGAATTATTTGTGCTAAGCGCAAAAAACTGCAAAATTAGGGTGTGCTGTCTTGTACTGCGTCATAGTATTACTGTGAGCGGTTGCGTTCAATTTTGTAAGATTGTTACGTGTTCAATGATATAGACGTGTAATGCAAAATATTGTACAGAAGGTATATCGATCGTGTAACGTTTCTGTTAATCTTGAAGAATTATTTGTGGTAAGCACAAGAAACAGATAAGATTAGGGTATACTGTCTTGTACTGCATCATAATATTACTGTGAGCGGTTGCGTTGAGTTTTGTAAGGAATGTTACGTGTTCAAAGATATAGTTATGTAATGCAAAATATTGGGCAGACGGCACATCGATTGTGTAACGTTTCTGTTAGAGTCTTAAAGAATCATTTGTGCTAAGCGTAAGAAACAGATAAGATTAGGGTGTACTGTCTTGTACTGCGTCATAACATGAATTGGGTTCGCGTGATTTTAAGAGTATGATCGTGTGATTTTAGTTGGACAGTTTTCACTGTATATGTTTCTCGTTAACTTTCGGATATTATAAAGAGAGTGCGGACGTAGCATTGCACGTGTCAAAATATGAGGAGTAATGTATATGACCCGGCGAGCAATGCATAGGAATATAATGCGCCGATCTCGCATAGAACAGGTTTGAGAACCATCGAAAATCCTCGGGTTCGTCGGAGGGGGCCCGAAAATCGAGCGGACCAGTCGAAAGTACCAGCAAACGAGTGAGAGCGCAACAAGGCCACTTTGACCTGGGTCCACGGCATTAATTGCAACGGAAACTTTACTTTAACGCGGTCTATCTATTTGCGATAAATGCGCTTACAGGATTTTATACGTCGCACGTGCATCCTCGTGACAAATGTCACAAGAAACATCGTAAAGCATGGTTTCGTGCGGTAGGCGCATTTAAAATGTACGCGTGTCCTTTTAGATTTATATACCGTCGCACGGAATAAATCTCTTTGGTCGTATCTAACGATAACTACTATGTCAAAACCAGTTACCCGATAGGAGAACGACGGCTGAGCGATACCGCTAGAAACGATAACTAATTTCTCGTTATGAAATTTCATCAGGTTCACATCAATAGCTGGTACAACTAAACTCGTTAAACTGACAACAATATTAATCAACATATGAAAGCGCTTGTTGCAAAATGACCGTTAGCGATTAGTGTAACGAGTATGTAAAGTATGAATTTTCACCAAATGCCTATAATAACTGCCTAAATAATAAATGCTAAATAAATAGTAAGTCGCACACGATACCGTTCATAATTATTCCACACGATTTAACAATTTCCAAAGTAGAGCATGCGTACACCATAAAACACGTTTGGCTTGCATACTAATCTATACCTTAACAACGTATTTAAAAGCCACTATTAATGTTACCGGAGTAAATATTTCTTGCCAATTCGGAGTGAAACCATAAAATGCTATCATTCGGATAATTGTGAGCGATAGTGTATGTGACAATGTAAATTTGATAATGCACAGTCGTATGATGTTTGTACCTGGTATTTAAAAGACACTATTAATGTTACCGGAGTAAATATTTCTTGCCAATTCGGAGTGAAACCATAAAATGCTATCATTCGGATAATTGTGAGCGATAGTGTATGTGACAATGTAAATTTGATAATGCACAGTCGTATGATGTTTGTACCTGGTATTTAAAAGACACTATTAATGTTACCGGAGTAAATATTTCTTGCCAATTCGGAGTGAAACCATAAAATGCTATCATTCGGATAATTGTGAGCGATAGTGTATGTGACAATGTAAATTTGATAATGCACAGTCGTATGATGTTTGTACCTGGTATTTAAAAGACACTATTAATGTTACCGGAGTAAATATTTCTCGCCAATTCGGAGTGAAACCGTAAAATGCTATCATTCGGATAATTGTGAGCGATAGTGTATGTGACAATGTAAATTTGATAATGCACAGTCGTATGATGTTTGTACCTGGTATTTAAAAGACACTATTAATGTTACCGGAGTAAATATTTCTTGCCAATTCGGAGTGAAACCATAAAATGCTATCATTCGGATAATTGTGAGCGATAGTGTATGTAACAATGTAAATTTGATAATGCACAGTCGTATGATGTTTGTACCTGGTATTTAAAAGACACTATTAATGTTACCGGAGTAAATATTTCTCGCCAATTCGGAGTGAAACCATAAAATGCTATCATTCGGATAATTGTGAGCGATAGTGTATGTGACAATGTAAATTTGATAATGCACAGTCGTATGATGTTTGTACCTGGTATTTAAAAGACACTATTAATGTTACCGGAGTAAATATTTCTTGCCAATTCGGAGTGAAACCATAAAATGCTATCATTCGGATAATTGTGAGCGATAGTGTATGTAACAATGTAAATTTGATAATGCACAGTCGTATGATGTTTGTACCTGGTATTCCGGGATTGGTAATCATACACCAGGACAAACTGAGACGGAGCCCTCTCTCGTTTTCAAGGCGGGCAGTGAGTGAGAGGCGGAGGTAAAAGGAGAGGAAGAGAAAGAGGAGAGGAGTTGGATGGTGGTTTCTCGTTACAGAGCTTCCTGTATGGAAATCACAGAATGCCAGTCTCTGGTCCGGAGCACCGTGTCTGGCACAATAATCTGAGATCTAAATCAAATCTAGGCTATATAATCGGCCTTCGCCTCTCGCTCTCTCGGTCGTTTTTCGGATCGTCCCGTCTTTGAAGAACAGAATCAAGACACAGTGTAGAAAATGGAAATGTACGACGAAAACATGTACGCTGAAAGCAACAACCGACGGCAATGGATTACAGAGTGTTAAAACCTCGCGTTATGAAAATATGATTATACAATGCCGACACCTATTTTGTTTCCTATTCTTTCTCTGGAGTAATTAACGTTCCCACCAAATTTCAGCGTCATAGCTTGACATTTGTAAATGTTATACTGTGTTGAGTACATCTACCTTTGTGCGTGTTTTCGAGTTTTTACATATTTGAAAATGGCATCAACTTTGGATCAACGAATTTGCATAAAATTTTGCGTGGAAAACGGATTTAACGGTCCGCAGACCTTGAAAATGTTGGGGAAGTGTTTCGGCAACGATACTCTTTCGAGATCAAACGTTTTTCGGTGGCACGAACGCTTCCGAAGAAACCACCTTGTTTTCAGTCGAAAAAGGAGGTGATGCTCACGGTTTTCGTGCATTGCAACGGTGTTGTGCATCATGAATTCTTGCCAGAGCAACAGACAGTCAACAAAATGTATTATTTGGGCGTTATGAGACATTTGCGTGAAGCAATTCGCCAAAACAGGCCGAATTTGTGGGCAAACAACTCGTGGATTTTGCACCACAACGCACTGTCGCACAATGCGATCTTTATTCGCGAGTTTTTGACCGAAAATAATACGAAAACTATTCAACAGCCTCCGAATTCACCTGATTTAGCTCCCTGCAACGTTTTTCTGTTTAACCGATTTAAAAAACCGCTTCGCGGAACGCGTTACAGCATTCGGAAGGATCTTATGGAAAAATCGAAGACGGCTCTGATGAACTTACCAAAAATTGAATACCAGCGATGATTCGATCATTGGATCAAGCGCTGGTATAAGTGCGTAACAGTCGATAGGGAGTACTTTGAAGGGGTCGATATCAATTTTAATGGATGAACTTGTATTTTCGATTTTATGAATAAAGTCCTAAAACTTTTTGATCAAGGTGGTATGGCTTGACGGCCGGTGAGACCACATTGGTGTAATTTTGTTACAATTGAAAAGTAATAGATGAACCAAATCTGTGCTGTCCAAAAACCCATAAAAACACCTTTTGTACCTTTCGTTTTTGTAATAATATAAAACTTGGGCGTTTAAATGTCCTTTTATTATGCTTAGAACCGAGATTGCATCTGATTTCTAAAAAACGTCTATGAAAATTAAAAATTTCATGGCAACTTCGCCGGCGTCAAACATAAAAATTTAGCTGAAATATGCGGACGTCGACGTGTAAAGAATGAATAGCGAGTTCAGAGGCAACTGAGTTACTTATGTGACGCTTTTAGATAAACTTTTTGATCAAGGTGGTATACCTAGTAGACGTTGAACAAAATATTGCTGGTTCCGTCCACTCGACCGCACAGAATAGAACTACGTCTGTAGAAATGAAGAATGACAACCACATTTGTTCAATCCCAAATTCTCAACTTTCGAAACATCGACGTAGCAACCGTGTCACTTACTCCGCACAAAACTCCCCAAATTCTCAAGCGCGTCAAGCTGCATTAGGTCCGCCGTTTTCGCCCGTTCAACATCAAATTCCCAAAAGCTTGAAAAGACGAAGGCTGCAATAGGGTCACCGCTTTCCGCACGGCAGACGTAACGACGTTTAGCGAGCGGCACAGAAAGCGAATCGCCTGCGGATAATCGCAGCGGCAATTACCCATTCGCGGAGACACTCGCGAGCGTGCCTAAATACGTGTCGCGCTGGTTTTCGTGCACGCGACGATAGGCTCGCTGAAAAGCGAGGGATAAAAAGAGGCCGTCGCGTACAAAAGCGGAAGAATTCCCTGGCGCGCCACGTACTATTAGCATGACAAGTGGAAAGTAATTGTTCGGCGTAGACGACCTGTAGACGAGGAGTCCCGGACTCCTCCGTTATACCCCCGTTGACTCGTGAATCGAAACGAGCTGCTTTTTTTCTCCGCACCCCCACTCGTTCCGCCCGTTTTCCCCGTTCGTGCGCCGCTTTCCTATCGATCAAAAGCTCGTCGCGTTCGCGTTCTCCGACCCGCGGGAGCATAACGATAATGGATGTTACTTCGCGAAATGCGTAGTCGTGAAGTGGTCGCGACGAGTCGGATAAAGAGAACGTTTGACCGACGAGTCGTGATTCATGACGTAGTTAGATGAGTGTCGTGAAGTCGCTGCTGTACGTACCACGGAAACGTCGGGTGGGAGGGACTGCATATAAAGAAGAAATTAGTCACCAGGTTCAATGGACTGAGGGTAATTGGGTTAGGCGCAGTTGGCGGTTGATGATTGTGATGCGACCGAATAAGAGGGAGTGATTCAATGACGACGTTGCGAACGTGTTTTCGTATTATTTGCGCCCTTGTACTTTGCCGTTTCTTACTCTGGCGTCCTTGGAAGTATTTTGCCGTACCGATTCATGTAATGGTGGAGTTTGCTTATTGCATTCATGTGTGTTAACCCTTTGAGTGCTGAATACTTCCGGCCGAAGCGCTCGTTGAGGACGCAGTACTTTGCACTAGTGTGAATTCTATTGATTGATTATGTAAGGCGCAACTAAATTCTAATGATAATTCTTTACTTACGCCGAATTAAATGATGCAAGAAAATGATTTTATAAAAAACGCATCTATATTCATCTCCTATGTTGATAATTGTGGTTGTAACAGGTAAGAAATCGAAACGATTGGGAAACTTTGAGTGCTGAATACTTCCGGCCGAAGCGCTCGCTGAGGACGCAATACTTTGCACTAGTGTGAATTCTATTGATTGATTATGTAAGGCGCAACTAAATTCTAATGATAATTCTTTACTTACGCCGAATTAAATGATGCAAGAAAATGATTTTATAAAAAACGCATCTATATTCATCTCCTACGTTGATAATTATGGTTGTAACAGGTAAGAAATTGAAACGATTGGGAAACTTTGAGTGCTGAATACTTCCGGCCGAAGCGCTCGTTGAGGACGCAGTACTTTGCACTAGTGTGAATTCTATTGATTGATTATGTGAGGCGCAACTAAATTCTAATGATAATTCTTTACTTACGCCGAATTAAATGATGCAAGAAAATGATTTTATAAAAAACGCATCTATATTCATCTCCTACGTTGATAATTATGGTTGTAACAGGTAAGAAATTGAAACGATTGGGAAACTTTGAGTGCTGAATACTTCCGGCCGAAGCGCTCGTTGAGGACGCAGTACTTTGCACTAGTGTGAATTCTATTGATTGATTATGTGAGGCGCAACTAAATTCTAATGATAATTCTTTACTTACGCCGAATTAAATGATGCAAGAAAATGATTTTATAAAAAACGCATCTATATTCATCTCCTACGTTGATAATTATGGTTGTAACAGGTAAGAAATTGAAACGATTGGGAAACTTTGAGTGCTGAATACTTCCGGCCGAAGCGCTCGTTGAGGACGCAGTACTTTGCACTAGTGCGAATTCTATTGATTGATTATGTAAGGCGCAACTAAATTCTAGTGATAATTCTTTACTTACGCCGAATTAAATAATGCAAGAAAATGATTTTATAAAAAATGCATCTATATTCATCTCCTACGTTGATAATTGTGGTTGTAACAGGTAAGAAATCGAAACGATTGGGAAACTTTGAGTGGTGAATACTTCCGGCCGAAGCGCTCGCTGAGGACGCAATACTTTGCACTAGTGCGAATTCTATTGATTGATTATGTAAGGCGCAACTAAATTCTAATGATAATTCTTTACTTACGCCGAATTAAATGATGCAAGAAAATGATTTTATAAAAAACGCATCTATATTCATCTCCTACGTTGATAATTGTGGTTGTAACAGGTAAGAAATTGAAACGATTGGGAAACTTTGAGTGCTGAATACTTCCGGCCGAAGCGCTCGCTGAGGACGCAGTACTTTGCACTAGTGTGAATTCTATTGATTGATTATGTGAGGCGCAACTAAATTCTAATGATAATTCTTTACTTACGCCGAATTAAATGATGCAAGAAAATGATTTTATAAAAAACGCATCTATATTCATCTCCTACGTTGATAATTATGGTTGTAACAGGTAAGAAATTGAAACGATTGGGAAACTTTGAGTGCTGAATACTTCCGGCCGAAGCGCTCGTTGAGGACGCAGTACTTTGCACTAGTGTGAATTCTATTGATTGATTATGTAAGGCGCAACTAAATTCTAATGATAATTCTTTACTTACGCCGAATTAAATGATGCAAGAAAATGATTTTATAAAAAACGCATCTATATTCATCTCCTACGTTGATAATTGTGGTTGTAACAGGTAAGAAATTGAAACGATTGGGAAACTTTGAGTGCTGAATACTTCCGGCCGAAGCGCTCGATGAGGACGCAGTACTTTGCACTAGTGTGAATTCTATTGATTGATTATGTAAGGCGCAACTAAATTCTAATGATAATTCTTTACTACGCCGAATTAAATGATGCAAGAAAATGATTTTATAAAAAACGCATCTATATTCATCTCCTACGTTGATAATTGTGGTTGTAACAGGTAAGAAATTGAAACGATTGGGAAACTTTGAGTGCTGAATACTTCCGGCCGAAGCGCTCGTTGAGGACGCAGTACTTTGCACTAGTGTGAATTCTATTGATTGATTATGTAAGGCGCAACTAAATTCTAATGATAATTCTTTACTACGCAGATTTAAAAGATGCAAGAAAATGATTTTATAAAAAACGCATCTATATTCATCTCCTACGTTGATAATTGTGGTTGTAACAGGTAAGAAATCGAAACGATTGGGAAACTTTGAGTGCTGAATACTTCCGGCCGAAGCGCTCGCTGAGGACGCAGTACTTTGCACTAGTGTGAATTCTATTGATTGATTATGTGAGGCGCAACTAAATTCTAATGATAATTCTTTACTTACGCCGAATTAAATGATGCAAGAAAATGATTTGATAAAAAACGCATCTATATTCATCTCCTACGTTGATAATTGTGGTTGTAACAGGTAAGAAATCGAAACGATTGGGAAACGCACTTATGCGCCCATAGTCGACACCGATAGATTTCGGCGGACGCGTATATGCGTCCATAGTAGTCAAAGGGTTAAAAGGCGTTGCCAGGGGATTAATAAGAAAACAAAATGCTTTCCGCGCGGCGCGTTTGTAACATTGTAGGTTTCTATACTCATGCTGGTGTCACCGAAGTGTATTATCCTGCGGCTTTTCATGTCTAAGCGACAAGTTAATGTACTTATAACCGTGTAATAGTATTAAGGCGTATCGATAATCCTCTTGTTAACTCGCATATGTTTCTGATGGAAAGCATAACGTAGTCGTGACCGTATCTATGAAAGGCAAACCGAGCCATTGCGCTTTGAAGCATTTGAATTGTCCCCTCGATGGCACAGGGAATCAGAAATCCTACCTGCCCAACGATCCTCCGCCTACTGAATTAAGTGTCTCTTCTGCGAAAGTGGCCTCGCCCCGAGAGTTGCGAGCGGCGCATGCGTCTGTCTTTTTACAGACTATCCTGCTACCCTTCTTCGCCATTCTCTCCTGCTCCTTCGCCGCCTCCTTTCCGTCGTTTACTGAGAAATATTGTAACCGGCGCTGGGGCGCATGGCAATACGCACAATGGCGTATCCTATGAGGGCGAAACTTAAATTTCATCGTTGCACGTTATTTCGGCTTAAAATTGGTCAGTTGTTGGTTTTCCAATGTCACGATTAGTATACGTGTTCAGATAAACTTCGATGAAGTGAAGTATAGGCAATCTGACGTTGTGACAATTCGATGTCAGTTAGATGTATCGTTAAACCTTTCATTTGTGACAGACAAACATATCGTATTGAACGATAGCATAGCTCGTGGCGGTACTACTTTTCTGAGAGACGATAAGCCACGATAAACATTTGTCATCAGACGGATTGTTACGTTAATCAAATCGAACTTTTACGCCGGGCGACTAATAGAATCGAACGGTACAAGAGCGCATCATCTAACACCGTGACTGAGAGTGACACCGGCAACGGGCCAGGAACTCATTAACGAAGGTCAGCGAGTCAAGCGACGAGCAATGTCACGTCGACAAATTGCAAGACGCTCGCCTCTCTTATTCACCGCGAGTCACGAGCATCATCTAACGAGGCACAGAGAAGCAGCGCTAGGAAAGAAGACCAACGCGTAGTTATGGTTGGCGTAGAGGTAACTCGACTAATCCTGCGCTGCATCCAATTCCGCAATGCTTTTAAGTGAACCCCTGTCATACGAAGCTTTACCAGCGCCACGCAAGTTCACGCAAAAAACATCTTTGCGTGGCCAAGACGTTCCGTTGCAGTTTCGTCCTAATCAACTGAATTATTGAAAACGTTTACACGACGTCTAGTTAACACTTTGACTGCTGTGATAGTCACCGGTGACCGGCGCAAGAGATTTGACTGAAGATCTAAAATATTCGCAATGGGTAGCAATAATTATATTATAAATGCAGTTATTATTGGAATAGTGATGCGATCTTTTGGTCTCCAATACCTGCACATTATTTACATTTTGCATAATTCAGTCGAACGCTGTAGTATTTCATAGCATCGCCGTTCTAATACAATAAAATACTCTCGGCAGTCAACGTATTAACACTTTGATTGCCATGATGGTCATTGGTGACCGGCGGATATTCGCAATGAGGAGCAATAATTATTTTGTAAATGCAGTTATTGTTAGAATAGTGACTATTAAATAGTGATTCATTTCTTTGGTCTCCGATACCTTCGCATTACTTACATTTTGCACAATTCAATCATATTCTGTAGTACTTTATCGCGTTGCGGTTCTAATATAGTAAAATACGCTTGGCAGTCAACGTGTTAACTATTTCTACACATTTCATTTCTTAGCACCGCCGAAGTCGCCGAGTTTCCTCAGATCGACTGAACGAACTACCGGCCCGGCGATCGAGCGGGTGCTGCTGTCGTTGCGGATAAATCAAGAAATTCGCGAGTGCATGGTACATCGGGGCCGCGGCCTTTTCTAAGCTCACACGGGCACCTAACAGAAACAGAAGGCCCGTGTTCGCGTCGTCCTTCCTTTTCCTTCCTTTCCATCACGTTTTTACTCCCCATCCCGTTTCCCCGTTGCTCTCCCAACCGCGATCGGTCTTCTTTCCTCTTCCGCCCGACTACTTTTTCTTCCCCTTTCCTTTTTCTTGCTCGGCTACTCTTCTTTTCGGGCCAACATCCAGACACGGAGATATTCCGGCTGAGTTGCGCCTCCTCCTGGCTATCGTGGGCCAGATCAAATGGCGGTCCAGGACCGTTCGAACGGCCAGGAAAAAAGAAGGAGGGAGTAGGACGGCGATGGAAGGAGTGAACGCGCGAGAGAGAGAAGCTGGACGAGGAGGAGGGAGAAGAGAAATATCGTCGAGTCGAAAGAGAGTGTGTAGCCAGGGGTGAAATCCGGTAGCCGCGACCACGTCGACCCACGTTTGTGTTCGACGGGGCGCAAAACGGTCCGGCCGCCGCAGCAGGATCTCGTGGATGCATATACGAAAGACGCAACTGTTAAAAATATAGGATCGCCAATACGCGCGTGTCTGCTACGAACAGTTTCCCATTGACAATAAATTCCGAGTCGTATATCGTTTTTGCAGGTTCTTAATAATAAATATTGTACGATTGCCAGCCTCGTAGCAGTATTTCGGTCGGATGTTCGAGTAGAATTTTGACAAATTTCAATTAATGCGGATGAACAGTTTAATACGACATGGCAGCACCGATTTAGAACCGTCGAACAGATGGTTTAATTTATGACGCAGCGGCAAATATGCATTGAAAACTTCTGCATATTTTTTCCGTGGTTAACGAAACATAGTCAAATAAAAACAGCACCATAAAAGAACAGTACTATATAAAGTTCATAATAATAACAGCAAAGAATCAGGACCAAATCGCAAAACATGCGTCTTAATTCTTAGACTTTCGATATTTCGACGCATATACGATAAGCCAGCATTCCACCTTCCTCAATACTTATCATGTTGGACTGTTAAAACTTCTTAAAGCCCTACCAAAATTACCCGCGAATGCAACTGTCACACTCCAGACACAATATATTCCAAGCAAAACAACTCCGAAACCTTAAATTTCTAATTGTAGAACAGACAGAGTCAGAGACACAGCTAATAATCTCGCCATCGATCAAACGGCAGGCGTAGAGTGGCGCAGGCCGAAATGTAATTTCCCCGGCTTATATCGCGGATCGAGTTGGAAGGCATGACACGAGAGCGGAGAAAGAGAAGCGGATCGTGGGGGACGCGAAAGAGAAGTACAGGCGTCGAATCGCGAGAGCGGACGAACGGATGAGATACCCTGCAGAGAAAGTGAGAGGGAAAGTGATGAGAAAGGGGAGAGAACGTGGCAGACACCTCGAACAGTCCGGAACGGCGCGAAAACCGTAGCCGCGAAACAGCGGAACGGGGGTGAGGATGAACCGCGATTCTCAGTAATGGAGTAAGACAGAGAGAAGCGAACAAGACAGAGAGGAGAAGGCGGGCGGGACGGGACGTATGTACGGGAGACGGGAAAAGAGAGAATGAGAGACATACGCCTCGTCCCGAGTAGTAATTTCCAGGCTGTCACAGCCACCTCATGTCTCGTCTGGCGCGGTAGTTCGAGCATGTCGAGTTCTGAGCTCGCTTGCGCTAACAACCCTCGCGGTAGTCACCCTGCCACCTACGGCCCTTCGCCTACTCCTTACGCCCGAAACACCTTGCTCACTTATGGCAATCCGTTCATGGACGAAGTAGTCGTTTCGCGGGATTAATTCGATTCTTTGAGATTCGGTAAGAGGTTGCATTGTTTGGGGTCGGAGTGTCGGGAGGCTATTTCGCAGAAGACTGTATGTAGATAATTACGTTAGATTTGGAGTTACATCAAATTATCCAACGTAAAACTTACTTCGAAGTAGATTTCAGGTAGACGGTGTTATATATCGCTATCTAATTTTTGTTATAACACTCGCTATCTTTCGTTTGAAAAATTGAAGGAAGCAGTCTATGTACTCGTAAGTTCAGAAAAAATGCAACAAATGGCGCAACGACCGTGTCGTAGGAAGTGCGTAAAACGTGAAACAAGCTATGAACACTCCAATCCCCAAAACTATGCAAGTCCCTACCGAATCTCACAGAATCGAGTTAATCTCGCGAAACGATTATTTTGTACACGAACGGATTTCTTTGTAACAGAATTCAGGAAGACAATGTTGTATATAGCTATTTAATTTTTGTCACGACACTCACTATCTACGGGTTGAAAAATTGAAGGAGCCGGTCTATGTACTCGCCCCTTTAGAAAAAATGCAGTAAATTGGCCCAGCAACTGTGTCGTAGGATAATGTGTAAAACACGAAATAGCCTTTAAACACTCCGACCCCCAAACAATGCGAGCCCCTACCGGATCTTGAAGAATCGAATTAATCCCGTCAAACGACCACTTTAGGTATATCGCTATTTAATTTTTGTCATAAGACTCACTGTCCCTGGTTTGAAAAATTGAAGGAGCCGGTCAATGTACTCGTACCTTTAGAAAAAATGCAACAAATGGCGCAACGACCGTGTCTTAGGAAGTGTGTAAAATGTGAAACAGCGTTCGAACACTTCGACCCCCAAAACAACGCAAGTCCCTACCTGGTCTTAAAGACTCGAATTAATTCCGTCAAACGACTACGTTGTCCACAAACGGATTACTTCGTACTAGATTTCAGAAAGATGATGTATACCATTATATAATTTTTGTCATGACACTCGCTAACGCTGGTTTGAAAAATTGAAAGAGCCGGTCTATGTACTCGTACCTTTAGAAAAAATGCAACAAACTGGCGCAACGACCGTGTCGTAGGAAGTGTGTAAAACGTGAAACGCAGGTCGGCGATGTGAAACGATCGCCACTATTTAATTTTTGTCATAACACTCACTATCTCCGTAAAAATATGTGACGAGAGGCGCAACAACTGTGTCGTAGGAAGTGTGTAAAACGTGAAACGCAGGTCGGCGATGTGAAACGATCGCCACGTCGAAAAGCGTAAATATGTGACGAGAGGGTCGGAGGAAGGAGTGCGTTCATTGTGCCTCTCTTTGGCCTGCTGCAACCCGTTCTGTGCGCTGCAACAAGCGCACACGTGCTCTGTGTGTGCCTCGGACGAGGGCACGCTAATTATGCACGCGAGTTAAGGTTCATTGCGCAACGTGAAAATGCAACAGCTGAGTACGGTGGGAGCGAGCGAACGACGTAACGTATAAAAGAAAAAATCCGAAAATTAGAATGAAAGGGAGAGAACAACGCTGACGAATACCAGAAACTCAGAGGCTGAAAAGCAGCGTAATATGCGTAAAATTTACTACGGCAACTAACACTTTCGCAACGAATCACATTAAAATATGCCAGTCGATCTCCCGGCAATTCGTTATTCCCAGTTTCGTCCTATTTCCACAAAATCCCGTTCACTTATTCGCATTACGCCGAGTGTCTTCAGACTTTTTACATACATCGACATACCTCGAAGACTCTCACATCTAATCGCAGCTGTCCGTAAAAACGCTCTTCATGCTTAAACCGTTTTTCAGCGGCGCCTACTTCGTCTTCGCCGTCAGTCATAGGGAACCTTCCGTGCGGCGTCAGAAAACGTTACACATCGCGGCACGTTCTCCGAGCGCGTTTTTATCGTTCGCCACTCAGTCAGCTTCGCATTCGACGTTTGCCAGAAAACAATATCATCTCGCGGTGCCCACAATCTCCTTTTTCCAGGCGACAGCACGTCAGGATGACGCGTCGTATCGTCTTCCCCACCTGCGTCGAGGAAATCGGTCGAACGAACCTCCCGTTACGAGACGAAGATCGTATCGCAATTCTAGAAAGGATTGAACGAGCCTCCGGAGGTTCTTCTGCATTCGTAATGCGGGCCCGTTCCTTCTCGGACGATTGGATCGATGGCGCGTGGGTGTCGTTCGTGTTTCTCTTTATTTCCATCTCGCTCACTCTCGCTGCCTTTCTTTCATGTTCCCCGATAGCTACGTGCCCAATCGACGCCGACAATTACGATCGTCTAATTAATGCGAACCGCCACGTGGCACGCGTTCATATTCGTCTCACGCGCAATCGTTTCTTCCGCGGCGTATAATTTGATTCGACTGTGGAACGGTGACCGCGTGTGTTCTCTTAGTCAGTAGACCCCAGAAGGAGGGACACGAATTCTTCATCGTGCATATTGAATAACCGCGCGTCACGTTTGACGTAGGTTGGGTAGGCTATTGTTGGCGCGATGGCTCCTGGAAATTGACATGTCTCACTTAGTCAATATGAGAACTGAATTTTGTTGCTTGTCCTTTCGACCGCTGTATCGAAACGTTTAATTTTGTCGTTTCCATTCTATAACTCGTAAGTTCGTAACCGTGCATTCTCGAGGCTCCACAAAATGACAACATTGCCGCTTCTCGAAATTCACGCGTCTCTCTCCTTCACTACAAAAACTGTATTTTGCTTCTCGCCTTGTTTTCATTTGTAAGACGCCACCCGTCAATCGTTTATCGTAAGTCTCCATAACGAAACGACGTCGACACGTCTAGCGACGACAATTCAATTCGTCCAAAGTCGCTTGTTAATCCAGTTAGCCGCAACGTCCCGACAGAAGACAAGAGTCAATTCTTTATCCCGATCTTCGAAAGCGCGCTTAATGCCGTGGGTTTGGCAGCCCTACGGTGTCCTCGATGCTCTATGCCTCCTTTCTCCCACACCCCTCGCTCTCTATACGCCGCATCCATACACGCGGCCGTGTACGTGTGTGTCAAAACCACCGCGGGAGTTTCTTGCTGTAACTAACTACTCGTGAATTTATCGAGGCACCGACTCGAGTTTCTCGCCTCCCGGCGCTTCTGGTGCGCGGACGGAGGCGGTAAGGTAACCGAGGAAACTTTCCAACAGTTCCCCCGGATGAGGAAACCCACGGGGGGACGAAAAGAGGGTGGAGAAAGGGAGAAGCAGGCAGACGACGGTTGGTAGCGTCGACGTTGGCAGCCCTGGCGATGGTGGTCGCTCGCCACTGGCTGGGGGTGGTAGACTGTACCCCGAAGTTGTAGTTTATGAATTTATAGCGGCAGAAAGCAGCAGCCGGTGGCAAAGGCAACCGAGTTATGCGCGCTCCAGTTTATTCCGTCTCACCTCCAAGATTTTCCGCATTGAAATTCCGGGAGTAACTACGGACGGCCCCCGCGTCCCATCCGACCTTCTTCTCATTTTCGCCTATCCCGCGTCGCCCGCGTCTTACAGACTCCCGTCCACGAGCCCTTTCGAAGTCTGCGAGGAAATCGGTGCCGCGTCGTTAACGTCTGACGCGGGATGACTTTCGCGGACTTTTGGTCAATGAGCCGCTGGTTCGCTGGCTCGAGACCGGCTCGTTCGACAAACTAGATTTATTGGTACTCTGCGACAATTTGCATTGATTAACCGCGGACGTTGCAATGTGGATGCAGTAGGCAATTGCGGTACCAAATCCGGCAATTGTATTTATTAGCAAACGTAGAAACGTCCATAGCGAATTTAATAGTGTATTTTCAGTGAATGCGTATGTCCGTTAGTTAAGTATAGACGCTTATTGATTTTATGTTTGCGTTACAACGCATTCAGATCTGCACTCTAAATATGCGTTGCGTCGAAGAGACTTAGTCCGTAGGTAAAAGATTTGTCGAGTTACCGCAAATTTGCATCCTAGTTTCGCAGACCCATTTCGAGAATTCGTAACGCGCGAAACGCATCCAATTGTTCCGCGTCCCCGCCCCATAATCTCAGCAACTACCGCGTTCCGGAACAATTTTCTCCAACCCTCCCTCTGGACGCGATTACCGACGAGAGTCTGCTTAGACGATTAGAAGACGCGTCTTTATGCCATCGCATTTGCAAGGCATTCGAAGAGCGAACAGTGTACGGTGCCTGAAACGTACCACGGGGCTTAGGTGCACCTCGGAAACCGATGTAACTGCATACGAGAGCGTACCGTATACCCATGGCATACACCTATTCCATTTCCTGCGAAAACACGACGAGTTCCAGTTACACAATGGACGCCGCGTATAGTCGCACGTTTACACTCTGGTCAGGCCAACTAATGTGACACGCACACCTTTGTGCATGCGAGTCAGTGCATATGCAGTCGCTATCCCGTGCACATATGTATACTCGTATGTATACCGGCGTATACATAAATAATGCGCGGTGGCGCTTACGCAGGTGCGTACAGGTGGAGAGAGTCCTTCATTGTCTGATTCTCTCTCCCGATACATTTATACACGTGACTTTCTCTTTCCCTCATACGCGTGCACATCTTCTTGCACTGTCCCGCCGGTAAAACTAGTGGAAAACTAGTGCAATCCGCGGAAATCATGACAAAACGTGCGCCTTCTTCCCTTTGCATGTTTCTATCTTTCCAGTCATCGGCCGACCATTATATTGTACGCATCAAAAATATTTGCATAGCCTATATTTGCTATAACATGTATATACAGATAAATCTAGGATACACGTTCTTTGTACTACGATAGAAAACGCGTGAATGACTGAAATTACCGCCTTGACTTATTAACGTTGTGCCATAGATGTACTAGGTGTGTTTTATATTTTGTACGCGCAATGCACAAACGGTAACCTACATAGTTTTCCAAATGGATAGATTTCGTGCATGCTACAATTAACTATTAAATACCCTGTCAATTCGTAACTTGTATTCAATATGCCCGTAATCGAGAGTTAGAAAATATTTCTTTTAGTGTAATTACTTGTGAATTGTGTGTGAAGGACAATCACGCTGTTTTCCGCACTAGTACGCGATGCGCTTAATTTTATGTCATCAACATTTTTAACACGTTGACTGCCACGGTGGTCATCGGTAACCGGCGCCAAAGATTTTACCGAAAATGTAAAAAATTCTCAATGAAGCTTATTTCCAAGCTTATAAAAGCAATTGATATTAAAACGGTACTTCAATACTTTGGCTTCTAACAACTCTCCGTTTCCTTTATTTTACACGATTTAATTATACTCTGCAGTATTTCATCGCATCGCGTTTCTAACATAGCAAAATATGCGGTGACCGGGGCAAAAGATTTTACTAATAATGCAAAAAAATTCGCAATAAACCTTATTTGCAAGCTTATAAATGCAATTGATATTGAAACGGTGTTTCAATACTGTGGCTTCTAATAACTCTGCGTTACCTTCATTTTTCACGATTTAATCACACGCTGCAGTATTTTATCGCGTCACGGTTCCAACATAGCAAAATACGCTTGGCAGTCAACGTGTTAATTTTAGTCTCGTCTTTTTCATTCGCCACTTTACTTCCTCTCTTCAGTTCCACGTTTCTCATCTCATCCGATTCCTCATGTGTGCAGGGGGTGCGTTACCTATGCGGTCGGCGTCGGTGTTTCGCAGATTCAGATTCGGTCACGGTGCATGACGACGCCCCCGACGCGACGTTCACGACACTACGAGCCTGAAAGCACCCACCGTGTCTCCGGTCTGACACACGTGGACTCCCCCCGGCTTACGTATCAACACGGTACACCTATTCTACGCGTATGTCGTCGGCTCGCCAAAGACCACCTCAGCTGACCCTTACGTGTTCTTCGTTCTATGCTCTGTTTCCCTTCGCGTTCGCGAATTAGCACGTTTACGCCCGATAGGCTGTTTCGTATGCACGATCGATTACTCGGGACCGTTTCGCGCTGTAATTACAAACGGCCCTGTTGCTTTTATTCCATTTCCACGTAGGGCTTTCACGTCAAATGTTCTGACACATCGATGCTCGCAGACATCTCCCCGGAAAAATCCGAAACAAATGCAACGCGCACGGCTGCATTGACTAGAAAACGTTGCTCATTAATTCGCGCAAGTGACCGGTACTACTAATTGACGTGCAAAGAATATTCGGTGGCGGTACAATTTTTCTTCGTCGCGTTTTGTAAAAGTTTGACAGTTAGGCGTTTGCAGGCAGCCGATCACTTGTTTGTCCGAGCGGATTCAACGGAATTTAATTAAAAATTATTGAATTTCATAATCATTATCGCGTCTCTTTACTCGCACCCTGTTCCATATGTAACAATGGCCCGATGCCGGTAGAAAGAGGCATTTTTCGTGACGCGAGCCGATATTGGATGAATAATGTCAATAACCCCTAGCGCATGATACTCGACACTGTACGTCGGACGGCAGACGTGTGTGTCGACATATGCCGTGTATTTGTATGCGTGCGTGAATCGTGCGCACTCGCGGCAGAAGAGGTGCCGCGGACATGCCACGTTTTGTTTGGCGGAACATGTGCATCGTGACTGGGCAGTTAACACCTCGACGACGCTCAGTGTCCTGAGTCATCCAGGAACCTCTGTCGTGCGATGAATATGATCCTTCCACGAAGAACGGTGTCGATCGACAGATTTTTTCGTATATAATGAAAACCCCATGAATTATGTGTACATGAAAATCCCCACATCCTTAACCTGATGCTAGAAGCTAGCAATCATTAGATACCACAAACTATTTTCGCACATAAAATATCTACAACGCGGGTTGTACAATTATAGATTCATAATTCATTTATAGAAATATAATATTGTGTATGTTTTAGAGGGCTATCAGAAAATATATATTCACTTTATACTACGATTATAGCATAATTGATAAGAATATATCGATGGTCTTGCATTGGTCTTAGGTATAAAGTCAAGTTCCATATACTGCTTGTGTCGCAAAGGGTTAACACTTTGACTGCCATGCGTATTTTGCTGTATTAGAACGGAGATGCTATAAAATACTACAGTGTTTGATTGGATTATGCAAAATGTAAATAATGTGCAGGTATTGGAGACCAAAGAATTGCATCACTATTCTAACAATAACTGTATTTATAAAATAATTATTGCTACCCATTGGGAATTTTGGATCTTCAGTAAAATCTCTTGCGCCGGTCAGCAGTGACAATCACGGCAGTCAAAGTGTTAATACAGATACTTTTATTGATATTTAATATATAAAACTGAGGAAACAGTCTTTGAAAATGCAAATAAAAAGATCTGCATTAAAATTGATGTAGGTGTAACTCCGAAAGTATTTATAGTGAGAATAATCGATCCCCCGAATGCTAGGTGGCAGCTAAAAAAATATTCGTAGTAAGAGCAGAAACTCTAGAAGCCGCAAGCACTTGACACACTGACTGTCACGACAGTCAGATTGACATGTGCAGTAATTCAGTACCTACTTACGGACGAATCAAAAAATACACCCGCCAACGGAGGAAACATTAGACTTGAGATAATGGATCAGTGTGCCATTAGCTCCCCCATCATAGAAATCGAACGATATCAAGTTACGTCTACGTTACATGAAACCGGAATTCATGCAACTATTATTACTCGCAGCCAGCCGCCGCGATACTAATAGCCCGACGGAGTCCATTGAAATCATAAAATCGCGTAATTGGACCGAAGTCTCCGAAATACCAACAAACCGAAATTCCCACCGTGAAAATCGCCAAAAAGTAAAAGGCTCGTAACCCGGTACACATAAATCGCCATCCTAATTCGTTCAACGAGGCATATAACCGGTGGGCCGGAAGTCGAATGGACCCTTGCCGGGAAACAAAGGCTCCGTAATGACAGAGTCGAATGAAGACATACACCATAGACTTTCCTAAGGGCCCTCTTTATCTCATTCCCTCTCTCGCCAACATTCGAGCGTTCGCTTATCCTTGCAACATCCACGTTCCTTCGAGGAGACGGTGTTTGCAGACAAGCCTGCCCACTAATTGGCCGTGCGCTAACGATCGCGTTAAAACAATGAAGAACCATAAATCCCGAACAGGGCCCGGAGTTCGTGTTTGGAACGTGCGCCCGCCACACTGTCCCTTCGTTAGCGTCACGCCCAAAACTAATCGCCGGTGAGAAGAGATGTTTATTTTGTGGATGACCGATCGCCGCCGGTGGGCGCTCGATTAAACGTCCATCACACCGCGAATTCACTGTGAAATTTCATGAAAACCTGAAAATTCGAGCGTCCGCGTCCTGCACCGGAGCGACCGTCGAGCCCGCGGAGATTGAATCGCAAATTACACCCTGTCCCTTCGATGAAATTGAACGTTAGAGCGGCACACTGTTCGGGTTTGAATTCGGGAAATGACGTCAACGCGGCCACCCCGTATCCCCTGCGGCGTATTACTCTCTCACGGATGCGGATGTACCACTGCGAGTGGAATAGTAGCAAAAAACGATTTGGACTAATGAGGAAGTGGTTCGGGGAAAATTTAGTAGGCTTTCTGTTTAGATGACGTAAGGAATCCGCAAGTATCGATTTAATTAACACTTTGCCGTTCGGTGATACCACATTGGTGTCATTCGCAAAATATCGCTTGACAGCCGGTGACACCACATTGGTGTCATTTGGTTACAATTGAAAAGTAACAGATGAACCAAATCTCTGCTGCCTTTAACCACTTGCGCTACGATTTAATTATCGGCTGCCGCGCTCTACAATATAACATGCGGTAAGGCGTTACCTTGATGTCGCATAAAAGATTTTAACTATTGACCGCCAGCGCAAAAGATTTTACTATAAATGCAAAAAATTTGCCATAAAGCCTAGTAGCAGCTATTGATGTAGTAGCAACGTCTATGTAAAAGACACGTTGTTTTTGCTTCTGCGGCAAATGTCTATCGACGTGGTATATATGTTGCTGGCGGCTTTGAAATAAAAGCATCTCGACGTGCGTGGCACATCTTTATAGCGCAAGTGGTTAAGGCCAAAAACCCATAAAAAAACACCTTTTGTGCCTTTCGTTTTTGTAATAATATAAAACTTGAGTGTTTAAATGTTTTTTTATTATACTTAGAACGTATATTACATCTGATTTCTAAAAAACCTCTATGAAAATTAAAAATGTTATGGCAATTACGCCGGTGCCAAACATAAAAATTTAGCTGAAACATGAGGACGGCAAAGTGTTAAGACTGCGTAGAATGTCGAAGACGTCAAGATTGCAGAGCGGCGATTAGTCATTAACCCTTTGACTGCTATGGACGCATATATGATTCCGCCAAAATTTGTTGGTGTCAAGTATGGGCGCATATATGCGCAGCCCAATCGTTTCGATTTCTTACCTACTGCAGACACAATTATTAATATATGAGATAAATACAGACGCGTTCTTTACCAAATAATATTTTTGCATTATTTAATTTAGCGTAAATGAAGAATTCATTCATTTCAAAATATTGAAAAATATCTCGTCCACAGCGAGAGTTTCGGCCGGGAGTATTCAGTAGTCAAAGGGTTAAGAATCATGATATTAATGACGTTAATGTGGCAGAAAATGTTAATAGAGCAAATTGAAATGCTATGTTAGAATGCAAACATTGCCTCTGGTATAGCGTAAACCGATTCAATTCATCGCAGAGGAACATGTTATCAAAAAATATTCTGTACCAAGAAATTACATGCAAGATTATTACAGACACAGTTTTTCTGTTTCTGTTTGAACTTGTTGTTTCGCAAGTTTGAAAATCGGCAGTGAACTGAACGCAGGTAACGCCGAAGGACGTGAAACGTGCCAATAAATCTAGGATTACAAAATCTGGAACACATGCCAGTCTCGCGTGAGAAAACACTGTTTTTACCGGGGAAAACGCGCGTCGTCTCAATCTAATCCCACGCATCAAGCCCGCAACATCGTACATAAATTCGCGGCGAAAAAAAAAGTCCCGCTACATCGTTGAACATTTTGCCATGCCTCTTCCAGTCAGGAGGAGAGAACGCTCAATTAAAAAATACGCGCCCATTCATCGCGCTCGCGATATTTATCCGGCCCGCGGGGCGGATATGCGTGTACAAGCTCACGCACACACGTCCGCTTATACATCCATATGCGTGTGCGAACGAGAACCCCGTCGACGAGAACTCTTGTTCCGGTGGCGCATAAAAAAGAATGCGATGCGCTCATCTGCCGACCGCCACGGAGTCTTTTCTCTCTAGAAACCACGAGGAAGACGAGAAGTCACGATACCAAATACTCAGAACACGACCTATTAACACATACGACGACGATCTAAAACGAAAATACGTATCTGCGCCGACGAGAACCTTCGCGTTCCGAGGCAATACATCGAATAACAAGTGTCGGCGTCGACTCTAATTAATTACCGACGCTGCATCTGCTTGTCACGAAATAGAGACAGCTACGGGAGAGAACGATAGGGAAGCAGAATCCGCTACTAGTCCGCGTCGTGGGCTTTTGACAGTGGCTATGCCTAGAGTTTCGGTAAATGGGCTCATGCTGTATGCCTCTAGATTTGTGCGCGAAGCATTTCGTGGTCTGCAAGAAGTGGCTGTGCGGAAACAATGTTCTGCGGTGAGATGAGCGAAGAAGGACGTTTAGAGCGAAATTAATTGGCAGATTTGGAGCGAAAGATCGTACTGCTGAAAACGGTCTGACACTAGATGACTGACAGAATATAAATTCTATACGACGATACGATGTGCTCTATCGATAACAAACGACAAGCAGCCTAGTGATTTTTCATAAATTGCAAAACCATCTTCGGGTTTCTCTAACAATTCATTATTGAAAATGCACTGGGTACATTTAACATACAATCTGAATAATTGCGAAGATTTTACTATGGTCATAAATTGTGAATAAAATTGAACGAATAACTATCTAGTGCTCTAATTTCGTGGCAGGAAGTCTATGTACTTTCCTATGCTTTAAGTTCAAATATCATGAAGATTAAATTTTGATTTTATAATAAACATTTGGCACCTGTTTGAAACTCACTGCTGCACAAGTTACAAGCATGTTAATAATTCATGGTCATGCACTTTACGCAAGTGGCTACGCGGAAACAATGTTCCGCGTTGAGATGAGGGAAGAAGGACGTTTAGAGCGAAATTAATTGGCAGATTTGGAGCGAAAGATCGTACTGCTGAAAACGGTCTGACACTAGATGACTGACAGAATATGAATTCTATACGGCGATGTGATATCGATAACAAACTTCAAGCAGGCTAGTGGTTTTTCATAAATTGCAAAATCATCCTCGGGTTTCTCTAACATACTATCTTTCGTTATAGAAAATGCACTGGGTACGTTAACACGTTGACTGCCACGCGTATTTTACTATATTAAAACTGCAACGGAATGAAGTACTACAGAATATGATTAAATTGTGCAAATTGAAAATAATGCGAAGGTGTCAAAGACCAAAGAATTGAATCACTATTTAATAGTAATTGCATTTTCAAAATTATAAATGTGACCGATTGGGTATTTTTTGAAGTTTTCGTGAGACCTTTTGTGCCGGTCACCGATGACCACCATGGCAATCAAAGTGTTAAACATAAATCTGAATAGTTGTAAAAATTTTGGTCATAAATTGTGAACAAAATTGAACGAAGAACTATTTAGTACTCTAATCTCGTTGCAGGAAGTCTATACATTTTCCTATGCTTAAGTTCAAACATCATGAAAATTAAAATAGAAAATTGATTTCTATAACAAACATTTGGCACCTGTTTGAAACTCACTGCTGCACAAGTTGCGAGCATGTTAATAATTCATGGTTATGCACTTCGTGCACCGATAATGGGTTGAAAAGAATTTCTCCGAAAGTGTATGGAAAAAATTCTCGAACGGAGGAACCGAGGTTCTCACGATTCGATATTAACTCAGTATGCGTCGTATCTTTAGATCAATGCGGGTTGTTTGCGTTAAAATACCCAACCGCAACGTTCGGTTGACCGCTGATCGATCAGCATGACATTTCCGTCAGCAGATGACAATGACACAGACCGAGAGGGTTACGATTCTTTTATCCCAAAAGAAAGATCAGTACTTTTCTCTCGCATGTAAAAATGTATCGTTCATATAAATCATCGTCACATTTCCTTTTATTTCCCATGTGACCGCAGTATCGACAAATAAAATCCTGAAATAACCACCGAGCAGTTTCACAAAGCGAAAAACAAAACATTCGTACTAAAGAATTTACGGAGAGGAATTTTGTTTTGCTCTCAAGTTCCTTACCTAACCGACTCTCGTACTCTACCAATCAATCTTACCTAACCAAACGATCTCAAAATAATCAACTAACCTCTATCACTAAATGAATTTTGGTCCTCGTGTAATAGAGTGATTAACCTCTTGATCGATGATGTACCGATGAACTTGCCAAAAAGTATTACAGTAGCTAATTCATACTGCATCAAGGTTGGTCATTACGCAATTAAGCGAAGAGCAGTCAGCAATAAGAGTTTGGTTGAAAAAACCTTTTGGCGGTATTCACGATTAAGGTTATGCCTACTTGGGATCGGCGAAATGACATGATTTTCAAGATTTATTTTTGCCGTTTTAGTGAGTAATAATTAAAATTCGAAAAATACTACCAACAAGTACGTATTTAGTGGTATTTGTATAAATTTTTTTATAAGAAAATATAAAAAAATGGAGGAAATATAGCCCTTGCTATAAATATGGCCTTGCCTATTGTAATGACAAATAAGTATATAAAATTAGAGTCCGATCTGTGAAGTAGTTTTTAAGAAACCGTGGTCACCGCAACCGTGTGTTTTTAAAAACACAGTTTCGGGATAATCGCGTTTAAAGTTTCAAGCTCTTTACTAATCATACATACTAGCGCTCCAGATAAACGCTTATAATTTTTTAACGTGTGCTCCGATTCTTATGTACTTTTGAGCAAATATTCTTAAAATGATGTACATTAAGAAAATGCAATAAAAAAAGTCGATTTTTTTCACCAACCCAAGTAGGCATAACCCCTTAACTCGCGAACCACGTAGAATCGTCCTGTGCTTTTGCCAATTCTCAAAACTCCGCAAGTGATTACCAATACTTAAACGTGTGAGTCTTATTGCGCAAGTATTTTCGAAAGTGTGAGAATAATAATACAAACGTGTGACCCGTCAATGGCCGCACACAAATCAGTCGATCCACAAAACGGTCGACATTACGTATTCACGTTGTGATTCTTTGCATTGGATCTTACCTTGAACGATGGTGTTGGGGAGGACTGCGATGTTTTACCGGTTCGATACAATAGCGGAATTTTCAAGAAACGCAGGCTGATTAACAGGCACCTCTGTGTAGTTACTGCGGTGTCCATTTCAGACGCATATACAACGAACGTAAACGGGACTTCATTTTTCTGGATGGTAACGGGGACTCCATCTCTTTTAACACGGACCACCGTCACGGAAAATAGGTGATGATTTCGGCAATAATTAATTGCACCTGTGTGAGAGTAAACCGGACATCATGAATCATGTGATAACAGTTCGAGTCGACAATAACTGGATTCGGCGATAATTAATTGCTCGGCTTTAAGTAACCTCTCATTTTTTCAAGGGGAATCGAATATTTAAGTCGCCCACTCCTAATCTTCAGATTTTCTAACAACCGTTAATAACCTCGAAGTGCTACCCGACTAAAGTTTGCCTCAGATCGTAGTTGTTAGAATTTACTACATAGAACTTTACCTGTCGAATGAACGACGACGTTGAGATGAACCGCGACCGTTTACACTTTCGATAGAACCCGAGATTTTTTGAAGATACTTCGAACACTTTAATCCACGGATACACTTTCACGCAACAACCGTTTAGGCGGTATATATGTACTACTTGAGTAAATGCGATTCCAATTTGCATCTACGGCATTCCGGAAGTACTGCGTAAGTCAATGGAACATCATTTCTTTCAGGCCACAGGTTAACGGCGTTAAGATCCGCCCCCTCCGATATAAAACACCTCCCAGAAGGTAAGTGCAGATTTCGTCCTTACTTACGTGGAAACTGTGGAACACCAAATCAAGCGGCGTAAAACAGATGCTAATAGTTCGAATTAATGAATACTGCATCCGACCGTAATAAACTACTTGACTTTAACTAACCGCTACTTGTATGTTCAAAATCAGAATTATCAGAATTCGAGCATTTATATACATAACCACCCACTCCTAACCTTTTTCGCACTTGACAAGAAATTGAAAACTTCGAATTACCAACCCACATATCATTTGTTCTTATCTGTTGTAGTGAATCTTACTTACGGCATGGACAATTATGCGAGGCCAGACTATGTCGATATATATATATAACCACCTACTCCTAACCTTTTTCGCAGTTGACGAGAAATTGAAAACTTCGAATTACCAACCAACAAAATATTAACCCACATTACATTTGTTGATATCTTTTGTAGTGAATATTACTTACGGCATGGACAATTATGCGAGGCCAGACTATGTCGATATATATATATAACCACCCACTCCTAACCTTTTTCGCAGTTGACGAGAAATTGAAAACTTCGAATCACCAACCCACATAACATTAACCCACATTACATTTCTTAATATCTTTTGTAGTGAATCTTACTTACGGCATGGACGATTATGCGAGGCCAGACTATGTCGATATACCATTCCAACTAAGAGAGGCATTTTTGAGAAGGGCACCTTAAACAGCGTACACTACGTATACTTCGGTGTAGACTGCAGGTAGTTCACACGTCCGTACTACGTGAGTAAAGGAGGCTTCACTTTGCATCATTAATATTCCGATCTACTACCTGCGTCAGTGGTCTTACTTTTTTCCGATGTACAGATTGGCAACTCTGACTCCCGCCTCTTTCGCCGCGGATCGTTCTCACGGCAGGTAGTGATACGTTTAATCGTCTGTTAATCGGAATGTTTCCGGGAATAAATTGAGCAGTGTGAATTAGAGACTAATAGCTCGAATTAGCGAGTGCTGGACGTGATGGTATTCGATTACTTTAGTTTGGTTAACCACTCATTCTTCGTAAAATATCAAGACTATCGAAAGCCTCGCGAACATATCCTTCTAGTTTTAACCCACTTTAAACTTCGCAAAAGTGTCGATAACATTGATCACTAGACTACATAGCTTTAACCTACATTATAATTGTTTGAATTCTTCGCAGTGAATCTTAATTATGAAATGAATCGTAAAATCACGGCGATCGTAAAATGATTCGCGATACTGCATCTTTTGGAGAGAAGAGCGAAATTTCGGAAGAACGCACATACGTAAAGGGAACTTCACTTTTCATCATTACTGTACTGGGTACACTACGTACAAAGATGAAACTACTTTTCTCAATGTACAAATTGGCAACACTGAAATTTAGGCGCGTTTGTGGATTTTCGTCACGGAAGATGTGTGTAGTCTTCGTTGTTAAATACGTGAGAAACTGTTTAAGAACAAATTGAAGAACGTAAATTAGGATACCAACAGTTCGACTTAGCGAATAGTGGATTTCATAATCACATAAGGTGAATGAATATCTCATTACTCATAAGAAGTCAGATCCGTCGAAAGTTTTGCATAACCTTACATTTCGCACCCTTTCCAAGTTTCATAAAACTATCGACAACGTAAAATCTATTCGATACTGTTTTAACCATTTCAGTGGCCAGAGGTTACGGCATAAATTCGGTTCATAAATGTCATACAGTGCAACTGCGTTCCCTGTCTTCCATTTCGTTGGATTTCGCATCTTTTCGCGCGGACCATTCCTAAGGAAGGTAAGTGAACGTTTCTCCGCTAAATCATTGAAAAACATATAAGAGTAAACTAAAGAATGTTAATTAGTTTGTAACAGTTCGAGTTAACGCACATTAAACTAATCATGACAAAGTACTTGAGCATAACTAGTCTTTCGTTTCTCATAGGAAATCGGAATTGCCAGACGTGGTGCAAACATGATCTCCCACTCCTAACCTTCTTCAAATTTCGCAAGGCCATTGCTACCTCGAAAATATTACCTGACATCCTTCCGCCCATCATCATGATAGAGGTATATACATTAACATAATATGAATGGGCATTAACACGTTCACGCCGGGGCCGATTTTCATGTTTTTCGCTGTGAGGCGGCGGTCGAATTCATGCAGCACTTAATTTAGTGGCGCACGATTGTTGCTTGTTTCAATTATTTAAAATTCAATTATTTAAATGTTCAATTATACGGCAATTTTATATATATATATATTTCCACTTACTAAACGAACTATATTTTTGATGGTGAGCGGCGTGTAAACAAATGTTCACGTCCGATGGGACAGTCGAGCGTGACCCACCGGTGGGTCACGCCGGCGTGAACGTGTTAAATAAAGTACAATGCATCTATATACAAAAAATCCGCTGTGTAAAGGAATTCGTATGTAACTCCTTATATATTCCCATGTCTCCGAATTAAGCATATCAACGTTTTAACAACAGGAAACACATCGAGGCAGCAATCTTCCCCTGATATAATTGGACCACCGTCCGCGTCGTCCTTCGGCTGCTCCTCGTTTAAGCGTCCAGCTAGGGTGGACCAGGAGCGACCATTTCGAGGATCCTCGAGCAGGCACTCGAGTAATCGCCACCCACGTGCGTCGGACGATACGAAAACTGGACGCGGTGCTCTCGTGCCTCCGCGCACGTGTGCGTTCGTTCTCCAAGGTACGTGCATGCATGTACACAACTTACGTATACATACCATACGCGTACGTCGAGAAGAGACATGCGCGCGCGAACTGGCCCACACGAGCGAACGCACACTTTGAGGGCCGTGCTACTCGACGAGGGTACTTAAAGTGTGCACCGCGCGCTTAATTAGGGGTATGCCAGGAGTGGACGATGGTACGTGAAGCGCCACGTGCTTCTCGCCACTGCTACAACCTCCTGAACGTCTCTTACGGACGGTGCACACGTCGTGAAACAAGAGTTTCGCGTTCGGGGAGTATTTGTTCGGTTGCTCGCGTTACACGCTGGCAACCTAACTTACACGGATGAAAACGTATGTAGTGTAAGATAGCTTGAGTACGTGGATAGTGTAGGGACGGGAGGCGTATATGTGTTCAAATGCGTGGATGCGTATGCGTGTATATTTGATCGGGACTGCCTTCTCCTCAGACGAGTGTTTGCTCTCGTTGGCAGAACGAACGGTTTGTCAGTTTGTCAGTGGAAGAGCCCCCTATAGAGCGCCCGGACGTTCGGGCAGAGCCGGACGGCACTCGACATTCTTTCCAAGCAAATTGCGACGAGGGCGGAGCGCGTTCTTGAAAACGCGATGTTAGAAGGTTAATGCTCTGTTTGCATGGTTTTAAGTTTAGAGGTGGAGGCGGGTGGTGGCGAACGGCGTCCGGTGATTTTCTGACGTGTCTTCATCGAGTGTTGCGTATTTCTGTCACTTTCTTTTGGCGCGGAAAAGGCACGTGGGGTACGCGTGATTAAAATTTTAGGATACATCAGGCGCGAAGTTTTTATCTATTACAACGTAGAGATAGTTACTAGTGTCTTTTCCGTGGATTCGTCGAATATTCTATATTTTCATCAGGCACTCTGCCACTTTTTTCCTTACACCCGCCGTTGTAAAAAGATCGTCTCCTGCGATCAGACGTTCTTTTGGCGCAGAAAAGGCACGTGGAGTACGCGTGATTAAAATTCTAGGATACATCAGGTGCGAAGTTTTTACCCATTACAACGTAGAGATAGATGTTAAGAGATAATTACTAGTGTCTTTTTCGTGCATTCGTCGAATATTCTATATTTTCATCAGGCACTCTGCCACTTTTTTCTTTACTCCCGCCGTTGTAAAAAGATCGTCTTCTGCGATCAGACGTTCTTTTGGCGCAGAAAAGGCACGTGGAGTACGCGTGACTAAAATTCTAGGATACATCAGGCGCGAAGTTTTTACCCATTACAACGTAGAGATAGGTGTTAAGAGATAATTACTAGTCCTTTTTTCCTGCATTCGTTGAATATTCTAGTTTCATCAGGCACTCTGCCACTTTTTTCTTTACTCCCACCGTTATAAAAGGGTCGTCTCCCGCGATCAGACGACGCCGAAACAAAACTTTCACTCGTCCCTAATATATTATCAACTCCCCATTTAGACAATGAAAAAAAATCAAAGACAACTTCATCGTACTGAAACGCACCGCGCGGCAGTGAATTAGAGTGAAAAGGGAAGGGGAGAGAGAAATAACGCGACAAGGAGAGGTCGTTGAAATAGGCCGACGGCCAAAAAGGAAATTTATTAGCGGCGCTGGAGTGCGAGTACGATAAAGCGGCGGGCGTCACGGGAGAGGAGAGGCCACGGCGCGAGGTTGGTTATACGACGATGGTGGCAACTACCGGGCAGAAACACCCACCGACGGTGGCCGGCAGAGAGCTGGACACGCTGCACCCGCGGCAGCCCACGATGATTTAATGCCACGGCTGCCCCACCCTGGAATGCCGTCGTTTGCGCGAGATTTTAAAAAATAATATCGGCGCGCCATGCCCGGCAAAGAGGAACGCGAATCCAGGAGAACCTTCTAAATCTTACTCACACCACGAGTCTACAACAATTCTGATATGACGTAGACATCCTTTAGAATATGCATTTTTCGATGCTGTGTGATCAGCGTTTAGATGTTAGGTTTCTTAGCGCGTTTGATATCAGATGGATTAGATGAGTGGAAGGAAATGCCCTAGACTGGAATGCCGTCGTTTGCGCGAGATTTTAAAAAATAATATCGGCGCGCCATACTCGGCAAAGAGGAACGCGAATCCACGAGAAAGTTCTAAATCTTACACCACTAGTTTACAACAATTCCGATATGACGTAGGCACCCTTTAGAATATGCATTTTTTGATGCTGTGTGATCAGCGTTTAGATGTTAGGTTTCTTAGCGCGTTTGATATCAGGTGGATTAGATGAGTGGAGGGAAATGCCCCAGCCTGGAATGCCGTCGTTTGCGCGAGATTTTAAAAAATAATATCGGCGCGCCATGCCCGGCAAAGAGGAACGCGAATCCAGGAGAACGTTCTAAATCTTACTCACACCACTAGTCTACAACAATTCCGATATGACGTAGGCACCCTTTAGAATATGCATTTTTTGATGTGTGATCAGCGTTTAGTGTAAAGTTTCTTAGCGCGTTTAATATCAGGTGGATTAGATGAGTGGAGGGAAATGTAAAGTGGGTGAAGGCAGTTTCGGTTGTCGAGCGACAATTCTTGAAGTGGCGTGAATTTGTGATTTAGAAAAAGCTACTTTTGTGGGTGTATGTACATTTTTTGTTGTATTTTATAGTTTGCAGGGCGAGCGTTGTGTAGGAGCCGATTGTAGATTTGTTCAATGACGCGCATTTTGGTCGCGCATTCTCTGCCGTCAGTCATGCGAGGAAGGCAAATAATAAAAAGTCCGGGCACGCCGCGCCGAGGAATAAAACGAAGATGAAACGAAGCAGAGGCAACTTCTTACGGTAATGTGTCACTAATTTCTTTCCATAAGCTTTGCCGATGACTGATTATTAAATAAGCCTGGGAGAATGGTAATCTCATTGATAGATTGTAACGGTCTGCCGATCGTTAGCTTCGAGTAGAATCATGGTAACGCGCAAGAAATGAGGGATCTTTTGTTGACATTATAGACATTGTCGCGAAATTTCAGTATGTATCAACGTGACAGCATGCGGTTTCTTATGAATTAATAAGAATCCGTTGAGGAATACGCGACCGTTAGTTCACTAATCTAAAAATACACAAAACAAAATTTTTGTGCAAACATTTTATAACACACCGTACAATACACGTACTAATTTAATATAGTTGACGACACTATCTTTTGACACAAACATTCGAAATTCGATTAACGAATCCAAATGATCCCAACAAATCTAACTGTTTCTAAGCGAACCCCGTCAGATTTTAGCTAAATATATTCCATAGTGAACACCGTTTAACATCAGTGTATGAATCCTTCGCATCCATTATCATACAATGTACCGATTATCGAGGCATGCCAAAAGCGAACGAGACAATTTCCGCAAGCATCATTAAGACGGGTTAAGTGCATTCCACCGTATGACGATATTCGGCTATGTACCCACTCGTAGACGCGCGCGCATGTAAACGCACACATTTAACGAGCAAATATCGTGAGACCTGTCGATGTACACGTATTTTCGTACGCTACTCGCATGAAGTTATGTTGGCAATACACATGCTTATCGGACCGTGTCGCGACACTACATGTGTCTACTGATACATATGTACGCCGCAGATGTTCGATATTCGTACACGGATAACTTACACGTGTATACGTCCCACGCGCGTGTGTCTATATATAAACGCGAACACAAATTCGTATACCCGGGCTTGATTAAATATTGTATGCACAAAGTTCGTGTTTCATATCAGTTACATGTTTAGTATCACTGGATGTGCTATTTGTACACTCAATAGGTTATCTTATATTGATCGTTTTACATGAACGATTCCGGCGAAAAGTGTTGAAAAATCATTTGCCGAGACCGTAATTCCTTCAATGAGCACCACGCGTAGTTTGTTAGGCGTATTCGTTTGGTTCGAAGCAAATCATAGTTCCGACGCGGCATTAACACGAGATTTACGGGCGTTTCTTATATACCTATTTCTACGAGCACCCGTCAAATTGACGGGTAGGTGAAAATACGTTTTTACATTAACACTTTGACTGCCACGGTGGTCACCGGTGACCGGCGCAAAATATTTTACTATAAATGCAAAAAAATTCGCCACCAAGCCTATTTGCAATCTTGTAAAAGCAATTGATATTGAAATTATGCTTCAATACTTTGGTTTCTAACAACTTTGCGTTGCCTGCATTTTGCACGGTTTAATCATACTCTGCAGTATTTCATCGCAATCGCGGTTCTAACATAGCAAAATACGCTTTGGCAGTCAACGTGTTAAAAAATCAATTTATTCAAACTAAGTCTGAGTTGAACAATATAAGGCTTCACGTAAAAATAAAATATTAATAAGTCAAAATTTTTGCGTATATCTTTTCGATACAACATTTAGTCTGCTGCATGCTTTGAGTTGCGAATGACGCGAGGATCACTCTGGTAAGCGAGTTCGTTCAATACGAAGTAATTCTTAGACTTTTCTTCCACTCTTATATTTACTATTGGAGGAATAATTTTACAAACCAAACAAATATATAAGGATTGTTTACGTAATCAGCTAACCCGTCAATTTGACGGGTTTCGTAGAGATAGGTATACCACATACAAATTTCAAAATTTAGAAAGCTTAAAGAAATAATAATTGTGTGTATAAACTCTTTTAATGAAATTATGAATTTACGATGCAAAATAGTTAAGATTATTGCTATGGTTTTTTGCGTGTTTCATTTCAAACATTGAAATCCGTCAAATTGACGGGTCCCGTAAACCTAGTGTTAATTTCTTGACAACCTAATATGATCGCACAAGCTCATGTACACACCACATCCGGACATGTTCGTATACCGTGTACCAGAGGGTGGTAGAGGGTGCAAAAAGGTTAACACTCGAGGCCGATCCTTCTTGTTGCTCCTCACCTGTCGTCGGCCACGCGTGAGTAAGTTCAGGCTCGCGCGCGCAAGAAAGAAAGCGTTTTTCTTCCTCAGCCAGAGAAGAGGGCCGATCGCGATTCGTATCGTTATCGTGATCTACCATCAAACGAATGGAACAGATCGTTCGCCTTCGATCGTGCCCCGATTCAGCAGATACGTATCTTCGTACGACAGATCTTCTCCTTTATTTAGAGCTCCGACCAATTTCGTTGTTCAATTTCGTAATTGCCCCCGTCGAGTCTTGTGCTCGTTAGGAGGCGGAACTTCGTCACTATGACAATTCAATTTCGCCGTGGGTTCCGAGTTTTACCTAGGAACTCTGTAAGTAACGGTCCGTTTGTTTTCGAGTTTCCGGCTTCGCAGTGGGACGCGCGACGCGAGTAATTAATCAGTAAGACGGTTCAACGAACTTCGTCCGCCAAAAATTAGTGAAACCCCAGCGACCGTAGGTGGTTCTTATCTGATAATAACGAAAATTCGAATTACGGATTCGTTTTTTCTCACCTGCCGTGTACTTAACGCATAGAATCGATAGAGCTCTTATCTGATATAACTGAACATTCGAAACACGGGTTCGCGGTTTTATGTATTGCAGAGTCAACGCATAGAAATTAGATAGTTCTTATTTGATATAAATGAACATTCGAAATACGGGTTCGCGGTTCTACATATTGCAGAGTCAACGCATAGAAATTCCATAGTTCTTGTTTGATATAACTGAAGATTCGAAATACGGGTTTGCGGTTCTAAATGTTGTAGAGTCAACGCATAGAAATTCCATAGTTCTTATTTGATGTAACTGAACATTCGAAATACGGGTTCGCGGTTCTACGTGTGCAGAGTCAAAGCATAGAAATTACACAGTTCTTATTTAATATAACTGAACATTCGAAACACGGGTTCGCGGTTTTACGTGTTGCAGAGTCAATGCATAGAAATGACATAGTTCTTATTTAATATAACTGAACATTCGAAACACGGGTTCGCGGTTTTACGTGTTGCAGAGTCAACGCATAGAAATTACATAGTTCTTATTTGATATAACTGAACATTCGAAATACGGGTTCGCGGTTCTACATGTTGCAGAGTCAACGCATAGAAATTACATAGTTCTTATTTGATATAACTGAACATTCGAAATACGGGTTCGTGGTTCTACGTGTTGTAGAGTCAATGCATAGGAACTACATAGTTGTTATTTGATATAACTAAATATTCGAAATACGGGTTCGCGGTTTTTCATGTTGCAGAGTCAACGCATAGAAATGACATGATTCTTATTTGATATAACTGAACATTCGAAATACGAGTTCGCGGTTCTACGTGTTGCAGAGTCAACGCATAGAAATTACATAGTTCCCATTTGATATAACTGAACATTCGAAACACGGGTTCCCAGTTCAACGTGTTACAGAGTCAACGGATAGAAATTACATAGTTGTTATTCGATATAACTGAACATTCGAAATACGGGTTCGCGGTTCTAAATGTTGCAGAGTCAACGCATGGAAATTACATAGTTCCCATTTGATATAAATGAACATTCGAAATATGGGTTCGCGGTTCTACATGTTGCAGAGTCAACACATACAAATTACATAGTTCTTATTTGATATAACTGATCGTTCGAAATAGAGGTTCGTGGTTCTACGTGTTGCAGAGTAAACCCATAGAAATGACATGGTTTTTATTTGATAATAGCGAAGATTTTCATTAGGAATTTGTTTGAATTCGCTTACTGTGATGTTAAAACTTAGAACAGTCATAAGAATAGAAAATGAATTTGAGATCACCGTGCAAAATTTTTGCGGCCCTGTCTTCGGCGACCGGGTGCCAGTAGAGGACGTCGGGTAGGAATGTATAAAGGTGCTGGTCTCCACGGGAGGCTGCTGGTCACGTCTGGACGTGTCATATTAGGATAACCAGGACTCCGAGCTTTCCTTCGTTCGGCTCCTCAACCCGCGCCACGAATTCATGAAACCCTCGCTGCAGGTGTGAGAATGCGGCGTCCCCCGAATACGCGGGGCGAGGAATGCGCACGCTTTTTCGGGGATTGCATAATTTTTCTCCACGGATTTTCCATGCGTTTCTCTTTTTTCCAACCCGAGCGCCTCTCCTCATCTCCACGAAGGCGCATACCGTGAAAAAGTGGGTCGATTTAACACGCTCGATTTCTTTTTGCCCGCACACGCTGGCTCGTAAATTATCATCCGCGACCGCACTGCCGACTTTTGCCCGATGAAAAATGCTTGAACCGAAGTTTTTTCCGCTTACACGCCGGATTCTCGATGTTCTGTAATCGAGCACAGAGCAAACTAATCGTATGGTAATTGCACTCGATCTCCAAATATTATTGTCTCAGATCGTGGGTCCCTGTTCTTCACGGGCGAGTAATGTGATTCCCGTTGGAGGCGAAAATGTTACCTACTGAACGAAAGAGAAATGACACTTGACTCACGAAAACTCGATAGAATTCACTTTCGTACGGTCGTCGATTCAAGCTAATTCCCAATTCCGAGTCAGTGACTCGTTCTAGGCGGGTAAACATGACAAAGAGCCCAACTAATCGCAATAAGCCGAGCAGTAAATTAGCGCGGCGTGGCGGGATGCGCGAGGATGACGGAAAAAGAGAAGAAGGAATTGGTGACCCGGTGGAATCGGCAACGAAGGACGTCACCGCGGTACCGAATCTTTAATGGGCATTCGCATTTTTCAACTTCCCACGTTTTCGACTGGACCCACCGGACCCCTAGGCCAATCCTAAGCCGTGCGCTCGTAAATTAGATTCCTTCGACGATGATTTGTGACCGAACCGAGACCGTGCCTCTTCATATTAGGACCGTTCCTTCGCGCGCGAGTCGGAGAAAAAAGGGGAACGTGACTCGGGCGAGCGTAAAATGCCGGTCGTTGGGAGCGTTTTTGGAAATCCATGCGACGAAATATTAGCAACCGTCGGCGATAGTGATTTAGTTCTTCAACCGATTTTCACACCGTCAGCTACCTTTCCCAAACCTGCTAGAAGGACCACTTTAAACATTAGATCAAGTAGCCCGGTGCTCATAGTTTAGGAACTCTTACTTGAAATGAACACTTAGCCGACCGATTGGGGAGATCTTCCCATTTTAAAAGAAATCGGTGCACGACCGATCGGGGAGATCTCCCAGTTTAACACTTTAATTGCCAAGCGTATTTTACTATAATAGAACGGTGATGCTATGAAATACTACAGTGTTCGACTGAATTATGCAAAATGTAAATAATGTGCAGGTATTGGAGACCAAAGGGTCGCATCACTATTTTAATAACAACTGCATTTATAAAATAATAATTGCTACCGGTTGCGAATATTTTGGATCTTCAGTAAAATCTCTTGCGTCGGTCACCAGTGACCATCATGGCAATCAAAGTGTTAACTTCAATTATGTCTGCTGAACTTCATTTTAACACTGTCTACTTCTTGCGTGTTATCTTCGATTTGTCAATACTTCACTCATCACCATCTTAACGTACGATACATTCGGCACTTTATAGCTAGCCATAGTAATTTTGCATTGAATATTTCCGAGACTTAATATTTCTAAGATTTTTTATATATACTTTGATTAAGTTAATATTTTATACTTTGATTAAGTAGTGTAAAATGAAGGTAACGCAGAGTTGTGGGAAGCCAAAGTATTGAAGTACCGTTCCAATATCAATTGCTTTCACAAGATTGCAAATAGGCTTCATTGCGAATTTTTTGCATTTTCAGTAAAATCTCTTGCGTCGGTCACCAGTGACCATCATGGCAGTCAAAGTGTTAATCCTAGCAACGCGTTTCCTTCTTTCTGTTATTATCAGTTGCCTTTATCTGCAGTTGTTCACAATTACTGACGAGCTGTTTCCATACAGCACATTATATAATGAAATCCACCCATTTAGTGCTGAAAATTACTTAAAAAGTTACACAGTCGTTGGGACTAAATGAAGTTATAGCGGTATGAGGTGTGACAAGTAAATATTAAAAAATGCACAATCCACTGTATAAACCGGCATGCTATGAATGATACCACACTGTAAAAAGATATTGAAACGCATTACTATTTTTTTAGTTCATGTTTGGGTCGTGCTATTTATCTTTAGTCATCTTCAATGCTCTTAATTCTCAAACTTTATTGCCCATACTTTTTTTAACAGCCTGCCAAAAATGATTGTTATATACTTTTAATTTCATGTTTTGTTTAAACAATACTTGAAATCGTTAAACGAAAGTGTTATTGCAAGATAGAATTGACCACTTAAATAATTTTCAGGCTTCTTTGATGGCAAATAGTGAATATCAGTTCGTGTTACTTGTAAAAAATGCGTGGTGGAAACCGTACAGTTCGTTTAGGCGCGCTCGGTCGGCTAAGTCTTAAGTTCCTTAAACGAAGTTAGACATAGCCTCCCGGAATAAATGTTGTCATAACACGCAAAGACGTTAAAATCATCTAGGTTGCAATATGATATTCCAATAGTGGATTTTCTAAAAAAATGTTGATTGCACTTTGTTCGGGAGCGCCGTAATCTTAGAACATAAATTAACGGCTTCGGATTGAGTATATTAAAATATATAAAATTCGTTATACAATGAATGCATCCACGCGTGCACTTTTTGAGCATCATCGAACACTAAGCACGTTCACGGTGCCTCGGCGTTTTCGCCCCTCAACACGGTGCCCTCTCACGTTGATCCTTTTCTGGATCCGTCGAGTCACGATCCGTCATCGCACCTCGTTCATCTTATAATCATCCTCGCCTCGCATCGCCATCAATTCGAAACGCACCGCCATCGATCGTTCGAGAAATCGTCGGCGGTTCGGATCCTCGAACCACCGACGCTCTCTTTGGATTCTTTCCTTTGATCTTCGGCAGTCTGTATTAGGTGCAAGGTTGTTCACTTTAGAACATGCAATATCCTTTAAATTCGAGAGCCGCGGGTACTTCTTGTGAAACTTAGAGAACTCATGACAGAAACGCGATATAGGAGAATAACGGCAATTAGGTTAGAATATTCAATAATCAATATGGATCCAATCATCAACACACTCTACGAATTTATTATTAACCCTTAACGATCGTAAGTCACCTCTCACGTGACAACAGTACTTTGTTGCTGCGGTCGTACGTCACGTGGGAGGTGACAATGAGTGAAACAGTCAAAATTCGCGTTCTATGAAATGCGGGCACGACTGACTTGTGAATTAAGTCCTATATTCTGTATAAAGCTGATTGTAAGCATAACAGCAGTAAATAAATATCTCATATAAAATTTATTCGGGAATTAGTTATGTCCCTAATTGGGAATTTCCGTGAAGGTAAGACTCCGTGATATGGAACACCATCAACAACAGACAATGAGGATAGATTAGATGGAAAACTACATATCTTGTAACCTGATGGTGAAAGAAAACATAACAATTGCTTAGTATGTTCTAATCGTAAATTGTCTGGAGGAAGAAAAACAATATTACACTTCTGTGAAACGTGCAACAGAAAACCATTTCTTCATACTGGAGATTGTTTCAAAAAATATCATACGTTAAAAGCTTATAAATAATTATTTTAAACTCATATATTCGTAATATACCTTCAAAAAAGAAGTAATTTTTAATGAAAATGTTAGTCTTATAGAACTGAAGATTTTTCGCATATTTGCTAAAACCAGCTACAGCCTAGTGATAATCACGTATGAAAAGCTAGCGACCGATAAGGGTTAAGTTTCTGTTCAGGTTTTGGTGTTTTTGAATCGGCAGTTACAAGCTGCAGCATTCCTATGCGATTAGAACTGATTTTTTAACCCATCATTTCATTCGATCCTCTCTTTTACTCCTATTTATATTGCCGCCATACCGTAAACAAAAAAGAATGATAACCAATGTTGAATGAATTCAGATATTAATCAGTGCGCAGATATTCATCGATCATTAATATTTACCAGTACAATATCAATGCCACAGTACAGTTAATGCACCACCACTGACTTCGCTCGACTGAACCGATGCGCGGTAGCAACATGAGCTCTCGAAAACGCGACGGTGTTATTAATTGATACGCATCTCGCGCTATATCGAGGCCGCGAGCAATTAAGCCGATAATGAGATTAATTAACGTGGCGACGTAAGCCGCGCGTGACCCGTCTCAGCGTCGTCACGCTTAGACGTTCGATCGTAGATCTTCTTCTAGCGCAGGTTAAAAATCGCAGATTGAAAACGATCGACGTTTCGAGGGGAGAAATGCTAGCGGAAAGAATGCGCGATTCGAAACGGCCTGAACGGGAAGGCGACCCGTTATGTTTGAGCGAGTGTTAGATAACGTTACTAAAATTTTCTTGAATATATTAGGTAACGCCCGTTAATGTCAGGACTCTGCAACGAGATATAGCGACCCGCTGCCCGCTCGGATGATTGATCGCGAGAAACGAAGGTCGTTCACTTGCCGTTGACGACGTTGTTACGGCGATTTTTAATTGATCGCCCGGGTTCCGGTTTATGGTCGGCAATAAACCATTTAGTGCCGCCTCCGCGTCAACAATCTACGATATTCTAGTTAACGACCCGAAAAAATGAGAGTACTTTTGGTTTCGCCCAGGAATTTCACCGTCGTTTTTCGTATAGATGTTACCGTGAATAACCGAAATTAGAGAATGTCGACTTTCACCGGTGAATGTCAACGGATACCAAATATGTCGGTGAAAGATCGAATATTTCATTACATTGTTGTACATTCGGACACTCTCCGGTGTGTGTCGACAATTAGTGCAATGTGAATGTCAACATTTACCGGTGTAAGTCAGAAGTGAGGGCATTTAGCAAATATTTCGGACATACACCAAGCGACTATGTGAATGTCGACTTTCACCGGTGAATGTCAACAGATACCAAATACGTCGGTGAAAGATCGAATATTTCATTACATTGTTGTACATTCGGACCCTCTGTGTCGACAATTAGTGCAATGTGAATGTCAACATTTACCGGTGTAAGTCAGAAGTTATTTAGCAAATATTTCGGACATACACCAAGCGACTATGTGAATGTCGACTTTCACCGGTGAATGTTAACAGATACCAAATACGTCGGTGAAAGATCGAATATTTCATTACATTGTTGTGCATTCGGACCCTCTCCGGTGTGTGTCGACAATTAATGCATGGTGAATGTCAACTTTTACCGGTGTAAGTCAGAAATAAGGATATTTAGCAAATGTTTCGGATATACACCAAGCGACTATGTGAATGTTGGCATTCACCGGTGAAGGTCGACATTCTCCAGATTTCGGTGTTTCACCGTAAACACGAACAACGCGAAAATTGATATGTGACAGTAATTGGGAATTGAAGGCCCAGCGTTTGGAAAGAATGACGATAAAGATGACGGTAGTACCGTAGATACGTTGGGCTATCCTTTTTATGAGATAATATATGCATGTCAAAGACTCGAAACGAAGTTCTTACGGTCGAATACACAATTCTGATTCGTGCTCCTTGTGCATGGTAAATTGAACTTCGACGTTATTAACTGAGCGCGCCACTGTAGTCCGTTTCATTCATGAAGAGAGCGCTAGGAATTGGGGGGTGTACCGAAAAGGGTAGAAAAGGAAAAATCTCGCGTCTGGGCCAAGCTGGCGTAAAGGCGAGTTTCCAGCTATCTCATTGTCCGCAGCGACACAAAGAGGATCGCGACATCAAAGACAGTCAAAGTTATCGCCCCCAGCGGTACATCGCGATATTAGCCATTTCCCTCCCTCCTCCCTTCGTGTCACTGTTCCGCGCTAACAAACCTTTTCGTCCCTTTGGCAGCGAATAGACACATTGACGGAGATGCGGAAACATCCTGCCCAGTCGTCAGCTTGCGCGAAACGGGCTAATGTTCGACGCTTCGAGGCACGTGTTTCGTGAGAAAGCGGTGGACTCCAAGCAAAGACAAATTGCAGTCCGATGGGGCGTAACTAGGTGAGTCGTTTTACAAATACTTAATACGTAGATATGCATGATATTATGTAGTTATGTCGGTATTACAATAGATAGCAAAGGACACTTAACACTTTGACTGCCATGATGGTCACCGGTGACCGACGCAAGAGATTTTACTAAAGATCCAAAATATCGCAATTGGTAGCAATAATTATTTTGTAAATACAGTTATTGTTAGAATAGTGACTATTAAATCGTGATTCAATTCTTAGGTATCCGATACCTTCACATTAACACTTTTACTACCGTGATGGTCACCGGTGACCAACGCAAGAGATTTTACTGAAGACTCAAAATATTTGCAATGGCTAGAAATTAATATTTTATAAATGCAGTTGTTGTTAGAATAGTGATACGATCCTTTGGTCTCCAATAACTACAGATTATTTACATTTTGCATAATTCAGTCAAACGCTGTAGTATTTCATAGCATCGCCATTCTAATATAGTAAAATACGCTTGGCAGTCAACGTGTTAAACTAAATGCTTATTACTTCCATTGGACTAAATTTGAATAATATTCATCGGACTCTATGTTATAACGGAGTTCTCTCGGTAATTGTAAACTCAAACGCAACAACACTACGATCTTGGAAATTATTTTAAATTAAATAAGATCGGTTGAAGTTGATATCAAACTTATGGCTGGATCAGTGTTAATTACTGGTCACTTTACCCTGCGCATATCAAATATCATCTGAAGCATAATTACAAACGCTACATACGTAGGTGTATGTACCAGAAGTGAATTTAGTAGGCCATCAGTGGCCGGTAGATAGACGAAATAGGAATTGTTAGAAGTTGCTTCAGTACGAGTGTATTTCGTGCTTACTAGATTTCGCACTTTGACCGATCCCGGATAAATTTGAGGCGTCGTCGAGATATCCCAGAGCCGATCCGCGACGGTCGAACGCAAAGGCGTTATAAACGGGAACCAACGTTTCTTGCCCGTTTCTCCGGTAACGGTAATGACCGGGGAAGGGATCGAAACTTGTCCGGCGCGACAAATCGCTTCGGTTAGGCCGATCCTCATGCCAAGAGACGGTGTAGGTACAGGCATGACTGGAATTCCGTGGACTCGGGGATCGATAATCTCGCAGGGCCTTTGTCCTGCGGCGCGTGCCTCCACTTTAACGATAAGTTAGGGATTCGGCGGGCTATCTCGATTTTATGCATTCGAGTAATCGCGTTTTAACACGGGCACGTTTAACGCATTGCCTCGTTCGCAGAACAACCGGTGAACGGTGCGTTGAGTTTGTCATTGTCATTGAAATTCGTGGTGTCGCGGAGAAAGGTCAAGTAACAAGTTCCACGCTTCTTCTATCTATTTCTGGTTCTACCCGGAAGAAGCAGACACGGTGCAGCGGAGTATTGCTCAATTTTTCTTGATGATGCACGCATTCAATTTTACCACCCGAATAGTTCCGCAGTGAAAGCATTAACACTTTGACTGCAGTGATGGTCACCGGTGACCGACGCAAGATGTTTTACTGAAGATCCAAAGTATTCGCAATGGGTAGCAATAATTATTTTATAAATGCAGTTATTGTTAGAATAGTGATGCGATCTTTTGCACAGCAGTGAACGTGTTAAGGTTCAGCTATGGTAGCAGAAATACATGTTGCGGTGGCGTGTCATAAGTGTGTCCGAAGTGTCGCAACAGATTTTACTGAAGATTCAAAATATTAGCAATGGGTAGCAATTATTATTTTATAAATGCAGTTACCTCCAATACCTGCATATTATTTACATGTTGCATCATTTAGTCAAACGCTGTAGTATTTCATAGCATCGCCGTTCTAATACAGTAAAATACGATCAGCAGTCAACGTGTTAACCTGAACCTAGCATCTTATAGACACAAACAAGTGACGACAAACATTTTTTTTTGTCTCACGGAATTTCTTCTATCAATACCATACGTACAAAACGTAACATAAATTATATACATTGTCTTGGGACCCATGTTGGAATAGGGATGCGGTGGTTTGGTCTCCAATACCTGCACATTATTTACATTTTGCATAATTCAGTCAAACGTTGTAGTATTTCATAGCATTGCGGTTCTAATACAGTAAAATACGCTCGGCAGTCAACGTGTTAACCTGAACTTAGCATCTTATAGACACAAAAAAGTGACGACAAAAATTTCGTTTTGTCTCACGGGTTCCTTCTATCAATACCATACGTACAAAATGCGACATAAATCGTATACATTGTCTTGGGACCCCGCGGATTAAACATCCCGAGAATCATACGTACTGCAAAGTACCACGCTCATCATATTACAAGGTAACTCCGAAGACACGGAATCTCTGGGAAACGATGAAGAATTCTAAACAGCACTCGCCCGCGGGCAAAGCGAACAAGATCGCCGAACAATTTTTTTTTGTCTCACGGGTTCCTTCTATCAATACCATACGTACAAAATGCGACATAAATCGTATACATTGTCTTGGGACCCGGCGGATTAAACATCCCGAGAATCATACGTACTGCAAAGTACCACGCTCATCATATTACAAGGTAACTCCGAAGACACGGAATCTCTGGGAAACGATGAAGAGTTCTAAACAGCACTCGCCCGCGGGCAAAGCGAACAAGATCGCCGAACAATTTTTTTTTGTCTCACGGGTTCCTTCTATCAATACCATACGTACAAAATGCGACATAAATCGTATACATTGTCTTGGGACCCGGCGGATTAAACATCCCGAGAATCATACGTACTGCAAAGTACCACGCTCATCATATTACAAGGTAACTCCGAAGACACGGAATCTCTGGGAAACGATGAAGAGTTCTAAACAGCACTCGCCCGCGGGCAAACCGAACAAGATCGCCGAACGAGTTCCACAGGACGCATTCGAGAGAGCGAACCGTCGGAGTCGATATCACGATACGACGGATGAAAGCCATTTTTCTTCCATCCCCTCGTGCGCTGGCCGCGAATCCGGATTGGACTGCGTGCCGGGAGGCGCATGCGTGACCACGCATTTGCGCCTATATATCGGACTACTTAGCCGCCACGGTTTGATTGCGCCTGCGCTGCCATGCGCTCAGCAATTCGCGACCGACGGAGTCGGAGTTCAGCAGAAACTTGTCCACCCGCAACACCAGATCACCGACGCACTGCTCGTCGGCACTGACTCACGCAAATCATCACAGCGCATCGATGTTCCACATAGTGCGTAATTAACGGTGCATGATCAGCAAAGCGCCTGACGAAAACATCGCGGGAGAGTTGAGATGTTTATAGAGCTCCAATGGCCCGAGGCCTGATAACCGGAGAACGTCACGGTTCTCCATTCGGCGTATTAACACATTCACGATTCTTCACGTGTCGGTACCTTGATTCACGGCACAGCGCCTCCGCGACGAAAAAGAGAGGAACGACGGAGAGGAACGACGGAGAGGAAGACAGAAGGCGTGTTAACGCTCAGACGAGGTCGTGTGCGTGCGCCGATGCGTGCGTGCGGATGCACGTTAATTAATCGCGGTGAGGACACACACGGTGGAACGGTGCCGACAGGCAGGCAGGCGGGCGTGCAAGAGGCCCGAGGAGATGGCGATGTAGGAAGAAGATGATGGGACGCGATGGCAAAGAAGGTAGAGAGAAAAGTATGCGGACGGGAAAGAATGAGAAACAGAACTGGAAGAGGGCAGAGAAGTTAGAGTAAGTGTGGTAAAGGGGATGTAGACGAATGAAACAAAAGACGGGGGAGAGGATCAAGAAAAGACAATAATGCGAGGTAACGATAAAGATACGATGATTGGGGGATTGGGAAAGTGGAGAAGCGTGGTAAGGAAAAAAGGCAGGCGGACGGGAAAGAATGAGAAACAACTGGAAGAGGGCAGAGAAGTTAGAGTAAGTGTGGTAAAGGGGCTGTAGCCGAATGAAACGAAAGACAGGGGAGAGGATCAGAAAAAGACAATAATGAGGTAACGATAAAGATTCAATGATTGGAGGATTGGGAAAATGGAGAAACGTGGTAAGGAAAAAAGGCAGGCGGGCGTGCAAGAGGCCCGAGGAGATGGCGATGTAGGAAGAAGATGATGGGACGCGATGGCAAAGGAGAAGGTGGAGAGAAAAGTATGCGGACGGGAAAGAATGAGAAACAGAATTGGAAGAGGGCAGAGAGGTTAGAGTAAGCGTGGTAAAGGGGCTGTAGACGAATGAAACGAAAGACAGGGGAGAGGATCAAGAAAAGACAATAATAAAGGTAACGATAAAGTTACGATGATTGGAGGGTTGGGAAAATGGAGAAGCGTGGTAAGAAAGAAAGTGGGCTAGCTTGGAAAATGTGAATGAAATGAAACGAAAAACAGGGGAGAGGATCAAGAAAAGATGATAACGCGGGGTAATGACAAAGATACGATGACTGGAGGATTGGGAAAATGGAGAAGCGTGGTAAGGAAAAAAGTGGGCTAGCTTGGAAAATGTGAATGCAATGAAACGAAAGACAGGGGAGAGGATCAAGAAAAGACGATAATGCGAGGTAACGATAAAGATACAACGATTGGAGGGTTAGAAAAATGGGGAAGCGTGGTCGGAAAAAAGTGGGCTAGCTTGGAAAATGTGGCGAATCGAGTCCTAAGAAGCTGAAGAACGAAGAAATTAGAGAGGAAAGAAGAAAGTGTGGAGCAATTAGAGAAGCTGAATGAAGAAGTGTGATACGGAAAATCTGAAGGGGCAATAGAGAGTATGAACTAAGAAGACACCGTAATGACTGAAGAAAGGACACGGTAGTATGAAAAGATGACAAAGGTAACATAATTAAAAGAATGAACGAATGGAAAGGAAAGAATGAGAGAGAGCCAGGGAAATATGAGAGATACAATGAGACAGAAAAAGACACGTACGTTGGAGGAGAAAGGTGCGAATCACGCTCGCGCGAGTCTTTTCTCCCGCGCTGCGAGGGTGCACTTAATTGCGAGTTTAAGTAATTAGTACACGCGGCGAGGCCTCCGCCAGAGGCATGCATGTCCTTGCGCCCGCCTCTGCCTACGTCGGTTTCGCTTTAGTTCATGAAGAATTCTGCATGCGACGACGAGGCTTCTTTTCGCCACCGCGCGAACAATAATGACGAGGTGTAATTACGAACGGAGTCGCTTATCGTACGAGTAAACACCTTCACTTAATAGCTGTGACCAATTTGACAAAGTTTTGCAACATCCACGTTACGTAACATTGCAATATTTATTTGGTCAGAAAGCAAAACTGCTGAGAGACGATTTCAAAACCGATTCAATACCGAACTATTAGTACGCGAAAAAGTTAACACTTTGACTGCCAAGCGTCTTTCACTATATTAGAACGGCGATGCTATGAAATATTACAGCGTTCGACTGAATTATGCCAAATGAAAATAATGTGCAGATATTGGATACCAAAGGATCGCATCACTATTCTAATAACAACTGCATTTATAAAATAATAATTGCTACCCGTTGCGAATATTTTGGATCTTTAGTAAAATCTCTTGCGTCGGTCACCGGTGACCATCACGGTAGTAAAAGTGTTAATGCGAAGGTATCGGATACCTAAGAATTGAATCACGATTTAATAGTCCCTATTCTAACAATAACTGCATTTACAAAATAATTATTGCTACCCATTGCGAATATTTTGGATCCTTAGTAAAATCTCTTGCGTCGGTCACCGGTGACCATCATGGCAGTCAAAGTGTTAATAACAGCAATCGAATAACTTGTTACAATAATTCCGGAGCAACGTTTTAAAACGCCGCGTTCAACAAACAAAAATATTCACACCGCCGAAATTAAGGAATAAAACAAAGGACTCAGGGGAGCACAAAAGAACGCGAGTGTTCAACCCCAACAAGTGTCGAATGCCTTTTTGTCACCCCCCGCTCGATCCGTCAACGGAAACTCTAAATTTTTCCACGAAGGCGACAAAAGCCGTCGTTGAATTAGTTAAGCAGCCCAACCGGCTCGGGGGAACGGCCCTCGCACAATATGTGTACATATAATTACTGCCACTCGCAGTCGCTGAAACCACTCGAGTCATTCTGCCTTTTCATTAGCCTCATTACCGTAAAATAATTATGAAAAATTATAGTGGCGGAGCGACGAGTCCCTGCGCCAGCCTTCAATCCCTTTCCACCCTTCCGACTCGCGTCGTCTTTCCATAGGTGTGGGAACGTCTATCTTCGGGACCCTTCCGACGAAGAACGTTCGCCAATGTATACACGTATCACTGATGAAACGCCCTCTTAGAACGTGAAAACGAGTCTTTACCGAAGCGGTGGGGTCTCTATTTATTACAGACGTAAAACACTTCTACCCTTCCATTCTTCCTCCGTTTCCACTTCTTCGTTTTTTATTCACCCGTCTTCTCTCCCTCTCTCTTTCTCTCTATGCCGCTTTCCCTCTGTTTGCCTTTTTGTCACGCGCCATGTATCTGACTACCTGGCGCTTGACTCGTATATGCGCTTGTACGTTTGTGCACTTGTGCCGGTGGGAGGGACGAAATCTATCCGATGTTCAATGTACACCTTCGCACCCACGTGCCTCGCGACGAGTAATTAGTAATTAGCGACGGTGCGCATCTGCGTCACACGGAGACGCGCATTAATTGCGTAATTGGGTGAGCGCGCGTCGTGGGGTACCATTTGAGTCTATCGAATTCGCGCGGCGGCGAGAAAAGTGAAGGCTGAAAGGGGTGGTCTGGGGAGAAATTGAAATTCTTCTTGCGCGTGTTCAATTTGAAAGCGGTTGCCATGTGAAAGCTCTGCAGAAAAGGGGTAAACGAAACTAGTGTCCGATCGCATTGACAGTTACCTATTTTCACCTACGAATGCTTGTACTAAGTAGAACTGATGGGTGTCTGGTGTGGAAAATGAACCGTTGACTGAAGGTGATAAGTTAACTTGTCATTCGAAAGTGTTCCTTGCAGCGCATAATTAAATTCTTCATTTATTTATCGAAGAACATCTGTTTTTGATTATAGTACTGTTACGATCGTTAACTGTCTGCAAGACTGCAACGGCACGCGGTTAACAGGTTAAGCCAGGCAACGCAAAAACGTACACCGCCACGTCCGGGACAATTCATTTTCTTTCGCCTTTTACCTTTTGGATTATTACGTGTAATTAATTCTATCGCACCTAATGTTACTCTCCGCCGCGTGTAATGATAGAACATGCATCGCGAAACGTCCGCAATAGCACATCGGCCTGTCCGGGAGCCATCAAATTCCCCGTACAATTAGTAACAGCGTCAGATGGCACTCTCGCGCGCACCGCCTTAAAAGAAATACATATCGGCCGCCTCAAAGGTGGTTATAATTATAGCCCGCGAGCTGATGTCTCAATTTTCAGGCAAGAAGCTGCGCCATATGCGCCATCTGTGCCAACGGCGGCTTATCGCGCGTGTAAATGTTAACACACTGGCCAAGATAAGGAGTGCGACGTACCTCGCACACGTTATTATCGAAGTCTAGGTGAATTAGACAGATTAGACCGCGGACCCAGGTTCCCAAGGCCCGAATCCTCAAAGAGTCGCGCTCAACGCCATGGATCCTCTTTCCTCAGTCCCACGCCTCGTTTCGAAACCTCGCCGACGGACTTGCCGAATTCTCAGCTCCGTCATTATGCGGTCGAATGAAAGAAGAAGCGTAATTTGTCACTCGCGACAAGTCACGGTTACGGTACAGTCGCGCGGCGCGTCACATGCGGCCGGACTTAGACGACACGGTGATTAATCAACCGGTGCAGCGATAAATGATTAAGATCGGGCACCTACGATCGCCTCGTTAATTATACTCGCGTACGCTACGCGTGACTTTCTACGCGCGCGGACCTGGGATCGCTTAAACGGCGTCGATTTACCAATTTTATTATGTGCTGACGCGCTTTGTGAAGCGGCGAGGCTGTTCTCTAAAGATTACCGCTCGCACATGATGCGAAATTCGTCAGGTTGGATCAATAGAATCTTTGGAACTGCTAGACAAAGGATACGCTGCGTATCGATTTTAATGGTTTACGCGGAATGCAGAGGTGACCGAAGTGCGCGAAGACAGAGATACGTGACTCATATGTTTTTGAAACGTGATAGATGTCTCGAAGCCAAAAGGGTGAGATGCGAGCGTAATCGAGGAAACCTTCGGGCGGTAATCGAGGAAAATAATTCCGACAGATCCGAGTTGTCAAACGTGTTTGATCACGCATTGCTAATTCTACGCATCGTCAAATAATCGTACACATCCGTCCGTCTACGTTTCTCCCGCGATTTACTTATATTATCAACGAGCGTATCGATATGCACGGTACTCCAAATTTGCGACGGTCCGCAGACGTATGTTATGACAGGTACATGCGTTAAGTTGAGTGCTTCGCAAATAGATGCGCGTAGAATGACGAAGTGCGATCAAGGAATTGCATCAGCTCCGCAGCTTGTCGCCGTTTCACTGTCGAGTGTGTACGCCGTACATAAATGTTCAAATTCGACCGATTGACGCGACGGAGACGTGGACGTCGAACGGAGAAAAACATTTTCGCGTCTCCGCCAAAAATAAACGAGACGGCGACAATGAAACGACAATAATTAAATTGGCCCAACGCGAGTTCCTTCACGTAGTAGGCTTTCAGTCAGGACATTTCGTGATTCGTACCAGCTATAATTAGAGACCGATTATCAGCGAATTTAACATTCGTGCTCTGACACTCAGGAGGATAATTAAATAGTTTACTTTCCTCTTAAAAATTGTAGATAAATTTTAGTCCTCGTTAATCATTCGATTATGTTATGAGGCGTCTTGCAAGCATCAGCAGCACTGTTATTCGGATCGTTTACATTCCCATCTAGATTTGGTTACAATGACCCTATCTCCCGCGTCTGCAATACAATAAACCAAATATTTGCCAAATGGGACTTCAGTGCCCGATCACGTAATGCGTTTAAAACGTCTGCCCAGAGGCTACAATGGCCACGCAATCGTTTCCTTGCATTAATATTTTCCTTTTCCATTATTCCGATCTTAACTTCACATCGCATACTGATCCAACTGTCTGTATTTGTTCATGCCCATCTACGCTAAAGGCATTTTCCCCATTTACGCAGGTTAAACAATCAAATAAATTGATAATTATAATCGTCGAACGAGGACAAAGGTGATGTAACGAGCCGTTTCCCTTTGCGCACCTGGTCGCAGGTACCTTTACCGGAACCGTACTCCGTCAAATAATCTAGCTTCGCCTATCATCTATCGTACGTGTCCTTACGCACGCTTTTGCGTTTGTGTGGACGCACACAGAGTGCATGTACACGTACTCCTGTACGGTCGGGTTAACGGTGAGTTTCGAGTCGGGGCGAGAGAGAGCTGATGAGAATATAATTGCAAAGTCATTCATCAAGCATCGCCCCGCAGGTTATACGTACGTGAATTACGTTAGAACGGATCGCATGCGAATCGAAGGCCCCCCAATACGTACGCCATTCGTTCGAGTATGTGTTCACGCGCGTGAGTATGAGTTACGGATAGGTGCGCGCACGTTCGTGTACATTCCGCAGAATCATCGAATTCCAGAATGGAATCGCGCCGCGTTCCGCAGCTTCTTTCCACGTTCTGCCACCCCTGCATGCTGCAGACAGCGGAGACATACGGGGCGGGATGGGTGTCGGTCGGAAAATATTGAATTCGGAATAAAACAAACTGCGATATTTTTGTGGTGTCTGTAAAGAAAGGAGGAAAATGTCGCGGTTAATTCCTGTTTTCGCGGGGTGATTTGGTGAGTCACAAAATTTTGGGAGGTGCGCGAGGATGGTGGAGAGAAATGTAACGGTGACGCCCTAAGTGCGGTGTTCTCACATTTTTCTCACAAAAACATTCCGCTGCGTGAATTTTGAAACGCCGAAAACCGAAGGGCTGTTTGACGCCGCCAGCAGAAAACGATTAAGACTAATTTGATGATTGATTATTGAATTCGGAATAAAACAAACTGCGATATTTTCTGTGGTGTCTGTAAAGACGTGCGGGGAAAATATCGCGGTTAATTCCTGTTTTCGCGGGGTAATTTGGTGAGTTACAAAATTTTGGGAGGTGCGCGATGATGTTGGAGAGAAATATAACGGTGACGCCCTAAGTGCGGTGTTCTCACATTTTTCTCACAAAAACACTCCGCTGCGTGAATTTTGAAACGCCGAAAGCCGAAGTGCTGTTTGACGCCGCCAGAAGGAAACGATTAAGACTAATTTGATGATTGAATATGGAATTCGGAATAAAACAAACTGCAGTATTTTTTGTGGTGTCTGTAAAGACGTGCAAGGAAAATGTCGCGGTTAATTCCTGTTTTCGCGGGGTGATTTGATGACTTACAAAATTTTAGGAGGTGCGCGAGCATGGCAGAGAGAAATGTAACGGTGACGCCCAAAGTGCGGTGTATTTTTCTCACAAAGACATTCCGCTGCGTGAATTTTGAAACGCCGAAAGCCGAAGGGCTGTTTGACGCCGCCAGAAGGAAACCATTAAGACTAATTTGATGATTGATTATTAAATTCGGAATAAAACAAACTGCGATATTTTTCGTGGTGTCTGTAAAGACGTGCGAAGAAAATGTCGCGGTTAATTCCTGTTTTCGTGGAGAAATTTGATGACTTACAAAATTTTGGAAGGTGTCCGAGAATGGTGGAGAGAAATGTAACGGCGACGCCCTAAGTGCGGTGTATTTTTGTCACAAAGACATTCCGCTGCGTGAATTTTGAAACGCCAAAAGCCGAAGGGCTGTTTGACGCCGCCAGAAGGAAATGATTAATGATTGATTATTAAATTCGGAATAAAACAAACTGCGATATTTTTTGTGGTGTCTGTAAAGACGTGCGAGGAAAATGTCGCGGTTAATTCCTGTTTTCATCGGGTGATTTGGTGACTTACAAAATTTTAGGAGGTGCGCGAGGAGAGAAATGTAACGGTGACAGCCTAAGTGCGGTGTATTTTTCTCACAAAGACATTCCGCTGCGTGAATTTTGAAACGCCGAAAGCCGAAGGGCTGTTTGACGCCGCCAGAAGGAAACGATTAAGACTAATTTGATGATTAAATAACGTTCGGCGAAGGAGTCGATTCGGCACGTCTTTCTGTCAATATTGCCCGCTAATTAGAGCCGTGCTAAACGAACGAAAATGAAGAGAGCCGGAGAGTTCGCGAAACAGTTAACGTTTACCGATCTCACAACATGCACGGTGAATCATAAAGCAAAAATGTTGCGCACTTCGCACTCGGTGTTTTCACGTAAAACTGGAAAGTACGATTAAGCAAGAGCGAGCAATTAGGAGTATCGAATGTTAATTGTATAACATAGCGTACACGCGCGTTGAACGCAGGTCGTGAAATACTCGTTGCAGATCACATACGTTTGGTACCTAACGCGAGCACAAATTAAACTATAATTTGACGTCGTGCCTGTGCTTTAGCCTTGACACCGTCTTTCTTAGTGGTTCGCTACGCTATACGAGAAACAGAATTTATTTCCTCCATGACCCTTGAGAATGACTCACCTTTACGTCGAGGTGAGTGCTTCTGAACTCGCTCGGTGAGTCTCGTGCGCGCGGAGAAAAAAGTGGCTAACCTCAGCGGCCACTAAGAAATATTGGTAAAAATAAGCTGTTAAAAGAGCAGGAAAACCTCATGCAAAAAGGTCCCTGTCAGAGAACGAAACTGTAATATTGTAAACCGAGATCAAATTACTCTTCCCAAGCAGCGAATTATTCGACTAAATTTTTTGCAATATTCACTAACAACGCAGTCGTCCTTCTTCGTACATCCTCATAGGTGCTATATATTTAACTTTATTATATACGCGTCAAAAAATGCTACAAACTCGTTATCCGAATACCTCCGCGTCATTCATGAAAAACCGAGCCGTAACTCTGTATTGACGTACACAGTTACGTGTTGATCAAAGTCTGAGCGTCCTAACTCGCGGACTGAAACATCGAGGAAGACGCGGCACGTGAAATCGAACCCGATAGCGATATTCATGGTCGTAGAAGGAGCCGAAAATTGCGTAACGAACGTGATAAATCCAGTAAGCGAAAAAGTATGCGCACGTCCCATTTTTACGAAGCAGCTTCGGTCGAAGAAGTAAAATATTCTTCAAACCTATCTTATCCGACACGCCACAAGCATGTCAATAAAAGTAAAATCTGACAATGAATGATAACAAACAGAACTTCCCGTACTTCTTCGACCAAGATCATGCCGAAAAAGCAGATGTGCGAATACTCTTTCACATCCACCGTAAATTCTGCCACTTGACGTGCATCAGCGACGCATTATACGTCAATGGGTCTTCTTCCCGAGCAAGAGAGCGCAAAATGCGCATGCCGATGCTTTGTGCGTATCGATAGCTCAACATACGAGTGCACCGGAATCCACGTGACACGAATTTCGGGTCAGACGGAGTAAGCAGTACGTGAGCTCGTGCCGTACGTTGGCTTCACACATAATGCGGCAAGAGAGGCGCGCACATTTGCATACGATATCCATTAGGCCGGCTGATTAATCGTGCGTAGCCCGTTATCCAGAAACGCCGCGACTATCGTCGGGATATTTAAAAACTCCGCGCCGCTCGCCGCTTGTGTAGAGTGTAAACAAAGGCAGACGAGACGATCACCGCCGACGTAACCGACGAGCAGTCGTGCACGGCTCTCGCCAACTATTAAACGTTCCCGCTGAAGGATTAACCGTACCCTACGTGATATTGAAAAATTACGCTCCCTTACGTAATTGCCTAGGAAGAGAGGAGAGCGAACAAAAAAAATACGGCTCGGAGATAAATGCCCGCGCAAATTGCTAATTCCTCCTATGGGCGCGAGTGCTTCCCTTTCCTTTCTCTCCGTTCTCTTTTCTGCTCGCCATTTTTATCGTTCGCTCTTCCATCCTCGCGCCGTCCCGCTCTTACACGCGTTATTCCAATTTCTTTCTCTCCGTTACTCAACTTCTCGGGCTGCTTTTTTGTACACTTTCTCTCTTTCTCCGTCTCCCTTTCTCTCTTCGGATCACTTCGAATCTCAGTCTTGTTTTCTTTATACTCTCTTACTCTTTGTGCCTGTCTCGGTCTATCTCAGCCTCGTCCGTCGCCTAGCTCCTTTACTTTCTGAAGCATCTACGTTGGTCGATATAGATGTCATGGCGATAGCAAATTTCATTTATTATTTCCTCTCTCGCCTCGAATGAAACGTCGGCGGACCGGCAGTACGACGATGGTTGGCGACGATTTCTTTCATGGGACACATACGACATTTATCACGCGTGTGACATTTTAATTAAATACGATGACACTCGCCGTTCGACCTGGCCATACTTATCCGCGCATGAGAACGTACGTATGTACATACATTTAGACGTAGCATACGCGGCATCTGTGTACTTACGTATATACACACTTATGTGACATTCACACGGTACTATTCGGCTTTGGACTCCTACGCTCGTCGATAACGACGTGACACAGTCACGAGTCTTTTTTCTCTGCCACCTTCGGTCCTTTTTCCTCCTCGACTTAGTCGGTCTTTCACTCCCCAGCGTTCGGCTGTCTCCTCTCGAAAGTCGCAAAAATCCTAATGGCCGGTATGTTTCGTCCGCGAAAACAACGTCGGACTTTAATCGCGTCGCGAGTGACAAATAGCGCGCGCACGCTCCTTCACGCTCGATCCCGGCCAGGTGTCGTTGTTTCAGCACGCCAGACGAAATTGTCGACCGCCGCGAGCACGAATTTCTAATCGCCGTGACGATTACCTGACGTCGTCCGAAAGAGTCGTGCGTGATAAATTCGCGAGGTGACTAACGTGGGAGGACATGCGCGACGCAAAAACCTGGATGGCGAGGGGAGAGGTGACAAAGTGACAAAAAGAAGCCGAAGGCGGCAAAGAAAGAGGTCGATAAGTACATACGAACGGGGAAAGTAAAAGTTGGACATGCGCGAGAGAACGACGGAAAATACATAAAAATATGTGCGAAATCATAGGAAAAGAAAATTATAGAAATTTAGTAATGAGGTGCTGGTAGTTTCAGAGATTTTTAGATGATGTTATCTTAACACTTTGACTGCCATGATGGTCAGCGGTGACCGACGCAAGAGATTTTACTGAAGATCCAAAATATTCGCAATGGGTAGCAATAATTATACTATAAGTGCAATTGGAATAATGATGCGATCTTTTGGTCTCCAATACCTGCACATTATTTACATTTTGCTTAATTCAGGCGAACGCTGTAGTATTTCATAGCATCGCTGTTCTAATGCAGTAAAATACTCTCGGCAGTCAACGTATTAACACTTTGACTGCCATGACGGTCACCGGTGACCGACGCAAGAGATTTTACTGAAGATCCAAAATATTCGCAATGGGTAGCAATAATTATACTATAAGTGCAGTTGGAATAGTGATGCGATCTTTTGGTCTCCAATACCTGCACATTATTTACATTTTGCATAATTCAGTCGAACGCTGTAGTATTTCATAGCATCGCTGTTCTAATGCAGTAAAATACTCTCGGCAGTCAACGTATTAACACTTTGACTGCCATGATGGTCACCGGTGACCGACGCAAGAGATTTTACTGAAGATCCAAAATATTCGTAATGGGTAGCAATTATTATTTTATAAATGCAGTTGTTATTAGAATAGTGATGCAATCCTCTGTTTTCCAATACCTGCACACTATTTACATACTGCATAATTCAGTCGAACGCTGTAGTATTTCATAGCACCGCCGTTCTAATATAGTAAAATACACTTGGCAGTCAACGTGTTAACCACTTGACATACAAATAAAATGCGCGTCAACGCGTCCGTAGGATACCATTTAATTTAACCCTTTCGCTACAGCGGTCCTGTCCACAATTTGGAATTATGCTTACGCTTAAAAATGTTTCGATAACAAATTGTTGAGGAGAAGAACATTTTTGACGGAAGACACGATTGATTGAGAATAGACGCGTGCAACGATGCTATGCTCTCTAAAAAAAAAGGCAACGTACGGGACAAGAGATCCATGGTAAATGTGCCAAGATATATATAAGTAGCGTATCGTGGAGGGCGACTATAGTCGTCCATAGTAACGAAAGGGTTAAATACCGATAACATTTAATAAGGTACTGTTGAAAGGGGAAAAGCATCTTAACACTTGGACTGCCATGGTGGTCATCGGTGACCGGCGCAAAAGGTCTTACGAAAAATGAAAAAAATACCCAATCGGTCGCATTTATAATTTTGAATATGCAATTAATATTAAATAGTGATTCAATTCTTTCGTCTCCGATACCTTCGAATTATTTTCATTTTGCACAATTCAATCACATTCTGTAGTACTTCATCCCGTTGCCGTTTGAATATAGTAAACTACGCGTGGCAGTCAACGTGTTAAACAGTCTAAACAAAACAGCATCGATGCACGACCGAAACAGATAATCTAATAGTATACGTCCCAGTCTTCGCCGAAGATAATTCTTGACGTCTCGGAGACGTTAAAGTCTACAATGGCACATGGAATGAATGGCGTTTCCGAGACGTCATTATATGTCAAGTGGTTAAACTATCCTGCAGTTACTAATTTAGAAGAGTGTACTAAAACTGAAACAGCTGTACGAACTGCTACAGTTTCAGATAATCATGATGAAAAACATGACATGTAAATATACACTTGACAATGTCAAAAATTGGTACGTGGCGATTTATATGCGGTACACAGAAATATGAACGATGCAGAGAAAAGGAAAGTCGCGATCGCACATTATTCACCGAATATTTTTGTAAATGACGGGGTACCATTCTTTCATTTTGAACAATGCACGCCGGGACGCAGTCGATCGCGATAAGTTCGGACCGTGCTCTGTGTCTACGATAGTTAAGACACCTGTAATTAAGTGTTGGTAATTAGAACGACGTCGTCGCGCGAGGACCCCCTCGAATGAAAGCTTGCTACAACAGCGACAGGGACAGGTCCGAAACGTCGAATCGCCCCTGCGATCTGCCCAACGTTGATATACATTCACGATAACCTCACACCGCCTGACATTGTCGAGGATTCCGCTCACCGTGACGCTTTACCTGCGTACGACAGTTAAAACGATATGTTGGAAAAAAACGATGCAACCTGCCAAAAAACCTAAACGACCATAATCGAAGAAACACCGTCGTGAAGCTACATAACGTCAAACTAATTACCATAATAAAGATTATCTTGACAACCAAAATGCAGTGTTCAAGAGCCCTGTAATTAGTGGCGCCGAAATTCGATGTAACAGTTTAAAGTGCATTTTAATCTTCAGTAGCGGCTCGAGTGTGAAGCTCGGAAGCTTCCATTTCTTAAAAATATATTAACTCTTTCGCTACTAACGGTGACTATGGCCATTCGCCGTAAAGCACTCGCTGTAACTATCGCTGACTATAGTCACCCGTGAAAATGTCATAGTATCTCCAGAATAACCGACATTATTCTGTTTGAGTGCTTCTATAACTGCCCATATTGATAATAAGAAAATTAGTAATGGAATCTGCCAAAAACTGTCAAGTATTATATACTATGGTCACCCGCCGTAAAGCACTCGCTGTGAATACCGATGACTGTAGTCACCCGTGAAAATGTCACAATATTTTCAGAATAACCGACATTATTCAGTTTGATTGTTTCAATAACTGCCCGTATTTATAACAAGAGAATTAGTAACGGAATCTGCGAAAAACTATCAAGTATTATCTCTTGTTTGTGGTGAAGAATCCATTTATATTTTAACTAATCCGTACCGTAACTATATATACGTACCAAATTTCGCCGTAGCGAACGGGTTAAATATCAATATTGCTTAAACATTTTAAACGGTTAAATATCAATATTGTTTAAACACTTTAAAGGGTTAAATATCAATATTGCTTAAACCGTACGTGCTCCTCTGCACTTTTTACTGCTGACCTTTAACACTTTGACACAAAATATTCGCAATGCGCAGCAATATTTATTTTATAAATGCAGTTATTCTTAGAATAGTGATGCGATCCTTCGGTCTCCAATACCTGCACAGTATTTACATTTTGCAAAATTCAATAAAACGCTATAGTATTTCATAGCATCGCCGTTCTAATACAGCAAAATACGCAAGGCAGTCAACGTGTTAACCGCACATATTCCTCAAAACGCAGAAATGAGATCAATCCATCACATCACCTGAGCCCGCCGCACCCGTCAGGCCGTGCCCACTGCACATCGAATTAAAACGAACAAGCCTAACAACTCCGTCGCACCACGATCGAAATTAAGATGCGTAACCGTAACGTTACTCAACTTCTCGGAGCACCCCTTTCACGTGAAATTAGCTCGTCCGCCTCGCGAAGGACAAGTCCGAATCTGCAATCGTCCCACGGCGATCTCGAGCTCGATAGGGATCCGCGATAACTTGACGCGTGACGGTATTATAACGACTCCGGCGGGCAACCCCTGAGTCGGGGACCGAGGAGGAAGAGAGAGTGATAAGGGGAGCAAGGAAGGACTTTCGAGGACCCGTGACCGCGACCGAAATTAAGACAAATCGCGGCCCGATTAGGATCGCCGCTGAATTACCGAGCCAGTCGGGATCGCCGGTTTTGTCGCCGCAGGCCCGACCGACCCCCTGGCACATGCGAATCGTGCATTAGGACGGTCTAATGCACCCGCTGCTGGACGAACACCACCCCCGCGATTATTGTTTTCGGTTTGCGCCGCTCGCCGGGGGCCCACGATAACTCAACGCAGCGTGCACGTATGAAAACCCATACGTATGAAAACACATACGTGAACAACGTAGTGCTTGTGCGTATGCAACCTGGAACAGCGGTGGCCGGAGTAACTGTATTTGCAAGAAACAAATTGAGGATGTAGAAATGATGTAGAAGTTCGTTTTCCGAGAGAGTTAAAAGGAAAATTGATTCTACACATATTTGCGGTATGTGATTGACTGTTGGGTAGGGTTTATTTGGTAGTTTGAGTCTTTGGGGTGTAGTGATTTTTTGTTGTTGAGAATTGCTGCACGGTTTTTTACTACGGGGAGCATATGGATGTTTGAATGTTTTGCTAGATGTTTGTATATACTTTAGTATTTGTAATGAATATACGTTTGTGATGAAGTACTACAGAATATGATTGAACTGTGCAAAATGAAAATAATGCGAAAGTATTGGAAACCAAAGAATTGAATCACTATTTAATATTAATTGCAGTTACAAAATTATAAATGCCACCGATTGGGTATTTTTTCACTTTTTCGTGAGATCTTTTGCTCCGGATTAGTGTGTATTTTACTATATTAAAACCGCAAGGTGATGGAATACTACAGAATATGATTGAATTGTGCAAAATGAAAATAATGCGAAGGTATCGGTGACCAAAGAATTGAATTACTATTTAATATTAATTGCAGTTACAAAATTATAAATGCCACCGATTGAGTGTTTTTTCAATTTTTCGTGATACCTTTTGCTCCGGATTAGTGTGTACATATTTTATTATATTAAAACCGCAACGTGATGAAGTACTACAGAATCTGGTTGAATTGTGTAGAAAAAAAATAATGCAAAGGTACCGTACACCAAAGAATTGAATCACTATTTAATATTAATTGCAGTTAGAAAATTATGAATGAAAATAATGCGAAGGTACCGGAGACCAAAGAATTGAATCACCATTTAATATCAATTGCATTTACAAAATTATAAATGCCACCGATTGGGTATTTTTTCACTTTTTCGTGAGATCTTTTGCTCCGGATTAGTGTGTATTTTACTATATTAAAACCGCAAGGTGATGGAATACTACAGAATATGATTGAATTGTGCAAAATGAAAATAATGCGAAGGTATCGGTGACCAAAGAATTGAATTACTATTTAATATTAATTGCAGTTACAAAATTATAAATGCCACCGACTGAGTGTTTTTTCAATTTTTCGTGATACCTTTTGCTCCGGATTAGTGTGTACATATTTTATTATATTAAAACCGCAACGTGATGAAGTACTACAGAATCTGGTTGAATTGTGTAGAAAAAAAATAATGCAAAGGTACCGGACACCAAAGAATTGAATCACTATTTAATATTAATTGCAGTTAGAAAATTATGAATGAAAATAATGCGAAGATACCGGAGACCAAAGAATTGAATCACCATTTAATATCAATTGCGTTTACAAAATTATAAACACCACCGATTGGGTATTTTTTTCATTTTTCGTGAGACTTTGTACCGATTACCGATGACCACCATGACAGTCAACGCGTTAATGTTCGTCTGCTGTACGTGGAGAGAAATCTGTGTATGTACATAGATAAACTGGGTGCGTGTAGAAGAAGCTTGGGTTATCGGCTACGTGCACGAGGCGGACAGGGTTTATCAGTGGCTGCCCGTGGCCGCTTGAAAAATCACCGGCCGGAAAGTAATTGTTAAGTGCTTTATTAGTGCAATAATGCCTGGTCGCCCGGCGTCGAGACGCGTAGAGTGGTCGGTCGCGTGGAAATTGGAGCAAACCGTGTTCTGCGTTAAATATTTCGGTCCGAGAGCAGTTGATATAGTAAATTACAAGGATGCACTAAATATTGCATTGTTAAAATCCATACGTCCTACATCGAAAGCGAGCCGAACACGTTCCGGAGAGGAAACATATATCGGGATCGTTCAACGTTGATCGTATAAAGTCAGAGTATAGAAAGTTAAATTATTGCTACGTGCGAGGAACAGGTTCGAAGGTTCGATATCGAATGCGCGACTATAACTAACGGTAAAGACATGCAACAGGCGGCAGCCGGCAAAATTAAGTTGCAATCTTAAATTCATTTCTAGATTCCGTACAATGTCGCCGACGGGTATCGATACATCGAAAGACATCGGCACACGCGATCAATAACGCCTATACCTTTAAGATAAACGGCTTCTCGTAAATTCTCGCATCTAGCAAAAAGTGTCAGGCGACTAATCCCCGTGTCGCGAAACTTGCTTAACCGTCCGTTATTTATTAACCACTAATCTAAACTACCCGCCGTTGTTTGAGTTTCTTGCGGCTTAAGTGTATAGTATTTTTAAGTAAACTCGACATCTTATTAGTTCGTGATGCATATTTAGATAATAACGTAGTAAATCTAAATTATCAGAAAGCGTTAGACGAATGATTTAAGGGGAAGTAATATATGATTGATTAATAGGAAAGATACAGATAGAAGTTTTGTTTCATATATGCTAAATTCTCTTCTATCTGGACACCTGTTATCCGAATATTCTAATGTCCTACCCCTTCACTATCGTTCGAGCAACGTTCTGCTATGTGAACAAAGTATGTCGGTGCAACATGTACCTCTTTCTACAGTTAATCCAGCAGTATTCATACAATGCGTCGTCACCTGACGCACAAAAAGCCCAGTTTAAATCCCTCATATCATTTTATAGCCAATATCATATAAAATCAATTTTTTCGTATTCAACGAAATGAAATTCAACGCCAGAACAATGATTGCACCGCTATTCAAAAATTCCCTTATTAAACACTCATGTTTGCATATCGCTTCGGATACGCTTAGAGTCCACTGTATACAGATTATCTGTCTTCGGGAAATGTTGCGACCAGAGAGTCACTTTAAGAATTATGATGATATTCTCACCCGACATGAGACACGAATGAAAGCGTCTAATCGTGCGCGTTAAGTGTACGTGGCTTGCCCAAGAGGTGTGAGGAGATGCAAGAATCGCGAAACGTTTCGTAGCGTGTAAAGGCCACGTCGCCGGATCGTTCGTCGAGGAAAGAGGTTTCGATCTTGGGAGATGCCCAGATGGAAGTGGCGCGCGTGCAAAGAAGCATGGTAAATAAATAGGCGCGAGAAACGGAGAACGCAGAGATAGACAGAGAAAGAAAGAGACAGAGAGAGAGAAAGCCCGCCTCCTGTACTGTTTACCCACAACAAGTTTGTCGCATTAAGAACGCATTAGCGTCAAGTCCACGCCGGGTTAACTGATTGGCGTGATATAGGCTGCATGCGGGGTGACACAGGAATGAACGCGTCCATGGGAAGAAAACGTGATTGTATGGACGCGCGTGTGCTCAAAAGGTGAGAAGCGAAATGTAAAAAGAATTGCTTCGAATTTTTTTGCACTCGTCCTATACGGGGAAAACCTGTACACTGCCGAGACGAAGTTTTGGAAATAACGGTCAGAATACGAATCTAATGAATGCGAATAAAAAATATTACGTTATTTGTCGTCAATGTTATAAGCATGTATAGAGGCAACGAAAGATGCAAGAAAGAATTGCTTTGAATTGTTTTGCACTCGTCCTGTACGGGGAAGAACTATAAACTGCAAAGACGAAGTTTTGGAAACAACGGTCAGAATACGAATCTAATGAATGCGAATAACAAATATTACGTTGTTTGTCGTCAATGTTATAAGCATGTATAGAGGCAACGAAAGATGCAAGAAAGAATTGCTTCGAATTTTTTGCACTCGTCCTGTACGGCGAAGAACTATACACTGCCGAGACGAAGTTTTAGAAACAACGGTCAGAATACGAATCTAATGAATGCGAATAACAAATATTACGTTATTTGTCGTCAATGTTATAAGCATGTATAGAGGCAACGAAAGTACGAATTTAACCAATGCGAATAAAAAATATTACGTTATCTAACGCCAGTGTTTTAAATATGCTAACATCGTCGCAATTTTTTTACATCCTCGTCAGCCGAGACGAAGTTTTGGAAACAATGGGTACGAAGAACTATCCGTTATCTGACGTGTTTTAAGTATGCGACGACGAAGTTTTCGAATTTTTTTGCACTTGTCCTATAACAATGGAAACGAAGTTAAACAACGTACGAATCTAACGAATGCGAATAAAAAACATTGATATTATCTGATGTCAATGTTTTAAACATGCAGAGATGCGATGAAAAATGCAAGAAAGAATTGCTTCGAATTCTGTTGCACTCGTCCTGTACGGAGAACTATACACTGCCGAGACGAAATTTTGGAAACAACGCTCAGAATGCAAATAAAAAATATTGCGTTACCCGACGTCAATGTTTGAAACATGCAGAGAAGCAACGAAAAATGGACAACTTGCCCACCATGATTATCGCACTACGAACATACACGCGTTACTCTTCCGCGCGTCTGCCGATAGTAATTTATTAATCAGCGAACCCAAAGCATCTGTGCACCGCCGTAAACGCTAATACTCACGATCCATCATTGCGACCCACATTCGCTCGCTCGCGAACATCTAAATCTGTTTATAAGCGATTACACAAACGGCGCTCTTAACACTCATACACCTCTGAATTACCTTTAACCTTCTCTCCCCGCGGAGAAAACTCTGCGCTCGGCGAAGATTGAGAGCAGCCGCGAAGGAGAAAAAGCGCGGGGATGGAAAAGGGAGATACCATCCGACGCGTTTAACGCCGACTGCATTAATCACGAAGATGCCCCCGATAAAGCCCGATAGAGGACCGACGTCCAGAATTACTTAGCAGGATTCCCATACAATGCCGCGTCTCAACGCGGTTGCAATTATTCCTTCGGACCTGGATCATCCTTAACCAACCTTGACCGAGCTAGGCGGCCGCAAGAATTTTTAAGGTCGCCCGAGAATAGTGTCCCGATCGCCGTTCTCGATCCCTGCGTCCGAAGGAAAAGAAAGAAGACCGCGAGGGACAGATGGAAATGGGCGACGATGGGGGAATGAGAGAGAACGCAATGAAACGAGACGGAACCAGGAGGAAAGAGCGAGAAGGGGAGAAGAGAAACCTGTAGTCAGGGTTTGTCCCCGGATCGGCTCCCGCGATGCCGGTGGTTGGCAATCGAACCGGTGGTGCTATTAACGACATTAACGCTACTCCGGGCAAACACGGCCCTATATCATCCCGGGCCGGCGGAATAATAAACAATAAATTCCGGTGAAATACGGCGCCGAACAAGCGTAACCCATTTGTTTGCGATAAACTGACCCCGCAGCTAGTCGGACCAGTCTGCAACGACGCGCTCTCGCACGGTTTCACCCTTCCACGAGTTCTGTCCTCTCGACTTCCCCCTACTCCTGCTGGCCACTTTTTCGAAGGACAAACGAGAGTAGAAACAAGCCGCCGCGACGCCGACTGTGCGGTAATCTTTTAATTGCGTGCTAAAGGGTCTTCTCCGTGTTCTGGAGAACCTCGGAAAATGACTGATGAAATATTTCGCTGAACCGATTAGTTGTTTTTCTGTCCACTGACATTCTCTAGACAGAATCGATACTCTGTTAGGACCGATATGAGCCGTTTATTTTGAAAGTGGCCTACCTCAATTTATCTTCAAATCGAGATAAAGAACATTTACTGATAAATAACATGAATTTGTACACGTAACCATGGTAACCGGAAAATATTGAAAAACGGAGTTAGGCGACTTTCAAGATAAACGTCTCATACGTCCGTTTAGATGATTTATTGTGAACTGTACGATGAATGTCAGTGTAGAAAGAGTCGCAGAATATCAAGGACACGAAGTTGGAGAGAGGTGAGTAACAGGAACAATGTTGGCAAAGAGAAAAAAAGGTGGAGAAATGGGAAGCGAGTCGACGGAGAGGTTGTAGTCAGAAAATACGGGCGTGCGTACGTTATCGTGCCAATTAACAAATTGGAAGGTCCACCGGGGACTCTCGATGACGGCCGTACGTTGCCATAACTGCTGAGCTCGTGCCATAAACACGAGAGGCGTCGGGCAATCAAAAAGGAACGATGCGTTATTGCTACCCGTACGGAGCGAGCGCGAAAGATACATGACGAAAAGGAGGAATCAAGATTTTTCAGTCATATCTCCTGCATCACAGCACTGAGAAGTGTAGCTTCAGTTTTTCTTAACTCTTTCAGTATCTTTCACCGTTCGCTTTGCGCTATAAAACGAATTATGCGCGTTGTACCTGTGTCTGCCCATGCTATGCAAATCGTCCCTATTTTCTACGTTTCGATTCTCTCCTCAACATGCGACTTTTAACACATTGACACGCCGAAATTAGATGTTTCGCCCAGAACGCCACGAAAGTATTTTTACTATTCTCAGAATGCAATGGCAAAATAATAATTAATTTCGTCATTTATAAGAATACGACATGAATTGCAAAAAAATGAAGGGCCGTATTTGGTACGCATTTGGTACGCAAATTTTGCAGTGTTACCAATAAAATGTTGCAAACTTTGAAACGCAAAAGCAAAAAATCGGACAAAAAATGTCACTACATACTATCAAGATTGCATTGACGAGCTACACTTATGTTTAAAATGCTTCAGTACAATGCATCGGTAGATAAAAGATACGATGAAAATTAATTTTTGATTTAATAAATACTATTAATCTAATTAGCAAATTTTCATTCAACTTTGCAATTATAAGTATTTGACGCACTTACAATAAAAATTTTGTACTAAAAATGCAAAAAATTCATAATGAACCCTATTTGCAATCTTGTAAAAGCAATTGATATTGGTACGGTGCTTCAATACTTTGGCTTCTAACAACTATGCGTTACCTTCATTTTGCACGATTTAATCGTAATTTTGCAGTATTTAATCGCATCGCGGTTTTAACATAACAAAATACGCTTGAGCAAAATACGTAAAATATTTTACTAAAAATGCAAAAAATTCGGAATGAAGCCTACTTGCAATCTTGTAATAGGAATTGATATTGGAACGGTACTTCAGTACTTTGGCTTCTAACAACTCTCATTTACCTTCATTTTGCATGATTTAATCGAACTACGCAGCGCTGCATCGCATCGCGATTCTAACACAGCAAAATATGCTTGAGCAAAATACGCAAAAGATTTGATTAAAAATGCAAAAAAAAAATCGCAATGAACTCTATTTGAAATCTTGTAATAGCAATTGATATCAGAACGGTACTTCGATACTTTGACTTCTAACAACTCTGATTTACCTTCATTTTGCATGATTTAATCGAACTGCGCAGTGTTGCATCGCATCGCGGTTCTATCATAACAAAATATGCTTGGCAGTCAACGTGTAAATATCCTTTTACATCTAACCACTCCGCTTCAACCGACAGACCATAATTTTCTCCGAGAAAACAAACTATACCAAAAACCGTATTCCCCTAATCACATCTCACCTTCTCACTTCTGATCCCCGCTAGAAGATAGTGACGTTAGATAACGCCAATTGTAGCGAGCGGGCGAGCGTTAGATTGATCCAACAGCAACGAATTGGAGATCGAGGAACGTTCGATCAGTCGGATCCGAATCGTCCCGCGGCGCGGGCGATCGGTCATGCCGATACAGAATTCCTTTTAGTGCCGAGCGAGGGCGGAGGATCGGGTTATTGGCTGGCAAAGCTTACTTGAACGTTAATAACAAGGTCGTTTCACACCGGATACTCGATTGCACGGTGGCAGCCTGCCAATATCCCTGCCTACCAATGCGCGGCTCCATAAGGAGTGCGTTTTAGGTAATTGGCCGTGAATATTATCTTACTCCCGGGCGACGGGGGTTAACCCCGAACGTGGAAGAGGAGAGAAGCGGACAGGCAGGAGAGAAAGAGGGCGAGCATGGCGAACGGGAGGAGAAACAGGCGCGTGTCGAAGGAGTACGAACGATGCCAAAGAAATCACGACCGCGAAGGGATTTTTTTCCAGCCCCGCGCGCACGATACAGCTTCAAAACAAACAAGATCGTTGAGTCGACATCAAAGGTGCCATTGAAATGTTCTGCCTCATTTCTCCCGTGATCCCCCGAATGCCGCTGTTATAATTGCTCGACGCCGCATTCGCGTGCTTCCGAACGCGCGCGCATAATCGAATTTTCCGCCGTACAAGAAAGTTGGTAATGAGAATTAATATTTACCGTTTGATGTTTGAATTAGTATTTCCACGCCGGATGCAGCGGACTTGGCTGCTTTCGATTAAAGCGCGGGCGCTTAATGCGGCGGACTAGCGTGTTAAGAGAAAGCTATTCTTAAGGCTTGTGTAGTCTACGTTATAATGGACTTCATTTCTGGGAGCACGTACTTAAACTGGGGATTTCGGTACATTTTAAATCATTTCCTTATGGTGGAACTGTTGCATGATGGAGGAATCGACGGGACGCACGCGTTGCGAGACTTCGTGGTTGTCGGTTAACACGATTATGATTTGGTTGTCATTGGATATGAAGAGAAAATACGATTGACAGGCGACAGTCTGTTAAGGATTGATCACGGATAACATACGTGTTACGTCACGCTTACTCTTTATGATTTACATCCTTACTTGCAAGTTTCGAACACTCGAGCATTCTCGTATAAACTATTTACCGTATTTACAATAATTGCATAGGTTAAAATAATGTGAAATTCATAGCGTGCCTAAGCTTTCAACCGCGAGTGATCGTTTATGTCTTTTATATAGTTCGTTCTTCTATGCCGTATGCTATTTATTCAAATTAATTCAATTCAAATTGTTTTAAACTCTATCCCGCGAGGTATCTCCGCAAAACATCGTAATATAATAGATACTATCATAGTATACTAGATATATAGTAAAATAATAATCAGCGAAAAATGTAATTTCTAATTTACCGCCAAGAAAAATAATTCACGGTACACAGCAATTGCGATTCAAGACCACACATTGAGTAGCGCGCTGTCAACAGTTGAATTAAATGCGAGCACATGAAGTATCAAAGTCGAATGCACGTATTTACACAAGAATGCCGTCGTTACAGAACAATAGACGCGAAAGTTTTCGAAGAACTCTAGCTTGGCACGTCTACGCGCCGCCTGCGCCAAGTTTCAACTGACTTTTTCCGAGCCGTGCACGTTCAAGTTCGAATGATGTTTACGTCGAGCGCAAAGGCGCGAAGCCTCGTCATACACCGCGCCTTTTGTTTGATCGTCTCTACACATATCGAATCAACAGCCACGCTTCGCACACCCGACGCAACAATCCAAAACACGCGCAAAAAAATAACTTACTTCACACTATCGGGTCTCCTTTAAAAGAATTAACACGCAGCGCAGACCGTTTCACCCACGCCCGAAGACAGAAATTTCACGAACCACACTATTTCCACAGGCACCACACCCTTGATAAAAGCGACAGACAAAAGGAGAGAACGGCAAAGTGCGAGGCGAAATATAAAACACACGCACACGCTATACGCAGAGCAAGAGTAAAGAACAAATATAACGAGGTAAAGAGAGTTTGCAGAGAGTGAGAAGAGAGAGAGACAGAAAGAAAGAGAGAAGCAGGCGAGCGGAGGAAATACTTTCTCGATGAATTCGGTGCGCGTGTTCGCGGTGTCCTCGTAGGGCGTGAAAATACTTGAAAATCCCGGTTATGTAAAACATAGGAAAACGGCCCTCCAGGCCAGGACGTTAGGTGGAACACGTAATTGAAAGCACTTTAGAGACCCTACGGCATGCACAACGAGGCACTCGCATTTGCATTCAGTGGCGGAGGGAATGCCTTTTAACCGAAATGACTGCGTGTATATGACAAACGCCAGGTTTATGTGCCGGAACGATGGGAATATTTATTGGCACGAATTAATGTCTCCGCCTCGTCCGTTCGCCGTTGCGTTATATTTATTGGGACATTTCGTGCCTATACTCCTCGGCGCGCGACCTCCTCCGTCGAACGGCCGTTCAAAAAGAACGAACGAAGACGGGGGAAAAGACGTGCGAAAGGGGTCGCGAGAGAAATTCCGCGTGGACCGGGTCCTTTTACGTTCTTCGCGTGCTTTGAGTTTCTTAGCCCCTTTTTTACGTGCGCGAAAAACAGTTTCGGCTTGACCGCAAAATCGCGTGTTTGGGAAACGGACGTCCCGGACTGTTTAAGCTAGAACCGAGAGTTTACAGATCGACGATAGAGTGAACGGGAGATTCGTGAAATTTGAAGAGTACACCACGTTCGCATGCAAAACACTGAGAGTCGGAAGAAGGTTTAGTTTAGTAGAAGAACTTGCATAAATACCTGATCTTTCGATACTTTTCTTTCCTAAGTTCTTCCGTTTTCAATGAGACTTATCCATTAGTTTGTTCAAATGATAGCTCAGTGTTGAGGTAGTGCAAAGTTATGCATAGATATAAATTTTAATGCTTTTTTAATCAAATCGGATCTTTGCATATTTTATGTAATACTATGCCGTGAAGGAAATTGCATAACATTAAATTAGTAAAACAGTGATATAAGATAACGATGGGTCTTGTTGGATTGAAAGGATGAATAAGGCGATGCGGAGGGTTGTCAAATAGAAAACACAATGAAACTGCTCTTAGTTAATATACATATGTATATGTATAATATATATATTCGAAAGTACCACGACGTTCGTTGCCGCGGCAAACATATGTACATACAGAACCCACGTCTTAAAAACTTCGACGATCGATGGACTATCGGTAATTTGTACAAAGCCTTAACTCTTCTCGCAAATAACGAGCGCTCTCGTGTTTCCACGATGAAAATATGATTCACTATAATCGTACTTAATCAAAAAACAGCGTAAAGGATGAAAGGTGAACGACGAGCGATTTTTCCATAGATCTTTAATTAGATTAGCATCTGATGTCTGTTAATCTTCTTTCTTTTTTTTGTTCGATACAGGAATTTATACTTTTATGTACATGCCTTTCGTGCTTGCTGTAATACGATATTTCATAAAGTCCAGTTTAAACGGAGCATATTGACTCGTGTCACAGGGCGCATGGTGTAAAATTAAACGCGTAAATCGATAAAATGTCTCTTGCATTTCTGGAAACGCGCGCATCGATTGTTTACTCTGTCTTTGTTATTCCGGCTGTGTAATCGGCACGAGTCAATGTACTGCGGACTTCTTACTAACTTAAATCATGCATAAAGAATAATTATTGTCCAACGAATCGAACCGGTTCTCTGTCGAACGTCTACAACTTATAACGCCCTCTTACAAGGGCGGCCTACCGTATAACATTCTAATTAAAGATTTTTAGTCACTTGACCGTATACTCAAAAAACCGCGTGAAACGATTCAGCACAGTTATTGTTAAACCAGAAATATGGGAAACCGTTTCATTATAAATTAATATGTATCTCCTCGTATCTCGATCGACGTTATCAGCTTCAGCCAAATTGATTTCTCCCAGGGAATAGCGAGAAACGACAAAACGAGCGAGTTGTGCGAAACAGTATCGTCGCCAAAAGGAAAGGACCGTTTCACAATGAAAATGAAAAATCGCCAAAGTTCTTTTTTTCTTCCTTCGGATACAAACCTTAAACCGCTCGGGCTGTACTTTTAACGTCTCTTATCACAGACTGAATCGCAATTACAGCAAGCATACACTTTCGACAATCGGATGGTGTGCCGACGTATGAGCGCGACAATAATCTTCGGCCAACGTTGACTGACACACATAAGCACACACGACTTTTGATGACTTCGGAATTTTTTTGATTAATCGTCACGTGCGACTTCGTTTCGTTCTTTCTTTGTTATTTCATTTCGTTTTCGCACTGAAATGGTCGGTGAACATCAGAGGAGAAGTGCGTCGCTTCCCTGATGCCGCGCCGATTCTCGGTTGTCTCTTCGTGTGAAGGGGTTGGGAAACAGAGAAACACTTAAATTTCGAGGGGATGCAGTCGTCCACCGTTCGTTCGTTCTGGCGTCGCAGATCGGTCGCAATAAAACGACGAGAACGTCGTCCGATAAGCCCTACGGGATTATATATATGTATACGTCACGGATAAATATTACAAATAAGATATTTAGCGGCGATACAATAATAAAGAACAATTAAAATAATAATCGTTGCGATTGTGGAATGGATGAGACTGTCGGAGAAGGGTGGCGGGATGGGACTCTGGTGGGAGAGGACAGTTAATAATAATAATTAATAATAATAATCATAATAATAATAATTAAACTCCTATTATTCGAAATAATAATATTAATATCTTTAAGGGCACTGCAGTGATAGTAATAAAGACAATGAAACGATATTGGTAAGTGATAATAAAAGTATTCGATTAGCTTTCAGAGAATCAGCGATTTACTGCGCGCCTTGCATCACTTTCCAACATTCTTTCGCACGGCTCTTCCGATCCTATCCGTCATCTCTCTGACACTCCGTCTTTATTTAAACAACGAAAGAAAACAATCTAGCGGGGTATGATCTATATACAAGGGACACGATCGAGATCAACGACCAGTTTTGCTTTTCTTCGTTCTAGTAAACTTTCTTCGCTCGCGTAACGGTCGCGCACCAGTCTAGTCAGGGCATTGAAATCTTTTTATTTTCGCAAGATGCGTCAAAGACGCGAGACGAGCGCGTTTCGATATGCACAATAAATACTGTTTTTACTCGATATAAACGTACCGCGTCGCAGAATTTCGCGATCCTGAACCCCCGTCGTTCCTTCGCGCAGCTACCTCGAAGGTCTACGATACTAAAAACTCGCGCGATACGGCGTGGAAAAGTTGACGCCCGACGATTTTTTGGCCAGCTTTACGCGATAAGAGGAAGAAGCTACGTCAACACCAGAAATATGATACACGCGGCGTCTACGTGCGCAATACTATACGACGACTTTACGCTAATATATATTTGCCTCTGTCCTTAGCGCGTATAAATATATCATATGTTCATACATGTATATATATCTATATGTATATTATTTACAAGTCGCGCGGAATTGCCGACGCGCACTGATATTCGTTCGAGTTTTTTCCCAATGCTCTCCTCTCGTTTGTACTTATAATCCGACCCTTACTCGCTCTTTAGCGCGTCTTTGTTTGTTCGTTTCCCTCTTTTCAAATACCCTGGATGCCTCCTTGTACGCGCGTGCACGTCATGTCATGCGTTAATCGTCTATCACAGTTTGTCGCGTGTGCATGTATGTCATGAGAAGGAAACGAGAGCACGTATATATGTGCGTTAGTAATACACCCGACGCAACGAGTCACCGATCATGAACTTATGTCCCAACGGACGAGTCCTAGTGCTTCGCCACATTTTTCAATCGCGATATATAGGCATACATATACTTTTATAATTGCCACATAAGTGTATCGTATACAGATCGGCGACAGCGAATAAGCAGATGCCGTGTGAGCGATGATCGACCAAGATTTTCTAGCGTTTCGGGTTGCAAAATAATCGAATAAAACCCACGAGGGGGTTGACAGCACCGCATGCGTTTGCTGTATTAATTTTTCTAAAGTGTGTTTCGGGTTCCGAGATAATCGAATAAAACCCGCGAAGGGTTTGCCAGCACCGCATACGTTTGCTGTTTTAATTTTTCTAAAGTGTAAAACGTACTTAGGACCGAAGGTTAATATCTGATATGATTTTGTCAGTTACATATTTTATCACATTTTCCTCTTTGATCTGTTTGACGGCACACTTTACTGAGTCAAGTATCGGAATTTGATTACGTAGAATATTTTGGACGATTTCGCGCAATGCCCGATTCGGCTGCCTGCTTACTCGCTTCGCGGAAAACGGATTTTTTCTCGACGAGGCCCGCGTCGGAGAGAAAGCAAACGTTCTGCGCGAAAAACGCATGAGAACGTTCTAGCGAAATAAGAAATTAAAGCGGGTGTTCACGTGGAGGTCGCGGGATTGCATTCCTCGCGAGCTCGAGCCATTTCGCTTATCCCAAAAACTATTTTCAGTTTTATAGGAGGGTGAGGGAAGTCAATTTTTCGAACACCCGACATCGCATTCATCGGAAGGAAATGAAGCGACGAGCGCAATCATTCGAACGTATCAAACGCATTCGTTAAAGACGAATATTGCGATGGACGACAGTTAATAGTTTCCCGATGACTCCTTGTCGAATTAGCTTTCGTGTATGTGTGTGTGTTTCTCTTTCGAAGGGGGTTCCGTTCCATGGTACACGCTATTTTTCCCTCGGTGCCCGCGAAAATAGTCTCGAAGTTGCGAGAAACCTTACGTTCCCGGCGGCCCCCACGTGTTCGTTTTTCCGTGATTTTTCTCATTTTTCTCTCTTTCTCTCTCTCTCTCACTCTCTGTTTCTCCGTCACTTTTCTAGGGTGTCCCGTTCGTACAGGCTTCCATCCAGAATTGTCTCTCTAAGCTATCCTACGAGGTCATTGTTTTTACGTTAAAGTCGTGTCGACGATCTCCCGCGACTTTTACACGATAAAGTTGAATAGGGTGAGTCAGAAGAAACCTCCGCGGAAGACGGTCAGTGACATTTGTCCCGTCAGCGATGTTCTTTGTCACCGCAGTTCGGAAACGACGTTTAACGCGAAAATCGACAAATTATTCGTTACTTCGGCTTTCCCAAATTTTTCGAACGTCCGAATGCATCGGATTGACGCTGACACTAATCTACACGTACACATTCTTTCTACTCGAACGAAACTGAATGTCTACTGGACCAAATGGAAACGAAAATCTACTTTGACGATTCTATACAAAATGCATTTGATAGAAAATGATAAACGATAGGAGCGTGAAGAAAAACGTTGCCGTGCCAGTGGTTTTGTTTGACTCAACCTATACGTAACGATAACAGTGTGTCGTAGCCTGACGGAACTTTTATTTCTGAGCACCGCAAAGTCGTGTACTGCGACCCGAGAATTAAGGGTGAAAACGAATATAATAATGAAAGGAATGTATTGAAACAAACTTCCACTTTACGCGGTACCTCCCACGTTCTGGACCCTAAGTGTGATGAGTGTATCTGCGGCATTTCACATTCTTCGTTCGATTTCAATCGTTACAACGGTGCGAATCGAGGAAATAATAAAACATGAGCGAGGAGACCCTCGGATGACAAAGGAAATGCATAATTACTGTGGTACTATGAATGCCTAAGTATTTCCAGTATTACGCGTCGCGAAACAATAACTCGCAAAAGCAAACAAAATACACGGATCGAAGTAAGTAAAATCTATTTCTGCATCGGCTTGTAACCTCTAATGATTAGCACTGTTTACCTACAATATCGGCGGATTAATGGTGGAACGCGAGGAGCGACGTTTCCAAACACATTAACCGAAGCGGTTCATCATTTGAACAAGGAACGGCATTCTTCACGAAAATTACCTAACTTTGGATAGACATTGATGGTGATAACTATTGGCGCATTCACTAGAAAGTGCGAGAATAAAAGAGTGCGAAAGACAACATTTCCCCCTCTGATCGTCGGAAGTCAAGTCACGATACGTGTTAATCGCAAGTCTGATGCTCAACGCCAACCGCTGAATTCACTGATTTCCGTCAGTAAATTGCGTTTCGGTTGACTAACGGATGATTTCATGGCATCGTTCTATTGCACAATTCTACTCGACCATATTAATTTAAGCTTTGGCATGGGAAGCAAGAGGGAAGTCAGGGCGTTAGGCGAACTATTGTTATTACGGTATGCCAGAGGATTAATACAGGGTCCAGAAGTGGAAGTATCGTCGCGATTATGGTGTTAGTACACGATACACGGACATTCGTCGCGGGCGAAATAAAAGCTTGTGTGGGACAACGAGCACGTAGATAGATTATCCAGACTCGCGCTTGACTTCGAGAACAAGACTAGTTTTCGTCAGTCGAGCGTGTCTCGTTGCCGCGATCATTTCCTCGAGTTTGAAGTTCTCCGTCCATCGTCAGATAATAATTTTCGTCTGAAATATTTACAATGCACTAGAAATAAGTATCAAACATTCCTACAAAATATTTCGACTCGAAGCTCGAGGAAACGTCGCCTGTGACCAACGTCACGAGCGAGGACCAAAACAAACGACTGAGTATAAATCGTAAATAGCTCAACATTAGTTACTTCGACAGCTACTCTCACATACTCCATTCTCAAATACTTAAATATCTCACATTACCCCGTCACTAGAAAGTACAGCTGCAGCCCCCGACTCAATCTTTACTTATTTACAAGAAACCATCTCTTTGTTTCCAATACTCTTACAATCATACTACTTCGCCAGAACTCTCCAGCTAACCCATAAACGGCAAAAACTCAGGTCCGTCAGATTTATCTCGTTAGCCTTAACGATCCTCGCAGACGACGTAGGTCCGACATACCTGATCCGACGTATGTACGTGAAAAAAGAAAAGAAGTAAGGGGCTTACATGTGAGTGAGCGGCGGTATGGTGGAGTGATGTTGGGCTAGTGGATCAGGCGACGGTCCCGGCGAGTAGACGCTGGCGCCGTGCTGCACGACACCCTGTTCGACGCCCTGGGGCAGGTACATCGAGATCATCTGCCTAAGGTCGCCCTGTGACTGCTGCGTCTGCTGCTGGCCCATGTACTCCCTTTTGACCGCCTGTCCGCCGGCGGGACCCGTGGACGCGGGGCCCGTCGGCGTCGGCGTGTGAATTCCTCCGCTAGCTGGACTCGTCGGCTCTGACTTTATGCTGCTTCCGCTGGGACTGTGACTCGACATCTGCGAGCCGGGCTGGGCCTGATGGTAGGGCGACGGCGATCCTCCGGGCACGGTGGTACTTCCGTAGCCACCGTATCCGTTCATGTAGCTGTTGATGGGACTCGGACTTCCGCCGCCCATGTGATGGCCCATGTCGTACCTCGGGTAACCGGCAGCCGAGGCTGCGGCTGCGGCCGCGGCTCCTCCCATGTGTCCACCATAGGCGACGTGCTGCTGATACGCTGCCGTCGGATCATGCATCATGTAGCCATTCGGCATGTACCCGTTCGGCATTTGGTAGACGTCGCGGGACAGCTGGGCCTGCTGCGGCCCGCCGCTGGCCCCGACCTGTCGCTGGTCCACGCCTAACATGCCACCGACCCCGGCCACGCCGCCTCCAAGCGGGAACTTGTCCTTCTTCAGCAGGGTCTTTGTCTTGCGTCGCGGTCTGTATTTGTAGTCAGGGTGTTCCTTCATGTGCACCGCCCGCAATCGCTTCGCCTCGTCGATGAACGGCCGTTTTTCCGTCTCGCTCAGCAGCTTCCACTCGGCGCCCAGTCTCTTCGAGATTTCGGAGTTGTGCATCTTCGGATTCTCCTGCGCCATCTTGCGCCGCTGGCCACGCGACCAGACCATGAAGGCGTTCATCGGCCGCTTTACGCGATCGATGTTGTTGTTCTTGCTGGTGTTGTTGTTGTTGTTCGGCGGTTGGTGATGCTGCTGGGGCTGTTGCGGCTGCTGTTGCTGCTGCTGATGAGGGTGATGCTGCTGCTGCTGCTGTTGCGCGGCAGTTTGCTGCGCGAGAGAGTGCATGCTTTGTTGCTGCTGTTGTTGTTGTTGCTGCTGCTGCTGCTGTTGTTGCTGCTGAGCGGCGGCGGCGGCTGCCTGCATAGAGGCATAGTGATGTTGCGGGGGCTGATGATGGTGTTGGAGACCGAGTCCGAGTCCGCCGGTGCTCGGTGGACTGCCCGACAATGCTGGACTGTGGACTATCGAGCCGAGCGTACCGTAAGGCGATACCCCGGTGTGATGACCCATGGGCGATACACCCTGATGAGGGTGCGGTGGCATCTGACCGTGCAGGCTGCCGCCTTTCAGGTCCGTCTCCATCGTGAGCATGTCTTCTTCCCTGTGCCCGTACAGCTTGCCGCCCTTTTCTGGTACCGCGCGACGTTCAAGAAAGTCGACGAGCCAAAGCCGCCGAACTGTGTTTACGCACGTTTCACGCGCGCGTCTTTCGAACCAAGCGCGAAGTCACCGATGCCGTGCCTTCGTATTTACGTACAGCGCCGACCACCCCCGTGGCTTGCCACTACGCGATTGTTTCTACGTGCGCTCGTTCTCCGAGCATGGGCATCGCCTCGTGTAATTCTCGCAATCGTCGCGTCTCGCTCTAGCACGCCAGACAATTCCGAATTTTAATTCGGCTCTCGACGATGTCACAACGATTTTTGTACGGATGCACTTGCGTTACTTTACCCGGCACTGTTCAACTGCCATTCGAATGTATCGAGTCACTTTGGCTTGTTGTCTCGCGGAAAGTCAAACCGACCCACGTACGTATATCTGTCTTGACCTCGTCCTCACAGTCACTACTGTTAGAGCAGGGACGTGGCGACAGGCAGTCGAATACACGTTCACCAAGCGCGCACTCTGCTCGTCAAGCATACGATCAGCCACGCGCGCACATTACTCTTACTTTTCGCGCCGGTCCTCGTTGAACTTCGTCCGTTGAGAATCGTCCTTGCGGGCACGATTTCGAACAGCGTCCGCGGGAAAAGTCACCGCGCGTCTCTCTTCGACGGAGAGCAACACCTCGTCACGACCGTCATAATCATAACATATGACGAACACGTCTCTCGTTCCCCTCTTACTACAAAACGGAAATATCGTCCGACAGAACGTGAGACGCGGAGTCCGAATGAGAACTGATGCACTATCACTTTCTTCTCCTCACTCGCCTCGCTCTCTGCGCCAACGTCTATCTCACTCGTGCGACAACTCGCTCTCTCCCCTGACTGGCTGTAGCCCGCGATACGCTCCACGAATCGCGTTACAACGACGCAATGACACGTCGTGCTAGCGCGGCCCGTTGTCCTCTCACTCCTTCCCAACTCCTCTTCGCCCCGTCTCTCACACCGTATCCGTACGTACACGCGGCGGAAAAACTGTAAGGGCCGACGCGCACCAACGAACGTTACGCACGGTGGACAATCCTCGCAAGGACACCTTTTAAAATCCCGCTTCCGATGGATCTCTTCTTCCCGTCCGTCCTTGGCCACGTTCGGAAGCACGTCTCGTCCGACGATTCTTCTCTGCGCTTGGAAACGTGTGTACGCCGCCGCACCGATACTCGATCACGAGTGCGTAGCCGCGTGCTCTGTGCGCGATCGGCGACCTGAACAATGACTATCGCGATCTTCTCTCTCGATAGTGGCGCGCGAGAGAGCCGAGCCGTTGTGCGCCCCGAGTATATTGGAAGAAGACGAAGAAGCGACCTCCACTCTCCACGGAAGAACGGAACCGTCTGAGCAGTTGTAGATTTCGCCTTGGGGTCCCACTCTCGGGGCTCACTTCCTGCCGAGGCGGCCGTCCCCCCCTCTCTGTTTTACCCCGTCGCTGCGCCCCTCCCCGGACCCCTTCCACAAGAAGAGAGCGCGACCATACCCGACCGACCGACCGGGCCTGAGCCTACCGACGGCAATCGATTGGCACGCACGCCTGCCATCATTTCTGCCGACCAATCGCGCGGCGCTCTCCGTCGGGAAGGCGGCGCCATTGCGCCGTGACGTCACGACGCCAACAGGGACGACCTCTCGCGGCGACGCCGGGCTCTCCTGCGTCGGTCCCTTTCCTCGTCTTTCTCCGTCGGTCCTATTCTCTGCGCTTCTCTCTTTTCCGCTGTCTCGGCGTCCCTCCAAGTCCACCGCGCTCGGTCTCCTTCGACGCACTTTCGTCTCCCTTGCTCGTGTCCCTCGACGCTTCGGCTTCTTTTCCCTCGCAACTGGTACCCTGCGCTTCCTTCTTCGTTCTTCCACCTTGGCCCGGAGCTTCTCTCTCCAAGCTGGTCTTCGCTTCGTGTATATACGCCAGTTCCCACTTTTCATCGGCTTGCGTTGCGAAATCGGCTAGCCGTCGGACGCACGATTTTCTACGCGCGTCGCATACTTTTTTCGCTGTGGGTGTGGAGGAGTTGGGGGTGGGTGGGGGAGAGATAATATGATACCTGCGGGGCCTGCACGGGTTACGCGACGATGGATATGTCGGCGGAGGTGTGGGCACTAATGCACGTTTTAGGTTGGTTGGGGTTGCCTTGGTTCGGTGGAACACGTTTCGCGGACTTCGACGGCGGATGGGGTGGTCGCACCCCGGTTTAGTATGGCGGAGAGTAAACGAAAATTCTTCTGTAATGACTTAAATATGATGGAGTTTGCTATTTATACACATTAGGCTGGAAATTGTTTTATGTCCCATTAAGAGTTCGTGTACGTCAGTAATAAAACTTAGGTCTACGTTCAAGTTACGGCATTGGAACACTCGAGCTTAGCACAACGAACACTCGTGCTTGCACGATATCTGCACTCGAGATCCACTGTAAGCTTCGCAATACATTTAAAACATTATCGAGAATAAGTAGCTGCCTGCTATCACCGTTATAACTTCGATATCTTATCGTCCTGTCGAGCAATGAGGACTTGTGCGTCGTTGACTAGATTAATAGATACGAAGCACGCGTTTTCTTTCCATCCTCCATCACCATACCATCGCACCACGTATTTACTTCAGATTCATAGAATTCCGGGTGGACTCACTGACGCCAACCTAGCGATAAATGACTTTTCCAGAAAAGCAAGCCGCTGCTATTCGAAAAACGATTATATCCGTATTTACCGACTTTCGGTAGAGTATACAGTACGCATGAAGGCAACGCGCGTGTAATAACATTAAACAGCTACAAAATTCAACGCGTTCAGCGGAAGAGTCGCGAAAGCCGCTGTTTCCTTTAGCACACCCGAACCGGCCATGATACGCGTCGAAATAAATAACCTATTATCAAGACTGCTGGCGAGGCGAAACAATACGATCGTTTTGGCGCAAGTCGAGAAAGCCTTTTTTCCCAAGAACGCGGGGGGCTCAGGCGCGAAACTAACTCCCAGAGTTAATTTACGAGTCGCGGTGCGAGAGAAGGAAAGAGGGAGAGAGACGGGAAGAGCATTAGCGCGTGTCGCGCATCGCCGTATTCAAATCTCCCATTATATCCGGTCGACTTGACCTATTTTCTCCTTGTCTCGTCTCTTCTTTTTTCATTCATTTCCTCCTTCGTTCCTTTCCTCCCCCTTCCGCTTCTCCATCGCCGCTCTCTCTTACTCTCTCCCTCTCCCATTCGTGAGATCCACAAAGAGGCTCACGAGCCGTCCTGAAAGAACCTCCATTGGGCGATGCGACTCCGTTTAAGCGGGTTCCTGCGTAGGACCTGTTGCCTCAACGTAGATCGAGAGCGAGTGCGAGGACGTCGAAGAAGGGCGCGGGAGAGGAAACATACGAAGAAGGAGAGAGGGAGAAAGCACGAGAAACGCATAATGGAAGAATGCGTCATAGATAATCATAGCGCACCCCGCGTGTGCCCTGGCGACAATAAAAGTAACATCGATGAATGGGCTGCCCCCTTCGAACCCCAAGGTCCGACATTCAATTTCAACGGAACAAAAATTCTCATTGTCGCCGACTGTTCCCTTTTTCTCCGACGTTCCACCTCCCGTGCGCTTTGCAGCCCCGAATTCACCCGTTGCCGACTTGTAGCTTGGATCACTTTATTTCGCGCCGAAGGACTTCTGACTCGTGGCACTTCGTCGCAAGCGTTACGCCGTCGACGTTTATAGATCCCCGATTATGGAGAAGGATGAGCTGTTGAGTAGACGCGAGATAGTGTGGCCGTTATCGAACGTAAATATGACAGAAAGACTGTCGATCGGATCGTTTACGAGTGGTATTATCGAGGCGGCTTTCGCGATTCTTTTTCTTTCCGTTCTCGTGGACTCTCAAGTGCACGCGCAGAACGACGGCGTCAATATTGCAAGAATATCGCGTCAGCGGGCGCTCACGTAATCGCACGCGGCGAGGAAGACGTTTGTGGTAGTTTGGTAGCAGGTTGAATGCCGATGACTGGCAACACTGCGTTTCAATCGGTCTTTTCTGTAATCACAACCTAACCGCTTTTAAATCGTCTTATAATCACATCGTTTCGAGAGAACGGAATCTATGGAAGGATAAAAAAAGTGTAAATAAGTCATTAAGTACTTAATGAATTGATTTATACGGTAACGAGTAAAGTCACTCGAGGCGGTCATCGCCGCGAAACAGTCACTCGAGAATCGATGTACGGCCAATTCACGCCTAAACGACCGTACTCTTTATTTACATTACATCAGTCATCCGGAAACATTCGAACTTGACACACGATAATCAACTCAACTTTTGCATAGTAACGACGTGAACCGGATCAAACCGCATCGTAACGGCAATCAAAAGGGTATTGTATCGAGGGCTCACGTAACGAAAACCGCAAAGACGGCGTGCGAGGCGGCATTTCGCCCGAGGGACTTCGACTCCGCTGACTCTGCCTAAATATTGACACCCGCATGACGGAACCCGCGAGAATTTATTGCTAATTGTATTTCTTGCCTCGCCTGGCGTCAGGTATCATCGGGCGATCGGTGTAAACGGATCTTCTGTTTGCCGATGGACGGTCATCAGGTCTCCAGGCCAGCAGTACCTGTTCGCAACTTACGATCGAGCTACGAAATAACGAACGACCTAGCGTACCTGAGCGTCACGAGTTTCACGGCAGCCGAGCAACCTGTTAAATACAGGCGGATAGATAGATGCAACTAATTATCGTCGCTACGGGTCAATGAACAACGGCTACACGGTTAGTCTACTTGCGCTGACGACCTGCTCGTTCCGAAAATTCGACGGAACACAGAATCGATCGGGTGTAACCCTAATTTTACGGGTTGGCGAATAGTCGAGGCACGATTGACTAATTAAATTAAGACGGAATGTGAATTCCTGCCGTATTCCACGTTGACACTGTCGTCACGTAGCCTCACGTAACTACGTAATTACGAAGCGGACAGGTAAGAAAATAACCTCACCAGACGAATATGTCAATCTTCTACGTAGAATAATGCGCAAACGATCCCTTCATCCCGACTGCAGAACACGAAACGCAATTATTGGCATCTTATGTATGATAGTTACTCCCGTACCGCAGACTCGACCATCATGAATATCGATATATTTAGCGTAGGCTGTGACATCTTTGTGACACGCAAATCACGGCAACCGGCAAACGCATACAATTATACCGCAAGTTTTAAGAAAATAGCGCAACACATCTTGCCGCAAAGATCTCATTCTTAGATGTGCGCTAATGCCATACAATTGAGCCGGCACGGCGAATCACGAAGCGCGATTACCATCGACCGCACTCCATACCTATCGTAGAACGATTCGAACGTCGAAAGGGGCAGGTGTAAACGCGCCGGTAACGCATAATACTCTGCACGCACTTGTCGAGTTATTCGCAGCGAAGTGCGACACAGTGGCATTAGGTTCGAAACGCCACAAGTGGCACATAAACCGTGCGGAATAAGTGGATTGATAGGTCGTTACCGTCGAAAAAAGGAGAGGATCAGGGCGCGGGATCGAAAGAGATGAGAGTCCGAGGCAGATAGAGAGAGACAGGCGGGAGAATCGTCGAACGGAAGAAAGAGAGAGATAGAGGCGGGGCGAAGAGGAGAAAGGAGAAACTGTACAATAAGTCGGGTCCCGACAATGGAATACCGCGGGCGGTCTTTGTGATTCAAATCAATGTTTGTGATACTCGATGGCGCACTGCTTTTGTAGCACCGAGCTTTTCTATGCTCTTCTCTTCTCTACCGCGGCACAAACCACGGGATCCATCGAATCTCGTTGCGCGTACATACTCACGCAATGTTGCGTATACACGTATATCGCGCCGTGGCTGTGTCGACCGTACACAAATTTATGGGTAATTTTAATTAAATTCTCACTATTACGACCAGCGAAAACTGATTTCAACTGAAACTATGTCGGTCCGGGAGAAAAATGGTAGTTCTAAATAATGAAATAAGTAGGTGAAACATGTAATTAAGGAATATGAATAGGGACACCTTTTTTAAGTGGTATAATCAACTTGAAAAAATAGTTTAGTAGCTAGTTTGTAATCATAGTCTTATTAATAATACTATTGCACGCTGCAAAACGTGCAAGACACTTTACAAATTTGTAGAACACTTTTCTTGTATTGTTTTCAAGAAACGGTTTATTACGCACCCCGTGAATCACACATCTACATGTAACTGTATGACAGTATATAAATTTATGGGTAATTTTAATTAAACCGTCACTATTACGGCCAGCGAAAACTGATTTCAACCGAAACTATGTCGGTCCGAAAAAAATGGCAGTTCTAAATAACGAAATAAGTAGATAAAACCCGTAATTAAAGAAAGCATCCGTGAGATGTAAATAGGTATTTGTATTTATTAACCAACTTGAAAAGAAAATTTCGTAGTTACTTTTTGATTATAGTCTCATATTAGTAATACTATTGCACGCTGCAAAATATGCAAAACGCTTTACAAATATGTACAATTATTTTCTTCTATTGTTTACGGTTTATTACGCACCCTATGAATTACACATCTATATGTATGTTTTAACGTACACCGGGTGCGTTGATTGTACGACACGAGAAAGCTCATTGTGTTCTCAGCACAAACGCACTCGAAAAACGCAATAGTCCGACGACGACGTACGTATGATCTTTCCTCTTTCCGATTAATCGTAGACCAGCCCCGATCGGACGAGCCTTTCATTCATCGGACGAGTGACGTTCATTTTTCCCTCTATCTTTATCTTTTCGGTTGATGAGCGAATCGACGGATTCCGTCCGATGCGGAGGCGCGATTGTTTACCAATTACGAGATAAGAAATCTCTACGGCGAATTCTGTCATAGGCGCAGTAGTCGTTCATTGAGGCAACTTAGAAACTTCGAACATCATTCAACTTAGAAACTTCATAAATTACAAAGTAGTGACAAAAAGGTTTCATATATTTTCATAGATTGCCCAATATCAACGAGATTTGGTTAATTTAGGAACGATGCGCTCAATGTGTATATGCTGATGATATTTTCATCCATCCTATCTATGTTTATCTAACACTCTCCACTAGTATTGAAGTAGGCGATAAGTTCATTGAGGCAACTTAGAAACTTCGAACATCATTCAACTTAGAAACTTCATAAATTACAAAGTATTGACAAAAACGCTTCATATATTTTCATAGATTGTACAATATCAATGAGATTTGATTAATTTCGTCCATCCTATCTGTGTTTATCTAACACTCTCCACTAGTATTGAAGTAGGCGATAAGTTCATTGAGGCAACTTAGAAACTTCGAACATCATTCCACTTAGAAACTTCATAAATTACAAAGTATTGACAAAAACGTTTCATATATTTTTATAGATTGTCCTATATCAACGAGATTTGGTTAATTTAGGAACGATGCGCTCAATGTGTATACGCTGATGATATCTTCATCCATCCTATCTGTGTTTATCTAACACTCTCCACTAGTACTGAAGTAGGCGATAAGACTCGATAAACGCATAAAACTCGCTGTTCCTCAGAAACGCTTCTCTTAACAGACGAAATACTTCGCCAATTTCTGGAACAGTGCTTCTCGTTACTGACAACATTATTGCTGACACTTCCGCTTTCGATTCTCAATTATAAAACGAGACTTATCACGTTCCGAGAGATAGGCTAACGTAACGTTTGCCGCCGTTACGCACACAAACCGCCGCCGCCAGTTTCCATTATCGCCGTCCCATTAGCCGCGTTTGTGCGCGAACACAGACGACCTCCCTCTCTCTTTCTCTCCCCGCCGTCCGTTCGACGTCGCCGTCGAACATCGGGATAGAACAAGAGGCGTAGAAAATCGAGGAAAAAGGCCGAGGAGGCAGGGAGCGCGGATATAGTCGGAAAATAGGAAAAAGAGAACGAGAGAAGTCGCGCGAGGAAGGGAAAACAACGAGGAGAGCGTGGAAGAATTCGCGGGCGTGCAATTGCCAACAGGTGATACCATTGGGGCCTCCTCTTAGAGCCGGAATAATGAGAGAAAGGGAGATTGTGTTTGCCGGAGGAGAGAAAGGGAGAGAGAAATGGGGTAGAAATCGTGAGGGGGCGAACGGCGGTGGCGTCGGTGGTACCGGAAGGGTGGCCAACAAAGTCTTTATCGTTTGGAGGACCGATTACAAAGCTCGATTGTTACCATTCTTCGGCTTCCAAATAATCTCGCTCGTCCGGGGCGGCGGCAGAGCAGCTACGATAGGAATTCCTATCCATCGGGCTTCACGCACAGTCCGTCCGTCCGTCGTCGACTACGAGGACCGACGTTCCCCTTTCTCAAAAGAGAATGGCACTCGATCGCTCCCGGCCAACTGAATTAGATCTCTCGATGATTTTCTGCCCGGAACGTTTTAACGCGCCGATCGCCCGATTATCGCTGCGCGACGAAAGGGAGAACGGAGGGAAGGGGATAATTAGATTAAGAATAGAAAACCAATTGGGGACGGGGAGCACTGAAGTGCGCGCTTTCGGCCTTTTTTCTTTGGCGCGGCCAAACGGTAGAGCAATGATAGGCTTTGTTTGGAATAGAGGCGAAGGTCGTGCCAGTGGAAATCAAGGGCAAGTGATTTATTGCAAGTATAATCGGGATAATCGTGGACTAGTGTAGGGCTGTAGTGGCTGCGATTTTATTGTGGGCGCAATAACCGTCAATTTGCGAATGTGTACCGTCAGTGCGCTGACGTAAGGACGGCGTGTTTCTAGGAATACAGTGCAATAACATGGCAATAAAATACACCTGACGGTGAGAAAACGAAATAATTTGCCTGGGTCAGAAGGGTTAACAAGATGAAATATTCACGGAAGGGTTGCCCCTTTTTCGGAAGAAACGTCGTAAATTGTCATAAATTTAGGTCAACCGCCGACAGTGGCACTTGTGTGAACCCTATATTGCTAAAGGTAGGGGGAGGGTTCATGAACGGTGCCGATTTCGCCAAGGGATTACAAAAGAGTGACGAAAATGCGGCGTGTGTGCCATTAAAACTTTATCCGCCCGCGCGAGGAAGCACTGAGGCATCAGCGGAGAAACGAAAATTGACGAACTTTTTCGGAAAAAGCGACACGGACGGGTTGCTTTTATTGGCGGTCGCCAGCTTAATCCCTGCAATCCGTTCGTGTGACGAAACAAGTGCCGACGATAAAGCTGACTCGATGATTAGTACGGCTTCCGCTTAATGCCAGAGAACGACGGCGCAAAACAAATTTTACGAAACCAGATCTTTTATTCATCGACGCGCCGAAAACGCAATTGATTTGACGCCGCGTATCCACCGCTGATTTTTCTCCGCCCCTCTGCCTCCTACGCCTCCTTGCTTGATTTTCCCGATTTTCAGCGCGAAATGCATGCCGCCAATTTTACTCGCGTGCCCCGTGTGTGTGCGTACCGGTAAAATCGCGCGTTCGTCAAAAATATTCGAATCGGCCGACGTTAATGCAGCGAAATATAAACGAAACGTCGGCTGGCCGTTAACTGTCGACGCTGAATATTTAATGCGGCTATTGTAAATACAACGAAATTCTGATTGGGATTTAGCATGTTTTTATTCGGGATAAAATTCAGGCATCAAACCCATGAACTTATTCTTATTTCACAGTCAATAATCGAGTTATTTGCCGTTACATAAAATCCGCCAAACGATCCGCGCAATACTAATCCCTCATCACCGACGAGTTCAATCACCGTTCGGGTTATTCGCCGTCATCATAAAATTTGGCAGATGAAAATTCGCGTAAAATCCACCAAACCAACACAACTTTAACCTCTCGTCATCACCCAACCTTGAAACTTCTGTAGTTACCCGCCTTGTAACATCGTAATTCCACCTTCGCCGATCGGCATGAAAAACGCATAACAAAGCAACGATTTCTCGTGTCCCGTCCGGCATATAATATAGCGGAGATATTGTAACGGAATAATCGTTGAATTTAATCGGTCATTGAGTTATTCGCCATGATCATAAAATTCGTAGATGAAAATTCAGGTAAAATCCACCAAACCGATGCAATTTTAACTTCTCGCCATTACCCAACCTTGAAACTTCTATAGTCACCCGCCTTATAAAAACGCATAACAAAGCAACGATTTCTCGTGTCCCGTCCGGCATATAATATAGCGGAGGACGTATTGTAACGGGATAATCGTTGAATTTGATCGGTCATCATAAAATTCGCAGATGAAAATTCACGTAAAATCCACCAAACCGACGCAACTTTAACCTCTCGTCATTACCCAACCTTGAAACTTCTGTAGTTACCCGCCTTGTAACATCGTAATTCCACCTTCGCCGATCGGTATGAAAAACGCATAACAAAGCAACGATTTCTCGTGTCCCGTCCGGCATATAATATAGCGGAGGACGTATTGTAACGGGATAATCGTTGAATTTTATCGGTAATAGAGTTATTCGCAGATGAAAATTCACGTAAAATCCACCAAACCAACCCAACTTTAACCTCTCGTCATTACCCAACCTTGAAACTTCTGTAGTAACACACCTTGTAACATCGTAATTCCACCTTCGCCGATCGGTATGAAAAACGCATATAAAGCAACGATTTCTCGTGTCCCGTCCGGCATATAATATAGCGGAGGTCGTATTGTAACGGGATAATCGTTGAATTTTATCGGTAATTGAGTTATTCGCAGATGAAAATCACGTAAAATCCACCAAACTGACGCAACTTTAACCTCTCATAATTTCCCAACCTTGAAACTTCTGTAGTTACCCGCCTTGTAACATCGTAATTCCACCTTCGCCGATCGGCATGAAAAACGCATAACAAAGCAACGATTTCTCGTGTCCCGTCCGGCATATAATATAGCGGAGGCCGTATTGTAACGGGATAATCGTTGAATTTGATCGGTGATTGGGTTATTCGCCGTCATCGTACGTAGGGGGAGAACATTCGCGCGTACCTGCGACCATTCGCACGCAACTCGTCCGGGATCGTTCTCGAACGTCCCGCAGGACCTGGACGGGGTACAATTTATTTGTACACCCGTGCCAGACGGCAATCTGATTGCGCGCAAACGGACTCGCTTCGCCTCCGGTTCTGGCTGCATCATTCTCCCTGATTGCTAAACGATGCGCGCAACTGCTGCAACGAGCGCACGCGTGCACAGGGCTGCTCGTTGCCGATTATATGCATTCGCGCAAATCAGAATCTCATTGCGCTGTCATCGGCCAATGCTCACACGTCGTTGCGCGTCCGTTTTGACGACATAATCTCTTTTTCTTTCTCCCTCTTGCCCTGACGCCCAACCCGCGTCATGCCTCCTCTCACCGCGGCGGCGATTTTTTCTCGGTCGCACGCAAATTTAATTCCTGTCAAGAGCGCCGCGGACCTGCGTATGCCGATGGCCAATTTAATAGGTTCGATATGCGGCGTACGGTCGATCGATCATCGTGTCGCTCGGATCGACGTGGATCGAGGCCCGCGGTTAAGTTAACGACGAACTGTCCGCTTGCGGGATTGATTATTAATGAGCGAAAAGTGAGGCAGTGTCAATATGACGCGCGACAAGTATCTTAACGGGGAAAAGGCGAGGATGGAATAAACTGCGATGAGGTACACCTCCGATCTAACGGTTGACGGTTCTTACGTACACCGTTGTACATATCTACGTGCGATGCAAAATAAAAAAATAATCTTTTGATTGTGTTAAAGTGTTATTTTTGACATTAAATTTTTAATGTTGTCAGAAATAAAAATTTAACACAATTTGCACGCTGTTTCAAGTTCTTCAATAATGTATCTATCAAGTAATGTAATCAAGTATTTTAACTGAGAAAAGGCAAGGATGGAATAAACTGTAATAAGTTATACCTCCGATTTAACGGTTGACGGTTGACGGTTCTTACGTACACCGTTGTACATATCTACGTACGATGAAAAGTAAAAAAGCAACTAAAATTCAACCTAGTCAGAAATGAAACTTTAACACAATTTGCACGCTGTTTCAAGTTCTTCAATAATGTATCAAGAAATGTAATCAAGTATCTTAACTGGGAAAAGGCAAGGATGGAATAAACTGCAATGAATTATATCTCCGATCTAAAGTTTGACGGTTCTTGCATACACTGTTGTACATACCTACGTACGATGAAAAGTAAAAAAATAATATTTTGATTGTGTTAAAGTGTTATTTTTGACATTAAATTTTTTTAATGTTGTCAGAAATAAAAATTTAACACAATTTGCACGCTGTTTCAAGTTCTTCAATAATGTATCAAGTAATGTAATCAAGTATCTGAACTGGGAAAAGGCAATGATGGAATAAACTGGCGGTTCTTAGGTACACCGTTGTACATATCTACGTACGATGCAAAGTAAAAAAAATAACCAAAATTTAACCTTGGCAGAAATAAAACTTTAACACAATTTGCACGCTGTTCCAAGTTCTTCAATAATGGGTCGGTAGTATATATCTTTTTTGCCGATAGATAAAAAATGTGTATTTTGCTTACTCGTACGTCGTGCTGCGTAATTCGCGAAAATTAGTTGATGAAGATAATAACGGCAGTGCAATCTCAGCCACTTGTCCTGTCCGGAGGATTACGCGAATTTGATTGATTCAGGAATAAGCGTGGGAACTGAACTGCGCCGCAGCTCTTAATGCGCGTTCTTAGCTTGCGCGTGCAGCCCGTCGGTGCGTTATTCCGCGTGCATCTGCGCAAATCTGAGTCCCATTACGCTGTCATCGGCCAACAGCCGACAAAAGGCGGTAGTCCGCGCTCGTGCACTTAATATAATGCCGAGGCGCGAGGAAAGAAGAAAATTCGTACGCACCCTCGAGCTCTGCGGATAGTCACATCGAGGTCGAAGTCTCTAATGATTGCTTTGTCAACAACCCGTTACGCGTTGATTGAGATTTCTCGGCGATCCGTCTTTATGTTTTACTTAAAGTATTCAGATGTAGCGAAATATATATCTGCGAATCTTATATTGAGGCGCTTTAGAATGTGCATTAATGATAACGATTGAGTTTGGGTACATTTGTGTGTCAGAAATATGTTATCTGGCGTTAAAATATTTGTATCCGATTATGTCGGGGGTCATTTTGAATTATTTGGGTGCTTTTTGCAACTAATTCCGATGATAATAATATAGAAGCCGGGGCTTTTAATTAAGGTGATTACAGTCAATTTCACCGCTCTCCTTATTTGATATCATTCAAACCACAATATTATGATTATGATTAAGTTTGGATACATCTGAATGTAAAAAATACGTTATCCGGCGTTACAATTTATGCATGCAACTATATCGGGGGTCATTTCGAATTATTTGGGTGCTATTTGCAACTAGTTCCGATGATAATAATGTAGAATCTGGGGCTTTTAATTATGGTGATTGTAGTCGATTTTACTACTATCCTTATTTGATATCATTCCAACCACAAAATTATGATTACGATTAAGTTTGGGTATACTTGAATGTGAACAATACTTTATCTGGCGTTACGATTTTTGTATCCGATTATGTCGGGAATCATTTCGAATTATTTCGGTGCTATTTGCAACTAGTTCCGATGATAATAATGTAGAATCCGAGGCTCTTGATTATGGTGGTCGAAATGAATTTTACTGCTCTCCTTATTTGATATAATTCCAACCACAAAATTATGATTACGATTAAGTTTAAGTATATTTGAATGTGAAAAATACTTTATCTGGCGTTACGACTTTTGCATGCGATTATGCCGGGTATCATTTCGAATTATTCGGGTGCTATTTGCAATTAGTTCCGATGATAGTAGTGTAAAATCCGGGGCTCTTAATTAACGTGATTATGGTCGATCTTACCGCTCTCCTTATTCGATATCATTCCGACCACGAAAATGTTGTCAGTCAAGAGCCAGTGTCAGACGCGGTCTCTGATTATTATAATTCCGCCAGATTCTCCAGTGTTTTTCCACGTATCGCATCGTACGCAAACTCGTACGAGCGGATAATTTTCGTGACACCGCGAGGATCGAGTGACATGCATGCATGACGTTCAAAATGTTTCACGGTAATAATTACATTTTTGCATATCGAGCGTTAAGTGCACGCGAGATTTTAACCGTGGAGCAGGATTCAACGATTTCCCGCGCGTAACAGATACCCTTCAAAGTCGGTGACATCTTATGGAGCCCAATTTCTGCATCCGTGACCCAACGTCAACGACGATCGTTCTTTCTGTTACAGATCTGAAACGGTTCGAGGAATTCGTTCTGCACGGTGAATGTTGCCTAACAGATGCCACTGTGTCGCAAAAACACTCGTGGGGTGCCGCCACGTCGGTCTCATTTTAAACGCAGGTAATAATAATGCCTACCGCTCATCTGGATCGTTTCGCGAAATTTATAGACCCTTCCGCACCTTTTTTATCGCTCCGCTCCGGCATTATCGGCACTTGAATATTATGGAAATGATTATCTTCAAAGGTTTCGGATTTGCTAGATCTCGATAGCATTGTATTCCCTGTTGTCGAGGTGATTAACGGTACCCGAGGATCTTTATTTCTGAGCACGTGTACACGGTATCTACATATATCTCGCTGAATTCTTATTCCATACAAAACCATTTATTGCGCATTGCATATACATAACACATTCTTCCGCGTATCTACGCATATATTTTCTTCGCACACCTAACAACTTTTGACGCTTCTAAATGCGTTTCCTCACCAAATTTTCTAATAACCCGCCTCACATATTTACCCCCTCGCAACCGTCTCGCCTTATACGACTTTCGTCATACTTTACGCAGTCACCAATTTATCCCAATATAAATTTCGCCATATATGATCGTAAGAACCGCTGCGTAATAACAGTCGAGCGCAGTGCAAAATAAAGCAGAACGTTCCCACGTTCCGTCGCGCTCTGCAGATCGAAACGGAGAACCCCTGCCCGGGGCTCAGGCCCCGTTTTTCGCAGCCCCCTCCCGTTTCAGCCAGGCCCCACAGTTTTGCTCCACATAGTTGAGGTGAGCCTTAGAGGTACACCGTGAAGAGGGTACAACCGAAGGTTTTCAGGCGCAGTGACGCGCGGAAGGGAGGGCGAACGGGGGTTAGCAGAGACAAGCGAGAGGCCCAGCCGGCGGCGAAAGAGAGCGACGAGGAGCGAGAAACCTGGGGCCCCCTCGATATTTATTGCGGGGATGCGTGCCGGGCAGATATTATTATTTGTACCGCGGACATAATTCAAGCGGGTCGTTAAAATTATTTTATTACTTGTTCTACACGCGGCGCTCCCAGATTCCGCGCACCCTCGAAGCCTTGGTGTCCACGAAATTTCTGCCTGTGAGAATTGACTCGCCTCGGGAGACGTATAATGCGTCGTGCGTTTCTCGATGGTGCGACAGTCATGGATGGATTCTGTCCTTGACACTGAGATTAAGATTTTCTCGTTGGCCACTGCTGATGACTGACTCGGTGAGCGCGGGGCTGGTGCGTATTAAGCGTTGCGCCATATAGTTATGTGCACGCGGAAGATGCGCCCGATGATTATTTCGAGACCGAGCGGCGTCCTTGTCGAGCAGCGGCCGGGGACGGTTTTATTGCAGGGCAAGCGAATGCCGCGTACCGGTTGGGGACGGTTTTATTGCGGGATTATTGAATATACAGTGTTGCGTTTGTAGATTACATGTAATTCGTCGTCTGCACGTAATTATTGGGGCCACAATGTTGTACTGGGTATGTGCGGCCGATGGTGGACGATAAATCGCGTGGCTTAGCGCAGAGAATCGCCAAAGAGCATCGGAACTTACACGCTTGCACCTATACGTGATGCGAAGCACATACAGTGTAGTTTTAATGTTGCGTCAACGCCATCCGCATAAATCTGGATGCAGGTACATGATGTATCGAGAGTAAAGAAAAATTAGTCCTGCCCCGTTACGTTTTCGAAAACAATCAATCGTAGTGACAGTCCTCAGAGTCGTCAGTGTTTGCGGCAATAGAATGGCGTTTAGCATACTCCTGTTCATTGATGCGTTTTCTATTAGCAGGAGTGCGCGCACCTCTGCCCAATGTCATTTTCCGCAACTCGAGAACACGTTCCTGCAGATCGCTATGGAAATGAACGTCGCGTCGGTCAATAGCAGGGGCGTATCTCGTTCGCACCGGCTACGCGGAGAGTGTCTTTCACATTAGTTTTCGTCACAACGACGTTCGAAGTGGCGTGACGAGTGGCGTGGAACCAGAATCTCGAGTGTGGAGCGCCTCTCACGTCGAGTAACTTAAAGTCGTATCAATCTCATTTATGCCAATTTCGTGTCTCGTAAAGCCCTTGTCACGTATTCCGGCGGCAAGTCTTGCGCCCTTTTACTTACCCCAGAACGATGTCCTGGCGGTAGGACGTCGCACCTTGACGATCTTCTCGTCTCTTTCTCTCCTTCCCGTCATTGGCGCGTCCGACACGTTTCCGAGCGGCGAAAGAAATTTTCATGACAATCGAGGTGCCAGGGGTGTCGTTAGTGCCGAGACACGTTCCTGGCGTATGCAAATTCCTTGCCCCAGGATCGGCGGCAGCTCCTGCAGTCCTTCGCAGGACCCGATTTATCGCGGAGCCCGCCCGATTGATTATTCAACGATCGAACTCGTTTGTCGACTCAATTAATCTCCGTGAAAAATGGCCACGGATTTTCAACGGAATGAGGGACACGCGCGGCCGAGTGGCTACGTGCCGATGTTTTTATTTGCGGTTAATCGTCAGCGGAGAACGCGTACCCGCTCGCGGCGGCTCGTCATATTAATTATTTTTTGAGGTACGGACGATTAAGGTAAATGTTTCGTATACGCGACGGTTCAGAGCGACAGGAATGGTATCGCTGGAAACTTTTGCGACATTTTGATTCATTAATGACGATGCAATCGTTTTTACACTTCCATTTCTTGAGTAAATGACACGAAAATGAAAGCAATCGGTAAATACCCGTGTCAACTGGAAATCGGCTCTACACATAACCGTTGTATAATCGTTTCTCAGTGTCCGTGGAATATTCTCCAGCCGTCCTCTCCTCAAAACGTATAAAGGCTACACGGCGGTTCACAGCAACAGGAATCGTATCGCTGGAAACTTTTGCGACAATTTCGATTCATTAATGACGATCCAATCGTTTTTACACTTACACTTCTTGAGTAACTGACACGAAAATGTAAGCAGTTAGTAAATACCCGCGTCAACTGGAAACCGACACGAAAATGAACGCAGTTAGTAAATACCCATGACAACTGGAAATCGACTCTACACATAACCGTCGTATAATCGTTTCTCAGTCACCGTGAAATATTCTCCGACCGTCCTCTCCTTAAAACGCATAAAGGCTACACGACGGTTCAGAGCACAGGAATGGTATCGCTGCAAACTTTTGCGACTATTCCGATTCATTAATGACGATCCAATCGTTTTTACACTTACACTTCTGGAGTAACTGACACGTAAATGAAAGCAGTTGATAAATACCCGTGTCAACTGGAAATCGACTCTACACATAACCGTCGTATAATCGTTTCTCAGTCACCGTGAAATATTCTCAGGCCGTCCTCTCCTTAAAACGCATAAAGGCTACACGACGGTTCAGAGCAACAGGAATGGTATCACTGGAAACTTTTGCGACATTTCGATTCATTAACGACGATCCAATCGTTTTTACACTTACATTTCTCGAATAACTGACACGAAAATGTAAGCAGTTAGTAAATACCCGTGTCAACTGGAAATCGACTTTACACATAACCGTCGTATAATCGTTTCTCAGTCACCGTGAAATATTCTCCGACCGTCCTCTCCTTAAAACGCATAAAGGCTACACGACGGTTCAGAGCAACAGGAATGGTATCGCTGGAAACTTTTGCGACTATTCCGATTCATTAATGACGATCCAATCGTTTTTACACTTACATTTCTCGAATAACTGACACGAAAATGTAAGCAGTTAGTAAATACCCGTGTCAACTGGAAGTCGACTCTACACATAACCGTCGTATAATCGTTTCTCAGTCATTGTAAAATATTCTCAGGCCGTCCTCTTCTTAAAACGCATAAAGGCTACACGACGGTTCAGAGCAACAGAAATGGTATCTCTGGAAACTTTTGCGACATTCCGATTCATTAATGACGATCCAATCGTTTTTACACTTACACTTCTGGAGTAACTGACACGTAAATGAAAGCAGTTGATAAATACCCGTGTCAACTGGAAATCGACTCTACACATAACCGTCGTATAATCGTTTCTCAGTTACCGTGAAATATTCTCCGGCTCGTGATATTAATTATTTTTCAAGATACGGACGATTAAGGTAAATGTTTCGTATACACGACGGTTCAGAGCAACAGGAATGGTATCTCTGGAAACTTTTGCGACTATTCCGATTCATTAATGACGGTCCAATCGTTTTTACACTTGCACTTCTTAAGTAACTGGCATGATAATATAAGCAGTTAGTAAATACCCGTGTCAACTGGAAACCGACTCTACACATAACCGTCGTATAATCGTTTCTCAGTCACCGTGAAATATTCTCCGGCCGTCCTCTCCTTAAAACGCATAAAGGCTACTTCACATTCCGAAGTAGACGTACAGGCGCGAATCGGAATCGGCGGAACAAGTTTGGCACGAGGTTCACGAGGACGCCCGAGGAACCAGGACCTGAGATCGTGGATGTAGGACTTGCGCCTTGAGCAGCGTCAAGGACGAAGGGTACACGCCGAAGGGTAGATACCCTCATCACGATCGTCATTGAGGTGACAGGTAAATACGGAGAGCAGGATCTACCCTTCGGAAGATGTATAATATACACTCACGCCAAGGAGCCAAGGCGAGTGCTAGAAAAGCGAAGCAAGGAAGAATAAGGATGAACAGAAACAGGGAGAGGAGGACGACCGATGGGCGAGACAATCGAGAGAATATTTTGTGCGTAAACGAGGATTAAATCCGAGACGTCCTCGATTTAATACAACCGCCCGGTCCCCTGTGTTGTGACCTCGACGAAATCGTGCGTGCAACGCACGGCGTGATTACAAGTCGGCTTCGTTCGGGAATGAAAATAAATAAGCACTGGGCCACGGTCAATGAGAGATATCGAACGTGTAATTTCACGTCGCGCTCATGAGCGCGGATGTTTTACTTCTCTGCGGGTCGATCTTCGCGTAACTCTTACTCGGGATAATAACGTAACGACGGTAATGCAGAATGATTGGTGAGTTGTGGTACTTTGTGACTGCCAATCAATCGGCTTCGGCATTTTCCGATCGTTAAAACCTTTTGCGGATGGAATGGTGCGAAACCGAACGCTCTCTTGTATCCGGTCGCTGCGACGACAGTCAGTTGAAATTGTCAAGAAACGCGTGAGATATATAAAGAGGTATATATATTATAGAAATATTCTTATTTATATGTAGGACGTGGTCAAGAAGTTTGGACATGGTTTACACTTAATGAAATTTGGTAGTTTGTTGGATGTTTCGTTAATTTTTTATTATATCTGCAATATTATTTCGAATTTTGAACTTTTGACGGTGTCATTCCGGGTTAGTTTCAACTCCGTCTAATATATTGAAAGGGTGATTAAATCTAAGAACTTTTTTTTATTTCGCAAAATGGCAAGGGGTATGCCTTTAGATTTTCTAGATTTTTTTCATGGGCGTCTCACGGATAACTAGTGGTTGCAGGTTATGAGGTGTGCAAAGAATTTTTAAACGGGTTTCGATGGTACTTTACACGAGACTAATAGCAATAAGGTTCTTTTTAAAAAATTTGGCATATTTTGCAAATCAACATAACTTGGAAATTATTAAGAAGTCTGTGAGCGAGTAGTGGCCTATTTTCGACACAGATTATCCTTTACTAAATGATATAGGTTCGGAAAAAAAAATTGAAAATTTTTGCCTAATTTTGGCCATGTGTTGAAAATGTGAGGTTCTTTACGGGGCTTTTAATTATTTACAAAACTTTTAGTGATGTACATATAATTATATACTCAACCAAAGTTACGGTTATGGGATAATTATGGTATAATTGATATAAATATATCGACAGTTTCGTTTTGCACTCTTCTCAGGTATAGAGTAAACTTTCATAAGGATAAATCTATTTTATAGGTGGTCTACGACAAATACGTATCGGAATCATTTAATATTTTGCTTCTGCCAATTAATTTTGCCGATCGCGCATATAAGTCTATTAACTACGCTGATGTATCGTGCTGCCTACATACGTGAATCGCCTACAAAGCATCAAAGCAATTCTCGAAACTAAACGTCCGCACGTGATTGCTATAATTTATGTTATCTGCATTTCATCACTTCTCGATACCACGACTAAAAATATCGCACGCTCCCGTCTTATCACGCTACCGATTTAATTGTCTGCAAAGCCTTAAAAACTAGAGATTACCACTAACGATACAAGAGGCGTGAATGGGCTCCGCTACTTTCTTGCTATTTATCAATGAAACCTCATTGTCCATACTATCCATCGACGACCGTTATCTCGTTCGCAAAAAGTCCGATACTATTTCCCTTATCATCAGGCACTTCTTCAAACGTGACCGGCTCGTGCCTCCGCGAAAATTCTCGTCCGCAATCATTCCGCGACATTTCACTTCCACGAACGGAGTCGCGGGCATTAGAGAAAGCGAGCCTCCGCTCTGGCTATTGGCTAAAGAGGTATTCGAAACGCGGGAAAAAATGCGTGCACCCAGCATCAGCCAGCTCAAGCCCAACCGCCCGCCCACCCCCTTTCTCTCCCCTTGTCCGTTCGCTCTTCTCTTTTTCTCGCGTTCTCTTCTCTCTCGCAAGAGGGGTGGAAGCCATCTGCATCGCGGTGAATGCCACTAACCACCCTGCGACCACCCCTAAAAACCCCCTTCACCTTCGTTTCAACCACCTCCCTTCTTCCCCTTCGTCACTCGCCGTCCGTGTGAGCGTGAGAGACTGTGTGTAACGTGGGCCAGTCAGACTCGGCCATGGGTTCTCAATTTGTTGCCGATGGAATGCTATTAACCATTATGCGAGCGGGTTACGCTCATTTTACAGCGGTACGGCCTGTTCGGACAGATTATCTTATCGCTCGACACGGAACAATGCTGCGGTATTTTCTGTTTTGTGTTCTGCCGCTGGAGGAAGGATAACGAGATTCCGGTATTGTGCGTTTAGCGGTATGTAAATATTTGCGGAGGCTAAATAGTTATGGCAGGGATTTTTAATTACACATGCTGAGAGCGGCTTTGGAGGGTTGTGTGAAAATAGAACGCTTAACGTCCGCGTGCGTGTACGATCGTGGTGGAATAAGGTTAGAGGTATGGTCTTGCGGACCGAGAAGAAAGTACACGCGATGGACAGAAATGTACGTGTACAACGTCTTGTTTATTCAGTCAATCTGGTACACAGTAGCATTCCATATAGCTACGTATACACTATACATGCGCTTAACCCTTATTTGCATGATTTTTTCTTTATTGGTGAAATAAATCAAGGTGATATAATTCATGTTCAAAATTAAAATAATATTAGTATATATTTATAGTATAAATTTGGCAAAAAACAATATGATGGAATATATCATGCATAGTATCAAAGTGAACTTGTTCTTTTATATAATTTTTGGGCATTCAATGTTACGATGGAAATTTCCACCATCATGCAAAAAAGGGTTAACATGTTGACTGCCGCGTATTTGGGTGGCGGTAAAAATGTTGACCGACTCGCGTCGCCCGTATTTGGGTGACGCGCGTTTGAGTACTTACGGGGTCAGTTAGTAGGTATTTCAAAAGATATTTTGCAAGAGATTTTACTGAAGATTCAAAATATTCGCAATAGATAGCAATAATTGTTTTATAAATGTAGTTATTATTATATATATATATATATATATATATATATTGTTTATTACGAATTCGTTAATAGTTTGATTGCCGTGATAATCACCGCTACACGGCGCAAGAGATTTTGCTGGGGATCCAAACTATTCGCAATGGGTGGCAATAATTATTTTATAAATGCAGTTATTACTAGAATAGTGATGCGATCCTTTCATTTCCAAAACTTGCACAGTATTTACATTTTGCATAATTCAGGCAAACGCTACAGTATTTTATAGCATCGCCGTTCTAATACAGCAAAATACGCACGGCAGTCAACATGTTAACTTGCAATTTGTAGAACGTTCTATTTCGCGAAACGCCTTCCGCATAATCGCAAATGTATCGTTCGTCCGATAAAAAATGCCACGAGCACGTTGATTTTTATACCGCACACCTCTCGCTGAAATGGCAATGAATCGCGGAAAATAGCATCAATAGGATCGAATCCACATTTCTCCGGTTACTTTATCGAGACGCAACCGTCGAAGTAGTCTCATTATCATTAATTTCGCATCTCCGTTCTAATACAGCAAAATACGCACGGCAGTCAACGTGTTAACTTCCAATTTATAGAACGTTCTATTTCGCGAAACGCATTCCGCATAATCGCGAATGTATCGTTCGTCCGATAAAAAATGCCAGGAGCTCGTTGATTTTTATACCGTACACCTCTCGCTGAAATGGCAATGAATCGCGGAAAATAGCATCAATAGGATCGAATCCACATTTCGCCGGTTACTTTATCGAGACGCAACCGTCGAAGTAGTCTCATTATCATTAATTTTGCATCTCCGTTCTAATACAGCAAAATACGCACAGCAGTCAACGTGTTAACTTCCAATTTATAGAACGTTCTATGTCGCGAAACGCATTCCGCATAATCGCGAATGTATCGTTCGTCCGATAAAAAATGCCACGAGCACGTTGATTTTTATACCGCACACCTCTCGCTGAAATGGCAATGAATCGCGGAAAATAGCATCAATAGGATCGAATCCACATTTCTCCGGTTACTTTATCGAGACGCAACCGTCGAAGTAGTCTCATTATCATTAATTTCGCATCTCCGTTCTAATACAGCAAAATACGCACGGCAGTCAACGTGTTAACTTCCAATTTATAGAACGTTCTATTTCGCGAAACGCATTCCGCATAATCGCAAATGTATCGTTCATCCGAAAAAAATGCCAGGAGCTCGTTGATTTTTATACCGCACACCTCTCGCTGAAATGGCAATGAATCGCGGAAAATAGCATCAATAGGATCGAATCCACATTTCGCCGGTTACTTTATCGAGACGCAACCGTCGAAGTAGTCTCATTATCATTAATTTTGCATCTCCGTTCTAATACAGCAAAATACGCACGGCAGTCAACGTGTTAACTTCCAATTTATAGAACGTTCTATTTCGCGAAACGCATTCCGCATAATCGCAAATTTATCGTTCGTCCGATAAAAAATGCCACGAGCACGTCGATTTTTATACCACACACCTCTCGCTGAAATGGCAATGAATCGCGGAAAATAGCATCAATAGGATCGAATCCACATTTCGCCGGTTACTTTATCGAGACGCAACCGTCGAAGTAGTCTCATTATCATTAATTTTGCATCTCCGTTCTAATACAGCAAAATACGCACGGCAGTCAACGTGTTAACTTCCAATTTATAGAACGTTCTATTTCGCGAAACGCATTCCGCATAATCGCAAATGTATCGTTCGTCCGATAAAAAATGCCACGAGCACGTTGATTTTTATACCGCGCACCTCTCGCTGAAATGGCAATGAATCGCGAAAAATAGCGTCAATAGGATCGAATCCACATTTCGCCGGTTACTTTATCGAGACGCAACCGTCGAAGTAGTCTCATTATCATTAATTTCGCATCTCCGTCAGCCGCGACTCGCCCTCATCAGCTGTATTCCCCGTACGCACGCTCGTTTTGTTCCTCGTTCGACGCAGCGCACGCTTTATTACCGCGACGCGATGATTTGCAAAATGAGCCCTTTCGTTAGTTTGACTTTCGCCAGCTTCGACGAAGACGAAGCGGGTAGGCAGCGGAGCCGGCGTTTATCAAGTGTATGAATTAAATTGCCGTTTATTATCCCTGGGGGACTGGGGAGCGGAGCTGCCGTTACCTCGTTCCATCTCTCCACTCCCACCTCTCCGGGGTACCAGAACAGACAAGATTCGGTATTCAACGTTAAACTTCACCCATCGTAGGTTTCAAGCGACGCGTGGAAGGGTCGTTGCCGCGATCCTCCCGTTTTGTGCTTCGTCTCTGCTTGGGATACACAGCGCGCGTCCGAAGTCAAGTTTCCTCTCCGTGGCGCGTAATAACTTCTCCGTTAAAAGGAACGCATGAATGGCGACGACGTTTCATAAATTTTACGATACCGCGCGCCGTCGCTCACCTATTTTCACGGCTTTTTCTCTTAGCCGCCCGGACATGGATGCGAAAGCGTAAGAATCTGTAAAGAATGTCGCTGGGATCGTCGGAGTTGTGTGTAATGTGTTGATGGGGACTGGGTAATGCGAGATGAGAGGCAACTGCGAAGTGGAAAATTAATTTTTTTGCTCTGGATCCGTGTCATTTGATGAACGATAATTTCCGCTAAAGCGACTTCGCCGTCTGGTTGATGTACAAAGTTTCTTCAAGATATCCAAACACTGCTTGTTCCTTGTAAACACAAAAAAAATGAAAACACGCTATACAAGGAATACTTATAAGTCTTTTGCTCATAATAGTCTGCTGTCATCACTGCATGAGGGAGTCAATTATATAATTCGATAAAGGTCAATATAACTATTTCCGTGAGTATAAATCTATAAATTTCATCACAGTCGTGCACTTCTTGTCGCGTAGGACTCCGAAGATAGCGAAACGCCGCGTAAGTATTCGCCTGAAAAACCATTCACAAAACTGGCGCAACTCGTTCCATCCAGCAGTCCGCATTTATCGTCCTGACTGTCGACTTCCGGAAACGCGACACGCTTTCCGCATTATGCCGAGTGCGGCGGTGACGCCTGTTACGAATCGTCGGCCGTGCTCCACTCTCTAAAGCCCCTGTCGGATTCTAAACACACCCTTTACACACCGCGACGCGATCCGTGGGTGGGTTAAGGGGTCCGCAACACAACAGACGTATACGGCCTGATCGATTGTACGTCACCCGGTACATTTCTCGGCCTGAGAGTCGCCAGTTTTACAGTCGAAAACTCCGCGCGCTCGTTCGGGAAACTTTAATGTAACGGGAATATCTTGCCGTTTCCTCCCGAGTTTCAACGCACTCACGGAATCTCCGGCATATCAATGAAATATTTATGGCAAATTCGTGGGAGAGAAAGTCAGGCATCGGCTTTAAGATCAAAAGTTCTTGTTAACACTTTGACTGTGGTGATGATCACCGCTGACGGGCGCAAGAGATTTTACTGATGGTCCAAAATATTCGCAATGGGTAGCAATAGTTATTTTATTAATGCGGTTATTGTTAGAATAGTGATGCGATCTTTTGCACGGCAGTGAACGTGTTAAGTTTCAGCTAAGGTAGTAGAAATACGTGTTACAATACCTGCATACTATACTTTGCACGGCAGTGAACGTGTTAAGGTTCAGCTATGGTAGCAGAAATACGTGTTGCAATACCTGCACATTATTTACATTTTGCATAATTCAATCAAACGCTGCAGTATTTTATAGCACCGCCGTTCTAATACAGCAAAATACGCACGGCAGTAAACTTGTTAACACTTTGACTGCTGTGATTAGCACCACTGACCGGGGCAAGGGATTTTACTGAAGATCGAAAATAGTCGCAATGGGTAGCAATAGTTACTTTATAAACGCAGTTATTGTTAGAATAGTGATGCGATCCTTTGGTCTCCAATACTTGCACATTATTTATATTTGCCATAATTCAGTCAAATGCTGTAGTATTTTATAGTATCGCTGCTCTAATATAGCAAAATACGCATGGCAGCCAACTTGTTACCACTTTGTCTGCTGTGATAGTCACCACTGACCGGTGCAAGTGATTTTACTGAAGATTCAAAATATTCGCAATGGGTAGCAATAGTTATTTTATAAATGCAGTTATTGTTAGAATAGTAATGCGAACCTTTGGTCTGCAGTACCTGCACATTATTTACATTTGCCATAATTCAGTCAAACGCTGTAGTATTTCATAGCATCGCCGTTCTAATGCAGCAAAATACGCACGGAAGTCAACTTGTTAATACCTTGATTGCTGTGATAGTCACCACTGAACGGCGCAAGAGATTTTACTGAAGATCCAAAATATTCGCAATGGGTAGCAATAGTTATTTTTTAAATGCAGTTATTGTTAGAATAGTGATGCGATCCTTTGGTTTTCAATACCTGTACATTATTTACATTTTCCATAATTCAAACGCTGTAGTATTTTATAGCATCGCCGTTCTAATATAGCAAAATATGCACAGCAGTCAAAGTGTTAAAGCGTCGGGCTGTACAGAGAATGACAGGGAGTCGAGTCACGAGCTGCGTGTTTGTTTTCGACCGTTTACACGCATTATGACGTTTTGAAACTGCGTCGATAGGTGCGAAGAAATGTCTAAACGCCGTTTAACGCTGAAGTAACTCGGCGAGAAAATCAATCTTCCCGTTCGCCGCCGTAATCATTCTATTTCATGATGTATGCGCGTACGTGGGGTTAAAAAAAGCGATGCTGGAAGAGGAGAAGATGGCCGTCAGAGGCTAGGGGGTAGGTTTGAAAGGTCTTCCGCTCTCTTTTTCAGCGTCCTTTCTCTCTCTTTCGCTCGTTCTCGCATGTACGCTCTGAACCACGGCAATCATGGTGTCTGCAATTTTTATGAAGTCCTCGTCGGGTCTTCGAGTCGTTGAATAATTCAGGGTCAAGCAGGGTGCAAACGGCGCTTGCGCCCCCTTGGTATGTCGAATTTTTTGGCGAAGCTGGCCGGAAAAACTCTCCGCACGGTACTTACACACCCGCACGAACGAGTCGGCCCTTTTAATCATTTTTCCGCCAGAGGTGCTCGCAGCGACATTGCCGAAAGAGAGTTAACGCAACTCTCTACACGCCGCGACACTCGGGATAAATTTGCGTCAAGCACGTAAACCGTTAAGAATTAATAAAAACGTCTTGTGATTTGCCGAAAACGCACGCTCGCGAAGTAGGTTAATTGCGTATAGCTCTTTGGCCAGAAATTTGACGGCTATTGTTCCCTCGTGATTTGGTTCCTGAACTATGATCGCGTTCTATTCGTTGGATCGTTTATTCATTGGTGTTTCGCAAACGCTGCAGTTTGCTCGATCGGAGTCTGTTTACGTCAGTGTCAATATGTCCAGCTGCTTCTGACGAGGCAAGCCCGACGTTTGCGGAACGTCGGTAGATAAACAATGTAAGACACGAACATCCGGAAGGTAAACTGGATATTTCCGCCGCAAATCTTGATCTGACCGACGACGTATTTAATCTCCAATATTCTCCAGAGAGCGCCCGCACAATACTTCGCTTATCCCACAGCATCCATCACAGCATATGCGGAGTCAGTAATTCTCTGAAACAAATACGTATTAGATACCTTCCAAGTCTAATCAACAAAGCGAGCCATTTTTCATAACTCCGCTCGTTGATCTCGGACGTTTTGCATAATGTTTACATTTCACACATTACCCGCAACACATACCTTACCTTGGCACTGATTCAAGATTCACCCGTAAGACCAACCACACACGAGCGTCGCGTGAACGTTACGTAACAGACGCGGGCTCGCAAATTTTTCTCGCGAACGTTGGACGAGCATGGCGAAGTGAATATCGTCGATGCCGGGGGTAGGACCTGTTCTTTCCGCGCTTAATTTCAGGTCCGCACCGCCGCCCTCGGCCATTAATCACACCGGGCTGCTGCGTTCGGACCGGTCCGCTCCGGCACACTGTTTGCAAACCAGTCCGCAATAAAGCGATTCGCCGTCGATTCGCCACCACGTCGAATTATCCGGATACCGCTTGCGAGTAATACACCGGCCCTCGGGCGACGTAATTTATTCCCTGTAACCGATGGCCCATAACGATACCTGCTACGGCCACGAATTTTCCCACTCGGCCAATTCGAACTCTGAAAAGCACGATGAAGACGTTTGCTTTCTTCGCACGAAAAGTGGCAGGATCGCGTGCAAATTGCGCAAAAGTTGGGGGAACGTTTACATGTAAGACCGAGCAAATTCATTTTTTCTTATCGAAACGTTCAGGTTGAGATACAGGTTATTTCTATGTTAGCATGGTCAATGAGTAATGTATAGGGCGTATAACACGTTGAATGCCAAGCGTACTTTGCTATGTTAGTATGTATGTGCGATCTCAAATACAGGGTCCTCTAGTTGACAAGGAAAGGTCACCTATGATCCTCAATTATTATATTGGTGTATTATGGGTGACGAGTTTGTTGAATTGTGTTATTTGGTTGCTTACGAGTGAGTTGACGCTGAGACGCGAAGGTGATAAGACGTAAAGACGAAAAGGCGAAACGACGAAACGACGAAAGATTAGGAAATAAGACGAAAGTGTCTTGATTGTGTTATTATTGTTTATAAATATTATACTCTCTAGTTTCAGGTATTTAAATCTTACTTGTATGTTGTATTTTCTTGCATTTTTAGTAAAATCGTTTGCACCGGTCAGCGGTGACCACCGTGGTAGTCAATGTGTTACAGAATACGGTGTGGTACATTTGGAAATGTAATGCAATGAAATACTGCGGAGTATGATTAAATAGAGCAAAATGACAGTAACGCAAAGTCGTCAGAAGCCGAAGTATTGAATCACCGTTCAAATATCAATTGCTTTTACAAGATAGCAAATAGGCTTCATTGCGAATTTTTTGCATTTTTAGTCAAATGTTTTGCAGCGGTCACCGGTGACCATCGTGGCAGTCACTGTGTTAAAGAATACGGTGTAGTACATTTGAAAATGTAATGCAATGAAATACTGCGGAATATGATTAAATCGTGCAAAACGAAGGTACCACAGTGTCGTCAGAAGCCATAGTATTGAAGCATGGTTTCAATATCACTTGCTTTTACAAGATAGCAAATAGGCTTTATTGCGAATTTTTTGCATTTTTAGTAAAATCTTTTCATCGAAAAGTCTAATCATCAACCGATCGAATTAACCCCTTAATCTACGACTTACGTTCGAGAATTTCGTCTCGAACGTTTCGAGCCAGTCGGACGACTTGTTTACTACGATGATCGGATCAATCGTAAATATTACGGGCATCGCTCACGGTACAACAGTCGCGGTTTGTAATTTGAACGCGAAGCATTGGGCTCATTTTCCAGAATACATTGACGCAACAGCATCAAAGTAAGATCGTCAAAACCTTGTAGAGTTTGCCAAAAAAATAAAAAACGTAGAGAAACAATGTGGGAGTGTAAGGAGTGCAAAGTTCCCTTACACCTACCAGAATGTTTCGAATTGCACCACACCATTGCAGATTATTAATTTTTTATTACTGATTTTTATATAAATAACCCTTTTGTAGTACTTGCGTCTACCACAATTATTACATCAGGTTGTAATTACTTATCACATATTTCACAAATATTTATAACTTTAGGAGGGTGTCGCCGCTAATATTTATATTTGATCATCTACTACGGGCTATGCCCGTAATATTTACGTTTGGTCCGATCATCTACAACGAACTACGCCCGTAGTTGTAGGTCAAGGGGTTAATTATATCAGTCGTATTACGTATTTTAATCAACCGCCGACCGACAGCGTGCTCTACCATTACATCAGCCTATTCACACCCAGCAGTATCATTTTCCATGCCATTACCGCTAATGCCCATCAAAAAAGTCAAAACCTCTCTTTACGACCGCACCTCGCAAACACCGCCTAGTCCATTAAACCCCGTGACACTTCCGACTATTTGGGCCATTTAAATGACTCGGTACCGGGAATCACCGAATTGCCGTCAATAAATTTCACTCGATCGTGGGTCACAGGCATCGTCCGCAGACCGTGTGGACGAGAAGACAGCAGGCAAGGTCTTTCCACCTGCGGCAGGCGCATCGGCTCCTACGGATCCCGAACACCGTTATAATCCTCCTTCTGCAGCCGTAATCCAGGCTTTACGGATTCGCGACTAGGTACGTTCGAGTGACAGATTAGCGAGTAATTAGCAGGGCGAGGAGCAGGACACGCGACCGTAGCCTGCCACCTTCACTCCTCACCATTTACCAACCACCCACGCTCGCTCGCGCCATGCTTTTGTTCCGGAGAAAATCCGGCATCGCCACCTTTCGACGGAATGATCGGAAAGGATAACGATACGGCGATGGCAGGAGGTGGGCATAAGCAGTTTGTTGTCACGTCGGAGCTAATTCGATTTGCGACAGATCCGGAGACCTGTCGAAAGTCGAGTCCTCATTGTTCAATGCGCGCTTTTTGAAGCGTGTCGATGATTTCGTAAGCGGACGTACTTACGCGTTAATCTGATTAATGGAAGTATTTTGCTTATGGCGGTTTAAGGTGATTAACGAGATTTTCGAATAGCTGATGTAAGTGCGTTTTTTGCGTTGGGCTGTATGGGCTGGGTAAACGGCGCGATGTGACACGGATGAAATGTGGGTGGGAGGTGTTAGGAAGACGGAGGCGTTGAAGCAGGTGGTTTCGAGGAATTGGAATTGGGTACGTGGAAGTAATTACAACGATACTCTAGTGCGGTGTATGTTAGAATTTCGTTGGCCTGGCAGGAACCCTACCCACTGTCAGTTGGGACAAGTGCCTGAATAATAGTCACTTGGACGTAAGGATGGATTAGTAGCACGACCCACAAGGATCGGTGCCACGTAATAAATTAGCAGGATAATTGACGTAATTAGTTAGACTTTCCGTAATTAGTTGTGCTGGATCACAGAAAGCCGCATTATTAACCTTCATGAAGAATGCCTCTTAAACTTTCATCATCGATTCCCAAAACCCTACGCAATTTCTCTACTCTCGCAAGGATCACATTTCTTTTTGTTCCCGCTATTAATTTTGTCGCGTAAGGAAAACGCGAAGTACATGCTTACAATTCCCAAAAAATACCAAGCAACACACCGGTAATTATAGTAACCTCCAAGTCTCGGACATCAAGCGACTAAAAGCTTTAAATTGCAGCAATTAAATTGTTTGATACGTTGACGAAAAAATATCCAATCGGTAGCATTTATCATTTTTAACACGTTAACGAAAAAATACCGAATCGGTAGAATTTATAATTTTGTAGACGCAATTAATATTAAATAGTGATTCAATTCTTTGGTTTCCGATACCTTTGCATTATTTTCATTATGCATACTTCAATCATATTCTGTAGTACTTCATCACGTTGCAGTTTTAATATGATAATATACACTCGGCAGTTAAAGTATTAACACGTTCACTGCTACGTTGGTCACTGATAACCGGCAGAAAAGATTTGACTAAAAATGCAAGAAATTCGCAATGAAGCCTATTTGCAAGCTTGCAAAAGCAATTGATATTGAAACGGGGCTTCGATACTTTGCACGATTTAATCATACTCTGTAGGATTTCATTGCATCGCGGTTCTAACATAGCAAAATACGCAAAAGATTTTACGAAAAAATGCAAAAAATATACAATGAAGCCTATTTGCAATCTTGTAAAAGCAATTGATATTGGAACGATACTTCGATACATTGACTTCTAACAACTCTGCGTTGCCTTCATTTTGCACGATTTAATCAACCCCTGCAGTATTTCATCGCATCGCGATTCCAACATAGCAAAATACGCTTGGCAGTCAACGTGTTAACATAATCGCCAGTCGGCATGTAGGAAAAGATAAATGAAAATCGAAATTGTGTGAGGAGAGGGTATTGATCGGAGGTCGGGAACGTGGGATGACGGAGGCCGTAAGTGAGGCCTCGGAGGTCGCCTTGAGAACGTGGACATCGATCAGGCCGAGGAACTGTCGTCCTCGTACGTCCGTTAGAACGTCCCTTTCGCCTGCGCGGAGGGGTTGATGGATGCGAGATTACAGCGCCGGGGACACTCGTTGACACCCCATGATGTATCGCCGCAGCCTCCGCACGGTAGCAAGGCTACTTACCACCCGGAATGGGGTGTCCACGGCGAGGTGTACCTTCTACGAAACGGAGAAGAGAAAGTCGACTCACCCCCTAGAACCATCGCCCAGGAGTTTAGCATACTAAATTAGCGGCTGACGCTCTCTCATTTTTTAGTTCGGAGGTATTTTCCGCCGGGACCGTGAGAGTTGATTGAAGGATTGCTGTCACTGGGGGTAGATAAAATGTTAGTATTTTGTATTTTATTAATATGTTAGTATTCGCAGAATACGGTGCTATGCAAATTAGCGATCGCATCGTCTGAAAATACACAAATTTTGTATCATTAACATTTTCATTACACAATTTAAAAGTTTAGAACCGCACTTACCTACCCCCGACAACAATACTATCGATCGAGTTGCCAATAATCACGCATAACAGTAAACCTCGCGCACCGCATCTATCTACATGACGCCTAGACCCGGCACCTTGTCCTTTTAATGTCCGCGTCGCTTGTGACCTCGCGCGAATATCTCCGCGTGGGCGTTGAAAAAAGGGACACAGCCGAGTCACTTGGAAGACGCGAAGAAAGCGGAAGAGCGGAGCGACAGAGTAGAGAGGTGGGAGATAAGTCGACGGGGTTGTCGGGGCATCTGCTTTCTTTCCTGCTTCCGGCCATCTTCTGCAAACCCCTTTCGCTCCTCTCTCCTGAAGGGTGGAAACGGTCGCAGCGTTGTATCGGGCATGTCGGGGGACAGGCTGGCGGAGGAAAGGAGATCCGCGCGAGATGGGGGAGGGAGGATGACGCGCGAAGGAGAAGACGGGATGGAAAGGGGTGGGCGAAGAGGAACGTGCTGAATAGAAGATTGGAACTCTTTCTGCGGTGACGGCGCTCCTTCCGGCGGGGCTGGCTGATAGTGCCGGCTATTTCCGGTGGCCACCGTGACATTGCTATCGCCCACCAGAGTCTAGTATTCCCGGGGGCCATCCACGTTAAACGTCCTCCACACCTCGTCTTCGGACGGTTTACATGCACCCGCCTTTCCGACCCTTCGACTTCCTTCTCGTACCGCGCCAATGCTCTGCTGGTGGAGTCGACTTATATCCGTGCGTTTATTTCGCCGCGATCACAGGTTACGATGGCGTGGTATCGGGAGCTTTATGATAGATGCTTAACACTTTGACTGCCGTAATGGTCACCACTGACCGGCGCGAGAGATTTGACTGAAGATCCAAAATATACCCAATGGGTAGCAATAATTATTTTATAAATGCAGTTATTGTTAGAATAGTGATACGGTACTTTGGTCTCCAATACCTGCATATTATTTACATTTTGCATAATTCAGTCAAATGCTGTAGTATTTCATAGCATCGTCGTTCTAATACAGCAAAATACGCACGGCAGTCCACTTGTTAACACTTTGACTGCGGTGATGGTGACCGCTGACCGACACAAGAGATTTTCCTGAAGATCCAACATATTTGCAATGGGTAGCAATATTTGTTAGAATAGTGATGCAATCCTTTGGTTTCCAATACCTGCACATTATTTACATTTATTATTTTATAAATGCAGTTATTGTTAGAATAAGGATGCAATTATTCGGTTTCCAATACCTGCATATTATTTACATTTATTATTTTATAAATGCAGTTATTGTTAGAATAGTGATGCGATACTTTGGTTTCCAATACCTGCACATTATTTACATTTAATATTTTATAAATACAGTTATTGTTAGAATAGTGATGCGATACTTTGGTTTCCAATACCTGCACATTATTTACATTTATTATTTTATAAATGCAATTATTGTTAGAACAAGGATGCAATCCTTCGGTTTTCAATACCTGCACATTATTTACATATTGCACAATCGAGTCAGACGCTGTAGTATTTCATAGTATAGCCGTTCTAATACAGCAAAATACGCATGGCAGTGAACTTGTTAACACTTTGACTGCTGTGATAATCACCACTGACCGGCGCAAGGCATTTTACTGAAGATCCAAAATATTTGCAATGAGTAGCAATAATTATTTTATAAATGCAATTATTATTAGAATAGTGGTGCGATCCTTTGGTTTCCAATACCTGCATATTGTTTACATTTATTATTTTATAAATGCAATTATTGTTAGAACAAGGATGCAATCCTTCGGTTTTCAATACCTGCACATTATTTACATATTGCATAATCGAGTCAGACGCTGTAGTATTTCATAGTATAGCCGTTCTAATACAGCAAAATACGCATGGCAGTGAACTTGTTAACACTTTGACTGCTGTGATAATCACCACTGACCGGCGCAAGGCATTTTACTGAAGATCCAAAATATTTTATAAATGCAATTATTATTAGAATAGTGGTGCGATCCTTTGGTTTCCAATACCTGCACATTATTTACATTTATTATTTTATAAATGCAATTATTGTTAGAACAAGGATGCAATCCTTCGGTTTTCAATACCTGCACATTATTTACATATTGCATAATCGTGTAGTATTTCATAGTATAGCCTTGTTAACACTCTGACTGCTGTGATAATCACCACTGACCGGCGCAAGGCATTTTACTGAAGATCCAAAATATTTGCAATGAGTAGCAATAATTATTTTATAAATGCAATTATTATTAGAATAGTGGTGCGATCCTTTGGTTTCCAATACCTGCACATTATTTACATTTATTATTTTATAAATGCAGTTATTGCTAGAACAGTCATGCGATCCTTTGGTCTCCAATACCTGCACATTATTTACATTTTGCACAATTCAGTCAAACGCTGTAGTATTTCATAGCATCGCCGTTTTAATACTGTAAAATACGGACGGCAATCAACGTGTTAACTGCTGGAGTGCATGGCCAATGGCTTAGTGACATTTAATGCAAGTATAGTACAGCATGCGTTCTCTTGGTCCATGGCTTCTGCAGGTATTGGAAGATGTATCTTACAGGGATGTCACATGAATTCGATGTGCCAGTTAGCAACTAAATAAACATGAGCTCCGGAAGTGTCATAAATCGTTAGAATGATATCGTTTATTTTGCAAAGGATTTCCGTTTGATCGCAATGGATGTTTGCGTACCTCGTGCGTCTTATCTGTCGCACTTTCCGATAGTGTTCCACGCACATTGCGATTACACGAGATCCACGACACGTCGTAACCCTGACGGTGCATCGACCCTTCGATTATGTCACTTATCGGCAGTATCGTAGGGACAATGGAGATTGCTCCGTCAGGCCGTAGGCGATCGTGCACGTCCTACAAGTAAACCGACGCATGCCCTACATCATTCCCAGGAGGGCATCGAGATTAATCGTAGTAGGTCGCACTCGGACAATTGCAATTCTCGGTGAAACAGTCCTAAAAGCTGAGCCGTCAGTACTTTAACGTAACATTATTGATCAAACTTTACAGGTTCCCATTTTGTAGGGGAAGCTCAGTTCATTCTGTGAATTGAAAAAAAAATCTTATACCCAACGTTGTACCAGTTGTAAGTAAACTCATATAGGTAATACATCAATTGAATCGACATGTTATAACGTGAGATACGAAATATTTGGACGGTTTCTAATTAGTTGTATTATTCCGTTTAATTTCATAGTATTACAGAATTAGCGTACGGCATAGCTTATACACTTTCAAATACTTGTCGACAACTTTCCAAACATCTAAATATCTTTTCCTCTTTGCATGAAGCATCTCTACACATTATTGATCAAACTTTATAGGTTCTGATTTTGTAAGGAGAGCTCAGTTCATTCTGTGAATTTAAAAAAAAATCTTATAGTATATCTTATAGTATGTGATACTATATATGTTATACATCTTATAGAATGTAATCTTATAGTATGTATAGTAGTACATATATATCTTAGTTGTATCACTCCGTTCAATTTCATAGTATTACAGAATTAGCACCAAACCCATGCTACGGCATACCTTACACATTTTCAATTTCATGTCGACAACTTTCCAAGCATCCAAATATCTTTTTATCTCTACGCGAAGCATCTCTACACTTCAATCCCATCTCTTCCGACTTGACGTCCGTCCAAAAAAGCCATTCGTCGCCATTTCCGACCTCCACCCATCGACTCCCACAATGCCCGTGTCTCTTTCACCGTAATTACACCGATCGCACTTTTTCCGTTCGCAGGAAGCGACGCAATCTGGCTGAGGGAATTAATTCGGATCGGCGATCCGCCGACACAATGCAGCATCGATCCGAAGGCTGGGCCTGGTTCGAGGGGTCGCACTGATGTACACGCGATCTGGAAACGCGTAAGGACACCGCGAGACCCGTCGTTCTAGGTACGTGCATTCAGCTGTCAGTCAAAGCCTGCAGAGTCCCGGTAGTCCTGGGGAACATCTGCTCCTGGAGAACGCGATACGCCGGCGAACGGGGGCGTTACTTGGCCCATGTCACTCTCTTTCTTCTTTTTATTCTCTCCTCACGTCTCCGTTCCTGGCCTCTCGTACTCTCTCTTCCCCCATTTTCTCCCACTCGTTCTCTCGCTCCTTGGCTCTCCCGCTTTTTGCCCGTTTTTCGTCTCATTTCGACATACGGGAGCCGCTGCCTGTCGAGGCCGTCCTGCTTCTACGCCTCTTGGATCTCTCTTTTTTTTATCCTGCGAGGGAGAAGCTACGGGACGCCCTGTCTTACGGACGCGTCGTGGACTTCATTATTTCGCTTCTGGCCCCGTGGCAAAAAGTATTCCTGGCCGACGTACCGCGAACAATGGCCAGTTGATCGTGTCCTGGATCGATCAAGGGAGCTTTAATTAATGGCGGGCGTGCATGGGAAGCTTGGCTTTGTGTCGCGCGGCAGATTAAGTTTAGTTTAAGAAAACCAGTTGCATGTCTACGCGTATGCGATATCTCAGGCGTTCTACATTGTTTGCATGCTACTAATTGCGATTTTTGTGATCTATTGAATAGTGGAGGATTGTATGGGTATGGAGGTTAATTTTAACACGTATTATAGAAATTGAGACGATGTCCGTCTTCGAGAAGATGAAGTTTATTGCGGAACAACATATTACAATATTTTTATAGTACAATATTTTCTTTATAATATTGTACATACGCGGATATCGGTATTAATCTCGCTACGTTAGATTTGAGAATGTATCGATCATTCAGGGGAGGAGTGAAATCTAAGGGTTGAGTCTATTGAGTCGTGAAGGATTGTAGGGTATGGAGGTTAATTTTAACACGGAGAAATTGGGACGATGTCCGTGTTCGAGAAGATGAAGTTTATTGCGGAACAGCATATTACAATACTTTCGTAGTACAATATTAGCTTTACAATATTTTATATACGCAGATATCGGTACTAATCTCGCTACATTAGATTTGAGAATGTATCGATCATTCAGGGGAGGAGTGAAATCTTAGGGTCGTTTCGTCTGAATTGTGCGATCTTGTGGTTTTGACTCGAGATTTCCACGGCTGTAGAGTCCTAAGGACTTTGCACTCGATTGGTTACCATTCGGATCCATTTAGCATTCAAGAGACCATTAGGAAATTGACGACCGATACCCCCGTAGAAACGATTAACTTGTGATTGAGACATAAATGTGCTCCTAAATTGTCACTCCTGCTCTCCGATGTTCTTCAATGCGGTCGACCAATGATCAATTGGTCACTCCTGATATATAACTGAACAAGGAGGAATTAATGTTGACAATATCGTGGGGCATTTTACTTATGCATTGCTTGAGTATTTTCAATGAACACTTTTTACTCTTTCGGTAATTTTTTTTTACTAAAGCACGCATCATTTTACTTACGTTCCAATTTATAAATCGAACATCTCTCGAATGCATTTCAACTACCGCTACTTTTAATCCCACGAATCTTAAGTATCAGCCAACGTACTTTAACCCCGCTACCACCAATCACCAAAACCAGCGACCTTCTCCAGCGGAAAAAAGATGAGCCGAAAAAATTTTCCTGCTTCTTTTTTGTCAAAGCTCCTCAAATCGAAGTAACGTCCGTCAGTCTCGTAACGTCAACCGATGTTTACCGGCACTCACAATGCCACCGACGAGACATTTCTTCGAAACGGTCTTGATCATTCAATGGCCACGTTAACGAGTTACAATTGAGCTCGGTGACACCCTTACAGGAGCATCCTCCGTTCTGTCGTCCCGATCGAATGTCCTCATCGTCTCCCTTTTTCTCGCCTTTCACCACTCTCCCTCTCCTCTCCGTCCGAAGAGAAACATCAAAACGTCGGCAGTGGCAATTTCGAATGCGAAAGGGGGTCGGGACGAGGACGATCGAGCGAGCACAGTAATCGCAGTAGGAAAGACGGATTCTAAAGAGAAAGCGTAACGTGACACCGGGAGCGCACCATTTTTTCGTCCTTCTTGTTCTTCGTCCTTAATTCGAGCGGGATGGCAGGGTGACTCACCCTTCGCCGATCGTCAGCCAGGATCCCGATCCTTCGCACGTTGAGAAGGAAAGGATCCCGGGAGAGGACGAGGCGTAAGAGACAAAGGCCCACGAGACGGCTGCGATTCGATATTTTCGCCGTTACGGGGGCGATTCTTTTCCTATCCGCAGCGCCGAAAGGTGAAAATCGACGGGAGGCCGTCGAAGGCGGATTTATGACATTCCGATGCCGCGCGCAGAGGACGTTGTGCCATGAATGGACCGATACCTGGTCGCTGTAAAATGAGGGGGCACTGGAGAACAGATCCCTTCCTCACGATGTTTCATTGCTGAATGTCGGCTGTCCTTTTTTAGCGCCGGACGAGTTTAAAACGCGCTGTTTATTGCCCCGATTTTTCCGGGAAGCGGTTTATGGGCTGCTTTCAAGGGTGGTGACTGACACATGTGTCACTCGAATTACGTATTTTTTTTAAACAGTGCTTATTTTACCCTTTGCACTCCGCTGTCCCTCTCAGGCGAAATTAACACGTTGGCTGTTGTGGGGGTCACAGGTGACCGGCGCAAGAGATTTGACCGAAGATCGAAAATATTCGCAATAAGTAGCAATAATTATTTTATAAATGCAGTTATTGTTAGAATAGTGATGCGATTCTTTGTTCTCCAATACTTGCACATTGTTTACATTTTGCATAATAAAACGCTTATTTTATAAAATACAGCAAAATACGCACGGCAGTCCACTTGTTAACACTTTGTGCTGTGAGTCAATAGCGCAAGAGATTTGACCGAAGATCGAAAATATTTGCAATAAGTAGCAATAATTATTTTATAAATGCAGTTATTGTTAGAATAGTGATGCGATTCTTTGTTCTCCAATACTTGCACATTGTTTACATTTTGCATAATTCAGTCAAACGCTGTAGTATTTCATAGCAACGCCGTTCTAATACAGCAAAATACGCACGGCAGTCCACTTGTTAACACTTTGACTGCTGTGATAGTCACCACTAACTAGCGCAAGAGTTTTTACTGAAGATCGAAAATATTCGCAATGGGTAGTAATAATTATTTTATAAATGCAGTTATTGTTAGAATAGTGATGCGATTCTTTGTTTTCCAATACTTGCTCATTATTTACATTTTGCATCATTCAGTCAAACGCTGTAGTATTTCATAGCATCGCCGTTCTAATACAGCAAAATTTTTAACACTTTGCTACTATGATAATCACAGTCAACATGTTAAAGTTTGTTAGGGATTACAGGGAATTAACTTATTCCAGCGCAACTTTTTGAGGCGCGCATGTTTGCATGAAGTTTTCTCTTAAAATGGCACAAGAAATCAAATCAAAATATAGTAAAATTACTAAGATATATAAAAAATATTAGCCGGTTTTGTTACGACTCACCAATGACCGGACCTTGAAAATTTTAATTTCCATAGGCCATCAAACCGATGTGGGTCAAAGAAAACGGGATTGCATTGTTTGTTCTGACAGAAAAACACCTGATGGCAGGCGTCAAACGACTTATTATTGTCAAAGTGCATAAATCAGCCTGAAATGCATATTGGAGAGTGTTTTAAAGTTTATCACTCTATACGAAATTATAAGAAATAGAATATTGATTTTTTTGCAAATATATATTTCTCGATGTCAACTAATTCATATAAGTTCAATATCATTATAATACGTTACTTTGTTCGAAAACAATACTAAATAATATGAGGGTGCGTAAATGCTGATAGCTAACATTCAGTATGGTTTGGAGTGGAAAGGGTGAATTCTGCGATATTAAAGATCCAAATGCCAAATGTGGAAATAACTAAGAAAATATGTAGGTATTTTACATCTGACCTACTAGCTGAATTATTTTTTTACGATCTACAGCTTCGTAAAACAAAGATTTATTTAAAGCGTAGAAATTTGACCCATTACATGATTAGTCTAGTTTTCCAATGAGAATTGAATGCGAACGACTGGCATACTTTAATGTTCCATCTTGAATATTACGTGCCTTCGTTGCCGCATAAAAAGCAGATACGGTACAGCATTAGAAACCCGGCCAAGGTAGCCAATGAATTGGCAGTAACGTGGCCACTTGGGGTTAGAATTCAACATGGTCGGCGCGCTGTCTTCATTGTCCATTCCGTCGTTCGCTACTGGTATTTCTCGACCCGTGAAATATTACAGCTTTTCATGATTAGTGACTAATAGCACCACCCGCAACGTCTACCTAGGATTTTTCGGGCTGCCTTTTATCGAACGAGACACGACCGACGCGGTCGTCAGGGAAAACCTGACAAATTGACGTTGCATTCGTGACGATTCGTCTTGCACGACGTATCAATAATCGGCTGACACCTTAATTTACGACGACCACGAACCCATCTTAAAACAACGTTCCACAGAGAAGGTCTCACCGATTTGTTCTTAACAACGAGACCGAACGATGTCGAAAACAAAAAAACTAACGTAATTGCAATTATTTCGACTAATGCCGCAATTGTTTTCCGGCCAACGTTTTTCTTGAAACGCTCCAGGATTCCATGGTCTTAATGAAAGCCGTTTGCTTTTTCTCCCTTCGTTCACCCTCGCCTGCGCTTGTCCGTTAAAAAGATCATTCGCAATTGTCGGACGTTGCTGCCTCTTCTCTTTGCTTAAATATTTGCCCTTTGCCACTTTTTTCATCTCCGATGACAATCGGCAGCGAAGCGGTTCGTGAAAAATGTTTTCCAAAGGAACTCGAGAGGAGGACCGGGACGAAGAAGGAAGTGGGAGTTATCGGTTATAAATGCCCACGCTCGGTTATCGACGATCTGCTCACTCGAGGATTCGAATGAATGGAAAGCAATGGTCGGGAATTTCATTCATGATCCTCCACTGGTCGCCGATCTCTCACGAAAGAACAACCTTGCCGCTGGGACACGGCCGCTTCGACCTCATGCCGAACAAGGAAATAATTCAGAAAGAAGTGTCCACTCGACGAAATCGGAGAACGATCGCTAGCTGATCGCAGAACGGATCTTTGCGATTACGCGCCTTGCGTACCCTTCAAAATCAAATTTCAGGAACCTGGAATACTTCGAAGCGACTCATGCGTCCCAATACAGTCGACAGGAAAAAAACACTGTCTTGAAAATGCATAACTCAATTCACGAACGAATTAAAAGATGAATCTCAAGACGCGGCGCTACTATACTTCTCCATTGACAATCTATTTTACGCGTTAACACATTAACTGCCGTGATGGTCACAAGTGACCACTGCAAACAATTTTCCTGAAGATCCAAAATATTCGCATGGGTAGCAATTATTATTTTATAAATGCAGTTGTTGTGAAAATAGTGATGCGATCCTTTGGTTTCCAATACCTGCACATTATTTACATTTTGCATAATTCAGTCAAACGCTGTAGTGTTTCATAGCATCGCCGTTCTAATACAGCAAAATACGCACGGCAGTCTATTTGTTACCACTTTGACTGCCGTGATGGTCACAGGTGACCGAAGCAAGAGATTTTACTGAAGATGCAAAATATTTGCAATGGGTAGCAATAGTGATGCGATCCTTTGGTTTCCAATACCTGCACATTATTTACATTTATTATTTTATAAATGCAATTATTGTGAGAATAAGGATGCGATCCTTTGGTTTCCAATACCTGCACATTATTTACATTTTGCATAATTCAGTCAAACGCTGTAGTGTTTCATAGCATCGCCGTTCTAATACAGCAAAATACGCACGGCAGTCTATTTGTTACCACTTTGACTGCCGTGATGGTCACAGGTGACCGAAGCAAGAGATTTTACTGAAGATGCAAAATATTTGCAATGGGTAGCAATAGTGATGCGATCCTTTGGTTTCCAATACCTGCACATTATTTACATTTATTATTTTATAAATGCAGTTATTGTGAGAATAAGGATGCGATCCTTTGGTGTTGAATACCTGCACGTTATTTACATTTTGCATAATTCAGTTAAACGCTGTAGTATTTCATAGCATCGCCGTTCTAATACAGCAAAATACGCACGGCAATCAACTTGTTAACACTTTGACTGTTGTGATAGTCACCACTGACCGGCGCAAGAGATTTTACTGAAGATGCAAAATATTCGCAATGGGTAGCAATTATTATTTTATAAATGCAATTGTTGTTAGAATAGTGATGCGATCCTTTGATCTCCAATACTTGGACATTATTTATATTTTGCATAATTCAGTCAAACGCTGTAGTATTTCATAGCATCGCCGATGTAATACAGTAAAATACCCTCGGCAGTCAGCGTGAAAACATGCATTTTCAAATAGCCGTGACAGTTTTTAACACGTTGACTGCCGCGCATATTTTGCTATATTAAAATGGCAATGCTATAAAAGACTACAGCGTTTGACTGAATTATGCAAAATGTAAATAATATCCAGGTATTGGACACCAAAGGATTGCATCACTATTCTAACAATAACTGCATTTATAAAATAATTATTGCTACTCGTTGCGAATATTTTGGATCTTCAGTAAAATCTCTTGCGCCGGTTACTGCTGACCATCATGACAGTCCAAGTATTAACAAATTCAGAATACTCGAAATATGAACCTCAACGCCTATGTGCTCTCCTTACTGACTTACACGTATCACCCTCATGCTCGTTGACACGCATTTTCACAGCCCTTGCCTCCGCCGAAGATTATTCATAAGCAAAAATCTAGGACCTCCGTCTTCAGTCGCCGGGCCCTTAAACTTCCGTAGATCGTCGCACCGCCGTCGCACACAATCTCCCCTGTAAATATTAACCGAACGCTACTCACCATCCCGCTCATTGTTCCTTCTTCGTCCCGTGCTTCCATTACAACGCGATCTCGCGATAATCGCGATAACGATCGCGTCGTGCATCGCCTCGCGCCCGGCCGACGGAAGATCGTTGTAAAATAAAGATTAACACCGGGGCTCGCCGGTTCGGGAGGCGCGCGAGCGGGAGAAGCTCATAGAGATGGGCTAACGATTTTTTCCCCCACCAGGGTCGTGCGGGAAACGAGTTTCGAACGAGTTCGAGGTCCGCGTCGACAGGTTCGTTATCGCGGCGGCCCCTTTGTTTGCCAAGCGTTTATTCTTACTCGTGTTGCGAGAGAGAACGGCCGGTGGACGGGACTGCGAGGGACGACGAGGAAAAAGGACGAGCGAGGGTACGTCGGGAGTTCAGCGTGCGAAGGACGGAGAGGGACGCGGAGGAAAGTGGAGAAGATGTCCGAGGGGATGAAGAGGGATGAAGAGAAACGAGGTGGATCTCGGCCCTTTTGCAACAAGAAAGAAATCTCCTTCCTTTCTGAATAGCGGTACGTCGCCGCAGGACACCACTGGCCGGGCAGGACGACACAGGTGGCAGGAGTGGTGGCGTTGTCCTTCTGCTCCCGCGTCTTCTCCGTGCTCGCTCGTCGGCGGGACAAGATCTCTCGTAATCTCGGCTCCTAAGCCGCGCAGGATTAGGCTCATTAACTCCTGCGGGACACCCTCTTTTCTCACGCGCGCGCGTCCCGCCGAACGGACGCCGGCCGCTTTTCTTATTGGACGCTACCGAATGCTGGCGAGCGGACCGGTTGCTGCCGAAAAAGAGAAGCGCGGATTGGAGGGATCCTGGCATGTTGCGATGGCCGATGCGAAGTAGGTTATGTTGTGTCGGGGGTTTTATAGGGATTTTCACAGATTCTTTGAGCTTTGAAGGCGACGAGTCGATGTTGATGATTTTAGAATCAGGGATTGGAGGGATCCCGGCGTGTTGCGATGGCCGATGTGAAATATGTTATGTTGTATCGGGGGTTTTAACCCTTTGAGTGCTATGGACACACATACGCGTCCGCCGAAATCTATTGGTGTCGACTATAAACGCATATATGCGGCCTCAATCGTTTCGATTTCTTATCTATTGTAGCCACAATTATAAATGTATGGGATGAATGCAGATGCGTTTTTTATCGAACAATTTTCTTGCATTATTTAATTTGGCCTAAATGAAGAATTATCATTAGAATTTAGTTGCGCCTTAAATAATCTACCAATAGAATTCACACTAGCGAAAAGTGTTTCGTCGTCAGCGAACGCTTTGGCCAGAAGTATTCAGCACTCAAAGGGTTAAAGGGATTTTGACAGATTCTTTGAGCTTTGATGGCGGCGAGTCGATGTTGATGATTTTAGAATCAGGGATCCCGGCGTGTTGCGATGGCCGATGCGAAGTAGGTTATGTTGTGTCGGGGGTTTTATAGAGATTTTGACTAGATTTTTTGAACTTCGAAGACGACGAGTCGATGTTGATAATTTTAGAATCAAGGATTGAAGGGATCCCGGCGTGCTGCGAAGTAGGTTATGTTGTGTTGGGGGTTTTATGGTAATTTTGACAGATTCTTTGAGGTTTGAAGGCGACGAGTGGATGTTAATAATTTTAGAATCAGGGCGTGTAGCCGAAATGGCAGATGTTTTAATTGGAATTCAATATCAGTTGCTACTTAGGAGCGAAACTTCAATATAGATTGTCGAGGTGTTCAAGTTTTTTTAACTTTATCAGTTTATCACTATGAGCATTGGACAATTTTACCCTTTTCATTTGGCAAATCATAACGCAGGTGGCTATTCGGGCGAACGTTTCAATTTTTACCGCGATAGGAAGAATTTCTGTTGAAATGTGGATGTCTGCTGGGCAACGTTACGGGGATGAAATTTTTCACGGTTTCATGAAGTTTCATTGGGGGCATTTACAAATGCATTCTGTCAGTTACTCGAGTCGTGCGGCAGAAAATGCGTGAACGATTAACCTCGCGGTGTTCCGCTCGCTACCGAAACAATCGTAATAAATCAGCGGAGAGGGTCAGCGTCAGCGGGCCATGTATTTTTCAAATCGCAGCGGACGGACGGATGGGAAAATTTTGATTCGACACCGCAAAGCAGAGAGTAATGAGAGCGATGCGTAGGATCTCCCATGCGATCGGCTGTCTGCGAATTATTTTATTTACCTAGCAACAGGTGACCGTGTTTTTGTGTTGTTTTATGACGAGCCCCTACATATCTCTATGTACTCAGGGAATTTTTTAAATTTTTTTAACTGTTGCTGGCATTCAAATGAATTATACCAGACTATAATATGCATAACATTTTTATAGTCGCGAATGGCCAATTTCAAGCCGGCCAACAGTTATGGCTCATGATTTTTCATATTACATTACAGAAATATTATTCTTACAAAATAAACATTTTTACGCAGGGGCTGGAAAATGGCCAGGTTATATCCATACGATAGTAATATTTCTATAATACTGCCTGCGATAATATTCAATTCAGAAAAAACAATTCGGTCCCAAAAAAATATTTCGTCCAATTCCAATACGCGGTAGAGGAAATGTTTTAGGTTTTAATCCCATTACTTGGAACTAAGAAAATCTGCAAAATTCAACTGGCGCTGCCTCCTGCGCATTTTCAAAGGAGTTTCCGAAAGCCGTTAAATAAGCAAACAAACTGTTGTCGAGGGTCGCGGGGAGAGATCACTGTAGCGACGCCCAGTATTGATCCCTCAAAAAAGAATAGATCGTCCTTCGAGCTATTTTTTCAGCGGCCACCCTGCGCGAAAGAACCCGGGCCCCGGGGCTTGCGCAGGATTCTAGTCGTCGCTAAGATCGGTATTATCCTCTGAGCAGTATTCGCATTCAGCGAGAAGAAGAGAGAAAGGCCGACGGGGGTGTAAAGATCGGCAGAGGCAAGAAAACGAACCGCCAAGAAAGAAAGAGGACGGAAGACAAGATCAGCGTAAGCGGGACCGACTTCACGATCAGCGTCGAGATTTTGTCGAAGGGCGAATTGAACGAGGGAAAAGCCTATTAGGCAGGATCCTACGATATCGGTTTCCTCGGCCGAGAATTATGCCGAGTTGGCCTAGTGAATCGAAAAATCCTGCAACAAAGAGTGCCGATGGCGTCTTCCGAAAAATCGCGCATCCTCGCTACTTCGCTCATCTCGGCTCGCTTTTACCTTGTTTTCCGTTTTCCCTTGGCCGTTTCCCTCACTTCTGCCCGTCCACCTGCTGAAGGCATAAATCACGTCGGCGAGGTTCGTCAAGGAGCGAAAGAGAGGCGGAGAGAGGATGGATCGACTTGCAGGTGTCTTGCCCACCGAATTTTATGCTCAGGAGGTAGGCAGTAAACCCCCTAATGGCCAATGTACCAGCACCTAGTGCAATCATACGGAGTTTGCCTTCGCTGTTTGGAACTCTTCTTCCACGGCTAGGTTACTTCGAAAATTTTTCTCGGTAAGGATAATGCCCGAAGACGATCCTTGGCCCTCTGTCGAAATGTCAATATTGATAAGTCTCGACGCGTCAGTCAGTCGCGAGGATAATGTTTTAAACCAAACTTTACCTTTTAGTGGATCCATCAACCCCTTGAGACTGAAGTAAAAGTATAAACCAAAAAAGATATAAGGTATTAAGGAGATTGTGTGCACGAAAGAATTTCTCTTTGTGTAGCAACATGGAAATGAAATATGTTCAGTACAAAGTACATGGCGTTTGACTGTGTTTCAAAATGGCGCATTAAATTCGGTGAATCAGTAACGTTTATAGGAAGGACAGGAGGAGATGCGCGTCCAAAATTCTCGACGAGCGCTACCCTTCGTCGAAAAAGTCGCTAGCTGTCGATATTACGATTAATTTGCTCGTAAATTTTCGCCCAGGGGAGTTCCTGGAAGTCCCAGCGAGGATAATTTATATATTGCCGGGGAGTCGACCCGGTCCAACACCTGGCAGTCACGGCGGGCAGTTACCTGAGTCGAAACGACCCAGACAGCGTCGCGCCATCTCAGCTACTTCCCTTTTTTCTTTTCGCTCCTTCTCCTTTTCGCTCTATCCTGCTTCGCCAAGCCGCAGTTTCACCGGAAACCCCGTGCATTCCTCGCGAAGAACGAAGAAGTTCCTTATGAATACGGCCTAAGAAGTATTTTGCTCAACATACGCTTGCCACAAAATTTCTCCCGCGATTAAAGGTAGTTATTAAAATACGGACTTGTAAAAACAGTCTATAAAGATGTCTTTAGAAAGATTTGGGCGTATAAACAGAAACGTACAAAATCTGAAGCCGCAAACACCGGCGAAGTTGATGTAATAGATTAAAAAGTAAAAAGTATGTATTATACATGTATAGTAGCTATTTAATGAAACGTACAAAATCTGAAGTCGCAAACACCGGCGAAGTTGATGTAATAGATTAAAAAGTAAAAATTATGTATTATACATCTATAGTAGCTATTTAATCAATACACATATGCATATATTACAGTATACTACAGTATACTACTACACATATACATATATGAGCCGTTTATTTTGAAAGTGGCCTAACTCCATTTTTCAATATTTGCCGGTTACCATGGTTACATGTACAAATTCGTGTTATTTATCTCGATTTGAAGATAAATGGTGTCAGGCCACTTTCAAAATAAACGGCTCATATACTGCAGTACTCCACAGCATAATACAATACCTACGTAGTATGATGAGACATATCGTAAATGCTAGGTGACATACGACTATATAACATTCTATTTGACCAACATCTGTCGTTTGTTCATAATTAATTTTTCTTCCGCAAAATCCGTGTTGTTGTACAACGTTCCACACAACACGCAAAACTCCCATATCACCGTCATTAAGGCTCCCTTTCCGGTTACCCGCCTCTTGGCGACATCGAAAAATCTCGGTTTTCCTCGGATTGTGTATAATTTTTTTCCAATCGACTTCCGTACCCAATCTCCTTCAAACTTCTCATAGAGCGGGACGCGGAGGGTCCGACGAAATTGCAGAAGAGCCGACCTCCTTGCTCCCTTAGCCGGCGTCGAAAGTCTCGGAAAAGCGGCGTGGAAAAACTTTCCCCGCAATAATTCATCTGGAAATCGCACGGTGTAGGAAAGAGGGTGCGTCAGTTGACGGGAGTCGGAACGATCGCTACTTAGGTAGGTCTTTCTCGGCATGCCCCGCACATCAAATCAAGTGTAAAACGTAAGGTAATTGTCACGCGCTATGGGGTCGATTCGCGAAAGGGTGACGCGCGACGGGATTATACGGGACGATCTCGACGTATCGATTGTTTGCAAACATTGTTGTCGTGCAGATTTCGCGCTCAATGTGCCAAGCCAAACTGTTGATGTTACGCGTTTGCGGATAGACGCAGTAGGTTGTGAGTAAGCGGTTACGTGACGGAGTTTTAATGTACGTGAAGTCAATAACGAAACGTGTGTGCAGGCTACAAGTTACTGACAAAGAGCGCGAACGCGTAATTCTTTGTGAGTTAACGCTGCTGGTGTGCTGGAAGAGGTATTTTGTCTGCAGTTATAATTTTGTCATATCGTAAATTTGATACGCCGCTATCTTAACACTTAAATCCCAAACGCTGGCTTTCCAAACACTGGTCTTATTCGCTTGTTTCTGATCAATGAATAGTCAAAAAATATATTCAAAACATTATATATTTTCGTAAAATAGTACATTTTATTTGCATATTCGTCATATACGATTTAACGGTAATTAAAAACAGAAACAAAATCAAAATTTTTAATTTATAATTATAGAAACAAATACAGTTCTTCATTTCATGGTGAATTGTTGCATATATATAACGTAAACAGAAAACAAAAGTTTTAATACTTATGGCAAGTGTGGTATTTCTCGAAACATGATTCCTCATTTCATGCTGGACTATTGCATATATATAACCCAAACAGAAAACAAAAGTTTTAATATTTGAGGCAAGTGTGGTATTTATCGAAACATGGCAAATAAATACAAATCGATGTTTAAGACACAGCAAAAAAAATTCCACATCACCGTGGGGCCACCACTCAAGCGACAGATTCAGAAATCCGCGTTTTCGCGGGGCCGGCTGTCAATGTGTTAATATTCTGCCGTTGCGAATTCCAACACAGCCATTGCAGGTAATCTCGTTTCGTACAGAAACAACCCCCATTAACGTTCCCATTTCCAATCTTTAATATCTAATCACTTTCGAATATCTAATAACCAACAAGTGACTGACCGAACTCATCCACACTCATATTCAATACTGCACCGAAGCAAAATCCATTCAAGTCGCTCCTTCGTCCCAGCCTCCAAATGTCTCCATTCACTCATTGTTCCAAGGTACACCGACTCGATCCACGTGGATTACCCACGTGGCGTTTATTGAGCGTCGAGCGGGCTAAAAAAGGGCTCGCCGGAGGTCTCGCTGGATTTTTGTAAAAAGAAGTTCGGAGTCGGTCGCGCGAGTCGATTTCTCGGTTTCTCAGTGAGCCAACAACGAAGACACAATCGGGGGGTTCCTCCACGGTGGATGGAGGTCGGTTTCTATGGAGTTCCAATAGAATTCGCGATCAAAGGACGGGGGGAGCGCTCGTCTTTTCTCGAAACAGGGCCGTGCGTATGTAGAGGAGTACGAGACGGATGAGGAGGAATAAGAGGTAGGATGAAAGGGGGTGGCGCCAGACTCAGCCCGGGTGGCACCTTACGTTTTTCATACGGCCCTCGATAGACGGTCGTAAGTGCATTCACCGTGCAAATCGGGTTGCCTCCGTTGTGCAACAATACGCAACAGGTGAGGAGGCGATCGGTACGCGCATTCAACGACAGGTGAACTTCCTTTTTTCGAGGAGAAAAGTCCGTCGCGGCGGAATCGTGCCACTCGGTCAGCCGGGTGCCCGGCGAAATTCGGACGAACGTGGGACGTTTTCGCGCGGGAACTTCGAGGGCGGCCATACCGTTCTTTTTCTTTCGCGTGGGCCACTCGTGACGAGTGTCGGTGTTGTATGAGGCGAATTCGTCGCAGTTGAAGTGTGGCTTGGATCCGTACGTGTGCATATGCATTTTTGATGTGCATCGTAACGATAGGCGTGTAATGATTGTCGATGTACAAAACTTTCGAGTGTAACAGATTCGGGAGGTTCATACAGAAGCAAAGAAATTCATACAGGTATTCGTAGGGCGAATAGACTATAGCGATGTAATCATTGGATTATCGACTTAACACTTTGACTGCCGTGATGGTCACTGCTTATCGGCGCAACAGATTTCTTTGAAGACCCAAAATATTCGCAATGGCATTAATTATTTTATAAATGCAGTTATTCTTAGAATAGTGATGCGATACTTTAGTTTCCAATACCTGCACATTATTTATATTTTGCATATTTCAATAAAACGCTGTAGTATTTCATAGCATCGTCGTTCTAATATAGCAAAATACGGACGGCAGTCAACTTGTCAACACTTTGACTGCTGTGATAGTCACCACTGACCACTGCAAAAGGTTTTACTGAAGATCCAAAATATCCGCAATGGGTAACAATAATTATTTTATAAACGCAGTTATTGTTAGAATAGTGATGCGATCCTTTGGTTTCCAATACCTGCAGATTATAGACATTTATTATATTATAAATGCAATTATTATTAGAATAGTGATGCGATCCTTTGGTTTCCAATACCTGCAGATTATTGACATTTATTATTTTATAAATGCAATTATTGTTAGAATAGTATGCCATTCTTTTGTCTCCAATACCTGCACATTATTTATATTTTGCATAATTTAGTAAAACGCTGTAGTATTTCATAACATCACCGTTCTAATACAGCAAAATACGCACAGCAGTCAACTTCTTAACACTTTGACTGCTGTGATAGTCACCACTGACCGGCGCAAGAGATTTCACTGAAGACCCAAAATATTCGCAATAGCATCAATAATTTTATAAATGCAGTTATTATTAAAATAGTGATGCCATCCATTGATCTCCAATACCTGCACATTATTTATATTTTGCCTAATTTAGTAAAACGCTGTAGTATTTCATAGCATCGCTGTTCTAATATAGCAAAATACACACGGTAGTCAACGTGTTAATCAAATGTAAATTATTCACATTTTTTTATACTTAGTTATTTGGATGCAGCTTTTTGCTTGGTGTCGTAGAAATAGCCGAGTTTCTCTTATTCTATATGAGTAGTGGCGACGTTACGTAATTATCATGTACGACTCTCGTTAGAGCGACCGATCAAAATTTCAACGACGCTCAGACATACACGCAATTTCGGCAACGAATACGTAGTCACGGTCTTTAACGCGTAAGGTTACACGGCAATTAGGACAGGAAATTGTACGGGGCCCCTGGCCGGTTTTCGACTTGGAATAAAACTTTGCCGTGTCCCTGGATCGAAGAGACTTTCTAAAGCAGCGGTTTGATCGATTATTCTCGTTATTTTGGAGAAAAAAAGAGCGTGAAAGGGCCTGGAGAGGAAGAAAGAGGAAGTGAAAGATGAGAGAGACGTGTCGAAGGGCCAAGAAATACCTGCGCTCAGATGTTGATACATCGTCCGAGCGTGTTGACGTTAATTAACGGGCCATTAATTACGTGAAATGGACCAATTATACGGGGGCTATTAATAAACCACACGAATTCCCCACGAAGACATAGTTCAGTCGCCCTTTAACACTGTCGAAAATTCTAGGACACGTAACGGACCCGCCGTATGCAGTATAACGTATAAAAGTATTATTAAGACACTTTTTTCATGGAAAAAATCGCATGAAAGAGTGCACTTGTTTTGCGACGGGGCAGACACAAAACTTGTTTGTCGCTTGAACGTTTCTAAAAATTCCGCTGGTTTTCTATGTCTCTTCAGTTTTTCTGTTGCACCTCCGCAGATAATAGCGTTGTGATTCATTCGTGAGAAGGCATACAAAATTGTTACCGATTGACTAATATGCTCATACGTGCCGAAAGTTATAAGAAACATTCGGACGTTCCGACCATTTTTCGACGGTTTTGATCTTTTTCCGCTGTCCATTAAACGTTATGCTCTTGCGAGAGCAAAATCGTATATTGAGTCTTAGGCAAATCTCTATTCCATACTTTTTGCCCTCGTTCATCAAAAGTCTTTTATACAAAATACCAATACTGCGCTATGAAGAACACTAGTGCCACTCATCCATGCATCCTCGCTATCGATTAACTTGGTGCGTTCCAACCAAACTGCATGTTTTAAGAAAGGAAGCAAACCTGAGACGCGTAGCACCACCATAAAACGGGCGAGGAACATTTTCCATCCGATTTAAAATGCAATCATAACATATCCCCTAAAGCATTGAGCTGTCTCCAAAATATTCTCAACGAAAACAGTAAACCTACGCGGTAGTGCATAAAAGTCGCAATATGAGCAACTTTAACAGGTCACCGCCTCACGCGAATTCTGTCTCTTATGAGTTTTGCTATACATTAACCGCACGGTTTTTACTCCTTTTAAAATTGATTAACGGATTCGCGTATTCCGGCCACGTCGGTATGTGCGCTGGAAATCTACGCTGCAGGGAACTTTGGACGCCATACACGAACACGGCGACGCGTCAGAAATGTAATTTGTGCAGCGAACGAGCGAGCGGGGCAACTCTGGAAATTCGTTTCGCACCGTGGCGTTCCTTTGCGTGTTTTTCGAGAGTCCGCGCTTTAAGTATGATAATTTATGTGGAAGGTTGGTGCGCGCATTCCCGAGCGCTGTCACGCTCGAATCCAGCTTGGATTCTTCGTGTGTCTCGCGTGACACGGGTAAACAAGGCAGAATGGAGGAAAAAATGTGTCTAAATATGTAACTTTGTTCGGCCCGCGGGTGGAAATGTGTATAATCGATTACGCCGCGGGGCGACGAGTTTCATAACGCCGAAATCGTGAGAAGTCAGATTTCCGTGGAAAATGGAGAACGCGCGTGAAGGATTGGGCGGCAGAAACTTCAATCGGCGGACCGACGACGGAAATGTGGACGTCGCAGACGAGCGAACGAGAGGTGCACGTGCGGCGGCGAATCAAAGGGAAGTCGGAAGAATGACGGCATTAAAAGACACTTTTGATAGAAACGAGAACGACGCCTGATCTATTTGAACGAAATTAGTTTTACATTCATTCGCGCATATTGACTTTTTACGGTGACGCTTAATATGTTGACTGCGGTGGGGCCGTATTTGGGTGACGGCAAAAATCTTGACAGCGCCGCGTTACACGCATTCGGGTGACATGCATTCGTATACCTACGCGGTAAGGTAGTAGATATTTGGAAAGATATTTCTATTGCTATAGCATTCATTTTCATGATGATGCAAAATGACATAAATTCTACAGCATTCAAATTTTAAAGTCAATTATTTTGAATTTAATTTTATATAACCTTAAGTTTTTGTAATTATTTTCATGATCATTCAGAATGACATGAATGCTATAGCATTCAAATCTTGAAGTCAATTATTTTGAATTGAATTTTGTATAATCTTAAGCTTTCGTAATTATTTTCACGATGATGCAGAATGTCATAAATACCATAGAATTCAAATGTTAAAGTAAATTATTTTGAATTTTATTTTATTTAACCTTGAGTTTTTGTAATTATTTTCATGATGATGCAGAGTGACATGAATGCCGTAGCATCCAAATCTTAAAGTAAATTATTTTCTGATATCATAACCAATTTAAAAATAAAATTACTGTAAATTTTTGCACCTCGCTGAAAATTTTAATGTCCGCGAACGTGTTAAGTTGTTACAGAAATAATTTTCGGCACACACACGCGCTTTCTCAGATCGTTCTTGAGGAAAGATTTTCAATCGAATGCATGTCTCGAAACGTTTCGATGTAAACGTGCTTATCTTCTGCTACGATAAGAAACAATAGGTCCAGTACGATTCTCCAATATAGATTTTCAACTCGATGGAAATCCCTAAGCATTTTGTTCAAAATATAATACTCTTTTATTACGATAAGACGAAGATTTTCTTATAAAGTAGCGTGGCAGTCGTGTTAAAATACCGCAAATTGACGAAAATGAATTGCGCATCAAAAGTCACATGAACCTAAAGCTGCACCGTGCGTGCGATCTTTCTATTCCGGCGCATCATATCATGCAGATTCTCTTTCTCACACACTCCCGTATGCTAATTCCGAACCGCCCATTTACCGGGAGCGGATGAATCCAATGATAACCCGGGCAATTTTTTTCCCGAATATCAGGGAATTCGATCAAATCTCGCTCGCCCAGGTGTGTGGCCCCCGTCACCTGCGGACTCGCGCAACTTCCCCTTCATCCAGGCAATCCGAGGGCTATCTCGAAAAATCAGGATACCCTATCGGTCCGCGCGATCGACGAAATCGCGCACGAGTGGCCCCGGCACAAAGGCCAAATTAAACAGTTCCATCGGAACTCAACCCTATCCGAGAAAGCAACCCTTCGTACACCGCGCGCCGCCGTTATTTGTCCATCGTACTTCCTCCCCCTTGCGTCCCTGAAATACTACCCTCACCGCCCGACAATCTCGGTGTCCCACTCGTTCGGCGCAGATAGACATCGGGCGAAAATCAAGATGGACAAACACAGTCGCGCACCCTCTATCAAAATACACATCGTCTATCCCGTCCCACGCGAGATTTCGACGATTTTCTCAAGGAGAACGCGGTCGTAGCTACCCTCTTGAGTGGGTAGAGGAGCATAGAAATTAAGATCGCTTCCCCATGAGGCCCCTTTCTTCGGGCGTTTCGTCGATCGGGCAAAAAATAATGCGCGCTTATTTTTATGCCTCGCCCGGTTTAAGACCTTCGACGGCGAGCGTATTTTCTTTCTTCACTCATGCCTTTTCTTTCAGCCGCGGAGATCGGGGCGTTAGAGATAGGGCGGAGGGTTGTGGGCAAGGTTTATGTAACCCGAATTATGAGCAATTGTAAGCGACACGTGAGTTTCGGGAGTGGGGGCCGGTAGGAAATCATTTGGTGCGCCGAATCATAAAGTGATTATATGTGTCGGACGTAATGCGGGGCGACGAGCTGTTTCATTGACGACGTTCGAAGAGCGGAACTTTGCAAAGAGAAAAAATGAGGCGACGGAGGGAAAAAGGTGCAAGAGAAACCACAACATTAAATCTCAACTCGGTTTCCTTCAGAGTAATGAGAGAAGGAGTGCGGGCAAGTTTCTCATTAAAGAACTCTAAGATCCTGCGGCAAGGACAAAGGAGTTTACTGAGATAGAGGGACAGAGAGGGCAAGGAAATGCAAAATCTCTACTGCCGGAGAGATCAATAGACACTCCGAGTTCTAAGAGGATCAAAATTTTCTGTGGCGATGTCCAAGCCCCCTTTGAAGGGAACTTAGTAGATAAATGGTTGAAAACCAGCAGGAGTTAAGAACTGTAAATATAAGGATTCCCTGTATCGCGCAAATACTTAAGCACGATAATAATATCAGCGTCCCATTAAAAAAGTATGAATTGCCGAGCTTCACCGAGCTTCTACCTGCCGTTCAATAATCGTCCTCTTGATAACCGAACCCGGTATAAAGCAGGTAATAGAACATATTTACGACCAATTGTCGATCACGTTTCCAAAGAGAAGCTTAAGCCGTGCGCGATAAGGCCGAGAACTCGAGACTTCCTGCGGAAAGCGAACGAAGGTGCCAACAGATAAGTAAGTAGAGGAGCAGATCCAATCTGTCGGCCCGATTTACTGCGAACTGCTCATACCCGGTAATAACGTCACAAAGAAGAGCAGCGCGCAAGAAGGACAGGAAACGGGAGAGTGGGGTCGACCAAGGGGTAAAGGTACTTCTTGGAACGGCCGAGAAGGACGGAGAGCGACAGGCGGAAGGGAAGAGGACAGCGAAGGGTCCAGGAGCCATTCAGTTTAGAAGTAAGTAGAGATTTCCGGAGGCTGCGTGCTCGCAAACCACCCCCGCCCAGCGGGGGTGTCTTCTTACCTGCTCGGCCACCTCCTCCCCCACTCCTCTCGAATTCCTCTCTCGCCCCCCTCGCAACACGAAAACCTTACCTATGGGAAAAATCTACATTGAGTCGATGGCGAATGAATGAAAGGACAGAGAACGAGACGGGGCGAGCTGAGGAGAGGACCTCGAGAGAGAAAGATCGCGAGGATGGCGGGCAGGGATGAAGGGCAAAGAACCGAACGAACCCGCGGGCCAGAAGCGGTGGGATCTTTTGTGCGAGGAATTCTCGCATCCATCGGCCAGCATCGCGAACCCACTGGCGCGGGATAAAGATGAAAATAAAGATAGAAAATCGACAACAAGGAACGGTGTAGGCGAGAGTTTACATTCGTAGGAACCAATACGTAACAAAATGGTATAAGTTAAATCACTGGGTAGATAAGCGTTTATTACGTTGCAGTGTAATATCAGGTCTTTTATACCATTTGCACGAGTGAGTTCTAAAACGCACAGGACCTAATTGTCACCGTTAGATTTCAAGGTACGAAAAACTGCCTTCGGTAAAAATCGGTTAGGTAGCTTCCGCAACATCGTGAACCCACTGGCACGGGATAAAGATGAAAATAAAGATAGAAATTCGGGAACGCAGAACGGTGTAGGCAGGAGCTTACGTTCGCAGGAACCAATACGTAACAAAATGGTATAAGTTAAATCACTGGGTAGATATGCGTTTAGTGCGCTGCAGTGAAATCTCAGATCTCTCATACCATTTACACGAGTGCAGAAAAACGCAGAATTCCTAATCGTCACCACTGGATTTCAAGGTATGGAAAAGTCAGAAGAAATCGCTCTTGTCACCTTATCGCATCTTCAACATTGCAGTTTATTCGAATTCGGGATAATCCATAAAAACATTTGCCTCCTAAATTCAACCGACTTCTTCTATTGCTCATACAAGTTAACACGTCGACTGCCGTGCGTATTTTGTGGTATTAGAACGGTGATGGTATGAAATACTACAGTGTTTGACTGAATTATGCAAAATGTACTTAATATGTAGGTATTGGAGACCAAAGGATCGCATCACTATTCTACCAATAACTGCATTAATAAAATAATTATTGCAACCCATTGCGAATATTTTGGGTCTTCAGTAAAATCTCTTGCGCCGGTCAGCAGTGACCATCACGGCAGTCACATGTTAATTGAGTGCTCTCTTGACAAACCTCCCGTCTAATCAAATGCCATGACACGTAACAACACGCGAACGCCAGCCGAAAACAGCGATCAGCTTGATTCGCGAAGGTACAAAAAAGTGGTAAGAAATTGCTCTTGTCATCTTGTCACCTCTGCAACATCGCAGTTTGCTCGACTCCACGATAATCCGTAAAAACATTTGCCTCCCCAACTCAACCGATTTCTTCCATTGCCCATACAAGTTAATTACGTGCTCTCTTGGCAAACCTTCTAATCAAACACCGATGACATGTAAGAGTATAAACACGCGAACGCCAGCCGAAAACAGCGATCAGCTTGATTCGCCCTCCGGAAGACGGGGGCCGTAATGAAGAGAAGACGAGCGACAAGCATCCTTCTCCCGATTCATGGATCCTACACCCACGTGACCGTCGAAGGGCTACCTGAAACGCGTCCCCGCCTTGGGTATCTCATCAGACACACGTGCAGGTAGTACGGCGAGTACCTACCGCGGAAGGAGGCCGACCGGAGCTTTCTCACGGCAATTTCACGGTGTCCCCACTGTGCCTGTGTACTCCGCCCGTCGTCTCCACCCTGCCCTGGCCTCACCCGCCGTTCTCTTTTTCGGCCACCCTGCCACTTTCGCACTTTGGCGAAATTCCGGCGATCCTCGGAAATGGTCCCGATCCCACGACACCCGTTGCCAGTGTCGCCACACTGTTCTGTGGCTTCCTCCGCTCCTTCTGCCACCGCTTTGACGTATCGACCCTTTCCCAGAACGATGGGATACTTCGGCCGGCGATGAATAGCGCGCACGACGCGGCGAAGTTTGTGAAAACGTTGGCGAAGCTTTGTGTCTCGGGAGATGGAGCTGTGAGAGAAGCGACGAGTGGGAGTTTTCGAGCTTTGGAACCGAGTGGATCGAAGAGGTGGAACGGTTGACGGGGAAAATCGGTAACTTGGCTAAATATTGAATACAAAAGTGCCTGGTGTCGGCGTATAATATTTCGAGTCGGTCCGACTGATAAGCTGGGACGGGTAGTATGAGGGACCGTTAACACTTTGACCGCCATGATGGTCATCGGTGACAGGCGCAAGAGCTTTTCCTGAAGATCCATAATATTCGCAATGAGTAGCAATAATTATTTTATAAATGTAACTATTGTTAGAATAGGGATGCGATCCTTTGGTTTTCAATACCTGCACATTATTTACATTTTGCATAATTCAGTCAAACGCTGTAGTATTTCATAGCATCGTCATTCTAATGCAGCAAAATACGGACGGCAGTCAACTTGTTAACACTTTGACTGCTGTTGTGGTCATCGGTGACACGCGCAAGAGATTTTACTGAAGATCCGAAATATTCGCAATGGGTAGCAATAGTTACTTTATAAATACAGTTATTGTTAGAATAGTGATGCGATCATTTGGTTTTCAATACCTGCACATTATTTACATTATTACCTTTACCATTATATTATTTACCATTACCAGTATGATTACCTTTACATTATTTACATTTTGCATAATCTAATCAAACGCTGCAGTATTTCATAGCATCGCCGTTGTAATGCAGCAAAATACGGACGGCAGTCAACTTGTTAACACTTTGACTGCTGTTGTGGTCATCGGTGACACGCGCAAGAGATTTTACTGAAGATCCGAAATATTCGCAATGGGTAGCAATAGTTACTTTATAAATGCAGTTATTGTTAGAATAGTGATGCGATCATTTGGTTTTCAATACCTGCACATTATTTACATTATTACCTTTACCATTATATTATTTACCATTACCAGTACGATTACCTTTACATTATTTACATTTTGCATAATCTAATCAAACGCTGCAGTATTTCATAGCATCGCCGTTGTAATGCAGCAAAATACGGACGGCAGTCAACTTGTTAACACTTTAACTGCTGTGATGGTCATCGGTGACACGCGCAAGAGCTTTTCCTGAAGATCCAAAATATTCGCAATGAATAGCAATAATTTTATAAATGTAATTATTGTTAGAATATTGATGCGATCCTTTGGTTTCCAATACCTTTACATTACTTACATTATTACCTTTACCAGTATATTATTTACCATTACCAGTACGATTACCTTTACATTATTTACATTTTGCATAATCTAATCAAACGCTGTAGTATTTCATAGCATCGCCGTTCTAATACAGCAAAATACGCGCGGCAGTATTAAAACTATGGGATGTACTTTGGTATTCAATACCTGCACATTATTTACATTTTGCATAATTCAGTCAAACGCTGTAGTATTTCATAGCATCGCCGTTCTAATACAGCAAAATACGCTCGGCAGTCAACGTGTTAACTTGTCCGAGCGCTGGACGCTGATAGGAGATTTCAATGTAACTGATAATTACAGAAGGCTGCGTAAGCAAAAGCATGTTTCACGAAGAAGCGATTATTTCGTCGAAAAATTTGCGTTTTCAGCGTCGCCGCGTCAATATTAATTATAGTTGCGCCCGAAGAGAACGGCTGGGTAACGTTCGCCGTTCTACGGCAGAGAAGACGTATAGCACGATTGTAATTAACTACCCGAGAACGAAGACATCGAGGAGCGCTTTCTTCGTGGAACGTCTCAGGCGATCTTCGGAGAGGAAATTCTGTCTCAGGCCAAGCTACAGACGGAAGAGACCGGAGGAAGATGATGGACCAAGTGAGAGGTGAACGAAAGGTCGCGGATAGTGCATCGTCACGTGCCTCTATTAGAAGCCCGTGGAAAGGGACTTTTTGCTCGCGTTCCACCGACATTGCTACCTTCGTTCGATCGTGTCCGTCCTTCAAGTATTCCGTCTTTTACTCTTAGTCGCCTTCTGCCATCGCCTCACGCCTACACTTTTTCTCGAGACGAATCTCAATTCTCGTTGTTACAAAACGTTCTCGTACAATCTCGTATTTAGACGAAGTAGGCCTTCTTCTGCCACTTCTAACATAATCTACATTGCGGCGAAAATGTTCGTATTGCCAAATAACATAGGTTTCTGTAGAGAACATTCTGCAACTTCATACCCGTCACTGTGTAGGCGCATCTATTAATTTTCGCTCGCATTACATATTCCGTAGTCATCGCAGCAGACTGTTTTACGTAACGCGCTCGTTCTACGTAATTGGTTCGCCGTAACGGGCCCTAAGGCGAGCGACAGGATGCGCCGAGTTTTCTCGGAAAGATTTCGAAACGCACCGAGTGCCCCCGAGTTATGCCACATTAGTGTTCCTCGAGATTCCGGTTTCTCAATACGACCAGTCATCCTCGAAGAATCGGCAGACAATGTGGCGGGCCCTTACCTCCCTCCCACTCTTCTGTGCCCCTTCCCCATAGGCGGACCCACGTAAGTAGTGTACTCTCTTTGCCTCTCTTCGCGTTCGCTCGCAAGAGAAAGGAAAAAAAGGAAAAACTTTGGACGTACGAGCTCTCGTCGAAAGACTTAGGCACCGAGCATTGTACTCCGCCACTGAGAAACTTAAGCCGAGCTCGAGAGTACTTATCGATTATCCCACTCGCTCGCTTTCCAAATCTACGTCCGACGTGCAAATATTTTCGAAATTCCGCTTGCCCATTGTGCGCTCGGCTTTTCGCTTTTCAAGTTTGTTGCTCGCGCTGCGTCAATCGCGAACGGCTGCGATGGGAGGCGATGTTTAGGCATTGACGTTAATTAGGCAGACTTAATTAGGCGTTTAACTGAATGAGAGGTTGTTTTTCAGAAGCTATCCATACTGTAATTACGGAGTAATATTCGGTAATAGCGTGTTTGATGAGAGCGGATATGATTATACGTTGATGATACTGTTTGAGTGGAGAATAAGGCGCGTGAGCTGTAGTAAAAGATTACAAGTTCCTATCGAAGATAATATATTTTTACACCCAACGTATTATAACACGTTAACACCGAACCTTCTTCATAAATACCTCGTTTCGCTTCAAAATATTTATTTTCTCTCTTTAATATATTATTTACGATCTCTCAGCATCAGAGATTTAATTAAATCCCTCATGCGGCAACTAAGTTTCCTACCAAATTCCGAAAACAACCACAACCACCCCTGAACTTTCACCTGTCCCACAAAATTGATGATTGCGGATATGATTATATGTTGATGCCCTGTAGTAAAAAATTACGAATTCCTATTGAAGATAGTATATTTTTACACCAACGTATTATAACACGTTCATACCGATCCTTCTTCACAAATAACTCAACCAGCTTCAAAATATTTATTTTGTCTTTTCAATATATTCGATCTCTTAGTATCACACATTCAGTTAAATACGACAACCAAGTTTCGTACCAAATTCCGAAAACAACCGCAACCATCCCTCGACTTTCACCTGTCCCACAAAATTGATGATTGCGGATATGATTATATGTTGAAGATCTATAGTAAAATAATACAAATTCCTACTGAAGATAGTATATTTTTACACCAACGTATTATAACACGTTAACGCCGACCCTTCTTCACAAGTAACTCGACCAGCTTCAAAATATTTATTTTCTCTCTTCATATATACGATCTCTCAGCATCACAGATTTAGTTAAATCCCTCATACGACACCCGTTTCCTACCAAATTCCGAAAACAACCACAACCATCCCTCAACTTTCACTTGTCCCACGAAATTGATGATTGCGGATATGATTATATGTTGATGATATTGTTCGAGTGAAGAATAAGGCGCGTGAGCCGTGGTAAAAGGTTAGAAATTCCTATTGAAGATAGTATATTTTTACACCCAAAATATTTATTTTCTGTTTTCAATATATACGATCTCTCAGCATCACAGATTTAGTTAACACGTTGACTGCCAAGCATATTTTACTATATTAGAACGGCGATGCTATGAAATACTACAGCGTTCGACTGAATTATGCAAAATGTAAAGAATGTGCAAGTATTGGAGACCAAAGCATCGCATCACTATTCTAACAATAACTGCATTTATAAAATAATTATTACTACCCATTGCGAATATTTTGGATCATCAGTAAAATCTCTTGCGCCGGTCACCGGTGACCCCCACGGCAGCCAACGTGTTAAATCCCTCATACGACAACCGTTTCCTACCAAATTCCGAAAACAACCACAACCATCCCTCGACTTTCACCTATCCCACGCAATTGATGACTACGGATATCATTATATGCTGATGATACTGTTCGAGTGAAGAATAAGGCGCGTGAGCTATAGTGCAAAATTACAAATTCCTGTTGAAGATAGTACATTTTTACACCCAAAATATTTATTTTCTCTTTTCAATATATACGATCTCTCAGCATCACAGATTTAGCTAAATCCCTCATACGACACCCGTTTCCTACCAAATTCCGAAAACAACCACAACCATCCCTCGACTTTCACCTGTCCCACGAAATTCCCGCAGCACTCGCCATGATTCCTGCACCCGCCGCCTTTAATCAGCTCGCGACAAACGGCAGGGATGTCAACGCAGTCATAGACAGTCGCTTGAGGAAGAGCAGCAAGGCAGGGCGCCGCGATGTCTATAAATCGACCTCTCGCTCTTGGCGTACGTTCCAGTGGCTCCGTAGCGGAACGTCGGAGAGGGTGGATGCGTGAAAGCGTGTCTGGGAAGGCGCGCGTAATTATGTTCGAGGATAGAGTAACATGTCGGGCATTCCAGCAGCCACCGGAGTCAGAATCCACCCTCGCCAGTTGGCCCGTTGAACTGAATAGCCGGCTAATGAACGCGAGGCCTCCGCTCCGTCAGTCCCGTATGTCCAGCGCGGCGAATGATCGTTGCGGAGGATGAAACCGATGCTTGCCTGGCCTGCCTTGCCTCACGGATCGAGACTCAGACCGGCCACGGACCGTCGCACCTCGCGTGCCAATCCGCAAGGACTCTACTCGCGCACGTCTGGCTAATGCAACGTATAATTTACGGTCACGCGCGGACGCGAGAGATCGGGGCTTAATCGAGATTTAATAGTCGGTGGTAGGGGCACGACGCCGAGAAAAAGCGGATCGATGTATTGGGTTGTCCGGAAAGTTCGTGCCGATTTTGAAGGAAAATTGAAATGCAGCTCATTTAAATTTTGGTATACATTTATTAACACGTTGGCTGCCACGGTGGTCACCGGTGATCGACGCAAAAGATTTCAAACGCTTCAATACTTTGGCTTCTGATAACTTTGCGTTACCTTTACTTTGCACGATTTAATTATACTCTGCAGTATTTCATCGCATTATATTTCCAAATGTACCACACCGTATTCTTTAACACATTGACTGCCACGGTGGTCACCGGTGATCGACGCAAAAGATTTCAAACGCTTCAATACTTTGGCTTCTGATAACTTTGCGTTACCTTTACTTTGCACGATTTAATTGGTACTCTGCAGTATTTCATCGCATTACATTTCCAAATGTACCACACCGTATTCTTTAACACATTGACTGCCACGGTGGTCACCGGTAACCGGTGCAAAAGATTTTACTAAAAATGCAAAAAATTCGCAATGAAGCCTACTTGCAATCTTGTAGAAGCAATTGATATTGGAACGGTGCTTCGATACTGTGACTTCTAAAAACTCTGCAGTATTTCATCGCATTGCGGTTCTAACATAGCAAAATATGCTTGACAGTCAATGCGTTAAATTATATAAGTGTCATTCTGTTCCACAATTTGTAATGATCGGAATAGGTGCAAATCTGAGGGCGCGATCAAACCACTTCCGCATAGGTCTTTCGGCTACAGTACCTTCACTATAAGTAGTGCATATCTTGTTTGCCGTTTGTGTGGCATTTTTGCATTTTCGAAAAAAAGCATTAAACGCCTATAATGCACTTTGTTTGCTACTATATTCTAAGAGGTATAAAACTGACAAAAAATTAACGTATCGTAACCAAACTTTTTTCCAAATATGCCTGAAGTACCGTCCCTTAGAATATCTACACATTTGTTTTTATTTGTTTTCATAAATTACAATATAATATAATCTGGTCTGTTCTCATGCCGCCTACCGAAAATCGGAACTTTCCGGACAACCCAATATTTCTGATTGAGGTGGACGGAGGAGTGAAGGTGTGATAACGACGGGAGTGAGGTCGTAGATAATGAAGATCATCATTTTTGGGGGTATATTATAAAAATGTAACATAGCGATATTTTTAATGGCAAGTTGTTTTGATTGAGAAGATATTTTCGAACGAATCATTAGAGAGCGATTACAAGCGAGGGCCGAGTAATAACCGCGTAATGATAAACGCGCCACGGATTAAAGCCTTTACCCAGACAAGACGGTAATTGTCTTTAAACGGAGCGGCGATCGTGCGCCCGAGATAGAATAATGCGTCCTTTTCTTCGTGCGTAACGCGGCTAACGGTCATTGCCCCGTAGACTCTTCGACATTGAACGGAAAAGTCATAGGTCCATAACGGAACGAAAACACGCGTCTATCAGCGTCACGCTTTAACGATTCCTCACAGTTAACCGCCTATTTCGAGAAAGAATCTCGCGCGATTAGGAAATAACAGAGACCGAAAGTCAGTCTCGTTCGCGTCGCGACTCCGCCAGAAGCCATTTCGTCGGACAGAATGGGACGTGTATATCGGTAGGTACAATTTCAATTTCGCTATCTCCCCTTTGGGTAGAGTTCCTTCTTCGCAAGAAGGGAGTGTGTAGAGCGCGGTAGAGAAAGAGCATTGGCGGGGGTGTGTCGAGGGTAGCTTGGAGGGGAGGGAGTGAGATCCGACGTTAGATAGGCGAGAGTTAGGCCCGCTTCACCCACCTTCTCGTTCTCGGCTGTCACTCAAATCCTACCCCACCTCCTTCCAGCCGACGTCACCCCTTCTCGGCCACCCTCTCGCACGTTCCTCAGCAAGAGCCACCCCCGCGGACTCGGTAATTGAATTTCACGAGTTGGTTACCCAAACCCCCAGGATCTCACCGCCTCCTCTCCTTCCTTCTCTCTGTCTCTCCACAGACTCCTCTTTCGCCGTGCCTCGATCACCCTTCGGAAAACGGGGTGCACGACACTGTCGGATGACGCTTTGCTGTTGCCTCTGTGGCGACGGCAGGGCTCTGGCAACCCACTTGATGCCCGCTTAATGTCGTATCACAACATTGATTATGACGCGGCGACGGTTGGCCCACAGAACGAACGACTATGGCCGTCCTCAGCGACTGACTTTTCGGCGAGAGGGAGAAGCGAATCCGTTAGTCACCGGTGTTTAACCTTTATCCGTCCGAGGTCCAAGAGAATGTGGCGTTTCGCGGACCAGCCGTGCGTACTTTTTGGGCGTGACGGAAATAAACGCGAGGCATTAAGCGTATTGACGCCATGAACGTGCTGGCCAATACAAATGGTTATGTGTTGCGTTCTTTAATACGCGGACGTTAGATTGCATTATTGTAAATCAGTGTAATCCGATTGCAAAGGTGAAATTTACAATGACGTAACTTTAGAGACGATTAAACGACGTCTAAAACGTGCGATAGATCGCAATTGGTTAACGGTCCGTCGGCGGCGAACTACATATGCGCACATGTGACGCTGGGCACGCGTGAACGTACAAATATCGAGATTCAAAGGACACAATGCAGGTGAGTCAAGTGGGCGTGTCGATTGCGCGACGCACAGGCGACCGAGCGACAATCGAGTACCGTTCCATATATCCTCTCCCTCGGCCCCTTTCCTGCCTACGTCTCTCCGTTTAAAAGACGAGCCCAGCTCCTCGCCTCGCAAGGAAGTCTCGCGTGCGTTTCCTACCGTCGAAGCGGAAGCGAGCGTGACGCAGAACTTCGGCTTCACGCTATTCCGCATTCATAAATATTTACCAGGAGCGTCGGGGGAGGGCGGGGCGCGGAAGGGGTTGTTTCGAAATTCGTGGGGCATTCGACGGCAGTTTCGCCATTCTCTCTGGATTTAATGAACCGCACTGATTTTTCACGGGCGCGAACGCCGCAGAAGGGAGCCCGCCCGGGAGCTGTTTGTATCCATCTTCCGCTGTCTCCTCGTCCCTCTCCCCCGTTTTTTTTCTTCTCGCTTTGTCTAAGTCCATCCGTCTTTTTCTGCATCGCAGCGATCCGCCGGGTTCCGAGTCTTTTTCCCTCGGCCGTCTCTGTCGCTCGTGGCCCTCTCGGTGAGCGATAATAATTTTAAAAGGGGGAAGGCCGGAGGCCCTCGAGGTGTCGACCCGCCGAAGACGAATTATCGCCGCGTGACGTGTACCCTTATTTATGGTCTACCCCTCCCGGCCGTCTCACCCTCCCCACTTTATCGTCCCGCTCCTCCATTCTTCTCCGGCGCGTTTTGCGCGCTCGACCCGTCGTCGTCGCCTCTCGAGCCAGCGTCCGACGATTCGCACGGACCAATGACGGATTAAGAAGCCGCCATAACCGTGAAAGACGAATGACGCGAGCTCGTCAAAGCTGCCCGACGTGAGACAACCGTGGATGCTGATCCTCTTTGACGCGGAATCGCGCTAAATGGAGAGCGATCTAGGCATTTTTTCTTAGAAGGTACTCAATGAGTCAGGCACGATTGGCGAAAAACGCAGGCGCTGCAACAGAACGATATTAATTCGCCGGAAATTGTCGGGGACGGGTTCAAATATTTTTGCCAATTCAACACGTTGACGGCCGTGCGTATTTTGTTGTGTTAGAATGGCGATGCTATGAAATACTACAGTGTTTGACTGAATTATGCAGAACGTAAATAATGTGCAGGTATTGGAGACTAAAGAATCGCATCACGATTCTAACAATAACTGCATTTATGAAATAATTATCGCTACCCATTGCGAATATTTTGGATCTTCAGTCAAATCTCTTGCGCTGGTCAGCGGCGATCATCACGGCGATCGAAATGTTAAAGGTCCGCAGTAAAAAGTGCAGAGGAGTACGTGTGGTTTAAGCAATATTGCTATTTAACACTTTAAAATGTTTAAACAATATTGATATTAACCGTTTAAAATGTTTAAACCATATTGATATTTAACCCGTTCGCTACGGGGAAATTTGACGCGTATATATAGTTACGGTACGAATTAGTTAAAATATAAATGGACTCTTCGCCGCAAACAAAGAATAAGACTTGATAGTTTTTCGCAGATTCCGTTACAAACTCTCTTATTATAAATACGGGCAGTTATTGAAACAATCAAACAGAATAATGACATTTTCACGGGTGACTATAGTAGCGAGTGCGAGTACGCAACACATATTCCTGCTACCATAGCTGAACCTTAACACATTCACTGTCGTGCAAAGGATCGCATCACGATTCTAACAATAACTGCATTTATAAAATAATTATCGCTACCAACTGCGAATATTTTGGATCTTCAGTAAAATCTCTTGCGTCAATCAGCAGTGATCATCACGGCAATCAAAGTATTAACGAACTATATGCCGAAACTGAAGAAAGCGAATGGGCCAGCGTCGGATTAAGAAGCCGCAATTATGAAAGACGAGAAGACGGTCAAATTTGCCCGTCCAAACAAAACCACCGAAACTGATCTTAGCCAGAATCACACTGAATTCATACAATCTCAGAAGACACCCACTCGATCAACATGATACGCAATTATTAAAAATATGTATTCCGCCGCAAGAACCCCATTCTCCAAAAGTCCCCATGTATTACCGAACAAAACACTTTCGTCGATTTCACCCGTTTATACGCAGACATCGAAGAATTCGTCCGCTGTCGTGAAACAACCATCGGGAGTCAGAGCAAAGGAATGGGCCGTCGAAAATGGCGGGGAAAGATAGCGGAGCTGACAATTGGGGCGACTGTGTGTGATCCGATATTGCGACGGCAGGCAACCGTGCGCCACTTCAGGGCGGATCTGGTTGGTCAATCAGCGGTGCATTGTACGTAACGAACCTCCGCACTCGCCGGAGTTTAATGCCAGTACGTGGACCTTGGCGGACGTGTGTGCGCGTGGGTTATTAAATATGACGAGAGAGAGGGGGATGGCCAGGGACAGGGGAGAAGACTCCCTAGCTTCCTGAACGTCGGCGACGTCGGCGTGGTTCGACGCTTAGCGACTGGATTCGATCATCATTCTTCGTCCTTTTCTGCGAAACCAAAGTTTCATGCGCCGCTGCACGGCAACAGCGAAATCTATAACTGTACTGTGACGGTAAATGCGCTTTTTTACGTGCGTGCGAATGTGAAAAATGGGCTGCGAAGGCTGGTTTTTATTTCTGTACAATTTGGTAGGATGGACTTGGTACGAAACGTTAGTGTTATCTTGTTATGTCTGATATACTTGTCGTTTTTCTCATTCTCTCTGTATCTGTCTTGAAGGAACGGTTTCATCCGACGATTTCGCCTCGGTTGAAAGTCGTTAGGCAGATGGCGATAAATCGGGTCTCACGTCTCTTTCACCCTCGTCCTATCCTGACTTTGCAAACAAATGTGCCGGCGTCGTACATTTAGACGGCTCGGTGACATTATCAGCAGTACTTCCACCCCCAGAAGCCCTGTCCTCTTGCTTCGTTTGTCTATTTCTCTCTTCGCCTAACCCTCACCGCGCGACTTACCCGCGCGAAGCTCCCCCACACTTTTATTCAAATGAATATATATATTCGATTATCTTAAATTCCCATTGTGGGATACCATTAACACTAAACTGACATATATTTAGCGGTTATGAAAAATGAACGGTTATCTGCACGGTGCCCGACATAGAAAGGCGTTAGTCAACTTTCTATAGACACTCGGTCTTTCACCCTTTGAGTGCTATGGACGTATATATGCGCCCATAGTCAACACCGACAGATTTCGGCGGACGCATATATGCGTCCTCAATCGTTTCGATTTCTCACCTACTGTAACCACAATTATAAATGTATGAGATGAATACCGACGCGTTCTTTATCAAATGATTTTTTTGCATTATTTAATTTGGCGTAAATACAGAATTATCATTACAAATTATTTGCGCCTTAAATAATCGATCAGTAGAGTTCACACTAGCGCTTTGGCCAAAAGTATTCAGCACTCAAAGGGTTCAATAAGGTGGATCATACTTCTTATATTGCTTCCGCGTATCAACCTAAACATCCACCACGAACTCATTCATGCAGTTATAACTGCAAACATAATGCCACCCGAATCATGTCTATACAAACTTTTTTTGGCCTGATACTTGGAACCCATTCCTCCAGTAATGACTAACCTTTCTACAGCCCTTATATCGCAGTCACTCATAGACACTCGGTGTTTCAACAAGGTGGGTCATACTTCTTATATTGCTTCCTCATATCAACCTAAACATCCACCACGAACTCATTCATGCAGTTATAACTGCAAACATAATGCTTCCCGGATCATGTCTATATAAACTTTTTTGGCCTGATACTTGGAACCCATTCCTCCAGTAATGACTAACCTTTCTACAGCCCTTATATCGCAGTCACTCACCTTTCTTTCGTTCTTCACCCATCTGAAGCGAATATAAGGGAGGCGCGTCGAGTGCGATCTCGCTGAATGCGTCTCGATCCCATGTAACGTGGATCTTGCCGACAATGTTCTCGGCGTTGCGGGGGTAGTATCGTGGTATCGAGGAGCACGCATAAATTTGGACGGACCGTCTCATAGCTCGGCGGATGGTGCTCGAAGCCGGTGAAGTGGGCCTGTTGGTAACGGCGAGCACTTATTCGCTCGCTCGCTCGCCAATCCAAATGAATTGGATAATTTGATCAGCTCGTTGCTGGCCCTTTGTTGCCTCCTGGGAACTTTGAATGGTCCCGGTCGGCCATCGTCCGTCTTTTTCGCCGTCTCGCCCTCTCTCGATCTTTCTCCTGACCCCCTCCGCCCTTCATCTTCTCCTCGACGCAGTCGTGGCATTCGCGTTCTCCTTTCCTCCCGTCTGCGAGCCCCGCGCTGGTCATTGCTTCTGATATCAGGCCGAGCGAAGATCATAGCAGACGCTAAATAAAGAACGCACCACTTCCTCTCTTCTGCCCGGTGCAAATCGCCGGCACGGATCACGAGCGAATGATCAACGAGTTAGAGCCAGGCTCACGACGCTCGAGAAAATGTTGCCCTGCGCGCGAGATGAATATTCGCCCGCAAGAACGAGCGGCTTTCTATTTTTTCAGATCTCGCCGCTGGAGGATCTCGATGTCGTTTTGTTGGGTTGGTTATTAAACTGAAATTGACCGTATTTTTCCGTTAGCGCGGCATGCGAATACCAAGGTTCAGCCGTAAAATTCCGACCGGTATTAATGGTTCATTCGTATAAAATCATGCAGCGTTTGCCATATAATCGTACATAGGACCCATAAGGGTATGCCTAATTCAGAAATATATTGGTGGACACGTCGTGGCAAAGCAAAGTGTGCGCATATAAGTTTAACACGTTGACTGCCACGGTGGTGACCGGGGCAAAAGGTCTCGGTAAAAATTCAAAAAGTACCCAATCGGTGGCATTTATCATTTTTAACACGTTGATGAAAAAATACGCAATCGGTAGCATTTATAATTTTTAACACGTCGACGAAAAAATACCCAATCGGTAGCATTTATAATTTTTAACACGTCGACGAAAAAATACCCAATCGGTAGCATTTATAATTTTTAATACGTCGACGAAAAAATACCCAATCGGTAGCATTCAAAATTTTTAACACGTTGACGAATAAATACGCAATAGGTAGCATTTATAATTTTTAACACGTGGACGAAAAAATACCCAATCGGTAGCATTTATAGTTTTTAACATGTTGACGAAAAAATACCCAATCGGTAGCATTTATAATTTTTAACACGTCGACGAAAAAATACTCAATCGGTGGCATTTATAATTTTTAACACGTTGACGAAAAAATACCCAATCGGTAGCATTTATAATTTTTAACACGTCGACGAAAAAATACCCAATCGGTAGCATTTATAATTTTTAATACGTCGACGAAAAAATACCCAATCCGTAGCATTCAAAATTTTTAACACGTTGACGAAGAAATACGCAATCGGTAGCATTTATAATTTTTAACACGTGGACGAAAAAATACCCAATCGGTAGCATTTATAATTTTTAAAAAGTAGACGAAAAAATACCCAATCGGTAGCATTCATAATTTTTAACACGTTGACGAATAAATACGCAATCGGTAGCATTTATAATTTTTAACACGTGGACGAAAAAATACCCAATCGGTAGCATTTATAGTTTTTAACACGTCGATGAAAAAATACCCAATCGGTAGCATTTATAATTTTTAATACGTCGACGAAAAAATACCCAATCGGTAGCATTCAACATTTTTAACACGTTGACGAAGAAATACGCAATCGGTAGCATTTATAATTTTTAACACGTGGACGAAAAAATACCCAATCGGTAGCATTAAAAATTTTTAACACGTTGACGAAAAAATACGCAATCGGTAGCATTTATAATTTTTAACACGTGGACGAAAAAATACCCAATCGGTAGCATTTATATTTTTTAACACGTTGACGAAAAAATACCCAATCGGTAGCATTTATAATTTTTAACACGTAGACGAAAAAATACACAATCGGTAGCATTTATAATTTTTAACACGTTGACGAAAAAATACCCAATCGGTAGCATTTATAATTTTTAACACGTCGACGAAAAAATACCCAATCGGTAGCATTTATAATTTTCAATACGTCGACGAAAAAATACCCAATCGGTAGCATTCAAAATTTTTAACACGTTGACGAAGAAATACGCAATCGGTAGCATTTATAATTTTTAACACGTGGACGAAAAAATACCCAATCGGTAGCATTTATAATTTTTAACAAGTTGACGAAAAAATACCCAATCGGTAGCATTTATAATTTTTAACACGTCGACGAAAAAATACTCAATCGGTGGCATTTATAATTTTTAACACGTTGACGAAAAAATACCCAATCGGTAGCATTTATAATTTTTAACACGTAGACGAAAAAATACCCAATCGGTAGCATTTATAATTTTTAATACGTCGACGAAAAAATACCCAATCGGTAGCATTCAAAATTTTTAACACGTTGACGAAGAAATACGCAATCGGTAGCATTTATAATTTTTAACACGTGGACGAAAAAATACCCAATCGGTAGCATTTATAGTTTTTAACATGTTGACGAAAAAATACCTAATCGGTAGCATTTATAATTTTGTAGACGCAATTAATATTAAATAGTGTTGGAATTCTTTAGACCCCGATACCTTCGCATGCTTTTCATTTTGCACAATTCAATCATATTCTGTGGTACTTCATCACGTTGCGGTTTATACAGTAAAATACGCACGGCAGTCAACGTGTCAACTGTGAAAAAATATAATTCTGCACGTGCACGGTGTTTTGACTACTTAACGTAATGTCGGGTTAACGTGCCATTTTACAGGTGGTATCGCGGACATTAAATGACACATGCTTATGCACGCTCCGGTATACTTTATTTCCGCGGCTTACGCTAAATCAGGAGAATCAGCGGGAGGAGAAAAAGAGCGGCGAGCGAGGATGAGCTTACGCGGCGCGATCGTGTCGAAAGTAATTCGCCCTCTTGAAAAGGCCTCGCGCGCGTCTCGAGAGCTCGCTCGTCCGGAATTCTTTACAGATTACGACGACGCGATAACTTCGAGAATTGAAACTTCCTCACAGTCTCGCGAAAGTCGCAGCATTCACGCCGCTCGGACGGCGGATCATAACTTTGGCGTGATAAATGGATATTCAAATGGTCGGCGAGTTAAAGCGCTGAATCGCCTCGGCTACGAAGTCTAGAGCGCCGGTGACGAAGATGCCGGCGACGACGATGAAAATTCTCGTTCCTTACATTTTTTCCCTGACTTCTCTCGCTCCGTCCCCGAGAGGCGAGCGGCATGTTTCGTTTTTTCGGGTTTTGATATTGCCACGGCAGCCGACGTTCGCTGAATGGCTTGGGCGTTTTAGCACGATCTTGCGCTCGTTTACATTCTGAAAGGAATTTCCAAGATGAATCCGAGGATCCGTGGGACAGTCGACCCATTTAACCGCGGAAAATGCGCCCGGGAGTGTCTTGAGCCACATCCGCGAGTGGCGAGAAGTCGCGAGAAATGAGTTTTCCACGCTTTTTGTTTCTCGCTCCGCTTACCCTCTGCCCCTTTCAACCCCGGAACCTAACCCTGCCGGCGAGCGCTCTTTTTCTCTCCCGCGACGAGCGCTTCACGCCTCTTCGACGAAATGATATTCGGGATCGCGATCGCCATTTCTTCAGAGGAGCGCGTTTCGTCGTTGGCTTCCGCCTTCTCTTTCTCGCCTCATTCTTCCTTTCTTCTTGAACCGGGGATAGGAAGAAGCTTCCTTATGGCCCGAGGGTCGTAAGATTGTGGTCACAGCTTGGTTTCTGCTCTCGGATAAGGAGAGAAGTGAAGACGAAGGTGGTGCGGATACGAGAGGGGCGGAGAGGAAGAGAGAAGAGAACGTGCGGGTACGTAAGGAAGGCAGAGAGCGAGGAGTCGTTGACGGATTCATTAAAAACGTTTGGATGTAATAGTGCTGTGATTGCAGAGAGAGACTGGAAAATTAAAAAAAAGGAAGAGACGGTGAGAGAGGCGGGAGGATAGGAAAACAAGACAAGGAACTTCTTTCTCGCTCCCTCTCCTTCTGTTTCCTGGCCGGAAGGTGAAAGGACGAAGAAGCAGGGCGAAGGGAGCGTGGAGATGATTAAAATGAATTCTACGGAGACTACGTCGTTTCGCGGCTCTTACGGCCCTCTCATCGTCCTTCTGTGGATTTCCCTCGTCGATAATCCGCTCGTTCTTGAATCGGGATCAATCAACAAATGACAGACAGGTGAATGAAAAAAAGGGACTTTATGCTCCCGAGATGCGAACAAAAAGCATAGACGCGTCGCGAGATTCGCAACGAGAGTATTTGGTCGCGGAGAAGGAGAATTTTTATAAATATGCTTGTATCTCCCGCGCGTTATAACGCGATATAATGCGGAATAAAGTACACTTCGTTCGAATATTTCGACCGTTGCCTTTCATCAGCGGCGAGAGAGGAGTGGTATTTCCCGATTCTTTCGAACAACTTCTCGCGGACGAGACTGTATGGACGATGGAATCGGGAGATTATGAAAGAGATCCATGTATGCGTACGAATGCTTAAATACATCGATAACGCGGCAATCGGAAAGTTCGCTTCGTTGCATTGAGGTTGGTGTTATCATCGCCATCTGCAAACTGCCGCAAAAGTTTGAATGAACGAAAAATGTCAACGAATCGCACCTCTTCGTGATCGTATCTCCCAAATCATTCCGAATTTCGCCGTTTTATTTGCGGCCGCCCAATCTCTTTTGGATTTTCTTTAATACGTCAATCTCTATTCGACGCGTGCGACTTTTTCATCAATTTCCAACGAGCGTCCACGTATCAAACTAGTCGCTCAATCGTCACTCTTCATTCCACTATTATATACGCGGCACCCTACATTTTTCGTCGGCCGACAAGGAACATAATAAATATCCGAATAAATGGTCTAGACCAGACGATTCTGACAGTCAAGCTGTGTCCGTCTGACTCTCGCCGATCTTTTCTGCCATCGCACAAGGCACGGCGAGACCAACCATTCGTCAGCGCGTTTCCTGCCACCAGATTCCAGTTCTCCATTACTGACATCTTCGTCTTCGTATGTGCGTACGTTCTCCCAGCACGTTCCGTGCGTATGTAAATACGGATACCCATACGTGCGACTTCCTGGGCACAGGATAATCTGACGCCTGTACCTTCAAAGACATATACACATGCTATTCCGTGAGTAGGTAAGATTTTCGCCGTGTCGTATCGTACGTAACATTATTTTAGGTACACCTACGAATATTTACATATCATTGCGTACGGTTTTCGACGCAGTTCGTGCGTATAAATATACCTGCAAATACACACACTATTATGCCATTTGTGCCATAAAATGCGATTTTCATCGCGTATCGTGCCGTACACACATTGTTTTATGTACACCCAAATTTGTAAAATACAATATCGTTACATACGAGTTTCAGTATGACGTATTTGAATACGCATTCATGGCATATACACATACTATTCCATGAGTAGGTAAGATTTTCGCCGTGTCGTATCGTACGTAACATTATTTTAGGTACACCTACGAATATTTACATATCATTGCGTACGGTTTTCGACACAGTTCGTGCGTACGCAAATACCTATACATACACATTATTATGCTATTTGTACGATAAAATGCGATGCTAATCGTACACACATTGTTTTATGCACACCCGTACAAATTTGTACATGTCGTTACATACGAGTTTCAGTACGACGTATTTGAATACGCATTCATGGCATATACACATACTATTCCATGCGTAGGTAAGATTTTCGCCCTGTGTGGTATCGTCCGTAACATTACTTTAGATACACTTACGAATATCTACATATCATTGCGTACGGTTTTCGACGCAGTTCGTGCGTATAAATATACCTGCAAATACACACACTATTATGCCATTTGTGCCATAAAATGCGATTTTCATCGCGTATCGTGCCGTACACACATTGTTTTATGTACACCCAAATTTGTAAAATACAATATCGTTACATACGAGTTTCAGTATGACGTATTTGAATACGCATTCATGGCATATACACATACTATTCCATGAGTAGGTAAGATTTTCGCCCTGTGTGGTATCGTACGTAACATTATTTTAGGTACACCTACGAATATTTACATATCATTGCGTACGGTTTTCGACACAGTTCGTGCGTATAAATATACCTGCAAATACACACACTATTATGCCATTTGTGCCATAAAATGCGATTTTCATCGCGTATCGTGCCGTACACACATTGTTTTATGTACACCCAAATTTGTAAAATACAATATCGTTACATACGAGTTTCAGTATGACGTATTTGAATACGCATTCATGGCATATACACATACTATTCCATGAGTAGGTAAGATCTTCGCCGTGTCGTATCGCACGTAACATTATTTTAGGTACACCTACGAATATCTACATATCATTGCGTACGGTTTTCGACACAGTTCGTGCGTACGCAAATACCTATACATACACATTATTATGCTATTTGTACGATAAAATGCGATGCTAATCGTACACACATTGTTTTATGCACACCCGTACAAATTTGTACATGTCGTTACATACGAGTTTCAGTACGACGTATTTGAATACGCATTCATGGCATATACACATACTATTCCATGAGTAGGTAAGATTTTCGCCCTGTGTGGTATCGTCCGTAACATTACTTTAGATACACTTACGAATATCTACATATCATTGCGTACGGTTTTTGATGCAGTTCGTGCGCAAATACCTACTCCTACACATCCTATTATGTTATTTGTACGATAAAGTGCGATTTTAATCGCGTATCATGCCGTACACGCATTGTTTTATGCACCCCCGTACAAATTTGTACATATCGTTACATACGAGTTTCAGTACGACGTATTTGAATACGCATTCATGGCATATACACATACTATTCCATGAGTAGGTAAGATTTTCGCCGTGTCGTATCGTACGTAACATTATTTTAGGTACACCTACGAATATCTACATATCATTGCGTACGGTTTTTGACGCAGTTCGTGCGCAAATACCTACTCCTACACATCCTATTATGTTATTTGTACGATAAAGTGCGATTTTAATCGCGTATCATGCCGTACACGCATTGTTTTATGCACCCCGTACAAATTTGTACATATCGTTACATAAGAGTTTCAGTACGACGTCCATGAATACGCATTCATGACATATGCTCATACTATTCCATGAGTAGGTAAGATCTTCGCCGTGTCGTATCGCACGCAATATTATTTTAGATACACCTACGAATATCTACATATCATTGCGTACGGTTTTCGACGCGGTTCGTGCGTACTCAGACACCTACACATACACACATTATTATGCTATTTCTACGATTAAGTGCGATTTTAATCCCGTATCGTACCGTACACGCATTGTTTTATGCACACCCGTACAAATTTGTACATATCATTACATACACGTTTCAGTACGACGTACGTGAATACGCATTCATGACATATATACGCATACTATTCCATGAGTAGGTAAGATCTTCGTCCTGTGTCGCATCGTATGTAACATTATTTTAGGTACACGTACGAATACATATCATTGCATCCGGTTTTTGACGCAGTTCGTGCGTACGTAAATACCTACACATACACACACTATTATGCTATTGCTATTTTTATCGCACGATAAAGTACGATTTTAATCGCGTATCGTGCTGTATACACATTGTCTTATGTGCATCCGTACAAATTTGTACATATCGTTACATACTAGTCTCAGTACGACGTACCTGAATACGCATACACATACTATTCCATGAGTAGGTAAGATTTTCGTCCTGTCTTGCATCGTACGTAACATTATTTTAGGTACACCTACGAATACATATCATTGCATCCGGTTTTTGACGCAGTTCGAGCGTACGCAAATACCTACACATACACACACTATTATGCTATTGCTATTTTTATCGCACGATAAAGTACGATTTTAATCGCGTATCGTGCTGTATACACATTGTCTTATGTGCATCCGTACAAATTTATACATATCGTTACATACTAGTCTCAGTACGACGTACCTGAATACGCATACACATACTATTCCATGAGTAGGTAAGATTTTCGTCCTGTCTCGCATCGTACGTAACATTATTTTAGGTACACCTACGAATACATATCATTGCATCCGGTTTTTGATGCAGTTCGTGCGTACGCAAATACCTACACATACACACACTATTATGCTATTGCTATTTTTATCGCACGATAAAGTACGATTTTAATCGCGTATCGTGCTGTATACACATTGTCTTATGTGCATCCGTACAAATTTATACATATCGTTACATACTAGTCTCAGTACGACGTACCTGAATACGCATACACATACTATTCCATGAGTAGGTAAGATTTTCGTCCTGTCTCGCATCGTACGTAACATTATTTTAGGTACACCTACGAATACATATCATTGCGTACGGTTCCCGACGCAGTTCGTGCGTACGCAACACCTACATATACACACACTATTATGCTATTTGTGCGAAGAAGGGCGATTTTAATCGTGTATCGTGCCGTACCCACATTGTTTTATGCACACCCTTTCAAATTTGTACATTTCGTTACATACGAGTTTCAGTACGACGTCCCTGAATACGCATTCCAAACGTGCGCGACCTCCTAGGCACAAAATCATCTGCTGCAGCGCCTTGGCACGCCCATACGTGTCATTGCGCAGGCAGATGCGTTTTCGTGCGATGTCCCCGGTATACAATATTTTATATTCGCGCGGCCATACGTATAACTGCACACGATGCGTATGGGTTTATACGCGTGTGTACATACCAGTGTCCCGGTCTCGCGGCCATATTGCCTCCGTTTGACGCCCAGAGGAGGAGAGATCGCCATGGAAAGAGACGGAGAGAGAAGGCGCGACAGCCAAAGAGCGGCCGAGAGAGTGACAAGGAGAAGGAGGAGAGGGAGGAATGATTAATTACGAAGGAGTGACGCGAGAAGGAGGACGGCGACGGGAATGGAGGAGGGCGACGAACAGCGTTGAAGACACGGACAACTTATACATCTGAGAAGTTGCGGTCTAACCTCTCTTTCGCCGCTTCTATTTTTCTTTCTCCTCCTCGCTCCCTCGTCTTCTCTCTCGCGCCTCGCCCGGGAATCGGCGGAAGAGAAAAGGAAAACACTTAACGAACGTCGCTGAAATCGTCTTCTCATGCTGAAGCGTTTACATTGTACGTTTTTTAGCGTGCATATCTCGCGATTGCTCGTCAGATCGGCCTTACGTCAAAGCCACGTGGCAAATTATGTGTTTTTTCGTTGAGGTGTGTACCTAGTCGGCCGCGATTAAATTCCACGCATGACTCTCGGGTCTTCGGGAATTAGGTTCACTTTTTGATAACTTCTGTCTGTCCTTCGATCCGATTTCCCACTCGACGGAGTGACCCCTGCCTCGGTCGGAGGATCAAGGCCGCCGCCTAGGATCCTCGAAAACGAATACTGGACCTCTGTGGGTAGAAGAGAGGAGGTCGATAGAGATGAGAGTGAGAGGGAGAACGGTGAGGAGACTTGTGCGGAGTAAAGCAGAGCGGAGCATATTTCCGAACTCAGCGGGACGTATTACCCGGCCGGTCGTCCGATAATGTGTTTCTGATTGCCGGCACGACTATATTTCGCCCACGTCGGCCCCTCGATGTAAATCCACCTTCGCGAAACCATCGATATTACGTTTCCCCGGTCCTGCTGCGGCTTCTAAATTATTTTTCGGCGATCTATAAAATTTTGGTCACATATGACCCTTGTTTGCGAAGTTAACATTCGTTTTATGACGGTTCATATTTGAAACAAAGTGCAGCAGACTTTGACACGAGTTCGTGCAACAACAAGTTGTGGCAGTGCGTGCATAACAAGATGAAAAAGAGCTCGTATAATATCGTGCGAGTCTTACGTGTTTTCAAATCCATACATAATCCATATTTGTATGACCTGTACGACTGTTACAACGCGGATTAACATAACACAGGACACGTCCGCCGTATTATAGGCGGTCTACTGTATCCTTACATATAGAGGCGTCTAGCAGTAGACAGCGTTTGCCTTCGACGTTGATTTATACGTCGATCCTTATTAATAGATAATCAAATCATTAATGCGTGCGGCTTGATAAAAGCAAAAAGAAACGTCGATGATCGAACGATAATGTCAGGTGTCATTTATCAGCGGGCGTCGATTCGCGAAATCGTTCGATAATTCGCTACGCGTCTCATTCGCATGGGCCCGAGTAATTGCCTGAAAGCGAAGTGAGAGAGAAAAAGAGCCGTTCCCCTCATTTCCAAGGGATGTAGCGAGAAATAGAGTGCCGCCGCGGGGGCGGATGGATCAGTCGTCGGAGATCAGCCCGGATCAGGAGTGGCGCGGGTGATGGATCCTGCGTAATGATCCTTCGTCTCCTGCATTGAGAAAGTATGACACGTACATGCGCAGACACAGGTGTGCGCGTATGAATTATTATAGATTTAGGAATTTTCGTAGAATGACCGAAATCCTAAGTTAACACGTTGACTGCTGTATTAGAACGGTGATGCTATGAAATACTACAGTGTTTGCCTGAATTATGCAAAATGTATATATAAATAATGTGCAGGTATTGGAGACCAAACGATCGCATCACTATTCTAGCAATAACTGCAATTATAAAACAATTATTGCTACCCATTGCGAATATTTTGCATCTTCAGCAAAATCTCTTGTGACACTTCAGACACACTTACGACAAACGCCACCGCAACACGTATTCTAGCTACCATAACGGAACCTTAACATTTTATGCAATTGTATTTATTTATGCATATTATATTATGCATATATATTATTTTTGTATTAAATTATGCAAAATGTACTTAATATGCAGGTATTGGAGACCAAAGAATCACATCACTATTCTAACAATAACTGCATTTGTAAAACAATTATTGCTACCCATTGCGAATATTTTGCATCTTCAGTAAAATCTCTTGTGACACTTCAGACATACTTATGGCACACGCCACCGCAACACGTATTCTTGCTACCATAGCTGAACCTTAACACTTTCACTGCCGTGCGTATTTTGCTGTATTCGAACGGCGATGCTATGAAATACTACAGCGTTTGACTGAATTATGCAAAATGTATATAGAAATAATGTGCAGGTATTGGAGACCAAACGATCGCATCACTATTCTAGCAATAACTGCAATTATAAAACAATTATTGCTACCCATTGCGAATATTTTGCATCTTCAGCAAAATCTCTTGTGACACTTCAGACACACTTACGACAAACGCCACCGCAACACGTATTCTAGCTACCATAACAGAACCTTAACATTTTATGCAATTGTATTTATTTATGCATATTATATTAAGCATATATATTATTTTTGTATTGAATTATGCAAAATGTACTTAATATGCAGGTATTGGAGACCAAAGAATCACATCACTATTCTAACAATAACTGCATTTGTAAAACAATTATTGCTACCCATTGCGAATATTTTGCATCTTCAGTAAAATCTCTTGTGACACTTCAGACATACTTATGGCACACGCCACCGCAACACGTATTCTTGCTACCATAGCTGAACCTTAACACTTTCACTGCCGTGCGTATTTTGCTGTATTAGAACGGCGATGCTATGAAATACTACAGTGTTTGCCTGAATTATGCAAAATGTATATATAAATAATGTGCAGGTATTGGAGACCAAACGATCGCATCACTATTCTAGCAATAACTGCATTTATAAAACAATTATTGCTACCCATTGCGAATATTTTGCATCTTCAGCAAAATCTCTTGTGACACTTCAGACACACTTACGACAAACGCCACCGCAACACGTATTCTAGCTACCATAGCGGAACCTTAACATTTTATGCAATTGTATTTATTTATGCATATTATATTAAGCATATATATTATTTTTGTATTGAATTATGCAAAATGTACTTAATATGCAGGTATTGGAGACCAAAGAATCACATCACTATTCTAACAATAACTGCATTTGTAAAACAATTATTGCTACCCATTGCGAATATTTTGTATCTTCAATAAAATCTCTTGCGCTGGTCATCGGTGACTATCACAGCAGTCAAAGTGTTGAAGAACGAGTAGGCATACTGTCGCGCTGAACTTCAGGACCTACCTATTCATGATTCGGTTTCTAATTGAATAAAGCGTAGTTTGTTTCAGTATAATTTCTATCTACTGAAGACACAAGACAATTACTGCGTTTATGATAATGTACACATATATTATTCTTGCGCTAACTCAATTATCTTTTCTTATTGGTCGTCCCGATTTCAATATCTCCTCAATAAAAAAAAAATATCACTCGCGACAGATTCTTTTTAAACTAAAATTATTGCTCATATCCAACGATATAATCAGTGCTATTTTCCATAATTAACCTGGCCAACGTCAAGAAATCCGGACACAGCGCGCTTGGCACAATTAATTCCTTAGATGCGTCGCACATTCCACCACACGTGTCACCTGTTATCGGCCGAAGTGGTTGACGTGATAAGTGACACGCGCCGAAGGGGTTCATTCGTAACAGGGTTGCCTAAATTGGGCGAGAGCGGAAATACGAGCGACAAAAAACGCAAACGACGCCACGACTATTTTCGGGGGTTGGCGAGCAAAGGTGAGCCGCTTATGAAACGCCGGGCTATTATTAGTAACGCCATTATCTTACTCCTTGACACGTTATGCGGACACTGTTTTATTGAGCAGCGACACGTGCTCGCGCAGAGGTCGAATTCTCCGTAGGGGATGGCAGCCCTTATTGTCCGCCGGCGCGTCGAAGCGGTCGCTTTTAATGAGATCGTGCAATATTTAAGAACAGCCCTGAACGATTTCGCCCCCGTCCGTACCCCTTTTTGTACCGCCGTCCATGGTGCATGGAATATGATCGCCGAAAAGTGTGCTCTGCTGGGCAAATTGCCCTATTGGGCGCGTTCCACTTCGAACGATACCCACAAATCTCGACGCACAGAACCGTGGATGAACATCTTTCAAAAATACAGTGACGAAAATGGTCATTATCATCGTAGATATATCAAAAGCCAATCGACAGACGTGCAAAGTTGTATATTTAAGCGGTGGACGCATTTTATGACACTGTATGCAATGGACGGCATAAGCCAAGGCAAGTAAGCGGGGAAAAGCTGTTTTTTGAAGATCCGATGCATGGTGCTACTTCAATCGATAGTAAAATAATAACGAATAAATGCAGTTTCGAACAATTTTGTAGGCGTCGCAATATTTGGGAATGCTACTGTAACAAGTTGCAGTCATAATTTAACACATCGCCCGTCGGGGAATGTATTAAAAAAAATGCAGGGACGCATTCTTTCGCGTTGAACCGTAAAGGACGAGAGGATCACTTATTAACCCATTCGAGACCGATTGCACACTGTGTGTGCAATAACAGTAATGTGCAATTATCAGTTATTCTGAGTAAACTAGCCGTTAAAATAAGATTTTTCTTGAACTAATGAAATCTGTAAAGTACAGGAAAACAAAATTTGGCGTTGGTTTTACTGCGTACCAAAAATTAAAAATGAACTATATAAAGAAAAAAAAATTTCGCACGTGGGGACCGTGTTCGAAAAAAATCGTCGTCTCGAATAGGTTAAACGAAGTTTTAATGTTTTTTGAAGATCCGATGCATGGTACTACTTCAATCGATAGTAAAATAATAACGAATAAATGCAGTTTTGAAAGATTTTGTAGGCGTCGCAATATTTGGGAATGCTACTGTAACAAGTTGCAGTCGTAATTTAACACATCGCCCGTCGGGGAATGTATTAAAAAAAAATGCAGGGACGCATCCTTTCGCATTGACCCGTAAAGGACGAGAGGATCACTTATTAAACGACGTCTTAATATTTTTTCTAGATCCGATGCATGGTGCTACTTCAATCGATAGTAAAATAATAACGAATAAATGCAGTTTCGAACAATTTTGTAGGCGTCGCAATATTTGGGAATGCTACTGTAACAAGTTGCAGTCATAATTTAACACATCGCCCGTCGGGGAATGTATTAAAAAAAAATGCAGGGACGCATTCTTTCGCGTTGACCCGTAAAGGACGAGAGGATCACTTATTAAACGACGTCTTAATATTTTTTCTAGATCCGATGCATGGTGCTACTTCAATCGTTAGTAAAATAATAACGAACAAATGCAGTTTTGAAAAATTTTGTAGGCGTCGCAATATTTGGGAATGCTACTGTAACGAGTTGCAGCCGTAATTTAACACATCGCCCGTCGGGGAATGTATTAAAAAAAATGCAGGGACACATTCTTTCGCGTTGACCCGTAAAGGACGAGAGGATCAGTTATTAAACGACGTCTTAATATTTTTTCTAGATCCGATGCATGGTGCTACTTCAATCGATAGTAAAATAATAACGAATAAATGCAGTTTCGAAAAATTTTGTGGGCGTCGCAATATTTGGGAATGCTACTGTAACGAGTTGCAACCGTAATTTAATACATCGCCCGTTTGGGAATTAGTAAAAAAAATGCAGGGACGCATTCTTTCGCGTTGACCCGTAAAGGACGAGAGGATCACTTATTAAACGACGTCTTAATATTTTTTCTAGATCCGATGCATGGTGCTACTTCAATCGATAGTAAAATAATAACGAATAAATGCAGTTTCGAACAATTTTGTAGGCGTCGCAATATTTGGGAATGCTACTGTAACGAGTTGCAGCCGTAATTTAACACATCGCCCGTCGGGGAATGTATTAAAAAAAATGCAGGGACGCATTCTTTCGCGTTGACCCGTAAAGGACGAGAGGATCACTTATTAAACGAGCGGTCAAAGCTGAAAGAACTCTGACACTACATAGAGGGCCACCAACGATTTCCGGCCGCGCAGATCATTAGATACATTCTGTCGAAGCGCTAATGGACGTTTGAATGAACGTTTCAACACGTGCGCGCGCTCTGGCACAAGAACAAATTTACAATTCGCCTAATCGGCCGCTCGTTATCGCGCTAATCCTCTCGCTTCACAGAGCAACGAGGTTCGATTCCGTGAAATCAATAGAGAATGCGGTCGACGTATGACGGAAGGACAAGTAGGCGTGAACGTTGTTCGACTCGTGTGCCTCGTTTCCAGACAAATCGATCTATCTTGGAAACGAGGTCCGAGCCAGGGTAAGAGAAAAGTACACGTAGCGAACGAATATACTCACATGCCACCGCGTAAATATAGACGCGTCAGATTTTTCTATGCCCTCGCACGTTTTCTCTGTTTCATAACGTCGCGCGTTATCTTCCCGTGATTATTTCCAGCGTTCCCTCTCGCGCGGTCTTCATTAGAATTTTTGCCCCGATACGCCGCGGCGCGCGATACTAACATTTCGATACGTACGCTTTCAGACACAGGTTCGCGCGGCTGACGCGGGTGACAGCGAAAATATTTTTCGAGCATCGCGGACTTTTCACGCGACGTCTTACTACGTTGACCGTTTTACGTCAACGCGAAAAACGGGCCTTCTTGTTCGGGCGAGCCGACATAATGATGTACTACCCGTGGGTGAGTATCGAGCAAGATCGAGAGCGCGAGACGGCAGGATGGATGGCTGGAAGCGTATCAAATTATCGGTTATTAATAACCGCGGTCGGGTCCTGCGCCGTTGCAGGCGGTGCTCACGAAGTAGTGTGGGTGAGGCGAGAACGTGTGGAGCAGAACCACGGACACCTACGCTAGTCTTACCTATCGAGGCAAGGTCGAAGATCCTCGGAACGGCTCGCAATGACTTGATTAATAACGCCTCGTCGGCGATAGCGCCTAATACGTATCCGCACTGGAGCTCCAACCTTCCTCTGACTCGTGTATAGAGGCACGAATTTAGATAGGAAGGTTAACGCGGCTAGAGCCACCTTCTGCGCGCTTTGATTTCGCCGCTCGAGGGTCTGCATCGCTCGTCAATGTCGAAGACCGGGTGTCGAATATTCAAGGTATCAGGTGGGCTAAATGTTCCTTAATACGATCGTCATTTCCTGACGCAACTATGCCGGGCGCGATTTATTTCGGCCCGAACGCAAGAGCGGACGGAATGAATGACGTAGTACGTGACGGGGTCGGGCGCTCATTTAGTTTTTTTTCGGCGTAAGAACATGCACGTTATTAACAACCGAAAGGTGTGAACGGGTAAGTTGCATTCAATCGGATAATCCAAAAATGAGCCGTTTATTTTGAAAGTGGCCTAACTCAATTTATCTTCAAATCGGGATAAATAACATTTACTGATAAATAACATGAATTTGTACATGTAACCATGGTAACCGGAAAATATTGAAAAACGGAGTTAGGCCACTTTCAAAATAAACGGCTCAATTGTCTGCGCGTTTGAATTTGTCATTGTAACTTCGGGAGGTGAGAATTGAGCCGTTTATTTTCAAAGTGGCCTAACTCAATTTATCTTCAAATCGAGATAAATAACATTTACTGATAAATAACATGAATTTGTACATGTAACCATGGTAACCGGAAAATATTGAAAAACGGAGTTAGGCCACTTTCAAAATAAACGGCTCAATTGTCTGCGCGTTTGAATTTGTCATTGTAACTTCGGGAGGTGAGAATTGAGCCGTTTATTTTGAAGGTGGCCTAACTCAATTTATCTTCAAATCGAGATAAATAAGATTTACTGATAAATAACATGAATTTGTACATGTAACCATGGTAACCGGAAAATATTGAAAAACCGACTTAGGCCACTTTCAAAATAAACGGCTCAATTGTCTGCGCGTTTGAATTTGTCATTGTAACTTCGGGAGGTGAGAATTGAGCCGTTTATTTTGAAAGTGGCCTAACTCAATTTATCTTCAAATCGAGATAACTAACATTTACTGATAAATAACATGCATTTGTACATGTAACCATGGTAACAGGAAAATATTGAAAAACGGAGTTAGGCCACTTTCAAAATAAACGGCTGAATTGTCTGCGCGTTTGAATTTGTCATTGTAACTTCGGGAGGTGAGAATTGAGCCGTTTATTTTGAAAGTGGCCTAACTCAATTTATCTTCAAATCGAGATAACTAACATTTACTGATAAATAACATGAATTTGTACATGTAACCATGGTAACCGGAAAATATTGAAAAACGGAGTTAGGCCACTTTCAAAATAAACGGCTCAATTGTCTGCGCGTTTGAATTTGTCATTGTAACTTCGGGAGGTGAGAATTGAGCCGTTTATTTTGAAAGTGGCCTAACTCAATTTATCTTCAAATCGAGATAAATAACATTTACTGATAAATAACATGAATTTGTACATGTAACCATGGTAACCGGAAAATATTGAAAAACCGACTTAGGCCACTTTCAAAATAAACGGCTCAAATACAGGACTGCCGAATAACTACACAAAAAGTGACAATTAAGTGCGATTTGACGCGCTTTCAATGAAAACGGCGCAACAACAGCAAAAATAGCAGAATTTTTACTTACCCCTCGTCAGCATTGAGAACAACCGCGGCACGCATCTGTAACGCAAACAAAGTATTGATTCACGTATGACAGTCACAGTTGGCGCGAAACGCGTCCTGCATACGTTATCTTCTACGCCAGCGTTTACAGTTTGTCACCGTTTTTAACTTCTACACCCCGGGTTTCGCTTCTTCATTCCCTTGAGCTCACCCTCATCGTCTATCAAAACCCGTTCCCGCTTTCGTCTCCTTCGCAGCTCTCTCCTACGTAATCCGTCTGTTAAAATATCAATCTCAACATTTCATTCTTTGTACAGCATTCCGTGCAAGGGGTGCCCTCGATCCTCTCGCCCTCTTCTCTGTCTGGACGAGGTCATCAAAGATGCAGCAGCAATCAGCGGAGCTAGTCGGGCGGATGAGCGGGCACAGAGCGAGAACGGGAATGTGAAGAGAGAGAAAGAGGGAGAGAGAGAGAGGACCTGACTTCCCTCGTGGACCCGAGGGACACACGCGGATTTTCTTTGAACGTCTAAATCGATTCGCCCGCGTGTGCACGGGGCGAAAAAACATTGTGCCCCGCTATTTCGTTCCGCGCGAGCCACGTTTATACGGACAGATGTCGAGCGCGATTAGATAATTGATTTCGAGAAATCTCGCTTTTGGGCGAGACTTCAAATTGAATGCTGAGAGTCGCGTATGGAAATTTTTCCCCGATTTTTCTTTACCGGCGTGTTACGGTCTTTTTCAGACGCATCTTTTGACACAGTCGAATACCTATCGTGTCTACAATTCGACGAATTGTTTTGGTTTTATCGTTGGTGAAATTATTGTCGACTCCTGATAATGAGCGGTCGTGAAACAATCGGCAAGGGCGCATGTCGTATTGATACAGTATGTCAGCCTGAAGGTTACCTAGGGACGCTTCCAATCAGTGTTTAATTCTTCGATTGCTCATGCAGAAGACGAAAGCTAGGGTAGTGTAGAAGCAGCTGTCTTTAGATAGCAATTTACAGGTTTTTAACCCTTTGACTGCTGAATACTTTCAGCCGAGGCACTCGCTAAGTACGGAATACTATTTCGCTAGTGTAAAGTTTGGTAATAGATTTTACGAGGCGCAACTAAATTATAATTATAATTCTGCAGTTACGCTAAATGAAATAATGCAACAAAGTTGCTTGCCGAAGGACGTACGTGTATTCATCTCATACGTTAATAATTGTGACTGCAGCACGTCAGAGATTGAAAAACTTAGCAAACGCATATGTGCGCCCATAGTCCAAGCCGATAGCTTTCGGTGGACGCATATATGCGTCCATAGCATTCAAAGAGTTAACACGTTGACTGCCACGCGTATTTTACTGTACTAAAACCGCAACGGGAAGTACTACGGAATATGATTGAATTATGCAAAATGAAAATAATGCGAAGGTATCGGAAACCAAAGAATTGAATCACTATTTAATATTAATTACATTTTCAAAATTATAAATGCGACCGATTGGGTATTTTTTTAATTCTTCGTGAGACCTTTTGCGCCGGTCACCGATGACCACAATGGCAGTCAAAGTGTTAATAGATTCGCCTGATCCAACATCTTCGTGTATTCAATTTTATCAATCTCTGGGTCATTCTCAATTGTAACCAACTGACGACATAGAGAATCAACACAACGCATACAATATTGTTAGAGTATATAAATTTGGAATTACACGATGCACTTTCCGCCCACCACTTAATTTTTCGATTGCTCATACACATACAACCCTCGTGTATTCAGTTTTATCAATCTCGGGGTCATTCTCAATTGTAACCAACTGACGACATAGAGAATCAACACAACGCAAACAATATTGTTAGAGTATATAAATTTGGAATTACACGATGCACCTTCCGCCCACCACTGAATTTTTCGATTGCTCATACACATACAACCCTCGGACAGCATTCGACCTGATCTGCTCTTCCGCTCGAAGAACCTGCCCGGAGACGACGATTTACACGCCCTTAATAAATCCGGCGGAAGCTCACTCGAAAGGAAAGACATCAAAGTCCGCCCGGCGTTGATCCTTAACAGTCAACGAAGCGTGTCGGGTTCGTTGCGCGGAATCACCGTGTCTCCCGTCTTCTTCACCCCTGGCGCACCATCGCACCAGGTTTCGAAGCAAAGAGACACGGGCGAAACTGAGAACAAACGAGAAAAGGAACGTGGACTGCAACGACGGGGCGAGCGGTGGGTGAACTCTATTAAAAATGCAATATACGCGGTAATCCGCGTCGGTATGTGGCCGCCGGCTAATTAGCGTGCCGGGAGGGGTGAGACCTACACGCACCCCCGTTGTCATGCAAATACGGCCTGGTCGGCGTGGGATATCATATCGAGTGGGAGTACGCGTCGCGTTCGTGTGGATGGGCGTGTATGTTCACGTATAGCGAACCGGTGTTAATGTGTATCCGCGCATATTCGCCCAGATTCCGTGTACATGCACGCGTAAACGCCCACGCGGCAGAGATGTTGCGCGTGTGCGTATTTACGCGGGCAAGAGAAGGCCGGCTGATAAGGCGGAGGGGACGGGTTATATCAATAAGCATCGAACGGCCACGGAGGACGGCAGGGAGCTGTTGATTAAGGGCGAGCACAATGAGGAGATATCCTCCGAGAAGGGAATGCGTCTGCGATGGATCCGTACGAGGGGACCTTCTCTTCCCGTCCCCTTTGGCTCGCGCTCTTACTCGCTCCGTCAGTCAGTCCTCCGATTCCTCTCCGTCGACATTTCGATTCTGTCTCCGTCTCTATCTTTCCACGTCGCGCATGCACACAAACGCACACACTCGTCAATCTCATCTCCGGCAAGCAAGAGAGACTGTTAGACGCCGATTACCGCCGATCCTTGCCTTCACAATAGCCTCGTCTCTGTCATCGAACGGAGCTGACTGGGTCACCTTGTCGCGCAATAGAAGTAGGATCCAGTAATAAAGCCGGATAGTCTCGAGTTAGACGACGTGCCACGGTTTGCGAGAGTTCCACGGAGTTGTGCGCGGTTACGATTACTTTTGACGCGCGGTAAACTTCTGTTTAGCTTCGCGTCCGTAGGTATTTCCGTAATTCGGTAACGGCGGCCATTAGAAATGCTCGAGCAGACGTTCGATCAGCGGCGCATTACGGGCAGATCTCCGCGAAATTCAGCAGGTGGATCGGCGCGCTCGTTCCGCTCAAGATTAGTAGTAACGAAAATTGATTATCAATGGCAGCAATGTCCCGCACGCCGAGCAATGTTATCACAACTAATACGCGCAATATTCCATCCGCGCATCGAAATCCTGTTGCGCTTATATTTCGGCTGATTATCATAATCATCCGTAAATTTCGCTAGCAGAACAATGCTGTCATACACGCATCATTCTATCCGCCGCAATTAAACCGCGAACGTTAAAGCAACACATCTCAAAGCGTTTCATTTTACGCATCGTCCGCGGCGCGTATTATCCGCGTACCAATTTTCATCCGACAGTTCTCTTTCTGCGGGGCCTCTCACGATCCTCTGCGAGCGCCGGCCGATCCTCTCTTATATCCGCATTATTAATACGATCCGTCGAATTTGGCAGGTCGGATCGGCGTGTTCGGCGTCCCTAAATTAACAGTAATGAAAATTGGTTATCGGCCGGAGCGACGTCCTGCAGACCGAACAGTGTTACCAGCGCTGGAGCGCGTAATATCCCATTGAGGACGAAACGGACGACGGGCACTGGGGCTCGGCTCGGGATTCGGGTGCAAGGGAAGCGGATCACGTTGACACAAAGCGCCCGTAATCCGTTTATCTTCTCTCCGGGCACTCTGTGCCCACGCGTTACGCTTCGCGTTATTCGAGGATAGCCAACCCCCGCGAATCCCACCCCCTCTTGCACCTTTAACATATACATATATCTATATATACATATATATACATACATACATGTATACATGCATATATACACACATATATATATACATATACACATATACGCATACCCATGTATACATATGTATATATGTATGTATATTTCCCTGTCCACTCCTCTTCTCTATACATGTGTCTCTTTCACGTTCTGACATTCGTGCGCTCTTTCTCTTTAGTTCTGACAGAAACGGCTAGTTTCTACACCGTAGAACCAATATCTGCGGGTGATCCGACTGGAGGAGAGATCTCATTTCGCGAGGACGATGGCGTACGAGGATCATCTCCCCGTTCGACGTACCCCGTCGCACTCTATGATTACAGATTCGTAGAATCGCGAACATGCGTTCCCGCGTTGACTGGATCGAGCGAACTTGGAAGGCGGACTGTTCGGGGCTGATGACTGGCAGAGATTGCGTATTATTGGGCACGTGCTTGGTCGGGACAGGGCCGTAAATATGGCTTTATTTCGATCCGGTTCGCTCGGCGAGAGAGCAATCTTGTTTATTAATAGGGCAGAGATGTAGTTTGGGTATAATTCGGAGGTATTCCGGGGCAGCAAGGCAGGCGCCGATGGAAACGTTACTGTGTTTGCGGAGGTGGAGTTAAATTTGGCGCGTTTTTTAGTATCGATGAAGCGGAACAGTGATTTATCTCAGTATTCGTATTGTGTAGCGTTGCATATTCTAATACATCGCACGTAACATTTGCCGTTTTTCAATTTGTTCGCTCGTTTTTAACTTCGTAGGATAATCCACAGGCAAAGCTCATTCTGCCATTATCCTCCCAAAAGACAATCTCCGCCGCCATCGACCAGCAGCATCTAATCCTTTCGCTCGGCATTATCGGCATTATCGGCAGCTAATTCGTGCCTTGAGATATCCATCCATTTAGCCACGGACCACCCGGCCACACCGATAATCCTCGGACATTCCTCTGCGGTATTCGTCCGAGAGCGCGAGAACCCGCGCGCCTCTTTTCGACGCCTCTTCTTTTCGTGGAACCCACGAGGCATCCTCCCGACACGTATTCCTCTTGAGTAATGACGAGGGAGCCAGTCGGAATGTCGCTGCAGGAAGAGGAGGTGTCTTTCATCGAGGATTCCATTGGTTTCGAAGGCAGCCCTCCTCCTCTTTCCCTACGACTCTTAGCATTTCTCTTCCCTCCGCCCCGACCTGCTCGCTGCCACCTGAAAACCGCTTAACGTATGACGATGACGAGTCGTCGTCGTCGTCGTGCGTTTTGTCTCGTATCGCTGGAACACATTTGTCTCGCGTCCGGATACCGGCTGGTTTTGAATCCTGTCGGACTTCTCCTCGTCCTCTGTAACATATATACACGCCTCGCCATATCTCTTTCTGCCTCGCTCTCCCCCTGTCCCTTACCCCCGCACGTCATCCCGGTGTCGTCTGTACGATTCTCCCGCCGCGGCTATCCGTATCTCTCTTATTCTACCCCGGTCTCTCTTTTCACTCGAGTCGTCCGCCAGGATTCGGCTTGACGCGCCGTTGAAAGACGCCCGCGCCTAACAAAGGACTCCCTAATATATTACGCTTATTAATGCCTCCTACTCTTCCTTCATTTTCGTCGTTCTTTCTCGACGCTGCTTCTCTCTCTGGGTCTCTTTCTTGTTGTTCCCTTTCTGCTATCGGTAGAGAGTCCGATTCCCGTAACCGAGCTGAACATTACGGCACCTCGATGCTATCGTCTACGTGACTTCAGTGATCAGTTGCTTTGGTGAGTAAAGCAAAATTAAGCAAAATTAAGAAGTTTCTCCCAATAGCTGCACTGTAATTGAGCTTCGAACGACTATGTGAAAACCAATAATTTCTATGTGAAAGTGTTAAACGCTGAGTAAAAGTACTTGCCTGGCATATGCAGCCGGCCAAGTAGTAGTTGCGATGAAAATATCATGAACGTGGAAGGAGCGGATTAACCCCTTGCTGTGCTTTGACGAGTCTGACTCAGGATGAGAATTTCGGGCCAAACGTGAATATCACGAGTCTGGCTCGTAGTACGTAATTTCGTGTCAAACATATATATCACGAATCTGATTCGTCAGCAAAATTGCATGTCTGTATCAAGTAACAATCACATTGTATATTGTAACAACTCAAATTATTTTTTAAAAGGTTTTGAGAGTCACTTCACAGAGAGTCGCATGGTATCTTTGTTTCAAATGCCGACAATACGTCTCGGCAGCTTCAATTCTATTGGTGAACGTTTCTGCCCATCGCTTGGGCCCAAATTCTTCTGAGTTAAATGGTACGGCAAGGGGTTAAGAGTATACGTTACCACTTAAACGTCTGCACACATGCTAGACGGCGCAGGCATAATAGAAAGAATCAGGGAGACGGTACCAAGACGCGGAACGGGCGATGGAAAGCGCCCCCAAATTCGTTTGGGATCTTTGCCGATTGGTCCATTCAGCTTGGCGCGCGCGCGGTGGAAAAAAAATATTCGCGGCTCAACGTGCCCCATTCGATTTCTCGATCCGAATGCCGCTCTTTCTCTCTCCTTCCGCGGCGGCGGCGCGGTTTTTCGCGGAATTAATTGGACGGTCGAATTGTTGTTTCGTTCGCGGCTGAATGGTCCCAGCTTCAGTGGCGTATTTTTTCTCTCTCCTGGGCTCTTTTTTTTACTCTCGCCCATGTATTTGCGTTAAGTGCCTGCACGCCGGGTTACGCCAGCCGTGGCGAGTGATTTCGATCTCTCTCTCTCTCGCTCTCTCTCTCTCTCTCTCTCTGTGTTTCTCTCGCAGCTCTCTCGGCCGCTCTCTCGCTCGTTCTCTTTTTTTATTTTTTTACCCCAATCCACTTGTCCTCTCGAAAAATTTTGCCAGGACCAGCCAGGTGGGCGCGAGGGCCGGGAGGCGGGCGGGGGTGGCTTTTATTTTCCAGAAGCACCTACGGAGTCTCGCGACGCGAACAAAAATCGGCAGGCAGGCAGGAGAGACCGGGCACTCTCTCTTCGTTATATTCTCTCGCGCCCTTTTATACCTCCTGTCGCTCTCACTCTCTCGTCTCGATAACGGGTCTCGCTCTCTGTACGTGTGTAATTTTCGCCTGGGCAAAACGCATAATGCATCACCGGCTCATTAACAACGCAAAGTCGCCGGAGATTAAACAAACGCCCGGCACTCGGCATTCTTCCTCCCGCCCGTGCAGGCTCTTTCTTTCTCTTTCTTCGCTCTTGTTCCCGTACCCGATTCGGTTCTTCCTCCGTGCATTGCGCCCGCACAACGAGAACACCGGCTAATCTTCGCCGTTCGGTCGCCGCATTGTGTGTCGTCCGCGTGGCGTGTTAATTATGCGATCGGGATAATAAACTCCGCGGATGATTTAAATGGCCCCACTCGTTTTAACGCTAGTCTCATACAGACGCCTTCACCTTCGGCGCGGGAAAGGAAGGGGGGCTGCAATCGGCAAGCAACCGTTCGCCATAATCGTTCAACGTCAATACAAGCGGGGAAGAGCACTTTCGATTTTCCATTGAAATCAATACCTCTTGTTCACCGGGCGCCGTTCAAATATGTCGCGCGCACAATGCAATTTTTTCAGCATTATTACTGCACGTCGAACGAGAAACGACGACGGACGAAGATACATCGTCGAGGCTTTCTTCGTCCGTGAAACTCGTAGAGGGCGCGCGGATTCTTCGGGGAAAATGTTTTTTCAGATTAGCACCGGAATCACGAAAACTCTCGCGACGGGATCGGGTTACGAAGACGGTCGTCGAAAGCTGGTGGCTAAGCAGAGCTAATCTCCCGGCAATTTTCGTACCAATCAGCGGCCGCCCTCCGTATTCCGGGGTATATTTGTTTCGCGGCATGGTGCAGCGCGGCTAACAATGGCGGCGCGGATCAAGTCGGCGGTCTTTTTGAAGGCAGGTGCCTCCCTGGGCTCTCCTTTTTTTCTCCTCGACGACCACCTTTCTTCTTCTCTTCGTTCGCAGCCCTTCTCTCCGCCTTCGGCCGTCTCCCTCTCGCCAATTTTGCGGTCCCGCTTTCTCCTTCGGGCCGAGGAACGTCTCACGCCTCGGAGATTTCGCTAATAAGCGCCGCTGCCGGCGTTAAGCCTCGAAAAACCGGGCTTACGATTATCGATTTATCCGCAAAGCGGTCCCAGTTTCAGGTCCTCCCTTTTGCCTCGACGGCGCTCCGAGGATACCGAGCGAACGGATATCCTCGTCGATCGTCAACGACGAGACGAAGCGTCAGATTATTGGCTAAGACGCTTGTCCTCTGTCCTGCTTAACGAAGTAGGCCGCTCGGCGATAATTGACTGTTAATTTTCAGACGTGACACGACGTTGCTGGTATTAACGCATTGTTCGGCGGAGAGAAAATATTTGCTTTGCGGAATAGGAAAGGAAATGTTTGGCGGTTTTAGTGGGGCGTTGCGAGGAATTATTTTCCTGGTGGCGGCTGTGAGTTAGGGAATGATGGATGTACTTTCGAGATGTGGGTAGTTAGAGGTATGTGACGAAGTGTAGGGAAAAAGGTGCTTTTGAATGAATTATGGATTTACGAAGTTTTGGGAGTTATAACAGAATTTTAATAAATATAGTCTAATTGTGGGTGTTAGTTAGGCACATCGTTTTTCTGTAATAATTAAAGACCGTTAGTAATCTACCGCTTTAGTGTATTTAACAAATAAACATATCACGATGCACTTGTTCAGTTTGACGGTAATCGGCTTTAACAGTGTTCCACTTAATTATTTATATACGTATAATTTCCAGTACCACAAAGTTAGTCAAACCTTTCAACATTTCCTATGGGTATATGGTGTACCTCTGTACACATTTACGATTTCTTCAGTCGCATATGGTGATACGTATGATTATGTGTGTCAAGTTCAACCGGTGAAACAACTGCACAGGCTAGGATTGGAAACGATCTTCATGGAAAGGACGAAGTGTAGGGAAAATTAGATGGTGGTTTTAAATAAATTACGGATTTACAAAGTTTTAGGAGTTATAACAGGGTTTTAATGGGTGTTAGTTTGGTCAGGGCGCGTACTAGCTTTGAGACACTCGGCATGTTTGCATTATACGCTACGTCACGTTGTTTGCTGGCTTATTATTAACAATACTGGACGGCACATCGTTTTTCTGTAATAATTAATGACCGTTAATATTCTGCCGCTTTAGTGTATTTGACAAATAAACATATCAGGACGCACATATTCAATTTGACGGTAATCGACTGTAACAGTGTCCACTTAATTATTTATATGCATATCATTTCCAGTACCACAAAGTTAGTCAAACTTCTCAACATTTCCCATGGTACAATTTTCTTACTGTCCATATGCAGTCTTACCGATCGTTCTGTACACATTCAGAATTTCTTCATTCGCATATGGTGACACGTATGATTATGTGTGTCAAGTTCAACCAGCGAAACGACTGCACATCGTTTTTCTGTAATAATTAATGACCGTTAGTATTCCGCCGCTTTAGTGTATTTGACAAATAAATATATCATGATGCTCTTGTGCAATTTGACGGTAATTTACTGCAACAGTGTCCCACTTAATTATTTATATACGTGTAATTTCGAGTATCCCACAGTTAGTCAAACTTCTCAACATTTCCCATGGTACAATTTTCTTACTGCCCATATGCAGTCTTACCGATCGTTCTGTACACATTCAGAATTTCTTCGTTCGCATATGGTGACACGTATGATTATGTGTGTCAAGTTCAACCGGCGAAACATCTGCACAGGCCAGGATTGGAAACGATCTTGACGGAAAACGAGATCGTGTTCTTGACGACACTTGTGGGCCGTGGACTATGGTCGATCCTCCCACGCATGGTTCCACGCATGCGTCGGGCCTCCCTTAAAACAATGCGCCGACCAATCTGGTAAGGTAAAGGGGCTCCTGTCCCATTGGCCCGCTCCTTCGAGTCGATCTTTTTTTCGACATGTCCACCATTCCATCGCCGTCGCGTCTAATGGAGCTTTTTTCTCGCCTCATTCCGTCCCGCGCACTTAAACTTCGCACTCTAAGCACCGCGAATGCTCTTTGCACGTGACACGGACACCATGAAGCCCCCGAGCGGGGAAATCGCGAAAGGATCGCATGAAATTTTGAACCTAACCGGGTCACCGCTTAAGCCACGCCAACACAGCGCCGCTCCGAGTCTTTCAATTCCACTGGCACACATCCTGCAATAATCACAGTTACCGATAAAAGAAATAATAATTCAGCTAATATCGCCGAGCGCGCAATGCCGCGGGCGCATAATCATTAAAACTAAAAGCGGCGGATATTCGGCGAGCGGCAAACAATTTCGCGACCGCAAATATTTTCGACGCATCGCACACCGGCACACGGTCAACGTCAAAGCACCCTGCCAGGGCGTGTTCATTTTCGCGCGGCTGTTTTTCATCGTCGAGAGAGCCGCCGTTATTCCGACGTCATAATGAAATAAAATGATATAATATTCATTTTATGTGCGCTGTTTTTAACAGTGGCGGCCCTTTCAATCACGACGCCGGCGTGTATCAACGAAACTACATTCGAACGGGCGCGTGGGCGCGAGAGAGGACCAATCGATACCTTCGGGGTCGGACGATGAATTTTAATTTCTCCCCTATTTCGTCCATTCGGAATACATAAACAGCGCTGTTTGTTATTCTTGGTAATGGAAGGGCGTTGCCCGGAGTGATTGTGGCGTTAACGCGAAAAATTTACAACGGCATCTACTCCACCTCTTGCGGCGCGAGCGCGCGCACCGAGATTTCGCGTAACGTTTATCGAAATAACGCGCGGCCGGAGGGGGAGGAGAATAACGATACGAATAAAAACGGGTAACTGAATGGGTTATAGCGAGCGTCCGCGTTTCGCACTGAAGTGCGCTCTGCGTGTGTAGCCGCATTTCGCAACGTTTCGTTAAACGCCGCCGAGATCGCTGAGTTATAACAGTTGAATTGTATGTTTCCTAGCGTTTTTTTTTGCCGCGTATAAGAGAAACGTTCGCGGCGACACGTGAACAGTGGTGGAAGTATGAAACGCGAACTGATACCTAGCAACGAGAAGTCGTAAATACAGTCACCGGGAAATTGTTAATTGATTGTGCGAAATAGAGAATCTTGGCCAATTGCGTGGTACGTCTACTTTTGGGATACTTTTAGGTAAACTTGATACTGTGGATTCAAAGAACTATTTACAGTGGCTGACAGTTTTTTTAACTTTAAGAATACCCGTAAATTATCTGCATATCTATTTTTTGAGCACAATGTTGTAGGTTCTTAACAGATTGAATTGTATGATCTATAACAGTTGAATTGTATGTTTCCTAGCGTTTTTTTTTGCCGCGTATAAGAGAAACGTTCGCGGCGACACGTGAACAGTGGTGGAAGTATGAAACGCGAACTGATACCTAGCAACGAGAAGTCGTAAATACAGTCACCGGGAAATTGTTAATTGATTGTGCGAAATAGAGAATCTTGGCCAATTGCGTGGTACGTCTACTTTTGGGATACTTTTAGGTAAATTTGATACTGTGGATTCAAAGAACTATTCACAGTGGATGACAGTTTCTTTAATTTTAATAATACCCGTGAATTATCTACATATCTATTTTTTGAGCACAATGTTGTAGGTTCTTAACTGTGAACAATTTATATGCATAATATATATGCAAAATAGACGTACAATAATATACACATATAATTTCATGCTAATCGGCCATATCAAATGTCAAATATTTACATATTCATCAACTATCCGTTTCTTAGTATTTTATAATTTAGCGTCAGGGAATTAGCAGGGTCCTGTATAATTAGCATGGGTTTTGGGCAATTAGACTCGACGAATCTGACCCCGAAAAAGCGATAGTATTCAGTAATTCCTTCCACTTTTCTTTCGTGCCATTTGTGTGTCCCACAAAGAAGTCGGGCAACCTCTCAGTAAATCATCGCATATTTACGTATTCTTCAACTAACCGCGAAATTTATTTTTGAGTGTCAAGAATTTAGCAGTGTCCTCTACTAAAAGTCGCGTTTCGAAAAACTCAACTTAAAAACACAACTACGTAAAATAGACAGCGGAGCGCCCGTTTTCGCTCATATTTTCCACTTTTTTCGTGCTATCCAGTGTTCCACAACAAAATCGCATATTTACGTATGTATCAAGTGGCCGCTGAATTTACCATCTTAAATTCATGGATTTAAATGTGACCTTTAGAGGAAATTTGCATTTCAAGCAACTCAACCTAAAAACACAAACACATAAAACAGACAGCAGGGCTTAGATATTCGCTAATTTTTTCCACTTTTCTTTCGTGCTACCCACATGTTCCACAACAAACTCGCATATTTACGTATTTATGAACTGGCCGCTGAATTTACTATTTATAGTATCATGGATTTAACAGTGTCCTCTACAAAAAATTCGCATTTCCAATAACTGAACTTGAAAAACACAAGCACGTAAAACAAACAACAGGGCTTAGATATTCGCTAATTTTTTCGACTTTTCTTTCGTGCTATCCACGTGTTCCACAACAAAGTCGTATATTTACGTAATTATCAAGTGGCCGTCGAATTTACTGTTTTAGTATCATCGATTTAACAGTGTCCTCTACAAAAAATTCGCATTTCCAATAACTGAACTTGAAAAACACAAGCACGTAAAACAAACAACAGGGCTTAGATATTCGCTAATTTTTTCGACTTTTCTTTCGTGCTACCTACGTGTTACACAACAAAATCGCATATTTACATATTTATGAACTGGCCGCTAAATGTGCCATCTTAGTATTACGGATTAAACAGTCTCCTCTACAATAAATTCGAATTTCAAACAACGCAACTTAAAAACAACCGCGTAAAACAAACAGCAAGGTTTAGACATTCGCTCATTTTTTCCACTTTTCTTTCGTGCTATATCAAAGTCGCATATTTATGCATCTATTAACTTGCCGCTGAATTTGTCATCTTAGTATAATGGATTTAACAGTGTCCTCTACAATAAATTCGCATTTCAAACAACGCAACTTAAAACCACAGCCGCGTAAAATAGACAGCAGGGCTTAGATATTCGCTAATTTTTTCCACTTTTCTTTCGTGTTATCCACGTGTTCCACAACAAAGTCATATATTTACGTATTTATCAATTAGCCGCTGGATATACTATTTTAGTACCATGGACTGAAAAACATAACCATGTAAAACAGACACCAGGGTTTAGATATTCGCTAATTTTTTCCACTTTTCTTTCGTGTTATCCACGTGTTCCACAACAAAATTGCATATTTACGTATTTATCAACCGGTCGTTAAATTTTGTCATCTTAGTATCTTCTATCTATCTTAATATCATGGATTAAACAGTGTCCTCTACAATAAATTCGAATTTCAAACAATGTAACTTATAAACACAACCGCGTAAAATAGACAGCAGGGCTTAGATATTCGCTAATTTTTTCCACTTTTCTTTCGTGCTATCCACGTGTTCCACAACAAAATCATATACTTACGTATTTATCAATTGGCCGCTGAATTTACTATTTTAGCATCATGGACTTAAAAACATAACCACGTAAAACAGAAGGCAGGGATTAGATATTCCTTAATTTTTTTCCACTTTTCTTTGGTGCTATCCACGTGTTCCACGACAAAGTCGTATATTTACGTATTTATCAACCGACCGCTAAATGTTGTCATCTTAGTATCTTCCATCTATCTTAATATCATCGATTAAACAGTGTCCTCTACAATAAATTCGAATTTCAAACAACGCAACTTAAAAACACAATCGCGTAAAACAGACAGCAGGGCTTAGATATTCGCTAATTTTTTCCACTTTTCTTTCGTGCTATCCACGTGTTCCACGACGAGGGCACGCAAGCTCTCAGCAAATCGTCGCTCGACCCTTCCTTGATAAATTCTCCACCGCCCGTGGAGCGCGAATGGCACGGAAGAGGGCCGAAAGAAGAAGGCCTCCCCTTCTGCGAAGCGCTTTACCGAAGGTAATGGCTATGCCGGAAGCGAGATGACGCGTGACCCCAGACGGATGCATTAGACGCACTTCCGGCGGTACGACGCCCGGCGCCCTCGCTTCTAGCCCGTCAAAACCCGCCGGCAATTCCCTGCCAACCCGCCCATTGCGAATCTTCCTAATGCTCGATCCGCGCGATTATATGCTCAGAGTGCTATTGTGCGCACGAAAGTATCAATACCGCGTTAACGAGTGCAAACGTCCACGGGCTTTTTCGCTAAGGATCTAAGCGGTCGGAATTAAGTGCGCTTAGCGCAACGAGAGTAGCATCATGGAGATAATGTGCGGAAGAAGAGCAAACGTGCGGTTAACACCAAACGTACCAAGCGGGATCAAATTATTTTTATACGATATTTACTTTAAAATCGTACATTCATTGTTATTTCTTTCGCTCATTTGACTTTCTGTAAATTTGCATATCATCTGATTATTCAATTTCTCGCTTTAATGAATTAGGAATTTCTTTCTGAAATTCAACGATTATTGCATAAGGGGTCAAATTTCGCCTTATGGTAAGAATATCGGCTATAGCCGTAAAATGTAAAATACCGGTAGGTTCAATGTTAAATGATCTTCACTTAAATATTGTAAATTTTCAAGCAGTTCGATTAAATCCGATAAATTTAAATATTGTCAATTTTTAAACGAGAATTTTATATGTTTGTGAATCTATTTCCATAAATTTAGGCATTGCCGATTATCGAGCGGCAATTTTTAAATGATCTTTCCTTAAATGTTGCTAATTTTAAAGTAGTACGATTAAATGCGATACATTTAAATATTGCCCAATTTTAAACGAGAATTTTATATTTTTGTGAATCTATTTCCATAAATTTAGGCATTGTCGATTATCAAGCGGTAATTTTTAAATGATCTTTCCTTAAATGTTGCTAATTTTCAAGCAGTACGATTAAATGCAATAAATTTAAATATTGCCAAATTTTAAACAAGAATTTTATATTTTTGTAAATCTATTTCCAAAAATTTAGGCATTGTCGATTATCAAGCCGTAATTTTAACACTAAACGTACTAAGCGGGGTCAAATGACCCCTTCCGAAATTTACTTTAAAATCGTATATTCTTTCGCTCATTTGACTATCTGTAAATTCCTATATCATCTGATTATTCGATTTCACGCTTTGATAAATTAGGGATTTCTTTCTGAGAATCACCGTTCAATTTCATAATGGGTCAAATGACCCCTCATGGTAAGAATAGGTAGCTATAAAGTACCGGTATGTCCACTGTTAAATGATCTTCACTTAAATATTGCTAATTTCCAAGCAGTACGCTTTGTTTTAAAGATTCAGTATCTGTATACGGATTACATTGCGGTGGTGTTCGGAGTGTAAATACGGTGCAGTACGAAGCCATCAGGATCCGCGATGTTTTCGGCATTTCAACGAAAGACGAATAACGACCGCAAACAGTTGCACCGCTGACTTTAATTCTGCACATCGCACACCGTGATAACGCATCAGGCGTATTGCGGCGAGCATAATGCCGTCACCACGGAATTAGATATTGTCCTATCTCGTGCGCCAGTTAATTTTCGTTGCCTACGCGCTCGCTCGTGTCTGAACATACTACACCATGGAAATTCTTCTAGGACGGAGCACCGGGACGCTTTGTTCGACAACTAGCTGGAGGCGTCGGTATCGGAAGACGACCGCCGCACACCGGATCGATCCTCTCTTTCTCGATTTCCTCGGCAGCCTCTCTTCTGCCTCGGCCAACTCTCCCCTTACTCTCGTCTCCACGCGCCCACTTCCTCCTCCTCATCCTCCTCTTTCTCCACCCAATGCACCTCGCCTCTCATCCCCGTCCTCCCGCGGGAGAGGAAATGAAATCCCGTCCGGGACGCGATTTGCGCGACGTTTGTTCCGTTATTAGATCAACGTTACTCCGTGCAGCATCTCGAGAGTGCTCCCGGTGGCCGTGGAATACGTCTTTCGCATTTCCAAGCGAGTCGATACTCTCTCGCGTAAATCACCTCGTCGGGACTCTGTGTCGATCGACGAAGGCGCCCGCGTCGACGTATTTCGCTCGTTCCCGGAGAATTGCGATGGAATCATTCGGCGTTGCGTGGAATCGGGAATTTTGACGTTGCCTGAATAACCCTTTGAGTGCTATGAACGCATATATGCGTCCGCCGAAGTTTGTCGGTGCCGACTATGGGCGCATATATGGGTTTTCCAATCGTTTCGATTTCTTACCTATTGCAGCCACAATTATCAATGTATGAGTTGAATACAGATGCGCTCTTTATCAAGTCATTTTCTTGGATCGTTTAATTTGGCGTAAATTAAATGTTTGCATTAGAACTTAGTTGCGTCTTGGATGATCAATCAATAGAGTTCACACTAGTGAAAAGTATACCGTCTTCAGCGAGCGCTTTGACCGGAAGTATTCAGCACTCAAAAGGATAACTCGTAAAGACGAGGAGAGAATCGGTCGGGATGCGGCATTGATTTGGGGGTGTATAATTGTAGGAATCGCACGTGTGACGCTGAGTCACACGATGTCGAAAGGGCAGCTGCGCATTCAAGAAAAAATAATTGATTACTCATATCGGAAGACGTTCGAGAAAGATTGGTCGGGGTGGGTAAAAGAACGCGCGAGGTAGGACATAAAACACACAGCAGGGCGCAGATATTCGTTAATTCTTTCCACTTTTCTGTCGTATTACTCACGTCTCCAACAACATAGTCGCATATTTACGCATCTATTAACTGACCGATGAATTTGTCACCTTAGTATCATGGATCTAACAGTGTTCTCTACGATGAATTTGTCACCTTAGTATCATGGATCTAACAGTGTCCTCTACAATAAATTCGCATTTCGAACAACTCAACGTAAAAACATAGCTGCGTAAAACAGACAGAAGGGCGCAGATATTCGCTAATTTTTTCCACTTTTCTTTCGTGCTATCCACGTGTTCCACGACAAAGTCCTATATTTGCGTATTTATCAAGTGGTCGCTGAATTTACTATTTTAGTATCATGGACTGAACAATAGATGTCTTCTAGATGAAATTCGCATTTTAAACAACGCAATTTAAAAACAACCGCGTAAAACAGACAGCAGGGCTTAGATATTTGCTAATTTTTTCCACTTTTCCTTCGTGCTACAACAAAGTCGCATATTTACGCATCTATTAATTGGCCGCTGAATTTACTATTTTAGTATCATGGATTCGTATCGGAAGACGTTCGAGAAAAATTGGTCGGGGTGGGGAAAAGAATGCGTTACCGAGACGAAAAATTGCGGTACACCGAGAGTTATCTTTTTGTTAATTCCTGTTACTTTTCATTATAATAAAATGTTACGAATAGTTCTTTTCGTAAAGACGTAACCAGTGTGTGTATGAAGAGATCCATTTTTCCCCTCCGCGACCTACAAATTGGGGGCTCGTCCGGGATCTAAAAACGAAAAACCTACATAATTTGTCGGATACTTAATTTTGTAGGCATTTTTAACGTGTCAGGGTAACAGAACGGTTTTAGGTCTCGACAGATATGGACCGCGAGCGCTGGTTTCACGTCCGAAATTTCAAGCGATACGAACCCCGTGACGTTTATTCCATTATTGCTTCCGCGCGCTTACAGCCCGAGTGAAAATCGCGGGGTGAAGATCGCGCACATTTGAATAGACGTTCTTATCAAAGTCACGTCGGCGGCATTTGCGATTTTCTTGCCGCTTTCGCCGACCGAAAACTGCTCCTGGCCGGACGATAAAAGGCCCGGGACCATTTGCCGGTTCCGCGCCGTAGGGTCGTCTGGGAAGAACAGAAAAGGGCATCATCGCGTGCATTTACCACCTGCATTGAGTCGAATTAATAGTTCGCTCTGCCGCGAAACCCGTAAATAATGCCTCCTGACAGCTAGATCCGAACGTCGATGAATAACGAGGTGCGAAACCTTCGACTTTTAATTTTTCTCTTTTTTTCTGACAACCTGAGCGCACCAGTCTGGACCACACGCATTGGCATATGTGCTGTGAACGCACGTATCTGACGGCACACCTCCTGGTAGCTGCAAAACTGTGTGCTGTTGACGTACGTGTACATTTACGCTAACACATGCTTGTATATACACGCGCATGCGTGTCTACATGTGCACGCGTGTGTGGATGTCCGTACGTTCCGAAAACAAAGCTCGTCTCTGGTTCGAGCTCCTTCTCGTACGAACGGCTGGTTCGATGCATCGATACCGGAAACGCCACGATACAAAACGGAAAAAAGGGAGAGAAACTTGCGCGCGCACGTTTGCGCTCCCACACATCTGTCGGATGGGGAAGTGTATGGTGTCGGCGGACGCGTGTGGCCGCGCATGTCAGACGTACACGCGTCATGAATATTTGAGGAGATATCCCGCCGCTTTCTCACCCCGTGCGAGCTTCTTCCGCATTTTCCGCCGCGCTGGACATCGTTGGGTATTTCCATGCACTGACACATGCGCGTTTTCAAAAGTAGTGGATACTGGACGGTGATCGAGTCGATGCACGGTGGACGGGAACGTATAATAGCGATGTGGCTCGAACAGACGAAAAACTGCAAGGGCGCTGAGATCATTCGATAACTCTCGCCTAGAAAATACACCGTGTATAACCTCGGACCAATCATTCTTCGTCACTTCACCCTGCCGGTCTAATCTTCACCGCTGCGAAAGTTTTCATTTTTTACCGAATCCATTAAGAGTCACTTTCGAAGCAGTAATAGTCCTTGAGGTCCCACGTGCTCAGGAATGCACGGTACAACGTGAGTGACAGAAACTCGATGATCAGGGGTGATCCCACACGATGATTCCGTGAATTGCGCCCGGCATAACTAGATCGCGTCAAGATAAAGTCGACAGTAAATGGAGTGCACTATTCCTTGGGTCACGAGTACGGGAGGGACATGTGGCGAAGATGAAGATAGAAAAGGACGAAGTTAAGAGACGGACGGTCAGGAAGGGGAAAGAGAATGGATACGGAAAGTCCTGGCGGAAGGACGCGTTGCGTACGGAGGAGGACGACGTACGTAGAACGGGGCTGATCAATATTCATGGTCCGTTCGTGGGGTGGTTTCAGCGCAGTCAGAGTAGAAGGAGGTGGGATTGGATTTATGCGAGTCTTTCCTTCCGTCTCATCCCCATAGGGCGAGCCCTCTTTTCTTTCTGCCTCCTCCTTTGCCCCAAAAGTTACGGCGCAAAGAAGCGGGGGTCACCTAAAATTAGCGGCTTAATCAGAGGGCGCACTTAAATGTCGCTAATACGTCATTAGCGTCGTGGCGAGTATCTTGATACAATATCGTTAAGAGTACTTTTCGTTCGATCGCGATTAATCATTACGCATCTTCTTTGACTCTTTAGAATCGCGTGACAGATCTTTTGAGCGCAGCTCATGAGTTAAAACGTTATCGACTTTCGCGGACTAGAGAAACCGTTGACTACGCTCAATAGGGACGTTCTGCTAGTTTTCTCCTTTCGCCGGTATGCGAAAGAACAATCAGCTTCGACGAGACTATGGCGCAAACGCGACGGAAATAATATTCCACGCCCGCCCGGACGGTAATTCCATCATCAACTCTCCGTTTCGTCGCCGAGCGCGCTTCTCCTCGGCGTGCACTTAACTTTATGCACTTCTGCCAATCTCGAATGGACAGTGCAGAAAAATAGGCAAACACAGACGCACGTGCAGACGTACAAGCGCGCGCGTGGGCACGTACACTAACGCGGAATGTCGGGAGAACGCACACAGAAGCGACAGCATGGAGGTACTCTTTGTAAGAAGGTCGACGTTGCTGACGTACCGTGGAGTCTCCGACCGGGGTGGAAGACGACGAGAGGGAAGGACAAGCGGTATACGACGACGACGTCGAGAAGTCAGTAATAATGCTAAATATCCGAAGTAAAGTAACAGCGCCTGTGTGTAACCCAGATTGGTAGACGTAGAAACTCGGCGTTCCGTCTATGTTGCGCACGGCAGTCGTTTATTCGCGAGTGTACCGGCGTGCTACACCTACACCGATGGCCAGACACACAGATCGTACACGGAACGAGCGTAAGACGCATAACGAAAGTGACTCGTGTGCGTGTATGCGTCATGCACACGCGCGCACATCGGACGACGGATGTGTATGTATCGTGTGGCACGTATGCCGCATGCATACACGTGCACCTGAGGCACAACGTAGAGAACGAGTCCGTACGAGAAGGTAGGTAGTTCAGTTCCGGTGCGGGCCATTAGTTGATGAGCTACCTCGTTTCCACCCCTCCTGAAAGCCTCGCCAGGCACCCACCCCTGCCTCCTCCACTCACCCACTGCCTCCTCTCCACCCTCTGCCCCGCAGAACCACGCCGCTCGCTGACTCTTCGTGCATCAACCGCCCATCCATCCGTCCTCCCGAGCCACCCCCTTACTACAGGACGCCCTGAAAAGCTCGCGTGGCATTGTGGGATCTATTATTGCCCTCCTGGACTTACATGTTTCGGCGCAACGGAAAATTCAGCCAGCAAGCCAACCAACCAGCCGACGAACCAACCAACCAACCCAGTCAGTCAGACGAACGGACGGACGCACCGACGGACGTACCGACGGACATACCGACAGACACACGGTAAACCCACCCTATAGTCGAACCAACGCCATCCCCGACTCCAGTTCGACCCATCGCCCTCCCCAGGTCCATCCTATATCGCGAACGCAGTCGAACCCCTCTTTTCAGTCTCCACCACCCCCTGCACCTCCTCTTGCCACGTTTGCCACTCGTCCGAAATCGGCAACTACCCCCTCTGATTCTGACTCTGACTCGCTGCACCGACGCCAGGCAGCGTGCGTCTCTTTCATCGACGGAAAGACGCGGTTTCGCGGCTCCTCGCTTCCGGATTTTCCGGGATACGATGTAATAGCCCTCGCTACCTTTGCCCTATGCGCTTTCTATGGTAAACGGGTCTTGTCCGGAGTAATGGAAGACTTCACGCGGCCCCGATGACGGACGTGCGCGCGGCGTGTAATTCTGCGGCACAAAGGTTGAAAGAGAAAGTGCGGCCGGCAAAGAAATATCGAGACCGACGAATTTGTAATTATATATTCTTTCATGGCGAGAAGAAGGTTAATCGGAGAAAATGGAGGCATGTAATTAAACGGTACTGCAAAGTTAATGCACTTTCGCGCAATCACGGGGTAAACGAGTAACACATTCGACGATCGATTCATATAAGTAGAATGCCAATTCTCCGTCCCACGCATATACGTCGACTGAATACACTATCCCCGAAAGACTGACGAATTTCTAAGTACATATTCTTTCATGGCGAGAAGAAGATTAATCGGAGAAAATGGAGGCGCGTATAATTAAACGGTACCGCGAAAGTTAATGCGCTTTCGCGTAATCACGGGATAAACGACTGACACATTCGACGATTGATCCGCGATGACCGATTCATATAACTAGAATGCCAATTCTCGGTCCCGCGTACATACGTCGGCTAAATACATTATTCCCGAAAGACCGACGAATTTCTAATTACACATTCTTTCATGGCGAGAAGAAAGTTAATCGGAGAAAATGGACGCGCGCGTATAATTAAACGGTACCCCGAAGTAAGTATGGGGTAAACGAGTGACACATTCGGCGATCGATTCGCGATGACCGATTCGTATAACTAGAATGCCAATTCTCGGTCCCGCGTACATACATCGGCTAAATACATAATCCCCGAAAGACAGACGAATTTCTAATTACACGTTCTTTCATGGCGAGAAGAAAGTTAATCGGAGAAAATGGAGGCGCGCGTATAATTAAACGGTACTCCGAAGTAAGTATGGGGTAAACGAGTGACACATTCGATGATCGATTCGGGAGGACCGATTCGTATAACTAGGATGCCAGTTCTCCGACCCGCGCACATACATCGACTGAATACACTCTCCCCGAAAGACCGACGAATTTCTAATTACATATTCTTTCATGGCGAGAAGAAGGTTCATCGGAGAAAATGGAGGCGCGCATGTAATTAAACGGTACCCCGAAGTAAGTATGGGGTATACGAGTGACACATTCGGCGATCGATTCGCGATGACCGATTCGTATAACTAGAATGCCAATTCTCGGTCCCGCGTACATACATCGGCTAAATACATAATCCCCGAAAGACCGACAAATTTCTAATTACACGTTCTTTCATGGCGAGAAGAAGGTTAATCGGAGAAAATGGAGGCGCGCGTATAATTAAACGGTACTGCGAAGTTAATGCGCTTTCGCGCAATCACGGGGTAAACGAGTGACACATTCGGCGATCGATCCGCGATGACCGATTCGTATAACTAGAATGCCAATTCTCCGTCCCGCGCACATACGTCGGCTGAATACACTATCCCCGAAACTATGCACGTGACCTATCAATCAAACCGTTTCGTCGCGCCTCTCACGGTATTCAGCCGTTTACACTCGTATCCCGTTACCTCACCCAACTTCCCTCTTCTCTCAGGCTCCTAGCGCACTCCCGTCGCCGGCGTATCAACTCTTTCATTACGTCCGATTTTCATTACACCTAAAACGTAGCCGATCGCATCGCGCTCCAGACCTCATATCCGCGGAATTCAGCGTCGCAGCCAAAGGAGTTTCCGCTGCGCGATACGATACTTCCGGCCGACAACGGTTCTCATTTCATACTTCCGTGTGTTCCTCGGGCCTGTCTCGTCATCGTCGTCGCGATAAGCGAACGAATGCAGACGAACAGACGGATGGATGGATGGATGCATGCCGTGGGCACAAAGTCGTCGGAAAAAGAGGAAGAAGGGGCGAAGCCGGCGAGCGAGTGTGAGAGTACAGAAAGGCATTCAGTGCATTCACGGGGAAGAACTCTGCACGAACGAGCGAGCTTGTGAATGAACGAAGTCCCGACCCGGCGAACATGCCTCTCTCCACTTCTCTTCCCTCTTCCACCCTCGTGCCGCCGCTTCTATCTCGGGCATTATCGTTATTAAACACCTCGAAGGGCCGCCGACACAGGATATCCTCTGCTTCAGGACCTAAACTGCGAGATCCGAACGATGCACTCCGTTCGCGTCCTTCTTTAGCACGCGCGTCGTCCTTCTCCAGTCATCGGACGCGGCTTCGAGTTGACTCGCACGACCCCTTCGCATTTCACTTCTCGTTGTCTCGGACGAGATGTGCGCACGACACAAGTGCCGTCGATGCACATACTTTCCATGGATTCTTTTAATTGAGCGACTTTAACCTTTGACTCCCGGCAACTGCCGCGTTAATCGGAGCTAACGGGTTCTTTCTTCGACTCGCAATAAGCGAATGGTAAAACTTCTGGAAATTACATAGGCATTTTTCGTCCGACCGTGCGAATGAAATGCATGTTCAAGATGCCATGATGTGAATTTCGAATTTTTGTACTTTTCACAACAGAAATCTGCGGTACAATGGCATGATGCGGTTAAAATGCCATGATGTGAATTTCGAATTTTTGTACTTTTCACAACAGAAATCTGCGGTACAACGTTCAAGATGCCATGATGTGAATTTCGAATTTTTGTACTTTTCACAACAGAAATCTGCGATACAACGTTCAAGATGCCATGATGTGAATTTCGATTTTTTTTACTTTCCACAACAGAAATCTGCGATACAACGTTCAAGATGCCATGATGTGAATTTCGAATTTTTGTACTTTTAACAACAGAAATCCGCGGTACAACATTGTCCCGAAACTGCGCCATAAAATAATCTTCTACATCAATTACATGTGATGATCTCTCAGCTCGTAGATCACATGCACTTAAAATATTTCCCCCTTTCCTTTGAAAACCTCTGCATCTCTGCTTATCCATCACCGCCAGCGAGAATTAATGCTTCGCGGGACAACAAGAAATCATTTTATTCGTCGGCGCCCGTCGCCCGGGCGATTTCCAGCGTCAACGTCTCAGCATCGAAATTCTATCCCGCCGGTGAAGACACTCGCCATTGTTTCGAAGGAGCCCGCGAGCCGGCGCAATGCTGGGTAGCGAGCAACCCTCTAGCCGGCATCGGCGAAACGCCGGATGATGTACTGCGCCCCAGCCCCTTAATTACTGCCGCGTGCAAATTGGAAGGAAAAATTAATCGCAGAAATGACTTAGAGCCGCCGGTGAGGGTGGGAGGTGGGACGCACAGGGGGATGAGTGGGAAAGGGGGTCGGAGGAGGGATGCCAGCAGAGAGGGTAGATGAGGAAGCGCACCCGAGGGTCGCACAAAGGGGATGAAAGGAAGTCCGGGGCAATTAGAATGATGCCCTTTGCACGGTCTTCCTCGTTCAACCCCCGCGCCACCCCCTCGAATCGTCGCCCTCCGCCCTGTCTCTCCTCCCCCTTCGAACCCTGCTTTCGCGAGGAACCTCCACCCCCCAGTCAAGAATTAGAACATTGACGCACCAAGACACTTGCCCGTAGAGCCGGGCGCGGATGAGACGGAGACTGTTAAGACCGGTATGCAGACATTAAAATCCAGCCTACAGGTTCCGAGTAGTCACAATGGCGATGTTCGCGTGAATATACCGAAATAACGGGGGCCGTAAATTTAATTTTACGACAAATGCCTTCTAGCATCATACAACCATCGCTGATAACGTTATAAGCAGATTTCTGCGTCAAATTACATCCGCTACAATCACTTTTCTATTTCTGGAACATCGAATTTTTCATATTATAATAATAGCTCGTCGCCGTCACCAAAAATACCTACGTTCCGTCTTTAACTTATCTCCCATCTATCGATCGTCGCGTCCACCCCACTCTGTACTTTGACGTGCCACTGGACACAAGACGTCGAGAATACCGTCGGTCGGAGGACACAGGCTCCGAGGGGGTGGCCTGGGGTGGCCGAACATTTAATCTCGATTTCGGGGTCGACCGCCGATCGACGTCACCCTCTGTTCGTAGGAAGCCGCTGTCATATCTCCGGGGGATGATTCGACGTGACAGCTCTCCTCCGGGGGTGGCGGGGGGTTGGAAGGGGGTGCGTTAGGTCGCCTGGCCAGCGCCGAACAACCCCCTCATGGAAAAGCCAGCATCGCCGGAGGCGGCAATATACGCCGTGACGTCCGCGGATTCCGCGCGTGCCACCCTCGCACTGCACACCCCCTGCAACCCTCTGCGACCACCACCGATTGCTGAGCTACGACCCTTCGCGCGAGGTTTAATGACGTATAAACTATGCGTCGGATTAGTAGCGCGGTTATGGGGAAGGTGGGACTCGTGCGTGGAAGTGCGTGTGTAGTCGGAACGGGGTGGGCGAGCAGTGGTTTCAATCCCCATAAGATGCTCGTGCGCACGTGAGTGGAGCTACTCTCGTGGTCGCTGTTAATGACGTACGAGGGCCGGCCACGCCCAACCAGCCCTTTTCATATTTTTTTTTTCTATTAGCCGGCCACATGATAACGACGCGGCGAGATGCTGACGTCTATTCAGTTTGCGACAGTTTACGGCTGCTGGCTGCGACTGGACGTGACGGATGCTTTGTCTACGGGGACGTAGGTGTTTCGAAGTGGTTTCGTGGAAGGGTGGAAATTTCCGTAATTTGGATTAATGGGAAATTTGAATTTTTGTCGGGAGGTTATATAAAGTATTTTGTAATATTTGTCTTTAAGACAGAGATCCTAAGTTTTGAGGGTGTTACACTAAGGATATGTCTCATGATGGTTTATACGCTCTTGTCGGAAAGTATTATAACATGTGAATTATTTAGAACCGTAGTACAGGATGCGAACATATTTGTTCCATGTTATGGATTTCTCAATTGCAATTTTATGTAACATTCTCTTGCAAGTGGCAGAATTGGAAGTGGAAGGGTGGAAATTTCCGTAATTTGTACTAATGTGAAATTTGAATTTTTATGAGTAGGTTATGCAAGGTATTTTACAATGTTTGTCTTTAAGATAGAGACCCTAATTTTTAAGGGTGTTACACTAAGGATACGCCCCATGAAGGTTTACACGCTCTTGTCGGAAAATAACATGTAAGTTATTTACGACCGTAGTACGGGATGTGGACATACTTATTCCATGTTATGGGTTTCTCAATTGCAATTGTATGTATTGTATGTCTCGCGTGCGGCAGAATTGGAAGTGCAAGGGTGGAAATTTCCGTAATTTGAACTAATGCGAAATTTGAATTTTTATCGAGAGGTTATGTAAGATATGTTGCAATATTTGTCTTTAAAACAAGAATCCTAATTTTCGAGGGTGTTACACTAAGGGTACGTTCCATGAAGGTTTATACGCTCTTGTTGGAAAGTAACATGTGAATTATTTAGAACTGCAGCACAGGACGCGGACAAATTTGTTCCATGTTATGAATTTCTCAATTTTAATTTTACGCAAAACTCTGTCGCAAGTGGCAGAACTATCCAACAGGCCCAACATATCGAGACACCGTTTATTGAATATTGTACACACGTCCCATCGTAAGGTCGTAAGTTCGTACCAACACCTCCACCAATCATTGAGTACCTAACAACAATATGCCACATACAATAATCCCTTACATCCGTATTCTCGTACCACAACGAAAACTGACGTACCGGCATGCGAACGCGCCACTTCCCCGATCAGTCTCTCATTGTCAGAATTAACTCTGCGCATTGTCGTAACCTGAGACGCGTAACAGACTGCCGACCTACCCCACGGCGTGAAGCGGCCTAACTGGAAAACAAAGTCCGATTGTTGCATCCCCGCCTATCATGCCGACCGGCAAGCTTACCCTTGCTCCGTCTTCCCATCGATAGCCAACGTCGACCGAGCCGCGTTTGAGAAATCTCGCGGCAGTTAGCGCGTACAAAACGAATAATTAACAGAACAAAGAAAGGCGTTCGAAGGGCAAGAGTGAGAGTGAGAGCGTGTCAGACGAAGTGCGAGAAAGCAGAGGAGAGAAAGGTGGGAAGGAGGAAGAGAGACGAAGAATGTGTGAAAGGAAGAGAGGTGATAGGAAAAGAGAAAGAGAGAGAGAGACGTGTGCATGAGTTTGAGCGCGAGAGAGAGAGAATGGAACGGCACAAAAGGGCCCCGACAACAAAGTCAAGTGGGGCACAATGAAGCGCGGCGTGAGTACATTGAATGCCATGGTCGTCTCGTGCAGTCATGGTCCCATGGCTCTCTACCGGTCGTCCTACTGCTCGAGGCCGTGTCTCATGGTGTGGTCATGGTGTACCCACAAAAGCGTTGATTCAATAACATGACCGTGTCACCGATATATAAAGGGCAATGTCGGAAAATGATCGAATTGGGACCGCAACGAAGTTGCAAAACGAGGACAGAGAATGTACTTGTGTGTATCATAAGAAGTGGGGAATGTGTAATTACTTCAGTTTACATTAATGAGAATTTTTATAAGATAACACTAAACGTACCTGTACTTTATACCTACCTATTCTTACCATGAGGAGTCATTTGACCCCTTATGAAATTAACGTTGATTTTCAGAAAGAAATTTCTAATTTATTAAAGCGAGAAATTGAATAATCAGATGATATAAGAATTTATAGAAACTCAAATGACCGAAAGAAACAACAATGAATGTACGAATACAAAGTAAATTTTGGAAGGGGTCAATTGACCCCGCTTGGTACGTTTAGTATTAAAATCGCGGCGTAATAATCGACAATGCCTAAAGGTATGAAAATGCATTCACAAAAATACAAAATTCTAGTTTAAAAATTGACAATATTTAAATTTACCAGATTTAATCGTACTTCTTGAAAATTAGCAATATTTAACTAAAGATAATTTAAAATTGCCGCTTAATCATCGACAATGCCTAAATTTATAGAAATACATCCACGAAAATATCAAATTCTCGTTTAAAAATTGACAATATTTAAATTTATCGGATTTAATCTTACTTCTTGAAAATTAGCAATATTTAACTAAAGATAATTTAAAATTGCCGCTTGATAATCGACAATGCCTAAATTTATAGAAATACATTAGTGAAAATACAAAAATTCTCGTTTAAAAATTGACAATATTTAAATTTATCAGGTTTAACCGAACTACTTGAAAATTAACAATATTTAAGTGAAGATCACTTAAATAAAATCGCATGTGCAAGAGATGGCGGATATTTTCGTAGAGAAGTTTGTTTGAGACAAGTTAATCTGGGTGCAGTTTTTTGAGAGAGTCAATTAGTATTTGCTGTCTATAGACTACACCTTGCTTGTTGGTTTGTTACTAAGCTACCGCTGTTGCTAGGTGACTCATCGTTTTTTGTACAATGCGTATTCGGACCAATAATTAATGACCATTGGTATTCAAGCGCTATACTTTAAAATTCATCATAGAATCCTTGTCTGACAAGGTAGTGGAGTTTGAAACCAAAACAAATACTCCGAAAACTCCTCCTCGGCGGTGCTATAGAATTAGTAATATGCAGAATAATATGAAGGAATATAATGATAGCCAACCGAACTGTGCAATTTTACAATATATAATGACCGCTTTTTGTCGAATACGTCGAAATGACTAATTTACACGGTTCGATAACAAAGACTATTTTCGTTAATAGAATATAATAGTTTGTCCTTCGCTGAGAATGGAAGTGACGATATTACGGCAGATGTCAAATCGCTCCCGCGTGAATCTGAAGTGATGGATAGAGTGTAAGGATTTAGTAAAAGATATATGTAGGGACGACGGGATGTGAAATTCAAACGAATGAGAGGAAGACAGAAATCGAGCGAAAGGGTCGATTTAGAAAGATCGCCGGCACCGGCCGACGGTCAAGCTCGACAATCCTGATAAATGAAAGAAGCAAATGTCGAACTCCGCTGCCCAATAAGGGCGGCCAGAGTCAAAGGAGACGGAAGGGTGAGATGGTCTACTTATATGCGAGGGACGGCTTCAACTTAGACGTTCGTCTATCAACGACAATCTGAAAGCTACGTCCTTTCATCCTGCCAGCTTCACGACATCGCTTAACTTTCCTCCCCAACCAAAAGATTTTACTCGCAACACAAATGTAAATACGCACACGAAATCTAAAAATGTTAGTCTGATCATTTTATGGTCAAATCAAATATAAAATATATAGGTGACGATGTATCACCAATCATCGGATGATGATTGTATTGCTTATCTATATTAGGTGTAAGACCCAAACTGTAGGAGTACTTGTAGTCAGTCAGTCCCGCAGTCGAAGTGCGCAGAGCAAATCAATTATTAGTCAACCTTCATGTAAAGCGATCTGTGTGCATTTTTGCCTTTTTTATTTATTTTAGTTTACCTTCCACACCCCATAAATAACATAAAGCATGTAACGCGTATGAAAATTTTCTCGTGCTCCTGCCCCATGTCAGCGTGAAAGCAGACGATGCATCTCCGGGAAAGAAGCGATGATTGTGCCGGGGACGTATAGCACACGAATGAGACAGACAACAAACAGTAACAACGCGAACCCTTCTGGACATCCGGCGGCGATCCAAAAACGCATATTCGTCGCTTCCGGAGCATCTCTCCCTCTACCTTTTTCTCTCTATCGCGTTATATCGAGCTGGAAGTATTGCCGCGTCCATCCCTTTCATCCTCACGTTCCCTCACTCGGCGTCAGTCACTCGTTTCCTTCTCTATCACGCAGTCTCCTTCTCTCTTTCCCTCGTCATATCACTCAGCCTCTCGCTTTCTCTCTTCACGTCTCTCAGCTCCAGTTCTTCTCTCCTTCTCTCGTTACATCAGTCTCCGTCCTTCTCTCTTTCTCTCGTTAAATCACTCAGCCGTTATCTCTCTCTTATCCTGTCAGTCGCCCAGTCCTTCTCCCGCATCACATCGACTCTCTGTTTTTCGTCTCTCTCCACGTGGATGCAATCAATAAGACATTCGTGACGCGATGGTTATGGCTGATGGGGAGGACGTGAGCCACGGGGGCCAACGGCCAGCCCCATGAATATCTTTCGATAGATTGCACATCGTCCTCGTTCACCCCCAATGCGTCGCGATGCGTCGATCCAGGAGAGGGATCCGGCAACGAGACACCCCCTGAAAAGGGGGATGGACGATGTGCAGCCACGCGTCCACTGCGGTTAACTTTCATCCTCCCGTTTTATTCGGTATTCTCTCTTTATAGCGCGTTTGCCCTCTTCTCTTTGTCGCCTCGCGATTTTTCACGTCTTCATTGCGCGCGGCGGAAATGTACGGGTGCGATTGTGACGCGTTCATGTTTGCATCCAAAAGCTCGAGTAAATGTCGGGATGTTTTAACACTTTGACTGCCACGGTGGTCACCCGTGACCGGCGCAAAAGAATTTACTAAAAATGCAAAAAATTCGCAATGAAGTCTATTTGCAATCTTGTAAAAGCAATTGATATTGGAAGGGTGCTTCAATACTTTGGCTTCTAATAATTCTGCGTTGCCTTTATTTTGCACGATTTAATTATACTCTGCAGTATTTCATCGCATTACATTTCCAAATGTACCACATCGTATTCTTTGACACATAGACTGCCACGGTGGTCACCAGTGACCGGTGCAGAAGATTGTACTAATAATGCAAAAATATCGCAATGAAGCCTGTTTGCCATCTTGTAAAAGCAATTGATATTGGAACGGTGCTTCAATAATTTGGCTTCTAATAATTCTGCGTTGCCTTTATTTTGCACGATTTAATTATACTCTGCAGTATTTCATCGCATCACATTTTCAAGTGCACCATACCGTATTCTTTGACACATCGACTGCCACGGTGGTCACCAGTGACCGGCGCAAAAGAATTTACTAAAAATGCAAAAAAATCGCAATGAAGCCTGTTTGCCATCTTGTAAAAGCAATTGATATTGGAACGGTGCTTCAATACTTTGACTTCTAATAACTTTGCGTTACCTTTGTTTTTCACGATTTAATTATACTCTGCAGTATTTCATCGCATTACATTTCCAAATGTACCACATCGTATTCTTTGACACATAGACTGCCACGGTGGTCACCAGTGACCGGTGCAGAAGATTGTACTAATAATGCAAAAAATTTGCAATGAAGCCTGTTTGCAATCTTGTAAAAGCAATTGATATTGGAACGGTGCTTCAATAATTTGGCTTCTAATAAATCTGCGTTGCCTTTATTTTGCACGATTTAATTATACTCTGCAGTATTTCATCGCATCACATTTTCAAGTGCACCATACCGTATTCTTTGACACATCGACTGCCACGGTGGTCACCAGTGACCGGTGCAGAAGATTGTACTAATAATGCAAAAAATTTGCAATGAAGCCTGTTTGCAATCTTGTAAAAGGAATTGATATCGGAGCGGTCCTTCAATACTTTGGCTTTTAATAATTCTGCGTTGCGTTTATTTTGCACGATTTAATTATACTCTGCAGTATTTCATCGCATTACATTTCCAAATGCACCACACCGTATTCTTTAACACATCGACTGCCACGGTGGTCACCGGTGACCGGCGCAAAAGATTTTACTAAAAAAAAAATCGCAAAAATATCTTGTAAAAGCAATTGATATTGGAACGGTGCTTCAATACTTTGACTTCTAATAACTTTGCGTTACCTTTGTTTTTCACGATTTAATTATACTCTGCAGTATTTCATCGCATTACATTTCCAAATGTACCACATCGTATTCTTTGACACATAGACTGCCACGGTAGTCACCAGTGACCGGTGCAGAAGATTGTACTAATAATGCAAAAAATTTGCAATGAAGCCTGTTTGCCATCTTGTAAAAGCAATTGATATTGGAACGGTGCTTCAATAATTTGCGTTATCTTTATTTTGCACGATTTAATTATACTCTGCAGTATTTCATCGCATTACATTTCCAAATGTACCACACTGTATTCTTTAATGCATCGGTTAAGGTGAATGCGAGAACGCTGAAATGTTCGGGAGAATCTTGCTGCCCGAATTACGCGAGGTGCGAACGTAGGAATTGTGAAAGTATTATTTTTTTTGTCAGTTTTAGGATCACGGGTATACGGCGACAAAATAATTATTTGAAGAATTACTGAGCGCCGGTGTCTACGTGGACACAGTTATGTAAGAGTCGGGATGATATTTTTACGGTTGAGATTGAGCGAACCCGAGAACTTCGATCTGTGAGAGAAGTTTTACCCTGACCTACCATATGCGAGAGATGAATGTATGAATCCTCGTAAAGCAGAATTAAACGCTTTTTTAAAGTGAGAATTTTTCCGAGAACCATCGCAAGGCTCTTTTGAATTGTCCGTGTTTAACCTCGGCATACGTCTACTCTGTATTCGGTTCCAACTTGACGAATCTTCCTCGGAATCACTCTCAACGAATCGAGAGCACGAAACATTCTTACATAATTCTATGCCCATTATTCGTTCGCTGTCGATTCGTCGTGCACCGAGAAATCGTAGCTTCGACGGACCCACCGCGGCGACCTTCATTAATATAAAGAGGAAAGCCGTGGAAACACATTTTATACGCTTATTTATCCACCACAAACGCCGGAGTCTCGAAATCGAGGCTTCGCGATGGTTTCACAAGTCCGCCTCATCTGACATTCGGCGTTTTCACGTGAAACTTAAAACGTCCCCGTTAAACGTCAAAATGGCCTTCCTCTCATTCCCAATTTCCTCTCTCCGTCGTTCCCATCGCCCGGCCCACCGTCTTCGCCAACCCTCTCCGTCTCTCGTCATTTTGAAAGAGTGTCATCTTCCCCCCTTTTCCCCTCGTCCTCTCCACCTCTACCTTCACACACGTCTCGCCGTCGAGTTTTCGGACTGATTAGCATTTTTTTCCTTCTTCACGCTTCCACCGTGACCCGATGACGCCCGTGGCCGGACAATGAGGCTACTTATTTATTTAAATACCCGGGCATCCTGTCCTTTCACGCGAAGATTTATGCACGCCGCCGAGCTAATTGCCGGCCCATTATCCGGATAATGGTATTCCGTCGCGTAACGACGACGCGTCGTCGTCATCCTCCTTCCTCTTCTTCGGCACCTCATCTGCCCTCTCCTCCTCCTACTCATCCACCTGCTTCTTCTTCTGCCATTTTCCCTCCTCCTCCTCCGCCTCTCCGACTCCTTATCCTTTTCCTCCGAGAACTCGACAATAGACGCATCGCCGGCGGAATATTCGATCGTCGGAAATAACCGTGGAGTTCGCAGGCAGTCGGGGAAGAGAGAAGAGAGAGTGTGTACGTGATATGAGATTCACATCGTGAGTCGCGACCTCGGCGGTTCCCGCGAAATTCCGTCGTTGACGTGCACGCGCAAAAATTCGTTTAGATCCCGTTTAGGCGGCTGGCAAGATGAATGTTCTTGTTTTTCTCGCTCTGACGTGCGTACCTACGCCTGGCATTTCGGAAGCGCAGACGTTCGTGGAAGTGTTTTCTCTATCTGATCGGCTAATTGGCCGTATCGGTGATGAATCGCTGCTCGTTTGCGAGGTGATTGATAGGGTCGACATTGTCTTTAGGTAAGGTCGGAGTCTTTGAGTCCGCAGGGCGCGGCAAAGATCGGCCGCGATCCATTACGAATAAAACGAAAAACTGCGAGTGTAAGACAAACCTTGCCAAAATGACAAGTTCGCATGCGTACGAAACCCGCATTGAGTGCGACGCGGATTAAACCTCGATACGGGTGAAATAAGCGAGCCTGATTAATTGAATGCGAAGAGGCAGCTGCGAATAAAATGCGAGGCGGAGACTGCAACGTTGCTCGTCTGCGGAGTCGCGCGTTTGTCGCGCCCGTCACAATAAAGGTACGGATCGGCCGAAGGAATGAAATGCATCGTTACCGGGTGCACAGAATTCGTCCCCGCTCGCTGGATTGCTCTTGCTCAGCTCGTTGTCGCGCCTCTGTCGAGAGCATTTCACCGAATCCGCAGATCGAAGAAAACAGAATGAATCTCGAGCGACGCTCAACAGCGTCCGTCGCTATATCGGTCGAATAAACGAGAGTGGCAACAAAGCGGAGAAACAAGGAGCAATCTAAGGTCATGAAAAGTCGTACTCTAGTTCAACGCTGAAAGCAATAAAACCCGGCAGAATAGAGCGCGGCGACATTTATGCTAGATTCTTCGTACGTCCTCTTTTTCATTCGTTTCGCTTCACTCTTTCATCCTCTCTCTCTCTCTCTTTCTCTGTTTCTGTTTCTATCACCGGCGCAGTGTGCCATTGTTTCGCTCGCGCATGTTTCCTGTAACGTTTCGTCCGTACAATTTGCCTCGAAACTCGCGTAAGGTCAACACGTCGCTCGCAGGTTCGGTCAGAGGGGGTTGCAAGGGGTGGAAACGTAGCGTTGCCGTTAGTACACGTTGGACATTGATTTCTGAAGGGGTTGTACCGTAAACGCACTCCCGCTCGCTGCCCTCTCGTGGCCTTCCACCACCCCAAAATCTACCCCAAAACCACCCATCGAACCACCCCCTACTTGCACCCGGCAAAGCGCTCGAAAACGCGTGTTTCCCATCGAACTGGGAAAACCGGCAAAGGGTTGCTCTCTCGTTGCTTTTCACGCAGGGTTGATGCCCACGCTGGGGGTGGAAGTTGGAGAGTGGTTCTATGGGTGGAAGAGGAAACGGGTTAGAGAACGTCGACAAAAGGGAACGGATAGACAGAGAGCTGGAGAGACAGAGACGCAAAGCGTGGAGAATCGAATGACAATCAAATTATACCGTAACGCTATAGTTCAGTTGCGCTCACCCTCGATCTACGTTGCAACTTTGTGCGCGTACGTGAATGTTGTCATTAATAATGATTAGGTGAAAACAAAGTATCGGGATGTATGTTTGTAAGTGTTGGTGAACGGTCGTTTAACGAAATAACGGTCAACTGTATGACTACGTGTAATTATACTACTTACATTACGAGTAACTACGCATAAACTACGTATAAATACGTGTAAATACTATACTACGTATAAACACGTGTAAATACTATACTACGTGCAAACACGTATAAATACTATACTACGTATACACACGTGTAAATACTATACTACGTATTAAAACACGTGTAAATACTATACTACGTACCTATAAATGTGTATAAATACTATACCACGTATAAACACGTGTAAATACTATACTACGTATAAACACGTATAAATACTATACTACGTACCTATAAATACGTATAAATACTATACCACGTATAAATACTATACTACATCTAAATACGTCTAAATACTATACTACGCATAAACACGTATAACTACGTGTATTTTCCAAAGAATGCAATACATTTGTTTGCGTATTCGTCATGTATTAGCAAAAGTAATGCGATATGCTACACTCTGCTTACAAGCACATTTCTTTCGCACTGTGCATTGACCATCGCACTTCTTGTCTAATATATTAATTTCTACTATTTTAACCCATTTACTTCGCTTGCAATATCGGAACTCCAAACATTTCGCAAAGATTAAGCGACTCCGTTTATTTTCCGCAATGCTACGATATTGTGCGCGTGCACAAATGGACATTCGCAGTTTACAGAAATGGCACGTTGGAACGGTACCAGAACTGGTAGTTGCCCGCACGGCGAGACATTGGGCGAAGACATTATTGTCGTGGCAGCCGTATTTGGCTGACAGTTCGTTTGCCGCGATAACGAGAAACTTTCGCGTCCAATCGTATTAATTCGACGCTCGGAGGTTTATATGCGCGCGAAGACGCTTCGACGTTCGTGAATAAAAGCCGGCTGCATAAGGCGCCGATATACCGGTTGATTAGCATTTCGCATTAAAAATCCGTAGACCCACGCGACGAGGCCGGGTGAAAACGAGTAGAGGAAGGATCCTATTTAAAAAGTTTGATTAAGAACGCCGGGGCGCGGTATTATTCTCATGCTAATTATGCGCTCGGAAACGCCCTGAAAATTACGTCAAAATGGAAAAGAGCTTGTGCCGGCCGGCGACCAATTTTTCGTTTACTTTTCACCTCTCTCCCTCTGTCCGTGTGTCTTTCACTCTACCCACCCCGACCCTTTTCTCCCCGTCCGGTCTCCTTCCTCGCGTTTCCACTTTCGATTTCTGTTTCTCCTCGAAATTCGCACGGATTTCCATGGCGATGAATTTTCATCGCACCTAATTTACAGTTTCGCGCTGAAATTTACATGGTCCGCCGCCGTTTGCGCTGTTCACGGAAGTCAAGCGTTTCTTTTCTCCGACTCATTCGCAACGACAAGTGACGTGCCCGCTACAAATACTCCTGCCGTTTACCGTTATGGCCCTCGGCATTCGAACTTTCACCCTCTCCCCATCGCGGGAATCATATGCACCGCTTCGCAACCAAGATCCACATTTCCTGTAATGGCAGCGCCTTCCGGAAGTGGGGTTCTCGAGCCACCTACATCCCCGGCCCCCATTTTCTCCCTCTTCCCAAGTCTCCGCGCGTAGTCACTATCCATACTCTTTCCATATTTTTTCCGCGCTCCTTCGATTTTCAGGGAAGACGTCTTCTGCGCCGAGCGATAGACGGAAAGTGTTCATGGGGTCGAGATCGTGTATCCTTAATGTCTGAGCGCAGATCCTGTGGGGATATGGCGAGCTGAAGTCCCAGGACGTGTGCACGCATACGTAGGGTTTGATGTTAATATGTGTTCGCGCCGGACGAACGCGTCGTAGTTGTAAAAGTGTGCACCTCGGGCGTATTAAAAGGATATCCTGCTGGTATCTTTCACTTCGACGCCCTCGCGACTTAGTGCGTCTCGAAAGAAAGAAGAGAAATGGCTGGTACGTGACAGGGAGAAAGTCCGTTTGTAAACGACATACGTTATGGAAACTAAATGCTCAAAATATTCCGTAGGAGAAGAGATATATTAACACGTTGACTGCCAAGCGTAGTTTGCTGCGTTAGAACCGCGATGCGATGAAATACTGCAGCGTTTGACTGAATTATGCAAAATGTAGATAATGTGCAGGTATTAGAGACCAAAGGATCGCATCACTATTCTAACAATAACTGCATTTATAAAATAATCATTACTACGCATTGCAAATATTTTGGATCATCATTCCAATATTTTGTGTTAATACATTGACTGCCGTGCGTATTTTGCTGTATTAGAACGGCGATGCTATGAAATACTACAGCGTTTGACTGAATTATGCAAAATGTAGATAATGTGCAGGTATTGGAGACCAAAGGATCGCATCACTATTCTAACAATAACTGCATTTATAAAATAATTATTGCTACGCATTGCAAATATTTTTGATCATCATTCCGATATTTTGTGTTAAAACATTGACTGCCGTTCTGTATAAGAACCGCGATGCGATTAAATACTGCAGCGTTTGACTGAATTATGCAAAATGTAGATAATGTGCAGGTATTGGAGACCAAAGGATCGCATCACTATTCTAACAATAACTGCAGTTATAAAATAATTATTACTACGCATTGCAAATATTTTGGATCATCATTCAACTCGTGCAAAGTGGAGGTAGTGCAGAGTTGTGGGAAGCAAAGGTATTGAAGCACCGTTCCAATATCAATTGCTTTTACAAGATTGCAAATAGGCGTCATTGTGAATTTTTTGCATTTTTAGTCAAATCTTTTGCCCCGGTCATTGGTGACCACTATAGCAGTCAACGTGTTAAATGCTTTGATTGTTACTTAGGATATATTTTATTTGTAACAGAAAAAACACAATAAGTGTTAAAAGAGCGGCGAGTACATACGATCAATAATAACCAGTGAATTACTGATAATTACTAGGGGCCGTATAAACTCGCCGCTATTTTTAAGATATCTATTCGAAGTAATGGAATATGATACAAAAATATATTTCTTCGGAATTGCAATAACACGTCACCATACTAAATGATACTCGAATTTACGATCTGTATAATAAATATCAAGATCACCGCGGGGAGAAGATTAAATGAAAATGTCATATCCGGCTTTGTCCTCGGCCGAGGTCGTTTCTAATCGGAGAATCGCACGCGAATATCGACGGTGAGCCATTCTAAAGCCACCCCCTAACACTCTCCCCTGACGTATCCTCACCGACGAAATAAATCACGCGATACATACATCATCCCTCCGCCAGCATTGGGTCCGCGGGGGTGGCGATGTCAAGTAAAAAAGTAACTGAAAACCCTGGGCGAGCGACAAACCGCTGGCTTATCCAGTTACAACACGCGAGAGGGTGTACCCATTTTTTCTCTCCATTTTGTATTTCTCTCGACTGCCGTACCCTCGTCGCTGTCTGCGAGCCACCCTCCCTTTCACTTCGTAAAATCTAACTTTTTAGTCTTCCGCGCTCGCCCTATCGCCGTCAGTTTCCCCGCCGAGCGATAAGGAGACACTCGCAGAGGCGCGATTATCCAGGTAAGAGATAAGGGTGAGCCATTAGAACGAATGCTCGAAAACACTGAAAGAACAGCAAAAACGCTTGCAGCAATTCGCGGAGCGGTTGAAGAGAAGAATCGTTTATAGAAAAGATACCGCAAATTATAAAATTTCTGGTAATAAGCTGGTAGAAAAGGTGTTGACGCAGGAACTAATTGTATAAACTGCAGTAGTTCTACTGAAGAGAAACAATGGTTGAATATGATAAAATTGATAAATTGATAAAAGAAATACTAAATAATGATAAATTCATAAAAGATATAAATAAAGAATAAATTATAAATTGATAAAAGAAATACTATATAATGATAAATTGATAAAAGAAATACTAAATAATGATAAATTGATAAAAGAGATACTAAAAAATGATAAATTGATAAAAGAAATACTAAATTGTCGTATTTGCTGTAATTGTACTACACATCGCGTATAAACAGCCGTAATTACGGATTTACGTCCGAACATATAATATTTGAATTTTAGATCGCAACTAATGCGGTTATTACGTGGTCCAAGCCTCTTAAAATCCTATCCGCCTGCGTGCACGCTGCCTGGCCAGAAATACGCGGACTAAGGCTGATGCGCGCTGAACATGAGACCCGATTATCAAACAACCATAACGAAGCCATCGTTAACAATAGGCAAACGACACGCACTGATAGCCTTTCGTTAGCGACAGCATCACGTGGAAACGGCGAGCCAACGGGACGCGTTTCCTCAGTCGCAGAAACTCGACACAGGGACGTATCGTTAACACGTTGGCTGCCGTGGGGGTCACCGGTGACCGGCGCAAGAGATTTTACTGAAGACCCAAAATATTCGCAATGGGTAGTAATAATTATTTTATAAATGCAGTTATTGTTAGAATAATTATGCGATCCTTTGCACGGCAGTGAACATGTTAAGGTTTAGCTATGGTAGCAGGAATACGTGATGAAGTACTACAGAATGCAATTGAATTGTGCAAAATAAAAAATAATGCGAAGGTATCGGAGACCAAAGAATTGCATCACTATTCAATATTAATTGCATTTACAAAATTATACATTCTGTCGATTGGGTATTTTTTTAATTTTTCGTGAGATCTTTTGCTCCGGTCACTGATGGCCACCACGGCGGTCAACGTGTTAATACTTTGACTGCCGTTATGGTCATCGCTGACCGGCGCAAGAGATTTTACTGAAGATCCAAAATATTTGCAAGGGGTAGTAATAATTATTTTATAAATGCAATTATTGTTAGAATAGTAATGCGATTCTTTGGCCTCCAATACTTGCACATTATTTACATGTTGCATAATTCAGTCAAACGCTATAGGATTTCATAGCATCGCCGTTCTAACACGGCAAAATATCAAATTACGGCGCGATTAAAACTTATTCCAGTAACTTTGCACACGAAGACAGTGCTCCGATTGCCAACGAACAAACTATCGTCCGGCACAGTCAACCGACTACGAAAATACGGGAAATCTTAACACTTTGACTGCCGTAATGTTCACCGTTGACCGGCGCAAGAGATTTTACTGAAGATCCAAGATATTCGCAACGGGTAGTAATAATTATTTTATAAATGCAGTTATTGTTAGGGTAGTGATGCAATCCTTTGATCTCCAACACCTGCACATTATTTACATTTTGCATAATTCAGTCAAACGCTGTAGTATTTCATAGCATCGCCGTTCTAATACGGCAAAATACGCACGGCAGTCAACGTGTTAAGGTTCAGCTATGGTAGCAGGAATACGTGTTGCAATGGCGTGTCGTAAGTGTGTCTGAAATGTCACAAGAGATTTGACTGAAGATCCAAAATATTCAGCATGGGTAGCAATAGTTATTTTATAAATGCAGTTATTGTTAGAATAGTCATGCTATCCTTTGCACGGCAGTGAACATGTTAAGGCTTAGCTATGGTAGCAGGAATACGTGATGAAGTACTACAGAATGCAATTGAATTGTGCAAAATAATGCGAAGGTATCGGAGACCAAAGAATTGCATCACTATTCAATATTAATTGCATTTACAAAATTATAAATTCTGTCGATTGGGTATTTTTTTAATTTTTCGTGACATCTTTCGCTCCGGTCACTGATGGCCACCACGGCAGTCAACGTGTTAATACTTTGACTACCGTTATGGTCATCGCTGACCGGCGCAAGAGATTTTACTGAAGATCCAAAATATTTGCAATGGGTCGCAATAATTATTTTATAAATGCAGTTATTGTTAGGGTAGTGATGCAATCCTTTGATCTCCAATGCCTGCACATTATCTATATTTTGCATAATTCAGTCAAACGCTGTAGTATTTCATAGCATCGCCGTTCTAATTCGGCAAAATATCAAATTACGGCGCGATTGAAACTTATTCCAGTAACTTTGCACACGAAGACACTGCTGCGATTGCCAACGAACAAACTATTGTTCGGCACAGTCAAGCGACTACGAAAATACGGGAAATCTTAACACTTTGACTGCCGTAATGGTCACCGTTGACCGGCGCAAAAGATTTTACTGAAGATCCGAAATATTCGCATTGGGTAGTAATATTTATTTTATAAATGCAGTTATTGTTAGAATAGTGATGCAATCCTTTGATCTCCAATACCTGCACATTATTTACATTTTGCATAATTCAGTCAAACGCTGTAGTATTTCATAGCATCGCCGTTCTAATACAGCAATATACGCACGACAGTGAACGTGTTAAGGTTCAGCTATGGTAGCAGGAATACGTGTTGCAATGGCGTGTCGTAAGTGTGTCTGAAATGTCACAAGAGATTTGACTGAAGATCCAAAATATTCAGCATGGGTAGCAATAGTTATTTTATAGATGCAGTTATTGTTAGAATAGTGATGCAATCCTTTGATCTCCAGTACCTGCACATTATTTACATTTTGCATAATTCAGTCAAACGCTGTAGTATTTCATAGCATCGCCGTTCTAATACGGCAAAATACGCACGGCAGTGAACGTGTTAAGGTTCAGCTATGGTAGCAGGAATACGTGTTGCGATGGCGTGTCGTAAGTGTGTCTGAAATGTCACAAGAGGTTTTACTGAAGATCCAAGATATTCGCAACGGGTAGTAATAATTATTTTATAAATGCAGTTATTGTTAGGGTAGTGATGCAATCCTTTGATCTCCAATACCTGCATATTATTTACATTTTGCATAATTCAGTCAAACGCTGTAGTATTTCATAGCATCGCCGTTCTAATACGGCAAAATACGCACGGCAGTCAACGTGTTAAACGAAGAGTAGGGTGCCTGTTGCGCGTTCGATCGTTGCACCCCAATAACAACAACAACGAGACAACGGCGGTTCCTACCCGTACGATCTCCGATTTCCTGAGGATCAGAAGTCAAGGTCGGTGACTCTCGTCAAACATATGGCAGGACGATAAACGCATTACGGGGGGTAGAGGCGCACGCGTGATGCGTCGAAATTCTCACGCACCCGCAATCCCTTTGGATCGCTACCCGGTGGCGAGGGGGTGGATAAAATGCCCGAGGAGAGGGCCGATTAATAGCTGCTTCGCGACGTGCACACAGGCGAAGCATAGTTACACGTCTGCGCGCGTGTATACACGTACTTGTCCCCGGTAATCTTGTATTCACGGGTCGTTACGTAAAACCGGGACTAATAATGTCACTCGGCGCTCCCGGCTGTCGTGGACAATGACGAGAGGGTAGAAAAGACAGAAAGATTGAGAGGGAGAAGGCGGGCAGGGGCAGGCATTTGTTACCAACTTCTGAGATTAGATAATCCTCGACGCGACGTAAGAAAAAAATCACGCCCGTAGAGCCGTGCGCGTGTGCGGGGCGTACAATGAGATAAAATATGACGAAATGCGTTGACGCTGTAAAGCGAAGACGGAAGTGCAGAGTCTAGCGGCGAGATAATCCTGTTTCTAATAATGCAGGGAAATAAATGAGGCTGATTAGGCTGATGCTAGGCGAAGGCGACAATGATAACGATAATATTATTAATAATGGCGATAATAGGGAGAACTAAAGGACGGGGGACAGGATCCAGGGGAAGAAAGACGTAACAAGGGAATGCGGGAAGATTGTTGGAAACAAAAAGTCACTGCAAAAGCCCGCGGACACCCGGTATTACCGTTCGTCGAGCTTTGTCATTACTGACGGACACGCACCCACTGTCTCTTTCTCTTTTCTTCTTTCCTCTTCTCCTTTCCTATCCCCCCGTGTGTGCGTTTATGCGTGCGGTATCCATTTGCTATGTCCATTGTTCGTCGATCCACGAAGGAAGCATTATATCAGAGTCGAACAGGGGGAGGTAATAACGTGGCGCCTTGTTCGTCGATTAAACAACATATTGTGCCCGACTTTTCTTTAATTGGATTACGGTTTATGTACGGAGCCCGAATGCTGCGACATGTGAAAAACGACATTTTGACGAACTGCTGCAAATCCCCGTGAGAAGTCACGCGTACGTAAGAAATGGTGCACCTATGATGTTTCGGTACTGTGATGAGGGCAGTTGAAAGGAGATCAAAGTATCTTTCAAAATCTTCTATCAAAGTCTTCACTTAAACACTGTTATTTAGATTGAACTTCAGTGGACATCTTCGTGTCCCGTCAGAGGGGACAGTCGAGTGCAAAGGGTTAAACACTGTTATTTAGATTGAACTTCAGTCTTCGACTAAGCGACCCCGCAGGTCATTTCAGAGTGCTACCGCGAAGTCTCCTTAATTTTACGTGAAGTATCTTAACCACTTGCGCTGGCAAAAAATTCACCGAAGCGTGTACCAGAGCGGTCCAGTGTTCGATGCCTCAGAGAAATCGGCAAAAGATTTATATTTTCTAAACTAATCTATTTTCGACCTACGACTTTTTATAGTTTTTTTAAGGGAATATAGAGCATCGATTGATTATAAAATACATGCACGTCGTTTTTGTTTCTGTAACAATTGCATGACGACGTACCTACCACGTCGTTGGCGATACTGTGACAAAAGCATTCTAACGTACATGGCACGTCTTTCCAGCGCAAGTGATTAACACTTTGACTGCCATGATGGTCACCGCCGACCGGCGCAAGAATTTTATTGAAGATCCAAAATATTCGCAATGGGTAGCAATAATTATTTTATAAATGCAGTTATTGTTAGAATAGTGATGCGGTCTTTTGGTCTCTAATACCTGCACATTATTTATACTTTGCATAATCCCGTCAAACGCGGTAGTATTTCATAGCATCGCCGTTGTAACACAGCAAAATACGCTTGGCAGTCAACGTGCTAAACATTTCAACTCTACCGCAGTCGCCTGCTGTATCCGAATTCGCAAGTGCGTTCCAACCATCGAAGATGACCGCCGCAGCCCTCACGTCCTTCATCTTCACCACACCCCTATTTCAATCTTACTCTTTATTCAGGCTTCAAATTCCACAATTTGCCGATAATTTTCGACCATCCAAGCGCAGTCGGTCTCCACTCCACGCGTTTCTACATACATACAACCAACCTAAACATTTATTGTCCACAACCTTCGCCTCTACAACTAACCACACCAGACACCCCTTGCGTCCGCGTTCGTAGCATCAAGAAGACCGGCTCCCAGCCAGGAGCAGTCTCGCGCGAGCGAAAAAGACCGAGCAGAAAGGAGTCCAGGCCGAGAGAGAGGGCAGTTACCGTCGGAGGGTGCAGAGGTGGTAGTTTGTGAGTGCCTCCATTCACGTTGCTGTGTGCGAGCCGTACGTAGGTGTGGAGACAGAGAGAAAATTAGAGACCACGGTGCGGGACGGAGAAAGTAACGAGGATGTCGGGTCGGAAAGAGAAGAAAAGCCGAGAGCGACCAGAGGAGAAGGACAGTTTGCGTCCACATGAAGGAGAGCGGCGAAGGCGAAGGAAGAGGAGAGGACGAGCGAGAGAGACGGGGAGACGGAGAGACGGAGAGTGACAGAGAAACGCTGGCTTGGGCAGTGCGTATCGATCTGCCCGCGTTACGTGCGTGCCGGAGGTTGGGGTCCTGGCGTGGACCAATCGGAGGGCCACTCCTCTCTCTTCCTCTCTCTTACTCTCTCTAACGCTCTCTTACTCTCTCCTGCTCCCTCGCACCCTCGCACGGTCTCGCAACTCTCTCTTCTCTTCGCCTCCTCTCTTGCCCTCTCGTGACACGCATACGCGTACCCACCTACGCGAGCCGCCTGGCACGCATGGCATCGTCGATATATACCTGCTTGATTACGTCGGCTGATAACGCAACGCTGCCATGGCGAAACAATGAAATGGCGGACGTCCGCCGCGCAATGCCTTGGATGGGCTGAAGAAGAGGGTCTCGGTAAGAAGAGACGGATTGCGTTTTTTTTGCAAATGTATGGCTCAATGTTTGGAGGATGGTAGGAATTCGAGGCGTTCGATGAACGATGGTAATGATTGTTTACGGCATCATTGGGGTTGGGTACTTGAAAGCTCATATTTTGGTGTGTATCGTCGATGTATATCTGCTTGATTACGTCGGCTGATAACGCAACGCTGCTATGGCGAAACAATGAAATGGCGGACGGGCTAAAGACGAGGATGTCAGTAAGAAGAGACGGATTGCATTTTTTCGCAGCTGTATGGCGGAAATATTGGACGACTTTAGGAGATCAAGACATTCGGTGAACAATGGTAATGATTGTTTACGGGATCATTGGGGTTGGGTACTTGGGAGCTCATACTTCGGTGTGTTTATCACTGATATGTACGTGCTTGATTACGTCGGCTGATAACGCAACGCTGCCATGGCGAAACAATGAAATGGCGGACGTCCGCCGCGCACTGCCTTGGACGGGCTATAAAGAAGAGGATGTCGGAAAGGTTGGACGACGTTAGAAGAGGTGTTCGTGAACGATAGTAATGATTGTTTACGGGATCATTGGGATTGGGTACTTGAGGGCTCATATTTTGGTGCGTATCGCCAATATATACCTGCTTGATTACGTCGGCTGATAACGCAACGCTGCCATGGCGAAACAATGAAATGGCGGACGGGCTAAAGAAGAGGATGTCGGTAAGACGAGACGGATTGCGTTCTTTTTGCAAATGTATAGCTCAATGTTTGGAGGATGATAGGAATTCGAGGCGTCCGGTGAACTATGGTAATGGTTGTTTACGTGACCATTGGGATTGAGTACTTGAAAGTTCATCTTTTGGTGTGTTTATCGTCGATATATATCTGCTTGATTACGTCGGCTGATAACGCAACGCTGCCATGGCGAAACAATGAAATGGCGGACGTCCGCCGCGCACTGCCTTGGACGGGCTAAAAAACAGGATCCCGGTAAGAAGAGACGGATTCCGTTTTTTCACAAGTATATGTTGGAAGGGTTAGACGATGCTAGGAGATCGGGGTGTTCACGAACGATGGTAATGATTGTTTTCGTGACTTGGGGTGGGTACTTAAGAGCTCATATTTTGGCGTATTTATCGTCGATATATACCTGCTTGATTACGTCGGTTGATAACGCAACACTGCCACGGCGAAACAATGAAATGGCGGACGTCCGCCGCGCACCACCTTGGACGAGCTAAAGAAGAGGATGTCGATAAAAAGGGACGGATTACGTTTTTTCACAGATGTATGACGGAAAGGTTGGACGACGTTAGGAAATCGAGGCATTTGCTAGACGACGGTAATGATTGTTTACGGATTTTGGTGTGTTTATGAAAGTTTTGAGAGAGCGAACTGAGGGATTTTCAAAGTAAGACATCTATCTTCGTCGAACGAAATTCATGCGGCGCATTGATGACGTGTGAAAGCATTCGACATGTGTTCCCGCGGCGAGAGATAAATGTTGGCTGATACGCGTAGAACTTTCGACATTTTACACCGGAATTATTTTCCAGTATCGACAGCGAATGCCGTGTGGCGTGTAAAATGGCCGATTCACGGGACATAGTTCGGGCAAAGCGACAAACGGAACCGACGATGTCGACCATGATGGGCAACATATTTGATACGCTTCCGTGTTATCCGTATCTCTTCGTCGCGCATTTACATTCCGCCGTGCATTACAGGTTTTAATGCGTACAAATTTGTCGGAAAACTTTTGTCGTCACGTCGAAGAAGTAAAATGCGCATTCTCATATCACAACGCCGGAATAACGTGACAGCTTTCGAAAAAGTTCATATTATGCCACATCTCACTCAGTTCTTTTAGGAATCTAATGCCAGATCTTTTGCGTTCGGCTGTCGGAAGCATTTTTCGGCATTTGTCTACAAAGTCAGTCGAGGTTCAATGAATTTTAATCCGGCACTGTTACAGCCGTCGAATATGTCGAACGACCGGTTTATATCGATTAATCCGCACGACTAACTATCGAATGAATCGTTAAAACGTTCAGCGCGGACGATGTCACCGATGAAACCCGATACACCGTAGCACCGAAATCGTTAACGGGCCAGACCACTCTGCACTACCGCTAGTCTACTCAACCCCATTTCCATATTTTCGTTGGAAACTCGACGTGAGACGATACCCGTTTCACGAAAATTTGCCCCAGCGCAACACGCCATCGTCCCGAACGTACTCTCATGAATATTCACGGGCGTGTTCTTATGCTAAAAGAAAGAGCGCGGCGAAGTCGCCCGTCGGACACGTTTAGAAAACTTGAAGGGGCCGGCTTAAACGCAGTCCCCTGTCACCGGTGTGAAACTACCCTAATTACAATTAGCTCGTCACGGGATTTATAACGGTTTCGCAATTCTTCCGAACCCCTCCGCGACTGTTTAGAAACGCGATCGTCGTACGTCGACCGCGTCGGCGATTACAATAGAAGTTCAACAGTTGAGCGCGGCAGACATTCCTTTTTAACACATTGCGGACGGATGACGAGATATATCGTCTTGCGTATTTCGTCATTCTAGAACACTGGCGAGATATATCGTCTTGCATATTTTGTCGTTCGGGACAGGTGACGAGATATCACGTTGCTACATGATTGTCAGCGGCAGTTTTTCATCATTTGTATTGCAAATGAATTATTTGAAACTCTGAAATATGGATAGCGGCAAAACGATTAGCAATATTACAGAAATATTTGTGGACAGTTTAACACTTTGACTGCCCAGCGTTTCTTGCTATGTTGGAACCGCGATGCGATAAAATACTGCAGAGTATGATTAAATCGTGCAAAATGAAAGTAATGCACAGTTGTTAGAAGCCAAAGTATTGAAGCGCCGTTCCAATATCAATTGCTTTTACAAAATTGCAAATAGGATTCATTGCGAATTTTTTGCATTTTGAGTACAATCTTTTGCACCGGTCACCGATGACCACCATGGCAGTCAACGTGTTAACTACTAACAAATCATCACTAATTTAAAGATATTTGACGCAAAAAAATACCCGGCCACTGGGTACGATTAGCAATAGAATGCTCGGTCCGCAAAGTGTTAAGAGGATTCGCGAGAAGATCAAATTCTAGGAGATCGGGCCATCGCTCGGGGAGAAGAATCGCGTTTACGTGTATGTTTATAATTACAATTAGCCGCTCGTCACGGGATTTATAACGGTTTCGCAATTCTTCCGAACCCCTCCGCGACTGTTTAGAAACGCGATCGTCGTACGTCGACCGGAACGTCAGCGATTACAATAGAAGTTCAACAGTTGAGCGCGACAGACATTTCTTTTTAAGAGGATTCGCGAGAAGATCGAATTCTAGGAGATCGGGCCATCGCTCGGGGAGAAGAATCGCGTTTACGTGTATGTTTATAATTACAATTAGCCGCTCGTCACGGGATTTATAACGGTTCCGCAATTCTTCCGAACCCCTCCGCGACTGTTTAGAAACGCGATCGTCGTACGTCGACCGGAACGTCAGCGATTACAATAGAAGTTCAACAGTTGAGCGCGACAGACATTTCTTTTTAAGAGGATTCGCGAGAAGATCGAATTCTAGGAGATCGGGCCATCGCTCGAAGAGAAGAATCGCGTTTACGTGTATGTTTATAATTACAATTAGCCGCTCGTCACGGGATTTATAACGGTTCCGCAATTCTTCCGAATCCCTCCGCGACTATTTAGAAAAGCGATCGTCGTACGTCGACCGGTATGCCAGCGATTACAAGAGAAGTTCAACAGTTGAGCGCGACAGACATTTCTTTTAATTCTAGGAGATCGGGCCATCGCTCGGGGAGAAGAATCGCGTTTACGTGTATGTTTATAATTACAATTAGCCGCTCGTCACGGGATTTATAACGGTTTCGCAATTCTTCCGAACCCCTCCGCGACTGTTTAGAAACGCGATCGTCGTACGTCGACCGCGTCGGCGATTACAATAGAAGTTCAACAGTTGAGCGCGACAGACATTTCTTTTTAAGAGGATTCGCGAGAAGATCGAATTCTAGGAGATCGGGCCATCGCTCGGGGAGAAGAATCGCGTTTACGTGTATGTCGATAGAGAACGCGGCGGCACGTATACGCGCGCAGGAAACCACAAAGCAGTTCCGTTTCGAGCATTACCGTCGACGAAGTCGAAAGAACCGTGGGACGGGTTTTAACTGTGTTTTCTTTCGGCGAAGCGGTCCGAAGCGCGCGATACGGTCACTTTAATATTCACGAGAGAGAGTCATCGCGGGTATAAGAGGAGGTGGGGAAAAAGTTCTGGCGGACTGTCTCGTTTGAACTTTGCCGGAGAGTTCGCAAAGTTCGCCGGCCCGTGAAGCCCGGAAGCGCGTATACCGACGATTAACGAGGAAATTCGATGAAATCGTAAATTCGTTCGTTCGTGGTGCCCATCCTCTCTCTCTCTCTCCCTCTCTTTCTCTTTCTTTCTCCTTCTCTCGAACTCTCACACTCCATCTCTCCTGCCTCACGTCGGTGTGCCAGTGTATTTGCCAATAAACGGGCGAGTATATTTACGAACGTGCACGCGCACACACGCACGGCCGGGACGAGATATATGCGAAATGTACGTAGAGCGGTGAAAATGTGTGCGAGGGAAAGGGGCGCGAGAGTGAAAGAGAGAATACCGGCGGCGCACGGTGCGCCAACGGGAGCAGTAAAATTTGCTAAACGATGTAAATAATGGATGGGAACAGTTGGGCAGTTTTCAGTTTTATTTTCCCCGGGCCGGCATAATTCAACTGAAATTTATTACCGCTGCTCAATTACGCGAAATATTGTCAAAAAACGCGGGGGACTACAAGCGCACTCGGCGACCGCCGGGTACTCGTCCCCTATATCATCCCCAGCTAAAAGCGGCACTCTCATTGTCGCTCGGCGGCTTCCTGTTTCGCGTTCTCCCGTATAACTGATTTTGCCGATCGCGCGCCGATGCCCGACGTGCTCGTTTAATTCGTCGCTCCGAAAACAAACTGGTTTTCATACATTCTTTCTGTACACGCGTTGCGTCTCTGTAAATCATTTTAAATCGCACTGATGAAACATGCTTGATTCTGTAAACCTTCGAAGCACATTATGTTTATGTTACAGTGAAACGCCGAAATCTGGAGAATGTCGACTTTCACCGGTGAAAGTCGACATTCTCCAATTTCGGTCATTCACGGTAACATTTATACGCATCTGAGATGTTTTCACATACATAGTAAATGTCTAGAAATCGATATCCTGAAAGTAAGTGCGATTTCGTACGCAGGGCTGTACATGCATATCTCGCAGACCGCGTAAAACAATCGTCCTCTAGCAAGTCTGAATTTGCAAATCCCCAAACATACGTTACATTTCGCCAAACTGCTTTCAATCGTCATTTTTTAACTTCACTACGTTTCCCAGATTTACTATAAACGCAAAGAATTCGCAATGAAACATATTCTCAATTTTATAAAACGTATTGGTATTGGAACGATGCTTCAATACTTTGGCTTCTAACAACTCTGCGTTACCTTTATTTTGGAGTCTGCAGTATTTCATCGCATCGCTGTTCTAACATACCAAAATACGCTTGGCAGTCAACGTGTTAATTGATGCGACTCCGCTATTGCGACGCAATTCGTATTTAATAGTCGTAATAGTTCATATTTCTTATTCTACCACATGGCATGTTTGCACGATTGCATTTTTAACCCCTAAAATATCTTAGAAATATTAAGTCTTGGAAATATTCAATGCAAAATTACTATGACTAGCTTTAAAGTAGTATTGACTAGCTATATAGAAGTGTTGACAAATCGAAGATAAGACGCAAGAAGTAGACCACGTTAAAATGAAGTTCAGCAGACATAATCGAAGTTATCGTCTCGAGACCCAGCTACAAATCAGCGTTTAGCCGCAAACTCTCTTTAACCCTTTGACTACTGCATACTGCCGCAATTATACTATCAAAAGTTGCTGCAAGGCTTCATTACTTTAGCAACATACCGATTAACGTTAAAACGAAAAATCTCGTGACCCGTCCGCAATGTGTTAATATCTCTCCTACACCTACCATCTGGTAAGGTCTACTACCATCTACCTCACACTAGAAAAATCGACGATCGCGTTTCGTTACTTCACGTACCGCCGCTCTAAACTCGTTCCTCCCATTGCCGGCACATTCTCCAGCGTAACCTCCATCATTGTTTCTCGGCGAAGTGGCGAGCGGGCCCGGTCGAGAGGAAAGAGGGACGGTTGTACGCGCGAGATACGAGGCTGGAGTGGAAATCACGAAAGTCCTGTGGGTGCTCGGGATTCGCCCCTTCTAATCTGGTCTCCTTGGTTTCGCCCTCGAGCTTCGTCGAGCGGAGGAGGAGTGGGAGGAGGTGGTGAAGAAAGAGTAGAACTCCCCCACTCGCCACCCCACCTCACCCAACCCACCCCCTCTCACCCCCGCGGTGATGGGGTGGGTGAGTTCCCAAGGGTAAGCAGGAGAGACGAAGAAGGAGAAACTAAGGGAGAGTGGCGGCGAGCAAAAGAGAGGAGACACGAGGAGGAAAGAGGCGAAGAGCGGTGGAAGATGGGGAGTGAGGACAGGAGGCGGTTTAAAGGGTAGCGAACGCCTCCACAAAAGCAACCCTCTTAAAGTTCACTCTACGCTCTGCCTACCAATGCGACGTCGGACCCGACTCCGCGTGCCAGATTTTCGGAAAAGACTCCCACGCGCGGAGGGCGCCGGGAAAATGGGCAGGAGCTTCGACGGGCAAACGACGTTGTAGGGACGGACGAGATTGGGATACTATGCCCCTGCTAATAGCGTGAATAACGGTCCAGCGCTCTTACGCAGGTAATCGCAGAATTTACTTAGACTGCGAGGCGCACGAATTTACGGGAATAAAGATGTTCCAGGTGTAAGAAACGCACTTATCGTGACAGCAAAAACTATTTCGTTCAATCAGCAGAGATCAAGTGTAAAAATTATGCAAGAGTTTTAACATGTTGGCTGCCGTGGGGGGGGGGGGGGGGGGGGGGTGACCGGCGCACCGGTGACCGCAATGGGTAGCTACAGATTTAGTCAAATGCTGTAGTATTCCATAGAAGATCCAAAATATTCGTGTTAACACAAAATATCGGAATGATAATCCCAAATATTTGGGTAGTAACAATTATTTTATAAATGCAGTTGTTATTAGAATAGCGATGCGATGCTTTGGTCTCCAATACCTGCATATTATTTACATTTTGCATAATTCAGTCAAACGCTGTAGTATTTCATAGTATCGCCGTTCTAATACAGTAATATAGGCACGGCAGTCAACGTGTTAATGAACACTCGGAATTATGTGTATGAACAGGATTAAGATTTCCTGTTGCTGCGAATATTGCCGGTTGAGCAAGTAATCTCACCAAATTGATAATTGAACTTAATCTACGACATACTCGAAAATCGCTTGAAAAAGAATAATCCCCACGACTAAAACGTAATGAACAAACACTCTCTAATAGAAAACTATCATGTTCCACAACCTTTCCGTTTTCTGCCAATACCAAGAATCGTGTAAGCAGGAAATTGTCGCTCTCGGTCGTCTAGCATTTACTAGCCGTCCGTTTCCGCGAAGTGTACTCTGACCGGGTTGCCTGGCCGGCGTCGTGGGTGAAAAACAGCGAGATCCGAAAAAACAGGACCAGCGGGCGAGGGGCGAAATCTCGAGGGGGTAGAAGGTGGTGGGGTGCGAGTGTCGCCGGCTCTAATCTGGGACGCGGCACGAGAGCGAGCCCTAATCCAGCTTATCCAGAAAGTAATTTTGAGTCTTTTGAAAGCGACCCCCTCTCCCTGCTCCACCTTCATCGTCCCTCCTGTCCGCTCGCCCCCTTTCCACCCCCTTCCGACTCTCTTTCTCGCACTTTCCTGGTCCCTCTCATCCACTCTTTCTCTCCCTCGCGCTTTCTCCTGCGTCCGTCGCAGTCGATCCAACTTCGTCGCAGGGATGAATCCCGGGAGGAGAGAACGAAGTGCGAAACCCGCGACTACTGCAGGATTTCAAGTCCTCGAGAAAGGACCTCGCAACCCCTCGAGGAGAACTCGAACTTTCCTGTCCTCGTCCTGCACGCTCCGCTTCCGCGGTTCTTTCGCTCGATTTTGACCGACGAAATTAGCGACGAAGAGAAAGCGGACGAACGGGGAAGGAGAAAGAAGATTGGGGGTCGACGACGTGAGAAGAAAATGGGAGAAGGAGGCAGTAGGCGTTACGGATTTTTAACCTTCGCGTCGTTGTGGCTACGAGTCGTTGGCTGATGCGATGAATTCCGCGGGACAATGTGTTTGTTGGTCGTCGGCGATGCCCGGCATGGCGAGAATGTTTATCGATCCGCGATGGTATTTCGTCAAAAACGAAAACGTTAGGTTTCGTAATGTATTCTTACGTTTTCCCGAACAAGAGAATTGGGAGAGCACGACTACCGAGTAAAACTCGTTTTAATTCGCGTTTTAATCTGTCAAGATACGTATTTTGAGGTAAAACATATCGCAAAAAGAAGACACCGTCCGCACGCGAATGTGACTATCCGAAGGGAAAGTTTCGAGAGTCGAAAGTGGTCGGCGTAACAATGGTCCGAAGGATGGATTTGTGAAAAATCGAAAAAAGTGGCCCATTTCTGTTGGAAAGTGCCGTACTACGTAACAGAGGCCGACGACAATGGATATCTGGCATCAAATTGGCAAATGATCATTGATCAATGGCGGACAGAGAGAGCGAGCGACTGAGTGCATCAATCTGCGAGCGTACACGTATACACGTGTTCTTCGCGTCTATGTGCGAGCGAACGGGATGGCGACAGAGGACCAGGAAAGCAGAGAGCGCCGAGGAAGAAGAGAGAAAGAGAAGAAGGGACATTGATACACGGAGCGAGAGGAAGAGAAACTGTGGAGTGACGAAAGAGAGGGAGAGTGCATCGTGTGCTGGAATATTTCGAGAGTACTCGATGCATTGTCACTCGGGCCTACCCTTGGTGCACCCCCTCGACGATTCGCAACCACCCCCTGTGCCGGGATGCAGTGGGTTGAAGGATGGAAGGTAGGGAGAGGTGGATGCACGTGCAATCCTAACGGCTCGTGCGTTGCACGTCTATACAGGGTGTCGGGAGGGAACGATTTCCCGCTAAAAACAGAGATTCACGCAGCGGACAAATCTACCGAACAAAACCCTAAAAGCGTAATCATTCTATGATGCACGCGGCATATAACCACTTAACTGCGCTTTGTATCCAAACGTCTTACACCAGCAACGCCCTGGGTGCTTACGTACGACTCGGGGACACCTCCAACTCAAATCATTGAAACACGACCACGGTACTACAGATCACTGTGACACCAGTGGCATTTAGTCGTTCATCAACTTTAGCGCAAAAAAGTCAATAGACCTCGCGACTTTTTCCACAGACACCGTATATAGCCTCATAGGCACGCGTAGCTATTACCTAACCTACGTAGGCAGGCGGCGTACATAGGTAGAATAGCCAAAGTGCGGTACATACGGACTCGCAGGTACGTACCTAGAGCCACCCCCTTCTTCCAACCCTCCGCATCTATCTCTATCTCTCGCGCTCTCTCCCGTTCTCTCTCCACCGCCAGCTCGGCTGGTCGGTCTGGTAGGTAGGCACCGTATTATATATACGTAGTGGAGGCTGGAGGGTCCTCACCGCCGCAACATTACGCTGATTGCCTGAATTATCCGCAACCAGCCCGCCTGTGCTCTGTTATATACGCCAGCGCGCACGTATACATATGTATACATAAATACGTACATGCGCGTATACGCTCGCCGTACATATATACGTATCTACGTGTCCATGTGCATAGGTATGTTCAGCTCCAGCACACAACTCCGAACTCGACGTGGCATCGAGTTCGTGGGTGTACATTTACACACACGCAATGCGAAGATCGCACTCTCCCATTTACCGTACATTCAGATATGTAGATATACACCAGTGTAACATTGGATTGTGCGTATAAACATATACGTGCCCGTATTATAAATATAATCATACGTGTGGTGGGTATACCCACGTTCATTTGCCGAGTACATACAGCCGTCACGCCGGCAGGGCGGTTTACGAGGAGAAAATTGAAAACGGAGCTGCGCGCGAGCGTGGAAGACGATAGCGCGGGCGCGATATTCACCAAGGCGGAATAATGAGTCGAGAGCGGAAGCACGGTGTATCCGTGACCCGCCGCGATCCTGGGCGGATTCGCGAATGGACGCGATTAAATCAATTTATTTCCGCGCGAGGTCCCCGGCGTAGATACTCCGCTCTATTCGACTCGCGCTTTTTCTTTCGCTTAAAGCGTAACGCGGGCGTCGGCATAATGAACCCGTCATCCGGAATGCGCGAATTGAAAAATGCCGCGGCGGCGGACAGAAGGATCCCGCGACCAACGAACGGAACCTCGAAACTGTTGGTACTTTCTCAGACCCCACGTCGAAACGGGGTCGCGCGCGTTTCTCGTGAGAATTACGTCGGATGCACGAGAAAGGAGCGGCACAAGCGATGCAAACACTTCGCGACTTCCACCGATATTGTTTTCCGCGTTCCGCGTTCTGGATTGACGGATTAATAAAATTGCACGGCTCATAAGTTCAGCTTACGGTGCACGAGGGGGCGTTGTGTGGCGGGGAGGGCGAAAAAGGGGTGACTACGCTCGGCGGAGGGTTGATAGGTGACTCGACGAGAACCACCCCCGTGGAAAGCCCTGGCCATGAATTCACCCCCGACCATCCACCATCCACCCGGCTTGCGTTGGAATGGCGGAAGGGATCGCGGGGCGGAGAAGGGTTAAGGATGCGTATCATACCGCTTGATTAATGTACATCCCGCCGTGCCTTTCCAGCGTCCCTCGCGCACGCGGGGGTAGTTCGGACACGCGTGTCATTTGTTACAGGCAACTCGCGCGTGTGTGTACTGTGAACAAGGAATATCACGGCGACAAAATGTCGCCTGGCTAAAAACTTCCTGAAAGGTGCTGCGGGGAGTTTCGTGTGGAAGCTCATGAAAATTTAAGAATTTTTAAGCTGCTGGGGGTCGAGGAAAATTTTTCTTAGGGCGAACTCGTAGTGTTTGATACCAGGCGGTTTGTATTGAATCGTTGATAATTTTTTGTAGGTGGAGAAAATCGTTTTCTCTGTAAAGTAACAATATCTGTACCATCCAAAAGTATTCTCAAAAGACTTAACCCTTTGACTGCTATGGACGCATATATGCGTCCGCCGAAATCTATCGGTGCCGACTATGGGTGCATATATGCTTCTCAATCGTTTCTATTTCTTACCTACTACAGCCACAATTATAAACGTATGATATAAATACAGATGCGTTTTTTATCAAATCATTTTCTTGCATTATTTAATTTGGCGTAAATGCAGAAGTAGCATTAGAACTTCCTTGTGCCTTACATAATAAATCAATAGAGCTCAAACTGTCGAAAAGTATCTCGTCCTCAACGAGTGCTTCGGCCGGGAGTATTCAGCAGTCAAAGGGTTAAAAGAATGTGGCGTATATTACAGGCGTGTGCCGATGATTTTGATAACACAGATATTCTTATTTTTGTTAAAAACGAAAGCCCTTAACACGTTCACGCCGCCGTGCACCACCGGTGGGTCAAGCTTGAACATTTGTTTAGACGCCGCTCACCATCAAAAATATAGTTCGTTTAGTAAGTGGACAAAATTACCCTATAGTTGAAAATTTTAATAATTGTAACAGGCAACAATCATGCGCCAGCAGATGAAGCGCCGCATGAATTCGAGCACCGCCTCACAGGGAAAACATGAAAATGGGCCCCGGCGTGAACGTGTTAAAAGAATGTTTCCTTTTAAGAAACAAAATTTCGAAGATACGAGCAAAAATATAAGGCACATATAAGATTTGTCACAAGCATATTATCTACTCGGTCCCCAAACTCATCGATAAAACCGTTCCCGGAGTAAAATCGCATCGAATCGCAAGATGTGCAGCGTCGAAAAACTAATCTCGCCGATTACACAAAGGCCCGTCCGGCACGAATGATCCAACTTTTACATCGGCGCCTGTGTCCCGCCGGCCGGTCGATTTGTCGTAGCAACAATGTCGACATTTCACGTCAGCGCCGATTCAGAAAACCTCGCGCGCGTCCGCGTTTTAAAACTGACGTACACGCATCGAACAACGATCGTTTCGGCGTCGACGGGCGCGCATCGGCGTACATATCCCGCACGCTCATCCGCAGCTACGAATTTCGCACGTCACTCGACGTATCGACGTTTGACGGATCGAGATTGAAGCGGCGATTGCTCGATCCTCGTACGGGCCGCGCTCTCTCCTCGAATCGGGACGCTGAAGAGTTTACCGACTGAAACTGGTTTCGACGGATACCCGTGAAATGGGCATGGATATCCATGCTCGCGGGTGCAAGGCACTACACCTGTAAACGTGGGAGCGCGCCAAAGCGAGAGGAAGACGGAGAAGGAGAGAGACAGAAAGTCGAGGCGGGCATTTCGATTCCGGTGACACAGTGACACGGAGCCTGTCATCCGAGGCCAGCCATTGGCTCGTTCCTGATAAATAGAACGCTACCGGGAACAGAGTCGCGAGCCTCGACAATGGGGTGCCGGAAGACCGGGGCAGCTTTAATTTCCCCCAGCAGTTCCTGGCAATTACCGCGTGGCGCGGCCCGATAGCCATCTCTATCTCCGACCACAATGCTCCTGGTTCCGACGAACCCCTCGCCCTCTCGCCGCCTTGCCCATGGCTCCGTCACCTTCCACGGATTCTCCCTTGCCCCGGCCTTCGCGCGCGACCTCATGACGACAACCCTTTTTACGCTCTTTCGTATAAAACTGCACAACGGGGGGAGGCCATAGCTCATTCGCGATGTGCAGTCCGCCCAATGTCGAATGTTCGATCGTTTCGGAACGGATGTAGGCACGTTTTTTCGCTCAGCGATTTTCTAAACGTCAGAGAGCTAATGTGATACTACGGGAGTAGGTGTATAAAAAGAAGTAGTAGCAAAGCGTGGAATAATTGTAGGAGAGTGTGATGACGGTTCTATCTTAACACTTTGACGTCCGCATATTTCAGCTAAATTTTTATGTTTGGTGCCGGCGAAATTACCATGAAATTTTTATTTTTTCTATAGAGAGCTAATGTGATACTACGGGAGTAGGTGTATAAAAAGAAGTAGTAGCAAAGCGTTTTGTAGGAGAGTGTGAGACGGTTCTATCTTAACACTTTGACGTCCGCATATAGGTTTTATGTTTGGTGCTAAGCATAATAAATTACGCTCTTTCGTATAAACCTGCACAACGGGGGGAGGACAAAGCTCATTCGCAATGTGCAGTTCGCCCAATGTCGAATGTTCGATCGTTTCGGAACGGATGCAGGCACGTTTTTTCGCTCGGCGATTTTCTAAACGTCAGAGTGACGGAGCTAATGTGATACTACGGAAATAGGTATATAAAAAAAAGTAGTAGCAAAGCGTGGAATAATTGTAGGAGAGTGTGATGACGGTTCTATCTTAACACTTTGACGTCCGCATATTTCGGCTAAATTTTTATGTGGCGCCGGCGAAATTACAATGAAATTTTTAATTTTTATAGACCTTTTTTAGAAAGCATATAGGTTCTAAGTATGATAAAAAAAAAAACATTTAAAGCTCATTCGCAATGTGCAGTTCGCCCAATGTCGAATGTTCGATCGTTTCGGAACGGATGCAGGCACGTTTTTTCGCTCGGCGATTTTCTAAACGTCAGAGCGACGGAACTAATGTGATACTACGGGAATAGGTATATAAAAAGAGGTAGTAGCAAAGCATGGAATAATTCTAGGACAGTGTGACAATGGTTCCATGTTAACACGTTGACTGCCAAGCGTATTTTACTATGTTAGAACTGCAATCCGATGAAATGCCGCAGAGTATGATTAAATCATGCAAAAAGGAAGATAACATAGGGGTGCTAGAAGCCGGGGTATTGAAGTTCCAATATCAATTCTTTTACAAGATTGCAAATAGGCTTCATTGCGAATTTTTTGCATTCTTAGTAAAATCTTTTGCACCGGTGACCACCGTGGCAATCAAAGTGTTAATTTTGCTTGCATTTGCATCATCTAATTTCGTTTTATGTTGCTAGAGTTTGTGCGATCCCCGAGTATAAGTGATGGGGAATGGGAGGAATTCTGTTTCGTAGATGATTTATAGACTTCGTAGCATATGCACATAAGATTGTTTTTATAAGTCATATGTGAATCATCGTAGACCACTGTATTTTTAATCATGACGCCATAATCCGATCCAAACTCATTCATTACTTCACGCTGGCCAAACGCCGGCAATTAATTTAATCAATCCTCCTACCGCGTCGGTACATTCTTAAAACTCGTTTCCGATCTTGGGAGCAGCAAATGAGAATGAAAGTTATTCCGCGCCCTGCAGTTGGTCGAGGTCTTCGATGCAGTCGAGGCACTTTGTTTAATTTTCTCAATAAAGCGACACAACGAGGCGGAGCGGCAAAATCGACGGAAATTCCGAAGAAACATCGAACACGAAGCGGGTGGGCGTACAAAGTCGATCGCAACGAAACTTTTCCCCTCGGCAAGGAAAACGGGTCGTTGTCGAAGCCGATTAACAACTGGATACTGTAAGTATCGTGCGCCCGTTTTCTTCTGTTTGCGGAGAGAAACGGAGCGCGGAGTGGAAGAACAAGACGACGACGAGAAGGAAGACCGAAGACGAAGAAGTCGACTGGATTGGTACCGGGTGTTTAACTCGCAACGAAGACCTTCGGGGAGTTTGCAAATGGCTCGGAACGATTGGTGCGCGACTGCTTAAGTTTTGGCGACGACCGAAGGGAGGAGAAACAAGGTGCTAGAGACAGAGAGAGAGAGAGAGAGGGAGAGAGAAGGAAACGGGAAGAAACAGAAGGAGGTAGGATAAGAGGGAAAAGAGAGACAGAGAGGGAAGTCTCGGCAACATTATCGTGTTTTAATTTAACTTGCAGCAGCACTTTAATTAGACTTCGCCTGAATGAGGAGACGCCGCTCGTCGAGTAAGGACTGCCAAGTAAGCCGTAGACGAGCGAAATCTATTCCGTCCTCTTCCGACACTTCGGTCTTCCGTTCGCCATCTTCCTCCTCCCATCGCCCACACTCCGCCTTCCTCTATTAGTACACTAGGCAACGAAAAAAAGTAGCGCGACATGAGGGATAAATAATTGGCCACCACTCACAATATCGCCGCTCCTCTTTCTATCATTTTCTGCGCTGACTTCTCACGCGCTTTCGTCAGCTTTAGCGGAGGTTCGAACGTAAGAGGGCCGCGACCTTCTTTCCGCTCTTTCTTCTACGTACATACCTGTCATTCGGTTGACAATTCATTACTCGATTGTTCTCACGACTCTCAGGACCCGTTTAAGCCGAACGACCAACGGTTAGGCTAGTTGCGCCCAGGTCGCTTTTAGGTCACTTTCTTTCCCATATCGCGGCGTATCATTCCGCAAGCCTGTCCCGCGTTACGGCATTCCTCCAGCACGCCTCACCATCACCGCCGGCTTTGTCCCCGTAATGAAAGAATCGAGCGTACATCGCGCGCTTATTATTTTTCCAACGACCCGTCCGCACATCGCGCCACTCGTCATTTCGTATATTTATTCTTCCGTACTCTCTACGCGATAAATCTTCTCCCGCCTCCCCCTCGGTGCGTTCCATCCTGTTTGCGATAATGACACTGCGAAGCCGTGAACTCGTATAAGTCGGCATTCAATGCCGATCCCCTCCCGACGCCCCGCTTGTCTCTCTCTGCGCTTAATGAACGCCAAAACTGTCGAGAAGCCTCGTCTCGTCGCGAGACGGCGCCTTCGTGCACCTGCCACAATTACAACAATACCAGGTCTTCCATGCCAACGGAGACGAACGGTGGAGAGATCAAAGAGAGCGTGAAGTCCTATCGCGACGGCCTACCTGTCGAAATCGCGAGTGTATCGAATGGGGATTAGGCGCGGTGTAAGTCGCGCTACGGGTTCTTCAATGTTATTGCGAAGCGGAGCGCGCGATTGTGATACGGCGAGGATGGCTTGGCGATAGACGGCGAAATACTTTGCTCACGGAAAATGAGCTGCCTGCCGACATTGAGGCATTTCGCAGATTAACATTTTTGGCGAATATACTATAAGGCGGAAAATAACGGAGTGGGTGGTAGGAAAATTAACACTTTGACGGTTGTGATGGTCACCGGCGATTGGCGCAAGAGATTTTACTGGAGATCCAAAATATTCGCAATGGGTAGTAATTATTATTTTATTAAATGCAGTGGTTGTTAGAATAGTGGTGTGATTCTTTGGTCTCCAATACCTGCACATTATTAACACGTCGACTGCCAAGCGTATTTTGCTATGTTAGAAACGCGATGCGATGAAATACTGAGAGTTGTTAGAAGCCAAAGTATTGAAATACCGTTCCAATATCAATTGCAGATTGAGATTTTCGAGGAATATACTATAAGATGGAAAATATCGGAGTGCGTGGTAGGAAAATTAACACTTTGACTGTCGTGATGGTCATCGGTGATTGGTGCAAGAGATTTTACTGGAGATCCAAAATATTTGTAATGGGTAGCAATTATTATTTTATTAAATGCAGTTGTTAGAATAGTGATGTGATTCTTTGTTCTTCAATACCTGCGCATTATTAATATTTTGCATAATTCGGTCAAACGCTGTAGTATTTCACAGCATTGCCGTTCTAATACTAAAATATTTTGTTATATTAGGACCACAATGCAATAAAATACTGCAGCATATGATTAAATCGTGCAAAATGAAGGAAATTCAGAGTTTTTAGAAGTCAAAGTATCGAAGCACCGTTCCAATATCAATTGCTTTTAGAGGATTGCAAGTAGGCTTCATTGCAAATTTTTTGCATTCTTAGTAAAATCTTTTGCGCATTTTGCTCAAGCGTATTTTGTTATGTTAGAACCGCGATGCGATGAAATACTACAGATTTTGATTAAATCCTGCAAAATGAAGGTAACGCAGAGGTTTTAGAAGCCAAAGTATTGAAGCACCGTTCCAATATCAATTGCTTTACAAGATTACAGATAGACTTCATTGTGAATTGTTTGCATTTTTATTAAAATTTTTGCGCCGGTCATCCTGACCACCATGGTAGTCAACGTGTTAGCATTTTGCATAATTCAGTCAAGCGCTGTAGTATTTCATGGAATCACCTAATATAGTATAATACGCTTTGATATAGTAAAATACGTTCGGCAGTCAATGTGTCAAGGATTTTATGATACCAATAAAATAGGTATCGCACCTCATAGGCCCGACTGTCGTGAAATTACGCAAGTACACCATGACACGTGAAGCAGCAGTTGGCCTTGCCTAGATATCGGTAAAACTTCCGAAACCAGATGCTTAGTAAGAAGTACCGCGGCATCACTCAAGTTCCCAAGCAAAGCAAATCCTTCCCTTCGCAATAACCGCTTGTCCGCATTTACACCCGCGTCCCGCCGAAATGACTGAGCATTTTCCATTCCGTGAATTTGCGCGATCTCGTGAGAACCCCTGTTCGAAGTCGAGGGCACTTATTCGGGCCATAACTCGCGCACACGTTCCCTCCGTTTCTGCCCTCCCGCTCTCATAAATACGGTAGACGACGAGGAGTCGCAAAACGGCCAGAGCGCAGGGAGAGGAAGGAGAGAATGAGAGAAGGAGAGCGCGCGCAGAAGACAGAAGAGCGGAGAAGAGGCGAGAAAGACAGAAAACGGAGGAAAACGACGACACGACGCTTGGATAGGAGAATGGGAGGGCCAACTGCCGTTTTCGGGGGTGGCAGAAGGTTCCTGAGGGGCGGAAAGCGGCTTGTGGGCGAACATGGGACTTTAAAACAAATATATCGCGCGTAAATCCAGCGCGGATGTAAGTCACAGCCCGGAGGGATTTCGGGATATATATGTCCTCGCTCGGGGAGTGAGTTCCCGAGGAGTGGAAGGGGGAAAGAGCGGGGAGCAAATCGTCGCTGCTTTGCTTTACATATTTCCTACGGAATTGCTTCTGTCACCGGGAACCGAGAAAAGGAGAGAAAGAGAGAGAGGGAAGGAAGGAGGAAGAGAACGGAGGGCGAGAGATAGATGGAGACTGCGCGCGATGGAAAAAGGAGGCCGCCGGGGTAGTTATTTAAAATCGCATTTTTCTCCTACCCCCTCGCCTTTTTCGCCCCCGGAACATCGGTCGTGTCGTGTCGCGCCTAATTAGTGACAACGAGCGTGCCTTTTTATATCGGATGTATTCGGCTGGCGGATAAAGAGGGTCGCGCACCGCCGAAAGTCGTGCAAACGGGACAGGCTACACGCGAAGTTTAGCATTTTTATGGACCGGCCGAAAAGGGTCGCGAAACCGCGGATATCGTGTATTAGTACTTCGTATGTTAATGACAAATATGAACGCGCCGAACATTCGGTAAATAGCGGAGTGGAGAGAATTAAACGCAATATCGATAGCGACGATCTGTTGCCAACGGAAATCGCGGTGTAAGACCGCTCGCACGTTCGCAGAAACGATAGCATTCCGGCAATCGGTCACTTCCACGAAGCAAAACAACGAGCGCGAAACAATGAACCGTGCAGATATAAAACGCGGCGAAACATGTCGCAGAATGTATGAGCGCGCGTTCCTGGTTATTTTCGCGATATGTCATTTACGCGCGCGATTAATTTCCTGAATGACGTCGAAAGTAAAGTGCGAAAGGTTGGAGGCCCGGCAGGGAGGGAAACGGGATCGGGAAGGAGTAGGGGAAGAGCGCGGCGCGGAAAAAGAGAATGAAATATTTTTCAGCCGACGGCGAAACAAATTACTTGAAAATTACTCGCCTGGGATTGACGTTTGATTGCGGCTCTGCATCTCTTGAAGTTCCCACGTCGTAGTAGGTTGCGCTTGAAGGTGCATATTTCGTGTGCGCGTATATGTGTGCATCTCTTTTCACGTGTGTAAGTACATAAACGCGTGCTACTCACCCTTCATCTCGTGCGATTCTCTTCTTCTCGCTCGTTCCGCTACTTCTCCCTCTCCCCCCTCTCTCTCTCTTTCTCTCTTTCATACATTTCTCTGTCTGTCATTTTCTCCTTTTTCTCCTCCCCCATTCTTTTTTCTTTTGCCCCTCTCTTTCTGTCTATTTACGTCGCCTTGCGTATTATCGCCTTTTTCGCCGGGTCGGGCCTCGCTTAATTCACTGGAAATTATTCATTTGCCTAATTGCCACTCGTCGACCTCGATCGTCGACACTTCGTTCAGGCGTCGAGCCGCTTCGTTTCCCGCCACACTGTTGCCCGCCATCCATTCGTTCAGCTCCGAGTCCCATCGTGACAGCTACGGATGTCGATCTTTCATTTCGCAACGAAACTTCCCGCACAAAAAGCGAATGACGCTACGCGCCGCTATCCTGTGCCCGATTCCGCGATGTTTGTTCAGATAATTTCGTCCTTGTGATTTGGATAGCGGGCTCCTAAAATGTTCACGTACTATCTCTCGAGTATATTAATATCGTGCCATTACGTGAACGAGATCAACGCGAAATTATGCCAGAATGTTCGCCGTGTCGTCCTGTTAGAGTAATGACCGTACATTAAAAATATTGCCTTTTTTTTCATCAGAGGCCGGGGCTCAATTTCATTAGAAATAACTCGGTGAAACGTGGACTAATTGCGATTGTTTCACCATAGTCGTTTTATATCGTTTAACCCTGACAGATTCGATTATTCATCCTCGAGCTCGCAAGCGCACAGTACTTGCACATTCTTTTTCAGGATCATAAATCTAAGAACGAGATTCCGAACAAGCGACCGCCGCCCCTTCCCGCAACGGGTTCACCGCTTTCTGCGAGCGTAAATTGCCTCCTTGCCGGCTGTCACAAACACCCACTCACCCCTTTGCGCTACCTCATAGTCTTCCATCCTTCCGATATCCTAGCACGTCTCATTGTGAGTGCGTACGCTGTTCGTTGCACATCTTCACATTCGAGTTCGCTGAACATCGAGTTCCACGATTAGGGAATATAATGGAAAGAAGAATCGATAAAGAATCAACTACAAAGCTCTCATTAGCTTGTTAAAGAATTCAGAAAACAAACGTGGAAAATATGGCGAGTCTAATATGTGTGATCCCGGAGGAAGATGAATATCTAGTAAATTATTTAACACGTTGACTGCCGCGCGTATTTTGCCGTATTAGAACGGCGATGCTATGAAATACTACGGCGTTTGATTGAATTATGCAAAATGTAAATAATATACAGGTATTGGAAACCAAAGGATCGTATCACTATTCTAACAATAACTGCATTTATAAAATAATTATTGCTACGCATTGCAAATATTTTGGATCATCATTCCGGTATTTTGTGTTAACACATTGACTGCCGTGCATATTTTGCTGTCTTAGAACGGCGATGGCATGAAATACTACAGCGTTTGACTGTATTCTGCAAAATGTAAATAATGTGCAGGTATTGGAGACCAAACGATCGTATCACTATTCTAACGATAACTGCATTTATAAAATAATTATTGCTACGCATTGCAAATATTTTGGATCATCATTCCGATATTTTGTGTTATCACATTGACTGCCGTGCGTATTTTGCTGTATTAGAACGGCGATGCTATAAAATACTACAGCGTTTGACTAAATTATGCGAAATGTAAATAATATGCAGGTATTGGAGACCAAAGGATCGCATTATTCTAACAATAACTGTATTTATAAAATAACTATTGCTACGCACTGCAAATATTTTGGATCATCATTCCGATACTTTGTGTTAACACATTGACTGCCGTGCGTATTTTGCCGTATTAGAACGGCGATACTATGAAATACTAGAGCGTTTGACTGAATTATGCAAAATGTGAATAATGTGCAGGTATTGGAGATCAAAGTATCGCATCACTATTCTAACAATAACTGCATTTATAAAATAAGTATTTCTGCCGATGCTGAATATTTTGGATCTTCAGTAAAAAACTTTTGCACCGGTCAGCGGTGACCATTACGGCAGTCAAAGTATTAAGATTTTCCGTATTTTCGTAGTCACTTGACTGTGCCGAACGGTAGTTTGTTTGTTAGCAATCGGAGCAGTATCTTCGTGTGCAAAGTTACTGGAATAAGTATTAATCGCGCCGTAATTTGACATTTTGCCGTATTAGAACGGCGTTGCTGTGAAATACTAAAGCGTTTGACTGAATTATGCAAAATGTAAATAATATGCAGATATTGGAGACCAAAGGATCGCATTATTCTAACATTAACTGTATTTATAAAATAATTATTGCTACCCATTGCGAAATTTTGGATCTTCAGTAATATCTCTTGCGCCAGTCACCGATGACCACCACGGCAGTCAAAGTGGTAATATAGCATGAAATACTGAAAGTTCTTCTTCTTCTACGAAACGGCGCCAGACAATTTCACGGAACTTATTAAAAGTCCACCGAAGTAATACTCTCGGCCGTGTTGGGTCATGGAAAATCGTGTGAAAGTGAAAACGGAAGGAAGTCAAGCATCGATAGCTTCCAGCAGAGGCAGCAGAGGCTGCGTTACCGACGTTGCAGCCGATAGTAGGAGCCGGTCTCGTGGTGGACCGAACGTACATATCCCGTGGGCGAGTACAGGGGATTCATGAATACCGGAGTATTTGCACACCGTGCTCCGATATACGCGGGCGCACAGACGTTTTGCGTCACGGTGAGAGTCGGCGTATACATGTATGCGGCATGCACACCTACATTCTCCCACATACATTGACACACGTATATCCGCATCTTACGAAGTTGACGAACCAATGGCCTGGTGTACGTGAACATAGACCCATACACACAGAAACTCGCGTATAATGGTGTATGATATCGTGCATATATAGATAGACGTGAACTCAGGTATATACATGCACTTGAGCGTGAATGTATATACATAGTGAGAGTTACGCGAGTGGATGTGAACGGACACATGCACGCGTAGGTGAGTACCAACTGCCAACACCAAGGCAGGAAAGTCCCTGCGGGCTTAATACGGTATGCACGTCTGCCGTTCGCGAGCTCGACCCGATGTGGGCTCAAACCCGCTACCAGCTAATATTCTACGAGAGGGCCCTGGGCTACGTGTCTGGACTCCGAATGCGTCTGCCAGGCCGACGGAAACTCACCGAACAACCTGCGCTCCTGATATCGGCCGCTGAGTCGATCCTGATACGTCACTGACGTGGCGAGCCTCGTCTGGGATGGATACAGAGCGAAAATTTGCGCGATTATTTAGGACCTTTGCCCTCCCCCGGGGCCATGTAAGTGATACTGTTGCAAAGGAGTTACGGATATGAGATGGTTGTACGTAATTCGATGAACTTACTTCTAAGTGACGAGTTCCTTTAGTTGCAGGTTCTAGCGATACTGTAGACAGAAATTATCCGGTGTTCGCGTTGTACGAAACAATCGCGGTTAAGCGATACATACGACAATGACCGCATTGAATGGGTCTCTACGTAATAAAAATCTATATCCACCGACAAACAGTATTTGGCCGAATATCGGCGAATTTCTAACGCTTCCCAAAGGAAAGCATAAAAGTACCCGTAATTTCGCGTGCAGCGAAACAGCGCGACTGCATTTAGCCCGCGTCCCGGTGAATTACGGTTCTCTCTGAAATTTCGGTACATCGATTTCGATCCTCGCCGCGATATCGGCGTATCACAGCGAGGCTACGGGAATTAGTTGCACGGCCTGGGTGAAAAACCAGTCGGGAGCTCGGTTTCCCGGGCACCGAGAATAGTATTAGCCCCGCGTTAGTTGGCACGCGCGAATATGGCGATATTGCCTAACGCAGAGCCGCTGTTGAACGGGACTCGAGAGACAGACAGAGCGAGACGGACGGCGATAGAGGAGGACCGAGCGAGAAATCGAGGGATCGTCATTAAACGTTTCCATCGAGGCGGTGTCGACGAATTTCGGGTCGCGTATCCCCGCGATTAAAATCCCGCGACGCGCCGATGAGACCGACAATGGCCGGCGAAAGTTCGTTTGCGACGCGTTTGCCAGTGGCGGATGGTTTTAAAGCCATCCCGGACCGTGGCCGGGTGCCGGTGACCGTGATGGTGGTGGAGAGACCGACGTGTTGGTGTTCGCGGTGGTGGTACGCTACTGCTGGTAGTGGCGCTGGTGCCAGTGGATAGGAGGGTCTCCACAATGGCAAAGCGCGGAACAAAGCCTATCCACAAGTAATTCGAAATTCGTACCGTTCTGTGCCCGCGCGCCCGTAATTAACGGTAACCTCGTGTCCTGCGTCGATTAAAAAAAGGAAGACAAAAAATCACCGACGCACGAGTAATGAGGAGTAATGTGCGCGTTATGGAATTGCATCTTGAGTCTGGCCGGATTTTGTTGTGTGAATTTTGAAGTTAAAGTTGGGGTTTTACTGAAGTTGCATGTAGTTTTGTCGCGGGTCCGAGAGAATTACTTCAAAGTGCGTAACGATGTCGGGTAAACTCTGGATTTTTGGAAGGTTCTAAGCATAAGGCAATGAAGAACGGTGAAGGAATAGCGTGGCGAAAATGGTCATCGCCGACGGCACATTATGCGCGTCTCGCAATCACGATAAGCGCGACAAATCGTCTCGCTTGAAATTCGTACCCCTCCTCTTTGTCCATTCCCGACCAGCCCCTCTCACGCGGCCTTCTTGCGCGTAATTAGTCTGGTGCCCGGCGGCAATTAGAAGAACGTCGAATAGTCACTTGCAGGCCTAATATTGGACGATGTCGTCCTATCGGCACAGTGACGAGAATTGCGCGCGCAAGTTTTCTTTGTCGAAAATTGACAGGGAAAATTGCAAGGCGAATGAGGAGCTTAAACCCAAATAATTGCAAGAAAACAATTTCTAGAAACCGTCATAGTACCATATCGCGTGATGTTAATCTTTGCATTCGGAGCCAGTTCTTTGTCTGCCTGTACGAAGTAAGAACGTATCATCTGTATCTTTCAATACATTTTTTTATTACCACCGAATATATGAAGTTGCCGCCGTAATCAGTCTTGTCAAGGCACCTTCGACGCACAGCGCCAAAGGTTAAAAGATCTGTCGGCAAATTGACTAGTGCTCGTTGATCTCGAAGCACATTCTCCGCAATTTTTCAGTCGCTCAATTAATAATGATTCTACCGTTCACCGAGTGAACCCGATCCAACGAACATCAAACCGTTCAGCTCCGACGTCGTTCCGTTCGCAGGCAAATTTTTTCTTCGATAACGGCGACACGAGTCGTTGCACGGTCTCCGGCGATCGATTCTGCATCGGCCGCGAGATAGCGGCGTTTATTTGCTCCTGGGAGGTATCTTTATCGCGGGCCGATATCGCTGCCAATTGAATGCAACAAAACGGAAGGGCAACGCCGGCAGCGCGCACCGTCAATGAATATTCATTGAGTGCCTCTGACTGGTAACGCCTGCACATCCTCTCCCGCTCCATCTCCATCAACGGCTCGATCCATTTCTCGATCGTGCGACTTGGCGCAGAAGGAACGGCGGGGATACAGCAAGAAGAGAAATAAATCGAAGCGCAGCGCGACATATAAACAGCCGGGCAAAAAGAGAGGAACGCGGTTGAGCGTAGACAAACGAGGAATCCAAAGAATAGGAACGGAAATAGATGCGGATAGATGTACGAAGGTGTGCGGAGAAGCGAGGATCCGCGTGGAATAATCAGCAACTATTCCAGGCACGCGGCTAAGACGGAAGGGGAAGAGTCTGGTAGAGGAACGAAGGAGGGGTCCAGGTGGGCGGACAGAATGCGCGAGGAAACGAGACGGAGAACGAGAGAAACAAAGAGTAACGGCGAGAAAAGGTAAGGTGGAGGTGAAGGGGGTTGGTCTCACGCGTATAACGGAGAAAAGGAGAGAGAAAGGGGGAAGAATGAGACGAAGGGAAGAGGAGGTAAGATAGACCCGGCTGAGGAGAGAAACGCGGATGGAGCGAACGAACGAGAAACAGAGGGAGAAAACGGGAGAGGATAAGAGAGTCCGAGAGCGTAAGGGAGACAGAGGAAGAGAGTGGGAGTGCCCAAGATGGCGCCACGCGGAGTACTGGTCGTCGGAGGTAGGAGGTGAGAGGTGGAGAACGCGGACGAAGGTGGGAAGGGTGAAAGATAAATGACGTGTCCACCACTACTACCTTCGCCACCACCACCGCCACGTCCACCGTCAACATCGAAGCTAACATCACCATCACCGTCGTCGACACTGCCACCAACAACGCCACGACCCGCCGAAGGAGAAGAGAACGAGATTGCGGACAAGTGTAAGCTTCGAAGTCCGCAGAACGCTGGAAAGTTGTCCATTAAAAGGACACGCATGACGCGAACGATGAAAATTAAGAATTCCCTCCACTGATACACTTCACCCCGTCTACGCAACTCGCTAATTTGAAACTGTTACACTGCCATTCGGTCCGCATGACGGTTCCTCTCGGCAGACCGCCTGTTTTGTCCGCAACATCGTTACATTTCCCATTATTCCATTTATGCCCGCGCGCCAACGTTTTCAGTCTACACTTTCCGCTTCATCCACCAGAGACAGATATTTTACATCCAACAGTGCCGACGATAGCATCAATGCACATATCATCCTCACACACGAACGCGCGCATACAGCGATACGGCTGCCCCATTTCTGCGTTGGTAGCGTTTAAGATCCACCATCGAGACTAATGAAACGAAAGTTACATGCAGCGGCTCGCTTTCCATTGAACTGCGGATAGCGTAGGTCGGAGCGCGACCTCCTTCTCGTACAATTTCGTGGGTTGATGCTTGGCATGAAGTAGGAGAGGAGACGCGGGAAAGATCTGTCGCTCAACAAAGAGCCTAGCCGGCTAATGCAGCCACTCTGGAGAGGATGATGAAGGCACCGCCGCGGTACGAGGTGAAAAAGGAAAGACTGGGAAGAAATATAGTCGGCGAACGGCGGACAGACGAATGCAAGGAGGGAAGGTGGACGTAACGGTGTGAAGAACGTCAGGCGAGTGAATTCCTAAACGACGAAACGAACGGGCGACAAAGAATGAGGATCGCGCTAGAAGCGAAGGACATCGGGCAGAAAGAGTGAAGTCGGCGTTCACTGGAACGGAGTCGCGCGGAAGCGAAACGGTGTCAAGTGTAAAGTAACGGAGAACTGCGAAATGTGACGGAAATTGGGAGCCGACGCGGTGGTTACTGAAATTTAATGTGCGACCTGCGCGCTCGCTAAAACGCGGCATCGCTGAGAAACGTCGAGAATAGTCGAAAGCGTTGTCTTACAAAAGTATGTTACCAAGGCCACACTTTTAAAAGTGCAGAACCAAAGACTCTTTGACGGTAAATATCGCAAGAACCGAGAGAAATTTTCCATCAGATCTCCGAATTCCGGAGATGCCCCAAAATGTCACCAAAATTGTACGCTGACGCAATGGTTCCTCAGATTTTGTATATGGCCTGCACTCTTGCAAAAATTCAGATTCACTGAAAGCAGGTAACAGTCAATAGCTCTACACGAAAATATCGCCACGAACCGCCTTTAAGATAGCGGCAACAGAAATGCTCACAATAAACATTGTACGGAACGAAAGAGATTTTCTATCAAGCCTCCGAATTCCGGAGATGCCCCAAAATGTCACAAAAATTGTATGCTGACGCCGTGGTTCCTGAGATTTCATGTACGCCCTGCACTCTTGCAAAAATTCAGAATCACTGGAAGCAGGTAACAGTCAATAGCTCTACACGAAAATATCGCCACGAACCGCCTTTAAAATAGCGGCAACAGAAACGCTCACAATAAACATTGTACGGAACGAAAGAGATTTTCTATCAAGCCTCCGAGTTGCGAAGATATCAGCCCGTAGGGGAGCCGAGATATGAGGATATCAGAGTAGAGGTTTACGAGTTCACGGTTCCGTGGCCGTGAGAGCGTGTTACCGAGGTCCCTGTATTCCGCTCTACCCCGTCTCTCTCGCGTCGGCTGGTTATGAACTATCGGAAGACACATTAGTGCAAATCTGCGAAGCCAATAACTCGGCTCGACGCCGCCCGACGTCGGGGAAGGTGGATGAAGAACGGGAGGGAATCGGGGGTAGAATGCCGCGGCGGGGGTTGTGGGGGTTGTGGGGGTTGCGAGGGGGTTGTAGGGTGCATCGACGCTCTGTCGCCGGGGCGTCAAATTATTCTGCGATTAATAATCCGCGCGTTACACGCGTGATCGGGCCTTTATCCCGGGTACCTCCGCACAGTGACCTGTCTGCCTGCCTGCCTTCCTTCCTTCCTGGCAACCCCCGAAGGTATCAATGGCTGCCGGCACGAATCGGCGCGATTGTCCTTGTGTGTCGAGAGCGTTTACCGCTCCACGGGACGTATATGGATCGCCTGCACGTGGTTGCAATCTAATGAGACACTGTCTAGCGTCATTGCTGAGAGGCGGAAAGAAAGGAGAGCGACGGGATTTCGAGTAATTTGCGCCTTGTTCACTTGGCGACGATAGTAGAGCGTGAGACGCATCGGCAGAGGCCAAGGCACAGTGGAACCTGCGTTTTTTGGGAAAAATTCTGACGCCACGGTATGTCGCAAGGTTCGCTTCGCGGATTCCAGGAGTGCCAGAAACAAAAGTCACGGAGCATCGCGTCATTTCCGCCAACCGGATTCAGCGCGGCGACACACAATGGCCGAAGACATGCATGGCGGATAGCCGATCCCTCGATTGTTACGAGCGCGTGTCGAAAATGACAGGGACGCACGTAGAGCGACACCGGCACGGCGCGAATATTAATCGCCGCGCATAACATCATTGGCCTCTTGCACACACGCCTTTTCAAAAATTCCGCCTCTCCTCCCCCGCCTCTTCGACGCCTTACGCTCTCTTCCTCCCGCACGTTCTCCATTCTAAAGACGTGCCGCTGCATTTGGAGGTCGGCATAAAGGAATTATTGAACGGAAGGTGTAGCGCGCAATATACGGAGAACGTCTTCACGCGATCGTCCTCCTTCCTCTTTCTCCGCGCAAAACCACCCCTCGCCGCCTAACTTTCGCACTGGGCCCGCCCGTACGTACGTCACTACCGGGCCAGGTCTTGCATTGTGCAGAGAAGCGTGAGTGTACGTACGTGTCTGAGTTCGCGCGTGTGGAAAAGGGTGATATCATCCCCATAATGCGATGCAGGAGCGTTGATCCGGGAGCAATATACCTCGGGTCACACACCGGGAGTCACCCGCTGCCGCCCCTGGCCTCTCTTTACCCGGGATAACCCTGGCAGGACCTCCTTTGGCCCCCCAGGACACCGCGATATTGCTTGTTTTATTGGAGCGTGACATCCATTTTTTTCTCTTTTTCCCTCCCTCGACAGTTTCCTTCTTTCTTTCGCCTCCCTCCTTCCTCTCGCAGCAACCAAGACGGCTTAACGGGAGGGCGAAATTCCACGAAAAAGAAAATCATTTCGCCAGATATTTAGGCGACCCGGATGCGCCGTCGCGGAGGGGAGCGCGAGAAGAGGAGTCGCAGATAAAACGAGACAGATTGTTATGATCGCACCTCGGGGAGAGATATGAACGTAGATGCTGCCGGGGGATGTCGTTTATTCTGACGGAAAAGTACGCGCGGCGAGGGGTCGTCGGAGAGTCTGCGGGGAGGGGCGGAATAATTAATGCCGTGTGTGCTCGCGGTATAGAGTGCCTAGGCGCTCGTTATAGATCGTCACCGTGAAAATTAACGCGACCCCAATGTGCGGAATTCACGGTGCTTACTGAGGGACGAACGGCCAAGATAAGGGACGTTGTTAACGTTACGTTTCCCGTTATCGTATTAAATTTGCCGCCGAAATTTTGTTTAAGGTGGCATAGCGCTGGTATTAAGCCAGGACTTAGCGCGCTGCCGGAAGCTTCGTGTTTGTTTGTGCGCGAAAATAGAAACGTCGGTGCATTCGACGGATTTTCAGTTTAAATCTCATCGATTATATGAAAAACGGGTGCTTTTGTGGGTTTTCGATTCACGAAAGTAAAGCGTCGCTCAATCCCACCCATATGGAAAAGTTCTCAGTTCGAAGGATTTCGCGGCCGGTTTTTTCGCAACTTCGCCCCGATCGAGGTAAACGTCGAAAATGACGAAAAGCGCGAAACTCGTCGTCCGATGGCGAGACGGAAATGAAAACTATTTCTGTGAAATGCGCGGCTCCGCCGAATAGGTTCGTCCCCGCTCCGATCGCCGAACGATCTCGCCAGCTAATTCATCCCCGGTGGAATAATGCACCCGAGGAACCATTCACGCAGCGTAATAAAATCGCAGGAAAATTCCATTTCTTATTAATCCGATCGCCCGATACGACAGAAGCCGCTCATCACATATCGACGTCCGGTGAAAAACTTGCGTCCACTCGCCGTTGGCAAAATTGACTCCGACGAATTGACGAACGCAGGAGAAATAGCTGGGTAAGGTTAGAGTACAGAATATAAAAGTAGAAAGAGGGTTGAAACTCCGTCGGTGGAACCGGAAGAGGCAAACGCCGAAAGGAGAAGAAAAAGAGAACATTCCCAGGCGGTACGACGTGGTGAACAGAGACGGAGGCCCGGGGACCCGCGGGGGGAAGTCTAGTAAATTTATCAGTGGTCATCCGAGGGCGGAACCGTCGGGGACAAATTCCATCGCGAGCATCGCCCTCTTTTACGAACCCGGCTCGAAATGTTAGCCCCGACGATGGGGGTGGTTCTCTCTCTCTGGCTAGCCGGCTGACTGGTTGGTCCACCCCGCACGCCTCCCTTCCCCTACCCGGACGGCGTAAGTCATTGCGGCTGACCGGAAGTCACGGGATCACCGGAACCCGGGATATTTATGCGAGCGCACCCACCGACCGGGGCATTACCCGTAATAAGGAAATTGCGAATTTATTACCGTACCCCTCTCCCCAGCGCTGGACGTTGCTTCTGCTCGACCCCCTTCTCTTTCGAATGTCCTGGACACCGATATTGTCCGACGGCGAGGTTGCGTGGAAAGGGGAGACGGCCAAGAGTTATTTCGGCTTTTATGGGTCGAGACTACCGTGGGTCATCCGGCAACGTTCCAGATGATGGGGAAAAAAGAGGAAGGGACGCTGGATGCTTGAGGAACGTGGAAAAAGAAGCGGAGGAGTGATCAGACGAAATCTGGCGAGCAGAGTTCGGCGGGTTCGGGATCTTTTTAGTATTCGTTCTGAATTGTATAACATTTCGAGAAGTAATGGGAAGTAACGTATTTGTTTTAGACAAGCTTTTTGAGTTGTGGTTTCAATCTTAGTCTGGGTCTCTTAACACTTTGACTGCCATGATGGTCACCGGTGACCGACGCAAGAGATTTTACTGAAGATCCAAAATATTTGCAATGGGTAGCAATTATTATTTTATAAATGCAGTTGGTATTAAAATAGTGATGCGATCCTTTGGTGTCCAATACCTGTACATTATTTACATTTTGCATAATTCAGTCGAACGCTGTAGTATTTCATAGCATCGCCGTTCTAATATAGTAAAATACGCATGGCGTATTTTGCTACGTTAGAACCGCGATGCGATGAAATACTGCAGAGTAGAATTAAATCGTGCAAAATAAACATAGCGCAGGGTTGTCGGAAGCCAAAGTATTGAAGTACCGTCCCAATATCAATTGCTTTTACAAAATTGCAAATAGGCTTCTTTGCGAATTTTTTGCATTTTTAGTAAAATATTTGCACTGGTCACCGGTGACCACCGTGGCACTCAACCTGTTAAGTGCATCGTAAACAGGGAGACGAGTACAATTGCAATATGTCGTTGTGAAGATAAAATATAGCGATGCACGAGTCTTGGAGGGTTCTGGATCTGGGTCGTAAATTGGATGAGGTTCGCGAAACTCGACATGGCGTGGGATTTGTTTCATTGGCATAGGTTATGATCTTGCGGCGTCCCTGGGGATCGTTCTGATCCCCCCGGCGATTTTTCACGGATTATTGTTTTATGGGTCAGTCGGGATTTTTGTACGTGATCTGGAAACCATACGTTCCAGCACGTGCGTTCTTCTAAGCGCACGACCCTCAAGAATACACAGATGGAATTTAATGGAGGAGAACACAGAAAACCAATCACGAGAAGTGATTGTCGAATACCGTAATCGAGAAAATATTTAGCGGTGCGCAGAAAACTATTACGGCAAAATCACGATACAGCGTGCGTATCTATTTTTCTGTACAGATAATTGCATGGCAATTTGTCCGTAAAAACGCTGTTATCGCGCGTTCGAACACTATACAAGTAAATCACGAATCGATAAATAATGCACATTTAATTATCCGCGTTACTTTGTTCGCGCATGTTTTCCGGGCACATCGAGAAGCAATTTTCGCGTTTTTATGCAAACACCAATCGGGACCGTGCGGCAGCGGTCGCGATAGGATCCAATAAACGCGGAACACAAGTCGCCCGGAATGAAAGTTTCACGCTTGGCCGCGCAGTCAAAAGCGCAAAGAAATTCTCAAATCGCAATTACGTATACATCCGCTTCTCGTAACGCGGTATCGCGCCGTTTCAAAAGCGGCGCGTGAATGCGCAACATTATTATTCATAACTAACGCAACGCTTGTATGAAATCCCTACGATATTCTTGACCGCAAAATGCGGAGTCGTTTAATATACGATAAAGCGCCTTAAATTATTATATCGCGGCCGGCACCGACTCTGTTTCAATGAAATTATGAATATTAAAGGGAATTAATACGAAATTAAAGCGTATTAAATTGCGGCATGCAAATTTAATTAGCATGCAGATAGAAAGATCGTAAGCGCGTGTATATTAAATATAATGGACGCATTTTAACGACACCGTACAACCGCGACATATAGGTGAACAACGTACCTACCGGCCGCTCTACACAGCCATACTCCCGGAAACCTGTATACCGTATACGTTTCTCATTATCGCGATACGCGAGTGAGGACGGTAATACGTTAAGCAGCGTTCTCCCAGCACTACTTTCGTCCCGCTTTTATTATTTCAACGAGTATCATTCGCACTGTCGCCGTGCTAAGTGCGAGTTAGCGGGAGCGGGAACGCGACTGGGGAGGAACGAAGAAGAAGGAAGAATCGTGTCACGAGATCCCTGGATACTGTGGGCGAAAGCCACGGGGGACTATTAGCGCACATCATCGACAGTCGGGTCGCTGCTCGTGATGCGCCGGCATTGTTGCGTCGGTTTGAACGCTGGCAGGAGGCGTGGTTCCGCGATAATTCATTCTTGATTGCGTGTCTGATACATACGACCAGTAATTATACCGCGGTGCCGTGTGCATCGCCCCCGTTCTCGAAATCATTCGACTCATGCTGCCGTTTCAACCGACCTGCCCCTCCTGCCGCCGCAACTTTTTCCGGCTCACCCCCGTGGACCGCAGTTCATTTCATTCAGTGGCACGGTGTCGCCCTGACGAGACGCCGGGATAAAAGCTTGTTACGGGAAATATGATGTCCAACTTCGGTCCGTATTGTGTTTCTTATAGAAAGTCAACAACGAGTAATCGCGTACAAATTGTCTTTTACTAACTTCGCCGGTGACGCGTTGAGAATTAATCAGCCTGCTATAGTTATTAAGTATTTGATAAACAGTTTCGATGCGCTTACCGTACATTTTTATTATATACACGTGTAATTCAATGCTTACATTTTGCATTTTCAGCGGCAAATAAAATTCCCCCAAGCGACCGCCGTCCTAACATTAATAGAAATTGTGACATTATTTATAAGGAGTGTATACACCTTGTGTAACACTTGTGTCGGCAGGCGATCAACATTTCACGATTGGACTATTAGCCCTTCGACATATGCATCCGAAAATGTGCGTGAGATTTTCGTAATGATTCGATTATTCAGTTATTAAGCATTTGATAAACACATCGTTGCCCTTATCATACATTTTTATTACATACAAACCTAATTCATTGCTTACATTTTGCATTTTCAACTGTAAATCAAATTTCCCCAAGCGACCGCAGTCCTAACATTAATAGAAACTGTGACATTATTTATAAGAAATCCATTATTAATGTGCCCTGTGAATTTTCTAATACTTGTGTCGGCAAGCGATCAACATTTCACGATTGGGTTGATTAGCCCGTCGGCATACGCATCCGAAAACGTGCGTGAAATTTTCGTTACGATCCGATTATTCAGTTAAGCATTTGATAAACAGTTTCGTTGTGCTTACCATACATTTTATTACAAACACATGTAATCCGATGTTTACATTTTGCATTTTCCGTTGTAAATAAAATTCCCCCAAAGGATCGCAGTCCTGACGTCTTAATATAAACTGTGACATTATTTATAAGAAATCTCTAACATTTCTGTCGGCATGCCATGAACACTTCACGATTGGCGGAAGGTAACGGGGCACGCACCGAGTTAACGGGGCCGATTTCGGCATGCCATTGACGCGTTTCACAGCTAGCAACCTCTTCGCCGTCTCGTCCGAGCCAGTAAGACGAGTCAACGCGGACAACGGGTTCTATTATTTCGTAATCACGTAGCCGGCGTCATTAGGCGCGTTCGCTGACAAATGACGAGCGCGAGACCGACGAAACTGCGTCTCGTTCCTGGACTGAACCGCCGCAGTACAGTGGAAAAGGACAGTTCCGACGGACAGCGACGAGAAGAGACAAGGATATATGCATCGGAATGCTCGTCTCGCCGGTTCAGTTTCTTCTAGCTGTCCGCTAGAGACTGGACGCTGAGGCTTAGGTCGCGGAGTCGTGATTAAAGATCTTACCGAGTTGCATGGTGCACACTCGGAGGTTCGAGGATCGAGAAGTTCGTGCGGTAAGATAAAACGGGAGAAGGGATGAGGAGGGAGCGAGAGGGAGAGGGAGGAATAGAGAAGTGCGCGGCGAGAGAGAAATAAGAGGAGAAAAAAGGTGGGTGGCGGGAGGGGGTAGAGGCGAGAGAGTTATTGATGATGCACGAGCACGGACCCCGCCGGATACTGGATACCGACGTAAGTCCCGTTTCATCCATCAAGCTAAGGATTCGGGCTTAATATCCCCGACGACCGAACGTGGCTCTGCATTTCTAATTCGTCGCTCCTGCCACCTTCGCTCGCTGAGCTTCGCGCCTTTAGACAGTTGCATTTTTTACTGCTTGCTTTATTATTGTGAGGACTGGTCTTGCTGTCTTCGGGTCGTCTGTCATGGGGCCTAAGCACGGAACGATTACGTGGTTATTGGTGAATAAATTGATTATCCTTAGTGCGCCGCGGAGTGGCATTTCAATGAAAATAGACAAAAACCTCTCCGGGAAACGGTAAAGTAATAAGAGATTTGGATGCAATTTTTAGATCGCATGGATTGCAATCTTTAGAGAAGCTAGAAGCTTCTCCGCACACAAGGCGGAGGACATTTTCTGAGATTGGACGATTAGACGGTTATGGATAACAAATTGACTATCGCTACCGTACGATGCCGTGACACGTTTCTATGAAAATGTCAAGAATGGCTTAGGAAAGTTACTAGGACCCGCTCCCGGCGAACAGCTCGCACCAGACCCGCGTAGACAAACAGATCACCGACAAATTTCTGCCGCGTGACGTTTGCTCCAGTTCGCAGCTTCCCCCGGGAGTCAAGCGGCCCCCGAAGAATTTCCGCCCTATAAACTTCAAATCCAATCTGTGCCGGTACATCAAGCGGGCAGCAGTCGCTTAGCGAGTCTTAACAAAATATTGGCGCTCCGCTCACATATGCATTGCCATTATGCACGCGCGCGCGCGCAGTTTATACACGGGGCATTCACAGACGTGCGCTGGCACGCAAGTGTGTCTTCTACACGTACGAGCAAACGCATGCGAGCGTCTAACTTATGACTAGCAACCTGCAGCAACCTGGTGGACCAAGAAACAGCGGCATAACCCAACGGACGCCCACATCGATAGCGGCTAACGGGCAAGAGTGCAAGTGTACGTCGATGCATATGGTGTACCGTGAAATCCCTGTAGGCTGTTTGATCGTGTGTGTATCGGCGCGGCATTATGTCGGTATGATTGGCAACGGCAAACGTTTGCCTTCGCAGGCTGGCACGGCCATCAACCAGCGTGTTTCGCTACCCTGCCCTCGAGCCACTTTTTCGACGATCCGTCATCCCACGATCGATATCCCCGATCGCGATCGCTCGTGCGTGTCGCCCTGCGTCGATCAATTGTCGCGTTCTTTGATCTTATTACCCATCCCCGCGTGTCACGTGAAGCCGGCGGAGGGGGAAAGGTAAACGTTGCGAGGTACCGGACAGTAATCCTTTGATGGATGCTAGATTCCTGATGAGATAGTGTCCGGACGATCATGTTCTCTAGTCATTTATTCGCACCATGTGCGACCTGAGGTGTCGAAGCGTTGGAGCGTTTTAAGCAAGCTTGTAACACGTAGTCAAGAGTGTAGAATCCGTGTTTCGATTTAGCCCGTTGCGGTAGTCGCGACGTACAACGAAGTTACGCGCTCGGAAACTCATTGCAGACTGAAAAATCAGGTGGGACCGTCAGGATCCGGGGGCCGAAGGTATTTAGGTTAATGCGGAATCTTTGTTAGCCACCTTCAATTTTTCTTGCTCCGCGACCCTCGCCTCTTGCCATCCTTTATACACCCCCGCTCGCACACACGTACAGAAACCGCCAGGACTAACTTGTTCCCGAAACTCGGATTAACCGTCGAGAACTTGAAGTTTCGGTAGTTTCGCGAGTTCCCGCTGAAGTTCTCGCCGGGTCTCTTCGTCGTGCTCTCTCCGCCGCCTCTGTTTTCTCGTTCCGCCCGTACACGTACGTGCAAGCGCGGTGAACCAAAAGCGAACAGATGTAGTGGCAGTGCAGTGTTTAGGGATAATTGCGATTGGTCGAGAGGCCAGACCCTGGGACGCTGCCACGCCATGTGTCTACCGAACTACTTGAAACTTTCCAGTGGTACGTCGTGGCCGCCGAGAGAGGGTCGCTACGTTAATGGCGCTCTACCCAGGACACTGATAGACTCTGGACGCACGACTGTGTTTGTTGCGGAGTATCGCGGGTCATGTCGTCGCTTCGACGAAGTTATCATTCGCTAGAGAGTTGCCTTCGCGCATTGTGTCGCAGCGATAAAGATCCCCTGGCGTCGAGAGACACAGATCTGGCAATCTGCAGCGGGGCTGTGGCAAACGAATTTTGAGCTCTTGATGTTAGTAGGTATAGCATTCGTTGTATGGGTCGCGAAAAAAAATTGTTCGTTAGTAGATGTAGAAGGCAATCCGCGTTCACGGTTTAATATGTTATGATAACAATGTGGCAAATGAATTTCATTTGCCACATTGGTTGTATGGGTGGACAAAAAAAATTGTTCGTTAGTAAATATAGAAGGCAATGCACCTTCACGGCTTAATATATTATGATAACAATGTGGCAAACGAATTTCGAGCCCTTGATGTTAGTAGGTGTAGCATTGGTTGTATGGGTGGGCAAAAAAAATTGTTTGTTAGTAGATATAGAAGGCAAAGCGCTTTCACGGCTTAGTATGCTATGATAATAATGTGGTAAACGAATTTCAAGCCCTTGATATTAGTAGGTGTAGCATTGGTTGTATGGGTGGTTAAAAAAAAATTGTTTGTTAGTAGATATAGAAGGCAATGCGCATTGACGGCTTAATATGTTATGATACCGATGTGGCAAACGAATTTCGAGCCTTCGATGTTAGATGTAACATTCGTTGTATGGGTAGGCAAAAAAATTGTTCGTTAGTAGATATAGAAGAAAATGCGCATTCACAGCTTAATATGTTATGGTAACAATGTGGCAAACGAATTTCGAGCCCTTAAAGTTAGTAGGCGTAGTATCGGTTGTATGGGTGTGCAAAAAAAATTGTTTGTTAGTAGATATAGAAAGCAATGCGCGTTCTCGGCTTATTATATTATGATAAAAATGTTAATGTTCAAGAGGAGTGATTTTAGTTGGCGTTCTATCCAAACAATAACTTAGTGCCAAGAATATTGAGTGCATTCGGATATGCATGATTATACGAAGCCGCGCAGACGTGAAAGAAATGATACTCGGAGGTGAGTGCCAAGTGAATACCACGTCCGGTCCGGTAATTTATTTCGCTAATGCAACCATGACGAATCCATCCGACGAAGTCTAAGGGCGCCCTCGCGATGGGCAGAAATAAGGAGAAGGGGAGGAGAAGGGAGCAGAAACTCTGAAGACGAAACGGCTTCATGACTATAGTTTATGACGAGTTCACACCTTGCACCTGCGTGTGGTCGCGGCCGACGAAATTGCGAAACCGTCACAGCCTGGTGATTATGGCAAATTACGAACGAGCATTTGCACTTTTACTTTATGCCTTTGCCTCTTCACGCTCACATTCCCTTCATTTCCGATAGAAAATATGCAATGCCCCTTCTATAATCATAAAGGAACCACTACCAAACTGTCGGATTGGAAATCCACCATACGATACTACTCAGTACACAAACTAACATCATTAAAATTACTTTTCGTTCTATAAAGTAAACTGGACTAATTCCATGAAACATTTGTATCACAAACATACAATCTGCATGTAGAGTCGATATATCCCGCATCAGTCACGTTTCTTCTATATACGAATACACGTTCAAGTACCACGAGAAGCAAACATACATCCACACCTACACCTTAGCTTGAAGTCACGGAAGAAGACATAGACATCTACTCGAAAGCGATGAACAGAAATGGAAGAGGCGGAATCACCTGCGCGATGCAGAAGGATGCGGGCGTAACTAAAAACACAGCGTATGTAATTAAAACGAATCGATACAATGAATTCGACCAATGCCATAAAACACTTGTCCCGAAAACATACTATTTGCGTCTAAATTTGATCTATTCCGCATCAGTCACGTTTCTTCCATATACGGGAACGCCTTCAAGTACCACGAGAAGCAAATATACACCCACACCTGCACCTCAGCTTGAAATCACGAAAGCAAGACCCATAGACAGTTACTCCCCACGATGTATCGCATGATTCGCGCGTGGGAAATGGAAGAAAAGCGATGAACAAAAATGTAAGAGGTGTGTGTAGTCACTCGCGCAATGCAGAAGGATGAGCCGAAGGATGCGGACGAAACTAAAATTAATCGATAGAATAAATTCGAGTAATATCATAAAACACTTGTCGCACAAACATACTATTTGGTCTATATTTGATCTATTCCACATCAGTCACGTTTCTTCCATATACGAGAACACTTTTCGCCACCACGAGAAGCAAACACGCACCCGCCCTGCCTCAAACGCCGCGCCCCGCCTCAAAGTCACGGAAGAAAAACCGATAGACATTCGCTCGGTGCGGCGTATCACCGGAGTCGCGTGCGGAAAAATCGAGAGAAAAAGCGGCGAACGGAAATGGAAGAGGAGGAATCGACTGCGCGGCGCAGAAGGATGGGGCGGCGGACTCGGAGGAAGGTTAGAAACGAGACTCGAAGAGCAGAAATGCAGCGAGGGGGACTGGAAAACCCGACTGCGGCAGTGTGGAAGCCACGAGCCGGATGGCGTAACCGAAATTACTTAGCCGGGCTTTCAGAGGCAACCGAGGAGAAAGGACTTGTTGCACGGGTAAGCTGCGGCCGCCGGTTAAAATATCGGAAATTTAAGCATCGCTCGCCCACCCTTCGGCCACCCCCTGGTCCACCCCCGCCACCCAAAGCTACAGCTCCGATGCAACCACCCCCGCGGATTTACATTTCGTCGGCTCCTTCCGTCCTGCTCCTTTTTTCGCTACGCTTTCATACGCCAACGACGAGCGGAAGCGCGCGCGATTGCGGATGATATCCGACGTCCGGTGGACCGAAACTGGAGAACGACGGAAGGTGAGATTGAGAGTGGAAATTGGCCCGCGGAAGCGTATAGTGCTTGCGGGTTACTTTAAAGCGCGAGGAATGGTTGGGAATGGCGGCAGAACGTGGGGGAGGAAGAAGTTGTTAATTGGTGGTCGGTGACGGGGGTTGCTTTGGAATTTTTTGCGAATTTTTGCGATGAAGATGTCGTGGGGGTGAATGTAAGGTAAACGCTTCTGTAAATACTTTTCATGCACGAAGTAATTTTGTAATAATTCTTAATAACTGTTGTATACGTGATTAAGTGACAAGAGAATTTTGTTTCGGTCGGTATATGGGTGATGGGAAGATTGGAATTTTTTGCGAATTTTTGCGATGGAAATATGGTAGTGAATGTAAGGTAAACGCTTCTGTAAATACTTTTTATGCGCGAAGTAATTTTGTAATAATTCTTAATAACTCTTGTATACGTGATGAAGTGACAAGAGAATTTTGTTTTGGTCGGTATATGGATGATGGGAAGATTGATGGGAATTATCAAGCACGCAACGTGCGGTATGGAAAGATTTTATACGAGCGCAGTTGTGAATTTTTTGCGAATTTTTGCGATGAAGATGTCGTGGTGGTGAATGTAAGGTAAACGCTTCTATAAATACTTTTCATGCACGAAGTAATTTTGTAATAATTCTTAATAACTGATGAAGATGTTGTAGTGGTGAATGTAAGGTAAACGCTTCTGTAAATACTTTTCATGCACAAAGTAATGTTGTAATAATTCTTAACAACTCTTGTATACGCGATGAAGTGAGGAGAGAATTTTGTTTCGGTCGGTATATGGGTGATGGGAAGATTGATGGGAATTATCGAGCACGCAACGTGCGGTATGGAAAGATTTTATACGAGCGCGGTTGTAAATTTATACGGTTTCGATGTGAGTACCTTTGGAAAAAAGATCAGTCCCAGCGCGCGGTCCAAATGAAACATATTATGTCGGCGACAATAATTTTCTAGAGGGCGACACGGGCCGCGCTGATTTTACTATCGAACGTCAAATAACAGGAACGGTCCATAATCTGAACGCGCATCTGCATTAATTAGCGCGGATTGGTCTCTGCGGTATTTATTAACGCGATTGTATACGTAAAACCGATTCGTCCAGTCATCCACATATCGCGTCATCCGCCCGCGCCTCGATAATCAATTTCCAGCAAATATTTCAATGCCGCGATTCCACTATTTTAGCCATTCCGATATCGACTATCGATCATTAATTCGACTTATACTACACGCGGCGTTAAACTCGTCGGCGCTGGCTATTAAAAATCGTAAATAACGTCCCGCAAAAATATCGACACTGCGCGACACCCCATTACATTAACACTTCGCGCGATTCGCAGTTTAATTTCCTACACAGACGTTCATTGAAAAATCGCATTTCCTCCCGACATTTTTCCAACATCCTCCGCGCCGCGTACGGAACGATTAATCTTAAATTGGAAACTTACCGCCGTCGAACCGAAACGCGTCGAACGCGCCGGCATCGGCATTTCTTCCAAACTGACACCCAATTCCAATTAGACATCGTTAAACCGGTTCGCTGCCAGTTGACGCGGTCGTTTCGACAATCGACGTCATCGGCCGCATTGAACGATACTCGTGCGAGGACGCCTCGGCACTTTTCTCTCCTCATCCCGTGCGCGTATTATCGACGTGTTAATTAGTCCGAATTAGCGGCGCGGCTGTTAATTGTCGCGCTGATTGTGCTGGGGCGCGAAACCAATTGATTCTGTCTCGTTCGACGGTGCGATCACATTCACGTTCGAAATCAACCTGCCTATGCGCTCCCCGCGGAATTTCGCGCGTAAAATGGCTCCACCGGCTGCTTTGTTCCGGCAGTTTCTTGTAAGGCTTAATGGGGAATCGGTGGGTAAATAGCTGATATTCCCGGTCTGGCCCCGTGAGAGTTCGGTCCCTCGCGAAAAGTCGGTACGTTCGGTTATATGTTTTATACGCGGAATTTATCTCTCCCGCGTTCCTCGTTGTTCGATTATCGAATCCTTAACCTGCGATATTTATGCGACACGCGGAGGTATCGCTTCTTTTTTCGTTTTCACGTTAGTCACCGCGGCTTTGAAGAGCGCGGGTTGCGGTTATCGCGACGCAATGAAGCTTTTTATTGTGTCGTCCGGTAGAAATGTGATTTGCTGGTGCACGGTGCATTAATTTGCGTCGGAGGTCGAAAACACGGCTGAAGAAATTGATTAACGTTTTGGGAAATGGGGTGTGACGGTTTATTGCGTGTGAATTTATTGTGAATCCGTAGTGGAGAAGTATGATACTTATAAACACGTGTCATTTAAAAACGAATGACTAATATTGACACTTTCACGTGTACCGTCATAATATATATTTTGTTTCAGAAAGCTCTGAGGATATGTACAAGTACAAAATCCATAGTAGTAATGAATATCAAAAACATTTTTTTCAGCGTTCGTAAAATTGCCGAATCGCAAAACATATTAAGAATCTAACGAAGTGGTAGACCAGATTAAGCAAAGAATAAACTTGTACCGAACTTTGCAAGTCCGGAACAAAATTAAAAAAATAATTGTTTCATCTGTTTTGCTTCATATATTCGGTCATAACCAGTTCTGTGGCCAGTTCAATAAGATTTGGTAATGTTATCTATTAACACTTTGACTGACATGATGATCACCAGTTTTGGATTTTACTGAAGATCCAAAATATTCGCAATGGGTAGCAATTATTATTTTATAACTACAGGTGTTATTAGCATATTATTGCATATTATTGCATATATTGCATATATTGTTATTGCATATTATTTACATTTTGCATAATTTGGTAGAATGCTGTAGTATTTCATAGCATCGCCGTTGCAATACAGCAAAATATGCACGGCAGTCAATGTGTTAACACAAAATATCGGAATGATGATCCAAAATATTTTCAATGCGTAGTAATAATTATTTTATAAATGCAGTTATTGTTAGAATAGTGATGCGATCCTTGTGTTTACAATACCTACACATTATTTACATTTTGCATAATTCAGTCAAACGCTGTAGTATTTCAAAACATCGCCGTTCTAATACAGCAAAATATGCACGACAGCCAATGTGTTAACACAAAATATTGAAATGATGATCCAAAATATTTGCAATGCGTAGTAATAATTATTTTATAAATGCAGTTATTGTTAGAATAGTGATGCGATCCTTTGCTCCACAATACCTGCACATTATTTACATTTTGCATAATTCAGTGGAACACTGTAGTATTTCAAAACATCGCCGTTCTAATACAGCAAAATATGCACGGCAGTCAATGTATTAACACAAAATATTGGAATGATGGTCCAAAATACTTGCAATGCGTAGCAATAATTATTTTATAAATGCAGTTGTTATTAGAATAGTGATGCGATCCTTTGGTCTCCAATACCTGCACATTGTTTACATTTTGCACAATTCAGTGGGACGTTGTAGCATTTCATAGCATCGCCGTTCTAATACAGCAAAATATGCACGGCAGTCAATGTGTTAACACAAAATATCGGAATGATGATCCGAAATATTTGCAATGCGTTGTAATAATTATTTTATAAATGCAGTTGTTATTAGAATAGTGATGCGATCCTTTGGTCCCCAATACCTGCATATTATTTACATTTTGCATAATTCAGTCAAACGCTGTAGTATTTCATAGCATCGCCGTTCTAATGGAGTAAAATACGCTTGGTCAACGTGTTAATCGTCCTTTAAGTATTTTTTCGCACCCCCCATGAGAAATGACGTATCGAAGCCACACTGTTCAATCGCCAGTTTTTTTGCTCGACGCACGGTGCGAGGGAGAATTTTGAGTCGCTGGATGTGGGATCCTGGATCAAGTCCCAAGAAGAGCGACTAGACGCCATCGCAAATCCACTGACGAGCCAAACGATTTTTCTCACAAGCCGTAGGTAGTCGTGCACGTGAGACTACCTGCTCGGATTCCGACAAGCCCTCGGCAGGGCCGTCGTGCTCCAGTTGTCAAAAAGGTTCCCACGACATAGGATATGCTCCCGGTGCGGCCATCTTAGATCGCACAGGGATGGAGGGAGGGAGCTGTCTCTTTCTCTCTCGCTGATTCTCCGTGCAAGGCACGACAGCAGAATTCTCAAAGAATGCTGCGTACAACCGTGTTGCGAGAACGAACAAGATAAACTTAAATAGATAAAAAATTACGTTTATCGATATTCGTCCAAAATTACGACGGTTTCTGAGTTAATGGAGTATCGTTATGCGATATATATATATGAGGAATATGGGTGGTGTGTATGTGGAACAGGCATCGTTTGTAAATGGAGCCACTTTAAAAGTTTGATATTGCTTTACGGCTTTCTGCTTCTGCTTACAATATGTATCTGCTTTTATTGATTCAAGAAAAATCTATATGCGCCTTCGAGTACCACCGGGAGCACGGCCGAGATAATTGAAAGCGTCTGCATAATTTAACACGCCCGAACGAGTTTCTCACCACCCATATTTACCGAGTAATAAAATGTGAAAGGATCAGGTGCTTTGTTCCGGACGGCGGAGACCATTTTGCGTCAGGCTAGTCGTTGACCCTATCTTTTTTGACATTTCTCAATGCGCTTGCCCGCCGCGGGCTAAGTGTGTCTAACAAAGAGATCATCTGTCGAATAGCAAAGCCAATAGACGATAATACAAACGTTACACGATCCCTTGTCCGCGTTCAAAGCCGATTAGTAACCGAGTCATCTATTATTCTATCTTCCAAATGAATCAATATCACATCAATAAAATATTTCCTCCAGGCCTAATACACTCTACTTACACTCCATACTATCACCTACCCCGCGAATTCCTGCAAAACAGTGAAAATACACAATTACCGATATCAGAAAACTGGAAGTTTACTGAACATGATTACATTTTTCCAAACCTCGCGCGACTCTCGACTGTTTTCCTGGATCAAGATCTCACCGAACTAGATCGTGGATTTCTCAGATACCCAGCTGTGGAACGCGCAAAACAGCGAAAATACATAATTACCGAAACCAGAAAACTGGAAGTTCACCGAACAGTGCATGATTACATTTTTCCAAAACACGCATAAAGCTCGACTGTTTTCCTGGATCAAGATCTCACCGAACTAGATCGTGAATTCCTCAGATACCGAGCCATGGATCGCGCAAAACACTGAAAAACAGTGAAAATACATAATTACAGAAACCAGAAAACTGGAAGTTGACCGAACATGATTACATTTTTCCAAACCTCGCAACGACGCTCGACTGTTTTCCTGGATCAAGATCTCACCGAACTAGATCGTGGATTTCTCAGATACCCAGCCGCGGATCCCGCAAAACAGTGCAAAACAGTGAAAATACATAATTACCGAAACCAGAAAACTGAAAGTTCACGGAACATGATTACATTTTTCCAAACCTCGCACGACTCTCGACTGTTTTCCTGGATCAAGATCTCACCGAACTAGATCGTGGATTTCTCAGATACCCAGCCGTGGATCGCAGCGGCCATCGTCATTGTGATACCGCCTGACGATCGTTAATCAACTGAGAGCCACTGGGAGTGCTCATTGTGGGCGGGTTATTAATCAAATGAGAACTACTGCTGCCTATTGTTAGTCCCTAGCAGGGGTTCCAGGAGAGAAAGTGAGAGCGAGGGAGACAGCCTGAGGAGTGAGAGATCGAAGGTAAGGAGGAAGAGGGATACCATCGTCCTAGACAGGAGAGGAGAGACTCTCCTTCTCGTATCGACCAAAGCTCAAGAGAGAACCGAACCGGGGATACTCACTGCTCCACGTCCGCGTATACATATACGCAAGTATCTATGTGTTAGTGGTTCAGCGCGCATGTCGTTGTACGCGTGTTACGTTGCCATGTTGAGGACGTGCTACCGTGGTTTCCACCCGAAACTTTCTGGACTCGACCTGAATTCATTTCATAAGGCCCACCCTTTTTGCGCCGGCAGAAAAACCAGGCCACCTTGAAGGGACTCCGACGGAAAGTGTTGCGGAGTATCAGAAAAAGTTACGACGTGGAAGTTCTGCTCGCCGTGTTGGTAGTTGGTGACAGTTGACGTGTCGCTGTAAATCTACGTATGTGCAGTTATGTAATAATACGACTGGCGTGATCTTTGGGTGTTTGATGAACAGTGAAGGGAAACTGTTCTAGTTGCTTGGAAAAGAATGATTATGTAATGATACGACGTTGACTGGCGTGATCTTTGGGTGTTTGATGAACAGTGAAGGGAAACTGTTCTAGTTGCTTGGAAAAGAATGATTATGTAATGATACGACGTTGACTGGCGTGATCTTTGGGTGTTTGATGAACAGTGAAGGGAAACTGTTCTAGTTGCTTGGAAAAGAATGATTATGTAATGATACGACGTTGACTGGCGTGATCTTTGGGTGTTTGATGAACAGTGAAGGGAAACTGTTCTAGTTGCTTGGAAAAGAATGATTATGTAATGATACGACGTTGACTGGCGTGATCTTTGGGTGTTTGATGAACAGTGAAGGGAAACTGTTCTAGTTGCTTGGAAAAGAATGATCCTGCAGGCGACAAGGTGTTAAATCCTACCGAAAGGACCACTCCGCGCTGCGCACGGGACAAAGGAAGATTATCGCGAGATCTTCCGTGTATTTTTCGGAAGAATACGGGAGTACGAGACTCCTGAGAGCCACGCGATGAGCCGAAGTCAAAATAGAACCGACCGCCGGTATCGCTGTAACAAACGTTGATGAAGACGCTGACGGGCACCTGGAGATTTCGGGAGATTACGGTTCCCACCCGTCGACATCGTGTCGTCTGGGCGTTCGCACCTTTTTCCGTGATTCCTCGCGCGACAATGAGGTCTAACGAGAACTTTTACGACTTCGGCAAACTGTGAACATGCGCGCTTGAGATCATTTACGTGTTTCACGGAATGAACTCGCGGCTTGCTATGATCACAATTTATGTATAGTTTATAACGCATTTCCATTCCAACGCGCACACGCTTACCGACATTTCAACTCCAATAACTAGAGCCGATTGAAGAGTGGCAAGAGTAAGACAGAGTGGAATTAAGTGAAGGGACAAAGCAGTTGACACGTTGACTGCCTTGGGTATGATTAAATTGTGCAAAATAAAAATAATGCGAAGGTATCGAATACCAAAGGATTGAATGATTATTTAATATTATTTGCATTCACAAAATTATAATTGCTACCGATTGGATATCTTTTGAATTTTTCGTGAAACCTTTTGCACCGGTCACCGATGGCTGTGCGTATTTTACTATATTAAAACCGCAACATGATGAAGTACTACAGAATATGATTGAATCGTGCAAAATGAAAATATGGCAAAGGATTGAATGACTATTTAATATTAATTGCATTTACAAAATTATAAATGCTACCGATTGGATATCTTTTGAATTTTTAGTGCGACCTTTTGCACCGGTCACCGATGGCCGTGTGTATTTTACTATGTTAAAACCGCAACATGATAAAGTACTACAGAATATTATTGAATTGTACAAAATGAAAATAATGCGAAGGTACCGGATACCAAAGAATTAAATCACTATTTAATAGCAGTTGCATTTACAAAATTATAAATGCTACCGATTGGATATTTTTTGAATTTTGCGTGAGACCTTTTGCATCGGTCACCGATGACCACCATGATAGTCAATGTGTTAACACATTGATTGGCGTGCGTATTTTACTATATTAAAACCGCAACATGATAAAGCACTACAGAATATGATTGAATCGTGCAAAATGAAAATAACGCGAAGGTATCGGATACCAAAGAATTGAATGACTATTTAATATTAATTTCATTTACAAAATTATAAATGCTACCGATTGGATATTTTTGAATTTTTCGTGAGACTTTTTGCGCCAGCCACCGATGACCACCATGGCAGTCAACGTGTTAACACATAACAAATTAACGACCCCGTGCGTTTACGCCAACCAGAGGATACGAAACTACCGAAGCTGACTTGCGCTTTCAACCTTTATATATTCCAAACTACAATCATTCCCGAGCAAGGCTTAACCTCGTTTAACCGCGGTGTCCTACAAACAGCGCGCCGTCCGAGAAAACTGCGCCGCGCGACGGCGGCAGCGAGACGATCGAGAAAAGGGCTTTTGTGGCACATCAGAAATCCCGTAATATGGGAGCAGACGCAGCGAGACTCGGCCCAGGCCCCCCCTGCGATTATTCCATGTAATTAAGTCGGCGGAACTTTTCTCAGGGCTTTCAGGTTTCTCCCTGAGCAAAGGGCGAGAGTTTGAGACGAAGGGAATGGGCGCGCGAGAAAGAGACGGCGGAGCAGAAGAAGTGCAGGAGCGAGGAAGAGGGACCGGGGGGAGAACGAGGAGAGAAGGAGAAGTCAGTGGTAGGTGGAAACAGGCGGACGAGAAGGTGGCGCAAGAGGTGGAGGCCGTCAGAGAGGCGAGGAAGTAGAGGCGGTAATTAAGAGAGTTAGTTGCCGGTCTCCCAATTAAGAGCCAGTAGGAGCCAACCCTGCTACCGCGACGCCTGCCGTCTCTGCCCTGGAGCGAACTCCACCTAAAGACCGTTCCTCTGCTCGAACCATGACTACCGGGTGTCCAAATGGTGGAACGACCGTTGTAAAATCACACGGTTTACGGGCGAAGTTGCGGATCGCCGATAACTATGCGCGTTTTCCGACAATTCCGTGCGAAGGTATGGCTACCGATGCGGGGAGTTCGCCGGCGATGTGATACTAAGAAATCTATGGCGGCGAAGTAACTAACTCGCAAACACGGAAATGTTTGGTATGTCGCTTTTTGGAGGGATTGTGCTAGTACGATGTTCAGGGGAATCTTCGAATTGGAAGTTCTAGAATTTGACGAGTGTAGGTAGGGTTGAATGATGATCGCTAAATTAGTTTGGTCGGTAATATTGATGACAGCACGTGAGGATGTAGCCGAATATTTTGCGCGAGTTAGTAATCTCAGAAAGCAGCAAAACGTAAGTCAAAATTAAGTTGTAGCGGTTCGATCGTATAAAATACATAAAAGGCCAAAGTATATACTTAACCACTTGTCCTATAAAGACGTGCTATGCACGTCGAGATGCTTTTATTCCAAAGCCGCCAGCGACATGTATACCACGTCGATAGGCAATTGTCGCAGAAGCAAAAAAGACGTATTTTTTATATAGACGCTGCTACTACATCAATAGCTGCTACTAGGCTTTATGGCGAATTTTTTGCATTTATAGTAAAATCTTTTGCGCCGGCATGTTATATTGTAGAGCGCGGCAGCCGAAAATTAAATCGCAGCGCAAGTGGTTAAAATGTCTAATCTTCAACAATACCAAAATGGCTACCTGAAACACTAGACGAATGTGGTCGATGCTGACAGTTTGGATACAATGAAGTCAACTTTCATAGAGAATTCGAGAACCAAGTTAATTTTTAAGTACAGCCGCGAAATAAAGTATGAATACTGTACTATTTTATGAATTAATCTACTTCAGCTAATAACAAATGGATACGTTAGTCGTTGACAATAAGATCCTCTCTTCTTATGCTTTCCAAGAATAGCCAGTACATTGTACGTTCTATCTTGCACCATCGATTTCTCCGAAAGATAGCGAAGTAACGACTGCCGCGTCAGCCAAGATCGCACGCGAGTTCTTTGCTCTCCTCTTTCCACACTCTCCCGGTTTACTCCGATGGAGCTCTTATTGTGACAAATTGGACGCGGACCGAGTCTCGAAGAAGGGTTCCACCTTCTTTCGTCGTGCTCAACCCCCGTCCGACTTCTTTCCGGCCGAAAGGGGTGAATAATTGTAACGAGCTGAGATTGCGCCTCCGACGGCACGATAAGAATTCAAATAAGGGACGAGTTGGCCAGTCCATGCGACGGTGTAGGTGGCGAACGTCGAAAGGTCGGAAAGGGTTGTCTCCGACAATTTGACGAAATTGTTGCGATTGACTCGTCTGACAAATCGGGGCCTTTCGGAGGCATCGGCGGAATACGAAGATCCTGCAGGGGATAAACGGGATTTGCTTTTCTACTTCCTGCGCGAGCATAACGGACGGGGCTGAAATTTGCCCGGACGTTTTGTGTCCGTCGACTGAAACGATGAGACCCTTTGAAATAAGGTAAATCGCACGCGGGCAGAATGTGCTCGCGACTTAAAAAGGGCCGAAAGGGGTCGATGAGCTTGCAAATGGGCGGGAGATGATCGAAATTGCGCGTAAAGTGCGCTGCGATTCTGGGCCGTTTTGGTAAATTAATTCGAATGGATGCGGGAGAGAAAACAATAAATCAGATTTGTTAATTATGCATCCGTCGATCGACCCGTGACCCATTAGTACTTAGCACATCCGCCTCGTCGCTCGCGGACAATTGAACTTCGCTTTTCAATGACATATATAATCATCAATTATAACGCGGTCGGGAAAGGTCGCGTGGAAATGCAAAGTGAGCGAATTGTCATGCGATTGAAGGTAAATCCAAGACAACGCATGCTCGTACAAATACAACAAGTACTATGCAAAGCTACATGTAACTTTCCAATGCCTATCACAATGGCGCACATAAAAAAAAAATACAATTCCTACACTAAAGTAAATAATCTAGTAATTACGTAATACATCTTAATCTGCAATGCTTTACATCTGCATAATCACGAATTTCAAACGAATTGCATCAACTAGTACATATATGTTCTTTTTGGGAACAATGAATTCTCCGGAAATCTAAGTATGCACTCAAACACTACCTTTCAACGTCATATATACAGTACACCGTATCATAGCATTGCGATCAAACTCTAGTAACCACGTGATACATCTTAATCCGCTATATTTTAACACATACATAATCACGGATTTCAAACGAACCGCATCAACTAGTACGTATTCGCATGCCCTATTTGATAGCAATGAATTCTCTGCAAATCCAAGTATACACTCAGACACTACCTTTCAACGTCATATATACATGGCACCATATCATAGCATTGTGATCAAACTCTAGTAATTACGTGATACATCTTAATCAGCAATACTTTGAAATACAAATAATCACGGATTTCAAACGAACTGCATCAACTAGTACATATTCACGTGTCCTTTTTAGTCACGATGAATTCTCCGCGAATCTAAGTATACACTCAGACATTACCTTTCAATCATATATATATATATATATATATATATATATATAGCACACCGTATCATAGCATTGTGATCAAACATCTGAAAAATATCAAAAACATTCGCTTCACTTCGTAGTACATAGCGCGACCGCGCGGGGAAAAAGTAGCTATGCGAAATAAAGCGACACATTTGCCGACACGCAAAACCGACGTCGCTCGGCGGGCCCGACGTGAAGAGCTACGTGTAGAATCGGGAGTTCGGCACGGAGAACGAAAAGTGGAGGGAGGTTTGCTACAATATATCGGGACGTGCGTTGGCACGAGGTCGAGGTGCAGTCAGGAAGCGAGAAAGGGGTTGGTGCATCGATATTACACCGAATGTCCTCCCCCTCCGGACGCGCCCTCCGCGGCCTCCGATTGAGGGTTGAAAGGGTATCGACAGATCGACGCACCGGAAACTACCGTTGCAGCACGCTTTTCGCGACACTAGGCTTGTCAACCCCGTCGGTTGCTCTTGCCAACGGTAATCGGGCAACCGACGTCTCTGCGTATGTAGGTTCGTACGTAACACACCGACCCCCTCAACAGGTTGCGCGTTTCTCTCTTGTCGCGCGATAACGCATCGACCAATCGGCCTACGCGAGTTTTCGTTGCTGCCTTTCAACCCGCGTCGCTTCCGTTTCCCGGAGAAGAGACGACTCGGCGACTCGTCGTCAGACGACGGGGAGGATAGACGTTAGTCTAATTACGGATCGTGCGCGAAGTTACGTCACATGATCATGGGAGGAATATCTTATTTGTACCGTGAGAGCGATTATGTTAGTGTGACAAAACAGTACTAAAAAAGGCCATGATCATCAGTAGTAGTTAACACTCTGACTGCCAAGCATACTTTGCTACGTTAGAACCGCGATGCGTTGAAATAGTGCAGCGTTTGACTGAATTATGCAAAATGTAAATAATTTGCAGGTATTGGAGCCCAAAGGATTGCATCACTATCCTAACAACAACTGCATTTATAAAATAATAATTGCTACCCATTGCAAATATTTTGGATCTTCAGTAAAATCTCTTGCGCCGGTCACTGATGACCATCATGGCAGTCAAAGTGTTAACGCTTTGCCTTATTTCTCGCATCACCTTTATATTGCCGCCGGCGAATTTCGCATGAATTCTACTGCTACCGTCGGTGATATTTACGCTATCCGTCGTACATAGGGTATGGTTATTATTAAAAATGGCACTAAAATTAATGTTACATACATTTTAATGCATATTTTTATATGCTTAAAATAGAAGCATAGTAGAAACATTGTCACGCGTACGTGACCCCGACCGATAACCGTTGCCAAGCAAAAGTCACGCCAGCGTGACAGCGGCGGCAAAGTGTTAAAACATGCCACGCATAGAAATTTCTTCCCTTACGATGAAGTCACATCCCGCAAAAGCCATCCTAACTCGCAAGCATCGCAGGTCGAAAATCCATTCACGCATCTAATACCATCACCATCACAGCCAACGTACCCCCCGCTCAATTATTACGCTCATACCCTCTCACATATTCGCCTCGCAAAATTTCGACCCGGCATCGCCTCCGCACCATCCCAAAAACATACTATCCCCCCGACGAATCGCCTTCGAAAAAACACATGCCCGTCGTTAAGTCCCAACCACGAGATCCACTTTTGCTCGACGTACTGTACTTGGCCAGTTATCCGCCCCTCCTCCCCCTCCACCCTTCCTGCGCCGATCCTCCCTCTTTGTTCGCGTTCCCGTTTTGCCGTCGAAGTCGTGGGTCAGGAGAAATCCCTCCCCTCCGATCGGATGACAGAGGGTCCTGGAAGAACTCCTCCGGGCACAAGAGGCGAACACCTGGCCAGGCTCGCGCGACGGGGGCAGGTCATGCGTAGGGCGTCCGCGAGGGGTGGTGAGGGGAGGTGGTTACCTACGGAGCATTACCATGACAAAGGACCACGGCGGGGCCCCTTGCCAAGGGACCCAGGTGCGTGGGACCGAGTTTTTCGGGCCCGGTAGCCGCTGGAGGGCGTTTCGAGACACCCCCGCCGCGACTACCCGCAATTCTCAATGAGCCTGTCATTCACTTGGGCGACGTGTTGCCGGGATCGTCGAAAGTTGCGTGAATGCCGTGACGGAGGTCCTCGAGAGGAAGGGAGGTGAGAGGATCGTGGAGGGAAGGCATGTGATAGGGCCGATGGAGGGGTAGACAGCTGATTTGCGAGAGTTGATAATTGTAAGCGAAGCGCAGAAACTTTGCTAGGTGACTATGGCGAAAGGATGTGGAGGAGTTATCGTTACGGAATTAGCTGAATTTTATGTAAGGGTTGAGGACGCGGGGAGTAATAGAGGAGAATTGTCGAGGATAGAAGGCGAATCGAATGAATTAGGTGTTTTCGCGCGTTGCGCAAGTGGGTAGGCGTAAGCGCACTCAGGTAAGTGAAAGTGGCGATTCGCAAATTAAACAGCTCGTTTCGCAGGCTGCGGAGACCATCATCGCGGCATTGTGCGGAGTATAGTAGGGTGGCAGAGATTACCTGGACGCTTGATTTCGTGTTCGCATCTTACAGCGGTGCGCGTAACTGCCGTGCTAATGGCGCACTAATCAAAACGCTCTCATCTCATCACCGCTCGCCATCCAATTAAGCTACGAAGTTAATTTGCGCAAAGCGCTTTTCCGCTCACCACATCGCCGATAATATGACGTCGACGGTTTCTGCATGCGCTGTGCCATTGCGGAAACCCTCCATGAACGTGCAGGATCCCCGTGTTTGTGTGAAGATGTTGATACACGCGCGACGTAATGATACTGTACGATTACCGAGAAAATCTACGGAGCAAACGTACAGAGATCCGGATCCACATACCGAACGCACGAATATCGAAATGCTCGCCTCCTCGAAGTCATGATCCTCTTAAGGTTTAAACGTTATCAGTGCAATTAGGGGCGATCACAGCCAATTAGACTACCAACCGCTTTGTGCTTCAGATCTGATGTACGCCTTTTAATGATCCGCGCGCATTAATTTGGACTCCCAGTCGTAACATCGAGTTCGCCGTTGCACGAAAATATCCCAGGCAACCGTATCGCGCGAAGAAACGTATGAAAGGCAACATTCCTACGTATCGCTGCATTGTCCGTTGTCTTAACGAGCCTAATCCTGTCGAACACATAACGACCCACTGATTTCACAAATTGCCTTCATGAAAGGGGCATCGTTCAGAAATAGACCGACCTCAAATACTTGGCATATCCCAAAGCATCCGCAGGAGCGAAATATGTCGCGATAGCGTTCGTAAGCGGCCATTAACGCTCGGATTCTTCAACGGCGAAAGAATTAGAAGCGGAACGCGCGAGGGGAGTCGAGGAAACACTTAAGGTCCCAATTCCACGGACGTGGCCGACGTCATATTCAGCGTGTCCGGGTCGACGCATTTAAGCCACGTTCTCTGCGTGCCCTTACACTCCATCTTGCGCTTCATGGGCCCTAAAAAAGGGTCGCCAGGGAGAAACGAGGTGAGAAAGGACAACGTGCGTGGGTGGAGGTACAGAAAATAAATAGCACGAAAGAAAGAGGTATCGTCACAGACGAATGGACGTGTCGGATGAGAGGAGAATAAGAGCAGGAGACCGAGAGTGAAAGAAAGAGGACGGAGGACGCAAAGTGAAGGAAGATGGGAGAGGAACGAGAGAAGATGAAGGGATGTGGGACCCTGGAAGGACGCGAGTTCGTGTGACGCATGCACGAATGCATATACGGAGGAGGCTTTACGTAAGCAGGTGTGACGATGCGTGGACACGCGTCTACCAGGAAAGGCGGACCCTCACACGACGCCGCCTAGGTCCCAGGTGTTCTTTATTGCGGATTTCGTCTCGTGCTGCGACGATACCAACGACACACCGCGATCATTGTTTCGACGCGAAACGCGGAATTTCTATGAAAGCGGCGTGGGACGCCGCTTTCTTCTTTGCACGTTCGCGGAAGAACGTGATAAGCCGTCGCGGCGTCGGTTTCGACACGGGAAAGTTGTCGGAATCTTACGGTCATATGTAAATACGCTCACGGTTCTGTGGATGGTTTTGTTTCAATGTGGCTACTTTGTCTGACGCTGCTGTCCGAGTTTTATCATTTTACATTGCGGTCACATTGAAAAATATTAACATGTTGACTGCCGTGCGTATATTACTATATTAAAACCGCAACGTGATCAAGTACTATAGAATATGATTGAATTGTGCAAAATGAAAATATTGCGAAGGTATCGGATACCAAAGAATTAAATCACTATTTAATAGCAATTGCATTTACAAAATTTTAAATGCTACCGATTGTGTAATTGTACCAACAAACTGTGTAAATGTACCAACGTGTTAACACATTGACTGCCGTGCGTATTTTACTATATTAAAACCGCAACGTGATGTAGTACTATTAGTAGTAGGATATGATTGAATTGCGCAAAATGAAAATATTGCGACGGTACCGCATACCAAGGAATTAAATGACTATTTAATAGCAATTACCTTTACAAAATTATAAATGCTAGCGATTGGATATTTTTTTAATTTTTCGTGAGATATTTTGAGCCGGTCACCGATGGCCGTGTGTACATATTTTACTATATTAAAACCGCAACGTGATGAAGTACTACAGAATATGATTGAATTGTGCAAAATGAAAATATTGCGAAGGTACCGGATACCAAAGAATTAACTGACTATTTAATAGCAATTGCATTTACAAAATTATAAATGCTACCGATTGTATATTTTTTGAATTTTTCGTGAGACCTTTTGCACCGGTCACCGATGACCACCATGGCAGTCAACATGTTAATAACGGCGATTAAAAATATTTAATGTAGCCATCATTTTTGTAACCTTCCTGCCATTTTGCAGTCGCCCGCGGATATCTGCTTTTCGCACGATTTCGATATCAACGTCACTGTCGGATCAACGATTCTTGATTTTTACCCGTTAAACATTGTTTTCGCGCCGGATGTTTACAATGGCAGCCATATTTATGTTCACAACGACCGCGTACAACGAACCTATCATTCTCACGATGCCGCGTGAATTCTTAAGAGATACATGCAGTATCGTGTTCTGGCACACTCTCTTTTATATTCGCAGGTTTCACGCATTCAGGGTGGCGCAAAACGAGAGCGACATTTTCAGGTGAAGTGGGCATGTCGGCAGCAAACGCGCGCGCGAGCACTCTTGAGCTACGTACAAAAGGTATTTATTTTGGGTTATTGACTTTGCCAAATATTACACGGCGGTGCATTGTGCTCCGGTGGACCCTTGATATTAGCATAGCGCGGATCGGAGCCGGTGCCCGAGCGCATTGTTGCTGTATACATATATTGGGTACGGCCCTGGGGCGAATGCTGCTCATTGTGCGGGTTGCGCCTCCTTCCACCCTCTGCCTCCCCCGCATACGGCGCAGAACCTCGATCCTCCTTCATACCTTGCCACCACCCACCCTCTCCAACCGCCATTCTGAAATGGCACTGGGCGCCACGTTAGAAAAGTGGAAAAAGGATCTGACGATTTGCCTCTGGCGTAATCGGGAAATTCGTTAGCCCGGTTCCCCGCACAATCGAGGGAAACGTAATACGTGTACGCTTCGCATGGACCAAACCCCGTAGACCGTACCCCCCGCCCTTTCGGGGCTCTCGTCGTTTTATCCCAGAACACGGAATATCGCGATTACGTTATATCGCACGACTTTCAGCTGAATCGCATCGACGGAAATTCAATTGCCAGGTTGGTTCGTGGCGAAAATTTTCCTCAGACTCTGCGCCTCGGAGTTGTATGCGGATTTTTTTATTTGCGTTAGTTTCGTAATACGTTCCGGGCATGTAAGTATCGGTTGTGGATAAGCAGCAAGTTAATTATTTCACGGTAAGTACAGCGGGGTATCTTCGTTTGGACAAGTTTTATCATACGTCTTCGGGTTAACAGGCCCAACGCTGCATCGAAAAATCAGACGATTTTTCGCAGCAGCGAAATATGACAGCGAATTTTTTTATTTGCGTCAGTTTCGTAATATGTGCCGGGCATGTAAGTATTGGTCGTGGACAAGCAGCAAATTAACTATTTCGCGATAAGGACAGCGGGCGTACTTTCGTTTTGGCGACAAGTTTTATCGTACGTCTTCGGATTAACAGGTCCAACGCTGCATCGAAAAATCGAACAATTTCTCGCAGCAGTGAAATATAACAACGGGTTTTTTTATTTGCGTCAGTTTCATAATACGTTCCGGGCATGTAAGTAACGGTCGTGGATAAGCAGTAAATTAACTATTTCACGGTAAGGACAGCGGGCATATCTTCGTTTTTTGCGACAACTTTTATTATACGTCTTCGGGTTAACAGGCTCAACGCTGCATCGAAAAATCGGACAATTTCTCGCAGCAATGAAATATGACAGCGGGTTTTTTTATTTGCGTCAGTTTTGTAATACGTTCTGGGCATATAAATATCGGTCGTGGATATGCAGCGAATTAACTATTTCACGGTAAGGACGTATCTTCGTTTGGGTGACAAGTTTTATCATACGTCTTCGGGTTAACAGGCTCAACGCTGCATCGAAAAATCAGAAAATTTTTCGCAGCGGCGAAACATGACAGCGAATTTTTTTATTTGCGACAGTTTTGTAATACGTTCTGGGCATTTAAGTATCCGTCGCAGATACGCAGCAAATTAACTATTTCACGGTAAGGACGTATCTTCGTTTTGGCAACAAGTTTTATCATACGTCTTCGGGTTAACAGGCCCAACGCTGCATCGAAAAATCGGACAATTTCTCGCAGCAGTGAAATATGACAGCGGCATACAGCGATCGCGTCGACACAGTTTCGTTGATTACACGTACGCATCGCCGGACACGGCTGTCTGAAAATTCGTGGCTGTCACACACTGGGTCGTCTTATCTCCGGGGGGAACGTGTCACGAGATATCGTCACATAGCGTTACACTGGCCGATATTGTCCCAGCCTGAACGGAGTGATTAATCTTAGCTCGAGCTAGGACACCGTATCCTGGCGTTGGCCCTGCAGCCTCCACCAGGGTAATGATCCGTGGCACACACGATAACCCGTCGCCCTCGTCCGACACCCTGCGTGTCCTGTGCTGTCCTTCGTCCTTGTACTAGGCCCGTGAAACATATCGATGACCCGGAAACTTTGCGGAAAGAGAGGACGTTCAGCGCCGACGGTCGGGCGACGCGCAAAATGCGAAATATTACAGCTAATATGTCGGAAATCTCCCGACGGAGCGACGCGGACAAAATGACGGCGATACGGGAGAATAGTAATAATATGGACCAAAGCCATTCTCTACCCCGAATATAAAAATATAATAGCGGCGAGTGCGAATTGGATCGCGGAAACTTGATACACCACTTTAAAAATGCCCAGGTGAATTGTGCTCTCGGTATCACATCAAAAGATTAGAAACAAAAGCATCCGCGCGGAGCGGAATTAGGGATTAAATGTTTGGCGCGAACGAATTCAATTGCCCGCGGGGCGAGTGTGTGTGCGCGTTCGAGGTCGCAGGGTAGCCAACTCCAACGACGCATGATGATTTTTGTTTGGCGTAATTTGATGCTAGACCGCTATGTTTAATAAGAGGAATAGCGGGGCGTGCAGGGCAGAAGGAATTCATTGCGAGCGCTTATAAAAGGCTCCACGGGTGGTGTCGTTTACAACCTGAATCCGTGTTGCGTTTTTGAATCGAAACTCGTTCACGGTTAGCTGACGCGTAGACGCGGCCGATTGTTTTTGTGAGTTTGCATCGCCGAGAACCAGTCAGGTCCACGCACGCGGATCCGGTACTTAAGCGCAACGACGAGTTTGGCGGGTATTAAAATCGTCTGACCTCTTAGAAGAACGGGGGGCACTGTCACTTTGAAATATAATGATCTACTGGGTGTTCGCCAGGGAAGCTGTGACAGGAAAATATGTGCACCTCTCGAGGTCGAGTGCCAATATCGTCGGTCAATGTCCATTAAACTCGATCGTTTGTCACACTACCGCCACTTTTGACCGGTTAGTCAACTGCACGTAAAACGTATATAAATGTTCGATTATTACGGAAACCGGCGGTATTACAGACTCCTGAGAATTATTGGCACCCAACGAAATTAGCTGTGCACACACGTTGCCATGCCGTTGACTTCGATTTGCTGTCTATACCGCAGATTAGCTTTTTTCTTAACACGTTGAGTGCCATGTCAGTCATTGGTGACTGTCACTGAACTTTCCGTTTAGGCCGCGTCAGTCACTGGTGACTGACAGGGGAAGATATGATATAAAACTGAAAATTTATTTAAAATTTACTTCATTTGTATTTATTACAAGATTGTATTACTGATACATTGTTGTATTTCTTATCAACAAATTTTAATGAATTTTATTGAAACACGGTAAACATAAAAACGGTTGTCCTTTGCATGTATCACAAAATGTGGCAACTTGTTTAGTCATTTTTGTAACCATTGCTCTACCCGATTGAGTCGCATTTCTAAAGTGTATGTATTACTTTGTCATAAGCTAAGCATAACCCCGGCAGCAAACCGATTTGGCGCATAATGTGTTGAATGAATGCCCATAAGCATTTCTTTCTAAATGTAAACGTCTTCTACTACGATAAGAAAGAATGTCCCTAATATATCTACATATCTGTATCGACTAAATTTCAATCTGTTAGTAGTGCATTAATATACCACAATACGAATACTTCTAAGCAGAACGCGTAGACTGACTGGGACTTCCTTAAAATTACGCGTCGCTCTCAACGTGTTAACACTAAACGTACCGGTACTTCACACCTGCCTATTCTTACCATGAGTATTCATTTGACCCCTTATGAAACAAACGTTGATTTTCAGAATGAAATTCCTAATTTATTAAAGCAAGAAATTGAATAATTGGATGATATAGGAATTTACAGAACTAACAGTAACTGTACGATTTTAAAGTAAATTTTGAAAGCGGCTATTTGACCCCGCGTGGCACTCAACGTGTTAATAACAATATCCGCGCTGATTTTACCGTATTTTCGTACCACCCTGTATGCGCTGCCGTGAGAGCACAGCCGGTTGCTTCCAGACCGCGTGAAATCAATGTTTCATAAGCATGGATAACAGAACCGACCGCCATGTACACCGTGACCAATGTACATCTTGATTTAGTAGGTCCGGTGTACGTGTTTAGGTAGCCCTGTTTGGTCGTTGAAGGTAGCTTTGGGGTGGATATGCTGGTCGCCCGGTTGCTTCTCGGCTGCTCACGAGCTGTCTCGTTAGCAGCCGAACGAGAACGAGCAAACCATGTCAGATGAGGCGCAGAGGGAGACCGAGAGAGAAAGAAAGATGCAGGCGAATGAAAGAAAGACGCGAGGAGAACGAGAAACGAGAGAGATTGAGAGAAAGGAGGGGAGGGAGAAGGAGAGAGAGACAGACTGAATAGATAGCGCTTTGCTGCGAATGAGAGAAGGAAAAAGAGAGACGAGGCTGGTTAGCGAGGGGAGAGAGAGCCAGAGTGAATGGAGAGGGAGAAGTCTGTCTAATAAAGCAATTCCGTTATGGTGGCCGGCGTAATATGAGAAGCTATCCGCCCTCGTTGAATGCGTTGAGATTTTTATGCGGTTACCTGTCCGCCACCCTAAAGAACCAGGAGGAGCAGAGGAAGGGGGTACCGGAGGGAGAGAGAAAGAGTGAGTTATGCGGTACAGTCGGTTGAAAAGTGCACTCTCGAGTACTTTAAAGCGGTTTCGAAGTAATTTTGAAGTTCGCCGGAGGTGAGTTGCTTGAGTACGTTCAAGAATATAACGGACGTAAACCGCCGACTTTAATTACTGTTCATTATGACGTCTGCGGCTTTTGCGCGGGGCCGGATTCTTCCGAATTTTTAATTACGAGGAGGTACGCATGGAGATCGTTCAATTGGCGAATCTCGCGGCGTGCGAGTTTGATGCACTTGGATGAAAGACATCATGTGCTTGTTCTTTGGATGCGTTTACACGGTATCAAAGTAACATTGTAACGGGACGCGTCATCTTGTCAGAGAGTGAGCCTATATATCGTACCGAACATGTCATTGGAATCTATCAATTGATCGCTGCCATTGTCGGCAGAATGGCTGACCCTGACAGAAGTCAACTCCGATATGTCACGCGAGGTAAAGTGTCATTTACTGCGATTATGGTTCTCAAGCAAAACCGCTTATCCATGCACAAAGTGAAATCGTAGGAAACGGGGGGATAACTACCGTTTGAATGCGTTAGTCACTCGATATTTCCGAGTCCCCACTTTTGCCCCGCGTAATCTTACCACCGCACATTATAATCGTAAGAAACGGGGGGATAACTGTAGGATGTGTGATTTTGTACGAACGAACAATGAGAAAGTGTGCGTATGAGAGAGAGAAAGCGAGAGTGAGAGAGTGAGAAAGAATGCATGTATCTATATTTGTTATTAGGAATGTTCTCGAAACCAATCAGTATAAAAGTGTTGAGCGCGATAATAAAAGAAGTGAGTCTTTGCGAAACCTTCAAGCGTAACAGTGTGTGCATCATAGCGAATATTTAGAGATTATCAGCGAATGCGTTTAGTGAGTTTTGAGCGAACATTTATTAGCGTTTAATACAGAGTGAAGTGCGAGAAACATTACAACCATTACTTTTGTGTTTAAAACCGTTTAATATATCATTCCAATCAAAAAATCCTACATAACTAACGTTTGAATGCGTTAGTCACTCGATATTTCCGAGTCTCCACTTTTACCCTCATGTAATCTTACCACCGCACATTATAATCACAGACAAAGGTGTTTGAACTAGCGTCGTAGCATCGCGACCTTACACACGGTCGCTTCTAAACTTCCTTTTCTTACAAAAGCTCCTCGGATTCGTTTACCTTGCGTCTCTCCTGGTACATTTAACTCCTCGAATACGGGGGTAAGTTTCGCAACAATAGCGACCTATATACCTTCATTAAACCGGCGGCCATTCGTCAGTCCGAACGGCATCCGCGACGCTTCTGGACTCTCAACGAGCGAATTAGGGAGATTTACGGCCCTGGAACGTGACCGCGCCGCGTCTGGCTCGGAATGGACCATATCCACTTTTCAGCTTGACTCCCGCGTCTCGTTACGGCCCTGAATGTTGACTCTACAAAACGGCCCCGTCCGGATGTGGGAAAACTTCGAGCGCGACTGCTTCGGAATATCGAAAGCGCAACTTCCTCGATTCGCAGCGTAAACGATCGATTGTACCAGAAACCCTCCACCGGCGAAACCTAACCGCCAATGAAGCGAGCCTGGCAAAATACTCCCGATCGTGTCGGAAAGATTAACTTTCGGAGGCAAAAAGCGTGGAGCGCTAAAACGTCGGCGAAGGTGAAGAACGCGAGAGAGTAAGACGGTGAGGGGGCACGGGGGAACAGAGTGCTTTTGTCTTTGGCCAGTCGTATGGGGGTCGGAGGGTTCTCACAGAGGCTCGCCGTACCCAGCCGGAAGCCGATGTCGTTGTACGCTGTCGAGATCCGGGGGTACTCGAGTACTCGGGGTCGCACTGAATATGCTAGGTACTCGTCGTCGCCGTCGTCGTCGCCTCGACGTAGTCGTGGTCCTCGTACTGAAACCCGGTCCCAATCCCACGGTGTAAACGCCGCGGGGGTCCGCAACAGGATTCTCCAGTTCGCACACACATTCGTAGACGTTTACACACACGTACGCAGCCAGTTGTGGATACGCGCTTGTGCACAAGTTTACACACGCATATGTGCACGCGTTAATACACATATGCTTATGTACATGTGCCGAACACGTACGGATACGTTTCTAACGTCGGATGCGCGCATGCACACACGTGCGTCGTGTATAAATCATTAGCAGGGCGAGCGATTAGTCCCTACGGAGGGTTGGTCGAGGGGGTGGCGACGATGGCGGTGGTGGTCGTGGTGGCGATGATGTGTGGCAGAAGGACTGCTGGCCCGAGCATGGGAGGGGATGGTCAGAATGATTATTACCGTAGCGCGCTCGGTGGGCTAGGGGGAAAATTATTAGTAGCTTCTGATTGGAGCCACTTCCCTTCGAAGAGGGTCCTAATGTACTAACGAGTGCCACCATATCGGTTGGATCGTCTGAAAAAGATTTATTGGCGGTGGTGCAGTTTCGTCGGACGGTGGATGCTTCAAAGTCGCAAATACGATGATGTGTAAACGTTGTCTGTTGCATTCTGGTAAGATAGGGTAGTAACGGTCACTTAGAATTAATTACAGACAAATAAAATGAAAAGGGATGTTAGGCAAAGCGTAAATTGTAATCTCACAAAATATACTAAAACTGATTCAAAGTCTTGCGGTGCGTTACGTATAACCCTAAACATATATATTTAGTAAATAAACATTTTATTTGTCATCAATTATGTGATTATTCCTATTATGTAGGGATATTTGAAGTAGTTTCGACGGCACTTACTGACACACAGCTCATAGATGGAATATCGGATCGTTTACCTTATTAATTGCATAGACTTTTGAAACATCTATAATGTACTAACGAGTGCCATCATATCGGTTGGATCGTCTGAAAAAGATTTATCGGCGGTGGTGCAGTTTCGTCGGATGCTTCAAAGTCGCAAGCATGATGATGTGTAAACGTTGTCTGTTGCATTCTGTTAAGAGAGGGTAGTAACGGTCACTTAAAATTAATTACGGACAAATCAAATGAGGAGTGATGTTAGCCAACGCATAAATTGTAATCTCACAAAATATATAAAAATTAATTGAAGAAGTCTCGCAATGTGTCAGATATAAACCTAAACTTAGAATTAATTACAGACAAATAAAATGAGGACGGATATTAGGCAAAGCATAAATTGTAATCCCATAAAATATACAAAAACCGATTCGAAGTCTCGCAATGCATCACATATAAACCTAAACATATATTTAGCAAATAAACATTTTATTTGTCATAAATGATGTGATTATTTCTATTATGTACTAGTACTTGAAATAGTTTCGACGGCACTTAATGAGACACAGCTCGTAGATAGACTATCAGATCGGTCACCTTATTAATAGGTGTACAACTTTGCTCCCGCCGTTTTTTGCATTGGACGAAAGGGAAAAACGGCGGGAGCAAAGTTGTGTACCTATTAATTGCATAGACTTTTGAAACATCTATACATCCGTTCGACGCCGATATGCACACAACAATTTGCTCTTTTACGTAATGCATGAGTCAAGTATCGGTGTCTCCGCGAAGACGAGATTTTAGAGGAGACATTATTGAAACGTTAATCGCGGCCATTATCCTTTGTTGAACCCCGACGCCGGCGACTTACACAACCGACGTTGTTGCGCGGGCAAGTCGTTTACATTCACTTTCGTTACGTCGCCGTCTGTCGTTCGTCGACGTCGCTCTGTTATCATTAAATGTATCTCAGCGTGGGCCAGTGCTTTAACCGTTGCGTAACGTCGTTACGGAACGAGCCGCGTCTTCAAACGACGAATTGTCAAAATCGTACGCACGACTGAAAGTTGCTTGAAAACTATGTGGGCACTTGCCCGCGCAACAAGTCCACAAGACTGTGGGACCACGTGACGAACCCTACTCGAGTAAAAATCGTATTCATTTCATTACGCCACCGTATCGGAATACTGCTAGTTACCAAAGCGTGGAAAGATTAACCGTAACCGATGAAATTCAAAATTGACGTTGAATTCGTCGCGCGTCACGCATACTTTCCGACACGGACATTAACGCGAGATATTTCCACCCCGTAGATAGCGTACGGGCGACAGACAACTCCGATGATATTCTAACTATCCCACAGTGGCGAGGTATTAGGGTGCCGAAACGCGTGGCCACCCCTAAATTTTGATCGCATCCTATACGTGTAGACAGCGATAGACAGACGGACGATAGTGTCGACGGTGGTTGCATCCCGTGACTCCCTCCCTCCCACCCCGTCAATATGCTGCCCCCATCTTCCAGTCTCCCTTATATCGTTCTACAGCATATGCTACGCTCGTCCCCCGATACCCGGTAATCCGATTTATTATATATAGTCCGGATAAGTTCGCGGGCGTACGTGTGTACACGATACGCAGGCATCCAGATTTTATCGCACATATCGATGTATCGCGACTTTCCGGGGGCGGACTAAGCCGACGTTTCTGACGGGGTGCCGCGAATTAACGGACTTGTTTTACCCGATATTCGCGCCTGTCGATAAGAACGCGTCTCAGAGGATTCTCGGCTGCGGAAGATTTCAACCGAAATCGCAGGAAGCGCGAAGAGCAGTGGAAGGAAGAGGAAGAAAGGGAGAGACTCAAGTTCGACTACTTAGTGGCTAGAGAGCCGAAGGAGCGTTCGCTCGTGAAGTCGGAGTGCGTGCTACACGAAAATTATTCTCCCAATTAAATTAAGACGCGCGGGCACGGTAATGCGTTAATTAAATCAAGACGGCGAGCGTATGAAAAATAATTAAGGCGGCCGCGGCAAACCGAGACAAAGAATGGCTGGTTGCTGCGACGCAAAGGAGGGCGCGGAGGAAAAGGTAAAGGAGGGGTGGTTCGTTGGTTCGTTGGCTGGCTGGTAGCGAGGTGAACGAGGCTGCTCGTACGAGCGACTCGTTGTGGCTCGTTGTTATTGTCCCGCTGCCCTCTCGCAGGTACGCGAAAATAACGACTCCCGACGAAGGCTTTCCTCACGGGCGCGAAGAATTATTAGTGCCTGCCCAGTCTCAACCGCGCAGGGCACGTATATGCGCTCTGTAATAAGCGAAGCCGCGGACTGCATCCGCGGAACTCGCAATTAGACGAGCTAGGAGTGAATTAATAACAAAAGTGTCACGGCGTATAAGTCATTCGCGTTAAATATATTATTTCAGTTTAAAGACTGCCACGCTAAAAAGCGCCCGATGTCAGGGCACAGAAACTTGGGGAAAAGCCGCGCGGGCTCCGACAAAGACCGCCGGCGCATTGTGGAATTTTATGATTTAACGCCGAGAGAAACTGCGCTTGGGTAAGAAGCAAGAGGGAACGTCAGGAACCCGCGTCGCCATTGCGTTTATGCTGGCGCTCGTTATAAATCGGAGCTATGCGAAATTAATATCTGCAAAGAACGCTGGGGCTAAAGACCGAACACTCTATCGGCCAGCATCAATTATACTAATTATAAAACGCGCGCACGTAATCGGCAATAATTAAAATTCGGGTATAACATTATGGTTGCATACACCGTAACACGTTGACTGCCAAGCGTATTTTACTATATTATAACGGTGATGCTATGAAATACTACAGCGTTCGACTGAATTATGCAAAATGTAAATAATGTGCAGGTATTGAAGACCAAAGAATCGCATCACTATTCTCACAATAAGAACATTTATAAAATAATTATTGCTACGCATTGCAAATATTTTGGATCATCATTCCGATATTTTGTGTTAACACATTGACTGCGGTGCATATTTTGCTGTATTAGAACGGCGATGCTATGAAATACTACAGCGTTCGACTGAATTATGCAAAATGTAAATAATATGCAGGTATTGGAGACCAAAGGATCGTATTACTATTCTAACAATAACTGCATTTATAAAATAATTATTGCTACGCATTGCAAATATTTTGGATCATCATTCCGATGTTTTGTGTTAACACATTGACTACCGTGCATATTTTGCTGTATTAGAACGGCAATGCTATGAAATACTACAGCGTTCGACCGAATTATGCAAAATAATGTGCAGGTATTGGAGACCAAAGGATCGCATCACTATTCTAATAATAACTGCATTTATAAAATAATTATTACTACCCATTGCAAATATTATGGCTCTTCAGTAAAATCTCTTGCGCCGGTTAGCGGTGATCATCATGGCAGTCAAAGTGTTATCACGTTGACTGCCAAGTGTATTTTACTATATTAGAACGGCGATGCTACGAATTACTACAGCGTTCGACTGAATTATGCAAAATGTAAATAATGTGTAGCTATTGGAGACCAAAGGATCGCATCACTATTCTAAGAATCACTGCATTTATAAAATAATGATTGCTACGCATTGCAAATATTTTGGATCATCATTCCGATATTTTGTGTTAACACATCGACTGCCGTGCATATTTTGCTGTATTAGAACGGCGATGCTATGAAATACTACGGTGTTCGACTGAATTATACAAAATGTAAATAATGTGCAGGTACTGGAGACCATAGGATCGCATCAGTATTCTAATAACAACTGCATTTATAAAATAATGATTGCTACGCATTGCGAATATTTTGGATCTTCAGTAAAATCTGCTGCGTCGGTCACCGGTGACCATCATGGCAGTCAAAGTGTTAAAAATAATTTACCTGTCACGTGAAATTCTTATGACGCGCCTGGAAGGGTGACCGGGAAAAAACGTGGAGAGTACGAGCTAAATTATTAGGTCGTATCGTATGTGGGCACGTGTGGAGAGCAATTCGTGGAGAGAGAAGTGGTTCTATGTGAAACTCAATGGTGTTCCAGCGGCGTTCTTAACTCTCGACAGAGAGAGCGTGTCCCCATGGCACGGCCACAGATTCACTTAGGACCAGTTAACACGAAGAGACCTCTCGTCTTTGTCGCTTCCATTACAAAAACTATTTACCCTCCTCCTTTACTTCCCTCTACTTTGCCCGTCAAACCACGTGGCACGGCGACCCTACCCTGGAAAAAAGGGGGACACACCCCCTCACCACAATTCACGCCCCGCCGTGCGCTCTTACAATATCATACACGGACTTTATAATCTCGAGTTACCATTAAATTTTTGAAATACCCTTCAGCGATTCTCTGACAAACTAATTTATTTCCCCTGACGGCACGATCGCGGTGCTCGCTCAGATTACACTGATTTAAGCTTGAAAAATGGTGCGCTCGAAGTAAATTGAAATGTCTCAGATGATGCAGTTTTGGTGAAGTGCGTGCTAATATATCGGTCTTTGGTATTGTCGGTGCAGTTATGTTATCCATAAACCTTAGCTATCCGGCGTTGCTGGTGGTTGTGATCGTTTAACGAAGCAATATTTTAACTGGCGCATCAATTCTTACAGGATGCTCATTTTGACAATGGTGCACTAAGCGCAAACGTATTTTGCTATGTTAGAATTGCGATACGATGGAATACTGCACAGTATAATTAAATCGCGCGAAATAAAAGTAACGCAGAGTTCTTAGAAGCCAAAGTATTGAAGCACCGAATTGCAAATAGAGTTCATTGCAAATTATTGCATTTTTAGTAAAATCTTTTGCACCGATCACCGGTGACCACCGTGGCAATCAACATGTTAAAAGAACGAATTAATACTGAACTACGCAGACTTTGTAAGGCAGATCGGTCGGAAACTTTTGCGGCCAACAAAAATGATACCAACCCATATACTACAATTTACCTACAAATACTCTCGCATCCACACTACTGCAACAAACGTTGACTCGACGAAAAAACTTCATCCACACGCATCCGACCAAAAAATCTTATTACCCGTCGCCGCCTACTTGACCCCGCGCCACTTTTCGCCTCTCCCATGCAATATTCGCGTACGCGTGACAATTGGCGCACAAAAGCAGCGCGATCCAGTAACGCGCCATGAGCGTTTAAGCGAAACAAGATCGGCCGGAAGCGTCGCTCTTTCTTTCAGGCCCGCGTGCATTCTTAGCCGAACGAATCCGTGGCACCGTCTGTCATGAGAAATGGACTGTTCGACCCCCTGTGAACCCCGGGCGAGAACGAAGGGGTCGACGCGGCTCTGTCGCTCGTGTAGGCGTCAATCACACCGCGCATATATTTACGAGATTCGCGCACCCCCTCACGGTTCGGTCGGTGTGCGACGTCTATCAGCTCTGAAACACACCCCCAAAGGAGACACGCAGCCAGAAACCACCTCTTCCCACTCCCGGAGTCCGTTGTGTGCCAATGTTGGCCAAATAATAGAGCCCAGGGGGAGGGTACGACGTGTCAACTGCCTTGACGGTGGGCGACGTTTCGTACGTCAGGGCGCGTGTGTTCGCACGTACGTGAACATGATCGCGTGCGTCGCTGTGTGTTCGCCCGCACGTATGCGCGCGCGTGTAGGTGCGCACGAAAATGGAGTATCAGGAATTCAGGATACGAGACGCCGGGCTCCTTGTCGCGCGTGTAATTGCGGGGTGATTACAGGCGGAATCGCGATATACGACGCATGCGGAAGAAAACGAAGGGTGGACGCGCGGACGTGGCGCAGAAAACGCGAAATGTCCTCCACGAAAATGGAGGAACAGGGATCCAGGAGAAGAGTTCTTGGAGATCCTCGTCGCACATGTAATTGCGGGGTGATTAGAGGCGGAATTGCGATATATGACGCATGCAAAAGAAAACGAAGGGTGGACGCGCGGACGTGGTGCAGAAAACGCGGAATGTCCTCGGCGAAATGGAGGAACACGGATTCAGGAGAAGAGATGCTGGAGCTCCTTATCGCGCGTGTAATTGCGGGGTGATTACAGGCGGAATTGCGATATACGACGCATGCGGAAGAAAACGGTTGGACGCGCGGACGTGCTGCAGAAAACGCGGAATGTCCTCGGCGAAAATGGAGGAACAGCAATTCAGGAGAAGAGATGCTGGAGCTCCTTATCGCGCGTGTAATTGCGGGATGATTAGAGGCGGAATCGCGATATACGACGCATGCGGAAGAAAACGAAGGGTGGACGCGCGGACGTGGCGCAGAAAACGCGGAATGTCCTCGGCGAAAATGGAGGAAAACGGATTTAGGAGAAGAGATGCTGGAGTTCCTTATCGCGCGTGTAATTGCGGGGTGATTACAGGCGGAATTGCGATATACGACGCATGCGGAAGAAAACCAAAGGTGGACGCGCGGACGTGGCGCAGAAAACGTGAAATGTCCTCGGCGAAAATGGAGGAACAGGGATTCAGGAGAAAGATGCTGGAGCTCCTTATCGCGCGTGCAATTGCGGGGTGATTACAGGCGGAATTGCGATATACGACGCATGCGAAAGAAAACGCGGAATGTCCTAGGCGAAAATGGAGGAACAAGGATTCAGGAGAAAAGACGCTGGAGCTCCTTGTCGCGCGTGTAATTGCGGGGTGATTACAGGCGGAATTGCGATATACGACGCATGCGGAAGAAAACGAAGGATGGACGCGCGGACGTGGCGCAGAAAACGCGGAATGTCCTCGGCGAAAGTGGAGGAACCGGGATTCAGGAGAAAAGATGCTGGAGCTCCTTATCGCGCGTGTAATTGCAGGGTGATTACAGGCGGAATTGCGATATACGACGCATGCGGAAGAAAACGAAAGGTGGACGCGCGGACGTGGCGCAGAAAACGTGAAATGTCCTCGGCGAAAATGGAGGAACAGGGATTCAGGAGAAAAGATGCTGGAGCTCCTTATCGCGCGTGTAATTGCGGGGTGATTACCGGCGGAATTGCGATATGCGACGCATGCGGAAGAAAACGAAGGATGGACGCGCGGACGTGGCGCAGAAAACGCGGAATGTCCTCGGCGAAAATGAAGGAACAGGGATTCAGGAGAAGAGATGCTGCAGCTCGTCGCCGCGCGTGTTATGAAGTGATTAGAGGTGAAATTGCGATGTGCGACTCGTGCGGACAAAAACAGAGCTGCGTGATTGTGCCGCGGGATGAAGTACAATGTAGCGTCGCTGCATTCATCATTTTTCCGCGGAAGAATCGAGAGTGTTAAACAGCGAGGTACGCGAGCAATGAGAAAGTAATATCTGAATAATCGAACGCTTGACGTCTAGTGCCTAAGCAGGCACCGAGGAGCAAAATTCGATTTCGAGTGGCGCAACAAAAGGACCCTGTCCCTAACGTCGCACGATAGCAGATACCAGAAACTACCCCCTGCAGCCACCCCTCGGTGAAACGTCGTGCGACCGCACTTTACGAGCCACAACACATCGTCGCGGGCGCCATACTCGTTTGCATGAACAATCGCGCGTATACTCGTCGGACAAAAAAGCTCCGCATGTCCTGTCCGAAGCCCTGTCCAAAGTTGGTGCGACGAGAACTGCCTCGTGGCGATAGGGGTTTCTGCTCGACTCGATACGGCTCCATGCCCACCTCACACCGAACTCTCCAACCCCTGTTTCCATCGCTGGATTTCAACGTTCTACCTGCCTTCGTCGCGAGTCGTGCGCAGGTGCACACTTTTCTGCGTCAGTATGCAATTGTAATCTCGCGGTTTTAAGTATACTAAGTATTGTGCGCGATTATTGTCCGATTAATGCGCGTGTTAATACAGTGAATTCGGCCCGCTGCTGCATAGAAAGGCTAGTGCTTTTAACTCTTCTTTGCATGATTTTTTTTTTTATTGGTGAAATAAATCAAGGTGATATAATTCATGTTCAAAATTAAAGAAAAAATGGTTAAAAAATCTTAGAATATATTTGTAGTATAAATTTAGCAAAAAACAATATGATAGAAATTCCATCATCATGCAAAGTTAGATTAAAGGGAACTTGTTCTTTTATATAATTTTTGGGCATTTAATGTTATGATGGAAATTTCCACCATCATGCAAAGAAGGGTTAACGCGAATTATCGTCGCGCTATTCTATGAATCCTTTCCAATTTCTTGTTTATATATCGATACGGCTCCATGCCCACCTCACACCGAACTCTCCAACCCCTGTTTCCATCGCTGGATTTCAACGTTCTACCTGCCTTCGTTGCGAGTCATGCGCGGGTGCACACTTTTCTCTGTCAGTATGCGATTGTAATCTCGCGGTTTTAAGTATACTAAGTATTGTGCGCGATTATTGTCCGATTAATGCGCGTGGTAATACAGTGAATACGGCCCGCTGCTGCATAGAAAGGCTAGTGCTTTTAACACTTTGACTGCCACGGTGGTCACCGGTGACCGGCGCAAAAGATTTTACTAAAAATGCAAAAAATTCGCAATGAAGCCAATTTGCAATCTTGTAAAAGCAATTGATATTAGAACGGTGCTTCAATACTTTGGCTTCTGACAAGTCTGCGTTACTTTCAATTTGCAGGATTTAATCCTACTGTGCAGTATTTCATCGCATCGCGGTTCTAACATAGCAAAATACGCTTGGCAGTCAACGTGTTAACGCGAATTATCGTCGCGCTATGCTATGAATCTTTTCCAATTGCTTGTTTTCATATCGATACGGCCCCATGCCCACCTGACACCGAATTCTTCAACCCCTGTTTCCATCGCTGGATTTCAACGTTCTACCTGCCTTCGTTGCGAGTTATGCGCGGGTGCACACTTTTCTACGTCAGTATGCGATTGTAATCTCGCGGTTTTAAGTATACTAAGTATTGTGCGCGATTATTGTCCGATTAATGCGCGTGTTAATACGACGCAATGAATACGCTGCTGCATAGAAAGGTTAGTGCTTTTAACGTAAATTATTGTCGCGCTATGCTATGAATCTTTTCCAATTGCTTGTTTTCATATCGATACGGCCCCATGCCCACCTGACACCGAATTCTTCAACCCCTGTTTCCATCGCTGGGTTTCAACGTTCTACCTGCGTTCGTTGCGAATCGTGCGCGGGTGCACACTTTTCTTCGTCAGTATGCGATTGTAATCTCGCGGTTTTAAGTATACTAAGTATTGTGCGCGATTATTGTCCGATTAATGCACGTGTTAATACAGTGAATACGGCCCGCTGCTGCATAGAAAGGCCAGTGCTTTTAACGCGAATTATCGCCGCGCTATTCTATGAATCTTTTCCAATTGCTTGTTTTCATATCGAATTTCGCTGTTGCGGACGCGTTAGAAATAGAGACTGAACGGTGTTAAAATAACGTTTCGGCGGTGTACGTTCAATAAAATATTGGGTGTTATCGAAACTGCGTATATGTATAGACAGACATAGTAGCGAACATGGAAATATATTTACCGTTACTTGTGCCTGGAATAGCCAGAAGTGTCGATCGTTTCGTAATGTTTCAGCGGTTAACTGCCCTGAAGCCTACAACAAACAATTTATTTTTATGTTAAAATAAGCATCATAGGCAGGTGAGTTAAATGAGAAAATTTGACCTTATTTTTTTCAGTCTTTTATGTCACGAATGTCCGTTCGAACTTATCTCATCTGAGACTCTTTTTCTTTCGACGTTCGATACGAAGGGGTCCGCAAAACCCTCTTCCGAACAGTTTAAAGGGATGTTCGGCAGGTCGTAAACCACCGTGGAATGACTCGGACGGATTTTATCGCGGGCACTTTAGAGTCCCGATCACTAGGAGGAACGTCCCCGTGGGGACGATGTTTCAGACTTAGTTTAAAGTATTTCGCCTCGTAATTGATAGGCCTCTGGCCGTTATCGTGACAGTTGACCCACATGAGAACGGCGCTTGTTATCTAAACGAAATCCGGTAGATCAATCTTGAAAATTCGATTTTTAAACATAATGCGGTGCAGCTGATTATTTAAGCTCTACGATCTCGCCGCAGTTACGTAGTTTTCATAGGGGTCGGAAATTCCGAAGACCGTATTGAATAAGAATCGCTGAAACGAAACATTTCTGTACAAAGCTTAGGAATTGTGGGAAGGTTCGAATAAATTTGAGAGGGTGATGCAGAAATTAAAGAAACTAGATCAAAGAAGGGCAACAATTTTCGTGGTTGCGAAGGTTTAACGACGGATTGTAGTTACGCTATATACTTCTGTCATCAATTATTAATTAGTAATAGCTAATACATCATCATTACCACTCGCATCTCCACACATCTAACATCCGCCAGCGTATACCTCGAAAAAAGGCAACAATTTTCGTGGTTGCTAACGTTTAACAACGGATTGTAGTTGCATTACATACTCAGTCATAAATTATTAATTGCTAATAGTTAATACATCATAATTATCACTCGCATCTCCGCACATCTAACATCCGCCAGCGCATACCCCTAAAAAAGCGCCGTCAATTTGTTGAACCAAAGCATGTTTTTCCCTGTATTACATCCCCGCGCCATTGTTCCTTCTCGTTATTCTTTCACCGTCGATACGATCCATACGAAATTCCATCGCGGCCATATCTGCGTACAAACCTTTGTTCTCCTTCAAACATTGCGCACGTCGCTTCTCGCCGAGTATTTTTATGGTAAAAAAAAAAGCAAGCGAAACGAAAAAAAACATTGAACTCGCCAGCGTTTCGACTATCGATGTCACGAGTCGGCCGATCGTAACGGAATGTAAAGTTCGCGCGGCTCGCTGTAAAATAATAGCGGCGCTCGTTCAGGCGTTCGGTGACGGGCGATGGAAATAATCAGGAATTCCGCGCGCGTCCAGCCTGTCGCACGAGGCGCCAATCATGCTAACATTCAGTCGTACGACGTGCAGCCGTGTTACACGGGAGAGCAGAAAGATACAGAGAGCTTGATCGCGGGTGAGCGACGAAGACAGGAGAGTGTGGAGAAGGAGAGCGGGGACTCAGTGTCGAGCAGCCAACTGGATTCGCGAAACTCACCAATTATTTGCCCATTCGTTGGCAACGTGCGCCAAATCTACAAGTGTTTACCCTCTGCCCCACCCCCGCCGGCGGGCGCATTCTAACGTGGAGGGTGATTTTCGATTCGAGATCTCGTTACGAGACAGACAAAGTGTGGGATGGCGAGAGAAGCTTTCGGCTCCGAAGGCGGGAAGGCGAGAGAGCATAGATAGAGAGAGAGCTCGGAGGAAAGGGTTGAAAAAACGAGCGAAGAGAGGGCGGGAAAGGGTAGGCAGGCGGAAAATCGCTGATTTCTCGTAAAAATCAAACAGCCCCGGCTTCGAAACGGCCTTAATTGGGCGACAATAATTATCAGCGCCGGCACCGTGGCTTTTCCTTCGACGGCGGATTTTATTTCGGGCTCCGCCGGAAATTGCCGATTCGACGATGCGGGTCAAGCTGAGCCAGCTTTTGGCCGTGGAAAAGAGAGAGGATGTCGACGTGGGCGTGGGTTGTGTGTCGAGGGGCGGAAGGGCGAGGAGGCGAGAGGCGGAAAGGTGTCGAGAGTATTACGCTAGGCAACTCTCTCACATACCCACACATCCGCGCCTCGACATACAAGGTGTACCGCGCGACTGTTCACACGATTTTTCTCACGCGCCGTAACGATAAAATGTTCGGCGAAATCTTCGTTGTGCGCGCCAGAAATGAGAGTAACGATATTTCGGAAGCGTACAAACATTCCTGCAAGACGTACGTTATTTGATCATTGAATCTTGTGATGATCGAAAGTTGCATTAATATAACAGGAACTTCAGTAACACCGTGACCACGTATTTCAGTGAATGCATATGATTGTGTGTAATGCTAACATGAACGTGTTTGATAATAGTCGTATAAGACGGCACTAATATTTGATCATTGAATCTTGTGATGATCGAAAGTTGCATTAATATAACAGGAACTTCAGTAACACCGTGACGTATTTCAGTGAATGCATGTGATTGTGTGTAATGCTAACATGAACGTGTTTGATAATAGTCGTATAGGACGGCACTGATACGTGGGCAGTCCGATAAGTACTTAGCCTACAAAAGAAAAACGAAAATTTAGGAAAATTGACGACTTATTTTTCAACATAGTCTCCTTGTAACTCGATACACTTGATCCAGCGATGCTCCAACTTCTTCAACCCGTCTGAAAAATACGTTTTCTGGAGATCTGCAAAGTAGGCCTCCGTGGCGGCGATAATCTCCTCATTCGACTCAAATTTCTGCCCAGCGAGTGACTTTTTCAAGTTTGGGAACAAAAAGAAGTCACACGGGGCCAAATGTGGAGAATACGGTGGATAGGGCAGCTGTTCGTAGCCTAATTTAACCAATTTGGCTGTCGCGACGGCAGAGGTGTGAGCCGGCATGTTATCGTGGTGAAAGAGCACTTTTTTCTTCGCCAAATGGGGCCGTTTTTTCCTTAATTCGGCGTCGAATCGGCTCAATAATTCGGCATAGTACAGCCCTGTGACTGTTTTGCCCTTCTCCAGGTAATCTATGTACGTGGGCAGTCCGATAAGTACTTAGCCTACAAAAGAAAAACGAAAATTTAGGAAAATTGACGATTTATTTTTCAACATAGTCTCCTTGTAACTCGATACACTTGAACCAGCGATGCTCCAACTTCTTCAACCCGTCTGAAAAATACGTTTTCTGGAGATCTGCAAAGTAGGCCTCCGTGGCGGCGATAATCTCCTCATTCGACTCAAATTTCTGCCCAGCGAGTGACTTTTTCAAGTTTGGGAACAAAAGGAAGTCACACGGGGCCAAATGTAGAGAATACGGTGGATAGGGCAGCTGTTCGTAGCCTAATTCAACGAATTTGGCTGTAGCTTGGACAGAGGTGTGAGCCGGTGCGTTATCGTGGTGAAAGAGCACTTTTTTCTTCGCCAAATGGGGCCGTTTTTTCCTTAATTCGGCGTCGAATCGGCTCAATAATTCGGCATAGTACAGCCCTGTGACTGTTTTGCCCTTCTCCAGGTAGTTTATGTAGATCACACCTTGTGAATCTTAGAAAACGGTGGCCATCACCTTTCCGGCCGATAGGACAGTCTGCGCCTTCTTCGGAGCACATTCGCCGGGCGCAGTCCACTGTTTCGACTGTTCCTTGGTCTCTGGTGTGTACCAGTGGATCCACGTTTCGTCGACAGTCACAAAACGACGTAGAAACTCTTTCGGATTGCGCTTAACACGTTAACTGCCAAGCGTATTTTACTACATTAGAACGGCGATGCTATGAAATACTACAGCGTCCGACTGAATTATGCAAAATGTAAAGAATGTGCAGGTATTGAAGACCAAAGGATCGCATCACTATTCTAATAACAAATGCATTTATAAAATAATAATTGCTACCCTTTGCGAATATTTTGGATCTTCAGTAAAATCTCTTGCATCGGTCACCGGTGACCATCATGGCAGTCAAAGTGTTAAACAGTGTCAAACACTGCTCTGAAGTGGTTTCACGGATGCGCTTGTTATCCGGAGTGAGCAAACGCGGCACCCATCGAGCAGAAAGCTTTCTCATGCCCAATATTTCATGCAGGATATGTCCAGATTTCATCGCTGGATGAAGTGTATCGAGTTAAACGGAGACTATGTTGAAAAATAAATCGTCAATTTTCCAAAATTTTCGTTTTTCTTTTGTAGGCTAAGTACTTATCGGACTGCCCACGTACACCCTGTATAATGATGCGCGCACACCTGCGTACCGCGCTAATTCGCCGACAAATGCGCAGGAAACTGTGAATGTATACCTACACCTAGGTGCGGTACTACATATACGTGCGTTGAAGTACCAACGAGTGGCCGATATATTCTATAATTGATTCCGGCGAATTCGATCGCCAATAATGACGTGTAAACACTAATTACGCCGCGCTGCCACTAATTAGTGGATGCCAGGGCGGCGCCGCCTGTACTACCTAGGCACCCCGCCTAGGTGTTAATTAATTAGAACCGCTCTCCCGTGCAGCACAGGTACTGCGCGCACTCCGGCTTTACCGCGGCTAAATCTTCGTCGGCGAGGACGCTCGGTCGGCACTTTTAATTGCTGATTGGTAAATAAGTAAATTGCCGTGAAAAAGGCCCAGACGAATCTCACGGTGCGCCAGTCAAACGTCTTCGGCTGCTATGTTCAGCGATTAGTCCCTATCGAAAAAAGCGCCTGACGTAACACGAAATTCGCCGACGACGCGACGCCGTTAACGCCCGCGCGACGCAGGAAATTTCTTGGAAATTTTCTTAGAAATTTATCGGAACGCGACGCCGGCAGATAACGAGCAGGTATGAGAAGTAAGACGAATTGCGTGGGAACCGAAAACGCAGTCGTCAAGACGCAAATGATAGGCGTAGGAATAGTATCTCTAGCTGAAAAAAGGAAAATGTCAAGACAAAAGAAGCTACGCGACGAGAAAAAAACTCGACCACCTTCTTCGAAATTTATTGAAAAGCGAAGCCCGCTGATAATGAGCAGGTATGAGAAGTAAGACGAATTACGTTAGCACCGAAACCGCAGTCGTCAAGACGCAAATGGCAGGCGTAAGAACAGTATCTCTAGCTGAACAAAGAAAAGCATCAAAAGAAAAGAAGCTCCGCGACGAGAAAAAACTCGACTACCTTTCTTTATTACTTATTTGTCCGGTAATCGCACCATGTCAGCACCACCGGTTTCCATGTACCCGCGACTCCATCGGAACGCATCCGACGAAGCACAAAATTTAACATCGTCCAAATGAACGTTAACACCTGGCCGAGACAGAACGATTTTCCGGAAATTTATTGAAAAGCGAAGCACGCAGATAACGAGTAGATACTAGCGGTAAGACGAATTACGTGAGCACCGAAAACGCAGTCGTCAAACACGCAAATGGCAGGCGTAGAAACAGTATCTTTAGCTGAAAAAGGAAAAACTCGGACCGCCTTTCTTCGTTACTTATTTGTTCAGTAATTGTAGCATGTCAGCACCACCGATTTCTATGTACCCGCGACTCCATCGGAATGCATCCGACGAAACACAAAATTTAACATCATCGACGAACACCTGGCCGAGACAGAATGATTTTCCGGAAATTTATTGAAAAGCGAAGCCCGCAGATAACGAGTAGATACGAGCGGTAAGACGAATTACGTAAGTACGCAAGGCGAAGTGACGGGGACGAGGACGGCGTGGCGAAAAGAAGCTGGAGAAGAAGAAAGCGAATCGGAAGTCGGGAAAAGGAAAGAAAGGAGCTTCGCGCTGAGGGAAAAGCCCGGCCCGCTTCTCTTCGTCAGCTCTTTGACCGATGATTGGCAATCCGTAAGCCGATTACGAGGCCGAGTGAATGTGCTCGTCGGCCCGCGTTTGCCCCGGTCCTAACTACCACCACCTTCCTGCCGCCCCTCTTATTCCACCCTTCGCCTCGTCCTTCTTCCTCCTCGCCGTACATCTCCCTCGTCTCAAACATACGCTCGAAATCGCTTCCATTCCTCTCTGCTCGTGCCTCCTTCCTCTCCGCCCCCTCCCCTTTTCCTACGTCCCTGCGCCCTGCAGGAAACCACCCCTCGGTGATCTCCTTATTAACCACAGCCCGGTAATTGCGATCGACGAGCGATTATGCTGCGCCTCACTGACTGCCCTGCGCGGCCCAGGATTAGGCAGATTAGTCGTCGTTTATACCGCCGGATAATTGATTGCGCCCGCGTGCTCGCTCAGATATAGGCGACAGTGCGGCGGTGCAATTAAAGAACCTGACCTTTTGTGGCTCAAACTGCGCACTCGCACTTCGACGGGTTCATGGGAGATGGTGGGAAGGCTGGTAGTGTACGAAATTATGATTACAGTCATGCGCTGGGTCTGATGTTTGATTTAGAGCGGGAATTCGCGGTTCGGGTAATGCGAAGCAAGGAATTGATTGGAGGAAATTTTGGAAAGGTAGAAAGTGTAGGAATGGGTGTGCAATGCTTGAGGAGTGGGTTTGGCACGGCGTCCAATGGTGCCTGGTTAAATAAATAATGCATTTGTTGTTTTAATGTTCTCGTTCACAGAACATCATATCGTTCACATATAACTCGTAACGTGATACAGCGGATATACCTCAAACTAATACTCAAATAATTGAAGGACCTAAAGGACGCAATCTTAAATTATAACAATATACTCCTTAAAAAAAAAGTCTTAACGTGCCAATTCCACGATCAGTTACAAAATCAAAAAAATTCATCTCGTACTCGCACTTCGAAGGGTTCATGGTGAGATGGTGGGAAGGCTGGTAGTGTACGAAATTATGATTACAGTCATGCGCTGGGTCTGATGTTTGATTTAGAGCGGGAATTCGCGGTTCGGGTAATGCGAAGCAAGGAGTTGATTGGAGGAAAATTTGGAAAGGTAGAAAGTGTAGGAATGGGTGTGCAGTGCTTGAGGAGTGAAGTCATTGTGGGTTTGGCACGTCGTCCAATTGTGCGTCGTTAAGTAAATAATATATTTGCTAATGTTCTCGTTCACAGAACGTCACATGCTTCACATATAATTCGTAACGTGATACACCGGGTATTTCACAGATTAATACTCAAATAACTGAACGGCACAAAGGACGTCATCTTAAACTATACAAAAATACTCATTCAAAATCAAGTCCTATAAGTCCCCACTTCCACGAGCAGTTACAAAATCAAAAAACTCCGTCTCGCACTCGCACTAGCACTTCGACGGGTTGACGGTGAAAATAGTGGAAAGGATGGTAGTGCACGAAATTATGATTACAGTCACGCACTGGTTCATGTGAGGTTGACTGAGGTTCATGTAATACGAAGGAAGGAATTGATGGGAGGAAAATTTGGAAAGGTAGAAAGTGTAGGAATGAGTGCGCAGTGCTTGAGGAGTGGAGTCATTGTGGGTTTGGCACGTTGTCCAATGGTGCCTGTTTAAATAAATAGTGCATTTGCTAATGTTCTCGTTCACATATAATTCATAACGTAATACAGCGGGTACTCTTCAAACTAAAACACAAATAATTGAACGACACAAAGGGTTAAATCTTAAACTATATCAAAATAATCGTTCAAAAACAAGTCCCAATTTGCCCCTTCCGCGAGCAGTTACTGTTATAGTAACTAGATATAATAGTCATTAGATAGAAATAGATAACTCACCCCGTGTGCACTCGGCACGTACTCAACGCGCGCATGCATCATACCTCCTCTTCTCCTATCTTAAAAAGCTCCCATCTCTCGTTGTCAACCGACCCGCGTAATAACTTTATCCCCGACAATAGCGAGCCGCGCGACGTTCGTCCACAAAACGTTCGACGCCCAACAAACGAACGTTCCTCGAAATTTACGCGACGATCTTTCTCGCCGCCGAACGCGCGAATTTTTCCCTTCCGATTCTCTCTCTTAATTTCGCCGCGCTAAAAAGCACGAGAGTGCCTCGGCCGTCGAGGCGACCACATATTTAATACAGCCCCCGACACGGGGAGGGCGTGTGTACATCTGTCAATGCGGTATGCCGGGCCTTGCAATTTCGAGAGGTCGGGAGCGAGAGAGAAAGAGAGCCAGAGGAAAATCAGAAGTGAGAGAGAGGACAGGAGGGGGCGCCGAAAATGGGACTGGAGGGAAGGTTTGCTTGAGTTATTGGAGGTTGTCAGCATTGGCTTCTGGTGCCACGAACACGTGCTCTGATTTCGCGGTAAATCGTCGCCGGACTAACCGCGGGGTGTATGTTTCGGCGCGATCAACTCCCCCCGAACGATACCGACTCGCCGATTCTTCCCGCGAAGAGATATGGGACGAGGAAAAAAACGAAGGCTCGTCCCACGTCGAAGAGCGGCCGGAAAAACGAAGAGCCCGAGTTTTTAAACGGCCCGCGAGATTTTGACTCGGCTCGACCCGGGGGATGGACGTTCGGTTTACCGGGAATTTAGGTCAAATGACGGCTCTTTGGAAAATTGAAAAGATTCCCTGCGATCGTTTGACATTTTTATTCTAGCCGTTCCGTTAATAAATTAGTTAGATATATATATAGATATATAGATAATAGATAATAGATATAGATAATGTATATATGTTTCAATCGGTTGAAATATAAATATCGGACTGTTTCATCTATATTGTAATGTGTACGTTTGGATTCTTTGAAATACATAATTCTGGGTTAGTCGATAAATTGCGAGGTGCACGTCATATTTTAGAATGGTTAAAAAATGCCACACAGTCACTTATTGCAACCCCTTCGAGGATTAAAATCTGGTAATTCTATCGCCGCGGAGCATTTGTATTAAAAAGTCCGCGGAGCCCGCATATGTGCGTCACTCGAGTTAACCAACTCGAGGTAACTCGAAACACGCAATGTTTGGCCTGTTAAAAGTTCTGAGCCGTCTTCCGTCGACATCGAGGACGGCACTTTAAAAACGCTTCGACACGTGTTGCGGTCCTGAAAAGGGTGGTCGCGGGCTCGTGTGTACCGAATCAAAGGGCGCAATGCAAACTTAAACACCGGCTGCTCTATTTCGCACGGTTTTCAAATCGCTAAATCAGCTGCAAATAATACCGCGGCAGAGTTTAATGGCAACGTCGGTGTCAAAATACGATTGCCGGTGTGATGGCTGAGCCGAAAGCAAAACAAGGTATTACATTTTTCCACACTTCAATAAAATAACTGAGTAATTCCATTCAAAACCATAGGAATGCCCGGAAGTTCTTCTCATAACGGTTATGTATGCTATCAAGGAAATTTTTAGAATTTTGTGTAATCCTTGGCATTCGATGTACTGTTAGAACGTGACACATCAGCGATAAATAAAGGACCAACATTTGTCACATCGGACATTCATGCGTCCCGACGCGCTGACAAGAGAAAAAATTGGTAGAGCTCGATGGTTTTTCCTAAAACACGGGGGAATAAGAGGGCTGCGTCTACGGTCGGCAAAAGTTTAGAGAAAAAAAAGTCATGTTCGCCCATAGAAGCACCCTTCTTGTCTATTCACTCGAGTCGCCCTTCGCCAGCTTTATCGATTTCTTTTCATCGCGATACGAAAATAGTTTCGAGTGGCCCGCCCGAACACGAGAGCTTCTTAAGGCCGACGAAAGGGTGTACTTCTCAGTGACAGAGAACCCAAAATGGCGTCTCGATACGGGAACACCCTCGTACACGAGAAACGCATTAAATTCAGGAAGTCAAAATAACGCGAACCAAAGTGCCAAACATTCGTATCGAAAATGATACACTCGTATCAGAAGAAATATACCGACCATTATTTCGCTCCGCAACGTTGTTCTATTAATGCATAGCGAATCACGAAATACTCCGACAATCGCACTGACAAAAACGGAACAATAAAACCGTTCCCGCGATTCCTCCGGCGCCATCCTCCAAAATAATCAGTCCGCCGCGCCATTCGTCCTCGAAATCCGTCGCAGAAGGCGCGTAATGGCGTTGAATGTCGGGGCCGATATTTAAATCAATTAAAAGCGCCGAAAAAAAGATATTTGTGAAAAACGACACCGGTCCGAACAACGGCATCACCGGCGGCAACAACAGCGAAGGATGGAAAAAAGAAGGAGAGAGCGGGCATCGGACGCGAGAAACGAGGGGTGGGACGTCGAGGGGGGTAGTGAATGAGCGTCGAGTGCGAATGTTGCACGCCGCGAGTGCGCACTGTGTCAATGAACCTTTGTGCGTCGGTTGTGTCGAGGGCGTGGGGATGGGGTAAAAAAAGGAAAAACAACGCGGGCCGAAAAGAAAAAAACAAAGAGGGGGCGGGGGAGCACGCGCACGTGAGGCCGAGAGAGAGGCCGTTTTAATTGGACCAAATAACAAACCGTGATTGTTAGCGGGCCACGACAATCAGCCCAGTCGCACCGCCGACCCTGTAAAACGTTGAAGCCCGGTGCCCCTGGCCGAACATATTTCCCACCCTCCGCCGCCACCCCCGACGCTTCTCCTTCCGTAATAACCCGTAACGCGATGCCTGCAATGGCACCTGCACGCAGGTATGCAGCGCCATTTGTCGAGTGTCAAACGAGTACTGCCCTTCCGCCGCGGTGGCTTAGGGTGGACCGACGCACAAAGTCCTCAAAGGTGCGCATTTTGACGCGTCCACCCTCGCACCTTCTCATATTTTTCTGTCGTTCTTCCCTCCCGGCTCGGCCTCTTCATACTCGGCTTCTCCCGTATTCCTCACGACGACAATGCGAATTATGCCGACGACTCGCCCTCGGCCACGGACCCCTTCGGTGTTTTGGCATTATCGTCCGCCAACGCCAATGGCCGCCGCTGCTTTTCTACTCTGTAATTACCTGGTCGGCTGTCAGGTTTGACGGAGCCGATCTTTGCGTGTTTGATTTCATTATTTATCATCTCAATCCGTATGCGCTAACCGATTCTTGGTAGAGGGTCGAGTATGCGGTATGACATAGACTGCGTTTTGGCGAAATACGTTTGAGGATGTATAAGAAGCGATGAAAGGGAGGAAAGTCTTTGGTCTGCCGACAGCAGAACGATTCCTGTCGATGACGTGGATTTTTCATTCTTTTGGGGATGTTTACGGCGGTATTGCGGGGGGTGTTGTTGGAGGAGAATTTGAGGTGTGTTTGAGAACATTGGAAGGTTGACTTTTCGATGCAGCGTTGTCATTGCGTTAAATGTCGAGCTTGAAAGGGGATTTCGAGGAATCGCCGGAAGGAAAACGGTGGAAGAGATGCGCGGATAAGATGCGAACAGCCGCGTACGAGACGGCGCGTCGTCCCTTTGGATCTGAATATGCTGGGGTGACAAACTTTTGAGCGGCGAGTCAACCATTAAATTTCATTGAGTGACGCACCGGAGGTATGTGAGCAGCGACGCAAAATGTTTGCCCGGAAAGTGTGTCCGCTCAAACCCTCTTCATTTTGACAGTCGACATTCAATACGATAGGAAAGTGATACGCGGAAAAATATCTATAACACTTATCTACGTGTTCCCGATATGCAAATATCGCTAGAGATAAGAAAACAATTCCTGAATGACTCGATTAAATCTGGGATCCGTCCAGTTATCCACAAAATTGGCTTGGTTGTAAGCAAATTCGTGCCTACAGCATATTTATAGAATAAACAACATGCTATAAGTTTCTCGGTAAAATATTTTGATGTACTGAAATTCTTATTATCATGGAATTAGATATATATCGACTAATCAAATCGTATGCATTGTAGTTTATATACGTATATCTCTTGGAACGTATTTTAAATACCACATACTTCTAGGCAAAATTGACGATAAGAATGCTTGATTTCGTATGCGTACACCTGATAAACGTAAAAAGTCAATGCAAACATATCAATAAGAATATCTGATTTTGTCTTATATATATAAACATGCATAATATGTCATACAAACCTACCAATAAGCTTGTCTGTTTATCTTATATATCAATGCAAACCTACTGATAAGAATACCTCTGATTTAAATTGTAAACACCCGATACACGTAACATATTAATACCTACCGATAAAATTGCCTGATTTTCTATTTGACAGCAGGATACACGTAACATGTCTGTGCAGACTTATCGATACGATTACCTGATTCTATCTTTGAACCTTACGTACACATGACCTATCAGTGCAAAGCTAGCATTAACTATGCCTTTGTTTGTCTTTACACACCAGGTACATCTAACATGTCAATGCAAACCTACCGATAAGAATACTTGATTTAAACTGCAAACATCCGATATACGTAACATATTAATACCTACCGGTAAAATTGCCTGATTTTCTATTTGACAGCAGGATACACATAACATGTCTATGTAAACTTATCGATACGGATGCTATCTTTGAACTTCACATCGATAAGAATACTGATTTTGTATTTCAACCCCAAACATGCATAATATACGGACAAAGCACCTGATACACGTAACTTATTAATACCTACCGATAAAATTGCCTGATTTTCTATTTGACAGTAGGATACACGTAACATGTCTGTGCAGGTTTATCGGTACGAATACCTGATTCTATCTTTGAACTCCACGTACATATGACATGTCAATGCAAAGCTACCATTAAGTATGCCTGAGTTTGTCTTTACACACTAGGTACATGTAACATGTTAATACAGAACTACTAACAAGAATACCTAATTTGGACTGCAAACACCCAATACACGTAACATATTGATACCTACCGATAAAATTGCCTGATCGTCTATTTGGCAGAAGGACCCACGTAACATGTCTGTGCAGACTTATCAATACGAATATCTGATCCTATCTTTTAACTTTACGTACACATGACATGTCAATGCAAAGCTACCATTAAGTATGCCTTTACACACCAGGTACATATAACATGTCAATGCAGAACTACTGACAAGAATGCCTGATTTCGTCTCTGAACACCCGGTATGCATGACGCTCCACCTCGCCCGTATTGCGCAGATCGGGAAGGATTTTAATACGAAGAAAGCCGCAAGGTAGGCAAGCCTCATAAATACAGTTTATCCGGTGGCACGCCCATCCACGCTCATTATTCCGAAATATCTCATTCCACCGCCATCGTCGACACCGCACAACCGTAGCCATCGTCATCACCCCGTGACGCGAGATTAAAAAAATCCTTATCTCTACGAACGAGGGCGGAAGGACAGGCGAGTGCGAGAGAGAGACGACAGAAATTGAGGAAAAGAAGCGAGGCATCGCTCGATGCGGAAAGAAACCGGCGTCGGGGAATACGAGGAAAACGTTAATTGTCCAATAAAACCGAGTTACGGCCGACAAAAATATGCCGTTAACGCCCTCGTAAGGAGACCTGGAAATGACGTGGAAAGACGTTACTTTTCGCTTAAGTTCGCCGGGCCCTCACCTCCGTAGGCTTAAATGCGGAAAAGAACGCCCGAAGCAGGGATGGATCAGGCGGTCGAGATTATACGTTAGACCGTCGTGCTACTTATTACACGGCGTGGCATACATTTTCTGACGGTGCGTAACTCCTTTTCGGCAGATTTTTCATTACTGCCTGAAACGAAAGGAAAATGCCGTTGGAATCGGGAAAATAAATTTGAAGCGCAAAGGAATATTAACCCTTTGACTGCTATGGACGCATATATGCGTGCGCCGAAATCTATCGATGTCGACTATGGGCGCACATATTGCATTATCTTACTTATTGCAGCCACAATTATCAATGTATGAACTGAATACAGATGCATCCTTTATTAACACTTTGACTGCGGTGATGGTCACCGGCGTAAAAGTTTTTACTGAAGATCCAAAATATTTGCAATGCAATGCAATCCTTTTGTCTCCAATACCTGCACATTATTTACATTTTGCATAATTCAATCAAACGCTGTAGTATTTTATAGCATTGACGTTCTAATATAGCAAAATACGTACGGCAGTCAACGTGTTAAATAATTTTCTTGTATTATTCTTTATTAATACATTGACTGCCGTGATGGTCACCAGTGACCGGCGCAAAAGATTTTACTGAAGATCCAAAATATTTGCAATGCAATGCAATCCTTTGGTCTCCAATACTTGCGCATTATTTACATTTTGCATAATTCAGTCAAACGCTGTAGTATTTTATAGCATTGTCGTTCTAATACAGCAAAATACGTACGGCAGTCAACGTGTTAAATAATTTTCTTGCATTATTCTTTATTAACACTTTGACTGCCGTGATGGTCACCGGTGACCGGCGCAAAAGGTTTTACTGAAGATCGAAAATATTTGCAATGCAATGCAATCCTTTGGTCTCCAATACTTGCACATTATTTATATTTTGCATAATTCAGTCAAACGCTCTAGTATTTTATAGCATTGCCGTTCTAATACAGCAAAATACGCACGGCAGCCAACGTGTTAAATAACTTTCTTGCATTATTTTATTGGCATAAATAATTAATTATTAGAACTTAGTTGCGCCTTAGATAATCGATCAATAGAGTTCACATTAGTGAAAAGAATTTCATCCACAGCGAGGTCTTCAGCCGGAAGTACTCAGTAACCAAAGGGTTAAAGATTGCAATAAAGAAGAAATACTGTCTAATCAAATCCGGTTTACAACAAAATCAGTGAGTTCCTTTTTACCTGTTGTTTGGATTTATTCGAGGATTTGCTTCCGACCAGCTGACAACCGGAGAACAATAAAACGACTAACGCTACTGTACGGCTTTCCGCGTGAATCGATGGAAAACTTGAGATTTCGAGATCACTCGATACCGGTCATCGTGCGGGCATTCAAGCTGTCTCCCGATGTCAGGCCGGATCCCGGAGCAATGTCGTGGAGGATCAAAATATTTCAATCCACGAACTCGCAGCTCTGTGGCACAATGGCGGCACGTGTTAATGGGATTAGTCGGGTTGCTATGGGGGCATACATGGGACAGGAGACACGGGACATGAGACATGGGGACGGGGCTCGAAGTATGTGCCCACGCATGTATCTTGGATGTCAGGATGTACCTAGTTTACATACACTGGGTGGACCGAGCAAGAACAGCTTCGTGCGTGTCGGGCTCCATAACTTGCAAATAATCCTCTCCGACATTGCTTCCGAATACGATATTCCTGCGTTAAACTCTTCGTAGATACTGAAACGCTCGATCTAACGTTCGTGGCGGCCGTGAAAAAGATTCTCGAAGAAACGCCGCTGCCCGCCCCGCCGTCATTTCTTTTAGACCGGGGAACGGGGTAGTATAAAAAATTGAGAAGAGGACGGCACCGGAGACGAGAAATTTCTCGAGAGACGGAAGGAGCCGAGGAAAATGAATTCAGCGTCCCCTGGCGCAAGAGCGAACACCCATGCAGGACTCCCGGGAACAGGATTGTGCGGGATTATGATTATCCTTGGCGCAGGAGGAAGGAGTGATTTATCCTGTCGCCGTCCTCATTACGGCTCCCGGTCACATAATCCAACCTGGTGCCACACCCTGGACCCGCTCGCGCATAGATTAAGGCACGTCCATATCACCGTAGGTGCATCCTGGGAGCTGCCGTGTAAATTAAGTTCCGTGCACAGTGGAATATTTAGTGCCGTAGCTCGCGCCGGAGAATTCTTCGATGGAAAACAGGGCCAGGCAGGGTGGTAGAGATAATCCGTCATAGTTCACAACTAAAACTGGTCGCTAGGCTCGAGTTCTAGTTGAAGTTCGTTTAACACTTTGACTGCCGTGATGGTCACTGTTGACCCACGCAAGAGATTTTACTGAAGATCCAAAATATTTGCAATGAGTAGCAATAATTATTTATATGCAGTGTTTGTTAGAATAGTGATGCGATCCTTTGGTCTCCAATATTTGCACATTATTCATATTTTGCATAATTCAGTTAAACGCTGTAGTATTTCATAGCATCGCCGTTCTAATGCAGCAAAATACGCACGGCAGTCAATGTGTTAACACAAAATATCGGAATGATGATCCACAATATTTGCAATGCGTAGCAATAATTATGTTATAAAAGCAGTTATTGTTAGAATACCGATGCGATTTTTTGGGCCCCAATACCTGCACGTTATTTCCATTTTGCATAATTCAGTCAAACGCTGTAGTATTTCATAACATCGCCGTTCTAATACAGCAAAATACGTACAGCAGTCAATGTGTTAACACAAAACATCGGAATGACGATCCAAAATATTTGCAATGCGTAGTAATAATTATTTTATAAATGCAGCTATTGTTAGAATAGGGATGCGATCCTTTGGTCTCCAATACCTGCACATTATCTACATTTTGCATAATCAGTCAAACGCTGTAGTATTTCATAGCATCGCTGTTCTAATGCAGCAAAATACGCACGGCAGTCAATGTGTTAACACAAAATATCGGAATGACGATCCAAAATATTTGCAATGCGTAGCAATAATTATTTTATAAATGCAGTTCTTGTTAGAATAGTGATGCGATCCTTTGGTCCCCAATACCTGCACGTTATTTACATTTTGCATAATTCAGTCAAACGCTGTAGTATTTCATAACATCGCCGTTCTAATACAGCAAAATATGCACGGCAGTCAATGTGTTAACACAAAATATCGGAATGATGATCCAAAATATTTTCAATGCGTAGTAATAATTATTTTATAAATGCAGTTATTGTTAGAATAGCGATGCGATCCTTTGGTCTCCAATACTTGCAGATTATTTACATTTTGCATAATTCAGTCAAACGCTGTAGTATTTCATAACATCGCCGTTCTAATACAGCAAAATACGCACAGCAGTCAATGTGTTAACACAAAATATCGGAATGATGATCCACAATATTTGCAATGCGTAGCAATAATTATGTTATAAAAGCAGCTATTGTTAGAATAGGGATGCGATCCTTTGGTCTCCAATACCTGCACATTATCCACATTTTGCATAATCAGTCAAACGCTGTAGTATTTCATAGCATCGCTGTTCTAATGCAGCAAAATACGCACGGCAGTCAATGTGTTAACACAAAATATCGGAATGATGATCCACAATATTTGCAATGCGTAGCAATAATTATGTTATAAAAGCAGTTATTGTTAGAATACCGATGCGATTTTTTGGGCCCCAATACCTGCACGTTATTTCCATTTTGCATAATTCAGTCAAACGCTGTAGTATTTCATAACATCGCTGTTCTAATACAGCAAAATACGGAATGATGATCCACAATATTTGCAATGCGTCAATAATGTTAACACAAAACATCGGAATAATGATCCAAAATATTTGCAATGCGTAGTAATAATTATTTTATAAATACAGTTATTGTTAGAATAGTGATGCGATCCTTTGGTCTCCAATACCTGCACATTATTTACATTTTATATAACTCAGTCAAACGCTGTAGTATTTCACAGCATCGCCGTTCTAATACGGCAAAATACGCACGGCAGTTAACGTGTTAAATTCGAGAACAATTTTCGTAAAACGTCAATCGGAATGGTCTGGATACAAACGCCAAGATTTTTCCAAACAACTTATGCTGCCGCTCGAGTGCACGTGAAAATGCGTGGAATCGTGTGCTAATGACGTTTTTCAAATTTTCGAGTTCAATGACCAATGCTGCAGCAGCGGATTTTTCGGTAGCAAAAAGAGTTTCGACAATTTTTTCCCGTTCTCGTACGGAAAACCGCGTAAAACTGTCCGATACGAGGCGATTCGTGCAAAGGGTGAGGGAAGAGGGTTGGGCGAACGGGGTTTTTACGGAGAAGAACATAAATATGGGGTATTATTCTCCGGAGCTGGTCGGTCGGCTGGCTGTCTCTCTGATTTATAGGCACGGCTTGTGAACACGGCTGCCGGTATTTTTATTTAAATTTAATACACTCCACTTGGCGCGCGCGTGCTCTCGCGCGGGGGTGTATTAGGCGGGTTTAATAAGCGAACGCAAGTATATAAATACATATACGCGACCTCGTCGCTGATGATGATAAACGATCGAAACTTCGAAACTCCAATGAAGTACCCGCAAAACAAATATTTCAGCAAAACCTTGCAGAAGACAAACAAAAAAGAATCAATCTCTCACTTCGGCTTCGCGAAATTCTTGCAATAATTCCGTAACGCCAAACATCAGGCGTGCTCTGTGCAGACAGAGAAAGTCGTGTAATTTGTAAAATCGTCATAAGCAAGCGTTGCCAAGTACATGAAAGGTGTAATACTATAGGATTTAGATTGGAATGATATTATTAAACGGCCTTGGTTACAAAAGTAGTAGCTATAATGTTACTCGCATTGTACCCTATATTAAACGCTCACACTGTCAAAATATTCGCCAAAATTCGCTAAACTCACTCGCGGACACACTCGCCGATATTCTTTAAAGGACTCGCTTGTATTCTCTAAACATTCGCTATAAGATTCGTTAAGACGCATTCACTGGTATTCTCGAAAGATTCGCAGAGACTCACTTAGCTCAACATCGCGCTCGACCCTTTTATTGTTTCGTTTCCATGATAATGAATTTGTCGAGAACCTTCCTAACAACAAATACAGACTCACGCATTCTTTCTTACTCTCTCTCTCTCTCTCTCTCATACGCACACTCTCTCATTGCCCATTCGCGCAAAATCACACATTCCACAATACGATAATAATAAGTTTACCACATAATCAGAGGCGATTAAATTGTATTATCCTTGTAATTCAAGTGGGTCGCCGTGTAGAATCGCGCTTCCGATATGTACACACGGACTAAGTCGATCCTCCTCGCATGATGGATCGAGTTAATGTACCGTATTACGCATTTACGCCGCACGCAGACGGAGGTTCGCCTGTGATCCTAAGCTCCTCTACGGGCCTGGGGGTGACCGTGGGAGAAAGCACAGTAGGTGCTCGTCCCTGGCACGCAGGTACAGTCATGCGAGGGAGGGTTGGGAGTCGTCGATAACGTATCGGGCTATTTAATTCCATCAAACGATCCGCCTGCCCCTGTTTCGATTACCGCAAGACGAGTAGCCGTGCGCCAGAAAGTGCCGACTGCCTGAAACGGCATCGCTAATGAACGCACACTGAAGTATGTCAAGCGGAACGAGGACACGCGAATAAGCGCCCAAAGCAACGATAAATAATGCCGGTTCGAATTCATCATGCCGGTCATTTCTCATCAGGTCTTGAGAAGGTGGTTGCATATGTGGTAATGTAGTTTTATTTGGATAGCACCATTTCTTCGGTTTACACCGAATTGGCCTAACACTTTAACACGTTGACTGCCGTGCGTATTTTGATGTATTAGAACGGCGATGCTATGAAATACTACAACGTTTGACTGAATTATGCAAAATGTAAATAATGTGCAAGTATTGAAGACCAAAGGATCGCATCACTATTCTAACAATAATTGCATTGATAAAATAATTATTACTACGCATTGCAAATATTTTGGATCATCATTCCGATATTTGTGTTAACACATTGACTGCCGTGCGTATTTTACTGTATTAGAACGGCGATGCTATGAAATACTACAGCGTTTGATTGAATTATGCAAAATGTAAATAATGTGCAAGTATTGAAGACCAAAGGATCGCATCACTATTCTAACAATAACTGCATTTATAAAATAATTATTACTACGCATTGCAAATATTTTGGTTGATCATTCCAATATTTTGTGTTATCAATATTAACAAATTGACCGCCGTGCGTATTTTGCTGTATTAGAACAGCGATGCTATAAAATACTACAACGTTTGACAGGATTATGGAAAATGTAAATAATGTGCAGGTATTGAAGACCGAAGGATCGCATTCTAACAATAACTGCATTTATAAAATAACTATTGCTACATTTATTTTGATACATTGTGTCTACTATTGCTAATACTTTATTTTGATACATTGTTTTTTCTATTTTCATTTGTTTAGCTAAAAAGTCTGATAATTATTTGCATCATAATTTTTTTAATAATACCTAAAATACTTCCAATTATATTTTTTATAACGTACAAGTTTCCCGAAAACGTGCGGTCCCAGGAGTATTTCTTGCAGATTTCTTAGTAGTCCTTAAAGTGCTAAGTAGTTTGGATAACATGAGCGATTATGGTACGGTTATGCACTTTGACTACTTTAATGCAGATTTCAACTACTGCTAAGTGTGATTTTGTCAAAAGGAATGATGCATACTGCAGAATACGCACCAAAGAACGTCTTAACACATGGCTGCCTTCACCACATTTCCAAATTCACGAATGCACGATTTCAACAATAAGATTTTCATCGTTCGCTTATCCGTACACGTATTATGCTCATTCTCCGTCTTGCCACTGTCCAGTTCCAAAGAAAACGGAGAATCCGGAAAGACACGATAGGTCTACGCCCGTCAGCCGCTTATTTATATCCTCTTCACGAATTTAACGCGCGGAAGGATTCAGTGTGTACACTGCCGCCAACTGACCCCTTGATAATTCAGGGTCGTAGGATAACACGAATCAGAAGGGCGAGCAAGACAGCTAGGGAAAAGGCAGTCAGAGAGAATGAAATGAGAGGAGCACAATATGTTTTCTCGTTGTTCCGTTGGAGAAAAGAGAAAGAGACAGAGAAGGAGAGTGTTGGGGTCGTCGTTTTCGCCTTTGGGGTTGGCTCTCGGGGCTTGTAACTCGGTTAAACCGGCACGGATATTTCATTAGCCACCGCCCCCCACTCAAACGACCCCATGCACGACCCCAGAAACCGTGGACCGAGGACTCGTCCCAAATGGGGGCGGACTGACAACGAGAGGCATCGTTCCTACTGTCGCTTTGCCGTTCGGGCTCGTCGCATTAAGTCGAGTGCCGTGCCACCCCTACTTTTTACTAAATTGTTGACACGACAAATATATTGTCTGCTTGCTCTCAACCACGCGTACCTTTTTATCGGAAGGTGTTTCTACGCAAAAACGATACTTGGATTATTTGAAGAGAGGAAGTGCGAAGATTTTGCTAAATTGTTGTAATGACAAATATATTGTCTGCTTGCCCTCAACCACACGTACCTCTTTATCGAAATGTGTTTCTGCGCAAAAACGATACGTGGATTGTTTCGAAAGACAGAGAAACTGAGAAAATCATTTTCTTGCTACCATTAGATTAAGTACCGTGCCACCTCTACTTTTTACTAAATCGTTCACACGACAAATATATTGTCTGCTTGGTCTCTACGAGGTGTACTTTTTTAACGAAAGGTGTTTCTGCGCAAAAACGATACTTGGATTATTTCAAAGCACACAGAAACTGAGAATATAATTTTCTTGCTACCATTCAAACTCGTTGCATTAGATTAAGTGCCATACCACCTTTACTTTTTATTAAATTGTCGACACGACAAGTATATTGTCGATTTACTCTTAACCACGCGTACATTTTTATCGGAAGTAGTTTCTGCACAAAAACGATACGTGGATTATTTCAATGTACTGAGAAACTGCGAAAATCATTTTCTTGCTAGCATTCGAGCTCGTTGCATTAGATTAAGTACCGTGCCATCCGTACTTTTTACTAAATTGTTGAAACGACAAATATATTGTCTGCTTGCTCTTTACGACGTGCGCTTTTTTAACGAAAGGTGTTTCTGCACAAAAACGATACGTGGATTATTTCAATGCACAGAGAAACTGCGAAAATCACTTTCTTGCTAGCATTCGAGCTCGTTGCATTAAATTAAGTGCTATACCACCTCCAATTTTTACTAAATTGTTGGCATGACAATCATATCGTTTTCAAAAATGATACTTACATCATTTCAAAGCATAAAGAAAATACAAAAATCGTTTTTCTACTATCATTCGAGGTCGTCGCATTAAGTCAGAAATTCCAAATAAATTGTTGGCCAAATCACTCTTTCATAAAAATCTCTTGGTGAACGTATACCTGGCGATACTAATCGATGAAATATTATTTTCATAGTCATTTTCTGTTAAAGCTTATTTTTTCGTAATTCCGTTCGACTAAAGGCAGAATGTGCAGGCATGCAATCTTGTGAACGTGCTAGATACGTTGTCCGGACATCTACCGTGGTCCGCTGAAGGGGTGCAGGTCAAGGGATGGTGCGGCCGGTCAGCGCGGAAGGGCGAGGTGTTATCACGGACATTAGCTTTCAACGGGACTCCCTAGATATAAAAGTAGCCCCGGGCAGCCATTACGCGGACATTGTCCGCGACTCCCGTAGACGTTATCCTTCTCCCTTCTCTCTCCCTCTTCCTCTCGCTCCTTCATCGTTCTCTCGTTTCTTGTCTTTTACGCATGAACGGTTAACTCTCTGTTCCAGCGTCGGGATGACAAAAGCATGAGCCGGCGCGGAGAGGAAACAGAAAGCACGTAGAAGGAGCGTAAAGAAAGAAAGAGAGAAGGAGAAAGCTCCTTATCAGAATTCTCCGCTCGCCTCGCCGTCACCTTGTCGCAAATCCATTTCGCAGTCGGAGAATTTCCACTCGTACACGTTCCGAGGGAACGGGACGAGGACTGCGTTCCAATCGCGCGAATTTTCAGCGACGCGACCTTCTTTTTTCTTCGGCTCCTTCTTGCCTAACCCTCTCCCCGACCGCCCGGAATCCGCACCGGCGAACGCTCACCTTGAAAATGGCGGCGGGAGGAGAGAGGAAGACTCACTCGCCGTCCTAATGGATTGTGCCTAATTCGTGTTCGAGGGCCCTCTGCGAAGGGATTCACCGGAATCATTCGTGCGGCGAATGACGAGAAAGAAAATGCTTCCGACGATTCTTCTATCCCTGGCCGGAAAATGCGCGCGGTTAACGAAAATATCCCGAGCCGCAGAGGGGGCTGAAATTAGGATTATTTGCGAAACAGGGCGCGCGTTTAATAAATTCGCCGCTTAACGATCGACGATTTAACCCGAAGAGTTTTAACGCAGCGACCTCAACATGTGACGCATTAATTGCCGTACGCGGAGTTTCCGCTAAATCTACTCTCGGCATACAACGCTCCGCAACTAGAGGGGGTGTAGTTGGAGGTCTCTGATATTTTCACGAGGAGACGGAAAGCAATTATCCGCCTCGAGATCGCCGTTCAAGAGCCCCCCTTTATTCGGTCCAATGGGGTAAAAAAGACTGAAATATTGGCAAGCGGTATCTCAACAAATTAGCCCGATGAAATGCAGATGGAACACAAAGTGAGTTGCGTTGGGGGTTGAGGGAGTCGGGAGGAATGGAAAGAGAAAGACTGGAGAAGGAGGGTGGGGAGGAGGTGAAAGAGGAAAAAAGTGAGCGCAGAAGGATAGGAAGAGCCTGGAAAATAAGAGGGAGAAAGAGAGAGGCGCAGAGGGTAAGAGGGCGAATCAAAGTAAAGTCGTTGAGACTCATTGAGCTGGAAGTAACCGACAGAGTGCCTTCCGCGCCCGGTGCTACTAATCTTATGCAATTACTTTACAATTCACTTTGCCGGTTGGCACTCACTGCCAATAGAACAATCTCTGAAATCGAGTTACCCCTCAGAACTTTTCAGGCACCCCCGCGAGCGTTCACCTTCAGTTTTTCAGATGACGCTCATGGTAGATATGCTCCCATGCGACGCTACCCTTCGACGAATCTCTGTGCAACGATATATGACGGTAAACACGATCAACGTGTGATAACGCTTATCATGAAATAGCATCGGAACATCGTGCGAGACAAACTGAAGCTGTCACACTTACTATTTCTTAGTGTATACATGTTTTAATGTATTTGGTCTCATGTCCTATGACAAATACCAGGATTTTAACCCCTTAACTGCTGAATACTTCCGGTCGAAACGCTCGTTGAGGACGAAACACTCTTCGCTAGTGTGAACTCTATTGATTGATTATGTAAGGCAAAATTAAGTTCTAATGATTATTCTTCATTTACCCCAAATTAAATAATGCAAGAAAATTATTCGATAAAGAACGCATCTGTATTTATCCCATACATTGATAATTATGGCTGCAACAGGTAAGAAATAGAAACGACTGGGGACACATATATACGACCATAGTCGACATCGATAGATTTCGATGGACGCACATATGCGTCCATAGTAGTCAAAGGGTTAAAGGGTTGAAATTTTGCATTCATTTTGCATGTAGCAGCGTCATGCTCCTAAAGCAGAATTATTCCGAGTCTGATCGAATACACCACTGCCAACAGTAAGCATAGAAACGACTGGGGACACATGTATACGACCATAGTCGACATCGATAGATTTCGATGGACGCATATATGCGTCCATAGCAGTCAAAGGGTTAAAGGGTTGAAATTTTGCATTTATTTTGCATGTAGCAGCGTCATGCTCCTAAAGCAGAATTATTCCGAGTCTGATCGAATACACCACTGCCAACAGTAAGAAATAGAAACGACTGGGGACACATATATACGACCATAGTCGACATCGATAGATTTCGATGGACGCATATATGCGTCCATAGCAGTCAAAGCGTTAAAGGGTTGAAATTTTGCATTTATTTTGCATGTAGCAGCGTCATGCTCCTAAAGCAGAATTATTCCGAATCTGATCGAATACACCACTGCCAACAGTAAGAAATAGAAACGACTGGGGACACATATATACGACCATAGTCGACATCGATAGATTTCGATGGACGCATATATGCGTCCATAGCAGTCAAAAGGTTAAAGGGTTGAAATTTTGCATTCATTTTGCATGTAGCAGCGTCATGCTCTTAAAGCAGAATTATTCCGAGTCTGATTGAATACACCACTGCCAACAGTAAGAAATAGAAACGACTGGGGACACATATATACGACCATAGTCGACATCGATAGATTTCGATGGACGCTTATATGCGTCCATAGCAGTCAAAGGGTTAAAGGGTTGAAATTTTGCATTTATTTTGCATGTAGCAGCGTCACGCTCCTAAAGCAGAATTATTCCGAGTCTGATCGAATACACCACTACCAACAGTAAGAAATAGAAACGACTGGGGACACATATATACGACCATAGTCGACATCGATAGATTTCGATGGACGCATATATGCGTCCATAGCAGTCAAAGCGTTAAAGGGTTGAAATTTTGCATTTATTTTGCATGTAGCAGCGTCATGCTCGTAAAGCAGAATTATTCCGAGTCTGATCGAATACACCACTGCCAACAGTTCCATTCCGCAAGACGAATGTCGTGTACGACTGTGTGCAAGCGCCGGAAGAAACAAAAGCGGTTGCTACGGTTACTAAAAGGAAGTCCGCTCGTCTACGAGCATCGGCGAAAGCGAATGAAAGTACAATAATGAATCCGATCCCCCGTGCGGATATCAATATCTACGCACAGTCTGCCCCTATCCCTATGCAATCTTAGTTATTGAAAAAACTACGAGACCACCTCTTCCTAAACAATCGAAGCCCCATGGGGTGACTGGGGAGTCAGTGCCATTTCATTAAGGAACCTCCGTCGATTCCTCCGACCGTGCCGTTTTAGCGATTGGGTCGGGATCCGAGAGCAAGACTGACAGCCGAATTCAAAATAAAACGATTTCCAGCGCTGAACGAATTCAACAATCGCCACTCTGTCAAACGTCATGTTCAAAGTTGGAAACACTTTCACCCCAGTTTGACCTGCGTTAAACGTTGAGCTGATAACGAAACTGAGCCAAAGAAATCTTCTGGTCTCGTTTTAAGAGAATTAAAAAGTCTTATCATTCTCAGTGATCAATGAATCAGATGGCACGGGCCACTTGAAAATCTGTTTGACGACAGGCTTGCCTTTCAGTGTCAGTTGCATGCTAGTATGTCTGCTTTTACTGTAACTGAGCGCAGTAGATGAAGTCGGCCCGGTGCTCTGCCTGGCGCAAGATCTACTCGAGATATTTCTAGTCTTTCAACCGATGCAATAGCTTAGCATACACACTTTGATCATCGCTTTTGTCGTGTCAGCGCTAGATATTCGTCGAAAAGTACTTTTCAACAGAACCAACCGCGGCTGATTAAAGTGCGCATCAAAAGCACCGTGTCATCGCAACTCTTCTCCCATTCTCTCTTAAGTGACCGGCTTATCGATATTCCGACCACTTGATAATTATTTCTTTCCCCTGCCACGGCCATGTATAATGCATGATTACATCGGTTGCACCGTCATTGTTTATATGCTACCTATGATTTACGACCGAAATATTCAGCGACCATCGAAAGCGCGAACTCATCCGGCCATCGAGGTATCACCGAAATCCGTGAACCGCCATAATCGGAATTTCAACCGTCCCACCCGCCCGATGACTCCGCCATAATCATCGTAATTTCGAGGCCTGCCCGCGCGCAGTATCCCACCATGACAATCATAATTGTTTCCTAACGGGGCCCCACGAACCGGCAAAACAAACAGGACCATATGGGCCGCAGTGGGAGAATCTGGGAAAAGAGGAATGAACAGAGACGTGTTCCCGGGCGGATGAAAAAGAGGGAAAGAGAGCGTACTGCAAAATACTCCAGTGCTGTGCCTAGGGTAGAGCTTCGCCCGTTGCGATCGAGGTACGCCCATGTAATCAAGCGTCCAGGGAGAGTTTGAGGGGTGCCAACCCCCTCGACGACCCGCCACCCCTCTCGAAGCCCACCCCCCTCGGTACGACTGTATGTTGAGCCGTGATTAACTTTTCGTCGTGGCGCCGCGCCCCATTCATTTACCATTCATTCGCGTCCGCACGGATTACGGGTGCGTGCGTCGCGTATGTGCGTGCAATGTGAGATCGGGAACATGGCCGACACGGACTCGCTAACCTGACAGGGAACGCGCGCTTTCTCTCGCACGCGCGATTTTCTCGGTGACTTTTTCGAAAACTATATTGATCGAACAACGGCCGCTCGAGTGTCAATTCAATTAAACGCACCTGCTTCCCGGGGCTGCGCTGCGTTTGCGGCGGTGCGCTAATAAATAAAGTGCATTAGTAAAACGCGAGTAAACGCACTTGTTGGTGCGATTCGTGCGTTTTTGTAGATATGTTACAGTGAATCTGGAGAATGTCGACTTTCACCGGTGAATGTCAACATTCTCCAGATTTCGGTGTTTCACTGTAACATGTCTACAAAAGTCATAAAACATTTTCATCAAGGTGGTATGACTGAGAAGCCGTATAAATTGATGTATCTGTTACCGTGAATGACCGAAATTGGAGAATGTCGACTTTCACCGGTGAATATCAACAGATACCAAATACGTCGGTGAAAGACCGAATATTTCATTGCACTGTACATTCGGACCCTCTCCGGTGTGTGTCGACAATCACAGATATGCTCTGGTGGAGGTCCAAAACAGAAGAGTCAAAACAGAAGATTCAAAAAGAGATCTTTTATAAGATTGCAAATAGGCTCCATTGCGAATTTTTTTGCATTTGTAGTAAAATCTTTTGCGTATTTTGCTATGTTAGAACCGGGATGCGATGAAATACTGCAGAGTATAATTAAATTAAAAGTTATTGAAGCACCGTTCGAATATCAATTGCTTTTACAAGATTGCAAATAGGCTTCATTGCGAATTTTTTGCATTTTTAGTAAAATCTTTTGCATCGATTACCGCATATTTTGCTACGTTAGAACCGCGATGCAATGAAATACTGCAGAGTATAATTAAATCGTGCAAAATTCTGATAACGCAGTGATGTCAGAAGCCGAAGTATTGAAGCACCGTTCCAATATCATTTGCTTTTACAAGACTGCAAATAGGCTTCATAGCGATTTTTTTTGCATTTATAGTAAAATCCTTTGTGCCGGTCACCGGTGACCACCATGGCAGTCAAACTGTTAATGACAAATGTGGCAATCTAACAAAAAAATAAAATGTCAATCGAGTGACTGAGAGCGCCATACGGCGGCCGGTTCTAAAACTTTTAATCAAGGTGGTATGTATTGATGACCTCGCTTATGTACGGTGCAATTCGGACCGCAATTGCTGAGGTGTTAATTGCACGCGCACACACCGTCGCCTTCCGCCGCCCTCGGCCCTAAGGACATTAACGCCAGTAATTGAGACTCGCTTGATCGAAATCTGCGCCGGCGCATTGGCAATTACCCAACGGAAGAGTTCGCATATCGGCGTAAGATGTTCGCGATAAATCCACGAGCCCTCCCGAACGCCTTCAATTCCTCGGTACCTTACGGCGCTGGCACCCACTTTAAAACGAGCCCCGTGACTCACCGCCTTAAAACCGCTCGGTGACAAAGAGCAGAAGGGGTTTCCGCCCTCTTCGGGCCAAGATTTAATGCCCGTTGGTTATCAGAGTAATCGTGAAACCCAGCCCTACTTCGTAGCCCGTGTCGATCTCGCTCGCTCGGCGTCTGTTCTCCTCTCTCTCCGTCATTGCCCTGCCCCCACAGAGCGACTGTTGATTGAAACGTTCTGATTGCATCCCCCAGGGGGCGGCATGCGGGTGCCACATGGGGGTGACCACCCCCGCGCAGCGTCCCTCTGGAAAGCTGTGCACGAGCGAGCGGCACGTACCCACTTATTTGGTAGTCTAATGTCTAATACGGACATCACGGTGACGAGGAGCGTTGATGATGGTGACGGGACGCCGACACAATGGGACCCCCGAAGAGTTCGGATTTGTGGCAAGGAGACGGGATCTTGGTGGCGTTGAGCTGTCCTCTACGGGGTTTAATTCGTATATACGGCATCGGATGAGGAGGTAAGAACGCGTATGAAGGCACGTAAGGTGGGAATGGGAAAATTGTGTAAGACGTCCAGGTATCGGTACTGCATGACTGTGATCTTGTATAGGAGAGTGTTGAGCGAGAGAAAGTATGTGGTAAGATGCGTCGTGATGTGGCTCAGACATAAATGTTAACCCCTTAACTTACGATTTACGTTCGAGAATTTTGGGCCGAAAACGCAAACAAGCTTGCGCAGCCTTCGAACCATTCGCACGACTTGTTTAGTACAATGATCGGGCCAATCATAAATATTACGGGCATCGCTCGTGGTACGATGGTCGCAGTTTGTAATTTTTCCCACCATAAATAGCACAAGACAATAATTGTATCACACCAGTGCAGATTATTAATTTTGTATTACTGGTTTTTGTATAAATAAACTTTTTGTAGTTCTTGCATCTACCACAATTATTACCATCAGGTTGTAATTACTTATCACATATTCCACAAAGATCTATAACTTTAAGAGGGTGCCGCCGGTAATATTTATATTTGGCCCGATCATCGTACTACGAGCATAGCCCGTAATATTCATTTGTGGCCCGATCATCTACTACGGGCTATGCCCGTAATATTTACGTTTGTTCCGATCATCTACTACGGGCTACGCCCGTAATATTTACGTTTGTTACGATCATCTACTACGGGCTACGCCCGTAATATTTACCTTGTCCCGATCATCTAGTACGGGCTATGCCCGTAGTTGTAGGTTAAGGGGTTAAAGTCATGGAATGTTTTTTGGACTCCGAAACGTTCTTGTGTTGTAGTCAAAAGCGGAGTATGAGAATCTGGGACGAGAAAGGTTTTGGATGAGACGACATTAGCAGCGCTATTTCTCACGAAACTCCTCACGCGCGAAACTTCCCTAAACCAGCCGTTCGTCGGGAGAATTGAAAATCTGCCGGTGATAAAAATGTCATGACGGAGAGGGGAAGATCTTTAAGCCGTTTCTCGCGATAAAACGTCATCGTCGCGTGGAAGTGGCGCAGAGCTTGGGGGAGAGACCGACATAGAGGAGAATGACGAAAAAGATGGAGAGAAGCAGAAGAAGCGGAGAGCGAGAGAGGGCCGCGCGGAGAAGATGGTCTATCAGCATATTTCAAAGATAAGCCTGCCCACCCCTACGTAGCGACCCCCTGCCGGGCTATCAGCCATAATAACAATCCGATATGATTACGCCATAATCGTAACGCAGCCAACTGAGGCGGGTGGGCGAAATTACGCTGGGTGAATTGAGATACCGTGTTTACGTCTTTCAAAGTGCCGGCATAAACAAAATTAAACGGCCTTCCTCTCCCCCAGACGCGGACTCTGTTAAATTCACACCAACTGCAATAGGTAGGTATGAGCGCTGCGGTGAATGTCGAGGAAATAAGTATCGAGAGGAGAGCGTTTAGTGCTTGTAAATTCGGACTTTTCACAAAGTATATTCGTGACATAAAAAATAAATTCATCCAACGCGTATAACCGATGCGAGAGTCAGTTAAATCTCACGGTTTAATTTCGCGGGGAGCGTATACATCATACGTATCAAAATTCGGTAATTGCAATCACTGTCGGAAACGCATATCCACTCCGATAACAATGCGGGAGAGGCGTTACGCGGGACACAATGTTGATTTTTGATGGAAGAAATAAACGCGATCGCCGGAAAGTAATACGAGCGAATGAAAAACTTGAAGCGTCCGCGATCGTCATAATGTTACATCGGTGCAGCGGCAGAAGCGTTAAAAAGCACGTGTCGAGACTGGGGACGACGAATGGACGAAGAGCGGCAGTGGCGGGACATACCAGTATTAATTAAACTACGTCGAAATCCGGGCGGTCGTCAACGGTGGCTTTTCATCGAAAATAATTTGTTCCCGGAATAAGTGGACGATGGTGAGAGGGGCACATAGAGGGAGGGTGTTGGGCGGAAGGGGAGGAACCGTTTAATAAACCGACGAGCACTCGTTATGCTTGTCGATGTCGTGGCTATCGTCATGACGGCGCCCCATTTTAAATACGAAGCGATTTTGCGGACCGGTCTCTCTCTTTTTGTCGGAAGCGCACGCGCGCCGACCGCTTATACAATGCCGATACGTTTTTAACGATTCCCGTCACGAAATGCCGAGTTCGCACAATATACAGAGATACGCGGAGCGCGCCGGTTGACGCAATCGCGCACGATTTCCAGGCACACACGTAATGTCGAACGATTACGTCGCGCATCGCGTCGCGCTCGTCCTCCCGTTATTTCGGAATCGCTGCGGTTTTTGTTTCTTCCTCCTGCCAAGGCCCGGAATTTCATCATGGCACCAGAAAGCGCGCGGCAATTATCGTTGACCCAAAAGTTACATCGCATCGCGATAACGAGTGCCCATTAGGCGGTTATGCATCGCAGCGTATGCTCAGATACTCCCAGCACGCTGCCTGAATCTATTGAAAAAAAGAGAGCGGCAAGTTTTCCGCCCGCGCACGTTTTCCCCGGACAATGCCTGGCTACCGTGGGATACAATTTCGAGAGTCGCGGTGACGATCGCGAAATAAACTTGTCAGATAGCGGGTGAATAATAAAGAACGGAGTGAGTAACTGGCACGACTGCGGTAGAAGGCAGTTATAACGGACACCTATCAGAAAACTCCAGCATTTACACTAGAAAGGGCTTATGTTAGATTGTCTCGTATTTTTCTATTAATGCATAGCAGATCGCGTTACTTTGCTTCTGTCGACGTTCGTGTCACACTTGAAACTTTTGGTATTTTGATTAGAAAATTAATAGAGTACAAAGTATTAATAGAATACAGAGTATTAATAGAGTACAAATTTTGTGGAAAGAATAATTACAGAAAAAATCTTAACACCCGTATGAATGGCAAGCTTGAGCGCGACTGCCGACGCATACGAAACAATACGTAGGGACGAAAACAGAAAATACATAGCAACGGAAACAGAAGAAGCGAGCAACAGATGGACATGCAAAAGACGCTCGCAAAACCTTTCCATGAAAATTACGTCAGTTTAACACTTTGACTGCCATGATGGTCACCGGTGACTGACGCAAGAGATTTTACTGAAGATCCAAAATATTTGCAATGGGTAGCAACTATTATTTTTTAAATGCATTTGTTATTAGAATAGTGATGCGATCCTTTGGTCTTCAATACCTGCACATTATTTACATTTTGCATAATTCAGTCGGACGCTGTAGTACTTCATAGCATCGCCGTTCTAATACAGCAAAATATGCACGGCAGTCAATGTGTTAACACAAAATATCGGAATGATGATCCAAAATATTTGCAATGCGTAGCAATAATTATTTTATAAGTACAGTTGTTACTAGAATAGTGATGCGATCCTTTGGTCTTCAATACCTGCACATTATTTACATTTTGCATAATTCAGTCAAACGCTGTAGTATTTCATAGTATCGCCGTTCTAATACAGCAAAATATGCACGGCAGTCGATGTGTTAACACAAAATATCGGAATGATGATCCAAAATATTTGTAATGCGTAGCAATAATTGTTTTATAAATGCAGTTGTTATCAGAACAGTTATGCGATCCTTTGGTCTCCAATACCTACACATTAGTTACATTTTGCATAATTCAGTCGAAAGCTGTAGTATTTCATAGCATCGCCGTTCTAATACAGCAAAATATGCACGGCAGTCAATGTGTTAACACAAAATATCGGAATGATGATCCAAAATATTTGCAATGCGTAGTAATAATTATTTTATAAATGCAGTTATTGTTAGAATAGTGATGCGATCCTTTGGTCTTCAATACCTGCACATTCTTTACATTTTGCATAATTCAGTCGGACGCTGTAGTATTTCATAACATCGCCGTTCTAATATAGTAAAATACACTTGGCAGTCAACGTGTTAAATAGCTATTTCAACAGAAACATCCCCAGAAAATCATCATGAATTCATCATTCGAAGCTGCGTACATAACGAGTAATTTTGCAAAATCCTCATCTTCTCTTGACCGAAATTTGGTTTCTTACAATAAATGAACCTGCATTGCCATTTAAATAAACATCAACCTCACCGTGCATAGTTCAGAATACGGCCTCTTCGCCATCGCAGCACCGGACACATAACCGTCACCATTGCCTTTAACGAGTTTCGGCAAATTATCGAGCGATCAACGCCGCCACGGCACCCTCCGTGTGTCTCGAAATTCAGCGTAATCCCCGTCGCGGTAGCCAGGACTACCCTTCCATCGGCATTTGACAGGGATCGCGACGGCAGGGGAGAGTGAGGGGGTGCTAGAGAAGGGTTTCCCCAAGGAAGCGGCTCTAGGTAAAGATGAAGAGAAGGAGTACAGGGAGTGAGGTTTGGAGGTGGCTACGCACTATATTCCGGACTCCCCGAAGACCCGGACAATGCGCCCTCGACGTCACTCTCAATGCCTCCAATGTCGACGGCGGGAGGACGAGGGACTTAGAATCCAGATAGAAGGAGCTCACTCGACGTGCTGGAGGAAAAGACGAAGAGAGAGCGAGCGGTGCGACCGAGAAAGGGAGAAAACCGATCAACAGTCAGCTGACGAAGAACGAATATAATGGCGGCGAGAGGGAGACTAGACGGATGGAGAAAGAGAGAGAGGCGGGAGAGGAATGGAGAGGGGAGAGACTCTCACTTTCCTGTCGGCAACCGACGGTCCGGATTGTCGATGGAATGCTAAACGACCCGGAATCGCTGAAACGGTATTGAGCTCTCTTTGGCGCTGACTCTCTCTAACCCACGGTGTTCGTGTATCGCTTCTCGTCGCTCTCTACTTTTCCAGGCCAGCCTCCGCGGCACCACCTCCTGGCACCAACCTGATAGCCCTTGGCATATCGCTGATTGTGCCCGGCGTTTTGTACGAATTTGCCTGTTGACTTCGAGACGTGCCTTCGGATGGGCCGCGGCTCCGCGAAAGTCCCGTGATGAGGACGTCAGGAACGGGACCGAGAGGAACAATCGATGTGAACGGAGAAAATACTTTTGTGTTAAATCACAAATACCGTAATCACAATAACGATGAATAACAATGTCCTTATGAGGTGTACGATAAAGTACAAAACATTGTTATAGGCAACCTCTTTTACTCGTAACAACCGTCACGTATGTCCGCTCTATCCTAAAACCATACTGACATAGAGCTAATCTCAGCGAGAATTTCGAACATGTTCTCATTTACGTGAAATCGCGCCATCTTTGGCGAACGTCGCACTCGACAAATTTCCAGAATACCGTCAAAACGTCAGGAACGGGACCGCGAGTAACGATCGATGCGTATGGAGTAAATGCTTTTGTGTTCAATCACAAATGTAACGATCAATAACAATTTTCCTATAAGCTATATGATATAGGCAACCTCTTTTACTCGTAACAACTATCACGCATACCCGCTCTATCAAAAAACCATACCGACATAGAGCTAATCTGAGCGAGAATTCCAAACATGTTCTCATTTACGTGAAATCGCGCGATCTTTGGCCAACAGTCGCACTCGACAAATTTCCAGAATACCGTCAAAACGTCAGGAACGGGACCGGGAGGATCAATCGATGAAAACGGAATAAATACTTTTGTGTTCAATCGCAAATGTAACGATCAATAACAATTTTCCTATAAGCCGTATGATAAAGTACATTACATTGTTATAAGCAACCTCTTTTACACGCAACAAATATTACGCATGCCCGCTCTATCATAAAACCATACCGACATAGAGCTAATCTGAGCGAGAATTCCAAACATGTTCTCATTTACGTGAAATCGCGCGATCTTTGGCCAACGTCGCACTCGACAAATTTCCAGAATACCGTCAAAACGATCACGAGTACGTCTCATCCTCCGACGCACTATCTCTCAATCTTCCTCGTCTCACCTCTTCCACTCCTCTCTTTCTCGATCTATCTCACGTCCGCACACGAATGCGCGCACGTTCGCACACACTCGGTCCCAGCGAGTACGTATGTACGTGTAGGTGTACGCGCGCGGGTGCGCAGTTCGGCATTATCCGAGCTGTAGTATCTGATGACCCGCCCAGGGCTGCGTCTGACAGCAGAGCCAGGAAATGAGGACTTCTAGGAGCTCCGTCGGTCGAGCGGGGTTGAGTTTTGCGGAGGGCACTCCGCGAGGAGGAGAAAAGAGGGTGCTAGCGAGGGCATCGCGAGGGGGTGGAGGTCGGTCGACGGTGACAGTCAGTGAAAGGATGGACGAAGGGGTCGAGGGGCTACGGTTGAAGGCGGTGGAGAAGGGTCAGGGAGGGAGAGAAGCAGTCTTCGTGTCATGCACTTAAATATGTACCGAGATAATGCCGTTGAGAGGACCTGCGGGACTCGGCCAGGTTCTCGAATGGAATGGAGCGTCCCAGAGTGTTTCAGACAGTTTGTTTACCAGCCGAGTGTCTCTCGTTCTACGCCACCCACTCTCTCCCCCGGCCCTATCCACCCTTAGCGACTGCCACTCCTTCGCACATCGCGCACTGCTCTCCAAGCTCTCTTCTGCTCGATTGATATCCGCGGACATTTGTCCGAACTGCCGCTCGGTGGAAGATGCCGTGATCGACTTGGATGGTCACAAAATATTGCTGTGAGATTCGCAGGGATAGCAGACCGATCTTCTGGTGTAGGCTTAGTAGGTCATGCGAATAAGAGGGATGGGCATGTTAAAACACGTTGATTGCCACGGTGGTCACCGGTGACTGGCGTAAAAGATTTTACTAAAAATGCAACAAAATCGCAATGAAGCCTATTTGCATTTCTTGTAATAGCAATTGATATTGGAACAGTGCTTCAATGCTTTGGCGTCTAATATCTCTGCGTTACCTTTATTTTGCACGATTTAATTCTACTCTCCAGTATTTCATTGCATTACTTTCCAAATGCACCACATCGTGCAAAGTGACCGGTGCCAAAGATTTTACTAAAAATGGAAAAAATTCGCAATGAAGCCTATTTGCAATCTTGTAAAAGCAATTGATATGGGAACGGTGCTTCAATGCTTTGGCGTCTAACAATTCTGCGTTACCTTTATTTTGCACGATTTAATTATACTCTGCAGTATTTCATCGCATCGCGGTTCTAACGTAGCAAAATACGCAAAAGATTTTACTAAAAATGCAAAAAATTCGCAATGAAGCCTATTTGCAATCTTGTAAAAGCAATTGATATTGGAACGGTGCTTCAATGCTTTGGCGTCTAACAACTCTGCGTTACCTTTATTTTGCACGATTTAATTCTACTCTGCAGTATTTTATCGCATTACATTTCCAAATACACCACACCGTGCAAAGTAACCGATGCAAAAGATTTTACTAAAAATGCAAAAAATTCGCAATGAAGCCTATTTGCAATCTTGTATAAGCAATCGATATTGGAACGGTGCTTCAATACTTTGGCGTCTAACAGTTCTGCGTTACCTTTATTTTGCACGATTTAATTACATGTACTCTGCAGTATTTCATTGCATCGCGGTTCTAACGTAGCAAAATATGCGGTGACCGATGCAAAAGATTTTACTAAAAATGCAGAAAATTCGTAGTGAAGCCTATTTGCAATCTTGTAAAAGCAATTGATATTGGAACGGTGCTTCAATACTTTGGCTTCTAACATCACTGCGTTACTTTCATTTTGCTCGATTTAATTATACTCTGCAGTATTTCATCGCATCATAGTTCTAATCTAGCGAAATACGCTTGGCAGTCAACGTGTTAAAAAATCGTGCGGTGACGCAGCATTGGGCGTTTTAGGTAACGATAGATGAATGATTAGAAGAAGGCGAGTGCAGTAAATCGACAGGACAGTGTTAACGAGCGTGTATCTGAATGTGTACACACGCGCCCTCGGTTCCACCCCCACTGTTTCGCAGCGCATATGTAGAGCGAGTGCGAGCAAGCGGTGTGTGCATATGCTAATGCGAGAATAAACGGTTCTATTAGAAGAGCCAACAAACGCCCCACTCGATGAGCGCGGGGATTTGAATACATAAATACTCGAGTTCCTGGTGGGCTCGTGCGTATGTATATGCATTCGGCGCGGATATACGATCTGCATACATTCAGGATCGGAGGGTGTGATGTTTTAATCCAGGACCCGGGCGGACGATTATTCTTAAGGGGCGCGTAGGGTTAGCCCTGCCGTTTGCGACGCCCGAGAAAATGTTAATCGCGGTCCAAACATATCATCCTTTGCCGATGACATTAATTTTATTCGTGGCGAAAGTTGATCATGGGAAATTCTATTCCAAACACTTGAAGATGAACACGTTAACGGTAAGTTAGAATATCGTTTATTGAACTATTTAATTTTTGCTTCTCGCGCAGAATTGAACTTTAGATAGTTGAGCAGGATCGAATTAAGAGTAAATTAAAGTATCGATCATGAAGCTATTCCATTTTCGCACGATCTACCTTCCGAAGGTGTCGAAATTCAATTTGAAGAATCAACATCTTCCGCGTCTGCGAAATACCTCCGATTCGCGTTTACACGTACATTCTCGAATGGAATCCGGCGTACGCAAGAGGGAGCGAATAGATGGCAAAGACAAAGACGGAGTGGAACTTTCTCTGTGCGACGAATTCCTGCACGGCGAAGGAACAGTTTCCAAGGGGACTCAAATCGTCTCTCAGCAACTCGAAACCCCTTGGACCACCCTCTTTCGCGACCATCCCTCGAATACGCGTCCTATTGGCAAGTCACTTTGTCTAATGCCGTGCAACTTCGTCGATTTATCTCGAGCGACATTGTGTACAGCGCACATACGGCACAACTTCCGGGACGCAGCAATATGCTCCATCTAATTCCCGATATTCCACCGAAGCAAAAAGTCGCCCGTAACCTCGCCTTCGACGTACATCAAAATCGCACCTTTCCCACGAAACTCCCTGATGACAAATAAAACGTTCGTACGCGTCTTCTCGGAAGAAACGTATTTGCGAAATGTCGAAGTGTACATGGTCGGCGAGCTTCCGGCGAAATGAATTTAAGTTTCCGCAATATAGCCTTTCCGAGTTCAAGTGATGAGGAGGACTTACGAGTGAGGGAATTCTTGGATTTCTGGGCGGCCAAAAGGAGAGTTCTCGTGGCACTCGGCTAATGGATGCCGGGAGTCTTATGGTAGCGAGGAGCGAGACCTGCGCGAGGAAGAAAAGGTGAGTAAGAGGACACGGAATGAGGGGGCAGGAGCGAGAAAGCGAATTGAGAAGGAGTGCGAGGGACAGAACGAAGAGAGCGAGCGGGAAACCGGGAGATAGAGAGAAAGAGAGAGAGGGAGGGGGGAGGACGTCGCGACGCCAAACTTTAACTCGTTAATTACCGGCGCGAGGGCAGCTTCTTGCCGGCGCTCGAATATTTCAAACTATTGTGTTCGTAAACCCCTCGGGCTTGGCTCGGGCAAGGCGACCTTATGTATAGTATATACCAGAGTCCTGCGTTCCTGCTCTTAGCCAGAACTCCTTACACATGCCCATGATCGTGCAGACACGGAGTTCATATGTACAGCGCTCGTGAACGTGCAAGCATACACGCGTTCAGGAGGTATGTTCGTTTCTGTACACTCGTTTACGTCCGCCAACGTCTATCTAGAAGGAGAGTCGAGTGTCGCCCGGCTAAGAAAAGGAGTGGAAGTACTGGCAAAGAGTCGCAGGCGGAAAGAGGCGGAGAACGCGGGGGAGAGAGAAGGCGGGAGAGTTTGTAGCTAAGTTTCCAGGAAATCATTATCGATAAGACACAATGGCCGATAAATGTACGAATTAATCGCGCCCGGCCGTCTGACGGGAGAAAAGTTATGGCGGAATTTTCATTAAGAACGACATTGTTCCTGTCGCTTTACGGGTTAAGCGTCTTTTAGGAAGTACTTGGGAGCGAATTTAATAGTTCTCCGCATTGAAGTTTGCTGAAGAAATAATCCGTGCGTATACGAGACCGTGTCAATACGGCGAAGGTTCGATAGCGCGAAAAAGCGGGTGGAAAAGTGCCGGTGAAGAATAAGGGATACGTAGCGTGGAGAGAGAGCGTTTGAGTGAGAGAAATCATGTAAACACGGAGGAACGCGGCAACGACTGGCGGGAATCTCACATCGAGAGGGTAACCCCTACATAACGTTAATTATCGTAATTATTGCAATATTATAATTCACCCTAATTGCACGGCCAATCGGCATGCGAAGTGCTTAATTACTTCTTCCGCAATGAGAGCAGGGAGCAGGGCGCGGAGGTGGGGGAAAAAGTGGGGGAGGGTATTCTCGACATGCAATTAAATTAATCGCCACCACTTTCGAGTACAATGATAATCGCTGTAACAGTGGAACCCTCTAGAGTTCTCGAGCTATGTTTGTTGTATTTTTTACTCTTATGTAGGACAGAAAGAAAAGGACTGAGAAGGTGAAGTGGAGAGACAGAGAGAAGTGGGCAGAAAGAGAAAGAGAACGATGGGGAAGAGAGGTTTACTGTGCGTTGGCAAGAACAATAATATGTAGGAGTGGATGAGGAAGGATTGACAATGAAGGATGACCGGCTGGACATCCAAAAATATACGACATAAAAAAGTGAAGTGGAATTTGAGCGATGCGCTGAAAGTACAGCAGCTCTGCCGCAGGAATGTACCGATCAAAATAGTAAAGAGTCGAATGATCAAAAATTCAGCAGCGAGCATTTTTAACCGCATGCCAAATGAGATTCCAGGTTTTACCGACTCCGATATTAAGCGTCGCGTCTACTGTAGAACGTCAAAAATGTCGACGTTGGAGGTGCGCTAACAAAGAACGGCAAGCAGTCGGAAAAACAAAGGCTCCCTAAGAAGGCAGGAAAAGCATGCTGACAAGTTTTAATGTTCGGCAAAAGACGGAGCCGGCGCTCTTTTAACTTTGCCCCGTACATGCGACGATAAATTGTTTGAAACACGCGTTCGCTTAACAAGATCCTTTGAAACTACCTCCTAATCCCTCCCGCAATTTTTCCTCATCGCGCGACGGAATAACTTGATTAACCGAGCCAAAAACCGAAGACCGTCTGCATTCCGCACGATCGATCGGCCCCTCAATGATTGCCTCCGAAAGGCCAACGTCCTGAAAAAGCGGGCGGGGGAAATAAGAGATCGAAACATTCCGAGCATCATCGTACGAAGGAGATGGTAGTCTACCGGGCACACGTCACGAACAGAGAACCCATTGTTCGCGAGCAACATCCTCATTCGCGCGAGTCTTCTTCCTCCTCCCCCCACTCGCAACAACCCCTGTCGCTCATTTTTTGTACTCCACATTTTTCTACCTCCCCGAGCGTCTTCCATACAGGTGCCCCTTCTTAATAAGCCAGAGCCAACGGATCGGCCGGCTGGGCGTAAACGTACGCGAGGTTGAAAGGGCACCAGCGAGGAGAAAGCAGTACTCGGCTGGCGCTCCTCTCTTTTCTCCCGTTCCTCCACCCGCTCTCTCCTTCCGGCTTTCCCAGATACAGAATTCGCGCTAAGTTATGCATGCACACGTATGCACGCGCCTTCCTTCTCGCGCCCGCGCACTTTCTTCCCGCTCCCTTCAAGTGTCGCCCGTCTTATTTCTTCTGCGGATGACGGAAACGAGAGAACATGGACAGTCGCTGGCGCGGAACTGGCTTGCACGCACGGCCGATCTCGTTATCCGGAGTCTTCCAGGCACAGGTGACATTTTCTCGTTGAGAGAGCGCCGACGTGTAGGTCCTCTGGACGGGCATGTTGAAATGCGGGAGAGAGAAAGAGAGAGTCGAGGCTAACGCGACGAATACACGGATGCACGTTGGACACGACCCTGTGCGTCGACGGGATGAGGCTAATGGACAAAAGGGCACAGGCAAGAAAACGCTGAGTACACGCAAAGCGCGCCCGTGAAAAGGTGCAACGAACGATTAACAACGAGAGCGGGGCCAGGGTGTCGCTAAGTGTTGTCTTCGTGTGTCGTTTTCACACAGTCGCTCTCGTTCGCTCTGCGTTTTAGCGTTCGTCGTCGTCTTCCTGGCGCATCACGTTGCACAGCTGTGTTCCACTCTCTTTCGCTCGCAACATCCCTCGCGTCCGTATCGACCTGCATTCTCTCTCGCTCTATGTTTTTCTGAACGCCATCGTCCTTCTCACTCGCACAGGGTATTTTGTGTTCTTCTTCTATTTGGTACTTAGCCTCTCTTTCTTCGCCCTGCTGTTTTGTGTCTTACTCTTTTCTAGTCGTTGACTCATCTCGTCTCTCGGCGCTATTCCCAGTTTGTTGCCGTAATTGAAAGACGACACACGCTCCACCTCCGTTATTACGAACAGTTTTCATTGCAGTTCTCGTTGACAGCATACCGCTGTGTTTTTTCCAGTTACGTTGCAACTCCTTCCACTCTTATAATGATAATGTTGCCGTTGAATTGTGATGCAATGCGATATTACGGCCTGCGGCTTTTTGGTCGGATCAATGGAAATTTTGAAGTATGGGGCCCGCCGATTTTTTTTTCGCGTAATTGCGGATCGAAATTGCTCTTCGAAATCTTTCTGCAGAGGCACAGTTCGACTTTCATACAACGTTTTTATCTCCATCGATAATTGTCGAGGCAATACAAAATTTTAGCATGAAATTCGAGTTCAAAATAAAGGCAAAAAAAAGCACAGAGCATAAATGAAAACGGAATTGAAACTACAAGAGTCATGAAAGGCTCAAATTAAAAATACAGTCGATCATGGACAGACAAATTGACCGATGATTACGATGCGATATGCTACCCCGTTAAAAACAAAATTCGTCGACGTTCGGGATCACGTGATAGATAGAAGATCGTTACGGGGCGATTTTTATTACCTCCGGCCTGTTTGTTACGGATCCCAAGGCAAACGGAAGCTGCCTGCGAAGACGCGCACATGGCACGATGACGGGGCGTTCTCTCATTAGGCATGAAAACTCGCGCATGAATTATGACCCTTAATTTACACCGGACCCCGAGCGAGTCTGTGCCCCACGCCGCTTCTTCCCGCAGTCGAGGGAGCGCGGCGAAAAGTAGGCTAACGACTCGGTGGCGAGAACGTCAAGAGAGAAAAAAGTAAAATAACATACTCTGTATGAAGTGGAGGTAAAATCAATACCGAAAATTAACTGGCACGCGTGAGAAGACCACTGCGTTTGATCAAAATCGGAATTCCTATTTGACATATTTTTCGTACATCACCGATGTCACCTTTGATTTTATTAATCGACGATTTAAAAGGTATTTTAAACATTGTTCGACAATTTCCAATTTTTGCGATTACACAATTGCGCTTAAACAATTAGAATGGCGGTCATTATGAATGCGCAGTGCGTAGTAGTTAATGCGTTAATCAACTGCGCCGCGTAATAGGAAATAATAAAACAAAATACCGTGGAACGGTCCGGCAAAACGCGTCATTAATTTCGAAAAGACCCCCGCTAAGCACGGGGCGCGACTTATCACCTGCTCCACCTACCCCGAGCGACACGCGAAATTCTCGTCATTTCAGCGTCTTCAAAAGCTACAAAACTCGTCGCGCGTCGCACAGAGAAAACGCGCGCGCAACGGAGAGAGCGAGAAAGAGCGAAAGAGAGAGAGAAGCAACGTGCGAGTCGCTTTGACGCGCCTCCTGCATTACGCGGGTGCGAAAAAAGGCCGTTTGAAAAAAGCGTACACCCTTGCCAGGTACTCTCCCGTACGGTGTCCTGTGCCTTGGCATCCGCGAACCGCGACACCAACCACGAACCACCCCCTCACACGCTCCCACCCTTAACCGCACACCTCCTCAACTGCATCGTGCGTTACTGCTGAATTAAGCGCAACGCTGCCAAAGGCGGGGATGAAAAAACGAGTGTTATACACGAAGGCAGCGTGCGAGGAGTGGAGGCGGCGAAAAAAAGATAGGACCCCGCCTTGCGCCTCTCGCGTTTGATCCGTGCGCGCGAATTAAACTGGCAGAATTTGCCCGCGAAGCCCGTGTGTGCACTCCTTCCCACCCCCGTCCGCGGGCTTTCGACGTTTCTCTTCCCCCTTCCCTTTTCGAAGCTCCCTTTTGCGCCGCGTTACGTTCCACGGTATCCTGAACCTCAACGCACAACCGCCGGTCGTTCAAAGAGCGTGTACCTGAAAAGGATCGCCTCTTCTGTCCGTCCTTCTCTTCCTGCCCCCTTCTGCCGTTTCCATTCGTCTCTGTTCGTCATTCTCTTTAATCCAAACACGCGCCGTATCTCTTCCTCTCATTCTTCGCCCATGCCGCGTACGTTCTCTGTATTCTCTGCGCGGCGCTGTCTCTCTCGGCCTCACGCTTTCTCTTTCTCTCTGTCTTTTTCTCTAGCATCATCATCGCGGCTCGATGCACAACGTTGCCCCGCAATGCCTTCCGACGATAATTAGCACGCAAGCTAATTTCGCGATCGATTGTCGTGCCGACCTCCGCCGACAGAGGACACCGGAACAGACTGATGGAGGGACGGAAGGGGATGGACGGGTGATGAACGGAATAGGGGCGAGACTGAGAAAAGAGGAAGCAGAGAAGAATGTCAAAGGCGCGCCGCCGCTTCGATATCCCGGCGACGTTGAAAACCCCGGCTTTTCAAAGAAGCCGTTTCACGTCGAATGATACGGTTATCACTTTGATTCGAGCCTCTGATTACCGCGAACATGGGTAGCGGTATCCCTTGTGGCAGCGAAGAATGCCTGGAAAAATCACGCCTACTTGGAGATACTGTATGCGGGATATATCATTTGGAAGAAAATCGGGCTGACAGAGTGTTTAGTTAGGATTCCCACTTTGGGCTTCTCAGTTCTGTTTCTCGGACGTCAGCGAAATCGCGTGCCTTGCAGTATCTTACAGACACAATTACTAAAATAAATATTGAAACACCATGTTTCATACAAATCGAGAACCGTACCGCTAAATATACACGTCTACGGACAGCGGCAAAACAACTTATCCCATCGCCATACATTTACGCGTCATTTCCACCGCGCCCATCCCCAATTCCCATGTACCACAAAAACGCCACCCATCTCATTAACCGTTTGAATCTCAGGCACCGCGATCGCGCTGTTCAGGTTTCATGTCGAAAAGTCCCACTAGTTTTATCGCGATACACGCAACATTTTATTCATAATTATTCTTCGCATAGTTACTGTTTTGGTGTGAACCATGTAAACAAAACATTTTGTCTCAAATAAGTATTACTTTAACCACTTGCGCTGGCAAAAAATTCGCCAACGCCTGTACCAGAACGGTCCAATGCCTCAGAGAAGTCGGAAAAAGACTTATATTTTCTAAACTAATTTCTTTTCGACGTTTTATAGTTTCTTTGAAGGGAATATAGAGCATCGATTGATTATAAAATTTATGCACGTTGTTTTTGTTTCTGTGACAATCGCATGACGACGTACATACCACGTCGTTGGCAATTCTGTGACCAAAGCATTAGAACGTGCATAGCATATCTTTCCAGCGCAAATGGTTAAATTATACTTATTTGATAAACACAACCGCTGCTGTCCCATTTGACATCGTCCGACATAAATTTTTGGATTTTCTGTTTTGTACGGAATTTTATTTACACTGACTTAAACTTTTTACGGATCTCAATATACCTAAGTTTAACATTGGGGGTCACGGAGAATACTATGTGTCTCGTCCATTCGGACTCGCCCTTAACTCTTTGACTGCTGAATACTCCCGGCCGAAGCGCTTGCTGACGAAGAGATACTTTTCGATAGTTTGAACTCTATGGATCGTTTAAGTGAGGCGCAACGAATTTGTAATGGCAATTCTCCATTTACGCCAAGTTGAATAATGCAAGAAAATAATTTGATAAAGAACGCATCTGTATTTATCCCATACGTTGATAATTGTGGCTGCAGCAGGTAAGAAATCGAAAGGATTGGGAAGCGCATATATGCTTCCATAGTAAACATTGCTAGATTTCGGCGGCCACATATATGCGTCCACAGCAGTCAAAGGGTTAAATACCCACCGATAGGTAAAGAATAGGAAGTTCGGTGGAAAGGGATGGTGTTCGATATAAAATTACCACCATACCTATGATTTGGCCGCAACGTGCGTTTACGCCACAAATTGAAGCAAGCGCCATCACGCTTCGCATTCCTCAACAAGATTTTCTGAATAACCTCTGGAATCCAAACGGTTAAATATCCGCGTGCAAGAGCAAAAACGAATCAATTATCCCATCGTCATAATCAAATAAATTCTTAGAGTCCCCAGCCCTCAGCCATTCATACATACGCGTCATTCATCCCGCACCCCCACACCAGCCGGGCACACGGCACGTATCGTTCGCGATGTCTTCCATGCGTGGCTGCGCATTCGCAGGCGAGTGCGAAGGGCGACACTTCCGCGTCGCGAAGCATCGCCGTGCTCACGATGCGTGTCACGACGAACGTCGTCTGCGAGGAATAAGAGGCGTGGGAAGGAGGAAGGAAACAGAGGCGGACGGAAGGCAGTAACGCACGGAGCAGAAGCGTGCACGCGTGGAGATACGCGCGAGTGTGCGCTCACACGTGTAAAATCGCGCGTTACCCCGGGCCCGTCCTTCGTCTGCGTCTGTCGTACGCGCGAGCATTAAGGGTTGCCCGTCTAGGTTTGCTGCATGCCTCGATGACACGCTCAAGCCTCGCTGGTTGGCAGTGGTGGCGCACTTGCTGAACATAAGTGCGAATTGCAACACCACTCGCGCCCCTTTGCCACCGTCCCTTCGCGTTCTTGCTTTCGCCAGCTCTCCGTCTCTCTTTCTGGCAGCGCGCCCGTCACTGGCGTCATCCACCTCTGCCCTCTCCCTGACGCCACCCCAGACCACCCCCGACAGTGACTACTGAGGGTGGGTTATGAAGTGAGTGCCGCTGCGTGCATAACGTGCGGACGCGCATACTAATTACGACGCTTCCATTTTGCGAGGCCGCAAGCTTCCGACGCGGACGACCAGGACCGGCGCGATCTGGGGTGCCCGGATTTGCTCATCGGTGACTGGGACGGGTGTCCATGAGGCTGCAGGAGTGCGGTTCCGTGAAGTTTTTTGAAAGTTAGCTAGATGTTAGATACCCGGTGCTACGTAATGAACGCGTCAGGATTCATACAATCAAGTTGCGCGATAGGATTCTGACAACATACATAGTGTGCGAAAACGAAGTAGACGCTTCTTAGCACATTAACAGCCGGCCCCCCGAAAATCCGTCGTTCGCGTTTGAATCTATGCTGAGTCGATGCTGAGTCTATCACTTGAACGCTGGAATCACTTTCAGAAACAAGCGAAACAAGTGGCCGATACGTTGCCGGCGCTCAGGCTTTAAATGTCTCTTAGGTCGCCGGCTGTCAATGCCTTAGTAAGAATTACGCCAGGCATCTTTGCCTTTCGCGCTTATATCTTTCGACTTTCATTGATTTGTAATCAGTCATCTTGACGCGACATGTTCCAAGTGCGTCTTCATCGGCGAAAACGAGGAACCTTCGCCGTGATACTTTATTCGCGAACACCCGCGCACACCACGTCCCTGGAGGTCTGTCCTCCTTCAACCGCCCCTGCATGCATGTCCCGCTGCGCGTCCTGCCATCTGCCGCATGCTCTTTTTCTCTCCTTCAGTCGGCGAGAGGAGCCTTTAATTAACATTTCGATTCTTGGAAGGGCCGTTTGTGTTGCTCGTCTTCGTCTATGCCGACGTCAGGCTGCAGTTGCATCGGAACCAACGTCGGCTGCAGTCGCGGAAAATGGGAGAGAGACGCGACCAGCGGCGGAGAGGAAGACAGGAGAGGCGAGATGGGAGAAAAGAAGAGGAACGGATACAGAAAGAAGGAAGAAGGAGAGAAGCGAGAAAGCGGGATATTCAGAAGCCCCTTTGTCAGCACGACTCGTCATTCGCATGCTGGTAATTAGTTCATTTGCCTGTGCTAATTACGTTACCTTTTAATACGACGCGCGCGAGAGAGAGCAGCGCGTGCGTCTGTGCGTTATGCGCCCCCGTGAAAGCCTCCCCGCTGCTCGTGGAAGAACGTCGACTCTTTTTCGCGATCCCGAATGCATCGCGCGCCAGCCACACTAACACTGAGACTAATAGCCCAGGTCCCGCTCGCGCTCGCATTCCCCCGGCGCGCGGTAGAAAAATCGCCAGACAAATTCACACGTATCGCTTTGCGTTTGTCACTGACGGTCTGAAGTCAAATGCACGGCGTGGGCTGTTAATAAAATATTCCGCGAGTACTCGCTGCCGTGCGGCGCCAGAGTATGCGCGTTAAATTACACGATCGCGGGTATCGCAAACAGAAAATTTGCAAGTAACCGAAAAATCCATTTACGTAGTCCGAGTAGTGGTATGACGGCTGACAAGTTCCCAGTACATTCGCTTACACGATATTAAAATGTAAGGAGAATAAACTTCTTAGAATTAAGACGGACCTTCAAGTCTGAGGTAGTCTTAACCCTTTGACTGCTGAATACTCTCGGCCGAAACACTCGCTGAGGACGAAACACTTTTCGATACTTTGAACTCTATTGATTGATTTTCTAAGGCGCAACTAAGTTATAATGGTAATTCTTCGTTTACGCCAAATGAAATAATGTAAGAACGATTTAATTTTCGGCTGCCGCGCTCTACAATATAACATGCCGGCGCAAAAGATTTTACTATAAATGCAAAAAATGCGCCATAAAGGCTAGTAGCAGCTATTGATGTAGTAGCAGCGTCTATGTAAAAGACACATCGCTTTTGCTTCTGCGACAAATGCCTATCGACGTGGTATACATGTCGCTGGCGGCTTTGGAATAAAAGCATCTCGACGTGCGCGGCACGTCTTTATAGCGCAAGTGGTTAAAGAATGCATCTGTATTTATTTCACACGTTGATAATTGTGGCTGCAGTAGGTAAGAAATCGAAACAAATTGGGAAACGCATATATACGCCCATAGTTGACACCAATGGATTTCGGCGGACGCATATATGCGCCCATAATCGACACCAATGGATTTCGGCGGACGCATATATGCGCCCATAGTCGACACCAATGGATTTCGGCGCACGCATATATGCGCCCATAGTCGACACCAATGGATTTCGGCGGACGCATATATGGGCCCATAGTCGACACCAATGGATTTCGGCGGACGCATATATGCGCCCATAGTCGACACCAATGGATTTCGGCGGACGCATATATGCGCCCATAGTCGACACCAATGGATTTCGGCGGACGCATATATGCGCCCATAGTCGCCACCGATGGATTTCGGCGGACGCATATATGCGCCCATAGTCGACACCAATGGATTTCGGCGCACGCATATATGCGCCCATAGTCGACACCAATGGATTTCGGCGGACGCATATATGCGCCCATAGTCGACACCAATGGATTTCGGCGGACGCATATATGCGCCCATAGTCGCCACCGATGGATTTCGGCGGACGCATATATGCGCCCATAGTCGACACCAATGGATTTCGGCGGACGCATATATGCGCCCATAGTCGACACCAATGGATTTCGACGGACGCATATATGCGTCCATAGCAGTCAAAGGGTTAAACCTGTTCTCGTCATACATTGCCGCGGCCGTTTTCGGGTTGAGGAAAACAGCGTCCGCGCAGGAAATCGCGGAAGGAGCCCTCACTATTTTCATTCCCCTGACGAGTGTTTATCTCCCGACCTCTTACTCATCCAGCCCTCCCCACCGACTGCGCCCCGACCTCCTTCAGCCTCGCAATTAGGGGGCGTCGGGACGTTCCACGACGCTACGTCGCCCTTTTGCCTGTTATTTAATTGGGATGTGCAATTGAATGATACTCGGTGCGCGAGTCGAAGAAGGAGAAAGAGAGAGAAAGAGGAGAGGGGACGGATGCAAACGGCGTGGGAGGTGAAAGGGGTGACGATGCCGTTGATACCGGGCCTAACGACGCCATTGTGGATTGCCACTTCGTACCACTTCAAACCACTTTTTCACGATGCTCTCTCGATGACGTTTCACCAAATTGTGCAGCCGTGGCGTCGCTGTAATAACTTTGCAGCTGAATTCTATTTGGAATTTATGTACTGACAGAAAAATTGGGGAACGGTGAAGGGGGCTGAAGTTTTTCTCTTAATTTTTATCGATTTTGGATTGGGGATATTAAGAATGTTGCAAGTGAATACTATTTATAACATACGTGCTGATGGAAAGTTCGGATGCAACGAAGGAGAAGAATTTTTAAATAGCTTTACATTCGTCATATTTCAGAACAGCAAATTTCATAGAAGAGTTTTGCTCTTGGCGAATCATATTTTTTTTTTACATTTTCCTAATTGCTGCCCCCAGTTTACAAGGCAAAGATTGGTTTATTTTCAATACAATTTGCTCCCCAGCGAATTGAACAGGAGGATAACCAAAAAAGAAGTAATGAAAAAATAAATAAGAAGGAATAAAGAAAGACGTCTTGATTTCCTAATTGATTCTCGCGCGCATGAAAATCTGAAACCCTTCAAATTCCAAAGTTCCACGAAGATTTTCAGCAGTAATCCTTACATTCGTTTATTCAAAAACAAAGTTATTATAACATATACGCGCAGTCGATGAAACGCATGCGACGCAGGCTTGACTCACAGCTGAAACGACTGAGAATGCGTAAAAGCATTGTTGCTCTTCTCACCCTACGGCGTAATTCTGACTGGACGAAAATAAATCCTGTAAGACTTAAGAGATCCCTAACTCCCTTCCCAATAGACTGTAAACCAGTCAATTCAATATCTGTTAAGAAAGGCCTTTAATAAGAAGCCAACGTGTCCTTCCGTACCTGGCTAAACGATTCACATACTCCCGGGAATAAAAAAAACAGGATTATCATCACACTATCGCTCAACTCCGAAGAATCCGCTTCAGGATTAGCTCGAATCCCGTGCCAGAAAAGAAACACCCGTCCCGATAATGCAAGAAGTGGCTGCCACAGATGCGCAGGACGGTTGCGAGGCATTTCCATGAACTTTTTAGCGCGGCGAAATATTAATGTCCTTTAAAAGTTATCTCACGCCGATCCGGGCCCATCGTGTTTAGGGTGGATAAAGAGACGTCGCCGTTGGGTAAAGTTCCCGAGACGTACTAACAAGACGCAGCCCGCAAAAGAGGGGCAAAATGGAGGAGTCTCTTAACGAGATCAGCTTCGTGGAAAGACGCAGCGATGCAGATTCGCGAGATATCCCGTAGGATGACGGGAGAGACCCTTTGACACTCGGTGCTCTTCGACAGAGAAGGGTGGAGACGGCGGAGAGTGAGAAAGAGAGAGAGAGACAGACTGGGAAGAGTGCAGAGGAGGACAGATGAGACGAGTCTGCGTCTTGGAAGACTTCCTCGGGCTCATTACGTCGACAATAATTAACGTTGCTCAAAGTGTCATTATGGAAAACCGTCGGGGGATCGGGCGGGAGGGAAAAAAATGACGGAAGAAGCGGGAGATATTTTCAGGGATAATAAATGCCGGAAGAGAAAAAGGGTGTCGAGGCGTTGTGGCAAAATGTGCGAGAAAGGAAATTCTTATGTTGGGCGATGGAAATGCTTCCATTCCAACGGCCGCGCCACCGTGACGCTCCTCTCCTTTTCCCGCTCATTGTCTCTGTCGGGCTAAAACCCTTTCTCACGTCTGCCTTCCCTTCCTCGCCGTCAGAATAATATTTAACGATCGTCCTTCGCGAGCGAGCGAGCGCGTGCCGACAAAGGACAAAATCGTCCGAGAACAGTGAACGAAGCGAGACAGGCGATGAAGGGAAGCAGGACGCGGGAACGGCACCGTTACTGAATACCCAATTATTATATCGCGAAATATCAGCTAGAAAATTGAATAATACATTCGGGCTAGGCGAGTGCAGGGGTGAGCGGCGATGGATGAAAAAGGAGGAGAAAGTTGAAGGCAAGTGCGGAAGTCGGCGTAGGCAGGCGAGGGCAGAAGAGAGAAACGGGTGGAGAGGGTCAGAGGGCGTAGCTCGAAGACGCGGGAGAGAGAAAGAGAAGAAAGCCCGCGAAGAGGATGCAAGATCAACCACCGTCGTATATAAACCGCATATAACTATGTATAACCGTGCGCGTATAACTGTAACCGTATACCTGTGTACGTATATCTATACAGATATAGTATATCCATAGAGAAGAGCGCAGCAGAGAAACGAAACCGCAGAAAACGCCAGTGAACGGCAGCCAGTATGCGGAAACCGCGGCGGAATGACACTCGTGCTGGCGCTAATTGGGCCCTCGAGGTGACGCCACCGAGAGGGATGCTCTTCCACCCTCGAGCCACCCCCGGTCACCCCGACCACCCCAACTCCCGATCCCCACCGTTGTCGCTTTCTGCCTACCACACCACGATGGCCTCGCGGAGTCTTTTCGAGGATTGGAAATGCTTCGAAGACACGGAGGAAACTCTTCGCGTGTAGATGACGGTATCGATGGGTGCGCGGCGTTGAAGTGGGAGAAACAAAACGAAATGCGGAAAGAGCCGGAATGTGGGAGAGTGATGAGATCGTATTAACACGTTGACTGCCAAGCGTATTTTGCTATGTTAGAATCGTGATGCGGTAAAATACTGCAGAGTATGATGAAATCGTGCAAAATGAAGGTACGGCAGAGTTGTTAGACGTCAAAGTATTGAAGCATAATTGCAATATCAATTGCTTTTACAAGATTGCAAATTTTTTTTTGCATTTTTAGTAAAATCTTTTGCGTATTTTGCTATGTTAGAACCGCGATACGATGAAATACTGCAGAGTATGATGGAATCGTGCAAAATGAAGGTAACGCAGAGTTGTTAGACGCGAAGGTATTGAAGCACTGTTCCAATACCAATTGCTTTTACAAGATTGCAAATAGGCTTCATTGCGAATTTTTTGCATTTCTAGTAAAATCTTCTGCGTCGGTCACCGCGTATTTTGCTATGTTAGAATCGCGATGCGGTAAAATACTGCAGAGTATGATGAAATCGTGCAAAATGAAGGTAACGCAGAGTTGTTAGACGCGAAGGTATTGAAGCACTGTTCCAATATCAATTGCTTTTACAAGATTGCGAATAGGTGTCATTGCGAATTTTTTGCATTTTTAGTCAAATCTTTTGCACCGGTCACCACCACATCGATGACCGGCGCAAAAGGTGTCACGAAAAAGTCAAAAAATACCCAATCGGTAGCATTTATAATTTTGTAAATGCATTTAATATTAAACAGTCATTCAATTCTTTGGTCTCCAATACCTTCGCATTATATTAATTTTGCGCAATTCGACCATTTTCTGTAGTACTTCGGTAGTATTTTAGGTATTATTAAAAAATTATGTTTTTTCATAATTATAAGTGTTTCACTTTATGAAATTTATGAAAATTGTAAAATGGAATGCATTTTAGGTATTATTTGAAAAAATTGTTTAAAAAATAGTTTAAAGGAATTATCATAAAATTTTATTTAAAGCTCAATTTTATCAGAGTTTCTAGTAATTTTTGAAAGTATGATATTACGTGAAGCGCCAGTAAATAAGCGAAAAAAACATGAAAGCAAAGGAGTTTAATATAATACATTGAATATTAATGTAAATACTTAAATAGACAAAATAGATACAATGTATCAAAGTAAGTGACATCTAAAGACAGCGTGTAAAAAACACGAGAAAACTCGTGAGCAGTCCTTAAAGTGTTAAATCTTACCGGGTGCACACCTTCACTCGATTTTCACGACACCCTTTCACCCCCCAAACCGTTTTTACTCCTTCAAACCAGCTGTACCACGCGCATCCTACCGTGTCCCGCGGGTGACGTGTTTCTGTAATTTCACAATATTAGCGTGGATGCAAATTCCAGTTGTGGGCGCATTCGCATATATGTTGACGTTCCGTGCGTGTGCCAGTTCGCGTGTAAAGTACGGCACCGCGTCCTAACTTCTGCATAATTATGTGCAACTCGGGAGAACCCGGCGGATCATGCGCTCCAAGCATCGCGATGAGAAAGTCACTTTTCTTGGTTGGTTGTGTTTCAGAAGGCTAACGCTCGACGCTCTTATACCGCGGCGTTCCGCGAGAATTCACGAGACACATTCGTCTTTCTTCTTCACGGCGTAACCGTTTCGGTACCTCAACCGGCAGGGGTGGTCTCCCGACAAAACTTCATCGCTTCATGTTGCACCTACTTCGCACTTATGCATTTTTTTAAATGATGTCAAAGTTACCGGTCATATGACATTGTCACAATGCAAATTAAAACAACTTATCTGCACGCGGTGAATGAAGCCTATTTGCAATCTTGTAAAAGTAATTGATATTCGAACGGTGCTTCAATACTTTGGTTTCCAACAACTTTGCGTTCCCTTTACTTTGCATGATATAATGGTACTCTACAGTATTTCATCGGATCGCGGTTCTAACATAGCAAAATACGCTTGAGCAAAATTTTACTAAAAATGCAAAAGAATTCGATTTTATTAAAAATGCAAAAAAATCGCTATGAACCCTATTTGCAATCTTGTAAAAGCAATTGATATTCGAACGGTGCTTCAATACGTTGATTTCCAACAAATTTGCGTTCCCTTTACTTTGCATGATATAATTGTACTCGACAGTATTTCATCGCATCGCAGTTCTAACATAGCAAAATACGCTTGAGCAAAATACGCAAAAGATTTTATTAAAAATGCAAAAAATTCGCTCTGAACCCTATTTGCAATCTTGTAAAAGCAATTGATATCGGAACGGTGCTTCAATACTTTGGCTTCCAAGAATTCGGCATTACCTTCATTTTGCACTACTTAATCATACTCTGCAGTATTTAGTCGCATCGCGAATCTAACGTAGCAAAATACGCTTGGCAGTCCACGTGTTAACACGTTGACGGCCGTGCATATTTTGCTGTATTAGAACGGCGATGCTATAAAATACTACAGCGTTTGACTGAATTATGCAAAACGTAAATAATGTGCAGGTATTGAAAACCAAAGAATCGTATCACTAATCTAACAATAACTGCATTTATAAAATAATTATTGCTACCCATTGCAAATATTTTGGACCTTCAGTAAAATCTCTTGCGCCGATCAGCGGTGACCATCACGGCAGTTAAAGTATTAAATTGAAAGTAAAACGCAAAAACTACGAATCACACCTATTAACACAGAACAGTGAAATACTCTGGTACTAAAGAATGAGAAAACGAACGCGATAGGAGAGGGTGACGGAGAAAAAGGAACGTTAGAAACAAGGTTGTTCCGCCCAGAGTTTACCCTGCACGGTTTGTGGAACGAGTTTATCGAACGGATGTAGCCCCGCGCGCATTCAAATCGCGCGAAGTTCTCCTATTAGGCCGTCGCCATCCACCGGGGAAGAATAATATGACCCGGTACAACGAATCAACAGAGCTCTCCGTCAACTGTCGAGATACCTATTGAAAATCGCGAACTTATCGAACTCATTACCGATGAACCTCTACTCACGAACTATAACAAACAGCGCGAATAATAATTAATCACGATACCGTGTGTATTCATTATACGACGATAGCTTCCTTGATAAACCTCCTGCAAGAGCAACCTCCACACCTACGTAGCATAATAATTCACCGTTACGTCTGCGAACGTTACACGCGGAGTTGTACGATGAAACACTCACGGCACAAAACAACCGAGCAGATGGATACGGTGCTTGACAAAAGGATTGACATCGAGCGGGGAGTGATAAAAAAAAAACACCGCGCTGTCCGTACATTAGGTAGGTGCGAGAACTCACCAATTGACAGACGCACTTTGCCTCTTCCGCTGTGACTGCAACAAGTCGCAGATCCGCACGGTTCGGCTGAAACAATGGAGACAGAGATGTGAGTCGTGGAAATGGCGGGGCGTAATTTCGACGAGGGCAACGGTGACATCCAGAGTAGACGGCGGGGGAAAAAGAAAGCGACAGCGACGGACGGAGAATCGCGTCGTCGGGGCAGCCGGCGGGTAGGATGTTAAAATTAAGCATTATGCCCGCCATTATGGGAAATTATCTGTGCTATGCTCCAGTCGCCTCTTTTATAGCATTCTCGGGCTATCGTGGCGACAAAACGAGCACAACAGGAACAGAAACGAGAGAGAAAGGACGCGGGAGGCGGTGTAAGGAGACTCGGATAAGAGAGGGAAGGGAAACGAATCGAAGAAGGAAGGCGGAAACCGACTGAATTTATATGCGCCGCTATGCTTATATATAAGGGCATATATATTTTATTACGATATTCATAACGTTTACAAAGACGCTTCGTGAAACTGCCTCGTTAAATATTTTACGGCGCGATCGACCGAACCTCTCCACGCTCTCCCTCTCTGTAGATATATATGTATATATCCGGGACTGCACAGACAGAGTGAATCGAATGGAATGGGCGTGTATATAGACGTGTGTACCTGTAGCGAAAAGTACCCGATGATAGAACGGTGAAATGCATTCCGATCGCGATAGGATGAAAATAGTTGATCTAGGGACAAACAATATTTCATCGCCGGTATCACGGGTCAAGCGACAACTCGCCGACAAAACACGTTTCCACGCAATTGCTGAATCGTCATCAGCGTAATGCCCGTAAACCGGAAGGAAATAGGATTTCGGACTATTACCTAAGTGAGGAGCAAAACAGCGAGGAAAGCTCCTAAATCAGAGCAGCCAACTAGATAGCCGAGCCGGTAAGATCGATCGGCGGAAGAAGTTAGACTCGGGGACATTCGCCGCTACTCGGTCAAATTTTGAAGTGCACTGAAAAATGTTTACAATCGACCGGGTCGCGACTCTTTGTGCCAACTTTTCGCGGTCCTATATTTCACGTTTCTTTTCTCATCTCCGTCTTTCCCTCCGGGCTCTCAGGAGGGGGGAGGGGTGACGTTGTAGAACGAACAAATAATTGTTGCGCCACCGGAGCAGAGAGGAAAGCAACGAAAAGTGAGAGAGGACGATGAGACGGAGGAAGAGAGAGAGAGAAAAGGAGAGAAGAGGAAGAAGTCGTCTCCGTTCTTCACACTCGTCGTCCGGAGCATCGGGGATAAAGTTTGCCCATTTGCGGGAAAAGGAACTTTTATTACGCCGTTATGAAGACGTATCGCGCCGCGAAAGATAGTTTTAATGTTTCTTCCCGCGCGTTTCGAAATTCTTCGCGTCGCCCTTCGCGCGCCGTTCCTCCGGGCTGCCAAGTGTCGGACTATTATATTCAATCGCCGACCATGCCGGCCACCACCCATATCTATTCAACCCACTAATGCGCGGTGATGAGGAAAACCCCCGACATGGATTTTCGAGTCGTAGTTTAACTCAATTCTACGAGCTCAATGAAATATAGAAAGTCCCACGATTTGTCAGCCCTTAGCGAAGAACAAAAGTTAACAACTTACAGTGCTTAGAACGATCGATCACGATAGCGCAAACAACTCTGCGTTACCTTTATTTTGCACGATTTAATTATACTCTGCAGTATTTCATCACATTACATTTCCAAATGTATCACACTATATTATTTACCACATTGACTAACACGGTGGTCACCGGTGACTATGCAGAAGATTTTACTAAAAATGCAAAAATTCGCAATGCAGCCTATTTGCAATATTGTACAAGCAAGTGATATTGGACCGGTGCTTCAATATTTAATTGATTCAATACCTTATTATTATACGTACTTAATTCAATACGTCATTTTTAAATACTCTAAGAATTGATTGAGTAGTCATATTTAACAGGTTGACTGCCACGGTGGTCACCGGTGACCGGTGCAGGAGATTTTACTAAAAATGCAAAAATTCGCAATGCAGCCTATTGCAACATTGTAAAAGCAATTGATACTGGACCGGTGCTTCAATATTTAATTGATTCAATACGTAATTATTATACGTACTTAATTCAATACATCATTTTTAAATACTCTAAGAATTGATTGAGTAATCATATTTAACGCGTTGACTGCCACGGTGGTCACTGGTAACCGGTACAAAATATTTTACTAAAAATGCAAATATTCGCAATGCAGCCTATTTGCAATCTTGTATAAGCAATTGATATTGAACCAGTGCTTCAATATTTAATTGATTCAATACGTTATTATTATACGTACTTAATTCAATACGTCATTTTTAAATACTCTAAGAATTTACTGAGTAACTATATTTAACACGTTGACTGCCGTGGTGGTTATCGGTGACCGGTGCAAGAGATTTTACTAAAAATGCAAAAAATTCGCAATGCAGGCTATTTGCAATCTTGTACAAGCAATTGATATTGGACCGATGCTTCAATATTTAATTGATTCAATACGTTATTATTATACGTACTTAATTCAATACGTCATTTTTAAATACTCTAAGAATTTACTGAGTAATCATATTTACCACATTGACTGCCACGGTGGTCAGCGGTGACTGATGCAGGAGATTTTACTAAAAATGCAAAAATTCGCAATGCAGCCTATTTGCAATCTTGTACAAGCAATTGATAATACATTATTATTATACGGTCATTTTTAAATACCAAGAATTGACTGAGTAACTATATTTAACACGTTGACTGCCGTGGTGGTCATCGGTCAATATTTAATTGATTCAATTGATATTGGAACGTAATTATTATACGTAATTATTATACGTACTTAATTCAATACATCATTTTTAAATACTCTAAGAATTGATTGAGTAATCATATTTAACGCGTTGACTCCCACGGTGATCACTGGTGACCGGTACAAAAGATTTTACAAAAAATGCAAAAAATTCGCAATGAAGCCTATTTGCAACATTGTAAAAGCAATTGATATTGTAACGGTGCTTCAATACTTTGGCGTCTAACAACTCTGCGTTACCTTCATTTTGCACAATTTAATCATACTCTGCATTTCATTTCATTGTATTGCGGTTCTAACGTAGCAAAATACGTATTTTATCGCATCGCGATTCTAACATAGCAAAATACGATTGGCAGTCAACGTGTTAAGCAGTTATCATAGCACTATTTCTAACCTCAAATCCGTACACGAATTCTTCTACTTTCTCTTAACAAACGATCCCACCGTTTCCTCAAAATTGATGTCCGCCGACTGCACTTCGTTCGCGTGGCTCAATGCAAGAACCTTAAAATTACATTTCCAGCAACCTCCCTCCCTACCTTCCAGAAGTCCTGGTTAGCTCCGTAGTGCGCACTGTCTTTGAACACACCCAACCTTCTCGCACCGGTTAACCTAAAAAAAGGAGGAAAAATAACACCGACATGCTCGTGCACTCTCTCTCGGCTAGCCCTTTTCACTGGCACGAAGTCCGATACCTCGAGAGGGATTCTCCAGGCGAGGAAGAATTCCAAGGAGACCAGAAGGAGGCAGAAGGAGGCAGAAGGAAGCCGGGCAAGGTGGAAAGAAAGGGTTCGTGGAGCGGTGCGGTGGTCGGAGAGTCGGGACGTGGTATGAGAAGGTCGGTAGCTCGAGCTGGCCCTCGACCTCGATTTTCAAAACGATTCCTGACTCCACGACCGGCCGAGACAAGGGCGCGGGGGTGGTCGCGCAGTCGTTGCTTGCTGCCGGGGCGCATTCATTCGGCCATTTTGGGGGTAGCACACGGCCGCCGAAATAAATGACCGAGCATCGGGGGCCGGCATTCATAGACCCGGCACTGCCGAGGAGTGCTTTGCTCTAGTGCCTTTGGAATTCCGATTGAGGAGTCTGTGTGAGAGAGACTGCGGGTGGAATGAGGGGTGGATGGAAGGAGGTCGGAGGTGGATGCGGGACGAGCGAGGAACATGTGGAAGAGGGAAAACGGAGAAAGAGGCAGCGCGTGTGTGCAGGGCGCGAATATGAAGGAAAGCGAGGGTGGAGAAAGAGAAAAGGAAGGAAGGAGGAACGCGAAGAGGGCAGTAGTAGATGGATCGGCCGTATTTCAGACGGGGGTGGCTGGGGGAGTGGGAAGAGGATGGCGGCAAGCCTTCTTTCATGTCAGGATGGTGAGCGATCGACCGAATCGCAGGTGAGTGCCTGCGACCGCATTGGATTTATTTATATAAACGCCGAGTCACCGGTTATTAATGAGAGGTGCCGCCTCCATCCTGTCGGTGTCGACTGACGGATTCTCTCCCGCGGATTCTCTTTACGGCGACGTCGCCCCCGAACACCGACGAATTTCTGTCGCCATGGCGTCGATTGATCGATACAATCCCCGTGGATGAGAGACACCCTGTCGATGTTGCGCCGCGACGAACCTGTCAGCGGGGAGATTAATTATCATTCCTTCACGAGGACGTCGCCTTCCGCTAAACGATCGCTATCAATTGTCTTCATTGTGCGAAACCGTTGTATGCGCTTTTGGACGCGGCTGTTGTAATGTGAAGACTCTTTCACTCTTCGTCTGCCAGACTGCCGTTCGTGCGACGTTTTTGTTCTACGTGTCACCTACAATTCCCACCCTAAAAGTACAGTAGGCATCGTCGTTATAAGGCAATTATATAGCACGCGCAGCTCATGATAGTTGGATTACGAACCCGTGAAAGACATTCTCCGACAACGGCGAATCCTCTCTGCGTTATGAATGGAAACGGGCGAAGCCTCGGTCGAGCAAATCAAAATATCTAAGACCATCCGAGGAACTCCGGCAGCTTATTCAGCGGGCAGGAAGTGTCCCCGCAGTTGAGAAGACCTAAACTCCGCATTCAGCGGGATACGTCATCGGTCCTGGTCGCGTGTCAACCCTTTCACGGTCAGCGGGGCCTAATCGGGTTCAAATTTATAAAGTTTCTGACCCGGTGGTGCTGAGCCCCGAACTGAAGGAGGACGGGAACGGACCAGGTTGGAAAATTCGTTCCGCGACGCCCGCGCGCTTCGTCGTTCTTTCATTCCTTCTTTCATTCCCTTTATTGCCCGCTTTGCAAAGATCTCTTTCGAGGGAGAGCGAGGGAACACCTGCTCTCGCAGGGTTTCTCTGGCGAGCTAGCCATTGACGAGTTGAAATATGGAGGTCCCTGAGGACTTACCGAGACCAGGACACCTGGACCTGTCCCGGTGTCCTCAATGGCGGAGGAACCATGGCGGGAGGGCCAGTTGAGGACTATCTTTGAGCTTACTCTTAAGTAACGAACGAACCGGATAATGCATCCCTTCAGACTTTAAGAGGCGGCGGAGAAAAATGTTTCAGTGCCGCTTCCGAGGTCTGGTTAATTCAATTTATGATGATAACAGTAATTACCGGAGCCTTCATTTAAATTAAATCAACGCTATATGCAAAAAGTTGACGCATATTAATTTCTGAGATAAAACAAATTTCAAATGAAAGAGTACCAAAATGTGTTGGTAAAAATCGATTGGGTAATTCTTGGTTTTGGTTACGTGTATTCATGCAGACGGCCAATAATCGCCTTTTGAGCGGAAACCCTTTCCATATTTAAGTGACAAACAGCAAGGTGCTAGTTTAACAGTGTTTCAGTCGGAGACCACAATTCGACACCTCAGGCACAATGGCACCATGATTCCTTTTGAAGGTGACCAAACCGAAAGCCGCGCATCCCTTTTCAATTCGCGGCACAATAACGGATCTGCGTGGCACGTGATGCTTTAATAAGTCCTTTGGAAATACGCACGCGTAAAGAATGTCATCGGATCGTGTTTCGAAAGCCGCAAGAATGTCACGAAAAACGTCTCACACCCGCGGTATCTGCTTCTCCGCCCGTTGAATGAACAACCGAGGAGTCGAGTCTCGTTTCTGCCTCGTAACGTCCGAAATCGATTACTATAATGACGTCGGAGGCACATTCAAATTTGTCATCACCGCCTCGTGGGACGTCGGGGAAGAACGTTACTTCGATGAGACCGCAATTTTTTTACGACCCAGTAGGATTCAGCCCAGTTCGTGAGACTTCGATCAAACGTCGTGTCACTCATTCTCCGATAATTATCCCTTGATTTTAGACCCCTAATGTACTTTGCCGTTCGACTGGTAATTTCAACGCTGTTCACCCCCTCTACAAAAATAACATAAAATCCACAATCGCCCGTTCAAACACAAAATTCCTCGCCACCCATCAACATTATCGGAAATGATTTCTACAAATCCAATTTTCGCTCATCCTCCGCGACGAATTTTATTCCATCCGCCACAGACCAACTTAAGTTAATTCGGCCATGACCACCGCATTTTTCCTATGCGTCTCGCAATATCCTCTTGGAAATCCATAACTATCAGCGACAGGGCGTCATCAATAAAAACACGCAGGATTACGTGCGGTTCAACGATTACCGGAATCTTCTGCTGTTTACCTTCAGGCGATGCCGGTTTCGGGGGTGGCTCCGGCCACCATGACCGTGGAACGAGTCGCAGAGGGATGAAAGGGATCCCCGAGGTGGTGTGAGAGCGTAGGGGGCGAAGAACCAGGTGTCACTCGGCTGCGATACAAAGAGGTGATGGATGTCTAGCACGGCAACCCTCGTAACGTGTCACGACCTCGACACCTCAGGTGTCACGGTGGGTCCACGCCTCGTTATCGTCGCGGCAGCGGCAAAAAAAAAATAGGAAACTCACTCTTTTTCCATCCCCGCGCACGTCCGCTAAAACGGGCTCTCACCGTTGCTGCGCTGTCTCGTATCCGTTCGTCGTTCTTATTGACGGACACCGGCGGTACGATGCGGAAAATGGATCGTCGATGAAAAATTACGTGCATCGAAATGGCTTCGGCGACAGAAGTTTCAGCTGGGGAACGGAATTTTTGATGACGCGGAGTTAACACTTTAAGGACCGCTCACGAGCTTTCTCGTGTTTCGGGTCCCAACTGTTACGGACCGCTTATGGGAGTTCTCGTGTTTTCTACATACTGTCTTTAGATGTCACTTATTTTGATGCATTGTATCTATTTTGTCTATTTAACACGTTGCCAAGCGTATTTTGCTACGTTAGAACCGCGATGCGATGAAATACTGCAAAGTATGACTAAATCATGCAAAGTGAAGGTTAGAAGCCAAAGTATTGCAGCACCGTTCCTATATCATTGCTTTTACAACATTGCAAATAGGCTCCATTGCGAATTTTTTGTATTCTTAGTAAAATCTTTTGCGTATTTCGCTGAAGCGTATTTTGCTATGTTAGAACCGCGATGCGATGAAATACTACAAAGTATGACTAAATCGTGCAAAATGCAGATAACGCAAAGTTGTTGGAAGCCAAAGTATTGAAGCACCGTTCCAATACCAATTGCTTTTACAACATTGCAAATGGGCTCCATTGCGAATTTTTTGTATTTTTAGTCAAATGTTTTGCGCCGGTCACCGGTGACCACCGTGGCAGTCAACGTGTTAAGTATTTACATCAATATTCAATGCATTACATTTGATTGCCGGCGCAAGAGGTTTTACTAAAGATCCAAAATATCCACAATAGGTAGCAATAATTATTTTATAAATACAGTTATTATTAGAATAGTGATGCGATCCTTTGGTCTCCAATTATTTATTATTTACACTTTGCCTAATTCAGTAGTATTTCATAGCATCGTCGTTCTAATACAGCAAAATTCGTACGGCAGTCAACGTGTTAAAAAGCATACTTTTGTAATAATATCTAAAATACTTCCAATTATACAATTTCTGAGTTTCACAAAAATTGCTTCATAAATAACAAAGTTATGATTTTTTGTAACGTACAAGTTTCCCAAAAACGTACGGAGCCAAGCGTATTTCTTAAAAATTTCTTAGTGGTCCTTAAAGTATTAAAGTGGCGGGTAATGTCAAGTAATACTGCTTTTATATTCGAAAATTGGTAAGTCGGTTCTTTGTTAACGCGAACTCTGCAATTGCGTTGGAGGGTAGGTTTGTTTGCGCCACAGGATCATCGCCTTCAGATATCATCTCTTGTCCCTCGGTCTTGACCGTTTTAAGGGACACCTGGCCGTGTACCCCGTCGCGGAGTCACCGAAATTGTAGGTGGCGTGAAAATTGAATGACCAAAGTGTGATCTTTGGAAAGGACTGCTCCCGAACATGAATCCGGCAAGGACGCCGCTCGTGTTTCATCGCACCTGGCCGCATTCAACACCCGTCTCGAACTCGGTTTCGCCTTCTTTCGTTTCCCTTCTTCTCTCCTCCAGACATCGAACCTTTGTCCGGCCACGCGACCATCAAAATAAAGGCACAAAACGCGCTTAATACATCGATCCCTTCTGGATTTTCTGCCTCTCGCAGAACGATCGTACGCCGTTTGTTCCTCTGATAAGCCGAATCTTATCTCAACAATAGTAGCAGCGGCCGGCATTACGTACAACAAAGAAGTTCATGAACCAAGAAAAATAAAACTGGAGACTCCGTGTCTCGCGTTATTGCTGATTTCCCTCACAAATCATGAAACGCATTTAACACGTTGACTGCCAAGCATATTTTATTATATTAGAACGGTGATGCTATGAAATATTACAGCATTCGATTGAATTATGCAAACTGTATGTAATGTGCAGGTATTGGAAACGAAAATGCCGTATTACTATTCTAATAACAACTGCATTTATAAAATAATAATTGCTACCCATTGCAAATATTTTGGATTTTCAGTAAAATCTCTTGCGTCGGTCACCGGTGACCATCACGGCAGTCAAAGTGTTAACGCGTTGACTGCCAAGCGTATTTTGCTATGTCAGAACCGCGATGCAATGAAATACTGCTGAATATGATTAAATCGTGCAAAATGAAAGTAACGCAGGTGTTGTCAGACGCCAAAGTATCGAAGTACCGTTGCAATATCAATTATCGCTTTTACAAGATTGCAAATAGGCTTCATTGCGAATTTTTTACATTTTTAGTAAAATCTTTTGCGCCGGTCACCGGTGACCACCATAGCAGTCAACGTATTAAGCATTCTTCCCACACACCGATGTCATATAATAAACTATTACGCCTCGATAACGCTTTTTTGATTAGCACAGTCCATAAAATCTCGTGAATATGATTAAATCGTGCAAAATGAAGGTAACGCAAGTGTTGTCAGACGCCAAAGTATCGAAGTACCGTTGCAATATCAATTATCACTTTTACAAGATTGCAAATAGGCTTCGTTGCAAATTTTTTACATTTTTAGTAAAATCTTTTGCGCCGGTCACCGATGACCACCATGGCAGTCAACGTATTAAGCATTCTTCCCACACACCGATGTCATATAATAAACAATTTCACCTCGATAACGCTTTTTTGATTAGCACAGTCCATAAAATCTCGTGAATATGACGTGGAGCGTATGTGACGCATAATTTTTCTGAGATCCCAGACTATTTCGATCTCATGATCCTGAGCGAACGTCTGTCATTCGGTGGCGAGGGAAGATTTTCTTGGTCGACGCGGTTCAGTGGCTTCTTTTTGGTTGAGGTAGGTCCTGTCGGGGACACCTCATTTCCTTTTGAGCTGACCAGGGGGTGCAGTTCTACAACGACAACCACCCTCCTGCCCGCACCCCCGCCTCCACCTCTGTCGTATCATCCATTGAGTTCAAGCCGACAATGGACCGTTGGTCCAGCGCGCAGAGAGAAGCCAAACCGGAGAGGAGAGAGATAGACGGATAGAAAGTGTGCACTCGTATGCGTGCGCGCGCGTGAATATGTTGCGGGAGAGTTGTGTGCGTGAGTCACGAAGGAGGGAAAGAGAGGACCCCAGTATATATCTGAAAATGCCATTCATACGCGGAGGCCAAAGTCGCCATTCAGAAGCGACAATCCCGAAACGAGCTCACCGAGAGTAAGCATAAGCACGATGGACTTGAGCCTTTTGTCGCCGAAAAGTCAAGTCCCTTTGGGAGGTTCGCAAGATAGGCGCATTGAATTTTGCATTGCCTAACAGAAATATTTCTGGCGGCGCTGCGTGGCCGGGGAAAATATTTTGATGACACGTCGTATCAAGTAGATTCGACGGGACAGACTCCAGAAGTTACCTAGTTGGTACGTGACCTTGCCGATTCTGCATAATGCGTTCCGTTGAAAATGGCCTGCACAAAGCGGATCAGTAGGCCGTAGTGAGTTAACTGTTCGAATATGGGGTATCGTAATACGGCTCGCTGCGTCGTATTACATCTAACAAAGTCCCAGTTTGCGAATAAAAGAAGCATCAAAGTTCCATGCGACGTCAGCGGCGGAGGCCGAAAAACAAAGCAGGACACGCGAGCCGCGGATACGGCGACATCGGTGGCTCAGGGAAGAGGGATGAAAACCGGCAACAGGCGAAGGGGGTGAATGAGAGTGACCTTGACAAAACATCGCGGCCACGGAGCGAAGCCGTTGAGCCGCGAGAACAAAGAGATTCTGTCGTCCTTTGTCAGACAGGGCTCCTATCTCTGTTTCTCCCTTCTCCTCCGTCTCTTTCGCTCGACTCCCATTCCCACCCCCTCAACCCCCGTCCACCTTTCTCTTTCACTTACTTTTATCTATTTCTATTCGCCTCTATCCGCATTATTACGAGGAGCACTTTCACCGGTCGCCGACCATTCTTTCTTCTACGTTCCTTCGCACTCTGTTCATTATTAGTTGCTTCGACTCCGCTCGGATCCGGAGTTCGCCGTTCTCTTTCGACTTTTATGACGTTCGATTCGAAATAACGCACAGTCACGCAACGAGCTTCGCTCTGCCATTATTGCGACCGCTGACCTTTTGCCGCCTGTCTTCAGGGATCGTGACCTTTCACAACGTTCGCCGATGTACCTTTAATGTCACTGACCCCAGCCTCATTTCGTTAACAGCGGAAATGATTAATCGCTGTTTCGTCCGAAGCCGGTGGAAGTTCATCATGCATGGGTCATACATTTTCTCTCATTATTAGATTAAGCTCCTAATGTCCGATAGCATTTTATTCCTGGGAATAACCGGTTACTGAAAATTCTGCTCCCTTAATACATAATATTAACACTTTGACTGCCGTGATGGTCATCGCTGACCAGCGCAAGAGATTTTACTGAAGGTCCAAAATACTCGCAATGGGTAGCAATGATTATTTTGTAAATGCAGTTATTGTTAGAATAGTGATGCGATTCTTTGGTTTTCAATACCTGCACATTATTTACATTTTATATAATTCAGTCAAACGCTGTATTATTCCATAGCATCGCCCTTCTAATACAGCAAAATACGCACGGCAGTCAACTTGCTAACATAAAATATTGGAATGATGATCCAAAATATTTGCAATGCGTAGCAATAATTATTTTATAAATGCAGTTATTGTTAAAATACTGATGCAATTCTTTGGTCGCGAATGCCTGCACAATATTTACATTTTACATAATTCAGTCAAACGCTGTAGTAGTTTGTAGCATCGCCGTTCTAATACCGTAAAATATGCACGGCAGTCAATGTGTTAATACAAAATATCGGAATGATGATCCAAAATATTTGCAATGCGTAGTAATAATTATTTTATAAATGCAGTTATTATTAGAATAGTGATGCGATACTTTGGTTACCAATACCTGCACATTACTTATATTTTGCATAATTCAGTCAAACGCTGTAGTATTTCATAGCATCGCCCTTCTAATACAGCAAAATACGCACGGCAGTCAACTTGCTAACATAAAATATTGGAATGATGATCCAAAATATTTGCAATGCGTAGCAATAATTATTTTATAAATGCAGTTATTGTTAGAATACTGATGCAATTCTTTGGTCGCGAATGCCTGCACAATATTTACATTTTACATAATTCAGTCAAACGCTGTAGTAGTTTGTAGCATCGCCGTTCTAATACCGCAAAATATGCACGGCAGTCAATGTGTTAATACAAAATATCGGAATGATGATCCAAAATATTTGCAATGCGTAGTAATAATTATTTTATAAATGCAGTTATTATTAGAATAGTGATGCGATACTTTGGTTACCAATACCTGCACATTACTTATATTTTGCATAATTCAGTCAAACGCTGTAGTATTTCATAGCATCGCCGTTCTAATACAGCAAAATACGCACGGCAATCGATGTGTTAACATAAAATGTCGGAATGATGATCCAAAGTATTTGCAATGGGTAGCAATAATTATTTTATAAATGCAGTTATTGTTAGAATAGTGATGCGATCCTTTGGTCTCCAATACCTAATATTTCATAGTACGGCCGTTCTAATACAGCAAAGTACGCACGGAAGTCAATTTGATAACACTTTGACTGCGGTCAGAGTCACCACTGACCGACGCAAGAGATTTTACTGATGACCCAAAATATTTACAATGGGTAGCAATAATTATTTTATAAATGCAGTTATTATTAGAATAGTGATGCGGTCCTTCGGTCTCCAATACCTGCACATTATTTACATTTTACATAATTCAGTCCAACGCTGTAGTATTTCATAGCATCGCCGTTCTAATACACCCATACCGTGTTAACCATAGCAAGTGCAACAGACCATTCACCACCGTATGATACGGATCATCTCACAAAACGCCTTTCCTCAACACAACATTTAACAGTTCCACACCAAAAACATATGATTCACTTCAATTAAACAGTAAAGCCCAACTAAAAAAATAGCTGCAGACAAAGAGGAGGTTAGAAACACGTTGGACAAGATCCGCCGTAGACCTGTCGATAGCAGAAACTTAACATCAGTCCAAACAGTCACAACTCGCAGGAAGCATTCGATGCGTCTGCAGGGATAAGAGACGAGCAGAGCGATGAGTGGTGGAGAAACAAGTTGGGAAAACACTTAGCCTGGGCAGCTAATGCTTTTATCGCGACCCTTGATTTCGCCCTCGCCCTGCTTTCGGTACAAATCAAGGCATTTGTCCCCGCGACGAGCCACGGCGACGAACGATTGCGACGGCTACGACGGGTAAATACGTTTTCGGCGCCCCTGCGTGAAATAATGGATGCGTGCACGCGCCAGGCGGTGCTTGTCGCGCACTTATATGCGCGTGACAATATGCGTGAGCGAGCTCGTCGCACGACGAGGGGTGGGAGATAGAGCGAGTGGCGGAAGAATGGCACTTTATTAGTACTTCGAGACTGGATTTTGACAGAAAACTCTCTGGAACTTCCTAATATATAACGCCTAAGCACTGACTTGATCACTCATCGAATTTTTGTTGCATACCGAATCTTGTATGGTTGTAATACAAATACGTAAGGAATCTTGTGAAAATGGAATGCAGTATAACTTTACGGATACTGTATGCTGCTGAAAGATCAATCGAATGTGTGAGGAGATACAGATTATCATCGAGTTTTTCTTACGTACGGAATCTTGTATGGTTCTAATATAAATCTGTAAGGAGTCTCGTGGAAATGGAAGGTAGTATAATTTTACGGATACTGTATGCTGCTGAAAGATCAATCGAATAAGTGAGGCGATACAGGTCATTCGACGTTTATATACACTATTTCAGTAATGGGAGAATGGCTGTCAAATTTGATGGAAGTATTATTGTATTCTTCGTGTGATGTGATATTCATGGATACTGATTAAGAATCAATGAAGCGGTTTGATGCTGTGTCTTGGCTGCGTTTGTGGTACTATTTGCAGCGAGTTACTTTTGGGCAGTGCCAGAAACGAAGCAAGTTACGGAAGGAAGGCGTTTTATAAACGCCCGAACTCACTGTTCCGTCGGGCGACGTTCCAAGAGCGGAGCAATTTGTAGAGTGATTGTACTTGTACCGTACAACACGCTTTCCATCCGACGTGCTTCCGATGCATCGAACAACATGAAATACGTACTTTGCGGAAAGTCACACGATAAATCTACTCTTTCACCTGAACAAACAGATTCCAGTATAGACAGAAAGATCATGTCACAGTGAAACGGAAATCCTTAAGATCCTCACGACCTACACAACTTACATCAGCCTTACGTGGAAAACGCACACATAATTTCTCATTGCAAACAGGTACCCCGCAAAAAATTCAGTGCATTAAGATGCAAACAGCATCAGAACAGCGACGTAACAGCAGTATGAGCTGATTTATACTTTGTCAAGATGTCCAGACTGAACCCGATAGCTTCGACATCGAAATTTTAACCGGAAGCTTTTGTCCAGATGCCTAGAGTGAACTAATCGGAGAGCTTTGACGCCAAAATTTTAACCGGAAGATTTTGTCAAGATGCCCACAGTGAACTAACCAGAGAGCTTAGTCACCGAAATCTTAACCGGAAGATTTTGTCAAGACGCCCAGAGTGAACTAACCGGAGAGCTTCGACACCGAAATTTTAACCGGAAGATTTTGTCAAGACGCCCAGAGTGAACTAACCGGAGAGCTTCGACGCCGAAATTTTAACCGGAAGATTTTGTCAAGACGCCCAGAGTGAACCGGAGAGCTTCGACGCCGAAATTTTAACTGGAAGATTCTGTCAAGATGCCCAGAGTGAACTAACCGGAGAGCTTCGACGCCGAAATATTAATCGGAAGATTATGTCAAGACGCTCAGAGTGAACTAGCCGGAGAGCTTCGACGCCGAAATGTTAGCCGGAAGATTTGGTCAAGATGCCCAGAGTGAACCCGAGAGCTTCGACGCCGTAATTTTAGCCGGAAGATTTTGTCAAGATGCCCAGAGTGAACTAACCGGAGAGCTTCAACGCCGAAATTTTAACCGGAAGATTTTGTCAAGACGCCCAGAATGAACCGGAGAGTTTTGACGTCAAAATTTTCACCGGAACATTTTGTCAAGACGCCCAGAGTGAACCGGAGAGCTTCGACGCCGAAATTTTAACCGGAAGACAATGCCCGACTTTCGTCTGCCGTCGTTCGCCGACATTTCGCCCTCGTCCGTTCCACTCGCGATGGCAGCACCTACCACCCTGGAGAGCCAGGAACGAGCCAACCCTCCGGAGCTTCGTGACGGCGAGGGCAGAGGGGAGATGGAGTGGCCCGTAGACAGAGGAGGAGGAGAAAGAGGAGGAGGCTCTCCATCGCAGTCCGTCGCCTCATTCAGGGGGTGGGAGTAGCCGACGGGGTGGTTTTATCTTCCCCCCTCGGATTGCGTCTGCGCCCACGGTGCTATCCCCGCGCAGGCCCTAACACGGCACCCCCTTCTTCGCCAACCCTCTCCAGCCCCTCCGACCCTCGCCACTCTCTTCATCCTCCGTCCCTCTCTTCCTCCTCCACCTCCTTGCCACCCCCGTGTGTCCTCGCGCGCCACCCCTCTATTGATTTTGTTACAAACCGGCTCCAACCCCCGGCTCACCGAGCCTCGCGCAGTCCGTTGGAACGATACATACGTATAACCTGCTGGGTGTATCCGTGTGCAACCCTGGACCTGTATTGTTTATATACCGTCGTTGATGTTCGCATATACCTGTGAGAGTGTACGGACCTGCAGGTACGTGGGCACCACCGATACTAGAGCGTCGAGTGTAGGAATACATAAATGACTACGCGCATATTGGCATGAACACGTACCAGGATATATGTGTAGGTTATGTACCTGCTTGCCCATGTAACGCGCGCCACACGCTCTCCTCCGGACCCATGTAGAGACGCGTCTCTATACGCAACTGCCTCTACAACTCTGTTTCCAACTGTCTGCGACTGTGGATGATATACGTACCACCTCCTCTTACGGGGTTCAAGCGCAGTCGATGGAAGTAGAAACAGAGTGACCGCGAAACAACGCTTTCCCTGACGCGACAATGAGAGACGTCGCTGTTGAAATCCTTGTTCCGTTTTTCTGCGAAATTCGGGAGTTGGAAGAACGTTTCCTTTCGCGTACAATCACCCTGCGCTTCTGGCGCAATTTGAAAGTCTCCGAGTCTCTCCGCTATCCTCTGAGAGATTTCGAGTACTTTAACTGATTATCCTGCGGAGCTCGCAAGTACCAATCCTGCAGCAGAAAACACGCCGCTCTCGTTATGATACGTCGGAACGAATTAAAAGCAATTCGCTCGTCGCGACGGTCGAAACCAGCGGCACATTAAAACGCAGAATTTAAACAGACCGACAACCTACGAGATCTCTGCATACTCGCGTCTTATCTCATTGACATTCGCTCAAATGTTTTCACCGGAAAAACGTCGACAGAATTTCACTTTCTCGCAGAATCTCCATCCGGCACGGCCCTCGTCCGGCTTAGTGCATTTTTTTGTCCGCTCAAGCTGCGGGCAAGTCTGCGCGCAACCAACATTTGGGGAGCCACTCTGTGGTCCCCAACTGGTTCAAGTACCACGTGTATTCGTGGTCGTCCTTGCGCTCACGGCCGACCAAGAAGAAGTACTCGAGAGCATTTGCGGTGGATTTGGCGGTGCTCTGCGCCACGGGAGCTCCACTTCTAGTCAGTAACTATGGGGTTCTCTCTATCTCCTTCGCCCTCCTCGTCACTACTCTCCATGCCCGGCCGCTCTCTTTCTCTCTTTTCCACTTTCATCCCTTTCCTCCCCCTTCGCTCTCGTGCAGTTTCGAGAGACCCCATATGATACGCCGTGATAATCCCCGCGCGTATCGGTAGGGAGCCGCGGCGCGGATTAAAAGGGTGCCTTTTCCCGGGGTTCCATCGGCGGATTTACATTTTTTTTTCCTCTCGCCGACTTTCCTCCTGACGGTTCACCTATCAGCGACACCCCCGACGCTGCGCTTCGTCGTTTCGTTTCGGCGAGAGTGCGCGAAAACGCACGAAAACAGCAGCGTACGACACTCGAGATATTGTCAGTCTTTATGGCGCGTAAGTAAAAGTAGGATTTTAACACTTTGACTGCCACGGTGGTCACCGGTGACCGGTGCGAAAGATTTTACTAAGAATGCAAAAAATTCGCAATGGAGCCTATTTGCAATCTTGTAAAAGCGATTGATGTTGTAACGGTGCTTCAATATTTTGCTTCAATATTTTGGCTTTATTTCTAAATTATATTCTGCGTATTTCATCGCATCGCGCTATTTCATCGCATCGCAATCTTGTAAAAGTTGATATTTGAATGGTGCTAACATAACAAAATACGCTTTTCATCGAGCAAACTACACGGTGACCGGTGTAAAATATTTTACTAAAAATGCAAAAAAATTCGCAATGAAGCCTATTTGCAATCTTGTAAAAGCAATTAATATTGGAATGGTGCTTCAATACTTTGGCTTCTAACAACTCTGCTTTACCTTCATTTTGCACGATTTAATCATACTCTGCAGTATTTCAGCGTATCGTGATTCTAACATAGCAAAATACGCTTGGCAGTCGACGTGTTAATGCTAAACGCAGAAACGCAGGCGACAGATTTTTGGAGGATTTTTAATCAATTATCAGACTGGTCATTGATCGTCTGGTCTAATGACAGTGTATTAGCGCCTGCAGTTTTATAAGCGGAACAATGACACTAGTTGACAGAGGGTAGTTCAACCGGTGAGGATAGAAACTTGATGTAGCGTAAATGATCGTCAGGTGGACGGGTGAGGAAGGATCATTTTCGTAAACGGACGATATTTACATTGCCGCTTTTCCGCCGTCTTGCATTTACGTATGAGAGTGCGGATAAAATATTCAGATCGACATCTGGTGGCTTCGTTTGTGCAAACGAAGCCGGCTCGGTCCGTTAAGCCGGCTCCCGCGTAAGTCAGGCGTGCGCAGATTCAAGAGCCTTGTTTCGTGGGATTGCCGGATCACCAGGGCGATATATATATTTCTCGGCTGAGGCCGTACGCGCGATCCAATTTGCGACATCTTCAGTACCGTCTACGGGGTGTCCGATACAAAGAGCGTCCTGGTCACAAAGAAGTCCGATCTGACAGCAGTGAACCCCTCCCGTACGTTTGTACTCACGACAGAAAGGTAAAAATTAATTTCAAACGCAATGAAAACGTTCCTTTGCACACGCAGACGCGGGCTACGAGGTTTCACTTTGTGAAGATAGACCCCTGGTAAAGAACGGCTGTGTGTGTGTGCGCGCGATGAAACGCTAAATTATTTGCGTATATGAGAAATTTCGCTTGGAACGAGGAAAGGAATATTAAAATATCGATTGTGAGGCGTGACGGGGAAGAACTTCCACGTAAGCATCTATCTTAGAGTAATGAGAAAGATTCTAATTCCTTTGATCCTTCAAAAGCAGAAGCCAATATAAATTTTTACATTGCCTCGCAACGTCGTCAGTTATCAAGAAGCTACTTCCCAAAACGAATTCGCAAATTCCCCATCCAGCGTTGCAACGGGCGCGTTCAGCGTATTATTCCGTCTTTACGTTCACGCGCCAGTTCACGTAAGACTTCGGGATTCGGAATTGGGCCCCGTTCCAAAGTGGGTTAATAAAGCGATATTAAAGCCGCGGGGGGTGCAGTCGGGTGCCGAGAGAATCCCCAGTGTCCACTCTCGCGCAGACTTCGACCGGCGGGAATTACATCGCCAGACCAAGGCTACCACCATCAGCCAACCCCATGATCCGCCATGGCGTTTCATTATCGCGTCGCTATCTCGGGCACCTACATACACCCGTCGTCCAATCCAGATACCTCACACGCATATGCGCAATCTCCTCGTATATACGCCGTGTTAACGTGCACGCTTATGATAACGGCCCGCTCATATGTGAACGAGCTTTACACGCACACCCGCGTCGACACGCGCACAAACAGCTCGGCTCCCGTACGTGCGAGTTACGTATGTGCAACCGGCGTGCGAAGTTTACAAACGCCGACGCTCGACGGTTATTATCCCGTAATCCCGGTGTTTTACATGTTATGAGGATGCGAGAGATGGCCCGTTACCTGCGACCTTCAATCTTACGTTATTACGCCGGTCTCCGACCCTCCGCCACCCTGTTCTCCACCATTCCACCCCCTCACACACGCCCTTGCCCTTTCGGTGGTCCGCGCATATGCCTCTCGGCGTACGCCGGACGGCCTCCGGGATTTTACATAAATTTCACGAGTCGGAACGCCTTCCGCGCCCGGCCGACGATGATAATTCATTTCGCCCGGCCGGCAATTCTAGACGCAGGAGGAGGAGGCCGCCGGCGCGAATGACGATAAATTTTATATCCCGAATTTCGCGTATCCGCGATTTAATTTGCAATTTTCCCCGGCCCGTTAATGCGCTCGCGAATTTTCGGCGGATACGCCTCGGGGCGATGCTCGGGCGTATTGGCACGCGATCGTATCACCCGCGCCCGACGTTCTGCACAAAACGGCGACAGAGCTAAGCGGATCGGTGACCCGAACGTTTCGTACCGTACGTTCTGAGAGTTTCCCTCACATACTCGCTCGCAAAGTTTCTCACAGTTTCCAATGACGAGCTCGCTAATTCGTAAGATACCGTGAGTCGTTTTAATTCATAGCCCTCGCGAAATATTCCTCTCCAATTTCGCAGAGTCGGATAAACTTCTCGACTGTGAATTCCGGTGGCGCTGTCCGAAAAAGTTTCAGCGCTCCCTTTCGGGGCAAATACATCAACTGACGATCGCGTGCAATTGCCACGCGCGTGTTTTGACATACGACTCCGCCCACGCGCGTTCTCACGCACGCGCGCGCACGCACGCACGAAAACTCGCTATTAAGTGCATTAGCGCACATTTAATGGTGCCGTGACCACGTTTATGGGTCTTCTTCTGCACCGACCGCAGGGGGTTGCTCTCACCCTCGCGGGGTGGGTGTGTCTAGTCTCATTCTTCACGCACGCCGATCACGTGGCTCCGGCACGGGTCGACTACGCTATTGAATATGTTCTTTTCTTCATACCCAATTCTGCGCTGTACCCTTATTGGCACTTTAAAACCTCGGCGTACGGTCCCGGCGATTGCGAAATATAAAATTCAGGGGGTAGAGAGGACACCCATGGAGTTAGAGTCGATTTGCGCGTGATCGTATAAATAGTCGTCATCGCAGTTCTCTAATTTTGTATACAGTGGAGTTTGTGCTGAAAACGAGCCGATTAACGATTTCGTGAAACGGGTTGATACGATAAGTTTGTTGAAAATATAAATTGTGCATAGAATGCTGCAAGTGCTGATGCGAAGATGCAAACTTATTTTTAATGATGCGTTCATTCTTGCAGTGTTCATAATATACAGCTAGAATTATTTCGGTAGCCTTATTCTTCAATTTCTGTTGCTGGCGATCACTACTATAAATGCTTCTAGCAGTTTTACTTCTGCCACAATGAAACCTATACCGTCATAGTAATGTCGCAAAAAAATATACTCCCATCTACTGTAATACACGTACTTCATTTATTCTTCAATTTCTGTTGCTGGCGATCACTACTATAAATGCTTCTGATAGTTTTACTTCTGCCACAATGAAACCTACAGCGTCATAGTAATGTCGCAAAAAAATATACTCCCATCTACTGTAATACTTCATTTATTCTTCCATTTCTGTTGCTGGCGGTCACTACTATAAATACTTCTGATAGTTTTACTTCTGCCACAATGAAACCTATAGCGTCATAGTAATGTCGCAAAAAAATATACTCCCATCTACTGTAATACACGTACTTCATTTATTCTTCAATTTTTATTGCTGGCGATCACTACTATAAATACTTCTGATAGTTTTACTTCTGCCACAATGAAACCTATACCGTCATAGTAATGTCGCAAAAAAATATACTCCTATCTACTGTAATACTTCATTTATTCTTCAATTTCTGTTGCTGGCGATCACTACTATAAAAACGTTTGATAGTTCTACTTCTGCCACAATTAAACCTATAGCGTCATAGTAATGTCGCAAAAAAATATACTATATACTGTAATACTTCATTTATTCTTCCATTTCTGTTGCTGGCGATCACTACTATAAATACTTCTGATAGTTTTACTTCTGCCACAATGAAACCTACAGCGTCATAGTAATATCGCAAAAAAATATCCTCTTATCTTGCGTAATATTATACTTCACTGGCATTTCCAACCGCCTATCCCTTCGATAACCGACGCAAATATTTTAATTCCTCAACCGAAATTCATTTGCAACCTTCGGAATCTTGATTTTTCACATTATCGTTCCCCTCGACTCGTCTCACTCCTCTCGCTCATTTGCTCTTCGTCTCTCGCATCGGGGTCAATTAATAGGAGTCATTTATAAGGGCAAACTGGTGAATCTGAGAATCCACAATCCACCCGGGAGCAATAAATCTCAAGTCGGCGAGCGGGATAGAAGCGGAACCCCTCTTGTAAGCTGGTTGTATTGTAGCTATTACCGAGCCATGCATCACTAGGTAACAACCACACGGCTTACTATCTCCGTCCTTCTTTCTCCAGTTCTCAGCGTTCACCCTTCTCTGTCTCCCCGTCTCGTTCTTTCTCGTTCGTTCCCGTCCTGCGTTTCATTTCTTCGTCTGTCGTCCATGGAGAATCTTCCGAAAGGGAGCAAAGGACACACTGCAGACACTCGAGGGCGTCTGGGAAGAATCACAGCTGATATCTCGTGCATGGACCACCCGGGTGCTCTCTCCCGGCTCACCTTCGACGAGAGGATGAAACGGGACGGTGTTTCGACATTAGGAGAAATACGTTCGAGCGCTGTGTGCGTAGGCGGGACGGGGCATCGCGTGAATGACGGACGACGCTGTCGGTTAACGAGCGAATCACGTTGAAGGGGGATGTTTTATGTCGACACGGTAGCCCGGTTTACGCGATTTTATTAGATCGTTATCGCGCTCTTAGGGGAGATAACGAAAACTTCGTAGTCTGACGACTTCGACCTGGCCTGGTATTATGAGTCTTCCGAAAGCAATGTTTTCGCTAATCACCACGTGCGCGCTGTATAAAACTAAACGCGTGAAATAAATTCAGCGATCTATGCTTATTTGTTGCTAGACGTTAGAGCGAATTACCTTTCTTGCGAGTGGCCGATTTTAGTACGCTTCATGTATATGGCCACTGTCCATAGCACTTCGACCGATCACGCCAAATTCTATTGCAGCCGAGTCCAGGACGAAACGTTCTAAAATTTTTTCTTGCAATCATACACACCATGAGTAAAATAAGCGAGAGTTCCTCGCTTCTTCATTGGTGACCACCTGACGTGATTTGAACATGCAACAACTAAAGTAAGCCGTACAACAATCCAAGGTACGACGTGTAACCGTTGTTTGAGTACTGAACCAAAGCACTGTCTGTAGTACAATAATACTATCCCCTATTGCGTTTTTCACCACGGAGAGGTCCCCTCATGGCAATCTCTAAAAATGCTCATAGATTCGGTGGCTATTCCTTGGAACACATGCTAGCTCCTCACAGCCCCTCATTTCTCATCACGCTCGAGTCAGATCATTCTCTCCAAGTTCGTTCTAGAGTCGCTCTATAATTACCATCGTAGCCTTTTCACTGGCAAAAGGGTCTGTAGCGACCTCTACCTATCTGCCGCTAGACTTTAGAACGAATTACAACTTTCTCGTAAGTAGGCGATCATAGTACGCATCATATGCATGCCGTTGTCCACAGCGCTCCAACCAATCCGATCGCACCAACGTCTAGGACAAGATTCACAGTGGGTCCAGGACAGGAAACGCTCTTTAAATTCTTTCTCCCAATCGTCCACACCACCATCAAGAATCGAGAGGAACCTACTACAATTCCCCGCTCCTTCACAAAACTAAACGAAATCGTCACTGCGGCGCAACATCCTCGATGATTTACGCTCAGCCCATACATTCTATTCGGCTGACACCGCAAGCACAGATCAGTAAACATTTCCAATAGACAAAGACAATCTGACCGCGCGAGACTGGCTGCGCGAAGGTCGCCTGGCCAGCGAGTAAAGCGGTAGGAAAAAGTGCGCGCGAAGAGTTGGAGAGACGCAGACGAGGGACCGGAAGAGGAATCGCGTCGGTCGACACAGTCTCTCGTCGACGAACGACCGGCGGTTGGAAGAATAGGGTGGCTGCGGAGGGTGGTTAGAGAGAGAAAGAGAAAGAGAGAGAGCCAGAGAGGGTGGCCGCCAGGGGTGGGTGGTACCTGCCTTCTCTCCTCGCTATAGTAACAACACGGGGAAACATAGGGAAATCAATATGGCTTCCGTTGCCCTCTCGCCTCCCCTTCATCCGCCTGCTCCTTCCCTCCCGTTGACGCATTTCATCTCGCTCTCCACTCTCGAATCTCGCGTCTCGCTCACGACGCCGCGCTCTCCTTCCTTTCTTCGTCTCTTCTCGCTCGGTCCTCCTCGGTCCCTGCTAGCACTCCGCTAGTAGTCTTCTCCCTTGCTCGTCGAGCTCGGCTCGGACGGGTGAACCCATTATGAGGGGGTGTTACTCCGGGCCAATCCCCAACCATCCGGAGAGAGACGCCGGAGAAGCGAGAGTCCAAGAAGGGCGCATGTGCGTTGCTAGGGCCACACCGGATGGGTCGCACACTGTTGTCGCTCGTGCGAGGAATGGCACACCCGGTATACGTACTCACGCACGCTGCCTCCAGAAAACTCGACGAGGCACGCGCAGGTGTAGCGGGATTTCAAACTTCTATATGAAACTCTCTTAGATCCCGAAGCGATCAACCCTGCGTGCAGCGGATTTAGCGACTGGCGGCCGGGGTATATGATTAAACTACTACGCAAATCTAGCGCATCTTGCCTTAGGTGCCACGGTTTTATTTTAACCGTTTGGATCCCAGAAGTTATTCAGAAAATCTTGTCGAGAAATACCAAGCAGCGCGATAGCGCTTGTTTCAATTTATGTCGGAAAACGTCAAATGGGGCAATAGCGGTAGTGTTTATCAAATATATAATTTAAAGTAATGGGAATTAGAGACAAAATGTTTTGCTCACATGGTTCACACCAAAACAGCAACTATGCGAAGAATAATTATCAATAAAATTATGCGCGTATCGCCAATAGCGCATCGCGATAAAACTAATGGGACTGTTAGACATGAAACCTGAACAGCGCGATCACGCTGCATGGGACTCAAACGGTTAAAGAAGACATGAAGTTTTACAAAATATAATAAAATTAAGTTACTGATATAATATTGTAATGGTATTTACAGTACTTATATTGAAAAAAAAACAATACGAGGTAACTCGTAGCTGGCAGTTTTGGTACAGACGCTTACTACGAGATATCTCGTAATTGGCAGTCAATGGCAGTTTTCACGTAACTGGGTGCTGGATGGAGTTGATTAGTGGCAATCGTGATATTCGTGATAATAGTGATATCTATAATATATATAAATATATATATATTCACATATTATATGGTGGAGTTGTAGTCTTTAGCGAGAGAATGAGGATAACCTTAGATAAGATGCTGAGCGAAGGCAATGGCAATATGTGGGAATAGTTTAGAATGTGTTGCTTTGATTTCGGAAAGGGAGAAGGAAGATTGTAAGAGTAACGTGAGAACAGATGGAAAGAACTATATTAATGCATTTTCTACTCAAACTCATTCCACGCGTATCTTGTATTCCGATGTAGGAATAGACAAAATACTTGTGCGAAGTTGAGCGTGCATATCACATACGTTTCACTGGAGACACGCGCGCTATGCATCTACTGCGGAATGCATGTCCAATAGTTCTACTTTGAACGTAACTGTAAATATGTACGGCAAAGTATTACATTTTCCGACAATAAAAAGCTAGTAATGGAATATCTATCTAAAATTGGATCCCGTACGAAAATTTCATACGTGATTTATGTCAACACCCTCAGCATCTAATTTCAAATTAAATATTTTGGTACAAACGTTTCTGTATTCGATTAGTACTGTCCAATTACGCAAGCACACATATAGCGAAAAAACGTAATTGAAATCGAATGAAAAACGAACCTACCACTCGACTATTCCTTTTAACACTAAACCGAAGAACCTAAATCTAGAACCCGTTGCGACCCAATCAATATCTACCCTGGTGGAGACTCTTCAGACTAGCGGGGTAAAGTTCACGGTCGGTATGCTAGATATGCTCGAGTTACCGAGCAACCTGTAAAAGTCGGCAGCTTCTCTTCCCGCCGTTCACTACCTGGACCACCTCCGATGATCACCAAAAGAGAAATTTCATTTTCGTGACCGTACACTTATAGACCTGTGAACTTCAGTGCAATAGAATAGAAAACTGCAATTTAACTTAAAATTATGGGGAAAAATTGAAAAATTTTAAACAGCACGTAAAGGATGGTCCAGGAATTAATTTTCACGCTACTACAGACTAATGTAGTAAAACACAATCACGAAGTAATTTATATCTGTAACGGTTATAAGGAAGGCTACGTGGTGTATTACATGTCGATGCGAAAATGTGTATTTGTGCATTTTGCGTGTAAAAACAGTGATTGCATAGAAACATGTGACGAAAAAAGAAACGATCATAACCTATCAATAAAATATCCTCATTATTGTAAGCCAAATTTAACCAACATCTTTTCCTTTGATCTCCTCCCAATCGGCTTGGATTTTATTTCGGCTCTTACGTATCTAGTTAAAACCTCAATAAATTCCACTCCAATATGCAGAGGAAGCCATGATATAAACAAACATCCGCCGATTATCAAAATTTTCGGATTATCAATTACACCAGTTATTAATTACCACCCTCTTTTTACTTTTCTTGGAGCTCAAACAGGAATGAAATGCGGACTGATATTCCGACACTGTCAAAGAAGCTGTTCCCCAGAAATTCAAAAACCTTACACAGGAAACTGACCCTAGAAGACGGACCGTGTGGACAACTTTAAGTAAAGTTTTTCCCCATCGAAGAGAATCTCTAATTGCAATCTAACAAGAGAAGAAAAGCGTAAAAAAAAGCCAACTCTGCTTCTTTTTACAGTCCTAAAGCCCTCTCTCTTCTCTATAGTACCAATTTTTAGAGGGTCGTTGCACGTGTGTCGACGGCAGGGCTTCATAATTTTTTTAGTAACATCAGACTGTCCTGGAAGGAATATCGACCATCTTATAGAATAAGCAAACTTGTAATCGGACACTTGGGAAAAAGGTAATGAAATAGTTAAAATGAATTATAGCTAAACCAATAGAAAAGACGTTCACAGTGTTTCAGGTGAACTTAATTAACCCTTTCGGTACGGCGGTGTTTTCCACAATTTGACTTTATGCTCACTCTTAGAAATGTCACGATTATGAATTTTTTCCTCAAAAATTCAAAAACCTTAGAAGAGAACCTAGGAGACATTTCTGACGGAAAGTAAAGTTTTTCCGCACCGAAGAGAATTTCTGATTGAGAGTAGATACATGTAACAATGCTATGCTCTCTAACAAAAAAAAAAAAAAGCAATTTTTATACGGCACGTGTGTCGACGGCAGGGCTTCATAATTTTTTTAGTAACATCAGACTCTCCTGGAAGGAATATCGACCATCTTATAGAATAAGCAAACTTGTAATCGGACACTTGGGAAAAAGGTAATGAAATAGTTAAAATGAATTATAGCTAAACCAATAGAAAAGACGTTCACAGTGTTTCAGGTGAACTTAATTAAAATCCGTTCTGTTATCACATTACTTTTTAGCTGCGAAATGAACCTAGAGAAGCTTGTTTTGCAGTTCTACGTCGGCGGAGCTCTGGTGGTGAAATCGCGAAAATGCTTCAATCAATACGGTGGCGTTTTGCAGTAATCTGTTTTACCCGAAGATATTTTGCATGGCGAGAAAAAAACGATGTTGGAATTAAAAGGGTAAGACTGGGAATAAGCAAATAATACGTATTGCTATTATAGACTTTTTTAGGCGCCATGTAGAAGGCATTGAGTTGTTGAAAATGTTGTACCCAGCCGACGTACATGAAAACTGATGGTAAACGAACATAGAAGGTGTCCCTACCGTCGGTAAAGAAGAAAACGAATCTCGCATGTCGATAATATAAGAATATACCTATGGTCGGTAAAATTGAACCACTCAGAAGCCGGTAAAAACGAAATACAACTCGTCGATAACAGTGAATCTGTGTGCTAACCGACGGAAACTTGGTTAACTAAAGATAAACCGTATAATTACTGTAAAACACAATTTGCCCCTATTAATTGAAAACACATGGCGAACGAAATGATAACGTACAAAATGCATACAACGTATTGAAGCCCGAGAAAAATGTGAGAGTAATGATCGGGACAATAGAATAAATATATGGCCCATATGGCAGGTTTATGTATACATGCAGCATGCGTTCGTTACGAATGATTGTTCCAAGTTAATTAGAGACTTGCAATTATTCACTTTGTACCGTTACAATTCCTAACTGAAATTTGCAAGTTTTATTGTGTTGCCTTTGCCCGGCTTTTGATCCTTCGACAGTATGTAACGCGCTCTCATAACTCGTTCAACGTGATCAGAATGTATACGAGCATGTATATTATGAAATACTCTAATTTGATACAAACTAAGTATAATAGCATGACAGTCCGCAGTTCGTACCACTATTACGAAAGGTCATGTTTATCACTGTCTCCGACTATGTACTTGTAAGCGTGTCTAAAGGTAGAAATGTATCGTTGAAGACGGAAGGAGGACACCTGATACGTTCACTTAGTTATTCGTTGACGTCGTAACAACCCACAACGGTCGAAAACGGCTCCCGATTCAGATTCCCGTTAACACCAAAAGTAATACGGATTATTCCGGAACAGAGGAGAACTCGGGAATACATCCTACTGGCAGTAAGTGCTACAGGAACATGTGAAAATGTTATCTGCTTTTATTCTTCGGAGTATCATCCACAAATTCGAGCATCTCGACTCTGAAGTCCACTTTGTGATCGCCATTGAAACGGACAAAACTGCCTACGATTCCATGTCTGAACAAATTAGATTTAGAATTACATTAGCCTGTATTAGTACTAATATTTTTATTTTTTGCGAATTCGAGTCGAACTGGGAGAAATATCGTGACTAGCCAACGTTGATGATTCTTGGTACATATGAATCGTCGTTTTTACAGAAGGAGCTTGGAACAATTTACGGAACATGGCCCTAACAATAGCACTACCCCTGTCCGGTTTGGAGCCAGAACACTTTTGCGCGTTAGGTGCCAGACTCTTATACGAACAAGGTTTGAGAACTTTGACCGGTGTTGGGCCGATTTCCCCGAGTACCGCGAGTGAATCCAGCGGTGTTAGTAGCCTGACGCCGTCGGTCGAGTCCAACACACCAGAACCGACGCCAATTTCCTCGAGACCAAACACTCCTAGCGACGAAGCTTGTAAAAGGCACGAAAAGGTAACGCGTTTGAAAAAACGTCCAGATAATCACAATATCTTGTCTTGTCATCAATAACGATTTTGTCGTACTGTAAAAGCAACGTAATGTGAAATGTCGGATCAAACTGCGTTAATTATTAACACCTTGACTGCCGTGATGACTGGTGTAAAAGATTTTACTCAAAATGCAAAAAATGCGCAATGAAGCCTATTTGCAATCTTGTAAAAGCAATTGATATTGGAATGATGCTTCAATAACTTTTAATTTAATTATACTCTGTAGTATTTAATCGCATCGCGGTTCAAACATAGTAAAATACGCAAAAGATTTTACTAAAAATGCAGAAATTCGCAATGAAGCCTATTTGCAATCTTGCAAAAGCAATTGATTTTGGAACGGTGCTTCAATACTTTGGTTTCTAACAACTCTGTGTTACCTTTATTTTGCACGATTTAAATATATTCTGTAGTATTTCATCGCATCGCTGTTTTAACATAGTAAAATACGCTTGAGCAAAATACGCAAAAGATTTGACTAAAAATGCAAAAAATTTGCAATGAAGTCAATTTGCAATATTGTAAAAGCAATTGATATTGGAATGGTGCTTCAATACTTTGGCTTCTAACAAATTTGCGTTTTTATTTTGCACGATTTAATTATATTGTGCAGTATTTCATCACATCGCGGTTCTAAAATAGCAAAATACGTTTGAACAAAATACGCAAAAGATTTGACTAAAAATGCAAAAAATTCGCAATGAAGCCTATTTGCAATCTTGTAAAAGCAATTGATATTGGAACGGTGCTTCAATACTTTGGCTTCTAACAACTATGCGTTACCTTTATTTTGCACGATTTAATTATACTCTACAATATTTAATGGAATCGCGATTCTAACATAGAAAAGTACGCTTGAGTAAAATACGCAAAAGATTTTACTAAACATGCAAAAAATTCGCAATGAAGCCTATTTGCAATCTTGTAAAAGCAATTGATTTTGGAACGGTGCTTCAATACTTTGGTTTCTAACAACTCTGCGTTACCTTTATTTTGCACGATTTAAATATATTCTGTAGTATTTCATCGCATCGCTGTTTTAACATAGCAAAATACGCTTGAGCAAAATACGCAAAATATTTTACTAAACATGCAAAAAATTCGCAATGAAGCCAATTTGCAATATTGTAAAAGCATTTGGTATTGGAACGGTGCTTCAATACTTTGGATTCTAACAACTCTACGTTACCTTCATTTTGCACGATTTAATTGTACTCTGCAGTATTTCATCGCATCGCGGTTCTAACATAGCAAAATACGCAAAAGATTTTACTAAACATGCAAAAAATTCGCAATGAAGCCTATTTGCAATCTTGCAAAACAATTGATATTGAAACGGTGTTCAATACTTTGGCTTCTAACAACTCTGTGTTACCTTCATTTTGCACGATTTAATTATACTCAGCAATACTTGATCGCATCGCGGTTCTGACATAGTAAAATACGCTTGAGCAAAATAGGCAAAATATTTTACTAAAAATGCAAAAAATTCGCAATGAAGTCAATTTGGAATATTGTAAAAGCAATGGATATTGGAATGGTGCTTCAATACTTTGGCTTCTAACAAATTTGCGTTTTTATTTTGCACGATTTAATTATATTGTGCAGTATTTCATCACATCGCGGTTCTAAAATAGCAAAATACGTTTGAACAAAATACGCAAAAGATTTGACTAAAAATGCAAAAAATTTGCAGTGAAGCCTATTTGCAATCTTGTAAAAGCAATTGATATTGGAACGGTGCTTCAATACTTTGGCTTCTAACAACTATGCGTTACCTTTATTTTGCAAGATTTAATTGTACTCTGCAATATTTAATCGCATCGCGGTTCTAACATAGCAAAATACGCTTAAGCAAAATACGCAAAAGATTTTACTGAAGATCCAAAATATTCGCAATAGGTAGCAATAATTATTTTATAAATGCAGTTATCAGTAGAATGGTGAAGCAATCCTTTAGCCTTCAATACCTGCACATTACGTACATTTTGCATAATTCAGTCAAACGCTGTAGTATTTTATAGCATCGCCGTTTTAATACAGCAAAATACGCACGGCAGTCAACGTATTAACAATTACATATTGCAAGAATTTTTGTGATGAAATATGCACGCACGTTTTAGAATTTGTCTCTTCGTGTCATCTACAAGGAGAGGGACATTCTGAACCTGGGAGCTAATATTAGAGAACCGTTCTGGCAAATGAGGAATCCGACGATGCCCAGATACAACTTCAGAGCCTTTATGGCAAATCGGTCAGTGTATTACCGCTTGGGCGATTATGGACTTATAGAGGAATATCCAACGGTAATGCATTACAATTGTTCTCCTTAATTAGCCTGCGCCGGACAGAATGGAAGTGTCGTGCCAACGGTTTCATTCGAAAAATGTCTCTTGCGTAATATCGATCGTACACTTTTGAAATATTAAATCGATTCCAGTGTATGTCATCAAGTGTGCAATACATTCATTCACGATTACAAGGCGCATTTATACCGCGGGCTTTTAACCGCACTGTGCAAATTTCTTTCAGAGAATCTTTTCTCTTGCTCAGCATTTTGTTACTAATTGGATGAAAGCGCTGTGGATTACTTTTTCGAAATTATGTGTCCGTATTATATTAGATCTCTGCCTAACAGAATTTTCGACTCGGACGATAAATTTAATAATTTTACAAACTCAACATTATCTGCTATTCTTTGAATCGTAAAAACATTGTCTTACATCTTGAACAAAAGATAAATTGAAATAGCGCCTGGTGCACATTATTTTAGCCTTCTACGTCAGGCGACCTATTTGATCTATTTTACCCTTCATTTCGACACGCTTTCATGATGTTTCATAATTTTCATAATTTGTTCTTCAATAGACGATGTAGGCGACTGCAATTTATACACTATCGGCGTACACGTAATCATTGCAATTATGCAATACTTCAAAGCAGCAGACATCCGCAATTTATGCACATAGGGCAACAGCGCGCCTTTCATTCGAAATTTCATAGAATTCTTTGCGACCACCAGACGTGATGACAATTCAGTCAGAATCGGTTGTAGCGTAACTCCGTACAAACTCTACACAAATAACCAAAAGAAAAACGATTTAAAATCAGCGTAACCAATCTCGTTCATTTTCTCTACGTACTTTCGGCAGCTTATTCTTCATGACGTCGGACGTCTTTAATTTTCTCATGAATCCTCTATCGTGCTATCAGATCCTGTATCCTGGTTTTCCAATTCGCAACCCCGAAAAAATACGACGAGAAGCCGCGAATAATTGCAACACACAGCCCCGTCCGCGTCGAAAGATCAACCGTTTGACGTGAGTCAATTGATATACCCTAACAAAACGATGCCCCCGCGCGAACAAAAGCCCGACGAAATTTTAATCTGCGTTCTCATTCACACTTGTGCGCCGGCTCTAATTGGACGTCAATCGCGAGCGAGTTTGTAAACCGACCGTGCTGCGGAATTCATGCATTTCCCGATTTGTTTCAGAGAAGTTGTAAGGATTGCGGCTTTAGCGAGCCATCGCCGTATTTATTCTGATGCCGCGCAGCGTAAATAAGCTTCTCGAGGGACAGCGGATAAAAATGCAGCTGCAGTGATACGACGTCGCGAATATCAGGCTTTGACAGACCAGAATGCGGCGGCCGGCTCGAAACTTCGAGTGAACGCGATGATGAACGCGAACGAGGAACACGCGTTCAAATATCAATGAGCAACGTTTCTCGATGAGATGGATGCACCATGCGGGCACCAAAAAACAACGCAATGCGGTGGCCGATATTTAATGCCGAGTCCGGATCCCTTTCCGAGGCTGAAGGACAAGAAACAGAGTTTGCGTTGTCCCGAAAATCCTGGCGACGGCCGAAAACACGCCCGTTTCATTGATCTCGCGATGACTCGAGCTAAAACGATTCCGTACCAGATGTTGAACGAGATTCTTCACGATCACGCGTTGAATACAACATTTTTAACACTAAACGTACCGGTGCTTTACACCTACCATGAGGAGTCTGATATCTCTTACGAAATAAACGTCTCATTCTCATATCAAATCAGATGATATGAGAATTTACAGAAAGTCAAATGAGCGAAAGAAACAACAATTAATGTACGATTTTAAAGTAAATGTTTAAAGGGGTCATTTGACCCCGCTTGGTACGTTTAGTGTTAACTACCTTTTATGGCAAGCATCGGAAGCATCGGTATTTTGTGTTTTCATTTTTAACATCTGGTAAGGAATTGTTTATATGACAGACTTGAAAAAGGCCGGTTACGGGCTGCGATGGTCAAGTTTCTTAAACAACGAACAAACAACGGTGATCTTTCATATTCTTAGCAGTGTTTAGAATTCAGGAGCTTCGAACACGTTTATTCGAAAGACACAATTACGCACACGACGGATACGGATGAAATTGTACAGTGCGTAGGATTTACTTTTTTAAGAATGACAGCATATCTTTATCATTGTAGTTAACTTAGACGTGTATGAGTTATACGATTAACCGAGCGAACAGTTGCATGAGAGAAAAGGAAACGTAAAGGCCGGTGTTTTTGCCACGCCTCTACGTTGCTCGTTCCTGAACCGACTTCTTTACTCAACCACGGCGTCATATACGTTTCACGTGGTTAGTGAAAATACCACTTAAGATTGCTGTAAATCATACAGCCAAACGACTCGAACGAATCAATCACATGACGTGTTATATCGTAACACGCGATTAACGTTTCAATCACGTTACGATTAAAGGTCACTAGTCCAGAGGAACATAGCAAATGCTACATTTTTTCGACAAATGTAACGCGTGTTTTGCGCGAAACTGTGTAACTAGTCTCTGCTGACCATTGTTTATGACCAGTTAATAAACAACATTTTACAGTCTCACCGCCTCACTTCCTCGCAACATCACATAAGATCCTGCATCCCAATTGACGAATCCGATGTCACCGCCAAATAGAACGTTACTCCAAGAAAAAACCGAATCTTCAAGTGTGACCAGCTAACACTTTGCCTGCCATGATGGTCACCGCTGACCGGTGCAAGAGATTTTACTGTAGATCCAAAATATTTACAATGAGTAGCAATAATTATTTCATAAATGTAGTTATTGTTAGAATAGTGATGCGATCCTTTGGTCTCCAATACCTGCACATTATTTAGATTTTGCGTAATTCACTCAAACGCTGTAGTATTTCATAGCATCGCCGTTCTAATACAGCAAAATACGCGCGGCAGTCAACATGTTAACACTTTGACTGCGGTGATAGTCACCACTGACCGGGGCAAGACATTTTACTGAAGATCCAAAATATTTGCAATGGATAACAATAATTATTTTATAAATATAGTTATGGTTAGAATAGTGATGCGATCCTTTGGTCTCCAATACCTGCACATTATTTAGATTTTGCATAATTCAGTCAAATCGCGGTTCTAATACAGCAAAATACGCTTGGCAATCAACGCGTTAATAAAGAACATTTTACAGTGTCACCGCCTCACTTCCTTTCACACATCCCATAAGATCCTCCATCCCAATTGACGAATCCGATACCACCGACCAAATAGAACGTTGCTCTAAGAAAAAAACGAAGATTCCCACACTGCAAGTCCCAGGAGTGATCTCGAGTGCGGTGAAAACGTTCATAAACAGCCGCACAGAGAAGGGTCCGTGCGAATTAGCTGCGAATTCGCGCGAAGGGCACATTAGTGTCGTTCCAGAGGGCGCCAAGAGGGATTGAGTAACGCGTGTTTTACGCAAAACTGTGTAACTAGTCTCTGCTGACCATTGTTTATGATCAGTTAACACTTTGACTGCCATGATGGTCACCGCTGATCGGCGCAAGAGATTTTACTGAAGATCCAAAATATTTGCAATGGGTTGCAATAATTATTTTATAAATATAGTTATTGTTAGAATAGTGATGCGATCCTTTGGTTTCCAATACCTGCACATTATTTACATTTTGCATAATTCAGTCAAACGCTGTAGTATTTTATAGCATCGCCGTTCTAATATAGCAAAATACGCACGACAGTGAACGTGTTAAGGTTCAGCTATGGCAGCAAGAATACGTGTTGCGGTGGCGTGTGTCATAAGTGTATCTGAAGTGTCACAAGAGATTTTACTGAAGATCCAAAATATTTGCAATGGATAGCAATAATTATTTTATAAATATAGTTATTGTTAGAAAAGTGATGCAATCCTTTGGTCTCCAATACCTGCACATTATTTAGATTTTGCATAATTTAGTCAAACGCTGTAGTATTTTATAGCATCGCCGTTCTAACACAACAAAATTCGCACGGCAATGAATGTGTTAAGGTTCAGCTATGGCAGCAAGAATACGTGTTGCGGTGGCGTGTGTCATAAGTGTATCTGAAGTGTCACAAGAGATTTTACTGAAGATCCAAAATATTTGCAATGGATAGCAATAATTATTTTATAAATATAGTTATTGTTAGAATAGTGATGCGATGTTTTGGTCTCCAATACCTGCACATTATTTAGATTTTGCATAATTTAGTCAAACGCTGTAGTATTTTATAGCATCGCCGTTTTAACATAACAAAATTCGCACGGCAGTGAACGTGTTAAGGTTCAGCTATGGTAGCAAGAATACGTGTTGCGGTGGCGTGTGTCGTAAGGGTGTTTGAAGTGACACAAGAGATTTTACTGAATATCCAAAATATTTGCAATGTGTAGCAATTAATATTTCATAAATGCAGTCGTTGTTAGAATAATGATGCGATCCATTAGTCTCCAATACCTGCACATTATTTAGATTTTGCATAATTCAGTCAAACGCTGTAGTTTTTTATATCATCGCCGTTCTAATACAGCAAAATACGCTTAGCACTCAACGTGTTAATAAACAACATTTTACAGTGTCACCGCCTCACTTCCTCTCGACATCCCATAAGATCCTCCATCCCAATTGACGAATCCGACACCACCGCCAAATACAACGTTACTCCAAGAAAAACCCGAAGCTTCCCACACTACCAGCCCCAGGAGTGATCTCGAGCGCGGTGAAAACGTTCATAAACAGCCGCACAGAGGAGGGTCCGTGCGAATTAGCGGGCGAATTCGCGCGAAGGGCACATTAGTGCCGTTCCACAGGGCGCCAAGAGGGCTTGATCGCTCGAGCCACTCGCGCTAGCGTATTGTTTCAGTTTGAGCATAACGCCCGGCGTGGCGTTGCGGTCGATTCGGTCCACAATCCCGTCGGAACGACGTACGAACGTAGACCGCGCGCGTTGCCACACATTCGCAGGGCTCATACGTGCATCGTAAACACGATCCGCACACAGGAAACACAGCGCAGTATCTGTTAACCGTTTCGCCGTATCCCGGCAGTGTAAAAGGACCTTTATCGTCGCGCGGGGGTGTGTGGGTGCCGGGGACCCTGTGTGCGTGGGGATTTGCACGTGCAAGAGCGCAACGTGGCCCAGTGTGTACGCGGGCGTATATTCGCATATACGGGGCCGCTGATGTCTGCACGCTCATATGTGTCCGACTGCGTGCGTGGGTGGGTGCGTGCAACGCGCGAGAGATGTGCACGACGACTATTCAGATATTGTTGTTATTGTTGAGGGAACAATCGCCCGTCAATAGGCTGCCCCGGCACAATGTATCTATTCAGGTGCGGTCAGGGGTGCTCAATCGATCGGCCCACCCTCGCTACGCAGTTCTCGCGAAGCAGCTCCGCAAAAGAAACCGGTAAAAGCTCGAGAACGGGCCGCGAGAGGGTGAGCGGCGATCGCGCTTTGTTGGCGTCTCAAATTTAGTCGGAACCCTGCCTTTCAGCCGGGCGAAACTTACGTGGCACTGTCGGTTTCATTGAATACGGTTCAATGCAGAAGAATCCTGATTATGTCATATTTCGCGAACGTCACGTTTGATTCAGCGGTTGCGTGACGCTGCACGAAAGTCTGTAGTCGGGCGAGAGGATGACAACTTAAATTCCCACGACGACGAGTCGGAGTTGAAGGTAAGGTTTTTTCGCTTGGGAGTAGAAAGCCGAAATGTCCCGCTGTCGACGTAACCCCGAGCGAACCGGTACGGTGAATATTTAACATCGTTGACCACATAATTATGAGCTTCACGCTCGCGGCGATACGTCATCCCTCGTAATAATTGCTGTCGATTAGACGCATTGTCCAATTGTGCCGTGCGCCATAGGCGCGGATGTAAATCGACCTATCGTTTACAATAATTATTATCACCTGTCATCGCGCCTGACATTTAAATCGATAAGGCTAGGACTTCTACCCTTCTCTCTTCCTCCTCTCTCGCTATATATATACACATACATATATATACATGTATATATGTATACATATATATATGTCGGTATATCTCTTTCCACCTATCTACCTAATTGCCCCCATCCCACCGCCAGGACAAAATCGGCATAATTGTCGGATGCGTTTAGTCAATGTTTCGAAAGCGGCACGAAGCATGAACAAGGTGCAGCGGGCAACGCGATAGTGTAAAGAGGGATGGCAAAAGGGAGCGAAGGGGCTGGCAAGGGGGTAAGGCGTCAAACGGCTCGCTACCGAATGAGAACCCCTGCCGCGCGAGTGTTCCAGGGTTCCGTGCCCATAGCGATGATTACGTATGCGGGAATCATTGTCGAGTAACGTGCGATGCACATGCAAAGGCCAAAAATCGTCGAAATCAGTCGAGTTCAACATCAGCATTGTACCTGGGCTTTGTCTCTGCCTCATTGTTGTCGGTACTCGGTGTACAACGTGCACGTATACATACGAGCCCATATGCGCGTGCACGTGTCTGCCCGTCCCGATGTGGGTGCATATACGGATGTCGCCGTGTGGGTGTGAGCATGTGACGGAGAATGCACGTGTACGGGAACGCGCACGAGGGAGCGACGGGGCACATCGAAAAGCGGTCTGGCTCGGCTGGTTCGTTCGTTGGTCCACGCAGAAACACACGCGGACCTGTACCTTCGCCATTTGCTATTTATGCTACCGAGATCCTGAAAATCGGACCATTGTCGACGGTGGTCCCGCGCTCCGCCATTATTGGTTGCAAAATCGATCGCTGCTGCCAGCGAATTTCGACGGACACGCGCGCTCATCGTGTACAAGTTTTTTCGCCTGACGCTTAGCGCACCGGCGCCACCTCAGGAGCTAGCGACAATTTCGAGCGGAGCGGCCGAAGGATAAGTTTAACACCTTGACTGCCGCGGTGGTCACCGGTGACCGGTACAAAAGATTTTACTAAGAATGCAAAAAATTCACAATGACGCCTATTTGCAATCTTGTAAAAGCAATTGATATCGGAATGATGGTCCAATAACTTTTAATTTAATTATACTCTGCAGTATCTCATCGCATCGCAGTTCTAACATACCAAAATACGCAAAAGATTTTACTAACAATGCAAAAAATTCACAATGAATCCTATTTGCAATCTTGTAAAAGCAATTGATATTGGAATTATGCTCCAATAACTTTTAATTTAATTATACTTTGCAGTATTTCATCGCATCGCGGTTCTGACATAGCAAAATACGCAAAAAAATTTTCTAAGAATGCAAAAAATTCGCAATGAAACCTACTTGCAATCTTGTATAAGCAATTGATATTGGAATGATGCTCCAATAACTTTTAATTTAATTATACTCTGCAGTATTTCATCGCATCACGATTCTAACATAGCAAAATACGCAAAAGATTTTACTAAGAATGCAAAAAATTTGCAATGAGGCCCTTTTTGCAGTCTTGTAAAAGCAATTGATATTTAAATCGTGCTTCAATATTTCGGCTTCTAACAACTCTGCGTTACCTTTATTTTGCACAATTTAATTGTACTTAATTATTCATCGCACCGCTGTTCTAACATAGCAAAATACATTTGAGCAAAATACGCAAAAGATTTTGCTGAAGATCCAAAACATTCGCAATGAGTAGCAATAATTATTTTATAAATGCAGTTATCGTTAGAACAGTGGTGCGATCCTTTGGTCTCCAATACCTGCACATTAAGTACATTTTCCATAATTCAGTCAAAAATAATTGATATTCGAACGGTGCTTCAATACTTTGGCTTCTAACAATTCTGCATTACCTTTATTTTGCACGATTTAATTGCAATATTTCATCGCATCGCGATTCTAAATGCAAAATTTCGCAACGAAGCCTATTTGCAATCTTGTAAAAGTAATTGCTATTGAAATCGTGCTTCGATACTTCGGCTTCTAACACCTCTGCGTTATCTCCCTTTTTGCACGATTTAATCATACTCTGCGGCATTTCATCGCATCGCAGTTCTAACATAGCAAAATACGCTTGGCAGTCCACGTGTTAATCGCGGTACGATCAATGTCAGTGCCTTCGCGAAATGTTTGAAGGAAGGATCCTCGGAATATTGGCGCGCAGTGAAAAATGACTGCACACCGCGACCTTACGCGATTGACATTTTACAGCCGCGCACACACATTCCTTCATATCCGCGCGGCTAATTGATCGTAAGGTCGAAGTGCTCCGAAATGTCTTCGTTCGAGGTACCCCAGCGCGTGGTCATCCAGTAGAAGCCGGCATGACGCACGCTAGATTCGCAAAGCCGGCACAGAACACTACCCCCCGACGTAGCCGAGGCCCGTTCCTTTTTCCGTGCCGCATAATACAGGTACGGGACAGATAGGGCAAGATTTCTGCGGTGATATCGGAACGACGCGAGAGGGGAAGATGAAAGATGGTGGCGGCGGTGGCGACGCAGAGCCGGGAGGTGGACGAGTAGGTGGAGAAGGTGGAGGAGAAGTTGGACGTGGAAGGAGAAACGGCAGGGGTGCAAGAGGAGCAAAAGAGGGGATAGGAGGAGAAGAGGGCATAGAGCAGCTGAATAGGAAGCGACACAATGGACCTGGGTGGCTGTGGAGGCGTGTTATCAAATGGGTTCCTCATTCACATACTGCGGCCTGAGCTACCTGTGTCTGTCTGTACCGGTGTCTGTCTGTTATACTTATTCATACCGCCCATTGTGTCCTCCACTGTTGAGTCGAGTTCAGTTCAGTTGAGAACGCGATGGAACGTGCCACAATGCACGAATATGGGCTGCACTGCTACTCCCCGCCGCCACCCTTTCACCGTCTAGTCGTACCACTCTCTCTCGCTCTCTCGCACTCGCCGCATACACACTTCCCCTCTCCCACTTTTCTGTTTTTTCTCTCTCTTCACCATTTGCCACCCACCCACACCGCCCAACCCGCAGTGGATTCGCCGGGGCGACTGAAAAGAAAATTGTGTTGGGAAATTGTATCCGCGAGAAACCCGCCCGATAATGTGGAGTTCTTGGCCGAATAGGACGAGAAAGTACAAGAGACACGGGCCACAGGGAGGGACGGGACAGGCTGGCTGCCGTTGCTAGTTGCGGATCGGATTCGAGGCACTCGTTGCATAAGTGTAACGGTCAGAAGTTCGGGGGTACAGGTTGTAACCACCGGCGACCGACGCAGTCGGGATCCGTCTAACGCCAGTTCGCTTCAGCAAAGCTCAGAGCGAACAGGTGAACGTCCGTCGAATGGCCGATTATTTCCCCTCTGCAGATGGCAGAGGGTGACTGAAACGAGGGGGAAATTTGTCCGGGAGATTCCGTGAAAGAAGACGTGTCAAAGTCAGATTCCAATTATTCGCGATTGAAGACATCGCGGCAAGTTAATTCCACGAGGAAAGTCCGGACCTTCGGCCGTCATTATTCTTCGACGTTTCTGCATTTCTGGTCCCCTGCTTCCGCTTTGTCGGGGCGATCATCGGAAAATATTGCGGAAGATAATTGTTGGACCGAGAAAACTTACTATGCGACCATGGGTTTCGGGTCTAAAGAATTCGGACGAATTTTGACGAATCCTTCCAAGCAAACGGTCAGAGAAACCAACTAACGAGCGGCTGCTTCGAAAATGTTTAATTTCGACTACAAGAAGATAACCAAGCCAGAAAGGAGTGGCGAAAAACGAACAAACTAGGAAAGGACGAGCGGTACCACGAGGGGATCTATGGCTGCAAGTCGCGAGGAAACAGAGGCAGAGAGAATGGCAGAGAGCGAAAGAAAAGGAGCGGAAAGAGAGAAAGAAAGAGAGGAGAACGTATTACGTGGCCATATAAGCAGCCATGGGTCCTGGATGAGCCACACGTGGACGCAACGGCATACAAAACTCGCTCAATACGTCATTCAGCCGAAGAATACGGCTCGTTCTCGCCATTTTGCTCCCAGAATGAGAGTTTCAAAGGGAATTAAGGATTCAAAGGCATCTTTTGCGCACCGTGCACAAAACGGCCAGCTACGGTGCTCTCCTTTTCTCTGTCTCTCTCTCCCTCTCCCTCCTTCCCTCCCTCTAGCCCGCCTTACCCCTTCGTCATATAAACTCGCGCGCAACATAAGCGTACGTACACGTGTAAACGCATACACTATGCGTTCTTTCTCTACTGGCTATGTTTTTCCATCTCGCTCTCTATGCGTTACCTTTAACTGTACAACGTAATTCTTAAGACAGTGCAACCGAGCGACTCTGAGAAAGTATTCAAGCGCCGGACCTACGTGGAGATACGTGCAGAAGTACACGTGAATAACTACGTATACAAACACGTCGGTTTGTGCAAATCGACGCACAACGTGCGCAACTCGATGCGAACGCAAATCCAACTGGCGTTTCTATTTCACCCGTGCACAGAGATGTCGTAAAAGTTCACGCGTGAATGGCTTGCAAATAAGTAAGCGCTACGTGTTCTAAGAGCCATTTAAGTTTTGCCTCATACAGATCCGAATGTATTACGGTCACCTGTAAAGTTGTACTCGGACAAGAATTTTCCTGTCCTGTCGTTGAGAATATGACATGAGACCAGTTGTTCGGTATTGCCCTGCGAATCAATTAATTTTTTTTAGGATTGCGAATCGTCGCGATAAAAGCCAGGAAAATAGGCTTTTTGCCCCAGCGAAACAAATTCGCAGCCATTCAATCACGGCCAATATGATCACCCGCGACCCTCTTGTGTACAATCCGACTGACCACCTATAAGCCCCGAAGTTTGCCCATATTAACGCAAAAAAATTGTCCCCTCCAGATTCCGACTGCCCTTCACGTTTTATGGACTCCGCCTCCAACAGCAGCCCGTATATAAAATATATGTATATCTATGTGTGCATATGCACCCTCGAAATCCGCTCTTTACGATCTCGGTTTCTTGCCTCCCATCTCCCCTACGCCCCGCGGAACAAATTCGGCCGACCATTCATATTTGCGCCCAAGAAGAGCACGAACCAAGAACGCGTTCACGAGGGGAGAGGACAAGTTCCCAGCGTCACCGATTGGCTGATTAACATAAAAAAGGCCAGAGAGCTCGTTAAAGCCGACATATACCAATATTACGGCCATTACGCATGCGTATAAATGTATACGCGCCCATCCGTCTACCCACACACACTTCTTCTAGCCACACACACTCTTCTATCCAGCCAAACGTCGCGCCGGGGTTATAGTTTCTGATTGTTATTCATATTTCGCCCGGTAGCGCGGCCTCAATGCGTTCGCGCGCATTGGGTCAATATAATGTGAAAATCGGGGTGCCCACGTGCTGTATCGGACGGCGGAAAGAAACATGGGGGTCAAAAGGGCGCTGGCACGCAAAGGGGGTGAAATCGTGGGGCGACGAAGCCTTCCTCCTCAATGATGCTCTCCTTTTTTTCGGCGCGAGACCGCAAGCTTAAACGCTTACTCACCCGCGGGGCCGTCTGGAATGAAAACGGCGAAAGTGCCACTTACCCGGAGCGGGGCCAAGAGACGCCGAGCACCTGGAACAGAAATCACGCCCTAATGAGACTCGGAATTAAGCGGCAGCGCGAGGAAAATCGTGCAAACGCCCGGAGTCCCGGGGTTACTGTGAAAACGCGAAATATCTCGCGCTCGCTGGCCCCGAACGTCTGAAGCGCTTAGAGTTCGAGGCCACGAATCCGCGGCTGACGATTAGAGAGGTTAAATCCTTTCATACGACTAATTTACGGGAGCGGGGTCCCGGCTGATATGCGTCATTAATGTGCAATTAACGTTTAATCAAAAACGCTGCGGCGCTTTTGTTTACCCCGAGGGCATCGGTACGGTTTAAATTATATGTGTGCGGAGAAATGTACGTTAGCGTATGTGTCGGGAAGCTTATAAAACGCTGAAAAGTTATTTAAGTATTAACCGATTGAGTGCTATGGACGCATATATGCGTCCGCCGAAATCTATCGGTGTCGACTATGGGTGCATATGTGCGTTTCTCAGTCGTTACAATTTCTTACGCACTACAACCATAATTATCAACGTATCCGACGTAAATACGTGCGTTCTGTCTCAAATAACTGTGTTGCATCATTTAATTTGATGCAACTGAAAAATTACAAATATAACTTAGTGGCGCCTTATCGGTGTCGATAATTAACCCTTTTATCGACGATCCGATGTACTATGGACATTTAATTTGATGCATATATGCGTCCCCTTTGTATATGCGTATCGGTGTCGACTATGGGTGCATATGTGCGTTTCTCAGTCGTTACAATTTCTTACGCACTACAACCATAATTATCAACGTATCCGACGTAAATACGTGCGTTCTGTCTCAAATAACTGTGTTGCATCATTTAATTTGATGCAACTGAAAAATTACAAATATAACTTAGTGGCGCCTTACATAATTAACCCTTTGACTACTATGGACGCATATATGCGTCCGCCGAAATCTATCGGTGTCGACTATGGGTGCATATGTGCGTTTCTCAGTCGTTACAATTTCTTACGCACTACAACCATAATTATCAACGTATCCAACGTAAATACGTGCGTTCGTGAAAAATTACAATAACTTAGTGGCGCCTTACATAATTAACCCTTTGACTACTATGAACGCATATATGCGTCCGCCGAAATCTATCGGTGTCGACTATGGGTGCATATGTGCGTTTCTCAGTCGTTACAATTTCTTACGCACTCGACTAATTTGATGCAACTCAAAAATTACAAATATAACTTAGGGACGCATATATGCGTCCGCCGAAATTATCGGTGTCGACTATGGGTGCATATGTGCGTTTCTCAGTCGTTACAATTTTTTACACTACAACCATAATTATCAACGTATCCGACGTAAATACGTGCGTTCTGTCTCAAATAACTGTGTTGCATCATTTAATTTGATGCAACTGAAAAATTACAAATATAACTTAGTGGCGCCTTGCATAATTAACTCTTTGACTACTATGGACGCATATATGCGTCCGCCGAAATCTATCGGTGTCGACTATAGGCGCATATATGCACTTCCCAATCGTTCGATTCCTTACCTACTGCAGCCACAATTATCAATATATGAGATAAATACCGACGCATTCTTTATCAAATAATATTCCCGCATTTTTTAATTTAGCGTAAATGAAGAATGGCTATTAGAACTTTGTTGCATCTTACATAATCAATCAGTAGAATTTAAAATATCGAAAAGTATCTCGTCCTCAGCGAGCGCTTTGGCCGGGAGTATTTAGCAGTCAAACGGTTAAAGAGGTTTGGGACCACTTTGCGGGAAGATAAATCTGGTAAACTGATTAGCGTGCGATGTTTGTCGTTTCTATCTGGGTTTCAGTTGCGGAGGGAGACGAAATTCGCGGGAACACAAAGTATCAGCGAAACGGTGCCATAGCATTCGCTCCTTTCCTCCTTCAGCTGCCGCGAACCGTGAAACGACTGTATCTGCGGGCGAGAAAGAAGAAAACGAGAAAGTGCGCAGCGCGTTTTGCCGTGCTTGCATTTTCATTCATGGGCCAGAACAGCGGGGTAGCGGAAGAAAAAAAAAATGTTGCGGCGTCCACTCCGAAAGCTACTCCCGCCGACTTCCGAATTCACAAAAGCCGAGTACGAAATGAAAGGTACGAATTCTTTGATAAACCGTACAATCTTTACTTTCCATCCCTTCCCTGCCCCGGACCTTTTCTTTATTCGAAATCTCAAAGTGGCAGCGTTCAGTTGGGCGCAGCGGCCTTTACCGGGCAGTACTGCAATTTTGATCCGCGGACAGGGATAAGAAAGAGCGAACGAGCGTGGGCGAAGAAAGGAGGGCAAAAAAAAAAAATAGAAGAACGCAACGGCCGAAAAAAGGCGAGAGAGAAGACCGAAGGAATAAATGTTCGCCGTTCAAAGCCTTGGGAGCTACTTTTTCGCGGACTCGCGAAAGTACCGGTGCTTCGAGTACAGTTCACTTCGAGAAGTTCTTTAACCTTCGGGCCGCGTTTCCCTCGCTGTTCCCGGCGCGAGATTTCCCATAAAAAAGCTCGCGCAACGTTTAGCGGGGCCGTGCGATTTCGAGTCGAAACGCGGAAACAGAAGAAGGGCGAAGAAACACGTGTCGCCGTTCGATCTTCGTCCGCCACTTCTCCGTCCGTCTCTCTTGCGTCGTCAAAGAGTATATAGCTTATACCTACATTATATTTCTTTTATATCTCGCCGCTCTACTCTCACGGGGCGCAACGCGCGAAGGATACGCACACACACGTGTGCGGATAGGCACACATACGAGTCGAGCATTGCCGCGGCCTTATCGGCAGTTATCGGGCCGTGATGTCACACAATGGGGCAGACAATGCTCGGGACAATACACCCCCTGCTTCTAAACCATCCAACCCTCGCCACTGCCCCGTACCTTGCCCCTGCCTCTCTTACTCCGACTCCTCTACACTCTCTCAGAATGCCACCCACCGCTGGCCACCCTCTCCGCAGTCTGTCTATACCCTCCTACTAACCCCCTTCTGACTCAATAAACAGTACTTCGAGTACGTCGTTCGCGGTTATGATGGAAAGAGGTGTGGAGAAGTTTAGGATTAAGATGCACGGACGTATTTGGTGAACAGCAATTTTGTATAATGCAGTATAGGTGCTGGGGGAATTACGGTGGGTTATGTCGGAAAGAATCTGCTGAAAGTCATACATGAATTTATGTGAATGTATACCTAACGCACAGAATGGTATAGTTACGTATAATTCAGTATAGATGGTGAGGGAATTACGGTGGGTTATATCGGAAAGAGTCTGCTGAAAGTCAAAGATGAATTTATTGTGAATGTATACCTAACGCGCAGAATGGTATAGTTACGCAAAGGTGTGGAGAAGTTTAGGATTAAGATGCACGGACGTATTCGGCGAACAGCAATTTTGTATAATGCAGTATAGGTGCTGAAGGAATTACGGTGGGTTACGTCGGAAAGAATCTGCTAAAAGCGATACGTGAATTTATTGTGAATGTATACCTAACCCGAAGAATGGTATAGTTACGTAAAGATATGGAGAAGTTTAGGATTAAGATGCACGGACGTATTTGGTGAACAGTTTTGTGTAATGCAATACAGGTGCTGAGGGAATTACGGTGGGTTACGTCGGAAAGAATCTGCTGAAAGTCATACCTGAATTTATGTGAATGTATACCTAACGCACAGAATGGTATAGTTACGTATAATTCAGTATAGGTGCTGAGGGAATTACGGTGTGTTACATCGGAAAGAATCTGCTGAAAGTCATACGTAAATTTATTGTGAATGTATACCTAACGCGCAGAATGGTATAGTTATGTAAAGGTGTGGAGAAGTTTAAGATTAAGATGCACGGACGTATTTGGTGAACAGTTATGTATAATGCAATACAGGTGCTGAGGGAATTACAATAGGTTACGTCGGAAAGAATTTGCTAAAAATCATACGAATTTATTGTGAATGTATACCTAACGCGCGGAATGGTATAATTAGCTAAAGGTGTGGAGAAGTTTAGGATTAAGATGCACGGACGTATTCGTTGAACAGCAATTTTGTGTAATGTAGTATAGGTGCTGAGGGAATTACGGTGGGATACATCAGAAAGAATCTGCTGAAAATCATATGTGAATTTATCGTCAATGTATACCTAACGCGCAGAATGGTATAATTACGTAAAAGTGTGGAGAAGTTTAGGATTAAGATGCTCGGACGTATTCGTTGAATAGCAAGTTTGTATAATGCAGAGTAGATGCTGAGGGAATTAACATTGGGTTACATTGGCAAGAATCTGCAAGAATCATAGATGAATTTATGGTGAATGTGTACCTAACGCGCAGAATGGTATAGTTACGTAAAGTTGCTTAATGCATCTATATCAGGCCACAATTGAACGGGCGCGTGTAATGCAACAATTATTTGCAATGAATTATTGAGATAGTATTGTGATGAATATCGCTAGTTTGGAAACCGCATCCAAAATTTCCGATATTGTTACTCTATTGAACGTAAGTTGCTCTTGCATCGTAAAAACGAAAAATCGCAAATCAAATCTTCATTACAACGAAAGTAGGGTATTTATTCGAAACTGGGCGCGATACCATTTAACGAGGTACTTTCATTTACACCCGACCGACGGCACGGTGCCCGGACCCTAACTGATAAAGGTAATTAAACGAACTAAGATCGTAGAAAGGGCCACATAGGCACGTGAACGTTGAACAGTGTCGGTAGACGAAACGATATCCGTTAGACTGACGCTTCGACGAAGCGTACGTCCCTCTGCCTACACTGAGCGGGACGAATACAAAACAATCGGAAAAGGGAGCACGCGGCGCGCGCGCGTTGGCAAGACGGAGAGGGTAGAAGGAAAAAATCGAGACGGGGTAAAGTGAAACAGAAAGTGAGACAAAGTCGAAGAGCTGGAGGGAGAAAGTGAAAGGAAGTCCAGAGCGAGGGGGGAAATAGACAAAAAGTGTGGAACGGGCTGCGGGAAATCAGGACACGCGGCGCGATAGAAGAATAAAGGAGCGAGGGAGAAAGGAAGGAAGAAAGAAAGAAAGAGAAATCCTCGAAGCATTGGACCGATCCTTTCGACACGGATGACTTTTTCGTCGTCCCCTGAGATGAGGGTGGACGAGGGGGTGGATTGCCTCACGCATCATCGACTCCCCGCCCCGTGCACGTTCCGAATCTCTCTTCTTCCGACTCTCTTCCTCCGAATTTCTCACTCGCTCGCTCATTGCGTTCGACCTGCCGCGGGCTTTCGGTTCCCCTGTTGCGGGCGAACACAATATGCTACCCTCCTCCACTCCAGTCTCTCCTTTGGCCCCCATATAATCACCCTAAACCACGTGCCGCCACCGGCGCGCGCTACGGCGCACGAGCCGATATACGTACGAGCCATTGAAAAATGCGGTCAGGCGCCCATTATTTCGAGACCTTTTCACTTTACACGCACCCACGTGACTGCCGGAGGGTGCATAAACACGCGGAGTGTCTGTAAGTACGCGTTCGCGGATGCTACGATAAAATTCCACGCCCCCGGCCTGCTCGCGGTTATGACATCAAAGTTCTGCGAGTGGAAAGTGTGGCCATTTGATACGGCGGGGAAATAGATTCGAGGGAAATAGTTTACGGGGATAAGGGCGAATAATGCGTGGGTTACGACGCGGTGAAGTAGATGCGATGCGAAATTAGGGGCAGATTAGCTACGTAAAGGGCGGAACGTCTGATAAAATAACGTACGTGGATGTAAGCTGTGACTGCAATGGGATGGTAGCAGACGTGCATAATCGGGGTTTGTTTTCACTTGCAGCGAGAAACCAAGTAAATGACGCGTATCATATATACAACTCACTGCAGATATGCGCGGCACAGGTGTTGGAGCTTGGTATATCTTATGTATTAAAATATGTGAAAGTAATTAACACTTTACCGACCGCTATTGACTGAAGATGCCACTCACTAACGACCGACTCTGTTTTGGATATCACGCAGGAATTGTGTATGTTCCTATTTGTAAAGCTTTATAACTGAAAAATTCTGAATGTGTTGTTGAGAATCCTTTGGTTTCAAAGCAGTAATTTTATTGTCATTTAGAATTGTCATAATGCCATCTGATATTTATTTTATGTAATATAACCGTTGACCACTGAAAAGCCGATTAATCGGCTAACGGTCGTTAGAGCGTTAATATGCGTAATTCATGTTTGGGATTACAGAATAAAATCTTCAACAATTCTTTGAATTATGCACCATCAAGTATAGTTTTTTTGTCCATTTCTCAATCGTTATGTTCCAAACTCATATTAGAATCAAATTTAAATCTTGTAATCATTCACCGAGCAGTTACAAAGCTTATACGTTGAATCACGTGATTAAAACATTAACAGCGATGTTCATTCCTCGAAACATTACATCACGAAATGCAATTAAATCTGTTCGATGACATTCCCCGGTTACATCTTTCACGCGCCCCCCGAATGCTGCCTCCAAGTGCGATCGTCTGATACACATTGTCGGAACGGCATCGGAGAAACGTTAATTAAGCGAGCAGATGCGCCGAGGAAATAGTAAATCATACGTCCCTGGACAAACAGAACATTCGCCTAGCGCCTTATCGTCGCTGGTTTATCGGGGTAATGATAAATCGTTCGTTCAATGCGGCCCTACCTAAGGCACGCTATAACAACCCCAATGAAGGGGTTGATGACTATATAATACAAAAGGCACGAAGTCGACCCCTAGTCAACACCAACTGCGAGGGTGGAGGCACCGTTTTTACGGCAACGCCGAGAAGTCAAAGGGAAAAAATCGACAAAAGACCAGCGGAGCGCAGAATGCCTCATGATAGCGATCAGTACGTTCGCACAAAATGCGGAAAAATCAGTATCCATCCAAAGTCCATATCACCATCATACGACGGAGACTCAAAACTACACGCAACCGTACCGAGTCATGAAAAAAAAAACAAAGAACCATTGATCGAAATCGTTCCTAGGTACCTATCCGGCTGTGTACCAGTATCGACATTACGTCCGCGGTTATTTATTAATAAGCAGTTGGCATTAAATAACCGAAAATTACGGTAATATCGCGCGACAGTATATTAACGAGTAATTATCTGCTTCGGTCGATTCAGTAGACAATCCGGAAGACGGCAGTAAAACAAGGTTACTCCGTGGGGTTGGTGTTGGCGTCGATGGTAGTGGTGCTCTCTGGCAACGGCGATCGTGCGCACTGGTAGTGGTGGTGGTAGTGATGACGGTGGTGGTGGCGTCGGAACCGCCCCCGGCTTTGCAACCCCGGCGAATGGAGTGACAATGCTGCCACGGGATTCACAGTTCTCCACCACCCCTTTTGTCTTTCTTCCCCCTCCCAGGCTCCTCTCTGTCGCTCGCCCGCGCGCTCGTTCACTTTCATCCCATTTGCAACTTTCCGGCCTTCCTCTCGTGCGCTCTGCTCACCACCCTGCTGTACCACCCACACTTCCACTTTATCGCAACCCTGTGCGCCACCCTTTGGCCCTGCGCCCCGCGGGTGCGACGAAGAACGCGCCACTCCTTTCAAAACGATCATCTTCGAGGGGCACAACAAAGTGATCACGATAGGTCTGATACTTCGAGTGCCGCGACTCGTTTGTCACGATTATTCGCCCGACTCCTGAAGAATTCGATTTTTCCGACTGGCAATGCGCGATACAGTTTAATTGCAACGGGCTGATATTATCGGGGGTAGTGCGCGCGCGTAATTTCATTCGGCACGCATGGATTATTCATGAGAGCAATGCATTTTCGACGGGTCCATTCCGATGGCGCGCCATTGACACGATTTTATAAACGGAGCGGCGGCGCGAGGTGTTCCTGAGTGTTAATGAGACAATTAACGAGGAGCGAGAGTCGGGAAGGAAAGAGCGGGATGATCTGGGGGGATGTAAGATAGAAACACGTGCCACGGAGGAAGACAGTGGGTGGGAAATTCGCGTGCCAGTTGAGCACGGAGACACGCAATCGAGTGGAGCAGAATGAGAAAGGGTGGGATGTGGGCTGAAGCGTATCGAAAGGATCCACCATCCCTATTTCGCAGAGACGATGTTCGACGTTCCCTCTCACATCGTTCACATCGTCGTAGTCGTCGTTCCTCCACCCCCTCGTGAAGTTCCTACCCACCCCATCGTTCGACACTCGTCCCACAGCCTCGCACCCTCCCTCAGCCTCTCTCACACTCTGTCCTCGTATCAGATCGAGTCCCTCTATTTCGCGTCCTCTATTATTTCTTTTATCAATCTGCGCGCTTTCAGGGCGCTTTGAGGCCCGCTGAAAGCTGCGTGATAAATCATGAAATGTAAGAACCTGCACGTACACGATCACCCACACGCGCGCGGCCGCGCACTCGTGTAAGCCCGCGATATATACGCACACATCCACGTATTCGCGATCTTGCGTCCACGTGGGCGTGTAATGATCCTCTGTGTATAACGTACGGACACACGCGCGAGTCATTCGTCTGAACGTGTAAGGACGTTCGTACACCTACGTCGGCATGTCTGCGCCTATACGTACACTCGAGTGTCTACGTGTTATACATATATATGTATACATATATAACCGTTGGTTCAATAGGCGGCATTGCCGGGGCGAACGCCATCCATACAACCCGCCAGATGAGGTCTTCTAGCTTCCGTCGAGTCCGCGTGAAAGGATGCCCCAATAATATTCCATTCACCAAACCGCCCCCCAACCACCCCCGTATATATCCGTCCCTGGACCGGTCCGGCGGCCCGTGCCCACCGCCACCCCGCCATTGATTTTTCATTCGTCGGCTTTTCAATAGTTTGTTATGAGCTTTCCTTCGACGACGTCTCTCCCCTGTAACAACCGGCCCTCTTTCCTTTGAAACCAGAAAATGTCGGAGCGAAAGGGGATGGCGCTGAACATGGGGAACGCTCATCCGGACCAAATCTCCGCATCCCGACGACATCGTCGCGGCGAGTTAAAAGCGCCTTCAAGGCGCCGACTCTTCGTTTCGCGGTCCCTCCCCTACTAGGACCTAGGCGTCGCGCGAATCGTCTTCGTCGCACTTCGCGTGTCAGCCCGAGGAAAACGATTCATTCTCGCTCGACATTTGTCGCATTTCCGAATTCCCCTCTGTTCACGCATATCGACTCATTTTAAACCGTACCACATATCCGTAAACGCGTTCGAAGACTTCCGGCTTCCACCCCCCTAGCTTCTGTTCTTCATCGCCGGGCGCCGGCACGGTTTCGCATGCATCCGCGGCACACAAGCTTGCGCTGCTAAAAAGTCGGCGTACGCGATCGCGTTCCAGCAGCGGAACCGAGGCGAACGACCGGGCAGAGAATCTTAGGACGGATTTTCCGGCGAAACAGAGCGAAAATAACCTATAACTTTAATCAGGGATGAATAAAGGCAACCCTTTTCGGAGCGGCGCGCTGCGTCAAGGGGAAGAATGGAGATGAGGATGTAGCCGAGTATCGGCATTGTTTCCAAACAAAGCACGCCTTTCATACCACTATGTACCCCACCTCCGCGGCACAGCCCCCGACCACCACCCCCGGTCCACCCACGACCCCTTGGACCCCCTTCCTACCACCAAGCGACTCATTCCCTCTCTCTCTATCTCTCTCCTCCTCCCGCGCTCGCTCTCTTCAAACCACCCCGACCCGTGCACTCCCCACGGCTTTTCAGTCATTTGACACGCAAAGAAGTCAGGCAAGCCGGCATTGTGGCGACCACCGCCGCCGCGACCCATTGTTGCCGCACCACTACCATAACCACGAAACCACCATCCAACCCCCTGCTCCCGTTCACGAACCACCCTTGCCTAACTACCCCCCTCCCAGGCCGTCAACGCCGCTACCCTCTCCGAACGGAGTCGACTTCGGCAATCCAATTACCGACAGGCTGACGACCTTGGACCTCGTTAATCATATGAGATATGTTTCCATAAAAAAGAGACCTGTTCTTGTGACCCGGATTAATGATGGTGCGATACCTGTCGCTAACGACGGGCTCTTGGATTCCACGAGTTTTATTGCGACAGGTGTATGTCCCGCGTTACAATGCGGTCGAACTCGAGAATTATCGGTATGGTTTTGAATTGTAAGTAATAATTTAGTTGGGTCTTGTAGTAGGTTTAGTAATGCAGGATTTTGCGGATGATCGGAAAAAAACAGATGTACGTTCTACATTACAATACACAAGGGCTCGAGAATTATCCGTATGGGTTTGAATTGTAAGTAGAGAGATCTAGTTCAGTTTTGTATTAGGTTTGGTAATGCAAGAAGTTGCCGATGATCGGAGAAAAACAGGTATACGTCCCGCGTTGCAATTGCACCCGAACTCAAGAATTATCGGTATGGGGTGGAATCGTAATTAGAGAGATCTAGTTCAGTTTTGTACTAGGTTTGGTAATGCAAAAAGTTGCCGATGATCGGAGAAAAACAGGTATACGTCCCGCGTTGCAATTGCACCCGAACTCAAGAATTATCGGTATGGGGTGGAATCGTAATTAGAGAAATCTAGTTCAGTTTTGTACTAGGTTTGGTAATGCGGGAAGTTGCCAATGATTGGGGAAAAACAGGTGTATGTTCCGCGTTGCAATGCACCCGAGCTCAAGAATTATCGGCATGAGTTTGAATTGTAAGTAGAAAGATCTAGTTCAGTTTTGTATTACGTTTGGTAATGCAGTAAGCTGCCGATGATCGGAGAAAAACAGGTGTACGTCCCGCGTTGCAATTGCACCCGAACTCAAGAATTATCGGTATGGGTTGGAATCGTAAGTAGAGAGATCTAGTTCAGTTTTGTGTTAGGTTTGGTAGTGCAGGAAGTTGCCGATGATCGCGGAAAACCGACGTATGTTCCGCGTTGCAATGCACCCGAACTCAAGAATTATCGGTATAGGTTTGAATTGTAAGTAGATACGAAATCTAGTTGAGTCTTGTAGTAGATTCGGTAGTGCAGGAAGTTGCCGATGATCCGGGAAAAACAGGTACATGTTCCGCGTTATAATGCACCTGAACGCTAGAACTATCGGTATGGATTGGAATTGTAAGTAGATACGAAATTTAGTTGAGTTTTGTAGTAAGTTAAGTAAAGCAGGAAGTTGCCGATGATCGGGGAAAACAGACGTATGTTCCGCGTTATAATGCACCTGAACGCGAGAACTATCGGTATGGGTTTGAATTGTAAGTAGATACGAGATCTGGTGGAGTCTTGCAGTAGGTTTGGTCATGCAGGAAGTTGCCGATGATCGCGGAAAAAGTTGGGGGAAGTCTACGTAGGTGAGTTTAAATTGTAATGTGAATGGACCAGGAAGTGTGAATCGAAAAGCAATATGACGGTCATGCGTTCGAAAGCAAGCGTTGTACTCACGTAAATGTCGGGAGAACATGCATTGCCTACGTTAAAGCTTCGCTATGTGGACACGAACAACACGATAATGCGATAATGCAAGGCGGTCATGCAATGTTCATTCCAAAGCGTTACCCATAACTTCAAAGCACAGCAGAAGCGAGTGGTTTACTGGGGCGCTCGCGGAAGTATATATCTCATAAACAACACACATATTGCGATACAACATCTCTGATGCGATCGTGTTCAATGTTTACAATTCTTGTAGTAGAGACTATCGTGCGATCGCACACATGTACAATTGTAACTAATTATTACGCACTGAATGATATGCAGAAATTTAATGTGTACAAGTGTCGGGTTACAAGATAAAGAACGGAGTAATAGAAAATAGATAATTTGCATATCGGAGTGCGACCTACATTTTTCTGAGCCTCTTTGAATCCTCCACTCAAAATGCCAAATGACAAAATTTCCCGGAAGACGTTCATTTCCCGATCGCCAGGAGCCCGAATGATATACATATGGAGCAAAAAGTATTTTCAAAATTCTTCATCTATTCCTACCCTGTATCAACTTAATCAATAGATTCCGAAACAATCTAAGCCCAAGATCTTAAGAAAAATCCCCATCAGAAGTTTGTTACACATTACTTTGTTTCCACGCAGATTGCTACTAAACTCCATTCTACATACTGCGAGATCTGCTTTGACACACGTCGTTCACGTACAGCCACCGTGTTCAGTTCCTTGCACTCGCAGGGAGTATTCATCATCGACATTGATATCACGGCGTAAACTTCCCGGTGGAACTCGCGGAAGGACTGAAGTGTCGCGCGAAGCTCTCGAACGGGACAGAATGAAGCGCGGAACGCAAAGCTTCGGGGGTGTATGAACGCGTCTCCTCGCATTATCATACGAGCATACGCCGGCTGGTTCCTTTATTGTGTCGCGCGGAACGAGCATACCACGTGCATCTCGCCATTGTGCTCATCTTCGTTCGTCCTCCGCGCAACTCGTATGTACAGACGTTGGTACGGGTATGTACAACGTCGACGTGTGTGCGTCTAAATACACACCTGCAGGTAACGTTCATGTACGCGCGCAGGGGGGTGTGCGATTATAAACGCACGCAAGCACCACCATAGAAGTGTGTGAGAGTTTACGAGCAGCACGCGTCCCAGCTGGTAGGCTGCGTGATTGTGCGTGTACGTGAACGACGCGGTAATGCAATAACGTGAATCAGTCGTCGCGCGATGCTCGCTAAAGCGTTACCCATAATTCCATCGTGCGTTGCATCATACGCGAATATATGCATGCATATGCGTGAGCCTCGGCGACATGCGGGATTCGACGGCGCGCGAGGAAAAGTCGCTGGTCGTAGTGCCGACGCCGTAGTGGGGATGCTGGTAGCAGAGGCGGGCGGTAGTTCGTACTGTGACAAACGAGGCGTCGCGACGCCGTCACGAAAATGCGAAGCGTACACACGCCGATGGTATGTCGCGCTGAAAGCCATTATTCAAACGTCGATACCCCGCTTCGGTCTTATTAACCTTCCAATAGTCGGCGCGCGAGTCCCGCGGAAATAAGTAATGAAGGATATAAATGGCGCCGGCGAATCTGTGTTAAACGCGCGCGATGAGGCTTTTGCCGATACTTGTCAGCGGAACGTGAGGGTTCTGATCTGACTACGTTCGCGGCGATTAGCGAGAACCTTATTAACCCTTTCACTTCGGCCAGTGACTATAGTCACCGAACGATTACTATAGTTTGGAACTCATATTAACACTTTGACTGCCATGGTGGTCCTCGGTGACAGACGCAAAGTCTCACGAAAAATTCAGAAAATACCCAATCGGTAGCATTTATAATTTTGTAAATGCAATATTGAATAGTGATTCAATTCTTTAGTCTCCGATACCTACGCATTATTTTCATTTTGCACAATTAAATCATATTCTGTAGTACTTCATCACGTTGCGGTTTTAATGTAGTAAAATACGCACGGCAATCAACGTGTTAACCATAGTTTGGAACTTATATTGCTTATATAAATTCAAAACACGTAAAGATATTTCTGTAGCTGCTTTTCATCTTAAACTGACAAGAGAAATTTTACGGAAATACCATAAAGACGATTTTAGAAAAACTCACTCTCGGCGCAGCGGGAGTAGCGCCCCGCAAAAATCGGTCCGTAACGAAAGGGTTAATTTTTTTACGGGCAGACATCGATGCAGCCCTGGGTCGATGCATATCAATCCACAAGATGACGCAATTCTATAGCGGCAATCCGCGCTGACAGCGCCGACAAATTTTTGTCCCGGAAAAGACGCGCCTTCCCCGGTCGAGAAGCCGGTTATCGCGAGGCGAATAGACGTCCTTCGACAGAGGAACCTGTTAAAAGTTGGCAACTGTCGTGAGAGAATGGGACTTGCGGTGAAAGGGTGCGCACATGTGTCCCGACACACGCACGTCCGGACGTGTATGTGCAGGCGGGTGTACTTCGTTGGTCGTTTCATACGTGTAGAGAGGAAGAAGGATCACCCGGGCAAAGGGATCCGGGAGGAAGAGGAACGCGGCGAGGAGGCGCACGGGAGAAGAGGAGACCATGCGAATATGTTATACGCTCAAGCTCGTTCGCTCGTAACCGCGCAGTAGAATAGACGAATTGTTCGGCAGCGGGGCTTTTGTCTATTTTACGGAGTTCCAAGGGCTTCCATTGGGAAGGGCGGGCGGGGACAGGCGCGGGTCTGAGGAGGGAAGAGGAATGAGGGTGGCGGAGAGACGGGACGGATGGGAGAGGTGGGTTGAAAGCTCGGAAATATATTCTCAACTGAACGTTGTACGGATTCGCGCACCGGGCGTTCCTAATTATTGTTTTCCAGGCATCCGTCCTGGCTGCCTGGTTGCCGCGGTGATTGAAATACTCGTTTCGAAAGTTTCCCCTCCATCCGCCGCTACGGGCGCCCAGCGAGCGAGCGCGTGCTACTATGGCAGGAGGTTCCCGAATTTTTAAGCTCTTTCCATTCTTTCGCCGGAATTTCCGCTGCTTCGGGACAGTCGGCTGAGACACACACGCGCACACGCGAAAAAGAAAAACGCCACGTGCCTGGTCACCCGGGGCCAATGAAAATTTTCCCCCCGGCGGGCCGGTGTTCGGTTCATTCGCCATGGAGGTTCGCCATGAAAGTGTCGAAGCGCACGAACCGTTTGTCACCGGAGCAAGGTTCGCGAGATTTCGTCTATGAACGCTGGTGAATGAGTCTTCCGAATGTGCGTAATGAAATGTCGGTTCGATGCTGGAAACAAGAGAATCTGTTATCTTTCCAAGCCACGTGGAATGGCCGCAGAATCCCTAAGCACGCGAGACGGAAGCGCGGCTGGGTGGAGGGTGAGTGAAAGGCGAGGCATAAGGGTAGGTATGCCGAGAACGGCTAGGAGAATAGTGAGATGGAAGAGGAAGGGGGTGGAAGAGACGTCGGTGGGGCGGTCGTATCGGTTAAGTGGGGGAAATTGCAAAACAATGAGGCGACGGGGTAGGGGTAACAATGTGAGGGACAATAGGCCTGATAATGTGCCAGAGAATGGACGCCTAGACAAAAGAGTCGAATAAGGGCGCGCGCACCTACCTACCCGATCTGCCACCCACATTACACCATCGACTCGTCCGTATAGGGGTGTAAGATAAAAAGGCACGTGCGTCCGCGCGTAGATCCGCATAATAGCACTGGCCGCGATACCGAACCGAGGTGAGAGTATTGCGCAACGTGACACTTCGATGAAACTTCGATTCGACAAATTGCGTCAGGCGATCATGGAAGTTGTTTACTCAAATTCACCGGTACCACTCTTCTTGACCCATACGTTCCCAAGCGCCGTAATATGACGCGCGTAAAACATCAACTATTCAAAGCCACTTAACACGGCGGCTGCGAATTATGAAACTTAACGTCCTAGGAACGTAACATATGCTGCGTCATTGAGAAACTGCGACGATAGTGTGCACAAAACGAATGTGCGCACCGTTCTGAGGGGATAAAACGGCGGGCAACCGCTTTGCGGGATAAACCAGAGAGATCAGACCAGAGATCAGGGATGAGGGTAACGCGTGGAACCTACCGCAATGCCAGAGGCCAACGCCTGACATAACCGCGAGTTCTGGAGGGGTTGCGAGTCAAGGGGTTGAGGGATTGAGACCTCCGAGCTAGCAGCACGGCTCGTCTGCTGTGCACCTGTTGTTTCTACGTGCCCTGACTTAGCTTGTATTCACGCCGTCCCGTACACTACAATGTGTGCGCCGTTTCAACTATTTCAGAAACATTTTTGCCGACAATTGCATTTGAATTTCAGTTTTCCAATTCAAACATTTGTCATGCTATCTGAGAGAGGTAACGGCAAACACTTACTAGTCAACTATTACGGCAAGCAGAAAATACTGTGAATGAATTCCTTACCCCCTATGGAATTTCTTTTTCATACATAGCCGTATTATCGCGCAAGCTATCCGATTTATACATCTTACGATATTATACAATTTTCCAAGTCATCACATGCACTGATGAAATTATTCCCGTTAGTGCGACTGTGTAGATGTCTGAGGGCAAATTTTATTGGTGTATCATGATCAAAATGCAACACACGCCGTTCGACAAAGACAGGTTTTGACAAAAAGCAGCACTGCAAGACCCGCATTCAACGTTGACGAAACAAGCGTCATCGCACCGGTTCTTTTTGCGGTGCCCTGTTTTCTTTCTCACCACCCGCGACCTCCACGTCCAATAATTAGCATTTAACACAGGTGGCAAAAGAAGGAGTTGCACGGCCAGGCGGATAATAAGAAAATGAACTCCGCCTTGCCTTGCCGCGCCGTCATAGTCTTAGGGACTCGTTTTCGTTCGCTGAAAAATGCGTCTCGACGCCGTCTACGGGGACACGCCAGTGTCCTCTTTATGATCTCGCGTACAAGAAAGCGAGTGAGCTCGACGGCGGAGAAGAAAGGAAGAAAAGCGGGCCCAAGAGAAAGAAGTAAAACGAGACGGCGAAGACGCAGAAAGAGCGCGAGCGAGTGCCAGAAAGGACGCGAAAGGAAGAAAAAGGCGCGGGACAGAAAGAACGTTACAAGAGGACAAGCAGAATGAAGAAGACGAGGAAGAGTAAAGCGGTAAGAGGAGAGGTAAGGAGAAGCTGGAGGAAGAAGCGTGACGGCTGGAGGAACGAAGAAAGAACTTTTGAAGAGGGAGAGACCGGGGCACCGAGGACAGAAGTGGCCGTACAAGGCGGGAGCGCCACAAACAGTCCATAGAATTTCCCTAGCTGCAGAATGCAACCACTCCTGTGTGTGCCTTCACATCTCTGTGTATGAACGTGTTTGGCTGTGAGACCAAGCCGCGCGCGCGCGGCTGTTATTTAAGCTTCGCATAATGGCAACTCTTTTATGCTTCTTGTGTCTTACATCTGAGACTGTGTCGCTCCAGAGGGCGCATTCATTCCCGTGAATGCCGTGCAAGGCCCTCACAATGGCCTTCTCCACGGCGCCTGCAGCAGCTCCGCGTTCTCCTGCCAGTACCCTCTTCTTCTCCTCTTTGCCTCCTCTTTGCCTCGCCTTTGCCTCCTCGTCCTCTCCTTAGCCCTCTCGCTCTCCCGCGAACTCTCTATCTTTCTCTCATTCTTCCATACGGCTCAAAGTGCAGCCACTCTAAGGATACGCGACGCGGTCGCCTTACTTTTCAGCCTTAGGACAACCATCTCTCGCTGCGTCGAGCCTTTACCCTCCTCGCCGGTTGGCGTCTTCTTTTTCCGTCCTCCGCAAGGGACGAGCACCTCGAGTCGACATCTGCCGCAGTGAGTCTTGATTCTTTAGCCTCTGTACGACGACTTCAATTGACTTTCAAAGCCGTGTTCCGAACGCATCGCAGTCCTACTCTCTTTCCGTTCTACAAGCTCCTTACGTCTTCATAAGTACGCACGGCCGCGTGTCCGCGCTGCGACAATCCCCGCCGTAACACAATATCCCCAGCGCCCCGTTAGCAAAAAAAACTTATACCCCGCAATTCGTTACCGTTCAATTAATCGTCGTTCAGCCGCGGCTCAATTGAGCTCCCACCGTTCAAAGTCGATAGATCGCCGATAACATTGATTCAAAGCCCGTGCACCGCACGCTCGATACACGCCCGCCCATTCGCGTCCCTTTCACAATCGGCCAATCGCTTTTTTCGACCCGCCCCAGACATTGCGAGAAACACTCGATCGCCGCGAGATTCACGCCGATCACCCCTTTTCGCTCCGTCCCGCGCTCTCCCTCTTTCATCGCAATGACGACCTTCCGAAAGAGGCCGGTTTATCGGCGACGATCGTCCCCCGAATAATCGCGTACGTGCCTAACGATCGTGGCCGGGGTCCGTGCACATGAAGCACGCCACCTTGCGATCGGTCACAAAACAGCGACACAATAACCGGGCCGCAACAATGCCGGGCGACAATGCAGCGCCACCGACACAGCCGCGAGCCGAATCCATTGTCTGTACTTCTCTTGTTCTCCTTTCATCCCCCGCACACTTACACGGCGTTGCGCGGCACCGCTGCGGCGGAAGAACGACAGACGGAGAAGGCGAGAGGACCGCTCGGCGAGACGGAAAGAGACGCGGCAGGGAGGTGAGGCGAACGACGAGATGTACAGGGGAAGGTGAAGTGCTGGCGCGTTTCGTCCAATGGGGGTAAGTAGAGGAGGAAGGTGAATTCGCGGGATGTCGCGACCCCGCGGGACGACTTTCGCCAAACGCGCTCACTCGATTAGGCACTCACATTTTTAGCTCTGCGGCGTCAGGGGAGGGACTTTGCTGTCCGGTGACACCAGATTGGTGTCATTCGCAAAATATCGCTTGACGGCCGGTGACACCACATTGGTGTAATTTTGTTATAATTGAAAAGTAACAGATGAACCAAATCTGTGCTGTCTTTAAGGCCAAAAACCCGTAAAAAACACCTTTTGTGCCTTTCGTTTTTGTAATAATATAAAACTTGGGTGCTTAAATGTTTTTTTATTATACTTAAAACCTATATTGCATCTGATTTCTAGAAAACGTCTAACATTGTGGAGTGTTTTTATTAACACTTTGCCGTCCGGTGACACCACATTGGTGTCATTCGTAAAATATCGCTTGACGGCCGCTGTCATTTTGTTACAATTGAAAAATAACAGATGAACCAAATCTGTGCTGTCTTTAACCACTTGCGCTGGCAAAAAAATTACCGACGTGTGTACCAGAACAGTCCAGTGTAACTCGCTGGGGGGCGTCACACAGTGTTCAAAGCCTCAGAGAAGTCGGAAAAAAATTTATATTTTTTAAACTAATTTCTTTTCGACCTAGGACTTTCTATAGTTTTTTAAAGGGAATATAGAGCATCGACTGATTATAAAATACATGCACGTCGTTTTTGTTTCTGTGACAAAAGCATTACGACGTGCATGGCACGTCTTTCTAGCGCAAGTGGTTAAGGCCAAAAACCCATAAAAAACACCTTTTGTGCCTTTCGTTTTTGTAATAATATAAAACTTGGATGTTTAAATGTTTTTTTATTATACTTAGAATCTATATTGCATCTGATTTCTAAAAAACGTCTATGAAAATTAAAAATTTTCATGGCAATTTCGCCCGCGCCAAACATAAAAATTTAGCTGAAATATGCGGATGTAAAAGTGTTAAGGTACGCGGATGGCTGATTAGATATTGGGATTTTTGGATTTGCGGCGATAGTGTGGAGAACAGAAAACGTAGTTTCGTCGGATGGGGATGAATAGAGGAACAAGGTAAATTCGCAATATGTAAGCCCGTGGGACTTCCGTCAGTTGCGCTCAATCGATTAGGCTCGTGAATTTTAGGATTTGAAATGATAGTGTTAGGAATTGTAAAGGTAAGTTTCGTTGAGTGGGGGTGAGTGGAAAGAAAAGTCAATTCGCGGAATCGCGAACCCAGGAAGACATTCATAATTCATAATTCACGTGATTAGGCAATGATTTCTGTTGACAGTGTCAGGAGCGGAAATATTGAGTTTCCTTTGATGAGGGTAAAACGAGACCCTGCGATTTAGTTTCGGTTAATTGTCCTCACTTGATTGTGCAGTGGAACCTTTGGATTTGCGCAGATAATGTTAGAAATCGGAAGATTAAGTTTTGCTGTAAATGTAAATGGAGGGAAAGGATGAATGTGCAGAATATCGCGACTGTGCATTATAAACGTTGTTAATTGCATTGCCTCTCTTACACACTGGAATGTTTGGATCTGCGATGATAAGATTAGGAGTCTAATAATTAAGGCGCCACAAGAACGAAACTCGATTCGTTTGTTTGATATCCGCAGGCTGGCTGTATTTATTCAGCCACCAACGCGCCCTGCGTTTTTAAGCTTTTGTTTCTACATCTTCTCTGATTACAAACTCCTTCTCGTTTCTTCCCTTAGCCTCTTAAGAGTCCACTTTTATTCTTACAGTAACAATTGTCTGATGCGAGCGCGCGATAGTGAACATAACTACGCTTGATGGCCGCATTATTTCGCGTGCAACCTTCTCCGTTAATTGAATATCGAAAAAGATAATCCTCGGATCCCATCGAACCCATCGGGCGGTGCTATTTGCCGAAACGCGCCGCGGGTGTTCCAAACGCATGGTCAATAAAGCAAGAACACCGAGGCACACGCTGCGCCGCCTTCAACCCTGAGGCCACTCGCTCGGAAAGGTAGCAAAAATCGGCTTTCTTTCGCCTTTCTTTAGCGCACGGAGGTGCTGTACGTTAGAAGACCCGAGTATAAAACGAGCGAGAGAGACGGAGGTACAGTATCTCTCGAATACCATGCGGAAGAATACAGAGAGTACCGACGGAAGAGTACATCGGCACACACACGCATTACGTGGGAGAGAAAGAGAGGGTGGAGGGGGGAGAGAAAGAGAGAGTGAGAGAAAAAGAGGAGGGGGAGAGAGAATCGGCCGCCCCACTCATCCTCCCGTCCGTCTCATTGTGTCGGACGATTGTCTTAGAATAATGGCGGAGACTCACAATAGTGACTACAATGCTTGCTCGTCTAACAATGCGGTGACGTCACGCGGCGTCGTGTACGTGAATGTACCGGCACGGGCGTCCTGCCGTCGTGTGCGTCGTCTCTTCAGAGTTCCTCTTTCTCTCTCCCTCTTTCTTCGCAGCTTCCACCCCGCCCCGCATCTCGCCCCGTGCCTTCTTCCGTGATTCTTCGTTTCGTTATTCATGGCGCGGCCACCACCCCCGACCGATCGTGCGCCAATACGCGAATTCGATTAAGGGTGAGCTCCTTAATCGATAAGAGATCGAAGGCGCCTAATTAAATTTCATGCCGTTTCGATAGTCGGATATTGACGTTTAACACGTTGACTGCCTCGGTGGTCATCGGTGATTGATGCAAAAGATTTCACTAAAAATGCAAAAAATTCGCAACGAAGCCTATTTGCAATCTTGTAAAAGCAATTGATATTGGAACGGTGCTTCAATACTTTGGCTTCTAACAATTCTGCGTTACCTTTATTTTACACGATTAAATTATACTCTGCAGTATTTCATCCCATTACATTTCCAAATGTACCACACCGTATTTTTTAACATATTGACTGCTATGGTGGTCACTGATGACTGATGCAAAAGATTTGATCAAAAATGCAAAAAATTCGCAACAAAGCCTATTTGCAATCTTGTAAAAGCAATTGATATTGGAACGGTGCTTGAATATTTTGGCTTCTAACAACTCTGCATTACCTTTATTTCGCACGATTAAATTATACTCTGCAGTATTTCATTGCATTACATTTCCAAATGTACCACACCGTATTCTTTAACACATTAACTGCCACGGTGGTCGTCGGTGACTGATGCAAAAGATTTGACTAAAAATGCAAAAAATTCGCAATGAAGCCTATTTGCAATCTTGTAAAAGCAATTGATATTGGAACGATGCTTCAATATTTTGGCTTCTAACAACTCTGCGTTACCTTTATTTCGCACAATTAAATCATACCCTGCAGTATTTCATCATATTACATTTCCAAATGTACCACACCGTATTCCTTAAATATTGACTGCCACGGTGATCACCGGTGACTGATGCAAAAGATTTGATTAAAAATGCCAAATATTCGCAATGAAGCCTATTTGCGATCTTATAAAAGCAATTGATATCGGAACGGTACTTCAATACTTTGGCGTCTAACAACTCTGCGTTACCTTTATTTTGCACGATTTAATTTTACTCTGCAGTATTTCATCACATTACATTTCCAAATGTACCGCACCGTATTTTTTAACACATACGCTTGCCACAAAATGGTCAAAAAGATTTGACTAAAAATGCAAAACATTCGCAATGAAGCCTATTTGTAATCTTGTGAAAGTAATTGATATTCAAACGGTGCTTCAATACTTTGGCTTCTAACAACTCTGCGGTACCTTAATTTTACACGATTTAATTATACTCTGCAATATTTTACCGCATCGCGGTTCTAATGTAGCAAAATACGCAAAATATTTTGACGAAAAATGCGAAAAATTCGCAATGAAGCTTATTTGCAATCTTGTATAAGCAATTGATATTGCAATTATGCTTCAGTACTTTGGGTTCTAACAACTCTACGTTACCTTAATTTTGTAAGATTTAATTATGCTCTGCAGTATTTCATCACATCGGTGTTCTAAAATAGCAAAATACGCTTGGCAGTCAACGTGTTAAATGTCGAACGCGCGCGTTTCTGACGCAGATAAGTGTTGAATGATTGATACGACGTATTTTTTCCACTCTTCTACGCCTGGATTCGAAGTTTTGTAGGTATTCGTTATGCGCAGATGGGTACAAGGAATTAGATGTTACTTAGCCGCACGTTAATCCACGAATCGGTAACATATAGATATTTGATCAAGCGTTACCAGAGATCGGTTGTACGTAACTGTCATCGATCATCCACTGACTTTCATAGCCCGCCACTTACGACGCTGTCCGCCCAGGAACGGGCCTTTCTACCCTTCGGGCACCCCTGCGGAACCGGCGATTCGATCAAATCATCCCTCGGGATGACTTCGTAACGCAACTCACATTCCCCTTTCCTCTTTATGTTGCGCCATAGGGCGTCACTCGGCGAGGTTATTAAGCGAAATGATATGCACAATTACATCGGTGCCTTTATGCGTGCGTTGCAGTTTATTTAGATGGCGTATGCACGCTACGACAGCGGAGGGTCATCGGTCAAAAGGAGAATATAACTTTCATCGTATCTAATAAAACCTTCCCTTTTATCCAGGAGAAAAAATATGGTAATAAAAAAAACATAGGAAAAACTGCGTATGTCGTAGTACTAATAAATCAAACGCATTCAAAAAAGTTACAAGAAAATATTTTGACACAGACGTTTACCGTGAACACTGATTACACGCGTTACTGCTACAAACGTTCCTAACAAAATTAATAAACTTCGTAAATCATGTGCCCATTTATAAGTACAAAATTAAACGTATCCCAGCATCAGCTCAGTTTCCTCTACACTACGACAAACCCATCAGCGAAGTTTCACAATCGAAGACATCGGCACGAACCCTTTAATCCCATTCTTGCCGACGCCGCGCCGCGCCACTAAATATCTCAGCGTGGTTCGGGATAATTTCTCGGAACGACAGACAGCTCGACGTCGCGCTCGGGGAATAATTAGAAAATGAGCATCGCACGCTGCCTACCCGCTGCCCGCGCCTTTTGCAGCTCCGTCGTCGGAAGAGCTCGACGCGGCGAACGAGATAAGAATAACCGGCTAGCAGTCGGCCGCGTGAATATGGCCCGTCTGTTAATTAATACAACCATTCAGGACGCATTAAATTGCACGAATTGTGCGCGGCCGCCGACGGCGCCTTTTGCAAAGGCCAGGTGCACGTTTCAAAAGACTCTTATTAGCAAATAGTACGAGCGCGCCCAACGTAGCTGATACACGAGTCGAAAGAACGGCAGGAAGACTCACCTTCTACGCCGAGGCTGGCAGACGAAGAAGAGGCAACCGGCAGGTTGAAGCGGAACAGGCGAAGGAATGAACGGAAACGTCCGTGGAGATGGAGAAATCGGAGGGTGAGAGTTCTTTTGCCGTGAACGAGATCGCGACGCGTTACGCGCCGCCAGTCGGAGATTTAAATACCTTTTGCTATCTGCGCCGCTTTTGCAGGAAAACCATCTCCGATCGCGTGCACTCGCGATAGGAAAGACGCGCAGAGGATGGAGAGGGGCGGATTCGAGGGCGAGAGAGTAATGCCTTCAGCGAGTAACGATTTAATTCGATGTTTCAACGCTGAAACCTATCCTCGGGCGAATTTCTTACCGTGAATGAGCTGCGACGATAATCCGATCGGCACAGATTTCGTTAAAACGCGCATTGTGCGGGATCCTACGGTGCGTGAACGTTCGAGATTCACTTGCGTGCGAGATCTAATGGTGTTATGAGAACTCAATCGCTAGTTCGGTCGGAATGTCTGAAGTTTCGCGGGACCGGTTTTATTGGCAGCGTGGAAATTGTAGGGATGAAAGTTTGATTAAGAAAGTGCTGCGATGGGCGGTGGCAATTAAAAAGGAACAGTGACGTCTGAAAGGAAATGTTTCATTAAACCAGAATGTAAGGAAAATTGATGCTTTTGGAATTGCTTTGACGAATTTTGTTGAGATAGTATTTTAATGTTAGACAAGGACGATGTCCAAAAATTTGAGAAGCACTTCTTGTCTGTTTTACCTCCATATAGAAGTATCATGTTTATGCTCCACTACTGGGGTACTGGGGCATTTTTAGTTAAAACTTTTACCCGTGACTCGTTTGTTAATTAACACGTTGACTACCGCATCATCCGTATTCGGGTGACGGTGAAAAATCTGATTTTTGTTAGTTTTAATTTGTTAGTAGGTACTTGGGAAAATATTTCACAGGATACGCCAAAACTATTCAATTGTTATGAAAGTAGCTTTAGCCATTCGTCACTACAGAAAAAAATATTAAACAAAGAGGGTCATTTTTTAATCTCACACGCTGTCTTAGATACTTCGTTCGTGAGGTAAGATTTTCAGCTGAATGCACGGTCCGAGACTTTTCGATGTAAACGTACTTATCTTCTGCTACGATAAGAAACAATAGGCCCAGTACTATTCTCCAATACAGATTTTCAACTCGATGGCAATCCCTAGGCATTTCGTTCTTTCCGTAATCATTTTCTACTACGATAAAAAACAATTGGCGCATAGTATAGCGCGTGGCCTGTCGGGGGTTTTCTTATAAACTTGTGTGGCAGTCAACGTGTTAATATGATATACCGCTGAATACTTAAATAACATCTAGGCATCCATCGATAGACGGAATTTTCTACGCCAGTGTGAACTCTGGTAATAGATTTTACAAGACGCAATAAATTATAATTATAATTCTATAGTTACGCCAAATTAAATAATTCTACAGGTCCATAGTCCATGCCGATAGCTTTCGGTGGACGCATATATGCGTCCATAGCATTCAAAGGGTTAATATGATACACCGCTTGTTTTAATTCGCGCAAAAATAACATCTACTCATCCATCAATATCCCGCAGAAATGTATCTACAACCAAATTAATCAACAGGCGTAAAACAATACCTGGACGCAAAACATCAAGATGCAACTGCATACAAAGTAAATACAAAATCACTTATTTAACCCTTTGACTGCTATGGACGCATATATGCGTCGCCGAAATCTATGGTGTCGACTACGGGCGCATATATACGTCCCCAATCGTTTCGAATTCTTACCAATTGCAGCCACAATTATCGATGTACGAGATGAATACAGATGCATTCTTTATCAAATAAATTTGTTGCATTATTTCATTTGGTGTAAATAAAGAATTATCATTGAAACATAGTTCCGCCTTGTATTATCAATCAATAGAGTTTACACTAGCGAAAAGTGTTTCGTCTTCAACGAACGCTTCGATTGGAAGTATTCAGCAGTCAAAGGGTTAATATGATACCCCGCTTGTTTTAATTCGCGCGTAAATAACATTTACTCATCCATCAATATCCCGCAGAAATGTATCTGCAACCAAATTAATCGACAGGCGTAAAACAATACCTGGACGCAAAACATCAAGATGCAACTGCATACAAAGTAAAAACAAAATCACTTATTTAAGCAAGCGAAGACCAACTTCTCCGCCGGCCGCATTACGGAACTTTACACGCATCGAGCTTCCCGTCTGAACAAGCAAACGTCTTTCGCGGCACACCTTAACGCGCGTGCAAAAGCTTCAATTTCACGCAAGATCAAATCGCGGCAAAAACTGCGGGCGCGAGAGTATTCCGAGGAGAGCGGATACTCGAGTGACAGGATACACGCGACGTGACGAATGAAGGACGATCGCTGATGCTCAAAGCGATCCTCCTCAGCGAAAAAGGAACGACGACGGCACAAAGATTTCGCAAAAGGGGCGGGAGCGAGACAGAGGAGAGGAAAGGAGGAAGACAAAGTGTGTGCGAGAGAGAGAAACGGAGAGGGAGAGAGAAGAAGGGGAGATAAAGGGAGCCCAGAAAGACAGGAGTACATTGTACCGGGCCGCTTGATACTTTATTCCATATAAAAGGAACGACGGAACAATGGCGGGAACGCGGAAGAATGGAATGAAATGGGACCGAGGGAGACGGATAGCTGGAGAGAGTCGGATGGAGGGAGAATGAGAAAGAGAGAGCAATAGGGACGGAGAAAGAACGAGAGCGAGAAGGAGAGAGAACTGCACTCGCGCCAGTGTGAAGACTCATCACTCTGTAAACAATGCGCGAAGCGAGAGTGACTCAAAGAGTGGCGGGATTCTCAGAGTTCTTCCCTCCTGGGGAAACTCTCGAAAGAGTACACACTGCTGCCTCGTCTTTTTAATCTTTCGACCGACTTGATTTTTGGTATGATTTTTGAAAGCGCCCGCTAACGATGTCGGCAGCGGTATGCCGCATAAATCAAGGATCTTCCGTATGTAAATGCCGCAGGTGCTCGCGTGAGTTGCGTAGCGTCGATTTCGTTAAGACAAACTTTTGGACGATGATTTCAGAAGACTGAGATGTTATGAGAAAAATGGATTATGGCTTGGCGATAAGGAATCGGGCGGGATCTCTTCAGCAATCAATTTTCACGTAACCGTGCAATTGAAAACACTGCGACCCGCCTAAAAAAGGACTCTGGAATCCAGGAAATATCTACGTTTAAACTAGCCGTTTAACGGAGTGACTTCTTTTCCCTTTCTTAGCAATGCATTTTAAATGGCCCTCGAAGCACTATTGGCAACGGAGGTACATTCTGAATATGCGCCGTAGAATTTAGATAGAATATTATCAGAAGAATATGACAGGGAATTCGATCGAGGAAGTGGCCTCGCGAATTCCCTCTTATCCCAAGTCACTTTCGAGCATTTCTTAGAATCACCCAAACTGACGCTGTAAAATTGACATAACCTCGAGCGTAACCCTCTAGTTCAGGCAATTATTGAACATGATCCGCCGCGCAAAGAAAACTGCCACTAGAGTTACGTGTTCGGCAATTTGTGTTTACATTGCCACAGACCCGCCTGATAAATAACAATGCGAGAATTAACGCACACTATTAACATATACGCGTAGACGTTTTCTCACCGAAAGACTTCGTGCCTAAATCTACGATTTTCTGCATCTACAACTGCATTATCATTATACCTCCGATAAATCAAGCAAAAAATCGCACATTACTTCTTCCCGCATTTTTACAACATGCACTGACGCTTTTTATCCCGACTAAAACCGACAGAATCTAAAGTGGTATACACGTGTTCACCGTACGTTATCACACGCAAGTTCCTCCGGCTACTATGATAGAAGGCGCAGATGCCTGACGAGCCCTTAACCCTTTTGCTACTAACGGTGACTATGGTCACCCGTGAAAATGTCACATTATCTTCACAATAACCGACATTATTGTATTCTATTAATTCTTCTTGTATTCTATTATTTTATTGTTTCGATAACTGCCCATATTGATAATAAGAGAATTAGTAACGGAATCTGCGAGAAAGTATCAAGTGTTACCCTTTGTTTGCTGCGAAGATTTCGTTTATATTTTAACACGTTGACTGCCATGCGTATTTTGTCGTATTAGAACAGCGATGCTGTGAAATACTACAGCGTTTGACTGAATTATGCAAAATCTAAATAATGTGCAGGTATTGGAGACCAAAGGATCGCATCACTATTCTAACTATAACTGCATTTATAAAATAATTATTGCTACCCTTTGCGAATATTTCAGATCTTCGGTAAAATTTCTTGCACCGGTTAGCAGTGACCATCACGGCAGTCAAAGTGTTAACCCTTTCGTTACTAACGATAACTATGGTCACCCGCCGTAAAGCACTCACTGTATACTACCGATGACTATATTCACCCGTAAAAATGTTAGATTATCTTCAGAATAACCGACATTATTGTGTTTTATTGTTTCGATAACTGCCCATATTGATAATAAGAGAATTAGTAGCGGAATCTGCAAAAAGTATCAAGTGTTACCCTTTGTTTGCGGCGAAGAGTTCATTTATATTTTAACACGTTCGCGAACGTGAATGCTATAGCATTCATTTTCCTGATGATGCAGAATGACATGAATGCTGTAGAAATCAAATCTTAAAGTCAATTATTTTTAATGTTGTTTCAATGTTGTTTAACAAAACTTCAGACGCAAAAGTGCAGTTTTCTTTTACTATATGTATAGTACAGTACTAGATGCACCACTCGTGTGTGAGCCACCGGTGGTACACGCCGCTAGATATACCATTGTAATTATTATACCTATCAAGATAATGACTAACTGAACTAAAATACGATAATCCGACTACCCTCATTAAATGTGTTTAATCAAATTTCGGATGTTACAACCAATTTAAAAATAAAATGCCTGTCAATTTTTGCACTTCACTGAAACTTTCAATGCCCGCAAACGTATGAACTACTCCATACCGTAACTGTGCATACGCGCCAAACCCTGCCGTGACGAAAGGGTTAAAACACGCAAATCTGTCTACGCACCAATTCGTACCCTGGGTCCCCATCGACCGAACGACAGGGATCATCCGCAATTCCTGTACACCATGAGCCCCCCATTCACGCAGAATCCCGACGTCGTCGTCGTCGTCGTCGTCGTCGTCGACGTCTACGTCGTTGTTACGTAGAGCGAGCACAAAGCTATCGACTGGGTGGGGAGCGCGGTATTGTCGGACGAAGATAGGATTCCTTTGATTGTCCGGGACTGTGCGAAACCGCCCAGGAGGAACGGAGAGAGGAGGACCGCGGGGGAGGTCTGCTGGAAGGGATGGAGAGTACTGGCAAGAGGAGCCGCTTTACATAACGCGTTATCCACCGCGACAATGGCCGCCGAGAGCCGCGCCTCGAGAAAGAATCGTTTGATGTCGAAGGATTCATCACGACCGTGCTCCAAGCGAAAGGGAAGGAGTGAGAGGCGGCAAAAGTCGAACAGAGACGGCGACGCGGAGAGAATAGAGAAAGCGAGAGAGAGGGAGGGGGAGAGAGGGTTGGAAAATTAATTTTAGCCGGCAAAGTGGGAGAAAGAGAAGCATCGACTCTGGTTGAACGCTTCAGAATAGCGGCGGGCGGGGGATGAGATAAAGGGGGTGCGGGAGTGAGAAAGCAGACGAGATATCCGTCGACTGACCGACATCGGGAAGCAAGCCTGTCGTGCGGAGTCGCTTTCGAACCGATCGGCGTATGTGATTTCAAATGATCGGAAACGTTTTCGCGCGCAGCATTTTTTTCCGAGGCCGATAATAGCTTCGTGTACGTGTGACCAAAATCAAACGGAAGGAAATTGTAACGCGGGAAACTGGACCACCAGGTACAGTTGGAACACATTTCACGAATAAGTAATTACCGGGCGTCTTTCGCATCGAATGACTTTCATGCGTAAATTCGTAGATTGTGGTGGTAGGAACGTGGCTGGCTTGACGTGAGAAGAAGCGAGCCGATCGAACGGGCTTTCGCGAAAGTCTGAATTGCGCAAAAGAAAAAGGGAGAGGAAAGCGGGCGAGACAAGGAACGTCGACTAGGTCAGAGAAGGCAGATGCAAGTGAGAGCGGAGTGAAGAAGGTTAGAAGGAGAGAGCGCAAGAGAGGGACGGGGGTTGAAAATATTTAGACATCCGCGAAGGGATGAATAAGACTAAATTGTATCCACAATGCTGTCTCAGAGGCAGAGGCGCTCTGAATAGCCTTAATAAACTCGCTGAATCCTCGGAAATATTTCCAAGCCGGAGGAGTCCCGAATGCGGCGAAAACTCTTCCCCCGACTTCGCGTTCTTCTCGCTTTGGCACAGCCCCCGACTATGTTCCCTCTCCCACGGCACCCTTTCCACTTGCCTCTATCGCCTATACAACGCAACGTTGTACGCGAAAAGGACGAGCGGAATTTTTTTCGAAAATACAACCGGCGAGTACGAGTCGCGCGATGTCAATATTTACAATAGAGGTGGAGTCTTTTGAAATTTCATGGTTTCGGTATCGGCGGGAAAGAAGACGTCATCGGGGGCTCATTAAATTTTCAATTACAACGGGAAAGTGTGGCTGATGAGAAATTGTTGTGGATAGGCGTGATGCGGAACTAATTGATCGAGCACACAAATTGACGACACGTGGGTCGCGTCAGGCATAACGTTGTGGGCGGCAGATGACCCTGAATTAGTAACGTCTTTTGTTCGGGGAACACCATGGAGGAACACCGAAAAAGCGTCGGAGCTTTCCCGTCGCTCTGCATAATGCGTAGATTTGCTACCCGCTGCGATACACTTTCCCGTGCATTAAGAAGAGAGCGTTCGCTCGTTCGCCGACCGACGACCGATTTATTTCCAGCGCTCACCAAAGTGAATTCGATATTCGCTGTCGATTTCTGCGGGACCGCGCTTGTCTTCTTATACAAATGACGCTACTTAGGGTGGGAGCGATTTCTAACGAAAGTGATGAAGTAAAACTTCCGCACGACGCTTGTTAACACGTTGACTGCCACGTGTATTTTGCTACATTAGAACCACGATGAGTTGACGGAAGCCAAAGTATTGAAGCACCGTTCCGATATCAATTGCTTTTACAAGATTGCTAATAGGCTTCATGGCGATTTTTTTTGCATTGTTAGTCAAATCTTTTGCACCGGTCACTGTGTATTTTGGTATGTTAGAACCGCGATGCGATGAAATACTACAGAATTTGATTAAATCGTGCAAAATGAAGGTAACGCAGACTTATTAGAAGCCAGAGTATTGAAGCACCGTTCCGATATCAATTGCTTTTGCAAGGTTGCAAATTGTCTTCATTGCGAATTTTTTGCATTTTTAGTAAAATTTTTCGCGTATTTTGCTGTGTTAGAACCGCGATGCGATGAAATACTGCAGACTATGATTAAATCGTACAAAATGAAGGTAACGCAGACTTATTAGAAGCCAAAGTACTGAAGCACCGTTCCGATATCAGTTGCTTTTGCAAGATTGCAAATAGTCTGCATTGCGAATTTTTTTGCATTTTTAGTCAAATCTTTTGCACCGGTCATCCTGTACTTTGCTACGTTAGAATCGCGATGCGATGAAATACTACAGAATTAGATTAAATCGTGCAAAATGAAGGTAACGCAGACTTATTAGAAGCCAAAGTATTGGAGCACCGTTCCGATATCAATTGCTTTTACAAGAATGCAAATAGGGTTCATTGCGAATTTTTTGCATTTGTTGTAAAATCTTTTGCGTATTTTGCACAAGCGTATTTTGCTACATTAGAACCGCGATGCGATAACATGCTGCAGAGTATAATTACATCGTACAAAATTAAGGTACCGCAGAGGTGATGGAAGCCAAAGTATTGAAGCACCTTTCTAATATCAATTGCTTTTACAAGGATGCAAATAGGCTTCGTGGCGAATTTTTTGCATTTTTAGTAAAATCTTTTGCACCAGTCACCGTGTATTTTGCTATGTTAAAACCGCGATGCGATGAAATACTGCAGAATACAATTAAATCGTGCAAAGTAAAGGTAACGCAGAGTTGTTAAACGCCAAAGTATTGGAGCACCGTTCCGATATCAATTGCTTTTGCAAGATTGCAAATAGCCTTTATTGCGAATTTTTTGCATTCTTAGTAAAATCTTTTGCGCCGATCACCAATGACCACCGTGGCAGTCAACGTGTTAATAAATACTGGCGCAGGTAGTAAATTTTTCGCCGCCACACTTCGGACGATTACCGACTGAACGGCACGCGTTAATGAAAGAAGATGCAGTCAGCGTTACTTTACTTTGTTACCTATACTTCTGCGCGGACGTTAAACATTCTTACGATCCACGGAACACCCCACCCGACATCCATTCAATCCCGTCTCGCGTATTACACCTTCCGAGTCGAATCGATACGTCGTTATAGCGTGACAAAAGTGTAGAACGTCGAAGTTCGCCATTCGCGACTTCCCTCGAACACGGAGACGGACGAGAATGAAAGAGGGACACGAATATGCCGAAGCGGGAGGAAGAGCGCAGAGGACAGGGGCAGGACGAAGGCAGGAGAAGAGAGTGAAGCCGGGCAGAAACGGATTCACGATTTCGCATGAATCGCTAGTTACTGAATAAAGTCCTTTCGCCAGGGTTGGCCGTAGTGCTGGCGGTGGCTGACTTTACTTTATTATATGTACATTTTCTGCAGCGGGATAGAAGAGGGTTTTCGCGAAGTTAAGGGACGTTGAGGGACGCAAGGGGTGGACGTTGCGGAGAATCAGCCCGAGTGAGATGCGGATACAGAAAACGCGAGGTAGGGAAATAGGGGGTTGGCGGAGAAGCCGGGCGTAGAAGGAGAAGAACGAGGGAGTGAGTAGGTAGGGAAACGGGGAGGGGGTGGTAGTCATTCAGGCGTGCGGTTCTATGAAATCAAAGGCCACATTGTCACCGGAATTACCTCCGTTCGGAAACGACGTATTCAGACTACCGGGCGCACGTGGAATTAACCCTATTTGTTTGCCGCCTTCGAGTCGCGTGTAACGAAGCCACGATTTATTCGCGCACGGCGCTCACGACGACGCGCGGCGGAGTGGCGAACATCCTGTATGGCCGATTTCAGGACGAGCGGGGGGATCGATCTCGACTGGCCCTCGGGACCGGAGACGTTCGACGAGAGTCCAGAGGAAAAGCGGCTTGTGTGTTCCCCCGGTAACGCGCGAGACCAACTGAATCGCGGACTAATGAATCATTATCATCCCGTCCCGCGTCGCAAAAATGTCTCGGCGACAGCGGAAAGGCGATGTAGGAAGAAGCGCTGGCGAAAGAATTTTGAAAGAATGCGATCTACCCCGACATAGCGCGTATGGAAACGTGCATAATTACATGTTGCCATTCAGGAGTGTCAAAGCCGCAGACAAGTGTTGCAATAAGGATGCTATACGGTGGCGGGCAAATAGATTGTGCAGGAAAAATGGATAAATTTATTTAGGCGGGAATAAGTTTTTGACGCGGACGTTTGCGACCATTTCAAAGCAAAGCATTCAAAAATCCATTCAAGTGAAAGGAAAGCAGCAAATATATTATCTACAAGAGAATGTTGTGAAGATTTACGCGGATAGAAAGGACGGCTATAAGAGATTAAGCCAAAACAAGACAATGAAAATTCGATGCGGATAGATATTGAAGAGACAAGCCATCGACGGCTTATCAAATGATTAGAAGAGGCCGTCAGATGTGCGGCAATATTCGATTCCGAGAGCCATCGTACGGTTCTCCGTCAGCTGCTGCCGTCACGGTTAAACCCGCCCGAAATTTCACGCCTGCAGATGACACAGAGTCTAATTGACCGACTATCCGCCACCGAAACTTCCGCCGCCCCCGAAATTCCCTCGATCCAAGATTAAAACAATCGAAACCAACGCGTCACCCGATCGTTCACGCACGAGTTTGAAACGCAATTCGCGACGCGGTGCATTTCGCAAAACGTTCCGGTAACACAGTGAATAATGAACTAACCGTGCAAAATCGTAGCCCAGTCGGCGTCTCCGACTGCACACTCGACGCGGAGCGCGAAAGAGAAACAGCGAGCGACCGTTCCGCGATTACGGAACGTCATTCGACGTGAACGAGACCGAAGCCGAATGAGCGCGAATGAACGAGAATCTCGTCGCAGCGCACACACGTCTTCTGGGCCACGTGCACTCTCTCTCCTGTTTACTCCGAAATAAATGCACGCACACAGGTGGCCCGCGGAGAAGGGGGCGTGCGTGGGTGAATTTGTGCGTGCGTGCAATCGCTCGTACACAACGACGGATAGCGGTGCAAGGCGTGTAAAACGGGACGCTGAGAGGATATTATTTCAAAAGCTTCGAGAGCGTAATTCTCGCGGTCGCATTGAAGACCGCCAACGCCACCCTCGGTCCCCTTGCATCCCACAGCCCCTTGTCCCTTTCGCCACCCACGATCTCCCTTCTCCCGTTCTCCACCCACGACAACAATGGTCGATTTTAATACACCTCGCGCAGGGTGAGAGTGAAATAGAAAGAGAGAGCCGCGGAGGGGGGGATGGACAGGGCGCGGAAGATGGAGGGCGAGAAAGAGGGAGAGCGCGGAAGTGTGCGGGGGAAGGGACGCAGGCACATTCTACATTTGACGTGCGTGGCGCGAACAAAAGTCACGAGAGGGACGATGGCAGAGGGATGGGAGAGAGGTTGGCCCAAAGAGAGAAGCGAAAGAGAAAAAGGAGGAGGGAGAGAGAATGAGAGAGAGAGACAGGGGAGAGGAGAATGGAAAGGAAGGGAGAGGAGCGTGCAAAAGCGCACGCAAAGAAAAACAAATGAATGCTGCCTGCCCGAAACAATTGAAGCCTGCATGGAATAGGGGTTGCTGGCCTTTTATGTTGCCCACCGTTGTGCTTTCTTTCTTGCTCCTGCTCTCTCTCCCACAGCGCCCCGTCCACCCTCGCCCTGTGCCACTGCATCCACCGCCACCTCCTGCCTCTTCTTCCGTGGCCCCTTTTACATCCACAACCCCCCTTTCGACCCAAGCCTGCCTCTCCTCTCCTTCGCTCGCTCTTCGTCGGGCCTCGAACGAGGATACATTCGAGCGATCGTTCTGATGAGGCCTTTATGCGATTCCCGAGCTTTTCAAACGCGCGCGCCACCGAGCTGCGTCCTACGACGCGGGGTAAGAATTTCAGTTTCACCCGGCACGATTGTGCGGCAGAGCGCGGACCTGCTTAACACGTTGACTGCCACGGTGGTCACTGGTTACCGGTGCAGAAGGTTTTACTAAAAGTGCAAAAAATTCGCAATAAAGCCTATTTACAATCTTGTAAAAGCAACTGATATTGGAATGGTGCTCCAATATTTTGGCTTCTATCACCTCTGCGATACCTTCATTTTGTACGATTTCATTATAGTCTGCAGTATTTAATCGCGTCGCGGTTCTAATATAGCAAAATACACGGTGACCAGTGCAAAAGATTTTACTAAAAGTGGAAAAAATTCGCAATGAAACCTATTTGCAACTGGTATTAGAACAGTGCTTCAATACTTTGGCGTCTACCAACTATGCGTTACCTTTATTTTGCAGGATTTAAACATACTCTGCAGTATTTAATCGCGTCGCGGTTCTAACATAGCAAAATACACGGTGACCGGTGCAAAAGATTTTAGTAAAAATGCAAAAAATTCGCAATGAAGCCTGTTTGCAATCTTGTTGTTAACAATTCTGCGTTACTTTCACTTTGCACGATTTAATCATACTCTGCAGTATTTAATCGCGCCGCGGTTCTAACATAGCAAAATACGCTTGAGCAAAATACGCAAAAGATTTGATTAAAAATGGAAAAAATTCGCAATAATGCCTATTTACAATCTTGTAAAAGCAATTGATACCGCAACGGTGCTTCAATACTTTGGCATCTACCAACTCTGCGTTACCTTTATTTTGCAATCGCACCGCGGTTTTAACATAGCAAAATACGCTTGAGCAAAATACGCAAAAGGTTTTACTAAAAATGGAAAAAATTCGCAATGAAGCCTATTTGCAATTGATATTAGAACGGTGCTTCAATACTTTGGCGTCTAGCAACGCTGGGTTACCTTTATTTTGCAGGATTTAAACATACTCTGCAGTATTTAATCGCATCGCAGTTCTAACATAGCAAAATACGTAAAAGGTTTTACTAAAAATGGAAAAAATTCGCAATGAAGCCTATTTGCAATTGATATTAGAACGATGCTTCAATACTTTGGCGTCTAGCAACTCTGCGTTACCTATAGTACCCCAGTATTTAATCGCATCGCGGTTCTAACGTAGCAAAAGACGCTTGGCAGTCAACGTGTTGACGCTAAACCGTTTCTTCCCGCTCTGTGCAATACTCGCAATTCGTGACGAACGAGGTAACTCAAGTTTCTTTCGCAGGTGAAATCGACGTAGTCAATAACGTGACCACCTGGAATTGGGGAAACGATGCAAAATATATGTTAAGTAATTGCTTCGGCGGTACGTAGAATTGGAATACGAAGGATAAAATGAAAATTAGCATGGCCCTTGTGGCGGGATGACAGGCAAAATCGCGAAGCGTACGTATTCCACACCGGGGTCCCTTTTACGCGAGACAAACATTTTCAATGTATCAAGCGTCTACTCGTGCAAGAGTAAAATTTCACGCCTCAAGTGGGTGTGCAGATTTGCACACGCCTCCGGCACTTGCCATCCTCAATCAAAACGTGTCGCGCGAAGCGATGTCGAATAGCGGGCGAGAGAATATTCAAAAACACACTCACCGTCCAAACGAGAGGAGCGCGTACGATGTCCCGTGGAAATTTGGAACACAGCAACATAAATCAGGTCTCGGGCGGTGATAGAGATACGGCACTCTAACGGCCACTCAGTCAAAGCCAAACGTCATTGCAATCCGCGCACTACATCCAGCGGCACGACGTGTGTCACCGCGTCGCGCAAAATTCAAAACCGAAATTCCGAGCATTGTCCGCGCGTCAGTGCGTCAGTCACACGCAACTCCGTTGCCCGCCGTTCTCTAAATCATCGCAATCGACACTCCATAATACTGAAGCAAGAACGGAATGTCGAGGCAAATGCGAGGATGGGGACAAGACGGCACCTCGTAATATTGGGACACATTCAACGACAGGAATTACGAGCTTGGTAACGATGTACTCGGTCAATTATCAGAATTGACGGTACAACACGTTTTTCGGATGCGTGACAAATCTACGAGAATTCCCGCTAAAGAGAAGCCGGCTTCTTTACCGATTTCACTCGCGAAAACAGTGAACGGCACGAACGAAATTCTAGAGGAATAGCGGTGCATGCACGTGATTTTACGCGGAAGAACGACTGACGATCGGCTGACGGTTTGTATCTCTTTCGACTCCTCACGTACGCATCCATATCCACTTCGCAATGAATCATATCTTCGTGTATCCTAGGCAAGCCGCTGAAACTTGCCGCCGTGTTACGTTAGGTTGGGTCAACTCACGTTGCACCCGCGAATTGTCAAATGGACCGATGGAACGCCAACGAACTTTCACAACGTCGTACAACGTCGAAAATATCGGACAGTCCGTAAAACGTTGCCATCGCATCGTTGATCGTCGATCACACCGTCCCATCCGCACGTTACATTCCTTCAACTCCAACTTCATCGCGAAATCGCTCACGAAGCACTTGGACCACTGTTAGCAAAATTGTTTAAACACCTAAGCCGAAAAAAAATGAACTAGTCACACTTGGGGGGTACAGCACGGGTTGCAGCAGGGGTGAATTAGCACGAGGAACGTCGGCGAGAAATTCTGGCGGCGAAACTCGAACACGATGACACTTGAACGTCAAAAACACGCGCGAGTACGAAGCCGCTCTCGCTTAAGTCGCTCGCGTCGCGTTCGGCACGAAACTGATCGCGCACCGCGAGATCCAGCTGCCCCCACCTCGATCACGCTCGTGATCCCCCACCATGGCGCTACCCCGCGACGACGAGATGATGTGATAGCGTTTTATTCGCCCCCATACCGAATCAAACCCCTATGTTCTTCTTTTTGTGTCCATCCGAACGTATCGCAAGTATGTGCAACATATATTTTGCAGCGTATACGCGTGTCACCAGATATGAACTGGAAATTGGACAGCGTGAAAGACGGGAAAAATCAGTGAACAAATGCGAAAAATAGCGTGTTTAATACGTTAAGGGGTAACACCTATCTTACATTTTCAAAAGATCGAAACAATTTTTTTTGTCTTAACACTTTGACTGCCATGATGGTCACCGGTGACCACCGCAAAACATTTTACTGAAGATTCAAAATATTCGCAATGAGTAACAATTATTATTTTATGAATGCAGTTGTTGTTAGAACAGTGATACGATCCTTTGGTCTCTAATACCTGCACATTATTTACATTTTGCATAATTCAGTTAAACGCTGTAGTATTTCATAGCATCCCCGTTCTAATATAGTAAAATACTTTCGGCAGTCAACGTGTTAAATGATACTTTACAGTTTTAAAAATAAGGTGCAATTTGTCTTATAAGCGAAAATATTTTTTAAAGTAGGCTTGAAAGAACTGTTTATTAACTGTACAAAAACTGAAAATATGGTGCAGGCGTCGCAGTATAATCGTAAATATGGCAAAACTAGCAAAATAAAATGAAATAACGTTGCTCAAAACTTTAAATGCGTTTTTCTCGAAACTACGTTTCCCAAATTGGCTTTCAGCATAACTTAAACAAATTTTCTCCGATTCACTTGAAATTTTTACTGTAGCTGTTAAACTACATTCTCCAGAGAAGTATACATGATTTTTAAGATCGGTTAAAAACTTTCGTTATTATAAATATTTTTTCGACGCATTCTTTGATGAAAATTGATAGCGTTTTATTCGCCTCCATACCGAATCAAACCCCTATGTTCTTCTTTTTGTGTCCATCTGAACGTATCGCAAGTATGTGCAACATATATTTTGCAGCGTATACGCGTGTCACCAGATATGAACTGGAAATTGGACAGCATGAAAGACGGGAAAAATCACAAATGCGAAAAATAGCGTGTTTAATACGTCTTTTTTTTGTCTTAACACTTTGACTGCCATGATGGTCAGCGGTGACCACCGCAAAACATTTTACTGAAGATTCAAAATATTCGCAATGAGTAACAATTATTATTTTATGAATGCAGTTGTTGTTAGAACAGGCGTTGCTCTGATACCTGTACATTATTTACATTTTGCATAATTCAGTTAAACGCTGTAGTAATCGTAAATATAGTAAAATACTTTCGGCAAAACTAAATGCAAAATAATATGAAATAACGTTTTTTTAAAGTAGGCTCAAAACTTTAAATGTACAAAAACTGAAAATACGAAGTAACTCTGGTTTTTTTAACTCGAAACGTTGCGTTTTGCAAACTTTTTTCAAATTGGCTTGCAGCATAACTTAAACAAATTTGCTCCGATTCAATTGAATTTTTTACTGTAGCTGTTAAGCTACATTCTCCATAGAAGTATACATGATTTTTAAGATCGGTTAAAAACTTTAGTTATTATAAATATTTTTTCGACGCATTCTTTGATGAAAATTGATAGCGTTTTATTCGCCCCCATACCGAATCAAACCCCTATGTTCTTCTTTTTGTGTCCATCCGAACGTATCGCAAGTATGTGCAACATATATTTTGCAGCGTATACGCGTGTCACCAGATATGAACTGGAAATTGGACAGCATGAAAGACGGGAAAAATCAGTGAACAAATGCGAAAAATAGCGTGTTTAACACGTTAAGGGGTAACATTAACGTTAAATTTTCACAAGATCGAAACCATTTTTATTGTCTTAAATTATACTTTAGAGACTTAAAAATAAGGTGCAATTTGTCTTATAAGCGAAAATATTTTTTAAAGTAGGCTTGAAAGAACTGTTTATTAACTGTACAAAAACTGAAAATACGAAGTAACTCTAGATTTTACTCAATTTAACTGACTCGAAAAATCCCAAAGACACCTATATGGTGCAGGCGTTGCAGAATAATCGTAAATATGGCAAAACTAGTAAAATCATATGAAATAACGTTACTCAGTACTTCAAATACGTTTTTCTCGAAATTATGTTTCTCAAATTGGCTTGCAGCATAACTCAAACAAATTTTCTCCGATTCACTTAAAATTTTTACTGCAGCTGTTAAACTACATTCACCAGAGAAGTACAGGGTGCGGCGCCAAAATCCGGACAAAACAAACATTTTTTGGAACATAATTTTTATTGCAATAATAGAAAAGTAAACAATTTTTTTTTGTTACTGTATTGTTTGTTGGGTCATAAGGAAAACATTAATTCAACATAACCCCCCTCTGCTTCAATGACCGCCTCCATTCTCGGTCTGAATCTGTCGCAGGCCCGTTTTAACGAGCCTCGGTTCATATCGGCGAATACCGCTTCAATAGCGGCTCTTAATGATGAGACGTTGGGATGTCTGGACTTGTTGGTGACCCTTTCAATCACGCTCCATACATAATAGTCCAAAGGATTTAAATCTGGGCTGTTGGGAGGCAGAAAAGCAGGTTACAGCGTTCAACTCACTTTGTCCTGGCAGCTTCGGAAAGCATCTGTCTCACTTTTATCGCATAAGACTTGTAGCGGAGGTCCTCCTCGACGATTCGACGCATAGTTTTTTCGCTTACACCGACAATCGACGACAATTTTCGGATCGACTGCCCCGGATCCTCAAAAATGAGCTCCTGAGCCCGTTGAATGATTTCGGGCGTCCTAACAACGCGCTCCTTCGAGTGAGTTCCTGGCCGGTGTTGCAAAACCTTCGCTGGACTTTTCAGACTCGTTATATTTCGCGACAACATCATATGTACACATGATTTTTAAGATCGGTTAAAAATTGTCGTTATTATAAATATTTTTTCGACGCATTCTTTTATGAACATTAGAACTTTTCTTCACATGTTCGCCATTTCTACAAAAATCAATATTTTATTATAAACGTGTGTACTTCTCTAGCAAATTTAATGTAGATTAAGAAAAAATGTTGCCTTTTGTACTTAGGGAAAGCGTACGGCACTTCTGCTGCATAAAAAAATTTTTTTTTTTTACATTAACGTATATACATTGAACGCCTTTAAACCAAATTTTGATATGTTATATCATGTAATTAAAAAAAAAAATCCTAAATTTACCCTCTGTTTTTAGGCGTTACGCTAGATGTTACCCCTTAAGTGCCACGTCAGCCATCGGTGGCTGACACTGAACTTTCCGTTTAGGCCGCGTCAGCCACCGGCGACTGACAGTATAAGATATGATATGAAACTAAGAAATTTACATTTTTTTCAGTGATTACTGAAAATTTATTTAAAATTCACTTAACTTTTATTTATTAGAGGATTGTATCATTAATGCATTTATATGTTTCTTATCAAAAAGATTAATGGATTTTATACCGCAATACATTTTATACTTTTAATATACTACTTCTAAGCAGCGCGCGTGGCCTGACGGCGATTTCCTTAAAAATACGCGTGGCGCTCAACGTGTTAACCCTTTGACGTGAAAACTCTATTGATTGATTATGTAAGGCGTAACTAAGTTCTAATGATAATTCTTCATTTATGCCAAATTGAATAATGCAAGAAAATTATTTGATAAACAACGCATCTGTATTCATCTCGTACATTGATAACTGTGGCTGCAATAGGTAAGAAATCGAAACGATTGGAGACGCATATATGCGCTTATAGTCGACACCGATATATTTCGGCGGATGCATATATGCGCCTATAGCAGTCAAATGGTTAAACTATAAACGGTATTTGTAATATTGCATGCGGCACGGTGGATAAATAATAGGAAAAGGGTTGCTAGAAAATTCAATACACAATTCTAACGTAATATTCAAAATAAGCACATTTCCGTAGGATTTTATAGGTGACTCATTTCGCGTGACCGATACTTTCGTATGAAAAGGAAACTAAACAACGTCAAGAATAACAGCCGTGACTGAATCATAGATGAGTATGTTTAATTTTGCTTGTTCTTCCGCATATCGATTGTACGCTGCTGTACATTGAACGTTTTATTAAATATTTAACGTCTCCGTGACTCCTATCAAATTTTATGCATTGAAATACATCGCATTAAAACTTCCCCTCCAATTCCTTTCGTAGTCCATGCGTTCACGATCAATTGTGTTCGCAAATGTCAAACGAACCCTGCATTCGCAAAGGGCAGTCGGAGCGGAGAACGAAACCGAAATAGGAATCCCTTTGGACGTTTAAGGTGCCCTCGAGTGGACCTCGCCCCCGTGGACATTCGGATGGACACTCCCCCACCAAACATCCCAAAACTAGATCGTCTCGGAGCGAAGTATTGTCCAGCGACATCCCCCGATATCATCGTTGTTGATTCATTCGACGCGTTGAAAGGAACGCGCTGACCTGGCATTTCCTTTCACCTACGACAATCTACATGTATTTCACGAATTCGCCGTAGACGTCAGTACTTTTTCCTCGGCTCCCACAATTAGCTCGAACAAATTTTTTCGAGATTGATTTACGTCGGGTCATGCGCGTCGATCAATCAACTTTTATGAAAATCGCGATCCATCTCATACGGAATGCGCGACCCCCGATATTTCTACGCAGAAGTCAGTGATTCGGTGATCAGCTCTGAAGTTTCGAACTCTCAAGGCGGATTGAACGAAGAAAGAGTGTGTGCGCTTGGGGAAAGGATTTTTCGTATGGGCGCGAAATAAAACGGCAACAAGCCAGACGTAAATGACTTTCTTTTCTGTCACGAGAAATAGGTAAAAAGGTATAGGGAATGCGGGCCGCGGGTCTCGGCGGGTGTTTCGCACAGCTAAAGGCCGGAATGCGATGGAGCTTCCATGGGCATTGTCGCGAAATTCCGCGGACGTAATTTCAAGTGCCTCGGTGCCCCAGGAAGCACTGCTGATAAATTGCGTCGATTGGAAGTTGGCGGCGTCCTAGATCGAAGGACAGGATCCTTAGTGAACCAAAAATTGTCCGCATTTAAATACTTTCCGATAATGCACCAACGCTTTTGCCAAATGTTATTCGATTCTGTTACGTATTCGGAAAAGTCATGTTAAACCAGCTTTGATTTGTCGGCCACTGTTTAATCTTCTGCTGTCAATTGGCGTGTATATGCGTCAGCACAAAGAATTAGTGCAGAATGACATGTGTCCAGCGAAGATAACCGGTACAAGCAAAATATTAAATGTTTGCGATATGTACGCATCACAGATGATATATAGGAATTGACATATCACCATATGAGAATACATCTGAGAATATTGAAAATTGTAATTATCAATTTGTTTTCATTAACTATAGTATAACAGTATTGCGGAAAGAGCATATAATTCCAATAGTTCTCGTAAACTTTGAGATGGTCAAAATCGCTTAAAAGGAATATCTATATTTTCGATAGCCAAGTATAGATGAGAAACGCTGAAAAATAAGCCCAAAATAAGCTCAAAATCAGGTAAAAAGGTAAAAAATTATTTTTTCTTTATTATGGCAAGTGTATACCACATTCAAACTTCTCGCTGTTGGACTGAAAGGAAAAAAATACTTACAGTGTGTGTAACATATCTATACGAGTGTGACTCCCGATTTGAAATTATTGTTATTGATGAGAATACATCTGAAAATATTGAAAAGTGTAACTATCAATTTGTCTTTATTAACTATAGTATAACAGTATTTCGAAAAGAGCATATGATCCCCATAGTTCTCGTAAACTTTAAAATTGTCAAAATTGGTTAAAAAGGAAATCTATGTTTTCGATGGCCAAGTATAGATGAGAAATGGTAAAAAATGAGCTCAAATGGGTCAAAATCAGGTAAAAAGTTAAAAAATTATTTTTCATCAAATTAAGGCATGTTCAAATGTCTCGCTGTCAGACTGAAAGGAAGGAAATATTTACAGTGTGTGTACTCCCGATTTTTAATTATTATTATTGGTGAGAATACATCTGAGAATAGTGAAAATTGTAACTATCAATTTGTCTTCATTAATTATAGTATAACAGTATTGCGGAAAGAGCATATAATCCTAATAGTTCTCGTGGAATTTAAGATGGTCAAAATCGGTTAAAAGGAATATCTGTATTTTCGATGGCCAAGTATAGATAAGAAATGATGAAAAATAAGTTCAAAATAAGCTTAAAATCGGTCAAAACCAGATAAAAAGTTAAAAAATGATTTTTCTTAAACTTAAGGCAAGTGTATACCATTTTCAAATGTCTCGCTGTCGGACTGAAAGGAAGGAAATATTTACAGTATGTGTAACATACCTATACGAATGTGACTCCCGACTGGAAATTATTATTATTGACGAGAATACATCTGAGAATATTGAAAATTGTAACTATCAATTTGTCTTCTTTAATTATAGTATAATAGTATTGCGGAAAGAGCATATAATTCCAATAGTTCTCATAAATTTTGAGATGGTTCAAATCGGTTAAAAGGGTTATCTATATTTTCGATGGCCAAGTATAGCTAAGAAATGGTGAGAAATAAGTTCAAAATAAGCTTAACATCGGTCAAAATCAAGTAAAAAGATAAAAATTTATTTTTCTTAAAATTAAGGCAAGTGTATACCATTTTCAAATGTCTCGCTGTCGGATTGAAAGGAAGGAAACATTTACAGTGTGCGCAACATACTTATACGAGTGTGTACTCCCGATTTAAAATTATTATTGTAGCGTTTCGATGACCCAGAGTTTTCACACGTGACCCATTGGATCTGCAAAGGGTTAAAAGTTCTCATTATGTTCCTATTTATTTCTTCTCTTACCTCCGTACCTATTACGTACTTTGGAATGCAGTTTGCGATTTTCAGAGTTCCGTCGCACCTTCATTTGCGTCTAAAAGGAACAAATAATTGGGAGAACTTTACACGACAGTGAATGCACTAATCCTGAGTAGAATCGACAAGTCTAGTCATAGTTAAACGAACTCCAATTGACCGGACTTGAAATGGAGAATTTGCCTTGAAGGCTTCATCTCGTTTTCATGCGCGATACCGATTATTACTGCGCAGGCGTTGCTGGACTACAGGAAACGATTATTAAGCCATTATTAAGTGTTGACCGTCGGTCGGTTCTTCGTCGAACCGGTCGCAATTTACGACTTAACCATTTGTCTGACGATATTTAATTGCATTATTTTCGGCGACCCCCGGATATGATTATAATTGCCATTACCGTCTCCACTTAACGTGACTGACTGTGCATTTAAAGCACTTCCTAACTTTTTAACTACCATCCAATTAAGTGACCTGTCAGAATTCAAAAACATAAGTTAAGAAGAATACAAAAGAAACATTCAACATTTTACTTCTATCGCAATCGCCGACTAACCACAATCTCGACGTTCGACAGCGAATTGCAACTGCATTTCTCTTAATCACACCATGAACATTCAACGAAACGATCATTCAATTTCCTCGAGTGAACGTGACGTCCCCCAGCAAAATATCAAGTTACTGCCCTTATCAGATTGTGAACGTAACCCGTGATTACAAGTTGCTGTCTACTTCTCGGCTGGCAAATGGTCTTATTAAGATCATTCGGAACCACTCACTTCCCAAGTTGAACAACATACGCACTTCAGCTCGTCAAAACGTACGCGAAGTCAAGAGTCGACTGTCATACGTCTATGGAAAATAGTGCTATATCTTCTAATGGCGCGTTTACCACATTTTCAATCCTTCCGAGATCCGATCTGCGATCCACGATTTTTGCGCCACACCTGCGAGATCGTGTCCCTGTGTACGGGGGCACCTATATCGCCTTAGAGAAGACAATTGCGACGGAAAGAATGGCTCCGTAAATGTGATAGCGGGATAAAAGAATACGGAATAAGAACGACTCCCGACTGTAACGGCGCGCAATGTACGTGCGCACATATATACGCGTAAGGAGAAAGTGAGCGAGCGAGCGAGAGAACGGAGGACAGAGGGAGAAAGAAAAATAATGAGGATGGAAGGAAGAGAGAAAATGTGAACGAGAGAGAGAAGGAGGGTTGTTCGTGTAGACGAGAGTGGCGAGGGGTGGAACGGGGTGGGCACCGAGGCACCTATACATTTAAATAAATAGCGGTTCATTATAACTTTTGTGCGCGCGTTACTGTCCGCCTGACAATGCCTGAAACAAAGCGCCCTTCCATTGTTTTCGAAATAAAAGAGCGCCGGCCCCTCGGCATGGCCGCCGACGCCGACGCCGCCGCTCGACGACCACCACCGACGCCAATGACGTCTCCACCTTCGAATCGACGCTGTCTTCCTGGAACCCCTAAGTCGACCTTGCACGCTGCCCGTTTTCCGCACCCCGACGCCCGAGATTAATTCGCATCCTCGTTGCCGCCTAATTGGATATCTCGCCGGCAATTGGTTCACTTTAGCGGGTGCGTCATATTCTGCGCGGGAATCCCAGAAACAGTGAATCAGGGCTACGGTACTGATACACGCTGAGACACGTGCTGCCGATGATGAAAGTACGAGAAAGCCTCAGAGGAGTCGAGTTAATCGTACAATTTCTTTGATAAAATTTCGGACAATTCGATAAATTGTCAATATGGTAAATACGTGTTTGCGAAATAACCCTTTTATATCAGCGTACGCCTTACGACGTGATATTGTGTTTCATGCAAGTATGTCAGTTATAGAGAAACTTGAATTAACACGTTGACTACCACGGCGGTCACCGGTGATTGGTGCAAAAGATATGACTAAAAATGCAACAAATTCACAATGAAGCCTATGTGCAATCTTGTAAAAGCAATTGATATTGCAACGGTGCTTCAATACTCAGGCTTCTAACGACTCTGCATTACCTTTATTTTGCACCATTTAATTATACTGTGCAGTATTTCATCACATCGCGATTTTAACATAGCAAAATACGCGTGAGCAAAATACGCAAAACATTTTACTAAAAATGCAAAAAAAAAGCGCCATGAAACCTATTTGCAACCTTGCAAAAGCAATTGATATTGGAACGTTGCTTCAATACTTTGGCTTCTAACAATTCTGCGTTACCTTTATTTGGCACGATTTCATTATACTCTGCAGTATTTCATCGCATCGCAGTTCTAACATAGCAAAATACGCTTGAGCAAAATACGCAAAAGATTGTATTAACGATGCAAAAAATTCGCAATAAAGCCTATTTGCAATCTAAAAGCAATTGATATTGGAACGGTGCTTCAATACTTTGGCTTCTAACAATTCTGCATGATTTAATTATACTATGCAGTAATTCGTCGCATCGCAGTTCCATCATAGCAAAATATGCGATGACCGGCGTAGAAGATTTCACTACAAATGCAAAAAATTCGCAATGAAGCCCATTTGCAATCTTGTAAGAGCAATGGATATTGGAACGGTGCTTCAATACTTTGGCTTCTAACAACTTTGCGTTACCTTTATTTTGCACGATTTAATAATACTCTGCAGTATTTCATCGCATCGCGGTTCTAACATAGAAAAATACGCTTGAGCAAAATATGCAAAAGATTTTACTAAAAATGCAAAAAAAATCGCCATGAAGCCTATTTGCAATCTTGTAAAAGCAGTTGATATTGGAATGGCGCTTCAATACTTTTGCTTCTAACAACTCTGCGTTACCTTTATTTTGCACGATTTAATCATACTCTGCAGTATTTCATCGCATCGCGGTTCTAACATAGCAAAATACGCTTGACAGTCAACGTGTTAACAACACTGAGTACGGTGGCTCGATATGGATCAGTGTAGACAGTGATAGCTGCTACCTCAAGTTAACGCGCGGATCACAGTCTTACTGTCCTGCGTATAAACTGGAGTGCCTCATCAAAATAACGCGGCAAGCTCAGGACACAACGAAGATCTCGACGAATTCTTAGAGCGCAGTGCGATGCTCGCAGAAGAAAATCGAGTCGACTCGACGGGAAACGGCGGAAGAATACCGAGCGTGTAAATACTGCGTGCGTGATGTATGCCGCGCTTCCGGCATAAGCTTCCGAGTGCATAAAGGCCGAGTCAATATAGCTCCGCGCGATATTGTGCGCTCAGGCCGCTTTGTAAGGAACGGCTGGCGTCTTAATATCGCGGTGAGGAAAGGATTAACCGCAGCGACCCGCCTAAGAATGGAAGGATCACGGTGGGATTCTAATTAAACGGAAAACAGCTTCATTAAGTTCGTAACTGCCTTGGGGCCGTACTCCACGATACTGAACTTGCGCCGTGTTAGGGCGGCCCCTGCGATGTACATGCCCACGGTACATGTAACGATGAGTCATGTATCTCATAATAAGTACGTGGATATCGATACGCACGTATTCATAACGATTACGGTTGATGCGGCATTACGTGCGCGATATTCTGCGGAGGCGGCCAGATGATTAAATGCGCGGCAACGCTTAATCTGCGAAGAGTGACTTGATTAAAAGAGTGGCGTGCGTCGTCTAGTTATATCACCGAGCAGCTGAGATGTATTGCACGAAGTGCAAATAGATTAAAAATTGTAGAGCCTTCATATGTGTAATTAAAGTTCTACCGGTGCAACGCATTACCGAGAACGTGTAGTAGTTGCGCAAAAAAAAGATTGCGATATAAATCATCATTCTAGCGGTACCTTGCATAAATCCTCATAAAACGTCAGATGAAGGTGTACAGTCGAAACAGCGCAGGTGCTGTAACATTGTACCGTCAACACTCGTGAGCACCGCAAAGTTGTTACTACGCAGCGGATGCAACTGCAATGGCTTCGTTACGAGCCGATTTGCCGCCTAGCTGAAAGACACCAATTTATAATTATTGCATTGAATAGTGCCAGCGCCGTGCACGCCAACTCTCTAGCATACGATATTACCAGCCATTGTGCAGTTTAGATTCTATGTGTCCTCCTCGTCGGTCTCTCTCCTCTCCATCCATCCTCTCTCAATCTCTCACTCTTCCATACTCGCAGCCTTACACACATTCACGTTTTCCTTCTCCCTCACCTTCTCTCTATCCTACTTTTATACTCTCTTCGTCCGTCTCTTGCGGCTACCGCCAGCTCTATCTCATGGGCACTCAGTACTTTAATATATAGCGAGCTTCACATCCAAGGGGCTACTTTAGAAGCGACATACTAACGGATATCCTTTATCGATGTTACATTTTCCGAAGGAGTCCTGCGGAGGACTTGCAATTTCAGGCACGTGCCGTGCATTTTTTGGCCGTTCACACGCGTGATCCGTCATCGTAGGGAAATATCGCCGTGTTAAGTGGTGTCAATCGCGAGCAGAAGAGACAAGGGACACAATCTGATGTATTCACAATGTCGAACGGTCAGCTGATTGTGACAATTGTGTTGGGGCGCGAGAAATTACACGACCAGGCACTTTTGCATTTAACACGGATACGGGTATGTTTAAATCGAATAACGGAACGCTGGCGGCTCAGGCCTTAATGAGTTTTCATCGACAAGCAATTAATGTTTCGCTCCCCTTGCACATTTACCGATGATGAACAAATTAGATATTGTTCATAACGGCAACGTTAATCGGTATCGCCTTTCTTAAACACATAATATACATAATCAACGACAAGCGATTAGTAACGTCGAACTGCATTATAGCTCCCTTCAAAACGCTATTTACCATCCAGTCCCACTGATCAACTGTCCTAACCCACGTTCCCGGGCACTAGAAAACGCGACCGTGCAAGTGCACGCAGATAAAATATCCCAACGTTCCCCTTGCACATTTACCGATGATGAACTGATACTGTTCATAACAGTAAAGTTAATCGGTGTTGCCTTTCTTAAATACATAATACACATAATCAACGACAAGCGATTAGCAACGTCGAACTGCATTATAACTTGCTTCAAAACGTCATTTACCACCCAGTCCCACTGATCAACTGTCCTAACCCACGTTCCCGGGCACTAGAGAACGCGACCGTGCAAGTGCACGCAGATAAAATATCCCAACGTTCGATAGCAATTTACACCTATCCCCGTGCGAGCAATTAGATATTGTTCATAACGGCAACGTTAATCGGTGTCGCCTTTCTTAAATCCATAATACACATAATCAACGACAAGCGATTAGCAACGTCGAACTGCGTTATATACTCCGTTCAAACCGTTATTTCCCACCCGGTCCCACTGATCAACTGTCCTAACCCACGTTCCCGGGCACTAGAGAACGCGACCGTGCAAGTGCACGCAGATAAAATATCCCAACGTTCGATAGCAATTTACACCTATCCCCGCGCGAGCAATTAGATATTGTTCATAGCGGTAACGTTAATCGGTGTTGTCTTTTTTAAATACATAATACACATAATCAACGACAAGCGATTAGCAACGTCAACCTGCTTTATACACTTCGTTCAAACCGTTATTTACTACCCAGTCCCACTGATCAACTGTCCTAACCCACGTTCCCGGGCACTAGAGAACCGTGCAACTGCACGTAGGTAAAATATCCCAACGTTCGATAGCAATTAATACCTATCTCCATGCGAGCAATTAGATATTGTTCACAACGGTAACGTTAATCGGTATCGCCTTTCTTAAATACATAATACACATAATCAACGACAAGCGATTAGCAACGTCGAACTGCGTTATAACTCCCTTCAAAACGTTATTTACTACCCAGTCCCACTGATCAACTGTCCTAACCCACGTTCCCGGGCACTAGAGAACGCAACCGTGCAAGTGCACGCAGATAAAATATCCCAACGTTCGATAGCAATTTACACCTATCCCCGCGCGAGCGTGCGTGAAAGACAAGGAGGACATGTCCCGAAAGAAAGGGTGCCAGCGAGAAAAAAGAAGGGTGCCCGATAGAGGAGCGGCAGAAGCGCGTAGCGGCGGATTGGCGATTGCAATTTGCAGAATGGACCCTGCGAGGGCGAAGAGGGACGACGAGTGAAGAGGAACAGGAAACGGAGGATGAGGCCGCGGGGTAGGTGCCGGCGCCCACTCGAGAAGAAGGAGGGCGAGGAGAGTGGAGGCGTTAGGTGCTACGGGGGTAGTAACGGGGGTAGTACGGAAAGGCAGAGGTAGAATGCAACGAATTCGAAAAGAGCGGAGCCCTGCGCCTGCATACGTAATGCCATCGGGCCATTGTCAACCGGCGCCTGCCCCCTTTTGTCTCCCGGGGGCAGCGCGCACCCCCTCGCGCGACCTCCCCCTTTCCACCCCCCCATTTGAACAGCCCACACCCACTCGCGAGAGCTCTCGGTGCTCGCGGGAAAATTCTGATCGCACCCCGGGCACCGATATCGATCTTCGGCCGATCATTTGCATGCTCATTGTTCGAGCATCCGACGAAAATTCCGACGGTGGCGAGATGGCGTCGTCGGCCGGCAGATCGCGATGGCGCCGAGAACAATATTCCCGCAGTCGCAGACAGCCACGCTCCTCTGCCGTTCGTTCTCTTTCATCCCTCACGGGTACCTAAGGGGGCAGGAGGAGAGAGAGAGGAAGAGCGAGGGTCGGGGGCCACTGAAAGAGGGCACAGGTGTCCGCGGCAATAACCGTTTCCGTGTTCCCTCTCCGTGGCATTCATCCGACTGCCTGCCTTTCTGTCTCCTCTATCGGCCCGTTCCTCCTTCGTTATCTTGTGGCTCTCTTTTATGCCTCCTCCACGCGCTTCGTCCTCCGGACTCCCGTTTTTACGTCCCGTACTCCGGCACGAGCCCGAGTCCGGCGAACGTTGAACGCATTCGTCGGCTGAACGGGACACATTTTCGATATGTTCTCAATCTTCATTACGGGAACTATGCGTATTTTTACGGTGATATTACGAGTGTGGTAGGTAAGAAGCGTATGGGAGGAATCTAGCACTTAGTCCGCTACATTAACCCGATTTACAATCAAAGCGATTCGCACAAATTTCTACGGACGAAATTACGCGCGTCGACGCAGCGCGCCGCAACTAGAACATCCGAAATGAAATTGGAACAGAAAGGGAAGCAAAACGAGGAACATCCAAAAGAAGCGTACAAAGAGGTTGAAGTACGAGGGAAAAACAACGAGGAGCGCGAAAGCACTCGGTAAGATAGAAACAGACAGAATCCAGAAACTGTGAAAAAGACGGGGGGGGGGGGGGGGGGGGGGGGGGGTAAAGAGTGCGGGCGCCAGAAGAGAAAGAGAGAGCAAAGAGAGACATCGGTGCACATATTTTTATGTCATCGCAGTAGACGCGATGCATTGTTGTCGCGAGACAAAGGCAAATGTGGCGGAAAAATTGCGGAGGAAAGGCGAGGCGTGCGGGGTTCAGCTCGTGTGGCATCGGAGGGTGGAAAAGAGTGGAAGAGGGACGCGCGCGAAGGGATAGGGCGGTGTGGGTGGAGGGCAAAGAGGGATGGGCCGTGCACGCGACAAAGCGGAATGGGTTAATGCCGGATCTCGCACGATTACTTGACGATCGCTTCCACCAGAACGTACCGCGTAGAATGTAAAGCGTACACGGGGGACAAATCGCTCCCGTAAACAAGAGTCGAAATCATTTCGCATTGTATATCCGCCGCACGTCCGCGGCTGTGTTAAAAAAAAAGCTATCCCCTAGATTACTGCGGACTGAAAAAACGAATCGTACGGTAAGGGGTTTCGCGTTTTTTTTTTACTATCCGATAGGTGAATCGAACGGATTAACTCATCGGAGCTGGCTTACTGATCGTATAATGCTGATGCGTGCTGTTGTGCTTTGCCTTGCAATGGTTATGAGGACGGGTCCAATAGCATTAAGAAATTCATCGTTACAACGCTGGTTTTCCCACGGGATAACTTCTGATCCAATTACATTCACACGATCTACAAGCGCGCACTCGAGAGCGGCCGAACTTTTCGCCGAAACAATTCGCTGTTTAAAGCTGTCCAGATGAAGAGGGGCGAAGGGATCCTTGCTGCTCTCTCTCCGTGGAAATGCCCGAAGGTAAGCGAAAACGACTCTAACGTACGTTGACGAACGAGGAGGGCGAAGTCGAAGAAAAAAAAAGAAGATCTCAACGAAGGAGAGGAGACGTAGGAACTACAATTAAGCCAGTCAGTCCGTGGCTGAGTTGTTCCATTGAGGGAATTGGCCTGCGCAGGCAGCGAACTATCGAGCAGAATTGAGAGTTGGCGGGGAGATTTCGCAGATTATCAAGCATCAGTTGCCGGGAAGAATAAGCAACCGCCAACCGTCATTTAACTTTAACGCTCCAACTGCCCCCGTCCGCTCTTGCTACCCCCCACCCCCGCAAGCCGCCCCCGGGGCAACCCTCGAGGGCCTCCGTCGGTCCATGCTAATTAAATCTGCCTACGTACCTCCTCTTACCCCCGCGATACTAGCCACCTACAGGCAGACCTCCCATGCCCCACGCCCCCAACTCGTCTCAGCCCAACCAGCGTCCCGCGCCGACGAGTCCAGGGAACCACTTTATTTGTGCGTACACGATAAACTAGGTACTACTCTTCCCTTTCACTCTACCCGTCGTCCCGGCTAATTCGTAGGCCGATGACCAAGTGCTATTCTCGTTTTCGTACTTCAACCGTGGAGTAGGATACCCCGGCTGGAGAATCATTTGTTCGAATCAACTGCGCGAGCCAGCGAATTTCCGTTCCCTGTTTGTTTATCGTCGGACGTGTCGCTGCAATGATCTCTCGCCATGCGTGACGCTATGAAAACGGCGAACCGATGTAAACGCGGAGGATTGCGCGATATTGAAAATCGGATCGTTATTGCAAAGGGAAATGTTTGTCAGAGGGAAATCGCCGGCAGGGAGTAGGGCAAAGAAGGTTCGCATACGAAATATGCTGCCTCGGAATTTCTTTGGAACCGTGAAAAGTGAACGGTAACGTCTGACACGTAAGCGACTGGAATCACTGGCACACTGAATTCCCGCGAACTTCTCTTGCATCGCGAGTTTTTGAACTTTCCGGGAGTGAAGTATGCCGGTCGTATTGCGTCAGCTTTGACCTACGCTTAACACAGGGGCATTGAAATGAAACAAATTAAAGAATCTATTGACAGATGTCTATGGAATCTATAAGTATAGGAAACATATAATTCGTCACTTATTGCCTGTAATCCGGTATTTGCCGGAATAAGAGCAAATCCGTGTTTTAACATAATACTATACCAGCTGTCATGAAAACGTGAAAGGAAGTAAGGTAACATTTCACGGAAGTTGACGCGACACGTTTTCTACCTGAAAGATGCTGCGACGATACTCTGCGTCTTTTTAAGCGTAGCAGTGCAGTCGTGGAACTGTGTCTTAGCGATGGCACTCCCTTATTCATTTGATTCAGCAAGACAGCTTACCCTCAGCGAAGCGCAGGGTAAAGCGCAGGAGTATGTGTTATTCGTTTCCACAATAGCGTCATTGTTGGAGCATTGTGCTTCCACCCCATTCCGTAGATTCGTCGCGAACACTTTACCTCCTACTCCTTACCGCTTCGCGAATACACATATACATGCTTTACACGCACGAACACCCCTCTTCTTCTCCCTATTCCTATACACAACCCTCTTACACCCCCTACTCGTGCCAGCCACCGTCTCCTCTTTCTCATTCTTTCGCATCTCGCACTTCTACGATTCTTCGTGCTTTTACGACGAAACGAAGAACTGCGCCTTGCGCCATCGATTTCAGTCCGCCGGGACTATCGACTTGATTATCTCTCACGCTCTGACTCGAGATCGTCTGCGAACGCTGCAAACTCCTATACTTATTTCCACGTGTCGGGCTAATAAAAAAGAATCATTAGCTGACGAACTTGCATCTTTACGATTTTGTGTAACTTCACGGCGCACCAAACGTCAATAAATTAAAATATTTCGTATCTGAGGCAATCGGTAATCGGTAATCATACGCATATTTATTGTAATCTTATTATTGTATATTATAATATTAATCGGTAAGATTACAATAAATATCAATGAGTTATACTGTCTCGATCAAACAAATTTGATAGCAACATGGATTCGTTTGCAAATGATGCAACCTTGTGAGACAAACCCCTACTTAATAGAATCACAGAACCGCACATATCCTTCAATTAGTCCAGTTTTTCAGTAACCATAAAAACTACATTCTCATGACACATCCATTATGCCAAGATTTATCTTTCGTAATACCTGCCGTGTGGGTACATAACGTTGTCCGTTGACTATTTCAGCGGTCGTCATTGGTCGATAATTTATCGGGACCGAGGCTGTCGAGGCCGTCACAATATGACTCGGAAAGTCGTACATCTAGGAACGTGCTCCTCGCGTATAAACCCCCGCAAATTACTGTGTGGCTCATTCAGGAACGATGCCTGATTAACGACGTCGCGGCGGCACGATATTGTCCCCGGGTTGCTCGAAAAGGGGGACAAGGGACAGTAATGCGCTCATCTCCCGGGCACAATAGAACAATGCGTTCCATAAGTAAAGCGCCACCACTCGCGCAATACACGTGCACGTATTCCTTCGAATCAACTCCACACTTAAATATCCTCCGCGGCGCGCGTTATTCATGAGGAGAAAACCCATATGGACCGTTCTCCAGGCCCGAGGAACGATCGTCGTGGCCCGAATCGACCCATCGCCTCCTCTTTAGCGGGGTGCTTCTATGTCGGAGCGTTCGAATTTTCCGTAATCCCGAACCCCCACCCGCCGCTTTTCCTCCTTGCCTCGCGCGTACAAAGGCGGACGAATTAAAGCGCGCTTTTAAATTAATGGAATAAATGTCCAGCGCGAGAACCTGCGAGCCAATACGTTTCGAAATGCTTCCAAGTTAAAACGGGAGTTGACGTGTTGTGCGCTGGGGGCAAATTCGTGTCACGCATGTGCTTGTTTACATGGAAGTAAAAGAAAGGAACGTTCGACGACGTTGTCCTTACGTCTAATGTATCGTGCGTTGATTTACATTCGACTGCGGTGTTCTAAAATGCACGGATTGTGAGCAATATGCAAATTTAATATGCACGCGATCAAACACTGCCAGGCCGTACGTGGCGAAAGCGGAAGTCGACGCGTAAGTTCATACGGTTTAAGACGCCGAGCGAAAAGACGAGCGGAGGCGCAACAACGAGGCAACAATGAGTCGTAGTAGGATGAAAAGGACGAACGGGGAAAGACGCACTGACGAGCGAACCACCGTCAAACAATGCGCCGAAACAAAGCGAGGAAGAAGGACGCCGTCGCGTAACAATGTGGACAATAGGCAGATGGGGCAGGGGGCGGAGAGAAGGGAGGCAGAGGAAGCGAGACAAGGCGAACGTTTGTGGTCCAAAGGGAAGAAGGAAAAGAGAAAACAAGATAGAGCTCAGAAAGGGGTGAACAAGCTAGAAAGATGGAGAACGTGGAAAGTGGAGGGTCACCGCTGCTGCGGAATTCGTGTATCTTTCACCGGCAATGTGTGAATCCGGACATCGTCTACAATCCCTAAAATCACTATGCAGAGTAAGAGCCGAAGTATTTAGCGCAGCGTTTGAAAGTACGCAAACATAGGCAATTTACGAGAGATCTGTGTCTCAACTTTATACTCTACTAACGGACCTTCGTCAATTCGTCGCGACATTAAAAAATTCACAATTTGGCTTGGGCCGTCGATGACAACTAATTCGACCGTTGCACTCACATCTTGCTTCGTGTATCTTTCACCGGCAATGTGTGAATCCGGTCATCGTCTACAATGCGTAATATCACTGTGCAGCGTAAGAGGCGAAGAACTTCTGCACTTGTATTTAGCACAGTATTTGAAAGTATACAAACATACGCAATATACGAAAATCTCTGTCTCTTCTTTATACCTTACCAACGGATCTTCGTCAATTCGCCGCAACATTAAAAAATTATCAATTTGGCTTGGTCCGTTTATGACAACTATTCGCCCGTTGCACTCACATCTTTCATCGGCAATATGTGAATCTGGACATCGTCTACAACCCCTAAAATTACTATGCAGAGTAAAAGACGAAGAACATCTGCACTTGTATTTAGAGTAGTATTTGAAAGTACATAAACATAGGCAATTTACCAAAATCTCTGTCTCAACTTTATACTTTACCAATGGACCTTCGTCAATTCGTCGTAACATTAAAAAATTAACAATTTGACTGGGCCGTCGATGACAACTATTCGCCTGTTCCACTCACATCTTTCACCGGCAATGTGTAAATTTGGATATCGTCTACAGTGCCTAAAATCACTCTGCACAGTAAAACACGAAGAACTTCTACATTTGTATTTAGCGTAGTATTTGAAAGTACACAAACATAGGCCATTTACCAGAATCTCTGTTTCAATTTTATACTTTATCAACGGACCTTCGTCAATTCGTCGCAACATTAAAAAATTAACAATTTGGCTGGTCCCGTCGACAACTATTCGCCCGTTGCACTCGCATCTTAAAGTTTGCGTCGAAAATCCGCGATCGTCCGCGCCGCCGAAAGTAACCCAGAGTTCACCGAACGGAAATCAGTCATTAATTGGTCGTCGAACGTTCTGCGCTCCCTGTGCGTTTTCCTTGAAAGGGGGACGTTTAAGGTGAGGCCACAACGGTGAAACGGGACCTCAGCGCGTCCGTGCTCGTCTACGATGAGCTTTATGATTGAAAGAGAGACCGGGCGCGCGGGGGTGGGAGGACAGAGGCGGGGGATGGGTTAACAATGTGTGGGAGCGAGAAGGAGAATGTCAAGTGGACATTGTTGACGGTGACAATGCCGCTGAAATTGCCGGAGAACAAAGAGGTCTTATGATGACGCTGCTGGCGAGCGAGCGCGAGAGTAGGCGAACGAGCGAACGAGCGAACGAGCGAATTGAGCGAGTTGCTCGTGGACAGGGACTCTCCCCTATACTCTCGCCACCTCCCCTCTCTCTTTCTCTCTTTCTCTCATCCCTCACGACCCACCGTCCCGCTCCAACCTCTTTCATACTGACCTCTCGTTCCCCCCAGTCTTTCGCACTCACGCTTATTCTGTCCCGCGCACTCGCTTATTCTCTGCTTTGCTCTCCCTCGCGCACTCTATCTTGTTCCAATGCGGCTATCTCGCTTTCCACCGCACCTCTTTCTCTCCCTGCTAACGCTTCTCCCTTTTGAACCCCGCGTGTGGCACCCCTGTATCGCGTGGCATTACACCATCGACCCTATCGCAACACCTATGCCGATACTCATGAATTAAGCACCTTGATCCATTAAGAATCGACCTCCCACCCTATCCGCGTGCGTAACGTGTTTAATTAATGTCGTTAACGTCGCTCGGTGGTGGACGCGCGATATTTTTGGAAATCTATGAGCGCGGTGCACGCCCAATCAGAATTTCGACGGAAACGTGATACGGTTGTGATGGAATTAGTTTGATTAGAAGGTGCGTTGTTATTGGCGCATTTTTGGGAGTTAGAGAACGGCACGTATCGACGAACGGGGGATAGAATACAATCTCGGCGCGTGCCATTTTTGTCGCGAACGTGAAGCGCATTTAATTGCAATGAAATCAGCGCTGAGAGATCTCCCGAGTGGGCAGGCACTTCCGTCACTTCTGCTAGTCAAAGCAAATTTTTAACATCCGCCGATGTCTCGACTGGCAAGCGGGATGTCATGAAAGGGGTCGCGCTCGATCGTTGATCGCCGATCGATTTCATTGACACGAACGCCTTTCCCTCCACTGCTGCGCCTCTTTTCTTTCACATTCTTCGATCCTCCTTTCCAGCGTTTCACGGAATACGTAATTAACGCCGACGCGGAAAACCGAACGTCGAATCGGCCGGCAAACCCGCGGAGAAAGACCGAAAGAGGGAGGGAGAGAGTAAGGGACAGAATGAGTGAAACAGAGAGCAGGAGGGAGATAGAGGGAAGGAGATCGACAATCATTTTTTCCTTTCAGCACCGACGAATATTTAAAGTACCCGTCGTTCAATGCCTGGAACTTCGGCGCTGCAGTTGTGTTCGCGCGCATTTCTCCAAGTGTGCGTCAGACGCAACGTTCCACCCTCTCCTTCGCACTTTTTCTCCGTATACGTGCGGTATACACACCGCCGCATATTCGTCGGATCTGCATAAATGTACGTACATTCGTATGTATACATTCGGAATAGACGCGTACATCTGTATAGTATGCGCGTGTACGTGGGTATACATCGCCATCGTTCCGTGCTTTCATTCGTTCGCGGAAAGAAGTAAAGAGCTTTGTCGCCGCGGCATCAAAAGCTTGAATGACGCGACGATGAAAGAAGGAAGTATCGGTACAAGAAACTGCACAGTGAATACTGAAAAGAATGTAGTCACGAGGGGTGGGGGCTCGGGAGGGGGAGTGCAGAGATGCAGGTTGGAGGGGCAAAGAGAGAGAAAGAAAGGGAACGAGAGTTAAGGAGCAGTGCGGAAGATAGCAAAAAGGACGAGATGGCGAAAGAAGGGAGAGAAAGGGGATGGTTCTTGTGAGAAGAAAACCTTCCCGGGAAAGAGCGATAAGAATTTCTAGTTCAAACAGCGAAACGGATATCAGACAGAATAGGTATTCTCAATCAATCTCGATATTTCATTAATTAATATCGCAGCTGGCTAACTCAATGCACTTCGTAGATCCCCCGCTATTTACAATCACTTAAGGGGCAAATGCTTGATATGTAAACTTTTTTTTCTAAATAAACAACGTTTTCCGATCTACTACATCTCTGTTAATTAATCCAATCTTGTAAAAATCCATTTTAATCGCCTCTTACTACTGGACTACCGTGGGTGTGTTCTGCTCCCCCACCCGCGGGGGTTTGGCCATACACCCATCCAATAAAATCCGATGTCACACGAGCAGTCGACAATGATATCGAGTCGCTATACATGGTAACGAGCAATTCAGTCTACATTCACACACGCCCCACAATTCCTTACAACTGCCCCGCCGGCCATGGCACTGGAACAAAACAATCTCTTCGGACGAAATGAATTTCACTGGCCTATTGGACTGCCGATCCAGCAGCGTAGTGTCAATGACGAAGTCAGGTATGCCGGCTTACGTTAAACTATTACGAGCCTTCAAAGTGGAGTGCCCGGCACGTATACAGGGTGTCCCGTGGGCAGAGCCTCTCCAGAAACGATGGATGATGAACGTCGACGGGGTTGAGGTAGGTGGGCAGCGAAGGGGTGGAAAGCCATATTCGTAGCGGCGTATGCAGATAATCGGTACAAAGCCTTTCGTCAGATGACAAAGGAGAAACCCGGCCGACTACGTCGTACACACGCCCACGCGTGGGTGCATAAGCGAGTATGCGCGTTGCAATGGTATGCGCACGTATCAGACGGCTCCTATTATTATACGGGGTGGCACCACGAAACTCCGAAGAAGCCCAGTGCGTGCACTTCACTCTACGCTTATCCGGACGCGACGATTTCCGTTTCGTTTCATTTCTATCCTGCAACTCGGTGTGGCACTCTTCGAAATGCAATGAAAGTAGCCTTTGATGAAGTGAACATTCTTCTGCCTGTGGTGGTACGCAACTGAAATATGCGAGTGGCAAGTTTTTGTGTTGTCGGCTCACGGAAACTTGATAAAATCAGGTTTACAGTTCCGACTGCCAAATTCCAAGGGTCGAATGCTAAGTTCTGACGCTTAGCAAAATTAATTTTCGAATCTTTATTATCCCGGGTCAAGCTCATCGCGAAATTTTGCACGATTCGCCGGCAATGAATTTTTTCATAGTCCGTAGAGTGGATACGTCCCGCGCTCGTTCACACGTCAGAAAGTAACATCTTACTTCGATAAAAGTAGCGGAAGTCTATTAATCACGGGAGCGCATTGTGTCATTCAGCCGAGCGCCATTCAGGGCTCCAATATTATCGATACTCAACGGCGAGCCGGCATTCGCGTCTATTGAAAGAGAGTTTATCAATAGAGCGCAGGACACTCCTGCTGTATCCGCCTGTAAAGCACTACTCGCTCGGTGGCTCCTCATATAACCTCCCGAGAAGTCTGTTGCTCTAGCTATTTTGCCCCCTTGGCCTTCCGCTTTCTGGGTCTCTAGCACTCTATATCTCTGACAGTGTAGATCTCTGGGTCTCTACCTTGTTTGGTTTCCAAGATCTCTAGCTCTACGGATATCGAACTCTTTGTATGTGTGGGTCTTTATTCCCTGACTTCCTGACTCTGTGACTCATTAACCTTCTGGATCTCTGCATCTCTAGGACTCTAAGTTCCTAGGCCTCACCTTCAAGATTCTCTGATTTTTCTCACTCCTTGGCAATGCCATTACATTTGTGCTGCGAGTGCTTTTGATGAAGTATAACTAAATCACAACATAGCCAAATTAACGCATGCTCTAATCTTGTCGCGATTTATGTCCGCAACGTTCGCTGAGGTATCAAGCGGTTTTCATCAACTCAGTTGCAGTTGATTGAAAATAAATGAGGGTTCATATTCGCAGACTGCCTGCCGTGACTTTTTTTTTTAAATTTTAGATATAAAGAATTCTGCGTATATAACACACGTAGTATATAATATAAACAGTAAAAACATTCGTACGGGGTACCATGTTTGTAAGAAAGTGCAAGGCTTTCTACACGCGAGATAAATATCTCCCATAAATCAAGATCACAGTGTTGGCGACTGATATCTGGAAGGACAACTCCATTTGTATATCCTGTCACGTACCACACAGAGCAGAAACGCTCCTTTCTTAGACGCCTTAAGATCAAACTTCGTTCACTGGCAATCTGGTTAAGCCGCTTTTGAGAAAATGTGTAATTTCGCCGCAAGGCCACGACAGCTTCGCGTCCACTCTTTCATATAGCAACCTGTATAAAGCGAAGCAACACTAGCCGACCCCATCCCGCTATAAACAAGATAAAAGAATTCGCAGAATGGATGGAATTTGTCAAATAATAGATTGCATTTATTACATTAAAATGTTTACAGTCGGGCCAATACCTCCAGTTTCGATTAAAATGGACACTGAAGATCGACCTTTACAGACGGAACTTACAACAATAAATGGTGCTAACTTCACTCCTCGGTTTTACAACAGCAGAACATACGTACTCCGTTACACAGAGTACATATATGCCTTTACCGACCGATAGTCTGTCCAATCCACTGTCTCTTTTGGCGTGTCTGCGCGCACGAGAGAAAAGAGTATTTTAGCTCGCGTCCGTAGTCACGGAGGGCGAAACAATATGTCTTTTGTACGAGAAAGAAACGGAAAAGCCAAGCCAAAGAGAAAGCCTAAGAGCGATTGAAATGCTCGAGTGTTTCTCTTCCTCGCTTAGCCGACTATCCCTCTTTCCGTCTTTCTTCAGCTCGCAAAGTTCGTGGTCATCGGATCTTTCCCTTCCCTTTCTATTTTAGCTTCCCTTTATGACGCTCCTTTCTTCTCGCCCTCTCTTCTTTCTCATCGCTTTATTTGCAGGCGACTAAGTGACGAAGCTTCCTACGTTCCTTGTCTTCCGGCGAGTATGCCCACGTTCCGAAGGACGCTGGCTTTTAATTCTGCCTGGACACGACTCATTAGGGAGAGATATAATCTGCTCGATGCATTCAGCTCTTTGTCCTTGACCGCGAAGATTTCAATGTTCTTGACGTCACACGACAACTGGCTCCTATTCTCAAACTATCGAACTAATATACTTGAATATCCCCCATGATTCTCTTACTATTACGGTTGCGGGCAAATGTAAAAAAATGAAGGCAAGGAACAAGAATTTGGCAACTTCATACTGTGGGTGAATGTTCAAGGCGGAACCTTATCCAAAAGGGTGAAAATATCTATGCGTTTAGATCCAACGCTGCTAACACCAGTCTATTAAGCTGTAACACTATTCGTCCGAGGCAGTTTACTGTAATTGTCAAAAGAATCATGAGAACCTTATCCGAAAGGGTGAAGATATCCCGCGTTTAGGTCCAGCGCTGCTAACAGCAGTTCACTAAGCCGTAAGACTATTCGTTCGAGACAGTTCGCTCCAACTAATTGTCAAAAGAATCATCAGAACCTTGTCGAAAAGGATGAAGATATCTCCGCGTTTAGATGCAGCGCTGCTAACAGCAGTCTACTAAGCCGTAAGACTATTCGTCGGAGGCAATTCGCTCTAACTAATTGTTAAAAGAATCATCAGAACCTTATCCAAAAGGGTGACGATATCCCGTGTTTAGGTCCACCGCTGCTAACAGTAGTCCACTAAGCCGTAAGACTATTCGTCCGAGGCAGTTCGCTCTAATTATCAAAAGAATCATCAGAACCTTATTCAAAAGGGTAAAGATATTTCCGCGTTTAGGTCCAGCGCTGCTAACAGCAGTCCACTAAGCCGTAAGACTATTCGTCCGAGGCAGTTCGCTCTAACTAATTGTCAAAAGAATCATCAGACCTCCTACCGACCTTCACCAGCGTCTCGTCTCGCGTTTCTCACCGGCGAACTTCGCAATTGCCATTTCGAAACGAGGCCGAAGGAGTTGCGCGTCGTCGTGGCGGCGGAAAGGGGTGAGTCGTGGCGAGTGACAAGGAAGAAGGGGGGCGGGGGCAACCAAATGGAGAAGAGGAAAGCGGGTGGAGAGTAAGAACGAAAGAACGAGAAAGTAACGACGACCGAAGGGGGACGGTTGGCAATAGAAGGTGGTGTGGTATGTGTCGAAGGGGTGGGTATTGATAGACACAGAAGAGGGAGGCAGCAGGCGGTGGTTGGGTGGTAGGTAGAGGGTGGTTGCAGGTTGGTAGTCAAGACTGCCTTCAGATTCCAGAGTGAAGCATTGTGTCCCGAACGCGCATTGTCCTCCCGTCACCGGGAACTCGACAATGCCGAGTCCGTAAGTTAGTAACCCTACCGTAAAAACTTATCTCCGCCCAAACCATCGACCTCCAGCCTCCGTGATTCCGTTCGATTTCCAACCTGCTCTCTCTCTCTCTCTCTCTTTCTCTCTCTGGTGTGTTCTCTTTCTCTCTTTGTCTTCCTCGTCCTGTGTTGGCTACGTACTGCCATCGTCTGTCGTCTCCGCGCGTTCGCCTTCACGAACCTCAACTCGGTCTTCCCGTTAAACAGAGAACGATTCCTACGAAGCGGGGTGCGCGTCTTCATTCATTGCAGATCGAAGGAGACGTTTATAAATTTCGGTTCACGTTGGTAACTCGCGAATTCTTCGTCAGGCTACTCTTACGGTCCTTTTAATCATTTACTTTATGTTGCACTCATGCAGCGTACTGCTGCTTTCAATAAACATTAATAAAACGATTCGCAAATTATGAAAATAGCCGACACAATAGGTTTTACCGTACATAAATTACTGGTACCAATCGTCCGTAGTCACAGTTTATTTGAGTCGATGACACTTTGAATTAAATCTATAGGCATAGTACCGTCTTCAGTAAGCACAAAATAACTACTATCCGCCGAAAGTTTGTAGTAGCTCGACGCCGAGGAAATATGACAAAATCATCGAAAAACACTGTATACATCACATTGTTTGTAAACAACACAAAATACACACGAAACGTCTATTTATTTAAAGAAATGTTAATGCTCACTCATATGACAGCACACCCGTCATTCGCAAGACTTCGAAATTCGCCGTTCTAGTGTCTATTACTTGAAAAAATTCGAGAGTTTGTCCCGACCGACGTTGGTAGAAGTCGTTGCTGAAGCAGACAGTGAGCAACACCGCGAGTCGGAAGTGAACGTCCTGGGGACCGGATACAAACATTAGGGGTTGGCGGGCGGTCCTCTCGTTGGGACTCAAGTTGCCGTCCAGCCGGACAACGCGTGGTCGCCGGACAAAGCTCTTCTAATTGTCCCCATCAACGACGAAGAATGGACCGCGGGCCTGCCGCTGACAATTTCATTTGTAATTTGCATAAGGCTTATTAAAATCACAATGGAGGAGGAGCGACAAAGGGGTGTGCTAGAGGGGGCGAAATGCACGATCAAGGTGGCCACGGTCTTTTTCGACTTTGCCAAATGAGCGATAATCCTAAATGGCTGAAAGTCAACGAGCGAGGCGTTCATTAACAGTACAGCGAAAAGGTTTAACTGCGGAACGTCTCCGAAGGTTTTGGCGAGATGTCATATGGTGTATGTGGAAAACATTGAAGCGGTCCATTTTCTTATAGTAGTCTATGCATTGTGTGGATCAGGATGGCAGCAGTTTTGCGATGCAGATCGTATGGGGAAACAGAATAGAATAGTATGTTATGTTAAACACGCAAGATTATTGACTACACAATTTCCAATTGTCAAACTTACCGTATGCCAGCGGAAGATGTTAGATATCATATCCACTTGTATGTATGCACTGCACTAATCACTCGCGGAACATGTACGACGCAACTTTTTGAAAAGCATTAAAATCAGAGGTTTTACTTATGTAAGAACTGAAACCAAATAAATAAAAATTTGAGTTTTATACAAACTACACATTATATTCGCGCATAATAACAAAATGCAATGAGTAGCCAACAGTTTCATGCTTGAAACGTTTTGAAAACAACAACAATTTGAAAATATACATTCCGACGATAATGCACTATAAAAAAAGAAGTCACGAACCGTATGAAAATACTACTTTCCTCAAATGTGTCGCGCACATGAAAGGCAGCGCGAAACTGAACCACCTCAAAACGCTATCATATTGCGCGCCAGCACATTCCCCCACCACGGCTAGTGCAAATGCGTGTACGCACCTCTCACGAGGGGGTCGAAAAATTAGGAATATAACAGGGCAGAAAAAACTTCGAAAATCCCAATCTCACCTGCTCTTTATGAATCACCGCATTATATTGCACAATAAACAATGAACGCCCCTGAATAAAACAAAACTACACATTACAGGTGTTCGTCAATATAAGTATGTCAAGTCACAATTATTCAAACGGTAACGTGTACCCTTGAAAAACCCAATGAATCAATGTTTGACTCTCGGGCAAGAATTCTCCCAAACGCATTCACCCTGATATTTATCGCGAACGTATCCTTCCTTGCAGATGCAACCGCGTACACATACTTTCTCCCTACTGCAAGCCAATCCTTCCCAGCGATCTATGTTTTCGCAAGTTTTTTCACACGACGGATTCGCGGAGCATGGACTGTATACTTCATTTTCACGGCAAACTATAGGAGTGACAGTATTGTCGTCTGGTGAATTACCTACAAAATGAAACCTTATTGTCAAGACAACGATTTAAACATTTCCTCTATGAAAGAAAAAAAAGCTTAATATCTGACAACAGAAATGCATGAATATAAACTCACCATCATAATCACCAGCTTCTATTGACACTGTATCAGAATCTCCGCGACAATTGTCTAACAAGACAATGTTCAGAAGGAACAGTACAAAGTATAATCGGAGACGCAACATTTTCGACGATGCAGTTTGCAAATGAAACAAACACTGTGCGCTGCCTTAAATATATACCCGCGAAACGCGTGATAGCGACGAAACTGGTAATGTTATCAATGTTTGAAGTAGTTTAATCACATGCGGATATTCACACATTTCGCCGGAACCCATGTTCGCTTATGCATAACGATAACGAAAAGGATGCAGGAATCTCAATGGAATAGGCGGCAGTAGCAGGAGCACTCCTTAGGATATCTTCGAAGCAGTACTAATTTTGAGTTATATATTTGTGATTCTTTGAATTGTACAGCAACTTGTTTACATACAACGTATATAAGTGTCTTACTAGTAAATTACTCGTATTACGTCTTAAAATAAGTGGTCGTAATAAGGAGAGGGTAGTAACGTATCTTTGTGTTCTTCAACAAAACCCTATCGGGGATTCGAGGATGTTCGACCTAGGGGGGGGACTATCTGTTACTCCGGTGATGGACAGCATCTACGTATGCAGTTGCTTTGCACGCTCGGTAGATGTTTATTACGGCGAATAGTCGACGAGGAAGTACGAGATGACGGTTACACCTATGTGACGTGTTCATTCGCTGCATCAAACATTTCATTTTACGGAACGAGACCAAATGGTTCAGTCAAATGAAACATTAAAATTGATATGGCGTTTTCCTTTGATCGATCACGCTTGACGGTTCGCTTAATTGATTATCGCGTCATAAAAAATGTTCAAAATGTTGACTCGTTAAAAGAATGAAATTTGAATCGATTGCCAAAGCAGCGAACGATAATGAGAAGCCACTCTCGCTAACAGATTTATACGGAACCCACCGTTTGGCGTCGAATACTTCAAGTGGAAAGAATATGAGCGTCGAAACAGAAGTTGTTGCAGATATTTGCTGTTACAGATTAAATATTTTTTTTACTAAAAAGAAAGTTGCACTGGGATAAGGAGAAAATGCGATGTACTACGTTATCACGTAAACGTACGAAAAATTCTACACCATCAATAACATGAGCAAAACTAAGTTTCTAATATTTGGGGGTGTCAGTTTAGGTTACTATATTGTACGCACGAATGTAAAAACGTGCCGTTGAACGAAAATAAAATATGAAACGCACGCCTATGCCGTGCTGCGCTGCACTCATTGCATAATTTAATATTTATACGTGATCATAACAATCGAGCTAAAGAATACCATATACGCTTATCATCCCTGCAACGAGACAGGTATGCAAATAGGACTGTGGTTGAATTGCGATAGAACGCCGGGCACGGACCTTTCGAGCAAGTAAAAACTAACGAGGAAAAACCAGATACTCTCGATCGTCATGGTCACTAGAAATCTACATTATTCATTTTCTTCCGAATTGTATAGAAATACAGTTGGTACGCAAATTATGAAAAGAGTGAACATCTCACGTGAATTGGTCGGTCGCCGATGAGTTCAAGTTGAGGAGACGAGGAAAGCAACTATATCACAGACGAAAGAGAAGAAGAGAAGAAACAGCTGTGGCAACCGCGACTTTACCAAACCTTAGCTGCAAGGGCTCTCTGCATTAAAACGTTCTTGCTTCGCTGCTTCATACGCTCAATGAAGTACTCCTTGCCATCCAGGTTATCGTCATCGGGTCCAACTTCGTCGCTCTGGCAACAAACGAGAGTTAGTTGGCTCTTGGGTCGCATTCTCTCGCGTGTGTGGCTCATCATTATCACCATCCATCATCATCATCCTCATCAATATTCCTCATCATCACCACCACCATCATGATTATCATCATCCAGATTATGATGATCGTCATCACGAAGACAGGCTGTGCTGTTTTGTGAAAGCCTACACAGAAGAGACCTAACCAACCTTATTTGCTGTGTCGCCCCCCTCTCCCTCTCCCCACCTCTCGTAGTCATCATCGTCCCTTTCTTCGCCCTCGCTTAAAGGACCATCTTGTCTCTTGTTCGGCGGTACCGCTGATCCTCCACCTCCTTGCTGATGATCCATCACGTCATCGCCACCCTCCAGCATCTTGTTGATTTTCTCTTTGGCCTCGTCGACCTTTCTCATCGGATCGGGCGAGTAACTGCGATCGCTGTATCTGTCGCGAGACGCGGCTCTGCGATCTCTAAAGTCCCGTCTGTCGCGAAAATCGCGGAAGCCCTGTTTGCCGTGGAAAAATCTACCGCCACGGTTGCCCCCACGGCCACGTCCTCCTCCGCGGTTGTTGAAGCCGCCGCCGCGTCTGTTGCCAAATCGATTGTTGTGCTGATTGTTATAAAAGCGATTCCTGTTTTGGAAATTGTTGCCGCCACCGCGGTGGTTCGGATTGTTGAAGCCCTGGAATCTTGGCTTGTAGTACGTTCCGCGGTTGTTGTACGGTCGGAACTGTCTCTTTCTGTAATAACCCCTGTCGCCAGATCTACTGCGACTTCGACTCCTTGTGTAGGATCTTGAGCGCGACCTAGAACGCGATCTACTGTACGTGCCCGACGGCGACCGGCTGTACTTCCTTTCGTAGCTGCCGGACCGTCTATTCGAATAAGATCGCGAACGGGTTCGCCTTGGCGACCTGGATCTTGACGAACCAGAACTAGAAGCGCTGCGCGATCTGCTACGCGATCTCTTAGCCGGACGATCTCTGCTCATTCTCTTAGACATGGCACCCCTGCTGCCGGAATCGCGTTTCTTCGGCGTTTGTCTGTGCTGACGCTCGGCCTCGCTGTCAGAATCTGTTCTGGGTCCTTTGGCTTGATTTTGGTTCTTCGCTGGTGGTGGTGGACGCGGTGGTTCCGGTGGATGACCCGCGCCGCCTGTTTGGCCAATGGGCTGGAACTTGCCGCCCAAATTACTGTTGGAACTGAATTTATTTGGCGCAGACTGCGGGGCGGATATCGACGCATCCTTATACGACTGGAATTTGTTCTGTGGCTGCGGCGTTGGATACTTGACTGGGGCCTGCTTCGGCATCGGGGGTTCCTTGGGCAACGGTGGTGGCGGAGTGGGTGCGGACATTGGTTGGACTGCTGCCGCCCTCTTCTCGGCCAACTCACGCTGCATCTGTTTTCGTATGTTCAGGGACTTCTCCAAAGCTGCACGCTGCAGCTTCTCTTCCAACTCGTTGTCATCGTCCTCGTCACTGTCGACATTACGTTGCATCTGTTTATTTTCTGCTTGTATGTTTTGCCACTTTTGTGGAAGAACGTCTTTTTGTCTACAAAGAGAAAACGTATCGTACGTAAGTCCGTTATTTGAACCGTTCTGTAAACTGTGCATTGTCTTCTTGAATTGACTGCTATTGCCAGCCAGCCTGCCAGCCTGCTTGCCTGTCCTGTTTATACTTTTTTTTTTTGTTTTTTGTGAGAAGAAAAGTGTATCGTTACCTGGCGGCTTGAGCAGCCTTCCACTTAGCGTTCAAAGCGGCGGCGTCCAGGAGCGGTAGTTTGGGTTCAGGATGTATCAACTGCGACTCTTGTTCGAATATGTCTGTTAGGGGCTTCCGTTGGATCTCTGAAACAGAGTGATAAACGCTTTCTATATATTTATTTAGCAGATGAACTCTTAGTTTTGTGCCGTGTTTGCGGATACGCACCTTTGCGCTGTTGAGCGGTCATCGGCACTCTAGGCTCCCGTTCATGATATGCTTTTGACGCCTCGTCTCTTTCTCTTTCCCTCTCTCTGCGCAGCTCCTCCTCCCTCCGTGAGCTCTCCGCGAGCTTCTCCGCGTTACTAAGAGGGGAAGGTATGTCATTATACTGTGCTACATACCTATTAAATATAAAAACATAAGTAGAATGGGATATCTTGAACAAACGGGACATCCGTAAATTTTTCCGTTTCAATCAACGCGAACGAGTCTGAATATACTGCACCGGGATATGGAAATAATAAGACATGGATGAACGAAAGGAATAAAGGAAAATTAGATTAAATCAGGATGATAAGGTAAGTATTAAGTTATCCTAAGCTTGTAGTAATCAGGATGTCGCAAGGATCCCAACCTTTTCAGAACCGCAGTTTCTTTTTCGACCTTTGCATAGTAAGCATTTAACTTCGATTCCAATTGTTCCAGATCGGGTAACGATGACTTCTTCAGTGCTTCTAAGTCACGCTCGAGTTTGTCCTTATTCTTTCGCTTTTTACGCTCCTCCTTCTTCTTCTTCTTCCGACTCTTCTTATCCTCTTTCTCCTTATCCTTCCCCTTCTTTTCCTTCTTCTTCTTTTTCTTCATTTTTTCACTCTCTGAATGCTTCTTTTCCTTCTCCCTTTCTCTCTTCCATCTAGCCGTCTCTTCTAAGAATTTCCTTACCTAATCGTGAACACGACAGTGTCAAGCACACAACTTCTGACACAAATCGAATATAAAAAGAATTATCATCAAGTCCATACTTTCACGCTTACCTTATCCTCGTAGTCGGAATCATCCTTCGTCTGTTCAAGGAATTTGCGCACTTTGATCTCATAGTCGTCCATCTTGTCGCGAGTGTTACCAGCATATGCAACGGGCGCAACTACGTCATGAGTCGCTGTAGCAGCTGCTGGCGGATTGTTATATTGAGCCATGCGTTTGCTGAGTGGCGAAAGCGATCCGCGATGATCTTTTTTGTGCTTTCTCTTGCGACTCGGCGAGCGGGACGCAGAACGTGAACTGCCAGATGACGAAGAGCTGCTTGAGTCAGAACTAGATGAGCTTGACGATCCACTAGACGATGAACTTGAACTCGAACTCCATCTTTGCCTCTTCTTCGATCTCGATTTTCTCTCCTTTTTACGCTTCTTTTTCTCCTTTTTGTTTTCGGTGACATCGTTTTCGGCCTCGAAACTTTTAAACGTGTCGAGAGGATTCAGAGACGATGAAAGGGTTTTCGACTTGATGTACTCGATCGAATTACGAGCTTCCTCGTGATATGGAGCGATAGCAAGACAGTTTTCGTAAGCTTTTTGAGCGTCTTCATATTTCTTTTCGTCTTCATAGCTGCGACCTAAAGCAACCAATGTCTCCGCCATGTATTTACGGGCGTTTGCATGTGTTTGGTTCAACTTCAACGCCGTCTCAAAGTCATCGATCGCTTTCCTGAAACTACCACTGTTCGCATATCTATAACAAAAGAATCAATGGGGGAGAAGAATTAAACGGCTGGCGTTAAAACGGTTTGACGCAGTCGAGTTACGAGCATGACGATACATACAATGCCCCGCGAGCAACTAAACCCTCGACATTTCGAGGATCAACGGTAAGTGCCTTGTTGAGACACTGGAACGCTTCAGTATGATGTCCAGCCTTGAAATGGTCTATGCCCTCTGCTACACTTCGGAATGCCCACTTGCTTGCCTGCGCTTGCCTTAATTCTGATGCATACTCATTCGGTGGGAATCGTTCTCTATAGTAAAGGAAAATTCGACCGTGACATCACTGCATCATAATCGATTTTTTCCGGGCGGAAATGATTCGCGAATAACGTACCTAAGGCCGACCATGTTGGAATGATTCTCTTGACCAAGACCCATCAAGTCGCACAGATATTTTATGTTGTTCGGATTGTTGAAGCCAGTACTATTCTCCAAAAGCGTTTCATAACTCTGCCCTTTGTTGTCCATTGCTTTCCTACACCACAGAGAAAAGTCGCACATTAGCAACTTGTAACGATCGTACTGACCTTTAACCAGAGAAGAAACCAAAGCTACTTCGTTAACGGTAAAACTAAAGACTTGATAACCATGACGACCGAATCTTCATGCTTCTTCGAATACAGCCGCCGACGGGGTGCTTTGTATATAAATATGATGTCCCTCAATCTCTCGACGTCTCGTCTTATTTCGTTCTGTCAATATACATGTGTACACACATCCTTTATTATATTTTTTCCATACAGATATCATAATGTAAACATTGTATCTCGCTCATCCCTGTGCACCTGGCTCTTCTCTTCGATCTGCATGAATTATTCAAATGATCTAACGCTAATACCAAAACATTTTCAAGGAGTAACTTTTTCGCCAGATAACGTAGGTATTCTTTTTAGGTTCACTTTCAGAGCTTCTGGTATTAGAGTCGATCAAAAATCTACGTTTATACCGTTAACAAGCAGCAGGGGTCCATAACAGGGATGCGGTGCAGAAGGTTGGTAAGATTCCTTTATTACCAGATAGTTTCTTATTTATAAATGTACAATAGTACACAACCTCATTATTATGTAAACTCGTCTCTCACCTTTCACGTACCGCTAAGACGGATATTTTTAGATTTTTGTATCATGTTTGTAATCAGAGGTTTTCTCAACACAAAAGCACACAGCCTATCATCAATCGACGATGGTTCGGTTTTACAAGTTTTTTTGGTGCGATAAAATAAATTGCATAGCCCTAGGATAGGTTGGGAGCCACGCCTGAGTATATTTTATCTTCCAAGTTGACCAAAAAAATTTTTTAGATGTAGGTACGGTCGCCTGTTTTGCATTTTGTGGTGTCAATTTGAACATGACATCATTTTTTTTTATTTGTCAATATAAGCTGTAAGTTTAAATGAGGCATTATTATGACAAGGCGCGATTCTTTTGAGGCTTAAAGGTAAAGGTTTGGGTGATTAAGATTCTGGTTGTTTGGTCTCTACTAAATGTTTCAATCGACTGTTCTACGCACTATGTAACGTAACTCAATAATCTTCTAATAAAATCGGATCTACAAAACATATTCTTGCATTCCTTTTCGTTTATTCGATTTAAGCTTTCAACCATTTCCTCCGCAATCCAAAGGTTAACATACAAAGAATGCGTCAACGTGGGAGATGGAATAAATACATCGACACAGAATTAATGCATACGCTTAACATAACTTATCTTCAAGAGACCAAACAACGATAGATCATTATTATACCTACCGTCTGTTGCACTCACTCTGACCACCCAAGGCTCAACGTCTCATACTGGAAATTCAACCTCAAAAGACATTGAAGTCATTTGGCGCCATAGTTTGGCTGGTGCTTTGAGAGTAACATACCACAAACGTAGATACAATATGTGCGCAACAGAGCCATGTCAACCAATGCTCAAGGTTTGAATCATTTGTATCACATTATAAATTCATCATCATACTGACTATCAACTTTTACGTTACAGAGAGTGTCTGGCACCTAAATTCATAAAAACGTGTAAGAGGAATCAAATCTGATTTACCTTTTTTTGTTAGTATCACAGTGCGTCTGTTATGTCTCAACTTGATTCTTTTTCTTTCCACCATACAATTTTCCTTACCTACTCGTCTTCACACAGTGAGATTACACGAGGAAGTAAAAATATGCAAGTCAATATTTTTACTTTGCATAAAACTTATACGTTAACTACACATGTCTCACGGTCAGGCGACGTGTTGCTCGAACATGTAGAACGATCTCTATGCAATCATATTTATCAGGCTATCACAGCCAGACACAAAATCTCTGGCTTTCAACAAGTTCAAGTGCTCTCAACAGATATCTCCGTAATGAAGAAAACGATCCGAAAGTCTTATTCTAGAGAAGTTTTGACAGCGTTTTCAATGTGCACAGCAGATGCATGCATCACCCCAAGGCAATGTGCACCGTACGACGGGTATTTGTATCTCTCATATTATGTATACAAAAATTTCCTACAGTACAGGTATATACATATTTATACATGTATATGTATATATACAACAAAGTTAGTTAAACGTATCGTCTAATAACTCGTTCAAGATATACTCAGCCGATGATGCAGGGTAACTTACTTGTAAGCTTCTGGAAGATCATCGGAATGGATAAGGCCCATAGGTGGGTGTGGGGCTTGCCCTTCACGGGCAGGTACGTTCATAACTGCAACAACTCGTTCGGCTTGTACGTTAACTTCACTGACTACGACGCAGACGACATCATTTGCCATGTAGCCTCTTGTAACACCTTTCTTGTCCACCGCCGGCACAGTGGCCGTATTCAATATCAGAGCCTGTGCGTACATAACACAGCTTGCGTTCATCATTTGAATTAGAAGCGAGTATCCAGCTAACGCAACCCAAACGCATAAGCTGCTTCGATTACAACGATCCAAATTCGTAGACCGACGAAAACACGGCAAACGGTAACGGAGTAAGATCACATAATGTTCAAGCTTAACACGTTAAGCGCCACGCCGGGCCCTAGGGACCGACGCTAGACTTTTCGTTCGGGCCTCGTCGGTCTGCACGGACCGGTGGCGGACTTTTCGTTCGTATTATCATCGCGCATATGTCTGTCCTTTCGTACTTGTGAGATTGAACGTTTAATTTAGGCGGCATCGTTTTTGTTTGGTCAATGGTTTAACCCTTTGCGGTCGGCAGATTTTTCGGCTGGGACTACCAACAAGTCGGCGCGAATTTAGCTTTTCGGAGTCATTGTTCCCTAAGCAATTTAAGGTGGATATATCTACATTTAACCCTTTGCGATCGGTGTCCCCGTTGCGGGGGCATTTCTCAATAATCGTAGAAGTCGATATCTCGCAGCGGGAACCGTCGAAAATGCAAGTTTTTGTTGAGGCATGGGGATGTACGTCATCAATTCATACATATTCTATAAAATAACAAAACCACAGAACGACAAAAAGCCACTGACACACTTGAATGGTGTGAAATGTTTAGTCAATCAGTTAGTAGCAAATTTCCGGCACAAAACATTATCTACTCCGCAATCTTTAACGTCATTCGTAGACATTAGATGAAATAATCAATTTCATATAATTCGTTCAGGAGGCAAGAAAGACTGTGCAGTATGTTCCGACAGGAAAAAGACGACAAATGCACACGTACCGTGATACTTGTACACGAAAGCCAGGACTTCACATCGGTGATTGTTTCCCGAAACATTATACTTTAGAATATTACAGAGATTGTATTACAAGTAGTAATAAACACGACAAATCAGTTTCAACAAATTCTGCGTGTTTTAGTATCCATATATTAACTTTAAATTTTGTACGAAAAAGTAACTGCGAAATGCTAAATATCATCCGACCTGCTGATACTCTTAAGAACGAAATCTGCCGACCGCAAAGGGTTAAAAGCGTTCTGTTAATCTCAGTTTTTCTGGATTGCTCTTTCGAGACGTGATCATGCCGCCACAGCGGCGACACCGACTTCTACGACAGTTTTGAAATGCCGCCACAGTGGCGGCACCGACCGCAAAGGGTTAAAGAAGATAATATAATACAGAAAAACATTAATGTGAAATGGTATGAAATGGTATCGAAAATTGGCTTTTGAATTATTATTGAACACCGCTGTTGTAAATTCCTTTTTCATACACCAAGAAACAACGGGCCAGAAGATGTCTATCACAATGTACCGTCAAAAATTGATAGACACACTTCTGCAGAAGGAGGAACAAGTGGACACCGGTATAAATCCTTAATATAAGTCCCTATGGCCCGGCGTGGCGCTTAATGTGTTAATGTAACAATTACACGATCACATGCGGATAGTGCAGAATAGTAGCACAAGTTTACGAAAACAGAATCAACATCAATCACAGCGGGACAACATGAATTCCTTTTTACTTTATGGAAGGCATGTGTATTACGATAATTTGTTACTTTGGCACAGTTTTGTATCTCTTCGGTTTACTTTGAATGTTTAACTAAGAACTTACCTTAACTCCCAGATCAGTCACCACTCTAGGACAATCACTGCAGTTGCAAAGAACCTTCAGAAGAAGCCCAGCGGCACTTTTGCCCATTACTTGCGCGTAAATAACATCTCCCACAATCAAACTCTGTAACATAAAATAATGTGATTTATTAGCACCAAAAGAAACAGTATGTTATTGTAAGTGTAAAAATTGAAAAATATTGTACGGTTGTTCAACATACTTCAAGAAAGTTACGTATGCGCTGTGATTTCTCCATAGTGACAAATGTATCCAGCCCTGGCATAGTTGCATAAAACTCTGAAATGATAAAGAATGCATTATTTAGATAATTGTCCAGCCAATTCAATGCTTGTATTTTTCTACAGAACGATGGCACACCTTCGTCTCCCAACTCTTGCTTGATAGGATCAGTTGTCTTCTCTAAGTTTGCTTTATCATAGAGGGCATCCGCTTTTTTAGCAAGGAATTGTTGGAGCTTTAACCTTTTGCCTCTGTCTCCGAAGCTATAAAGAAGGAACCATTGTTATGCTAACCAACAGAACTTCATTGGTCATTATCGTCGGTACCTCTTCTACGACACATTACAATTGCAAAGAAATAATAGTCAGGCATTAAAAATTTTATCACAGAAATGAGCATTGTACGCTTCTGCGTAATAAAAACACATGCATCCTGAATGAATTGTGTTCCGAGCAAAGTACAAACCTGAGAGTCTTTTGCCGTTGTTGATAGATCTCAAAGTTTGGTTCCTTGAGATTGAGCATGGCCAGCTCGTTCTCGTTGCGTTCGCCTTCCCACACTTTCTGCAACTGCTGACCATGGTAGTTCAATGCTTGCGCCACAAGACGGGCGTCCATTGATTCCATTCTGACTCAGCGATGCGAGCAACCTAACCTGTAAGACTGCGAAAATCGGTAGGTTCGTATCGTTTTTCCAATTTCTCGCAACGTTCGAGTAACGTTCACAGCGAACATAATACGTAACAAGAAAATAGCTCCCTGCGAGTGACTCTTCTCACGAAATCTTACAACACGTAACTCGGCTAGGTAAAAGAAGCCCATTTCGGGCCATGATCAGCATACAGCCAAGGGACACGTGTCCGTTAGAACGTTTTTTCTCGCTCGTCAACGAACGAACTCGTCCGCCGTTTTCTCGTCACTCAAAACGCAACTGTGGTCGTTGCGACGTATTTAACTATCGTTATTCCCATGCAGTTCCGGGGTATCGTAAATCGAGTCTCCAAAAACTACGCCGTTCTGCGCACGCTAATGCGTCAGCAGACAAAGCCGAGCACAACGTTAGAGGAACCGGTTCCAACAATACATGTCTCTCTCTCTTTCTCTCTCTCGCTCCCTTGTACCTGCATCCGATGAACTCCGCTGGACGAACATGTACAACGAGGGAGAAATGCAGCTAACTCCGCTGACAATGCTTTTTTAACGGAGAGGAACGCTTATGGCTGAGGCAAAATGCGCGTTATATTGATTTATCGATAACAAGATGGTCGCCGAGGAAAGCCAAGACTGCAAAACGGCGACGGCGCCATGACGCTCCAACAAATCCGGCCATCTTTATCCAACGCTCGTCCACGCCCGTTTTATCGTCAACGGGGCCCGTCAAGTATCTTTTCGTCCAAATAAATGCTGGAATATTACTCACCGTTGCTCGAGAATTATTGTTCCGTTGCTCTGACAATGCAAACTGAGAAAATAATCACGATCCACTACACGGCATCGTTGACGATCGCGCAACGTGTTTCACTGTACGCCGCTTGGATCACTATTACGAGCAGGCCGGAAGCGATGGCGGAGAAAATGGTGGCACATGCGCCGATCGCAGGTCCCCTCCATCGTTTGGGAGACGAATGAGAGCGATGGGTGTCCTTCTACTAAAATCTACTCTTTGGCGGCCCATTTAACAAGTTGGTTGCCGAGCGGATTTTGCTGTATTAGAACAGCGATGCTATGAAATACCACAGCGTTTAATTGAATGATGCAAAACGTAAATAATGTGCAGGCATTGGATACCAAAGGATCGCATCACTATTCTAACAACAACTCCATTTATAAAATAAGAATTGCTATCTATTGCGAATATTTTGGATCCATTACGGGTCAGTATTAATATTAAATAGTGATTCAATTCTTTGGTGCCCGATACCTTCGCCTTATTTTCAGTTTGCACAATTCAATCATATTCTGTAGTATTTTGCCGTATTAGAACGGCGCTGCTGTGAAATACTACAGCGTTTCAGAGAATTATGCAAAATGTAAGTAATGTGCAGGTATTGAAGACCAAAGGATCGCATCACTATTCTAACAACTGCATTTATAAAATAATAATTGCTACGTATTGCGAATATTTTGGATCTACAGTAATATTTTTGGCGGTGGTCACTGGTGACCATCACGGCAGTTAATATTAGCATTAAATAGTGATTCAATTCTTTGGTCCCCGATACCTTCCTACTATTTTCATTTTGCACAATTCAATCATATTCTGTAGTATTTTGCCGTATTAGAACGGCGATGCTATAAAATACTACAGCGGTTGACAGAATTATGCAAAATGTAAATAATGTGCAGGTATTGAAGACCACAGGATCGCATCACTATTCTAACGAATATCTATTGCGAGTATTTTGGATCCTCATTAAAATATTTGGCGGTGGTCACCGGTGACCATCACAGCAGTCAGTATTAATATTACATAGTGATTCAATTCTTTGGTCCCCGATACCTTCGCATTATTTTCATTTTGCACAATTCAATCATATTCTGTAGTATTTGCCGTATTAGAAAGGCGATGCTATGAAATATTACAGCGTTTGACTGAATTATGCAAAATGTAAACAATGTGTAGGTATCGGAGACCAAAGGATCGCATTACTATTCTAACAACTGCATTTACAAAATAACAATTGCTACCTATTGCGAATATTTTGGATCTTCAGTAAAATTTTTGGCGGTGGTCACTGGTGACCATCACGGCAGTCAATATTAGCATTAAATAGTGATTCAATTCTTTGGTCCCCGATACCTTCCCACTATTTTCATTTTGCACAATTCAATCATATTCTGTAGTATTTTGCCGTATTAGAACGGCGATGCTATAAAATACTACAGCGGTTGACTGAATTATGCAAAATGTAAACAATGTGTAGGTATCGGAGACCAAAGGATCGCATCACTATTCTAACAACAACTGCATTTATAAAATAATAATTGCTACGTATTGCGAATATTTTGGATCTACAGTAATATTTTTGGCGGTGGTCACTGGTGACCATCACGGCAGTTAATATTAGCATTAAATAGTGATTCAATTCTTTGGTCCCCGATACCTTCCTACTATTTTCATTTTGCACAATTCAATCATATTCTGTAGTATTTTGCCGTATTAGAACGGCGATGCTATAAAATACTACAGCGGTTGACAGAATTATGCAAAATGTAAATAATGTGCAGGTATTGAAGACCAAAGGATCTCATCACTATTCTAATAACAACTGCATTTATAAAATAATAATTGCAACCTATTGCGAATATTTTGTATCCATTACGGGTCAGTATTAATATTAAATAGTGATTCAATTCTTTGGTCCCCAATACCTTCGCATTATTTTCAGTTTGCACAATTCAAGCATATTCTGTAGTATTTTGCCGTATTAGAACGGCGATGCTATGAAATACTACAGCGTTTGACTGAATTATGCAAAATGTAAATAATGTGCAGGTATCGAAGACCAAAGGATCGCATCACTATTCTAACAACAACTGCATTTATAAAATAATAATTGCTAAGTATTGCGAATATTTTGGATCTTCAGTAAAATTTTTGGCGATGGTCACCGGTAACAATCACGCCAGTCAAAGTGTTAATATTAAATAGTGATTTAATTCTTTGGTCTCCTATACCTTCGCATTATTTTCATTTTGCACAATTCAATCATATTCTGTAGTATTTTGCCGTATTACAACGGCGATGCTATGAAATACTAGAACGTTTGACTGAATTATGCAAAATGTAAATAATGTGCAGGTATTGGAAATCAAAAGATCGCATCACTATACTAACAATAACTGCATTTATAAAGTAATTATTGCTACTCATTGCGAATCCATGGCGATGAAAGTGTTAAATATCACAGAATAAGCAATTATTTTCAACGTTGTATTTCATGTTCATTCGTCATATGTATAAAACATCTCTAGGTACAATAAAATGTATAACAACGTGAATTTCGGTAGTCATGACGCCTTTGACGTACAAATATTACATGTCGCTCGTACAAACTCGTTTGTAGGATATTTTTCATCGAGGCCATTTGCTGAGTTATTCGGGAATTCGAGGCAACGAGAGAGTGGCTACGAAGATTCTTGCGAATTTACTCCGGGACAAATTTCGTAGCTTGGGCGATGATTTGTCTGTTACGCGACATGCTTCGTCGAAATTACGAAGGATGAAATGGAAGTGACAATATTCTATATACACGTAAAAATACGTGCTTCAATATAATACCCCTTGGTCACTGACATAAGAAAAACGTTAAATAGTTATTCGTACAGTGTCCTCTAAAATTTTCGGCAGCCCGTGATGCTTAATTTTTCTATCTTTAAATCATCTTATTTCATCTTCTTTCCTTCTGCAGCTTTCACCTTCTCCGAGGTGACGTTCCAGTAGTACAGAATTTGAGCTGCTATTACAGCATTTGCTAACGTGGAGCAGACGTACATAATTATCATTGTCATGTCTCCAGTCTCTTGGATGGATGTGAATATTCTCGCAAGAGAACCAAAGAACAACATAAAGCCAGTTGCGGCTGATAACTGGCCAGTGTTCCCATTGGAGTAATTTGTGTACGCTTGCATAAGCTGTGACAAGCAAAAAAACAGATATCAATTACCGGATAAATACTGTATAAAAATACAGATGTCATGAGTAAATTATGTTGTAATTCATACTTTGCTGATAAGAACAATAGGTATATTCATCGCCTGACAGCTCCAAAGAACACGTATAGGAGTCAAGCCACTGACAGCAGCAGTAACAATTGCCAAATAGGCTCCAAAAAATGCAGTTGCTTTTGCTGTATTCCCGCTATAATGCATTACAAGTACAGCGATTGCTAATGTTTGTATCCCTAGGAACACTCCATCTCCCCATGAACTGTAACAAAACGTTCAAAAAATTACATCAAAGCGGTACACACGTTTAACAGATATTTATCTCATGCCTGTTAAGCGAAAGACAATACCTAAATGGAAATCCACTGACAAAACTATAGGATACCATGGCAGTGATAGCAAATAAGTCCAACAATACGCTGAATACATTGATACCTTCGCTGCTTTTGTTCTGAAGGATTTTAACGATCTGTGGTACCTTTACTGAAAAGAAAATTATGAAGCACTACAATTAATCAACAGTTTTACATGTTTCCAATACAATATTAATAATATGGTCTTACACAAATGCATTATAATTTTGTTATTTACAAGGTAAATAGTATGCGTTACCTTAGGGAAATTTTTACAAATATTAAACCTTGAAAGACTTATTTTTTTGTAATTAGTTTGCAATTTACATTTACTTATGCAAAGCAAAGTGTCTTTCTTACCCAGTAAAGATCCACCAATAATAGCCAGACCTAAAGCTTTGCTCAATGTTGCCTTGAAACATCCCACTGAAACATTTTCAAAATTTTCATGCTTTATTGCCAAAGGTTCATATCTCGTTCTGAAGAAATTCATTTTGACTTTTATAGAAATTTATACGCGTTAATGACTACATGGATCATGACCGATTTTTAAACTGTCATCGAAACAAAATGAAAATCGCCTCGTAAAACGAATTATCGAACGTACGTAAGCGACATTCATATCTATTACAACTTATGCAAACGCCGAAGGAGCGTGAATTGTACAAATAAGTGACAATACGTCTGACATTTACTTTAGCACAAAACCCCGATTTTGAAAATTGCACAAATGTCATGCGTATGGTGTTCACGTGGTCATTGCATTGAAATCTGACAAATCTTCTTGCCAGCATCACATACGCCGGTTATGTTTATACCACGTATCACTGATATTACGATAAAGACTTGATAAACGAATAATGCGTACTCACCGTGAAAGAAATTGAACTCGTCAAAGTATTCTTCCATGCACTCCCTCGTAAACAATAAAAGAGCAACATTTTGCAGTAATTGTGCCATTCTGCCACGACTTAAGCACCACGAGTACACCGCATGGAATGTGCGGAAAACTGCTGTTGTCGTTTTATTAGATAGTTTGTTCTTTAACCACTGGTACACCCCGCTAGGTTACCTTCCTATCACCATTTCTCTTTTACCGACCAGTACGCGTTCGCCACACCAGAGACCACAAGATCGAGTCGTCGAGTCATTTTTAAGCATAATTTCTGGCGGGACATTTTGAATCGAAAAGTCACGCACCTCGTTATTACTGCTATGTAATTGTATTATATTCCATAAGCATTATAGTGGTTTAATGATAAAACCGTGTCGTATTTGAGTGAATGCATATGATTGTGTGTAATGCTAACATGAACGTGTTTGATAATAGTCGTACAAGACGGCACTAATATTTGATCATTGAATCTTGTGATGATCGAAAGTTGCATTAATATAACAGGAACTTCAATAAAACTATGACCACGTATTTCAGTGAATGCATATGATTTGGTGTAATGCTAACATGAACGTGTTTGATAATAGTCGTACAAGACGGCACTAATATTTGATCATTGAATCTTGTGATTGAAAGTTGCATTAATATAACAGGAACTTCAGTAACACCGTGACGTATTTCAGTTAATGCATATGATCGTGTGTAATGCTAACATGAATGTGTTTGATAATAGTCGTACAAGACGGCACTGATATTTGATCGTTGAATCTTGTGATGATCGAAAGTTGCATTAATATATCAGGAACTTCAGTAACACCGTGACGTATTTCAGTTAATGCATGTGATTGTGTGTAATGCTAACATGAACGTGTTGGATAATAGTCGTATAGGACGGCACTAATACGTGAGCAGGCCGATAAGTACTTAGCCTACAAAAGAAAAACGAAAATTTTGGAAAATTGACGATTTATTTTTCAACATAGTCTCCTTTTAACTCGATACACTTGATCCAGCGATGCTCCAACTTCTTCAACCCGTCTGAAAAATACGTTTTCTGGAGATCTGCAAAGTAGGCCTCCGTGGCGGCGATAACCTCCTCATTCGATTCAAATTTCTGCCCAGCGAGTGACTTTTTCAAGTTTGGGAAGAAAAAGAAATCACACGGGGCCAAATCTGGAGAATACGGTGGATGGGGCAGCTGTTCGTAGCCTAATTCAACGAATTTGGCTGTAGCTTGGGCAGAGGTGTGAGCCGGTGCGTTATCGTGGTGAAAGAACACTTTTTTCTTCGCCAAATGGGGCCGTTTTTTCCTTAATTCGGCGTCGAATCGGCTCAATAATTCGGCATAGTACAGCCCTGTGACTGTTTTGCCCTTCTCCAGGTAGTCTATGTGGATCACACCTTGTGAATCCCAGAAAACGGTGGCCATCACCTTTCCGGCCGATAGGACAGTCTTCGCCTTCTTCGGAGCACATTCGCCGGGCGCAGTCCACTGTTTCGACTGTTCCTTGGCCTCTGGTGTGTACCAGTGGATCCACGTTTCGTCGACAGTCACAAAACGACGCAGAAACTCTTTCGGATTGCGCTTAAACAGTGTCAAACACTGCTCTGAAGTGGTCTCACGGATGCGCTTGTTATCCGGAGTGAGCAAACGCCAAACCCATCGAGCAGAAAGCTTTCTCATGCCCAATATTTCATGCAGGATATGCCCAGATTTCATCGCTGGATCAAGTGTATCGGGTTAAAAGGAGACTATGTTGAAAAATAAATCTTTTTTCTTTTGTAGGCTAAGTACTTATCGGGCTGGCCACGTATTTGATCATTGAATCTTGTGATGATCGAAAGTTGCATTAATATAACAGGAACTTCAGTAACACCGTGACGTATTTCCATGAATGCAAGTGATTGTGTGTAATGCTAACATGAACGTGTTTGATAAAGTCGTATAGGACGGCACTAATTTTTGATCATTGAATCTTGTGATGATCGAAAGTTGCATTAATATAACTGGAACTTCAGTAACACCGTGACCACGTATTTCAGTGAATGCATATGATTGTGTGTAATGCTAACATAAATGAGTTTGATAATAGTCGTATAAGACGGCACTAATATTTGATCATTGAATCTTGTGATGATCGAAAGTTGCATTAATATAACAGGAACTTCAGTAACACCGTGACGTATTTCAGTGAATGCATATGATTGTGTGTAATGCTAACATGAACGTGTTTGATAATAATCGTATAAGACGGCACTAATATTTGATCATTGAATCTTGTGATGATCGAAAGTTGCATTAATATGACAGGAACTTCAGTTCACTGTGTCTGCATGCCGTGCTGTCAACGACAGTGACGTGTTTCTCATTTTGAATTATTAGTTTATTAAGGTCCTGTTTGTCCCATTCATATCCATTACAATATTTCCGTGAATTCAATTAATCCTCCGCCACACTCTCAAAGCTGCTGATCCGCGTCACTCATGCAATTTAAACTTCTTCTTGATTGAGCTTGCATTTTATGACACTCCGCAATACCCGCCAATCTAATGGTAAGTACCAATAATAATTTTCTACCCTGAAGCTTTGTTATCGTTTTACGATCGCCGGAAACATCATTAAACCAGATCTGAGAAGCGTGTGATGTCTGCAATTAGGTCGGTGTCAGAAGATCGTTATAAATCAGTCCAAAATTAGTACAGAAAGTGCTTGTAGGTGCGAGTTAGGTTGTAGGAGTTATGTTCACTCCCAATTTAAGCACGATAGCGACCTATGCTTATAACATTAAGGACAAGCCGCGATAAGCTTGCAGTGCATTGTTATTTGAATAAAACTTTTTTCCGCTCAATTGCTCGTAGCGTCTGACATAAAGACGTGTATTTTAATATGAAATAACGTTCAAACGTACATTGTTTGTCACAAGTTTATAACACAAGTTATAATCATACTTTATGATGTAAGGAAGCATACATAGTTTCCGGAAAAGCATCGTTTTAGCAGTACTTAGATTATTTCACATTCAATATTTTATAACCTTATTACCCTGTCACGCTATCGCGCTTCTTTAAATAAATTTACATTGTATCACTCGTTATCTTCTCTTTGCGATAATATTAAAGACCAGTTTGACCGCGCATATCTGAACAAACTAGAGCCTGCTTTATACGCAAGTAAAAAATTCATGAAGTGACACCACTGAATAAGCATGTCTGTTTATAGCGAAACTAACAGATCGAAGTTGAACATGACCGTTGTGCCTGTACGTAGTAAATTGAATGCGAAACGGCAGTTATGAGAACTAGCATCTGCCAGATTTGTTTGAAATACCGGAACCTCGCAAGAAGCTATGGCCAACCGAGCAGTTCCTGAACACTTCCGATTTTCTTTCTATGGGTCATCTGCGGCACTTTCGGAGGGATTTACTCGGTTATAAGTGGGTCACAAATCGCGTAAACTCAGAAAACGGGAGTGATTCGATTAACCACCCGATTCGACTTCCTTGCTTATATTCGGCGAAGGTATGCGCGAGAGAATGATAGCGTGCGATGCAAGTGTGTAGAGGTGCCTGGTACGCTTCTCGTAGGCTTTTACGCGACCAGCACTTAGACAGCCCTCTTGCCAAACCAGTGACGTTTTACCCTTTCGCCTACCCGGGTTAGGCTGATCGAAACTTCGTTCTGCCTTCAGAAAGCAATCATTCCTTCCTCCGCTAGTGTTACATTCTTCATGCTCTTGGCCCTTATCGAGGTGCCTGCTATTAACTTATTAACACGTTGACTGCCACGCCGAAATCACATGTTTCGCACAGAACGCCACGAAATAATTAATTTGGTTATTTATAAGAATGCGGTATGAATTGAAAATGAAGGAAGGGCCAATGTGTTTGGTATGCAAATTTTGCAAACAGTATTATCAATAAAACGTTGCAAGCTTCGGAACACAAAGTGCAAAAAGTCGGACCGAAAAGGTCACTAAATACTGCAAAGATTGCATTGACCAGCCACACTTAGATTGAAAACGCTTCAATACAATGCACCGATAGATAAAAGATTTGATAGAAATAAGAATGCGGCATGAATTGCAAAAGAAAGAAGGACGATTGCATTGACCAACCACAATTACATTTAAAACGGTTCAATATAATGCACCGATAGATAAAAGATTCGATATAGACAAGAATACGGCATGAATTGCAAAAGAAAGAAGGGCCAACGTAATTAGTACGCAAATTTTGCAAATAGTATTACCAATAAAATGTTGCAAGCTTCAGAACACAAAGTGCAAAAAATCGAATCAAAAAGGTCAGTAAATGCTGCCAAGATTGCATTGATCAGCCACAATTATATTTAAAACGCTTCAATACAATGCACCGATAGATAAAAGATTCGATAGAAATAAGAATACGGCATGAATTGCAAATGAAAGAAGGACGATTGCATTGACCAGCCACAATTACATTTAAAACGCTTCAATACAATGCACCGATAGATAAAAGATTCGATAGAAATAAGAATGCGGCATGAATTGCAAAAGAAAGAAGGACGATTGCATTGACCAGCCACAATTATATTTAAAATGCTTCAATACAATGCACCGATAGATAAAAGATTCGATATAAATAGGAATACGGTATGAATTGCAAAAGAAAGAAGAACCAACGTATTTAGTACGCAAATTTGCAAACAGTATTACCAATAAAATGTTGCAAGCTTCGGAACACAAAGTGCAAAAATCGGATCAAAAAGGTGACTAAATTCTGCCAAGATTGCATTGAGCAGCCACACTTATATTTAAGACGCTTCAATACAATGCATCGATAGATAAAAGATTCGATAGAAATAAGAATACGGCATGAATTGCAAATGAAAGAAGGACGATTGCATTGACCAGCCACAATTACATTTAAAACGCTTCAATACAATGCACCGATAGATAAAAGATTCGATAGAAATAAGAATACGGCATGAATTGCAAAAGAAAGAAGGACGATTGCATTGACCAGCCACAATTACATTTAAAACGCTTCAATACAATGCACCGATAGACAAAAGATTCGATATAAATAGGAATACGGCATGAATTGCAAAAGAAGGAAGGGCCAACATTGGTACGCAAATTTTGCAAACAGTATTACCGATAAAATGTTGCAAGCTTCCGAACACAAAGTGCAAAAAATCAGACCAAAAAGGTCATTAAATAATGCCAAGATTGCACTGACCAGCCAGAGTTATATTTAAAACGCTTCAATACAATGCACCGATAGATAAAAGATTCGATATAAATAGGGTCACTAAATACTGTCAAGATTGCATTGACCAGCCAGAGTTATATTTAAAACGCTTTAATACAATGCACCGATAGATAAAATATTCGACATAAATTAATTTTTGATTTAATAAAAACTTTTAATTTTCCAGTACTGCACATTTAATTTCAAAGCATTCTCTAATTAGCGAATTTTCATTCAACTCTTACAATTATAAATATTTCATGCACTCCGGTTACTCATGACCACCATGGCGTCGCAAGAGAAATAAGTTGCAATCACATATGACCACCGTGGCGTTCAACGTGTTAATACAATTCGGTAGTACATCTGATATATACACTTACATGCATATAATTTCATTTATAATGCCATTCCGCTGTATTCTATACACAAATGCAAACGAAATATAGTCCAATAAGGGTGCTATGTGGCCCAAATAGTTTGAGGCCCAGTAATATTGCAGAGCAGCCCTGTCTTCACTACTACGATATCAGAACGATCTTATTCAATTGGTTTGTTGGTAGTCGGCCCAAATAGTTTGAGGCGCAGCAAAATCGCAGAGCAGCCCTGTGTTCACTACTACGATGTCAGAACGATGTTATTCAATTGGTTTGTTGGTAGTCGGCCCAAATAGTTTGAGGCCCAGTAAAATCGCAGAGCAGCCCTGTGTTCACTACCACGATGTCAGAACGATGTTATTCAATTGGTTTGTTGGTAGTCGGCCCAAATAGTTTGAGGCCCAGTAAAATCGCAGAGCAGCCATGTGTTCACTACTACGATGTCAGGGCGATGTTATTCAATTGGTTTGTTGGTAGTCGGCCCAAATAGTTTGAGGCCCAGTAAAATCTCAGAGCAGCCCTGTGTTCACTACTACGATGTCAGGGCGATCTTATTCAATTGGTTTGTTGGTAGTCGGCCCAAATTGTTTGAGGCCCAGTAAAATCGCAGAGCAGCCATTTGTTCACTACCACGATATCAGAACGATCTTATTCAATTGGTTTATTGGTAGTCGGCCCAAATAGTTTGAGGCCCAGTAAAATCGCAGAGCAGCCCTGCGTTCACTACTACGATATCAGAACGATCTTATTCAATTGGTTTGTTGGTAGTCGGCCCAAATAGTTTGAGGCCCAGTAAAATCGCAGAGCAGCCCTGTGTTCACTACTACGATATCAGAACGATCTTATTCAATTGCTTTGTTGGTAGTCGGCCCAAATAGTTTGAGGCCCAGTAAAATCGCAGAGCAGCCTGTGTTCACTACCACGATATCAGAACGATCTTATTCAATTGGTTTGTTGGTAGTCGGCCCAAATAGTTTGAGGCCCAGTAAAATCGCAGAGCAGCCCTGCGTTCACTACTACGATGTCAGGGCGATCTTATTCAATTGGTTTGTTGGTAGTCGGGGTAGTTTAAAGCGCCCCAAGGGTGCGCGCCTGCGGTATTCCAGATTCTAAACAGCAATGTACGGTCTGCGCTTGTCGTCGTTCAATCCTCCTGACGTTCAGTACTGGCCCGATTGCGGTTCCGTTCGTTTCGTGGCTCATTCACGTTCGAAGGACAAAAGCGACATTTTCGCCAGGGGGCCGAATGGAAATCGCTCGCCTCTAATAGTGTGCTCTTTCATAAATTGGTGAGGGAACGATCGCATTCGCAGAATATGGTTCGATAATTAGTCACGCGATTAGGGAGTCCAGCCCTCAGCCTTCCCAAAAGGATGTTGCGCTCTGTCAAGGGAGCGTCGAAGATTCAACAGGTACGGGAAGTAGAGCAATGAGTTGAGTCACGATAAAACTGAGCCTTGCTGGAGAATCTAAACATAGACCGTTCTAATTTCGACCCGGACCCGCCGAAAAGTACGACCCTTAAGGAAGGGGGCGCGTGTTGCCAGAAACGGCACTCTCAAGGGTATAGACGGCAGTCGCGATTCTATTCGGAGACTTGCGTTTGGCGCTTCGACCGATCCACATTGCAGTAGCTCACACTTCTTATATCTCAACACTTATTTTCAGAAAAGCCAAATTACGCGTGACAATGTCACGTTGATCCTTCAGGCGGGGTGACTAATCCGAATTCATTGCAAAGCACGCACTTAAGGTGTTCCAGGTTAAAATAACGAGGGAAACTTTGATGTTGCACTTTGTCAACGAGAGTGCGGAGCAATGAAGCGAAACACTTGAAGATCGGTGAAGCGCACGCCAGTGGAAGAAATTACTGGTCCATAGACACACTACATGAATGCCAACGATGGGGTATCGCCGACTTTACAACCACCCGCCGAGGAAAAAACGGATAAGAAAGAAGAGAATGATCCAACTGCCGACAATCCAAAACCGGTAACCGAGAGCGATAAGACGGAAGCTGTCGAAGGTCAGGAATCTTTAGCTTAAAGCGCTAGTTTTTTAAATGAAGCATTGTCATATGAACGAGAATTTGTTGCAATGAAGAATCGGTTACCTCAAACGTTGTCGAACCTGGTCAGGAACTGCCTCCAACGCTGCACGAACGTTTTCTCCGCATCAAGCAGATGGTGAAGGATGCGATCGCTGCACACCATACCTTCATGGTGTACGGAAGATCGCGGGTCATTCGAGAGTGCATGCTGAAGAGGGGATGGTGCGAGAAATTCTTCCGGAAGAACACGAATGGTAACCCATTGACGCTAATTACATTTTCCGACAGATTTCGATAGGCTACAAAATTGTTAGAAAATCATTTTCCTCCACCGATGTCAATTTACTAGAAACAGGAATTTGAGAAAGCGGTCTTGTTTCTACCTTGAACGCTACCTGTCGCAAATTTTCCAGCTGATCAATATTTGACCGTCGACTCCAGTCCTGTAACGCTCCTCGCAGGCATCGGTGATCTGAAAGACCAACAAAGCGAACGGCAGCTTATCTCTAAAATGCTCAGCAATCATACCGTCGATTTTCTTTGGAACACGGGATCTGAATGGCCGGGTTGGCCTGCGCAGGATAACAAAACCACTGTTTTCAACAGATACTGCCGTGCCGGATTTACGTCCAAGGTGAGAGCAAGTATTGACAAATTCTCGAATGAAATATTTCAAGCCCATTCAATACATTTAACACATTGCGTACGGCGTTCTTGCTTACCCAGACCTCGCACATTTTGAAATATCTTAAAAAGTTTAGTACAATATATACAAGCTTTTTTTTAACACTGACTGGTACGTTTACGATAGTTCGACATTCTAATATTCATTTATTTCGTAATTATACTATCAAAAGTTGCGGCAAGGCTTCATTACTTTAGCAACGTACCGATCAACATTAAAACGAGATATCTCGTAACCCGTACGCAATGTGTGAGCAAGTATTGACAAATTCTCGAATGAAATATTTCAACCCCATTCAATACATTTACCACATTGCGTACGGCATTCTTGCTTACCTAGACCTCGCACATTTTGAAATATCTTAAAAAGTTTAGTACAATATACACAAGCTTTTTTTAACACTGATTGATACGTTTACGATAGTTCGACATTCTAATATTCATTTATTTCGCAATTATACTATCAAAAGTTGCCGCAAGGCTTCATTACTTTAGCAACGTACCGATCAACATTAAAACGAGATATCTCGTAACCCGTACGCAATGTGTGAGCAAGTATTGACAAATTCTCGAATGAAATATTTCAACCCCATTCAATACATTTACCACATTGCGTACGGCGTTCTTGCTTACCTAGACCTCGCACATTTTTAAATATCTTAAAAAGTTTAGTACAATATACACAAGCTTTTTTTAACACTGATTGATACGTTTACGATAGTTCGACATTCTAATATTCATTTATTTCGCAATTATACTATCAAAAGTTGCCGCAAGGCTTCATTACTTTAGCAACGTACCGATCAACATTAAAACGAGATATCTCGTGACCCGTACGCAATGTGTGAGCAAGTATTGACAAATTCTCGAATGAAATATTTCAACCCCATTCAATATACTTAACACATTGCGTACGGCGTTCTTGCTTACCCAGACCTCGCACATTTTGAAATATCTTAAAAAGTTTAGTACAATATATACAAGCTTTTTTTTAACACTGACTGGTACGTTTACGATAGTTCGACATTCTAATATTCATTTATTTCGTAATTATACTATCAAAAGTTGCGGCAAGGCTTCATTACTTTAGCAACGTACCGATCAACATTAAAACGAGATATCTCGTAACCCGTACGCAATGTGTGAGCAAGTATTGACAAATTCTCGAATGAAATATTTCAACCCCATTCAATACATTTAACACATTGCGTACGGCGTTCTTGCTTACCCAGACCTCGCACATTTTTAAATATCTTAAAAAGTTGAGTACAATATATACAAGCTTTCCTTAACACTGACTGGTACGTTTACGATAGTTCGACATTCTAATATTTATTTATTTCGCAATTATACTATCAAAAGTTGCTGCAAGGGTTCATTACTTTAGCAACGTACCGATCAACATTAAAACGAGATATCTCGTGACCCGTACGCAATGTGTTAAATTACGCCTTCTTGAGCTTTGCGTGTCTAGATACAGCATCTTATGTCTGACTGAATTTTCTGAACGATTCAACGTATCCAATTTATATTCAATCTTCATAACAAAGCGTAAAATCTAAATGACCGTTTCATTGCACGTACTAAAAGTAGTTTTAAGACTCTCGATAAGTCTGCGGGTGTTTGTTTTATGAATGACCGTGCTGCGTGTCTAGACAACGATCGTGACGGAAAATATGCCCTTCTGAATAAGAATAAGTCGATTGTTCAGGTGGGCCTGTGTTCGAACGTCAAGCAGATGCATTGGTATTACGAGGCGGGGGTGGCCAATACTCTTTTCCCACGCTGCTATAATATATGCCAGGGCGATCAGATGCATGCTTTTATCGAGGACTTCCGGTAATGCAATCTTATCGTCCACAAAACTCATATAGTTCATGAATACTTCTTGATCACAGGTAGAAATTAGTTACAAGTCATTTTTGAAATCTTGTCATCATCCATCTAACATTGATTTCACCCCACTCTCGGCTTATCTTGACTCCAAAGTTCAAGGATACCAAAGAGCGAGGCAACGTTTTAATCAGATTTACAGCTTGCCTAAGCCTCTTGAAATGGCTTGCCGACAAGATCAATACGGAAGGTGAAAATGCTGTGCGATCGCCAACCGGCACGATACCGTTGAAGGCTCTCGATTTTGCGATCAAACGATGCAGCGATTACATCAGCGCGCAATCACACGAGGACATAGATCAGGAGGTGGAGAGAGTCTGGTCCCATCAATGGGACCAGTTCATCGTTTGGTACTATAAGATTGTTCAAGATCAAGCTCTCTTTGTTCGCAACAACGTGCCTTTTAACGTGAGCGATAACATTTGCAGACTACTTTCCTCGCCGCTTTTATCGTTCTGATTACTTGCATAGAGCCCCCTTATTGTTAGATGCGTGTTAGGATGCGGTAGTAAAAGTTTCCGCGGTCTTGCCGAATTTCGTAAAGATTCCGTGACCCGGCGTGTTTACTTAAAAATATCGTTGAATGCGGATAGAAATATTTTCTGGCGGCCAAACACATCCTAAAGAAGATTCGGAAGTACTGGCCGCAGATCGATATGGACGGCATCATGAACGTGTGGATTTTGAAGCCTGGGAACAAAAGCCGGGGACGCGGTATCGTACTTATGAATAAACTGGAAAATGTTGTGGCTAAAGTTAATCCTACGACCAAGTCGGATACTCGTTACGTCGTACAAAAGTACATTGGTAATGGTCATATTTATTCAGTAAAAATAAAATATTCATTGTACGTCATTTTAAAATGTCGTCCGTACTAATAAAATATAATTTTCTTTCGAAATAGAACGGCCTCTGCTTATCCACAGCACAAAATTCGATATAAGACAATGGTTCATCGTAACGTGTGCTCAGCCATTGACACTCTGGATGTACAAGTAAGTTACAAACATTCAACAATCACAACATTCAAGGCGCCTGTTTTCAAACCAGCCAAATTTCTAATAGCATAGAATTAAAGTAAATTAACAACACACACGATGCACATTTCTGTCATGCGAGTCTAATTCTGCTTTATCAAACTTATAAATATCTCTACTTAATAGCAACAATCATTCAACAATCACAACATTCAAGGCGCCTGTTTTCAAAGCAGCCAAATTTCTAATAGCATACTATTAAAGTAAATTAACAACACACACGATGCACATTTCTGTCATGCGACTCTAATTCTGCTTTATCAAACTTATAAATATCTCTACTTAATAGCAACAAACATTCAACAATCACAACATTCAAGGCGCCTGTTTACGAAGTAGTCAAATCTCTAATACCACACTATTAAAGTAAATTAACAACACACACGATGCACATTTCTGTCATGGGACTCTAATTCTGCTTTATCAAACTTATAAATATCTCTACTTAATAGCAACAAACATTCAACAATCACAACATTCAAGGCGCTTGTTTTCAAAACAGCTAAATCTCTAATAGCATACTATTAAAATAAATTAACAACACACACGATGCACATTTCTGTCATGGGACTCTAATTCTGCTTTATCAAACTTATAAATATCTCTACTTAATAGCAACAAACATTCAACAATCACAACATTCAAGGCGCCTGTTTTCAAAGCAGCCAAATTTCTAATAGCATACTATTAAAGTAAATTAACAACAAGATGCACATTTCTGTCATATGACTCTAATTCTGCTTTATCAAACTTGTAAATATCTCTACTTAATAGCAACAAAATTCAACAATCACAACATTCAAGGCGCCTGTTTTCAAAGTAGCAAAATCTCTAATAGCATACTATTAAAGTAAACTAACAACACACACGATGCACATTTCTGTCTTGCGACTCTAATGCTGCTTTATCAAACTTATAAATATCTCTACTTAATTGGAATGCACAGCCTAGATTTGGGCCAATTATAAGTAATGCATACTCTAGAGAGCACAAAGAATGTAGATCAAACTAAATGTCGGATAATATTGGAACGGAAGGGCTCTCTCATTTGCGGTTAATACATTCAGAATGATCAGACACGAGCACACCGTTAAATCGACCTTTGTAACCCAGTTCGTATGAATATCTCACCTATTACCCCTTTTATACCAGCACAATCAAAGTTCACGGCCTTCGTACAACACCAACGACACGTACTACGACTTTATATCACGAATGCAATTTACGTTCGTTAATTGTACGTAATGAGAGGATATCGCGGTCATAATTGCACTCTCTAATAATTGCAATAATTGCGGAAATGAATGAATGGCATTTGAAATTAAAATAAGTGCACGTTACCGCTTTGCAGAGAGAGCTACTTACGGTTTTGCTCGCAGAAGTTCTGTTTAACCGACTTCCATGAGTCGATTCACTTGTGCAATCACGCGATTCAATGCAAGTACAAGAATTGCGTTGACAGAGACTCTGCACTGCCTGCCGATAACATGTGGGACGCTACCACTTTTAAGGAATTTCTAAAGTACGTCTACAGCATTTAGTGTTAATAAAGATGAATTGTACCTCATGGAGTTTAATATCGCTATTATTGGCTACAGAGATCAAGGCCATGGCAATGCCTGGGATGAGCAGATTTATCCAGGCATGAAGCAGGGTTTAGTAGGCTCTTTGTTGGCAAGTCAAGAGGCAATGGATCGTCGAAAAAATAGCTTCGAACTTTATGGCGCGGATTTCATGGTGATGGAAGACTTCTCCGTTTGGTTAATAGAAATCAATAGTCATCCTGACATGAGTTACTCGAGTACAGTTACAACACGCTTATGTCGGCAAGTTATGGAAGATACAATTAAAGGTAAAGCCTAGTCACTGCGAATAACTACTGCAAACCATTCGTTCGTTTAAGACAAGATGATATTTTTCAACAGTCGTGATAGATTACCGAGAAGATAAAACTGCGAATACAGGCCAATTCGAGTTGGCATACAAACAAAGGATGCCAAGCTGTCAACCGTATTTGGGTGCCGCGTTGGCTCTCCAAGGAACTCGGATCAATACTTTAGAAAAGCGATCTATTCTGAATATCCAAGATTCGAAAGTCAGCCTTGTCTCAAAGTCGCCTACAGTATGTTCGTTTGTCGTAACTTGCAATTTCCACGCTTGACGGCACCTCCTCTGCACTACATGTACATAAACTTATACGTCAGGAATGATTGTCGCATGCGTTGTTAGATTTGTCTAGCGAGAAAGAAGTCAACGGTGCACAGCCACATAGGGCCAGTGATCGTTGACCTAATCGAAGAACTGGAATTGCAACTTGATCAAGAATTTTACAATTATTACAAGATGGACTCACCCAATCTCCGGCAAGCCTTGCCAGCCACAGCGCCGGTTAAATCTGCGAAGGCTTCTGTGTCAAATAATAAACCTGAAATGACGACGAAGAGTAGTTCAGCAGGGACAACACCTATTATTGTAAAACCAAAAATAAATGTTCCCACACAGGTATACCCGCCAAGAAATTAAACAAAAATTATAAAATTACGTGACCCATGGGGCATTTCAATATTTTGATTCACAGAACAATCTACCGAAATCTACGAGCAATCAAAAAAGTTATTTGAACAAACCGGCAAGAAAGTCTAGAACGTCGAACGGTACGATAAATGTTAAGCAAGAAACATCGCCCACCCGACAAACTTTATTGTCGAGGATCATGTCTCTTCAACAGCAATCTGCAAGCGCGGTACCCAAGATTGAAAAACCTACACGACCAACTGAAGAAAAGGTTAGTGAAACATCTGAGTTTGAACCTCTACATTACTTAACACATTGCGGACGGATGACGAGATATCTCGTCATTGGTATTTCGTCGTTCGGGACCATTGACGAGATATATCGTCTTACATATTCTGTCGTTCGAGGCAGGTGACGAGATATCACACAGTTGCTACGTGATCGTCAGCCGCAGTTTTTCGTAATTTGTGTTGCGAATTAATTATTTGAAGCTCTGAAATATGGATAGCGACAAAACGATTAGCAATATTACAGAAATACTTGTGGACAGTTTAACACTTTGACTGCCAAGCGTTTCTTGCTATGTTGTGTTCCGCGATGCGGTGTCATGTTTAATTAAATCGTGCAAAAAATGAAAGTTTTGCAGATTTGTTAGAATTGAGAAAGTATTGAAAAAACGTTCCAATATCAATTGTTTTAAAAATAAATATTTCATTGCAAATTTTCTGCATTTGTAGTAAAATCTTTTGTACCGATCACCGCATATTTTGCAACGTTAGAACCGCGATGCGATAAAATACTGCAGAGTAGAATTAAATCGCTCAAAATAAAGGTAACGCAGAGTTGTTAGAAGCCAAATTACTGAAGCGCCGTTCCAATATCAATTGCGGATTTTTTACATTTCTACTAAAATCTTCTACGCCGATCACCCCGTATTTTTCTATGTCAGTACCGCGACGCGATCAAATACTGTAGAGCATTATGAAATCGTGCAAAATAAACTTAACGCAGTGTTGTTAGAGGCCAAAGTATTGAAGCACCGTTCCGATATCGATTGCATTTAGAAAATTGCAAATAGGCTGCATTGCGAATTATTTGCATTTTTAGTCAAATGTTTTGCACCTGTCACCGGTGACCACCGTGGCAATCAACGTGTTAACTACTAACAAATCATCACTAATTTAAAAATATTTGACGAAAAAAAATACCCGGCCACTGGGTACGATTAGCAATAGAATGCCCGGTCCACAAAGTGTTAACACATTGCATACGGGTCACGAGATACCTCGTTTTAATGTTGATCGGTACGTTGCTAAAGTAATGAAGCCTTGCGGCGACTTTTGATTGATCAGTCAATATTAAAAAAAGCTTGTATGTACTGTACTCAACTTTTTAGGACGTTCAAATATGTGCAAGGTCTGATTACGAGAAGTGACACAGTGAAATGAAAATTATGTTTGCGCGCCTATTTTACTTTTGCAGATTATCAACAGTGCTGTGCGTGATGCTGTTAAGAAGTATAAAAGAAGTGGCACAATTCCACTGGAAGTACCGCCACTGCCTGCCTTAAACACGCCGACAAACAAATCCGTCCGTGGTTCCGTTGGGAAGCACAAAACACGCGGCTACCCGAAGAAACAAAGTCAGCAGAAGAAGAACAAAGTTTTGACCGATCTCACCGATATTTACGCTGTCGGCTTGGGACTAACTAAGTAAACGACGTATTTACCCTCGCCCATTCCGCACTCGTTGTCTAAGAATCCTGATATTATCGTTGAACGATTACCAATTCTATCTGTAAATTATGCGTTAATAAAGAGTTACGAAATGTTCATGTCTGTGTATTTACTACAAAGCATAACATGAAAGTTCATATCAAAAGGTGGCATTGGAAACAAAAGACAATTACCTGAAATTCATACAAGAAATAAATTAGAACCAGACGTTAACCAATATCAAAATCACTTCCATACCCCACCAAAAGACATTACAATGAACTCATTCCGCAGTTGATAGGTTTAAGCAAATTACACGGAAGTTCATGTCAAAAGGCGGCTTTGGAAACAAAAGACAATTACCTGAAATTCATACAAGAAATAAATTAGAACCAGACGTTAACCAATATCAAAATCACTTCCATACCTCACCAAAGACATTACAATGAACTCATTCTGCAGTTGATAGGTTTAAGCAAATTATACGCAGGAACAGGATGGATCATGTCGCATTAGGGATCAATAAGCGTATGACGAAGAATACGCGTTTGCTACAGGCCCTGGAAGAAATAGTTAACATATTGCAAGAAAATGATCAGCAGTGGATAGCTCGGCAAAGCGGGAACGAGTCTCTGAAAAAGGACAGTAACGTTACGGTCAACAGAACTGTTTGCAAAAAGCCGATTTTCCGAAATTCTGAACTGGAAAAAACACTGGACGTTACGATGAATTCGGCTCTGCGGCGATATATATCACCGAATAACAACTGGTTAACTTCGAAAAATGATACTCCGACAACACTCTAGAACATCCATAATAAAATCGTTACATGATGGCATCAAGTAATAATTTCAAGAAATAGCTTATTCTAAGTATTATTATAAAAAATCTGTCATAACCAATAAATCTGTACTACACTCATATCTGTTTTAACACGTGCAAGAATAATCAAAATTAAGTGTCATTCATGTCATTACCAACTGTACAAAGTGAAAATCAATCCAGTGACCAACCAAATGTAATGAGATTATGCATACGATATTACGTTTAAGGGTGAATTGAACGTATTAAATAACGTTAAAAAAAATTCGCAAGTAATGAAGTCGGAATTGTAAAAAATTTCGGAAAATATAAAGTAAAGGGCAACTAAAAAATGCAAAATGAAATGTGGCGAACAAACCGGATGCATACTTTTAACCAAACCAAATGTAGACGCAAGTTTACGATGGAACAATGCAGATTGTGATCGGAATAAACAAGTATTGCGATCGAAGCAGAATGATGTGCAAACGTTGTCTGAGACGTTTAACGATATTAATCCCACGATTTCGCAATGGCATATTAAAATAACCTCAACGGATTGTACTATTGAAAAAGACGGCCAGGGTTGGAAGGTTTGCTCGAGCAATTAATCGCGATATAAAAGATATAACGCCAAGTTAAATTTATCTTTTCAACGTCATCTTCATTTAAGGTTTGTCCGAAAGCAGCCGAGAAAATTGCTAAAATCAGCACCGAGGTTCATTGCGACCGTGGCAATCTGCAAGAATTCTTAGAAGACATAGAAAATGAAAACAAATCAAACCACGGCAGCATTGTGCTAAAGGAATACTTACAGCTGTTAACCGATTCAGATGCCAAAATCAGTTTCATTTTAAAGATTCTGAACAATGCCATTAAAGAACAGAAAACGTTTGTTATTTCTGGATCGTTTCCCGTGTTAAGAAAACCATTAATGAGAAGGGGATGGCTCGAGAAAAAAGCAGTTAAGAGAATGATCGCCACGATATCCGAACCATATAACGGTAAATATCGTATTGTATTCATTTTACTTCTATGTGAACTACGTGGAGGTGATATTGCAGGTTTGGAACAAATTGAAAAATTACTGCAAGCACCCGCGTACTTTATATGGTATACGAGTAAAAAGGCAGCGACCATGAGAACGGACCAAAAGACGATTGTGAACAAATTTGTGGGAAGCTATTTCACCTCAAAGGTATCAATCTACTTTAGCCTTGCGAATTAGGCTGATCGCTATCAAGTGACATATCAGATCAATTTGGCACGTACAGGTCGACATGTGTAACAATCTAGAAAACGTATATTGGTTCTATGAAGTAGGGGTATCGAACGTACAGTTCCCTCGATGCTATAACACGTACCAAGTAAAGTTCATAATACTTTATGTGTTCCACCTGGCGTAACCGAAACAACTGTTATTTAGCCGGTGAAAGTGGAAGAATTTATACAGGACTATTACATCACAGCATGTGCAGGCATGTTAAAATGGCTGCTGCTCGCGTCGAGTTTGGCAGGTGCACACGCCATTTGGTCCGAAAACGGAACAATTCCTGTTAACGCGATATTGTTCGCCCTCGAACGATGTCTCGAGTACATAAGGTTTGTGATAGAAAAATAGGTTTCAGAATTTAGCTAAATCAGAAATGAGGTCAAACGGTTCCAGTGTGCGGGCGCATGAGGATATCGATCGAGAAGATTACAAAAGCACGCCAGCGATGGCTTGGACTCAGTTTCTGGACTGGCATTACAAAATAATTAACGAACATGCGATGCTAAAAGAAAGCAGCAAGGTTGATATTAATGTACGTAACAGTAATAACCGTAACATTTACTTATGCTCTAGTATGAGTAATCTGATAAAACTGAGTAATGCGAGAAAAAAATACGGAATTCTCAAAATGGAACTATTGGGTTGGAGGGAAAGTTCTGTCGTATTTTTAATAGGCAGGTAATTTTTCTTGTAAATAAAAAAAACATCTGGCTAGTGAGTCATTCGGATTTTTTTTTGTTTTTTTATAGCTGCTGTATAATATAAATGAGTCCTTTTTTACCGTTCATCATTTACTTGTGATATTTAAAGTGAAAAACATGTCAGTAAATAAAGTGCATTTACGAAACTGCAATTTGTATGAATTCCAAAAAGGAAGCAATGCATCGGTTGCATGTAAAAATTTATGTACGGTATTTGGAAAAGATATTGTAAATGTTCGTACTTGTCAAAGATGGTTTAGCAAATTTCGTTTCGGGGATCTGAGCCTCCAAGAAAGTGATCGATTTGGACGACCATCCAAGATCGATAATGATGTTTTACCATCCATGTTGGAAAATAATCCACATTTAACAAGTCGAGAAATTGCAGAAGAGTTTGGCATTCATCATACAACACATTAAATGTATTATGATTAATATTAAACACATATTTTTATAAATTAATTCAAATATTTTCTTTAAAATACGACAGAACTTTCCCTCCAACCCCATATAAGGAACTCACCGAAAAGTGTTAAAGATTAAAAATACGCAAAGGGTCTTTACTTTTGTTTTCGCATTGCAAATCCTGGGCAACTTCGTACAACAGCTACGTGTTATTTTTGGTCTTATTACATGCCTCGAAAAATTATGTTTGTTTCAGGAGCTTTGTTCATTTGCAGAATGCATATTAACAGCAATGTCTAAGTATCGGCCAGAGAGTCAAATCGATGGTATGAGAAATATTTGGATTCTCAAACCAGGAGATAAAAGTCTTGGTCGCGGTATTATTCTGAGAAACACTTTACATGATATATTGTACAAAGTGAATCAAGCTACCAGGGAAAGTATGCAATATGTCGTGCAAAAATACATAGGTATCCTTCGTATAGAAACATTGAAAACCCTTATTAATTTTATTACTGTCGATATTAACACTAGATTTACGGGCGTTTCTTATATACCTATCTCTACGGGTAGGTGAAAATACGTATTTACATTAAAAAAAAATCAATTTATTCAAACTAAGTCTGATTTGAACAATATAAGGCTTCACGTAAAAATAAAATATTAATAAGTCAAGATTTTTTTCCGAATATTTTTTCGATACGACATTTAGTCTGCTGCATGCTTTGAGTTTCGAATGACGCGAGGATCACTCTGGTAAGCTAGTTCGTTCAATACGAAGTAACATAACACCCGGGCCACAAAATTCGCTTTGTCACATTATCGAGGCGCTATTGAGATAACGAGTTGGGGGCATCTTAGACTTTTCTTTCACTCTTATATTTACTATTGGAAGAATAATTTTAGAAACGAAGCAAATATATAAGGATTGTTTACGTAATCAGCTAACCCGTCAATTTAACGGGTTTCGTAGAGATAGGTATACCACACACAAATTTCAAAATTTAGAAAGCTTAAAGAAATAGTGATTGTGTGTATAAACTCTTTTAATGAAATTATGAATTTACGATGCAAAGTAGTTAAGATTATTGCTACGGTTTTTTACGTGTTTTATTTAAAAGTTTGAAATCCGTCAAATTGACTGGTCCCGTAAACCTAGTGTTAATTATTTTTAATTTTTTAATTTTTCAGAGAGACCCCTTCTCGTTTATCAAACAAAAATCGATGTAAGACAGTGGTTTCTAATCACCAGCACGCAACCGCTTGTAATCTGGATGTACAAGTAATTCATGGCACTTATCTGTTGGAATAAAAGACCCTTGCTCTTATCCAACCCCATAGTATGTGTCCTTTTATGTATTGCCCAATAATTTTTTTCCGAAGGGATATTCTAATTCGTTTTGCATCGAGGAATTTCGTACTGAACAATTTCCACGAGTCCATCCACCTCTGCAACACGACGGTGCAGTTGAAATACAGAAGATCCCCGAAAACAAACCCGGATTTACCTGAGGAACTTCACTGGAATCTACAGAACTTTAAAGATTATCTCGAGTACTATATTATAAGCAATTAATGCGAATTGAAACCACCCAATTGTAACAAATTCCAATAGCAGCTGTATTATTTTCAATGAGGTCAATTGATCAAAGCGGAGCATGGGAGAGGATGATCAGGCCTGGAATAAAACAGAATCTAATTGGCGCATTGTTAGCGTCGCAGGACAATATGATGAACAGGAAAAACAGCTTTCAATTGTACGGAGCGGACTTCGTGATAACGGATGATTTTTCTGTATGGTTGATCGAGATCAATACGAATCCCAGACTACATCCACCGAGCAGTGCAGTGACGGCAAAACTTTATCCGGAAGTCATTGAGGATGCCATGAAAGGTAAGTACACGTATTTTATTTCAAGTTTCAAATGTTCGAGTGGAATTTATATTTGAATTTTTCAAAAGTGGTGTTAGATCGCCGCAAAAATAGAAGAACCCATCACGGTAAATTTGAATGCATTTATAAACAACGGAACCCAGTGTGTGGAGTTAATGTCCTTGGACAAGGAACTAGTCTTGGAATCAAAGGACGAGCAATCTCCATTACTCCGTCATCACGAAGTTCTGGATAATAGTAATGAAGATAACATCACTGGAATGTTCAATTAGACAATAATCTATTACGATGTATAACGAATCGAAAAAAAAAGTTTGATACGAAACTTGCAACAGATGCAATAAAGATAAAGACTTGTATCAATGTTTTTATTGCATAATTCGATTGAAATTTATATTTGAATTTTTCAAAAGTCGTGTTAGATCGCCGCAAAAATAGAAGAACCCATCACGGTAAATTTGAATGCATTTATAAACAATGGAATCCGGTGTGTGGAGTTAATGTTCTTGGACAAGGAACTAGTCTTGGAATTAGACGAGCAATCTCCATTACTCCGTCATCACGAAGTTCTGGAAAATAGTAATGAAGATGACATCACTGGAACGTTCAATTAGACAATAATCTATTACGATGTATAACGCATCGAAAAAAAAGTTTGATACGAAACTTGCAACAGATGCAATAAAGATAAAAACGTGTATCAATGTTTTTATTGCATATTCGATTGAAATTTATATTTGAGTTTTTCAAAAGTGGTGTTAGATCGCCGCAAAAATAGAAGAACCCATCACGGTAAATTTGAATGCATTTATAAACAACGGAATCCAGTGTGTGGCGTTAATGTCCTTGGACAAGGAACTAGTCTTGGAATCAAAGGACGAGCAATCTCCATTACTCCGTCATCACGAAGTTCTGGATAATAGTAATGAAGATCACATCACTGGAATGTTCAATTAGACAATAATCTATTACGATGTACAACGCATCGAAAAAAAAGTTTGATACGAAACTTGCAACAGATGCAATAAAGATAAAGACTTGTATCAATGTTTTTATTGCATATTCGATTGAAATTTATATTTGAGTTTTTCAAAAGTGGTGTTAGATCGCCGCAAAAATAGAAGAACCCATCACGGTAAATTTGAATGCATTTATAAACAACGGAATCCAGTGTGTGGTGTTAATGTCCTTGGCCAAGGAACTAGTCTTGGAATCAAAGGACGAGCATTCAGTTCGGGATAATAGTAATGAAGATAACATCACTGGAATGTTCAATTAGACAATAATCTATTACGATGTATATCACATCGAAAAAAAAGTTTGATACGAAACTTGCAACAGATGCAATAAAGATAAAGACTTGTATCAATGTTTTTATTGCATATTCGATTGAAATTTATATTTGAGTTTTTCAAAAGTGGTGTTAGATCGCCGCAAAAATAGAAGAACCCATCACGGTAAATTTGAATGCATTTATAAACAACGGAATCCAGTGTGTGGTGTTAATGTCCTTGGCCAAGGAACTAGTCTTGGAATCAAAGGACGAGCAATCTCCATTACTCCGTCATCACGAAGTTCTGGATAATAGTAATGAAGATGACATCACTGGAATGTTCAATTAGACAATAATCTATTACGATGTACAACGCATCGAAAAAAAAGTTTGATACGAAACTTGCAACAGATGCAATAAAGATAAAGACTTGTATCAATGTTTTTATTGCATATTCGATTGAAATTTATATTTGAGTTTTTCAAAAGTGGTGTTAGATCGCCGCAAAAATAGAAGAACCCATCACGGTAAATTTGAATGCATTTATAAACAACGGAACCCCGTGTGTGGAGTTAATGTCCTTCGACAAGGAAGTAGTCTTGGAATCAAAGGACGAGCAATCTCCATTACTTCGTCATTACGAAGTTCGGGATAATAGTAATGAAGATGACATCACTGGAACGTTCAATTAAACAATAATCTATTACGATGTATACCGCATCGAAAAAAAAGTTTGATACGAAACTTGCAACAGATGCAATAAAGACAAAGACTTGTATCAATGTTTTTATTGCATATTCGATTGAAATTTATATTTGAATTTTTCAAAAGTGGCGTTAGACCGCCGCAAAAATAGAAGAACTAATCACGGTAAATTTGAATGCATTTATAAACAACGGAATTCAGTGTGTGGAGTTAATGTCCTTGGACAAGGAACTAGTCTTGGAATCAAAGGACGAGCATTCAGTTCGGGATAATAGTAATGAAGATAACATCACTGGGATGTTCAATTAGACAATAATCTATTACGATGTATAACGCATCGAAAAAAAGTTTGACACGAAACTTGCAACAGATGCAATAAAGATAAAGACTTGTATCAATGTTTATATTGCATATTCGATTGAAATTTATATTTGAATTTTTCAAAAGTGGTGTTAGATCGCCGCAAAAATAGAAGAACGCATCACGGTAAATTTGAATGCATTTATAAACAACGGAATCCAGTGTGTGGCGTTAATGTCCTTGGACAAGGAACTAGTCTTGGAATCAAAGAACGAGCATTCAGTTCGGGATAATAGTAATGAAGATAACATCACTGGAACGTTCAATTACACAATAATCTATTACGATGTATACCGCATCGAAAAAAAAGTTTGACACGAAACTTGCAACAGATGCAATAAAGATAAAGACTTGTATCAATGTTCACGCTGAGTTTATTCTTATGCCATAAAATGTCCAACATCAATTAACCTTCACTTTTATCTACCTATAACTTCTAATTAAATTTTCACCTTCGGCACCACGCAAATTCTATGTTTACCAATATGGAATATGTACCATATCATAAGGAATCGCAGTTAGGTTCCAGTTCTAATAATGAAGCAATTCAGAAGCAACTAATCAGCAAAGAGAATACGACAGGCCACCTGGACGTAACATCTTTAGGTAAGATCTATCATGATTCGAAGGATTTGAAACATTTCTTCAAGGAAACGTTTTGATTTATTGCACATTCGTTGAAAACGTCAAAAGCTGACGAAATATCGATCCAGCCGACCAACGTGACAAGCAGAATAAATTGAGGAAAACGGCAAACCCAAAGAGACATGACCTTCCCCGTCAAGATTATTATAAAAGCAAAATCTTATTAAGTCGTCAACCACTGAACACTGGGCAACCTATCCCGTCTATTAAAAGAAGCCTACAAAAGCCATTGTTACCGATGTACGAAACCGACAGACTCCAACAGCGGGCACTGACTAAAAATTCCTTCTCAACGGATCCTCACGTAAATGTTATTTTAATGCAATGGGAACAGATTTCAAAATATGTTAATACTCTATTGTCATGAATGCAGAGTAATATATGGAAAAACTCGGACAAAGGAATAAAACCAACCACAAATGCGAAGTCTAAAGACGTTAAAAGTGCGAAAATAAACAAGACTCCAAAGTTCCATCAACTGATTTCGCCGAGAGATACCCCGGGGTCGTTGGAAAGAGATGGTTATCTGATCGATGAGTTTCGCTTGCTAAAAGTGCATACGGATATGTCTCACGTGAAGGAATCAAAGTTGCATAAGTATGAGAGAGGACTCGCTGAATTCTGTATGAGCAAGCCATTAGAAATGTCGCCTATTAACTTCGCCGTAAGAGAAATGCACATTTTAATTCAGCGACGAGTGGAGGAAGCCATCAAGGTACAGATAAACTGATAAATTACAGTGTAACTATTCTACATCCATTACACTCTTTTTACTGCTTCATAGAACAAAAAGATTTTTCTAATTCGCGGAGACATTCCTTATTTAGAAGATGCTTTAAAAAAAAGGAATTGGATGCAGAAATATGAATCCACAAAAACGAGACACTTACCATACAGTAAGTAATAATACTTGCAATAAGTTAAACGATATTCTAACTAATAAAATATACTTACAGGCCCCGCCACGTATTTAGATGCCCCATCACTAGGAAACATACATATGCCTGACGGTACTCTAAACGAAAAGTACGCAATTTTCAATGCGTTGCGAAGTATAGCGCCGAACTTTATATGGGACTGCAGAAATGATTTCATCGACTGGGGTGGTCATATCAGCCATGACACCTTGTTAAACAGGTTCCAAAAAGCGTTTATATATACATCCAAGGTACACTGACATGAAAAGTTCCGCATTAAGGGGTTATGCCTACTTGGGTTGGTGAAAAAATCGATTTTTTATTTATTACATTTTCTTGATGTACATCATTATAAGAATATTTCCTCAAAAGTACATAAGAATTGGAGCACACGTTCAAAAATTATAAGCGTTCATCTGGAGCGCTACTATGTATGATTAGTAAAGAGCTTGAAACTTTAAACGCGATTATCTCGAAACTGTGTTTTTTAAAACATACGGTTGCGGTGACCACGATTTCTCAAAAACTACTTCACCGATCGGACTCTAATTTCATATACTTATTTGTCATTACAATAGGCAGGGTCTGAACGAAGGATTTTTTATTTCGGTAATAAAAAAAAAAGTTACAACATAAAAACGACAGTTAGACCACCTCAAAAGACGGATTTTTTCGTAAAATTGCTGCCATTCTTGTAAAAATTAAAATATTTCAAAATCCTTCGTTCAGGTCCCGCCTATTGTAATGACAAATAAGTATATAAAATTAGAGTCCGATCGGTGAAGTAGTTTTTGAGAAATCGTGGTCACCGCAAGTGATGAAAATAAATGGAACCTCTAGGAGAAGGGCTATATTTCCTCCATTTTTTAATATTTTCTTATAAAAAAATTTATACAAATACCACTAAATACGTACTTGTTGGTAGTATTTTGCGAATTTTAATTAGTACTCACTAAAACGGCAAAAAAAAATCTTGAAAATCATGTCATTTCGCCCATCCCAAGTAGGCACCCCTTAATATATACCACGAAATGCCCTCTTAAAATCAATGAGAAACTTACAGCTCGGTATGACGACTATCTTGGAGAATTCTCACTGGTACAGCGAATCTGGCGTTGCTACGGTACAATATCCGAGAAGCTACAATGTAATTCGTGATACCGCCACATTTATAGACGACTATCGAAAAACCGCGGCAGTGAGCTTATTGAAATGGTTCGTCGAAAATGCTCAACGGGACGTTGAACTCGTTAACAAGGGCAACTTGCCAATTTCTCCGAAACAAATTGAGTTCGCCATCAAGCGTGGCGAAGAAATCGTGAACCACGCTAATAATGACACTCTGGACTCAACGGAAATGCCGGTTACTAGTCAAGAATGGGAAGCCTTTCTTGAGGATTATGTAAAAACTGTCCACGAAGACAACGGCGTAACAGAATTTTACGACTCTCGTCTCACCGAAGTTGAACACACATCGTTATCCGTTAGTAGTCTAAAACTATCTCAAAATTGTAATTGAAACATTTATTTGACAACAATATGCAGGCACTTTATGAATCGGCTATGAAAATTCTGAAAAAAATCAAAAGCATTGATCACCAGTACGAATTGAACGGGATGAGAAATATCTGGATACTAAAACCTAGTAATTTATGCTGCGGAGCTGGTATAATTATGTCGCATAAACTGAATCATATATTAAAACGTATCCATGACTGCGGCAGAGACTACTTCCTCGTACAAAAATATATTGGTATACAAATATATAAATGCTCTAACATTAAAATAATTTGCGAATCAACATAGATTATACGATTATGATACTGATTGACATTCCTTCATGTTACTTTGTCAGAAAAACCGCTCCTGGTACATGAGACAAAATTCGATGTTAGACACTGGTATCTCGTAACGAATAGTTATCCGTTAACTATATGGATCTATAAGTAAGTCTTCACGTACTTTTGAACATCATCATTGCTGTGTATCAGGGAATCTCTTTTGCGTTTCAGCTCTAGACGATTCACTTTCGACAACTACCACGAAGCAATACATATCTGTAATACAGCTATACAAAACAGGTACACAAGATCAAAGAACTCAGTCCGTGCTCAAGAATGGGATTGCGATAGGCTAAATCAATATCTAAAGTATGTAAAAAAACATAAATTACACAAAATTACATAATTAGTAATACTTTTTTTCTATTCTGAAATTTCCAGCGCGCAGCTTTTCTCGTGTTAGAATATTATTGCACTGAAAAATAAATTTTTTAACAACCCAAAACAAGAATAAGATAAACGTGATAAATTATGTGAATTTCAGAGACATAGGTTACGATGGTGAACCGTGGTATAACACAATTCTGCCGAAAATGCGGCAAGCTATAGTTGCCGTTATGCTAGCTGCCCAGGACCATATGGATAAGAGAAAAAACAGTTTCGAATTATACGGTGCCGACTTTATGATCATGAACGATCTATCGGTTTGGTTGATAGAGATCAACACGAATCCCCGCATGCACCCGCCTAGCACAAGAATCACGAGACGACTATATCCTGATGTGCTGGAAAGTCTTGTGAAAGGTACTAATTTTCTTATGCCATTACTCTACACCAACGCGGAAACTGTAATCTAATGATTGCGTTTCACCGCAGTCGTGATGGATTATCCGGCAAATCCGGAAGCAGATACGGGTAACTTTGTGTTAGCATACAAACAAATGGTCACTGATTTCCAACCGTGTCTTGAAACCTCAATGATAGTACAAGGAAAATCGATCTCGACGAGCTCAAAGTCTCTTCTCCGCGAAGAGTTTCAGCAGGCGGTTGAGGATCTGTTATAAACCTCTTAAGTAAGCTTTCTTGAAAATTCTACAATGTTGGACAATTATTGAGAATAAAATATGTTTTTCCAGTAAAAAGAAATACAGAGATAAATGTCGCTACCATCTAGACACTAAAGTAGACTTACCAATTACGCTTCGGGAGAAAACATGATCGACAAGTTAATAAAAATGTGTTTATTTTACAAGTAACAATACCGTGGGTATACAATCCTGTACGAACAGACTTTTAAATGTAATACATATTTATACGTGGATTACGTACAGGTCATATCCGTCTATGCCTGCATTTATACACTTTGATACTTACAAAAATCGCCCGCCCACGAATCAATTTCAAATATCTACGTAATTTTTCTTATTGTTTTTTTTTTTTCTTATTCGATCGAGAGAAACAAGAATGTTTCTGCGATGTAGTAGAATGGACTCTGCATTCAAATCTTTCAAATGTGAGCAACCTATGATGGTCTTAAGATACTGGAATTATAAAAACCAGTCAATCTGTGCTTCTATTGCTGCTAAAATAGACTTCTGAATAATACATGATTTAATAAATATCCATTACATCTGTGCCTGGCTTTAAGTTATTAACTGTCGCAATTCATATCGTCTGACAAAATTTATTTACTCGTTTTATGGCTAATTGCTAGAAATTAGCAATTACACTCGAGTTTCTATTAGAAACGCGAATAGATTTAATGTATCATATATAATTCAGTCAACTGAAATAAAATTAATACATTTCCTGTACAACACAATTGTAAAGAATTCATACTATATAAACGGTATTTGCAATTGAAGAACAAATTTAACTATTCAGCATCAAATCGAACAAGCCAATGTATCTCAGAGAAAGTACTTACGCTGACGATGTGCAAAAGTACTGGTACTGGTTAGAGAAATGTAAATATAAAAAGAGCGCTACTTCTGCATCCCCGAAAGAAAGAAAAAAATGAAAAATGCCTGTTCGTTTTGATGGCATTGTAGTATCAAAGAACATAGAACCTCACGTGGAACTGCACGCCGATCCCGCAAGTATTGAATTTAATATTCCACGTTGCCGTACCCACTGTCAACGCAAGCAGATGAAATTCAAACTTGCAGGATTTCGGCAACCTATCTAAATAATTTCAGGGTGAACTTTAGGTCTCTCTCGTTGCTGCATTCCCTTATACACGTATGTACGTGCAGCTTACGATAAGTTTTCTTGCTGGTCGTGAATTAACTCCAAAACCGGCAAGAATCCGTGAATATCACATGTACAACTGCACGAAATTATACAGACTCACGTAACTGGTTTTAGCGTAAAGGACAATTTAGGCCTCGAGTTGTTCTTGCCTAGGATCTTCTTCTGCTCCTCCTTTACACGTTTTTCGTGCTCCTTCCTCATTCTTTGTCTCTCCTCTTCCATCAAGCGTTGCTCCTCAACCATCGCCAATCTTTCTTCAGCCTTTATAATCAAAGGAATTTCATGTTTAGCGACAAGCATGGCTAAAAATGGATGTAGGTTCTCTACCGTAACGTACCAGTTTCTTTTGCGCTTCTTCTATTTTTCTGTTGTTCTCCTCCATGATCCTCTCTAGTTCCTCTCGCTTCTTCCGCTCTTCCTCCTACAATGACAATGAAATGCGTTTATACGAGGAAACGATACTGCTGTTCACCAGCGGCTTTTACACCGTTTCATGTCCAAAATCATAGTGCTGCTATGTCAACAGCCTAGTGTTATACATCCTAAGAACCTTTATGTGGGAAAAAGTAGTTTCGGGGATATGTGAAATTTTGAGGTCGGGTTTTAGAGAAGTAGGATGGCTCGTTGAAATAGAATGACAGAGGACGCATGTATAAACCCAGTTTTCCTTCGTTTGGATTAAACGAGCTCCTCTTAGTTCTCGGTGAGTGCTGTTTATTGTCAGATTCCCCAGATGAGAATACGACGACTTAGGATGCCACTTGAAAGTGAAAAAAGTGAATTATGACTTTGTATCAATCCACTGTGCATGCAAAAAGATGTACACAACACCGTGACTGTCCTTTCGTATAAACCGCGACACAGCGATGATTTCTCAAGTGCAGGAGTAAGAACTAAATAAAGGTCTGTATACTTTACCGAAACAAACTTTTTTTCTCGTATAAACATTTACCGCCGATGATAGTTTCAAATTGTGCTCGATGTGCGTTTACAAAATAATAGTTTTGTCAAGTACACTTATATACGAATGGTGCCATCCGCCCGACTTGTCGACGAAATGCGTTGTGCCCCAGATATTGATATATTAGCGAATCTAGAATGATGCCTAATATGGTCTTTTCGATACAAAGTGTCTCAACAAAGAATGATGATAATAATAGTTGGTATAAATTGAATTATGAATATATAAATTGGATAATACCTGAATGAAGCTCACGCCAGCACGTAGGGGATGCCTTCTTCATCGACAATCACTCAGCAGTGAGTAAAAAACCGGCATCTTCTGTTGGTAGTCAGTAAGGAAGGTGACCTATATATTGCTAGGTCGTGCTTTGTTGCTATGGGATTCTAATATATCTGCCCCTTAAGGTCTACTTCTCCCTTTCTAATACCTTTATCCCAAACTCGTAGACATATTCAGTGCAAAACTCAATGTGCAAAGCAACAAGGATAAAAGTTAAATCAACTTGTAATCAGGATCGCTGTCCATTTGACCGGCGAGTGCTGATTTTCCAGGAGCAAAAGAAATAATTGTGCGTGGACACAAAAGACATGGTAGTAGAAAGTCTCCTAATCGGATGTAAAGGAAAATGAGATAAAACAAAATGAATTCTGACGTCTATCAGATACTTCGTTGACGTAAAATCACTACCGATTAAGCCAGGTAACGGGACCAGTAATCGGCGCTAGACCGTATTGTATCATCTGTAGAATTAATCAAGAACTACTCCTAAGGCTCGGTATTTGAAGTCACAGGATATAGTACAATTACGCAACTGACGGCCTTGTTTCATACTTGAGCTTATCTCTATCACAAGTCGACACATGAATAAACATATTTTTCGTTTCTAAAAACCCAGAAAAATATATAAGAATAAACTAACACGCGCTTGTTAAATTCCAATTAAAAAAAAGCGATGAATATGTAGTTCATCTGCGTTCGGTTATGTAACTGAAGCGAATGAAAAATAATGTTGAAAAACAGTAAGTTGCACACAACATTGCAATCGAAAATTTTGAAACATAACTCGTATAAGAATATACGCAAAGCAAACTGTATAAAACAGTACAAGCATGGCAGAACACAAATTTCACATGCACAGACTACATGAACCAGACAAATGTAACGGCAGAATATTTTTGATTGTAAATGGCAGTTGGAATTCTTGCGTTTGTGCAATAATGATTTGTGTAGATTTATCAATGCAGTAAATACTCATGTCAGGTGCAAAGCATGTGAATACTTTTGTCCTCATGTATCGTTAAAAGTTTCCTAACGAGAGGAGGATTATAGAAATTTATAGGAGACAAGTTAATCAGCTGATAACACATCTTCCTGTTCACTGCAAAGACCGAGTCCTTATTATCATGGTCTTGATTAAATGAAAACAGTGAACTCAATACAAGCAGGAAATGTTCAATTCATGGCAATTCAGTCATTGTATCGAACTGCAACACTTGATGCTATCAATAAAAGTGCAATACTTCTACGCAGCTGCTATATAACTGACAGTATAAACTGTTCAGGGAAGAGTATCACTTCCTATAATTTCATGGAAAAATAACTTTATTTCAGACTCACGGTAAATCAATGTTTTTTTTTTTTTCAACAAATTACAAAGTTTGGGATTGCTAGTTTTAGTCACTGAGATGCTGTTTGTTTCTAGTTCTTAAAGTCTGTATGATGCTACTGCATGGACATTCACATACGCGGATATAAACTAGATTAACAGGTTCTTAACTTCGCCTGACACTGATAAGATCAACAATGCCAAAAATTGCGCATTAGAGTCTCTCCTTTTTAAAAGCCGGGCACAATTTTCGATTGTTGATGTAAGTCGAGATATTGTGTGATGAAAGGTTATAATGTTGTACAGATATATAAATATATACATGGTACAAGTACAATATTCTGCTCATAAATAACCGATACATGCTCCTATAACGACAGAATACACTCTGCCGCATAATATATCGTTCCCCAACAACGCGACCTCGGTGGATGCTGGGAAATCGAAGCAATGTGGTTTTCCAATTGTAAAATCCTTCGCATGTGTGGTACCACAAAGCTTCAAGCCCAAACGCTGTGACCGCGATATAAAGCAACGCGATGTAAAATAACAAAATATCAAATTTCCGTGGTTACATGTGTCTCGCGTCTCACGTAAATCCGAAATGACGTAAAAATATTTCGGATACCGCAAGTTGCGGTACCACATATAGACATTTCAGTCTCTCTCTCTAATGAAGGACGTTCAGAGATCAAACAACGCACGCGTCTACCCTTTTACCACCTACGCCTTACCTATGCATTAATCACAGAATAAAAGTTCTCTGGAAATTTCTCTCTTGTGCATTGGAGAGTACACAGAAACTCGATGCCAATAATGCGTGTGACGGTAAATTTTCGATTCCCTCGATAATAGCACGTAGATATTTTATCAGCATACACGATGCCACGGTAAAGCACCAAACTGCATCCTGATAGTAACAGCGCTTGGGCTAACATTGGCCAATGTTTCTCTGGATTTGTCTTACCTCTCTGCGTTTCTCCTCCTCACGAAGCTTTGCTTGTCTCCATTCCATCTCCTCCATCATTTGACGCTCCATTGCCCTTTTGGCTTCTTCTACTCTCCTTTGCACTTCTGCTTCAATCTCTTCCTTTCGTTTCTCAAGTTCTTCCTCTACCCTCTTCTGTACAAGTTCTTCAATACGTTTGGCTGCCTCCTCTTCGACCATCTTTTGTTCCACCTCACGTTGCCGCCTGTGGGCAGACACATGGATTCCTCGCTGTAGTACTATTGCAGAACCTATCTCATTGTGTGGCTCAAGTTGACAGCATGCTCTTTGATTAACGTGACAGAAAGTGACATTGAAAAATTGCACTGATTTACTTTGTTGTTACGTTAGACTAAAGATTATCACAGTTTGAGTTGATTTCGTTCGATGTCAGAGTGCCATGAAAGTATACTGCTTTAACAAAGAAGAAGGCTAACTAATTACAGTAAATATATAGAGTAAGCATGCTTCTGCACACTCGTTTATGCAAAGTATAGATAAGTCTGTGCAAGTAAACCACCACCATGATATAGTTACACAATCTTACCCAACCGCGCTCGTGGTGAAGATTTTGTTCTTTAATTCTTTCTTTTTCCTGACAACACAATTATAAAGAGAAAGTATAACACGAATGTTTAAAAACACAAAATAATTATAGTAAAAAGTATCACTTGAAGCATAACAAAATATGGGTAAACACCAGGGTTGGGAAAATATTCATACGGCATTGAAGACTTACAGAAATCTTGTTTATATACAGTAACATTATTGGCTGGGTGGTATATCTTTACAACTACATAATTGTCAAAGGTAAAATGTTTATGATTCAAAAGATGTAATAAACATGATAAACAAATAAAGAATTGTAAAAGAATGATAGAAAATAATTTAAGCTACGTAATGTAGTAATTGATACCATTAAAATTATGAAATTGTATATCTCAAATTTGTGAAAATAACAAATTCAGCAATGTATACACTGTATAAAAATGATATAGCAAAATTCACAAACATAAATGTGTTCATAACATACAAGTTAAATAATGCAAAAGAAACAATATAAAGATGTATTAAAAAGTCTGGTATTTACTTACTGTACTTCTATTGCAGACAAACGTTACAAATACCCGCTGGCATAAACGTAACAAATTACACGATCACATATCAAGTACTACAATTTCATAACTTCAATTACACCAACCCTGATATGGACTGTCAAGAGGAAGATTAAAGAAGTGTAATATCGTTTTCTCAATTACCTCTGGCGCTCCATTTCTGCCAACCTCTCGACCTCATCCATTTTTCGATCTCGATCTCTGTACGACCTCTTTTTGTGACTAACTATGTGAACTTCGTCTGACACGTCGGAACCTGTACTAGAAGATGCAGAATGTGACCTTTTCCTAAACAAACAGGCACATTTCGCTATATTTTGTGCAGACACACAGGTGCGGCGCGAATCGAAGGGTACACGAATACGGAAAACAGGGTTAGAAGTTCATAGCAGAGCACGGAATCATATACACCGCGAATAACGCGCAACGAGCGGCATATAGATTTGGAAATAGACTATCTATGTGTAGTATGCGAAACGTTAGAACTCCGGCAATGCCAAGTGCAGTAGAAAATGGCGGAAAACTGCAAAGGGTCAAACACATACTATATCGAAGTGCGGATAGCAGGCAAGGAAAAGAGAATCACCTTGACTTTGAACTGCGTTCCTTTGGTTTCTCGGAGTATTTATTGTTCGAGTGCTTCTCTCGTGATTTCGAACGTTTCCTCGAGTGCTTGCTCTTGTGACGCCGCCTGCTTGGAGACTTCGTTCTCGATCGCGAGCGACCCATCTTCTCTATTTTCACCGCTTTTTTGCTGGACTCAATGACGAAAGATTGAACTTGTCGCGCACAGACGCTTCGATTTCTCTGGGAATCAACGCGAACCTCTTCACGAATCAAACGCTGCAATGAATGAGTTCTAGGAGCACACTGAACGTACTGCGTCTCGGTCGGTTGCACCGATGGCCATCTTTAAACTAGAAACTAAGATGGCGCTGGGTGCAGTGACAATTAGTCGCGTCCACATTTTGCGAATATTTATGTATTTCATGTAAACTACCACATTCATTGGGGTCATGATCAAAGTAGGGGAAAAGTATATAGGACAAGTTCGATCAACTTTCATGTTACGATTATTTGAAGGAGGATTATAATTCAGATTTTTATTTGCTTGATCAAAGCTTTTATACATGTACTACCAGGCGTGGGCCAATCCCATGTCATCACAACCTATTCCGTAACGTCCAATCGCCTACACGTACATATAGTACTAGTTGGGGAAAAGTATATACGGTAACATTGATCAACTTTCATGTTACGATTATTTGAAGGAGGATTATAATTTAGATTTTTATTTGCTTGATCAAAGCTTTTAGATATGTTACCACCAGGCGTGAGCCAATCCCATGTCATCACAACCCATTCCGTAATATCCAATCGCCTACACGTATATATAGTACTAGTTGGGGAAAAGTATATACGGTAAGATCGATCAACTTTCATGTTACGATTCTTTGAAGGAGGATTGTAATTTAGATTCTTATTCGCTTCATCAAAGTTTTTATACATGTACTACCAGGCGTGAACCAATCCCATGTTATCATAACCCATTCCGTAATATCCAGTCGCCTACACGTGCATATAAAACTAGTGGGGGGAAAGTATATACGGTAAGATCGATCAACTTTCAGGTTACGATCCTTTGAAGAAGGATTATTATTTAGATTTTTATTTGCTTGATCAAAGGTTTTATACATGTTACTACCCGGTATGGGCCAATCCCATGTCATCACAACCCATTCTGTAATATTCAATCGTCTACACGTACATATAGTACTAGTTGGGGAAAAGTATATACGGTAAGATCGATCAACTTTCAGGTTACGATCCTTTGAAGGAGGATTATAATTTAGATTTTTATTTGCTTGATCAAAGATTTTAGATATGTTACTACTAGGCGGGAGTCAATCCCATGTCATCACAACCTATTCCATAACGTCCAATCGCCTACACGTACATATAAAACTAGTTGGGGAAAAGTATATACGGTAAGATCGATCAACTTTCAGGTTACGATTCTTTGAAGAAGGATTATTATTTAGATTTTTATTTGCTTGATCAAAGGTTTTATACATGTTACCACCAGGTATGAGCCAATCCCATGTCATCCTAACCTATTTCGTAATATCCAATCGCCTACATGTATGTGTAGTGCTTCGATCGTACCAAACATCACTTACCCATTTTTAATTTTCATCCTATTTTCCCGTTCATCATCGTTCATATGATATCTACCCATATGGGTTCCTCCACATATCCCAAAAAGCCCTGTAAAGAAGCTAGTAGTGCTCCTCAGAAAATATTATGAAACCATTCGGCAATTTAACACGTTGACTGCCGTTTGAAAGATATTTTACAGGATGTAGGTAAAACTATTAACACGTTGACTGCCATGGTGATCATCCGTGATCGGTGCAAAAGGTCTCACGAAAAATTCAAAAATGCCCAATTGCTAGCATTTATAATTTTGTAAATATAATTAATATTAACTAGTTATTCAATTCTTTGGTATCCGATACCTTTGCATTATTTTCATTTTGCAACATTCAAGCATATTCTGTAGTACTTCATCATGTTGCGGTTTTAATACAGTAAAACACGCACGGCAGTCAACGTGTTAAATTGTTATGAAAGTAGTTTCAATCAATCGTCACTATAGAAGAAATTATTTTGAATCTCACACGCTGTCTTAGATACCTCGTTCTCGAAGGAAGATTTTCAATTGAATGTATGTGTCGAAACGTGCTTGTCTTCTGCTACGATAAGAAATAATAGGCTCAGTACGATTCTCCAATACAGATTTTCAACTCGATGGAAATCCCTAGGCATTTCGTTCTAACCGTAATAATTCTCTACTACAATAAGAAACAACTGGCGCATGGTATAGTAGCGCGCGTGGCCTGTCGGAGATTTTCTTACAAACTCGCCTGGCAGTCAACGTGTTAACCATTTGCGCCGTCAAAAACTTCACAGTCTTCAATGCCTCCGAAAAATCGGAAAGATTTATATTTTCGAAACTAATTAATTTTCGACCTAGGACTTCTTATAGTTTTTAGAAAGGAATATAGAGCATCGATTGATTAGAAAATACATGCGCGTCGTTTTTGTTCTGTGACAATCGCACGACGGCGTACATACCACGTCGTTGGCGATTCTGTGCCAAAAGCATTACGACGTGCATGGCACGTTTTTCCAGCGCAAGTGATTAACGCGTTCACGCCGGCATGCACCACCGGTGGTTAGACCAACATTTGCTTAGACGCCGTTCACCATTAAAAATATAATTCGTTTAGTAAATGGACAAAATTGCCGTATAGTTAAAAATTTAAATAATTGAAACAAGCAACAATCGTGAGCCACCAAATGAAGCGCTGCATGAATTCGAGCGCCGCCTCACAGCGAAAAACATGAAAATCAGCCCCGGCGTGAACATGTTAATGATTAGTAGCTTCACTTCGTATGATGCAAGCCATGACAAGAATATGATTGGCCGTCGAAAGCGCCGCCCATGAAGACGGCCCTGGCTCGAAGCACACTCTATATACTTCCTCGTGTGTTCCGAAAAGCCATGACCGTCCGTCAGTATTGCCACCCGTTCCCAGCTGTGTCCGCTGTGCGCGCATCTCATTCCTCTCGTTCCGCGACACCAGAAATCAAGATGGCGCCCCTCTGTTTGCGGATCGCTCTGCGGCGGATATAAATACGGGGATAAAAACAGTGCGAGAAAAGGGGAAACGATCGGTTGGACAGGTCGCGCGATCGCGGAACGCGCTTTGCACAGTGACAGCCGGTTGGAGCGGTGACGTGATCGGTCTTTGAGAAGGGGCAGGCCGGGCCTGGTGCTGTTGTGCATACCCGCTACCGTTTCTCGAACGTCGCCGCTGGAAAGGTGCTCAGGTGCCCACCTGAGGAATGCCAGATTATCCCCTGCCTCCTCCGCGCCGTGGGTAGAAGCTCGCTCGTCAGGGGATGCGAATCGCGTGAGGGATCGACTTGGGGATCGCGTGTCACCGGTCGAAAGTGCTCGTGGGGCTCCCCACAAAGGTGCTCTGTTTCTTCTTCCGTGACGTATGTGTGTCGCGGCGGAGGGCTGCCAGACAAGTCCGTCGCGAGTGTTGTCGTCGCCGTCGTCGTCGTCATCGTTGTCGAAGTCGGGACGTTTGTCGTGTCGCGAGTGCCGTTGGCGGGTTCGATGCGCTGCCGCCCCCGGGATTCCTGGACGGGCGAGAAAGAAGATCGTCGTGCGGACAACTAGTTCGGCGACTTCGGACGAGGACCCTCATCTCTGGGAGCAGTGGGGCAAGGGGGCGCCGGAAGCAGCAACCGCGAGTCCGGAAGCATAGCGAAGAAGATGGCCTTCAACGAGGTGAGTCTCGTTCTCAGGCCATAATTCGCATGCTCCGTCTTACGGGTTCTTGGGACTGTTGGCTGTCTTACTCGCTCTCGTTGCCGGTAACATCGGTGCCCCGGGGGCCTGTGTTCGGCGGGTCGCTCGATCCCGGTGGGGTGACCCCGCGACCACCAAACGCCAATCCTAACCTAACCTCCATCCCTGCGCACAGCTGGCACGCTATCAATCCCCCCTTGCGTCGCAATCCCCTCCATGGATTCACCTATCCGCGCCAGCGTGCCCCTCGACCTTCCCCATGGACCGGTCCTTGTGTTGGTGTCGGGCATTCGAAGAAAGTGCCGTCGCTCACTGTTCCGCGATGGTAAAATGTACCCACGAATAGTTGCGGATGTTTGTAAGGTAGAAGAGGTCCGTCGGTATTTCGGTACGAATCGGAGGCGGATGAGTTGAGACATTGTGCGAACGCGAATTTGTCGGGCATTCGAAGAAAGTGCCGTCGTTTACTGTTCCGCGATAGCGAATATTACCCACGAATGGGCAGTTGCGGATATATGTAAGCTAGGTGCGTCGGTATTTCGGGACGAATCGGAGGCGTATGAGTTGAAAAATTGTGCGAACGCGAATTTGTCGGGCATTCGAAAAAAGTGCCGTCGTTCACTGTTCCGCGATGGCAAAAATGCCCACGAACGGGCAGTTGCAGATATTCATAAGCTAGGTGGCGAGGTCCGTCGGTATTTCGGTACAAATCGGAGGCGAATGAGTTAAGAAATGGTGCGAACGCGAATTTGTCGGGCATTCAAAGAAAGTGTCGTCGCTCACTGTTCCGCTATGGCAAAAAATACCCAGGAACGGGCAGTTGCAAATATTTGTAAGCTAGGTCCGTCGGTATTTCGATACGAATCGGAGGCGTATTAGTTGAGAAATTGTGCGAACACGAATTTGTCGGACATTCGAAAAAGTGTCGTCGCTCATTGTTCCGCGATGGCAAAAAATACCCAACGGGCAGTTGCGGATATTTGTAAGCTAGGTCCGTCGGTATTTCGATACGAATCGGAGGCATATGAGTTGAGAAATTGTGCGAACGCGAATTTGTCGGGTATTCGAACAAAATGCCGTCGCTCACTGTTCCACGATGGTAAAAAATACTCAACGGGCAGTTACGGATATTTGTAAGCTAGGTCCGTCGGTATTTCAATACGAATCGGAGGCGTATGACTTGAGAAATTGTGTGAACGCGAATTTGTCGGGCATTCGAAGAAAGTGTCGTCGTTCACTGTTCCGCGATGGCAAAAATGCCCACGAACGGGCAGTATATTTTTAAACTAGACGAGGTCCGTCGGTACTTCGGTACGAATCAGAGGCATATGAGTTGAGAAATTGTGCGAGCGCGAATTTGTCCTCGGACCGGTCGTCATCGATCCGTTATTATCTCGCGGTATTGTTACGTGGTCCTAAGGATAACCTGTAATCTGGGCTTAGTTACGTGAACGCGCAGCGATGTCGTTGCAGTCTGCGCGGGCAAGTGCGGAGATTGAGAAAATTTTTAACAGCTTCACCGTCGTCGTGCGTCGCATGACACACGGTGTTTGATTTCGCGTCGTTTGTTAGGGCTCGTTATTACGGAGACACGTAAATTGCACAGTTCGTGCAGAATCGTGAATTGCACAAACGGGTTTCTTCCGGCGTCCTTTGGCTCGGCTTTCGGGAAACAAACGCTGCGGTAAGCGTGTATTTGTTTACATTGTCCCTGACGCAATGATCGAGGAACGTGAATACGATGCGTGAACATACCTAAAACGTTGCGGGGATAGGTTACGAAAGTTGCATTTGTTTCGCAAATATGTGAGGCCGTTTCTCGAACACCTTTGCGTGTTGCGCGTTCCATGTACGAATGAGCCTGCGATTTCAATTTGTACGTAATTGCACCAGCCACACAATAATACATGCGACTCGTAGACGGCTGGAAGCACGCGCACCATGCGAAACTCGAGAGAAGTAAATGAACAATGACGCATGAAAACGTCATTTCTGTGAGAACTAGAAGACGATTTGTCATGAGTGCTCAAACAATCTTGCCGACGTGCGGACCGTTATAAAGCCGTTATAAAAAAAGGTGCCGATGGGTAACGAATACTCCGTGCTCGGATTTCATCGGTAGTGTATCGTATCGTTTTACCTGATAGAGAAACAAAAAACGTGAACACGCTGTTATTCTCGGCATATGCTTTATCGCGTCGGTGCGTCTTGCGTATACATTTTTTTTCGTGAATTTCCACACGGTAACAACGCTCGCTCCGATAAAGTACGTTTTTCAATGTCCGCCGATTAAAATGTCGTAACCCTTATCCGCTTAGCCTGTCGATGATATCCTGACAGCCAAAATCAATTTAACAGCTCCGTGATCGACAGAGGTAATATATTATATACTGCCTTATCTGCGCCTAGCGCACATTGCTTCGTGATGAGCGCACATCGTAAAGCGAACGTGACCCTGTGAATTTCCTGACGTAAAAAAGAACCGAAGGAAACAGCGTACAGTAACCCTCGCGGAGAAAGCCACCTGCTACCCGGTTCTCATATCGATCGAAATGGAATGTATACGAGTTTCGAGGGTGGCATTCCGCCTCTTTCATCCCTCGCGCTTTACTCCCAGGTTACCCCCAGTCGTTCATCGACGATCATATGGTTTCGTTCGGGCATACCGAACCACCGAGTTCTTTGCTCGTTCATGGCAGCGCATATATCTTCGTTCGACAAAGGGTGGTCTCAATGACATGCCTTAAATTTCACCCATTACGACCCCACACGGTGCATCGGCCGTGAGGTTTCATGCCAAGAGTGAAACACTTCTTCCGCTTTGTCAGTCACAGTACTATTAGCTCCGTCAATATTATTGTCCGATATTATTTTTGTACCCTGCGCCTTTGAGTGCTGAATACTCCCGGTCGAAGCGTTCGCTGTAGACGAGATACTTTTCGATAGTTTGAACTCTGTTGATTGATTATGTAAGGCGCAACGAAGTTCTAATGCTAGTTCTGCATTTACCCCAAATTAAATAATGCAAGACAATGATTTGATAAAAAACGCATCTGTATTTATATCATACGTTGATAATTGTGGCTACAGTAGGTAAGAAATCGAATCGATTGAGAAGCATATATGCGCCCATAGTCGGCACCGATAGATTTCGGCGGACGCATATATGCGTACATAGCAGTCAAAGAGTTAACATAACATTCAGCATACTTATGGCTATCGGGTGAAACTCAATCACTCAAAGAACTCTATTGATGGATTATGTAAGGCGCAACGGAATTCTAATGATAATTCTTTATTTACGCTTAACACGATGACTGCGAAGCGTATTTTGCTATGTTAGAATCGCGATGCGATGAAATGCTGCAGAGTAGATTAAGTCATACAAAATGAAAACAACGGAGAGTTATTAACACGTTGACTGCCACGCGTATTTTGCTGTATTAGAACGGCGATGCTATAAAATACTACAGCGTGTTTGACTGAATTATGCAAAATCTAAATAACGTGCAGGTATTGGAGACCAAAGGATCGCATCACCATCCTAGCAACAACTGCATTTATAAAATAATTATTGCTGCCCATTGCAAATGTTTTGGATCTTCAGTAAAACCTTTTGCGCCGGTCAGTGGTGACTATCACAACAGTAAAAGTGTTAAAAGTTGACCAAATTTTGCCGTATTAAAACGCAATGTTCCAATATCAATTTGACTTTTACAAAGTAAATTGTTACAATATCGCTTTTTTCCATTGTAACAAAATCATTTATAAAATATTTTGCAACTCATTGCGAATCCATGCTCAAATTAGCATCATCGCAATGCGATAAAATAATTATTGCATTGCAAATGTTTGCATCTTCAGTAAAATAAACGGTCACCGGTGACCATCAGTTGGTGTTAAAAACCAAAGTATTGACGCACCGTTCCAATATCAATTGCTTTTACAAGATTGCAAGTAGGCTTCATTGCGATATTTTACATTTTTAGTAAAATCTTTTGCGTCGGTCACCGGTGACCACCATAGCAGTCAACGTGTTAATTAAATAACGCAAGAATATTATTTCATAACGAACGCATCTGTATTTCTCTCATATATTGATAATTGTAGCTGTATTAGGTAAGAAATCGAAACAATTGGGAGGTGCATATATGCGCCCATAGTTGACACCGATAGATTTCCATGCACGCATATATGCGTCCATAGCAGTCAAAGGGTTAGTTTGCGCACAAGTCGGTGAACATTTTAGGATTCCGTTTCAGCAGTCTATTCCGAGAAGCTGGTCGTTTCTTGACCAGGCGATAATGTCACCCTCGTATATGTGCGCGTACGACATAACAAGCGACTGATACCGTCGCTCTCTTATCGTACCTCAGAAAGGCCAGCTCACACCTTGAGTAGCACGAATGCCGGTATATACACTTATATGCGAACAAAGGCAGTGTGCACGGTTATCGTCTCGTTGTTTTCCGCGGAGCTTATCGACCATACCGCTCGAAGGTGTGCGTGCACATGTGCATCATGCGTGTGCACATACCGTTATTACGTGGGCAGAAAGGAACAACGAAGTTGGGAGGCCGCGGCGTTCATTGGCGCTCCGGCAATTTCGGTTCTTTTTTCTTTTTTTGCGCTCCCGCCGTGTAGTATATGACTGATTAGGGAGTGCGGCGCAAAGAATTACAGCCGGCTCGATTTCGCTCTCAACAGACCGTGTTTATTAGCTCGCCTTTTTTCAATGTCTGGTCGTTGATGTAGTACAATGCTTCATTCTGGTTTTCGGATTATGACGGAAAACAGCGTACGACACAGGGTATATGAGCCGTTTATTTTGAAGGTGGCCTAACTCCGTTTTTCAATATTTTCCGGTTACCATGGTTACATGTACAAATTGATGTTATTTATCAGTAAATGTTATTTACTCTCTTATACTTATATCTAAATGTTATTTACTCTTATATATACTTGTATCTCGATTTAAAGATAAATGGAGTTAGGTCACTTTCAAAATAAACGGCTCATATGTTGCGTTGAAATAGAATTTCGAGGCTCCACGATTATCTATATCATAACGGTAAAGAGCACTATATGAAAATTGCCGAAGACGGGCACATCCGCGATTAAACCCGATGTTTTTCCGACCTGACAATACGCCATTGTGCTCCGCTTCCAGGTGTAGCCGTTACTTCCTAAGAAAATTAAAATTTATCGCCGGTCATCTCTGCGGAAAGATATGGGGCCATTTCAAATAAACGCGTTCAACCTTTGAACGTCCTCCGAGGAAAGTTTTTGTTTTCGGAAATCTGGCCGAAAAATAAATTTGAAACGAATTCAATGGAGGATCGAAATGCGTGATTATTTCTGTCGAGTGGGATACGTTATCGCTGTAATCAGAATCTGTTCCGAATCGTTGGCTTCTTGATTTATAAAATTTTAATTTCGAACACCGTGCTGTAGATTTATGAGTTGACCCGGACAAAAGAGTTGCGGACTGAGAGACTTATTTACAAATCCATGAGATTTTATTGTGGTTCAACACCGTCGAGTATCCAAATCGGCGTCTCGCGGCTGCCGTCGTAAAGGCATGGCAAGATACGGGGTGACGTGGTTTTAGGTGTCCACACATGTGCCGGAGTTGGCCGGGATCCATTTTATTTACGATAAAATACGCGTCACCGAAAAGAAAGAGCATCTGCACTGTGCGAGGAGGGACGCATTGGAAAACATTGTGAAAAATTGGCAGCGTCGCCACTGCTTGGATCGCGGCAACAATCGCCGAATAAAGACGATTTTATAACCCGATCTCAATCGTAAGACCGGAGTTCCTCTGTTGCGGTAGGGATACACATCGTGGGGTCTAATGACGTGCGTACTACATTGACGTAATTCGATAATCTTTCGAACGCGCATTTAGTTCGTGGTGTGCTTCCGCGAATTGCCACATCGTTGCTCTTTTTTTTGTAGGTCATTAACGATCGTCAGCAACTATAAAATACAAAATAACTGAGTCGTATTACGCGCTAGATGCGTGGCAAGTTTGTAGTTCGTCGGTAAAATATGATCCCCCGCCGTTGACGTTCGCGCAACTAATTAGCTGTCTGAATTTAGCCGTCGACGGTCGTTGTTCGAAATATTGTTACAAAGGGTCAGTGCTCGCCACCCTGACGACGTTAATCATGCAGCCATTACTCGGTCCGTGCGGACTGCTTCTGGATTATGGGGGGTCCCTAGGCTCTGTAATAAGGGTCCCGCCGAAGGCTGTAGGGTAATCGCTTCATTTCCATAAAAAGTCTTCCGCGAGATTGCATCCTGTTCCCTAAAGAGCGTAATATATATTCTTCAGCAATCCGGCGACGAATCCCTTCTTAAACACGCGACAAGACTTTTGTTAATATTCTTCCTTTTCCTTCTCGCATTCGTCTGCGCAGTCGCCATCAAACGCACGATAGACTCCACGTAAAGGCATAGGGAGGAAAATAAGAAATGTGTGCGGCGCACTTTCTAAATCCCTGCGCAAAGTGAGCGTGGAATGAATACATTATTCTTCGCGTCTTTGGAGACATAAATTACGCATACGTTCGAACATCCCCGATAAGACAGACATTAACATCCGTTAAGTACCATTTTGCTGTTCGGCCGGTAAATCGTCCGATATTTATCGCATTAGCCAGCTCGCGCTACCGTTTGATCAGAAAAACCAGGCACTGAGCAAATGTTGGCCGGACACTCGCCATTCAGTGAGCCGCACGCATTTAGACGCGATGTTATCTTCGACATAGTGCACATAAAGTAACTCGTTAGTCGAGCGAGGCGGTAGCCTATATCCCACATTCTAGGACGCTCTGCTCTTGTTCGCAGACGATGTTTGCTCGCGATCGTGGGACGGTTAACACTTTAGCAGACTGGTACAAAGAAATACCGCTGCCTATTCAATGCAACCAATTGATGATTCACCGTAGCATCTCTACTAACGACTCTGCAATTCCGTTTTTGGCTTATTCTCATTAACACTTTGACTGCCACGGTGGTCACCGGTGACCGGTGTAAAAGATTTTACTAAGAATTCAAAAAATTCCAAATGAAGCCTATTTGCAATATTATAAAAGCAATTGATATTAGAACCGTGCTTCAATATTTCGGCTTCTAATAATTCTGCATTACCTTTATTTTGCACGATTTAATTATACTCTGCAGTATTTCATCGCATCGCAGTTCTAACATAGCAAAATTCGCTTGAGCAAAATACGCAAAAGATTTTACTAAAAATGCAAAGAATTCGCAATGAAGCCTATTTGCAAGCTTGTAAAAGCAATTGATATTGGAACGGTGCTTCAATACTTGTAAATCATAATTTTGCACGATTTAACACATTGACTGCTATCATGGTCACCGGTGACCGACGCAAAAGATTTTACTGAAGATCCAAAATATTCGCAATGGGTAGCAATTATTATTTTATAAATGCAGTTGTTATTAAAGTAGTGATGCAATCCTTTGGTCTCCAATACAATTATTTACATTTTGCATGCGTTATCATAATTTTGCACGATTTAGTCATACTCTGCAGTATTTCATCGCATTGCGATTCTAACATAGTAAAATACGCGGTAACAATTAATTAAATACGTCACTTTTAAATACTCTAAGAATTGACTGAGTAATCATAATTAACACGTTGATTGCCACGGTGGTCACTGGTGACAGGTGCAAAAGATTCTACTGAAAATGCAAAAAATTCGCAATGCAACCTATTTGCAATCTTGTAAAAGCAATTGATATGGGAACGATGCTTGAATACTTTGGTTTCTAACAACTCTGCGTTCCTTTCATTTTGCATAATTTATTCATTCTCTGTAGTATTTCATTGCATCGCGGTTGTAACATAGTAAAATACGCGGTAACAATTAATTCAATACGTCACTTTTAAATACTCTAAGAATTGACTGAGTAATCATAATTAACACGTTGACTGCCACGGTAGTCACCGGTGATCGGTGCAAATGATTTTACTAAAAATACAAAAAATTCGCAATGCAGGCTATTTGCAATCTTGCAAAAGCTATTGATATGGGGACGATGCTTGAATAATTTGGTTTCTAACAACTGTGCTTTCCTTTCATTTTGCACGATTTATTCATTCTCTGTAGTATTTCATTGCATCGCGGTTATAACATAGCAAAATACGCAAAAGATTTTACTAAGAATGCAAAAAATTCGCAATGAAGCCTATTTGCAATCTTGCAAAAGCAATTGATATTGGAACCGTGCTTCAATACTTCCGCTTCTAACACTCCTACATTATCTTCCTTTTTGCACGATTTGATCATACTCTGCGGTATTTCATCGGATTGTAGTTCTAACATAGCAAATGGCAGTCAACGTGTTAAACAACATACACGTGGCAACGACTGTACGTCATCCCGTGAAAATACATAAAACTGCACGTGCTCTTCCTTTAGGATACCACGAATTAGTCTGTTGAATAGTTAAGCGGCGGATACACGTTATGCTCGAACATGCGATTAAATTGCATTCGCGCAATTTGCGTTTGCCGTAATGGTGCGAGGAGTCAGATTGCGTTATTTCCGAATGCTCTTGACACACGAATGCAGGCGAATCAAGCTACGCGCTAACAGACCTTCCTAACCGGTCCGCTTTTGAGAGGCCGCATGGCGCGTGTGTCAAGCACTCGAGGGTATCGTATTTTCCGCAAAACTTTCGGATTGGAACACGCCGCGCGAGAATTAATCGTGGCGGCGCATTTGGTAGGTTTCGTTTGGTCGTAAACGTCACGAACGTGGTCCCTCGTAAAGCGGGTAATAGCTTCGTGCCCGCGTTCTCTCTGTATGTACGCCATGCGTACATAGTGTGCTCAATGTACATACTGGCGCGTACGCATGAGTCCCTGCGATTGTGTTCCATGCATACCTACGTAAGTGCAGACGAACATCGCACACATCGGACGAACCTATCAAGCATTCGTGTGCAGCGCACGTATGTAAACGTGCGCGTAGGTGATAACGTCGAGTCATGTACTCAACAGCATATAGATGCATTCGAGTACTTTACATGTGCCAGATGAGAAGTCGGGGGTCGACGTATGTATGTGCGAGCTATAGTTAGAGCGAGAGAGATATGCCAAGGGGTTGGGTTGAGGGTGGCAGGACGAAGGAGGAAAAGAGATGGTGAGCTGTACGTACACGCATCCTGCATCGGTGCTGGTACGTTGCTAATCTTGAGACGATGTACCGCGTCATGAAACTTCGTTACGACGTCGGATTAATTACGCACGGTAGAGGAGATGGCGTAATGCGTACGGCAGAATCGAGAAGTCACGGCGTAAAGAAACGCATTACTCGGCTGACGCTGCTGGTATCTAAAGGATTGCCCGTTTCGAGCATTTTTTAAATCGCACCGACGTGGTGCAATGTTCCAGCGCTCAGCCCGGAACATCGGAGCTAAGATACGAATACGCCCTGACCTGCAACTAATGTATTTAACGCGGTGTCAAACATTGTGACAAGTTTCAATAGTGACGGCTCCATTGCGCAAGCTCTTCGTAAGATCAGCAGGCGCGATAAACGCTCTCGCGCTTGGGAAAATAAATAACTGCCGATGTGGAAGATCGCGATAATGCGCGGGCAATGGAGTAATTGGAGCACGAATGCGATTTGCGTAAAAACAATGCGTGGCGCGCAAAAATCAACCGGTCGGAGTTCTGTCAAGGGAGACAGATCGGCAACGGGTGACCGGGGCGTGGTTTTCATTTTCAGAAGCAGGAAACGTTGCGCGCCGACTGACCGCCGCCATGAAAGTTTGCTTTTTCTGCTCGCGGGAAAACTTTTCTTTTCGCGTGCGCGAGCGTGGAGATTGTCGCTCGCGATATAAAACGGGGTGTGCGCGCAATTTAATAGGACCAAATAGATGGACACCGTTCACGGCTTCAAACTAGGAACCGATAGCGCGTTTTAGCGGTCCGGTTTTGCGAATTATCGATCTGAGCCGGCACTAAATTTCGATTTTTCGCGCTACTTTCATCCGGCTCCTGGCCGTAAGACGATGCTCGTAATAAATGCTAATTGACACCCGACCGCTGCTTATTACGCCAATATCTGCTGCCGCTCCGAATTCGTCACTTATAATCGTGACACGCTTATGTAATTACGCGACAGGCGAGGAGGATAGAGACACACGTCACGTGTCCGCGCCGCGAAAAAAGGCCTTGTGTAACAGGTTTTCGTTCACGGTGAAAGGAGATTCCGATTCCGCGGTGATGCGTTAATGCGTACGTGTCGGTGAACAGCGCGAATGGATCTGTTAATCTAATCCGAAGGAAGACACTGAAGGGTACTCAGAACGTTGCGCATCGTTCAAATAATATTTACGTCATATTTGTATCAATGAGATTTTACATACATCACATTTATCTGAAGTATAAACAAAGATAGGCTAAAGCTTCTACATTTTGATCGAAATTATTTATGTTACATAGATGAACTAATGAAAATATTCCGTGATAGTCTCCTGTGATGAGCTATATTATACTTTGAATATATTTCTAGAAACAATAGTTAGGCTAAAGCTTCTAGATTTTGATCGAAATTATTTGTGTTATGTAAATAAACTAATGAAAATATTCCATCACAGCCTCTTGTGATGAGCTATATTATACTTTGAATATATTTCTAGTAACAATATTTTTCTAGACATGCTAAAGCTTCTACATTTTGATCAAAATAATTTATGTTACGTAAATAAATTAATGAAAATATTCCATCACAGCCTATTATGATGAGCTATTATATACTTTGAATATATTTCTAGTAACAATAGTTAGACTAAAGCTTCTACATTTTGATCGAAATTATTTATGTTACGTAAACAAACTAATGAAAATATTCCATCACAGCCTCTTGTGATGAGCTATATTATACTTTGAATATATTTCTAGTAACAATAGACATGCTAAAGCTTCTACATTTTGATCAAAATAATTTATGTTACGTAAATAAATTAATGAAAATATTCCATCACAGCCTTTTATGATGAGCTATTCTATACTTTGAATATATTTCTAGTAACAATAGTTAGGCTAAAGCTTCTACATTTTGATCGAAATTATTTATGTTACGTAAATAAACTAATGAAAATATTCCACACTTGTGATGAGCTATATTATACTTTGAATATATTTCTAGTAACAATAGTTAGGCTAGAGCTTCTACATTTTAATCGAAATTATTAATGTTACGTAAATAAATTAATGAAAATATTCCATCACAGCCTTTTATGATGAGCTATTCTATACTTTGAATATATTTCTAGTAACAATAGTTAGGCTAAAGCTTCTACATTTTGATCGAAATTATTTATGTTACGTAAACAAACTAATGAAAATATTCCATCACAGCCTCTTGTGATGAGCTATATTATACTTTAACTATTTTTCTAGTAACAATAGTTAGGCTAAAGCTTCTACATTTTGACCGAAATTATTTATGTTACGTAAATAAAATAATGAAAATATTCCATCACAGCTTCTTGTGATGAGCTACATTATACTTTGAATATATGTCAAGTAACAATAGTTAGATTAAAGCTTCTACATTTTGATCGAAATTATTAATGTTACGTAAACAAACTAATGAAAATATTCCGTCACAGCCTCTTGTGATGAGCTACATTATACTTTGAATATATGTCAAGTAACAATAGTTAGATTAAAGCTTCTACATTTTGATCGAAATTATTAATGTTACGTAAACAAACTAATGAAAATATTCCATCACAGCCTCTTGTGATCAGCTAGATTATACTTTGGATATAGTTTCAGTAAAAATATTCAGGCTATATTCTCCGCTGTGACGGTGACTGCTAATGTCCTCCGACAGTAATAGTGGCAATTTAATATCGAAGAAACATAAAACTGTATGCACGGACGATCGTAAGTAGTGGATACGGTCTTCTGGGGTGAAACAAATACCGAGTTAACGGACACCGCTGCTTGGTGTAACGCGATACGAAAAGTTTTATGATTCAAATAATTTATTCTGCACCGGAACCAAGGCGGGTGCGGTATCCCGCAGGCGCAGCACAAAATTGCAATGTTTATTCTGTATGCTACGCAGCATGCAGCATTCTCGACGCTAACGTTATACGTACAGGAGTTTCCGTTCCATGCTGCACTCTGCACAGCAGCGAGAGTAAACAATGCAATTTTGTGCTTCGGCCCCGCGAGTTCCCTACAAAACCTACTGTTTGCATTCCGAAACTAGTTGCCGTGGCTAAAACACTTAGCGTGATGTTAGTATAACGTGCGTAGAGTGTAGACTTAGTCGTTGAATCTTTAGCTCACAACTTGGCTTGTCGTAAACCACAATCTTCGAAGAAACTACAAATCGTCCGACAGTCCAAATTGTTCTCATAATTTCCAGTCGCGTTGCTCGCACAGTACATGCCCACGTTCACAGCACCGCATTTATATTCTTTTTCAAAAGTAATTTCATACGAAATCACGGTAGGTCAAAAATCTGCTTCTCTGCTCGAAAGATTTACGGATCGTGCACGTTTCGTTGGTTTCGCTTTAAGGGGTTATGCCTACTTGGGTTGGTGAACAAAATCGACTTTTTTTTATTGCGTTTTCTTAATGTACATCATTTTAAGAATATTTCCTCAAAAGTACATAAGAATCGGAGCACACGTTCAAAAATTATAAGCGTTTATCTGGAGCGCTAGTATGTATGATTAGTAAGAGCTTGAAACTTTAAACGCGATTATCTCGAAACTGTGTTTTTAAAAAAACACGGTTGCGGTGACCACGGCTTCTCAAAAACTACTTCACCGATCGGACTCTAATTTTATATACTTATTTGTCACTACAATAGGCAGGGCCTGAACAAAGGATTTTTTATTTCGGTAATAAAAAAAAGTTACAACATAAAAACGATAGTTAGACCGCCTCAAAAGACAGATTTTTTCGTAAAATTGCTGCCATTCTTGTAAAAATTAAAATTTTTCAAAACCCTTCGTTCAGGCCCTGCCTATTGTAATGACAAATAAGTATATAAAATTAGAGTCCGATCGGTGAAGCAGTTTTTGAGAAATCGTAGTCACCGCAAGTGATGAAAATAAACGGAAGCTCTAGGAGAAGAGCTATATTTCCTCCATTTTTTAATATGTTCTTATCAAAAAATTTATGCAAATACCACTAAATACGTACTTGTTGGCAGTATTTTGCGAATTTTAATTAGTACTCAGTAAAACGGCAAAAAAAATCTTGAAAATCATGTCATTTCACCGATCCCAAGTAGGCATAACCCCTTAACACTTTGACTGCCATGGTGGTCATCGGTGACCGGCGTAAAAGGTCACACGAAAAATTCAAAAAACACCCAATCGGTCGCATTTATAATTTTGTAAATGCAATTAATATTGGACAGCGATTCAATTCTTTGGTCTCCGATACCTTCGCATTATTTTCACTTTGCACAATTCAATCGTATTCTGTAGTACTTCATTCCGTTGCAGTTTTAATATAGTAAAATACACATGGCAGTCAAAGTGTTAACCTTTTAGATACGACGCGCCACTATAGTGGTTTTCGCGGATGTCAATTTTCACGTTAACTGCAGCAAATATATCGTTGATCAGCCGTTCAGACTAACCACAAAACATTTTTAATCGTATCGTAAATCAAAAAAATCTAAAATAACGTTACGAAATTGTATGGTATGTTCAAAAAACGATATAAGACGAAGATCAAGCTATGTGTGTGAAGATTGTGACGCGGGTCTATGCGTCGTACTATGTTTTAAAATATATAATACCCAATTGTGTTATTAATTATTAAAGGGAAACGTTAAAATTAGAGTACATGCAATATATTTTTAATAAAAATAATAATTTAATCATCGAATACTTATTTCCAATGTACTCGTGTAGAGAACGGCATTGTCCGTCAGACATTACAGTGCTGTATCGTTACAAAAAAAAATTTTTTTCGAATTTAGTTTGCGTTAGACTCTGCCGTCCAGGGAAATAGCCACACGCAGAATTCAGCCGTACCTAAAAGGTTAAACTTCGACAGGGGGTCGCAACATTCTGCAGGACGGACGGTAAAGAATAGTTTTGCGTCATGTTACAGCGACATTGCACGGTGGCATTTTCCCCATAAAGCGCATTGTTTATATCCCTGAACTAGACGCCGTCGTTAGGGACGTCGGTCGAGCATAGAGCACGATCTTTGGCACTAAATCGCTACAGAGAACGTATCCTTACTTTCTTGACTCTTCTCAGGGACGATGCCCCCTCTCTCGCCACGTCCTTGATCTCCGTGTCGAGCAATTGCAAGCAATTTCGAAAGTCTCGTTCGCTTTATGACCGGGAACTTTTTTAAAGGGAGGAATTCCTCGCCGTGAAACTCGAAAGTGGTTGTAAAAGCGATGGGAAACCGCGCTTGAGAAATAGGGTTCAAGTGCGTACTCGAACAGCGACAGGCAGCGCGAGAAAAGACGAAAGACAGAATACGCGGAGGGAAGGACGAAGGAGTGGGAACCGACGAAAGTTCGTGAAGTTGGGGAGGTGAGGCGGAAGCAAACTTAAGATGGATGTGGAAAATGTAAGAAGGGGTTGAACTGTAAAACTAAGAGAATTTCGATAGGTCGACGGCGAACTCATAAGTTTCCCCGACATTTGTGTTTTCGCTCAACAATCCGGAAGCAAAAACTGCCCGCACGTGCTTCGGTGCGAACGTTCAGTTTTTTTTTTTGTGACGGAGGGGAAATCTTCTGTAAGACACCCCCGCACTTCCAAGGGAAAGTGCAGGGGTAGTGCCGGATTTTTACCGACTAAAACCCCGCCGATGCCACTTCCCTACACCGATTTCTGATGGGCTTCGGGTTCTCCTAAGAATTTCACCGAAACCCATCCGGCGCCACGATCGAACTCGCACATTCCCAACGGAGATCCGGAAGGGATCTCCGACAGACCACCCGGGGTATGCAACACACACATACTCACACCTTTATTTACAAAAATAAACGTCACACTCGTACAAACATTCTTGCAATGTTACATACTAATACCCGGTAACTACCGACGACGGGCCAGACATCTGCCGATCGCCATCGCTCGCTTGTGCACCTTATTGGTTGGACGAGCCCCTGCTGAACGTTGAGTTGGCGACGTAGGAATCGAGGAATTCGCGATCTTCGGACGCGATCGCGTTACGCACTCCGGCGCGTAAGAAATCGTTCGTAAGAAGTGCCGAGCGAATTGCGATGATCGCGTAGCGATTAGCGACGTAATTATACGGTTTGCGATATCCGGAATTCCCGTGAGAGGAATCACGGCCGCGAGATGGGTCATTTATAATTCACGTCCCGACGGAGATGCAAGGATAATGAGGAGAACCCGGAAGGATGATGAGAAAATGCTGTGCATCTAGAGGGCGATATTGAAGTTTCCCAATATTTGTCTGCTGCGTCGTCAGGGCGTCTGCCAGTGGTATTTAAGGATTCAGTGTGAGAACGATCGGCAGCCGTAGCTCGCGAAAAATGCACTGCACCCCTTGGACCATTCGAATGCGTTGCATAGCTCGTGCATTGCTCGGATATTCAGCCGGTATTGATCTATCATTCGCGTGTAGTCCACCGCACTTGTTCCTTGCGAACAGGTAGCCTTATCCAGACGAACCAACGCAAAACACTGCAGCAGGGCTTAATCGGTTATAATTTATTACCAGCAGTAGTTGATCGCCCGAATTCAATTGCAACTGGATTCCAGTTATTGTATCAATAGATGATCCAGATCGCTTTAGCGCCCCACTCTCTTTTATGTTTTCATTCTTTACATCGACTATTAAACGTACATTGGTTCAATAGTTCACGTCAGTTTACGTGGCATCGTACATTTAATATCGGTATATTATTGTTCCTTGCGAACAGGTAGCCTTATCCAGACGAACCAGCGCAAAACACTGCAGCAGGGCTTAATCGGTTATAATTTATTGCCAGGGGCAATTGATCGGAATTCAATTGCAACTTGATTCCAGTTATTGTATCAATAGGTCTAGATCGCTTTTAGTGCCCCACTCTCTTTTATGTTTTCATTCTTTGCATCGACTATTAAACGTACATTGGTTCAATAGTTCACTTCAGTTTCAGTGGCATCGTACATTTAATATCGGTATATTATTGTTCCTTGCGAACAGGTAGCCTTATCCAGACGAACCAACGCAAAACACTGCAGCAGGGCTTAATCGGTTATAATTTATTGCCAGGGGCAGTTGATCGCCGGAATTCAATTGCAACTTGATTCCAGTTATTGTATCAATAGATGGTCTTGATCGCTTTTAGCTCCCCACTTTTACGTTTTCATTCTTTGCATTGACTATTAAACGTACATTGGTTCAATAGTTCACTTCAGTTTACGTGGCATCGTACATTTAATATCGGTATATTATTGTTCCTTGCGAACAGGTAGCCTTATCCAGACGAACCAACGCAAAACGCTGCAGCAGGGCTTAATCGGTTATAATTTATTGCCAGGGGCAGTTGATCGCCCGAATTCAATTGCAACTTGATTCCAGTTATTGTATCAATAGATGGTCTTGATCGCTTTTAGCTCCCCACTTTTACGTTTTCATTCTTTGCATTGACTATTAAACGTACATTGGTTCAATAGTTCACTTTAGTTTACGTGGCATCGTACATTTAATATCGGTATATTATTGTTCCTTGCGAACAGGTAGCCTTATCCAGACGAACCAACGCAAAACACTGCAGCAGGGCTTAATCGGTTATAATTTATTGCCAGGGGCAGTTGATCGCCGGAATTCAGTTGCAATTTGATTCCAGTTATTGTATCAATAGGTGGTCTTGATCGCTTTTAGCGCCCCACTCTCTTTTATGTTTTCATTCTTTGTATCGACTATTAAACGTACATTGGTTCAATAGTTCACTTCAGTTTACGTGGCATCGTACATGTAATATCGGTATATTATTGTTCCTTGCGAACAGGTAGCCTTATCCAGACGAACCAACGCAAAACACTGCAGCAGGGCTTAATCGGTTATAATTTATTGCCAGGGGCAGTTGATCGCCGGAATTCAATTGCAACTTGATTCCAGTTATTGTATCAATAGATGGTCTTGATCGCTTTTAGCTCCCCACTTTTACGTTTTCATTCTTTGCATTGACTATTAAACGTACATTGGTTCAATAGTTCACTTCAGTTTACGTGGCATCGTACATTTAATATCGGTATATTATTGTTCCTTGCGAACAGGTAGCTTTATCCAGACGAATCAACGCAAAACACTGCAGCAGGGCTTAATCGGTTATAATTTATTGCCAGCAGTAGTTGATCGCCGGAATTCAATTCCAACCTGATTCCAGTTGCATCAATAGATGGTCCAGATCGCTTTTAGCGCCCCACTCTCTTTTATGTTTTCATTCTTTGCGTCGACTATTAACCCATTTGCATCATTTGACGGAATAATCCGCAAACAAAAACTGACCATTATCACCGCGAGCGGATAAATCCGCACACAATAATTTTTGTTTTCAGCTTATCAGCAATCGTTAAAGAGTCCGTACGATAAACAAGCAGTAAAGAAAGAGAATTTTGTGTAAAATATTAATTTTCTTACTTCTCTGGTTGTAAGTTCAAAATAATAAAATAATGAAAAAAATAATAGATAATAAAATTTAACAAAATTAGGTTACCATAATGAATTACAGTGCGGATTCGGATTCAAGCATAGAAATGCAAATATCCCATAAGCATAAACGTGCCATAGCTCTAATAAATAGTAGTGAAGATGACCAGCCCGGTAATATTGAAACTGGACATTTCTTATGGGAGAAACGAAATTGTTTGGATTGTTGAAATTGTTTGTATTGGATTTAGAGCGATGATGCAAATGGGTTATACGTACATTGGTTCAATAGTTTACTTCAGTTTGAGTGGCATGGCACACTTAACATCGGTATATTATTAAACATACTTGTTCCTTGCGACCAGGTAGCCTTATCCAGACAAACTAACGTAAAACACTGCAGCAGAGCTTAATCGGTTATAATTTATTGTAGATGATCGCCGGAATTCAATTGCAACTTGATTCCAGTTATTGTATCAATAGATGGTCTTGATCGCTTTTGGCGCCCCACTCTCTTTTATGTTTTCATTCTTTGCATTGATTATTAAACATATATTGGTTTAGTAGTTCACTTCAGTTTGAGTGGCATGGCACATTTAATATCGGTATATTATTAACCGCACTTGTTCCTTGCAAACAGGTAGCCTTATCCAGACGAACCAACGTAAAACACTGCAGCAGGTCTTAATCGGTTATAATTTATTGCCAGCAGTAGTTGATCGCCCGAATTCAATTGCAACTGGATTCCAGTTATTGTATCAATAGATGATCCAGATCACTTTAGCGCTCCACTCTCTTTTATGTTTTCATTCTTTACATCGACTATTAAACGTACATTGGTTCAATAGTTCACTTCAGTTTGAGTGCCATGCCACATTTAATATCGGTATATTATTAACTTTATTACCGTTGCATTGATAATGCATTATACAGCCAGCGCACATCAATAAGCAATATCGCCTTTCTATTTTATCGCGGCGAGGCTTTGTCGCTCGCACCATTAAATTCCTTTTCAATTTATCTCGATTGAAACGTACCGGGCATCACGATAGTATGATTACGGTTGAACAGAATACAATTTGCGTTCTGCGCTTTTCTTCTTGCCTTTACGTTTGCCCTTACGAAATCGTTTCTCGGCATCATAGTCGGCGGGAGAAGAGCCGTTCAATTCTCCGAGGGAGCGAGTATTCGCGAATCGGTGGTAATCGACAGGCTCATTGAATCGCGTCGCAAACAGTTGGAAAAGAACGCCCGAACAATTTGCCGTCTTTCGAGTTGCGGAGCTTCCTCTGCCGTGCCCAGCGAGTGCAAATCGCGCAGAGTCTCGAGAAACACGCGGACAAAGGAAATGAGATATCCCTAGTAGCGAGCCCTGTTCATCGTCGCTAAAGTCCGGGTTGAAGGGAAGGAAGTAAAGAACAGAGGAACCTCCAGGTGGGACTGAAGGATCCGGTCTTTCTGGATAATAGAATTTCTTCCTTCTTTCCCTCCAGCCGATCGGCATGACTGGAGAGAGGAGAGGATCCCTTACCTAATCGGGAATCTCGAAAATAAAAGCAGAGGTTCCGGGGGGCATCGGGTTTCAATCAGAAGTCGATTGCGTATTCTCGTCGTTTCTGTCGAAATGGCACTTCCGCAGCGTGGTAGATTCTGCTGTGAATCTAAGAATTAAGCTCCGCGGAGTTAGACTGTGGCTTGCAGCGAAGGAGGAAACAGAATGGCTGTTGAAGGTGTCTGCGGGCAGGCAGGCAGGCAGGCGTCCTGGAATATTGGCTTTAGGAACTTGTTAATTGCAACAGTAGATTTTCCACAAAGCCGAGTTTCCCGAGAGTCGTATTCCATTCAAAGTTTTTGCCGTAGTTAAGGCGTCAAGCGTGGGACGACGGCGTGCGGCTAATAGTACAAAGACGGATGAATTAGATACGTGGATTATGCGCATTTCATTACTAACGCTTAATCTGCCTGACGATGGAAATAGAGGTTTAACCATTTGCGGACGAGAGGCGACTCTCGGTCGCCACGGCGTTTCGCGCAGCAGGACGAATGGCGAGTGAGAAGCTACAATGTTTATGTTAGATTTCGTTACATCTAACCGATAGAAAGGCGGTATTACACCAATTACTTTTCAGCCAATGAATTACATAAATTGAAATGTCATTTGATTGGGACGATACTAACTAATAGAAAAGAATTGCCAGATGCAATAAAAAAAACGATGGCTTCCAAAAGGAAAATCAATGGTAGTCTATCATAGAAATAATAATGTGATTTTGGCGTGGAAAGATAAGAAGATCGTCACGCTGTTGACAAATTATTACAATGCAGAAATGAGTAGTGTTGAACGAGTACTCCGGCATGGTGTTCAAACTGTGATTAGAAAACCCAATGCTATCACGAATTATACCAAATTCACGGGCGGCGGTAATTTTTGCAAGGTTATATTTTTTAAAGCTGGAAAATAGAGAAACTAATAGTACAAAGACGGATGAATTGGATATGTGGATTATGCGCATTTCATTACTAACGCTTAATCTGCCTGACGATGGAAATAGAGGTTTAACCATTTGCGGACGAGAGGCGACTCTCGGTCGCCACGGCGTTTCGCGCAGCAGGACGAATGGCGAGTGAGAAGCTACAATGTTTATGTTAGATTTCGTTACATCTAACCGATAGAAAGGCGGTATTACACCAATTACTTTTCAGCCAATGAATTACATAAATTGAAATGTCATTTGATTGGGACGATACTAACTAATAGAAAAGAATTGCCAGATGCAATAAAAAAAGCGATGGCTTCCAAAAGGAAAATCAATGGTTGTCTACCATAGAAATAATAATGTGATTTTGGCGTGGAAAGATAAGAAGATCGTCGCGCTGTTGACAAAGTATTACAATGCAGAAATGAGTAGTGTTGAACGAGTACTCCGGCATGGTGTTCAAACTGTGATTAGAAAACCCAATGCTATCACAAATTATACCAAATTCACAGGCGGCGGTAATTTTTGCAAGGTTATATTTTTTAAAGGTGGAAAATAGAGAAACTAATAGTACAAAGACGGATGAATTGGATACGTGGATTATGCGCATTTCATTACTAACACTTAATCTGCCTGACGATGGAAATAGAGGTTTAACCATTTGCGGACGAGAGGCGACTCTCGGTCGCCACGGCGTTTCGCGCAGCAGGATGAATGGCGAGTGAGAAGCTACAATGTTTATGTTAGATTTCATTACATCTAACTGATAGAAAAGCGGTATTACACCAATTATTTTTCAGCCAATGAATTACATAAATTAAAATGTCATTTGATTGGGACGATACTTACTAATAGAAAAGAATTGCCAGATGCAATAAAAAAAGCGATGGCTTCCAAAAGGAAAATCAATGGTTGTCTACCATAGAAATAATAATGTGATTTTGGCGTGGAAAGATAAGAAGATTGTCGCGCTGTTGACAATTATTACAATGCAGAAATGAGTAGTGTTGAACGAGTACTCCGGCACGTTGTTCAAACTGTGATTAGAAAACCCAATGCTATCACGAATTATACCAAATTCACGGGCGGCGGTAATTTTTGCAAGGTTATATTTTTGAAAGGTGGAAAATAGAGAAACTATCAAAATATAACGTTTTTGTAAGAAAATTTGTATATAAGATCATTTTATTGTACTCTGCAAGACACTCGACACATTTGCGAAAATCGCCACGGCCTGCTACCTTACCCAACCGAAAAAGTCGTCATCCGCAAAGGGTTAATCATTATTTCGGGAATTCCGGCGCGTCACCGGAAATACTTCTGCGAAATACTACGCATCGAATTTCTCCCATTCTTGCATACCCACGCAAAGAGTTTCCTAAAGTAGTTTCCTAAACTTAATTTGTCATCGCAAATGTTTCGTACGAAGTAGGTCACCGTATCAATGGACACATTTATAATTCCAGCGAGCTTTATACCGTTGCTCTCATGCTTCTGCGATTAAAATACCTCGAGCGCTTGACTTGGCACTCCAGCGTCGACGCACCCTATTAGTCTGGAAGTTAGCAAACGCAACCGTGACTAGGATCGTGCACTATCGGCATCTTAATGCCCCTCTTAAAGTTGCTGAATTATTCCGCGCTTTGGCTCCACGTACCGCGTTCGCAAGGATAATTAAAGAAAATCGATCTGCTGCGCTCGCGTCCCCTCGGCTACCTTCCGGTGCATTATTTCACGCTGGCGGCTTCTGCCTTCCTCGCTCCACTCTCTCCGCGCGCTTGGGTAGCCCTCTTGTAGAAAGATAGGACGCCTCATTAAAAACCAGCTCGATGACAGAACCCCTCCCCACCTTTTTCCTGTCCTCGCCTTTTCCTCTACCCGCTATTTTCCAGCTTCGCCGTCCTCTTATATCTTCCTCTCTCTCTTAATTTCTCTCCCTTTCATTTTTCGCATTTTGCCGTCTCCTCGCTTCGACGATCAACGACTCGGAGGCCCCGTTGGGAGAGTTTAGAGGCAGTTCTCGTTTCTGAAAAGAAGCCGGATAGCGCGGTAAGCGTGGACTACGGCGATAGAATAAGTTTTCTCCAACGCGAAGCTTAGCTTCGCAGGTCGCTTCGTTGTACGTCATGCCCACGACGTCAGATTCTGTCTTGTTGAACGTCGATCGCGGCTAAAGCCCGTTATCGCTCGTGCCCATCGAATATTTGCTCGTTTATTTATCGGCGCTGCCGTAATTAGCCCGTCGCGAATATCGTGTAGACCTGCCATGCTTGGCGACTATCGCGCTACCGGTTTCTTATCAAGCGCTTCCTTCAAGGTTTATGAAGCGCGGCATCAGATTACGGGCGTCGGACTGTATCCTCTCAGGGAGTACCTATAAGTGTGCACGAATCTTTTCGCTGGGCCAAACGCAACTTTCAGTAATTAGTGATCGGAGCGGCGTAAGTTTTAGTTAATGTCAGCATGCATGAATGTCTTTCGAAACTTTTAACCTGCCTGTCCTACTTCGGTGTCCTTGATTCGAGGAAGAGTTTTGTTTTTAACGTTGACACGTCCATGGGAGACGGTTTTCGCTTGTTATTTCTGGTCAGTTCTGTCAACCCGTGAAACCTGATATCGTGACGGTCCATTATCGATACATTCTTATCAGCGTATTTTTTATGCGTTCTCAATTCGGCGTACACATGCCACGTACGTGGCAGTTTCTGAATCAGATACAGGTGACAACGTTTGTTTCCATTAACACTTTGACTGCCACGGTCGTCACCGGTGACCGGTGCAAAAGATTATACTAAAAATGCAAAAAATTCACAATAAAGCCTATTTGCAATCTTGTAAAAGCAATTGATATTGAAACGGTGCTTCAATACTTTGGCTTCTAATAACTCTGCGTTACCTTCATTTTGCACGATTTGATCATACTCTGCAGTATTTCATTGCATCGGGGTTTTAACATAGCAAAATATGCTTGAGCAAAATATACAGAGGATTATACTAAAAATGCAAAAAATTCACAATGAAGCCTATTTGCAATCTTGTAAAAGCAATTGATATTGAAACGGTGCTTCAATACTTTGGCTTCTAATAACTCTGCGTTACCTTCATTTTGCACGATTTGATCAGACTCTGCAGTATTTCATTGCATCGGGGTTTTAACATAGCAAAATATGCTTGAGCAAAATATACAGAGATTATACTAAAAATGCAAAAAATTCACAATGAAGCCTATTTGCAATTTTGTAAAAGCAATTGATATTGGAACGGTGCTTCAATACTTTGGCTTCTAATAACTCTGCGTTACCTTCATTTTGCACGTTTTAATCATACTCTTCAGTATTTCATCGCATCGCGGTTCTAACATAGCAAAATATGCTTGAGCAAAATACGCAAAAGATTTTACTAAAAATGCAAAAAATTCACAATGAAGCCTATTTGCAATCTTGTAAAAGCAATTGATATTGAAACGGTGCTTCAATACTTTGGCTTCTAATAACTCTGCGTTACCTTAATTTTGCACGATTTGATCAGACTCTGCAGTATTTCATCGCATCGGGGTTCTAACGTAGCAAAATACGCTTGGGTTAACACTTTGACTGCCATGATGGTCACCGGTGACCGACGCAAGGGATTTTACTAAAGATCCAAAATATTGCAATGGGTAGCAATTATTATTTCATAAATGCAGTTGTTATCAGAATAGTGATCCTTTGGTCTCCGATACCTGTAAATTATTTACATTTTGCATAATTCAGTCGAACGCTGTAGTATTTCATAGCATCACCGTTCTGATATAGTAAAATACGCTTGGCAGTCAACGTGTTAACGAATGCTTCGGTATAAATTCGAATATGGTACGTCATTCATCTTTGAGAAACAAACGAACATTATCAAATACTCACAATCAGGGTACTGTAAAAAAACAATTTTTTGTTGCTCAAATGAGTTGTGTATAACCATAGAACTCTGACTGTATTCATAGTCAGCATACAGTAGGCACTTTAAAAGTATCCCGAAACAAGGGGAGCAGTACTCTATCGAGAATGCAGGAAAATTCGATGCCTACGTCGAAGCTTCTTAAAGCGTTTTGTTCCGCATTGCTTTCTACCGCGTTCCACTTTCCTGGAGATTCTTCTCTGGTCGAGTCCGAATGATGTGACGTAATGATACAGCCGGTGTACACATTTGAATATCGACATGTGCAGGAATCCAGGTTACGAAACGTCGAATGGTTAGATCTCTGAACTTGCATTGCTCTTATGGACCTCTATTGAAAACTTTTTCACCGCCTGCAGCTGATAGAAACCGGTCAAATACATTCGACTATATAGCATATGATATATTGGCATCAATAGCTTACCCGTTATCCGTTTAAGAACGGTTTTAAAGTAAAGATTCGTATTGTTCGATTTATATATGAGCTGTTTATTTTGAAAGTAGCCTAACACCGTTTTTCAATATTTTCCGGTTACCATGATTACATGTACAAATTCATGTTATTTATCTCGATTTGAAGATAAATGGAGTTACGCCACTTTCAAAATAAACGGCTCATATATTCGGTGTGGTTACCATTTTTTTTTATAAGGTTACCGATTTGATGCTCATTATTTTTTGTAATCAATACGAGTTGAGAATATGTACCGGCGCCAGTTGACAACAAATATACGAACAAAAATATGCGGTCAGGGTTGGGCACTACAAAGTACAGCAACACATGAAACATTCCACTTGTGCCAAGACACAGGTGGTAGCTTTCTTGGCGGCATTTGTCTTTATGAGAAAAGCTACTGAGAAGGCAGGTACCGTTGCTTGTGCGCCTCTCGGCAACTGGTTTCTAGCCGTCGTCTTGCAATTTTAGCGAATGCAGAATTCTGCGGAAAACAATGTTGTGCTTTATGAAGGTTCTACATCGTCTTTTGTTCGGGATCTCGTGAATGCAATCCTATTCAAAAAGCAGATTTATTTGTTCCTCTCAATAAGCATTCTATATTAGAATATCCGAGAGAAATACGAGCGCAAATTGCTGGGATTGTGCACAGTAGCAACGGCACTTAACATGGAAATGCACGGGTACGTCACGGGGATTCTACTTATTCCACGGGTGATATTGAAGTCCGCAGGGAAATCTCAAGAACAAAGGGATACCGTTGCTTGGACATGTATTCGCTGCACTCCAAGACAGTGCGCAGTAGACGACTCGTTATTAGAAGACTTAGCGACTCTTGTTGCGCACGTGTAGCACACATACAGTAGTATAACTTTTGCAATTGCATATTTCCCCAGAATTTATATGCATTATTCATGCAATCTGACTTTATTTCATACTGTCTTTCAATACAAAAAAAAATATCACTGATAAATCGATCATAAACCAATATAACCTTGGTAGATACCTGACGCATATATGCGTTCGATGAAAAAAAATCGTCACCAACAAAATATTACATATCTGTGATATGTGGGTACTATGGATAAGTCATAAAAATATATCCCCATAATTATTGACACATCCTTATAAAATATCACTGATAAACCGATCATAAACCAATATACTCACTCCAAGACAGTGCGCAGTAGACGACTCGTTATTAGAAGACTTAGCGACTCTTGTTGCGCACGTATAACACACATACAGTAGTATAACTTTTGCAATTGCATATTTCCCCAGAATTTATATGCATTATTCATGCAATCTGACTTTATTTCATACTGTCTTTCAATACAAAAAAAAATATCACTGATAAATCGATCATAAACCAATATAACCTTGGTAGATACCTGACGCATATATGCGTTCGATGAAAAAAAATCGTCACCAACAAAATATTACATATCTGTGATATATGTATACTACAGACAGGTCATAAAAATATATCCGCATAATCATTGACACATCTTTATAAAATATCACTAACAAATCGATCATAAACCAATATACTCACTCCAAGACAGTGCGCAGTAGACGACTCGTTATTAGAAGACTTAGCGACTCTTGTTGCGCACGTATAACACACATACAGTAGTATAACTTTTGCAATTGCATATTTCCCCAGAATTTATATGCATTATTCATGCAATCTGACTTTGTTTCATACTGTCTTTCAATACAAAAAAAAATATCACTGATAAATCGATCATAAACCAATATAACCTTGGTAGATACCTGACGCATATATGCGTTCGATGAAAAAAAATCGTCACCAACAAAATATTACATATCTGTGATATGTGGCTACTATGGATAAGTCATAAAAATATATCCCCATAATTATTGACACATCTTTATAAAATATCACTAACAAATCGATCATAAATCAATATACTCACTCCAAGACAGTGCGCAGTAGACGACTCGTTATTAGAAGACTTAGCGACTCTTGTTGCGCACGTATAACACACATACAGTAGTATAACTTTTGCAATTGCATATTTCCCCAGAATTTATATGCATTATTCATGCAATCTGACTTTATTTCATACTGTCTTTCAATACAAAAAAAAATCACTGATAAATCGATCATAAACCAATATAACCTTGGTAGATACCTGACGCATATATGCGTTCGATGAAAAAAAATCGTCACCAACAAAATATTACGTATCTGTGATATGTGGCTACTATGGATAAGTCATAAAAGTATATCCCCATAATTATTGACACATCCTTATAAAATATTACTGATAAACCGAACAGGAACATTATAACACACATGTAGTAGATATATTTCCTGCATTATTCATGCATATATGTGTTTGATAAATCCAAAACAATGGACAGCATATATGCATGAGAAAAAATATTACATATCTGTGATATATGTATACTACAGACAGGTCATAAAAATATATCCGCATAATCATTGACACATCTTTATAAAATATCCTTATTAACCAATATACTTTGACTGCGTGCGTATTATTAGAAGACTTATATTAACACAGCGTAACGTGATGAATTACTACAGAATATGATTGAATTGTCTTTCAAAAAAAAAAATGAAAATAATAAACCAATATAACCTTGGTATCCTGACGGATCAAAAAAAAAATCGTCAAACAAAATATGAATCATTATAAGTAAAAAGTATTAATTGCATTTACAAAATTATAAATGCTACCGATTGGCTATTTTTTTAATTTTTCGTGAGACCTTTTGCGCCGGTCACCGATGACCACCACGCAGTCAAAGTGTTAATTATGCTATAGTTATTTTGTTTACTGGGAGGAATACTAGGAAGAGGCTTTACTATTTTCGACATATAGCAAAAAAAATAGATAGACAATTTCTTTTTGTTGCCACGTATAACACACATCATGTATCATACGGTTGATATTTAATTCGCAATACAAAAAAAAATGAGAATAACAATCATTCGCTATATGGTGAAAAAAAATCTCATAATATTACATTCTGGAGATATGACGATTTTTTAAGATATTCAATATTAACATGTTCACGCCGGCGTGTACCACCGGTGGCTCGCGCTCGACTGTCCCATCGGGCGTGAACATTTGTGTAGACGCCGCTCATCATCAAAAATATAGTTCCTTTAGTAAGTGGACAAAATTGCCGTATAGTTGAAAACTTAAATAATTGAAATTTAAATAATTGAAACAAGCAATTTTTAATCGTGCGCACATATCAAATAAATATTTTGCTGCAATAATCAAACGCATATATGCGACTGCCGCCTATATTGGTTTCATCGATTTGTCGAAAAAAAAGTAGATACACCATTTTTTTTTGTCCCGATCATGTATCATACGATTGATAGTAATTTGCGCTGAGAATAGACAATCATTCGCTTGGTGAACTCATAATATTTTGGAGATATGACGATTTTTTAAGATATTCAATATTAAGTCACTTGGATTTGCTCCTAAGTGGTAATAAACACCGATATTCAATTTAGAAATATTTATAATCGACACCTAACAGCAGCGTTGATGAGAAAGGGAACGTAGAACTTTGAGTCACCTCATTGACATGTAAGAGGTAGAAGAAGATCAATCGAGTTTTAATCACGTCTCGCTTGTAACAATTACGGTACCCGTCGATGCGCAAGAGAATTTTTATGACTTCCAGAACATCTACTCAGCCACTGACATTGTCACTGTCGCTGTCACTGCCGATTAGGTCACGAGAGAATCAGTTCAATTTTATCTGCGGACTCGTCCGACTTCAGATCAGTGGCCCGCAACGTGTGAACATGTCACAACTCATCACCAATCAGCGTGTGCAACGGGTTACTCTAAACGCATGCGTAATTCGTCACAAGACACGTTATGTCAACTGCCGGGTGACAGTGGCCTCCGTCGAGACTATCACCTTCTCGTAGATGGACATGCCAATACATACGCCTCATATGTGTGGTCTAATCGCGTGTGCATATATGTATTCGCAGAGTATTGCATAACGCGGTCGCGCACGTGCAATAGTTTATAAGCGGTTGCGAATTGGATTATATTATTCTCGAAGATCTAATAGTCTTCTTGTCTGCGCGTGATGTACTTTAATTTTAGCTGGCATCGGATATAAAGTTCCAGTAAAGAATCTAGTCTAAATCAGAACCGACAAACTGTATAACTGTTTCCGTGAATGACCGAAATTGGAGAATGTCGACTTTCACCGGTGAATGTCAACAGATACCAAATACGTCGGTGAAAGATCGAATACATTGTTTTTGTGCGGTGGATTACAGAAAATACATCAATGATTTATGTACATGTAAAAATATTTAATTCTCCATGGCGTGTGTCGACAATCAAAACGCGCATCTTCTTGTGATGAATGGTTTTTTGGTACCATAAACTCAGGATCAGTTTTTGTAACGACGGTCGACTGGTCAAAAACAGATAGTGAGACAAAAAACAAGCGACTGGCTTTCTCCTGGATCCCTGCATATTTTATCCCGTTTGTTCTTGTCCATTTTCATAATCTATCAAACTATTAATAATGTCACTATCATCGACAGTTTGGTCTCAATCATCTCGTCAGTCATTATCGCCGAAAGAATCAAAGCTTTGATGTTAACGATAATAACGTTGACGCAACGTTTTCGATTAATTTTTATATTTCGTCAACAACATGTATATGTACATTGATAACAAGTTAATAAGATTCATATACCATAAAATAAATATGCACAAAAATAAAATCGCACAAAACCAATCGCACAAAAACAAAATCGCATAAAAAAGAACCGCACAAAAACAGGTTTTACTGTATTTCATTCAACAATCACAGATATGCTCTGGTGGAGGTCCAAAACAGAAGAGTAAAAAAACAAGCGACTGGCCCTCTCCCGCCAAATCCTTTGTTCTGCTCGGAGTCAATCAGCTTTGTCAGTCTTATGCAAGCTTTGATAACAAATTTAAAAAATTTATACTAAATGGATATTAAAATCGTGATATTTTTCTTTTAAATGCATTAATTGCGGGTAAACGAGAAGACAATTGTTTTTATTTTTCTCAAGAAAAGTATTCTAAAATACTTTCTGAAGTGGTTTCTGCTAAAATTAAATGCAACACACCTTTGGTATACAGACGATTAAAACGTGTTGATGTTTTAAAAATTAATGATGAAGAGAAGTTAATTGTACCATTAAAACCAGGGGAAACGAACATACAGTATTATGTTACCAATGAAGAATTGTAGTTCTATATGTTAAGAATAGGCCACGGAGGAAGAACACTTGCAAAGAGTTAAAAATACAAAAATATTACATATAAAGTTGTAATGTTGTATTTGAATGTACAATGTACTGTATATTTTAAATTCTTGGTCATTCCATTCAGAAAGAGAGGCGAAAAAGTTACGTCACCCTCGTGACGTTTTATAGCGACTGAATTACGGAGAAGAAAATATAAATCTCCAACATGTTCAGCATTCACCATTAGTGCATGGTGAATGTCAACATTTACCGGTGTAAGTCAGAAATAAGGGTATTTAGCAAATATTTCGGACATACACCAAGCGACTATGTGAATGTTGACATTCACCGGTGAAAGTCGACATTCTCCAGATTTCAGTGTTTCACTGTAACATTACCATAAGGGACTACATTTACGGTGTATGACCAAAGATTCGAGAAAAACTACAATATTTCTGTTATTCTGGGCTTATAGCAGTCGATAGAGCGTGATTTATGTTGATGATAAGCCACTGTCTACCCACTGTTGTGACGGGAAAAGGAAACAATTGTTCATGTACTTTAAAATACTCATAATATCAGACAATGTATTCAGTTGTAGCGTCGATAAGAATTGCAGCGAAGAATGAAGTACGATAAATATGCATCTTATCGAATGGCGATATTTTTATCTCGCCTTGCGAAACGGCGCGGAACAATGTCTCAATGGAAGTTACAGAAAAGTGTGCGTGTAAAATTTTGACAGCTGTTCGTTTAACCGTTATCAATTAAGATTGATCATGACAGATTTATCAGTGTGTCGTAATCGGATTAAAATTCCGCGGGTGCGATACGCGCGAGGGTGTCATCGGCTGCGAAATTAATTTTTTCTTTCCTGATATAATTTATCGGCGAACATTACGGTAGCGAATGTAGTGCGCAAAAAAAGGTCGATGCCGCGAGCGATAACAGATAAATGACTGATATCCTATCACTACGTCGGTGGAGTAATATTATCGAGTTTCGAACAATTTGTGTCAGAAAAATATACTCTCCGACCACGTTACAGAAATTTAATCATAAATTAAGAATACGATTCGACGCTGGGTTGCAGCGGCTGTCCTCTAACTACCCCGGCTTATTATTCTCGAAATGTCAGGAGTGAAGAGAAATCTACCAATAACACGGTAGCGTCGGGCCCTCTTACGACGCACTTATTTTTCATGAAAACCGATAAGGTATTCAACATCACGTCAAGTCGGTAACGAAACGAGCATCGCCGGGGAACTGGTTCGAAATAATTTTGCGTACAGTTTCCGTGGTTACGTCGTTATACCGCTGCAATAACTAACTTATATGAAAGCTAGAGAGACTTCTTTTTTTATCGTTCTCCTCGTTCGTGTCGGGGCGTAGAGACGGCTCACGGGGTATAAGGGGAGAGAAGGTCCTTGCCCCAGGACACGCGCTGGCAGACGGTCGATGGCCAAGGCAACAACCGAAGGATACGTACGTATTCTCCACTCAAGGGTATCTACCCTCCCCTACAGGCCGCTTCAGCACCGACAATATTGATCCACGGTCAAAAATCCACCTTGTCTCCCTTCAACTTCTCTCCACTCCCGCTTCACCTTAAATAAACAATACTCCTGTCGCGCTATTGCAAAAAATAAGTTTGAGGGCTGTCCAAGTAAAGCACGCGTAACGACGTAACCTTTGTCTGAAGACTGCGGCCGCACTTCATCACCCTAAACTTGTTTATCATGCAAATATTTGCATAGCACTGTAACTCTGACGTTTCTGCGACAAGCATTCGTACATTCGCGCTTGAATACATTTTTCATGAAGGCCGGCTAAATTTGTTTCCCACTTTTGTCCGCGACGTTCTGCCGTCGCGCAAAGAGGAGCGGTCGAGTTGCGACGACGTTTCGGTATTAAATTGCAAAATAGAGCGGGGGTCGCGGAGGGCATGCCGCGTCACAGTAAATACGCCACGGGTACCTCAAAGTCTCGGTGACTTTAACGAATAAATAGCTAATTCCCTTCTTCTTGCGGGAGAGTAAAAGCGTGCGGTCTCCTCGCGAAAACGATTCCTTCTGCCTCGAGTTAAGGATTCAGGTACAATCTCGCGTCTCGCAATTTACCGTGCACCAGCGAAACGTATGATGTTGAGATTTGGAGATGTGTGAAATAATCTTTTACGTTTTTTAAAATTTATACATTAACACTTTGACTGCCACTGTGGTCATCGGTGACCGGCACAAAAAGGTTTCACAAAAAATTCAAAAAACACTCAGTCGGTCGCAATTTATAATTTTGAAAATGCAATTAATATTAAATAGTGATTCAATTCTTTGGTCTTCGATACCTTCGCATTATTTTCATTTTGCACAATTGAATCATATTCTGTAGTATTTTGCCATATTAGAAAGGCGATGCTATGAAATACTACAGCGTTTGACTGAATTATGCAAAATGTAAATAATGTGCGAGTATTAGAAACCGAAGTATCACATCACTATTCTAACAACAACTGCATTTATAAAATAATAATTGCTACCTATTACAAATATTTTGGATCTACAGTAAAATTTTTGGCGGTGATCACCGGTGACCATCGCGGCAGTCAGTATTAATATTAAATAGTGATTCAATTCTTTGGTCTCCGATACCTTCGCATTACTTTCATTTTGCACAGTTCGATCATATTCTGTAGTATTTCATCCCGTTGCGGGTTTAATGTACTAAAATACGCACTGCAGTCAACGTGTTAAGATAAATAGCAAAAATACCCTATCGCTAGCATTTGTAATTTTGTAAATGCAATTAATATTAAATAGTGATTCAATTCTTTGGTCTCCGATACCTTCGCATTATTTTCATTTTGCACAATTCAATCATATTCTGTAGTACTTCATCCCGTTGCGGTTTTAATATAGTAAAATACGCGTGGCAGTCAACGTGTTAATATTTTAAGGAAGTATGTCTTTTTTCTTTGAGCGTTAGGCTTCGACTGACTAATATGAAAAACATCTTTGACCTTCCTTTGTTATATGCGTCGTAGTTCACGCCACACCCACACTCTCGCATACATGCATTCGATATGCACTTGTTTAAAAAGAGGAACCGAGTTTTCATCTCGAGATGAAGATTGAGGCGTAGCATAAACAGTTCAAAAGAACGATGTTGAGTTTTGTCGCATTCCAACATATGACTTACGTTATTCCGACTTGCTTCGCAGCATCGCAATATCCGTCTCCGACGACGGTGGGCAAGGTTGGAAGGACGCAATTAATATAAACGGCCCGTAAGGGCCACCGGTGACAAAAGGTGAGTTATCTCCGCTGGAAACTCGTGCGATAGCATCGATAGCTCTTAATTTTGCCGAGGGATCAGTCCGGCGAAGTCCCAGACTCCGATGGGAAAGATACCGCGGCGGGATGGAATTAGAGAGAGCGGTAGCCTTTAATTAAGAGCGTCCCTAATCAAACAATTTCGGGAGACTTGTCTGGCTGATAGGGCTGGGTCCACGTAGAAACGTGGGATACCATGCACCATCACGCTAGGCGCTTGGCTACCAGACGCGGATGCACATTGAAGTTAAACAACCATTAATGTCGCTATTATTAAATCTGTTGACAAACTTCGGAACTTCACCGCGGCAGTTGGCCGAAATTGTTCTGTCGGCGTGACGTTGAGTTTGCAACACCCGGTAGACGATTTTCACCCGATCCTCGTCGGAGCTCTCATTCTTTTTTTTTATACTCCCGCTCATCTACTAGCACCATCTCTTGCGAGGAGAGGAGTCTCCTTATTCAGGCGCAATTTATCTCGCCGATAAAAGACCTTGAGGGTATTGATCCCAGGATGATATGTGGCCGCTTTTACATAGTAACACTTTAGACCGACGACGAGTGGCGTAAGTGCATTGCCCCATTACAACATGAGTGCTCTCGAATGGGACATGTGTATTAACGAAAGATTGCGCATTTTGGCCACGTCCGCGGGAGGCGTCGCACTTTTGTTAGTGTTTACCGTTCGATTGCTGAAAGTAAGCGTAGACGTTGGGAGTAAAGTTGACCGTGCTCACACATAAACTTATTGCATATAATAAACTAGCGCACGTTTCGGCCGACCTACATCCTCGCCAACGGGGTTAAAGTTTCCGCATCGCAGTTGTTACACGCAGAGTTATGCACAGATTTGACTCCTCCCGGAAATCGCGAATCCCGGAAGCTTCTGCGCCGAAATTAACGTCGGAGCGATTTACGGACCGTTTGCAAAAATTCGCTCGCCGCCGACGGAGTATCTAAGAGTCGGCGAACTCGCGTTCTACGAAATATCACGGGTCGTGGGAGTGTTAACGATACGTTCGCGTTAGCGCGATGACAACAGACGTTGGTGCGCGAAGAAAACGTGTAAGTGATATTGTGCAAATTGTTCTCCTTCGCAATCGCCGCGTGTTAACACATTGCGTACGGGTGACGAGATATCTCGTCTTTAGCAAGCCGAACGTTGTGGCCGGGCGACGAGATATCTCGTTTTCAGGTTTCTTCGACTCAATCGACGATTTAAAGAACTAAAGTTAGACTCTTGTTACGTTACCAGGGTAACGAAGTCTCGCGTATTCCCCTAACAAATGGTTAGCAAAAAAAATGAATGCCGACATTCTGAGAGCGTAAAAATCAGTCGATCAATAGAGCTTTTTAAAAATCATTTATATTTTCAGTTTTTGAATGATCATTTATAATGAGAATTATTTGATGACGCAGGCCCTAATTCTAACATAGTAGCAAAATGACGCATAGAAGTAAAAAATGTAAAAGATGTATAAAAAAATATATAGTAATATTTAAGAATACTCTATATGAATATCTACTACCAAATGCGAATTAAAAAAATGCATATGCCTACACAATCTGTTAACATTTAGCTGATCGTGCGTGTCACAACGAACTGTACGATTTCCACCACGCATTTTTCGCGAGTAACGCGGACTGACATTCACTATTTAAAATCAAAGAAATCTGAAAATTGTTTAAGTGGTCAATTATATCTTGCGGTAACAAATTCGTTTAACGATTTCAAATATAATTTATACAGAACATGAAATGAAAAGTATAATAATTATTTTTTGTAGGTTGTTCAAAAAGTATAGGTAATAAAGTTTCAAAATTAACAACATTAAAGATGACTAAAGGTAAATAGCATGACCCAAACGTGAAATGGAAAAATAGTAATGCATTTTAATATTTTTTTTATAGTGTGGTATCGTTCACGGCATTCCAGTTTATGCAGTGAATTGTACATTTTTTAATATATACTTGTCACACCTCATACCGCTGTAAATTTAGCTAGTTCCAACTGATTATGTAACTTTTTAAATAATTTTCAGCACTAAATTGGTGGATTTTACTATATACCGTACTTTATAGAAACAGTTTGTTAATAATTGCAACAACTCCAGATCAAGGTAACTGATAATAACAGAAAAAAAAGAAACGCGTTGCTAAGGTCAAAATGGGAGATCGCCCCAATCGGTCGGTTGAGTGTTAATGACCACGTGCATCCATTTTTAGGTGGCGCATCGTTCAGCGTAAATACTCGCTCGTCGCATGCAAGCTCATACGAGCACACGTCGCACACAGGTTAGTCTGCACGTACGAATGGTGATAAATGCGACAAATGTATCTTCGAATTTGTTTGAACAGTGTAAACTGCCGGTCACACCGGTCCATTAAGTGGTTTTCCTCTATCTCGGAACACGGGCATTTCTTGCCGCGATCTGTCGCGCGCCGTTGCTCTTCGTCCCTGGAACTCGATCCTTTTTGCTCGCATGCATCGCGGGACAAAGCAGCGTCATATGGTACTGTTGGCAAATATACGCTCGTACGTCATACGTGTATATCTCGCGGCATACGAGAGAGAGTCCCCGTAACATTATTACACTTTATCGTTGTCAGTCGCAGGGGACACGTTGCGTCGCCGCCGCGTGTGTCGTGATTCACGCTCTTGTCTCGCATCGATATGGAACAGCCCCATATGTCACTGACATTATGCATTTTCTTATTAACGCGCGTAGAGCCTCCACGCACTGACGAACGTGTCCGCATTGCTCTCCTTCGTTAACACATTGCGTACGGGTCACGAGATATATCGTTTTCAGGTTTTTTCGCCTCAATCGACGATTTAAGGAATTAAAAATAGAGTTTCTTGTTACGTTACCAGGGTAACGAAGTCTCCCGTATTCCTCTAACAAATGATTCGCGAAAAAAAATTAATGGCTACATTCTGGGAGCGTAAAAATCCGTCGGTCAGTATAGCCATTACATCAGCTTTTTAAGAATCATATATATTTTCAGTTTTTTAATGATAATTTGTGTTAACACATTGCGTACGGCGCTCCGGTCGCGCAACGCACTTCCTGGGCCCGCACATTTTTGGGCGCTGTAGAAACACTTTATACGATGCATATATGCACTTTTTTAATTCGCATTTGGTAGTAGGTATTCATACAAAGTATGCTTGAATATTACAATATATTTTTCATACATCGTTTACATTTTTATTTCTATGCGTCATCTTGCTACTATGTGAAAATTAGGGCCTGCGTCATAAAATAATTCTTATTATAAATTATTATTAAAAAACTGAAAATATAAGTGATTTTTAAAAAGCTGTTTTGACCGTCGGATTTTTAAGCTTTCAGAATGTCGACATTAATTTTTTTGTTAACACGTTGATTGCCGCGGTGGTCATCTGTGACCGGCGCAGAAGATCTCACAAAAAATTCAAAAAATATCCAATCGCTAGCATTTATAATTTTGTAAATGGAATTAATATTAAGTAGTGATTCAATTCTTTGGTCTCCGATACCTTCGCATTATTTTCATTTTGCACAGTTCAATCATATTCTGTAGTACTTCATCACGTTGCGATTTTAATATAGTAAAATACGCGCGACATTTAACGTGTTAACGCCCGCATTCGTGTCCTTGGCCGAACACATTCAATTAAAAGGTATTTCAGTTTTTCACCGACACCGAAATACCGCGACATTGACGAAAAATATTCTACGTCGCCCTTAAGAAAATTGCACGTTTTGTTGTTTTTGGTGCGCGCAGAATTTCAACCACGGGTTAATTTGGATAAAACGTACTTGCGTCGTTCATTCATTTCCATTCTCATCGGGAGATTTCATGCGTTTTCATGTTAAACCGCGTTTCTTTCTAGCGAAGGCACGCTCGACAATGCATGTTGAAACAGACACCTGGAAAGACTGTCGAGGCAGAGTTTCAATCTTTGCGAAAGCTTCCCGCATTTTATCAGTTTCCGTTTCGTGTTCTTTTTGCGGCTCGTTAACGTACGCACGCGCGCGTTTCTCTTACTCGCCGCTCTTTCGAGCGTATGCAGCGGGCAATTAATAGTTTAATCGTGGCCGTGCGCGGAAAACGTGTACGGCGCATTATTTATGGCACCGCGTCGTGCAACGTTTGTTCGTCTCGATTCAAATTCACCGGCGTTTCGCATCCTCGACTCGTCGAACGAAAAGACAAAGCGTCCAGCAGACACTGTTTTATTACCGAACGTCGTTTCTGTACCGTATTTTTTTACGGCGCCATCCGACTTTCTCGCTGAAAGGATAAAGAAATTCCGAGGGTTCGACGGAATTTTTGCAGGCGCTAATTTCAGGCGTTTAATACTTTTTAACGCGGCTTATGCCGATGCCGTGGCTAACGTCGTAAGTTTTCCCGGCGACTCCTCGCGATTAATTCCGAACCGCCCGAGTATTCCGCGACTGTAAATCAGACAGTAATCGCTTTCCCCGCAGTATTACTTTAACAATTCGCCAAGCGCGGTCCGGCGGAATTTATGCCACTCGTAAACCTTACTCCCGGCAGATTACGAGATGGACACTTTTGCGAAGTGCACCAAAGTTCGCCTCGCGAATGGGTCCGCGCGCTCGTTCGGCTTAGCTGTAACTCTCTTTCGTCGGTTTCGTTTTAGCGTTAAGGAAGCCTGTTTTTCCGCGGCGCGTTATGCGTGGAAGCAATTAACGTACGGTATCCTTAACCACATGCAGCGTTTTACCCTCGCTCGCTCGTTTGTCTTTCCTTTCTCTTACGTCTATGCCATTTGCATATTTTTCTATTGTCTTCCCCGTCCCATATCCTTTCGCGTATTTCGTTACCCTTCGTTCAAAGGAATTATTACACTTGCGTGCCACTCCGCGATGAGCGCGTATGTTTCCACGAGTCTTGTACACCTACAATGTGTTACGGCTTTTGCTTTTCCACTTTATCGCGCGTGCTCGCTGCAAAGGGAGAGCTTATGCACGAACATCGCATTATGTAAGTCGAGGGTGAGTGAATGTAAGTGTATGTAAACGAGGAGAACCGGTGCAGATGCAGGGTCCTTTGACCCTGGGAGTCGGCAAACTTTTAATACGAGCGGGCTAACGACAAACTGCGGGATAGACGATAGATAAAGCATCGCCGAGGTGCGATTAAAATATTTAATATAAGACCGTGATACGAAAAAAGTTCCCTGCGCTTTGGGGATAAACGTTTGCGGAAGTTCGACGCTACCGATGCAACGTCGAACTTTACTACAACCGGAAAACTCCACGGTAACTTCCTCTTTTATCGGATAATGTCACGGTGTTGCAGCTAACGTACAACCGTACGACTTTCGAAAAGACCGCTAGCCTAAAGATACGAGAAACGTGACTCTTGGACCTTTTTCTACGCCTTCAAAACCTGTTCCTTCGGCTGATATGTTAAACCCGTTCTAATTTTTCCGCCGTAACATCTCATCAGCGATTACTAGCTCAGCGAGTATGAAAAACAAAATTATGAAAAAAGTACGTACTGCAAGTTGCGTTAGTTACAGGTATTTTGACTATCCTATAAGGACGCTCGTACTCAGTCCGAACGATCGAAGTTCTCAAAGGCATAGTATCTACAGTTTGTCCAACTCTAACAAATGCACGCGCTGCAGACCTTAACTAGGGAGCACGAAACAGGAAATTGCACTACGCATGCGTCGTCTGGGTCCTCTCATCGAACCAGCTTTTGATACTGCTGATATCGCCGACATTGACCTTCCCGTATGAATTTCACATCCGCGATACCATCCCCGACAAAATTTTCTTCTGTTACTTTATAGCGCGACGTTGCACAATTCAATTATTTTCAGTTAAATGGCTAAATGCTCTTCGCTAATGTCTGTCTTGTCAGATATATACTTTTAACATTATATCATCCGCACGTGTAATCAAAATTCTTTAATTTGGCGCCGGTACGATTCGTTCAGATATTTTCGCCTGACGCCGTAATTTTTTGAGGTTTTCAGAAAATCATAAAACTAAAGGGCAGAACTTTTTATAAAATCACAAAACTTCCTAATATGGTCGCATTGCAGCGTGTAAATTATTATTGCTATCCATAATATGGTGTAGAACACAAGCGGTACTAATATTTGTGCGATAAATTTGCCCGCAACACCAATGTGGTGTCACCGGTATTTGTCCAATAGATTTGCAAGCGACACCAATATGGTGTCAGACATTTGTCCGAAAATTTTCGCGTGGCATTAATGTGATGTCGAAAAAATAGGTAGATGTAAAGTACCGGTGCGTTTAGTGTTAATATTTGCTTCCGCAAAAATTGATGACGCACCATAGGCGTCATGACGAAAAATTATAATACTTGCTCCTGACAAAACTGATGACGCACCGTGTGCGTCATGGCGAAAAATTTTAATATTTGCTTCTATCAAAACTGATGACACACCGTATGCGTCATAGCAAAAAATGTTAATGTTTGCTTCTGACAAAACTGATGACGCACCATATGCGTCATGACGAAAAATGTTAATATTTGCTTCGGACAAAACTGATGACGCACCGTATGCGTCATGGTGAAAAATTGTAATATTTGCTTCTGACAAAACTGATGACGCACCGTATGCGTCATGGCGAAAAATTTTAATATTTGCTTCTATCAAAACTGATGACACACCGTATGCGTCATGGCGAAAAATTTTAATATTTGCTTCTGACAAAACTGATGACGTACCGTATGCGTTATGACGAAAAACTTGAAAATGTTAACACTAAATGTACCAAGCGGGGTTAAATGACCCTTTTCAAAACTTACTTTAAAATCGTACGTTCATTGTTATTTCTTTCACTCATTTGACTTTCTGTAAATTCTTATATCATCTGATTATTCAATTTCTCGGTTTAATAAATTAGTTTATTTTAATAAATTAAGTGACCCCTCATGGTAAGAATAGGTAGGTTTAGTGTTAACAATAAAAGCTGATAGATATTTGCCGCTGACCAAACGTCGGAACTTTTCCTTGGTCGCATCTATCGAAAGTCTTGCTTTCTTAGAGCTGCCTTCATTGAAGCGAAGCGGTGTTCTTGTCCCGTTTCTTGTCCACCTTCGTTCTCCGCGTCGTTTTCTTCGCAAACACTCGCGTTTCATGCATCTCGTCAGATTCGCCGTGGATCTGAGAGCGAAGCAGGAAACGATGGAGAGTCTAGCCTCCGTGGCGACTTCCCAGACGTCGTACCGTGGCGATCGAGAACTTGGCACGGGTTTTTCCTGCGGCGATTTGCTCGTGGTAGATCCTTCATGGGTATCTCATGCGAAGGAACGCCGAGAGGTGCCGGTTTAAGAGGCTTCAGAACGTTGCCATGGCGCTAGGTTAAACAGAAACTCGAATACTGTTACAATCCGCGCGTGTGCGGTGACTAAATATAAGTCAATTTGCCGAAGGAGAGACGGTCGTAAGAATTTGAACAAATGAAAGTTTTGTACAATATAGATGTCACTTTGAAGGGCACTCATTTTGTTGACTCACGAAATTTTTGTGATTAGTATTGAATAACACTGCAAAAAGGGTGTACTTACGCGAGCTTTACAAAAATTTAGAAAATACATACGATTCACAGTGGATTCTATTTACCACAGTACAGGTATTCATAAGAATTTAAACAAATGGAAATTACGCACAGTAAAAATATCAGTTTGAACGGCACTCGTTTTGTAGATTCACGAAATTTTTGTGATTAGTATTGAATAACGCTGCGAAAAGGGTTTACTTACGCGAGCGTTACAAGAATTTAGAAAATACATGCGATTCACCGTGCATTCTGATTACCAAAGTACATGTATTCACAAGAATTTAAACAAATGGAAATTACGTACAGTAAAAATATCAGTTTGAACGGCATTCGTTTTGTGGATTTACGAAATTTTTGTGATTAGAATTGAATAACGCTGTAAAAAGGGTGTACTTACACGAGCGTTGCAAGAACTTGGAAAATACATGCGATTCACCGTGGATTCTACTTACCGAAGTAGAGGTATTCATGAGAATTTAAACAAATGGAAATTTTGCACTGTATAAATGTCAGTTCGAACTTTACTCTATTGTCGACGTGTGAAATTCTTGTGATTAGTACTGAATAACGCTGCGACAAGGGTGTACTTTTATGAGTGTTACAAGAATTTAGAAAATACATGCGATACACCGTGGATTCTAATTACCAAAGTAGAGGTGTTCATAGAATTTCAATGAATGGAAATTTCGTACAGTAAAAATGTCAGTTCGAACGGCACTCGTTTTGTGGATTCACGAAATTTTCGTGATTACAATTGAAAACGCTGCGAAAAGGGTGTACCTACACGAGCGTTACAAGAATTTAGAAAATACATGCGATTCACCGTGCATTCTAATGACCAAAGTAGAGGTGTTCATAGAATTTCAATTAATGGAAATTTCGCACAGTAAAAATGTTAGTTCAAACGTTACTCTTTTTGTCGACTTGCGAAATTTTGTGATTAGTACTGAATATTGCAGCGTAAGAGGATATGTTTACACGGGGGTTACAAGAATATAGAAAACACATGCGATTCACCGTGGATTCTAATTACGAAAGTAGACGTGTTCACAAGGATTTAAACGAATAGAAATTTTGCACAGTAAAAATGTCAGTTCGAACATTACTTTTTTTGTCGATTTGCGAAATGTTGTCATTAGTACTGAATATCGCAGCGTAAAAGGGTATGCTTACACGGGGTTTACAAGAATTTGGAAAATACATGCGATTCACCGTGCATTCTAATTACCAAAGTAGAGGTGTTCATAGAATTTCAATGAACGGAAATTTCGTACAGTAAAAATGTCAGTTCAAACGTTACTCTTTTTGTCGACTTGCGAAATTTTGTGATTAGTACTGAGTATCGCAGCGTAAAAAGGTATGCTTACATGGAGATTACAAGGGTTTATAAAATACATGCGATTCACCGTGGATTCTAATTACCAAAGTAGAGGTGGCATAAGAATTTAAACGAATGGAAATTTCATACAGTAAAAATATCAGTTCAAACGTTACTCTTTTTGTCGACTTCTGAAATGTTGTCATTAGTACTGAATATTGCAGTGTGAAAAGGTATGCTTACACGGGGGTTACAAGAATATATAAAACACATGCGATTCACCGTGGATTCTAATTACCAAAGTAGAGGTGTTCATAAGAATTTAAACGAATGGAAATTTCATACAGTAAAAATATCAGTTCAAACGTTACTCTTTTTGTCGACTTCCGAAATGTTGTCACTAGTACTGAATATCGCAGTGTGAAAAGGTATGCTTACACGGGGTTTACAAGGCTTTGGAAAATACATGCGATTCGCCATGCAATCTAATTAGCAAAGTAGAGGTGTTCATAGAATTTCGATGAATGGAAATTTCGTACAGTAAAAATGTCAGTTCAAACGTTACTCTTTTTGTCGACTTGCGAAATTTTGTCATTAATACTGAATATCGCAGCGTAAAAGGGTATGCTTACACGGGGGTTCCAAGAATTTAGAAAATACATACGATTTACCGTGGATTCTAATTACGAAAATGCAGGTGTTCATAAGAATTTAAACGAATGGAAATTTTGCACAGTAAAAATGCCAGTTTGGACGGCACTCGTTTTGTGGATTCACGAAATTTTTGTGATTATGATTGAATAACATAAGGGTGTACTTACATTACAAAACACATGCGATTCACCATGCATTCTAATTACCAAAATAATAGGCATACATACAGTAAAAATCTCAGTTCGAACATTAATTTTTTCGTCGACTTGCGAAATTTTGTGATTACTACAGAATATCGCAGCGTAAAAGGGTATGCTTACACGGGGATTAGAAGGGTTTATAAAATACAAGTGATGCAGCGACCGCTCACTTAGCGGCGAGCAACACGGGGGTTGACACGGGAATCGAGAGCTGTCAGGCAAAAGTGTGTTAATCTCGTAATCTCCGTCACGTACTTTTCGCGTTCGACCCTTTTCGTCACCTTTACCGCATCACCTTCGGCCAAGCTTACCGTCCGGCGAAGCACTTCTGAAAGGCGTAAGCCGCAAGAAGAATATTCACGTTCGAGGAGGTTTTGTTCCATTTACCCCAGGAGCGCGTCGACCTGAGTAGCGAAGGTGAAAATGATTCCGACGAAATTGGCTGCGTTTGCGCGTACTTTTGGCCAAGTGCGAGGCGAAATTGGATTTTTCCAGTAACGACGGAATTTTACGCATTCGTAGGGTGTGCATGCGAACGGCGAATTAAGGGGTAACATCTAGCTTAACGCTTAAAAACATCGATTTTCAGTTAAATTTAGGCGTTTAATGTGCATACTTTAATGTATAAAAAAAAATATTTCGTATGTTTTTGCTTCAAAATGGCAGAGCTGGAGCTCTCGAAGTAGAAGTGCATTTTTGGATATGGCCTCTGCAGCTTGCAGCAGAAGTGCTGTACACTTTCACTAAGCGCAAAAAGCAAAATTTTTTCGTAATCTACATTAAATTTTCTAGAGAAGTACATACGCATATGGTAAAATATTAATTTTTGTAGAAATGGCGAGAATGTGGAGAAAAGTTCTAATTTTCCATCAAAGAATTCATCGAAAAAATATTTATAATACGAAAGTTTTTAACCGACCTTAAAAATCATGTGTACTTCTATGGAGAATATAGTTTAACAGCTACAGTAAAAATTTCAAGTGAATCGGAGAAAATTTGTTTAAGCTATGCTTCAAGCCAATTTGAAAAACGTAGTTTCGAGAAAAACGCATTTAAAGTTTTGAGTAACGTTATTTCATATCATTTTGCTAGGTTTGCCATATTTACGATTATTCTGCAATGCCTGCACCATGTATGCGTCCTTCTACATTAATATTTTCGTCTTATTTCTCTTTCCTGGAAAGTGTGGAGGCTCTACGTGCATCTTTCGCGGCATCCGTCAGCTTCGACACAGAAATTGTAACAATTACGACCCATAGTCAATTGTAACACCTGCATCATTGCCATTATACTTCCAAATCGATCGTTAAAAATAGAAGACGCAATATTTATGCTGATGCCGGGCAATTCTCGTGTTGCAACACTTCATCCGTCGAAAGTTTATGGTAAAGAGTTGCCAAAATTTCGTTTCGCATTTTTTCTATGGAATCGGAGAAAATTTGTTTAAGTTATGCTGCAAGCCAATTTGAAAAACGCAGTTTCGAGAAAAACGCGATTAAAGTTTTGAGTAACGTTATTTCATATTATTTTGCTAGTTTTGCCATGTTTACGACTATTGTGCAATGCCTGCACCATATAGGCGTCCTTCTACATTAATATTTTCTTCCTCTTTCTCTTTCCTGGAAATCCTGATGCGGCGTGCATCAGCTTCGACGCAGAAATTGTAACAATTACGACCCATAGTCAATTGTAACACCTGCATCATTGCCATTATACTTCCAAATCGATCGTTAAAAATAGAAGACGCAATATTTATGCCGATGCCGGGCAATTCTCGTGTTGCGGCACTTCATCCGTCGAAAGTTTATGGTAAAGAGTTGTCAAAATTTCGTTTCTCATTTTTTCTATGGAATCGGAGAAAATTTGTTTAAGTTATGCTGCAAGCCAATTTGAAAAACGCAGTTTCGAGAAAAAAGCGATTAAAGTTTTGAGTAACGTTATTTCATATTATTTTGCTAGTTTTGCCATGTTTACGACTATTGTGCAAGGCCTGCACCATATAGGCGTCCTTCTACATTAATATTTTCTTCCCCTTTCTCTTTCCTGGAAATCCTGATGCGGCATCCGTCAGCTTCGACACAGAAATTGTAACAATTACGACCCATAGTCAATTGTAACACCTGCATCATTGCCATTATACTTCCAAATCGATCGTTAAAAATAGAAGACGCAATATTTATGCCGATGCCGGGCAATTCTCGTGTTGCAACACTTCATCCGTCGAAAGTTTATGGTAAAGAGTTGTCAAAATTTCGTTTTGCATTTTTTCTACGGAATCGGAGAAAATTTGTTTAAGTTATGCTGCAAGCCAATTTGAAAAACGCAGTTTCGAGAAAAACGCGATTAAAGTTTTGAGTAACGTTATTTCATATTATTTTGCTAGTTTTGCCATGTTTACGACTATTGTGCAATGCCTGCACCATATAGGCGTCCTTCTACATTAATATTTTCTTCCTCTTTCTCTTTCCTGGAAATTTTGATGCGGTGTGCATCAGCTTCGACACAGAAATTGTAACAATTACGACCCATAGTCAATTGTAACACCTGCATCATTGCCATTATGCTTTCAAATCGATCGTTAAAAATAGAAAACACAATATTTATGCCGATGCCGGGCAATTCTCGTGTTGCGGAACTTCATCCGTCAAAAGTTTATGGTAAAGAGTTGCCAAAATTTCGTTTCGCATTTTTTCTATGGAATCGGAGAAAATTTGTTTAAGTTATGCTGCAAGCCAATTTGAAAAACGCAGTTTCGAGAAAAACGCGATTAAAGTTTTGAGTAACGTTATTTCATATTATTTTGCTAGTTTTGCCATGTTTACGACTATTGTGCAATGCCTGCACCATATAGGCGTCCTTCTACATTAATATTTTCTTCCTCTTTCTCTTTCCTGGAAATCCTGATGCGGCGTGCATCAGCTTCGACGCAGAAATTGTAACAATTATGACCCATAGTCAATTGTAACACCTGCATCATTGCCATTATACTTCCAAATCGATCGTTAAAAATAGAAGACGCAATATTTATGCCGATGCCGGGCAATTCTTGTGTTGCGGCACTTCATCCGTCGAAAGTTTATGGTAAAGAGTTGCCAAAATTTCGTTTCGCATTTTTTCTATGGAATCGGAGAAAATTTGTTGAAGTTATGCTGCAAGCCAATTTGAAAAACGCAGTTTCGAGAAAAACGCGATTAAAGTTTTGAGTAACGTTATTTCATATTATTTTGCTAGTTTTGCCATATTTACGATTATTCTGCAATGCCTGCACCATATAGGCGTCCTTCTACATTAATATTTTCTTCCTCTTTCTCTTTCCTGGAAATCCTGATGCGGCGTGCATCAGCTTCGACGCAGAAATTGTAACAATTACGACCCATAGTCAATTGTAACACCTGCATCATTGCCATTATGCTTTCAAATCGATCGTTAAAAATAGAAAACACAATATTTATGCCGATGCCGGGCAATTCTCGTGTTGCGGAACTTCATCCGTCAAAAGTTTATGGTAAAGAGTTGCCAAAATTTCGTTTCGCATTTTTTCTATGGAATCGGAGAAAATTTGTTTAAGTTATGCTGCAAGCCAATTTGAAAAACGCAGTTTCGAGAAAAACGCGATTAAAGTTTTGAGTAACGTTATTTCATATTATTTTGCTAGTTTTGCCATATTTACGATTATTCTGCAATGCCTGCACCATATAGGCGTCCTTTTACATTAATATTTTCGTCTTATTTCTCTTTCCTGGAAAGTGTGGAGGCTCTACGTGCATCTTTCGCGGCATCCGTCAGCTTCGACACAGAAATTGTAACAATTACGACCCATAGTCAATTGTAACACCTGCATCATTGCCATTATACTTCCAAATCGATCGTTAAAAATAGAAGACGCAATATTTATGCCGATGCCGGGCAATTCTCGTGTTGCAACACTTCATCCGTCGAAAGTTTATGGTAAAGAGTTGCCAAAATTTCGTTTCGCATTTTTTCTATGGAATCGGAGAAAATTTGTTTAAGTTATGCTGCAAGCCAATTTGAAAAACGTAGTTTCGAGGAAAACGCATTTAAAGTTTTGTGTAACGTTATTTCATATTATTTTGCTAGTTTTGCCATATTTACGATTATTCTGCAATGCCTGCACCATGTATGCGTCCTTCTACATTAATATTTTCGTCTTATTTCTCTTTCCTGGAAATCCTGATGCGGCATCCGTCAGCTTCGACGCAGAAATTGTAACAATTACGACCCATAGTCAATTGTAACACCTGCATCATTACCATTATGCTTTCAAATCGATCGTTAAAAATAGAAGACGCAATATTTATGCCGATGCCGGGCAATTCTCTTGTTGCAACACTTCATCCGTCGAAAGTTTATGGTAAAGAGTTGTCAAAATTTCGTTTTGCATTTTTTCTACGGAATCGGAGAAAATTTGTTTAAGTTATGCCGCAAGCCAATTTGAAAAACGTAGTTTCGAGGAAAACGCATTTAAAGTTTTGTGTAACGTTATTTCATATTATTTTGCTAGTTTTGCCATATTTACGATTGCAATGCCTGCACCATATAGGCGTCTTTCTACATTAATATTTTCTTCCTCTTTCTCTTTCCTGGAAATCCTGATGCGGCGTGCATCAGCTTCGACGCAGAAATTGTAACAATTACGACCCATAATCAATTGTAACACCTGCATCATTGCCATTATGCTTCCAAATCGATCGTTAAAAATAGAAGACGCAATATTTATGCCGATGCCGGGCAATTCTTGTGTTGCGGCACTTCATCCGTCGAAAGTTTATGGTAAAGAGTTGTCAAAATTTCGTTTTGTATTTTTTCTACGGAATCGGAGAAAATTTGTTTAAGTTATGCTGCAAGCCAATTTGAAAAACGTAGTTTCGAGGAAAACGCATTTAAAGTTTTGTGTAACGTTATTTCATATTATTTTGCTAGTTTTGCCATATTTACGATTGCAATGCCTGCACCATATAGGCGTCCTTCTACATTAATATTTTCATATTTCTCTTTCCTGGAAAATGTGGAGGCTCTACGTGCATCTTTCGCGGCATCTTGACCAAAACTTGATGCGGCGTGCGTCAGTTTCGACGAAGAAATTGTAACAATTACGACCCATAATCAATTGTAACACATGCATCATTGCCATTATGCTTCCAAATCGATCGTTAAAAATAGAAGACGCAATATTTATGCCGATACCGGGCAATTCTTGTGTTGCGGCACTTCATCCGTCGAAAGTTTATGGTAAAGAATTGCCAAAATTTCGTTTCGTATTTTTTCCATGGAATCTGGATTTCGGTTGGTATTATGTCCCTTCAGAACCTTTAGAATCGGTACCATGTACTTTGAACCGCTCCGAGGCATCACGACTTGCTTTATAAAATAAGCTGTAAAACCACTTTAAAAAATATTTTTGCCTATAAGATTAATTGCACCTTATTTTTAAGACTCTAAAGTATCATATAAGATCATTTTGAAAATTTAAGCTAGATGTTACCCCTTAAATAGCCTCAGCAGTTAGTAATGGTTTTTGGCGAAAGGCGGTCGGTAATTTCCACTCGTCCGCTGTATTCCACTCTCGCCGCGGTATTCGCAATGTTGACCTCTCAACTATGGGAACGTTAATTAACGTTAATTAATTTAATGTACTTAACGTCACTTCGTCATGGTCGGTTAACTACGAAAGACGCGCGCGTCATCGGCTGAAGTTCGCGCTTTTGCGACGTAACGACATTTCAAGTTGGTATTTTGTAAATTGTTCATAATCCCACACCGAATTACCGTAACGAGTCGGAAAACGCACTCGGGGCAATTTGCTCGCGTGTCGAGCGGAGTGCGTTTGCCGACTGTCTGTAAATTAAATATTACATGAACGGGGTAAGGGTTCCGTGCGCGATAAGAAGGGTAAGAAGATTACGCATGAAATTATGCAAGGTCGGATGTATCGATCGCGAAGAATTCGTTGAAGAAAATGGAACGGTAACCGACTGAATGGATCTGACGCGTATTAAAAATTTACGATCGGCGAAGTTAGTCAATAAATGGGCATTCAGATTGTCGATAAAGAAACGGCGTAACGGAAAAGTGGGCTCTGATTTACGAACGTAATTCCACGTTTACGAGCCGTGCTTTCTGCGTCGCTATATATTTCAAACGCAATGATTTCGTACTGTTAGATGAGTCATGCTTAAGTGCAAGGTAGTCAGAAGTTATTGTGTCAGGAGCGAGGTACTGACCGAGCCACATACGAGTATCAGTTTGATAGTGTGCCATGGTTTCTGACAAAGTGGACGCTGAAGAATGCGTCAGGGTCAGTGATCACGAATGCTTTACATATGTGTAATGCTGGCTTGACTAACATGTCGTTAACTCCGTTTCTCGGGCTGTCCTCATTCTTCTGCATTTTTCCCGACTTACTGCGGACTTGATCGTTTCGAGATCGTTATCAGCCGCTGTACAAAATTAGCCAACATTAACGCCTCCGCACAACAGTACACAATATATCGCAGTCTCGACTTTGTCGTTGTCACCAGTTGACATTATCATCATTCATGCGCTCTTAACCCTTTGATTGCTGTTACTTCTGGTCGAGCCATCGGGGAGGACGAAACACTTTTCGCTTATGTGAATTTTGTTGCTTGATTATGTTAGGCGTAAATAAGTTCTAATGATAATTCTTCGTTTAGGCCAAATTAAATAATGCAAGAAAATTATCTGATAAAGAACACATCTGTATTCATCTCGTACATTGATAATTGTGGTTGTAATAGGTAAGAAATCGATACGATTGGGAAACGCATATATGAGCCGTTTATTTTGAAAGTGACCTAACTCCATTTATCTTCAAATCGAGATAAGTAACATTTACTGATAAATAACATGAATTTGTACATGTAACCATGGTAACCGGGAAATATTGAAAAACGGAGTTAGGCCACTTTCAAAATAAACGGCTCATATGCGTCCATAGTCGACACCGATAGATTTTGGCGGACGCATATATGCGCCCATAGCAATCAAAGGGTTAAAAGCGAGGAAAACAGCTTTTGGACCAAAAGTGTCGGATTATTGTATTCAATTCAAGAATATCTAGGACTCTGCTTCGTAGAGCAAAAGGTCAACATTGGCCCTGCTAATTTTTTACGCAATTGCTCCGCAAATAAACGCTCGCCGTCCAAGTAGCGGCTTACGTATGCAATTAGTTTCGCAATATAAAATGCTGAGCAGTTCTATTGATAATATGTACCATATAAAGGAAACATACCATCAAATTAGCCGATTTAGCACCGATACATTTCGGCGGATGCATATATGCGCCCACAGCATTCAAAGGGTTAAAAGCGAGGAAGAGAGCTTTTGGATCGAAAGTTTCGTATTATTGTATTCAATTCAAGAATATCTAGGACTCTGCCTCGTAGAGCAAAGGGTCAACATTGGCCCTGCTAATTTTTTACGCAATTTGTCCGCAAATTAACGCTTGCCGTCGAAGTAGCGGTTTACGTCTGCAATTAGTTTCGCAATATAAAATGCTCAGCAGTTCTATTGATAATATAAAAGAAACATACCACAAATTTGCCGATTTACCACCGATAGATTTCGACGGACGCATATATCAGTCAAAGGGTTAACCAGTTAACTGTTTCGACCTCGTTGGAAAATGTTTCCCCTACGTGCGTCGTACAAATTAAGCGATTACGAATATATTCGTCAAACACAACAATGAAATGACTTTAATATTTTTTTGCAATAATTAATATACTGTTTTATTTTCTATAATAACTATTTACAATTTTTTTTTCGACATGGTCCCAAAGTATTTCAAACTTCTTACAGTTTAGGAACATATTTCAGTTTTAACTAAAATTGCAAAATTAACCGCCGATGGTCACTACTGAAGACGCATGACGAATATATTCGTCAGAACACAAAATTTTACAATTTTTTCATGACGAATCAGAACACAAAATTTTACAATTTTTTTATGACGAATCAGAACACAAAATTTTTCAATTTTTTTATGACGAATATATTCTTCATGCGTCTTCAGTAGTGACCATTGGCGGTTAATTTTGCAATTTTAGTTAAAACCGAAATATATTCCTAAACTGCAAGAAGTTTGGAATATTTTGAGGCCATGTCGAAAAAAAAATTATAAATAATTATTATAGAATATAAAACAGTAAATGAATTATTGTAAAGAATATTAATATTCGTCAGAACACAAAATTTTACACTTTTTTCATGACGAATATATTCGTCATAAACAGTCGCCTCATTTGCGCGGTTAGTTCACGCGTCGTTATAGTTTTTCGATTTGTCTTAACGTTTTCGAACTGGTTAAAATCCTTTTTACCCACGTAAACTCTATGACGTCTAATCCAGGCCTCAGAATTGCGTCGCTCGGATTCGTTGAAATTAAAAATCGACTCATTTGCGCGGTTAGTTCACACGTCGTTATAGTTTTTCGATTTGTCTTAACGTTTTCGAACGCTCATCGAGAAGAGCGCGCGGACCTAAGTTATTGTGCTCGCGTGTCCGCTTCGTACCGTGCCAAGATCATCGGGATTCCGTGCCTCGCCTTCCGAAAGATGAATAATCGCTGCAGGTTACGGTCCCTACGGGAGGAATAGCAATTCGCGCCGGGACGTTGCAAGTGGCCACCCGTTATATCGGACGCTGCGGTACAAGCATGTAGGTAAGGGAAGGCAAGACAGAGATCTCTCTCAATGGCGAAGACCCATGGCGAATCTGCATCATGGCTGGAAGGGATTCACGGTGCTTTTAATTTTCCTATCAACGCTCGATCTCGTTGCGCTCCGAATACGCGAAATTGACGACGATGAAGCGGCTCTGAAGTCTTCATGAAAATCCGTCGATGCCTGCCCCGTGAGAAACTCACGGCGATCGTATCGTACCCGCAGTCCCATGACCGTTTTTGGATATTCGCGCATAATCCTAAGGCAGCGAATAGCTTATGCAATGTGTACGAATAATTATACCTAGCGGAGTGCTGTACGTGAGCGCGTAAATGGAAAAGCGCGTGTTATGAAGATAGTCGGGTTGTATAGAAGAGTGAAATTAACGTTTCATTGTCCGCCATAAATCTTAGACTGCGAACTGTTCGCCCAATGTTCTTCGCCTTACGTACGTTCACCTGTATTCTCTTTCGTGAGCTGTTGCGATGATCAGCTCGACGAGTATGGTCGATATAATTATCATCCTTTCTTCTCTTTAATTATCGCCCCTCACACTGCCGCCAGAACATAATTGGGCAACTGTACTTCTCTCGATACGTGATCACGTCGCCGATTCGCTTGCAAGCGAATACTGCCTGCCAGGTTCACTCGACTGATAACTTTTTCTCTTTTTGATTTCAGGTAAGAGCCGACGTTGTTTTCTTGAGGAAGCAATTGCAATGGGTGTGGGGTAGGTAAGTTTTGTAGGGAAGTTTGTGGGTTAACGGGCATACTGTGTGACGCAACTTGGGTCGTGTGAAGTATCGACATAACTTTTGCTCATGACGAAAGTTATGCTATTTTACGGATATTTGTGTCATTTGATATTAATCTTTTCAGATACACTTAAAAATGTTTGAAATATATACTTATATCCGTGATTTCTAAATACTCAATGTACAAGAAATTTTGGATGGATGAAGTATATTATGTTCAACTGCTTCCCACTGACAAAAAAAAGCAATCACAGTATAGTCTAAGGGCACAAGTCCTCTTTATGTTATATTGCATAATATTTTGAACTATGCGTCACAGGACGCTTTCAGCATTTGTGAGAATTGTTTAAGCGTAACACCTGTCTTGATTTTTTCAAAACGGTTAATCCCGTTACTAATCCCGGTTTACAGAAAAATTGCTACCGCGATTATTAACATCCTTCGGTCCTTTCTGTGCGAATGGCATGAAACCGGCCTTTCTTATTATTAATCTTCTTAGATACACTTAGAAATGTTTGAAATGTACACTTATATTCGTATCTTCTAACTACTCAAACGTACAAGAAATTTTGGATGAATCAAATGTATCAAGTGCAACTGCTTCCCACTGATAAAAAAGCAATCACAGTGTAGTCTAAAAGCACAAGCCCTCCTTATGTTATATTGCATAATATTTTGAACTATGCGTCGCAGGATGCTTTCAGCATTTGTCAGAGTTGCTTAAGCGTAACACCTGTCTTGATTTTTTCTAAACGGTTGATTCCGTTACTAATCCCGGTTTACGGAAAAATTGCTACCGCGGTCTTATTACAAAACTAATATTCTTCGGTCCTTTCTGTGCGAACGGCATGAAACCGGCCCTACTTATTATTGATCTCTTCATATACACTTAGAAATGTTTGAAATCGACACTTATATCAGTATCTTTTAATTACTCAAACCTACAAGAAGTTTTGGATGGATGAAGTATATCATGTCCAACTGCTTCCCACTGACAAAAAAAACAATCATAATGTAGTCTAAAAGCACAAGCCCTCCTTATGTTATATTGCATAATATTTTGAACTATGCGTCGCAGGATGCTTTCAGCATTTGTCAGAGTTGTTTAATCGTAGTACCTGTCTTGATTTTTTCCAAACGGTTAATCCCGTTACTAATCCCGGTTTACGGAAAAATTGCTACCGCGGTCTTATTACAAAACTAATATCCTTCGGTCCTTTCTGTGCGAACGGCATGAAACCGGCCTTACTGACGCAGAAGCAGCGATGAAAACAAAAGCAACGACAATATAACTCAGCGGCTGGGGTAGAAACTGCGTCGTAGTAGACAGACCAGACACGCCCTTATTACGCGCAGGACGCGACCGGCATCATCTGCCACCCTTGCAGCTAACATTATATGGAAACCAGTCGGCGTTTAACCCTTTGAGCGCTACTGGTTAGCATAATTAACCGCATACTTAATGTTTTTTCCCTGCGTTTCTATTACGGTTATGCTCCACCTTCTCTACGGTTATATGCATTAATTATAATGCGCGTTGAATTGCTTATGCCATGGCCTTATGTCGTTAGTAAACTACACGTTATCGTACGTTTCTACTTTAACACAACGATTTTAGTCTTTCGCGTTCTTGTACGTAACGAAATTTCTTTACGAATTAATAGTTTGACCGCCATGATGGTCATCGGTGATCGGCGCAAGAAAATATTTGCAATGAGTAGCAATAATTATTTGATAAATGCAGTTATTGTTAGAATAGTGATGCGATGCTTTGGTCTCCAATACCTGCACATCATTTACATTTTGCATAATTCAGTCAAATGCTGGAGTATTTCATAGCATCGCCGTTCTAATACAGCAATTCGTTTAACAACTCAATCGGGCGTTTATCTATTGTATGGGGGAAATCGGGGTTTTCGATGGATGCAGATGAACACTTTGACTGCTGTGATGGTCATCGGTAACCGGCGCAAAAGATTTTACTGACGATCCAAAATATTCGCAATGAGTAGCAATAATTATTTTATAAATGCAGTTATTGTTCAAATAGTACTGCGATCCGTTGGTCTCCAATACCTGCACATCATTTACATTTTGCATAATTCTGTCAAATGCTGTAGTATTTCATAGCATCGGCGTTCTAATACAGCAATTCGTTTAACAATTGAATCGGGCGTTTATCTATTGTATGGGGGAAATGGGGGTTTTCGATGGATGTAGATTAACACATTGACTGCTGTGATAGTTATCGGTGACCGGCACAAGAGATTTTACTAAAGATCCAAAATATTCGCAATGAGTAGCAATAATTATTTCATCAATGCAGTTGCTGTTAGAATAGTGATGCGATCCTTTGGCCTCAACACCTGCACATTATTTACATTTTGCATAATTCAGTCTAATGCTGGTTTATTTCATATCCTCTCAGTTCTAATTCAGCAATTCGTTTAATAATTTAATCGTTAGGCGTTTTTTCTATTCGCTTGATTGGGAAATCGGGGTTTGATCGGTGGATGCAGATGAACACTTTGACTGCTGTGATGGTCATCGGTAACCGGAAAAGTTTTAATCGCGATCCAAAATATTCGATGATTTTGCAATAATATTTTATAAATGCAGTTATTGTTCAAATAGTGCTGCAATCCGTTGGTCTTCAATACCTGTACACCATTTACATTTTGCATAATTCTGTCAAACGCTGTAGTATTTCATAGCATCGGCGTTCTAATACAGCAAACTCCATTGTTGACCGGCGCAAAAGGTCTCATGAAAAATTTTAAAAATACCCAAACGGTAGCATTTATAATTTTGTAAATGCAATTAATATTAAATAGTGATTAGATTCTTTGATCTCCGACACTTTCACATTATTTTTATTTTACACAATTCAATCATACTCCGAAGTACCTCATCACGTTGCACTTTCAATATAGTAAAATACGCACACCAGTCAACGTGTTAATCAAGCGCATCACGCAAATGTGAGATTTTCTAAAGAGCACGATCGCTGCTATAGATTCGTGCGAATTCAGCGATCTTACGTCAGACGAGCACAGAGATGAGCCTCCGACTGCCTACTCGGCATCAGCAGGAAGCGCGAAGAACTTTCACGGGCCCGCAAGGTGTTTCTCTCTCAGAGCGACCGCTGCGCTCTGATTGCGAGAAAAGTGCGGGCAATAAATTGTCCGGTATGTTTATATCGGACGAAATTATCGTCGGCAGCTTGAAGTCGCCGTGTGCCAATAACAATCGCCGCGCGACAGTCCGCGCGACCATTACGCCGCCGAAATTTATTGTTTTCCCGAACCCGAGGCCGCGAGAGCCTCGAAATTGCGATCCGCGAATCAGGAGAAGAGTCTGCGTGTTCACCAAACCGATCGATCTTCCGCCGCCTCGTTCGTCCAGCACTCCCGTTGAATTTCCTTTCCTTCTCGAGGCACCGCAATACTGTACTCGCCGCCACACTTCGGAACCGGTTTCTCTCTTTCTCGTTCTCTCGCCTCTTTCGCTCGTCTCCTTACTCGCGTCTCTTGGTTCACGAACCGAACCCGGTCCGTTCGGTGCTAACTTCCTTCGTCCCTTAGTACCGTACCCTAACGCGCTCGTTTTGCTCTTACGTCGTGTGCACCTTGTAAATTGGAGCGCGCTGTCGGATACGCGGCTGATGTTGTCTAGCCGGTCGCATGCTGAAGAAATTCGCGAGGACGGTATCGCATTAAGTCGTAAACATCGCGCGACTTGATACGTAAACGGTCACTTCGTTTACGAGCTTCCCTGATTTTCTCTTCTCCGGCGACGACGGTGTCGCGTATCTCTTATCCTTCGATGCAGGATCGGTCGTGCAGAGGGATTCTGATGTTTAAGCGTTTGACTGCCTCGTATGTTGTGCCAAAATTGCGAGGAGCGCGACAGCTTTTTTTTGGTATGCCAAGACTGCGGAGAGTGCTATAACGCTGCTCTGATTTGTAAAAAAGTAAATCACGCTCTTTGTATAGCAAACCACTCGTGTAAAGGATCATAAAAAATGAAGTCGAATTCGAGTGAATTATAACTGCTTTTTACCAATTTTATCCACAAAAAGAATTAAAACATATTTAAGTAAATGGTATTTTTTAATTTTTGTTTTAAATTTAAATCCTTAATTTATTTAAAAATTTTAATTTTAATTAATGGTACTTTTGTTGTTGCAATGTAACACAAACGAGTTTATTGTATGAAAAGCAGTTTTAGCATATGTCCGAAAAAATCCATCAGCAGCCAAACGGTTAATAGCACGGATATTCGAGGCATCTGCAGACTGCGCCGTCGAGGACCGCTTTCTCACAGTGAAACACCTTGACTCACCCGACGAGATAAAACTTCGTTTACGGAGAATTTGAATATCATCCTCGATATTCGGGCTCTCCCGACGGATTTCTCATCCATTCCATCCGACCACTTAGGAATTATCAATCACCCCGGGTAAGAGACAACGAACCCAAGACAGTCGCCAGGCAAGTCGATAGCATCGGGTCCTCAGTTCGATTCGGCCCCTCTCCGTCGGCCGTTAAGATTCGTTGAGCGGTGAATTCTAATTTATCTCCCGTCGCGACTGCTGCACCACGACCCCCGTGCCTCGTCCAACAAATCGGTGCTCGCGGGGGTCGTCGTCAGTGGTCACCACTCTCGTGATCCTCTCCGTCTCGCGTTTTCAGGATTTTCCCTCGCGTCTTCGGGAACTTCCCACCCTCAGGAGTTAACAGTTTGCCGGCCGCTTATTTATTACATCACCTTTACGCTGGCACCAGCGAATTTCGCGCGGATTCTACTGCTACCGACGGTAATATTTACGCTATTCGTTGTACATGGGGTATGGTTATTACTAAAAATGGCACTAAAACTAGTGTTACACAAATTTTAATGCATATATTTATATCCTTAACACGTTGACTGCCACGGTGGTCACCGGTGACCGGTGCAAAAGATTTTACTACAAATGCAACAAATTTGCAACAAATGCAACAAAACCGTGAAGCGATAAAATACTGCAGAATATGATTGACACGTTGATTTACACCGGTGCGATATTTTATTAAAAATGCAAAAAATTCGCAATGAAGCTTATTTACAATCGTGTGAAAGCAATTGATATTGAACCGGTGCTTCAATACTTTGGCTTCTGATAACTTTGCGTTATCTTTACTTTGCACGATTTAACACGTCGACTGCCAAGCGTATTTTGCTATGGTAGAACCGTGATGCGATGAAACACTGCAGAATATAATTAACATGTTGACTGCCACGGTGGTCACTGGTAACCGATGCAAAAGATTATACTCTCCAATATTTAATCGCATCGCGTTTATAACGTAGCAAAATATGCGGTGACCGGCGCAAAAGATTTTACTACAAATGCAAAAAATTCGTAATGAAGCTTATCTGCAATCCTGTAAAAGCAATTTATATTGGAACGGTGCTTCAATACTTGGCTTCTGATAACATTGCGTTACCTTCACTTTTCACAATTTAACACGTTGACTGCCAAGCGTATTTTGCTATGTTAGAACCGTGATGCGATAAAATACTGCAGAATATGATTAACACGTTGACTGCCACGGTGGTCATCGGTGACTGGTGCAAAAGATTATACTCTGCAGTATTTCATTGCATCGCGGTTTTAACGTAGCGAAATATACGGTGACCGGTGCAAAGGATTTTACTATAAATGCAACAAATTCGCAATGAAACTTATTTGCATTAATCTTGTACAAGCAATTGATATTGGAACGGTGCTTCAATACTTTGGCTTCTGATAACTTTGCGTTGACTTCCAAGCGTATTTTGCTATGTTAGAACCGTGATGCGATGAAATACTGCAGAATACGAGTAACACGTTGACTGCCACGGTGGTCACCGGTCATCGGTGCAAAAGATTATACTGTGCAGTATTTCATCGCACCGTGGTTCTAACATAGCAAAATATGTGGTGACCGGCGCAAAAGATTTGACTACAAATGCAAAAAATTCGCAATAAAGCTTATTTGAAATCTTGAAAAGGTAATTGATATTGCAATTATGCTTCTATACTTTGGCTTCTAACAACTTTGCATTACCTTCATTTTGCACGATTTAATCATACTCTGTAGTATTTCATCGCATCGCGATTCTAATATTGCAAAACACGCGTGGCAGTCAACGTGTTAAAATAGAAGCATCGTGGAAACATTGTCGCTGCGCTGTTGTCACGCGTGCGTGACCCCGGCCGATAACCATTGCCCAGCAAACGTCGCGCCAGCGTGACAGCGGCCGGCAAACTCTTAAGGGTACGTCGACACCGCGACGGCGTCCGATTCAGCGTGAGCGAGAGCGCGACAGCTCTAAAATTCATAGGGACCCGACAGAGACGCCGGAATTGCCGGATCGGCCAGGGGCAGCGAAGAGAATGAGAGAGGGAGGTTTTTTGCCGAGCGAAGTAATTCCACGAGCAGACACCCCCTCCAGTTTGTCGACCGCGTGGCGATACACGCAACCACCCTTCTCCTGTGTGATGGCGCTGGTGGGGACGGCGCCGCGAACAGAGGGTAGATATATTCGAGGGAGGAGAAACGGGAGGGGGATGAAATGGTTGGCTGGCTGGCTGGCTGGCTGGCAGGCCGGTAAGGGGTTGCGTCGTGGCGCTGCCGTTGTCGTTCCCTTGCGGGTTCCTGCTCGTAAGGGTGTCTTTCAGTCGACGCGCGGCCGCTCAGCTCGAGACACGCAGAACGCGCGCAGTCTCTCAAAACGTGAGCCGTGCTTCGCGGATTCCGTACGCAGGACTCAGAACCCACCCTCCGGCGCAACTCCTTCGATCACCGGCGAAGGGTGCGTACCAGTGCGTAAACATTCGAAAGAGGATTCGTCCTGAGGTAATCACTCGTGACGGTCGGGAGAGATATTCCGGAATCCCTGAACAGCCGCACTTCTCGGCGATAGGCCGGCTGCGAAATGAGCAGCCGACACTATCGATCGTTATTACTTTCCAGATTTTGGCACCGGTGATTTTTTTTAATGCGGACGTTCGGTGGGTGTTTGTTTGCACGGGAGGTTTGGGGTGCGGGAGGAAGGAAGGGAATTTGGTGTATGCGGTGCTTTGGGAAGAGTGAATGAATCGAGTGAGATGGTGCGTTTCCGCAATGTCATGTAATTCGTATATGGTGCGGTACGGTGGAAAGAAACTTTATGATGTGTGCCTCGACAACTATTAATTCCGCGCACGCGGAAGCAATTATCGGGCCGACGTCAGTTAATAATCGTCTAGCTTCTTACGCTTTTATGCTGTTTCTCGTTAAACAATTATTGTCATATGTGTCTGCGTGAAAACGTGGAACTAGAGTAGGTGGCAATTCCTTTCGCGTGCAGATCCTTGAGTCATCGCCGGGAGCAGAAACACGCGCGGAGCATGAAAAACGTGGACGTGGGTGGTTTCCCTTTTACGACAGGATAAATTCTTGAGTCACCCATGATTTGCACGCTTTCCGACGTAGCGAAATGCCTCGCTAAATCGATCGGGGGCGCGTGTTTTCTCTTCCGTCGTTCGGGGCTCCCAACAGATAAATCTCATTTTTCTCATCTCTGCATATCCACCCTACGCATCTTTCGGCGAGGATCATTTGTCATACTCTTACAACTTCATGGACGTATGCAATCTATAGAGAGGGCAAAGAAACACTTCGAGCCGAGAATACGAATTAATATGTGTTCCGATGCCATCTCATCGCGGTTAAAGGTTAACACGTTGGCTGCCGTGGGGGTCACCGGTGACCGGCGCAAGAGATTTGACTGAAGATCGAAAATATTCGCAATGGGTAGTAATAATTCCTTTATAAATGCAGTTATTGTTAGAATAGTGCTGCGATTCTTTGGTCTCCAATACGTGCACATTATTTACATTTTGCATAATTTAGTCAAATGCTGGAGTATTTCATAGCATCGCCGTTCTAATTCAGCAATTCGTTTAACAATTTAATCGGGCGTTTATCTATTGTATGGGGGAAATTAGGGTTTTCGATGGATGCAGATTAACACTTTGACTGCTGTGATGGTCATCGGTAACCGGCGCAAAAGATTTTACTGACGATCCAAAATATTCGCAATGAGTAGCAATAATTATTTTATAAATGCAGTTATTGTTCAAATAGTGCTGCAATTCGTTGGTCTTCAACACCTGTACACCATTTACATTTTGCATGATTCAGTCAAACACTGTAGTATTTCATAGCATCGCCGTTCTAATACGGCAAAATACGCACGGCATTCAACGTGTTAATTGCGATCGATGGGTGGAACGAGTTTCTGCCTCGATTTTTCGGCGATTCACCTGCGCGACTCTCTTATTCACGTGGCATCGGGCAATACCGTTCCCGATCGACGATGGATCAACGGAACCGGCACGAGAGAAGCGTACCGGCACCGTTTCGTGTCCCGTAAGGCACGAGGTAACGCACGAGAGATGCCGAAGAGTACCTGTACGTAACAGTTGCTACGAATTTCCAACTTGTTGACGAGTGGGCATCGCGTGACGCGCTCGTTTCTTTCTGACGTGACCACCGCTCCACCACAAAGATATATATTCCAGCACAAACGCATATTCTAGAGTATTCAAACACACGTACACGCGCCCGAGGGAAAAGAATTTTTATCGAACCCGGCGTAACGCGAGAATCGCGGCCGAGGAATTTGGTTAAACCGGTCAGATGAGGATTAACGGCAAAATTAAAGTTTATGAAAGCTGTACGATTTCGTGTTCGACCGCGACTTTTGGCGCCGCTCGTTAATAAGTCGACGACGGCGGAACGTATTGCTTCATCAACGTAAAGGTCCGAGAGTGTGTGAGCTGAGTAGAACTTGGAATGCCAGATAATTTATTTAATGACGCAAATGCCATTTGCGTAGCGGCCGCGCGATTTGAAATACAATTTCCGCAGGCTTCGCGTGGTTTTCTGTATATTGAAAATATTTCGGGTAGAATGCACCGCGGACGAAGGAATTCTTGATAAAGCAGCTTACCTGTGATCCCTTCTTTGTCTCATGGCTCCTAAGGGAAACGCCCTTCCAACTCGAAGATTTACGGGGTCTATGGGGAAGCACTTTGACAATACAACCCACCCGCTCGCCATAGCGAAGATTATATACGCGCACGCGAAATCTCAGCGGGACGTCTGTTTCTTTTTCGTTAAGACAGAAACGCGCTGCACCGCGTACACAAAAAAAATGACGTTGCCAGAGGCGAGTGGTGTAAAACGGAGAGTCTTGTAAAACGGGACGCAGCCTCTGCAACCTCAATACCTTCGACCTAATTACATAGTCTGTTTTCATACGAAACGCTCCGTTATATATTCCTCGTTAAACAATAAGTTACTCTTCAAATACAAGACGCGCCATTCAAAATTCGCAACTCTTGCACGCAGCCTTTTCATAGGACTTCCTGAGAACTAGCGATAGCATGGCTCATAGTATTAACCCTTTGACTGCTATGGACGCATATATACGTCCGTCGAAATTCATTGGTGTCGACTATGGTCGCATATATGCGTTTCCCAATCGTTTCGATTTCTTACCTACTGCAGCCACAATTATCAACGTGTGAAATAAATATAGATGCATTTTTTAACAAATCATTTTCTTACATTATTTCATTTGGTGTAAATGAAGAATTATTATTATAACTTAGTTGCGCCTTCCATAATCAATCAATAGGATTCAAAGTATCGAAAAGTATTTCGTCGTCAGAGGGTGTTTCGGCCGAGAGTATCCAGCAGTCAAAAGGTTAATTTGGCGTAAATTAAGAATTATCCTTACAACTTCATTGCGCCTTACATAATCAATTAATATAGTCCAAACTATCGAAAAATATTTTGCCCTCAGCAAGCGCTTCGGTCGAGAGTATTCAGCAGCATCATTATATTCTGCAGTACTCATTTTATTAATAGTCGGGGATAAATGATCCCGATTACGAAACGATTAGGGACGCATATATGCGCCCATAGTCGACAGCGATAGATTTCAGCGGACGCATATATGCGTCCGTAGCATTCAAAGGGTTAACCCTTTGCGGACGAAGACTTTTTCGGTTGGGTAAGGTAGCAGGCCGAGGCAATTTTGACAGATGTGGCGAGTGTCTTACAGGGTACAATAAAATGATCTTATATACAAATTTTCTTACAAACGTTATATTTTGATAGTTTCTCCATTTTCCACCTTCCAAAAATTACCGCCGCCCATGAATTTGGTATAATTCGTGATAACATTGGGTTTTCTAATCACAGTTTGAACACCATGCCGGAGTACTCGTTCAACACTACTCATTTCAGCATTGTAATAATTTAAATTACATTATTATTTCTATGATAAACTACCATTGGTTATCCTTTTGAAAGTCGTCGTTTTTTTATTGCATCTGGCAATTCTTTTCTATCAGTTAGTATTATCCCAATCAAATGACATTTCAATTTATGTAATTCATTGGCTAAAAAGTAACTGGTGTAATACCGCCTTTCTATCAGCTAGAGGTAACGAAATCTAACATAAACATTGTAGCTTCTCACTCGACATTCGCCCTGCTCCGCGAAACACCGTGGCGACCGAGAGTCGCTTCTCGTCCGCAAAGGGTTAATTCGGCGTAAATTAAGAATTATCCTTACAACTTCATTGCGCCTTACATAATCAATCAATATAGTTGAAACTATCGAAAATATTTCGCCCTCAGCAAGCACTTCGGTCGAGAGTATTCAGCAGCATCATTATATTCAGCAGTACTCATACTATTAATAGTCAGGGATAAATGATCCCGATTACGAAACGATTGCCGACGTATATATGCGCCCATAGTCGACAGCGATAGATTTCAGCGGACGCATATATGCGCCCATAGGAGTCAAAGAGTTAGAAGTGAGCAAGAGAGCTCTTGGATCAAAAGTTTCGCATTATTGTATTCAATTCAAGAATATCTGGGAATCTGCTTGTAGAGCAAAGGGTCAACATTGGCCCTGCTAATTGTTTACGCAATTTCTCCGCAAATCAACGCTCGCCGTCGAAGTACCGGCTTATTACGTATGCAATTGATTTCGCAATATAAAATGCTCAGCAGTTCTATTGATAATGTAAAGGAAACATACCACCAAATTTGCCGATTTACCACCGATAGACTTCGGCGGACGTATATATGCGTCCGTAGCAGTCAAAGGGTTAATTTGGCGTAAATTAAAAATTATCCTCACAACTTCATTGCGCCTTATATAATCAATCTAGTTCAAACTATCGAAAAATATTTCGCCCTCAGCAAGCGCTTCGGTCGAGAGTATTCAGCAGCATCATTATACTCAGTACTCATAGTATTAATAGTCAGGGATAAATGATCCCGATTACGAAAGGCACTGTTTCACAGCCGTGCATCCGCAAAACAGCACGCGAGAAGTTTCTGCGTGCGCGATAAGACGGTATCGTCGCGTCGTCGGTACTCTCCGATTCTCGTAAGCTGATTTATGAGCGTTTCAGGCTTTGCACCGTAGAAAAATCGCCGCTTATCGAGGTGTCACGGTCGGCTATCATTTACCCCGGGGGGCAACAAACGTTAACAAGAAGAGAGTGTGACACCGATCCTCTCCCGATGAAGTCGATGCGAGAAACTGGTTACAAACGTGTATTTGAATACGCGTGTTGCAAGGACGCGTTCAAGATTTACACCTGCGTAAACGATCGCCGGCCATGAACCGAACTTTCGATACTTTTTCTTCGTCTCGCGCCGAAAGAATAATGGACTCCGTATTCCGGTTTAACTTATGATTCCGCGAACGCGCATTAGTTCCGCAATCTGAACGTGGCTAATTTCCCCACGTTTGTGATTCATGGCGTCGTTACACGATTCCGGGTAGGGTTCACCTGTAATACGTGGCCGGGTCCAATCAGATTTTCCATAAATACGTGCGTGCACGCGGTCGGTCCTCTTCTTCGATCGTCACTTTTCGTGCATGAAACGTTCCTTGCCGATTAAGAACACGCGACGACGGCCAGCCGTTCTGTATTCAGCGACGAAGACGCAATTACCTGGGAAATGACTTGGTAGATGAAAATTTCAGCGCGTCTCTATCGGTACTAAGGCAAAAATGGCATTCGCTCGACGGTGCTTCGATCGATTTTCTTAACGTTTTAGCACACTTCTCGCAGAGATAACTTAATTTTGTTCCATCTCGAGTTTATGAATGTTAATACGTGTGTCAACTAATTCCGTGGGTCAATAATCTTGCTACGCGACATGTTGCACGTAAGAAGAATGATGTCCGTGTGTCACTGTCACTGATAGGCGTAGGCATAAAAACGATTACGTGGGCGTTTCACCGGCTATCGACTTCGTCTAACAAAGCAAGTGGTGTCATTGACGAAAGAAACAGATTTTTATCATTGAAAGTTCCATGTACATTTGGAATGTAGTACTAACATTTTATACTAAAGAGAATTCTTAGAAGTATGAGAAGTTTTCAGTGTTAAGCGAATTTAACCCTTTGCGATCGTATGTCTGCTCTCGGCCAACACAGCAAAGAACCACAATAGTTTTATATTGTATTTAAAAACTAAGCTCCTATTTAACTGGGACCCTTAGAACAAACAGAAATATATACCAGCTGTGATTAAAAAGACCAGCTGTAACAAAAAAATAATACTGTTGCTTCCAATCCATCGGGTGATATTCTATTATTAGCGTGGAGAGACAAGAAAATAGTCACCATATTAAGCAGATACGATATCTCAGACACAAAAACTATAAAAAGAAGGACGAAAGAAGGTGGCAACGTCAACATTAGCAAACCAAATCTTATTATAAATTATAATATGAATATTGTTTTACGAGAAAATCTTGCAAATGGTGGAGAACATTTTTTTATGGGGGACAGAGTTTTGCACTGTCAATAGCTACATCTTATATAAGGTGTCAGCAAAAAGAGAAAAAAAGACGCCTATGTCACATTTAATGTTTGTCCGAAAATTGGTGGAACAACTTGTAGATGATTTTCGTGAAGGAGCATCTTCAAAACTACATATGGTTACTTAATGGTAAACTATATATATTGCTGCACTGTCAAAACGTAAAGAGTAAAGATTGTTCTGTATGTTCAAACAGAAAAATCCAGGGCGGAAGACGCCAAACTAATTATTTTTGCAACACATGTAATCAAAAAGCAGGACTTCATGTTGGATACCACTTTGAAAGACACCACACGATGGGGAATTATAAAATATAATTTTCACATGAAAACATTACATTAAAACATATTCTTGTGTAAACATATATCAAAAGACCACAAAAGAATTAGTAAATCTTGTTTATCCTTCATAATCTTGCATATTATGTATCACTCCTTGTTCAACGGAAATTAATTTCGACCAGTACGACATCTGTGTCTAAATTTAATACGACCACAAAGGGTTAATTTATATATTTATATATATTTAATGATATATATTTAAATAATTTTAAATATTAACACGTTGGCTGCCACGCAAGTTTAGAAGAAAATCTCCGTCAGGCCACGCGCCATATACCATACGCGAATTGTTTCTTATCGTAGAAGAAGATTATTACATTTTGAACAAAATGTCTAGCGATTTCCATCGAGTTGAAAATCTATATTGGAGAATCGTACTGGACCTCTTGTTTTTTGTAGTACAAGATAAGCGCGTTTAGACCGAAACGTTTCGGAACATGCATTCAGTTGAAAATCTTTCCTCAACAACGAAGTATCTAAGAAAGCATGAATGCGCTGAAAATTATTTCTGCTTTTTCAAATATGTCTAAATTTAATACGACCGCAAAGGGTTAATATTCTTGTCTTCTGAAAACGATGTTTTCTCATCGCCAAATAATTCGACGATTTACAAATTCGCGCCTATAGAACGCTATTACCCCATTATACATGATATATTCCAGTCTACCAAAGTTAAACCGTTCAGCGCACCGCGACCGCCGCGGTCTTTTAAATTCAAAATGCACCATTTTTATTTGTCGCCGCGCGCAAATATAATGCGCGATGAAATTTTTATTCTCCCGTTAACTTTTATTTGAACGCGGCTAATCTAATTCGACGGCGCACAGTGTGAGAGCGACGAACCTGTATGGCCAGGGGGGACTAACTACGAACGCGTCCATGTTTTACCCTCTTGCGAATTTCCGCCCACCTCGCCGTAATTTCTCGTTTGCCAGTCGCATGCTCAGCGTCAAACGTCGCAAGTGCATACAAAAGAAAGGAGGGTCGGACGGAAAAATGGCCCGGCGTCGAAAAAAAAAAAATGCCGCAACACCCTTTCCGCTTCTTTCCACCTCAAGATTTCATCCATTTTCCCGTACTGCTCTGACATAGATTTCGAAAGAACCGAATCGATCGTACTCGAAAAGCGTGCCGAGATATTTTCGGAACACGCAGAGCCGGGTAAAAAAAACGCTGGAAACGGGTTCATCTTACTGTACGCGTCACTCTCTCATTTCTAAACGTCACTCTCGCGCGGACAAGTAAAAATTGCGCCCGGTATTTCAAACGCCAGAATTGCGAGCGCGTGAAAGTTTGATGTCCCGAGGAAACCAGGAAATGCACGGTGATCGATGTCGAGTCCAAACGTGCGCGGAGGCGTTTTCGGTGCTCGAAAGGGTCAGCGTCGGAACACGTTCGGGAAACGAGTCCGTCGAAAATATCGGCTATCTTTTTATTTTCACCCGGCGATTTCGCCGGGCAATTGTAAAAATTGCCTCGCCCCGACAGAATATTCGTCACTAAACTTTAATGCCGAGGAAAGCGGAAAACGGCCCGGTACAGACATTCTGAAAATACCGTCGGATATTTTTGCCGATCGACAACGTTACAGTGAAAATACTGTCATAATTTCGTAAGTGCGCTGGGAAAATAACGGGACAAGAGAAAGATTCAAGATAAACGAACTATTCACGTGCGCCCGAGGCTAGATTACTCTTCTACTGTCTCGGGGTAGAATTTCTCAGGTCGGAAGAATGAACGTCGATGCACCGTGGGGAAATGCGCGCTGATAGATTTTCGTATTTTAGACGCGCGCCGATACTTTCGAAGATCGAAGGGAGAGGTGAGAGATGTCGGGGTGACGAGTCTATTTCCGACTACTAGAAATTTCACGGATTCATCGGACACCTGCCAGGCAGGGGTTGAGCGAACGATCGTTGCCATCCGGGAGAGCGTCGCACTCGGATGCATTAGTTAGTTATTTCCGTGAGGCGAATTATTTGCCCGCCATTTTCCGTCAATTCCATTAGCTTACTTGAGATTGTCGAGAGTCGGTGAAAACGCATACTACTTTGATCAAAAAGCTTTAGGACCTACCGCCCTATGGCACTCTCAATCACCCGATTGAAATTTTTTTTTTTAGGTTGCCACATCTGTCATTAACGTTCCCACCAAATTTCAGCGTCATAGCTTGACATTTGTAAATGTTATACCGTGTTGAGAACATCTACCTTTGTGCGTGTTTTCGATTTTTTACATATTTGAAAGTGGCATCAACTTTGGATCAACGAATTTACATAAAATTTTGCGTGAAAAACGGATTTAACGGTGCGTAAACCTTGGAAATGTTGGAGAAGTGTTTCGGCAACGAAGCTCTTTTGAGATCAAACGTTTTTCGGTGGCACGAACGCTTCCGAAGAAACCACGTTGTTTTCAATCGAAAAAAAAGATGATGCTCACGGTTTTCATGCATTACAATGGTTTTGTGCATCATGAATTCTTGCCAGAGCAACAGACAGTCAACAAAATGTATTATTTGGGCGTTATGAGACGTTTGCGTGAAGCAATTCGCCAAAAAAGACCAAATTTGTGATCCTTATTCGCGAGTTTTTGACCAAAAATATTGGGTTGGAGGGAAAGTTCTGTCGTATTTTAAAGAAAATATTTGAATTCATTTATAAAACTATGTGTTTAATATTAATCATAATACATTTAATGTGTTGTATGATAAATGCCAAACTCTTCTGCAATTTCTCGACTTGTTAAATGTGGATTATTTTCCAACATGGATCGTAAAACATCATTATCGATTTTGGATAGTCGTCCAGATCGATCACTTTCTTGGAGGCTCAGATCCCCGGAACGAAATTTGCTAAACCATCTTTGACAAGTACGAACATTTACAATATCTTTTCCAAATATCACACATAAATTTTTACATGCAACCGATGCGTTGCTTCCTTTTTGGAATTCATACAAAATGCGGTGTCGTAAATGCACTTTATTTACTGACATCTTTTTCACTTTAAATATCACAAGTAAATGATGAACGGTAAAAAAGGACTCCTGTTATATTATACAGCAGCTATAAAAAACAAACAAAAAATCCGAATAACTCGCTAGCCAGATGTGTTTTTTATTTACAAGAAAAATTACCTTCCTATTAAAAATACGACAGAACTTTCCCTCCAACCCAATAATACGAGTACTATTGACCAGACTCCGAATTCACCTGAGTTAGCTCCCTGCAACTTTTTTCTGTTTAACCAATTTAAAAAACATATGGATGGACATACCAAAAATTGAATACCAGCTGTGTTTCAATGATTGAATCAAGCACTGGTATAAGTGCATTGCAGTCGATGGGCAGTACTTTGAAAGGGATGATATCAATAATAATGGATAAACTTGTATTTTCGATATTATGAATAAAGTCCTACAACTTTCTGATCAAAGTAGTATACCGCGGTGCATTTTCGAGAACCGTCGCGGTAACGATTCTCGTCCGATAACGTCAATAAACTTATTTCCGAACGCTCCCTTGCGATTAGAAGTAGCCAGGCGTTAGTCGATCAGTCGGGATCAATTACCTTCCCGGAATTGATGCAAACGACTATATGTGAATATAACACAAATTCCCCAGATGTTTACAGCACGGAAGGACCGTAGATTGAAAAATTCCTGTGAAAATATCACTTGAACGGTTCAAGTGCCACGATTACTTAATTCGATATTAATCAGATCCTGAGATTCTTCTGCCATGATCGACGATTCTCAGACTCGCGGCGGCGTGATTTTCTACGGGGTCCCCCTCGCTTTTGTTCGTCTCCATAACGACACGATACTCCTCCATTAATGCATCAAAGAACTCATCGAAGGCCGAACAAATTGTTCACGTGACGCGGCTCTCGTCGATATACTGAAAATTTCATCAGACCGAGTCGCTTTCTACCCTTAAGCCTTCGACTGAAATGGACGCATATATGCGTCTGCCGAAATCTATCGGTGGCATATATGCGCTTCTCAATCGTTTCAATTTCTTACCTATTGCAAACACAATTATCAATGTGTGAAATAAATACGGGTGCGTTCTTTAAGAAATAAAATTCTTGTATTCTTTAACCCTTTGACTGCTGAATGCTTCCGGCCGAAGCATTCGCTAAGGACGAAACACTTTTCACTAGTGTGAACTCTATTGATTGATTATATAACATGCAATTAAATTCTACTGATAATTCTTCATTTACACCAAATTAAATAATGCAAGAAATTTATTTGATACACAAAGCATCTGTATTCATCCCGTACATTGATAATTGTGGTTGTAATACGTAAGAAATCGAAACGATTGGGTACGCATATATGCGCCCATAGTCTACACCGATAGATTTCGGCGGAATTTTATTGATTGCATGAGACGCAACTAAATTCTAATGTTAATTTTTCATTTACGCCAAATTAAATATTGCAAGAAAATTATTTGATAAAGGACGCATCTGTATTTGTCTCACACATTGATAATTGTGGCTGCAGTATGTAAGAAATCGAAACGATTGGGGACGCATATAGTCGCCCATAGTCTACACCGATAGATTTCGGCGGAATTTTATTGATTGATTGCATGAGACGCAACTAAATTCTAATGTTAATTTTTCATTTACGCCAAATTAAATATTGCAAGAAAATTATTTGATAAAGGGCGCATCTGTATTTGTCTCACACATTGATAATTGTAGCTGCAGTATGTAAGAAATCGAAACGATTGGGGACGCATATAGTCGCCCATAGTCTACACCGATAGATTTCGGCGGAATTTTATTGATTGCATGAGACGCAACTAAATTCTAATGTTAATTTTTCATTTACGCCAAATTAAATATTGCAAGAAAATTATTTGATAAAGGGCGTATCTGTATTTGTCTCACACATTGATAATTGTAGCTGCAGTATGTAAGAAATCGAAACGATTGGGGACGCATATAGTCGCCCATAGTCGACAGAGATAGATTTCAAGGGACGCATATATGCGTCCATAGCAGTCAAAGGGTTAATTCAGCGTAAATTAAGAATCATCCTTAGAACTTATTTGCGCCTCACATAATCAATCAATAGAATTCAAACTATCGAAAAATATTTCGCCCGCAACAAGCGCTTCGAGAGTATTCAACAGTCAAAGGGTTAATAAAATGCCACATAGCGCAATCTCTACAGGGGTTGTGGCGGTTGTCCAGGATGTGCGGAGCGAAAACTGTCTCCGGGAGGTAACGGCGCGTTTTTCAATTAAAAAACACACAGCCGCAACCGGCGAACTGGGCTATCGAGCCTGAGTCGTATATACCTACGAACCGGGTGGAGTCATTTGATCTGTCTCCCCGCGCTAGAAACGTTTCCTGACAGTCGACTGTGGCGACTGCAAAGTACATTGTGCGACGTGTCCGCAGTTCTGTTCCAGGCCGATAGGATTCATGAAAACTGGCCTATAGAAATCTACGCGGTGTCAAGCTCCAGCCGAGTTACGAACAGACACGCGCGGCCTAACACTTAAACGGCGTGTACGTGCACAAAAGGGACGCGTTTGTATGAAAAGCTCACGTGTGTAACAAATAAACGGATGACGCGTTTGCGAGAACGTAGAGACGGAGCCAGGTACGAACCCCGTGGAAGGAATGAAGTGAGGCTGCAAAAGGAGAGCAAGAGGGAAGAACGGGAAAGTTCATTGTTTGCGCGAGACAGATTCATTTAAACTTGTCGCTCGCTATGAAGCAGCGACCCTACTCGCCCTCGATTAAGTGTCGCTCAGACGATAAACCGAGACCAATCTTTCTGCGGATCTCTTCAGAGAAATACGGAACGATTTAATTGTTCTCGTTGAAGCGTATGAACGGTGAGAAACCGCCTTGAAAATTCTTAATATATCGCAATAGGAGTGTGGCGATATTGTATAATGTAAGGGATAGATCTTGAATGTAAATTGCAATGCGTTAACACGTTGATTGCCGTGCGTATGTTGCTATATTAACACGTTGACTGCCACGGTGATCACCGGTGATAGGCGCAAAAGATTTGACTAAATATGCAAAAAATTCGCAATGAAGCCTATTTGCAATTCTGTAAAAGCAATTGTAATTGGAACGGTGCTTCAATACTTTGGCTTCTGATAAGTTTGCGTTACCTTCACTTTGTACGATTTAACACGCTGACTGCCAAGCGTATTTTGCTATGTTAGAACCGTGATGCGATAAAATACTGCAGAATATGATTAACACGTTGACTGCCACGGTGGTCACCGGTGACCGGTGCAAAAGATTATACTCTGCAGTATTTCATCGCATCGCGGTTCTAACGTAGCAAAATATGCGGTGACCGGCGCAAAAAATTTGACTAAAAATGCAAAAAATTCGCAATGAAGCCTATTTGCAATTCTGTAAAAGCAATTGTAATTGGAACGGTGCTTCAATACTTTGGCTTCTGATAACTTTGCGTTACCTTCACTTTGCACGATTTAACATGTTGACTGCCAAGCGTATTTTGCTATGTTAGAACCGTGATGCGATGAAATACTGCAGAATATGATTAACACGTTGATTGCGACGGTGGTCACCGGTGACCGGTGCAAAAGATTATACTCTGCAGTATTTCATCGCATCGCAGTTCTAACGTACCAAAATATGCGGTGACCGGCGCAAAAGATTTTACTACAAATGCAAAAAATTCGCAATGAAGCCTATTTGCAATCTTGTAAAAGCAATTGGTATTGGAACGGTGCTTCAATACTTTGGCTTCTGATAAGTTTGCGTTACCTTCACTTTGTACGATTTAACACGCTGACTGCCAAGCGTATTTTGCTATGTTAGAACCGTGATGCGATGAAATACTGCAGAATATGATTAACACGTTGACTGCCACGGTGGTCACCGGTGACCGGTGCAAAAGATTATACTCTGCACAATCGCATCGCGGTTTAACGTAGCAAAATATGCAAAACGCAAAAGATTTTACTACAAATGCAAAAAATTCGCAATGAAGCCTATTTGCAATCTTGTAAAAGCAATTGATATTGGAACGGTGCTTCAATACTTTGGCTTCTAATAACTCTGCGTTACCTTAATTTTGCAGGATTTAGTTATACTCTACGGTATTTTATCGCATTACATTTCCAAATGTACCACACCGTATTTATTAAAACCGCAACGTGATAAAGTACTATAGAATACGATTGAATTGTGTAAAATGAAAATAGTGCAAAGATATCGGAAACCAAAGAATTGAATCACTGTTTAATATTAATTGCATTTACAAAATTATAAATGCTACCGATTGGATATTTTTTTAATTTTTCGTGACATCTTTTGCTCCGGTCACTGATGACTGTCACATCATCAGTCAACGTGTTAAGGAAGTACTGTAGAATACGATTGAATTGTGCAAAATGAAAATAGTGCAAAGATATCGGAAACCAAAGAATTGAATCACTGTTTAGTATGAATTGCATTTACAACATTATAAATGCTACCGATTGGGTATTTTTTGAATTTTTCATGACATCTTTTGCACCAGTCAACGATGACCATCACATCAGTCACGTGTTAAGAAAGTACTATAGAATACGATTGAATTGTGCAAAATGAAAATAGTGCAAAGATATCAGAAACCAAAGAATTTAATCACTGTTTAATATTAATTGCATTTACAAAATTATAAATGCTACCGATTGGGTATTTTTCAATTTTTCGTGAGATCTTTTACTCCGGTTACTGATGACCATCACATCAGTCAACGTGTTAAGGAAGCCCAGGATTGAACAGTAGAAGTTAGCAATATAATAGATGCGTAGGGCGGGGGTTCGCCTGTATCTCCTGTTATGAACATTAGTTCCCAAAGTAAAAGAGAGATGCAGATAGAGTGGTAAAACGTAATACCTACGTTCTCGTCGAAAACACTGGGGACCTTTACGCTCCGCTGAAATTCGAAGCGTATCGTTTTTCCTGCATTTGGCCTCGGTCCATAAAGCACGATTTATCTTTTCGGCCGGAGCTGAAACACTGGCGGGACGGTCAATCGTTCGGCGGTTTTTGGTTTGTAAATCGGGTTTAATCCGTCGGGCAACGTTGAGGTGCTCGTATGTTTGTAACGTGACTGCTACATTATCGCGGGAATATATGCGGTGGAAATAACTGAATGTCTTCGTTGTCATTGGTCGCCGGAAATATCGTCGAAAAACGTAACGAGAGACGATTGTAAATCGCGGCTCTGGACGCCGATCGCGCTATCTTTCGGAGCTGCGATTTCCATACGAGCATTATTATTGCCTGCCGCACTCGGGCGTGCGTGATTGAATAACGCGCCGTCGTGAGAACATTTTTGCGATCTGCAGCCTGCAACAGTGTCCTTTCATACTGTCGTGCGAGGCGGACGCGTAAAGTTACGCGCACTGGTCGGATATCTCGGGAGGTAAAAACAAGTGCGTACGAAAATAGCCAGTGGATTTGTTGTCGGAAGCGTATATAGCGAATAGAGGACAATACCATTGGCGCGATATCGTAGTCAAGACGCTGAACGATTTAACACGTTGACTGCCACGGTGGTCTATTACTAAAGATTTTACTAAAAATGCAAAAAATTCTCCATGGAGCCTATTTGCAATCTTGTAAAAGTAATTGATATTGGAACGGTGCTTCAATATTTTGGCTTCTAACAACTCTGCGTTACTTTCATTTTGCACAATTCAATCATACTCTGTAGTATTTCACCGCATCGCGGTTCTAATATAGCAAAATATGCGGTGATCGGTACAAAAGATTTTACTACAAATACAACAAATTTGCAATGAATCTTATTTACAATCTTGTAAAAGCAGTTGATATTGAAACGGTGCTTCAATATTTTGGCTTCTGATAACTTTGCCGTACCTTTACTTTGCGCGATTCAATTATACTCTGTAGTATTTCATCTCATCGCAATTCTAACGCAGCAAAATATGCGGTGACCGGCGCAAAAGATTTTACTGTAAATGCAAAAAAATTCGCCATGAAGCCTATTTGCAATCTTGTAAAAGTAATTGATGTTGGAATGGTGCTTCAATACTTTGACTCCTAACAACTCTGCGTTACCTTTATTTTGCACGATTTAATTATACTCTGTAGTATTTCACCGCATCGCGGTTCTAACATAGCAAAACATGCGGTGACCGGTGCAAAAGATTTTACTACAAATGCAACAAATTTGCAATGAATCTTATTTACAATCTTGTAAAAGCAGTTGATATTGAAACGGTGCTTCAATATTTTGGCTTCTGATAACTTTGCCGTACCTTTACTTTGCGCGATTCAATTATACTCTGTAGTATTTCATCTCATCGCAATTCTAACGCAGCAAAATATGCGGTGACCGGCGCAAAAGATTTTACTGTAAATGCAAAAAAATTCGCCATGAAGCCTATTTGCAATCTTGTAAAAGCAATTGATATTGGAATGGTGCTTCAATACTTTGACTCCTAACAACTCTGCGTTACCTTTATTTTGCACGATTTAATTATACTCTGTAGTATTTCACCGCATCGCGGTTCTAACATAGCAAAACATGCGGTGACCGGTGCAAAAGATTTTACTACAAATGCAACAAATTTGCAATGAATCTTATTTACAATCTTGTAAAAGCAGTTGATATTGAAACGGTGCTTCAATATTTTGGCTTCTGATAACTTTGCCGTACCTTTACTTTGCGCGATTCAATTATACTCTGTAGTATTTCATCTCATCGCAATTCTAACGCAGCAAAATATGCGGTGACCGGCGCAAAAGATTTTACTGCAAATGCAAAAAAATTCGCCATGAAGCCTATTTGCAATCTTGTAAAAGCAATTGATGTTGGAATGGTGCTTCAATACTTTGACTTCTAACAACTCTGCGTTACCTTTATTTTGCACGATTTAATTATACTCTGTAGTATTTCATCGCATCGCGGTTGTAACATAGCAAAATACACAAAAGATTTTACTAAAAATGCAAAAAATTCGCAATGATGCCTATTTGCAATCTTGTAAAAGCAATTGATATTGGAATAGTGCTTCAATACTTTGGCTTCTAACAACTCTGCGTTACTTTCATTTTGCACAATTCAATCATCCTCTGTAGTATTTCATCGCATCGCGGTTCTAACATAGCAAAATATGCGGCGACCGGTGCAAAAGATTTTACTATAAATGCAAAAACTTCGCAATGAAGCCTATTTGCAATCCTGTAAAATCAGTTGATATTGGAACGGTGCTTCAATACTTTGGCTTCTCACAACTTCGCGTTACCTTTATTTTGCGCGATTTAATCATATTCTGTAGTATTTCATCGCATCGCGGTTCTAACATAGCAAAATATGCGGTGACCGGCACAAAAGACTTTACTACAAATGCAAAAAAAATATCAATTGCTTTTACAAGAATGCAAAAGGTCATGAAGCCTATTTGCATTCTTGTAAAAGCAATTGATATTGGAACGGTGCTTCAATACTTTGGCTTCTCACAACTTCGCGTTACCTTTATTATGCGCGATTTAATCATATTCTGTAGTATTTAGTTTATCGCATCGCGGTTCTAACATAGCAAAATACGATTGGCAGTCATCGTGTTAACGACATTTAAAAAAGCCACAAAGCCAAAGCCTATAAAGAAGCTCAACTTCAGGACAAATACATGTGACGTGTACAAGTTCGTGCAACCCGTGCAATGAGTATCGATCGGTTCGGCGTACTTCCAATCGAACCTCAAACTCTATTCCTGTCGCAGTCACGCACGCGTACCTAACGACCCACGTAATCTCGGCAAGTCACTCTTCGATTTCACGACAGTGACCTTCCGGGGTTCAATCCATAAGAAAAGTCACGCAGCTTTTACAAGACCGCGATTTTCCTGATACACCGAGATCTACGTCTACCTTCACACGGTCCAGATTTATCCTCCACCAGTCTCATTACCGCAAGATGTCTCACTCCTAGCGATTTCGCGCGACACGACACTCGTAAAACACCCACGTCGAGTTTTAATTACCTACCGCAGGAGACAAATCATTACGAGTAACGCGCCGACGAGCCAATCGAATCGCGAGGTTAACAAATCCTCCGTAATTCCCCAGGCACGATTGCCGCCGTTAATCTCGACGGTTCCATTAAGCCACGTTCAGGACCCGCGCGTTCTAATCCGTCCGACGCGCGGAACTGTTATCCGTGTAATGCACCAGAAACGCACGTTCTATTCGTAATCACGATTGCCCGCAGGACGCGATGCCCGCAAATTACTTCTGCGCCTGATCACGCGCGTCCATGAGCTCGCAGGCATGATGACCGACGGAACGCGTTAATCAAATTCGTCCGCGGTTTTAACCCGCAGAACCTTGGAGTCTATCAACATCTTTGAACTCATGGCTGATCGCATACGTCGGGTCTAATAATGTGTGCCGTTACTAACGTCTGCCAGTTGCGCCACTTTTCAACTCGGAGGGCATTGATAATGATAGTTTCGCTGGAAGTGATGTTTAACCAGTTACGCGGAATTTAATTTTAGGAATCCCTCGCGGGGTGCGAAATTAAAAGAAGCAATGACGTGTATACACGTAGAATACAAGACAAATGGTCTTATTATAAATTTCGATACTACTGCTGTCTGAATCACCCGAGGGAGGGTAAATTTTGCAATTTATTGTATCGGCATTATTATTGTATTATACGTATTTTGCTACTTTTCATACCTTACGCTTTTTTTACATACCTTTCGCTAGTATGAACTCTATTGATTGATTATATAAGGTGCAATTGAGTTCTAATGATAATTCTTAATTTACACCAAATTAAATAATGCAAGAAATTTATTTGATACACAAAGCATCTGTATTAGTCCCATACATTGATAATTGTGGCGGCAATAGGTAAGAAATCGAAACGATTGGGGGTCGCATATATGCGCCCATAGTCGACACCGATAGATTTCGGCGGACGCATATATGCGACCATGGCAGTCAAAGGATTAAAAACCAGGAAGAGAGCTTTTGGATCGAAAGTTTCGGATTTTTGTATTCAATTCAAGAATACCTAGGACTGCGTCTCGTAGAGTAAAGGGCCAGTATTGGTCCTGCTAATTATTTACGCAATTTCTCGGTAAAGCAACGTTCGCCGTCCAAGTAGCGGCTTTCGTATGTAATTGGTTTCGCAATATAAAATACTCACCAGTTCTATTGATAATATAAAGGAAACATACTACCAAATTTGCCGATTTACCACCGATAGATTTCGGCGGACGCATGTATGCGACCATGGCAGTCAAAGGGTTAAAAGCGAGGAAAAGAGCTTTTGGATCGAAAGTTTCGGATTTTTGTATTCAATTAAAGAATATCTAGAACTTTACCTCATAGAGCAAAGGGCCGTCATTGGCCCTGCTAATTGTCTACGCAATATAAAATACTCAGCAGTTCTATTGATAATGTAAAGGAAACATACCATCAAATAAAATTCTTGTCGTATTTTAGTGAAATTTCCAGTTGTGATAATCAATGGCAATTTTTTATTTTACTTGACGAGTATACACGTCATATACATGTCGAACGCGTTTAACTGGTTAAATAAAAAAAATCACCTGCACGTGATGTTTGTGTATCAGATTATAGAGATTCGAGGGTCATGTGGGATACATCGGAATGTTCCGCAGATTGTAACAGAGTCTTTAGTCAGCTGCTTTGCATCGGGACTGCTGGAAGGTAATAATAATTGCATAATAATGGGATTGTCTGCGCAGCTAGTCTGATGGTGCGCAGCCCACCTTACGTCTTCATCACGTTGAAGCGTGGAGACGCTTGACATAATGCTACTCGTGTTTCTAAGCTGGCAGTCTCGCCGTTAGCGTACCTATCATCTCTCATTATGCCTGCAACATCGCACTCTCACGGGGGTAATTTTACTGAGTGTATTCGTTCCTGCGACTCAATCGAACGACCGTTAATGACGAATACTCTGCAATTTGCCAGGCGCAACTTATAGGCGGACGCGATTTGGGATTCCGTTAAGTCGCCTTCAAGTGCACTTACGCACGCGAGTGCTCAGACGTCGTTGTATTTGATGATCGAACTACGAGTGCCGTTCGAGCGTCCTTTGACGTGAATTACTACCTTGATCAAAAAGTTTTAGGACCGTCTTCATAAAATCGAAAATACAAGTTTATCCATTATAATTGATATCGTATACCCTTCATCTAATCATCGAAACATCGCTGGTATTCAATTTTTGGTATGCCCATCAAAGAACTCCTCATCGACTGTAACGAGTGCTGTAACGCGTTCCGCGAAGCCGTTTTTTGAGTCGGTTAACCCATTCGAGACCGATTGCACACCATGTGTGCGATTGCCAGCGCTTGATCCAATATCGAAACATCGCTGGTATTCAATTTTTCCTTGAACTAATGAAATCTGCACAGGAAAACAGAGATTTTACCGTCTTCGATTTTTCCGATAAGATATAAACCTTTGTCGCTTGTGTCGGTAATCCTGGATTATGTTTGGGAGAATGTGTATAATTACTTTACCATTAGTGTAAAAAATGTATTTACAAATTATATTCTTTTTATTATTGAGTTACATTACTTTATTATCTTTAGACATTTTTCTAAAAATTTATTTCTCGTTTATGTTATTTTTTTCATTATTCAACTAATTTTTTTTAACTTTTTACTCCTTTTTGAACATTTTCTTTGCATTATATTCTGATTAGCCTAACTATTTTTTAAATAAATGTTTATACGTTTTTTAATGATATCTTTTCATTTTATAAACAGATAAAAGTTTGGGAGCGAGCTGCACACCTGGTGTGCAATGATCTTATTTATGTAAATTCACTTACGAATTTCGTGATTTCCATAGTAAACATGTTTTTCTTTATTTATTAAAAATGAACAATATAAAGGAAAAAAAATCGCTGAATTTAAACAGATAAAAGTCGCAGGGAGCCACATCAGCTGAATTCGGAGGCTGGTGGATAGTATTCGCATTATTTTTGGTCAAAAACTCGCGAATAAGGTTCGCATTGTGCGGCGGTGTGTTATCGTGGTGCAAAATCCACAAGTTGTTTGCCCACAAATTCGGTCTTTTTGGGTGAATTTCTTCACATAAACGGCTCATAACGCCCAAATGATTCATTTTGTTGACTGCCTGTTGCTCTGGCAAAAATTCGTGATGCACAACACCCTTGTAATCCATGAAAACCGTGAGCATCACCTTCTTTTTCGACTGAAAACAACGTGGTTTCTTCGGAAACGTTCGTGCCACCGAAAAACGAGCATCGTTGCTTTCTTCTCTCTCTTCTCTTTCAGAAAACACTTCTCCAACATTTCCAAGGTCTGCGGACCGTTAAATCCGATTTTCACGCAAAATTTTATGCAAATTCGTTGATCCAAGGTTAATGCCAGTTTCAAGTATGTAAAAAATCGAAAACACGCACAGAGGTAGACATACTCAACACGTAATAACTTTTACAAATTTCAAGCTATGACGCTGCAATTTGGTGGGAACGGTAATAACACATGTGGCAACCTAACAAATAAAAAACAATTGCAATCTAGTGACTGAAAGCGCCCGGTCCTAAAACTTAATAAAATATTAAATAAATAAAATATAAAATAACTAAAATATATTAAATAAATAAAACTTAATAAGAATACGGCGACCGGTCCTAAAACTTTTTGATCAAGGTAGCATTTTTGCCCGGCGTTCCGTTCTGTATCATCGCCTGTAAATTCCACCGGACCGACCAGCGGGAATGCTCATCTCAGCCATAACGTCAGTCGGACGTCATGCGATTTGCTATTTCGTTAATTGAATTCGATCCAGTCATCTTTTCACGCGAAACTGTTATCGCGCCGTGTTTATGCAGATAATGTGCCCACCGGCGGCCGTATATCAGTCGAGTGGAGCTAACAAATCCGCGATAATTCCTTTCATTCGCCACTCTCGTTCCATTAAGCCACATTCACTAATGCGTCCCGTTCACCGGTTCGCACGAATCGCACACACAATGCTTTAACACTCGGCGTTACAGTTACATTTGTAATCCAGTTCATACCGCGGACTGGCCATTACACCCGCGCCGAGTCGATTGCGTCGGATTGAACGATCGATTCGTCTCTTGACAAATTTATGTGGCTCTTGAGAGACAACGGATCCGTCGTCCAATCTATTTCCAATCAATGCGAATCGCACTCCTGCTACGGTTGAACAATTCTTAACCAGCGCCCCGGTGCAGCGTGCGGCAATTAGTTCTCGAGACAAAATTGTTTCTCCTGAATTTCTGCCTGATAGTTATCGCGCGTGTAATTTCCTTTGTACGGCGGTTAACGAACGCAAACACTCGCGGATTTGCCGGATTTTGTTACCACCCGCCCCGTGTTTGCGAATAGTGCTTCTTGAATTACGATCCGATTACGTTCCGAAAAATCGGACAATACTGTAGGTCAGCCTTAGTCAGTCTCAAATGTCCTCAGAACGATTACTCATCTTTAAGCTCGAGTAGAGTTAGGGAAAAATATTTAACAATGTGATTCAGAGAGTGATCGAATGTCACGCTTTTGAGTACATTTTTTTGTTAAAACTGAAAGAAAAGTGCCTAGTTACCAGTTGACTTCCTTTATTGCTATGCATTTATACTAATAAATTTGCAAATATAATGCAAATAGTGTGCAAATATAATGCGAATATATTGCGAATATAAGAAACAAAATAAAATGCATTTATACTAATATACTAAATAAAAAATCATAACTTTGTTATTTATGAAGCAATTTTTGTGAAACTTTCAGAAATTGTATAATTGGAAGTATTTTGGGTATTATTAAGAAAATTATGCAAAATAAATAATGTATCAAAACAAGTGACAAAAGTGAAAATACGAAAACATGAAGGCAATCGAGTTTAATGCATTGAATATTAATGTAAATTCCGTTGTAAACGTCCGTTGCAGGTGGGACACGAAACACTAGAAAACTCGTGAGCGATCCTTAAAGTATTAACCCTTTTACTACTATGGACGCATATATGCGCCCGCCGAAATTTATCAGTGTAGACTATGGGCGCATATATGCGTTTCCAGTCGTTACAATTTCTTACGCACTACAGCCATAATTATCAACGTATCCGACGTAAATACGTGCGTGTTTCCCAAATAACTGTATTGCATCATTTAATTTGCCGCAACTGAAAAATTGCAAATATAACTTAGTGGCGCCTTACATAATTAACACTTTGACTGCCACGGTGGTCACCGGTGACCGGTGCAAAAGATTTTACTACAAATGCAGAAAATTTGCAATGAAGCCTATTTGCAATCTTGTAAAAGCAATTGATATTGGAATGGTGCTTCAATACTTTGGCTTCTAACAACTTTGCGTTATCTTCATTTTGCACGGTTTAATCATACTCTGTAGTATTGCAACGCATCGCGGTTCTAACGTCGCAAAATATGCGGTGACCAGCGCAAAAGATTTTAATATAATTCCAAAAAATTCGCAATGAAACCTATTTGCAATTTAGTATTAAAGCAATTGATATTGGAACGATGCTTCAATACTTTGGCTTCCAACAACTTTGCGTTACCTTTATTTTCCATGATTTAATTATACTCTGCAGGATTTCATCGCATCGCGGTTCTAACGTAGCAATATGCCTATTTGAAATCTTGTTTTTGATCATTTGATATTGAAACGGTATTTCAGTACTTCGGCGTCTAACAACTCTGCGTTACCCTTATTTTGCACAATTTAATTGTATTCTGCAGTATTTCATCGCATCGCGGTTTTAATATAGCAAAACACACGGTGACCGGTGCAAAACATTTTAATATAAATGCAAAAAAATTCGCAATGTGGCCTATTTGCAATCTTGTAAAAGCAATTGATATTGGAAAGGTGCTTTACTTTTCTAACAACTCTGCGTATTTAATTGTATTCTGCAGTATTTCATCGCATGGAACCGTGCTTCAATACTCATACTCTGCAGTATTCCATCGCGTCATAGGCTTTTACTACAAATGCTAACACCTTTACGTTATCTTTCTTTTTGCCCGGTTTAATCATACTCTGCGATATTTTATCGAATTGCAGTTCTACCATAGCAAAATACGCTTGGCAGTCAACGTGTTAAACGCATATCGCACCGACAGTATCGTAAATACGAAAAATCGTTGCCGCACGCCGATTGTTCTTTATCGAAACCTGACGCGACGAAATGCGGAAACGAGGAATAAGCGGCATAACAAAGCGTCACGGGCTTTCGTTACCCGGGGAATCTTGCAGTGGCTGAGAGCGGCAATGCTCTCCTGAGAGGAATCTCTCCGAGAATACGTGACTTCGGTACGGCGGACCCCAGGCTCGTACTTGTGCACGTTGCGCCAGAATTTACTGGTATGACTCCTCCGCTATTCGACTTAGGGTGCACTTGTGTACGCAGGCGTAATCGTCGACTCGCGTGTGTGCTGTCAAATCACAACCGCCGCTGTGTGTCACGCGTGTGGGCGGCGAAACTAATTTGCCATAATGTATGGACGTAGAATGAATAGGATAAGTAGTGGTTAATCTATACGTTATGAATCAAGTAAACCGTGCATCGAGTACGCTGCCAAATGATAAATGGACTTTCAGATAGAAAACGTGCCGTACGTCATCGAACGTGGGTCTATTGAAACAACCTGATATTTGGCTTATTGACACGTGGATTCGTTAAGCGCGCGATTCTACGAAACGCCGCAGTGAGATCGTAAGGTAATCCGTGTTGTCAGGTTGAAACCGCTATGTTGCATACGTGCTCATGTGTGTCTGTATACGCTAGAAAGAACGATAAACGTTCGTTTGCAGCCAGAGGCGATGGTACACGTACGGAGTGTTCATCTTCGTCCTGCCGTGAAGCCGTTAATGTCTGTAATCCGGCTACTGGATTTTCATCGTTTACGTTATGGTACTTCCTGTCACGCGAACGTTCGTCGATAGAAATGAGATAGCCGTTGCAACAATTTACGTACGTGCATTACTAGCGCTATAATTTTCTTCAACCCTTTCGCCACAGGATGATTTCGCGGAAACGTACTTTTACGGAACGAAATCTTGAGCCTCAATTTGCTCCGGTTGTGCGGTAGAGGATCTTCGTTCTATCCCGAAATAAATATCCTCCCATTTCGGCCAGCTTGACAGAATGCTCTCCGTAATTAGACGTGCTTTTGTCCAAAAATAATTGCCGCCGCTGGGATTGTCTCACTGGAATCATGACGAGCTAAATAACTCGTCTAGCGCCCGCTTAACACATTGACAGCCAGCGATTTAAGAAACATTTAAAGCCTGAGCGCCGGCAAAGTATCGGCCACTTAAATCCTAAACGCCGGCCTTATTCACTTGTTTCTGATCAATGAATAGCCAAAAAAAATATTCAAAACATTATATATTTTCGTAAAATAGTACGTTTTATTTGCATATTCGTCATATACAATTGAACGGTAGTTAAAAACAGAAACAAAATCGAAATATTTAATTTATAATTATAGAAAAACATACGGTTCCTCATTTCATGGTGGATTATTGCTTACGTATAATGCAAACAGAAAACAAAAGTTTTAACCCTTTGCGCTCCAAACCATTTTGGACGTTTGCTACTCATATTATTTAGTATAGTTTTGGAACCAATTAACGTATTATAATGATATTGGACTTATATGAATTGGTTGACATCGAGAAATATATATTTGCAAAAAAATCAATATTTAATTTTTTATAATTTGCAGGCTGCACGTTTGACAATAATAAGTCGTTTGACGCCTGCCACTAGGTGTTTTTCTGTCAGAACAAACAATGCAATCTTGTTTTCTTTGTCCCACATCGATTTTATAGCCTATAAAGATTGAAATTTTGAAGGTCCGGTGGTTTGTGCGTCGTAACAAAACCTGCTGATATTTTTTTTTTATATATCTTAGTCATTTTACTATATTTTTATTCGATTTCTTGTGCCGTTTCAAGAGAAAACTTCAAGCAAACATGCACGTCTCAAAAAGTTGCGCTGGAATGAGTTAATTTCCTGTAACCTCTACTAAACTTTAATATTTAATATTTAAAGCAACGGTAACAGGCACGTTAATATTTAAGGCAAGTGTCGTATTTCTCGAAACACGGTTCCTAATTTCATGGTGGATTATTGCATATATATAACGTAAACAGAAAACAAAAGTTTTAATATTTAAGGCAAGTGTGGTATTTCTCGAAACATGGCAAATAAATACAAATCGATGTGTAACACACTCATACCAGCAAAAAAAAATTCCACACCATCGCGGGTCACCACTCAAGCGACAGATTCAGAAACCCGCGTTTTTACGGGGCCGACTGTCAATGTGTTAACTTCGTTAACAGCCGCCTCTAATGTTTGCATTCGAACATAGCCGAGCAGCATTAATGCCGCGGAGGATCTATAAATAGGCGACCCTAGTTGGAAAATAATTACACTGCGCCCCGAACCGCCCGGTGGTTTGTCGGAACGAAATTATTCAGGCTGATCGCGTGGCGCGATGAATCGATTCAACGGGCGAGCATAGCTTAGCGACGCTCCACGATATTCGACTCGAATTACGTTAGTCTAAATGGAGATAACCGCGTTAACGCGGAATGCGCGTTCCTGCGAAGGCATTCCGCGGGCACCTTGTTGAAAAGTAATTACCGTGTCGCGTCGAGGAGTCGTTACCGGCGAATTATTCAGAGCCCCTATCAGAGCAACGCTGCGGCCTGGCGTTCAACTTCTTCGCCGCGTTCTTGGCATCACGCGCGCACGCGTTCCAGAAATTGACGTAACGCAAACAAGGCGGCAACACTCCTGCGTTACGCGTACGCGCACCTTCTTCAAAGCACTTAATCATCGTCCCGCGCGGCACTCAGTGCGCGCACACAATCGCGAGTCTGCGACTCCTTTTTTTCCGTTTCTGCTCCGTGAAACGGCATTGTCACGATTTATCCCGCTCGCCGTTCGCTTCAACATTTTTCTCGCCGTTCGCGCGCCGTCGAGCTCGATAAAGGCAGACGTTGCATTACGTGCAACTAAACGTCGCGCTCTGCTTTCTGCGTAAAAGGGTATACGTGGGCAGCCCGATAAGCACTTAGCCTACGAAAGAAAAACGATAATTTTGGAAAATTGACGATTTATTTTTCAACATAGTCTCCTTTTAACTCGATACAGTTGGTCCAGCGATGCTTCAACTTCTTCAACTCGTCTGAAAAATAGGTTTTCTGGAGATCTGCAAAGTAGGCCTCCGTGGCGGCGATAATCTCCTCATTCGACTCAAATTTCTGCCCAGCGAGTGACTTTTTCAAGTTTGGGAACAAAAAGAAGTCACACGGGGCCAAATCGATTATTATCAAACACGTTCATGTTAGCACTACACACAATTATGTTATAACACACTGTTATATTAATGCAACTTTCGATCATCACAAGATTCAACGATCAAATATTAGTGCCGTCCTATACGACTATTATCAGAGACGTTCATGTTAGCATTACATACAATCACATGCATTCACTGAAATACGTGGTCACGGTGTTACTGAAGTTCCTGTCATATTAATGCAATTTTCAATCATCACAAGATTCAATGATCAAATACGTGGGCAGCCCGATAAGTACTTAGCCTACAAAAATGTGTGAAAAATAAATCGTCAATTTTCCAAAATTTTCGTTTTTCTTTTGTAGGCTAAGTACTTATCGGACTGCCCACGTACGGGGTGTCCGGGAAGGAAAATCTGCGGGAAGATAACGACGATTAGCACTTATTGAAATGACACCGTGACATTACATCGATTTTCGTAAAATCTTCTGAAACGCCAGAACTCGCCAGTTCAGGGCTACATTTGCTCTATACGCCTTTGCTTGAACAAGGCATCGCTTTGTACGTCCGTCTGAACTCAACGGCTTGTACGTTCTTGCACTATGGAGTAGTTCAGTACGTCCTGTAGTTCCTATACACGCTTCTACTCTACGTCCTATAGACGACGTTCGATGAAAGCACGTCACACACCACGTATACACACGGAGGTTATGTAAATGGACACGTAACACTGGCTGCACGTTCCAAGAGCAGGTGGAATATGACCCCTGGTGCGCGTCAGGCGAACATACCGCCGTCGTGAAGGGTTTAACGTTTTGTTTGCCCTCCCACCATCCCTTTTGTTCCACCCCTTACGCCCCCTTCTTTTTTCTTCTCTCACTGCTCCTTTCTTACCTTCTGTTTTCTTTTGCTACTCCTCCCCCGCTTTTTCCCATTCTTCTCGCTCTTCCCCGGCAGGCGAGACTTTCAAGACGAACATTCGCTCGTAGGATCAGTTTCAAAGTGACGTAGTCCAAGGACAACTGGAAGCGAACTTAGAAAACGCGATTGCGATGCGTTAGAATGAGATCCAGCCACGATAGTTCGTGCTTTTCTTTTTCTGTCAAAAACAGCAAATGTTCTTTCGGCTGCGCAAACTTTGATCATTCCAACCCTCGCGCCGCCATACTGACTTCGATAGACTCAGAGTTCTGCTCTCTTTCCAGTGTTCGTGAAATGTTCTAGGTGCATCAGGTATCTGACAAACTTTTCGGACATGTTTTATAGGTTGTGAGGATATACAAATACTTGTATATGGTATAGGTTGGTTGCATTGCATTACTGAGATAAATCTCGTTCCAGTTCACGACAATGGAAAATGGGCGGATTTCAATTTATTTTTAACACGTTGACTGCCGGTGACCGGCGCAAAGATTTTCCTAAAAATGCAAAATATTCGCAATGAAACCTATCTGCAATCTTGTAAAAGCATTTGATATTGGAATGGTACTTCGATACTTTGACTTCTAACAACTCTGCATTACCTTCATTTTGCGCGATTTAATTATACTCTGCAGTATTTCATCGTGTTGCAGTTGTAATATAGCAAAATACACGGTGACCGGTGCAAAATATTTTACTATAAATGCAAAAAAATTCGTAATGAAGCCTATTTGCAATCTTGTAAAAGCATTTGATATTGGAATCGTATTTCAATACTTTGGTTTCTAACAACTCAGCGTTACCTTTATTTTGCACCATTTAATTATACTCTGCAGTATTTCGTCGCATCGCTATCTAATCGCATTCTAATATAGCAAAATACGCTTGGCAGTCAGCGTGTTAATAATACCTCCTAAATGATCTCGTATTAGGTGTAACTGCAATTCCATTGTTTCTTGAAATTCCCATTCCAATGAATAAACTGCAACCTAATCTAAGCACCTTTACCTGTTTGATGAAAGAACACATGTGAAGACAGTTTTATTCTTGACATACTCAATAACCGAATATACCTACCCAATGCTGTACACTATCTTTCTGATTAAAGCTAGCGTACTGTACATACCGGAAAATTTTGTCTGCAGGCGCGTCGTACAAGTTTATAAGGGTGTCGCAATACGTAGAATGTTCACACGTATTCTACATTTTGAATTTAATGTAATACAGTCAGTGCTACGGTGTTCGTGTTTGCAATGTACACGTGCACTGCATCGTAATGTTTTAAAAGAGGGTTGCCGAGAAGAAAGGACTCTGGAGTCGGTGGAGACAGTCGTCTAAACTGGATATCGTCCCGCGCGAGAGGGTCAGGAAAGAACGGCAGGTCGGCGGCGTCCTTTTTTCGCGACTAAAATGATGTCTGAGATCACAGGACGATAAAGGGACGACACAGTCGATACCTTCGCTCTGCGGGTATCTTTCGGAGTTATATACTTTTTTTCGGTGCGCCATAAATCTTCACCTGGCATCGAACCCCCTCGATACTGCCCTCTGCGCGTCATTTTTTTTTCTCTTTCTTTCCCTTCGATTCGGCGTCGTAAATCAAATGCAAAAGTTCGCGCCGTTCGTTTCGTAGCGACGCGAAAACGGAACGAGTTCTTTTTCGGCGGAGTCCCTTAACTCGGAAAGCGGACAGGAAGAAACTAAGGATCGCCGAGGGTTTAGGATTGAAGAAAGCCGAGGGGAGTTCGGGGGAGTTCACTGATGCGAAATATTTGTCGCCGCGATTTTCTGCCCTCGGAGACCATCGCGAAAAGTCGGAGACGGGAATTTCCGATGCATCCTGCATTGGACTTCGACGTATCTTCCCTTCAAAGTGAAACCGGTCGAGCGCGGATTATCGAGTTTCGTCGCGATGCAAAACGATTTTGAAGCAGGAACTTCAAAAGACGGCGCACCGTACTTTTCATAACATTACCGGCGCCGTGCATATTGGGATTGAATAAAACGAAAATTTGTCGATCGTGAAAAAGACCGGTATAAAAGTATCGAGGCTCTTTTGCTTCTTCTAGGGACAGTTATTGTCCTGATATACTCCGGGACTGTACAATAGCAACTAGAACGGGAAAGAACTGTCAGAAGAGTCCCCTCGGCCAAATATCCGAACAACGGGAAAGCAATAAACAGAAAACCATGTAACCGCGATCGAGAGCCGAATTGAAGTAAATGGAAAAACCCGAAAGAAAGGAACGCTTCGTGCAGGACGTCCGCAACGAAAATTCAGCTTTAGTTCAGCTAGTCGGCAGTTTTGCCCCGCTCGTGGAATGAAAAACTCGGCTGCCTCGTCCGGGAAAACCAGAAACAGTCCTGCTGACGAACGGAAACCGCATCTGCTGCGAGTTTCTGCCAAATTCCGTTACCTGATAGAACGAAAAAGGATGTGCCACAAACAGTCAATTTTAATACATACACATAGTCTCTTTATAACTAAGAGAATAATTATTTAACGAATTAATGAATAAGGATAAATGAATTGATGCGAGTAAGTGTCTCTGTAATTTGCTCTCGCGTTGAACCTCAACTAAACTAAACTGCCGATCCTGTACTCGTTCGTTTATTCTGTTTTCTTTTCTATGACAACGGATTCATTCTAGAATGTTTTCATTACCACATACATTCATTCAGTTACTTTGATCTTAAAATATGGCAATTATCATTGAAAAGCGGTTATCGTAAATAGAACCGAAGTTCGGGTTGTTTACAAAAGTATTCAAAATCATATACCAACGACGATAAAATGAAAAAGGATATGCCACAAACAGTCAATTTTAATACATACATATAGACTCCTTATAACTAAGAGAATAATTATTTAACGAATTAATGAATAAGGATAAATAAATTGATGCGAGTAAGTGTCTCTGTAATTTGCTTGTCGCGTTGAACCTCAACTAAACTAAACTGCCGATCCTGTACTCGTTCGTTTATTCTGTTTTCTTTTCTATGACAACGGATTCATTCTAGAATGTTTTCATTACCACATACATTCATTCAGTTACTTTGATCTTAAAATATGGCAATTATCATTGAAAAGCGGTTATCGTAAATAGAACCGAAGTTCGGTTTGTTTACAAAAGTATTCAAAATCATGTACCGGCGACAATAAAACGAACAAGGATATGCCACGAACAGTCAATTTTAATATATACATGTAGTTTCTTTATGACTAAGAAAATAATTATTTAACGAATTTATGAATAAGGATAAATGAACTGATGCGAGTAAGTGTCTCTGTAATTTGCGTCGTATTTATTCTTGCGTTGAACCTCAACTGAACTAAATTACCGATCATCTTGTTCGTTTATTCTGTTTTCTTCTCTATGACAACGGATTTATTCTAGAATGTTCTCATTACCACATACATTCATCCATTCAGTTACTTTGATCTTAAAACATGGTAATTATCATTGAAAAGCAGTTACCGTAAATACAACCGAAGTTCGGTTTGTTTACAAAAGTATTCAAAATCATGTACCAGCGACGATAAAACGAAAAAGGATATGCCACGAACAGTCAATTTTAATACATACATGCAGTCTCTTTGTGACTAAGAGAATAATTATTTAACGAATTCACAAATAAATGAATTGATGCGAGTAAGTGTATTGCGTCGTAATTTGTAATTGTAATTTGCGTCGTATTTATTCTCGCGTTGAACCTCAATTAAACTGCCGATCATCTCGTTCGTTTATTCTGTTTTCTTCTCTATGACAACGGATTCATTCTAGAATGTTCTCATTACCACATACATTCATCCATTCAGTTACTCTGATCTTAAAACATGGCAATTATCATTGAAAAGCAGTTACCGTAAATACAACCGAAGTTCGGTTTGTTTACAAAAGTATTCAAAATCATGTACCAGCGACAATAAAACGAAACCAAGCGACGCGCCGCACAGAACTTCGCTCATGTCAACGATTTGTTTTACCTAACGAAGCTCGTTCATCGTCCGCCACGAATTGCGCGTGAATCGATGCGGGACGGTCGGAAAAAAGCGTCGGGTTTTGCAAACGCGCCGTTTTACGTTTGGCAAATTTCTGCCCGACGAAGCAATTCGGTGCATCGTTGATCATACACACAACCCTTCACGCCCATATGCACCCTTACGCGCTGCAAAATTTGGCGGTGTAAACTCCGATCGTTCCCATCCTCGCCGGGCACGGCAGAAAAACATAACGCGTCCCGCGTAATTTAATGATATAACGTCGGGCCATTTCCAGTTTCTGTTAACGTGATGTACTGTTACACCGTGATCAAGAAATCTGAAATATTTCGAGAATGGCCTGACTTCTCAGTCCTCTGATTCTGGACTAAGTATAGTTTAATTAGAGGTAGGGGTAAAAGAACTGTGTATTAACTGTACAAAACAGTTCTTTTAACCCTAGTTTTACTATCCTACTTTATTAACTGTACAAAACTGAGTATACAAAAGTAACTCTGGTCTTTACTAAACTTCACTAACTCGAAAAATGCCAATGCGGCCCTTAACCAATTAAGCGCGGAATTTAATTTTAGAAATCCGTAACAGGGTGCGGAATTAAAATCAAGCAATGGCGTGTATACACGTCGAACGCAGGGTAAATGGTCCTATTATCAATTTCGGTACTACTGCTGTCTGAATCAACCATCTGGAGGAGAAATTTAGCAATTTATTGTATCAACATTATTAATACATTATATATATTTAGCTATTTTTTATACTTTATGCTTTATTTTGAGATGCTTCAAAAGCAAGAGATTTTGGATCGAATACTTGGGATTCTTGTATTTAATTCAAGAATGTCTGGGACTCTGTCTCGTAGAGCAAAAGGCCAGTATTGGCCCTGCTAATTGTTTACGCAATTTGTTTCGCAATATAAAATATTGCGCAGTTTGTTTCGCAATTTAAAATACTTAGCAATTCTATTGGTAATATAAAGGAAACATACCACCAAATAATATTCTTATTGTATTTTATCGAAATTTCGTGTTTTGATACTCAATGGTAATTTTTTATTTTACACGACGAGTATACACGTCATAAACACCGCAATTGAGATTTGGTCAAACGTGTATACACGTCAAACGCGCTTAATTGGTTAAAAGAACTGTTTATTAACTGTACAAAGCTGAATATACAAAACTAACTCTAGTCATTACTAAACTTAATTAACTCGAAAAAAATCCAATGCTGCTCGTAATATAGGATTGAGGAAAAATGGAAGGGATGAGTACCGGGCAAGGTTCAAGTGGTACAAACATACTTTTTGGAAACAAGTATGACTAAAGATCAAGGGTTTGTTATTTGGGGTAGGAATGAACCATGACGCACTTGGGTCTGGGTTTACATGTAGACCTATGACTAATACATTATGGTATAACAGTACGAACATACGAGTGCACGTATCGGTCGAGCAGGAGGTAGAATACGATCGTGTGGCATCTCGTCACGAACGTAGGGCACCGAAAGTCGGGTCGAACCTGTTTCGCGGGTCTTCTTTGGGTTCGTGAAGGCCTCGCGGAACGACCAGATTCGTGATTATGGTTCCAGTTCGAACGGGCCACTGTGGCGATGCCGGGAGTATTTATCGGTGCTTTGTAAAAGAAGGTACCCCTCGTGGCGGTCTCTGAGTCTCGCACGGGTCGAAAATCGCGAACGGAGTAGACTCGGTCGTAGACGGGTAAAATTCGACAACTCTCGTCTTATGTTCGCCTTTCACGCTCGCGAGATCGTTGATTATTGCTTTTTTTCGTTTCTTTCAGTGCGAAACGATGAAGTTTGTGAAGACACGGTAGTAGGATGTAAATTAGACTGGAGCTACTGTATGGTAGAAATCATCAGCGATAGTATGTGTTCGTTTAACACGTTGACTGCCGAGCGTATTTTACTATATTAACACATTGTTGACCGGCAATTTTACGCGGAAGCTATCTCGTGTCAATCGCTACTACTTGGCAATTCAACGTGGAAGGCAGATCACCTTAATAAACTGCAAGAAACTTTAGTTATTGTATTAAAACTTTGACGTATATTTTGTAATACTTTGAACTTTCAATACTCTGCATTAATACATCTGTGCGTGAAAACACGAGTTAACCGGTCAAAAATGTGTTAAAACCGCAACGTGATAAAGTACTACAGAATATGATTGAACTGTGCAAAATGAAAATAATTCGAAGGTATCGGAGACCAAAGAATTGAATCACTATTTAATATTAATTGCGTTTACAAAGTTATAAATGCTATCGATTGGCTCTTTTTTTCGCGAAAAAAATTCGCCGTGAAGCCTATTTGCAATCTTGTAAAAGCAATTGATATTGAAACGGTGCTTTAATACTTTGGCTCCTAACAATGCGTTATCTTAATTTTGCACGATTTAATCATACTCTACAGTATTTCATCGCATCGCAGTTCTAACATAGCAAAATACGCTTGGCAGTCAACGTGTTAAGGATGCGAGAAAGGTGAACGTGGACGATGGTGCCACTTAGACGATTAAAGGAAACTGTCGCCGTCGTCTTTCGCAACTTGCCACGTCGGGGTCGATAAGTTCATTGCCGAACGTTCACCGCCGAAGTTCGCGCGACCTGCCGTGCGGGTCGAAATGTTTTATCGCGCTGCACCTTGTCGCCAAGTGCAATATTAGTGTGCCGTGTTGCGAAGAAAAAATGAGAGTTTCGGAGCTTGTCACGACAACGCAAAAACGAACGTGTGAGGAAAACACTCGAGACAAGTGCGAAAAGCGTAAACAAAATAAATGCGACTTAACACTTTGACTGTCAAGCGTATTTTGCTATATTAGAACCGCGATGGGATGAAATACTACAGAGTATGATAAAATCGTGCAAAATGAAGGTGACGCAGAGTTGTTAAAAGCCAAAGTATTGAAGCACCGTTCCAATATCAACTGCTTTTACAAGATTGCAAATAGGCTTCATGCCAAATTTTTTTGCATTTATAGTAAAATGTTTTGCGCCGGTCACCGGTGTTAATACTCAACTCGTTTAACAATTTAATCGGGCATTTATCTATTGTATGGGGGTTCTCGGTGAATGCAGATGAACACTTTGACTGCCGTGCTGATCACTGCTGATCGGCGCAAGTGATTTTACTGAAGACCCAAAATATTCACAATGGGTAGCAATAATTATTTTATAAGTGCAGTTAATGTTACAATAGTAATGCGATCCTTTGGTCTCCAATACCTGCACATTATTTACATTTTGCATGATTCAGTCAAACGCTGTAGTATTTTATAGCATCGCCGTTCTAATACAGCAATTCGTTTAACAATTTAATCGAGCGTTTATCTATTGTATGGGGGAAATGGGGGTTCGCGGTGAATGCAGATTTACACTTTGACTGCCGTGATGGTCACTGCTGACAGGTGCAAGAAATTTTACTGAAGATTCAAAATATTCGCAATCGGTAGCAATAATTATTTTATAAACGCAGTTATTGTTAGAATAGTGATTCAATCCTTTGGTCTCCAATACTAGCACATTACATACATTTTGCATAATTCAGTCAAACGCTGTAGTATTTTATAGCATCGCCGTTCTAATACAGCAACTCGTTTAACAATTTAATCGAGCGTTTATCTATTGTATGGGTAAAATAGGGGTTCTCGGTGGATGCAGATCAACACTTTGATTACCGTGATGATCACCGTTGACCGACGCAAGAAATTTTACTGAAGATCCAAAATATTTGGAACGGGTAGCAATAATTATTTTATAAACGCAGTTATTGTTAGAGTAGTGATGCGATGCTTTGATGTCCAATATTTGCGCATTATTTACATTTTGCATAATTCAGTCAAACGCTGTAGTATTTCATAGCATCATCGTTCTAATACGGCAAAATATCGGCAAAATATCAAATTACGGTGCGATTAAAACTTATTCCAGTAACTTTGCACACGAAGACGCTGCTCCGATTGCAAACGAACAAAGTATTGTTCGGCACAGTCAAGCGACCACCAAAATACGGGAACTCCTACCGTTAACACTTTGCCGTAATGGTTACATCTGACCGGCGCAAGTAATTTTACTGAAGATCCAAAATATTCGCAATAATTATTTTATTAATGCAGTTATTGTTAGAATACTGATGCGATCCTTTGGTCTCCAATAACTGCACATTACGTACATTTGGCATAATTCAATCAAGTGCTGTAGTATTTTATAGCATCGCCGTTCTAATACAGCAAAATACGCACGGCAGTCAACATATTAAACTCTATATGCGATAGATGCGAATCGTCGTTGCTTAAAGTATCAGTTTCTTCAATATATACACCCAGAAAGTCAAACCGATACATTTACTCACGGGAGCATAGATCACACTCTCTGCAGTAACGTCATGGAAACATTAATTTGCCCGGTCTGTGCATAAAACACGCTTTCCCGGGCCTTGCAATATAACAATAAAAATGTTCTGGACGGAGGGCGTGCTGCGAATAAACGTCATGGTCTCCCGGCGCCTCGAAAGAACGAAAACCCGTATTCACCGTATAAAACCATCTTCGCCGCATGATTCCGAGAACAGTTTTACGTCATGCGTGGAAACGGTCTTCCAGTATTGCTGCGTCCCGTGTTCAGGAACATTTACGAACGCCGGAAGTCGTGCACTCCTGCACTCCGCTACATTCCTCTCATCGCCAGACAGTCGAAACTTTTATCTTCGCGCAAACTGTCTCGCGCTACTGGCCGCAGTACGTTTTCCAGCTTTTTTTTTATCCGACTCTCACTTCTGCCCGCTCTCATTGTTGTTAATGGACTATCCAGCTGCGCCGAGGAGGCGATTTATAGTTAATTGGAAAAGTTGCCCCGTACCTGGATCCCTCGGTAAGATGTACTACGGGACGGAGAGCGGTAGTCGATCGACGCGCAATTTCCTTCTTTTTTTCGCGACAACGCTCGCTCGTTACTCCCGGCACAATTTGGAATCAGTTAACGAGGTTATCCGACTGAATTCCCCTCCTTCCGGCATGTCCATCGCTTCTTTCGTCCTCGCGCGCACTCGTAATCCGCTAACGGCTTAAACGAGATCCTCCCGCAGTTAAGTTTAAAGTTTTCAATTATCGAGATTTCAACTGATTTACTAGCGGATTAAAGTATCCGCTAACCGCTTTTCCGCGCCAGCTGGCGAGAATCGATATTTGCTTTCATATTAACTGAAAAAAGACGCGCCACGCGTGGGACGGTCGGACATTTTGCGGAGGACGACGCCGATTGGTTGGGAGCTTTCTTTTCAACGGGACCCATTCAATTTAATGTACAAAGTGCGCTGTCAGAACGTGTACACTCGGGGGATTTGGTCGCAAAATCTCGTCTGACCGATCGCCGCTTTCCTTTACAGACCAGTTTACCCCGTGTACCGTAGTATTTACTGTTAATTGCAATGTTTATTCCGACCGCTGTGTCGTGCATCGTGCTATGGCGAGCAGGTGAACTCCTTCTCCTTCTGCTGCTGTCTAACACACAACCTAATGCGGTTAGCCTCGAGGCAATAATTGCGGTCAGAACATTACCTTGTAATCAAATTGGGTCGCGTCGGATCCCGATCGTCAGGATGCGCGGTAGCTTGGACTTCAATTATCGCAATTTGTCCTCTGCCCCTTCTCAGCGCTACCTGCTAAGATCGTTCGGTGCAACGACATCTGCCAACGTCTCGTGCGCAAATATCAGGCATTTAAATCCTTAACACTTTGACTGCCATGATGGTCATCGGTGACCGGCGCAAGAGATTTTACTGAAGCTCCAAAATATTCGCAATGGGTAACAATAATTATTGTATAAATGCTGTTATTGTTAGAATAGTGATGCGATCGTTTGGTCTTCAATACCTGCACATTATTTACATTTTGCATAATTCAGTCAAACACTGCAGTATTTCATAGCATCGCCGTTCTAATATGGTAAAATACGCATGGCAGTCAACGTGTTAACGTATGGTGTAATTGAGGTCGCTTCTTGTAACTTATTCTGGACCCGATCTCCCAATCTCCAATCAACACCTTCGCATTCACTTTCGTAAAAAATATCGTAATATATAAAAGATAATAATATATAAATAAATGATCGCAGTATATGAGCCGTTTATTTTGAACGTGACCTAACTCCGTTTTTCAATATTTTCCGGTTACCATGGTTACATGTATAAATTCATGTTATTTATCAGTAAATGTTATTTATCTCGATTTGAAGAGAAATGGAGTTAGGCCACTTTCAAAATAAACGGCTCATATAATATACATTTATATTATAGTATATAAATTATATACTATAATATAATATAATATAATATAAATATATAATACACTACCTACTGCCAGTCCAGCATACGCAAATCATACTATCTTCTTTGGTAGTTCCAATATATTTTATTTGTATATTTTTATATAATATAATATAATATAATATAATATAAAAGTATAAAAATAAAATATATTGAAACTTGCTTGACTAGCAGTAGGTCACAAACAACGTTAACCATAAGCACCGCGTTAATAAGAGATGTTTGTTCAGATAATAATTATACTTTATTGAAAAGAATTCGCGTGATACAAATTCAGTGTGTTGCAAGCAATTCTCGTGGTGGTGTTCTTTGACTGTTTTTCCTGGGTGTGAGTATGGGCGTTATAAGTGGAAATTCTAGGAAGGGTGGTGGAAATCGAATAAAGATGATTGGTGGAAGGTGGGTTTGAAAGACGGTGACAGTAGTATTAAAATTGGGAGAGTCGGTGGTATATGGAAGAGGAGGGAATTTTACCTGTAATATTAATCAGGAGTGCGAAACGGTTTTTAATTAGTGAGGGTTAACGGTGCTTGAGGTGTAGGGATTAGGGTTTAGGACCGGTACTGAGAATTAGGGCTTCGGTAAACGGCAATAAAATTTGATCCCTGGGTCGGAACTCTTCTTGGGTCCGTTGGGTCGGACCATATATAATATAAAAATATCGTAATATATACAAAATTTCGTAAAAATATATCAGTTACGTCAAACATTAAGAAACATTACAAAAGTGTTAGGTAACCAGTTAACTGTTTATAACGAATATATTCGTCATGCGTCTTCAGTAGTGACCACTGGCGGTTAATTTTGGAATTTTAGTTGAAACTAAAATATATTCCTAAACTGCAACAAGTTTGGAATATTTTGAGGCCATGTCGAAAAAGTATGTATATATAATTATTATGGAAAATTAAACAGTAAATTAATTATTGTAAAAAATTTTAAAGTCATTTCATTGTAACGTAATTTCATATCAAACATACTCTGTGTTTGACGAATATATTCGTCATCGCTTAATTTGTACGACGCACGTAGGGGACACATTTTCCAAAGAGGTCGAAACAGTTAACTGGTTAAAATCTGGTGATGGGTGCAGTTTATCATTGTATACTTTGACATTAAATTACCGTGATAAGTCACACTCATCATTTGCTGATAAGAAGTTACTATTATCGTCTTTGACTTTCGTCAAAATTTACTCTCGCAAACTTCCAATCACTCGCCCCGCAGGCATGCATTATTTCGTTACGAAACTCTTAAAATAGCCCGACATTAGTTGCCGCCAAGATTTTATCTCTATAACTCCGTCCGAGTGCCAGATGCTTTCCAAAATAGACCGGATAGATTGATTTTTTCTTTATCGTCCCCCGTCCTTTCCCCATTTCCTTTCCCGCGAGCGAGCTGCCGTACATAAATATCACTCGCGATTCAGCCGTATGCACTATTTCCGATATATGCAAATGCGCTGTACGAGATTAACGGTTTGTCTTTCGCAATTGAAACGGGACAGTTCGGTGCGAGGGAAACATAGTACACGCCAGATATGCGCGCCGGCGAAAAAGACAACGCTCTGGGGGCCGGAGAGACGAAATCGGAGAGGGAAACGGGGAGAGTAAGAGAGAAAGATAGCAGAAGCGAAAGAGACGACCAGCCGCGGTTCGCTGCACCTGACTATTTATAACAAATCAATACGAGCAGCCTGCCAGTGCGTTCTTCACGTGCTCAGTGCCACGGGCGAGACTCCCAGCGTTATGGCGGCATTAATTGTGCCCATAATTATGAAAGTGGTCTAAGTCAAAATTAAAAAAAAATGAGTTTATCAGTTATTTCATACCACATTATTTTTAACTAAATTTATTCAATGTAATTTTTACGAAATTGTCAAAAATGAACCATTAGATAGTGGTTGTAATTTCAACATTATATGGAATTCATTTAGTTTTAATTATGAAAGTGGTCTAAGTCAAAAATTTAAATAAATTATATAAACAACTTGAAAATGGCACGTGGCCTTCTTTGACGCGTTTCTGAACTACATAATAAAATAAATGACAATCAAATTTTAATAATTACGACAACTTCATTTTTAACGAAATCACTAGAAGAATCAATAACAAGAAGAGTAAAAAATACCGCGGGTGAATCTGTCTCTTGGCTACAAATTCAATGGATGAGATTCTTGAAAAATGAACCTTATAAAATGTTCTATAAAACATCTTTAGATGATTCTAAATTTCACGTTTTGGATCTTTCACCTAAAAAAGGAAGACCAAAAATATACGGAAATATTAAATTACTTCCATTATACACCACCATTAGACCAGTATCGGAAGAAAAACATAAAGATATTATGAGTTTACTACCGTACATCCCTCCAGTTTTTCAGGAACATTTTAAGAATCTTAAATACTCGAAATAATGATAAAAATGGATTACTGTTTAAAAATAATTAATAAATGTAATAAATGTTCACGAATTATTTCAATCAAATTATTGTTTCAAATAAAACTCAAAGTTCTTTATGGCTTTAAGTCATTTATAGGACATTCAGTTAATTTTGAAAATGGTCTAAGTCAATTCAATCTTTAAAAATAATATTATCGTATAAAATTCACACAAAATTTCATATTCATAGTAAATTTCCATTAATTAAGACTAATAAAATTATAAATTAAAATGTGGCATAATGTAAAAATATTTTTTAATTTATTCAAATTCAATTCATTAAATATCTCGAAACAAGAAATATATGACTTAGACCACTTTCATAATTATGGGCACAATTTCGCATCGAAATCGACAAAAATCCCGGCGAATTACAACCTGCCAGCCTGATCGTCTCGTAAATACGCGTACCGCGGGATAATGCCGTCGCGATGCATCGATTATTATTTGCAGCAACGCAGTCGATGACGTTACACCGATGTTTCGATGCTTCTCGATAACCGCGGTTCGTTCCCATGAACAATCGGTCGGGCGTAATTGGATGACAGCGGCGGATATTATGTTGCTGGAAATCTGCCGAATGCAACCGTTGCGTCGAACGTCAGAAATGAAAATGCTGTCACGTAAAATACCCCCGAGGAATCGGTTTGAATAATGTAAGGATTTTGCGGTATCGAAATGTTTAATGGTACGACAGGCCGTAATAGCGTATGGCTGCGAATCAACTGATTGATGAATTTAAACGGTAAAATGCGAGTCTTTTAACCCGTTTGCATCAGCGCTCTACATCCGCAATCTTATTCAAAAATCCGACGTGCGCAGCTAAACGTTGTTGAGTTTTAGTGTTTATTCTCATTAGAAATAATGTTATAGGGTTATTCAAATTACTGTACATTCCCCGTATTTTCCAGAATTATTATACTAACCATACTAGTTCCACGTTGAAAAATAATTCGAAAACATCGCGCCTGGACATTCTATTGGCGAATTACAACCTGCCAGCCTGATCGTCTCGTAAATACGCGTACCGCGGGATAATGCCGTCGCGATGCATCGATTATTATTTGCAGCAACGCAATCGATGACGTTACACCGATGTTTCGATGCTTCTCGATAACCGCGGTTCGTTCCCATGAACAATCGGTCGGGCGTAATTGGATGACAGCGGCGGATATTATGTTGCTGGAAATCTGCCGAATGCAACCGTTGCGTCGAACGTCAGAAATGAAAATGCTGTCACGTAAAATACCCCCGAGGTATCGGTTTGAATAATGTAAGGATTTTGCGGTATAGAAATGTTTAATGATACGACAGGCCGTAATCGCGTACTGCTGCGAATCAACTGATTGATGAATTTAAACGGAAAATGCGAGTCTTTTAACCCGTTTGCATCAGCGCTCTACATCCGCAATCTTATTCAAAAATCCGACGTGCGCAGCTAAACGTTGCCGAGTTTTAGTGTTTATTCTCATTAGAAATAGTGTTATAGGGTTATTCAAATTACTGTACATTCCCCGTATTTTCCAGAATTATTATACTAACCATACTAGTTCCACGTTGAAAAATAATTCGAAAACATCGCGCCTGGACATTCCATTGGCGAATTACAACCTGCCAGCCTGATCGTCTCGTAAATACGCGTACCGCGGGATAATGCCGTCGCGATGCATCGATTATTATTTGCAGCAACGCAATCGATGACGTTACACCGAAACATCGGTGCTTCTCGATAACCGCGGTTCATTCCCATGAACAATCGGTCGGGCGTAATTGGATGACAGCGGCGGATATTATGTTGCTGGAAATCTGCCGAATGCAACCGTTGCGTCGAACATCAGAAATGAAAATGCTGTCACGTAAAATACCCCCGAGGAATCGGTTTGAATAATGTAAGGATTTTGCGGTATCGAAATGTTTAATGATACGACAGGCCGTAATAGCGTATGGCTGCGAATCAACTGATTGATGAATTTAAACGTTAAAATGCGAGTCTTTTAACCCGTTTGCATCAGCGCTCTACATCCGCAATCTTATTCAAAAATCCGACGTGCGCAGCTAAACGTTGTCGAGTTTTAGTGTTTATTCTCATTAGAAATAGTGTTATAGGGTTATTCAAATTACTGTACATTCCCCGTATTTTCCAGAATTATTATACTAACCATACTAGTTCCACGTTGAAAAATAATTCGAAAACATCGCGCCTGGACATTCCATTGGCGAATTACAACCTGCCAGCCTGATCGTCTCGTAAATACGCGTACCGCGGGATAATGCCGTCGCGATGCATCGATTATTATTTGCAGCAACGCAATCGATGACGTTACACCGATGTTTCGATGCTTCTCGATAACCGCGGTTCGTTCCCATGAACAATCGGTCGGGCGTAATTGGATGACAGCGGTGGATATTATGTTGCTGGAAATCTGCCGAATGCAACCGTTGCGTCGAACGTCAGAAATGAAAATGCTGTCACGTAAAATACCCCCGAGGAATCGGTTTGAATAATGTAAGGATTTTGCGGTATTGAAATGTTTAATGGTACGACAAGCCGTAATAGCGTACTGCTGCGAATCAACTGATTGATGAATTTAAACGTTAAAATGCGAGTCTTTTAACCCGTTTGCATCAGCGCTCTACATCCGCAATCTTATTCAAAAATCCGACGTGCGCAGCTAAACGTTGTCGAGTTTTAGTGTTTATTCTCATTAGAAATAGTGTTATAGGGTTATTCAAATTACTGTACATTCCCCGTATTTTCCAGAATTATTATACTAACCATACTAGTTCCACGTTGAAAAATAATTCGAAAACATCGCGCCTGGACATTCCATTGGCGAATTACAACCTGCCAGCCTGATCGTCTCGTAAATACGCGTACCGCGGGATAATGCCGTCGCGATGCATCGATTATTATTTGCAGCAACGCAATCGATGACGTTACACCGATGTTTCGATGCTTCTCGATAACCGCGGTTCGTTCCCATGAACAATCGGTCGGGCGTAATTGGATGACAGCGGCGGATATTATGTTGCTGGAAATCTGCCGAATGCAACCGTTGCGTCGAACGTCAGAAATGAAAATGCTGTCACGTAAAATACCACCGAGGAATCGGTTTGAATAATGTAAGGATTTTGCGGTATCGAAATGTTTAATGGTACGGCAGGCCGTAATAGCGTATGGCTGCGAATCAACTGATTGATGATTTTAAACGGTAAAATGCGAGTCTTTTAACCCGTTTGCATCAGCGCTCTAAATTCTCAATCTTACTCAAAAATCCGACATGCGTAGCTAAACGTTGCCGAGTTTTAGTGTTTATTCTCATTAGAAATAGTGTTATAAGGTTATTCAGATTATTGTATAATATATTCCTCGGATTTTCCAGAACTATTATACTAACCGTACTAGTTCCACGTTGAAAAATAATTCGACAACATCGCGCCTGGACATTCCATTGACATTGATGGTTACACCACTTACGCCAGTAAAATCATGTAATGTTGGCGTACAATTTCGTTTTTCCCATAAGAAATCTCCAGTTTCAATATTATCGGGCTGGTCATCTTCAGTACTATCTATTAGAGCTATGGCACGTTTACGCTTATTTATTATATTATATTTGCATTTCTATGCTTGAATCCGAATCCGAACTGTAATTCATTATGGTAACCTAATTTTGTTAAATTTTATTATCTATTATTTTTTTAATTATTTTATTATTTTGAACTTACAACCAGAAAAGTAAGAAAAATAATATTTTGCATAAAATTCTTTATCGTTTGTTTATTGTACAGCCTCTTAAATTATTGCTGATAAGCTGAAAACAAAAATTATTGTGTGCGGATTTATCCGTTTCCGCTGATAATGGTCAGTTTTTGTTTGCGGATTATTTTGCTAAATAATGCAAATGGGTTAACCGTTAACCCTTTTAGTGCCGAACGATGATATATGCGGTGGTGCCTTACTATTCGCAACGTGAGAGAAGTCTATCTGAAAGTAAGTTTATAAAATGTTGTGAACGGTTTAATTTCTTTGGAAAAGAATTGAAAAAATTGTTTATGGATTTAACTTTTTGTTATATTCCATACCGGTGTGTGCCGAGACTGCGTATATGCTAAAGAGATTAGATAGAAATTCGACACGGGGAATTTTCTTGAGACCGTAACGCAGGATTTAGGTAGCTGTTAGATCAGAATGTCTTCTTATTTTTCACGAAAGAATCTGACATCGACACGGCTAGAGTGAAATTTTTTAGTCTCTCCTCGGCCTTTGTAAAGATTGTGTCTAATTTTTGGGAGTCAGTGTTTGAGAAACGTCACCTTTGTTGTCGCTGCTGTCTTTTACACATCTGCAATAGCCAAATAACTCAATATAAATCTTTGTGATAAACTCAAATTTTATTTCAATAATGTTATACTAGCTACACTCATTTTGTAGCAGATAATCCTTCTGATGTTTGCTGTGCATCATGGAATATCTTTTAGTTTTGTGGTCGAATATTAGTTATTTTGTTACAAATGATTGAAAATGCAATATTTATGCTTTATATGATGAGATCTATATAAAGCTACGACCAAACGATGTTTTTTCTTACGTGCAAATACAATTTGTAAAAGAGAATTGATTTTTCCGTTTTTCATATTTTCTACTTATGTTATTCGTATGACTTTCAGCAAACATTGAAATACAATTTATATTAACTTATTCTCCCTTTATTTCGTAGTAATGCTTCTTTTTGAATTTTGTAAACACTCTTATTTTCTTTTTACGGGCTTTCCCTAAATCTTAGCAGATTCGTCAAATTGATCCCGTATTCTTTTCATAGCTACGTTATTTTCGGTCGGCATTAAAAGGGTTAAATATGCGCCGCACAACCTTGCGGCTTAGTTGTCGAGGCACCATTGTTGCACTAACCGGCAGGCCAACTGAAGATGCAAATAATAACAGGATGTAGAGTACTATTGAAAGTGCGGTTTGCGGTCGTTCGTAATTGGCATGACGTGCCACAGTTTACTGCTATTTTCTTTAGCTTAAGGACGTTGCAGCATTAAATACAATGGCAATAATTAGCGCGATATTTAGGCTTCTATTACTTCCCACGCTAAACGCCCCGTAAATTTCCGTACAATTTTCCCTGCTTCATTTCGTCCGACCCACGAAACTCAGGACGAATCTTCTGGCTAACGGCGTCGTCTATTTCAGTTTGACCGGACAATGTTGTGTTAAAATATGTGACCGAAAGAGCGTGCGAGGTACAGACATTTCTCGGTGAAAGAACTTTAATCCGCCCGGTGTGCCCGCTTAGCCGGGAGTGAAAAGCCAAACATGTTTGCCGCCATGGTATTGCACAAGCACAATAAGCACAACAACAATCACCATGCGAACAACAACAATACAACCAGCACAAGCAACATCATCAACAGCAATCACCTCAACAATAACGTCACCAATGTGAATCAAGCATTCAGTACGAGAGCGGTAAGTCAGAGACAAACCAAATAGCATGACCCACAATGATCCACGAAATTGCAAAATTCACTCGCTGCGTCCTTTCTTATTCGTTAAAACGTCGTTGCATTATTGCACCGCTGCGTCTGTTATCATTCTTTACTGTTCACCCTTGTCACCCAACGAAAGCAATTCTTCAGTAATTTCCACCGCGATAACAGCTTGCGCGATAAGCGTAACAATATTCTTACTCTGTCGTTTGCGTCAACTGGAAACGCGTCTCGCGGAGTTACATGTAGGAATTAGATACGTGAAACTAGAAAGTATAATATTTATAAACAATAACAGTACAATCAAGACACTTTAGTCTTATTTCCTAATCTTTTGTCGTTTCGATTTTACGTCTTATCGTCTTTAAGTTTCCTCGTGAACTGACTAGTACGTGACCAAACAACACGATTCAACAAACTCGTCACCTATGATACCTTAACACGTTGATTGCCACGCGTATTTTGCTATGTTAGAACCGCGATGTGATGAAATTCTACAAAGTATAATTAAATCGTGCAAAATGAAGGTAACGCAGCGTTGTAGAAGCTAAAGTATTGAAGCACCGTTCCAATATCAGTTGCTTTTACAAGATTGCAAATAGGCTTCATTGCAAATGTCGTGCATTTTTAATCAAATATTTTGCACTGGTCACCGGTGACTACCGTAGCAGTCAACGTGTTAACACTTCCGTGACTATAGTCACATGCCACAAGATGCCACCTATATACGACGGGTGACTATAGTCGCCGGCTACAAAATTATTGCTCAGTATTATGTTATAATTATATATTTTGTTGCGTAATGTAAAAATATCAATTGTATTGTTGAATTAACCTTTTGATTGCTGTGGAAGCATATATGCGTCCGCCGAAATCTGTCGGTGGCGACTATGGCCGCATATATGCGCCCCCAATCGTTTCGATTTCTTACCTATTGCAGCCACAATTATCAATGTACGAGATGAATACATATTCGTTCTTTATCGAATAATACTGTTGCATTATTTGATTTGGCGTAAATGAAGAATTGTCATTAAAACTTAATTACGCCTTACATGATCAATCAATAGAGTTCACACTAGCGAAAAGCGTTTCGTCCTTAGCAAGCGCTTCGGCCGGAAGTATTCAGCAGTTAAAGGGTTAAAAATACGTTCATGAGAAAATTATGAACACAAATAATTTTTCTGCTAAAAGTAATGTCACAAAGTCTTTTTTGAAGCAAAAGTCGTGACCCCGAATGCGTGCTTGAAGACTGCGCGCGTTTAATATATTAATATAATAAATGAATATATATATATATTATGAATTATAAATATAGTTTATATTTATAATTTATAATTTTTATTATAATATATAATATATATGTTATATATAATTATATGTATCATATATATTTATTATACATCAATATAATAATTGAGAATCATAGGTGACCTTTGCTCGCCAATTAGAGAATTCTGTAACTGAGATCATACATAAATTTTTCACGAAAAATGCGTCACTCAAATTTCCCCCTACGCGAAGACGTAGATTTCGTTCGCGACGGTTTAGGAAAATTTCGATGCGCCTGAAGATAGACGAGCGTCGTTGCCCCTTTCGGCCCGGCCCGGAAGAAAGGAAAATCTTTCCGTCCGACGTAGAATGCCGTTTGCGAGGCCAAAAGGACGGCGAGTTATCTCCCCCGCATCGCGAGCAACGGCCTCATGAAAATCTCGACGATTTCGCTGACGCGACGGGCGACTTGCCATGGGAATGCGACAGTAGACGAAAAATCTAGTCTTTCTCTCGGACTCCCGTTCCCTTATTCTTTCGTCTCGGCGCGACCCTTTCAGGATCCTCCTGAATCAACGCCTTATCGCCGCACCTCCCCTATCTCCGTTTTTACCTGCGGACTCCTTTTGTTGCGCGAGATAATGTGGCGCGGTCGTATGAAAACGTTTCTTCGCGATTGTCGGCGCCGTATAACGCGAGGGCGCAATTAATGGGAATTATCAGATTTTGTAGAGGGCGATGCTTTGTGCGCGCTATCTGCTCGGCGCGTTTCTTGTTACGGAATAACGCGTTTCGATTAGGGGGATCAGAAAGCTTTCAACGGCCGAAAACTGGGGGAAATTCGAATAACGATTGTGGACGAACGAATAAACACACAAATTTTCTTTCTTGCAAGTTTTTTGTGCATTCTTAAAAAACAAATCAAGCTTTAAACATTTTTTAAATATTAATAATTAAACGAAATGTTTATATTTGAAGGTGATCGCATGAGTCATGCACAGTTTTCTTCTACTGTAGAGTATTTGTTGTTAATAACGATATTAAAAAATTAATTTTTATATGCAGACATCGGTTCAGTTTGTGAAATACATATTTATCTTCAATTTAAAAAAAATCAAATCGATATCTTCAGCCATTCTTGAGTTATCGCGGCAAAACTAATGGAAAATACTGTTTTGAGAAAAACGTGATTAAAGTTTGGAAACAGGATTACGACTACTCACGTTTTTGGTATTCCTGAACTCAATTTTGCTAATATCGAAGTTTTTTTGCGCCAATTTGTTCTTAAAAAATTGTACTAACCGATTATGTAAAAAAAAAAAAAACAAATCGAGTTTTTTTTTTTTAAATTTCAAACCTCTCTGGTCCCGTTAAGGGGGTCAGAAAGCTTTCAACGACCGAAAACCGGGTGAAATTCGAATAACGATTGTGGACGAACGAATAAACATACACACATTTTCTTTCCTGCAGGTTATTTGTGCATTCTTAACAAACAAATCAAGCTTTAAACGTTTTTTAAATATTAATAATTAAAGGAAATATTTATATCTGAAAGTGACCACATGAGTCTTACGCTGTTTTCTTCTTGCCGGGATTCCGGGTGAACGAGTTGGAGTTTTCCGATTTTCTTAGCGCCATTTGGTTGGTAAGATTTCTCTTTGTACACTGAATCTAAATTCTGTGACAAAACGGCACAATTGAAACAATGGCGACCAAAAATTCAAATCCAAAAATTTCACAAATTTATGTTATTTCTTGTCAAAAACGATATTAAAAAATTAATTTGCATATGCAGACATCGGTTTAGTTTATGGAATATATATTTATCTTCAATTTGAAAACAAAAATCAAATCGATATCTTTAACCATTCTTGAGTTATCGCGGCAAAACTAAGGGAAAATACTGTTTTGAGAAAAACGCGATTAAAGTTTGGAAACACGATTACGGCTACTTGATCGCGGGACTTTTGGCATTCTTGAACTCAATTTTGCGAATATCAAAGTTTTTCTTGCGGCAATATGTTCTTAAAAAATTATACTAACCCATTATGTAAAAAAAAAAATCGATTTTTTTGGAATTTCAAACCTTAAGGGGATCAGAAAGCTTTCAACGACCGAAAACTGGGTGAAATTCGAATAACGATTGTGGACAAACGAATAAACATATACAATTGTTCTTTCTTGCAGGTTTTTTGTGCATTCTTAACAAACAAATCAAGCTCTAAAAATTAAAAAAATATTGATAATTAAAGGAAATATTTATATTTGAAGGTGACCGCGTGAGTCGTGCGCTGTTTTCTTCGTGCTGTGCAGACTGAACCTAAATTCTGTGACAAAACGTCATAACTGAAGCAATGGCGACCAAAAATCCAGAAAGTTGACAAGTTTAAGTTATTTGTTGTTAAAAACGATATTAAAAAATTAATTTTTATATGCAGACATCGGTTCAGTTTATGGAATACACATTTATCTTCAATTTAAAAAAAATCAAATCGATATCTTCAACCATTCTTGAGTTATCGCGGCAAAACTAATGGAAAATACTGTTTTGAGAAAAACGCGATTAAAGCTTGAGAACAGGATTACGACTACTTGATCGCGGGACAGTCTGACGACCCTGCATAACCTCACGTTTTTGGTATTCCTGAACCCAATTTTGCGAATATCCAAGTGTTTCTTGCGCCAATATGTTCTTAAAAAATGGTACCAACCGATTATTTTCTGGTCCCCTCAATGTGAATTTCGAGTCAATCGGCGCTTTAACGTTTCAGGCGCGGATGTATTACTGTTTGTCGAATAACGCGCTGCTTTTAATGCGACGCTGCGATTTATGAAAATCATCGATTTTCGTGTGAAGCGAAACGAAACGTTTTTTACTTGAAATTTTTATAGCCCGGGGCACTCGCGTCGCTGCGTCAGATAATAAAGTTTGATTTGAACGAATCTTCTACCACGCGGTAATGTTTATTTATCCGTTCATGCACTGTGTAATTCCTGCGTCTCATTGAACGACGCGCATTTCGATATCGTGACTATTTTAATTTGGAGCGCTGAATGATTCGCCCGACGTGTGACTGGTTACGGCACGATGGCCAAATATTATGGAATATGTTGTATATCATATTCAGCGAGTGCGCGCATACGATTGTACTCATTCCCGTTTATCACTGCGGCCACCTGGGCAAATAGTGACTCATGCATTGTGCCCGCTTTTGAGATAAGGAAATGCAGGTCGTTTATGTATTTCAGGAAGAGAGTCACGACACGAGTGTCACGTGAATATAGAAATAATCGCAGCCGCATTAAAATTTTATACGTTGCGCGCTTACTTAAAGTCCGCTGCTTAGATGTTGATATTTCATTTTCGGAGGGGGACACGAGCTTACTCACGCGATGTCAGGCACTCGCGCTGTAAAGCGTCGCAATAAACGTAACAGAGTGCCCGTGAACAATCGACAACTCCAGAAACTGTTTCTCTACGACGATGCAATGAAACTACGCCCGGATTTGCCCCGGGCCGAACGAGGAACGATATTTAACACTAGAAAGACTGAACTTAGTATATACCTATATTGCCCAAAAGCAGTCAAAACGACACCATTGTGAAAGAATAACTAATGTGTAAAGAAATGTATTTAAAATTAATTTTTAATATTTTTTATATTATTTACAGTTATATAACAGATTCTTAGTAAATACTAACTGTTTTCAATGAACTTATCCCATATTTTCGAAAGCAAGGCAAATTTGCTTGTAGGCTCCTACTTCTTTCGTTTTTTTTTTGTCAAGACGAATAAACCCTAGGATCTGCTTAAACTTTTCTCTGGCCATAGTTTTTCTAAAAAATTCGGGACCCCACGTTGCTGACCATAAAAAAAAACTCAATTTTTAATTTTTTGCCTCGTAACACTCGACACTTTCATTTTCATCATTGATGATCGACTCTTCGGTTCCAACTGCTATTTACCAGTAGCCGATTAATCGGCTTTTCAGTTCCAACTGCTATTTACCAGTAGCCGATTAATCGGCTTTTCGGTTCCAACTGCTATTTACCAGTAGCCGATTAATCGGCTTTTCAGTTCCAACTGCTATTTACCAGTAGCCGATTAATCGGCTTTTCAGTTCCAACTGCTATTTATCAGTAGCCGATTAATCGGCTTTTCAGTGGTCAACGGTTATATTAGATAAAATAAATATCAGATGATATTATGATAATTCTAAATGACAATGAAATTACACTGCTTTGAAACCAAAGGATTCTCAACAACACATTAAGTATTTTTCAGTTATGAAGCTTTACAAACAGGCACATACACAATTCCTGCGCGATATCCAAAACAGAGTCGGCCCATAGTGAGTGGCATCTTCACAATCAATAGCGGTCGGTAAAGTGTTAACCCTTTGAGTGCTATGGACGCATATATGCGTTTCCCAATTGTTTCAATCCTTTACCTATTGCAGCCACAATTATCAATGTACAAGATCAATACGGACGCGTCCTCAACCAAATAATTTTTTTGCGTTATTTAATTTGGCGTAAATGAAGAATTATCATTGTAACTTAGCTACGCCTTATATAATCAATCAATAGATTTCACACTACGGAAACGTGTTTCGTCCTCAGCGAGCGTTTCGGCCAGAAGTATTCAGCAGTTAAGGAGATAATTACCGAGTGTCTATCGCTCAAAAGCGTCAGAACCCAACCCTGTTTATCGCCCGTCAACGAAACCATGCTTTTGTAATCCGTCACGAAACTCTACTACGTTCAAAACAAATTGTGAAACTTAGCAAGGGAAGAAAAATCGCAGCTTAGCCGTGAAATGTATTATTTTACCGTGGCCTCTGACAAAACCGTCATTGAATTTTATGTCGCACCGAATGCGCCGAAGGAGGTTGACTCATTCGCGCACGTTTCGCATATCCAAAACAGAGTCGGTCCATAGTGAGTGGCATCTCCACAATCAATAGCGGTCGGTAAAGTGTTTAACCCTTTGAGTGCTATGGACGCATATAGGCGTTTCCCAACTGTTTCAATCCTTTACCTATTGCAGCCACAATTATCAATGTACAAGATTAATACGGACGCGTCCTCTACCAAATAATTTTTTTGCGTTATTTAATTTGGCGTAAATGAAGAATTATCATTAAAACTTAGCTACGCCTTATATAATCAATCAATAGATTTCACACTACGGAAACGTGTTTCGTAGTTGGCAGTCAATGGGTTAAGGGGATAATTACCGAATGTCTATCGCTCAAAAGCGTCAGAACCCAACCCTGTTTATCGCCCGTCAACGAAATCATGCTTTTGTAATCCGTCACGAAACTCTCCTGCGTTCAAAACAAATTGTGAAACTTAGCAAGGGAAGAAAAATCGCAGCTTAGCCGTGAAATGTATTATTTTACCGTAGCCTCTGACAAAACCGTCATTGAATTTTACGTCGCACCGAATGCGCCGAAGGAGGTTGACTCATTCGCGCACGTTTCGCAAAAGACAATCGCGCACGTGTTTCATGTGAGCCACTCTTGAACTCGCACACGTCGGTGTAAGTGTACTCTATCTCTAGATAACGTTTTACATGGCTCGCATACGGAATGTTCTATGCAAGACGATCGATACCGTCATCGGGACGGTTTGTGCCTTGAGAAATTCCCATCATCCGAATTGTTTTGCACGGGCTGCACGTCCGCAATCGGATAACGTTCGCCGGTATTCCTTCGTCTGTGAAGCCACCGGCGTCTGAGCGGAAACGAACGACGACGCATGAAAACGAATCGGGCATTTTTTCCCTCCCGCGACCCTATGGCGAAACGTACGTTCCTATGAAATGCACGGCGGAAGAGCGAACGGGCGCAATCGAGATCTGTGTTTTCGCAAAGCCACGCGAGCCGGGACCTTCAACGGAGAACCGGCGAATCTGTTTGAATAAATGCATACCGAAGTATTTGAGAATCTTGTTGACGGAACGTAGGTGACGGACCGCGACCTGTTGAAATTAAGATTGGGACTATTTATCGAATTATTCGCGGTCCGAATATTCATCGAGGGTAATTTGAATGCGATTTAAATGCCTGCGTGTTCTGAAGATAACTGACGGCGTGATAGGGTAAAGTATACAGTGATTGACCGCTTAAGAATAGTGATTGAATGAAAAGCGTGTAACTTAAACGTGTAATATTGCATTCTTTATTTTTTTAGCATGGTAGGACAGATTACTGATTTCAGAATACGTAATATGAGCCGCTTATTTTGAAAGTGGCCTAACTCCATTTATCTTCAAATCAAGATAAATAACATTTACTGATGAATAACATGAATTTGTACATGTAACCATGGTAACCGGAAAATATTGAAAAACGGAGTTAGGCCACTTTCAAAATAAACGACTCATATACTGACATCTCCCTACATAATTATTTTCTTGTACAAAAACTAAGTGTTCTTTAGAACAACTATTCACTGAACACAAAAAGAAACTTACACATTAAAAGTTTACAAAAATAAGACTGACGAAAAAAACATACAAATAGAAAAGTTATGCAATCCAAACGTCGCGGTACAAGTTTCCATAAACATATAAATGCAACAAAACCAACCCGAATAAATTTGTGAAGAGTAGGGTAAAGTACACGTATACAGTGATTGAGTATAAGAATAGTGATTGAATGAAAGGCGTGTAACTTAAACGTGTAATGTTGCAGTCTTTATTTTTAAGCATGATAGGACAGAAAAATGTTGGAAGAACATGTTCGGCCTGCAACGAAACAGAAACAAAATTTTATTTATTAATAACACAACGATAGATTTAATATTGCCAATTAATAGTGATTGACGGCAGAAAACACAGTCGTTGACTGTGTTATTTACAGTTATTGACCACCTTGTAAACTTGTGAGAAATGAGAAATATTTAAGCGGTTAGTTTTATTGTATTACCATAGCCTTAGTAATAGCTTCATAAATATGATCGTTGCGCCAAATGCGCACTTCTTCCTTCCATGCTGCTTTAATCGGTCTAAATGCCGATACATCAGCAGGCTGGAGAATTCTAGTTCCATTCGGATACAAAGCAATTAAAATTATTTGCAATTCCGAATATTCAACATTCCAAATTTTAATATTCGATACAATGAGAATATACCTACATAACAATCTTCAGATATTCGTTCATGAACGTAGAACGGTCAATCACTGCCTAATTTACCCTCTTTGCTCACTGAAATATTCGCCATTTATTCCTAACATTTTATTATCAAAGAAACATTTGATGTCGTCCCAAACTAAACAGGATTAAGTGATGTCCTTATCCTTAAACGGCCGAATAACGCAGTCAAATCACAATTGTTCGTCGCAATTCTATTTTTGCATTCTTCACCGACGGAAATGAATAAAACCGATTAATTTACAGCGCTGCGAACTCATAACACGTATTCGAAAATTTGTCCACTCCATTGTCCGCCGTATTAGTTGAGTGCCGAAGTCGAACATGGAGCAGCCAATGTTTAAAGGACCCGCATGCTTAGCTTCAATACCCTTCGATTGCGGCCCGGCCAAATTCAGCCCGTCCTCCCGAAGCGGATTACTTCGCAGAACAATCGTTCCGAAATAAGAATTTCCGATATCGATTTTCGGTCTACCCGTGGCCACCTCACCCTTCCGTCGAGATACGTTCCACTCTAACGACGCCCCCTTTGTCCCGCCAACAAAGTTCCCCGGCCGTTTGTCCGCCGTTTTCATTAGTTTCGCGTTTTCGCAATTTTCGCCCCCTCTGGCACCGCGACGAGCCCGACCGACCTTTTACCTGCATATTTCTCGATCCGCAGCCACGGCAGTGAAAACACGCGGATTTTCGGCCGATGGAAGTTTATTTTGGAGAATTCATTTCGCCCGTCTCCCCGTCCTGTCGTTCTTCTTTTTTCGCGCGGCGTCTGCATACATCGTACGCCACTGGTGGGCATATTTTTTGAGCGAAAAGGGACTGAGGACTACGAACGAGTTAATTGCATCTATCGGGTAGGCCGACAACCCTCCCCGCCCCGCTTCGAGTCCGACCTCCGAGAGGGCTGCATGCAAATGAAGCAGCGAGATTAAGTCCTTTGTGCTATTCGCTCGGCGATAACGAACGTGTTAAAGGACTCGCCCGAAGCGCTATAAATTAACAACTAGATTAAACCGGCTATCGTGAACCGACGTGTCGTGCCTCTCTATCGTTTCGCTCCGCAACGGATCCACCCCCGTGCAGCCCGGCGTCTCCTTCCCAACCCCAAACAAACCCCTCTCGTGCCGGCCGCTTTTCCCGTAAATCAGTCGCGCGTGTTACGTGCCATCCCCCAGACGCTTTTTGGCTGAGTTTCGGCTGGCTGAATATTTACAAGCGCGCCAAGCCGATATCGTCATTCGCCGGGATGCGCATTACGCATTATGCGAGAGAGAACTCCATTATTTGGCGTAATTGAAAATGACGGAAGAGTATTGGCAGGGTGATCAAAATTTAGGGGGTATTCCAACGTGAACGCCTTAAAAAAAGTCAATTTTCAACATTTTTTTTGGTTAGAAACTGGTACATTTAATTGAGAAAATTTGTTTTACTGAAAAGGTATGGCGTAGGAAAATAGAGGAAAATTATTTTATCGTTTAACACGTTGACTGTTGTGGTGGTCATCGGTGACCGGCGCAAAATGTCTCACAAAAAATTGAAAAAAAAAAATACTCAATCGGTAGCATTTATCATTTTGTAAATGCAATTAATATTAAATAGTGACTCAATTCTTTGGTCTCGGATACTTTTACATTATTTTCATTTTGCACAATTCAATCATATTCTGTAGTACTTCATCACGTTGCAGTTTTAATACAGTAGAATACATACGGCAGTTAACGTGTTAAAAATATTTGTGTAATTATATTAGTGGTTTTACACCCATCGATTTTTTTTTTTGTTATGCTGGCGTAGACAAGTCCGGCCCTTCTATGTAGAGATCTGAGACAGAAAATCGAAAGAGATTCTTAATCTGTATAAATGTGATTACCGTATAAACCTCAGGTTTCAAAGTTCCATGAAAATTAACAAAATGGCGGCGGTTTGAAATCAAGTTTACAAAAAATCAATTTTTTCCATTATAAATAAGGGAAAATTATGGGTTATAATCAAAACTTTAACATGATTGAGCTTCATGCGATAGCCATAAGTATGCTGAATATTGTGTTAAAATTCATTACTAGTTATTATTAGTCATTACTAGTTAAAAAGAACGGAATCGCCTAAACCGACTCTGGGATATTAATTCTATGACTACAGACTATCAAAAAATGCAAAATAAAGTAACAATGCATGCCGTCGATGCGCTTGGTATTCGTCGGCTGTATGTTTTTCGTGTTTCCTTTCTGCGCGTTTAGTTGGTGATTTATTATAAAACGTGAGGATACGGGGATGAGTATCGCTGTGTGTCGAGAGACAGAGGTGGTTAGTGGATCGTGGAGAACTGAATTAATGTTCGTTTTTGTTCGGAATAAACGCGGTTCGTGCCTGACGACCACCCTCTTATCTTGTTCTACCCTCCCGGCGGACCCTTTGCAATATACCCAACGTCGTTTTCTTCACGATTGCGTGCTTCGATGTTCCGAAACATTGCAAAATTTCGCCCCGGGCGAAATTAGGAACCCACCACGATATAACCCACTCGAAACTATCGTTCGACATTTTCGAAAGGAATTTCATTTTCCGCCGCGCCGGACTGAAATTCATGCTTCCGTTCTGTAATTAGCGTACAGCCGCGATCGTTGGAAATTATTCGAGGCAGTTTACGTCGGCGAAAAAGATTCGTGCGTTATCCGTGAAGATTCGAAAGTGTAAATTATATGAAAGCGAGGTGAAATTATTTGCGCGGCATTGCAAGCGGCCGATGCTGTTCAAGATGAGCCGTAACATTCTGCTTATCATCGGCAAGCTAGCATTCTCTTAATGAAGACTAATGACGATCTTCGACCAATCAATGCGGTGTATATCAATCCGGACGAGCAACAGCTTCAAATTTACTCGGCGATTTTGCTCTGGGTTAACAGATGCATGAAACGTCTTATTCGCTTAACTACACTGACGAATAGCCAATCCCAACTCGGACAAAGACAAAGGAACACCTATAAGTCTGCCACTTTGAAGAGGGCGACCCTATTAAGGACGACCGATAAATTACCGTCCCCGTCCTTGCGAATTAAGATTTTTCTTGTCTCCGACAAGACAGCCACTGAAACCGAAACATTGCCCATCTCCGTCTAAAACGCTGAAAAGTGTAAAACACGAATGACATTAGTCAAACTCGCGTTTATCTTCCGCCGTAGTTACGTTTGACTTAGGAAGCGAGAAGTAGCGAACTCGCGCAAGTTAAATGGCATCATCTCAATTTCCGCGGGAATTAAAATTTCCCAGACTTTACTCGCTAAAAAATTACTTCTATCCAGACTGATTGAGGCGGGTCGCTGTAATCGATTAATTAGATATTAAACTTCGCTCATTCTACGCTTTGATAAGTTACTCCGCTCACGACCGACGGGCGATCGTTCAAATTGCTATTACACATTATCCACCTCGTTAACTCTACGGTCCGCGACGATATTAAATTGTACGCATCTTTCAAAAATTGTATTCGCTCAACATTTTTCTGATCGGCCCGTTTGATACCGAAGTTCGCGAAGCTATTAAATTCCGTTCGGCGCGCTGTTGGAAAAAATCACTTATGCCGAAATCGATTTCAATGGGCAGTTACCTTAGCGGAACGCCGATGAGGTCAATTAACCCCAGGCCAGTTGGGAGATGGCCCTCGGTGCCCAAAAACCAGCGTTGATAGTGGCCGAGGGAGATTAGCCGTTGAAATTGTCTCGACGTAAAACGGCAGCCATAAAATCGTCGTTAATCATCATTCCCCGTTATAGTCGGCGTTACAGTTTCACGAGGCCTTTAACATCTTCCGATTATCCCGTGAGATTCGAGACGTCTGTTTTTGTGGATCCCTTCTGGGGACGCTCAATCGCAGCGGTTGTTAATCTCGGCAGTTAACGCGTCGAACGTTCGTGACACGTGCATTACTCGAAGACATCACCTGGGACCTGTCCCGTAAACTATGCCCCTGCGCATTCACCGTAACTACTCGCAACGAAACACAACCGGTAATCATCGTCACAGTTAACCGAGCCTGAATACGCACGTTTGAACGCTTAACTTTTTAACCGTTTGAGTCCCAAGGAACGATTTTGCGCTTCTTCTGTTTCGATCAAAAAGTGCCAGCGTTCTAGGCTGAGAAGCCGATAATCGGCACACGCTCGGTTTCTGTCGACGCGGGTTTTACGGCTATCATTGCATTTTTGGTAAAAATAGAGTAAGGAGACAATTGATAAAAGAACGAATTTTAATTGCATTCTAGTATTTATATGCAAATGTTATTAACATGTTGATTGCCGTGCGTATTTTACTATATTAAAACCTCAACGTGATGAAGTACTACAGAATATAATTGAATTGTACAAAATGAAAATAATGCGAAGTTATCGGAGACCAAAGAATTGAATCAATATATAGTCTTAATTGCATTTTATTTTGTTTACAAAATGATGAAAGTCAAAGTGTTAATCGGGGAATAAGATAATCGCTGTCGCGGCGTTTGACATTTTTGGATGGGGAATAAGACAAGCGCAAAAGCAATCCTTGGCATGTTTGGACGCGGAAATAGCAAAAACGCGTGGAATTCAAACAGTTAACACGTTGACTGCTACTGTGGTCACCAGTGACCGGCGCAAACGATTTTTACTATAAATGCAAAAAAATTTGCCACGAAACCAATTTGCAATCTTGTAAAAGCAATTGACATTGAAATGGTGCTTCAATACTTTGGCTTCTAACAACTCTGTGTTGGCTTCATTTTGCACGGTTTAATCATACTCCGCAGTATTTCATCGCATCACAGTTCTAACGTAGCAAAATACGCTTGACAGTCAACGTGTTAACACTTTTGCCGTGATGGTCACCGCTGACCGGCGCAAGAGATTTTACTGAAGATCCAAAATATTCGCACTGGGTAAAAATTATTATTTCATAAATGCAGTTGTTATTAGAATAGTGTGCGATTCTTTGGTCTCCAATACCTGCATTTTATTTTACGTTTTTACATTATACTTTACCATATTTACATTTTGCCATATTTTAGTCAAACGCTGTAGTATTTCATAGCATCGCCGTTTTAATACAGCAGAATATGCACGGCAGCAACGTGTTAAGAATGAAATTATTCACCGAAAAACATTATATGGATAAGAAAACCAGTTGACGCTTACACCGTTTGCTTTCAACTCTAATCAACTACCCCCCGTACCTACAGATATTATCAGCGTAAAATAACACGTCATCAATTTTCCGCGCCCAATAATCCTAATTCCAAATGTTCACATATCGTCGCACGTCGCGTTCCGTCGAAAATTGGCAGCCGAAAAAATTGTATATCTCGCTTCGGAGCAAATAGTGATGCGATCCTTTGGTCTCCAATACCTGCACATTATTTACATTTTGCCATAATTTAGTCAAATGCTGTAGTACTTCATAGCATCGCCGTTTTGATACAGCAAAATATGTACGGCAGTCACCGTGTTAAGAATGAAATGATCCACCGAAAAACATCGCATGGATAAGAAAATCAGTTGACGCTTAACCATTTGCTTTCGACTCTAACCAACTCCTTCGCACCCACAGATATTATCAGCATAAAATAACACGTCATCAATTTTCCGCGCACAATAATTCTAATTCTAAATTTTCACATATCGTCGCACGTCGCGTTTCGTCGAAAATTGGCTTCCGAAAAAATTGTATTTCTCGCTTCGGGGCAAATTGTTGAACCATTTCGGGGATTGCCTTCGTAGTGAGTCAGTGACCCTTTGGCCGTCAAGCTGAATACATCCAATGTCGTCTGGCGACTGCTAGGTCGTTTCCCGGGGATATCCCAAAAGCCAGGAGCGTGCAGGGTATTCCCGACGCGGTTGCGCGCCGGAGAATTGGCCACGAGGGAAATGAAGAGATGACTGGTGCACCGTGGCCATCGCCGGCAAGGTTATACTTGGACAATCAGTGGACGAGAGCCGGCTGTAATCAGCCCGATTACATCGGGCGGTCGTTTAACTCGGATGACCGCCATTAATGTTCGACAAATTAGAGAACCACTCCGCTTTTGCAAATATCGCGCGCCGCAGCCGCACGGCAGACGGACAGAGTGGATGGGAAAGGGGAGAGAAGCGGACGGAAATCGCGATCGGTGGGCGAGGGAAACCATCGTCATTACGGGATTGATCGTCATTTCCGGGCGGAAAATGATTACCGACCTAGGCGAATATTTGATCAGCAATTCGCGCGAGATTTTAACACGCCACTTGTACCGGCGCGGGCCCACGCTATTTTCCTCGCGAAACGCACGCAATTATCGCGTTCAATTTTGCGCTTAGCCGACGGCCAATATTAGTAGGGGCAATATTGTCGGGGCTTTATGAGAAATTTGCTAGGCTGTTTCGAGGCGCGCGTCGATTCGGTTCCATTTTGTGAAAATCGTTGGGAAGTGTTACGACCGTCATTACGCGCTGTTTTAAGACAGGCCGAGTCGGATGATTTTTCCAAACGATTTAATGGCGTAACAGTGTCGCGCGCGGTGGAGTGAAATTATCAGCGACTTCTCGGCCATTTTTTTGCGCCTCGCCTTTTATTGCCCAGCCTGAAAGGGGACAAGTAGTATCCTCGACCTTTCCTTGAACGTCCTGCTCGCGTCCTCGCTCCGGTAGTACCGGGTGGCTTTGAAGTTTAAACCGTTATTTCGCTTGACTTGCGTCCAGGATAAAGCAAAATTGAATTGTGTCGCAAAAGCTGTCAGTATAGCAGAACAATGGGCGTCAAAAAATATCGTTGTAATAATAAAGAAGGGAAAACGATTGAAATCTATTATAATTTATTAATATAAATCTATTATGAGAATACTTATACTATATATGTTATTATATATTTATATATATAGTATATATTAGTGTATATACTATATATATAAATCTATTATAAGAATACATTTATAATGTGCACGTAGCAGTATTTTCATCGGTAACACATTGACTGCCATAGTTGTCACCAGTGCAAAATATTTTACTAAAAATGCAAAAAATTCGCAATGAAGGCTATTTGCAATCTTGTAAAAGCAATTGATATTGGAACGGTGCTTCAATACTTCGGATTCTAAAAATTCAGCGTTATCTTTATTTTGCACGGTTTAATTGTACTTTGCAGCATTCCATCGCATCGCAATTCTAACATAGCAAAATACGCGGTGACCGGTGCAAAAGATTTTACAAAAAATGCAAGAAATTCGCAATAAAGCCTATTTGCAATCTTGTAAAAGCAATTGATATTGAAACGGTGCTTCAATACTTTGGCTTCTAACAACTCTGCGTTATCTTCATTTTGCACGATTCAATCATACGCTGCAGTATTCCATCGCATCGCAATTCTAACATAGCAAAATACACGGTGACCGGTGCAAAAGATTTTACAAAAAATGCAAGAAATTCGCACTAAAACCTATTTGCAATCTTGTAAAAGCAATTGATATTGAAACGGTGCTTCAATACTTTTGATTCTAAAAATTCTGCGTTATCTTTATTTTCCACGATTCAATCATACGCTGCAGTATTCCATCGCATCGCAATTCTAACATAGCAAAATACGCGGTGACCGGTGCAAAAGATTTTACTAAAAATGCAAGAAAATCGAAATGAGGCCTATTTGCAATCTTGTAAAAGCAATTGATATTGAAACGGTGCTTCAATACTTTTGATTCTAAAAATTCTGCGTTATCTTTATTTTCCACGATTCAATCATACTCTGCAGTATTCCATCGCATCGCAATTCTAACATAGCAAAATACGCGGTGACCGGTGCAAAAGATTTTACTAAAAATGCAAGAAATTCGCAATAAAGCCTATTTGCAATCTTGTAAAAGTAATTGATATTGAAACGGTGCTTCAATACTTTGGCTTCTAACAACTCTGCGTTACATTCATTTTCCACGATTCAATCATACTCTGCATTTCATCGCATCGCGGTTCTAACATAGCAAAATACGCAACAGATTTTACTAAAAATGCAAACAATTCGGAATGAAACGTATTTGCAATATTGTAAAAGCAATTGATATTGGAATGGTGCTTCAATACTTTGGCTTCTAACAAATCTGCGTGACTTTTATTTTGTACGATTTAATTATACTCTGCAGTATTTCATCGTATCACGGTTTTAACATAACAAAATACGCTCGGCAGTCAACATGTTAACAATATTTTCACATGCACTCATTTAACAGAACGCTTTACGTTTCACACCTGCGTGAAAAAGGGAAGCTTCGTGTACGGAAGAGAGAAATAAAAGAAGACGTGGTGCGGTTAAAAAAAAAGATTGAAGGCACCGCTCGTTTTCCGTCTGCAGCGAGAGATGGAGATGCGCGAATAACGAGAATATGTGGCCCGCCAATCGTCCGGTGCATCAAGTAAATTGCACGTCCGCCACGCTCACGCTCGTTCAAGTCAGCTGGCACGTTTCGTTTGTCGGGATATCTCGCGGTCTTCTTTTTTTCCACTTGTCACGGGTAATGGATATGAAGTAAAATCGTTTATTCGCAAGCGTCGCCATTTTGCCGAGCGCTTAGTTTATAGAATCAACACTCTCCGACTCCATTCCATCGCGTAGCGCCGGTCATTAGAATCGGCCGGCGATAAATTTTCGCGAAACGTCGTAATCATCGCAACAACACGGTAACACCGCCGACAAAGTAAGTTTCGATCGTGCACATAAAACAGCACTCCCGATCGTTGAACGTAACGGCTGTTCGGTCATAATGCAATTTCAATGTTCCGTCCGCCTACCCGCGCTCGACATTGTCTTATTTCCAGTATCCGTTCCAGTTGTGTTTTTACGAAGGAATATCGAGCATCCGTCCCGTTATTCCGATCGTAACTTCGGTGCTCGCCGCGGTCATCCGGTGCCCGTTGTTTTCGGGTCGTTGTATCTGACAATTAGACACACCGCTGCATCGAGCGGGTTACACCATTAAACACTTACCTACGCAGTCGCTCGTTAATGCATCCCGTGCGCATTTCCCTCGCGGCCAGTAGCCAGGAAGCCCTTCTCTTCCACATGCGACTTACCTATGTACAGTGGACGAAATTTCTGTAAGAACACTATTATTTTTAGTAAAAACTTATGAATGGCATAATTTACAAAATCATACGAGGATAAAGAATTGTAGAGGTATAATGAAAGAACAAGAAATCAGTATTAACACGTTGACTGCCGTGCATATTTTACTATATTAAAACGGCAACGTCATGAAGTACTCTAGAATATGATCGAATTGCGCAAAATGAAAATAATACGAAGGTATCGGAGATCAAAGAATTTAATCAGTATTTAATATCAATTGCATTTACAAAATTATAAATGCTACCGGCTGGATAATTTTTTAATTTTTCATGAGACCTTTTGCGCCATTCACTGATGACCACCACGGCAGTGCATATTTTCCTATATTAAAACTGCAACGTGATGAACTACTATAGAATATGATTGAATTGCGCAAAATGAAAATAATGCAAAGGTATCGGAGATCAAAGAATTGAAGCAGTATTTAATATCAATTGCATTTACAAAATTATAAATGCTACCGATTGGGTATTTTTTGCATTTTTCATGAGACCTTTTGCGCCGGTCACTGATGACCACCACGCCGTGCGTATTTTACTATTATATATTAAAACTGCACTGTGATGAACTACTATAGAATATGATCGAATTGCGCAAAATGAAAATAATACGAAGGTATCGGAGACCAAAGAATTGAATCAGTATTTAATATCAATTGCATTTACAAAATTACAAATGCTACCGATTGGGTATTTTTTGCATTTTTCATAAGACCGGTCACTGATGACCACCACGCCGTGCGTATTTTACTATATTAAAACTGCAACGTGATGAACTACTCTAGAATATGATCGAATTGCGCAAAATGAAAATAATGCGAAGGTATCGGAGAGCAAAGAAATGAATCAGTATTTAATATCACTTGCATTTACAAAATTATAAATGCTACCGATTGGGTATTTTTTGCATTTTTCATGAGACCTTTTGCGCCGGTCACTGATGACCACCACGCCGTGCGTATTTTACTATATTAAAACCGCAACGTGATGAACTACTATAGAATATGATTGAATTGCGCAAAATGAAAATAATGCAAAGGTACCTGAGACCAAAGAATTAAATCACTATTTAATAATAATTGCATTTACAAAATTACAAATGCTACCGATTGGGTATTTTTTGCATTTTTCATAAGACCGGTCACTGATGACCACCACGCCGTGCGTATTTTACTATATTAAAACTGCAACGTGATGAACTACTCTAGAATATGATCGAATTGCGCAAAATGAAAATAATACGAAGGTATCGGAGATCAAAGAATTGAATCAGTATTTAATATTAATTGCATTTACAAAATTATAAATGCTACCGGCTGGATAATGTTTTAATTTTAATGAGACCTTTTGCGCCATTCACCGATGACGACCATAGTAGTCAACGTGTTAAGAACTAAAACATCGTTTTATTGTTCTTATAAACGAAATAGCATAGATAAATGCGAACCAAGTTTGCATAGGTACAATCTGTTAAATTAATATAAAAAATTATCAATTATAATGTTAATACTTGGTACCTCTATCGTGTCCCTATAGAAACTTCGTCCACTGTACGTATGTACGTGTGATCAGAGGGGCTCAGACGGTCTAATGGTAACATCGTAACGACCTTGTGCGCCGGCACGGTACCTTCCGGTTACGATCTTCCTGATGCCGATGGAGACCCGGCTTAGACCCGGGTCGATCGTAAAACGGATGCCTTCTGACGGTCCAACCGGCGACTGGGAGAACCCCTTTTATGATCGACCGCGCGGGGTCACGATCCGAGAGAGAGGAAAGCGGCGAGAAAGAAAATCCTGGACCTTCTCCATTTAAGGACGATCGCGGCGAGACCGTAAATAATGCCGCGATCGCGGACGGATCGAGCCAAGTAGAGAGACGGGCTCGAAATTACGCGCGGAATTGCGCGAGAGATGAATGGCTCGACTCCGTCAAGGATTGTCGCGATCAGAAGTATTCCGCTGAGTAGATAGGTAGAAGAACAAAGCAACTTTCGACGTAGTCGGTGCCTTGCATAATATTGTGGGGAAAGGGATGAATGCGGGTTGGTTATGAATTTTTAAAAAGTATCGTTTAACCCCTTGAACTATCTTCACGAGTCTTCCTTGTGATGAAAATGTTAGGCCAACCTTGAATATCACGAGTCTCACTTGTGATGAAAATTGTAGGCCAAACTTGAATATCACGAGTCTGACTCGTGATGAAAAGTTTAGGCCAAACTTGAGTATCACGAGTCTGACTCGTGATGAAAATTTTAGGCCAAACTTGAGTATTACTATGCAGACTCGCTGTTTAATTTCATGTCAAACGTGAATATCACGAATCTGGCTCGTAATCGACATTTCGGGAAAAACATGAATATCACGAGCCGTACTCGTGGTTTTAATCTCGGGCCAAGCAAGAACGTCTGAATGGGCTCTTATCTCTTTTTTTCTCTTCTTTATATGGATGGGTATTTTATACTTTGTGTTCCAACGCAGTTTACGTGCTACTTAGGATACATTGTAGGATACAAGTAAACATATGCATTCGGCGAGACGAAGAAAGCTTCAGTCGTTCTTCAGTTCTTACTATTCCATTACACGAGGTGCACACGTTTCGTACAGTCTTCTTCACAAAAAGTAATATTCTTGATCATTTTTAATTTTGTCAAACCCTCCAGCATGTATAAAAAAGGGAGCAAAATGACTGAAAAAGCAAGTAGTTTGGGTGGAAGTAAGAGTAGTGGAAAGGCTTCCAATATTTCAAGCCGCCAATCGATAGCTATTGAAACAGTTATAAACAGAGTGATGAAAATTCTAGTGGCAGCAATGTCATTATGTCAGTGATGAATCGCGCAAGAAGGTCAATCATATATGACAGTACTGAAGAACACGAGCACGGCTATTTCGCTAAGTCGTAAGATATCGTGTTTATCACTTTAACTGTCGTGATGGTCACCGGTGATCGACGCAAGAGATTTTACTGAAGATCCAAAGTCGTTGCAATGGGTAGCAATTATTATTTTATAAATGCAGTTGTTGTCAGAATAGTGATGCGATTCTTTGATCTCCAATACCTGCGCATTATTTACATTTTGCACAATTCAATAATATTCTAAAGTACTTCATCACGTTGTGGTTTTAATATAGTGAAATACGCACAGCATTCGAAGGTCTTACGAAAAATGCAAAAAATACCCAATAGGTAGCATTTATAATTTTGCAAATGAAGTTAATATTAAACAGTGATTCAATCCTTTGGTCTCCAATACCTGCACATTATTCACATTCTGCACAATTCAGTCAAACGCTGTAGTATTTCATAGCACCGTCGTTCTAATATAGTAAAATACGGTTGGCAGTCAATATGTTAAAGTTCGTGAACATTCGAGTGCATATGTAGGCCTGGCTTGTTCCGAATTTCATCCTAATGCAACGGGTTAATAAATATAAAACACAGCAGATTACTCTCTCAGCATCTCGCAGCGCAATTCCAATTCTTCGCTTTCGTACTTCCTGCACTTGCCCCACTTCGTATTTCGGGAGTCTTTTGTCCCGCGTTTTTGGCCAATCAAGTACCTCGAACTACATCCTCACGCACACATGACATGCAAATCCGTGGCGCAGATCTTTCTCGATCGTTCGACGAAAGTCGTAAAAATGTATCAAAAATATAACACGAATCTGTCAACCCTACAATATTGTTGTAATCAATTATACCGCAGACCCGCGGTAGGAGTGATAAGCGACGATTTCATAGAACGAACCGAAATTGTGGTTAATTGGAGCGATTACGTATTAGAAGCGTGCGAGATACCTAACGTCGCCTTAGTATATAAGTAGAGAGCTTAGAACGAGAAGATCAACGTGGCGCATTCCGCACAGTGCACACGGGACGTCTCAGTTCAAAGGTTCGTGAGTGTTTGCGACAGAAGTTCCGAAAATAAACAACTTTTCCTCGCGATCACGGCTGCTTGACGCGTTCAGAATTGCATGCAATGAGTTTCTGTCTGCGTGTCTTCGTCGCGGTATTCAGCTGCTGGGCTGCTCTTGCTACGTGCCGCATGTGTCCTCTGTCCTGGCGGAAATTTGGATGACGGTATGGCGTAAGAACAAAATCGAAGTGACGTGCGAACATACGTGCGCGATTACGTGGAACATCGTTGATGGAGAAAGTACTGTATTAGCCCGAATATAACGCGACCTAGAATTTAATGCGATTCCGACATTTTTATAAAGATATTTAGAAAAAATAATACTCATAAAAGAATTGAAAGAAAGTAAAATTCAATTAGATAAGCATTTATTTGGGTAATTATAGCTGGTTACATTCATGTCAATAAAATTACCGGATTAGCTCGAATATAACGCGACTCCGGGATTTTCATAAAATTTTTTTTTCATTAAAATTTTTTTCATAAAATTACCGTATTAGCCCGAATATAACGCGACTCCGAAATTTTTATTTTTTTTTTTTATTCAAATGTTTTCATAAAATACCGTATTAGCCGGAATATAACGCGACTTCGAAATTTTCATAAAGATATTTAGAAAAAAAAGTAATACTCATAAAAGAATTCAAAGAAAGTAAAATTCAGTCAGATAAGCATTTATTTGTGTAATTATAGCTAATAACACAGGTTACATTCATGTCAATAAAATTACCGTATTAGCCCGAATATAATGCGATTCCGAAATTTTCATAAAGATATTTAGAAAAACAATAATACACATAAAAGAATTCAAAGAAAGTAAAATTCAATCAGATAAGCATTTATTTCGGTAATTATAGCTAGTAACACAGGTTACATTCATGTCAATAAAATTAAGTAATGTAAAACAAAATTAATGTCACGTAAGTAACAACAGAAAAGTAAATGTTTATTCAGAATCTGAACTGTTTTCAGAATGAGAACTCATTGATGTCACATCGGTATCATCAGTATTTTCATTCACGCTTTCAGTCTCTCATAAAATGTCATCTTCCCATTTAAATCATTGGAAATGCAGCATTTCTTGAAACTTTTAACTATCAATTCAGGTTCGATATTCTGCCAGACAGTCGCAATCCATTCTCCACTGAGGGTTTTTTTATTTTTCCTTCCTTGAAAGATGTCCTTCTTTATATTACATTCCATTACTTAACCCCTGAATTTAGTGCGAGTCGATTTTTTAACCAAAAATAAATGGTCGAAAAATATCGCGTTATATTCGGGCTAATACGGTAAATTTAATTATTGTCTGGAGTCGTAATCGTTTTATTCCTTATCCGCGTATGTGGGCGTTGCTTGTGTTGTACGTGCAAATTCCTCGACTCTAGTGGCACATCCGGCGCATATATCGCGAAGTATAAGAAGATTCTGCCCGTGCTTGCTTCGATATTACGGTTTATGACTCAGATTCTCGTGTTCAAGGTAAATTACATCGAAGGGGAAAGTTTTGCGTCATTGCATTGAAGTCGTTTATATGTAATATCAGATAGTGATGTGTCATGAGTTTGTTGAAATAGTCATGTGCTGTTTCCTTCGGAACGTTGCCCGTATATCTTCAATAGGTGTGTTCCTTTAACATTTTGCGAACTTGTGAAGGTTGTGTCCATGCGTTCATATTTTAACCCTTTGCACTCGACTGTCCCCTCTGAGGGGACACGAAGGTACTTCGTGTTATTACTGTAGAAAATGTATGTATAGAAAACGTTTGTTCAAATATTTGTTTCCTTGAGATTTTTCCGGGGAGTTACAAGTTAAGGCAATGAGATAGAATTAATAATCTGGGTGCTATTTAACACTTTATCGACCGCAAGCCGATTAATCGGCTTTTCGGTTCCAACGCTTATTTACCGGTAGCCGATTTATCGGCTTTTCAGTGGTCAATGGTTATATTAGATAAAATAAATATCAAATGGTCTTATGACAATTTTAAATGACAATAACATTACACTGCTTCGAAATCAAAGGATTCTCAACAAAACAATCAGTATTTTTGAGTTATAGAGCTGTACAAGCAAGCAGATGCACAATTCCTGCGCGATGTCCAAAACAGAGACGGTCGTTAGTCGGTGGCATCTTCAGTCAATAGCGGTCGATAAAGTGTTAATATTTAGTAAATTCGTAGTTAATAAACTGAGAGAAGAATTCTAGCGACTGCAAGAACAACCTTCTATATATTCCTGCAATAGGCTGAATGATAAACTGCAAGTTATTGTATAAACATTGCTCGGAAGAAAAAATGACACGTGAAAGATCATAAACAAGTTATTACTGCGATATGTGTTTGAATAAACCCGCAATGCACATTAGTGAATGAACTATGACGCATTCGAAAAGAATAGGCTATAAAATTTCAATTTTGTTTCAACATAAATGTATCAGCAAAGTTGTATGCAAAACAATGATTTGAGCAGAGTATTTTTTTTCAAAACTATACCATTTTAAACGAAATGTTGCGCTATTCACTACTTCGTGAAAAAACATGTCCGAGCGCAAAGGGTTAAATGAGACTATTCTGTTTTGACCTTTTTTCGAGCAAAGAAATATCTAATGCATGACGTTCGTACAAGCTCGGATAGTAAATCTTTACAACAAAGTCTCTTCGCCTTACGCGAAATTGACAGCCGACTCCAAGGCTGATCCAAATAAAAAAGTAATCTTCCCACGTGTCAATCAATGTCTGACATCATACAGCTGAATTCACTTCTTTCAGTAAAAATAACTTTCCATTCTTCGCGTTCTGTTGATCTTCTACGCCTTTTCTATCGAAGCACACGGGTCTGTCGATATTGAACCTCCCCCTCTCTATCCAGAAGCTTTCTTCGGACGAAGCAGTGATCTACCATGTGTCAATCTCTCCGTCTGAGAGCAAGCACAACACCGCTCCTTTACTCTTTCCACCCGAAAAATACCCTTTTCACGCGGCTCGTTGCACTCTGAAAAAAAGACCAGCAAAAAGCCGTAACGTCTCGCCGTAGCGCATCTTTATCTATCCACGTTCTATTTCCCATGGACTCTCTATCGACGTAAGCCCATTTTCCCTCGTCCGAAAAATCAAGTATTCCCAATGCAGCGGTATACTCATGAAAACCCTTTTATCCTGCCTTGGCATTCTTTCTTTCTTTCCGTCAGCCGATCAACTTCGATCGCCTCTTCCTCGTGAGGGAATTGGCAGTGGCGTCTGTGCACAGGTAATGCAGAAATTGGCAAGCTTCCTAAACCCTACCAGAGCGGCCAACGGAAAAAGGATAGAGTAAATCTATAGCCGGATCCACCGATTGTGGAACATGGAAACGGCGACGTAGGAGGGTCCTGCGTAGAGAAAATATTCACGCATGTAATATTCAATTACAATTATAATAGTTATATTTGAATATTGTCGGTGAGAATAGTGATTGTGGTTTTAAGAGTTTGTTAAGAATTTGTTATTCTATGTGACATAATATTCACGCATATAACATTAAATTACAATTATAATAGTTATATTTGAATATTGTCGGTGAGAATAGTGATTGTGGTTTTAAGAGTTCGTTAAGAATTCGTTATTCTATGTGAGTCTGCTAGGAAAAAGTGTTTGTATATAATAGGGAAATCTTGTGGATTCTGGTTGGAACTATCGGAATATATAAAAGTGACGACTCCGTTTTATTTAACTCTTTGCGGACGGAGCGGTTTGAAGCCGATGACAGTCAGAATACTAACTCACGGTTGACATCTCCCATTTGTAAAATGGACATATGCCTGCTTCGGCTCTATCATTTATTTTCGTCGAACACATATTTGTGTCTTCGACTCTATCAGGCTTTTCGCCGGACACAAATATGCCTTCAACGGCAGGTCATGGTTTAGGCTAAACACACATATGCGTCGTTCGTCCGCAAAGAGTTAAGAAATAATACAGACGTCTTTGAAATTTCACAAGCCGCGGTCTTCATAAAGTTGTCAACATCATATAAATATTTGCCTCATGACGCGTAGAAGTTTTTTCTCAGTCACTGCTTTGTATCTTCAAATCTGAACGAGACAATTGCGTGCTCTGTCTCTAACAATTCATCCTTTGTATAGGAGGGCCGGCTGCTAGTCCCTTAATCCTCATTGTACGCAAGGTTAAACTATTAATACCTGCACGTTGAAAGTAGAAGGTCTGTATTCAAAAAAATACGACTTATTGCCGCAGGACATATTCGCAATGGCATACTTACTATCTCATTGTCAGTTAATGTACCTACACGTATCGTCTGTTTTGTTTGCATTTCGTCGTTCGATCACCTGCAAGAAACAACAGTCTATTGCACGATACTTTAATATATGATAACGAACCGGTCCGCCTGCATACAAACGATGCGTCTTGCGGCAAATATTCCATTTCGGACGCCAGTGTTGGCCCACCCCTAATCGCGTGCGCAACAGTCATTCGTGACCTCTTGGTCTTAAGTTCTTTCGTGTGACCCTGACGTTGCTCTTGACTTTGCTATTTCGTCGTCATAATAATATAGCGCTAGTAAATATAGTTTTTTATGTTCCATATGCGCTATCTCCTAATTTAACATGTTAACTGCCACGGGGGTCACTGGTGACCGGTGCAAAAGATTTTACTAACAATGCAAAAAATTTACAATGATGCCTATTTACAATCTTGTAAAAGCAATTGATATTGGAACAGTGCTCCAATACTTTGGCTTCTAGCAACTCTGCAGTATTTCTTCGCATCGTGGTTCTAACATAGCAAAATATGCGGTGATCGACGCAGAAGATTTTACTAGAAATGCAAAAAATTCGCATTGAAGCCTATTTGCAATCTTGTAAAAGCAATTGATATTGGAACGGTGCTCCAATATTTTGGTTTCTAACAAGTCTGCGTTACCTTTATTGTGCACGATTTAATTATACTCTGCAGTATTTTATCGCATCGCGGTTCTAACATAGTAAAATATGCGGTGGCCGGCGCAGAAGATTTTACTAGGAACGCAAAAAATTCGCAATGAAACTTATTTGCAATCTTGTAGAAGCAATTGATTTTGGAACGGTGCTCCAATACTTTGGCTTCTAAAAACTCTGCGTGACCTTTATTTTGCACGATTTAATTATACTCTGCAGTATTTTGTCGCATCGCGGTTCTAACATAGCAAAATATGCGGTGGCCGGCGCAGAAGATTTTACTAGGAACGCAAAAAATTCGCAATGAAACTTATTTGCAATCTTGTAGAAGCAATTGATTTTGGAACGGTGCTCCAATACTTTGGCTTCTAAAAACTCTGCGTGACCTTTATTTTGCACGATTTAATCATACTCTGCAGTATTTTATCGCATCGCGGTTCTAACATAGCAAAATATGCGGTGGCCGGCGCAGAAGATTTTACTAGGAACGCAAAAAATTCGCAATGAAACTTATTTGCAATCTTGTAGAAGCAATTGATATTGGAACGGTGCTCCAATATTTTGGTTTCTAACAAGTCTGCGTTACCTTTATTTTGCACGATTTAATTATACTCTGCAGTATTTTATTGCATCGCGGTTCTAACATAGCAAAATATGCGGTGGCCGGCGCAGAAGATTTTACTAGGAACGCAAAAAATTCGCAATGAAACTTATTTGCAATCTTGTAGAAGCAATTGATTTTGGAACGGTGCTCCAATACTTTGGCTTCTAAAAACTCTGCGTGACCTTTATTTTGCACGATTTAATCATACTCTGCAGTATTTAATCCGCATCGCGGTTCTAACACAGCAAAATACGCTTGGCAGTCAACGTGTTAACGATTCCATTATTCAACAACCGCTCGACATTGAACCCCCACCGTATTATACCCGCAAAAAAATTGTTTATATCTATACGCCAGAGGTACCAAACTGGAAATGAGTAGTTTTGCCGGCGAAGATGCCATGGTCGTGTGATATGTTCGCATTGGTCGATTTGCGGTCTCGCTATCGGTTAATGCACCTATACGTTGGTCCGTTCCATCGGCATTCCGTCGGTCGGTCGGCCGGTGCCATCAACTATTCACTAACGACGCGCATCGTCTCTATGCGTTATTTACAAAGTACACAGCATTTCGACCGACACGACATCCCCAAGAGAACGGTCCACCCCTTCTTTCAAGCGGCGAAGTGGTTAAGCTCGCGGTGGCCCACGACTCCGGGGTTGGGACTTCATTCCGCTAACCGACGATGTAAATCTCGTTGGGATCCCCGCGCGACCACTATTCCACGAGCAACCCGAGTCTCGACGGATTTTGGACTTAACCCCTGCTTCGAGCTAATAAAAATGCCGACTTTGGAAACTCCCGCGGTGCGCGCAACTTTCCTGCTGCCGGCTGGCGATCAGTTTCCCGCAGCCTGCACTGTGCTCAGTTTACGACGTACGCGAATCCTGGAAACAAGAAGCTGCTACAGGCCATAGCGTCTGCGAGAGAACTTGCGCGCTTTTGCGTATGAGGTCGAATGCGGAAATTCAGTTACATGCTTCTGTAGACTTTGTTGCGCATTGTATAAAATGCTAGTACGTCAATTTTAAAAATCACAATATTAGTCTATGAGATATATACATATATACATATATACATATATATTGTACATGCGTATTGTAAACAGCGTATATATATGTATACATCACAGACTAATATTGTGATTTTCAGAATTTATGGACTAGCATTTCACACATATTTATATACATATATGCATTTACACACATGCAAGCATTTCATATGCATATATATATGCTGTTTACAATACGCATAGGCAATATATATGTATATATCGCAGACTAACATTGTGATTTCCAAAATTGACGGACTAGCATTTCATACATATTTGCATTTCATACATGTATGCATTTACGCGCATGCAAGTATTTCATGTGCATATATATACGCTGTTTACAATACGCATAGGCAATATGTGTATATATCGCAGACTAATATTGTGATTTTTAAAATTTACGGACTAGCATTTCATACGTATTCATATACATATATACATTTACACACGTACAAGCATTTCATATGCATATATACACACTGTTTACAATACGCATAGGCAATATATATATATACACCACAGACTAATATTTTCAAAATTTACGGACTGGCATTTCACAGGCAGTCATATACATATATGCATTTACACACAACAAGCATTTCATATGCATGTACACACGCTGTTTACAATACGCATAGGCAATATATATGTATATATCACAGTGTAATATTGTGATTTTCAAAATTTACGAATTGACATTTCATACATATTTATATACGTATATGCATTTACACACGTGCAAGCATTTCATATGCATATATATATATACGCTGTTTACAATACGCATACGCAATATATATATATCGCAGACTAATATTGTCATTTTCAAAATTTACCGACTAGCATTTCATACATATTCATATACATATATGCATTTCCACACACGTTGTTTACAATACGCATAGGCAATATATATATATATCACAGACTAATATTGGGATTTTCAACATTTACGGACTAAGATTTCATACAGCGTATACATATACGCTATTTACAATACGCATAGGCAATCCATGGTAATGCTGCAAGACTGTAGAGTACAGTCACAAAATCAACCGATACATTTCAAGCCGCGACGTCCTATAGCACCTCCATCAAAAATAGAGTAAAGACCCGTAAAGTTCGTAATTCATCGACACCGTTGCCATTCGCGTGGGACACATAAGCGTGTCCAATTTGTCGGCACCCGGCTCGTGGGTCGGCGTGAAATGAAATTAGTCGCGAAACAATTACGCCCGAATCGGCGGGCAGTCGGCGATGATTCCGAAATTTTTCAGATGAATTCGCGGATATAACGAGGGCGGAGACGGGTCGCTGGTAAATTATTGGTCCGCGCACGCTTTGACGTCTCGAAATACTCGGTGATTGCGAGCTGCGGAGAGTGGATGGGGTTTATGGCTCAAAGTGAACAGGGCCGATAGTCAAGCCGTGACACTCGAGCACGAGTCGTGCCAGAACGGCTAGACTCCGAATTCCGTTAGGTCGGTGCGTCGTTTGGCGAACGGATTAATCCGTTGGTTGAACTTTCCCTCGGTGTGCACGGCTTACACGTACGACGTCGGATTAATTCGATCTCGATGCGGACTTGGCCGAGTGCGAGGGTAAGGTCTGATAAACTGCGACGTCTAAACGTTCACTTTCGATCTCGAACTTCAATTAGGCGAAATGGTTTAAACCGCTTTGGCGATTATGCATTAGGTGGAGGAGATAATGAAGAGTTGTTTGCGGATTCGGGTAAACTGAAATACGAGCGAGCCGGCGAGCGGTAGTATATGATATTTGAGTGTGCATACAAATGTAAGGAGTAAATAAATGAGCGGGGATATAGAATTCTGGTATCAGTAAGCCTGACATTCCGAAGGACTGCAGGAACAGATACTTCTTTCCTCGCACGAAGAACCTTTCCAGCGAAGACGTATATGGGGCTGTAACTTCCCGCATCCCCGAGGACCACGTCGGGGTCTCGTTTCCATAATACTCGTCCGGGCGAAATTTTTCGAGGGAACTTTAGACGAAATTTAATTTATCTTACTTCTTCGGTCGTTCTATGTACTCACAGTGAAGTAACACCGTGAGTATCAGGCTCATGTAAGTATTCGAAATTCATGTGATTATTTTAACTGTGCATTCGGACATGTTTGCAGGATTTAAATACGTGAAACTAGAAAGTGCAATATTTATAAACAATAACAACACAATCAAGACACTTTAGTCTTATTTTCTAACCTTTCGAAGTTTAGTCGTTTCGCCTTTACGTCGTGTTGTTTTAACATCTCATCATCTTTACCAACCAAACAACAGAATTCAACAAACTCGTCACCTATGATACCTCAGTATTATAATTGATCATAGGTGACATTTGTTTGCCAATTAGAGGACCCTGTAATTGAGATCCTACATGTTTATTCACGAAGAATTATATATATTTCTAATTATATTATTCTAATTAGAACTATATAGTATGCAAATTAAACTTTGCATAACGCTTTACTGGTATATTTTGAAGGTGTGTTAATGTTAAAAACAATCATCAATATGCATTGGGTGTTTGATTGAACATATATCGCAATATAATTTGTTTGTCATCTTTCACTTAGCATTTTTCTATGTGAACATGCAATATAGTCTCCATTATTTCCTTACGGATGAATTATATATAATTTACCGTTTTACCTATTATCTGAATATATCATACAAGTAGCTGCCCGCAGTTGTTGAAATTCAACTCTCAGTTGATTGACTCAAAATCGTATATATTTTAAATAGGAGAGAGGTATCGATTTTTTTTTCGCGCATTGCTTTTATTTGTAGTGCATCGGAAGTATCTTAAGGGAGCAGATATTTGGACAAATGTGTTTGCATATAATCTTCTCGGTAATAATATGCAATATCTTGCAAATGATGCAAAGCATTAACATGTTGACTGCCAAGCGTATTTTGCTACATTAGAACCGCGATGCCATGAAATACTACAGATTATAATTAAGTCGTGTAAAATGAAGGTACCGCAGATTTGTTAGAAGCCAAAGTATTGAAGAACCGTTCCAATATCAATTGCTTTTACAAGATTGCAAGCAGGCTTCATTGCGAATTTTTTGCATTTCTAGTAAAACCTTTTCCGTATTTTGCTATGTTAGAATCGCGATGCGATGAAATACTGCAGATTATAATTAAATTGTGCAAAATAAAGGTAACGCAGAGTTCTTAGAAACCAAAGTGTTGTAGCACGGTTCCAATATCAATTGCTTTTACAAGATTGCAAATAGACTACATTGCGAATATTATGCATTTTTAGTAAAACCTTTTGCGTATTTTGCTCAAGCGTAGTTTGCTATGTTAGAATCGCGATGCGATGAAATACTACAGATTATAATTAAATAGTGCAAAATTAAGGTACCGCAGATTTGTTAAAAGCCAAAGTACCGTTCCAATATCAATTGCTTTTATAAGATTCCAAATACCCTTCATTGCAAATTTTTTGCAATTTTAGTAAAATCTTTTGCACCGGTCACCGCAAATATTGCAACGTTAGAACCGCGATGCGATGAAATACTGCAGAATATAATTAAAGGTATAATTAAAGGTAACGCAGAGTTCTTAGAAGCCAAAGTATTGTAGCACCGTTCCAATATTAAATGCTTTTACAAGATTGCAAATAGGCTTCATTGCGAATTTTTTGCATTTTTAGTAAAATCGGTTGCACCGGTCTCCGCATATTTTGCAACGTTAGAACCGCGATGCAATGAAATACTGCAGAGTATAATTAAATCGTGCAGAATAAAGGTAACGCAGAGTTCTTAGAAGCCAAAGTATTGTAGCACCGTTCCAATATCAATTGCTTTTACAAGATTGTAAATAGTACATTTTTAGTAAAATCTTTTGCGCCGTCCACCGATAACCACCGTGGCAGTTAATGTGTTAATTATGCAAACCAAAAATTATGCATAAATAATCATGGATTATAATGCAAAGAGTGAAAATACATAATTTCAATTTTCCAGCTAGACGAACCATGTCAAATGAGAAATTCTGCCCCATATTCGTTTACCGAACTATAGTAGAAGTCATACCTGAGTCAACCGTCGCTAAGCGAGAGTAGACACGCATTGCCTCGACCTCGTCAAATGTCGCTTCGACATTTGAAAGGCGCGCTCACCTCACAATCCTTAATACCAACCACTTTCAGTCTGGGCTGTGGATTTCGTTCATTGAGCAGCGACCGTTCCGCCGCTGAAAGCCATGTGCAAACTTTTCCGATTCTTTTTTCCGACCTGTTCCGAGATTGTTGCGCCATTCATGCGCGACAGTCGATATCAAGAGCGTTTGCGTAACCGATTTCGTTTTCTTATCACCCGCGTCTAGAGTGGAATTGTGAAAAAATGTGCTCGCTTAAAGTGCCGTGACAAAAGTGGTCGGTGACCAGTTTCACATTTCCAATTTTTACAAGAAGGTATCTCTACGCCGACTTTTACCGCATTTCTGGCTATCTGAACTTTTGACAACCGGTACTTCGATTTCGTGAGAAGGAACATATATATATACACGTTACAGTTCATAGTTTGATCGGCGTTAGTTTGAACTTCTCTTCATCGTCTCCACGGTTAGTTACACAGACACTTCATCCAGATGTCGCAGGCCCAGTGTCTGTGTTACAACTTGTTTTCGAACTCGTGAAAATTAATGCGTCCAATAATTACGTTTTCTCTCGTATCTCCCGCGGATGTCGAAAGTTAATAAACGAAAAAGTGAAGGCGACCTAATTAAAGAGGGGAGAAGTGGCTCGTTTCATTGACGACGGTGTCGTTTCCATTAACGACAGCTTTATCGGCGCCTGGACGATACGTTGAGCAAAAGGCGGGACTCGGGAATGAACGACGGGGCGCCTTTAATCAGCGAGAGATCAAACTCCCTATCTACAACGTCGTATCGGCACTCGTTACGCCTATTCTCGCCTGCCGAGAGAACAACGGGCCCTCGCGTTTCGTTTGACACAACTGGGTCGGTAAATCATAACCGAGTATCGCGCTCGAACCGGCGAATATATATTTTTGACATTCGATAAGGTGAACCGGCATCGATCGTCCACGTCGGACGACTACGGGTCTCTGCGTTCTGACACGAAGCTTTATGCTCAGAAAGTTTCGGTTTCCCGTGTCACAACTATTGCGAACTCGTGAGTGGTATTGCAAGCATAAAACTAGATCATTGTAGTAATTCAAGCGAATATTAACAGTTCATATTTATTATGTATTCATATATCGTATTCATGTATATTACATATTCATATATCATACTTATATGTATTATATATGAATGTATCATATTCATGTATATTATATTTGAATGTATCATAAATTATTAATATTTAATTACTGTTTGTATTACACTTTTTTGCTATTTTCATTTTTACGTGTTTCTTGAGTGGTTGAAATGGGATAGAATAATCGTAGTTGAAGTGAATATTAATAATTCATATATATTATATATTCATATATCATATTCACATGTATTATATTTGAAAATATCATAAATACTTAATATTCAATAACTCTTTGTATTACACTCTTTTGGCATTTTCATTTTTGTGTGTCAATCGGTTGAGATGGCATAGAATAATCGTAGTTCAAGCGAATATTAATAATTCATATATATTATATTGGAACATATCGTAAACAATTAATATTCAATAACTCTTTGTATTACACTCTTTTGGTATTTTCATTTTTGTGTGTCAATCGGTTGAAATGACATAGAATAATCGTAGTTCAAGCGAATACTAATAATTCACATATATTGTATATTCATGTATCATATTCATATATATTATATATTCATATGTCATATTCATGTATATTATATATTCCTATATAATATTCATATATATTATATTTGAATATGTCATAATTAATATTCAATAACTCTTTGTATTACACTTTTTTTGCTATTTTCATTTTTACGTGTTAATTGATTGAGATGAGATAGAATAATCGTAGTTCAAGCGAATATTAATAATTCACATATATTATATATTCATGTTTCATATTCATGTATATTATATATGAATATATCATAAACAGTTAATATTCAATAACTCTTTGTATTACACTTTTGCTATTTCCATTTTTTGTTTGTCAATTGGTTGAAATGCGATAGAAATATTCGTGAGTTTCGTTGAATGCGCTCGTTGACGCTTTGAAGTGTTCGATGATGGGTACCATCGGTGGGATCAGAAATGTAGCAAAATCGTAAACCTTTACCAGTCACGATCGCTCGTCATCTCTAGATATAGGTGGAAATCGAATCGATCGGCCCATCAGAATTACCCGGCGTACTTGTGTGCACAGTTATATGCGGACGCACACATCGGCGTGCATGCCAATTGCACATATTTGGCCGATTACTCGTGTTAGTGCCGAGTGAGCTCGTCGCGCGATATCTCGTCGCCTTTCACTCGACTATACTTCGCGCCATTGTGCAGGCATCGTTGTGCAACGATATTTTAGTTCCTGGTATATTGCGAAATGCGCCAGCGTGTGTGTACTCGCCAGTCGTTACCGATCGACGGCTGTCTTCCTCTGGTTGCCTACGTCCACAGGATAATCAGCAGTATGGTGACTGTTAACCAGTTAACCCATTTGCATCATCATGTAAATCCGCAATCTTACTCAAAAATCCGATATGCGCACGTAAACGTTGCCGATACCAGCATGCGCAAGGATTTTAGTGTTTATCCTCATTAGAAATAGTGTTATGGGGTTATTCAAATTATTGTATATTCCTCGTATTTTCCAGAATTGTTTTTTGGACTAGTTCCACGTTTAAAAATAATTCGAAAACATCGCGCATGGACATTCCTTTGACGTTGATGGTTACACCACTTACGGCAGTGAAATCATGTAACGTTGGCATACTATTTCGTTTCTCCCATAAGAAATCTGCAGTTTCAATTTTATAGGGCTAGTCATCTTCACTACTATCTATTAGAGCTATGGCACGTTTACGCTTATGGCGGAAACCGAATTGTAATTCATTATGGTAACCTAATTTTGTTAAATTTTATTACCTATTATTTTTTTTATTGTTTTATTATTTTGAACTTACAACTACAGCAGTAAGAAAAATAATATTTTACACAAAATTCTTTATTGTTTGTTTATCGTACAGACTCTTTAACTGATAAGCTGAAAACAAAAATTAATGTTTGCAGATTATTCCGTCAAATGATGCAAATGGGTTAAGCGCGGAATTTCATTTCAGAAATCCCCCACAGGGTGCGAAATTAAAATGAAGCAATGACGTGTATACACGTCGAACGCAGGATAAATGGTCCTATTATAAATTTCAGTACTACTGCTGTTTGAATCACCCATCTGGAAACTAAATTTTGCAATTTATTATATCATCAAAATTATTATATTATACATATTTAGCTATTTTTTAGATCTTACGCTTTATTTTGATAATAACTGTGTAAATACACAGGTTTACTTCAGATGCTGCAAACGCGAGGAAAAGATAGCCTTTGGATTGAATACAATGAACAAAATTTTGCTATATTCTATATTGTCCTGCGTTTCCAAAAATTAAAATAGCCAACGCAAGTGAACACACGAATTAACTCGTGACCAATCAGCAATGTATTAAATCCGTACTAAATTTCATATTTTCCCAATTCGTGTGCTCATCTAATACGGATATTATTCGTCAGTCGTAGTCTGTACGACGTTTCTTTGTCTACCTAAACGTTCTATATTTTTCCGCTCACTCTTATCATCCCCAAACTTCCGTAATTTTTCGTTCCACCCCTTTCTTGTTGAGCATACAGGTATCAAATCACAATATTGAAAAATAAAGTATTATGATAAATATATGAATATGACCGAGTGCTCATGGGTGTCAGACGAATAATTTCGCTGCAGTCACCTACAAAACAGTGACATATTGCTTATACATTCGATCGGGACCCCTATGCAACGATAATTTCTGCTTAAATGTCGCGCCGTGCTTTTCTGATCCTTCGTACCATAAACCTTTCTAATACACAACACAAATATGTTCAACTATTTTCTTACTGATGCAATCGCGTACGATACGCGCCGCACAGTAGGCTGTCGATTCGATTTCATACTTTGTGCCAAAGTTTGCACAACGTCCCGAAAATTGGGACACGTGCACCGAGTCAAATGACTTCCTTGTCACCGAATAATGACAGCCGGTGTTAGCCGCATGCAAATAATTTACCTTCCGATGCCGATGATGTATCGTGGGCAATAATAAAGGCTTGTTACCCGGTCAATCAATCTCCGTGACAGAACGTTACTTAACGCAGCCAGCGTCGATCGCCTTTAGGACACGCACAGCAAACCGCAAGACCACGTCGATGCATTATCGCACTTTATCACCTATGGAAAATCGGCACACGCCTGCGCGGCCGGTTGCCAAATTGAGTCAACGTTGACAGTCGTGTCACTTTCCATTGGGTAGCCGAAAAAGTCTGCGCGGTTTTCGGTATGATGCAATACGGTGCATGTGGGTGGTACAGTCAGTCCAGGAGGCAAGTTCTAGTCTAGCCTACGATTTACACACACCTGTGCAATTTATGCAGCTTGACTGGATAAGCACCATTCTTCGGTGAAGTTTGGAATGGTTGCAAACTTTAACACGTTGACTGCCAAGCGTATTTTGCTATGTTAGAACCGCAATGCGATGAAATACTGCGGAGTATAATTAAATCATGCAATATAAAGCTAACGCAGAAGTTGTTAGAAGCCAAAGTATTGAAGCACCGTTGCAATATCAATTGCTGTTATAAGATTGCGAATAGGCTTCAGGGCGATTTTTTTTGCATTTGTAGTAAAATCTTTTGTGCAGGTCACCGTGTATTTTGCTATGTTAGAAACGCGATGCGATAAAATACTGCGGAGTATAATTAAATCGTGCAAAATAAAGGTAACGCAAAGTTGTTAGAAGCCAAAGTATTGAAGCACCATTCCAATATCAATTGCTTTTACAAGATTACAAACAGGCTTCATGTCGAATTTTCTTGCATTTATAGTAAAACCTTTTGCGCCGATCACCGCGTATTTTGCTACGTTAGAACCGCGATGCGATGAAATACTACAGAATATGATTAAACCGTACAAAATGAAGGTAACGCAGAGTTGTTAGAAGCCAAAGTATTGAAGCACCGTTCCAATATCAATTGCTTTTACAAGATTGCAAATAGACTTTATTGCGAATTTTTTGCATTTTTATTAAAATATTTTGTATGTGTTACCGCGTATTTTGCTACGTTAGAACTTCGGTGCGATGAAATACTGCAGAATATAATTAAATCGTGCAAAATAAAGGTAACGCAGAGTTGTTAGAAGCCAAAGTATTCAAGCACCATTGCAGTATCAATTGATTTACAAGATTGCGAATAGGCATCATTGCGAATTTTTTGCATTTTTAGTATAATCTTTTGTACCGGTTAACCTGGTGACTGCGAAGCATATTTTGGTATGTTAGAACCGCGATACGATGAAATTCTACAGAGTATAATTAAATCGTGTAAAATAAAGGTGACGCAGAGTTGTTAGAAACCAAAGTATTGAAGCACCTTTCCAATATCAATTGCTTTTACAATATTGCAAATAGGCTTCATTGCAAATTTTTTGCATTTTTAGTAAAATCTTTTGCACATTACAGAGATTAAAAATTTGTATTCTTACGTATTATAAGTAGTAATAAACACAACAAATTCTCTGTGTTTTAATATCAATACATTGATTTTAAATTCGGTACGGAAAAGTAACTGCGAAATGCTAGATTTCATCCGGCATGCTGATACTCTTAAGAGCAAAATCTGCCGACCGCAAAGGGTTAAAACGGCAATAAATTAAATGCCATTCGGATTTGCGCAAACCGCGATGTGGAACTCGGTTTAGAAGTAGAGAGAGTGTCTTATAAAATATATTTTACCTTCTGCAGATTGCGCAGACGGTGAATGCGCTGCCGAGAAATGGTTTGAAGAGTCGCTTTCAAACACAGCCCGGTTTTCTGCTACAAAAGGCTTTCAAAAAAGAAATTTACAGTCTCGGCAAGTTGTTGCGTTGAAAGCTACTCGTAGATTGCGCAGATAATAATTTTCCATGAATAAACCCTTCTGCGTGATTTTCCGCTTTAGTTCCAGGATTTCGTTCACGAAGGACCGCTCGAATTTTTTCAGTCACCTGACTGGTATCGTCAGTTGTGAACGCTTTTCATCGATTTTCTTCGTGAAAATTCATTGCCGACGAGCGATATCATTAACCCCTTGCCGTACTTTGACAAGTCTGACTCGTGATGAGAATTTCGGGTCAAACGTGAATATCACGAGTCAGACTCGTAGTAGTAATTTCATGTCAAACATGAATACCACGAGTCAGGCTCGTAGTAGTAATTTCATGTCAAACATGAATATCACGAAATGTTGCAAGCTCGTAGCACAAGTTTCAAAAAATCGGACCAAACATGAATATCACGAAATACTGTCAAGATTGCATAGAAGTAATTTCATGCCCAAACATGAATATCATGCCAAACATAAATATCACGAGTCTGACTCGTGATCAAAGTTTATACACTGTGTCAGAAATACATACACAAAAAAAAAAAACAAATTAAATTATTTTTTAAAAGGTGCTGGTTCAAGTTTATTTGAATTTGACAAGAGCGCCATCGCGTGAAATTAATAAGCGTACGGCTACCTCATAAGAAATTGCAAGATATCGTTTGTTTCAATTTGCGACAACACATCTTCGCCGCTTCGAATTCTTCCGAGTTAAATGATACGGCAAGGGGTTAAAATATAATAGACGTATGACACATGCGACGTGATTCACGTTTTGTCGCACGCGTTCGCTTATCGGCAGCGAGTCTCGCTCGAGAATATAGTTCAACACTGTCCTCATAAAGCAAACAGGGACACGTACTTCAGATTTCCTCAGTCGAACGGCCGACTTAATCCACTGCTCTGTTAACTCTCGGATGGAATAAGCAAGGTTCGTTTGTTGTTGCTCCTGTGCATTATTAATGGACGACTGCATCTCCCGCCTCGACGGAGCATTCCGAACGCCGGAGCGGATAACTAAGAATATAACACGTGATCGACCGGATCGCTTCTTTAAAAATAGAGATATCTTCGTCCCTCGACGAATTCTCGCATAGCCACCCTTCGGGAAAGGCACGCGATAAATCTGGCGCAATTGATCTTATCGCTCGCACAGGTAGTTTTTGGTTGTCGGCAGAATTTCGCTTCCGACCCCTTATCGTTGATCTCTCTATTCATTCCTCATGTGTCGCTCTTACGTACAGAAAAGGAAACAGCGGGTGCATGCGTTAGCAATTTATCGACCGCTATTGACTGAAGATGCCACTCACTAACGACCGACTCTGTGTTTAAGTTGCAAATTTGTAAAGCTCTATAACTGGAAAATACTGATTGTATTGTTGAGAATTCTTTGGTTTCGAAGCAATGTAATTTTATTATCATTTAGAATTGTCATAATATCATTTGACATTCTATTTTATCTAATATAACGATTGACCATTGAAAAGCCGAAAAGGATACAGCGGGTGCATGCGTTAGCAATTTATGGACCGCTATTGACTGAAGATGCCACTCACTAACGACCGACTCTGTGTTTATGTTGTAAATTTTTAAAGCTCTATAACTGGAAAATACTGATTGTGTTGTTGAGAATCCTTTGGTTTCGAAGCAATGTAATTTTATTATCATTTAGAATTGTCATAATATCATTTGACATTTATTTTATCTAATATAACGATTGACCATTGAAAAGCCGAAAAGGATACAGCGGGTGCATGCGTTAGCAATTTATCGACCGCTATTGACTGAAGATGCCGCTCACTAACGACCGACTCTGTTTTTAAGTTGTAAATTTTTAAAGCTCTATAACTGGAAAATACTGATTGTATTGTTGAGAAATCTTTGGTTTCGAAGCAACGTAATTTTATTATCATTTAGAATTGTCATAATATCATTTGATATTTATTTTATCTAATATAACGATTGACCATTGAAAAGCCGAAAAGGATACAGCGGGTGCATGCGTTAGCAATTTATCGACCGCTATTGACTGAAGATGCCACTCACTAACGACCGACTCTGTGTTTAAGTTGTAAATTTGTAAAGCTCTATAACTGGAAAATACTGATTGTATTGTTGAGAATTCTTTGGTTTCGAAGCAATGTAATTTTATTATCATTCAGAATTGTCATAATATCATTTGACATTTATTTTATCTAATATAACGATTGACCATTGAAAAGCCGAAAAGGATACAGCGGGTGCATGCGTTAGCAATTTATCGACCGCTATTGACTGAAGATGCCACTCACTAACGACCGACTCTGTGTTTATGTTGTAAATTTTTAAAGCTCTATAACTGGAAAATACTGATTGTGTTGTTGAGAATTCTTTGGTTTCGAAGCAATGTAATTTTATTATCATTTAGAATTGTCATAATATCATTTGATATCTATTTTATCTAATATAACGATTGACCATTGAAAAGCCGATTAATCGGCTACCGATAAATAAAAGCTGGAACCGAAAAGCCGATTAATCGGCTAGCGGTCGATAAAGTGTTAAGGGGGTATTTCAACGTGACGGATTGAAACATTTTTTTTTTTGCATTTTTTGGTAGTTTATAGTCGAATTAGTAGAATCAATATCCCTGAGTCGGTTTAGGCGATTCCATCCTTTTTTATTAATAATAACGTTTCAAAGCACAGACTTCAAATTTTAATACAATATTCAGCATACTTATGACTATCGCATGAAGCTCAGTCATGTGAAGATTTTGATTATAACCCATAATTTTACCTTACTTATAGTGTGAAAAAAATTGCTTTTTATACACTTTTACAAAACGTCGCTATTTTGATACTTTCCATGGAAATTTGAAAACTGTGGTTCATGCGATAACCACATTCATACAAATTAATGAATTGTCTACGCTAGCACAACAAAAATTGTTTTGATGGGTGTAAATGGTATATCGGTGATAACAAATTTTCCTCTATTGTCCTAGGCCATATCTTTTCAGGATAAAAAGTTTACTCAATTACATGCAATAGTTCCTGAGAAAAAAAAATGTTGAAAATTTGCTTTTTTTAGGCGTTCACATTGGAATACTCCTTTAACGGATCGCCAATAATGTGTCTATCGGACATTTTATTTGCATTTTATCTCTGATCCTCTAGCACGTTAATTTCTTTCAGTCGCCTCGACTTTACGTTGGTGTCTTGAATGGTTTGTTTTGAAAGCGTCGTCGCTGTAGGTCGTGAATAAAGTCCTTATTTTCATTATCGCCGGCGTGGGCGCGAATGTGATTTCCAGTCAACGCTCGATAAATCCGTGCGGTAAGGCGCGCATATTACCGCCGTGCATTATTCTACGTCTCCCGAGACGTGTTATCGATTTCATGGTACAGCACGACATCGACTGCCAGGTCGAGTCCCTTCGATAGTCTTGATTACGAGGTATCGATTGCAACACGCTCTTCACGGCCCGGAGGTGTATTTCTCGGCTTGGAAGCGGACGCTATCTCGGACGCTGTGTGTCGAAAACATCCTCTGTCCGATTCGGTCGGGATGCGGTTCATTAATTTTAATGATCGCCGCCGATGTCATTTATCGCGTAGTGAGGAAACATGCTTGGAGAAAGGCCGTCGTAGCGAGTAATTGCTACTGGACAACGCTTATACGTCGTTACGTTTATGGATTTTCGTATTTCTTCAATTCGTCTAATAGTTAATTATATAATTGATATTTTGTCCAGAACGCATAATGACACTTTGTGCCGTTTCCACGAATAGAATTGTATCCATGCATTAATTTCCGCAGTAAATTGTAAGATTCTATATAAGAATATGATCGCCGATGTCATTTATCGGGTAGTGAGGAAACACACTCGGAGAAAGGCCGTCGTATTGAGAAATTGCTACTGGGCGACGCTTTTACGTCATTGCGTTTATTGATTTTCGTATTTTTTCAACTCGTCTAATAGATAATTATATAATTGACATTTCTTCCAAAACGCATAATGACACCTTGCATCGTTTCCACAAGTAAAATTGTTTCCATGCATTAATTTCTGCAGCAAGTTGTAAGATAAGATTCTATATACGAATACGATCGCCGATGTCATTTTTTGCATAGTGAGGAAACACACGCGGAGAAAGGCCGTCGTATCGAGCAATTGCTACTGGGCAATGCTTATACGTCGTTACGTCTATCAATTTTCGTATTTTTTTCAATTCGTCTAATAGATAATTATATAATTGACATTTTGTCCAGAACGCATAATGACACATTGCGTTGTTTCCACAAATTGCTACTGGGCAACGCTTATACGTCGTTACGTCTATCGATTTTCGTATTTTCTTCAATTCGTGTAATAGATAATTATATAATTGACATTTTGTCCAAAACGCATAATGATATCTTGCGCTGTTTCTATAAAGAGAATTATTCCCATGCATTAATTTCTGCAGCAAGTTGTAAGATTCTGTATACAAATATATTAAGCAATTGCTACTGGACAACGCTTATACGTCGTTACGTCTACTGATTTTCGTATGTTTTCAATTCGTCTAATAGATAATTATGTAACTGACATTTTGTCCAAAACGCATAATGACACATTGTGCCGTTTCCCCACAAGTAAAATGATATCCATGCATTAAATTCTGCAGCAAGATGTAAGATTCTAAATATGAATATATCGTGCAATTGCTACTGGGCAACGTTTATACGTCGTTACGTTTATCAATTTTCGTATTTTTTCAATTCGTGTAATAGATAATTATATAATTGACACTTTGTCCAGAATACATGATGAAACATTGCGCCGTTTCCACAAATAGAATTATTTCCATGCATTAATTTCTGCAGCAAGTTGTAAAATTCTGTATACGAATATGATCGCTGATGTCATTTATCGCGTAGTGAGGAAACATGCTTGGAGAAAGGCCGTCGTATCGCGTAATTGCTACTGGGCAACGCTTATACGTTGTTACGTCTATCGATTTTCGTATTTTTTTTCAATTTGTCTAATACATAATTATATAATTGACATTTTGTCCAGAACACATAGACACATTGCGCCGTTTCCAAAAATAGAATTATTTCCATGCATTAATTTCTGCAGCAAGTTATAAGATTTTATACACGAATATGATCGCTGATGTCATTTATCGCGTAGTGAGGAAACACACTTGGAGAAAGGCCGTCGTATCGAGAGCAATTGCTACTGGGCAACGCTTATACGTTGTTACGTCTGTCGATTTTCGTTCTTTTTCAATTCGTCTAATATATAATTACATAATTGATATTTCATCTAAAACACGTAATGACACATTGTGCCGTTTCCACAAATATAATTATTTCCATGCATTAATTTCTGCAGCAGTTTGTAAAATTCCATATAGGAATATATGGAGCAATTGCTATTGGATAACGCTTATACGTCGTTACGACTATCGATTTTCATATTTTCTTAAATTCGTGTAATAAATAATTATATAATTGACATTTTGTCCAAACCGCATAGACACATTGCGTGGTGTCCACAAATAGAATTATTCACACACATTAATTTCTGCAGCAAGTTGTAAGATTCTATATACGAATATACCGAGCAATTGCTACTGGGTAACGCTTATACGTTGTTACGTCTGTCGATTTTCGTATTTTCTTGCATTCGTCTAATAGATGATTATATAATTGACATTTTGTCTATACGCATAATGACACATTGCGTCGTTTCCGTAAATAGAATTATTTCCATGCATTACTTTCTGCAGCAAGTTGTAAGATTCTATATACGAATATATCGTGCAATTGCTACTGGGCAACGTTTATACGTTGTTACGTCTATCGATTTTCGTATTTTCTTCAATTCGTCTAATACATAATTATATAATTGACATTTTGTCCAGAACGCATAATGACACATTGCGCCGTTTCCACGAATAGAATTATTTCCATGCATTAATTTCTGCAGCAAGTTGTAAGATTCTATATACGAATATCATCGCTGATGTCATTTATCGCGTAGTGAGGAAACACTGGGAGAAAGGCCGTCGTATCGAGCAATTGCTGCTGGGCAATGCTTATACGCCATTACGTTTATCGATTTTCGTATTTTTTCAATTCGTCTAATAGATAATTATATAATTGACATTTCGTTCAAAACGCATAATGACACCTTGCATCGTTTCCACAAATAGAATTGTTTCCATGCATTAATTTCTGCAGCAAGTTGTAAGATAAGATTCTATATACGAATATGATCGCCGATGTCATTTTTTGCATAGTGAGGAAACACACTCGGAGAAAGGCCGTCGTATCGAGCAATTGCTACTGGGCAATGCTTATACGTCGTTACGTCTATCGATTTTCGTATTTTTTTCAATTCATCTAATAGATAATTATATAATTGACATTTTGTCCAGGACACTTAATGACACCTTGCGTCGTTTCGACAAATAGAGTTATGTCCATGCATTAATTTCTGCAGCAAGTTGTAAGATCCTATATACGTTGTTACGTCTATCGATTTTCGTATTTTATGAATTCATCTAATAGATAATTATATAATTGACATTTTGTCCAAAACGCATAATAATATCTTGCGCCGTTTCCACAAATAGAATTTTTTCCACGCATTCATTTCTGCAGCAACTTATAAGATTCTATATACGAATATGATCGTTGATATCATTTATTGCATAGTAAGGAAACACACTCTGAGAAAGGTCGTCGTATCGGGCAATTGCTACTGGGAAATGCTTATACGTCGTTAAGTCTATTGATTTCCGTATTTTCTTCCATTCGTCTAATAGATAATTATATAATTGACATTTTGTCTATACGCATAATGATACATTGCGTCGTTTCCGTAAATAGAATTATTTCCATGCATTAATTTCTGCAGCAAGTTGTAAGATTCTATATAAGAATATGATCGACACGTTGTGAAACGCTTGATTCTTTACTCATTAGCGTATGCTCTGCTTTCTTGAGGATAGGTTAAGAATACATTTCTCGCCGGATCATTGATTGAATGACAGAAGAATGACAAAGAAGGACGCCAAAATAAATGGCATCGAACGTCAAGCTGTCCCTGAACGTTGCTCAGGCGTGATCTCAGAACAATAGCACATCGACAACAATGTGACTTCCTGTTTTATAAGACTCCTGATCGCCTTAGAAGTCTCTCCGACCACCTTTCTCGTCTGTTTCGTCCAGTCGCATTCTAAACTTGCACCCCATTCGCGGTAAAACGTTTTTCATCGAGGAGAAGAAATTTGCCGTTTGAGCGCGTCGCAAAAATTCGTTCACGTTTAATTACGCCCGTTGACGTTGATTTTTTCCGTTACTCTTAACGAGGAAGCGGTGCTCGGCGAATGTACACCAATCCTGCAATTAATTCCTCCTGACGAAATGGCGCGAGGGACATGTACGAAAGCGCTTGGCATTTAATTCCCGGGCAGTGGTGTCAAAAAAGTGTGCTAGCGTGATTATATGCCGAAATCTACCCGCGATTGCAGGTAAATGAGGAATGACTCGGTTGCTTCAGTTACTAAAATACGGGATGTATTCGCTGTGCTTGCTTATTCGCCGAAAGTGAAGGCGACGAAATGGCGCGAGGGACATGTACGAAAGCGCTTGGCATTTAATTCTTGGGCAGTGGTGTCAAAAAAGTGTGCTAGCGTGATTATATGCCGAAATCTACCCGCGATTGGAGATAAATGAGGAATGACTCGGTTGCTTCAGTTACTAAAATACGGGATATATTTGCTATGCTTGCTTATTCGCCGAAAGTGAAGGCGACGAAATGGCGCGAGGGACATGTACGAAAGCGCTTGGCATTTAATTGACGGGTACTGGTGTCAAAAAAGTGTGCTAGCGTGATTATATGCCGAAATCTACCCGCGATTGCAGATAAATTCGGAATGACTCGGTTGCTTCAGTTACTAAAATACCGGATGTATTCGCTGTGCTTGCTTATTCGCCGAAATGGCGCGAGGGACATGTACGAAAGCGCTTGGCATTTAATTCCCGGGCAGTGGTGTCAAAAAAGTGTGCTAGCGTGATTATATGCCGAAACCTACCCGCGATTACAGATAAATGAAGAATGACTCGGTTTCTTCAGTTACTAAAATACGGGATGTATTCGCTGTGCTTGCTTATTCGCCGAAAGTGAAGGGATATCTTCGTACGTACTACCAAGTCTAAGTATACGGCGTTACACTCGTTGAATGGTAGGTTTTTCAGGCAGAATGATATAATGCCAGAAATAAACCTATTATGCAACTCCGCTCGTTGCACCATCTTTTAAATTCTGGCGTACACGGCGCCTTTGATCCTCCACCAATTACGCTCCGTCTCTATTTATCGTAAGACGCTCAGTCCGTATCATCCGCAAACATTCACTGCGTCGCTCGGTATAATTAATTATGTCGAAATCAATCGGCGTGTAACGAGGGATGGTCTCCTCCGTCACTCGATCCATTTTTGGCACCACTCCCCTATCGCTCGCTTCGGGTTAAATTAATCGAACGGAGAGCCGCCTTTATATTTTTAGCTGGATGTTAAATCGATACGGCTCAAAGCCGAATCCACTTAGTCATTGTCGCCGCGCAACATTCTTTCCCTTTACACATCCACGCGTGCATACTTTCAAGCCCTCGCCGATCGGTATCGCCTCTGATTGCCTCAATCGGCACTTCACTGAAACAATTTCAGTCTTTCAAGGATTCGCGTCTACTCACCTACGCCCTCGCAGCGTCTGCACACCGGGTGTTCTGAAATGTAACGTCGGTGTAACGCGGGTCGCGCGAACTTGAATAATTGATCGAGTTCGAGGATTTGCCACCGTTCTTGCGAGACAGGCGGAACGAGCAGCGTCTAACGTCTGGACGCGCAGAAGATTTATGCCGGGCGACATGTCGCATACGAACGTTTGCAAGACACACCGGGTCGTTACTCGCAGGAACAATGTCAGCCAGTTCCAAGGATTCGTATCCACTTACGTTGTGCACCGGGTGTCGCTTTGTCGAACGGCGATAAGCCGGTCGACGTGGACAAGCAGGTTGCGACGACGTTGCAGGTCAATTAGCTTGGCGGAATCTACCGCGTGCGCACTCGTAATGATCACTGACGATGCGGCCGCGTCATTACAAGTTGCTTTAATTTCGTGCTGTCGATCGATTAAGCTCGCGCTCACTAAAGCGTGCAGGCTCTCGAGTCAATTGACCAACGTGTAATCTCGTAATCATTGTCATCGCGGTGACCGGCGATCCGTAAGCTGGAACAGCGGTGCCAACCTTTCCAAGGACTTGAGGGAGGAGTCTACGGAGCACTCTATACCGGGTGTGCAGGTCGGATGCTAATGGCTGCCGAAGCGTGAAAGTATCAAAGTCAGATGATTGTAACGCAACGGAACATAACTGAAATGCAATAGAATTCCCTTTTCTATTAACACTTTGACTGCCGTGATGGTCACAGTTGACCGGCGCTAGTGATTTTAGTGAAGATCCAAAATATGCGCAATGGGTAACAATAATTATTTTATAAATGCAGTTATTGTTAGAATAATGATGCGATCCTTTGGTCTCTACTACTTGTATATTATTTACATTTCGCATAATTCAGTCAAACGCTGTAGTATTTTATAGCATCGCCATTCTAATACAGCAAAATACGCATGGCAGTCAACGTGTTAACACTTTGACTGCTGTGATATTCACCGCTGACCGGCGTAAGAGATTTTACTGAAGATCCAAAATATTCGCAATGGGTAGCAATAATTATTTTATAAATGCAGTTATTGTTAGAATAGTGATGCGATCCTTTGGTCTCCAATACCTGCATATTATTTACATTTCGCATAATTCAGTCAAACGCTGTAGTATTTTATAGCATTGCTGTTCTAATACGGCAAAATATTTGCAAAATATCAAATTTCGGTGCGATTAAAACTTATTCCAGTAACTTTGCATACGAAAACACTGCTCCGATTGCCAACGAACAAACTATCGTTCGGCACAGTCAAGCGACTACAAAAATACGGGAAGTCCTAACGTTAACATTTTATGCCGCTGTCTGGCGCAAGAGATTTCACTGAAGGCCTGGTTCGCAATCGGTTGCAATAATTATTTTATATATGCAGTTATTGTTAGAATAGTGATGCAATCCTTTGGTCTCCAATACTTGCACATTATTTACCTTTTGCATAATTCAGTCAAACGCTGTAGTATTTCATAGCATCGCCATTCTAATACAGTAAAATACGCATGGTTCTAATACAGTAACATACGCATGGCAGTCAACGTGTTAACACTTTGACTGCTGTGATAGTCACCACTGACCGGCGCAAGAAATTTGATTGAAGATCCAAAATATTCATAGGGTATGGTTATTATTAAAAATGGCACTGAAATTAGTGTTATATAAATTTTAATGCATATTTTTATATCCTTAAAACATAGCATAGTGGAAACATTGTCATTGATAACCTTTGGCGAGCAAAAGTCACACCAGCGTGACAGCGGCCGGCATAGTGTTAACGTGGAATTCCGTGTATGGCAGATCGCTGGTAAAACGCCGTGTATTTTCGGTTCAGTGATAACATATGTGTTCTTACTATAACATATTGGCGCAATAGTCAACTTTCAAAAAGGATTCCGAACAGATGTCCTATTCTCAGTGCAATCTATCCGCACTACTTGGTACGAATACGGATCAAAAAACGATTTGGAGGGTTTACCCCATTTTCTGCGATACATCACAAATGTTCGCAATAATAAATCGTTATAGGGAGATTATTTTTAATTGCTTGTTAGATTTTATTCAATGCTATACCAAGTAGGTAAAATAAAAAGCACGGTGAAAGTGTCAAGTAATGGTCTTTGAATTGAGCCAGACGCATCCATCCGCGCCTTGGAGGTTCTTGAGAATGTCACGGAATATTGGTGTCATAACAGTCGTGAATCGATTACGGCTGGCTCCTCCACGAGAGCACTATGGGGACGAATTTATCTTGCGAATACAGAGGGCGTTTTAACCATCCGTTAGACGCAGCGTGTGTGGACATACCTCGAGGTGGGTAAAAATCATAAAAATCGCCACACTATAAAAATGTCTCAGGGGGAACGAAGAAATGCCCGCGCCACCGGTCTCAAAAGCTATATAGAAAAGACTCTGTTCTACCAGAGTCCCGTCGTCCTATCTCTTCGTAACGCCCACTGCCTATCGCTCTAACCTACGACTTTGTTCCCCATACTTTTGCTATCTCCACCAACTAAACGCCCGACGCAAACACCTTGTCCTACGATCTTCCGAAAATGTACAAACTGTTGGGGATAATTATATCGTATATTACCGATGGTGGGATTGCAAAAGGACAGAGAAAAGTTAAGAACATAAGATTTATCAGATCGCATAGAAATGCTTAACGAGACGGACGTGTCAAGAAGAGAAAATAGTGAATTGAGCCGTTTATTTTGAAAGTGGCCTAACTCCATTTATCTTCAAATCGAGATAAATAACATGAATTTGTACATGAAACCATGGTAACCGGAAAATATTGAAAAACGGAGTTAGGCCACTTTCAAAATAAACGCCTCAATTAGTTATTCGGAACCGTTATATTTCTTGAGACTTTATTCGTATTAAATGTATTTTAACACGTTGAATGCGGTGCGTATTTTACTATATTGAAACCGCAACGTGATGAAGCACTTCAGAATACGATTGAATTAAAATAATGCGAAGGTATCGGAGACCAAAGAATTTAATCACTATTTAATATTAACACATTGACTGCCAAGCGTATTTTGCTACTTTAGAACCGCGATGCGATGAAATACTGCAGAATATGATTCAATTACGCAAAATGAAGGTAGCGCAGAGTTGTTTGATGCCAAAGTATTGAAGCACCGTTCCAATATCAATTGCTTTTACAAAATTGCAAATAGGCTTCATTGCGAATTTTTTGCATTTCTACTAAAATCTTCTGCGCCGGTTACCGCGTATTTTTCTATGCTACCACGCGATGCTAGTCAACGTAAAATAAAGGTTGTTGTTAGAAACATATTGAAGCAAAATTCAATTGCTTGTACAAAATTGCGAAGTTTTTGCATTTTTAGTCAAATCTTTTGCACCGGTCACTGGTGACCACCGTGCTAGTTAACGTATTAATTGCATTTACAAAATTATAAATGCTACCGATTGGGTATTTTTTTAATTTTACGTGAATCCTTTTGCGCCGGTCACCGACCACTACGGCATTCAACGTGTTAAACTTCGTTTCGTTCAATAATTAAACTTGGTTTAAAGAAACTACAACACAACCCCCGTATTTTAAAGCACACCCCCGCCCCATTGACACCCCACTTCTAATTCCACTATTCCTAACCCCCCGCCGCGTTCATCTTCTGAAGCCCTTCGCTACCTCTTCTTACCCTTGTCCTCTGAAATATTCTCCGCGCCGTAAACGCGGGTCCACCTTCTGCGTAATTTTACCCGCGATCTTCCGATTTCACTTATAATTCCCCTTTGTCCCGCGCACACACCCTGCAGTGCACACGCATCGTCCCACTTATCTCCCGCTCCCTATCTCCGCGTATCTGTATGTTTATCTATTCCTCGAAGCTCATCGTCGGTGGCGCGCGAGGGCGTCCGTGGCATATTAAAAACGTATTCTAATCAAGGCAGCACCGACTCTATTAAGATTCACGCTCGGTGGGCGTAGCGCGCAAGGAATGGGCCCGCCAGGACATACCCGGTGTCCGTAATGTATGGGGGGCTCGTTTCACAACTGCACCCACTCCTGCGTGCCCCTACTCTCGGGGCCTAGCCGATGTTCCACGGCCAGCGAACGTAGCGAACGAACGCGAGGAGTCGTGCCAGACTCTCCCGCGCCTTTCTTCGCGCGGCTGCACCGCGTGTCAGTTCGAAAGCAGCAGCGGACAATAACTGACAGCCGGTCGAGCTGCCTTCGGTTCTGCGAGTCCGCTCGTTTTACCCGCGACGGAATTAATATGCGACGCGATAAAGTTCGGCCGCTTAGTTGATACGTGTGCTGGCGACGGCGAAGAAGTGGTACCGCTGTTTTGGAAGGTGTTAAATGTGATGTAAGAGAGTAAGAGGAGACGTAGGTATGGGGCAGAGTGTGTGCAATCTTTTGGGACGGTCGGCTGAAAGGAGGTGACAGTGTGGGGAATGATTTTGACAGTGGTTCGTGATCGGGAATCTTGTATGGGGGATTGGGTGCGGGAAGTATCCGCAAGTGTGATTTATGCAGGTGGATGTGGAAGGAGTAAAGGGGAGCGATTAAATAAGTCGCTTATTTGCGAGTATCGAGTGCACCTGTCAACGGGAGAAACATCGCGGCAGTATTTCGAAAACCCGAGAGCGCCGCGGTGAAAATTTCGGTTTGCCCCGCTGCTAATTCGATTGGGCTTGTAAAATTCAGCGGCCGGATCCAAACGGTATTTCTCCGTTATCTTTTTGACCGCGGACAGCTCGCGCCCATATCCGTGCGCCGAAGTAAAATTTTCACCTCTGCCGGAAGTTCGCGTGCCCATTCGAAAGTTTTCAACTATCCGCAGCTCCACTTTTCATACATCGTGCACTCCGCGTTTTATATCCGGCGCAGAAGAAACGTAGAGCCGTCGATGTCACGGTTTCGAAACCTGGCAAACGGCCGGGTAGGTAATTTCAGCGTAACGTAGGTAATCGTCACGTGTTTCAATGAAGCCCCCCCATAATCAGAGGATTGGTATTAACTCTTAGACTGCCAAGCATATTTTGCTACGTTACAACCGCGATGCGATGAAATACTGCAGAATACTGTTAGAAATCAAAATATTGAAGCACCGTTTCAATATCAATTGCTTTTATAACATTGCAAATAGGCTTCATTGCGAATTTTTTGCATTTTTAGTAAAATCTTTTGCACTGGCCACAGATATTTCGCTACGTTACCGCATATTAAATTGCAAAATAAAGGTAGCGCAGTTGTTAGAAACCAAAGTATTGAAGCACCGTTCCAATATCATTTATTTTTATAACATTGCGAATAGGCTTCATTTCAAATTTTTTGCATTTTTATTAAAATCTTTTGCATCGGTCACTGCATATTTTGGTGCGTTAGAATTGCGATGCGATGAAATACTGCAGAGTAAGATTAAATCGTGCAAAATGAAAGTAACGTGAAGTTGTTAGAAGCCAAAGTATTGAAGCACCGTTGCAATATTAATTGCTTTTATAAGATTGCAAATAGGCTTCATTTCGAACTTTTTCCATTTTTAGTCAAATCTTTTGCCCCGGACACCGCATATTTTGCTGCGTTCGAATCGCGATGCGATTAAATACTGCAGAATATAATTAAATCGTGTAAAGTAAAGGTAACGCAGAGTTGCTAGAAACCAAAGTATTGAAGCACCGTTCCAATATCAATTGCTTGTACTAGATTGCAAATAGGCTTCATTGCGAATTTTTCGCATTTCTAGTAAAATCTTTTGCGCCGGTCACCGCAATATTTTGTAACGCTAGAACCGTGATGCGATTAAATACTGCAGAATATAATTAAATCGTGCAAAATAAAGGTAACGCAAGGTTATTAGAAACCGAAGTATTGAAGCACAGTTTAACTAGCAATTGCTTTTATAACATTGCAAATAGGCTTCATTGCGAATTTTTCGCATTTCTAGTAAAATCTTTTGCACTGGCCACCGCATATTTTGCTACGTTAGAACCGCGATGCGATTAAATACTGCAGAATATAATTAAATCGTGCAAAATAAAGGTAACGCAAGGTTATTAGAAACCGAAGTATTGAAGCACAGTTTAACTAGCAATTGCTTTTATAACATTGCAAATAGGCTTCATTGCGAATTTTTCGCATTTCTAGTAAAATCTTTTGCACCGACCATCGCATACTTTGCTACGTTAGAACCGCGATGCGATTAAATACTGCAGAATATAATTAAATCGTGCAAAATAAAGGTAACGCAAGGTTATTAGAAACCGAAGTATTGAAGCACAGTTTAACTAGCAATTGCTTTTATAACATTGCAAATAGGCTTCATTGTGAATTTTTCGCATTTCTAGTAAAACCTTTTGCACTGGCCACCGCATATTTTGCTACGTTAGAACCGCGATGCGATTAAATACTGCAGAATATAATTTAATCGTGTAAAGTAAAGGTAACGCAGAGATGCTAGAAACCAAAGTATTGAAACACCGTTCCTATATTAATTGCTTTTATAAGATTCGAAAATAGGTTTCATTCCGAATTGTTTGCATTTTGAGTTTTTTGCACCGTGGCCGTCAACGTATTGACCCTTTGACTGCTATGGACGCATATTTCTGCCGAAATCTATCGGTGTCGACTATGAGTGCATATATTCTCAATTGTTTCAATATTTTGCCCTATTGTAGCCACATTTGTCGATCAGGCGAATACAGATGCGTTCCTTACGAAATAACTTTCTTGCATTATTCAATTTCGCGCAAGTGAAGAATTATCATCAGAACTTAGTTGCGCGTTACATAATCAATCAATAGAGTTCCCACTATCAAAAAGTCTTTCGCCCTCACCGAGGGCTTCGACCGGAAGTATTCGGATGTCAAGGGATTAAGGTTGACGAGTTGTGGAATTTAGAATGTAGCCGTAATCGTGCGAAAGCGCGACGCGGGTAACGCGAGCGCAACGTCGAAAAACGGGAAGAAACATCCGCTTGATAACCGCGCGTATCGGCTACTCAGCTACACTACGCGTGTGCGTTCGTGCACGGATACACGCGTGTGCATGAGCGCGTGATATCTACTACGCGAGCCTGTTGCCGCTGCCGTCGTGTGCATAAAACATATGTTATCAGACCGGATATTCGCCCCGCTTTGCAACGTGAGCTCGATTATCCTACGGCGAGTAGGCACGATAGCGCGGGAGAGGGAGAGTGTCCGACATTCTACGATTTATGCCAGACAGGCTGCGTCAATTTACGTCCGTGGCCCTTGAAATTAAGGAAAGTTACGTAAGACGCTTTCGAGTACTCTTTCAGAATCGGCTTTAGATGCTTGACGTCGTACGGAGATCCGATACAGACGCTACGGAGCGGAACTTGTTGAGGCTTCAATCGGCCACGTATCGAACTCGCTGGTCTGTGGTAAAAAGTCCCGGATGCGAGGACAAGTAATATGTAGTGTGTATCGCTGGGTAGAGAACTGCAGGAAAGCACGTATTAATACTCAGGTGTTCGTCGTCGGCAGGATTCTGAATGATACGTTTTTGCTCTCGGTTATAACTAATTTACGTTTCTCCGCTGGTAAACATATCACGTCTCATCTGGTACGATTCAAATCTTGGTCACCTAGATAGATGGATGATGTGATACGACGAGAATAGTTCCAATCATAAATCATGCATTCAAAAGACATCGATCAAGCTCGTTCGAATCTACGTTTCACGTATAATATTGATCACGTCTTGAATTATATCGAGCGCTGGATACTCGCGATGGAAACATTTGAATAAATGTTAGTAGTAAGCGAGGACTGCGTGTATTTTTGCTCGGTGCACAGTCAGCATTCACAGTTCATTCAATTAGTTGGCGATGTCTCGACCAGGACGTTCTTCCGCGGCGAATAAGTAAGGTAGTATGTTTTCGGGCACGGTAGGTTAATTCTCCTGTAGTAGCTGAATTATCTAGAGCATAAAATGGCCGGTGCGGTCCGTACATCGTTGCAAGGTGAGGCGTGATGCGAGGATAGGCAAGATGAGATACAGAGAAAGAGGGGAAGAACGGGAGAAAAAGATGAGATTGCGAGCTACCTGAAATAATTATTCTTCCTCCCGGTAGCATGAAGTTTCTCGCCAATTCTACGCGAACGCCGAGTCGAACGCCGCTCGGTTCGGTCACTCATAAATCGACGCGAATAAAGAAACGGGCCCCTCAAACTTACGTGAACGGAACATTTTCTACTCGCCGGGGGATTTCAATGACGTCGCTCCTTTCTAAAGCGGCAAGCCCATGCATCGGGCATCCCGATATCTTCCATTGGCGCAAATTTTCATCGGGCCCAGAAACCAGCTCCCAGAGGTTATAGGTGCGCGGTGGAAATGAGTGAAAGTGGTCATTACTTAACTCGGCGTTCGCTTTACGACAGAAAAGCGCTTCTTGCACGAGGCTAATTAGCCTGGCGTGGACTCACGAGTGCTCCGAGCTATTCTCTTTTTCTCTCCCTCCCGTTTTTCTCGCGGCGTGTGTCTCCGACCGACGGATGTACTCTCTCGCTCGTCCTTCTTTTTGCGGGCCCTTTGTTCGACGTCGCTCCGTCCGTATCTAGAGCATAAAATCGATTTCTTGGCGGTGGCTGTTCGGAGCGCGAGTGGAACTTTCGAAAGCCTCAGCCGAGACGAAACGAACGACAGCTCCGTTCCACTCTGACGTCGGGAACTTTTGTTCGCCCGTAGTCGCGATGCAAAACATTCGCGTCGATCCACCGTCGGTCGTACATAATCCATTAGGGCACTGAGTTTCAGTAGACTATCCTCTGGACATCGCGCGTCAACCGGTTCCCCATGTCGGAACGTTTCGAAAGACGTCACGCCAAGTTCGTTCCGTCGCGCGGAAATGCACGGCTACTTTTTCGACTCGGCAGTTCGCGAACCTCGCGAAAGACACGGCGAATTTGCCCGACTGTTATGTGATCGTTCACCGCCGACGGTAACGCGTCTTTTTACCTTGCGCAACGACGCTCGCGGCCTTTAAACTCCCGTCACATTTTCAGTGATCCCATTTGCATCGTGGATTCCTAAAACAAATATCGCGACAAATGGGATGGTTAATTTGTCGGGCGTTGAACTTGACATTTAGGGGACGTCTCTCGCGTTTCTTGGTGTCGTCGCTCTAATAGGCATCGATCGTCATCTGAAGATACGTTACGGTCCATTTGTTCGGAGCACATGCCATTTGTCCCGTTTAATCCTTTGAGCGCTGAACATGTATCCCCGGTTGAAACGCGCGGGTGATTTGTTACTTGATAATGTTATCTTGTTATTTGATTTGATAAGCGTGACACTTCACTCACGCCAGAATAGGTAATGCAAGAACGTTATTTACCGGAAAACGCATTCATCTCATACCTTGACAAATATGTCTACAGTACATGGATGAATGAAAAGTTGCATAAATGCATCTATGCGTTTATAGTCCGTGCTGCTAACTTATACCGAATACATATATAAATTTGTAAATCCAATTAATATTAAATAATTGTTAAATTCTTTGATTTTCGATACCTTCGCATTATATTCTTTTACACAATTCAATCATGTTGTATTTTATCATGATGCGGTTTTAATGTAGTGATACGCACTGCCAAGCGTATTTTGCTATGTTAGAACCGCAATGCGATGAAATACTACAGAATATAATTAAATCGTGCAAAATGAAGATAAGGCAGAGTTGTTAGAACCAAAACATTGAAGCAGCTTTCCACTATCAATTACTTTTACAAGGTTGCAAATAGGCTTCATTGCAAATTTTCTGCATTTGTAGTAAAATCTTTTGTACCGATCGCCGCATATTTTGCAACGTTAAAACTGCGATGCAATGAAATACTGCAGAGTATATTTAAATCGTGCCAAATTAAGGTAACGCAGATTTGTTAGAAGCTAAAGTATTGAAGTACTGTTCCAATACCAATTGCTTTTACAAGACTGCAAATAGTCTTCATTGCGAATTTTTTGCATTTGTAGTAAAATCTTTTGCACCGGTCACCGCATATTTTGCTGCGTTAGAACCGCGATGCGTTAAAATACTGCAGAGTATAATTAAATCGCGCAAAATAAAGGCAACGCAGAGTTGTTAGAAGCCAAAGTACTGAAGCGCCGTTTCAACATCAATTGCGGATTTTTTACATTTCTACTAAAATCTTCTACGCCGATCACCCCGTATTTTTCTATGTCAGTACTGCGACGCGATCAAATACTGCAGAGTATTATGAAATCGTGCAAAATAAACTTAACGCAGTGTTGTTAGAGGCCAAAGTATTGAAGCACCGTTCCGATATCGATTGCTTCTACAAGATTGCAAATAGGCTTCATTGCGAATTTTTTGCATTTTTAGTAAAATCTTTTGCACCAGTCACTGTTGACTACCGTGGCAGTCAAAGTGTTAACATCTATCGGCCAAAAACACTAGGGCCGTTTCCGATCGCATCGTTCTTCAGCGACGGAAGCGCGAAGCTTGCTTTTACAAGACTGCAAATAGTCTTCATTGCAATTTTTGCATTTGTAGTAAAATTTTGCAGTAAAAACGAAGCTCGTAGCGCTCGAGCAGGAAAGACTACGCAAAGCGAAACAAGTTTACTGCGCGTGGCGTTATCGCGAATCCGTCGTCGAGAATCGGTCTCGGCAGCAGCGGCGTTTGTCCGCGCACTGCACACTTTCACTAGCCGCCGTGGAAAGAGAAAAGAGATCGACCGGCGGTTGCAGGGCGTTATATAAATTAGACATTTCGCGAATTCTTCCTCCTCGCCGCCGCGAGCGCAGCGGCTCCCTTTCTAGTCGTGCGTAGAAACTAGGCGACTTCCGATCTTCCGTCCCACTCTTTTCTCCCTCGCTCGTTACGGGGCCTCGCTCACTTCCGCGACATTATTATATTCCGCTCCCCCACGCGATTGTTTCGCTCAGAATGTAGCTTCCCCCCTCGTACTAAATGAGACCGCCATCCGCGATTGCGAGCCCCGATCGTTACGATTATCGTAAGCAGCGGTGTGCTCGGCGAAAGTAACGGTAACAACGCTCGTAACGACAATAACGATGGTAATGGCCGAATAATAACAATCCTGTGTCGCGAACGAAGCTTCCCGCAAAGCGCATGACGCGCGTTGCGTAACCGCAGTCGATGGAATGAAAAATTAGGCGTATCGCCGGTGAACGGGCCGCCTTTTTTCCCGTGCACTTTCTCGTTTCACCTAAAAATAGAACGGTTCATTTCAGCCGGCCAACGGCGGGGCGAGGATTTGTCCGCGTTTTTTTATCGGTCAACGTTGCAATGCGGCGCCGAATATTCGCAGTGAAGTTCAATTCGATGGGCACCGTGCCGTTCCGATCGCTTGCGTTTACGAACGTGCGCGAGTATATTCACGTTCCGCCGTACGCGGTGTCATTAACCGTTTGAGTTCCAGGCGGTATTGAAAAAACACTGTCGAAGAATCCCAAACAGCACAACCGCGCTTTCTCTAAATGAGTACGAAAAGACCCAAGCAGCGCAATAGCGCTTCTTTTAGTTTATATCGAGAAATAGACATATATAGAGAAACAGAGCAATAATGCTTCTTGTATTTATTAGTGGTCCCAACGGACCCAAGAAGAGTTGCGAAGCCCTAATCCGCAGTGCCAGTTCTAGACCCTAATCCCTACACCTCACGCACCGTTAACCATCACAAATTAAAAACCAGGGGGTATTGAAACAACACTGTCGAAGAATCTCAAACAGCACAACCGCGCTTTCTCTAAATGAGTACGAAAAGACCCAAGCAGCGCAATAGCGCTTCTTTTAGTTTATATCGAGAAATAGACATATATAGAGAAACAGAGCAATAATGCTTCTTGTATTTATTAGTGGTCCCAACGGACCCAAGAAGAGTTGCGAAGCCCTAATCCGCAGTACCAGTTCTAGACCCTAATCCCTACACCTCACGCACCGTTAACCATCACAAATTAAAAACCAGGGGGTATTGAAAAAACACTGTCGAAGAATCCCAAACAGCACAACCGCGCTTTCTCTAAATGAGTACGAAAAGACCCAAGCAGCGCAATAGCGCTTCTTTTAGTTTATATCGAGAAATATACATATATAGAGAAACAGAGCAATAATGCTTCTTATATTTATTAGTGGTCCCAACGGACCCAAGAAGAGTTGCGAAGCCCTAATCCGCAGTGCCAGTTCTAGACCCTAATCCCTACACCTCACGCACCGTTAACCATCACAAATTAAAAACCAGGGGGTATTGAAACAACACTGTCGAAGAATCTCAAACAGCACAACCGCGCTTTCTCTAAATGAGTACGAAAAGACCCAAGCAGCGCAATAGCGCTTCTTTTAGTTTATATCGAGGAATAGACATATATAGAGAAATAGAGCAATAATGCTTCTTGTATTTGTTAGTGGTCCCAACGGACCCAAGAAGAGTTGCGGAGCCCTAATCCGCAGTACCAATTATAGACCCTAATCCATACACCTCACGCACCGCTAACCATCACAAATTAAAAACCAGGGGGTATTGAAACAACACTGTCGAAGAATCTCAAACAGCACAACCGCGCTTTCTCTAAATGAGTACGAAAAGACCCAAGCAGCGCAATAGCGCTTCTTTTAGTTTATATCGAGGAATAGACATATATAGAGAAATAGAGCAATAATGCTTCTTGTATTTGTTAGTGGTCCCAACGGACCCAAGAAGAGTTGCGGAGCCCTAATCCGCAGTACCAGTTCTAGACCCTAATCTCTACACCTCACGCACCGTTAACCATCACAAATGAAAAACCAGGGAGTATTGAAACAACACTGTCGAAGAATCTCAAACAGCACAACCGCGCTTTCTCTAAATGAGTACGAAAAGACCCAAGCAGCGCAATAGCGCTTCTTTTAGTTTATATCGAGAAATAGACATATATAGAGAAACAGAGCAATAATGCTTCTTGTATTTATTAGTGGTCCCAACGGACCCAAGAAGAGTTGCGAAGCCCTAATCCGCAGTGCCAGTTCTAGACCCTAATCCATACACCTTACGCAGCGTTAACCATCACTAATTAAAAACCATTTTGCACTTCTAATTAATATTCCAGGTAAATTCCCTCCTCTTCCACATACCACCGACTCTTCCAATTTTAATACTACCGTCACCGTCTTCCAAATCCATCTTCCATTAATCATCTTCACTTCATACTTCACTTCTCAAATTATTGAGAAGATAACAATAAAAGGAAAATTTTTATTTTGTAATGTATTATTGCATTGTAATAGTATTATTCTACCTATTGTATAATGTACTATTTTCATTAACACGTTGACTGCCATACGAGTTTATAAGCAAACCTCGGACAGGCCACGCGCGCTGTTATACTATGCGTCAATTGTTTCTTATCACAGTAGAAAATTATTACGGTTAAAACGAAATGCCTGGAGATTCCCATTAAGTTAAAAATCTATATTGGAAAATCGTACTAGGCCTATTGTTTGTTATCGTAGCAGAAGATAAGCACTTTTACATCAAAACGCTTCTAATCACGCATTCAGTTGAAAATATTTTCCCAAAAACGAAGTATCTAAGAGAGCATCAGAGATACCAAAATGATTTCTTCTTTTTCCAATGTTTTTTCTATACTGACAAATGGTTAAAGCTACTTTCATAATAGTTGTTAGTACTTTAATTTTAGTACTTTAATAGTTTTATCATGTCCTGTGAAATATCCTTTCATGTATTATACCTATTAGCAAACTTCGTAAATAATCAAACAAGTGTCACTCCAACACGGATGACGCGGCCTGATCAGATTTTTGCCGTCACCCGAATACGGATGACAGGGCAGTCAATGTATTAAAAGGAGCTGTGTGATGTACAGGTAACCCTCCTATAACACGATAGTTAGGTTCCTAGAAAATGCCGTGTTGTGTGAAACCGTGTTGCATGAGACCCTGAGCTAGTACGAAAAGGGGGGTTACGTTCCAAAAACTTATTAAAAACAAATATTTTTTTTAATTCGACATAAACAACTTAATTTTTATTAAAAATATAAATGTATGTACAACACAAAGTAAACAAAAAAATTTAATCTAACGCCATCATAATTTAATGAATTTATTGGTCGTCACTGCTCAGTATAATCAACCGAGAACGTTTTTTCGGTGGAACGATATTGCCTTCATTTTCAGAACTTTTTTCTCTATTTAAAGTTTTTGTATGTTTTCCCCTCTTAAAAAATCTGTAATCGAACTTTGCTTGCTGGTTCTAACTAGGTCATTGTAAATTTCGCGGTATGGAGCTAAACAGTTTTGCAGCTCCCTTTTGAATTTTCGACTTCTTTCCGTGAAAGGGTCTGTATTCAAGAAAAATAACTCGAGATTTTCCACTAAGCATAGGCCTTCTTGTATTTTTTTAATGTTAAATTCTTAACTGCACAATCTTCATCAGAGCTAGCGTCCTCAAAATCGATTTGATTTGCATCTAGGGATGCCATTTCCATAAAATCCGCTTCGTCAACTTCTTCTTCCACTAATAAATCTGTGTCTTTGGTAGCCATATCCACGAAACCTTCGCCTCCGATTGATTTAGCGACTTCTAATATGACACCAATTTCATTTTCTGATGTTTCACGCATGTTTTCTGTTTCAACCGAAGAGGGTCATATCTTCTTCCAACACGCATTTAAGGTTGATGTTTTTATTTCTTTCAGCGACAAGGATATATCCCCAATGTCCTACGGGGGACACAGGCCCCGATAAGAGGAACAACCGTGTTATAGGATGCCGTGTTGTAGGAGAGTTCCCGCAATTTACAAATCGTGTTATAGCGAAACCGTGTTATAAGATACCGTGTTATAGGAGGGTTACCTGTACTTGCTTCAGTAAATCTGAGCGCGCGACGTCAACAATCGGTAACGCACCGTCAATTGTCCACTATGTTCGAAATATACTGAGTTTTCTCGACATAAAATCTCAACAACGCGATCGCGCTGCTTGGAACTCAAACGGTTAAAATGCCGTAGGAAGGAGTGACTTTATACACCGAGTTTCCGTGTCGTCTTGCTCGAACGCACGAGGGTCCGTCAGCGAAGAGACGCGCGGCCAAAAATGCTCGACGACCGAGCACTTTTGCGGGAAGCGTCGTGCCAAATTTCATTTGACGTCCCGTTCGCGCTACTTTCGCGTTTCTCCTAAAAACGACCCCGTTTCTCGGGCAATCGAAGCCGAATGCGGGAAAGAGGAGCTCGCCCGCAGTTCCTGCACAGACGAATTTGCTCTTCGTACCGTGCAGCGAGTACCGCCACCGGAACGGGAGCGAAAGTCGCTGTGACGAATATTTTTATTATCCCTCTTTCGCGTAGCCGCGTTTACGTGTCGCTTGATACGCGTATGCATCATGAGCCAACGTGTCCGTGAAGTACGACGTGTATGCTTATGCACTGTTTTTTGCCCCATTAGAACGTTCCGTCGTGCGGCGAATGTAGTTCGCGTACTTGGGAAAACCCTCAGGTAAAAACCGCCGTCGACTCGTTCCGGTAATGTCAGATTTTCTTCGTATTTTACTTGAGCTTCGTGGGTTTGGCTAAATGCACCGTTTGCGAATTTTGATGATGCTGCTAAACGTGAAAAGTCGCATCGACATATAGGAGTCGACAAACGTACGAGTGTCAATTAACAGTTGTCAACATTTGTTTCCACGAAAACATCACTTGTATGTGTATGTTATGTATTGCTCATCAGCTGATCGTTGGCGAATTATTATCGATAGATCATCATGTGTTGATTCTCAGTGCCCTGTCAGGTACCGCCGTCGACTCGTTCCAGCGATGTCAGATTTTCTTCGTATTTTGTCTGAGCTTCATGGGTTTGGCTAAACGCACGCTACGCGAATTTTGATAATGCTGGTAGTAGTGAAAAGTCGCATCGACATGTACGAGTGTCAACAACGGTTGTCAACATTTGTTTCCACGGAAACGGCGCTTGTATCTGTATATTATACGTTGGTAATCAGCCGATCGATGGGATATTATTATCGATAGATCATCATGTGTCGTTCTTAGTGCCCCCTCAGGTAAAAATCGCCGTCGACTCGTTCCGGCGATGTCAAATTTTCCTCGTACTTCGCGCGAGTTTTGTATTTTAATGATGCGCTGCTAATAGTGAAAAGTCGCATTAACATGTACGAGTGTCAGTAACGGTTATCAAGATTTGTTTCCACGGAAACGGCGCTTGTGTGGTATGTTATTCGTTGGTCATCAGGTGATAGTTGGGATATTATTACCGATAGATCATCATGTGTTGTTCTCAGTGCCCTCTCAAGTAACGGCCGGTGATGTCAGATTTTCCTCGTATTTTACCTGAGCTTGTTGGATCTGCCTAATCGCACGCTACGCGAATTTTGATGATGCTGCTAAACGTGAAAAGTCGCATCGACATGTGCGAGTCGACAAACGTAAGAGTGTCAACAACGGTTGTCAACATTTGTCCACCGAAATGGCACTTGTATGTGTACGTTATTCATTGGTCATCAGTTTATAGTTGGGATACTATTATCGATAGATCATCATGTGTCATTCTCAATGTCCTCTCAAGTAACCACCCGCGATGTCAGATTTTCCTCGTATTTTACCCTAGCTTCGTGGGTCTAGCTAAACGGACGCTACGCGAATTTTGATGATGCTGCTAAACATGAAAAGTCGCATCGACATGTGCGAGTCGACAAACCTACGAGTGTCAACAACGGTCGTCAACATTTGTGTCCACGGAAACGGCACTTGTATGTGTATGTTATTCATTGGTCATCAGCGGATAGTTAGGATATTATTATCGATAGATCAACACGTGTTGTTCTCAGTGCCCTCAAGTAACCACCCGCGATGTCAGATTTTCTTCGTATATTACCCTAGCTTCGTGGGTCTAGCTAAACGGACGCTACGCGAATTTTGATGATACTGCTAAACATGAAAAGTCGCATCGCCATGTGCGAGTCGACAAACCTACGAGTGTCAACAACGGTCGTCAACATTTGTGTCCACGGAAACGGCGCGTCAGCTGTCTACTGATCATCGCCGTTCCGTCCTTTACGGCCACTGCTGATAACTCCGCGGCCACATACCCAGAGAAACGTTAATTCTAATCCCGGCCGCGCCTCCCGGCTTTATGAGCACAAGCAAGGAACGCGATACCGTTACGCCAACTGGCGCTCAAAAGTTACACAAGAAGTTATTGTGCGTTGTAACGAGAGCTTCCGCGCGATAAATAGGCACGCACAGAAAGGCAGCGTACGTGTTTGCCCGCCGCCATTATGCGTGCCGCCATGCTCGAAAAGCTCGATGAAATTTGAAATTTCCGCCCGGCCAATAGCCATCGTAAAGGCGTGCCACGAGATTGCGACCGTATTTCGGATAAAGGTAACAGCTCGCAAAACTGCTCCGCGCGGCGGGACCGTAAAACGTCAGATGTCATCTCGGTATCAATTGCGGCGACAAAACCCAGCGTCTTGTCCCGAACGATATCAGATAACCGTTTCGTACGTCGTGTTCTGCCATATCTTTCTATGCGCTCCCTGAATTTGGCTTACCGCGCGGAAAAGTAGCGTAAGTTTGATATGGGACGTGTTATGCACACCGCGGACATCGCATAAAATACCAAAGAATTTTTTCCGTAGTTCTTACGCATATTTCGCCAGGTAATAAAATCAAATTCGTTTCACTTTTCGTTTAGGTGCCGTGTGAGTACAGAAAACGCTTCTGTATGCGCTTACGAAACGCAGAGCAGAAAACCTTACATTCGTATGATGTAAAAATAAAATAAAAAATAAATATATAATGAATATATATATGAATAAAAAAATAAATATACAATCATATAAAAATATAATATAAGTTCATACTCAACTCTGTCCATTAACATAACGCTACCTGAACAGAAAATTCTGTAGACCGACATAGCGTTTAACGCGTTAACGCGTTGACTGCCAAGCGTATTTTGCTATGTTAGAACCGCGATGCGCTGAAATATTGCGGAGTATGATTAAATCGTGCAAAATTAAGAAAACGCAGAGCTGTTAGAAGCCGAAGTATTGAAGCACGGTTCCAATATTAATTGCTTTTGCAAGATTGCAAGTAGGCTCCATTGCGAATTTTTTGCATTTTTAGTAAAACCTTTTGCACCGGTCACCGTATATTTTGCTATGTTATCATCGCGATGCGATGAAATACTACAGAATAGGATTAAATCATGCAAAATGAAGGTAACGCAGAGAAGCCAAAGTATTGAAGCACCGTTCCAATACCAATTGCTTTTACAAGATTACTAATAGGCTTCATGGCGAATTTTTTTGCATTTATAGTCAAATCTTTTGCGCCGGTCACCGTGTATTTTGCTATGTTAGAATCGCGATGCGGTGAAATACTGCAGAGTATAATTAAATCGTACAAAATAAAGGTAACGCACAGTTGTTAGAAGCCAAAGTATTGAAGCGCCGTTCCAATATCAATTGCTTTTACAAGATTGCAAGTAGGTTTCATTGCGAATTTTTTGCATGTTTAGTATAACCTTTTGTACCGGTTAACACGTTGACTGCCAAGTGTATTTTGCTATGTTAAAACCGCGATACGTCGAAATACTGCAGAGTCTAATTAAATCGCAAAATAAAGGTAACGCAGAGTTGTTAGAAGCCAAAATATTGAAGCGCCGTTCCAATATCAATTGCTTTTACAAGATTGCAAGTAGGCTTCATTGCAAATTTTTTGCATTCTTAATAAAATCTTTTGCACCGGCCACCGGTGACCACCGTGGCAGTCAACGCATTAAAGAATACGGTGTGATACATTTGGAAATGTAATGCGATGAAATACTGCAGAGTATAATCAAATCGTGCAAAATGAAGATAACGCAAAGTCATTAAAAGCCAAAGTATTGAAGCGCCGTTCCAATATCAATTGCTTTTACAAGATTGCAAGTAGGCTTCATTGCGAATTTTTTGCATTTTTAGTAAAATCTTTTGCACCGGTCACCGGTAACCGGTAACTCCCGTGCCAGTCAACGTGTTAAAGTTATCCGTCCATAAACTCATAAACCAAACTGTACGATATTGGCATATGCGATCACACCGATTACGAAATTGCTACATACGCGGCGTGTTACTTTCCGACAAAAAACGGTGCGCAACGAAGCAGTCGATTTGACTAAAACCCGTGCCAAAGACTAACGTCCCGGATATCCCTGGCAGATTTTCCATTTGCCGCGCGGAGGTGTGCGCTCGCGCCCTGGAATCGCATCGACAGCTTAAAACAGCGCCCGAGTTTCGCCGGAGAGTGCGCCGAGAAGCATCGTTCCGTTTTTTGCTTCTTTAGAAAGGTATTTCCATGGATCCACGCGCGCTCTTGTCCGCCAGGCCTCCGCGAGGCTTACTTGCATCACCAAGTCCTCCGCTTTACAGGCCCGTACACCCACATACACGAACATGCGAGCTGGCGCCTGCGATTAAGGGGATTACACGACGTTGCTGCGTGTTAGGAGACAAGAAAAGCGAAAAACCGAGCGAAACCGACGGAAAAAACGGGCCGCTAAGCGATAGAAAAAGACGCGGCGCGGAACAAGGATCGGGTAAAAGGCTAAAAAACGAAGCGCTCGGATACGGAAATGGATAAGAGCGAAACGTGTAACGCGCGATCCCTTTGAGCGACTCGTTTTCCAGCGCTTTAAAAACGTCCATTTACCGGCGAAGAAAAGGGGCCCCGGCGGATTGAAGTTCCAACGTGTTCCAGCGTGCATCCACGGTCCTACCGCGATATTCGCCATTCGCGCGGGACAAACGCGACGGACTCGTCGCAATTAATGGCCGCCGTGCGCCAGAAGGCTTCTTCGACGAGAGCCGCTCCTCTACCCGCTCGCTCGCTTTCGCAATTAACTTTACGAGCGCCGTGGCGAGCGTAACCGATGCATCTGTCTGACGGAGAACGGCCGCGATCACTGTGAGCGTGGATCATCAGGTTCCGTTTCGCTGTTCGGCCATGTTGCGCGCTGTGCGATGCGTCTTTCGCTTCGCTCACGACACGGACCGCACGAAACTAACGCGTACGGCAGTTTCGATGAAGCGAGATTGGTACGGGCAGTTTTAACACTTTGACTGCTGTGATGGTCATCGCTGACCGGCGCAAAAGATTTTACTGAAAATCCAAAATATTCAGAATGGGTAGCAATGATTATTTTATAAATGCAGTTATTGTTAGAATAGTGATGCGATCCTTGGGTCTCCGATACCTGCACATTATTTACATTTTGCATAATTCAGTCAAACGCTGTAGTATTTCATAGCATCGCCTTTCTAATACGGCAAAATACTACAGAATTTGATTGATTTGTGCAAAATGAAACCAATGCGAAGGTATCAGAGACCAAAGAATTTAACCACTATTTAATATTAACACTTTGACTGCCGTGATGGTCACAGCTGACCGGCGCAAGAGATTTTACTGAAGATCCAAAATATTTAGGGTAGCAATAATTATTTTATAAATGCATTATATTATAAATGCGATCCTTTGTTCATTACCTGCACATTATTTACATTTTGGAAATGAATACTTTGCGGATGATTACGAATGCGTATACCCGTCCAGAAGAAATTGTCAGTGTGACAGATTGACGCGTATTCAAATGCACGTTAGGAAAATAGCGATCGAGACCAAGAATAGGAATGGACACATCACTTTTTGAGGGGTTTTTTTTATATTTAAAAATAATGTTTTTTCGTACAGTGGAACAGAAGATACAGAAACACGTGCATATAGACAAAATGATCAAGATCAGAATCATCAAAGCATCAGATAAGAATCATTAAAGTGAATCATGAGATTAGAATTATGAGATTTCATACAGAAACACGTGGATATAGACAAAATCATCAAAAAGAAAATAGAAACTTAATTTATTTTCAATGTATGCATATTCAACATACTTTTTTTTTGCCTCGGATATATACCAATCGATAGAAAGTAATTTGCGCTACAAGTAGATCACTATGCATCCGCGGAATTCTGAATAATTTCGGTGATAACGGTTTTAAACGTACGCAAACATTTTTCGTGCGGTAGGCTATTGCTGTTAGTCTCATGTGAAAGAGTATCAGTATATTGAAATACTCCGTGCAATAAAAATTATGGTCCCGAACCGCTAGTTTAGATGTGGAAGGATTTTAGAGAAATCGAGAAAATCTTAAGGTATACCCCTTGCCATTTTTTTGCGAAAAAATAAAGGCTCTCAAATTTAATCACCTTTTGATATATCGAAGAGGGTTGAATATGGTCCAGAATAGTGTATAAAGAAGTATAAAATTCGCAACGATTTTGGAAGCACGGTAAAAAACAGCAGAACATTATGAATAAGAGAATTAAATAGAATTGGCAATTTAAAGTTATGTATAAAACAATGACTAAATTTCCTACCTGTGTGGCAGAAAGAAAGAATATATATATAAATAATAATACGTGTGCGTAATGATAATTTGAAATTACCTTCATTGCAAAGATTGGCGACCTCACAGCATTCAATTCCGAACTCTTTCATTCGCAAAGGATTCATATGTGCCCATAATTATGAAAGTTGTCTTATATTTCTTGTTTCGAGATATTTAATGAATTGCATTTGAATAATTTAAAAAATATTTTTACATTATGCGACATTTTAATTTATAATTTTATTAGTCTTAATTAATGGAAATTTACTATGAATATGAAATTTTGTGTGAATTTTATACGATAATATTATTTTTAAAGATTGAATTGACTTAGACCATTTTCAAAATTAACTGAATGTCCTATAAATGACTTAAAGCAATAAAGAACTTTGAGTTTTATTTGAAACAATAATTTGATTGAAATAATTCGTGAACATTTATTACATTTATTAATTATTTTTAAACAGTAATCCATTTTTATCATTATTTCGAGTATTTAAGATTCTTAAAATGTTCCTGAAAAACTGGAGGGATGTACGGTAGTAAACTCATAATATCTTTATGTTTTTCTTCCGATACTGGTCTAATGGTGGTGTATAATGGAAGTAATTTAATATTTCCGTATATTTTTGGTCTTCCTTTTTAAGGTGAAAGATCCAAAACGTGAAATTTAGAATCATCTAAAGATGTTTTATAGAACATTTTATAAGGTTATTTTTCAAGTAGTCATCCATTGAATTTGTAGCCAAGAGACAGATTCACCCGCGGTATTTTTTACTCTTCTTGTTATTGATTCTTCTAGTAGTGAAGTTGACGTTATTATTAAAATTTGATTGTCATTTATTTTATTATGTAGTTCAGAAACGCGTCAAAGCCATGCCATTTTCAAGTTGTTTATATAATTTATTTAAATTTTTGACTTAGACCACTTTCATAATTAAAACTAAATGAATTCCATATAATGTTGAAATTACAACCACTATCTAATGGTTCATTTTTGACAATTTCGTAAAAATTACATTGAATAAATTTAGTTAAAAATAATGTGGTATGATATAACTGATAAACTCATTTTTTTTTCAATTTTGACTTAGACCACTTTCATAATTATGGGCACATATATCATATCATAAAATAGTGTTCGAAAGGCGGGAATATTGGATGTTTCAACAAATATGGTTATCGGTATGGACTTGTCATATCAGGTTACGTGAACTGGATAGTTGACTCTCGTGTGTCATTCAATATAAGCGCGGTCTGTGATATGGTACGCTGGATGAGATTTTAAAAGACCAACGCGTGTGTAATCGAATGGCCAGTAGCCAGTGCACTTCCGCAGCATGTGGTTTCGGTGTCGAAGGGTTCCCGCGGAAAAATCGTTGTGGAAAGCGGCTGCACGTGTGTCTGCCCGAAGTGTAATTCACGATAATTACGTCGCGCCGCGCCATTTATGCTGGAAAAAAGTAATGTACGCGGTAATGACGGGTTAACGTGGACGCGTGGTATCACGCTTTTTCGCAAACAACGTAAATTATGGCGCTATTATTGAGGACGGCCGCGTCAGTGTGTCGAAATTACGCCAGCCCAGGAAACGCTCGAGTTTTCTACTTTCGCGCACTCCTAATTTGTAACGAGACGCCGCGATATGTCAGACTCGCACATCTCGCAATAGATATACACGTCCGTAATTTCGCGCAAGCCCGCGGCATAATACACCGAACTTTCAGACTCCACGCACGTCAACCATCTTAGCTTACAGAAGTCTATGGAAAGGCACGCAAATCCGTTGACTACATTTTCGACTTCTAACAGGTGCCGCGCAGTTAGTACACGCGAGTCAAGCGAAAATTTGATCCCCCTCATCCGTTACGTACACAGTTTCGTCTTCGTTCTCTGCTTCTGCCGGCTTTCACCTTACTCGACGGCGTCATTTAAATCTCGCGGAAAGCTCAGGTGTATAGATGCGTCAAAGTTAACACGTTGACTACCTTGGTGGTTATCGGTGACCGGCGCAAAGATTCTCACGAAAAATCAAAAATACCCATTCGGCAGCATTTATAATTTTGTAAATGCAATTAATCCTTTGCATTCCGAACCATTCTGAACGTTAGCTACCAGCTACTCAGCGCCACTTTGTGGCAAACAGGTGCATTTACGGATCCTCATATTATTTAGTATTGTTGTAGAACCAAGTAACGTATTATAATGATATTGAACTTATATGAATTGGTTGACATCGAAATATATATATATTTGCAAAAAAATCAATATTTTATTTTATATAATATAATTTTGTACAGTATGATACACTTTAAAACACTCCCCAATATGCGTTGTAGGCTGATTTATGCACGTTTGACAATAATAAGTCGTTTGACGCCTGCCACCAGGTGTTTTTCTATCAGAACGAACACTGCAATCCTATTTTCTTTGTCCCACATCGGTTTTATGGCCTATGGAGATTAAAATTTTCAAGGTTCGGTGGTTTATGCGTTGTAACAAAACCCGCTAATATTTTTTTTTTGTATAGCTTAGTAATTTTATTATATTTTAACCCTTTTAGTGCCGGGCGAATATGGCCGGCCGAATTTCACGATTTTACTAGCGTTTGGAAAGAGGTTCATAAAAACCAAACAAAAAACAATATTTACATAATTCAAAAAGCAGCGTATTAAGGACGAAATAGAGAATAAAACAATGACACTAATTTTTCTATATTCATTGAAAATGATATAAGTGATCATAAAGAAAACAAAAATTAAGTTCTCTCCTACAAAACGTATTTGCACATACGAAAAGTTATCTTTCCATCATAACTTCATATAGACCATTTATTACAAAGTATATAATATTGCATAACAAAGATAAAGAATAACACCAAGATACATGGTAAGGGCTGGACGGATTATCTCTTCCGAAACAAGTAATTGTTATAGGTAATGTAAAGTTGCGAATACCTAAAAACTATTTTTTTGATTCTTGTCCAATCAAGAAAAAAGCATTTATAACGTAGTATAAATGTATTTTGAAATGAATTCTCTCGCAATCTCTAATAAACCTTAATATCTCCATCGACACGCATCGTTCGGCACAAAAAGGGTTAATATTGATATTCATTGTTCTTTGCCATATCAAGCAAAATTTTCATTTTGCAAACATCATATTCTGTAATACTCATCAAAAGTTTAACACTTTCACTGCGTTGGAATCGGTGACCAGCTGTAAAAGGTCTCTGAAAAATTAAAATCTCCTGAGAGGGGTAGCATTTATAATTTTGTAAATAATATTAAATATTCATTCAATTCTTTGATTTCCAATACCTTCGCATTATTTTCATTTTGCACAATTCAATCATATTCTGTAGTACTTCATCACGTTGTTATATAGTAAAATTTAACACTTTAACACATTGCCCGTGGTTGTCATCGATAACCAGTGCAAAAGGTCTCATGAAAAATTAAAAAAATATCCAATCGGTATTTTATATTAATATTAAATAGTGATGAGATTCTTTGGTTTCTGATACCTTCGCATTATTTTCATTTTGCACAATTCAATCATATTCTGTAGTACTTCATCAACATGCAAGATTATGAAAAATACGTGTCTTAACAAGATTTATGAAGTTTTTGTCATCGATGACCGTTATATGTTTACACAAAATGTAAAAAAATAAATCGTCATTTATAATCATGTAATTGCAATTATATTAAACAGCTTCTCTATTGTGTGATACCTTTTTTCATTTTGCAAAACAGTCATATTCTGTCGTTAACGTTGCTTTTAACCAGTTAACTGTGTCGATTATTTTGAAATATGTGTGTCGCGATAATCAAGCGATGACGGATATAGACTCAAACACAGTAAATACGCTGTTGAAATATTGGGTCAAAAAGACGACTTTATTTTAGAAAATGAATGAATTTATTAGTAATATTTACACAATGGATCAACGTAAAGCTATATTTACACATAATTAACGAAAACCTTAAAAAAAATCAAATATTTGTAGAAATTAACAATTTATTGTTCGCTTTCGTGTGATATGTTCTGAAACAAACGATGCACAGTAGCACTTTGCATGTCGGACACCAATACCGAGAGTCTTTTCTAATTTTGTTTTTATAACAAATAGAACATCTTCGATACATTTTTTGATGAATACAGTATAAGATCCGGGGTTTGTCGATCAAACGTGAAACATTGGATGTCATTGGGCGACCTGATGATTTTTAAAATTATCTATAATTTTCATTTGTTTATTTCATTTCGTCCTGACCGCAAACATTCTAATATTAAAATTTCAATATAATTTGGTTTCTGATTACAATTTAAATATTTTCATTTTGCACGGATATAGCAATCATATTCTTCTTCCATGACGGATATAATCGTCAAACACACTTAACTGGTTAATATATTAAAATACGCACGGCAGTCGACGTGTTAAACAATCGCACACCGTAGGACGTCACCTGCCGCGATACTCTCGATAAAGCCATCCATTGTTTGCCTTTTTCGGCCCGCGTCTGTCTTTTTGTCCCTTTCTCGAGCGCGTCACTAGCATCAGCGTCGTCTTGCGCCGTAAAAAGTCAGCAAGGGCTCCGCGGGTCCCACGAGCTCGCGTATCCTAATAAAGGCACGCTTTCGTATCCGCCTACGCGTCACGATTAACAATTAACGATCGCCTCCTAGCGAATACCAAACGGGCCCGAGCCGCTCGGCTGTGGCGTGCGTGCCGCGTAGGAAAGTGCGTGTGCAGGTGTGCAAGAACTCGTGAAGGCCCAATTATTCCGAGTAACGGCTGACCCAGGAACGTACGTGCACGCCTCTCTTGACGCGTGCATCGACAGAGAGAGAGAAGGAAAAAATCGTGAAAGTTCCCACGACGACATTATCGCGCGCGCGTAGATACGTCGTCCCACTTAACAATGGATCATTGTTCAGCGAGAGTTGCCTTTCGCGGTAAAATTTTAAGAATGCGTCCGCCGCGGAGACGGAAGGGTGGCATTGTGCGGGCGAAGAAAAACAAAACTGCCGCTTCACAAGCCACCCCGCCGCACGAACAAAGTTACGTCCAAGAAGAGATGCGCCCCGCGAAACTTCGCGAGATTTCTAATTCTACGTTATGCTCCGCCGTGAACGCGTCCTACGCGAATTGTATGTATGAGACGAGTAGAAACGCAATATGCTTCGCGCGCGGTACTTTCGAGTATGAATATTTAGTGTCGCGTTGTTAAGTAGCATTTTTCCCGGTGCATACACACGGCACGTGCGTTGGCATCAAATGCGATTTATTATCGGCGGCTCGCGGCGGGTGCATTGTGTTGTTCCGCACGGCGCGTTCGTAAAGAAAGACTTCCGACCAATTCCGGGGCACCGGCGTAGGATAGTCATTCCGGAAAGAAATAGCGCATTCTTCTTCAGTCCTGGAGTAATAGTAATTCCGCGCGGACCGTTCAATTACCCCTGCTCTCGAAGACGTAATGCATCCTTCCTTTGTGTTCTGCGCGTATGCATTCCCACGTTTTCACTGCTTCGCCGCCAGGGACAAAGGCCAGGTTTCATGATGGAAGCCGAAAACGAGAGTCGACTCCCTGTTGTCTGAGGGCAGGAGTGCGGCATCGCGGGGACCATTATCAAAATTCATAGACTCCGCGAAACGGGAGTTCGTCTGTTAATACCTTTTCCGCTGGCCAGCGTGCACGGACTGCGACTCTTGAGATTTTATGGCGAAACGTTGACGCGTCCGGTTTTATGACTGATAAACGACGCCGTAATTCTGACGATTCGGACGTCTAATGCGGTTGAGAAAATGTGGAGTAACTGTGTGAGAAATTCGGAACGGATTTGATTATGTGCTTGACTGTGTTACGACGTCTGTGATATATGCTCTTCGAATTGGATACTTAGATTCCGCTGTTACGGAGTTCCATAAACGCGCTACCGAGATCTTTCGCAAATTCATGAGATTTAATGTCTACCTTCAGAGACATCGCAGCTAAAGCATCCGTCAGCGTAATTTACGTCATTTTCAGATTAAAATTGTGTAGGATTTAGATTGGGATGATATGACTGAAGGGTTTTGATTACAAAATAGTGGCTATTTTTGAATTTCTATAATGTCTGTCTAAATTTCTATAATGTCACAGCATCCGTCAGCGTAATTTACATCATTTTCAAATTAAAATTGTGTAGGATTTAAACTGGGATGATAAGACTGACCGGTATTGATTACAAAATAGTCGCTATATTTGAATTTCTGTAATGTCTATGTAAAATAATGTCTGTCTAAACTTCTATGATGCCACAGCATCCGTCAGCTTATTTTTCGTCATTCTTAGATTAAAATTGTGTAGGATTTAGACTAGGATGATATGACTGAACGGTCTTGATTACAAAATAATAGCTATTTTTGAATTTCTATAGTGTCTATCTAAAATAATGTCTGTCTAAATTTCTATAATGCCACAGCACCCGTCAGCGTAATTTACATCATTTTCAAATTAAAATTGTGTAGGATTTAAACTGGGATGATAAGACTGATCGGTATTGATTACAAAATAGTCGCTATATTTGAATTTCTGTAATGTCTATCTAAAATAATGTCTGTCTAAACTTCTATAATGCCACAGCATCCGTCAGCGTATTTTTCGTCATTCTTAGATTAAAATTGTGTAGGATTTAGACTGGGATGATATGACTGAAGGGTCTTGATTACAAAATAGTGGCTATTTTTGAATTTCTATAATGTCCGTCTACGTTTCTATAATGCCATAGCATCCGTCAGCGTAATTTTCGTTATATTCACCTTAAAATTGTGTAGGATGTAGACTAGGATGATATGACTGAATGGTCTTGATCACAAAATAGTGGCTATATTAAAATTTCTATAATGTCTATCTAAAATAATGGCTGTCTAAACTTCTATAATGCCACAGCACACGTCAGCGTAATTTTCGTCATTCTCAGATTAAAATTGTGTAGGATTTAGATTGGGATGATATGACTGAAGGGTCTTGATTACAAAATAGTGGCTATTTTTGAATTTCTATAATGTCTGTCTAAATTTCTATAATGCCACAGCATCCATCAGCGTAATTTTCGTCATTCTCGGATTAAAATTGTGTAGGATTTAAACTGGGATGATATGACTGATCGGACTTGATTACAAAATAGTGGCTGTACTTGAATTTCTATAATGCCTATCTAAAATAATATCTGTCTAAATTTTTATAATGCCACAGCATGCGTCAGCGTAATTTACGTCATTCTCAGATTAAAATTGTGTAGGATTTAGACTGGGATAATATGACTGAACAGTCTTGATTACAAAATAGTGACTGTATTTGAATTTCTATAATGTTGCTCGCACTATACTCTATGGGTTAAACGCTGACATGCTGACACACTCTTTTGCTCTGGTATTCGCAACAAGACTCGCTCGCGGACACACTCACTGATATTTTCAAAAATCTTGCTAAGACTCGCTGGTTTCGATCACACGCTGGACCCTTTTATTCTGTTTTCATCTCCATCACAACGGATTTGTTCCAGAATCTTCTCATTACCACATACATACCCACTCTTGCATACGTCTTATTGGAAAATAGCAGAAAGTCGGCCCGGCGCCTCTCTTTTCTTTCATCATGCATTCTCTCTCCCTCTCATTGCCCATTCGCACTAAATCACAGATCCCATAATTGCGACACTTTACGCGTGTCAAAGCGCATAAACCCATAAACACGATCTCGCGCCTCAACCCTTCACCCCGTTTTTTCGCCCACTCATCACGCTCTCGCACGTAGCTACAAAATCCTCGATTGCCAGCAAAGCCCTGACGGACCATTCCAAAGCCGGCGGGCGTCTCATACAAGAATTAACAGGGTACATCCCGGAACAATAAAACGTATCCAGCTCTCAGCGGTTTCAACTGAAATTCAATTACAAGGCGCACGTGCTCGCACGATCGTCGGGCTCTCGCCTCTGTAGTTACCTTCAATTACGTGCGAAATAAAAGCACCCGGAGCGAAAGACACGACGCGTTATAAAATGACGAGGCGAGCACACGGTAGCCCTGCCGCCAATAATCGTTTCCCGTTTATTTCGTTGATCACTCTCGCGCGCCGGATTATCTGCGATCGGCTAGAGTTAACACATTCGGCGCTAAACGTGATTCGGTTGAGTTTCTGGCGGGCCCAAATTTTACTGTCGGGGCACCAGAACGGAAACGGAGAGACGAGCGGGAACACCAACAATGTAACTCGAATAGGTCCGTGCATCGTCGATTATCTATATTTATAGAGCCTTCGACCCATAAAAATGATACATTGCTTAGTTCCGAAATAAGCTGATTGGTAAGAAGCTTATTTTGAATTTTGAAACACTTATCACTTTCCAAGGAAAGCTATTTATACTTCAGTGCATGTTCCATTAAATTTATTTTCAAAATGCAACTGAAAATCTTATTTAACTTGAACAAGAAGAGCGTCACCCAAATACGGGTTACGCGGCGCCGAATCTAATAATCGCCCTACGAGTCGGTGATTTAATGTGGGCGCGGCGAGCGTCGATCGATGGCGTAGCGAAACCGATCTTCCGCCGGAAACACCCGGGAAATTATTCGAGCGCGTCCGAATGTTGGCCTGATCGCCGAACGAATCCGCCAAGAATCGCACCGGAGGATCCTACCGGTTTCACGAAGTAGTGTTCGATCGTTGCGCTCGGAAAGGGCAATCAATCTGTGCCACTGTACTTCGTACGGAAGAAAGCTTCTTAACCCTTTGCACAACGTTGAAATTTGGAACAAGCCGTGCCTGACATATGCACCCGAATGGTCGCGAAAAGAGCCGAATCCTTTCATATACGAGGGCAGTCCGATAAGTACTTAGCCTACAAAAGAAAATCGAAAATTTTGGAAAATTGACGATTTATTTTTCAACATAGTCTCCTTTTAACTCCATACACTTGATCCAGCGATGCTCCAACTTCTTCAACCCGTCTGAAAAATACGTTTTCTGGAGATCTGCAAAGTAGGCCGTGGCGGCGATAACCTCCTCATTCGACTCAAATTTCTGCCCAGCGAGTGACTTTTTCAAGTTTGGCAACAAAAAGAAGTCACACGGGGCCAAATCTGGAGAATACGATGGATGAGGCAGCTGTTCGTAACCTAATTCAACGAATTTGGCTGTAGCTTGGGCAGAGGTGTGAGCCGGTGCGTTATCGTGGTGAAAGAGCACCTTTTTCTTCGCCAAATGGGGCCGTTTTTTCCTTAATTCGGCGCCGAATCGGCTCAATAATTCGGCATAGTACAGCCCTGTGACTGTTTTGCCCTTCTCCAGGTAGACTATGTAGATCACATCTTGTGAATCCCAGAACACAGTGGCCATCACCTTCCGGCCGGTAACAGTCTTCGCCTTCTTCGGAGCACATTCGCCGGGCGCAGTCCAAATGTTTCGACTGTCCCTTGGTCTCTGGTGTGTACCAGTGGATCCACGTTTCGTCGACAGTCACAAAACGACGTAGCAACTCTTTCTCGGATTGCGCTTAAACTGTGTCAAACACTGCTCTGAAGTGGTCTCACGGATGCGCTTGTCATCCGGAGTGAGCAAACGCGGCACCCATCGAGCAGAAAGCTTTTTTATGCCCAATATTTCATGCAGGATATAACTCACGCGGTCTTTTGAAATGCCTACTGTCTCAGCTATCTCGCGCACCTTCAGTCGGCGGTCTGCCAATACGAGATCGTGGACTTTTGTCATGTCATCCTTCGTGGTAGCTGTTTTTGGGGTACCTGGGCGTGGCTCATCAAAAACTGAAGTGCGATCACGTTGAAACTCGTTAAACCAATTTTTGACGGTCGCCATTCAAGGAGAAGAGTCACCGTACACAGCATCCAAGCGCTCTTTGATTTCGCTGCGCGATTTCCCTTCCAAAAACAAGAATCGAATCACCGACCGATATTGCTCTTTTTCCATTTTTGCATAATCCGCGGACACGCCGGCTTTCAGACGCGATCAAAACAAAACTACAAATCCAATATGGCTGAAATTTTGACAGTAATCGTCTACGAGAATGTACTACACGATAGTAATTTTTTTTCTACAATAGTGGCGCCATTAGGCGGTGAGGCTAAGTACTTATCGGACTGCCCTCGTATAATTGACCTTCTTGCGCGATTCATCATTTGCATAATAACACTGCTGTCACTAGAATTTCCATCACTGTTTATAACTCTTTCAATATCTATCGATTGACTTCTTGAAACATTGGAACATTTTTACTACTCTATACTTCCACGCGAACTACTTGCTTTTTTATTCACTTTTAATATTTTTTCATATGATTAACTCTACAACAGTCATTTACGTGTAGATGTAAACAAGAGGTTTTGCCTATATACCTTGTTTCGGGCGCGTTCCTTTTAAAGAGCTACATATGTCCTTGTCATTCAATTTTCAATAATCATTTTCCAATAATCACTCGGGGAACCAATTAAGCATTCACATATAATGCATTAAAAAATGCTTCACCGTCACGTTCCGTCGTTCTTGACACTTTCTAATACTAGAATTGTAATAAAAGGCTCAGTACCAAGAAAAGTATACTTTTTTATATTAAAGCAGACGCGATTGAACACAATGAACAAAATTTTGCTATATTTTATATTGCCCTGCGTTTAAAAGATTGAAATAGCCGACGCAAGTGCAAACGCGAGTTAACAATGTGTTAAGAACACGAGTATGCCTCGTGATATTCGTGTCCGGCCCGAAATGTCGATTACAAGCCAGTCTCGTGATATTCACGTTTGACATGAAACTAAACAACGAGTCTGACTCGTGATATTCAAGTTCGGCCTAAAATTTTCATCACGAGTCAGACTCGTGAAAACAGTACAAGAAACTAGGCCGGAAGTTGGCTTCGCACTGCAGAACGCCGCGGATGTATTCCGCTGCCGGTCTCGGAAGTTTGCGAACTCCGGGAGAACGGAAAGAAACGGGCGTATTATGTTGCCCGAGCAATTTGGCAGAGTGTATTCGACGTCGGTTTGTCGAGTACCCCGTGTCGCGCCAGTTACCAAAATGGCCAAGGAACGGGGACATTATTCCCGGGCGCCCGTGGAAAAATGTTTGACGAGCGAACAATGCCCGAAGATCGTTTTATAGAATGTACGGGCGGGGAGTCGTTACGCGGACCGTGAAATGGACGGTTTTGCGAAAGTGTCGGAACGGTTTGGTCTACTTTGCGCGCCCGCACGCTGTAAAATTACGTCGTCGGATTGTGCCCCGAGTGATTTTCGTCCCGTCGATCGCGTGATCGAAAGTAGAGCCGATCGTTGGTCACGCTGAATATTCAACGGCGGCGTGCGGCGCGTTGAATGCAAACGAGCGAAGTCGATCGGCGATCGATCGCGCGGGATCGATGACACTAATGGTGATCGCGACTTATGATCTTGGCCAACTTCGACAAACACCCTCGCCTGTTATCAACGTTTCCATCGGGCCGCCAAAGCAAACAGTAACTTAATCTGATCGCACCCAGTGGGTCTTACCCTCGCGACACGACCTAGATTATTAACTTCGCTGACTTTCCTATTTTTACTCCTGCCGCGGTCACGTTACCTTTGCCACTGAACTTGCGCCACTTTTAAACGGACCCTCGCGAAGTCCGCTCTCGTCGTCGTCTGACTTATCGCACGCATAATTGCTACGTTTGCAGCGAAACTTTGGCAAATGAATTCTATCGTGTCGACTTAGGGGGAATTATTTCGTGCGCCGCGTTGTCGTAAAATTATACGCTCGCGCGTTTAACGGCGTTCCGTTCGTTTTAACGAGCGTGACTTCGGTGCGACGAGCCACGCTGGGAAGGGAAATTTTCCATTAACGAATCCGCGACACGTGGGCAGCCTGCGAGAATAAGGCGGAATTTCTTGGGAACGCCTGCGTATAAATAGGATGAAAACGTCGGAAACAAACGCGTTAACATGGATTACGTGCGTCTGAATCGACGTGCCTCCCGTCGTATCGGTGTCATTCAACTGACAGTCAGTCCGTATCGTCACACATTTATTTGATTAAAAATGCAATTTTTTTTCACATTTTTTTTGTCTGAAGAACAGCCGAGAGTTAAAACTTTCTGGCAATGTACTTAGTAACTGTATTAACACTTTGACCGCCACGGTGGTCACCAGTGACCGGTGCAAAAGATTTTACTAAAAATGAAAAAAATTTGCAATGTAGCCTATATGCAATTTTGTAAAAGCTATTGATATTGGAATGATGCTTCAATACTTTGGCTTCTAATAACTCTGCGGTACCTTTATTTTGCACGATTTCATTATATTGTGCAGTATTTCTTTGCATCGCGATTCTAATATAGCAAAATATGCGGTGACCGGTGCAAAAGATTTTACTAAAAATGCAAAAAATGTGCAATACAGCCTATTTGCAATTTTGTAAAAGCAATTGATATTGGAATGATGCTTCAATACTTTGGCTTCTAACAACTCTGTGGTACCTTTATTTTGCACGATTTCATTATACTGTGCAGTATTTCATCGCATCGCGATTCTAACATAGCAAAATACGCTTGGCAGTGTCAACGTATTAACGGGAGGCATTAATTTCACACTCGGCCCATATCATCGGAAAATAATAGATCTTATATAGTCTATACATATTATATTGTATTCGCTTCGATTTTATATTACATACATTATATTGTATTCGCTTCTGTCTAAACAATAATGAAACGGGTAAATTTGCTCTTATTACACTCTAAGCTCCACATTTTTATTTCGTGCTTCTATACTGCTCACAGAACGCTCGTGAAATGTTCCACATTTGACAAAAAGAGAAAATCGTCGCAAACGTATTATCCCGCGCTTGGTGATAATTGACAATCATACGCAGATTACTTCGTTGCAAATGCAAATGGGTCAAACTCGCAGAATTTGTGAGTATATCCGTCGATTCCGTTTTCCTTCCGGGTTCAACGAACGTTGAAAGCGAAAGAACTCCTAGCGGAGAAGCGACTTTTTCGCAGGGCTCTTCCCGTTCTGAGTGTTTCGTCGTGCTCGCCGTTCTTTGGAACTGGTGACGACCGAGTCTCGTTCACGGACGCTTTCTATTCGCCCAGAAAACGACTAGGTGCGGAATAATGAGGGTGGCCAGGCACGCGGAAAAGTGAAGAAAAGAGCTATGGGAAGCGACGAAGAGCATTTCATTCCGCGAACACTCGATATGCGGCCATTTTCGAGACACAATCTCCCGTTGTTCCGCTTCTCGTCCGGTTGTCAATTTTAATTGAAGAGCCCGACGATCCGGCGCTGATTATTTTGCACTTCCGACGTTGCACCTCGCAAATTCGTCGCATAACGGGACAACGGCCGATTAATTATTTGCGGAAAATGGCGAGACACTGCGAAACTTCACCGCTGATTAAAATACATTTCAAGCTGAAAGACCTGGAAATACGACGAAACTTAATTACGACGCGGTGAGCGCGCGACGATTAAAATACAGAATTTTTAGTTGTAACATCAGCTGCGTCCGTAGAGTCCGTTTGTCTGAATTGGTCTCGGATTAGCCACGATCGATTTCGCCAGACAGATTAATGGAAGAGATAATTACGCGTCGATATCTATGATGCCCGCAGAATCCGTTTTAATTAGTCCGAATCCGTTACCCACCGCGCATGTCATCTGACAGCAGATAAAAATACAAATTCCGACAATTTATATTCATCGTCTTACTTGAAATATTAGACTAAAAATGCAATGCGAACTGTATGAGCCGTTTATTTTGAAAGTGGCCTAACTCCGTTCTTCAATATTTTCCGGTTACCAGGGTTACATGTACAAATTCATGTTATTGGGTTGGAGGGAAAGTTCTGTCGTATTTTTAATAGGCAGGTAATAGGTTTTTGCTCCCGCCGTTTTTTGCATAAATAAAAAAAAACATCTGGCTAGTGAGTTATTCGGATTTTTTTTTTTTTTTTTTTTTTATAGCTGCTGTATAATATAAAAGGAGTCCTTTTTTACCGTTCATCATTTACTTGTCATATTTAAAGTGAAAAACATGTCAGTAGATAAAGTGCGTTTACGACACTGCATTTTGTATGAATTCCAAAAAGAAAGCAACGCATCGGTTGCGTGTAAAAATTTAGCTGCGGTATTTGGAAAAGATATTGTAAAGGTTCGTACTTGTCAAAGATGGTTTAGCAAATTTCATTCCGGGATCTGAGCCTCCAAGAAAGTGATCGATCTGAACGACCAGCCAATATCGATAATGATGTTTTACGATCCATGTTGGAAAATAATCCAGATGTAACAAGTCGAGAAATTGCAGAAGAGTTTGGCATTCATCATACAACACATTAAATGTATTATGATTAATATTAAACACATATTTTTATAAATTAATTCAAATATTTTCTTTAAAATACGACAGAACTTTCCCTCCAACCCAATATTTATCAGCAAATGTTATTTATCTCGATTTGAATATAAATGGAGTTAGGCCACTTTCAAAATAAACGGCTCGTATATTGAAAATGATGCACTGTTTGAATCGCATCGACTTTAGATGAAAATTAGACGTATGTTCGATTAGATAAGAACCGTGTAAACCGTTGGTAAACTCGTTTGTTTTCACACATTTGTCTAGCACGTTAAGTCGATCGGTGACTGATCGCCGGGTGCTAAAATATTGCTTCCGTTCGGGAAATCTCACAACGCCCCTTCCCCGGTCCCCCCTCCGCCTAGTTAGTTGGCTCCGGAAACATATCCAATTACACGGATCACCTGACGCAGATCGCTGATCGCGCGTGACGTAAAAGTGACCTGCGACACGCTCCAAACAAGATCTCACGACCGAACGACATAACACAATTAAGAGTGTCCGCCTGTTAACCTGGGAGGGGTAAATTTAAACGACGACACGATCGCACTAACCCGTACGGAAAATCAACACGACCAAACTCCACCGATGTTTACCTCCTGTCAGCCGATCCTCGAGATAAACAGAATGTACATTTTCTCGACCATTATTTTCTCATCACTTTCCGCAGGTTATCGATATTTGACAACGCGCGATATTTATGCCCATAATTATGAAAGTGGTCTAAGTCAAAATTTAAAAAAAATGAGTTTATCAGTTATTTCATACCACATTATTTTTAACTAAATTTATTCAATGTAATTTTTACGAAATTGTCAAAAATGAACCATTAGATAGTGGTTGTAATTTCAACATTATATGGAATTCATTTAGTTTTAATTATGAAAGTGGTCTAAGTCAAAAATTTAAATAAATTATATAAACAACTTGAAAATGGCACGTGGCCTTCTTTGACGCGTTTCTGAACTACATAATAAAATAAATGACAATCAAATTTTAATAATAACGACAACTTCATTACTAGAAGAATCAATAACAAGAAGAGTAAAAAATACCGCAGGTGAATCTGTCTCTTGGCTACAAATTCAATGGATGAGATTCTTGAAAAATGAACCTTATAAAATGTTCTATAAAACATCTTTAGATGATTCTAAATTTCACGTTTTGGATCTTTCACCTAAAAAAGGAAGACCAAAAATATACGGAAATATTAAATTACTTCCATTATACACCACCATTAGACCAGTATCGGAAGAAAAACATAAAGATATTATGAGTTTACTATCGTACATCCCTCCAGTTTTTCAGGAACATTTTAAGAATCTTAAATACTCGAAATAATGATAAAAATGGATTACTGTTTAAAAATAATTAATAAATGTAATAAATGTTCATGAATTATTTCAATCAAATTATTGTTTCAAATAAAACTCAAAGTTCTTTATTGCTTTAAGTCATTTATAGGACATTCAGTTAATTTTGAAAATGGTCTAAGTCAATTCAATCTTTAAAAATAATATTATCGTATAAAATTCACACAAAATTTCATATTCATAGTAAATTTCCATTAATTAAGACTAATAAAATTATAAATTAAAATGTCGCATAATGTAAAAATATTTTTTAATTTATTCAAATGCAATTCATTAAATATCTCGAAACAAGAAATATATGACTTAGACCACTTTCATAATTATGGGCACATTTGTGTACTGCGAAACTCGCCCAGACCGCGTCCATTCCCGCACGACAAACCCCAGTTGTCGCAGTTAAAATCGCTACCGAAAACAGTGTTTAACACATTGAGTGCCATGTCAGTCATCAGTGACTGACACAGAACTTTCCGTTTAGGCCGCGTCAGTCACTGATGAATTTTAAATAAATTTTCAGTAATTACTTAAAACAATGTAAATTTTTTGGTTTTATATCAGATCTTCCACTGTCAGTCATCAGTGACTGACGCGGCCTAAACGGAAAGTTTAGTGTCAGTCACTGATGACTGACAGTGGAAGATATGATATAAAGCCAAAAAATTTACATTGTTTTAAGTAGTTACTGAAAATTTATTCAAAATTTACTTCATTTGTATTTATTACAAGATTGTATTACTAATGCATTTTTGTATTTCTTAACAAAAAATTTTAATGAATTTTATTGAAACGCGGTAAACATAAATACGGTTGTCCTTTGCATGTATCAAAAATGTGGCAACTTGTTTAGTCATTTTTCTAACCATTGCTCTACCCGATTGAGTCGCATTTCTAAAATGTATGTATTACTTTGTCATAAGCTAAGCAGAACCCCGGCAGCAAACCGATTTCAATGAAACATTATCTATCGGGCCAAACAATAAACAAGACAAAACAGACTTGGCGTATAATGTGTTGAATGAATAATATATTCATTCAGTAAGCAATAATCAGCCCATAACCATTTCTTTCTAAATGTAAACATCTTCTACTACGATAAGAAAGAATGTCCCTAATACATCTACATACCTGTATCGAGAAAATTTCAATCTGTTAGTAGTGGATTGCTATACCACAATACGATCGCTTCTAAGCAGCGCGCGTGGCCTGACTGGGATTTCCTTAAAAATACGCGTAGCACTCAACGTGTTAACAACTGTGACAATTTGTTTAGTCATTTTTCTAACCATTGCTCTACCCGATTGAGTCGCATTTCTATAATGTATGTATTACTTTGTCGTAAGCTAAGCAGAAGCCCGGCAGCAAACCGATTTCAATGAAATATTATCTATTGGGCCAAACAATAAACAAGACAAAACAGACTTGGTACATAATGTGTTGAATGAATGCCCATAAGCATTTCTTTCTAAACGTAAACATTTTCTACTACGATAAGAAAGAATGTCCCTAATACATCTACATACCTGTATCGAGAAAATTTCAATCTGTTAGTAGTGCATTGCTATACCACAATACGAACGCTTCTAAGCAGCGCGCGTGGCCTGACTGGGATTTCCTTAAAAATACGCGTGGCACTCAACGTGTTAACAACTGTGACAACTTGTTGTTTAGTCATTTTTCTAACCATTGCTCTACCCGATTGAATCGCATTTCTAAAATGTACGTATTAATTTGTCATACGCTAAGCAGAATCCCCGCAGCAAACCGATTTCAATAAAATATTATCTATCGAGCCAAACAATAAACAAGACAAAACAGACTTGGCGCATAATATGTTGAATGAATGCCCATAAGCATTTCTTTCTAAACGTAAACATCTTCTACTACGATAAGAAAGAATGTCCCTAATACATCTACATACCTGTACCGAGAAAATTTCAATCTGTTAGCAGTGCATTGCTATACCACAATACGAACGAATGTCCTTAATATATTTACATACCTGTATCGAGAAAATTTCAATCTGTTAGTAGTGCATTGCTATACCACAATACGAACGCTTCTAAGCAGCGCGCGTGGCCTGGAATTTCCTTAAAAATACGCATGGTACTCAAGGTGTTAACAACTGTGGCTAAAATCACGTTCAGTGTGCGTCATTGTCCGACAAGAACACAACCAGTGTCGTGTATTGCATCGCACCCCATCAACCCGGAATCCAGTGTATCCAGGGTGCAGCCGAATTCTTCGCAGCACGCGCCAAATGACACCGAGCATCGCCACATATGCGTCGCCGCCGAAGTTCTCGAGTTCTCACATCAGTGCGCGTTGGATTGAGCCCGTAACCTGAACTTTGACTCGCATCGCGTTTGTCAGTGATCGCAGGGGCCTAAGCACTAAGGACGGGGCTTACGGGCGCACCCGGTAAAAATGCGAAACGGTGGTCAGCCGCAGCAGACGGCGGTGATGACGCCACCGCACCTCAACGGATCCGCGCAGTTCATTTCCGGCGGTTACGTCGGCTACATGCCTCGACAGTCGTGGGGCCAGTTTCAGCCGCCGCCTCCTCAGCATCCACGAAATGCCGGACGACCCCTGTCCCATCCGCCACCCCCGCCTTCGAGGAGGGACAGTCAGAGGCCCGTTTGCGGCGGAGGAAATGCGAAAACCAGCTCGCTTCCGCATTCCAGGGGTGGGACGCACAGGAGCACGACACCCTCGGTGAGTTTAAGGGCGGCCGCTTTTCGTGGCGCCCTTTTTGTTGGCCGCGTCGAGATGCCCGATTACGGGCGTTTATGGCCGACCCTCGGACGCTTAGTGTGACGAGGGTGGCTTACGCAGAGAAGTGGATCGTCGTATAGTAGTGCAAGGGATGATCAAGGTGGGGTGGAGATTTGATGGCGGGATTTTGAGGGAATGACGAGAGACGGTTTTGTTTATGTAGCGGTTCAGTTGTTAACAGTTTAAGGACCGCTCACGAGTTTTCTCGTGTTTTCTACACGCTGTCTTTAGATGTCACTTACCTTGATACATTGTATCTATTTTGTCTATTTAACACTTTGACTGCTGTGATGGTCACAGCTGACCGGCGCAAGAGATTTTACTGAAGATCCGAAATATTTGCAATGGATAGCAATAACTATTTTATAAATGCAGTTATTGTTAGAATAGTGATGCGGTCCTTTGGTCTTCAATACCTGCACATTATTTAGATTTTGCATAATTCAATCAAACGGTGTAGTATTTCACAGCATCGTCATTCTAATATAGCAAAATACGCACGACACGTGTTAACACGTTGATTGCCAAGCGTATTTTGCTATGTTAGAACTGCGATGCGATGAAATACTGCTGAGTATAATGAAATCGTGCAAAATAAAGGTAAGGCAAAGTTGTTAGAAGCCCAAGTATTGAAGCATCATTCCAATATCAATTGCTTTTACAAGATTGCAAATAGCCTTCATTGCGATTTTTGCATTTTTAGTAAAATCTTTTGCACCGGTCACCGGTGACCACCGTGGCAATCAACGTGTTAAGTATTTACATCCATACTCAACGTATTAAACTCGAATGCCTTCATGTTTTTTTTTTCGTTTATTTACCAGTGCTTCACGCAATATGATACTTTAAAAAACTACTAGAAAATCTGATAAAATTGATGCGCCAAAATATATCGGTGTCGACTATGGACGCATATATGCGTTTTTCGGTCGTTTCGATTTCTTGCCCATTACAGCCACAAATATTGATATACGAATTGAATACCGATGCGTTCTTTATCGAATAATTTTGTTGCATTATTTAATTTGGCTTAAATTAAGAATTATCATTAGAACTTAGTTGCGCCTTCGATAATTAAACAATACAGTTGACACTAGCGAAAATTATTTCGCCCTCAGCAAATGCTTCGGCCTGAAGTATTCAGCAGTCAAATGGTTAAGTCGGTTATGGACTTTTCGGGGCAGTTTTTCAACGGTCTGTAAGTGTTGAGGGATTATGCAGATTTTGAGGCGCTGCGCAAAATGGTCGTTGCAGGATAATTGTGCAGCTGCGACGTAAGAGCAGTGTCTGTCGGTGAAATGGTATCGCGAAAATAATTGGTAATGAATGGACGAATAAAAAAAGATCGAGAACTTGAATGGTCGATGAAGGTATCGCGTGATGCGCAGGCCTGTTTTAGTACGGGCGTAATTGGGAATTAATTGATCCCTCGCAAACCGTCATTTCGTGATGGAGAGTCGTTGCGCCGGGACTGTAGCCAATCGGTAACGGTACGGGAGAAAAAAAGGTATACATCGTCGTGCGGCGAAAGAGAGAGACGAAGAAAGATGACGACGAGTGAACGGCAGCAAAAGGAGAAAGGCGAAATGATAGGAATCCTCAGCGAGTGCGTGTCGTCAGTATCTAGAAAAGCACCTCGTAGAATACCTTATGAGGCTTAAAACTATCGACGGAGGAATGTCGCATCGCGTATAACGGGTGTCGAGCGAAAAACGATCATTATCACGTCCCATTGACTTTACTTTCGCGCGCGAATTAATTTCCTCCCGACCAGCCGTTCACTCCTTCCGACATACTCTTGATAGACCTGAATGACAGAGCGTCAATTTGGAACTACCTTACTTCCAGCGCGCGCACAGTCAGGTTTTGGTGGGTTATCGATGCACGCGATCGATCAATTCTGAAAGTTAGTTTCAGCCTTACGTTGACTCATTAGCACAGAAGACCCGAAGTAAATTACATCCGCTTGCAATCATAGCGCAAGACTTTTACTGTTACCATCTGCATCGTATACGTTTGATTGAATTATGCAAAATGTAAATAATGCGCAGGTATTGAAGACCAAAGGGTCGCATCACTATTCTAACAATAACAACATTTATAAAATAATCATTGCTACCGATTTCGAATATTTTGGATCTTCAGTGAAATCTCTTTCGCCGGTCAGTGGTGACCATCACAGCAGGCAAAGTGTTAACCCGTGCGTAATTTCACTTCGCACAGAACACGCGATAGGCCTGCTAAGCTTAGTAACATTTCGTTCTATTCTCACGGATTAGCGACGCAAGCGAAATTGCGGCAACAGGTAATTGTAAACGAGCGGGACTGAAGGCGGAGGAGGTAAAAAAGCATATTCTTCGACGACTTTTTTCTGTTGCGGTTTTAATATAGTAAAATATACGTGTTAACACGTTGACTGCCAGGCGTATTTTGCTACATTAAAACCCGTTGAAGGTGGACTTGGAAACTAAGTGTTGGGGATAGAGTGAGACATTACGCAAAATGTAAATAATGTGCAGGTATTGGAGACCAAAGGGTCACATCACTATTCTAACAATAACAACATTTATAAAATAATCATTGCTACCGATTTCGAATATTTTCGCTTCGCGTGAAATCTCTTTCGCCGGTCAGGTTGTCGACCATCACATGCAGAAAAAGTGTTAACCTCGTGCGTAATTTCAAATGCGACAATTAACACGCATTATTTCCTGCCGTTATTTACAACATTTCGTTCTATTCTCACGGATTAGCGACGCAAGCGAAATTGCGGCAACAGGTAATTGTAAACGAGCGGGACTGAAGGCGGAGGAGGTAAAAAGCGAATTTCCTTCGACGACGTTCGCGGCTCGCAGCGTCTGTACTAACGTCGGATAAAGCCTTGAGATTGACATCGACACGCACGACACGACTCGCCAGGAGAATGCACGAGGAGAACCCGTTGAAGGTGGACTTGGAAAGGTGAAGTGTTGGGGATAGAGTGAGACAGTACGCGATGCCGTGAGAAGGGAACGGGAAGGATTCAGAAAAAGAAAGACCAGTTTGCACCGTAAAGCTTTACTCAACCCTAACCTCAGAGTCGGTTCTTCCCTGGTGGCAACCTGAGACTCGTCGGGATACTAGAAAGTGGTCGCGGTGTCGCGTTTCGGACCATCCGATCGATCATTCGAGACCGGTTGTCGCCCGTAATGGAGAAAAAGGGAATGCCGGACGGTTTGCGAAGACTCAGAAAGAATTCTCAAATGCGAACAATTAACTCGCATTATTTCCGCCGTTATTTACATCGGTTGGACGTCAGTCGTCTTTTCCTAACGACACGGTGTGAAATTTCGTCAGCGAAAATTTACTTGTAACTTAGAGTGATTTGTACTCGCAAAGAGAATTGTGGCGAGTGATTTTGGTCGGCGATGTTTTCATAGCCAGAAGCGATTGAAGGGGACTTACATGATTGAAAATTCGCTACCAGATCGTCGGGAACGGCGCAGAAAGAATTCTCAAATACGAACAATTATGTCGTATTATTTCCCCGTTATTTACACTGGTCAATCGTCTTTACCTGACGATACGGTGTGAAATTTCGTCGGCGAAAATTTACTTGCGACTCAGAGTGATTTGTACTCGCAAAGAGAATAGCGGCGAGTGGTTTTGGTCGACGATGTTTTCATAGCCAGAAGCGATTGAGAATTCGCTACCAGATCGTCCAGGACGGCATAGAAAGAATTCTCAAATGCGAACAATTAATTCGCATTATTTCCTCCGTTATTTACACTGGCCAGTCGTCTTTTCCTGGGGACACGGTGTGAAATTTCGTCAGCGAAAATTTACTTACAACTCAAAATGATTTGTACTCGCAAGAGCATAGCAGAGCGTGGTTTGGTCGACGATGTTTTCACAGCCACAAGCGATTGAGAATTCGCTATCAGATCATCCAGGACGGCATAGGAAGAATTCTCAAATGCAAAAAATTAACACTCATTATTTCCTCCATTATTTACACTTTTCAGTCGTCTTTTCCTTGCGACACGGTGTGAAATTTCGTCGGCGAAAATGTACTTGCAATTCAGAGTGATTTGTACTCGCAAAGAGAATAGCGGCGAGTGGTTTCGGTCGGCGATGTTTTCATAGCCAGAAGCGATTGAAGGGGACTTACATGATTGAAAATTCGCTACCAGATCGTCGGGAACGGCGCAGAAAGAATTCTCAAATACGAACAATTATGTCGTATTATTTCCCCGTTATTTACACTGGTCAATCGTCTTTACCTGACGATACGGTGTGAAATTTCGTCGGCGAAAATTTACTTGCGACTCAGAGTGATTTGTACTCGCAAAGAGAATAGCGGCGAGTGGTTTTGGTCGACGATGTTTTCATAGCCAGAAGCGATTGAGAATTCGCTACCAGATCGTCCAGGACGGCATAGAAAGAATTCTCAAATGCGAACAATTAATTCGCATTATTTCCTCCGTTATTTACACTGGCCAGTCGTCTTTTCCTGGGGACACGGTGTGAAATTTCGTCAGCGAAAATTTACTTACAACTCAAAATGATTTGTACTCGCAAGAGCATAGCAGAGCGTGGTTTGGTCGACGATGTTTTCACAGCCACAAGCGATTGAGAATTCGCTATCAGATCATCCAGGACGGCATAGGAAGAATTCTCAAATGCAAAAAATTAACACGCATTATTTCCTCCATTATTTACACTTTTCAGTCGTCTTTTCCTGGCGACACGGTGTGAAATTTCGTCGGCGAAAATGTACTTGCAACTCAGAGTGATTTGTACTCGCAAAGAGAATAGCGGCGAGTGGTTTCGGTCGACGATGTTTTCATAGCCAGAAGCGATTGAGAATTCGCTACCAAATCGTCGAGGACGGCTCAGAAAGAATTCTCAAATGCAAACAATTAACTCACATTGTTTCCTCCGTTATTTACATTGGTCAACAATTTCCTCAGCGAAAATTGACTTGCAACTCAGAGTGATTTGTGCTCGCAAAGAGAATAGCAGCAAGTGGTTTTGGACTTACACGATTGAGAATTCGCTACCAGATCGTCGAGGGCGGCGCAAAAACAAAATTCTCAAATGCGAACAATTAATTCGCATTATTTCCTCCGTTATTTATACTGGTCAGACGCCAGTCGTCTTTTCCTGTGGTGTGAAATTTCGTCAGCGAAAATGTACTTGCAACTCAGAGTGATTTGTACTCGCAAAGAGAATAGCGGCGAGTGGTTTCGGTCGGCGATGTTTTCATAGCCAGAAGCGATTGAAGGGGACTTACACGATTGAGAATTCGCTACCAGATCGTCGAGGACGGCGCTGGTCGCGGACAAAAGTGCGACTCACCGAGATTACACTCGGCAGCAGGCGAGGAAATACCGGTGTAACAGGATTCTCGAGGACCGTAAGATCTCTGTTTCTCCCTCTGACTCTGCATTCGCCCGCTCTTTCCTTTTTTCGCTTTCTTCCTTTTTCCATGCAGGATCAACCGAGGCCAGTGCAAGGTCGGCTCTCGCCATATAGCCCACCGGTGAATTCGTAAACGCACAACGAGGAGAGTGTCGCCGATCTCAGTCGCGGAATTTGCAGTTTAGAAAGTTGCGGAGCCTCGCGTGACGAAGGTGTTATTTTTCGCAGCTTCTTCGCCAAATATTCGCCCGATCCCTGCGACTAACACTGCTAACTAACACTTGTTCCACGATTCTCGCGCAATACTTTGCATTACACACAGCTGCTTGCATAGGCTTCCGTACACGATAATTATTACCATTACACTTACTGGTTTTTATACGGGCACCGCGTATTTAGCAATCAGCGTGTTTTACTATTGTCCCCGCTGTGCACCGCAGAAGTTATTGCAGCATTGCAACGAGGCGAGTCAACTTTCATAAACGGACCGCGCATATATGCGCTTATAACACGGGACCACAACACGGACCCCCTTCTCGTAAATTCATCATTTCCCTCCTCGGTTACCTGCCCATTTTCATTCTCAGAATTTTCCCGCGATTCTTACCTCAGTGGTTGGCGGGCGGGTGCAGAAAAACGTTCCGCGGACCACACACGCTCCGAGGCGAGGATATAGAATGTCGTTTCGAATCTGAAGTGCACTGCCTGCCGCATTAGAGGTAATTTCCACCATTGATGCTCGCCCCTGATGTTCTGCCAGTTCCGTGTGCGCGCTCCCCCCAGAAAAGATCACTGTTTCATATTTATGACGGCAGATAACGTGCATCCTGGAACGCGGCGCATTATGCACCGTACTGGCCATTCTGAAGGATGTGTCGCTTAGAGTGTGCATTCGTTGCGTTGTGCTTGCAGTACTCTGTATTGTATAGGGTGTCGCCTTTAACCGTTTGAATCCCGTTTGAACTGCGTGCGTATTTTATTATAATAAAACTACAACGTGATGTAGTACTACAGAATATGATTGAATTGTGCAAAATGAAAATAACACGCAGGTATCGGAGACCAAAGAATTGAATGCCATTTAATATTGTATTTACAAAATTATAAATGCTACCGATTGGGTATTTCTTGAATTTTTCGTGAGACCTTTTGCTCGTTTGCGTGTTAACACGTTGACTGCCGTGCGTATTTTACTAAATTAAAACCGCAACGTGATGAAGTACTACAGAAAATTGACTTGTGCGAAATGAAAATAATGCGAAGGTATCGGATACCAAAGAATTGAATCACTATTTCATATTAATTGCATTTATAAAGTGCTACAGAATATGATTGACTTGTGCAAAATGAAAATAATGCGAAGGTATCGGATACCAAAGAATTGAATCACTATTTCATATTAATTGCATTTACAAAGTGCTACAGAATATGATTGACTTGTGCAAAATGAAAATAATGCGAAGGTATCGGATACCAAAGAATTGAATCACTATTTCATATTAATTGCATTTACAAAGTGACTATAGATTGACTTTGCTACGTTGAAAATAATGCGAAGGTATCGGATACCAAAGAATTGAATCACTATTTCATATTAATTGCATTTACAAAGTGCTACAGAATATGATTGACTTGTGCAAAATGAAAATAATGCGAAGGTATCGGATACCAAAGAATTGAATCACTATTTCATATTAATTGCATTTACAAAGTGCTACAGAATATGATTGACTTGTGCAAAATGAAAATAATGCGAAGGTATCGGATACCAAAGAATTGAATCACTATTTCATATTAATTGCATTTACAAAGTGCTACAGAATATGATTGACTTGTGCAAAATGAAAATAATGCGAAGGTATCGGATACCAAAAATCTTCTACGCCGGTCAATCATGTTTCTATTTTATATTAATTGCATTTACAAAGTGCAAAATAATATGAAGACTTGTGCAAAATTGAAAATAATGCAAATTTATCGGATACAAAATTGAATCACTATTTCATATTTTGCATTTACAAAGTGCCACAGAATCAACGTGATTGACTTGTGCAAAATGAAAATAATGCGAAGGTATCGGAGACCAAAGAATTGAATCACTATTTCATATTAATTGCATTTACAAAGTGCTACAGAATATGATTGACTTGTGCAAAATGAAAATAATGCGAAGGTATCGGAGACCAAAGAATTTAATTACTATTTAATATTAACACATTGACTGCCAAGCGTATTTTGCTACGTTAGAACCGCGATGCGATGAAATACGGCAGAATATAATGAAATCGTGCAAAAGAAAGGTAACGCAGTTTGTTAATACCTTCTATTAACCGTTTCAATCCCAGAGGTTATTCAGAAAATCTTGCCAAGAAATACCAAGTGCGTACGATAGGCTGCATTGCGGATTTTTTGCATTGTCTTTATCAAATAAATATAATTCTACGCCGGTCACCGCATATGTTTCTATGTTAGTACCGGGACGCGATCAAATACTGCAGAGTATAATGGAATCGTGCAAAATAAAGGTAACGCAGTGTTATTAAAAGGCAAAGTATTGAAGCACCGTTCCAATATTTATTGCTTGTGCAAAATTGCAAATAGGCTTCATTGCGGATTTTTTGCATGTTTAGTAAAATCTCTTGCACCGGTGACCACCCAATGTGCTAATCAACGTGTTCATTGTACTTACAAAATTATAAATGCTACCAATTGGGTATTTCTTGACGGCAGTCAACGTGTTAAGTATTATAAAATATCCTTCGAAATGTCATACAAAGAGGAAATATATGTTGATCCCTTATCAGACGTGGAAAATAGTTCTGATAGCGATAGTCATAGTGATTTGGACAGTGGGAGCCATATCGTTGTGAGACGATTGAAAAGTAACGGAAGATCCTAAGGGTTAAATGTTTCAAGTAGAATGTTTAAGTAATACTTAAAATATTTAAGATTATACAACAAAAATAGTGTAATTTAATGCCTTCTTTAACCGTTTGGATTACAGAGGTTATTCAGAAAATCTTGTTGAGAAAAACCAAGCAGTTCGATAGCGCTTGCTTCAATTTATGTCGGAAAACGTCAAACGGGGCAACAGCGGTTGAGTTTATCAAATAAGTATAATTTAAATTAATGTAAATTAGACACAAAATATTTTGCTTACAAGGTTCACACCAAAACAGTAACTACGCGAAGAATAATTATCAGTAAAATTGTGCGGTTATCGCCAATAGCGCATCGCGATAAAATTAGTGGGACTTTTCGACATGAAATCTGAACTGCATGGGACTCAAATCGTTAAACATAGTCGGATATAGTAGTTCCTCACTCCTGTGCATCCGTTGACAAACATTTAATCAATCATCAGTCGTTGGAATTAACCGAAGGTGCAGCTGTTATGTCAAGGAAATCTGGTTATTGATCTTCAATCGGCAATCACCCTGTAGGTGAACCACGTACGCCATGGCATACATAAGCGAACAACCGCGTTTGTGTGGCGCGCATAACTTCGATACAAAGCACAGACGCAGGGTCGCCTACTCGATACTCGTGTACCGGATCCGCGAAAGGTGCCAAAGGCATGCCTGTTGGCCACCTCCCGAATGCGATGCAGGCAATTCCTGTTCTGTTGATCAACGGAATATTCCTGGAACAGTTCTCGTTATGGAATTAACGTAATCCGTGTAATGCGCGGAGTAATGCATTTCCATGAAGGAGCGATTCAGTCATTCGAATAACGTTTCAAAAGCCGTATGTCATGATTGATACGGATAAAGTGTATTACGCGTGTTTAGTCGACATTATTCAGTGTTTCGTAATTTTGTCTACTTTTGGGTGTAGCTATGTAAAACTTTTCGGATGTGTTTTCAGGTGATATGAAAAGTGGAAGTTGATTTAAAACAACTTTTTTTCCGAAATATCGACACATTTGGGAGGGTGTTGAGGGTCTAACGGATTACGACTGTGATCTATTTCGTTTCAAAAGCCGTATGTCATGATTGATACGGATAAAGTGTATTACGCATGTTTAGCCCACGTTACTCAGTGTTTCGTAATTTTGTCTACTTTTGGGTGTAGCTGTGTAAGACTTTTCGAACATGTTTTTAGGTGATATAAAGAGTGGAAGTTGATTTAAAACAACTTTTTTTCCGACATCTTGACACATTTGGGATGGTGTTGAGGGTCCAGCGGATCAGGATTGTAATCTACTTCGTTTCAAAAGCCGTATGTCATGATTGATACGGATAAAGTGTATTACGCGTGTTTAGCTCACATTATTCAGTGTTTCGTAATTTTGTCTACTTTTGGGATTAGCTGTGTAAGACTTTTTGAACGCGTTTTCATGTGATATAAAAAGTGGAAGTTGATTTAAAACAACTTTTTTTTCCGAAATATTGACACATTTGGGAGGATGTTGAGGGTCCAACGGATCACGACTGTAATCTATTTCGTTTCAAAAGCCGTACATCATGATTGATACGGATAAAGTGTATTACGCCTGTTTAGCCCATATTACTCATGTTTCATAATTCTGTCTATTTTTGACAATAGCTGTGTAAGACTTTTCGAACGCGTTTTCAGGTAATATAAAGAGTGGAAGTTGATTTAAAACAACTTTTTTTCCGACATATTGACACATTTGAGATGCTGTTGAGGGTCCAACGGATCACAACTGTGATCTATTTCGTTTCAAAAGCCGTACATCATGTTTGATACGGATAAAGTGTATTACGCGTGTTTAGCCCACGTTACTCAGTGTTTCGTAATTTTGTCTACTTTTGGGTGTAGCTATGTAAAACTTTTCGAACGCGTTTTCAAGTGATATAAAGAGTGGAAGTTGATTTAAAACAACTTTTTTTCCGACATATTGACACATTTGAGATGCTGTTGAGGGTTCAACGGATCACGACTGCGAACTATTTAATTTCAAAAGCCGTACATCATGATTGAAACGGATAAAGTGTATTACACGTGTTTATTCGACATTACTCAGTGTTTCGTAATTCTGTCTTTCTTTTTTGGGGGTGTAGTCGTGTAAGACTTTTCGAACGTGTTTTCAGATGATATAAAGAGTTGGTTTAAATTAAATTTTCTTCCCTAAATATCGCTATATTTGGGATGGTGTTGAGGGTCCAACGGATCACGACTGTGATCTATTTCGTTTCAAAAGCTGTACATCATTATTAATACGGATAAAGGGTATTACGCATGTTTAGCCCACATTAGTGAGTGTTTCGTAATTCTGTCTTTTGGCAGTAGCTGTATGAGACTTTTCGAACGTGTTTTCAGATGATATAAACAGTTGAAGTTGATTTAAAACAACTTCTTTTACCGAAATATTGACACATTTGGGAGGGTGGTGAGGGTCCAACGGATCACGACTCTGATCTATTCGCTTATTCCTGGCTATCTCTTCGCCTTTATGCCTACTTTTATCACTGCCCTAAGTTTATCGGACCACTCAAGGTTCTGCTTTGGTACACAGGCTTGTATCTTTATAGCGAAACCGAGCGGCGCGCGTAAAATGCCATTTGCCGAATGGCAGGACGTGCGGAGCATGATGGAAAAAGTGTCAAACCTGTATTTCGCAGCGACGATAAAATATCAACTCTAGCGCATCCCATTGCAAGGACGACGTCCTCCTTTTTACGCACGCGGCAGGACAAAGTTTCGGATTATCGAGTTAAGCCTATTTTACGCGCAAACGTCGAGATAAACTCCACGCTTAAATGGACTTACGCGCGCGGCGTTTATGCCGATATTGTCTACATCGCGTGCCTATACAATAAATAACTAATGTTCCCTATGTAAACGTAGATAATTTTATTACGAAAACTTAACTGCCGTTAGACACGAGTTATACCACTAATGGTAGTATAGGATTCATTTCTGAAGTACATAAAAAATGAATCCTTGTGTACTTGTATAATAATGCATTAACACATTGATTGCCACCGACCGATGTAAAAGATTTGACTAAAAATGCAAAAAATTCGCAATGAAGCCCATTTGCAATCTTGTAAAAGCAATTGATATTTAAATGGTGCTTCAATACTCCGGCTTCTAACAACTCTGCGTTATCTTGATTTTGCACGATTTAATCATACACTGCAATATTTCATCGCATCGCGGTGCTAACATAGCAAAATATGCGGTGACCACTGCAAAAGATTTTAATAAAAATGCAAAAAATTCGCAATGGAGCCTCTTTGCAATCTTGTAAAAGCAATTGATATTTAAACGATGCTTCAATACTTCCGCATCTAATAACACTGCGTTATTTTGATTTTGCACGATTTAATCATACACTGCAGTATTTCATCGCATCGCGATTCTAACATAACAAGATACGCTTGAGCAAAATACGCAGAAGATTTTAGTAAGAATGCAAAAAATTGGCAATGAATCCTATTTGCAATCTTGTAAAAGCAATTGATATTTAAACGGTGCTTCAATACATTGATTTCTAACTTCGTTACCTTCATTTTGCACGATTTAATCACACTCTGCAGTATTTCATCCCATCGCGGTTCTAACATAGCAAAATACGCGGGGACCGATACAAAATATTGTATTAAAAATGCAAAAAATTTGCAGTGTTGCAAAAGCAATTGATATTGGAACGGTACTTCAATACATTGACTTCTAACTTCGATAGCTTCATTTTGCACGATTTAATCATCCTCTGCAATATTTCATCGCATCGCGGTTCTAACATAGCATGTTAATGTGACATCTATAATGTACACCAGGATAAAATTAGAAAGATAGTAAACTACGACTAACGTTACATCGTTGACTGCTGTTCGAATTTAAGTTTTCATCAGACGCCGAAGGTGGTAGGTTGAAGCAGATGGGGTTGCGTCTTATATTGAGAACGAAGGAATTATCACAGTATCGCCCTTTCGATAATAAACCTTCGTCTTTACGAGCTACGATACTCTCTTAGTACTCAGCGTCGAGGACAATCTTATTACTGAACTAATCGGAGGTTTTAAGCGACGAGATAAAAGGTTCGCGCGTGTCGTATTAAATGGATCATCAGTTGGTACTAACACTGTCCATTTATCACTCCGATAATAATCTCCTCGCGAAGCGTCCCGTCGCGGAAGTGTGTACAATGAAAAAAGACTTAATTATAACCATCGCGACAACGAACATTTCGCACTAGCATATCGGATCCCCGCGATAAATCACCTTCGTTAACGTTTTCTTTATTGGCGGCTGTAAATCTTTCGCTCTTTCGTTCTGTGTCAAACACAATCGAGACTTAACCCGCTAACAGACAACTTCTATCGAACCTTCCATCGGTAAGACTTCTTTGGCACGCAATTATAAGCCTGTCATTAGCCGATTATAGAACTTCGCTGGCCGCGTTAAACGTAACTTATAAGCCAGGCGACCGGTTTTCATTTTTCAGCCTCCCGACCGAGTGAAGGGAAATTAAACGGTGAACTTTCCAATGCGAGCGAAAAAGCGATACCTATGGTAATAGACGCTCGTTTTACTCGTCGGTCGCCGAGATTGGGATTAAATCTGCTAAACTGTTACAAAGGATCGTAAAGGATCGCCCGGGTTCCGCGTGCATTTTCTCGCACGCAACAAACTGTTTCGGATTTCATCGAAATCCAGGAGTCCGCGAGCGGCGGGGCGATTGAATTTTTATCTTGATTTTTCTCTCTTTCGCCGTCCCGGAAATGTAATCGCCAGATCTCGTAAATGACACGTTTCACACACGCGTGCTTTGATGCACAAACATTGCGTTTCTGCGCGTTTGCACGTATCGATTGTGTCGCGGATAAGCTGGAAATGAAAATTGACTGGGAGAAAGGGAGTCAGAAATTATTACACAATATCCATTACGTTCCGCGCGTTCGTTCAACTCAACTGATTAAACCCGGCGATCAGAAGTGTCTCCCGTTCGTTTACGCTCGATAGGCCCCGCTGCTACTATCGCGTTAGACGGGGCTATGATAAATCTATAAATCTTCGCGCCATGGCCACTTGTATCAACGTCTTGACTGCGAACTTACATTTTCTAGTGCCTCCGATCGATTTCAGATAACAGAAGTATTTTCATTTCGTCACTGTATCACGTCACATTTAATCCGACGGTTCGCTGCATATCTCGCATTTATTTTCGTTCGACTATCAATCAGTCACCTGCAGCGAACTGTTTTCAGGGTCCGTAAAATAGAAATGTATTGAAGATGAAAACTGCCCACACCTGCGATATCAAGCTAGTCATCTCTATATCTCCCGTCATATTTTCAGGATTAATAACAGCGACTCTGGTTTATAGGGCGAAAATAAAAAATCATTTTGTTTGAGTTCCACGAATGTTTAAGGGCTTTTGATTGTTTCCCTATGAGGAAAGATTAATATCCGTAAAAACGACTCGGTTCAAAACTTTATTTTGGTCGGTTCGCACAGGAAAGAATAGTCAAACCTGAAACTTCAACTCAGTTTTTCTACAATTAGCATATTTGAAATGCGTTGGCATGATTTCTCAGAAACTATTAGTCAGGCCGATTTGAAATTTCAATGACTGATCAAGAATTGGCCAGTTTTCAATAGAATAATGTCATGTGCTTACAAACAGTTCCAAAATTCTATTCTGTCAACCCAGCGCTTATGTTTTTACTATTACATTTATTGAGTCAATACGATTATTTATCCGAATTTATGAATATTCACGCGTAATCTCCAATTATTAACACTTTGACGTCCGCATACTTCAGCTAAATTTTTATGTTTGGCGCCGGCGAAATTGCCATGAAGTTCTTCATTTTCATAGATGGTTTTTAGAAATCAGATGCAATATAGGTTGTAAGTATAACAAAAAAACATTTAAGTACCCAAGTTTTATATTATTACAAAAACGAAAGGCACGAAAGGTGTTTTTTACGGGTTTTTGGCCTTAACCCTTCTTTGCATGATTTCTTCTTTATTGGTGAAATAAATCAAGGTGATATAAATCATGTTCAAAATTAAAGGAAAAATGGTTACAAAAATCTTAGTATATATTTACAGTATAAATTTAGCAAAAAACAATATGATGGCAATTTCCACCATCATGCAAAGAAGGGTTAAAGACAGTACAGATTTGGTTTATCTGTTACTTTTCAATTATAACAAAATGACACCAATGTGGTGTCTCCGGCCGTCAAGCGATATTTTGCGAATGACACCAATGTGATGTCACCGGACGGCAAAGTGTTAATAAAAACACTCCACAACGTTTCTAGTCAACTTCTCAAGTATTAGTTTTACTTACAATTTCCCCAAAAGTTCTATTTTCAGCGTTGAAAGTCTGTCCCTTTTCCCTCTTCGAGAATTATGTTTGGCGCCGGCGAAATTGCCATGAAATTCTTAATTTTCATAGACGTTTTTTAGAAATCAGATGCAATACAGGTTCTAAGTATAATAAAAAAACATTTAAGCACCCAAGTTTTATATTATTACAAAAACGAAAGGCACAAAAGGTGTTTTTTACGGGGTTTTGGTCTTAAAGACAGCACAGATTTGGTTCATCCGTTACTTTTCAATTGTAACAAAATGACACTAATGTCGTGTCACCGGACGGCAAAATGTTAATAAAAACGCTCCACAATGCTTCTAGTCAACTTCTCAAGTATTTATTCTACTTACAATTTCCCCAAAAGTCCTATTTTCAGCGTTAAAAGACTGTCCCTTTTCCCTCTTCGAGAATTGCATTTTGTCGGTTGAGCGAAGTACGGAATTATATATTGAGATTCAGTTCATCGGGATAAAAGCTTTACCGTGTTGATCGCATCGGAATATCACGCGCTGAGCGTCGGGCGCAAAAAGTTTCGAAATTTATTTAGGCCGACGTTTAATCGCGTAAAAACGAAGAGTTTGGCAGGGACACACAACGAAGGCGGATGAACTTTATCGCCTCCCTTAACGGACTGCCAATTTCACTCGGCCGGTTTAGAACGATATCCTGTTCCCCGGGGAGCCAGTCAACCCGCAAAACGAACATGACGCGCTTCTTTTTGCCTTTTAACCGCGTTCCTTGCAACAAAAAAGACGAGAGGGGATGAACTTTATCTCATCCGAGACGTCAGTCTGACATGCTTTGTGCTGCACGATCCTGTTCCCTTCCATCTTTACCACCACCTTCTCGGCTACTAAGCGTCTCGCGTTTCTTTCGGCGCTAATCCGTCACGAAGATATTCAACCCCGTGATATGCAATCTCGTCTAAATTTAAGCATGAGCAACCTTAAAACGCAAGCTGAATTTACCGCGCGTAGTCGGTCGCGAGAGTTCTTCAAAGCGCGATATAGGTGGAGGAAATAAATATCGTATCTACGTAAAATTAAATTTGCACTCGTCCGTCATACGCCGGCGTTGCAGCGTTCATTAGGAAGTGAGGATGAAATTAAACTTCACACTCTGGGGACGTGATATCTCGCGTTTCGTATTTCGTTACGGTAACATTTTTATTGAAATTAAGGATTTAATGTAACGCGGACTTTTAACCGCGACCAAACTGTAAGTGTGAAATTTACGATGCAAAAAAGTATCTGATCCTTAGGCATGGGTAGCTATAACTTGATTTACGCATTATTGAAATAAAAGCATTATTTAATTTAACCGTTTTATATTGCGATATATTGAAATTGTTGTTGGAATTTTTTTACATAACGCTGATAACCGCGAACAAACTGTGAGTTCAAGATATACGACACAACAAGAATAGTTGGTCCGTAGGTAAGCGTCCGATCTCTGATGGGTTGAAATAAGAAACATTATTTAATTTATCCATTCGTATTCCGCTACGTTAAAATCTTCATTGAAATTAACTTGTAGCGCTTTACTATGCACATTGCGAGATAACTCTATCTCAAAATAAATTTATAATACGTTATAAATGGTCTAATTTTATTAGGAGAAAATTAAAAAAAAATAATTTTTCGGTTTAACTTTATATTACCTATAACAATTACTTGTGTCGGAAGAGATAATCCATCCGGCGCTTACCATATACCTTGGAATTATTCTTTATTTTTAATATGCAATATTATTTACTTGTTAGCAAATATATTGGAAATGCAAAGTATATACTTTGTCATAAGTAGTCTATATAAAGTTATGATGAAAAGATAACTTTCCGAATGTGGTGATACGTTTTGAAAGAGAGAACTCAATTTTTATTTTCTTTATGATCATTTATACCTTTGTTATTTATATCATTTTAAATGAATATAGAAAAATTAGTGTCACTGTTTTATTCTCTATCTCGTCCTTAATACACTGCTTTTTGAATTATATAAATATTGTTTTTTGTTTCGCTTTTATGAACTTTCTTCCAAACCCTAGTAAAATCGTGAAATTCGATCGGTTATCTTCGCATAGGCGCTTCTTTTTCGCCCGGCACTAAAAGCGTTAATTTATCCGTTCGTATTCCGCTACATTAAAATTTTCATTGAAATTAAACATTTCCGTAACATCCACATTTATCTACGACTCCGAGATATACGACGGGAACACAATTTTTATTTTCTTTATGATCACTTATGCCTTTGTTATTTATATAATTTCAAATGAATATAGAAAAATTAGTGTCATTGTTTTATTCTCCATTTGTCCAATACACTGCTTTTTGAATTATATAAATATTGTTTCTTGTTTGGTTTTTATGAACTTTCTTCCAAACCCTAGTAAAATCGTGAAATTCGATCGGTTATCTTCGCATAGGCACCTCTTTTTCGCCCGACACTAAAAGAGTTCATTTATCCGTTCGTATTCCGCTACATTAAAATCTTCATTGAAATTAAACATTTCCGTAGCATCCACATTTATCTACGACTCCGAGATATACGACGAGAACTCAATTTTTATGTTCTTTATGATCATTTTTACCTTTATTATTTATATCATTTTAAATGAATATAGAAAAATTAGTGTCACTGTTTTATTCTCTATCTCGTCCTTAATACACTGCTTTTTGAATTATATAAATATTGTTTTTTGTTTCGCTTTTATGAACCTTCTTCCAATCCTTAGTAAAATCGTGAAATTCAGCCGGTTATCTTCGCATAGGCACCTCTTTTTCGAAAAGTGTTAATTTATCCGTTCATATTCCGCTGCATTAAAATCTTCATTGAAATTAAACATTTCCGTAGCATCCAATTTAACTACGACTTCAAGATATACTACGGTAAAAAAAGCATCCAGCCTCTAGCCGTCAGATCGGCGAGGTGTCGGAAAGAAAAAGCCGCGATACAATTTACCCGAGCTAACATTTCAATGGAATCATTCACCGTGACACCGCTGAAATTAACCGTCCGCGTTTCCTTCGAACAAGACCCATCGCGCGTCTCTCAACTTCCTCGCCTTTTTTTCGGCCGCGCGGAATTGGCCCGAAGTCCGCGATGCACGGGGGCACCTCCTCGCTTTTTAACCGCGACCCAGTTCGCGGGTCCTGATTTTAATTACTGACACTTTTCGAGCAACAGGCCGTTAAATTAAGCCGCGCCGTCGAAAAACGAGGAAACCAGAGTCGGTAAGAGTGTCGTTCGCGGGCCGTTTCTTTTTTCGACAAGGGCGACAAGAGACGTGAATTTATCGGGGTGTTATTAAGGCGAGAACCGTAAGAAGACGAGGACGTCTATGTAACGGGATGTAAACGCGCGGGAATGTGTGCGAGTGCGTGTTATAACGTGGCTCGGTCACTCGGCTTTAATTAAATGAATATTCATGCGTCGCTCCTCTGGAATCCGCTTTGGAAAAGAAGCAAGGTAAACGCGGCGCGCGAGGCGGACGCCCCCGCGGTGATATTAAAAGTGGGGAAAAATAAATTTGCGCTCGCGCGGGGGCCGCTTAATGGGTTTTCGAAAAAGACGAGCTCTGCGGAGGCTCTTAGCCGCGGCGCACTCGTTTATTCCGCTGCAACGAGGAAGAGCCTCGCGAGTCGGGATAAGTTATCGTGCTGCTGCACGCACGCACGTACAATGTCCGGTTTCGATGCTGGCAGAACCGCGCGCGGGGCAACCGTCTCCTGATTAGATTAGTTCCGTTCGTCTCTTTGTAATCAGCAAACTCGTTTCGTGAAGTAGCACGCGCGCCAGATGATATTTATGTGGTGCGGAGTTTATAAGTCGTGCGGTCGATTATATTATCGGTTTGAGGTTGCGGTGCTTTACTATTCTGGAGTTTATACGGTGTAATGTACGCGTATGATGGAGGTGGGAGATATTTCGAGGTTCGTTTGTTGCAGATATTTCAAAGGCCGCTTGGCGTACGTGTTATTTTACATATAGTTATTACGTATTATTACATATTAACACGTTGACTGCCAAGCGTATTTTGCTATGTTAGTACCGCGATGCGATAAAATACTGCGGAGTATGATTAAATCGTGCAAAATAAAAGTAACGCAGAGTTGTTAGAAGCCAAAGTACTGAAGCACCGTTCCAACATCAATTGCTTGTACAAGATTGCAAATAGGCTTCATTGTAAATTTTTTGCATTTTTAGTAAAATCTTCTGCGTATTTTGCTACGTTAGAACCGCGATGCGATGGAATACTACAGAGTATGATTAAATTGTGCAAAATAAAGGTAACGTACAGTTGTTAGAAGCCTAAGTATTGAAGCACCGTTTCAACATCAATTCCTTTTACAAGATTGCAAATAGGCTTCATTGCGGATATTTTGGATCTTCAGTAAAATCTTTTGCACCGGTCACCGGTGACCATTGTGGCAGTCAATGTGTTAAATAGAACGCGCGCCAGATGATATTTATGTGGTGCTGAGTTTATAAGTCGTGCGGTCGATTATATTATCGGTTTGAGGTTGCGGTGCTTTACTATTCTGGAGTTTACACGGTGTAATGTACGCGTATGATGGAGGTGGGAGATATTTCGAGGTTCGTTTGTTACAGATATTTCAAAGGCCGCTTGGCGTACGTGTTATTTTAGATATAGTTATTACGTATTATTACATATTAACACGTTGACTGCCAAGCGTATTTTGCTATGTTAGTACCGCGATGCGATAAAATACTGCGGAGTATGATTGAATCATGCAAAGTGAAGGTAACGCAGAGTTGTTAGAAGCCAAAGTATTGAAGCACCATTCTAATATCAATTGCTTTTACAAGATTACAAATAGGTTTCATTCCGAATTTTTTGCATTTTTAGACAAATCTTTTGCACCGGTCACCGCATACTTTGCAACGTTAGAACCGCGATGCGACGGAATACTGCATAGTATAATTAAATCGTGCAAAATAAATGTAACGTAGAGTTCTTAGAAGACAAAGTATTGAAGCACCGTTCCAATACTAATTGCTTTTACAAGATTGCAAATAGGCTTCGTTGCGATTTTTTTGCATTTTTAGTAATATCTTTTGCATCGGTCACCGCGTATTTTGCTATGTTAGAACCGCGATGCGATAAAATACTGCACAGTATAATTAAATCGTGGAAAATAAAGGTAATGCAGAATTGTTAGAAGCCGAAGTATTGGAGCACCATTCCAATATCAATTGCTTTTACAAGATTACAAATAGGTTTCATTGCGAATTTTTTGCATTTCTAGTAAAATCTGCGCCGGTCACCGCGTATTTTGCTATGTTAGAACCGCGATGCGATAAAATACTGCAGAGTATAATTAAATCGTGGAAAATAAAGGTATTGCAGAATTGTTAGAAGCCGAAGTATTGGAGCACCATTCCAATACCAATTGCTTTTACAAAATTGCAAATAGGCTTCATTGCGAATTTTTTGCATTTTTAGTAAAATCTTTTGCACCGGTCGCAGGTGGCAGTCAATGTGTTAAATAGCACGCGCGCCAGATGATATTTATATGGTGCCGAGTTTATAAGTCGTGCAGTCGATAAACTTTTCGGTTTAAGGGTGCGGTGCTTTACTATTCTGAAGTTTACACGGTGTAATGTACGCGTATGATAGAACTGGCCGATATTTTGAGGTTCGTTTAATTTTACATATAGTTATTACATATTAACACGGTGACTGCCATGCGTATTTTGCTGTATTAGAACGGCGATGCTATGAAATACTGCGACGTTTGACTGAATTAATGCAAAATGTAAATAACGTGCAGGTATTGCAGACCAAAGGATCGCATCCCTATTCTAGAATAACTGCATTTATAAAATAATTATTGCTCCCATTGCGAATTTTTTGGATCTTCAGTAAAATCTCTTGCGCCAGTTAGAGGTGACCATCAGGGCAGTAAAAATGTTAACTAGCAGGCGCACCAGATGATATTTATGTGGTGCGGAGTTTATAAGTTGTGCGGACGATTATATGATATTCTCGGTTTAAGGTTGCGATGTTTTACTATTCCGCAGTTTACACGGTGTAACGTACGCGTATGATAAACCTGGCCGATACTTTGACGTTCGTTTGTTACAGATATGTCAAATTCCGCATGACATACGTGTTATTTTATACATGTGCACGTATGTGGCGTATTCACGGGCGCAGTGAATTTTTTCTTTCAACACCGCACTTTCGGATGTTCATGCCTTTTGCGCTACGCCATCGAAATCAGATGGCGTACAGTTATCTCCCGGTGCACAGAGCGCCGCGCACGTTGCTGAACGCCGTAAATATTGTTTTAACTTAACTAATATGTGCCCCCCGACCGGGACGGCGTCACATATTTTCGTCAAAACATCGCGCGCGACTGATTAGCTCGGCCGTATCTTTTGGCGCACGGCACACAAGCCGAGCACGCGTACGGTTTTACGTTCGCTGACAAGTTCCGGTAATTAATTGCCGTCACTGTTCCTCGCGTAATCGCGATTTACTCCTCGGCTTCGCGCTACCGTTTCGATATCGCGCATAATAATTAGTGTACAGACCAGATACGTTAAGTACACACTAAAGGTGCCGACTGGTGTGACTTCCACGTCATTTATTCCCGATAAGAGAGCGCATTCACGCACACACGTCCGCGATCCGTTACACAAGCCGTAATTCAGTCTACCTCATACCGGATCCGGATAATTTCTCTACGTTGGAGTATTTTCTTACGTTCCGCGAGTTAGTTGAAAACGCACAGCAGCCTGCAGGCTCAAGTCCGTCGTTAGAGACTCACCCATAACGCTTGTTCCTTTTTTTGCCGCGCGTACTTCGACGTCTCCTCGTCGTTCGCTGAAGTGGCGTTTAAAGTTTAATTTCAGCTTGCCGCCGGTGCGCATGGATGAATTACCCTCGTGATTAAACGAGGTCGAAAGACATGTGGCGCTAATGCACGCTCGTTGAACTACTTTCGAATTTTGAAGTTAGTTCGGCCCCGAGGAATCTTCCTCGCATTAGAATAACGGCGTCGTACGCCGACGTCGTCATCGCCCGGCGCGCAGTTGTGGACGCCGGTAATTGGATTTTCACGTCACGATCGTGACCGACACTCACGAAAAGCGTGACGGTTTTTGTAATGAGGGACCGGTCGGGCATCGATCGCGACGATTTCGTCCGGGAACTCGCAGCCGGAGTTCCCTACGTTCTTGATCGACGTGCGGTCATAATGGAGAATTTCAATTGCTTTTCCGTACTGCGGAAGCTTTGGACACTTTGCCGGCCGCACATTTCGCGAGTCGCCGAGACTCATGCGAGTTCGACTGTTCTCGAACGGTGGTATTTATGCAATCATTCGTAACATCAGTAGTTGCAATATAATTGTTATTAAAGAAGGCATTAAGGTAACTGTTACACCATTTTTATTGTATAATTTTACATTTTTAACACGTTGACTGCTCTGCGTATTTTACTGTGATATAACCGCAACGTGTAAAATTTACTTGAAGAAAATTCTACAGAAAATTGACTTGTGCAAAATGAAAATAATGCGAAGGTATCGGAGACCAAAGAATTGAATTACTATTTCATATTAATTGCATTTACAAAGTGCTACAGAATATGATTGACTTGTGCAAAATGAAAATAATGCGAAGGTATCGGATACCAAAGAATTGAATCACTATTTCATATTAATTGCATTTACAAAGTGCTACAGAATATGATTGACTTGTGCAAAATGAAAATAATGCGAAGGTATCGGATACCAAAGAATTGAATCACTATTTCATATTAATTGCATTTACAAAGTGCTACAGAATATGATTGAATTGTGCAAAATGAAAATAATGCGAAGGTATCGGAGACCAAAAAATTGAATTACTATTTCATATTAATTGCATTTACATAGTGCTACAGAATATGATTGACTTGTGCAAAATGAAAATAATGCGAAGGTATCGGATACCAAAGAATTGAATCACTATTTCATATTAATTGCATTTACAAAGTGCTACAGAATATGATTGACTTGTGCAAAATGAAAATAATGCGAAGGTATCGGATACCAAAGAATTGAATCACTATTTCATATTAATTGCATTTACAAAGTGCTACAGAATATGATTGACTTGTGCGAAATGAAAATAATGCGAAGGTATCGGATACCAAAGAATTGAATCACTATTTCATGTTAATTGCATTTACAAAGTGCTACAGAATATGATTGACTTGTGCAAAATGAAAATAATGCGAAGGTATCGGATACCAAAGAATTGAATCACTATTTCATATTAATTGCATTTACAAAGTGCTACAGAATATGATTGACTTATGCAAAACTCGCAGCCGGAGTTCCCTACGTTCTTGATCGACGTGTGGTCATAATGGAGAATTTCAATTGCTTTTCCGTACTGCGGAAGCTTTTGACACTTTGCCGGCCGCACATTTCGCGAGTCGCCGAGACTCATGCGAGTTCGACTGTTCTCGAACCGTGGTATTTATGCAATCATTCGTAACATCAGTAGTTGCAATATAATTGTTGTTAAAGAAGGCATTAAGGTAACTGTTACACCATTTTTATTGTATAATTTTACATTTTTAACACGTTGACTGCTCTGCGTATTTTACTATGTTATAACCGCAACGTGTAGAAGTTCTACAGAAAATTGACTTGTGCGAAATGAAAATAATGCGAAGGTATCGGATACCAAAGAATTGAATCACTATTTCATATTAATTGCATTTACAAAGTGCTACAGAATATGATTGACTTGTGCAACATGAAAATAATGCGAAGGTATCGGAGACCAAAGAATTGAATCACTATTTCATATTAATTGCATTTACAAAGTGCTACAGAATATGATTGACTTGTGCAAAATGAAAATAATGCGAAGGTATCGGATACGAAAGAATTGAATCACTATTTCATATTAATTGCATTTACAAAGTGCTACAGAATCTGATTGACTTGTGCAAAATGAAAATAATGCGAAGGTATCGGAGACCAAAGAATTGAATCACTGTTTAATATTAATTGCATAACAAAATTATAAATATAATTTCGTGATACCTCTTGCGCCGGTCACCGATGACTACCATGGCAATCAACGTGTTAAATTATTACTTAAACACTTCACTTAAAAAATGTAGCCCTTAGGATCTTCCGTTATTTTTTAATCGTCTCACAACGATATCGCTCCCACTATCAAAACCACTATTACTATCGCTATCAGAACTATTCTCCACGTCTGATAATGGATCAGCATATATTTCCTCTTTGTATGACATTTCTAAGAATATTTTATAATGTTTAACCCTTAGCGCTCCGGCACATTTTCGAAGCGGAACGAGTGAAACGGAGTTTTATTTTAAGTGAGAAGAATTACACGTGCTATAAAAAAGGTCAAAAAATGGTTTAACACGTTGCTATAAAAGATTTTACTGAAGATCAAAATATTCGCAATGGTTTAATTATTTTATAAATGCGTATTGTTAGAATAGTGATGCGATTCTTTGGTCTGCAATACTTGCATATTATTTACATTTTGCATAATTCAGTCAAACGCTGTAGACATGATCGCCGTTCTAATACGGCAAAATACGCACGTTTTAACAGTGCAGAGACAGTTTTAACTACAGTAATCAATTGCCAACGCCGACGATACCGCAATATTTTAAGCGCAATCATGTTAAAAACATTCGGTTCCGCAGCGGAGCCTACGGAGCGCTAAGGGTTAATAAATTTAACGTAATTTTCCGATATCTGAAGGCAGCGAAAAACAGTGTCAAACTAACCAAACAAGCAGCCGCTTCGATGCGACCGGCAGCGATTTCAATAAAACACAATCTGGTAAATTGGGAGGGCAAGACAGTTGAAATCACGGTTCCCTTTTCGTGAAATATTGCCCTGCAACAATATATCTCCTTACACACACACACATGGAAATTAAGTATCACCGGTGGAGAAAAAAAAGTCACGCGTACGCGATAGCGGCCGATGACGGATGGCAAGAATATGTCACGCATACGTGACAGCGGCCGGCAACGTATTAAGTTTTTTAGGCCCTGCACGAGCGTATTGCGGAATTTTAGATTGCCGCAGAAGTTGCGAAGACTAGTACCAGGTTGCTCAATAAGTTTTGTCATTTGATAAGAAAAACACAATGTTATGGTTCAAAATATACTTTATTATTGAGTATAATCTCCCTGAACATTAATGCACTTGCTCCAATGATCCTCCAATCTGTGGATCCCATCTCTGAAGTGAGATTCCGGAAGGTCTGCATAATACGCTTCAACAGCCGTTATGACCTCTTCATTTGACGAAAAACGCTTGCCACGCATACATTTTTTGAGTTCTGGAAACAAATGGAAGTCGCTGGGGGCCAAATCTGGTGAATACGGCGAATGCTCCAACAATTCGAACTTTAATTCATGGATTTTAGCCATTGTCAAAATGCTCTTGTGACACAGTGCGTTGTCCTGATGAAAAAGGATTTTTTTCTTCTGCAAACCGGGTCTTTTTTCACGAATTTTTTCCTTCAACTGGTCCAAAAGGTTGCAATAATATTCAGAATTAATTGTTTTACCAGTTTGCAAGTAATCCACAAATAAAATTCCTTTCGCATCCCAAAAAACTGATGCCAGAACCTTCTTGGCCGATTTCTGGACACGAACTCGTTTCGAAGCCGAACAACCAGGTTCACACCACTCTTTAGCCTCTTCTTTTGATTTAGGATCATGGTGATAGACCCAAGTCTCATCCATAGTGATGAATCGACGCACAAAATCCACTTTATCCTTTTTAAAACGCTCCAAATGTTGTTGAGAAAGTCGCATTCGAATGTGTTTTTGTTCAATTTAGCGAATGCGGCACCCATTGTGCACACAGCTTTTTAAAACTCAAAATTTCATTTAAAATATGACTCACACTGCCTAATGAGATGTGTAGAGCCTCTACTAAATCCCTCTCAGTCAAGAAGAGTGAACCAACAAAACAAAAACAAATTTGGACTAGTAGCAACGCCCTCAACAAAACAAAACAAAACTTATTGAACAACCTGGTAGACGGGCGCCGCGTCTTACGGGAGAAAACTCGGCCGAATTAGTTTGATCCACTTTTTACCTCGATTTCAGGATAATCGCGGAAACACGAGAGCACGTGGAAATGTGGGTCGAGTCTGTGCTGGACCTTGAATGAGCTGTTAAGAGAGGAGGGGGAAAACTTATGAGAAGAGTTAATTCGGCGAACGCGCGTGTCGTTTCACAATTAATAAACCAAATCCCGGCCCGATGGCAGGCACTTTCTCCCGATAAGTCGAGGGTCACCGGACTTTTCGACGACGCGGATGTTATTATTTCGTCGCGTCCCGCGGGTCGACGGTCCGACAATTGTGAAAACGCCACGGCGCATAAAAGTTTAGACATTCACCCGAGCACTTTCGCCTCAAAAGCGGCGCGACTGCGGTTAAACTCTCGACAGAAATTCGTATGCGGTCACGATTAAATTTACGTCCCGAAAAGAGAAGCGATTCGATGGCAAGTGATACCTCGAGTGTTATCCGACCATTTCGAATTCCTCACCGCGTCCGCAATCACGGCGAATAATAGAAAGATTTCGCCCGAGTGCCTTCCACCGAATTAACAACTATGCCGCTTGCAGAAGGAAGATGGGCTATTTCCATGATCGCGAACGTTCAAATGGTACTCGAGTGGAAATTATCCGGGATAGCTCTCCATCCGCAATTATTCCAGTATCTTATCACAGCAGGCTTCTTTGTTAATACGGCACATCGAGGTGTAATAGCCAATATCGGGCTTCAATCTTCACACGCTCCAATTTCATCCTATTTTTGTAGTAAATCAGTCTCTTTTAATTCTACGACGTGCGCGCCCCACGTTCCCGTTTGTTCGCTCTATTATCGGGAATGTTGACTTTGCTGATTGAGCCTAGAACACTCGCTGCCTCGGATCCAAATATACTGCGCTTCTCCCCTTCCGTATTATTCTCCTCGTACGTGCGTGACATACGAGCAAGACACGCTGGAGCGTCGAATCCTTTACAGCAAGCGGGTACAGCACAGATAGATCGTCTACGAAAGTCAACGAAGACGCTAACATTGCATTTGTTCCGGTTTGTTTGCTGCAGAATCGTATTTCATCGTATTTCATCGTATTTCATCTTGCTGATGTCTGCTATGTCGCTACTAACAGACGAACGTATTTTCAATCGCGATCTCTGGCTAATTTTAAATAGATCCGCTGGCTAGTTTTATAATTGACGAACGTAATAAGTTGGCAAGTTTATTGCAGTGACGAATCTAACTGTACAGACGTATTAACACTTTATCGGCCGCTATTCGACTTGTGTGATTCGAATCGACAACGACCATAATCTTATAGCCTTATTTCTAACATAGCAAAATACAATTGAACAAAATACGCAAAACATTTGACTAAAAACGCAAAAAATACACAATGAAGCCTATTTTCAATCTTGTAAAAGCAACTGATATTGGAATGGCGCTTCAATACTTTGGCTTCTAACAATTCTGTTACTTTTATTTTGCGCGATTTAATTATATTCTGTAGTATTTAATCGCGTCGCGGTTCTAACACAGCAAAATATATGGTGACCGGCGCAAAAGAGTTTACTAATAATGCAAAAAATACACAATGAAGCCTATTTTCAATCTTGTAAAAGCAACTGATATTGGAATGGCGCTTCAATACTTTGGCTTCTAACAATTCTGTTACTTTTATTTTGCGCGATTTAATTATATTCTGTAGTATTTAATCGCGTCGTAACTTTGGGTCTAACAACTTTGCATTTTGCGTAGCAAAATATGCGTTTTTTACTAAACATGCAGCAAAATATATGGTGACCGGCTTTTATTTTGTGCAACGCAAAAATATGAGTTTACTAAAAATGCAAAAAATTCGCAAAGAAGTCTATTTGCAATCTTGTAAAAGCAATTGATATTGTAACGCTGCTTCAATACTTTGGCTTCTCACAACTCTGCGTTACCTTTATTTTGCACGATTTAATTATACTCTGCAGTATTTCATCGCATCGCGGTTCTAACATAGCAAAATACGCTTGGCAGTCAACGTATTAATATTAGTTTTCATCGAGTTATTCACGAAACAGACCAAACGTGTTGAATCGTATCCTCGATACGGTATCTATAGCAGAATCGATTTTCGGCCAGCGATTTTATCTGGTCCCGCATTATCTCTTAGAGCCAGGGGCGTTTGATCTTCAAATGAATACGGAAACGGTACATACATATATCATGTTACAGGTATTCGAACGTTTGTCGTAATCCTCAATTATTTAGGGATTTCGTGTATAATGGCGCGAAGCTTGGCTCTTAATAGACTAACCTTGAGAACCGCGACTAATTCGATGAAGAAGGATAGCCGAGTTTGGCCAAAACTTGGGCCACGTGTACGTACCTCTATGAACCGTAAATAAGTTAGCGGCGAACAACCAACTAGTCCATCGAAACTCGCCTCGCTCAACGTAATTATGGATAATGCGTTTAAGCTATCAGCTTCTAGATGGAGACCAGACTGTTGCCTTGAACCAGGACCAGGGTGGAGGCGCATTTTATGCTGTGTAAGCAATGTAAACTTTCGCAACTCAGGTACATACGCCTTCGCACGCGCCGTATAGTAACAACGCGAAGATAACGAAAAAGTAGTAGACAAGAATATTACTCGCAGGACTATAAAATAAGTTCGCCATATTTGTTGACCCGCACATCTCGATCCCGGTATTTAGACTAGAAAGTAACTTCGCTGAAATCTGGAACTCGTTACGAATGATATTAACGCCAGTAATAAAAGTTCGCAAGTTTACTGTCGCGCGACGGTAACATTTTTGCCCGCGCCAGACGCAGCAAATTTCAACTCTTCGTCTGCATCGCGGTTAAAAGCCTTCGTATTACTAGACAACTACGTCTTAACGTCGTCAAACTTTGCAACTTCGCGCAAGTCCTCCATCGTGCTCCGACAACAATATAAGAATTATAAAGGCGATCGCCTAGTTTTACGCGAAACTTAACTGCCGCCCGTCGCCGGTAACTTTTGGCGCGTGACAGCTCGCAAAACGTAATTATATTGCATTCTGACTATATTAGCGAGTTTCCCGATATCGGTTAACCCATATGACCCAATGACTGTGTCATGAAAGACCAATTGACTTTGGAGCTGCACGCACGCAATAATAGTTCTCTGTTATGAATTTTATGTTAACATAGTCGGTACCAGGATTCTATATCTGTGACATCGTTTCCCAGAAATCCGGTATTTTTCTGAGAGCAAACTTTAAATTATGTGATGATTTGTTAGTATATATACAATTTAAGTCAGAATAAAATTTTGCAGAATTTTAAAAAATGAGTAATGGGCTGTAGTTGGAATCTCGTCCCCGTGGCGTGATAATAAACATGTTAAAACATTGGCTACGGGTTATTCCGTTTTATTTATTTTATTTTATTTTTATATACATGGCAGTCAACGTCGAATATAATCATACCTCCCGATGACCAATAAAGGATTTTTAAGAATTTAAAAATGAATGTTGCGTTAAACTTTTTTATCGCTCCGACATATATCAATAAGTAAAAATCTGACATAAAACAAAATTTTTTAACCGTAATCCGATATTCGAAAACATGACAAACGTGCGTTGTGAAATCTCTGAAAGGAAATTGGAAAAATTGAAGTAAGCACATGCACTACTTACTCTGTAGCAAAAATTGCGGGTATCTTTACATAACCACATTGAGTTATGTCTATTAATCCTTGTACCCAATCAACATGCGTTATCCTTGTTCACGTATTATACTGACATCGCCCTACATAACTCTTTTCTTATACAAAAACTACAATACGTCAGCACGCTGCAGAATTCTAGTTGCATTTGGATACAAAGCAATTAGAATTATTTGTAATTTCGAACATTCAACATTCCGAATTTTGATATTGGAAACAATGAAAATATACCTATGTAGCAATCTTCAGATATTCGTTCATAAACGCAGAACTGTCAATCACTGCCTACTTTACCCTACATACAATTAGTTTTGTTAAGAAAGTCGTCAGGTGTTCCTTTAGCATTTCAATAATTAGAAAAATAGATATACAATTATACATACGCATTTCAGTTGATTTGCGTGTTGTTAGTGGATATCCACCAAAACTCTGCGCGCCCGTTAACTGAGTGTTTGACATTATATGCGTGTTATTTGCGTTGCTAACGCAATGCTTTGTTACCCATCTTTTGCTGACGTTATTTCGTCTTCAATCGACTTCTCTGCCTTTAGAGTAAGAGAACGTGATTATCAGGATTTTTGGATGAGTTTTTATTAACAAAAACTATTACAAAATTGATGAAATGAGCGTTGTGAGTAAGTAGTGAAGAAGACAATTTGCCTACTATAACAATGCTCTGATGTTCGTATGATAGTGTAGAAAATGTTAAAAATCGAACGTCTAAAACGATCTCTTAAAAATATCGAACGTTTTTTGTGAAATAATCATACAGCCGATATTTAACGATACGAAAAAAAAACGGACAAAAAACGGCAGTTTTCGAGAGTTACGACCCAGTTTTTCTGAATAAGTCATTCTTTTCGCGCGACACCGACGAAAGCCCGCTTTACGCGATAAAAGGGCTTTGGTTTACAAACGTTGCATCAGTCGGTGACGCACGTCATTGTATATAAAAGTTCGTCAGTGTTCCTTTAGCATTTCAATAATTAGAAAAATAGATATACAATTATACATACGCATACCCTCTAACAGCGTGAATTCGAGGGTAATCCGAACAAAACTAAAAGTTCTGAAATTTCGGTGAGCCCATGCGACTAGGAATATACATTAGCAGAATGTAAGTGCGACTCTCAAAAGAGCCCGTGACAGGAAAGGGAAGGCCTGCACTCCGAGGGTTAATACTTGGCATCGGCCGCGTCATTTTCAGAATTTCCACCGCGGAAACGGCAGAAGTTGCCGCGGAAGTTCGCCGCGAGAGAATTGTGTCGTCCGTCGGAGTTAGGCCTTAGATACTTGAAAAGCACGGAATACTTGTTCGCGGGGCAGGCAGGCTGTATACTGAAGTGCGCGCTACTTTAAACAACGTACGTGCCGCCTCTCTGTGTCGCTGACACCCGCTAATTATAATTTGCGTCGTGAGTTTCAGCGCTGGCTAAGGGTGAGAGGCTGATGGGAGAACAAAGAGCGAGATGCCTGCGTTTCGGTCGGGGGGCGGTACCCCCTCGGTAGCCGAACACACTTTTGTAGGCCGAACTAATATCGCCAGCTAATATTCGCGTTTGAGTTTCACAACGGGATGAAGTTTCGAGGGATGTTAACTTTTTGAACAAGTCTGCGCGGAGGAAGTTACGGGGCATAAGATCTGTGATTTCGACGGAAACGGTAGTTGGCAACGCGGGTGGAATGTGATTTAACGGGGAACTCTTGGAAAGTAGTAGGTTAAAGTCGATCGTATCGCTGAACGTTGGTAAAAAAAAGGAGTATCGCGAGGTTTAAGTCATAACGGGGCGCTGCTGTGCACTCTCGATTCTTCCACTTCGTTTCATTACTAAAGATTCGCAGCGCCGTTCTTCTACTTGTCCCCCACTCAGGTTCTGTTTCCTGTTTCTTGTTGCTCTTTCGGCTCTCGGGCCGTTTTATCGCGTTTCCTCCCACTCGGAATATTTCATTCTCTCCCACTCGGGCGAATTTTCTCTCCGCTTTTCTTTCCGTCCGTCGACACCCGGAAATACGCTTAGCGCGACTACCAGCCGCCTCTAATCGGCGGAACGAGGTTTACGGTCGACGGGGAAAAAAGAAAATTGAAGACGGCAGCTCGCCGGCTTTTGCCGAGAGACGACGTTCCGTTTCGATTCCCTCGTCGTCGTCTTCGTCAGTTCTTGCCCCGGCAGATGATTCTTTTCTCAAACCGATTATCGCGGATGTTCCCGCCTACCGAGGCGTGGACCCGTTCGTCGTAAAACGTTTCACGGCGACAATGAACTCGTGACGGGACTTTCGGAGAAACTGTGATACGTTGGATCAGATTTCACGTAATTTTCGATCGCTCTTTTTGCAACTGATATCTACCGAAGATACGTCTGCTTAACACTTTAACCCTTTGACTACTATGAACTATTGGGTTGGAGGGAAAGTTCTGTCGTATTTTAAAGAAAATATTTGAATTAATTTATAAAAATATGCGTTTAATATTAGTCATAATATATTTAATGTGTTGTATGATGAATGCCAAACTCTTCGGCAATTTCTCGACTTGTTAAATGTGAATTATTTTCCAACATGTGTCGCAAAACATCATTATCGATCTTGGATGGTCGTCCAGATCGATCACTTTCTTGGAGGCTCAGATCCTCGGAACGAAATTTGCTAAACCATCTTTGACAAAGACCGAACATTTACAATATCTTTTCCAAATACCGCACATAAATTTTTACATGCAACCGATGCGGTGCTTCCTTTTTGGAATTCATACAAAATACAGTGTCGTAAATGCACTTTATCTACTGACATGTTTTTCACTTTAAATATAACAAGTAAATGTTGAACGGTAAAAAATGACTCCTTTTATATTATACAGCACCTATAAAAAATTTAAAAAAATCATATTTTTTTAATAATACCTAAAATACTTTCAATTATACAATTTTTGAAAATTTCACAATTTGACAATTGACTGTAGACTTTGTAAAAAATATGTACAGAAATATTAAATTATTATTTTATAATGTTATTTAGATGTTCTTTCTTAACACCAATCTGATTAATAAAAATCCAAATTTCAAAAAATAAAATGTACTCCTCGTCAGCTTTCAGGTAACTGTTCGGTTGAATGAAATTAAATACTATTTTTCGATTGCATCAAGTTCCATTTAATTTGTACGTCAAGGGGTTAAATATGCTAGAATATGTCTCGAGAGCATACGCGATAAATCTGAAAATGCAGTCGCTGAAAGGTTTCTTCGCGGTTAAACGCTGTTTCTTATATTTACATTTACATCCGAGTACGCTCACGAAACTTTCATTTCCAACGTGGCTTCCCAATGTTTACGCCGCAAGCTACGATTACTTCTTACTTGATCAAGCAAACATCTTCTAGCCCGTAATACCCTCTTTTAAAGATCGGTAAATGGTTTCTGCTCGTCCCGATGTAGCTTCCATTTTATACCCGTGGAAGGACTCGGAGGTACTTCTTCCGACGGAAACTGTTTGTCTCAGCGTTGTCTCGCGTTCGCTTTACCCGCGATTCCATAAATTTCGAAAGCTCCTCTCCCGCGGCGGTGAGAGCTCATATCTCGAAAGTGCTATTAAAGTGAGACTTCTGAAGAGGGAAGTGAGTGGCGCGCTGCGTCAGAATCGAAGAGCAGAATGAAAATTCGCGACGCCCGGCTAAAATCCGGAAAATCTGCCTTGCAAATTTTCCCCCTTGCCCACGGACCGGCCTCGCCCAGACGAAAGGCGATTGCCGTGTCACTATATCGCGACTCGAGGACGTTTTAACGCCTCGTCAACCCTGAAGGGTATCGATTTTATTCGCATCCCAGTCGAAACTATCCGCTTTCCGCTTTTCCGTAAAATGTTATCGCTTATAGCGTCGAATTACAACGCCATTAATGGACCCTCGCGTCGCCAATTTTACTGTCAGGCCGCTCGTTTGTCACGAATTACGGGCATTTTAGCATCGATCCGGCTAATTAGCGTCGTACATGCTTCTTTGCGTCAGACGGCGTTCTTACTTTTCTGTTAATCCCCGTATTTGCAACATCGGTTCATTGATCGCGCACTTTCACTTCGTTAACTTAATTCTCCGCTTTATCGCATCTAATTAGAATCTCAGTCGGCAGATGGTCGTAAAAACGTTTTCAACGAGAATTCACATGTCGTACTCTCACATAAGTCCGTTCATGTCGTTTTCGCCGACAACTGCCGAACTCTATTGCCAACGCCACATTACCGAGCGTAATAATTGTCGGTCTTGTCGATATTTTCGTCACCTGGCAGATACTTCGGCTGTCGCAATAATCGGTGGTCGCGAAGATTTCCAGCGTAACGTTCGTTATTGTAGGAGGGAAGACATAGAGATACATCGGATTTACCACATCAACGAAAATATATTTTACTCGGTGTTACAATTTGCTTAGGGTTATAATTGCGTCGTATATAAAACTGACCAAGAGCCATACTTCGCACCGGTGCAAAATACTTTACAAAACATGCAAAAAATTCGCAATTGAGCCTATTTGCAATGTTATAAAAGCAATTGATATTGGAACGATGCTTCAATACGTTGGTTTCTAGCAACTCTGCGTTACCTTTACTTCACACGATTTAATTATATTCTGCAGTATTTCATCGCATCGCGGTTCTATCGTAGCAAAATATGCGGTGACCGGTGCAAAAGATTTGACTAAAAATGCATAAAATTCGCAATGAAGCCTATTTGCAATCTTGTAAAAGCAATTGATATCGGAATGGTGCTTCAACACTTTGTCTTCTAACTACTCAGCGTTACCTTAATTTTGCATGATTGAAATATACTCTGCAGTATTTCATCGCACCGCGGTTCTAACGTAACAAAATATGCGGTGACCGGTGCAATAGATTTTACTAAAAATGCAAAAAATTTGCAATGAAGCCTATTTGCAATCTTGTAAAAGCAATTGATATCATCACGATCCTTCAATACTTTGGCTTCTAACAACTCTGCGTTACCTTCATTTTGCACTATTTAATCATACTCTGCAGTATTTCATGGCATCACAGTTCTAACGTAGCATAATATGCGGTGACCGGTGCAAATGATATTACTAAAAATGCAAAAAATTCGCAATGAAGCCTATTTGCAATATTGTAAAAGCAATTGATATCGGAACAGTCCTTCCATACTTTGGGTCTAACAACTTTGTGTTACTTTTATTTTGCACGATTTACTTATATTCTGCAGTATTTAATCGCACCGCGGTTGTAACGTAGCAAAATATGCGGGGACCGGTGCAAAAGATTTTTATTAAACATGCAAAAAATTTGCAATGAAGCCTATTTGCAATCTTGTAAAAGCAATTGATATCAGAACAGTCCTTCCATACTTTGGGTCTAACAACTTTGTGTTACTTTCATTTTGCACGATTTAATTATACTCTGCAGTATTTAATCGCACCGCAGTTGTAACGTAGCAAAATATGCGGGGACTGGTGCAAAAGATTTTTACTAAACATGCAAAAAATTTGCAATGAAGCCTATTTGCAATCTTCTAAAAGCAATTGATATCGGAAGGGTGCTTCAGTACTTTGGCTTCTAACTCAGCGTTACTTTTATTTTGTGCCGCGGTTCTAACGCAGCAAAATATGCGGTGACCAGTGCAAAAGATTTTACTAAAAATGCAAAAAATTCGCAATGAAGCCTATTTGCAATCTTGTAAAAGCAATTGATATCAGAACGGTCCTTCAATACTTTGGCTTCTAACAGCTCTGCGTTACCTTAATTTTGCACGATTTAATTATACCTTGCAATTTTTCATCGCACCGCGGTTCTAACGTAGCAAAATACACAGTGACCGGTGCAAAAGATTTTACTAAAAATGCAAAAAATTTGCAATCTTGTAAAAATAATTGATATTGCAACGATGCTTCAATACTTTGACGTCTAACAACTCTGGGTTACATTCATTTTGCACTATTTAATCATACCCAGCAGTATTTAATCGCATCGCAGTTCTAACCTAGCAAAATACACTTGGTAGTCAACGTGTTATGGAAAAGCTGGAAATGAAATAGCGGAGAAACGGAGTGAAGGGGCTTCGACGACATTCCTCCTGGAAGCGGCAGCGATTGTAATGTCACAAACGAAGTTACGTAACGGTCGAGAGTCAACCGGATGGGCTCGATCGATGAGAAGAGAGAAAGAGAGGAACCGCGGGCGTCAATTAGCGTCCTATCCGATGGGTTCCGTACATTTTCATGAGCCTCGCACTCATCCCTCGGCGTCGCGTGTCATTTGTCGGAGAGAAGCGAGCCAAGGCGAACTGCATTGCGCGGCCGCATAAGCGCATTTTTTATTAATCGGCGAAGGACGAATGTTGACGAAGAAAGTCATCTCCTGCGTCGGACAGACTTGAAATCCGCGGGAAGTCTTGCGGTGACCGGTCGGAGGAGCCGGACTTGATTGAAATTGCGCGATCAGCGTCCTTGGTTGGCGAAGTGTAAAACGTCGACGAATATTACTGGGGCGAGAATAAATTCCGCTCCGATCCAGCGGAGCTTATTTATTTTCATCGCCCAGGCAAAATCGTTCCGGCTTTCACGTTTTCCTGGTAATACAGCGATAGAGAAGAGCGTCAAGGTTTCGAACCTTCGACGTCAGCTTCGCTGAATTTATATGCTTGACGTTATATTAATGATAAAATATGTAAATTTAAGGAAAGTAACGATCGCGCGTGTATGGTATCAAATACTATTCGGCGGAAGTACTCTTTTATTATTATGTTTTTTGATTTTATTGTATTTTATTATTGTGTCATTTTTTGCTGCGTTTTATAAAATGGACGCCGCGCCGATATTTATTGTGCAATTTATTGTGTAAGAATGGTATAATTCTGCAATTTATTGTGGAAAAATGGTATAATTGTGCAATTTATTGTGGAAGAATGGTATAATTGACGGCGGTGTGTTTTTCTTCTGTTATAGAAGGTGGACCCCGAGCTGATATTTACGAAACAGGAGCGGATCGGTAAGGGCAGCTTCGGCGAGGTGTTCAAAGGAATCGATAACAGGACCCAACAGGTTGTGGCCATTAAGATCATCGATCTCGAAGAGGCGGAAGATGAAATCGAGGACATACAGCAAGAGATCATGGTGCTGTCACAGTGTGACAGTCCGTACGTCACAAAATATTATGGGTCCTACCTTAAGGTGAGTCGAAAATCGTATTAATTCTTTGACAATGGAAGCTAGATAATTCCAATACCGGTCTTGACAATCTGATACAACCCGATAGAACCTATGATTGATAGCTCCGACGCTATAAAATATAATACTATTGAGCCAGCATCAAACGCGCTTCAATAAATATTCCACGTAAATTTACGCCGCGCACAGCACCTTCGTATTTGATTTATACGTCGCGCTCCGCGAAATAGCATCAGATACGAGTGCATGTGCAGATTTAATTTTGACGCTCTCCACACGCGTGCCTACACGCGCTACACGAATTTATTATCATCGCGTTAGACTGATCTCTCTTCTCGCGCATTGTGCCTAGAAATACTCGGCGAAATCGATGCTGTAACTCCGGTAAATCTTAATCGACACCGTTCAATAATAATGACGTAGTTAACACTTTGAGGACCGTTCACGAGTTTTTTCGTGTTTCGGGTCCCAACTGTTACGGACTACTCACAAATTTTCTCGTGTTTTCTACACATTGTCTTTAGATGTCACTTACTTTGGTACATTGTATCTATTTTGTCTATTTAAGTATTTACATTAACACTTGGCATGCGGGCAACGTATTTTTACGTTTTATGTAGTCTGTCACTGGAGCGCGGGTCACGTAAAAATACGTATTTAGTTGATTTGGTGTTGTTAGTGGATATCCACCACAAATCTACTAAATACGTATAATTACATGAATATGTAACATTATATGCGTGTTATTTGCGTTGCTAGGCAACGCTTTGCATTTTTTTTCCATAAGTTATGATTGTTGAGTTACTTGATCTTTTGCTGAGTTATTTCGTCTTCAATCGAATTCTTAGCTCCAGAACGTGTTTTATCAATTTGAAGCTTGATTTTTTATTATTAATTACAAAATTGATCAAATGAGCCGTTGTGACAAAGATAGTGATGAAGAAATATGCGCTGACAAATTATCGGATTTTTCGTATGATAGTGTGGAAAACTTTAAAAATCGCTTAGTTTTATGATTTCGTGAAAATATCGTTTGTTTTTTGTTAAATAATCATATAGTATATATTTAAGTGTGAAATAAAAAAAAGTTTCATTCATAAAAACGAAGTAGTTTTCGATTTACAGCGATTTTTCTCAATAACCAAACTTCCGCGCGATTCAAGAAAAAACGCCCGCTGCACGCGAAATTCGGCGGCGAAGTATGCCCGCATGCCAAGTGTTAATATTCAATGCATTAAATTCGATTGCCTTCATGTTTTTTCGTATTTTCATTTTTTTTTTAATTATGATAATTATTAAAAAACATAATTTTTTTTAAGAATACCTAAAGTACTTCAGATTATGCAATTTCTGAAAGTTTTACAAAAATTACTTCTTAAATAACAGAGATTTCTTGTATGTGATAATGTCATGTGATATGTTATGATTTTTTGTATGATTTATGTAATAACAAAGTTATGTTTCTTTGCGGTTAAATTTTTTTGTATTTATAGTATAATCTTTTGCACCGGTCACTGGTTACCACCGTTGCAGTCAACGTGTTAAAAAACATAATTTTCTTAAGAGTACTTAAAATACTTCCAATTATACAATTTCTGAAGGTTTCACAACAATTGCTCCATAAATAACAAAGTTATGATTTTTTGTAATTTACAAGTTTCCCAAAAACATACGGTCCCAGGCGTATTTCTTGCAGATTTCTTAGTGGTCCTTAGTGTTAAAAATAATAAACAAAATTTCAACCGTAACAAAGTTTCAAGCCTTTGAAATTTCATCTGTGTAACACGACATATCGCGGAGTATTTAAATTGTTGAACATTTCGCATGTAAATTTATTCAATATCCACCCGTGCGAGTAAAATGAGTTCTCATTTTGAAAATGGGCAATGTGCACGCATAGGATCGATTCGCGATATTTTCGCTCGGGGCCCAGTGAACCTTTCACAGGAAACGGAAGTGCCGGTGCGACATTGTCGAGACGGAAATGACGGTTAACCGAGCGTCAAGTCCGTCCTATTCTTTGAAGCATGAAAAATGATGGGGCGTAGCGGCCAAGTGGCCCCGATAAAATAGGAGGGATCTTTTTGTCCCCTTTTATTCGCGTACCCCCGCCAACGTGAATATTGCAGTGATTCATCAATACACGGGGCGCCGGGGAGGCGTGGCACGATGTTTTCGGCAAACATACCGTCCACACTCACTAATTCTTTTGATGACGGCGGGCGGCCTATTACGGGTCATTAACACTTTAAGCACCGCTAAGAAATCTGTAAGAAATACGCCTGGGACCGATACCACTCGATTTACCCTGAAGATAGACCACTTTCTGCGCGCTGAACTCTTCATAGTTTCCAACATATCACGATTTAAGAAAGTTAAAAAAATTTTTTTTCTTAATGGAAATTGCGAATCGCATTGATTAAAACAATATATCACTTTACAATATCCGGAAATTGAAAAAATGATACAATTAAAAAATGGTCAATTGAGCGGCGCTAGTCGTATCGATCGATAATGCCACTAATTTATTTTATCGTAAATCGAAAAAGCAGTGACACATTTAAAACAATGTATCAAAATTGTGAAAAATAAAAAATGATAAAATTATTAATTGCATCAATTGGCAACTTTAGTTATATGTTTATACAATAATATGTTTTAATGTCATTTTACCGCGAAAAAAATTATATTTTATACAAACGGACAGCTCTCCATTGTGTGGTATTTTTCAAAACAGTAAACTTCTGTCGGTGACTTCCTTTTGACCATATTGGAATAATATTTTAAAATATTTTAAGAAACGCCTGGGACCGCATTTTTGACTAATTAAAAAAAACATAACTTTGTTAAATACAATTTTTGGAAATATTGTTAATTGGAAGTGTTTGAGGTATTATTAAAAAAGTTTTTTTTCTTAATGGTTATCGTAACTTTTTTACTTAACACGTTCGAACAAGATCGAAAAATAGAGAAAAACGCAAGGAAAAGACGGGTTTTTTTACAACCACAACTGAATATAAATTATTCGACTTGTTTAAAGGATAAAAAAGGGTATTGTTCGAGAAAAAGTAAGTCGCGTCCCAAAATTCGTTATCTCCATGAATTATGAGAAAAAATGAAGAGAATTAGAAAAATAAGTTGAAAATACGTGAAAATAGGCGAAAAATGTCAATTTTTTTTTTGTTTCGGAGATATTTATGATTGTACAGATAAATTGTAAACTCCTGATAGTTTCCGATGGATGAATACAAAAAATTTTTTTTTCAAAATTTCAAGATTAGTACGGTTGTCTTGAAAACCTATATTACTTATAGGTGGATCACTGAGAGCAGACATTGAAGAAATCGAAAAATCTTAAGGTTGCCATTTTTGCCAAAAATTGATGGGTCAGATTTTATTGACAATATACCAAAGGGGGTCCAAAATGACTCAGAAAAATGCGACGCCCCGAAAGCAATAGTTCCGGAGATATAGCCAAAAATGTGTGAAAAAATCGTAGTTAAAACGGGCCAAAAATGGGGTAAAAAATTAAATCTCTACCGAGCGATTTGTAATTATACCAGATGAAAGGGGGTCAAAAATGACTCAGAAAAATGCAAGACGCAAAATTCGAGAATATTTTGTGTGGAAAAATGTGCGGAAAAATTGTGAAAAACGAGCCTGAAAACGGGGTAAAAAAATGAGAACTCCGCCGATAGACTTATGAACCAAATGAAAAAGAGTACAAATTCATAGTATCAAATGAAAAAGAGTACAAAGGGACTCACAAAAATCGCAGCAGTGCTGAAAAATGCATATTATATATCAAAAATTCATTCTGCTCGCTCCCTATATAAAATGAAAAAGACCGACAGTAATCTAGGATCGAGTAAATCACGATCTTCGAAAAAATTGGGTTTCGCATAAGACCAGTTCGGCGAAATGACGCCAGATACTCGGATAAAAATTGAAATCTGAAAAAGGTGAATGGGTTGAATTATCCTAAACGCACAGCCTTTAGCTCATTATGATCCACGGTAAAGTATAATTTTTTACATCGTGGATAATAACGATTGCCCGGGTCATACCGCGTGGAGGCGCTGTGTATGATGACCCAACCCATTCCCAAAACGATCCCATCCACCCAACCATTATTGCAAGCAATGATTCCAAACTAACTCATTCATCGAAACCATTTCCGCGTGGAAAAATGTGTTCGATAAGTGACTAATTTGGAATCGAAATTGACCTACCCGAGGAGAACAGTAGACAGGAGAAGCCCGTCTATTGTTCTTCACAAAATCTAATGATGATGATAATGACGGTGAAGCGATGATCGTGTGACTTAAGTTCTACTTATATCTATTGGTACCGAACTTAATACTAAGATGATGCTATTCTATAGTACTTAGTATCTAGGAGTTGATGTTCTTGCGTTTCCTGTAGAATGTGATGTGTGCAATCTTGAGTACTGCTGAGTACCTAGCTGAAAAGGGAAAAGCTATAATGGAAGAACGACAGGAAACTTAGTATGTTAAAAAAACAATATAAGTGAAAAGAGACATAAATGTTAACGGTACGCAAAATGCATATCAAGTTGTCTTTTGTTTTGTTTTAATTTATTACTTATTGTTTATGGGTCCTTGATAATTTATAATTTGTCGTTATTGTATTTTTATAATTTTATTCATGTATTATATTTGAAGAGTTTATCTTTGAAGAGTTTTACTTTGACTCAGTTTTGTAGTTTAATAGTTTTATGCTTTAAGAGGTTTATTTTATCAGATATTTACGTATCAAGGGGTTTCTTTGAAAGTTTTAACTAACTAACTGTAATATCATCAATCCTAAATTTTAACAGAATAATTCAGCCTGATGATTGAAAAGTAATACAAAAACGATTGGGGGACTAACTTGGAAGCGATTAATATATTAAACAAGTTACCTGCTTTTTTGGAAAATGTGCAGAAATCTAAAATAAATCAACCATCACCTACATTTTAAACGGCCACGAACTATAGGTGAGTGTAACATTGTAAATCGATCATAGATGACAGCAAATTTCAGTCCAGTGTCCCCAGATAAAGATGTAAGACCTGAAACAAAAAGCAGATTGAAGTAATATTGGTGAAGAAAACAAATAAAAATAAGAGAATTTGAATGCAAACACAGCTCACCTGAAACTGATCGCAAATAAACAAAAATTTATCTTACATGTAACTATTGTATATTATCGCAGGCATTTGTAAAATTACGAAGTGAAAATCTGTAATAATCCAAATTAGCATGTGTTACCCGCGTAATGATGTTTAGATAAAAAAAAATTGAATGCATTCCGTTGAAAGCAAAGAATATAAAAAAATAGAGACTTTGTAAATAATAGTTGTTATTTTAAATTCATTACAGAAAAGTACATGGTTACTAATAACTTACACGTTGAAGTGCTGTTGAGTATGAGCCATGTAAGTATGGATGTTCTGCCTGAAAAAAAAAAATCGTATTACTGCCGTTGAAATCAAAAGCAAAGAACTACATGCGAAGAAAAATAAGAATGCGTTAAAACAAAAAAATATATTATAGAAAAAATTAAAAAATGAGAACACTACGAAGAAGAAGGACGATGATAGTAAAAATTAGCATCCGCCATCCAAATAATGAATCGTACCCTGCAACAAAAATGAAGTAGAATTAATACTTCCAAAATATAAAATAAATATCCGGAGTTTACAAATAAAAAAGCAGTACTTGTAGAAGAAGAATTAAAAAAAAAATGAAGAAACAAAGAGCGATTATCTCATACCAATTAAAGTGAAGTGGAACATCGTCAATTGAGTATGTGTACCAGTAAAGACCATCCCTGTCTCAAAATATGGGAACACAGCAACTAAACAGAAAGCAGATTGGATTAATAAAGCTGAAAGAAAAGTTTATTATTATCTCATATCAATTAAAGTGAAGTGAAACATTGTTAATTGAGTATGTGTACTAGTAAAGACTATACCTATCTCAAAATGTGAGAATGCAGCGACTAAACAGAAAGCAGATTGGATTAATAAAGCTGAAAGAAAAGTTTATTATTATCTCATATCAATTAAAGTGAAGTGAAACATTGAATACAGCTATACCTGTTTCAAAATGTGAGAATACAGCGACTAAACAGAAAGCAGATTGGATTAATAAAGCTGAAAGAAAAGTTTATTAAACTTAAGTTTATTACCATCTCATTCCAATTAAAGTGAAGTGGAACATCGTCAATTGAGTATGTGTACCAGTAAAGTCCATCCCTGTCTCAAAATATGGAAATACAGCGACTAAACAGAAAGCAGATTGGATTAATAAAGCTGAAAGAAAAGTTTATTAAACTTAAGTTTATTATTATCTCATTCCAATTAAAGTGAAGTGGAACATCGTCAATTGAGTATGTTTACCAGTAAAGTCCATCCCTGTCTCAAAATATGGAAATACAGCGACTAAACAGAAAGCAGATTGGATTAATAAAGCTGAAAGAAAAGTTTATTAAACTTAAGTTTATTATTATCTCATTCGAATTAAAGTAAAGTGGAACATCGTCAATTGAGTATGTGTACCAGTAAAATCCATCCCTGTCTAAAAATATGGGAATTCAGCGACTAAACAGAAAGCAGATTGGATTAATAAAGCTGAAAGAAAAGTTTATTAAACTTAAGTTTATTATTATCTCATTCCAACTAAAGTGAAGTGGAACATTGTCAATTGATTACGTTTACCAGTAAAGTCCATCCCTGACTAAAAATATGGGAATTCCGCGACTAAACAGAAAGCAGACTGGATTAATAAAGCTGAAAGAAAAGTTTATTAAACGTAAGTTTATTATTATCTGATACCAATTAAAGTGAAGTGGAACATCGTCAATTAAGTATGTGTACCAGTAAAGTCCATCCCTGTCTCAAAATATGGGAATACAGCGACTAAACAGAAAGCAGACTGGATTAATAAAGCTGAAAGAAAAGTTTATTAAACTTAAGTTTATTATTATCTCATTTCAATTAAAGTGTAGTGGAACGTCGTCAATTGAGTATGTTTACCAGTAAAGTCCATCCCTGTCTCAAAATATGGGAATACAGCGACTAAACAGAAAGCAGATTGGATTAATAAAGCTGAAAGAAAAGTTTATTAAACAGTTTGGCTGCCGGAATAGCCGAATAGCAGCCAAAAGAAGTAAAAATTTTGAATCTTGTTTCTGAATTTATGACTCTAAAATTTGACTTTATTCAAAAACACCCAACGAGATGGCAACTACATTTTAAAAAAAAAAATGTATAATTTAAAACACCAACAATCAACAACAGGTGATTTGTTGGGTATGAAAAATTAAAAAATCCACAAAATAAAGTTATCTGATATCACGTCAGCATTCGCAAGTAACATGCCGCGGACAAAACAATATAAAAAATAGTAGCCTGCTTAGGCAGTGCTCAACATTTCTCTCTATATACTTTTTCGTACATGTTATGTATAGTCATAGATGAAATGCAATATATTCTCATAGGTACATAGAAATTGTAATCATAGGTCAGATATGTTTCTGATTGACGCGGTTCTAAGTTTTCATCAAAAGATATTCGCAAAATGAATAAAACGCCTACGCGCGAACGCGAGCAGCCAACAAACATTGATACATTTAAAACAATATATCACTTTACAATATCCGAAGAAATTGAAAAAATGATACAATTAAAAAATGCATCAATTGAGCGGCGCTAGTCAACATATCGATCGATAATGCCACTTCAAATTTATTTGATCGTAAATCGAAACCGCGAGCGCGAGCAGCCAAGAAAAATTGATTCATTTAAAACAATGTATCACTTTTCAATATCGGAGGAAATTGAAAAAATGATAAAATTATTAAATGCATCAATTGAGCGGCGCTAGTCATCGTATCGATCGATAGTGGCTTTTAAATTATTTTACCGCGAATCAAAATTTTAATTTCCCTACTCGGACAAACGGACAGCGGAATTTACGCGAGCGCGAGCAACCGACATAAATCAATTTATCAATGACCAAATTATTTCTTAAATCCCAAACGTTTTTAAGAGATAATTCGATCAGTAAATAAATTGATCTAGCGGTGCATTGAGACTTTATCGAGCGACCGCGTACGCGTTTAAGACGTAATTGCTTGCTTAAAAAATGAAGCAAGCATTTACGTAGACATTTGAAATGGCGAGCATAGTGACTAACGTGGAAGCTAATCCCACGACGAAAGCCCTCTTCTCCGGGCCGCTTCGACTATTTTATCAAATAGCTTCTTCTTTCTTCGGACATGCATAAGCAAGTCCCCACTGTTCGGGAGTTAAAACAGGTATCAGTTTTACATCGATTCGTCCACTGCTTCGAAAGCAGAGACGGAATACTCAATTGTGTCAATATAAAATAATGTCCCATATGCTAATATATTGTACATATAATAACATATGTGTCAATTAATGGGAAATATATACACATATATTTCCGATTAATATTTTTTCGTAGTGCAGAAGGCAAAATTCCGTCTTTGCTTTCGAGAGTGCACGCGTCGACACAAACGCTGATACCTGCCTTTCGGACACTATGTTTGTACGGCATATGAACATTCGAGTGAAAATTTCGCGAGCAAGGGCTGACACGCAGGCACTGCCGAAATTAACTCTTTAATTTTGTCATATAAAGTGCTACCGCGGAAGTAATACTTTATACTGTCGAATTAGAGAGTGAATTTTCGGCGGCTCGTACACGTGAACATTTAACCGAACTTCCCGAACAGTTCGAAATACGTACTCCACTTGTGCAATGAAATGCATCTCGGTAGTGCAATGAGGAACGCAACTTCATACGCATAGCACGATACTATGTGCTTTCGTACGAAATTACATTCGCTCGTTTGTGCAATGAGATGTACTTCGTGTGTGCAATGTATACGTATTTCTGCTTAAAATTAAAGTAATTGCTACCTTATAACTAAGACTTAACTCGCGCGACCAATTATTAAGAAACACGTACTGAGATCGGTATATATTCACGAACGAAAAAGTAAGACTGCACTGAGCACAACTGCAGTGTGTTCAACAGTAATTGATATAACGCGATTTCGCAGGAAAAATACATATGGTCGCACGAGTTAAGTAAACCCAAGTCTAGGCGAATCACTTTGAAATTTCCCTAATTATGAATGACTAGAATCTGAGTGATAGCCTATCTTGGCCCTACCTACTTATGTCTAGTTCATCATTCACACCGAGAAAGTATGCTACCTGCCTACCTAACGCTATATTTAAAAAGAGCAAAACATTCACACCAACACAATCACTCCACGGTTCTCACACAACCGCCCGGGTGCAAAAGAGCCTAACCCTAGAGAGTACGTCCCGGGACGTCTCCGACACCCGAGCTCAAAACTGACTCATACCCTTATCAACTAGTACGTACCGATGCTGAAATCGATTGTAAAGTATAATGACCGAGCAAACTAACGCGTGACTCGACTTATTAAATATTCTGTACGACCAAGTGCCGCACAGAACTCTTTATTGGATAATTAAAAAAAGACGATATGTAGACCGTACGGGCAACATATCGGCGTATTGAAGTACGCAATGAGATAATGTTTAATAATTGACGGAAAACGAAAAGTAATGGTCATTTTGTGCTCTACCCAACGTACACGCCACACACCACTACGCATTCATACAGTGGCATGTACGTCGGCAGTCATTATCCCAATACAATCGCCAATCTACGCCTTAAAACTAAACCGTACTCACCGGTCTAAACCATGCATGTTGCACCTGGGCACATGCATGATTGCAGACCTTAGTGACATGAGTACGGCCAAAAAAAGTGTACAAACCGTGCATGCTGAAAGAATCCTGAGCTAAGATTAGTAGTATTCCAATTGTGTACGTTTCTAAGCGGACTAATGTCGTAACTTTATTGTTTCATTCATTTCTCTTGTTCAAAATGACTCGACTTTAATTTGATTTTGTGATAAAAGCAAGATTTTCATGCAATAGTGACTCGACTTTAATTAAATTTCATATTGAAAGCAAAAATTAGCATGCATTACTGACTCGACTTTAATTTAGTTTCATATCGAAAGCAAAAATTAGCATGCATTACTGACTCGACTGTTTGTTTTCATGTTTCTAACATGGAAAAACAAACTCCCTCAAGCGATCCCATCATAGAAGCGACTTTTCTATGTCACAAAAATATAACAAACGATGTCACTCTATGATGGGATCTACTTGTCGCGAAATGCCATCTTGCTCATTAAACTAATTATAAACGAGCGCAAACGGTATGTTCTTAAATACGAACGTATTGACTCTACTTTAACGCGACTTTAACTTTGTACTAAAAGCCGTAATTAAACAACTTGTAGTGCAAATTTTGACTCTACTTTATCAAAGCACTTTCAATTTGCGAAACTTTTTTAAGTAAAACATGCAAACGCGACCGCGTACGCGAGCAAATATATTCAATTGAAATTGAGCAAGGGAGGCCTATCCTGAGCTAATACACAGACATGAAAAATGTGCCTAACAAATGCCACTCACGAGTAGAGTTCTCGCAGTGCGAAAAGTCTACTCGCGGTCACTATGCTCGCCATTGAAAACCATTTCAAAGAATAATTACAACCAATCACTCGTGCCGCTTCGGACCATTCGCCCTACGACATGGTTGAGTGACTGGAGGGACTTAAAAATTCACTCACCGCCTGGTCAGCATACCACTGGAACACGCACCATCGACGGATCCTTGACCCTCAGTTCCTAGACCCTCAACTGGATTCTGCATTCTGAACTGTGGGATGAGGGCAGTCGACTTTGGACTCTCATGGACCTCAGTTCCTAGACCCTCAAGTTTTGGATTCTGCATTCTGAACTGTGGGATGAGGACAGTCGACTTTGGACTCTCAAGGACCTCAGTTCCTAGACCCTCAAGTTTTGGATTCTGCATTCTGAACTGTGGGATGAGGGCAGTCGACTTTGGACTCTCAAGAACCATCAGATGGACAGGCCCAGGCATCATAGACCCTCAGATTGAACGGTTTTCGGACTCCTAGCCTCCAGTCATCCATTCTCAGACAGGATCAGACATCTTCTTGAAGCACTGACTCTACTACGCGTTACGCCCGAAGTCATTTACGGATTTCGCGACCGAATGTAATATTATCGGCGAACATGACTCTAATCTCGCGGACGAAATAATAATTGTGAAATTCGCGACCGGAAGATTTTAATCGGCGTAACAACACTGACTCTACTATTGTAATTCGCGGTCGCGGTATATGCGTTTCGGTATACGTGTCGCGACCGAGGTGTTTTAATGAAAAAAAAAAGTAACAAATATATATTGCGGCGAGCAAACACTGACTCTAACGCGACGCGAAAAATATACTCCGACCGAGGGGGACTTGTAACGGCGAGCAAACACTGACTCTACTTCGCGTGATTCTACGTTCTAATGCAAAGGGTTGAAGCTAAAGAGTCTGTGCGACTCCGGGGAAATAACTTACTCGAGAGCAAATTTGACTCTAAGATCGCATTGCGCGCGATCACAATAATTCGAAGAATATTCTATTACACATCCCATGCTTTACAATGCAGCAATGCAAGTACAATGAACAAAAGACGTGTAAAAAGTATCAAAAGCAAATTGTCTTAAATGGAAAACGAATCATGAAACTCGAGAAATAAAAAGTTCAAAGCAAACGAAATAATTGTCGAATAAGCGGGATGTGTGATAGAATATTCTTATGCACTGACTCTAATTCGCGAGCTCCACACGCGGGTAGAAGCTGTCGAAATCGCGACGCGCGGACTTCGACACACGCGGGTGGAAGTGAAACGATTTCGCGGATGGAGATGACCGAACCGCGCGCGTGCCTCGACATTCGCGGATGGAGGCAATTACGTTCGAAATCGAGTATTCTAATTTCATTGAGCAACACTGAATCTAAAGACCGACGAGGGGTCTCAAAGTTGCTGAAAGAAAGGGGAAGGGTAGCAAGAATAAAAATGTACGTAGTTTTTTCAACGGAATTCTTTTTTAGTTACTGCGAATGCTGACGTGATGTACGAGGAATGCATTAATTGTTACGGAAGGCTAAGTGAAGTTACGTTTAACGAAATTTCATTGACATCTAGTAGAACCATCTCATTGGGTGATCAAAACAAAACGCGAGTCGCAGCGGTTAGTCACTGTGATCCTTGATTCAGATGAAAGCATCCGATTCAAGCATAACAGTGTCCGGGTCACACCGCGTGGAGGTCGCTGCGAGTTGTGACCTATATGATTTTTAACGATCGGAATAAGTACCATGTAATGGACAACGCAATAATGTTAGCAATTTTAAAGCGAATGATTCTGTGTAAAACGTATAAATATACGCATGGTATATGAAAAGCGAGTATACATATGAATTGAAGATGTGTGCGACCAAACCATTCTGTGCAATATGAAAAATGTTGTGGAAAATCAACACCAAAATGTGTAAAACAATGTAGTAATAAATTGTACGTATGCTTGTGGAATAAGAATAGTTGAGACTCACCACGGTAGTATAAGCATACAGTAGAAGCAAAACCATAGTACGGGTTAGTAGAAGTAGGCACTTGTTGTTGCATCCCATGTGAGAAAGTATTGCTGTTGCTGCTGTCTGTTTGCACTGTAAGCATAGGCACAATATTACGTCACTATTAATATTTATCATTCACATTAAATATAAATATACACTATGTAGGAACAGTGTGTATGCGCCGTCAGTATTCACAAGTAACAGCACCATTAAAATAAAGATGTAAAATACATTGTTTATAATCACTGTGAAAATTTATTATTGACACGTTACTAATATTCGAATTTAATAGCACTGTTAATATTGGGCATCCGTGTTAGTTGAAAATAATCACTGTTAAAAGTCACTACCAGTATTGACAGTCAAAGTTAATTGTCAATGTCCACCAAAAATGTTCACATGGCAACTACACTTCACTTTTGCACAGTAATAATCCACGTATCGAATATATATAGGCACAATATTACGATCACTATTGATATTTATCATTCACATTAAATATAAATATACACTATGTAGGAACAGTGTGTATGCGCCGTCAGTATTCACAAGTAACAGCACCATTAAAATAAAGATGTAAAATACATTGTTTATAATCACTGTGAAAATTTGTTACTGACACGTTACTGATATTCGAATTTAATAGCACTGTTAATATTGGGCATCCGTGTTAGTTGAAAATAATCACTGTTAAAAGTCACTACCAGTATTGACAGTCAAAGTTAATTGTCAATGTCCACCAAAAATGTTCACATGGCAACTACACTTCACTTTTGCACAGTAATAATCCACGTATCGAATATATATAGGCACAATATTACGATCACTATTGATATTTATCATTCACATTAAATATAAATATACACTATGTAGGAACAGTGTGTATGCGCTGTCAGTATTCACAAGTAACAGCACCATTAAAATAAAGATGTAAAATACATTGTTTATAATCACTGTGAAAATTTGTTACTGACACGTTACTGATATTCGAATTTAATAGCACTGTTAATATTGGGCATCCGTGTTAGTTGAAAATAATCACTGTTGAAAGTCACTACCAGTATTGACAGTCAAAGTTAATTGTCAATGTCCACCAAAAATGTTCACGTGGCAACTACTTTTCACTTAGCACAGTAATAATCCACGTGTGTACCTAATGATATATTAGCTTGAGAAGCTATTAGATTGATGATTAAAGCACGATTGCACTTGTCGGGCAACTATCTGTCACTTTCGATCACTTTCCGAACTCCCGATCCGACCTTTACGGATGTCAACACGAGACTGAGGCCTCTATACGATTGCGCATCACTTTCGGGCAGGTCATTTCGCGGAATTGTTTACACTGATACTTTTTTTCGTATTATTATGATCCGTATCGTACCAAGTGCTAGAAATTCCATATCCGACGGCAATCTACACCCTCTAATTCTATCGGACTCTGTAATAATTATTTTAATTCAGATTTTCTTTTGGATAATAATCTTCATGCCCATTTTTATCACTTTAATAATATTGTAAACAATATCGTGTACCATGCACTCAAATTTCATGTATTTTTATATTATCTTGGTAACGATTAACTTAGCTAACATTTATTACATATTTCAAAGCTGGGCACAGTTGTGACTGATAGGCAAATAAATATTAATTTTTATCTGTTGTAATTATTTGTTTTGTACAATGTTTCTGAAGCGTTTCAAATTTTCGAATGCCGTCGATGTTTGTTTAATAAATTATCAAAAATCTGTCGACCTGATGTTTGTTCATATTATCATAGACAAAATAGATACAATGTATCAAAGTAAGTGACATCTAAAGACAGCGTGTAGAAAACTCGTGAGCGGTCCTTAAAGTGTTAACAGTCGTCGTATGGACAAATACCGCCTTTTAAAACACGATAAGCCAAATAACGATTAGCATATAATTCCACTAAAACAGCGACCCACGAAATACGGAAAAAACATGAAGCCAATAGAGTTTAATGCATTGAATATTAATGCAAATACTTAAATAGACAAAATAGATACAATGTATCAAAATAAGTAACATCTAAAGACAACGTGTAGAAAACACGAGAAAACTCGTGAGCTGTCCTTAAAGTGTTAACTTCACATCTCAACGGTCGAGTGTTCGATTAACCCTTTGCACTCCGAATTTTATTTCAATTTCGTTCGCAGGCCATTGACGAGATATATCGTCTGCATATTCTGTCGTATGAAGGACATTTAAATAAATAAAGGAAGAAACAAATTCTACGTGATTGTCAATTTTATTTACAGTATTGTCGTATATTGAAATTTTCAATTATGATATCTTTTAAAAGAACTGGATAGATGTAAAACGATTTTCTTTCACACGTTTCACAAAAATATTTGGTTTCTCTTTTCCACTTCAGATGTTTTTGTTTTACGAAATATCATCTTTGTGTTCTGTTCTTTGCGATGTGATTCAAAGCAGACAAATAATATGTAAGATAATTCTCGAATGACCTTCTCTGGTTTTGTATAGATCAAATACGTACTTTAATATTACAGAAATATTTGCAAATTTTCTAGTGTTCCACTTCACTGAGTTTTTTGTTTTTCTTTGAAATATCATACTTTGAAAACTGTTTAGTTTGTACAGATTTTTACTTACCACTTGAAATATTAAAGAATCATTCATTTTTAATGTTATTGAAATAAATATTTCACGCGACCATGATTTTTAACTACTATTAAATCATCACTAATTTAAAAATATTTGGCGCAAAGAAATAACCGGCCATATCTGGATACGCTGAGCAAAAATGTCGGTCCGCAAGGTGTTAAGAAATCTTCACGTATCTCAACGGTCGAGTGTTCGATTAAAGAATTCTCATACGAACATTGTAATATCCTAATCTTTCAATTTTACTGAAGATTCGAATAAATTGAACATATGCCTGTTCTAAATACTCTTGCGCTACCGACGTTTGTCCAATATGAGAGTTTTCAGTTGCTAAATTGAAACGTATTCGGTTGCTTGAAAATGGTGATGGAGTCGGATCAAAGCGAGTGAGCGGCCACGAGGCAGGATAAGTCGGCAAGTGGTTTCTCGAGCTACGCGGAAATATGCAAAATACACGTGTTCACGGTTCACCGAGCTCTCCTGAAGAACGCGAGACTTATGCAAACTAGTGATCGCGCGATTGAATGACCTTCTGCTCTGTGGGTGATTCCGTTGCCGTTGATCTGCTTTCTGCTCCCTTTTCTGTAGAAATGTGTTACCAGAAAATGAAATCAAACCGCTGAACGTTCGACCGAACCGCTATTTACACATTCAGCCCCGCTAAATACATAAGAGAACGCGGATTACTTCAGTTAATAATTCATAAATTAGTTATAACGTAAAACTATTGAATGGTCCAAAAATTTCGTGCCGATTTTCAGTAGGTGTTTGAATATATCAGATTGATTGAAGACTAATGATACGCATGCAAATTCTATTATAGAAGTCGCTACTTCAGGCATATTTGCAAAAATGTTTGGTTCCGACACGTTAATTTTGTGAATTTTATGCGCCTTTGAATATGGAAGCAAACAAAGCGCATTATAGTTTGGTTCCATGATTTTTTCTTTATTGAATTAAATCAAGGTGATATAATTCATGTTCAAAATTAAAGTGTTAAAAAAATCTTATATATATTTATAGTATAAATTTAGCAAAAAACAATATGATGAAATATGGATCAGCAAACAAAGTGAACTTGTTCTTTTATATAATTTTTGGGCATTCAATGTTATGATGGAAATTTCCAACCATCATGCATTCTTTTACCGGAAACGTAAAGATGCCACACAACCGGACGGAACTTTCAAATTTCCTGAAAGACGGAGAAAGCTTATGGAATAGTCTGGCACCTGTGTCATTTAATAAACGTACACCAAAATTTAACACGTTGACTGCCACGGTGACCGGCGCAAAAGTTTTCACGGAAAATGAAAAAATGCCCAATTGATAGCATTTATAAGTTTATAGACGCAATTAATATGAAATGAGCCGTTTATTTTGAAAAATACCTAACTCCGTTTTTCAATATTTTCCGGTTACCATGGTTACATGTACAAATTCATGTTATTTACCAGTAAATGTTATTTATCTCGATTTGAAGATAAATGGATTTAGGCCACTTTCAAAACAAACGGCCCAAATAGTGATTCAATTCTTTAGCCTCCAATACCTTCGTATTATTTTCATTTTACATAATTCAATCGTATTCTGTAGTATTTCATCGTGTTGCGGTTTTAATATAGTAAAATATGTACGACAGTCAACGTGTTAAATGTGCGGCCTTTTAAATTTCCTTCAAATTCGGCACGAACTACCCGGACAACCCAATATATCATTTTCCCTTTATAGCAAAAGACGAAGCAAAACGATCGATGACAAAAAAATTCGTACAGAAAGCTGATGAATAATTGGCATTTGTGTAATTTGCCTATACATGAATACTTACGCACACACACTAAAAGCACAATTTTGCAATATCACATTTTGCCTACTAATTCCCAATTGATAGCATTTACAATTGTATAAAGGCAAATAATACGAAATAGTGACCAATACTTGGTCTCCGATACCTTCGCATTATTTTCATTTTGCACAATTCAATCATATTCTTTAGTACTTCATCACGTTGCGGTTTTAATATAGTAAAATACGCACGGCAGTCAACGTGTTAAAAGTACTGCCTTTTTATTTTTCTTCAAATTCGGCACGAACTTCCCAGATAACCAAATATATCGTTTTCCCGGTATAGCAAAAGACGAAGCAAAACAATCGATAACGAAAGACTTCGTACAGAAAGCTGAAGAATAATTGGCATTTGTGCCATTTGCCTACACATGAATACTTACGCACACACACTAAAAGCACAATTTCGCAATATCACATTTTGCCTACTAATTCCCAATTGATAGCATTTATGATTGCATAAATGCAATTAATATTAAATAGTGATTCAATTCTTTAGCCTCCGATACCTTCGCATTATTTTCATTTTGCACAATTCAATCATATTCTTTAGTACTTCATCACGTTGCGGTTTTAATATAGTAAAATACGCACAGCAGTCAACATGTTAAATGGGCTGCCTTTTTATTTTTCTTTAAATTAGGTACGAACTTCCCAGACAACTATATGATTTTCCCGTTATAGCAAAAGAAGCAAAACCATCGATAACAAAAAACTTCGCACAGAAAGCTGAAGAATAATTGGCATTTGTGCCATTTGCCTACACATGAATAATTACGCACACACACTAAAAGCACAATTTCGCAATATCACATTTTGCCTACTAATTCCCAAAAGCGCAAAGCCTGATACTCTGGAAATCTACCTGCCTGCCGCATGACGCTTCCGAAATAAACTGCCTCACATTCGTAGAGCGCATATCGTTCGGCGCCGCAAATCGTAATAAATTCTCTCCATATATTCGGCGAAATCAACTGCACGTCCCGAGGCGACCGGCCGGTGTCTTTCTATCACGTGCATTCCTCATGAATTACCGCTAATTGCCGCTGCGCCGTCCCAAAATTGCGGGAGCCAGCGTCATATTTTCGATGAAGCCCTGTGCGCTTGCACGGGGTTGGCTGGATAACAAATGATCGCTAACGAGCGTATCGCACGAGCGAAAAGCTCATAGCCGAGCCGGTTCATTTCGCAGGTAACCATCTTAATTTTCCGCTCCCCGACAGCGGATGTAAAGGGGTCCGCTTGCAATAATCCGTTTTCTCAGTCAACGTTTCATCCCTCGGTCTGTACAACGCTCGACTTCTCACTCCCCCATGCAAATTTCGTCGGCACGGGAATGGACGTGGGGTGAGGAGACGAGTGCGTAGGGGTGCGTGTAACCCTTTTTGTTTCGATTAAAGGTCCATTCAGACTATACGGCACGGACCGTCACGTTCCGGGAACGAAATATATCGACACCGACACGACAAATTAATGCGTATGTTCACACTGCTTTCGTAACTGTTTATCAGTTAACAGGTTGACTGCCGTGGTGGTTATCAGTGACCGGCGTAAAAGGTCTCACGAAAAATTCAAAAAATACTCAATCAATAGTATTTATAGTTTTGTAAATGCAATTAATATTAAATAGTGATTCAATTCTTTGGTCTCCGATACCTTCGCATCATTTTCATTTTGCACAATTCAATCATATTCTACAGTACTTCATCATGCTGCGGTTTTAATATAGTAAAATACGCACGGCACTCATCAGTAACCGGCGCAAAAGGTCTCACGAAAAATTCAGAAAATACCCAATCGGTAGCATTTATAATTTTGTAAATGCAATTAATATTAAAGAGTAATTCAATTCTTTGGTCTCCGATACCTTCGCATTATTTTCATTTTGCACAGTTCAATCATATTCTGTAGTACTTCATCACGTTGCGATTTCAATATAATAAAATACGCGGTGGTTATCAGTGACCGGCGCAAAAGGTCTCACGAAGAATTAAAAAAATACCCAATCGATAGCATTTATAATTTTGTAAACGCAATTAATATCAAATAGTGGTTCAATTCTTTGGTCTCCGATACCTTCGCATTATTTTCATTTTGCACAATTCAATCATATTCTGTAGTACTTCATGACATTGCCGTTTTAATATAGGAAAATATGCACGGCAGTCAACGTGTCAATATACCGCGTAGTCTGAATCGACGTTAATACGAATTCGCCGTCGATGACTGCTTTTAACGATCCCGCCGATTCGCATTAAATCCCTGACGACCGAAACCCGAGCCCGGATCGGTGATTTGATTAACTTTCACTGCGCATCGCCGTACACCCTTTATCTCGCGGTTCCGCGAAGTGAATGTAATGCGAGCGTGTTCTGACAAAGAAGTCCTCCAACCGAGACGTCAAACAATATTCGCTTGCGAACTTCGCGTTGTTCAATTTTGAAAGTTTCCACACTCGCGTTTTGGCCGTTTCCAAATGTGTAGTGTTTCGCTTTGTTGCAGATATTATTGCGAACGCAGTTTTGAAAGTGCGTCTGTAAATTCATAAGTTCTGGCGGAGTGCAATGGGTCCTCAGCTTATGAGTATTTGTGTCTGTGTATTAATAAATTACTGTAATGATCACGCAAATATGTAGATGTAGATATGTAGAATTAGGTTCTTTTAATTAGTAGTAAAATTAACACTTTGACCCCCGTGATGGTCAGGCTGACCGGTCGGCTGACCGGCGCAAGAAATTATATAATTATATATTAATTATTATATTATATATATATTATAATAATTATTTTATAAATACAGTTAATGTTAGAATAGTGATGCGACCCTTTGGTCTCCAATACCTGCGCATTATTTACATTTTGCATAATTCAGTCAAACGCTGTAGTAATTCATAGCATCGCCATTCTAATACAGCAAAATATCTGCCAAATATCAAATTACGGCGCGATTGAAACTTATTCCAGTAACTTTGCACACAAAGACACTGCTTCGATTGCCATCGAACAAACTATCGTTCAGCACAATCAAGCAACTACGAAAATTCGGGAAGTCCTAACATTAATACTTTGACTGCCGTACTGGTCACCACTGGCCGACGCAAAAGATTTTACTGAAGATCCAAAATATTCGCAATTGGTAGCAATAGTTATTTTATAAATGCAATTATTATTACGATAGCGATGCCATCCTTTGGTCTCCAATACCTGCACATTATTTACGTTTTGCATAATTCAGTCAAACGTTGTAATATTTCATAGCATCGCCGTTCTAATACAGCAAAATATCAAATTTCGGCGCGATTAAAACTTATTCTAGTAACTTTGCACACAAAGACACTGCTCCGATTGTCAACGAACAAACTATCGTAGCGATAATTATTTTACAAAAGCAGTTATTGTTAAAATAGTGATGCGATCCTTTGGTCTCCAATACCTGCGCATTATTTACGTTTTGCATAATTCAGTCAAACGCTGTAGCATTTCACAGCATCGCCGTTCTAATACAGCAAAATATCTGCCAAGTATCAAATTACGGCGCGATTAAAACTTATTCCAGTAACTTTGCACACGAAGACACTGCTTCGATTGCCAACGAACAAACTATCGTTTGGCATATTCAAGCGACTATGAGAATATGGGAAGTCCTAATATTAACACTTTAACTGCCGTAATGGTCACCGCTGACCGTCGCAAAAGATTTTACTGAAGATCCAAAATATTCGGAATGGGTAGCAATAATTATTTTATAAATACAGTTATTGTCAGAATAGTGATGCGACCCTTTGGTCTCCAATACCTACGCATTATTTACATTTTGCATAATACAGTCAAACGTTGTAGTATTTTACAGCATCGCCGTTCTAATACAGCAAAATATTGAGAATGTATCAAATTACGGCGCGATTAAAACTTATTCCAATAACTTTGCACACGAAGACACTTCTCCGATTGCCAACGAACAAACTATTGTTCGGCACAATCAAACAACTACGAAAATACGGGAAGTCCTAACATTAATACTTTGACTGCCGTACTGGTCACCGCTGACCGTCGCAAAAGATTTTACTGAAGATCCAAAATATTCGCAATTGGTAGCAATAGTTATTTTATAATTGCAATTATTATTATAATAGTGATGTGATCCTTTGGTCTCCAATACCTGCGCATTATTTACATTTTGCATAATTCAGTCAAACGCTGTTGTATTTCACAACATCGCCGTTCTAATACGGCAAAATACGCACGACAGTCAACGTGTTAATTTTCTCGAGACCCGCATTATGTAGACATTCGTCACTCGTCGTCGTAGCGTCAGAATCAGGAATATTCGCAAATAAGGCAACTTCTTCCCTCGGATTTCCTCACGTTCTTTCGCTGCATCCCGGGAATCCTGTTAGGCTTTTTCCATCTCCCCCACTCCCACAGAGTAGACTCCCTTAAAGAATTTCGCCGCACTAGAGCGATGCAATCGCGCGGTGACGCATCGTTGTTACAATCTTCTTTCCTCTGCGGTTTCCTCCTACTGTATTTGTCTTACGATGCGCATGAATATATCGTAACCGCAAGCTGTACGTACAATCTATTGACGTCAAACATTCCAGCCGAAGAGTCATAACTTCATTTCCATCGTATTGACTTTTGTCCAAAGCTCCACTGTTAAAGCGAACAGTCGCGGCCACTAAAATCTCCCATTCGATCATCGAAAATTGGAGATAATCTTACGAATTAACTTTGATGTAAATTTTGTGCGCGAAGTTAATAACATCGCGCGTACTAAATGACAATTTCGGAGTAATTTTGTAGGTCGAAGTTGATCGAATGACCATTGGTCCACGGAATACAAATTGATCTCTATACCTGCAGTGAATTTGATAGATTACCACGGCCAGTGGCCATAATATAGAATGCGGAACTCGCAGTTCCATTATTCATGCGTATAATAGTATATTCAGAGGCTGACTAAAAATGAGACTACTGCATCGTGAAGATTGCATTGGCACTAACACTCTCCAGCTGGAACATTATACGCATGTGCCTACGCGTATCTACGCCTGATGTCATCGCATAACGGGTGTATCATTGCTCTTCTCTGACGATATCTCTATCTTTCTTACTCCATTAGCCGGGTCGCTGAGTATCCTATCTTGGAAAACTGTTATTAAGCCGACCAAGTTGGTCAACAACGGTTATCGGGCTCGCTGCATAGACACACCTTCGTGCTTCTCGATGCCGAACTATCCTCCTAATGCCTTGAATGTCTTTTAATCATTTCCTGCGTTCAACGTTGATTCCATGCAATTTCCAAGCTTAACGGCCGTTCGCCTCGAAAAAATACAAAATCCGCGTTCCCGATGGGCGAATTAGAACACATCCGGACAATTAACACATTGTTGACCGGCAATTTTCGGCAAAAGCTGTCTCCGGCTATTATTTCGTAATTGAACATGGAAGTGGAACGATGTAAATAACCTTAAATAAAGTTTGTTCGTGCATAATGAATTCAAATTGAACTTTGGACATAAAATTTATGTAACTTTTAATATTTTTTCGTGTGATTAACTGTACAGCAGTCATTTACGCGTAGATGTAGGACAAAAGATTTTGCACATATATCTTGTTTCGTTGCGCTTTTCTTTTAAACAGCTAGATTATGCCCTTGTTATTTCGTTTTGAATAATCATTTTCCAAAACTACAGCTATTTCAAAATCACTTCAATAATAAAGCATTCATTTTGATTGAAAAATGAGTACAATTTATTTAAAAACTCTTATAATAAAAGCTCATGCAACTATACAAACAAAGCATTGACATATAATTTATTGAAAAATGCTTCACCGTCATGTTCCGTCGTTTTTGACACTTTCTCACATACTAGAACATTGTATATAAAAGCCTCAGTACCAAGAAGAGTACATAAATTTTACTTTTTTTTTTTCGTATAACTAAAGCAGACGCGATTGAACACGATGAACAAAATTTTGTTATATTCTATATTTCCCTGTGTTTCAAAAAAGAATAGCCAATAAAAATTAAAATAAAAATTAAAAACACGAGTTAACTCGTGACAGGTCAGCAATGTGTTAAAAATGCGCCGCAACGGTGGTAACGAGGACTTCATCATGCATTAATATTCGTTTGTTTGATCGCCGCGTCCGATAACGAGCAAATTATTTTCCTAACAAGAATGACACGCGGCCGGATCGCAATCGTGAAAAAGCGTGAATGCGTCGGCATTCCCACGTTCTTTTCCCACCTCGACACCGCGAAAGAAGTCAAGATTATTCCCGTCCAATTGAAAAAACGGGGTCAACAGTTCCTCGGCAAAGCCATACAGGACCGATCACGCTTCCCGCACAAATCGATGCTCATAATTAATGTCAACCCATCAACCGCACGTTATTTCTCATCATTACAATTAGCGCGGCGCACCGATGATTACGGAATAATTATTCCATTAGATCGCCGCGTACGCACCGGTAGTACGTATATGCGCGTTTGTCCCCAATATTCATAAAATACGCAGTGGCCTATATCGAGCGAAAAGTTATTACGTATTCCGGTAATTAACGTTCAACCGCTGGAAACGACACGTCGCTCGCAGGGAAGTTGCATAATTCCGGCACTTTAAAGTCACTCAGATAAATCCTGTTCCTTATTGCCACAGACAATCTGCCGTATCGCGCCTCTTGGCTTTGCCAGTCCACGTAGTTCGATCTAGGTAGGTCGAGGCGAGCAATAACAGTCATCGCGCATCGACGACACTCCTTCGGGTTTCTCAATCCGGATGCATCGAGGATGATGAGAGGCGTTCCGCGGCAATTTCTTCCCCTCGCGTCTTTGGCGGTGACGCTGCCGGAGAAAGGCGGCTTATTATTGTTCTCTCTTGCTTCCAAGCAAAAATATTCCGGACGCTGAAACCCACGGACAATGATTCGTTCGCCGGGAGAAATGCAAGTTTGCGCAATTTTATTCGACAGCGATTTTTGCACTGCGATTCCAGGCACTGATCAAAGATTTACGAACAACTTGCGAGTAATAATCGATACGCGAGAAATGCAAGTTCTTAGCTCTTTGCATAATTTGATGCGATGATGATTTTTGCACTGCGATTCCAGGCACTGATCGAACGTTTACGAACAACAAGTAATGATAAATATGTGATGATACGTGAAAAATGCGAGTTCTTAGCTTTTTGCACAATTGGATCGATATGTGAGAAATGCGAGTTCTTAGGTTTTAGCACAATTTGGTGTGATGATGATTTTTGCACTGCGATTCCAGGCACTGATCGAAGATTTACGAACAACTTGCGAGTAATAATCGATACGCGAGAAATGCAAGTTCTTAGCTTTTGCATAATTTTGTTCGATAGTGATTTTTGCATTGCGTTTCCAAATACCAAACAAACGGAGAAATCCGAATTCTTAGCTTTTGGGCCCAATTTATATTATTTTTTTGTAATGTTCATTTTAGCAATTTTATGCCAAAGTTATTTTCGTTCCGCGCTTATAGAAGTTGGTTAAAGTGTTTGGTTACACGTGCGAACAATCATGGATACACGAGAAATGCAGTTAGTTTCTTGTGCAATTTTTTAGATAGTAATTTTTGCATCGTACTTTCAGATAATTATCAAACGTTCGAAGAAATATGAGTTGTTAGCCACTTGCACAATTCTGTTCGACACTGATTTTTGCACCGCGCTTCGAGGCACTGATTAAACGTTCGAAGAAATACGATTTCTTAGTTTTTTGCGCAATTTTATCTGAAAGTCATTTTCGCAGCACACTTCCAGAGATTGGTCAAACGTTTACCGGCAATCTTTTTTCAATAGTGATTTTTTAAGAGCACTGTTAGACGGTAATCCAACGTTAATTACTTCTTACGAACAAATCCCGATACATATTACATGTCAACCGCTCTTTTGCAATAATCCGTTGAATACGACATTTTACACGCTAATGCCAAAAGAAATGTTAAAGAAACTACGAATTGCGTCACTCGCTGCATATGAATGAAAACTACGGTTATTGCATTAGCTCCGGTAATAAGATACGTGAGCGTGTAAGCTATTGAACGCGGATATTTCATCTACACATAAAACTAAGTGTTTCTTCCCTAACGACATGGACGATCATAATTACCACGTTACATAAAATATTTAAAATCACTTAACACATCGTGATGGGATGAAATACTGCAGAGTATGATTAAATCTTGCAAAATGAAGATAACGCAGAGTTATTGAAAGCCAAAGTATTGAAGGACCGTTACCATATCAATTACTTTTACAAGATTGCAAATAGGCTTTATTGCGAATTTTTTGCATTTTTAGTAAAATCTTTTGCACCGATCACCGCATATTTTACTATGTTACAACCGCGATGCAATGAAATACTGCAGACTATAATTAAATCGTGCAAAATAAAGGTAACGCAGAGTTGTTAAAAGCCAAAGTATTGAAGTACCGTTCCAATATCCATTGCTTTTGTAAGATTAAAATAGGCTTCATTGCGAATTTTTGCATTTTTAGTAAAAGCTTTTGCACCGGTCACCGGTACCCACCATGGCAGTGAACGTGTTAACAAGCACAAGGGTATTTCCGAAATTTGCTTATACTCATTCTATTACTTTTCATTACTTCGGTAGTGACCCCAGATAAATGTATGAACCCACTGTTCCTCGAGAAAAGGCTGGTCCACGGTAAACCAGGAAAATTTGTGATCAATACGAGATGAAGTTACAAGCGTCGAGCAAGCCTCCCCAGATTCAGCTTGCAACTTAACAGGAGGGAGGTATGCGGGCAGCGAGCGAACTGTTTCTCGCGGCATCTTTCCTCGCCATTATATTCAGCTCATTGTTTTCGCGAACAAAGGACAATCGCGCGTACTCGCCCCGTATTTAGAAGGCCGGCTGGACCGGAGATGCCTTATGAATGAATATATATATATATGTTGCATGTGTGCATAATTGGGTGTCTGTTATCCGGCGCTTGAAACTCGACGAACGCTCGGACCGCGTGTTAAAGGAAATTGCGACATCGTCGTCGAATAGGTTTTACGAGCGTCGAATTGCGCTTCCTTTGCCGCAACTCTGCTTAACCCTACCGCGGTAACTAATAGTCAATATATCGGCTCTTTGCGCTCGCCGCTGTAAATACTCGGAGCCGATATATCGGCTTTTACACGGGTGCCGTGTAAACATATCGCAGTGATTGCTTGATGCACGCCAAAGGGAACCATCGGTGCAAAATTGCGCTGCTGGCTGCATAATTGCGTTTAAGGCGATTCAAATGATTTGAACAAGCTTTAAAGGGAGGGTCACGGTGAACGCTTCTACTCGGGCTTCGAAGCTTGCAATAATTCCTCGCAGAAATGATGGAGCGAAATATTCAATGTTGGAGAGTGCAATGCCTACTTAACACTAAACGTACCGATACTTTACACTTAGCTATTCTTACCATGAGGACTCATTTGACCCCTTATGAAATAAGCATAAAAATATTGATTTTCAAAAAGAAATTTCTAATTTATTAAAGCGAAAAACTGAGTGATCAGATGGAATGAGAATTTATGGAAAGTCAAATGGGCGATGGGAATAACAATGAATGTACGATTTTTAAGTAAATTTTGAAAGTGGTCATTTGACTCCGCTTGGTGCATTTAGTGTCAACACTTTCAAGTTTTTCGTCACGACGCATACGGTGCGTCATCAGTTTTGTCAGAAGTAAATATTCCCATTTTTCGTCATGACGCATACGGTGCGTCATCAATTTTCACTGAAGCAAATAATCAAATTTTTCGCCATGACGCATACGGTGCGTCATCAATGTTAATGGAATTCAATATTGAAATTCGTCAAATTTTTCATCATGACGCATACGGTGCGTCATCAGTTTTGTCAGAAGGAAATAAATATTAACCCTCTATGGGCCCGCGTGACTTTGAAGTCACATATCGATAAATCGATATTTTATTAAGTAGTTTAATTTTGTTTTACTAGATGGCGTATACATTTTGTTATATAATGTCTCCTTAGTAACCAATAACATGCTTGATGCGGTTGTCAGCTCTATCCTGAAATGTCAAAGTAAATGCTTTTGAAAGTTGTCTGCCAATAGAAACGAAAGGAACCATCTTGTGCAATTCTCATTATTTCTTCTTCTATCGGTGTTTGTTAAACAAAAAAGCGTACTTAATAGCTTTTAGTTTGTATATCAATAATGTCTTATTTGTTTGCATTTAAACAATCATTTTATTACTATTTTCACGTAATATAGCTTTGTGATTTTTAAGACACAATGGGCTATAATGGTAGGGTTCAGTGTATTTGCGACAACGTTTGTGTTTTCCTTGCGTTTTAGTTTTATATATCAGAGGCCCAAAATATGGATAGAAATCATATAAAAATAAAAGAATGAATATATATATATATTTGGATGTGTGCAAATTCGAAGGTTCTTTATCAGATTCTGATTCTAACGGAGATCATCCGATAGTATTTGCGACGACGTATAAATATTATTGATAGCGACGATGAATTTAGTAGTAGAAAATTATGAGATAAGGAAATGCAACCTATATCTATGTTTAATGCGAAACGCCAACTGTTTTATGGAATTCCGATATATAAGCTCTTATACACACAAGATCAAACGTTGTAAGCCGTTATTACTTCAAAGTTACAAAATGTATTTGTTATAATTAAATTGTTGAAACTGCTGAATTCATTGTTAATATGTATTTAGAGGTTGATATTTGTTGATTTCACGTTACATAGATTTTGTATAGCCACCAAAAAAAATTCGGTCCATAGAGGGTTAACTTATGGATACCAAGATAGAGTGCAATGTCAACATAAGAACCGAGCGAACAGATATTTCCATGAGGTAATGCATGATTGCTTCGAAATAAGCATAAAAATATTGATTTTCAAAAAGAAATTTCTAATTTATTAAAGCGAAAAACGAGGATACAGATGGAATTGATAAATTATGGTTATATAAAATCTGGCGAAACTGGTATAACAATGAATGTACGATTTTTCACCTAAATTTGCCATGGTCATTTAGAATCGCAAAAATGGTGCATTTAGTGTCATAACAAAAGTTCTTACGTCACGAAAACGCACACGATCGTCATCATTAACGCGTCTATGAATATTCAATTTTATTATGTTACGCATACGGTGCGTCATCAATTTTCAGAAGCAAATATTCAAATTTTTCGACATATCATATAATGAGTCATCAATTTTTTGGGGAAGCAAACAAGTTCAAACACACGACACGGACACAGGAACATCAGTTTCTGTCCATTACAAAAATGGCATACCCTCTATAGGCACCGACGCCTTCCCAGCCTATCGATAAATCGCTATTTTATTAACGCGTCCCCAGTTTAATTTTGTTTTACCGATGCGTCCCCATTTTGCCTATATAACGCCCACCGACGCGTCCCCAATTCCACGCTTACCGACGCGTCCCCACGCCTTCCGACGTCCACCGTAAATGCGTCCCCAAGTTGTCTGACGCAATAGAAACGACGCGTCCCATCTTGTCCGACGCCCATTATTTCTTCCCACTATCGGTCCCCACGTTAAACAAAAAAGACGCCTCCCCAGCTTTTAGTTTGTATATCGACGCGTCCCCATTTGTTTGCATTTAAACAATCATTTTATTACTATTTTCACGCTATAGCGACGCGTCCCCATTTTTAACGACACAATGCGTCCCCACGCCTAATGGTCCCGGGTTCAGTGTATTTCCGATAACGTTTGTGTTTTCCTTGCGTTTTAGTTTTATATATCAGAGGCCCAAAATATGGATAGAAATCATATAAAAATAAACGCTCGACATCTAGGAATAAGAAGCATTTGAGCCATAAATTCGAAGGTTCTTTAGCAGACGATTCTAACGGAGATCATCCGATAGTATTTACCCGACGACGTATAAATATTATTGATAGCAACGATGAATTTAGTAGTAGAAAATTATCAGATAAGGAAATGCAACGTATATCTATGCTTAATGTCAAACGCCAACTGTTTTATGACATCTCCGACGTTGACGCCTTATACACACAAGATCAAACGTTGTAAGCCGTTGTTACTTCAAAGTTACAAAATGTATTTGTTATAATTAAAATGTTGAAACTGCTGAATTCATTGTTAATATGTATTTCGAGGTTGATATTTGTTGATTTCATTACATAGATTTTGTATAGCCATTCGGTCCATAGAGGGTTAACTTACTGATACCAAGATAGCCGGTGTCAAGGGATAAGAACGGAGCGAACAGATATTTCCTAGGTAATGCTGCTGATTGCTTCGAAGTTGCGCCGGTGGTTACTGAAGGCCGGTCAGGGATATGCTAACTGATAAACGTGGATACGCCGGTGTACCTTGATAAATTAGGTGGTTATATAAAAATCTGGCTGAAACTGGTATAGCACAGAATTAAAGGAGATTCTTCACCTATGAATTTGCCATCTTAGTCGATTTAGAATCGCAAAAATTGACTTGCGGTTCATAACAAAACGTGTCTTACTCCAACCAAAACGCACACGATCGGCAGTATTAACGCGTCTATGAACAATTACCTTATTATGTTAGAAGGAGCATTGTAGAATGAGACATACTACAACATTACACCGCTTTTCCCTATCATATAATGAGCCATTTCATTTAATTTGGGGCCACAACAAGTTCAGGACACACGACACGGACACAGGAACATCTGAAATCTGTCCATTACAAAAATGGCATAGCTTGGTGACACCTACCGACGCCTTCCCTTACGCCTACCGACGCGACGCGCCCCCACGCCTTCCCACGCCCACCGACGCGTCCCCACGCCTTCCGACGCCCACCGACGCGTCCCCACGCCTTCCGACGCCCACCGACGCTTACCGACGCGTCCCCACGCCTTCCGACGCCCACCGACGCGTCCCCACGCCTTCCGACGCTTACCGACGCGTCCCCACGTCCGACGCCCACCGACGCGTCCCCACGCCTTTCCACGCCTCCCGGCGCCTTCCCATGCCTTCCCACGCCAACGCACGTCCGACGCTTTCCCACGCCTCCGAGTCCACACAAAACTCGACGCCACGCGACGCTGGACGCCTCCCGATACCACCCGCCGCTCGACATCTACCGATGTCTCCTGACGCCACCCGACGCTCGACATCTACCGACCTCTGACGCCTACTGACGCCACCCAACACTCGATGCCTGCCGACGCTTCCTGACTGATCCCGACGCTATCAGACGCTTGACGCCTACTGACGCCTCCCGACGCCACCTGACGCTGGACTCCTATCGACACCACCCGACCCTCGACATCTACCGACGCTTCCTCACGCTACCCGACGCTCGACACCTACCGACGTCTGACGCCTCCCGACACCACCCGACGCTCGATGCCTCCTAACTGCTCCCGACGTTACTACACGCTTGAGACCTCCCGACGCTTCCCGACGCCATACCATGCCGCGCCGCACAGGCGACGGAGATGACCATCAATGGTGTATTTCAACTTTGAGGCATGGATGCGTATGCGCATTTAACTTACTGATACCAAGATAGCCGGTGTCAAGGGATAAGAACGGAGCGAACAGATATTTCCTAGGTAATGCTGCTGATTGCTTCGAAGTTGCGCCGGTGGTTACTGAAGGCCGGTCAGGGATATGCTAACTGATAAACGTGGATACGCCGGTGTACCTTGATAAATTAGGTGGTTATATAAAAATCTGGCTGAAACTGGTATAGCACAGAATGAAAGGAGATTCTTCACCTATGAATTTGCCATCTTAGTCGATTTAGAATCGCAAAAATTGACTTGCGGTTCATAACAAAACATGTCTTACTCCAACCAAAACGCACACGATCGGCAGTATTAATGCGTCTATGAACAATTACCTTATTATGTTAGAAGGAGCATTGTAGAATGAGACATACTACAACATTACACCGCTTTTCCCTATCATATAATGAGCCATTTCATTTAATTTGGGGCCACAACAAGTTCAGGACACACGACACGGACACAGGAACATCCGAAATCTGTCCATTACAAAAATGGCATAGCTTGGTGACACCTACCGACGCCTTCCCACGCCTACCGACGCTTACCGACGCGTCCCCACGCCTACCGACGCCCACCGACGCGTCCCCACGCCTTCCGACGCCCACCGACGCGTCCCCACGCCTTCCGACGCTTACCGACGCGTCCCCACGCCTTCCGACGCCCACCGACGCGTCCCCACGCCTTCCGACGCTTACCGACGCGTCCCCACGTCCGACGCCCACCGACGCCTTCCCACGCCTACCGACGCGTCCCCACGCCTTCCCACGCCCACCGACGCCTCCCCACGCCTTCCGACGCTTACCGACGCGTCCCCACGCCTACCGACGCGTCCCCACGCCTTCCGACGCTTACCGACGCGTCCCCACGTCCGACGCCCACCGACGCGTCCCCACGCCTCCCGGCGCCTTCCCATGCCTTCCCACGCCAACGCACGTCCGACGCTTTCCCACGCCTCCGAGTCCACACGAAACTCGACGCCACGCGACGCTGGACGCCTCCCGATACCACCCGACGCTCGACATCTACCGACCTCTGACGCCTACTGACGCCACCCAACACTCGATGCCTGCCGACGCTTCCTGACTGATCCCGACGCTATCAGACGCTTGACGCCTACTGACGCCTCCCGACGCCACCTGACGCTGGACTCCTATCAACACCACCCGACCCTCGACATCTACCGATGTCTCCTGATGCCACCCGACGCTCGACATCTACCGACGTCTGACGCCTCCCGACACCACCCGACGCTCGATGCCTCCTAACTGCTCCCGACGTTACTACACGCTTGAGACCTCCCGACGCTTCCCGACGCCATACCATGCCGCGCCGCACAGGCGACGGAGATGACCATCAATGGTGTATTTCAACTTTGAGGCATGGATGCGTATGCGCATTTAACTTACTGATACCAAGATAGCCGGTGTCAAGGGATAAGAACGGAGCGAACAGATATTTCCTAGGTAATGCTGCTGATTGCTTCGAAGTTGCGCCGGTGGTTACTGAAGGCCGGTCAGGGATATGCTAACTGATAAACGTGGATACGCCGGTGTACCTTGATAAATTAGGTGGTTATATAAAAATCTGGCTGAAACTGGTATAGCACAGAATTAAAGGAGATTCTTCACCTATGAATTTGCCATCTTAGTCGATTTAGAATCGCAAAAATTGACTTGCGGTTCATAACAAAACGTGTCTTACTCCAACCAAAACGCACACGATCGGCAGTATTAACGCGTCTATGAACAATTACCTTATTATGTTAGAAGGAGCATTGTAGAATGAGACATACTACAACATTACACCGCTTTTCCCTATCATATAATGAGCCATTTCATTTAATTTGGGGCCACAACAAGCTCAGGACACACGACACGGACACAGGAACATCCGAAATCTGTCCATTACAAAAATGGCATAGCTTGGTGACACCTACCGACGCCTTCCCACGCCTACCGACGCGTCCCCACGCCTTCCCACGCCCACCGACGCGTCCCCACGCCTTCCGACGCCCACCGACGCGTCCCCACGCCTTTCCACGCCTCCCGGCGCCTTCCCATGCCTTCCCACGCCAACGCACGTCCGACGCTTTCCCACGCCTCCGAGTCCACACGAAACTCGACGCCACGCGACGCTGGACGCCTCCCGATACCACCCGCCGCTCGACATCTACCGATGTCTCCTGACGCCACCCGACGCTCGACATCTACCGACCTCTGACGCCTACTGACGCCACCCAACACTCGATGCCTGCCGACGCTTCCTGACTGATCCCGACGCTATCAGACGCTTGACGCCTACTGACGCCACCTGACGCTGGACTCCTATCGACACCACCCGACCCTCGACATCTACCGATGTCTCCTGATGCCACCCGACGCTCGACATCTACCGATGTCTCCTGATGCCACCCGACGCTCGATGCCTCCTAACTGCTCCCGACGTTACTACACGCTTGAGACCTCCCGACGCTTTCCGACGCCATACCATGCCGCGCCGCACAGGCGACGGAGATGACCATCAATGGTGTATTTCAACTTTGAGGCATGGATGCGTATGCGCATTTAACTTACTGATACCAAGATAGCCGGTGTCAAGGGATAAGAACGGAGCGAACAGATATTTCCTAGGTAATGCTGCTGATTGCTTCGAAGTTGCGCCGGTGGTTACTGAAGGCCGGTCAGGGATATGCTAACTGATAAACGTGGATACGCCGGTGTACCTTGATAAATTAGGTGGTTATATAAAAATCTGGCTGAAACTGGTATAGCACAGAATTAAAGGAGATTCTTCACCTATGAATTTGCCATCTTAGTCGATTTAGAATCGCAAAAATTGACTTGCGGTTCATAACAAAACGTGTCTTACTCCAACCAAAACGCACACGATCGGCAGTATTAACGCGTCTATGAACAATTACCTTATTATGTTAGAAGGAGCATTGTAGAATGAGACATACTACAACATTACACCGCTTTTCCCTATCATATAATGAGCCATTTCATTTAATTTGGGGCCACAACAAGTTCAGGACACACGACACGGACACAGGAACATCTGAAATCTGTCCATTACAAAAATGGCATAGCTTGGTGACACCTACCGACGCCTTCCCACGCCTACCGACGCTTCCCCGACGCGTCCCCACTTCCGACGCCCACCGACGCGTCCCCACGCCTTCCGACGCCCACCGACGCGTCCCCACGCCTTTCCACGCCTCCCGGCGCCTTCCCATGCCTTCCCATGCCTTCCCACGCCAACGCATGTCCGACGCTTTCCCACGCCTCCGAGTCCACACGAAACTCGACGCCACGCGACGCTGGACGCCTCCCGATACCACCCGCCGCTCGACATCTACCGATGTCTCCTGACGCCACCCGACGCTCGACATCTACCTACGTCTGACGCCTACTGACGCCACCCAACACTCGATGCCTGCCGACGCTTCCTGACTGATCTCGACGCTATCAGACGCTTGACGCCTACTGACGCCTCCCGACGCCACCTGACGCTGGACTCCTATCGACACCACCCGACCCTCGACATCTACCGACGCTTCCTCACGCTCCCCGACGCTCGACACCTACCGACGTCTGACGCCTCCCGACACCACCCGACGCTCGATGCCTCCTAACTGCTCCCGACGTTACTACACGCTTGAGACCTCCCGACGCTTCCCGACGCCATACCATGCCGCGCCGCACAGGGGACGGAGATGACCATCAATGGTGTATTTGAACTTTGAGGCATGGATGCGTATGCGCATTTAACCCTCTGTGGGCCCGCGTGACTTTGAAGTCACATATCGATAAATCGATATTTTATTAAGTAGTTTAATTTTGTTTTACTAGATGGCGTATACATTTTGTTATATAATGTCTCCTTAGTAACCAATAACATGCTTGATGCGGTTGTCAGCTCTATCCTGAAATGTCAAAGTAAATGCTTTTGAAAGTTGTCTGCCAATAGAAACGAAAGGAACCATCTTGTGCAATTCTCATTATTTCTTCTTCTATCGGTGTTTGTTAAACAAAAAAGCGTACTTAATAGCTTTTAGTTTGTATATCAATAATGTCTTATTTGTTTGCATTTAAACAATCATTTTATTACTATTTTCACGTAATATAGCTTTGTGATTTTTAAGACACAATGGGCTATAATGGTAGGGTTCAGTGTATTTGCGATAACGTTTGTGTTTTCCTTGCGTTTTAGTTTTATATATCAGAGGCCCAAAATATGGATAGAAATCATATAAAAATAAAAGAGGAATAGGAATAAGAAGCATTTGGAGTAATAAATTCGAAGGTTCTTTATCAGATTCTGATTCTAACGGAGATCATCCGATAGTATTTACCCGACGACGTATAAATATTATTGATAGCAACGATGAATTTAGTAGTAGAAAATTATCAGATAAGGAAATGCAACGTATATCTATGCTTAATGTCAAACGCCAACTGTTTTATGGAATTCCGTACTTAAGCTCTTATACACACAAGATCAAACGTTGTAAGCCGTTGTTACTTCAAAGTTACAAAATGTATTTGTTATAATTAAATTGTTGAAACTGCTGAATTCATTGTTAATATGTATTTCGAGGTTAATATTTGTTGATTTCACGTTACATAGATTTTGTATAGCCACCAAAAAAAATTCGGTCCATAGAGGGTTAAATTTTTTCGTAATGACGCATACGGTGCGTCATCAGTTTCATCAGAAGCAAACATTACAATTTTTCCTCATGACGCATACAGCGCATCATCACTTTTCGCAATTGCAAATATTAATTATGATCGACAAGAACTATGCGAATGTGACGACCCACGTCAAATACACGTCCGAAGAATCGGCCGACGCTTGCGGAACATATGTTTTCGCGCAAAAAGACGGCAAAAAGCCCGCCAGTGTAAATCGACAGCGTTCGAACATCGGCAGACAAAAGCGAAACTCGAGGGTTCCTCGGCCATTGAAAATACCCTGCCAACGCAGCGGCACTGCCCTTCCAACTTCTCCGGCTGTTATCGCGTCGTAAGCGGATGTCGATAATCCATTGTCCGACAGTGCCGAGGTACACGAGGGTGCTCGAAGCAGCATCGCAACGGAGTAACACGCTCGGGCCGGTCATATCGGTACCCCTCAAAGGTACAATTTCATAACGGACTGCTGCTTCAGCTTCGTCCGACTGAACTCTTCGTAATGCCACGTTTGCACCGTTGTTTGTGTCTCAATTGGCCTTGCGCTTGAGATAACGCGCCATTGCGCGACGTGCCATGGCAGAAAACAGCTTCTGTCTTGTTTGGCCGAATTTCCGCCCGTTCGCCGTCGCCGACGTCCTTGGCAACTAATTCGTCCGCTCTCGAAAAACTTCCGATATTCGTGCGGCCAGTTATTCGTAGACGTCATATCTGGACTCGTATCTTAGCGGTGTCTTTTTCTGATCCACGGCCAGCTTTTCTGATCCACGGTCCCGTTTTTCGGTTGACACGGAAGGAAGGATAATGGTTAATATCGGAAGATGTGCAGAGGCGAACTGTATGAGATGCCGCTGCGTTCCAAATCCAGGAGCCTGCTTGTTAGACGGCGCCTTCTTTTTGCTTGGCATCCATCCCCGGTAATGAAAATATGCGATTGTCTTCGTCCTTTCCGTCGCCGCATGCGACAAGTTAACACGTTGCAGAGTTGTTGGAAGCCAAAGTATTGAAAAATAACTCCAATGTCAATTGCTTTTACAGGATTGCAAGTAGGGTTCATTGCGAATTTTTTGCATTTTTAGTCAAATCTTTTCCGTTGACTGCCGTGCGTATTTTTCTGTATTAGAACGGCGATGCTATGAAATACTACGGCGTTTGACTGAATTATGCAAAATGTAAATAATGTGCAGGTATTGGAGACCAAAGGACCACATCACTATTCTGACACTAACTGTATTTATAAAATAATCATTGCTACCGATTGCGAATATTTTGGATCTTCAGTAAAATTTCTTGCGCCGATCAGCGGTGACCATTACGGCAATTAAAGTGTTAACGTTAGGACTTTCCGTATTTTCGTATTCGCTTGACTGTGCTGAACCATAGTGTGTTCGTTGGCAATCGGAGCAGTCTCTTCGTGTGCAAAGTTACTGGAATAATTTTGCCGATACGTTGCTATTAGAACGGCGATGCTTTGAAATACTACGGCGTTTGACTAAATTATGCAAAATGTAAATAATGTACAAGTATTGAAGATCAAAGAATCGCATTGCTATTCTGACACTAACTGCATTTATAAAATAATCATTGCTACCGATTGCGAATATTTTGGATCTTCGGTCAAATCTCTTGCGTCAATCAGCGGTGACCATCAGGGCAGTCAAAGTGTTAAAAAATGTACTCCGCGCGCAACGGTAAAGTAATACGCAGATGGGCTGCGGAGCGAAATCCGCAGCGACATTATTCAATCCCGTCGCGCATTGAAGTAGGAGGAATAATGCGGGGTATTTAAAGAGATAAGCGGATCGAATGGAGGCAGCGCGTTTAGGAAACGGGACAGTTGAGGTACAAAGAGAAGCGGAGGCAAAGAGAGAGACGTAATAACGTGCGGCGCACTTGGATAACGTAACAGTACGGTGAAATAACGTAACTCGCGCGTAACGGTATCGCCGGCTGACGCACGAAGAATGCGCGCCGCGGAGGATGATACAGGTACACGACGAAGATGACGTGTGCACACATGCACCGTGTCGCGTCTGTGTGCGCAACACTCTATTCAATGCTTGAGGATACCTGAAAGCGATGCACGATCGGAATAACTTCGTTAGCCGCACTGCAGAGAGGGAAACAATGTAATTTGTAGCGGTAAACGCAAAGGGACCGACGCCGTGTTTTCGTTGAGTGGTTTCATGTTGCCGGATGCTCGGCGAGGGACGTACGGAGAATACGGAGAAACACGCGTGGCGAATATTGGACTTGCATCGAGAAGCACCGCTGGAAAATTCTGCCCCCACACTTGAGGGGGTGTTCCAATGTGACGGATGGAAAAAAATCGATTTGTTTTGCGTTTTTTTATAGTTTATGGTTATAGAATTAACCCTCAGAGCTCCGTTGGTTCCGCTATGGAGCCATCCGGCATTTGTTCCGCAGCTCCATAGGCTTCGCTGCGGAGTTGAATGTTTTTGGCATGATTGTGCTTAAGATGCTGAGGTATCGTCAGCGTTGGCAATTGTTATCTGCAGTTAAAACGTGCTCAGTCTCTGTACTGCTGCGATTAAACCATTTTTTTACCTTTATAACGGTTAGTAATATGGAGAAAAAAAATTATTATGATGAGAATTTAGAGTTGAGTGGCAGTGAGAAAATTCTGCGCCCACACTTCAGGGGGTGTTCCAATGTAATGGGTGGGCAAAATCGATTTTTTTTATAATATAAATATAAATAAATACACAAATATTTTTAAACGATAAACAAATTTTCCTCTACTATCTTCGGCCATACCTTTTCAGGAAAAAGTTTCCTCAAAGAAAATGTTGAAAATTTACTTTTTTTAGGCATTCACATTGGAAAACCCCCTTCATCGCGGATTCATCGCGAATCCGATTGCTCGCGATATTACGCGCGCTGACAGATACCACGCTTTCGGGTTGTGCCGGTAAAACTGCCGCGGGCTAATCTGCAATTAGAGGCGTTAGGTGCTTCCATGAGACCGGCGGGCGCACAGAACTCGGCAACCAGATATAGGCACGATAATTGATCAACACTCGCAATACTAGAAGTCAATTACCTCCGTGAGCGAATAAGTTTCGAAATTGCTCGGCGTAAAGCAGTTTCCCGCTCTAAATATCACGCCGGAATACATATCGACGGAAACGTTTTCCAGGGGAACGCTTTAGAAAGGACAACGTTTTTGAGAATGCAATTGGAAAAAAAAGAAAATTAGAAATTAGAAATCGTCTTCTGGGGAGGCGTCAGGATGAAAGGTAATTTCTCGTTAGCGGCCTCAAAGTGTTATTAGCCGCGAATCGTGTAGGATGCTATCATATTTGAACGAGGCAGTTATTGTTAGAATAGTGATGCGATCCTTTGGTCCCCGATACCTGCGCATTATTTACATTTTGCATAATTCAGTCAAATACCGTAATATTTCATAGCATTGCCGTTCTAATACCGCAAAATATCTGCAAAATATCAAATTTTGGTGCGATTAAAACTTATTCCAGTAACTTTACACACGAAGACACTGCTGCGATTGCCAACGAACAAACTATCGTTCGGCACAATCAAGAGACTACAAAAATACGGGAACTCCTAATTTTAACACTTTGACTGCCGCGATGGTCATCGCTGACCGGCGTAAAAGATTTTACTGAAGATCCAAAATATTCGCAATCGATAGCAATGATTGTTTTATAAATGCAGTTATTGTTAGAATAGTGATGCGATACTTTCGTCCCCGATACCTGCGCATTATTTGCATTTTGCATAATTCAGTCAAATACCGTAATATTTCATAGCATTGCCGTTCTAATACCGCAAAATATCTGCAAAATATCAAATTTTGGTGCGATTAAAACTTATTCCAGTAACTTTACACACGAAGACACTGCTGCGATTGCCAACGAACAAACTATCGTTCGGCACAGTCAAGCGACTACGAAAATACAGGAAGTCCTAACGTTCACACTTTAATTGCCGTAATGGTCACCGCTGATCGGCGCAAGAAATTTTACTGAAGATCCAAAATATTCGCAATCGGTAGCAATGATTATTTTATAAATGTAGTTATTGTTAGAATAGTGATGCGATCCTTTCGTCTCCAATACCTGCACATTATTTACATTTTGCATAATTCAGTCAAACGCCGTAGTATTTCATAGCATTGCCGTTCTAATACGGCAAAATACACACGGCAGTCAACTTGTGAAATGTCACGTCTGGTAGGCGCGTGTTAGCGGAAAGTACTTAAATTTGCGGCGATTCGACTTAAAAATCGAATTTCAAATGGCTACGTCTTAGGTGATGTCCGACACCGAAGTAAATATTAGGTCCACCGAAAAGTTCTGTCCGGTTTTTGGAATGAAATAATAAAATATTGATTAATAAAAAATTTAATGAAATTAAATAATACATCCTTAATGCATAATACTGACATGGTGGAAACATTATTTCGGGATATTTAACCTTTTGACTGCTATGGGCGCATATATGCGTTTCCCAATCGTTTCGATTTCTTACCTATCGCAGTCACAATTATAAATGTTTGACATGACTACAGATGCCTTCTTCATCAAATAATTTTCTTCCATTATTTACACCTTTCACATTTATTACACCGTCAGTCCATAGAGTTGACAGTAGTGAAAAGTATTCAGCAGTCAAAGGGTTACAAGATGACATATGTACGTATAAAATGGTAAACAGTAGCAGTCATAACCTGTTTCAAACAAAAACGTTCACACATAACATTATCGGACAGAACTTTCCGGTAGACCTAATATTATTGTACGGGACATCATTATCAAAATACCTGTGATGCCCATCTGTCGCGAGAGGCCTTCCGCTATGAACTTTTGTTTGGAAAAGGAATGGGGAATGAAGGGGTGGTAGTGTCGCATTCCTTGGCACCTCGGCATTCCTCGGAGAATTGTAAGTTCAGACTGGTTATTGAAAAATTAAAATTTCGCAATTTATCTCTCCCCTTTATTCTAACACGCGCAAAGATCGTCGCAGGGTTCAAAGGTCCCAGGGATCCGAGTCTTTTCTCCGGACTTTCGACGCTTTTGGATTAACCATGCGTCGAGTGGTGCGTTTCGAGTAAAGGGTGTAATTCGGTCTGTTGTCGGACGCCACAAAAAGAGAAGTTTGTCGGAAGATTTTTGCGCGTCGGGACCCGCGTAACGAACGACCAATTCGATTTCTCTTTACTGAGCGAGACTTTGTTGATATATACTGCCGGTGCCAAGATGTTTTCCTACGTTTACGCGTGGATGCGGGCATATTTTCCATGTAAAATACTACTGGGTACTGCTGAATATTGTTTCACGGAATTTCATTAGGAATCTTAACACTTTAAGCACTTTGGGACATAAGAACTTTAAGGAGGTTTGGGAAACTTGTACGTTACAAAAAAGCATAACTTTGTTATTTATGAAACTGAAAACTGCGAAACTTTCAGAAATTGTATAATTGGAAGTATTTTAGGTATTATTAAAAAAATTATGTTTTTAAACACGTTGACTGCTGTGGTGGTCATCAGAACTTTCCGGTAGACCTAATATTATTGTACGGGATGTGATTGCGTCATTATCAAAATACCTGTGATACGCATCTGTCGCAAGAGGCCTTTCGCTATGAACTTTTGTTTGGAAAAGAGATGGGGAATGAAGGGTAGAGTGTCGCATTCTTCGACACCTCGGCATTCCTCGGAGAATTGTAAGTTCAGACTGGTTATTGAAACATGAAAATTTCGCAATTTATCTCTCCCCTTTATTCTAACACGCGCAAAGATCGTCGCAGGGTTCAAAAGGAATCTCGTCGGAGTGAAAAGGTGCGATGAATTTTAACGGTAAAGTCGTTTGCATCCGTGATGCACGCACAGTTTGAACGATTATCCGCTGACGTAGGTGAGCAGCGTCAGACGGATAAACGGAAATCCGTTCATCCGTGCCGAGGGCCGTCGATGAAGACCGGAGGACACCGTCAGCCCGTCAACTCGTCGACCCGTCATCGGCGTCAACTCGTGCGAGAAGGTCGCGCGACGTAATAATCGGCCACGCTCTCGAAACGGGCCTTTAAGGAGGCAACTTTACGTAACGCACGGCTCCGAGAGAGAGAACGGCTATTATTAGCCGACCAATTTCCTAATGGCTCGGGCCTCTTCGCTCTTCGACGTTGGTCCAGGAATAGAATCGTCCCCTCTTCGTACTTCTCGCATTCGCGCGAATCATTTTTCTCGCCCCGGGCTAACCCTTTGCGGAGTGAGTACAAAGTTTTCTGGACTGTCTGGCCCGATGTTAGGTAGAGCAGTATTGAACGTTCTTCATATCGCGTTTCGGAGGGATTGAACATTTTTATATTGTCTATGTAGGAGTTACATATGTGAAACTAGAAAGTATAATATTTATGAACCATAACAACACAATCAAGATGCTTTAGTCTTATTTTCCAATCTTTTGCCATTTCGGCGTTTCGTCTTTTCGTCTTTACGTCTTCTCAAATACACAGATTCCTTCCCAATTACACAATTTTGCGTTCCACGAAAATAAATGTAGGGTATAGATACGTGAAACTAGAAATTATAATATTTATAAACTATAACAACACAATCAAGACGCTTTAGTCTTATTGCCTAATCTTTTGCCATTTCACGTTTCGTCTTTACGTCTTCTCAAATACAAAAATTCCTTCCGAATTACACAAATTTGCGTTTGACGCAAATAAATGTAGGATTTAGATACGTGAAACTAGAAAGTATAATATTTATAAACATTAACAACAGAATCAAGACACTTTAGTCTTATTTCCGAATCTTTTGTCGTTTCGTCGTTTCGCTTTTTCGTTTTTACGGCTTATCGTCTTTACGTTTCGTCGTCAACTGACTACTACGCAACCAAAGAACACAATTCAACAAACTCGTCACCTATGATACCTCAATATAATAATTGAGGATCATAGATGACCTTTGCTTGGCAATCAGAGGACCCTATACTTGAGATCCTACATGTTTCTTCACGAAGAATTATATGTATTTCTAATTATATTATTCTAATTAGAATTATATACTATCCAAATTATACTCTGCATAACGCTTTACTGGTATATTTTGAAGGTGTGATAATGTTCAAAACGATCATCAATATGCATTGGGTGTTTGATTGAACATGTATCGTAATAGTAATTTAGATTTAGATTAGAGGATCCTGTACTTCCTACTACTAAGATCCTATATATTTCTTCACGAAGAATTATATTTAATTCTAATTATATTATTCTAATTACAATTATATACTATTCAAATTATACTTTGCATAACGCTTTATTGGTATATTTTGAAGGTGTGATAATGTTCAAAATGATCATCAATATGCATTGGGTGTTTAATTGAACATGTATCGTAATAATAATTTGTTTGTCATCATTCACTTGAACGTCTACGAACAACGGCATTTCATGAAAAAAGTCTTATGTAGATCGCTTATACTTATAAGTGACCATAAGCCCTAGGGACTATTTCTGGTCGCGTGTAAGTGGTTCGCAATCGCGTAACCAATCCGGCGTCCCCCTGTTGTTCTTCTACAGATTCCTACGTACACAAGAGTCCATGCTCTCTAAAGGTTGAGGTCTAGTCAGCAGCACCGTAAGATGTCTGTAACACAAAATTATAGGTTTCCGATATTTTCGTATCGAAGCCTACCTTTGCGTTTCCTCTTTCAATCGCCACGACCGTTCCCTGCGTCTTTCCTCGATTCGCGGCAATTGCGTCTAATTACGGGGCATCAGAAATTGCTCGCTTTCACTCTCGAGCCACGTCGCGAAGATCGCGTTGTCGACAGACGAGCAGCTTAATTTCGTCGATTTCGTTTGTCCCAGACTCTTCCGTTGAGGAAAACAGTTCCGCAGTTTCGTCACGAAAGCGAAAACGCGAGGTTGTTACGTCCCTTTCGCTCGTTTGCCCTTTTATTGGGTAGACAAGTCGCTGGGGCGAGTCATACGGGTCTCCTGATGAGTGAGTCTAGACGCTGTTATCCTCAAACTTCGCCGAGTTGAAAAGTTGAAAACGCCGGCAAGTGAGGACGGTTGAACTTTACACCCTCGGTGTGAACGCGACGTTGGAAAATTGTATTAGCTCACTCAACGTACATCTCCGTTTATTCAAGAAAGTACGCAAACTCCACCCAAAAACCTAGTTAACCCTTTGACTGCTATTTCGTTTCGATTTTTTACTTACTGCAGCCACAATTATCAATAGGTGAGATAAATACAGATGCGTCCTTTATCAAATAATTTTTTTGCAATATTTAATTTGGCATAAATGAAAAATTACAATTAGAATTTAGTTGCGTCTCATACAATCAATCAATAAAGTTCACACTGGTGAAATGTATTTCGTCCTCAGCGAGTGCTTCGGCCGGAAGTATTCAGCAGTCAAAGGGTTAATTGCATTTACAAAATTATAAATGCTACCGATTGGGTGTTCTTTTAATGTTTCCTGAGACCTTTTACAATCAATCAATAAAGTTCATACTGCTGAAATGTATTTCGTCCTCAGCGAGTGCTTCGGCCCGAAGCCCTCAGCACTCAAAGACTTAATTCGACAAAACGTTTGCATTGCCGCGCGCACGTATCCGCAGTCCGCAAACCTCGTTCCTCGTCGAATATGAAAGGCCTTCGGAATATCGTCCGATAGGCACGCGACTATTACTTTTATCTTTACAGCCGCCTCCATACGGTTTCGGCAGAGCTCTATTCAGCCCGACGCAATCAATACGGCACTTCTATGCGTCCTTTTTTTCGAGTGCAGAAACGCGTTGTCATCCTAGTATTTAGCACGAGCCATCGATACCGATAATCAATACTCGCCGCTATTTAATGCTCCTCGTACCGTTTCCCTTGCAAGCCCCCTATTCCCTCGCCGTGTAGCTCGTCGCGAGGAAATGTATTACCCCTCTTCCCCCCGCATTACCATATTCCATTGCCGGCAGCGCATCGCGGCACGGCAATTTTTGTACATCCACCAGCCGGAACGTATAAATTTCGGGACGAAACTCGTCGTCGGCTCGCCGAACCGTGCGCGACGACAGTTAAATCCGATTTATCGACATTTAATTCCCTCGTTTTACACGGACTCGGAAAGGTTCCCGTGGAAGCACGTTGCCAACGGCGGCCGGAATATTTTTCGCGGGGGCGAAGATTAATTCCGTCTCGTCGTCCATCACTGCCAACGGCACTCCTGCCATTTTCGTGAGAGCGACCGAACAAAAGGACCGCGAAAGAGTAGCGAAATCGGTTTGCCATTAATCACGGAGCCCGTTGAACGCGTGCAAATGCCATTGTCTCTGGCTCCGCGTCTCTGTTTGTCTTTCCGTCCCTTTCGATTTTCGTTCTTCATCTTTCCAGGCGTGCGGATCCGAGTCTTTTCTCCGGACTTTCGACGCTTTTGGATTAACCATGCGTCGAGTGGTGCGTTTCGAGTAAAGGGTGTAATTCGGTCTGTTGTCGGACGCCACAAAAAGAGAAGTTTGTCGGAAGATTTGTGCGCGTCGGGACCCGCGTAACGAACGACCAATTCGATTTCTCTTTACTGGGCGAGACTTTGTTGATATATACTGCCGGTGCCAAGATGTTTTTCTACGTTTATGCGTGGATGTGGAAATATTTTCCATGTAAAATACTACTGGGTACTGCTGAATACTGTTTCGCGGAAATTGATTAGGAATCTTAACACTTTAAGGACTTTAAGGAGGTTTGGGAAACTTGTACGTTACAAAAAAGCATAACATTGTTATTTATGAAACTGAAAACTGTGAAAATTTCAGAAATTGTATAATTGGAAGTATTTTAGATATTATTAAAAACATTATGTTTTTATACACGTTGACTGCCGCGGTGATCATCGGTGACCGGCGCAAAAGGTCTCACGAAAAATTAAAAAAATACCAAATCGGAAGCATTTATCATTTTGTAAATGCAATGAATATTAAATAGTGATTCAATTCTTCGGGCTCCGATACCTTCGCATTATTTTCATTCTGCACAATTCAATCATATTCTGTAGTACTTTATGACGTTGCGATTTTAATATAGTAAAATACACGTGTTAACACGTTGCCTGCCGTGGTGATCACCGATGACCGGTGCAAAAGGTCTCACGAGAAATTCAAACAATATCAAATCGGTAGCATTTATCATTTTGTAAATACAATTAATATTAAACAGTGATTCAATTGTTTGGTCTCCGATACCTTCGCATTATTTTCATTTTGCACAATTCAATCGTATTCTGTAGTACTTCATCACGTTGCGATTTTAATATAGTAAAATACGCACGGCAGTCAACGTGTGATCACCGGTGACCGGCGCAAAAGGTCTCACGAAAAATTCAAAAAATACCAAATCGGAAGTATTTATCATTTTGTAAATGCAATTAATATTAAATAGTGATTCAATTCTTCGGGCTCCGATACCTTCGTATTATTTTCATTCTGCACAATTCAATCATATTTTGTAGTGCTGCACCACGTTGCGGTTTTAATATAGTAAAATACACGTGTTAACACGTATTAACACGTTGACTGCCGTGGTGGTCATCGGTGACCGGCGCAAAAGGTCTCACGAAAAAATTCAAAGAATACCAAATCGGTAGCATTTATCATTTTGTAAATGCAATTAATTTTAAATAGTGATTAAATTCTTTGGTCTCCGATACCTTTGCATTATTTTCATTTTGCACAATTCAATCATATACTGTAGTACTTCATCACGTTGCGATTTTAATATAGTAAAATACGCATGGCAGTCAACGTGTTAATAATTATCATAATTTTTTTTACTGAAAAATGAAAATACGAAACAAACACCAAGGCAATCGAGTTTAATGCATTGAATGTTGATGTAAATACTTAAATAGACAAAATAGATACAATGTATCAAAATAAGTGACATCTAAAAACAGCATGTTGAAAACACGAGAAAACTCGTGAGCGGTCCTTAAAGTATTAATTAATCCGAGCACTAGTCGCAAATCAGCGATAAAACATTTTGCGAGCGATATACACTATGCATCTGACAACGGTTGATGACCCGACGTTAGTTTCGGTCGAGTTATTTTGTTTTTCGAGTTCATCTTTTTCCTTTTCACAGACCCCTGGCTCATCTGAAAACTCTCGACTCATTAGACACGCTAGTTTTTTAGCCAGATCGCTGATGACACCTCGTTCGCCGGCCGTTAAATTTAGCGGCCGCATTGACTAACTCGCAAAAAGCCTTGGTTGTGGTCTAAAATGTTCTGCAGAATAAAGGCGTAGCGCAATCGACCTGTATCGCCCGTGGAAAGTATTTCAGAGCTCTTTCTATCTCGAGTTTTTTCCTTTTAAGAGTGCCGGCTCTGGCGAAGACGAGTCTGGTTTCTCGATGCAGACGTGAGAATTTGACATGAAAGGACGAAAACGCTCCACGACGATCAACCGGGATAAAACGTTCTTTTAGTCTGCATTTTCTTCAACGTTGCTTCGACATGCAATCCTTCAAGGCGATATGCATATCGTATCAATGCTCGTAACAACAATAATATCGCATGATAACACTCTTACGTTTATCAACTGCCACTTATTAGACACGCTTGATTAGTTACACGTCTCTCACTTTTCTCAGTTAATTTAAACGGGCGACTGGGTTATCAGTAAATTTACGTCACCGGCCAGAATACAGTGCATCCGCTGATATAACCGCGTTTCACATAGCTGTCAACACATAGAGTGGCTTCTTCGGAATATATCTCCGCCAGGGAAATATAAAAATCCCTACGTGCAAAACATGCCAGAACAGAGATTTACCGACTCACCGTCGGGAGTCTCTTTCTTTTTTTCCGCTGGCGTCTGAAACGGTGACCCGATTACCTCACCCTCTTATTTACCAACCTCAGCCATTTTCTTATGCTTCTTATGTACTTATTTTTACCGACACCTGCCGCGACATTCTTTCCGCAACGAGCGAGCGACGACATTCTCATCGGCCGAGATCTTGCATAATGCTCACGGGTCGTAAGACGCGACCAGTTATTCATTAAGAACGCGCCTTGGGAGAAACGGTCGTTCATCCGCAATGGAAAATAATTGTGACGCAGGAGCCGAGGAAAGTCTAGGTAGAAATTACCCCGTGGGCGGAGAACCGAGGGACTCGAGCTAACTGTGTATTTGGTTGCGTCGACTGGAATAATCCGGCGCCATCGTACCGAATTTCTTAAGCATTGTCTGCACCAGAGTCGCCGTGACAATCGCGCTATAACAATTAAAAGTTGCCGCGGCGACTGCTCGACAATGAACTTTTAAGCGTCCAGGGACCGAGTGTATCGACGGAAACGAAGTTTCGCTCTTTGCAAATACATTAAACCTACCTTAACAGTTGTATAATAACCACTAGAGCGGTTCTGCAATGTGACCGTATTAGTTATGTAGGATTTAAACACGTGAAAGTAGAGAGTATAATATTTGTAAACAATAACAACACAATCAAGACACTATAGTATTATTTCCTAATCTTTCGTGGTTTTGTCGTTTCGCCTTTTCAACCTTACGCCGTTTCGTGTTTACGTCTTATCGTCTTTACGTTTCGTCGTTAACACGTTGAAAAGTGCAAAACATTTGCTATGAAGCCTATTTGCAATCTTGTAAAAGCAATTGATATTGGAACGGTGCTTCAATACTTCGGTTTCTAACAACTCTGCGGTACCTTTATTTTGCATGATTTAATTATACTCTACAGTATTTCATCGCATCCCGGTTACAACATAGCAAAATACATGGTGACCGGTACCAAAGATTTCACTAAAAATTCAAGAAATTCGCAATGAAGCCTATTTGCAATCTGGTAAAAGCAATTGCTATTGTAACGGTGCTTCAATACTTCGGTGTCTAACAACTCTGCGGTACCTTTATTTTGCATGATTTAATTATACTCTACAGTATTTCATCGCATCGCGGTTACAACATAGCAAAATACACGGTGACCGGTACCAAAGATTTCACTAAAAATTCAAGAAATTCGCAATGAAGCCTATTTGCAATCTTGTAAAAGCAATTGCTATTGTAACGGTGCTTCAATACTTTGGCGTCTAACAATTCTGCGTTACCTTCATTTTGCACGATTTAATGAAATTCTGTAGTAATTCATCGCATCGCGGTTCTAACGTAGCAAAATACGCTTGGCAGACTACTACGCAACCAAATAATACAATTCAACAAACCCGTCACCTATGATACCTCAATATAATAATTGACAATCATAGGTGACTTTTGCTTTCCAATTATAGGACCCTGTATTTGAGATCCTACAGTTACATCATCTCAGAACACGCTCATCATACGGAAATTGTCTACTTCGCGTGTTGAAGACGTGTTCACTACCAAGAACCCGATAACACCTATTCCACGTGCACAGTTACACGCGGCAAGGAAATTTTCTGAGTATCTCCTGGGAGATAACGTGATTTGTAAATTTTTGCGCCACCGCATATTTCTCACTGCACTCTTCATACCTTTCCGCTTCCTCTTTCGCCATTTACAACCCCTTCCTTTCTCTCCCGGCTCTTAATACGGAACGGAATGGGTGTGTGGGCGTGCTAGAGTCCGCCGGATAAGGGAATGATTTAGCAACCCCTATGTACGCTCGCAGAAGTGGCTGGTTGAAGAAAACGGGTTGAACGAACCCTCCCGACAACCGAGTTGGCCACCTACGTCGGCCCGCGAGGGATCTACATGCGAATGAGAATACACCCGGTGCACTCCCATCGACCCTTCTGACCGACGGGGGACGGTGATAAATGGTGCCACTTTATGGCCCGCCATACGTACGTCATCGGACCCACCATGAATATAGAGTTCGAACTAGACGGCTCGTCCGACACACGCATAGTCACGGGCAAAAGATCGACGGAAATAAATTTTATTACCCGCTCGTCGTGATTTGTAAACTTCCCATCGATATCCGCTGGCGTTTTACTAGGAAAAAAGTAATTGAAGTTGCAAAAAGGTCGTGTACCGTCTGCGCGGCGCAACGGTTTAACGCGTTGACTGCCACGGTGCTCACTGGTGACCGGTGCAAAAGATTTTACTAAAAATGCAAAAAACTCGCAATGAAGCCTATTTGCAATTTTGTAAAAGCAATTGATATGGGAACGATGCTTCAGTACTTTGGCTTCTAACAACTCTGCGTTACCTTTGTTTTGCGCGATTTAATTGTACTCTGCAGTATTCCATCGCATCGCGGTTCTAACATAGCAAAATATGCGGTGACCGGTGCAAAAGATTTTACTAAAAATGTAAAAAACTCGCAATGAAGCCTATTTTCAATTTTGTAAAAGCAGTTGATATTGGAACGATGCTTCAATACTTTGGCTTCTAACAACTCTGCGTTACCTTCACTTTCCACGATTTAATTCTACTCTGCAGTATTCCATCGCATCGCGGTTCTAACGTTCAAAATACGCAAAAGATTTTATTAAAAATGCAAAAACCTCGCAATGAAGCCTATCTTCAATTTTGTAAAAGCAATTGATATTGGAACGGTACTTCAATACTTTGGCTTCTAATAACTCTGCGTTACCTTTATTTTGCACGATTTAACCCTTTGACTGCCGAGTATTTCCGGCCGAAGCACTCGCTGTGGACGAGATACTTTTCGATAGTTTGAATTCTACTGATTGATTATGTAAGGCGCAAGGAGGTTATAATGGTAATTCTTCATTTACACTAAATTAAATAATGCAAGAATAATATTTGATAAAGAACGCATCTGTATTTACCTCATATATTGATAATTGTGGCTGCGGTAGATAAGAAATCAAAACGATTGCGAAGAGCATATATGCGTCCGTAGTCGACATGAACAAATTTTGACAGACGCATATATGCATAATTAATCCTTTGACTACTATAGACGCATATATGCGTCCGACAAAATTGTTCACGTTGACTACGGGCGCATATATGCGTCTATAGTAGTCAAAGAGTTAATTATACTCTGCAGTATTTCGTCGCGTTGCGGTTCTAACATAGCAAAATACGCTTGGCAGTCAGCGTGTTAATATTTCACGGAACCGTCGCCGTGTGCTCACATACGAAACTAAGCATTCTCTGGTAAATAACGACGTGCAAGAAAGTCTATAACCAATACGGCAAGTAATTGGACACTAATACAACTCGACTGCCTATCAGTCCAACGGAACCGTTTCATTGCCGTCGGGCACTTTCGTATAAATGAGCGTACGCACAGGGTCCGGACTCGATGATATCAAATTACCGTCAGCACTAAACAGCGGTCGCAAAACTAAGTAGCTCACGACCTGCGAAAATGGCGGAGAGTAATGCCCGAGTTTTATTCGCCGCAGTCGCGAAGCTACGGAGAAAGCCGTACTCGAGAACCCCAATGTACGAGTCCATCTTCGTCATCCCCGGGCACGAGCCACTGATTTGACCCAATGATTATTGACGGGATAATTCGTCATCGGTCTTTATCTCCAGTACTGGCGTGCTATCGACATCGTACATATATAATTTATCGGATAAGTACCTGTAAGTCAATCCCCTCTGTCGATCGACACGAGGCTATCGGGACGCAGTGATTGGTCATCCATGTCGGATATAATTAACACCGCGCATCCGGCTTGTACATAAGCGAGGCGCGGTAAAAGGGGGTGGAGGGAAGGAGAGAAAAGCAACAGGAGAGTGAAGGTGCATCCTCTTCAATCGGTCGTATATGCCGGAGTATATATATACGCTGGTTGAAAAGGGAGAGAGAGAGAGAGACAGAGAGAGAAACGAAGAGAGAGGAACGTGGCTGACCTCCCTCACGAGTATAAAGGGATAATTTATAGGCGTCGGGAAAGCCTCGATAAATCTTCCTCGCCACAAACGATGTCCTTCGAGAAAAATTGCCACGTCCCCGTCGGGGGATGCTCGGGTGGCTTTCTTACAACGGACCCCAGCGGGAGGAGTCCCATTCCGTGCGTTGTGCTTCCTTTCGTCGGGCGATGTGTAATATTTGTCTGAGCCGCCTCGAGCCTCGTGGCGCTTACGATGTCGCACTTTCGTCTAGATGGATTTCTTTGTTGAAGTTTTATTGTACGAGGCGGGAAATGTAGGAATCAGTTTCCAAACCAGTCCTGGGAATGTTGCATTAACACATTGTTGACCGGCAATTTTCGGCAAAAGCTGTCACAAGTCACCGGCTGTTATTTCGTAATTGAACATGGAAGTGAAACGATGTAAATAACCTTCAATAAAGTTTGTTCGTGTATAATGAATTCAAATTGAAATTTGGACATAAATTTTATGTAACTTTTAATATTTTTTCGTGTGATTAACTGTACAGCAGTCATTTATGCATAGATGTAGACAAGAGGTTTTGCACATATATCTTGTTTCGTTGCGCTTTCCTTCTAAAGAGCTAGATTATGCCCCTGTCATTTCATTTTCAATAATCATTTCCCAAATGAATACAACTTATTTAAAAATCCCTCTGGCAACTATATAAAGCATTCACGTATAATTTACTGACAAATGCTTTACCGCCACGTTCCGTCGTTCTTGACACTTTCTAATACTAGAATTGTCATAAAGCTTCAGTACCAAGAAAAATATACTTTTTTTTTATAATAAATCAGACGCGATTGAGCACAATGAACAAAATTTTGCTATATTCTATATTGCCCTGCGTTTCAAAAATTAAAATAGCCGACGCAAGTGCAAACACGAGTTGACTCGTGACCGGTCAGCAACTTTTGGCCATGAAAACACAACAATGTGTTAAATATTACCGCTGTGCATATGCGTGATTATCGATATTGTAAAAGCAACATTACTTAAAACGTAGCGACTTATGATTAATGGCTTCGATGCAGTTTAGGAAGAAACGAGATAAAACGTGCCGTGTTATTTTCTCACAGTCTGGGGAAATTCTGGACGTTATCTTTCGCAGCTGTAATATTATCTGCATCCACGCTGACGTCTCCGGCTCTTTAATGTTCCAGGGCACGAAGCTGTGGATCATCATGGAATACTTGGGTGGTGGCTCGGCTCTGGACTTGATGAAGGCCGGTAACTTCGAGGAAATGCACATCGCAGTGATATTACGCGAGGTGCTCAAAGGACTGGATTATCTTCACAGTGAGCGCAAGCTTCACCGCGATATTAAAGGTACTGCCCCAACCTATCTCTACCCTGAAACATTTTTCTTTAGACGCACGAATGTATTTAATAATCTCGACCCCCTGTTCTTCCTTTGTCGGGCACGTGTCAGTAAATTTGCACATTGTACGATGCGGGAAATTGAACGTCTAAATATACGCGCGTATGAATTACCATTCCCCCGTGATTATTTCTATCATTACATTTAAACAATTTTTATATTGTCTCCTGAATATGACATTTCGGTGGATATTGACGCTAGGTTTACGGCACCCGTCAATTTGACGGATTTCAAACTTTGAAATGAAGCACGCAAAAAACCATAGCAATAATCTTAACTACTTTGCATCGTAAATTCATAATTTCATTAAAAGAGTTTATACACAGAGTTATTATTTCCTTAAGCTTTCTAAATTTTGAAATATGTATGTGGTATACTTATAGCCCCTGTTCTTCCTTTGTCGGGCACGTGTCAGTAAATTTGCACATTTTACGATGCAGGAAATTGAACGTCTAAATATACACGCGTATGAATTACCATTCCCCCGTGACTATTTCTATTATTACATTTAAACGATTTTTATATTGTCTCCTGAATACGACATTTCGGTGGATATTAACGCTAGGTTTACGGGACCCGTCAATTTGACGGATTTCAAACTTTGAAATAAAACACGCAAGAATCCATAGCAATAATCTTGACTACTTTGCATCGTAAATTCATAATTTCATTAAAAGAGTTTATACACAGAGTTATTATTTCCTTAAGCTTTCTAAATTTTGAAATTTGTATGTGGTATACTTATACCCCCTGTTCTTCCTTTGTCGGGCACGTGTCAGTAAATTTGCACATTTTACGATGCAGGAAATTGAACGTCTAAATATACGCGCGTATGAATTACCATTCCCCCGTGACTATTTCTATTATTACATTTAAACGATTTTTATATTGTCTCCTGAATACGACATTTCGGTGGATATTAACGCTAGGTTTACGGCACCCGTCAATTTGACGGATTTCAAACTTTGAAATGAAACACGCAAGAAACCATAGCAATAATCTTAACTACTTTGCATCGTAAATTCATAATTTCATTAAAAGAGTTTATATACAGAGTTATTATTTCCTGAAGCTTTCTAAATTTTGAAATTTGTATGTGGTATTCTATTATTACATTCTTGTGACTATTTCTATTATTACGTTTAACGATTTTTATATTGTCTCCTGAATATGACATTTCGGTGGATATTGACGCTAGGTTTACGGCACCCGTCAATTTGACGGATTTCAAACTTTGAAATGAAGCACGCAAAAAACCATAGCAATAATGTTAACTACTTTGCATCGTAAATTCATAATTTCATTAAAAGAGTTTATATACAGAGTTATTATTTCCTTAAGCTTTCTAAATTTTGAAATTTGTATGTGGTATTCTATTATTACATTCTTGTGACTATTTCTATTATTACGTTTAACGATTTTTATATTGTCTCCTGAATACGACATTTCGGTGGATATTAACGCTAGGTTTACGGCACCCGTCAATTTGACGGATTTCAAACTTTGAAATGAAACACGCAAGAAACCATAGCAATAATCTTAACTACTTTGCATCGTAAATTCATAATTTCATTAAAAGAGTTTATACACAGACTTATTATTTCCTTAAGCTTTCTAAATTTTGAAATTTGTATGTGGTATTCTATTATTACATTCTTGTGACTATTTCTATTATTACGTTTAACGATTTTTATATTGTCTCCTGAATACGACATTTCGGTGGATATTAACGCTAGGTTTACGGCACCCGTCAATTTGACGGATTTCAAACTTTGAAATGAAACACGCAAGAAACCATAGCAATAATCTTAACTACTTTGCATCGTAAATTCATAATTTCATTAAAAGAGTTTATATACAGACTTATTATTTCCTTAAGCTTTCTAAATTTTGAAATTTGTATGTGGTATACCTATCTCTACGAAACCCGTCAAATTGACGAGTTAGCTGATTACGTAAACAATCCTTATATATTTGCTTCGTTTGTAAAATTATTCCTCCAATAGTAAATATAAAAGTGAAAGAAAAGTCCAAGATGCCCCCAACTCATTATCTCAATAGCACCTCGATAATGTGACACAGAGCGAATTGTGTGGCCCGGGTGTCATATTACTTCGTATTGAACGAACTCGCTTACCAGAGTGATCCTCGCGTCATTCGAAACTCAAAGCATGCAGCAGACTAGATGTCGTATCGAAAAGATATTCGGAAAAAAAGTCTTGACTTATTAATATTTTATTTTTACGTGAAGCCTTGTATTGTTCAACTCAGACTTAGTTTGAATAAATTGATTTGTTAATGTAAATGCATATTTTTACCTACCCGTCAATTTGACGAGTGCTCCTAGAGATAGGTATATAAGAAACGCCCGTAAACCTAGTGTTAAAATGATCGTGTACAGTCAAGTGACAAATGCCCTCTCGACAATTATTGAAATATGCGATGCAAATTGTTCAAAAAAGTCTCATAAAAAGCCGGCTTATATTTCTCGCCGGTTGAATGGTAACATGTGGAACTATTGTTTTAAAGCGGCGAACGTTTTGCTGAGTGAAATGGGGGATGTGAAACTGGCTGACTTTGGCGTTGCCGGACAGTTGACGAACACGACGAACAAGCGGAACACCTTTGTCGGCACGCCATTCTGGATGGCACCAGAGGTCATCAAGCAGTCCGCTTATGATTCAAAGGTAGATATAATTACGTGATTTCAAGATAGTTTCTCCCTTACACCCTATCTGTGCGTCTGACGTACCCACCCACTTTACTTGCCGTACTTTTAATCTTTTAAAGCCGTGTCAGCAACTTCGCTTGGCGAAACATTAAAACTAGAAACCTTTTAAACTGCCAACAATCGAGTCCAACTATTTCACGCTCATACCGTGCCCACATGTACTCAACATGCTTTCATCGCTAACCATAAATGGAAAACGACTTGTAATACTTCGTCACGGCATACAGGAGAAACCCGGCTAATTCCGTGATACGTTTCCACAAACCACCTACATACAAGTTACACGAGGTTATAACCAATTGCACACCGACAAAGTATTTGCCCAAGAAATCCGCAATTTTGCACATTTCCCAGTCAACACGTTGATCTCTTAATTTCTTGGTGCAGGAAAATATTTCTAATTAATTTAACCCTATTACTGCCAGGGCCGATTTGATATTCACGCTTCTATGAATTGCTTTATAAAAAACAAAATGTCGAATTTCTGGAGGAAGGTTCTAAAATGCATTCTTTTCAAACATAGAAGATATTGAATGCAATTTTAGTGAAATGAAGTATTTAATAATAAATAATTTAAATTTTGATATTTAGATTATACAAAATATACGTAAAAAATTATTTTCACAAGAATGTATTCAAGATTTGTTATTTTTAAACTTAGAAGATATTGAATGCAATTTTAGTGAAATGAAATATTTAATAATAAATAATGTAAATTTTTGTATTTAAATTATATGAAATATACGTGGAAAATTATTTTGACAAAAATGTATTAACGATAACGACCAAGCAAAAGTGAAAACAAACTTGACACTCAGAGGTGCGATAATATAAATGTAAACGCACAGAGCCGACTTTATAAAGAACCAAAAAGGTTTTTCTGGAGGAGCGTTTTAAAATGTATTCTTTTCAAACTTAGAAGATATTAAATACAATTTTAGTGAAATTAAATATTAAATAATAAATAATGTCAATTTTTATATTTGGATTGTATAAAATACACGTAGAAAACAAACTTGACACACAAACGCACAGAGCCGATCCATCGACCCGTGGCAGTTTTCGCATAGGAACCGCTGGCAACCAGAGTGTTAAAGTACCATTACATAAACGACAAATCTTCGAAAGATTCGTGCGTGTGCCTTGTCGCGAAAGCACTTAACAATCCTCCGCTCCTCAACACACAAAAATCGTTCTCCCAGCATCTGTACTCTCAGGCTTCGGTTCGTTCCCTGCACATTTTCTTGCCCTAGCATCCCAGAATTAGCTGAGTGTCCCTACGTACGTTTGCTACCTCGCGGAAGTTTTCGACTGGCTGCCGGTGCTCACCCAGCAACCGCGTTGCGTTCTTGCCCCGAGTGATCAAAGCAAGAGGCCCCGACAGCGCACGGTGCACGGTCACGTTGTCATTAACGTCTTGTTAGCGCGAATGCCCCACGGGCCTCTGCGAACGACGAAGAGCCGAGAACCCGCCGTGACAGTGTGCCGTTTTTCGCAGGCGGACATTTGGTCGCTCGGCATCACGGCGATCGAACTCGCCAAGGGTGAACCGCCCAACAGCGAACTCCATCCGATGAGAGTGCTCTTCCTAATACCGAAGAACAATCCGCCACAGCTGACCGGCACGTACACCAAGCAGTTCAAGGAATTCGTCGAGGCCTGCTTGAACAAGGATCCCGAGAACGTGAGTGCGCTTCTTTTGCTTTCGCGACTCTCGCGATCGTCGGGCCGAACGGAATTATTGCGATAATAGCGAACGCGCGGGTTGGAAAATGTTAACCCTTTCGCTATGGTGGAATTTGGCGCGTATACACAGTTACGGTACGGAGTAGTTAACACTTTATCGACCGCTAGCCGATTAATCGGCTTTTCGGTTCCAACTGTTATTTACCGGTAGCCGATTAATCGGCTTTTCAGTGGTCAACGTTTATATTAGATAAAATAAATATCAGATGATATTATAACAATTCTAAATGACAATAAAATTACACTGCTTTGAAACCAGAGGATTCTCAACAACACATTCAATATTTTTCAGTTATACACAAATAGACACATTACGCGATATCCAAAACAGGTCGGTCGTTAGTAGTTCTTCAAGATAAAGTGTTAAGACATTGACAGCCGGACATAAGAAAACGCGGGTTTTTGAGTCTGTCGCTTGAGTGGCGACTCCGCGAAAACGCGGGTTTTTGAATTTGTCGTTTGAGTGGCGGTACCACGGTGATGTGGAATTTTTTTGCTGGTATGAGTGTCTTACACATCGATTTGTATTTAATTGCCATGTTTCGAGAAATACCACACTTGCCTTAAATATTAAAACTTTTGTTTTCTGTTTACGTTATATATATGCAATAATCCACGATGAAATGGGGAACCGTGTTTCGACGAATACCACACTTGCCTTAAATATTAACACATTGCATACGGGTCACAAGATATCTCGTTTTAATGTTGATCGGCATATTGCTAAAGTAAGTAATGAAGCCTTGCGGCAATTTTTGATGGTATAATTGCGAAGTAAATGAATGTTAGAATGTCGAAAAAGTGTAAACGTATCAGTCACTATTAAAAAAAGCTTGTATTTATTGTACGCAACTTTTTAAGACGTTTAAAAGTGTGCGAGATATGGGTGAGCAAAAACGCCGTACGCAATGTGTTAATACTTTTGCTTTCTGCTTACGTTACATATATGCAATAATCCACCATGAAATGAGGAACCGTGTTTCGAGAAATACCACACTTGCCTTAAACATTAAAACTTTTGTTGTTTGTTTACGTTAAATATATGCAATAATCCACCATGAAATGAAAAACCGTGTTTCGAGAAATACCAAACTTGCCTTAAATATTAAAACTTTTGTGTTCTCTTTACGTTACATATATGCAATAATCCACAATGAAAAGAGGGGCTGTGTTTTTTTCTATAATTATAAATTAAAAGTTTGGATTTTGTTTCTATTTTTAATTACCGTTAAATTGTATATGACGAATATGCAAATAAAATGTACTATGTTACGAAAATATGTAATGCTTTGAATATTTTTTTCGGCTATTCATTGATCAGAAACAAGCGAATAAATGTCTCTTAGGTCGCCGGCTGTGAATGTGTTAAAATATAAATGGACACTTCGACGCAAACAAAGTGTAACACTTGACAGTTTTTCGCAAATTCCGTTACTAATTCTTTTATTATCAACATTGTCAATTATTATATTCTAGAGATAATGTAACATTTTCACGGGTGACTATAGTAGTACTCAGCGAGTATTTTATGGTAGGTGAACATAGTCACCGTTAGTAGGGAAAGGGTTAAGGCTACCTGGTGAATTGGGTAAGAGTGACTTTTTACGTGCAGATTGGCGAGACGCGTTGGATAGCGATTTGGACATACAGGTGTTGAAATGATGATAACGTAGAGGATATTGAAAGCTATGTGTTCATATTAATTGTATTGAGTGCCCTGTGATAGACTATTAGCGGCGCACTGGTAAATACTATCCGTCTATCAATATTGCAACGGTGACACTGCTGATGTGTCGGCAAAGCCGGCGGCGATACCGACATGTCGACTCTGAGATGGCGATAAACTAAGCCTATCAAAGGGAGCCAGTAATATAGTCATTAAGAGAGAGCTAATGCTAGTCTATCGAGCATGAAGTAGCGATAATGTCAGTGTCTCCCGGCTAATTGGTTACAATGGCTCCTGTGTTCACATGTATCCATATCGTCGCCCGTAATTGATTCTCTAACAAATCATCAATTTAATATTCAGTCCCAAGATACATATTTTTCTTTATAATTAGTTTGAAAGCTGATGGATCCTTTGAAAATAACTGGCCGCAAGTTTCTATGTCATTAAATGTTATATCGTAAACAAGACAGAACGGTGTGTCGTGTACTCGACAGACTGTGAAAGAATCTTTTCTTAATGATCAAAGCTACGCGACTCGTTGTAGACCGTTAATACCTTAAACCGGCGCAAAGCCCGTCGTTGTCGCTTTTCATTCTTCCCTAGATCGGCTCGTAAACTGTCATAACGTCATCTCTGTTTTCCTCCCATATACAGAGGCCAACGGCAAAGGAGTTGCTGAAGTTCCAGTTCATCAGAAAAGCGAAGAAGAACTCGTACCTGATCGACCTGATCGACAGGTACAAAAAGTGGAAGTCGCAGAGAAGCGAGGAGTCGGAGACAGAGAGCGAGAATTCGGATTCGTGAGTGTCTAACAACTGTATTGCACCTTTTCGCATGTTTATACTGTTTCTGCAAAGTTCACTTCGGCGATCACTATAAATAAGTCATCAAAATTCATTGAATGATGAACGTTTTTGTGCTGAAAACGAATTGCTTTTATAATTACTAATATATTAGGTCTACCAGAAACTTTTGTCCGTTCTCGTACTAAAAGAAAATAATACATTTTCAATACATAATACTGAGATAGCGAAATCATTGTTTCAACACATTTAGAAAAGTGCATACGTAGAAATACAGTGGTAGATAGATGCACCCATACACGTTTCAAACGAAAATATTCATACATGTTGAAACTTGAAATTATGTTTCGGACAGAACTTTCCGGTAAACTTAATATTTTAATATTTAAAATTATTTAAATATATATTATTTAAATTACTTTTATAATTATATGAATGATGAACATTTTTGTACTGAAAACGAATTGCTTTTATAATTACTAATATATTAGGTCTACCGGAAACTTTTGTCCGTTCTCGTATTAAACGAAAATAACACATTTTCAATACATAATACTGAGATAGCGAAATCATTGTTTCAACACGTTTAGAAAAGTGCATACGTAGAAATACAGTGGTAGATAAATGCAACCATATACGTTTCAAACGAAAATATTCATACATGTTAAAACTTGAGATTATGTTTCAGACAGAACTTTCCGGTAAACTTAATACTTTAATATTTAAAATTATTTAAATATATATTATTTAAATTACTTTTATAATTATATGAATGATGTATAAATTTTGCTCTTGCAGAGAGGAATCCAAGCAAGGCAGCGACATGGACGAGCCGTGGATCATGACTGTGAAGGGTCCACACGGGGTTAAAGGGTCGGTGGTACCTATGTTGCCGCTCGACGAGCAGCCGAGCTCGCTTACCTTAACACATACGTCAAATCACAGGTCCTCCAATCATAACCAGCCGCAGACGAAGCCACACGCGAACGGAGCGTCACGATCGCCGCCCAAAGAATCGCCGCTTAATCATTACAGAAGCGAGTCCAGGGACTCTTTACGCGATGGACAGGCGAAACATATACCGGTACGATGATTATTGCTGAATACACTCCTACCGTTATAAATAATTTTCATATACAATCGCACTGTACAAAAGTTACTACAAATTGACAGTGAAAACGTCTGACTTACATACGGCATCTTCAGTAAAATTTCATATTACCAAAGACACCTGTATTGGCCCGCAAAATATCAGATTTGCTAATAATTGATTGCACACGACGGAACCGACACACTTTTCTTTACTTTCAAACAACTCGTATGAAACCCTTTTAATCCTTTGATTGCGGCGCACTCTCAAACGAATCCATCAATATGGATACCATTCTTAGGGTTTAAAAAATAATAATGGCAAATAAATTAAAAATATCAATTTTTTTAATTTATCTTAAGTAACTTTTTGAACTATTTTAATTTACTTAATTTAATTTATGCATGCCTTCAATAATAATCGGTATTGAATATAAAGGAAAAGATCCAAAATTTATAATGCAACACAATGTTTGACAACTTTAACGGGATATTTTGATAATTCTACCATAATGATATAAAGGCAATTAACTGAACGATATTGAAATAATTGCCCATATTTAGTTGTTACGTTGCATAGGACGATCAATTCCATATTGAATCAATCGTAAAAGAGTAATAAAGGTGTTATAGTAAAAAAATACAGAGGGCATATATTTCCGCCTTTCAAATATATTGATGGATTTGTGAGGGTGTACATATGCACCTTCCGTACATATTGATGGACTTATGAACGCGTATACATACGGCTTTAACAGTTAAATGATTAACTACCTTATTATTAACCCCAAAGTAACTGTCTTACATTCTGCGACAAACTATATGTAGGATTGTAATACGTGAAACTAGAAACCATAATTAATGATCAAACGAACTTACCTTAAGTGAAGTTCGATCGATTTATATTTATATTTACATATTGTAGCATAGGAGGCACTGCTACAATATGTAAATATAAATAAACAATAATATTCATAAACAATAACAACACAATCAAGACACTTTCGTATTTACGTCTTATCGTCAACTGCCTCCTATACAACCAAATAACACGATTCAACAAACTCGTCACCTATGATACATCAATATAATAATTGAGGATCACAGGTGACCTTTCCTCGTCAACTAGAGGAGCCTGTATTAGAGATCCCACATGTATATTCATAGATCCACTTCTCCGTATAGTTAACGCACCTAGACGGTTAACTCTACCCTATTGAAAGGGTTAAAGAAACGTAAATCCCCAAGCTTTCAATTACCCGTACTTACACGATACCTCCATTACGATTTCCAGTCCCGACCACATGAAGCCGCACCTCCGCCGCCAGTCGACACGCGAGAGAAACGCGAGGAGCGAGAGTACAGAGATTCGAGCCGAGAGTCCACGCTGAGAGAGTCTAAGGAAATGCGAGATAGCATTGGCAGGGAGAGGGACCGAGACGGTAGAGACGGAAGAGACCGAGAACGAGAACGCGACAGGGAAGGCAGAGACAGGGACAGAGATCGGGACCGAGAAAGGGACAGGGACTCCAGCACTCGAGAGAAGAGGAACAGCAAGCCGGAAGTACCTGTTGTGCCGATGGTCGATCACAGGCCGGGCGAAGACAAACAGAGACCAAGAAGTTCGCAGGAACTCAAGCAACCACGAAGTGCAGCTCTGTCTGGCGTCGTACTGCCTCTTCTTTTTGAAGTAAGTCCAAGACGCGGGGTACCTGAAACTGAACCCTTTGGGTAGAAATATACGCGACATGGTGGTGATGCTTGGAACGGAACAGAACGTAGCTGTCGTGGGCTAAGTCGTTTTTCGCATTGAGTCTGCTTCAAAGTGTGCCTATTAACACGTTGACTGCCGTGCGTTTTATACTATATTAAAACCGCAATGCAATGAAGTACTACAGAATATGATTGAATTGTGCAAAGTGAAAATAATGCGAAGGTATCGAAGTCCAAAGAATTGATTCACTATTTAATATTAACTGCATTTACAAAAATATAAATACTATTGACTGAGTATTTTTTGAATTTTTCGTGAAACCTTTTGCGCCGGTCACCGATGACCACCACGGCAGTTAAGGTGGTAACACTGTATCGACCGCTAGCCGGTTAATCGGCTTTTCAGTGGTCAACGGTTATATTACATGAAATAAATATCAAATTATATTATGACAATTCTAAGTGACAATAAAATTACACTGCTTTGAATGAAAAGGATTCTCAATAGCACAATCAGTATTTTTGTTGTTACAGAGCTTTACAAATAGACACATACACAATTCCTGCGCGATATCGAAAACAGAGTCGGTCGTTAGTGAGTGGCACCTTCAGTCAATAGCGTAATGTTTGGGTCACAAAGTTTTATAGCGTTTTTTTGCTGTTTTGGTCGTAACGGCGGCAGACCAGCAGCTAGAGTAGTCAAAGGGCTTTTACTGTCGGGTGACACAACATACAGCGGACATGGAGTGTAGAAAGTTTGAGGGAATCATAATCATGATCAATATTGTACATAATTTTTCCTGTGGTACTGTGTCAATCAGCAGATGCTTAAGTCTTACGCAATATTTGGTGCATGTTGATAGTTACATAATTTCCTTTAAAACTTCTAAGATATCATGTTTAACACGTTGACTGCCGTGCGTATTTTACTATATTGAAACCGCAACGGGATGCAGTGCTACAGAATATGATTGAATTGTGCAAAATGAAAATAATGCGAAGGTATCGGAGACCAAAGAATTGAAACACTATTTAATATTAATTGCATTTACGAAATGATAAATGCTACCGATTTGGTACTTTTTTAATTTTTCGTGAGACCTTTTGCGCCAGTCACCGATGACCACCACGGCAGTCAACGTGTTAAGACGTGTTAACACGTGTATTTTACTATATTAACATCGCAACGTGATGAAGTACTATAGAATATGATTGAATTGTGCAAAATGAAAATAATGCGTAGGTATCGGAGACCAAAGAATTGAAACACTATTTAATATTAATTGCATTTACAAAATTATAAATGCTACCGATTGGGTATTTTTGAATTTTTCGTGAGACCTTTTGCGCCGGTCACTAATGACCACCACGGCAGTCAACGCGTTAATCTACTATCATTGGCAAATGTTTAATTCCTCCCTAAAACGTTTTCGATCTTTGCAGCTGCAACGGAAGCACCAATACTCAGTGCGAGACAATAACGGCGAGGGAGGGAGTGGTGTCGGGAAGAATGCAAACGCGATAGACGAATTGCGCGGAGCCTTCGAATTTGCAGAACACACGTCACCAGGGATGACAGAGGCACTCATCAGGGAGATCCTCAAATCGCTGCTTCCGCCTAATCACTCGGAAGGTCGTTTATCCATGCTAATGGAAAAGGTTATTTTAAGGTAACGGCCGCCGTGTACTTTTGATACCGTACAATTCTAATGTTTGCGATTGATGTCACTCTCTAGTCGTTCTAAAATTACTTCAGCCGACAATACTTGCATTATGTTTCATTGAGTTCGTGCTTCTGTATTGACTGTCGTTGGTCTACGGACACCCGCTGAAATTTACCTTTTCAGGGATACGTAGGGACACGAGAGGGCGAGGGTTCGCAAGAGATTGTGGTCCGAGAATATCCTGACGTTGTAACCACTCGTTTTATTCATCGCTATGAGCCGGTACGTCGTCAATAAAAAAAAGCGCTGTTTCCTCCGAACGTGAACGGAAGTTACGAGAAAGATGCGTTCGGACACTGGAACGAGCTCGAGCACGTCTATCTTTTCCCAGTCTTCGATGCCGAACTACAACGAAATCTATCGAATTCTATGAAATAGGTTACACCGTCTTACTCCCGTTCTTTCCTGCGAACGCAGGCGTAGGATAACATATATTTGCGTGGCCGGCTGGTGACAGAATATCGCGTCGGCATCTCTGCAGATAGTTCCTATCGAAACCTTTTATTATCACTGAAAAAACAGTTCGAAAAGTTCGTTGCTGAATATTTCCATACCCCACGCAAAATACGTGTCAATTTAGATAACTTAGAATTAATTTCTCTCTCGCCAATAGTATAAAATACGAAGCAAGGAAACCGTTACACGCGCGTGCGTGTGAGCTTAGGAATCTACATCGTGATCTTTGGAATTCGAACGATCCAACACGCTACGTAAACAGCCAGGAAGAAGGAACAGTGACAATGCCGACTATTCAAAGATCTTTTTATATACCCTTCATGTTCGGCGTAAACGCGACGCAACAATATAATAGCAAACTCGTACGGGCTCAGTTATCCGATAACAAAATAGGGAAAGAGTATTCGGTAACATGGTCTTGCCTCATACTGTAGCTACGTCCGGGGCGTGCACTATCAATGAAGTTCAGAGCACGAGTATAAAGCGATATAATAATAAAGTAAAGTACCGAGGACGCTAGTGACGAGTTCAGCGCCGAGAGTATTCCCCTCAGTTGCTTCGATCGCATTAGCTTGAAAAGCAGTGCTTATTGCGGATTGCGCCTTTCTCTTCTCGTCGAGAGTATTTATTTGAGGTGATGAAGTTTCGCGCAGGGAACGCTGCCCGTTCTCGTTCTCTGGATAGATGCCTTCCCGTCACTTTTCCGCGCTACCAGTGCACGTTCCGGAACAACAAGGGGAAAATGGTTTAAAGAAGAAACGGGCCCTAGCTGACGACGCGCGCTAGAGGCTTTGTAAATATGTATGTAGCATGATAAGATAGTCTTATTGTTCTGATGATCGATGTCTCTGTCAACTGTTCGCGCAGCTCCTTTCAACGATCCCCTGTCCCTGTCGTCCTTATTTAACAGATCCTTTCTTTCTTCCGTTACCACTCTTCGTGTCCGGTTCGATCTGGGCGCGGACGTTTTTTCAAACTTTCCGTTGTCCACGCCTGACGAACGTCCGCGTAGCCTTAGTGTTTTTTGTTCTTCAATATTGTACGTTTGGTGTCATATTTTTTCTTGGTTTTTCTTAATCGACCAAAAGGAAGCATCGTCGAATACGATTGTAAAATTAACAGGAGGTACCGTTAAGAACTGTAGCAAGGAAATACACTGTGGGATTTTGTTGCAGTGAACAACGTTTGTTTTCTTATTTTCTTTTTTCTTTTCTTTTCTCTTCTCTCGAATGGATTGCGTTCGCTCCCGAATTTTTTACACGCGATCGAGGTTGAGCTGCGACGAGTTCTGCAGGGCGGCGGCACTTAATCCACATTGTTTGTAAACTAATGTATTTTATAAAGTATATAGAGAAATTTCTTGTGCGAGATAGTCAAGGTAAAAGGAGGCATGGTTTTTCAGACTCTGATCTTTTCTGAGACAGGATATATATTATATGATATACTGTACGCGCTGTTCACACAAAACTGTGAGGACACATTTAACCAGAATGAACCCGTTAACTTTGGTTACCGTCACCGTAACTTTTCTGATTTTTATCGATGACCTCATGCGAATTCTTTACTCTCATTTGTCCTCCCGAAGTACACAGGAAAAGGTAGTTTAGTTATACATTGGACGATGAAATTTTACCTGTAAAACTTTACCGTTTACCGTACTCGATCATAAGTGGCAAATTATGGCATCATCGTGCGTGAAAGATCAACGGGAAATGAAAAAGGGTGATAGAGTGAGAGAATGTGCGTGTCTGCGTACACGAAAAAAAGAAAAGGACAATTGTACAATACTCCGATGATGATAGCGTAAAATGACAATGAAACAGTTTCAATTAACTACAAATATACAGATATTTATTTTAACCCAAAAGACAATGAAAGAAAAGATAAATATAACTTCTCAAGTAATCAAGATTATCAATACTGAAAATATTCGTGATATACCGTAGATCGTTGCACCTTCGATTTCCATTCTATCACTTCATTTCACTTTCCCATTTGTTAACATGCCACCACTTTGAACGTTGATCAGATAGGAGCATACGACATGTATGAGGTTTTTATTGCTAGTTGAATCGCGCTAATTATTCATTACGCAATACTGTTAATAATACTATGAATTATCGTCTTATTATTGTTTCACCGTTGGGTTAGGTTCTTGAATTTTCCCTCTATTATCGCGATCGCTACCACGGTCATCCTCATATCGCTGCCATAAGACGCTTACCGGCTGCCCCTTCGTCGATCGACAAAAGGCGCGATCGACCGATGTCTACCATAATGTATATTTTCTCCCAAATAAATGATCCGGATCGCAAACATGCACCGATGCACTGTTCTGTACAATCATATCTGCGTACCGTTTTTACCACCTCGCAAGAGTTCCGCAATTTTTGCGTCGCCAGTCAAACACAGAGTACGTATGCCCGTGTAAGCAGAACGTTTGTTAACAAATTATCGGGAATCCGTGGAATAGCGATTGCCCTTGCGTCCAACTACAATAATGGTCATTCATTTTTAGAAGAGACATTTTTCCGAGGACGTCACGCGTGACGTGCCCAGATGTATATGCAGACTGTATGTATAAAACTATCGTCTTAAGAATATTAAGCATGTCCCGTCGATTTGAACTACGAGGATACTGTAATATACAAGGAGTATGAAATAATTTAATAGAAATACCATTATAACGCGGTGCGCGCTGTTATTCGCCGCTACATTAAAAGGAAAAGAAGTGACACCTACTTTTGTTTACTGCTCCACATTTATTTTCCTGTCCAAACACGATCGCGCGTTGGCAACTTCGACGCGTTTCAGTTCAACGGAATTTTCGTTTCGTTCGCGCAAACACGGTCGCGAAGACGATAATAATCTTGGGGCGTTTAATAAACGATTTTCTGGCGGAAAACGACCCCCAGTGCGATCGAGAATTGTCGATAACGAGTGAATTCGCCTTCCTTGGTTAACGAGATGAGGATATGTGATGCATACAGTTTACAATTACGGGTCTGACCATAAAATAGCCGTCAATTGCAAAAGTGCACGAAACGTGATAGATGTGGGGGTACATAGAAAATCAGTCTTCTTTCGTTTCTGTAAGCACCGACGAAAAGTATGGATTCTCGTTTACGTTCGTTCTTGCGTTAGCTACGCGCTTTTATCTTTTTAAATTCCACGTTATTAGTTACCTTCGTGTTCGTTTGCGGTGATTTCATTTTTGTTTGCATCTTTATAACGTTTACCGAGATGTTACAGCAGCGCCAGACTGTGATTTACAATTTTATCGATGCTCGTTATTCTTTGTATATTTATATGGTGATCGGGCGAAAATTTTTGTCGGGGAAAAAAACGTAATCACAATCGAGCGATTGGCTAGATATGCATTGGCGAACACGTACCATGCCGGAGAGGTTTGTGAAACCGCACCACATTCAATCCGAATTACGTGTCCTACTGTATCCAGCACCCTTCTTTGTAACATATTCTTAGCTACTATTAATAATATATTCAGCGTTATAACATCGTGGTAACAATAATATCGACGTAGAGTATATATATATATACACATATATATATACATATACATATATATTTTTTGTATTTTACTTCTACCTTGGCTGCGTTGGATTGTATTATATTGATTGTATGTGGCATGCCGAGGGCGTGTACAAATACGAAATAAATATTAAATAAATCTTGACTCGAAACTTAATCAATACCCGCCAAACATTATCCCATCCTGATTTCTCACTGAACTTTTACTTTTCAAATTTATACTTGGAGCATGCCTTCTGCAAGCTGTACTGTTACTCTTCACACTTTTTTCGCCAATATCTTAACCCATTCGAGACCGATTGCACACCGTATGTGCAATAACAGTAATGTGCAATTATCAGTTATTCTGAGTAAACTTGTCGTGGAAATGAGATTTTTCTTGAACTAATGAAATCTGTAAGGTACAGGAAAACAAAATTTGGTATTGGTTTTACTGTGTACAAAAAAATCTAAAGATTATCTGAAGCCTTTCTTACATGTAAAATACTATGAATTGCCGGCAGTGCTACAAAGAAGGAAAATATAAACGTAGTAATTAATACTCTTATCCCGCTCATGTCGGTAAAATGTATAATTACTTTACAATCAGTGTACTATTTCCTAAAAATGTATTTCTTGTTTATGTTATTTTTTTCATTATTCAACTTATTTTTTTTAACTTTTTACTACTTTTTAAACATTTTCTTTGCATTATATTCTGTTTTATGTAATGTTTTATATAATATATTTTTATTTTACCTTACATTGCACACATGGTGTTCAATCCGCTCCTCGCAACAAAAATTTTCCGAGGATCGAGCTTCACACTCGGTGTGCAATGATCTTATTTATGTGAATTCACTTACGAATTGGGTGATTTCCATAGTAAACATGTTTTTTTATTAAAAATGAACAGTATAAACAAAAAAAATGTCGCTCCTGGGGACTGTGCTCGAAAAAAATCGTCGTCTCGAATGGGTTAAGGGAATCGTTCATCTTTGTTTAATCACTTCAGCTATTCACAATTGTTAACAGAATTCGGCAACGTTGCAACTTGCCGTTTCGTAAATTAACGCATGATTATACACATAGTAAACATGTTTTTTTTATTAAAAATGAACAATATAAAGAAAAAAAAATTTCGCTCCTGGGGACCGTGTTCGAAAAAAATCGTCGTCTCGAATGGATTAAGGAAATCAACAACCGCACTAGTCATCTTTGTTTAATCACTTCAGCTATTCACAATTGTTAACAGAATTCGGCAACGTTGCAACTTGCCGTTTCGTAAATTAACGCATGATTATAACGCATGATTGTACGCATAGTAAACATGTTTTTTTTCTAAAAATGAACAATATAAAGAAAAAAAAAATTTCGCTCCTAGGGACCGTGTTCGAAAAAAATCGTCGTCTCGAATGGATTAAGGAAATCAACAACCGCACTACTCATCTTTGTTTAATCACTTCAGCTATTCACAATTGTTAACAGAATTCGGCAACGTTGCAACTTGCCGTTTCGTAGATTAACACATGATTATAACGCATGATTATACGCATAATAAACATGTTTTTTTGATTAAAAATGAACAATATGAAGAAAAAAAAAATTTCGCTCCTGGAGACCGTGTTCGAAAAAAATCGTCGTCTCGAATGGGTTAAGGAAATCAACAACCGCATTACTCCTCTTTGTTTAATCATTTCAGCGATTCACAATTGTTAACAGAATTCGGCAACGTTGCAACTTGCCGTTTCGTAGATTAACACATGATTATAACGCATGATTATACGCATAGTAAACATGTTTTTTTTTTTTACTAAAAATGAACAATATAAAGAAAAAAAAAAATTTTGCTCCTGGGGACCTTATTCGAAAAAATCGTCGTCTCGAATGGGTTAAGGAAATCAACAACCGCACTACTCATCTTTGTTTAATCACTTCAGCTATTCACAATTGTTAACAGAATTCGGCAACGTTGCAACTTGCCGTTTCGTAGATTAACGCATGATTATACGCATAGTAAACATATTTTTTTTTATTAAAAATGAACAATATAAACAAAAAAAAATTTGTTCCTGGAGACCGTGTTTGAAAAAAATCGTCGTCTCGAATGGGTTAAGGAAATCAACAACCGCACTACTCATCTTTGTTTAATCACTTCAGCGATTCACAATTGTTAACAGAATTCGGCAATGTTGCAATTTGCCGTTTCGTAGATTAACACATGATTATAACGCATGATTATACGCATAGTAAACATGTTTTTTTTTTATTAAAAACGAACAATACAAAGAAAAAAAAAATTTCGCTCCTGGGGACCGTGTTCGAAAAAAATCGTCGTCTCGAAGGAAATGAACAACCGCACTACTCATCTTTGTTTAATCACTTCAGCTATTCGCAATTGTTAACAGAATTCGGCAACGTTGCAACTTGCCGTTTCGTAGATTAACGCATGCGTCACGGTGCACATCATGACGCATGCCTCAGGCTATACCACATACATTTTTTGCCGCAGTGCCTAAGTCGACATACGGCATACCACTAACTAACGACGCCCGTGACAGGCACGAGTTCTTCGCATAAACAATCCCTATGCTGTTATCAATGACATGCCGAAGGGTGACATAATGGAGTGGAGCAATCAAAAGATTTTAGAGTTTATCGACGACTACCGTGCCCATCCCGTGCTGTGGTGCAGCAAACTGCGCGATTACAAGGTGAAGAAGTTCAGAAACGCCGCGATGAAGGTCCTCAGTGTGAAGTATGAGTGCGACGAGAGGGCGCTCAAGACGAAAATCAAAAGTCTCAGATCGTACTTTCATAAGGAACACTCGAGGACGTTGAAAAGAAAGGACCCCGGGACCGGCGAAAATTATGTTTCGAGCTGGTTCGCGTACAATGCGCTGATGTTCATTACCGAGATTGATCCACCCGCGTTCGAGAACGATGCGGAGATGTATGGGAAATACGACAATAGTATTAGGGATAGGGTAAGATAACTCGCAAGTAATACAGTGGTACTATCGCACGTGAGTAAAAACCGTTCTTTGAGACAAACTTGTGTTTTTGACAACAGAATTGTTTTTAGTAGGTGATCAAGTTGTTTAGAAGTGACCAGTGAACAATAGTTTTAATTTCAGAACGATAAAGATATTGAAGGCAGTGAGGAAGATGCGAGTAATGATGCTTCTTTCGAAGACAATCTTGATGCAGAGGATGGGGAGATTAAGTTTTCGTCAACCTTGGTGGATGTTTCGAAAAGCCCAAAAAGGAGGATGAACGATCATAGTTACAAGTTGAACGGGGAGCAAAGTTCGCCTAAAGGGGCACAAAGTAGTGTGAATTCGCGAGATGAGTTCTCGATCTTTGGTGAACATATAGCTTGTAAGTTGAGGAAATTGAACGACGGGCGATTGCAATCAATTGCCGAACAGCAGATCAATAACATTCTGTTTAATATTGAAATGGCGAACGTTCATCAACCTAAAAACGTACCTGCGGCTAATTGCCTTCAGTCAACGATATTTTCACAATCTGCCAATTTCAACTATAACAATTAATTCCGTCTATTTTCTAGCTACCCGTTCCACCGAACAAGTAACTAAAACTTTGAAATCTATAATTAGACGCGTCAACCCCATTATTCTTATATTGTATCATATAATATACCCGTAATTCAATAAACTATTTACGAACACATTCGTTCTTTCCATCGTACCCATCGAAACAAATTAGAACATATCTCACATCACAATCACCTTTGATCAAACTATCCTCAGTAAATTTCACTTACACTGACCTCAGCCCATACAAGAACAAAGCTGCAAAAATTCCGTCAAAACAATAACTACCTTCGATCGTTCGAATGTGAGTATTATGCAAGTAACAGGGAAAATAAAAAGCAAATGCAATTTGACCAAACTATCGTCGCACCGACCTCTATCACTTACCCTATCGTTACCTTATACAAAAAAATAGCTGCAAAAGTTTCGCCGAAACAGTAACTACCCCCGATCATTCGAACGTAAATATTCTGCAAGTAGGGATAAAATAAAAAGCAAATGCAACGTTACCAAACTGTCATCGCATCGACCGCTACGACTCACCCTGATGTCATCCCATACAAAAAAAAATGCTGCAAAAGTACCGCCGAAACAATAACAACCCCTGATCATACGAACGTAAATATTCTGCAAGTAAGGACAAAATAAAAAGCAAATGCTATTTGACCAAACTATCATTGCACCGACTGCAACCACTTACTCTAACGTCGCCTCATAAAAAAAAAGCTACAAATATTCGGCCGAAACAATAACTACCCCTGAACGTACGGACATAAATACTTTGCAAATAACAAGAAAATGAAAGCAAATGCAATGCGTTCAAACTATGCAAAAAGTTATGTGTCGAATCATATTGACCAGGTTGCCAACACGACTCATTATAACATCACCTCATATAAAAAAAAATGCTACAAAAGTTTCGCCAAAACAGCAACTACCCCTGATCATTCGAACCCAAATGTTATGCAAATAAAGAGGAAAATAAAAAGCAAATGCTATTTGACCAAACTATCGTCCCACCGACCGCTACCACTCACTTTGTCACCTGATATAAAAAAAAAAGCTGCAAAAGTACCGCCAAAACAGCAACTACCCCCGATCGTTCGAAAGTAAATATCATGCAAGTAACGAGGAAAATAAAAAAAATTGCAAAAAGTTATGTGTCGAATCATATTGACCAGGTTGCCAACACGACTCATTATAACATCACCTCATATAAAAAAAATGCTACAAAAGTTTCGCCAAAACAGCAACTACCCCTGATCATTCAAACCCAAATGTTATGCAAATAAAGAGGAAAATAAAAAGCAAATGCTATTTGACCAAACTATCGTCCCACCGACCGCTACTACTCACTTTATGTCACCTCATATAAAAAAAAAAAGCTGCAAAAGTACCGCCAAAACAGCAACTACCCCCGATCGTTCGAAAGTAAATATCATGCAAGTAACGAAGAAAATAAAAAAAATTGCAAAAAGTTATGTGTCGAATCATATTGACCAGGCTGCCAATGCGGTTCCACTCCTGGGCGCGATCCCACTACTGCCCGCCACGGAGACTTTTGACTGCTAGGTTCCCCCTCTGATCCGGTTCGCCTCTCCTTAGCCAACCTGGTCACCCCGGACTCCTCCAGGGTGCCCATATTGATGGCGAGCTTAGTGCGGACGCCCAGTCGACGCGGATCCCACACCAACAGTGACCCCCGACCTCAGATCCTCCGACATAACCAGCCTCCGAGTAGCCGGATTACAGGAGCCGCCACACTCCCAGCTGAAAGATCATGTCCGTCACCAACGATATAAGCTCCAGGCTTCAGTTTACACGTTATGCACTGCACACACGGGCCCTATAGGCTGACGAAGTTCTAGATTTAGGCTGACGCGATACATTCTTGAGAGAATAAGGAAATTAATGCTTGGTGGAATGAAATACACGTGCACGACGTTCTCCATTACTGGAGGGACGACGCTAGCGCTGTGTTTTCAAGATGGCGGAGGGAAGAACTTGCGCTCGGTTGGTAAGTGGTACCTGCGAGAGCAGGGAATTTAATCGAAACGGACCAGGTAAACTGTCGGTAGCGGCGGTTTTTATGTGTTTTGATAACGTGTATGGGGCAGAATGCGAAAGTAGTAAGAGTTGGGCGTTGCGTGGAGCAGGGAAAGTATTTATGTTGAGCTGTACGATCAACAGTTGAAGTGCTTTTGACATTTCGGATTGTGTTAATTGATAATCGAGACGCGATTGTTAGAGATTTTGATGTCAGTGTGTAAGGAAACAGTGATACGAAAAATGGTTTTGTTTATATCTTCTATCAAAGTCAGGAATTAGTAGTAAACAAAGAAGTTGTAATATTGTGACGAGCTGACGTCGGTGTACCGCCAAAACAAGATGTTAGCAATGAGTTTAATATCAATTCTCACCAAGAGGAGCGTTGCGGTCTCATACTCCATCCCGTTTGGTAACTTTGCATGTGCTACGAAAATGGTAACGGAATTTCAGTATCCCGGAACCTTGAGACGAAGACTATGTCACATGATAGGTCTACCCTACATCTCATCTGTGCCACATATTGCTAGTAACGTAAACAGGTAAGTCGCTGAATTATAAATTCTGCCGAATTCTGTACGATCTACTTTAGTAAAACTGTACGTGTAACCCGAAACACAGAGGTCGTCGATGTAGCAGATTACACATTATGCAACATTCTTCCAAAACCCATGGTATAACACAAAGAGTATAAACAACGACAAGATCCGACCTCCATGCAATGTTTACACTGCATTTATGCAAAACGCCGCTGCGCCTTCCTAATTATACATTTCCTCCGCTCCATAACATGCTTGGACATAGACAGATAAGGCACCGTATTCTCTATATTCCCGAATTCCGTCCGATCTACTTTATGCGATGAAATACTGCAGAGTTAGACTAAATCGTCCAAAATGAAGGTAACGCAGAATTGTTGGAAGCCAAAGTATTGAAGCACCGTTCCGATATCAATTGCTTTTACAAGATTGCAAGTAGGCTTCATTGCAAATTTCTTGCATTTTCTTGCACCGTGTCAACACTTTTCCGGCCGCTTATTTCTAACATCGTATTTACGCTGGCGCCGGCGAATTTGGCGCGGATTCTACTGCTACCGACGGTGATATTTACGCTATCCGTCTTACATAAGGTATGGTAATTATTAAAAATGGCATTAAAATTAGTGTTACATACATTTTAATGCATATTTTTATATCCTTAAAATAGAAGCATACAGGAAACTTTGTCGCTGCGCTGAGCCGGTGTCACGCGTACGTGACCCCGGCCGATAACTGTTGGCGAGCAAAAGTCACGCCAGCGTGACAGCAGCCGGCAACGTGTTAATAAACCTGTGTTCATAAACCATAACCCCCTCTGCGTCTGTCGATACAGCAGGTCGCACACTGCATAAACTCCTTCCAAATCTCACAATACAACATAAATAGTTCCTTAACCCTAACAGCCACTCTCCTTACAATTTTTTCATTGCCTCAACTCATCAAAATATCACCAAGCGTATTTTGCTACGTTAGAACCGCGACGCGATAAAACATTGCAGAGTATGGCTAAATCGTCCAAAATGAAGGTAACGCAGAATTATTGAAAGCCAAAGTATCGAAGCACCGTTCCGATAGCAATTGCTTCTACAAAATTGCAGGTAAGCTTCCTTGCGAATTTTTTGCATTTTTGCAAAATCTTTTGCATGTCACCGGTTACCACCGTGGCAGTCAACGTGTTAATAAACCTGTGCTCATAAATCAAAACCCCCTCCGCGTCTGTCGATACAGCAGATCGCACACTGCATAAACATCCTTCCAAATCCCACAGTACAACATAAATAGTCCCTTAACCCTAACAGCCACTCTCCTTACAATTTTTTCATTGCCTCAACTCATCAAAATATCCCCAAGCGTATTTTGCTACGTTAGAACCGCGACGCGATAAAACATTGCAGAGCATGACTAAATCGTCCAAAATGAAGGTAACGCAGAATTGTTGGAAGCCAAAGTATCGAAGCACCGTTCCGATAGCAATTGCTTCTACAAAATTGCAGGTAAGCTTCCTTGCGAATTTTTTGCATTTCTGCAAAATCTTTTGCACCGGTCACCGGTGACCATCGTGGCAGTCAACGTCTTAACCATCCGTTTCATTCGTCCCCGTGGTGTCCATATTCCGGTGTGTACCTGTACGGAAAATGCGCAAGTCTCTTCCATGATGCGGAGAGAGAAGGGATGTTGTGCGAGACAGCGCGCTAGTGGGGGTCGTGTGGCGGGCGTAGGGATTTCCTAGACGCATCTCAATGCAGTAGTCGGCAGCATCCCGCGGGTGGTCGCGATCGAAGAAGCATGGGCGGGAAAGCCGGCGAGCAAAGTGGTCGGGGAGGGCACCCATTCTCCCTCAACCTGTCTATCCGTCTGTCTACCTTCACCCCACGTCCCCCGATCGGCCCCGACACTGAAAGGCAAAAGTCGCGTCTCGCCCGACGGGCACAGTCCTAAAAGTTTCATACAAAACGGGCGAGTCTTCAGACGTCGGCGTTCCTGTGTGACAGTCGCTTCGATAAGGACCGCGAGGAATCCTATGTACAAACAAGCGCGGACACGCAGAGTGCGTCGGAGGTTTAAAGAGACACGGTGGTGTGTTGCGCCAGCGGGGAAGTATGAAAAGTGAAGGGTCCTGGATGCGTCGTGAAGTTTCCGATAAGCGCGGCTCTCGATAAGTGCTCGACGGCGCGGTTCGATTTTGGAAGGGGCGTAGAGTAAGGGTGGTTAAGGCGCGCTTTCCTTCGCTGATGAATAGGACACGTTAACTGGTGCTCGATGATGAACGGGAGATGTGATAAGAACCGCGGTACCGGACGTTAAGATCGTGTGGCGTCTGCAGGTTAAGTACTGACATCGGCATGGCTAAGTACAGCGGAGATTGTACAAGATCGTTTCGTGAGGATAACGTAAACTGGTAATTAATTGATCGTGATAAAACGCGTTGATGTTATGTATGGAGTTCTATCGTGAAGATTATGTACCGTCCACTTCCAGTAGCGATTTCTCTCGGGTGTGTATGTGAAGACGTGAGAGTATGTAAGTTTCCCTTTCCGTACGTCTTCTGACGATGCTCATATCGCGGCTGACGACGCTCCTTAGCTTCCGTATTTACCAGTTATACAACCCTTGAACACGCGCAGTACATGCAGATGCTTAACCATGCGCGCCTGCGCACATGCATTTGCTTGCATAGGAAAGGCGGGTAAACTGGAACAAATTTCTAAAATACGAGACGTACCTACGAGCTCTACCACCGTTCCCAGCACTGGGTATGCGTGCCTTCGCGCATTGTCATTCGATTGTTAAGCGTATGCACGTAAATTAATTGTGAAAGTCCCTTTCAACGAGAGGGACCGGCCGTGATTCCGTTTTACCGTGACGCCATGGTGGGCATATTTTCATGCATCAGTCAGTTAGAAATTCTCCGCTTTATATACTCTATTACGAGTGATAGCTCAACATTGACTTTGAGTATGCGTAATTAATACGAAACTTTCGCAACCTACTCTCCACGATTATCTGATACTCTAGATTATCGCACTACTGCGACTGGAAAGAGCGCAGTAGCGGGAATTGTAAGTAGGAATCTTGAAGGAATGAAAATTAGGGAAAATCAACAAGCAGTAGGTAAGTAAAACACCTGTTCCTTGTTGTAATGTTCGCTTCAAACTGTGCCACGAAAGATCTTATCCAACACCCAGACTCATTCACCTGATATAATAATTTCGATTAACTGTCACAGTGTTAACACGTACGAATCCGCCCCCTCGTGACATGCATGATATCAGCATATTCGCATATTCGGTTGAAGAAAACAACGCCGGTCTGTAGATTCGTGAGGCGCGAAACCGAATCGGGAAAGCGCGTTCGTCAAGCATAAGTGAGCGTCAATGCGATTTTCGGCTGTGTATCAGGTTTGTGTAAAACTTCAGCGTTTTCAGAAATACCGTAAACTCAGCGATTTGTGACGCGTCAATCGTGCCTATCGCGGTTCGTTTTTTTTTTTTAACTTTAACCGGTGACCGGCGCAAGAGATTTTACTGAAGATCCCAAATATTCGCAATGGGTAGCAAAAATTATTTTATAAATGCAGCTATTGGTAGAATAGTGATGCGATTCTTTGGTCTGCAATACCTGCACATTGTTTACATTTTCTAATACGGCAAAATATCAAATTACGGCGCGATTAAAACTTATTCCAGTAACTTTGCACACGAAGACACTGCTCCGATTGCCAACGAACAAACTAACGTTAACACTTTGATTGCCGTAATGGTTACCGGCGACCGGCGCAAGAGATTTTGCTGGAGATCCAAAATATTCGCAATAGGTAGCAATAATTATTTTATAAATGCACCTATTGGTAGAATAGGGATGCGATCCTTTGGCTTCCAATACCTGCATATTATTTACATTTTGCATAATTCAGTCAAACGCTGCAGTATTCCATAGCATTGCCGTTCTAGTACAGCAAAGTACGCATAGCAGTCAACGTGTTAACACTTTAACGACCGCTAGCTGATTAATCGACTTTTCGGTTTCAAAATGAAAATAATGCCGATAGCCGATTAATCGGCTTTTCAGTGGTCAACGGTTATATTAGATAAAATAAATATCAGATGATGTTATGACAATTCTAAATAACAATAAAATTACACTGCTTTGAACCCAAAGGATTCTCATCAACACATTCAGTATTTTTCAGTTATAAAACTTTACAAATAGGCACATACACAATTCTTGCGCGATATCCAAAACAGAGTCGGTCGTTAGTGAGTGGCATCTTCAGTCAATAGCGGTCGGTAAAGTGTTAATTTGCGTCCGCACGTGTCATGACCGTTTCCTAATAAGCAATTCTGCGAATTATAATAACAGCAGCGATAACTGATCCTCTGAGAACAAGCAAAAGTTTGCCCGTTATCGAAGCTATTGGTATCGACCGATATTCGCGATATGATCAAATGCATGAACGCATCGATGGAAGGGAATATAGATTGTTGAATTTAACGGGAAACTTTTACGGAGGCTTTCACTGTGGTCCACCAAGAGACAAAATTATGTAATTCAACATTCCATTGAGCTTCGCACGTGCACAATGACTACGCGAGTTTCAAACATCGTGGGCACGGCTTGTTTTCATATTGCGTGAAGTAAATTTTTGATAGATATAACTATGTAGGATTAATTATCAATATTTCTACAACATTCATAATGATCAAATTCCCTATAATGCATATTTGATGCGTTTTCGTAATAGCTTGTCGACTCAGCTGTTAATTGCCTGGGCTTTTATTGACACATCAATCAGTCGCGGAATTTACGCGGAATTAAATTCACATAACTGTGTAACGTTAGTTATTAACATTCATGTAATTTTCATATCAGTCAATCGCATTCGCCGTCGTGCACACGTATTTTCACTCGTCCAACGTAACTGTGTCGATGCTATCATGCTCCATTATAAGATCGTCCAATTCGCTGAATCAAAGCGTTTGAGCTTGCATTGACACATCGCTTCATCCATGTTTCCAACAGATGTCATATCTTTTGCACGGAATTAAATTCGCATAGTTGTATAACGGCAGCTGTTACTTTCGTAAAACTTTCAAATCAATCATTCGCATTCACCATAACGCATATCTATACACGTTTACTCAATATAACAATTTACTTTACAATGTTCCTCATCACTCCATCCGTCGTCTCGTTTGCACAAAATTGAATACGCATAATTATATAACATTCATTATTAACGAGGTGTGAAAGGCTTGCATTGACAACAAGATCAGTACTTTCATGGTTCGAACAAATATCATATCTTTTAATGTCAACATTTAGATTTTCAACATTTCATAATTATATAACAAACAGTTTATTAACATTCTTAAATATCTTCGTCCCACCCGAATCTAATTATTGGACATTCCCCGGTAGATGATTTAAAAAGTGAAATCTATACACGTTTAGTCCATATAACAATTTACTTTACAATGTTCCGTTATAAAATCGTTCAATTTGCTGCATCAAAGCGTTTCAGCTTGCATTGACACATCGCTTCATCCATGTTTCCAACAGATGTCATATATTTTGCACGGAATTAAATTCCCATAATTGTATAACGACAGTTATTAACATTCATACAACTTTCATATCAATCATTCGCATTCATCATAACGCACATCTATATACATTTACTCAATGTAACAATTTACTTTACAATGTTCCGTTATAAAATCGTTCAATTTGCTGCATCAAAGCGTTTGAGCTTGCATTGACACATCGTTTCATCTCTCTGGTTCGAACAGATGTCATATCTTCAAAATGCACGGAATTAAATTCGTATTAATTCCATCGAACGACATCTTTTTTGTTAAATTAACATTTATACATCTTTCATATCAATCATTCGCATTCACCATAATGCATATCTATACACGTTTACTCAATATAACAATTTACTTTACAATGTTCCGTTATAAAATCGTTCAATTTGCGGCATCAAAGGGTTTGAGCTCTCATTGACGTATCACTCCATCCGTCGTCTCGTTTGCACAAAATTGAATACGCATAATTATATAACATTCATTATTCGATATCAATCATTCGCACTTATCATATCGCACACCAATGCACACTCTCTGAATATAATCGACGATTCTCCCATTTTCCGTTACAAAATCGTCCAGTCCGTTGCATCAAATGCGTTTGAGCTTGCACTGACGTATCACTCCATCCGTGCATCGAACGCAATCCTCTCTTTTGCACGAAGTTAAATACTTGCAGTTCTTTCCAATGGCTTCAAGAAGATTACATTTCGTCCTCTTAGTACCGATAATATTAATTCGTTATCAAATTGTTTAAAAATCTTCGTCCCACCTGAATCTAATTATTGAACATTCCCCTGCAGATGACTTAAAACGTGAAAGTCGGGACACTGAAAATTAGACTATAAAATCCCATTAACTCGAATCCACCTGAAAGTATTGACTCATTCCTATTTACATCCACACAACTCTCATATCAATCACTCGCACTCATGATAAAGCACACCAATGCACACTCCCTGAGCATAACCGACGATTCTCCCATCTTCCGTTACAAAATCGCCCAGTCCGTTGCATCAAACGCGTTTGAGCTTGCACTGACGTATCACTCTATCCGTGCATCGAACGCAATCCTCTCTTTCGCACGAAGTTAAATACTTGCAGTTCTTTCCGACGGATTCAGGAAAATTACATTTCGTCCTCTTAGCATCAACAGTATTAATTCGCAATCAAATCGCTTAAAAATCTTCGTCCCACCCGAAACTAATTATTGCACATTCCCCTGCAGATGACTTAAAAAGTGAACTTTTTAAATGAAAATTGACTCATTCTTACTTATATCCGCACAGCTCTCATATCAATCACTCGCACTTATCATATCGCATACCAATGCACACTCCCTGACTATAAGCAACGATTCTCCCATCTTCCGTTACAAAAATATAAAAATTGACATCAAACGCGTTTATTATTAAATATTTCATTTCATTGAAATTGTATTCAATTATCTCTTTTGCAAAGTTCAATACTTGCAAACTTTCCGATGGATTCAGACAATTACATTTCGTTCTTTTAAAGCATCAACAGTATTAATTCGCAATCAAATCGCTTAAAAATCTTCGTCCCACCCGAAACTAATTAATGCACATTCCCCTGCAGCTGACTTAAAAAGTGAAATTCGAGACGCTGAAAATTAAAGTACAAAATTCCGTTAACCCAAACCAGAAAGTATTGACCCATTCTTTTTTACAGCCACACACCTCCCATATCAATCACTCACACTCATCATAACGCACACCAATACACACTTCCTGAACTTGCATTGACGTATCACTTCATCCGTGCATCGAACGTAATCATCCCTTTTGCACGAAATTATATACTTGCAATTCTTTCCAAAGGATTCAGGAAAATTACATTTCGTCCTCTTAGCATCAACAGTATTAATTCGCAATCAAATTGCTTAAAAATCTTCGTCCCACCCGAATCTAATTATTGCACATTCCCCTTCAGATGACTTAAAAAGTGAAAGTCGGGACGCTGAAAATTAGACTATAAAATTCCATTGACTCGAATCCACCTGAAAGTATTCATTCATTCTTATTTACATCCACACAACTCTCATATCAATCACTCGCACTTATCATATCGCACACCAATGCACACTCTCTGAGCATAACCGACGATTCTCCCATCTTCCGTTACAAAATCGTCCAGTCCGTTGCATCAAACGCGTTTGAGCTTGCACTGACGTATCACTCCATCCGTGCATCGAACGCAGTCATCTCTTTTGCACGGAATTCACTGAAAGTCTAACACGCGCGCCGAGCAAAGGGGCGAGCGTAGGTGCAGGCGCGCGCGCAGGTACATGCCGGGGCTTTAATTAGTTATTTTTCTTTGCCGCTCCAAAAAGCCAACGATGTGTAATGGAGCCCCGTCGTTGGCAGTAGCCCGCGGGACATCGCACTGCGTTGTAGCCACAGTGAATCTTCGCTACGCGTCGGGCACGGACGTTCTATTCGAAGTGAGCGTCCCGCTTTTCTCATCGCGAGTGCCTCTTCCCTAGGAACTTACAAAGACTGCCAATTAACACGTTCGCGGACATTAAAAGTTTGAGTGAGGTGCAACAATTGACGGTCATTTCATTTTCAAATTCGTCGTGATATCCGAAATTTGATTAAACACATTTTATAAGGGTAGTCAGATTATCACATTTTAGTTGTTAGTCATTATCTTGACAGGTATAATAATTACGAAAAATTAAGGTTGTATAAAATTAAATTCAAAATAATGTACTTTAAGATTTGAATGCTATAGCATTCATGTTATTCTGCATCATCACGAAAATAATTACAAAAACTTAAGCACACGATTAAATTCAAAATAATTTACTTTAAGATTTGAATGCTATGGCATTCATGTTATTCTGCATCATCATGAAAATAATTACAAAAACTTAAGGTTATTTAAAATTAAATTCAAAATAATTGAAGTTAAGATTTAAATGCTATAACATTCATGTCATTCTGCATCATCATGAAAATGAATGCTATAGCATTCAAATCTTAAAGTCAATTATTTTGACTGCTATAGCATTCATGTTATTCTGCATCATTATGAAAATGAATGTATAGCATTCAGGTCCACAAACGTGTTAACACATTAGCCATTTGCGTCCCATAACATTCATGCAATTTCGTTCCAACCGGTCCGCGGCACATTCGTAGTTAGCACATTTGTACGCATAAGTTACGTGAGCATGTACGATGATAATGCTAGAAGAAATATTTTTGGCATACGAGCATCGGTTTTCGATAGGCAAATTGCCTATGTCGAGTCCAGCCAGATGTAGAGTGCGTTGGAACGCAATGTGTTGTGTGACACGCGATGTAGGACCGTGGAATGTTAACCCTTCGACTACTGAATACTTCCGGCCGAAGCGCGCGCTGAGGACGAAACACTTTTCGCTGGTGTGAAATCTATTGATTAATTATGAACGGCGCAAATAAGTTCTAATGATAATTCTTTACTCGCACCAAACTAAATAATGCAAGAAAATTATTTGATAAAAAACGCGTCCGTATTCATGTGGTACATTGATAATTGTGTTTGCAATAGGTAAGAAGCCGAAATGATTGGGGACGCATATATGCGTCCGCCGAAATTTATCGGTACCGACTATGGATGCATATAATAGTATATCCATCCATCCATAACAATCAAAGGGTTAAATGCTACATTCGTTTGTGGCGACCGACACTAAATTTTCCGTATAGGTGCGATTATGCCGATTTTGACGGATGATACTTTGTAAATCACATTATGTGAAAGAAACGTTTACACTTCTCTAACGAATCTTATTGAAATTTGTACAAGCTAAGATTAAATACTATATTGGTCCGTGGCGACGACACTCAATTTTCCATATAGGTGCGATTATGCCGATTTTGACGGATGATACTTTGCAAATGACATTATGTGAAAGAAAACGTTTGCATTTCTTCAGATCTTATTGAAATGTCTGCAATCTAAGGTTAAATATTATATTACTCCGTGGCGACCGACACTCAATTTTCCGCATAGGTGAGATTATGCCGATTTTGACGGATGATACTTTGTAAATCAAATTGTGTGAAAGACATGGTTTACATTTCTTTAACAGATTTTATTGAAATTTGTACAAGCTGAGGTTTGCTGCTTGTTGCCTCGGTTTGCAGACAGACGCGTAATCTGTATTTATGCACCGCCTAAACGGACGTCAAACAAAATCGGCTCCTCGTTTGAAGTGTTAACCAGTGTACCGCGCTACAGGAGTCAGCGTCAACGGCAGCGCCTTTTCAAATGATCCTTGTCCCACTTGTCGCCCACCGCGAGTTAACGGCGACTTAATCTAATCCGGACGTGTGCGCATTTCTGTGTTCTTTCTGCGGACGATTGTAAATGATTGCATATCGTTAGGAATACATGCCCATGCTTATGTTTTGTTCAGAATCGATGTTCGATAAGTTTGTAGGTATTTGGAAAGATATTTCATAGGATATAATAACACTATTAACACTTTGACTGCCATGATGGTCACTGGTGACCGACGCAAGAGATTTTACTGAATATCCAAAATACTTGCAATGGGTAGCAATTATTATTTTATAAATGCAGATGTTATTAGAATATTATTGCATATCGTTAGAACTACATGCTTACGCTTATGTTTTGTTCAGAATCGATGTTCGATAAGTTAGTAGGTATTTGGAAAGATATTCCATAGGATATAATAACACTATTAACACTTTGACTGCCATGATGGTCACTGGTGACCGACGCAAGAGATTTTACTGAATATCCAAAATACTTGCAATGGGTAGCAATTATTATTTTACAAATGCAGATGTTATTAGAATAGTGATGCGATTCTTTGGTCTCCAATACCTGCACATTATTTACATTTTGCATAATTCAGTCGAACGCTGTAGTATTTCATAGCATCGCCGTTCTAATATAGTAAAATACGCTTGGCAGTCAACGTGTTTAATTGTTATAAAAGTAACTTTAACCATGCGTCACTACAGGAAACATATTTGAAAAAGCAGAAGTAATTTTCGGCGCAAACACGCTTTCTTAGATACTTCGTTCTTGAGGAAAGTTTCGATGTAAACGTGCTTATCTTCTACTACGAGAAACAATAGATCCGGTACGATTCTCCAATATAGAAATTCAACTTCATGAAAATCGCTAGGCAGTTTTTCGAAATATAATAATCTTTTACTACGATAAGAAACAATTCGCGCATAGTATAGCAGCGGCCTGACGGAGATTTTCTTATAAACTTTCGTGGCAGTCAACGTGATAGTATTGATACTAAAACGAAGAGATAAAAGCGATGGCTGCTGTCGAAGCTAATATTTCCGATGATACTTTTATAAGCATGTTAAATGGTTAGGCGGTCCGGACGTGTGTAATTTTCTACTCTTTCCATGGAACCGTCGGGCTTGAAATCGATACGAGGTATGACTGGTCATAGAAAATGCTATTATTGAGATTGACGCTTTGTACGGTGACAGTTGTCCCACTTATGAATGTGTGAGGATTCGCGCGATCTAGTTCGTCAACGCGGACATGTACGATTGTCTGGTCATTCGGCGTGATGTTTTAGTTTGCTGGGATCACGTAAGCGTAGCTGAGTTCTTCCGATATGGAAAGATAGATCTTTTTGGGCTTGATACTGCATAGTAGAGATTACTGATAAAGGGAAGAAGATTAAGGGAACGGTATCGTCTCTGATACCTGTCAAAGTAGAACATCGTAAGGTAACAGTATGTTATGGTTTTGAAAAAATCTAAAACCGTATATCGTACGAACTCAGTAGTGCGATAAAGGTAAAGACCATCTGGTTCGTTAACAAGTCCGGTAAAATTAATAGCGGATGTCATTAGAAAAGCTTTTTTACTTTAAGGGAACGTTCGGTATCGTCTCTGATACCTGTCAAAGTAGAGCGTCGTAAAGTAACAGTATGTTATGGTTTCGAAAAAATCTAAGACCGTATATCGTACGAACTCAGTAGTGCGATAAAAGTAAAGACCATCTTTTAATAAGGTTCGTTAACAAGGTCCGGTAAAATTAATAGCGGATGTCATTAGAAAAGCTTTTTTACTTTCTCCACTAATCAGGAACACCCGTTTTATATATAAAAAAAAAACATGAATGATACTGTTCTATCATTTTAAGCGGATCATGCCTCACTCGTGGCAATTCTAAAAACAGAAACAGTAATGTTACGCTCGCGATGGAACGATTATTCTACAGAGAATCAAGCACCGTATATTCAAACTCGTTTCTTTCCAGCGTTCCGCCTCGTAGTCAAGATTCTTTTCAAACGAAAACGATCTGGAGCGAGCCGTCAAAAAGTTACTCGCCGTTAAGGAATAGTTCCCCCTCAACACTGCGCGAACACACTCCGCGCGAAACGTGTCGTTCCGTCCGTCCGCTTCCGTCTTTCGTTTCAATCACTTTCGTTCATCGAATGCTAATTAGAATCGACCACTTCCAAATCGCCCACCGCCGGGATAAAAATAAGACACCTGCGAGCGTCGTCGTGGATCGTATTCGATTTAGTCCTTAACCGTCCCTCTTCACAGCGTGACTGCCGAATTTTCAGGTGCGTAGGCCCTCGGTTGCGTGAAAATTAACAATGTTAAACTCGACGTTCATGTCACGTAGGGGGCAACGGTCGGAGTCTAGCTAACTGTTTTAATCACGCTAAACAACCCATTAAGCCTAATACCACTTTCCTCGGTACTGTTCCATTATATTAGGTCTACCGAAAAGTTCTGTCCGATAATGTCATATCAAGTATGAACACGTATGAACGAATTTATTTGAAACATATGCGGCTGTCTCTATTTATCATGTATTATTTATTGTAGTATTATATATATATATATATATATATATGATTTATGTGTAGTACTTATTGTATTTTGCCATATGCGCTCTTCCAAATGTGCTGGAACATTGATTTCGGTACCTCAGTATTATGTATCGAAAATGTGTTATTTTCTTTTCATTCAAGAACGCGCAGGATTTTCTGGTCCACCCAATATATGCGGCTGCCTCTATTTATCATTGTATTTTGCCATATGCGCCCTTCCAAATGTGCTGAAACAATGATTTCGGTATCTCAGTATTATGTATTGAAAATGTGTTATTTTCTTTTCATTCAAGAACGGGCAGAATTTTCTGGTACACCCAATATATGCGGCTGCCTCTATTTATCATTGTATTTTGCCATATTCGGTCTTCTAAATGTGCTGAAACAATGATTTCGGTATCTCAATATTATATATTGAAAATGTGTTATTTTCTTTTCATTCAAGAACGGGCAGAATTTTCTAGTACACTCAATATATGCGGCTGCCTCTATTTATCATTGTATTTTGTCATATGCACTCTTGCAAATGTGCTGAAACAATGATTTTGGTATCTCAGTATTATGTATTGAAAACGTGTTATTTTCTGTTAATTCAAGAACGGGTAGAATTTTCTGGTACACTCAATATATGCGGCTGCCTCTATTTATCATTGTATTTTGCCATATTCGCTCTTCCAAATGTGCTGAAACAATGATTTCGGTGTCTCGGTATTATGTATTGAAAATGTGTTATTTTCTTTTCATTCAAGAACGCGCAGGATTTTCTGGTACACCCAATATATGCGGCAGCCTCTATTTATGATTGTATTTTGCCATATGCGCTCTTCCAAATGTGCTGAAACATTGATTTCGGTATCTCAGTATTATGTATTGAAAATGTGTTATTTTCTTTTCATTCAAGAACGGGCAGAATTTTCTGGTACACCCAATATATGCGGCTGCCTCTATTTATCATTGTATTTTGCCATATTCGCTCTTCCAAATGTGCTGAAACAATGATTTCGGTATCTCAATATTATGTATTGAAAATGTGTTATTTTCTTTTCATTCAAGAACGGGCAGAATTTTCTGGTACACCCAATATATGCGGCTGCCTCTATTTATCATTGTATTTTGCCATGTGCACTCTTGCAAATGTGCTGAAACAATGATTTTGGTATCTCAGTATTATGTATTGAAAACGTGTTATTTTCTTTTCATTCATGAACGAACACAATTTTCTGGTACACCTAATACATTTCAGCCGCTGAGAAATTATGAAAGCCGTACTCAACGAAATTGACTTTAAATAATGAATTTACCGGGTGCAAAAATGCGGGTGACGCGCGTGTTTCAACGAACATCGATTTGCCAGAAAACGGAGCCACGTACGATCGCTTATAATTAAACTGCCGATCGAACGAAATCTCATCATCGTCCGCTGCAGACCTTCATCTGCTCCGTGAGTGTTCTAAAATTATGTCAACGCCGTTTACTGTCAGCTGGCATTAGTCGCGGTCGCCGTGCTGTTTGGCTCGGTCATGCTAACAGTGAACGTATTACAGGTGAGACCTGCTCGAAAGCCCGTTAGCAAAAATTCGCGTTCGTCCGTTCATCGAAAACCGTCGCGTTGACAGTGTGTTTTTCCCCAAGGAAGACATTGACACGCGTCTTCTTGGATCTGCACGTCACAGGACAATTGACGGAGGCCCGCTCGGAAATGAGCAAGTGTTCCTTCTCGCAAGTGAGGAAGTGAAAAGGAAGTGAGGAAGAGGAAAGCTCAGATAAGACAAGCGCGTCGCGGGAGACGTAAATAAAACAACGTCGAGTGTCTGTCTGTTAACACATTGCGCGAAGACGCGCGTCCACAGTGATCGAGTGCCAAAAATCAGAAGTATCGTCCAAAGCGGCATTGTGATATTCGAACGCAAAAAGCGCAGGTCCCAGAGGCCACGTCTAATGACCCGTCGGTAGGAAACATTCCGAGACGACGAAAATACGATGTGCTTGCACGGGAACAAACATACCGGGTTTCTGTAAATCGGCGGTGCGCGGAGAAAAATCGTGACAAATGCCGGCGGAGTATTCTAGTCCATAGAGTTTGCGGAACAGAAAAATAAGATCTACAACACTACGAAAATAGCATTGGTTCGTAATATCGTGCAATATACCAAACCCCCTTGGCAACGACCCCGAATTCCAACGGAGTTGAAGTATAAAAGTAACAATTCGCTCGCAGTGATGCACGTGCTGTGAAATATCGGTAGGTGCACATAGCCCAACCCCTTCTTTTCCCGATTGACTGAACATGGAGAAGAGGAATACTGAGACGCGTCCGAAGATCGAGATCGTGCGAGTCAAGTCCATCGAGCGAAATAATTCTCGACCTTTTGACGGGATCCTACTCCGGACCAGCTGTGTTTCTATACGTGACGGAACCCATTGCGCTGAAACGGAAATGAAGCCAGTTGTCAGCAGTGGCAAACCTCCGATCGAGCAATCGCGGAAGTTTAAGAAGTGAGTTGGATAGTTCTGTCAATGAAGTAATTCGCGTTCACGGCCGCGCTGCGTAACTGTTGATATTCGATCGTGCGATTATTCCGTGACAAATTATACCGATCGATTTAAGTGCTTCTCATAGACCTACAATTGAGTTATTAGTCATAGTCTGTTCGGTGGATTCAAGTGTGGCTATTTCATGAGACTAGCTGTGGGTATTCAGGCTTAAAAAGCAACAAGTCTCGCGCTACCTATTCAATGCCGATCAACGATACACGTGACACGTGCCAATTCTCCTTCGCGAAGTATTCTATCCGCACCGTGCTAAGTCATATGAACTTTAAGTCAAGCCCGAGCGTCCTTCTACGTAATTCGCGGTAATTGAACTCTAAAAGACGGACAGTGTCGTACATTCTACGCGTACACTTGTCTATATACCGCTTATCTTAACGACGCCTAGATACGGCGCGTTAGATAACCCGCTCGACTCCGCATAAATTTGCTAATTTCGCCTAATGACGATCTTCGCACTCTTTCAGAAATTTGGGACCAGTATCCAGACTGCTGAGACGTCGCCACCACGCGACGTGCCTTTCAACGAAATCCTGTGATAACATTTATACCGTGAATAGAAGTAGCAACTCTCTCGATTGGAGAATCGGTCAGAGTGTGAACGAGACCAGTAAGTACGAATTCCTGAAACTCGTTGTCGATTGAAAACCTGTCAGATCACGCCTGTTACGCACGATCCTCACGTTTGCCGAATCGGATTACAGATCTCACGGGTCGACAGAGCACCAGCCTGGATTGGCGAGTCGGACGGGCTGTCAGTTTCGGTTCCAACAGACTTCATTGCCGAGATGACACCACTCGTAGCGCTGAACAGCTTTCCAGGACCACGCCACTTAGCAACGATCACCTGCATACACCGAGTACAAAGTACGTGGGATCCTAGACATCGATTTAGCTAACGTTTGTCAGTCGTATGCTAGCACAGATGTGTTTGCAAGTGAAATGCGAGGGATATATGAAAAGTTGGCGGCCGTTTATGTCGATAAGGCCGGAAACTTTTCAAATGGCCCTTAGAGATCAACTTTGAAACATGGTGTCGACTGAGAACTAAATTGTTATAGTTGCGCTTAACCCTTTGACTGCTATGGACGCATATATGCGTTCACCCAAATCTGTCTGTGTCGACTATGGGCGCATATATGCGTCTCTAATCATTTCGATTTCGACCTATTGCAACCACAATTATCAATGTTCGAGATGAATACAGATGCGTTCTATATCAAATAATTGTCTTGCATCATTTAATTTGGCGTAAATGAAAAATTATCATTAGAACTTATTTTCGCCTTACATAATCAATGAGTAGAGTTTACACTAGCGAAAAGTGTCTCGTCCTCGGCGAGCGCTTCGGCCGAAAGTATTCAGCAGTCAAAGGGTTAAAAATTTGCGAGTTACATGGTACAATAGTCTTGAATTTTGGAACAGAATCCATTCTTGAAAATAGTATGTTAATCGGTGAGCTTTTACGTTGTTCCTAAATTTTGCGCTATGCTAGCACAGATGTGTTTGCAAGTGAAATGCGAGGGCTATTTGAAAAGTTTGCGGCTATTTATGTCGATAAGGCCGGAAACTTTTCAGATGGCCCTCATAGATCAACTATGAAACATGGTGTCAACTGGAAACAAGTGATTGTTATGGTTGCGCTTAACCCTTTGACTGCTATGGACGCATATATGCGTCCACCCAAATCTGTCTGTGTCGACTATGGGCGCATATATGCGTCCCTAATCATTTCGATTTCGACCTATTGCAACCACAATTATCAATGTTCGAGATGAATACAGATGCGTTCTATATCAAATAATTGTCTTGCATCATTTAATTTGGCGTAAATGAAAAATTATCATTAGAATTATTTTCGCCTTACATAATCAATTATTTTCGCCTTACATAATCAATGAGTAGAGTTTACACTAGCGAAAAGTGTCTCGTCCTCAGCGAGTGCTTCGGCCGAAAGTATTCAGCAGTGAAAGGGTTAAAAATTTGCGAGTTACATGGTACAATAGTCTTGAATTTCGGAACAGAATCCATTCTTGAAAATAGTATGTTAATCAGTAAGCCTTTGCGTTGTACCTAAATTTTATCCCATTGTATATCAATGTGCAAGAACAAAAACAGTTAAAGTAGGTTGGCTATCTTTTGCTCACACCTTAAATTAGCGCGTTCTCAGTAATATCGATTTTCGTTGTAATAAACTGTATATTGTATCAATATGTCTGTATGAACTGTATAACTCGTATCTAAAGTGTAGAATTGCTTATGACAAACTTATAGCAAGTCATATCCAAAGAGTTGACATCAAGTTTAACCCTTTGACTGCTATGGACGCATATATGCGTCTGCCGAAATCTATCGGTGTCAACTATGGGCGGATATATGCGTCCTCAATCGTTTCGATTGCTTACCTATTGCAGCCACAATTATCAATGCACTAGGTGACTACAGATGCGTTCTTTATCAAATCATTTTTTTGCATTATTTAATTTAGCGTAAATGAAGAATTATCATTAGAACTTACTTGTGCCTTACATAATCAATCAATAAAGTTGACACAAGCGAAAAGAGTTTCGTCCTCAACCAGCGCTTCGGCTGAAAGTATTCAGCAGTCAAAGGGTTAACCGAAAATCAATGCTATTGAAATGTAACTGGAGACAAAGACCTATGCAGATTGACATTCGATTTTAATTAAAATGTATATTTTCATTATCCTGATACAGATCAAAAATCGTGTCGCTACTGAGACGACTCTCTCCACGTTTGCCGCGACCAGGAAGTAAAGGATCTTTGCACGCATCGCCAACTCTCTGCCCGTGGGTTCAGGTGGAATATTCTTCGGAATCGCTTGATGGAGATGGACGTGAGGAATCGCAGGAAAGTGATGTCAGTTTCCAGCAAGAGCTGCAACTCAATGAATTACGGAAAAGGATGGCTGGAATTACGACCACGTCTCAGGTAATCGATCATAAATCAGTTTACTGACACTAGATTTGCGGAAGCCGTTAATTTAACGAGTTGCAGATTCGGCGTGCTAAATTACGGAATCTATCACTATTTTGTTCCAACTTTTCCTGACTATTATTAATGAAAGGATACGAATGTATGTCCGAAGTCATTTCCTTCTCAGATTTCTAATTTGAAAATTATGTCTGCACTTATGCCTACACCTACTCTCTATTTGATACACCTATTGATCCGGAAATCCGTCAAATTTATGCTTTCCGTAAATCTATTGTTATTATCCTATGTACCTCAATGCCTGTTCACTTACCGTATGTTATAATCCATCTGCCAATTTTCTTCTGCCATGAACCGAACGCAATTACGAAATTATCGACAATCTCGTCTTAATACGTGGAGATGATGAAATAACCGATATGATTAAGATGATCAAATGGGCTTGTGTAACATGAAAAACAAGCCAATTTAACGCAACCCACTCGTTCCGATATCATACCGATCCACGGACATTCGCAAACGTCTTAGAGGACGTCATACGAAATCAGCTGGAACAAAACGGTATCAAAGGTGCGCCCGTTAATGATTTCCGCCTTGGTCAATGAAAATGAGGACCGCAAGAATGTGAAACAATGTCGCGTTCTATATTAGACGATTACCGATAAACAGTGCTTAGACATTAAGCGATTCGCGGGTCGATATGGGAGCGTACTGAAATAGTTTTCCATTCTAGGTGACCGTGAAGCCGCTGCAAGAAACTAAAGAGGAAGATGAGACACAGCCGCCCATGAAGATCGAAGTGCAGACATTCGAAACCGAGTATAATCCCTACATCTACAGAGCGTAAGCTTTAATTTCTTTTTCATTTCTTTCACGAGTGAAACCGGTCGTTGGTTTGGATAGATTGAAATTCTGTTCGACTCTATGGCGATCCTCTGTAAATCATTTTCAATCTACATCTAAGCGCTCACGGCTGTCCACTGCTCAGCTTACCTTTTTTCCCATTTTTGAACGATAACTAACGGGAATGTCTTTCACTAATATGCATTTATGAGTCACAGTTTATCGTTGTCATCTTCGCAAGTTACCACAATTATCGAAGTAGAATAGTGTACGTGCAAGTGTAACGAAAAAGTAGATATTAAACTATACACTCTATCGTCTATTTCCCATATTCCTAGCCCCTCACAAAGTCGCACTGCATCCCTTTACGAGTAATCGTGCATGAGTCTTCACCATGACTACTACCACCTTCACACACTATCATATGTGACTTTGTTACGCCATGTATATACCACATCCAATAAACAATTGCGAATGTTTCCTGCATTGTACCCTTACTTCATACCTTAGCTGCATTAGCTTTTAAAACGTCACATAGTACCATCAATTTTCTATCGCCTTATGAAGCGCCGACAATCGATATCGTTAGACACACCGTTTACGTCGGGAATTACGATATTGTCGTCGACGAATACTGCGCACAAAGCTGAACTATGATATAGCCATAAATACTGATAATTTTATTAATACGAATACTATATTACATTTCAATCGCAGTGCACAATTTACTTACAATAATCGATCAATTTTCTTTTAACGCGCCGACAGTCGCTCGACCACCTGTGGAACGCAGACCGCTGTACAAATCATGACTTTTTTTCCCCTAATGAACAATTTTCCCTTCCTCTCTACCGAATTGGAACGATACTGTTTCACCGAAATGCAATAGTTGTCAGACAACCACGTTATTCGTAATACGTGCATATCAGGTTGTAAAAATAATCTTTACAATAGTGATTCACATACTTGTGAACGCGACAGGTACTTAACGTTTTGTATACCAGACAGAGGTGATTATCCTTCGATGGTATGTGAATTAGCGCGCCCTCTTGCTCCTTCGGATCGACGTAATCTATCGTATCCTCTTCTGGCACGTGGCTCGTGTGAAATTGCATAATGACGTCTAAAGCACCCGGCTCGTTGACATTTGGATCGTCGACATCGTCCTGATCCGAACACTCCAACGAACAGTCCAACGGGTCGGACAAGTAGTCCCCGATGTCAGAAACGTCTGAGTCGTCAGTATCGATAGTCCGGCTCGATTTCTGCGGAGAAGAACTGTCCAGCTTGGAGGAGGACGATTGTTGAGAAACGCATGCCTTTTTCTTGGACCTCGGCGATTTTCCTTTCAAGATCTTTTTCAATATTTCTTCCTCGTCGATGTCTTCATCCTCCTTGTTGCTCGCTGGCGACGCACACTCCGACTTGGAAATATTCTTCCCATTGCCATTGGCGTTTACCTGCTCTTGGTCTACCTCGTCTAATTTCTCGAGTCCAGATGTTCCTGAAACGCCAGAGTCCCGCTCGTTGCTTTGATTATTTTGTGCGCTGTTCATTGTACTCGATCTTCTCTCGCTCGCAATCTCGTTCAATAACGATTTATCACATATCAGCGTGTAACAACCCTTCGACCATCGTTGAAGTTCGATGGTCATTTTCGGCTTCATCGACTCCTTCTCGGGCACAAGATCTAACTCCGTGTAATCCTTTAATAATTGAAAGACTGGCAGCGACTTAAATATATTGTAAAACTCTTTCAAGCACGTTGGCAGTGTCTCCTCGTCGGCCACCTCGTAGTTTCGGTAGTCAGCTGGACCGACCCGTTTCCAACAAATGCTATCCGACTTCAGGTCCACCAGAATCTTATCGTAAACGTCAGCTATTAAGAAGTTCGAGAGGAAAGCAAACGACTCCTCCTCGACGTCTTGCTGGATTTCCTTGATAATGCCGGAGAAAAGATAGCATTTCATGATCCAAGAGTTTAAGTCTACGTCAATTTTCATAGGTTCAACGTAATTTAATATTGGCTCTGGTCTTGGTGGTCGGTTACTTACTCTCAATGGTCCATGAAACCAGCCATTAATCGTCCACCTTGATTTGTCTGGTGATGTTACCTCAGCGACTTGATGATAAGAGTTGTCCACCACCTCAAAAAATATCAAGGAATTATATTCTGGTATCGAAGACCTGACAATATTTCTTGGAAGACCATGGCTGTCCGTGTCAAAAAGATCTAATGATCCTCCGTCCTCCGCAGTCCAATTTTTTGATAGATACAGTATGAAGGCAATTCTTCTATCACCCATATTGTCATCGTGGCACAGTAAATAGTCTGTGTCTGAGTAGCACGAGCTGGACATTGATATTTTTTTGTTCAATTCGATTTTGGTGTTCTGCTCCATCCATGATGCCAGATCAGTTTGAAAGGTTTCGTATAAAAGCTTCAAGCTCTTAGTATCGACGGTAGCAAGATCACTGGTCTGCTCGAATTGATAGAGGTCGATACTATTTCTTCTGCTCTTGACATCCAACAGCTCGTTCTTTATTTCATCCATAAAATCCTCATTGCTCAAAAAATTTGATATCTTACAGACTCTAAATGGTTTTGATATGACCTCAAGATTCTCACTTCTTACGTCGCTCGCATTGTGCCAATGTTTAGCGAATGTCTCTTTAAAACTGGTAGAATACACATGATCTGATATTACGGAATGCTTAAATTTTTTTGGCTCCGGTTCTTCCTGAGCCATATCTTTATATCTCCAATAGTAATAACTTGCGTAAGGCCTTGACACAGAATTTACAATTATTCCTCTTGTTCAGTCTTATCCTCAGTACGAAATGGATTTTCCTCAGTCCGCTTGATTGGTCTTACGCTACGTACCAATTGATAATCACAAAATCTAACAGTGCTTTGCCTAACTTTTTAAAACCCTCCGCTCTCTCATAATACATTAAAAATTTAATCTATATCACATATTTTTGTTTTACGTACTTCGTACATATATAATCACCGTATCGTTGATTGTATAATTCGCTCTAATTTGTCAAGAATTTTTATTAACTCTACGAAACGCTATATACAGAACTGTATATACACACGGGTGCACACATAGGCATACACCGAACCACCATATAGCCGCAACGTGCAGTCTTTTAATTGCGTTAACTAAACGTGGTAGAACGACATCGATTGGTATTAAGCTTTATCTTACCCAAGCGTGCGGTGCTTTATTAATAACAGTCAGTGTCGGCTTGTCTTAAAATGAATATTTCACAATTTCATGTCGTGCGCTCCCTAAACGGTGCGGCACTTGCTTTTCGGAGCATGCGGCCCACGTGGTCGGACGACCCACATGTGTCCTGAAAGCATTCGATTGGAGAACGTGATTAATATTAATGTCTTGATGGACACATCGAGGACAACGTACGCGATATAATTCGCCACGGCACTGAATTGATCCATTCATGGATATTACGTACCAAAATTGCACGAGTATCCAAATTTAGAGAACTAGATCTGTCGGCCCGTGTCACGCAGTTGCATTCTGTCGAGGGATCCGGATACTGCCGGAGTAGAAAACATAAACCCGATCGAAGGCAGGACCGACTTGTGCGCCAACAGTACCCTCAGCTATAATTCATAATACGACCACACACTTCTGCTTAACGTTGCAAATAAACTGTGCGCCCATATTAGCACTTTCGATTGTCAGGAGGTTATTTTAAACGATAGGAGGTTATAATCAAACTGATAGCGGCTTAGAAAAAAATTAACAGTGCAGCAGTTCTGTCCAGGCCAAAGCATTGTTTACGATTATCAGCTAAACAGATTATTTTATCAACGGCAAATTTAGCACGCCTCCTCTCTCCAGATAATGTTTAACACTTTGACTGCCGTGATGGCCACCGGTGACCGGCGTAAAGAATTTTACTAAAAATGCAAAAAATTCGCAATGAAGCCTATTTACAATCTTGTAAATGCAATTAATATTGGAACGGTGCTACAATACTTTGGCTTCCATTAAGTCTGCGGTACCTTCATTTTGTACGATTTAATTATACTCTGCAGTATTTCATCGCATCGCAGTTCTATCATAGCAAAATACGCTTGAGCAACATACGCAAAAGATTTTACTAAAAATCCAAAAAATTCGCAATGAAGCTTATTTGCAATCTTGTAAACGCAATTGATATCGGAACGGTGCTACAATACTTTAGCGTCTAACAACTCTGCGTTATCTTCATTTTGCACGATTGAATCATATTCTGCAGTATTTCATCGCATCGCGGTTCTAATGTAGCAAAATATGCGGTGACCGGTGCAAAAGATTTTACTAAAAATGCAAAAAATCCGCAATGAAGCCTATTTGCAATCTTGTAAATGCAATTAATATTGGAACGGTGCTACAATACTTTGGCTTCCATTAAATCTGCGGTACCTTCATTTTGCACGATTGAATCATACTCTGCAGTATTTCATCGTATCAAACTTCTAACATAGCAAAATATGCGATGACCGGTGCAAAAGATTTTACTAAAAATGCACAAAATCCGCAATGAAGCCTATTTACAATCTTGTAAATGCAATTAATATTGGAACGGCGCTACAATACTTTCGCTTCCATTAAGTCTGCGGTACCTTCATTTTGCACGATTGAATCATACTCTCCAGTATTTCATCGCATCGCGGTTTTATCATAGCAAAATACGCTTGAGCAAAATACGCAAAAGATTTTACTAAAAATTCAAAAAATTCGCAATGAAGCCTATTTGCAATCTTGTAAACGCAATTAATATTGGAACGGTGCTACAATACTTTCGCTTCCATTAAGTCTGCGGTACCTTCATTTTGCACAATTTAATCATACTCTGCAGTATTTTATCGCATCGCAGTTCTAATGTAGCAAAATACGCTTGGCAGTCAACGTGTTAACTGCTCACATTCATTTTATGACATCAAAGTTCCTGCGAAACGCGTAAAGTTAGCAACTTATCACTCTGCAAAAGTAAACTCGCTTCACAAGCCGCTCGTCTCGCTGACAAACGTTGACAGCCCAGACCTCAGTACTTCCCACCCCACTTACCCTCATTTTCTCTCAAAATATCAACCGCTCCTCCTCAAAACGCCAAATCTATCTTCCCCCGGGACCCCCCGCGTCAAAATCTCGACCTCTCACCCGACAACCCTTATCCCACAATTTTCTCTGTCAAACCCAGCCATTTTTCACCGAATCCCTCTATTGCAACACGTAACGTTTGAAAAGTCCGTTCAAAATCAGCGGGCAATCGACGAGAGACTTCAACTACTCGCCACAGCCTGTTCGCGTCGCGGTCGGCGTCAAGATGGCGACGTCGTTTCACGTTTGACGGATGCCGTTGGTCGCATGGAAATTCGGGGCACACCCTGACCGCTAAATTGTACCGTGTGAGACGTCGTCGCGCTGAGAGGGCGATCGTCACGAGAGCGTCGCGAAAAGTCTCTCAGCTGTGATCCTGGAGCCCCGCAAAAGGACGACACGAGTCTACGTGAGTAAACGAGCGAAGAAAGCGCGGGGGGCCCGAGAGCAGTGGCTGATAATCCTGCGTGCCATCGCGTGACAAGTTTCCTCGCGAGCACGACGTGACATTTCTCGCGGTCCTCCTTCCTTCCGCTTCTCCGACGTTCAAACGCGCACGTAGTCGAGGACGAAGTGCACGTTGCCTTCCGTCAGTGGCGGATTCGGGGGAAGGGTCGACGGGTGGGGTCCTTCGCGAGTTCGGACTAGAGCAACAAAGTAAACAAGCGGGCAGGACCCCCGGGGTACCCTGCAGTTTCCACGCGCTTGTGTTGCCAGCACGTTGCGGGTTCGGCGAAGCTGCGGAAGACGGACCAAGTGTAGACGGTAAATACGTTTTCAGTGCGGTGAATGGTTTGCGCTTGGCGGAACGCTGTCCTGGTGGTTTCCTCCTGCTTTCATAGTCGCACATGTACGGCACGTAACCCGCTACTTTCGGCGGGGACCGTTAGGTCCCTGGGCTTGTAGGCTGTAGATTCGATTTCGGACGTTATCCGCGTCGCGATCGTCTTGACCTTGAGCGGGACATTCTTCGTGCCCTAGTGAGGCGAGATTGGGAGGTTTGTCGGATGTCGGCGAAATGGAGCGAAAATGTAAATCGCGGCGTAGCTCCGATCCGCGGGTTTTGGTCTATTGAGCGTAGTATCGTTTTCTTGCTTCCGGCGAAGTTCTACCTCGCTACTTGCAAGTGATTATTGATCTGCCGGGTCTACCTCCTACGTCCTACGTGTACGGGTAAAAAGTTCGAAAGAGTTAAGTGAACACAAGGTAGCTGCCTTCTTACGGCGCCGATATAAACAGTGACACAAATCGCGGACGTGTGTTTTCACTGAGTGTCCAGTACACGGTGGTGACGTCATCCTGATTGATTGTGAAATCGATGCACGACGAGCGTGTTATACTAATGGGAAAACGAGCTAGTTCGTTGTCGTTAGGTCCGTACGGAGTCGTCCTTGAAGAATCGTTGCATGAATTGATAGATCAGTCCTACTGATGTTCGACACGTACGCAACGTGCATCTCGCAATAAGGTAGGTCATTATCCTTTTTTCTCCCTCATCGGCGAAATCCCTTCAATAGCGTTCAAGTGTCTCGTTCAACGATTGCGCCACTCGAGGCCAGTAAGCTGTCAGTCGTGGCATTAAAGTGTTGTTAAACTCTTATGGAAGAGCTCGATTAATGCGTGAGGCATGTGCGTGTACCTGTACACGCAACGAGACCGTTATGCGTTCCTGTGCGTCAAAGAGTAACGTCGATTGACGTCGCGCAACGTCGCTTCGCTTCTTACGTTACCCTCTTCTTATTATCATAAAAATATCCCAGGCGGTATTGTGAGTTCGAGGGTCTCTTAGATAGTAGCTGATCCGTCTCCAAGCTTTCTTTCATCTTTACTCCCGTTCCAGCGATTCCCCTTGTCTTCCTGCGTTGCGTATACGTTGCAACACAAAATTAAAACAACGTCGATATTGATCTGCCAATAATTACGTCCGTGCGGTGTTCTTACGAAACTTCAGCATTCACATATTACGTATCGACGGCGAGGAAATGATGGTACAACATCAACTTCCTGCAATTACGTCTTTCCGTTGTTCTTATGCATCTTCAATTCACACATTATGTAGAAATTGGCAGAAATTCGGATACATGTATGTCGGTCCGCTAATAATTACATATTACGTTTCGACGGCGAATAAATTATCATACAATATCAACTTCCTCCAATTACATCTTTTCGTTGCTTTTGAGCATCTTCAATTCACACATTATATACAAATTGACAGAAAATTCGGGTACATCTATATCGTTCTGCTAATAATTACATCCGTTTCCTTATTCTCACAAATCTTCAGCATCCAAATACTATGTATTTTACAGAAATTTACAGAAAATTCGGGAACATCTATATCAGTCCGCTAATAACTACATAATTTTCTTTATTCTTACAAATCTTCAGCATCCAAATATCACGTAATATATAGAAATTAGCAGAAAATTCGGGTACATGTATATCAGTCCGTCAATAATTACATAATTTTCTTTATTCTTACAAATCTTCAGCATCCACATACTACGTATTATATACAAATTGACAAAAAAATCAGGTACATCTATACCGGTCCGCCAATAATTACATCCGTTTCTTTATTTTCACAAATCTTCAGCATCCTAATATTACGTCTTATATAAAAATTGACAGAAAATTAGGGTACATGCATATCGATCCGCCAATAATTACATCCGTTTCTTTATTCTCCCAAATCTTCAGCATCCCAATATTACGTATTATATAGAAATTGGCAGAAATTTCGTTACATCTATATCAGTCCGTCAATAATTACATCCGTTTCTTTATTCTCACAAATCTTCAGCATCCACATACTACGTATTATATAAAAATTGACAGAAAATTCAAGTACAGCTATAGCAGTCCGCCAATAATTACATCCGTTTCCTTATTCTTACAAATCTTCAGCATTCACATACTACGTATTATATAGAAATTGACAGAAAATGTATTTACATCTATATCACTCCGCCAATAATTACATCCGTTTCTTTATTCTCAGAAATCTTCAGTATCCGAATATTACGTATTATATACAAATTGACAGAAAATTCGTTTATATCTATATCAGTCCGCCAATAATTACATCATTTTCTTTATTCTCACAAATCTTCAGCATTCAAATATTACGTATTATATAGAAATTGACAGAAAATTCGGGTACATCTATATCAGTCCGCCAATAATTATGCCCGTTTCTTTTTATTATTTCTTATTTATTAATTTACACTAATCTCATCGCTCCACACTTACATCTCGTCATTTTCATAATTCCTCGCCATCCACATACCTCCCACAATCTACCAGAAAACAGCCACTTCATCGATATGGCTCCGCAAATAGTTTCAGCGGTTCGTTGCCCTTATAAATCCACACTAGGGCGAATTGATTCTTAACACTTTGACGTCCGCATATTTCAACGAAATTTTTATGTTTATCGCCGGCGAAATTGCCATGAAATTTTTAATTTTCATAGACGTTTTTCAGAAATCAGGTGCAATATAGCTTCTAAGTATAATAAAAAAAACGTTTAAACACCTAAGTTTTATATTATTACAAAAACGAAAGCCACAAAAGGTGTTTTTTTACGGGTTTTTGGCCTTAAAGACAGCACAGATTTGGTTCATCTGTTATTTTTCAATTGTAACAAAATGACACCAATGTGGTGCCATCGGCCGTCAACCAATATTTTGCGAATGACACCAATGTGGTGTCACCGGACGGCAAAGTGTTAACAAACGCCTCTATACTCATTCTCGCTACCCGTAGCAAGTGCACCTTTTCCACGCGATTCGAACGTGGTTCGATCGATGTCGTCCGTGCGTTTGGATCGCCATTCACAAGTGCCGTAACGGTAACGATCCGCGAGCGTAACGAAGCGCACGCAGCAAGCAAATTCATCGTGTTCCTCGGCGGAAAAATGTGCCGAGCGCATTTCCGTCTCTCTCCACACGCAGACTATGCACGGCATGTCCTCACGAGAAACGGAGTTCGCCAAGCAACGAGCACGCAGAAAATCGCTCCGCGGCATTGTTCGCCAGCAGAGTGCGTCGTGCACGGCATTATCAGAAGTAATTTCTGCCTAGTTTCTTCTGTCCGATCGACTGCTTCACGGGTGTGATTCACGATTCTACCAGTCAGTGGCACGAGGTAACCTACTTTTTAACACGTCCACTTCCCGGGACAAGGCCTAGTTGTATTTCGGCGCGGAGTGTAACGACCACCTACGATTGTTTTCACTGTCCGATCTCCGGAGGAATCGACTGACGTGGTGCCTCGAAACTTTGCTGGAGCACGTTGACTGCCAAGCGTACTTTGCTAGAACCGCGATGCGATGAAATAGTGCAGAGGTATGTTTAATATGTTCGCGGGCATTAAAAGTTTCAGTGTGGTGCAAAAATTGATAGTCATTTTATATGTAATTGGTGGTGATATCCGAAATTTGATTAAACACATTTTAGAAAGGTAGTCGGATTATCATATTTTAGTTCAGTTAGTCATTATTTTGACAGGTATAATAATTACAAAAGCAAGGTTATATAAAATTAAATTCAAAATAATTGACTTTAAGATATTTTATAAGACAGTCATTTTATTTTTAAATTGTTTGTGATATCTGAAATTTGATTAAACACATTTTAGAAGGGTAGTCGGATTATCATATTTTAGTTCAGTTATTATCTTGACAGACATAATAATTACAAAAACAAGGTTATATAAAATTAAATTCAAAATAATTGACTTTAAGACATTTTATAAGACAGTAATTTTATTTTTAAATTGCTTGTGATATCCGAAATTTGATTAAACACACTTTATAAAGGTAGTCAGATTATCATATTTTAGTTCAGTTAGTCATTTTCTTGACAGGTATAATAATTACAAAAACAAGGTTATATAAAATTAAATTCAAAATAATTGACTTTAAGACATTTTATAAGACAGTAATTTTATTTTTAAATTGGTTGTGATATCCGAAATTTGATTAAACACATTTTGTAAGGGTAGTCAGATTACCATATTTTAGTTCAGTTAGTCATTATCTTGGCATGTATAATAATTACAGAAACAAGGTTGTATAAAATTAAATTCGAAATAATTGACTTTAAGACGTTTTATAAGGGTAGTCGGGTTATCATATTTTAATTTACTTAGTCATTACCTTGACATGTATAATAATTACAAAAATATAGTTCTGTAAAATTAAATTCAAAATAATTGAGTTTAAGCCATTTTATAAGACAGTCATTTTATTTTTAAATTGGTTGTGATATCCGAAATTTGATTAAACTCACTTTATAAGGATTGTCAGATTCTTATATTTTAGTTCACTTAATCTTTATTTTGATAGGTATAATAATTACAAAAACAAGGTTATATAAAATTAAATTAAAAATAATTGACTTTAGGGCATTTTATAAGACAGTAATTTTATTTTTAATTTGGTTGTGATATCCGAAATTTGATTAAACACACTTTATAAGGGTAGTCAGATTACCATATTTTAGTTCAGTTAGTCATTATCTTGGCATGTATAATAATTACAGAAACAAGGTTGTATAAAATTAAATTCGAAATAATTGACTTTAAGACGTTTTATAAGGGTAGTCGGGTTATCATATTTTAATTTAGTTAGTCATTACCTTGACATGTATAATAATTACAAAAACAAGGTTATATAAAATTAAATTAAAAATAATTGACTTTAGGGCATTTTATAAGACAGTAATTTTATTTTTAATTTGGTTGTGATATCCGAAATTTGATTAAACACACTTTATAAGGGTAGTCAGATTACCATATTTTAGTTCAGTTAGTCATTATCTTGGCATGTATAATAATTACAGAAACAAGGTTGTATAAAATTAAATTCGAAATAATTGACTTTAAGACGTTTTATAAGGGTAGTCGGGTTATCACATTTTAATTTAGTTAGTCATTACCTTGACATGTATAATAATTACAAAAATATAGTTCTGTAAAATTAAATTCAAAATAATTGAGTTTAAGCCATTTTATTAAGACATTTTATAAGACAGTCATTTTATTTTTAAATTGGTTGTGATATCCGAAATTTGATTAAACTCACTTTATAAGGATTGTCAGATTCTTATATTTTAGTTCACTTAATCTTTATTTTGACAGGTATAATAATTACAAAAACAAGGTTATATAAAATTAAATTAAAAATAATTGACTTTAGGGCATTTTATAAGACAGTAATTTCATTTTTAATTTGGTTGTGATATCCGAAATTTGATTAAACACACTTTATAAGGGTATTCAGATTATCATCTTTTAGTTCAGTTAGATATTCTCTTGACAGGTATGATAATTACAAAAACTTAAGGTTATATGAAATTAAAATCATAATAATTGATTTTAAGACGTTTTAAAATACAGTCATTTTATTTTTACATTAGTCGTGATATCCGAAATCTGGTTAAACACGTTTTAGAAGGGTAGTCAGATTATTATATTTTAGTTCAGTTCGTCATTATCTTGACAGGTACAATAATTACAAAAACTTGAGGTTATATAAAATTAGATAATTGACTTCAAGATTTGAATGCTATGGCATTCATGTCATTCTGCATCATCATGAAAATGAATGCTATACAATCACGTTCGCGAACACGTTAAATCGTTTGAAATTAAGGTGACGCAGAGTTGTTGGAAGGCAAAGTAATGAAGCACCGTTCCAATATCAATTGCTTTTACAAAATTGCAACTAGGTTTCATTGCAAATTTTTTGCATTTTTAGTAAAGTCTTTTCCGCCTGTCACTGGTGACTATTACGGCAGTCAAAGTGTTAACGTTATGACTTCCCGTATTTTCGTAATCACTTGACTGTGTCGAACAATAGTTTGTTCGTTCGCAATCGGAGCAGAGTCTTCGCGTGCAAAGTTACTGAAGTAAGTTTTAATCGCGTCGTAATTTGATTCCGTTTTTGCAACTCAGTTGCGAAAGATGCTAGGCTTTTCCCGCCGTCATATTCAGGTCTTCTGATAAACCGCTTGTAAAACGATAAGCAGCCGGTTCAATGGTTATTTTCAAGTTGCCATTTGAAGTAGTGGCACGCGATATCGCCGACACGCATTACAACTCATTGAAACATACGACACATTTCGCGTTCTCTACGTTGTTGTTCTGAGACTGCAGTCATTTTTAAGGAGCGGCAGCCTTCCCAAGGTCCGTAGTGTGTATGTTAGGCTATAAACTTTAACGATCGTTCTTATTATCACCCGCTTTCGTTTCGGTCAACCATTCTCGCACAATATATTTACGTCACTGGCAATATACAGTGCAAATTTCAATTATTATGCATAGCTTGAACGGAACATTTTTCAATATTAAACGTGTCACGTTTTTGAACCGTGCTGAAGTGGGATTCCAGGCATTTTGAAGTCGAAACAGAGTTTGTTCCCGTTTTTTTTTTAAATTTCTCGTGCAACGTCGGAATTCACTCGAGCACGCGAGTCCAGTCGCATTAACTATATAACCGCAATAAAAGGCACTTGGCATCGCGAGCGCGAAGGCAGCTGCTGCATTCTCAGTTCAGTGCCGTCGTGGATCTGCAACGAGGCGATTTGTTCGCGTAATTTCATTCGCGCTGTCCGTGAATCAGCGCGCGTACGGTAAAATTCGCGACCGCCTAGCGGTTTCGGCATATATAAGTGACCGATTAACGCAGTGGTTTCATGATAAAAGTCAAACGGTTGTACTTGAGACCGTTTATTAGACGCACGATTCTCGGGAGTCGCATATTGTGCATCTCTTGACGACGTACATGGATACGATTCTTTAACACTTTGACTGCCGTGATGGTATCATCGGTGACCGGCGCAAAAGATCCCAGAAAAAATTAAAAAAATAGCCAAGCGGTAGCATTTATAATTGTGTAAATGCAATTAATATTATATAGTGGTTCAATTCTTTGGTCTCCGATACCTTCGCATTATTTTCATTTGCACAATTTAATCATATTCTGTAGTCTTACGAAAAATGTCAAAAATACCCAAGCGGTAGCATTTATAAATTTGTAAATGCAATTAATATTAAATAGTGATTAAATTCCTTGGTCTCCGATACCTTCGCATTATTCTCATTTGTACAATTTAATCATATTCTGTAGTCTTACGAAAAATTCAACAAATACCCAAGCAGTACCATTTATAATTTTGTACATAAATGCAATTAATATTAAATAGAGGTTCAATTCTTTGGTCTCCGATACCTTCGCATTATTTTCATTTGCACAATTTAATCATATTCTGTAGTCTTTCGAAAAATTAAAAAAATACTCAAGCGGTAGCATTTATAATTTTGTAAATGCAATTAATATTAAATAGTGGTTTATAATTTTATCAATGTAATTAATATTAAATAGTGGTTCAATTCTTTGGTCTCCGATGCTTTCGCATTATTTTGATTTGCACAATTCAATCATATTCTGTAGTCTTTCGAAAAATTAAAAAAATACCCAAACGGTAGCATTTATAATTTTTTAAATGAAATTAATATTAAATAGTGGTTCAATTCTTTGGTCTCTGATACCTTCGCATTATTCTCATTTTGCACAATTCAGTCATATTCTGTAATAGTACTCCATCATATTGCGGTTTTAATATAGTAAAATACACCCGGCAGTCCACGTGTTAAAACCGTAACGTGATAAAGTACTACAGAATATGATTAATGATAATATAATTCAAAAAATACCCAATCAATAGCATTTACAGTTTTGTAAATGCAATTAATGTTAAATGGTGGTTCAATTCTTTGGTCTCTGATACCTTTGCATTATTTTCATTTTGCACAATTCAAACATATTCTGTAGCACTGCATTACGTTGCGGTTTTAATATAGTAAAATACCGCCGGCAATCAACGTGTTAAAACCGTAACGTGATAAAGTACTACAGAATATGATTAATGATAATATAATTCAAAAAATACCCAATCAATAGCATTTACATTTTTGTAAATGCAATTAATATTAAATAGTGATTCAATTCTCCGATACCTTCGTATTATTTTCATTTACACAATTCAATCATCTTTTGTAGTACATCATGTTGCATAGTACATTTAATATAGTAAAATACGCACGGCAGTCAAAGTGTTAAAAGTGCCTCCGTATCTCCACGAACTCTTCCCGATTCGGACCTATTTTCATCGCCAACTTCAAGGAATGCTGCAAGCGCTGCGCGTTACGGCCAAGTACGTCAGGTTTCTCGTATTCCCTTCCTCGAAACTCACGATTCGTTCGTTCCTGATTACTTGCGCGCGATTCCCCGTAATTTCCCGATTGCGCAATTTCTTCGATAGCCTCGCAAGCGTGCGGTCCGCTACGCTTTGCTAATCACAACGCGACTCCTCGTGTTTCTTGCTTTGTCGCGGTGGAATTCTGGGTTCGATGTACTTCCCGTCAGATGAACCGAGGCCTCGGGCTTTATCGCTGGCCATCGTTACCTTTTGTTGTCTAAAAAGCGCGCCTATCTACCTCGCCATGGGCCGGCTTTTACGAGTGTCACAATTACAATAGACACAGCGTTAGACCGGCAGTAACCGGTGGCTACAACGAGGGCTTCCTGCGTGGTTCTAGTTACCTGTGTGGGTACGCGTGCACACAGCCTCCGGACGTTTCTTTGTGCCAGGCGAGAGCATTTTACACGAAATACCGTACATACCGGTTTCGTCGATCGATAAAAAGGAATAACGAACGCGCCGAGAAACCACTTCGCGCCCGAGAGCGTTTTCCGCTGCGAAGCGGTAGGATAAAAATATCAGGAACGAATTTTCATCCGCGAAGAACCCTCTTATGGCGAGAGCCTGCCGGAGTGCGCAGCGACGCTTCACCGTTGGAACGTTATGCAATTACGCGATTAAGCAATAATGATAATGAGCGGCGAAGGGGGTACGAATTCCCCGACAACGTGCTCGAGTAATTAACGCTACGTACCGGAGGGAGTCTTCGCGACAGTTGGAACGCGAGCCGTGGAAATTATTCACTGTTTGCCAGAAGTCGACGAGTTCGGGGACTGACACTCGTTTCCTTCGTTTACGTTATTCCTGTAATTGGCGATCAAGTAGTTACGTTATTGTGACAACGTTTGCACACACGCAATTACGGTGACATTTAGTGAGAATAAGTTTACGGGATCGTCAGGTTTGCTTGCAATAATCGTTACTTTACTGCAACCTTGCCGGTAAGGTACACATGTAACGTTACTAATGACCGTACGAACTCGTTGCTATTTCGCGAACCGGTTCGTTTTTGACCGCATTTGTTTAACACGTTGACTGCCACGGTAGTCACCGGTGACCGGTGCAAAAGATTTTACTAAGAATGCAAAATATTCGCAATGAAGCCTATTTGCAATTTGGAAAGGCAATTTTTATTGAAACCGTGCTTCAATACCACGGTTTCTAACAACTCTGCGTTATCTTGATTTTGCACGATTTAATCTGCAGTATTTCATCGCATCGCGGTTCTAACATAGCAAAATACGCAGAAGATTTTACTAAAATGCAAAAAATTCGCAATAAAGCCTATTTGCAATCTAGTAAAAGGAATTGATATTGGAACGGTGCTTCAATACTTTGGCTTGCAATAAATTCAAAAAATACCCAATCAGTAGCGTTTATAATTTTGTAAATCCAATCAATATTAAATAGTGATTCAATTCCTTAGTTTCCGATACCTTCGCATTATTATATATTATTTTTACTTTGCACAATTCAATCACATTCTGTAGTACTTCATCACGTTGCGGTTTTAATATAGTTAAATATAGTTTAATGTAGTTAAATACGTACCGGTGACCGGAGGAAAAGATTTGACTAAAAAGGCAAAAAATTCGCAGTGCATCAATACTTCGGCTTCTGACAACTCTGCGTTATCTTGATTTTGCACGATTTAATCATACTCTGCAGTATTTGATCGCATCGCGGTTCTAACATAGCAAAATACGCTTGAGCAAAATACGCAGATGATTTTACTAAAAATGGAAAAAATTCGCAATAAAGCCTATTTGCAATCTTGGAAAAGCAATTGATATTGGAACGGTGCTTCAATACTTTGGCTTCCATCAAATTCAAAAAATATCCAATCAGTAGCGTTTGTAATTTTAATATAATATTAAATACATTCACGGTTTCTTAGTTTCCGTCACCGATAACCGGCGGAAAATTTGCATTATTTACTAATATATATATGCAAAAATCATATTTTGCAGTATTTCATCACGTTGCAATATAATTAAATACGCACGGCTTCTGACATCTCTGCGTAATTTTACCTTAATTTTGCACGATTTAATCATACTCTGCAGTATTTGATCGCATCGCGCTTCTAATATAGCAAAACACGCTTGGCAGTCAACGTGTTAATGAGAAAATCGCATCTTCAACCCGCATTCGTTTAATGAGAAAATCGCAAGGATCCCCGCGTCGAATCCAGCAGACAAATAATCTCCCGCTAGAGAAGTGGGTCTATCCTTTCGTGCCACCGCCCGATTCTGTGCGCGTTTGTCGGACTAATATCTGGAACGTAACAGGTTCTTTTATGGTGCCCCTTCGTTCCCGCCTCCTCGTATAATTTATCGTGTTTGCGTGGGCGCCTGTACCAGACCACGTTACAACAGGCAACCTGCATCCCGACTCGCTTTCCCTTTTTCGGAAATCCGGTTCCCCGCTTTCCTGGACGTGAAACTGTACGTACACGCGGGTCGTGTGCTAAAAAGAGGAGGAGTGTCGGAGGAAGGAGGACGACAAGCGAAGCCGCGCGAATTTACATCAGCCACCGTCTCGTTGTGCCCGAAAATCTGCGAACCGTCGAATAATTAATGACTCCGTCCTATGAGAGTAACTTGCATTACGGAGTTATTAACACTAGGTTTACGGGCGTTTCTTATATACCTATCTCTACGAGCACCCGTGAAATTGACGGGTAGGTAAAAATACGTATTTACATTAACAAATAAATTTATTCAAACTAAGTCTGAGTTGAACAATATAAGGTTCACGTAAAATTAAAATATTAATAAGTCAAGACTTTTTTTCCGAATATCTTTTCAATACGACATTTAGATAGGTATACCACATACAAATTTCAAAATTTAGAAAGCTTAAGGAAATAATAATTGTGTGTATAAACTCTTTTAATGAAATTATGAACTTACGATGCAAAGTAGTTAAGATTATTGCTATCGTTTTTTGCGTGTTTCATTTCAAAGTTTGAAATCCGTCAAATTGACGGGTCCCGTAAACCTAGTGTGAATAGCCCTCGATTATGGTAGTTGTCGTTTATAGAACGCCGATTGCAGCGTGCGACGGTGACGATTTACGATTACGTGTCAATTAGTCTTATATAGACCTGCCGTAGAGAACTATTTGTCGCAAGCCTGTGTAGCTATCATTTCACAGAAGCATATCTCTTCTCGGCGCACTGTTCCGAAGAGACATCCCGACGTTCGAATGTACATATCTCATTCTCACACTTCGTATGTATCTATCTACCTGCAGCCGTCTCTTGATTAACAACCATTCACATCACACTCCACGCGCGTATGCACACGCTGAGCACAGCGTAAGGTTACCACGTTAATTACCATCTACCGTTAAAGAAAATGAGAAACGAAGTAAGCGCGTTCTGTCACGTAGAGAGTCGTTTCATTGTAAGAGAGGCCTGTAATGTCACATGGCGATTAACGTGTTGACAGGCGTATACGTGGGCAGTCCGATAAGTACTTAGCCTACAAAAGAAAAACGAAAATTTTGGAAAATTGACGATTTATTTTTCAACATAGTCTCCTTTAACTCGATACACTTGATCCAGCGTTGCTCCAACTTCTTCAACCCGTCTGAAAAATACGTTTTCTGGAGATCTGCAAAGTAGGCCTCCGTGGCGGCGATAGCCTTCTCATTCGACTCAAATTTCTGCCCAGCGAGTGACTTTTTCAAGTTTGAGAACAAAAAGAAGTCACACGGGGCCAAATCTGGAGAATACGGTGGATGGGGCAGTTGTTTGTAGCCTAATTCAACGAATTTGGCTGTAGCTTGGGCAGAGGTGTGAGCCGGTGCGTTATCGTGGTGAAAGAGCACTTTTTTCTTCGCCAAATGTGGCCGTTTTTTCCTTAATTCGGCTTCGAATCGGCTCAATAATTCGGCATAGTACAGCCCGGTGACTGTATTGCCCTTCTCCAGGTAGTCTATGTAGATCGCACCTTGTGAACCCCAGAAAACGGTGGTCATCACCTTTCCGGCCGATAGGACAGTCTTCGCCTTCTTCGGAGCACATTCGCCGAGCGCAGTCCACTGTTTCGACTGTTCCTTGGTCTCTGGCGTGTACCAGTGGATCCACGTTTCGTCGACAGTCACAAAACGACGTAGAAACTCTTTCGGATTGCGTTTAAACAGTGTCAAACACTGCTCCGAAGTGGTCTCACGGATGCGCTTGTTATCCGGTGTCGAATCGGCTCAATAATTCGGCATAATACAGCCCGGTGACTGTTTTGCCCTTCTCCAGGTAGTCTATGTAGATCGCACCTTGTGAATCCCAGAAAACGGTGGTCATCACCTTCCCGGCCGATAGGACAGACTTCGCCTTCTTCGGAGCACATTCACCGGGCGCAGTCCACTGTTTCGACTGTTCCTTGGTCTCTGGTGTGTACCAGTGGATCCACGTTTCGTCGATAGTCACAAAACGACGTAGAAACTCTTTCGGATTGCGTTTAAACAATGTCAAATACTGCTCTGAAGTGGTCTCACGGATGCGCTTGTTATCCGGTGTCGAATCGGCTCAATAATTCGGCATTATACAGCCCTGTGACTGTTTTGCCCTTCTCCAGGTAGTCTATGTAGATCGCACCTTGTGAATCCCAGAAAACGGTGGTCATCACCTTTCCGGCCGATAGGACAGTCTTCGCCTTCTTCGGAGCACATTCACCGAGCGCAGTCCACTGTTTCGACTGTTCCTTGATCTCTGGTGTGTACCAGTGGATCCACGTTTCGTCGATAGTCACAAAACGACGTAGAAACTCTTTCGGATTGCGTTTAAACAATGTCAAATACTGCTCTGAAGTGGTCTCACGGATGCGCTTGTTATCCGGAGTGAGCAAACGCGGCACCCATCGAGCAGAAAGCTTTCTCATGCCCAATATTTCATGCAGGATATGCCCAGATTTCATCGCTGGATCAAGTGTATCGAGTTAAAAGGAGACTATGTTGAAAAATAAATCGTCAATTTTCCAAAATTTTCGTTTTTCTTTTGTAGGCTAAGTACTTATCGGATTGCCCACGTAAGTACGCACGCACAATCACGCATTTATTTGTATAACGACTACCACGCACGATCCTAATAGATCTAGCCAAGACTATGCGTAAGTTAGCGCTTATAATATCACCGACTATAACACGTTTTCTTGCACGTCAACAAGCACGCGATAAATCACCGCCGATATGCATCGATTAACCCGTTGTTCTCGATGTTTTCCACTCATCCGCACGGTAGCTAGTCTTCGCCCGTTTTCATCGAATCATACCATATTCACATCACGCCGACGTTTCTCGTCTCGTCGTATAAGGTTTGCGATATGGAAAAGGAAGAGACGACGCAGAAGTCGTTATGCGTCGTTCGGTAGATCAGATTAGGAGAGCATTGTAGTCAATTGCTGTTTTATTTGAGCGCACAAAGCTTTTCGCCGAAATGTCAACGGGCGAGTCGAGAGGTTTCGATTGGTCCGTTAACGCTTTGGTGCATAAAACTGACGCGTTGGACCCTCAAACCCACGCTCAATTTATATGCACGCATGGGCACAATGGTGCCATGAAAGAATAACGCAGGTTATCTGCGACCCTAACAGCAACTGAGAAAACGATCTTTTTAAAGTGCGGCCAAGAAAATGAGAGAACTAGTATTACAGATAGAGTATATAGTTTTTTATTTATTTTTTTTAATGCCAGGATTTCATGGTATTCATATTATTATTGGTTCTATTTTTTTTATTATGGTGTTTTTATCGAATATTAATGGGTAATTTTTTATCTAATCATCATGTAGGATTCAAAATAGCTTCATGATATTGACATTTTGTGGATGTCGTTTGATTAATTTTATATATTGTTTATTGTTGATCATAGATCACTATATATTATTGATAAATAATATATCATTGATATAATAAATTAAAATAAAATGTATTATTGTCAACATTGATTAATAAAATACATAAATTAAAATCAATTAAAATTAAAATAAATTAAAATAAAATATATTATTGTAAAAATGTATTAATAAAATCCATAAATTAGAATAAATTAAAATGAAAACAAATTAAAATGAAATATTAGGTCTACTGGAAAGTTCTGTCCGGAAACGTTATCACAAATTTCAACACGTATGAAAATGTTCACATCAAACATATATGGCTAAGTTTGTTTACCATTAAATTTCTATATGCGCTCATCGAATAATAATATAATAATAGAATAACTAATTTTCAATATATACTACTGAAATGACGAAATCACTGTTGCAACACATTTTGATGAGCGCATATGTAAAATTTAACGGTAAACAAAGGTAGCAATGTATGATTCAAGTGAACACTTTCATATGTGTTGAAATTGGAGACAACATTTCCGGACAAAACTTTCCAGTAGACCTTGTATATTATTGTAAAAATGTATTAATAAAATACATAAATTAAAGTAAAATATATTATTGATAAAATAAAATTGCCGATCCCACGGACTAATTAGAGCGCGACTTCGTTTACGGATATAATTACTGGCGCCGCGTGAGAGCGAACGGAGCTTGCCTTTATGCGACGGCTGACGGAAAATGGCAGTCTGCCGTTGACAGACTTTGTGGAATCCTCCAGCTAACGCCGCAACGCGCACGGGGAAGTTTAAATTACGAGGCGAGCGGCGGCCATCTGCTCTCATGATCGATGGCAGCGCGAAGACCAAAAAAAGGCCGGCTTTTGAGAGATTGAAACTTTCGCGGAGCACATGTGCGAGTAATGATTCGGTTGAAAGCTTTAGGACTAATCCACGACAACCTCGGAACATCGGTTCGGCGCCTAAACTTTTTGATGACTCACATTCTTTCGGTTGAAAATTTTGCCGCTCGGCAATCACACATTTTTAGCACGGAGAAGTTAAAAATGGAGAAGTTGAATATTTTGCTATTGTACGATAAGACGTTATCAATACAGGGAATCCTAGGTCGAATATTTTGCTATTGTACGATAAGACGTTTTCAATGCAGAGAATCCTAAGTTGAATATTTTGCTATTGTACGGTAAGACGTTCTCAATACAGAGAATTCTAAGTTGAATATTTTCCTATTGTACGATAAGACGTTTTCAACACAGAGAGTCCTAAGTTGAATAATTTGCTATTGTACGATAAGACGTTTTCAATACAGAGAATCCTAAGTTGAATATTTTGCTATTGTACGATAAGACGTTTTCAATACAGAGAATCCTAAGTTGAATATTTTGCTATTGTACGATAAGACGTTTTCAATACAGAGAACCCTAAGTTGAATATTTTGCTATTGTACGATAAGACGTTTTCAATACAGAGAATCCTAAGTTAAATATTTTGTCATTGTACTATAAGACGTTTTCAATACAGAGAATCCTAAGTTGATATATTTTGCTATTGTACGGTAAGACGTTTTCAATACAGAGAATCGTAAGTTGAATATTTTGCTATTATACGATAAGACGTTTTCAATACAGAGAATCCTAAGTTGAATATTTTGCTATTGTACGGTAAGACGTTTTCAATACAGAGAATCTTAAGTTGAATATTTTGCTATTGTACGATAAGACGTTTTCAATACAGAGAATCCTAAGTTGAATATTTTGCTATTGTACGATAAGACGTTTTCAATACAGAGAATCCTAAGTTGAATATTTTGCTATTGTACGATAAGACGTTTTCAATACAGAGAATCCTAAGTTGAATATTTTGCTATTGTACGATAAGACGATTTCAATACAGAGAATCCTAAGTTAAATATTTTGACATTGTACTATAAGACGTTTTCAATACAGAGAATCCTAAGTTGAATATTTTGCTATTGTACGGTAAGACGTTTTCAATACAGAGAATCCTAAGTTGAATGTTTTGCTATTGTGCCATAAGACGTTCTCAATACAAAGAATCCTAAGTTCAATATTTTGCTTTTGTACGATAAGACGTTTTCAATACAGAGAACCCTAAGTTGAATATTTTGTCATTGTGCCATAAGACGTTTTTCAATACAGAGGATCCTGAGTTGAATATTTTGTTATTGTACGATAAGACGTTTTCAATACAGAGAATCCTAAGTTGAATATTTTGCTATTGTACGATAAGACGTTTTCAATACAGAGAATCCTAAGTTGAATATTTTGCTATTGTACGATAAGACGTTTTCAATACAGAGAATCCCAAGTTGAATATTTTCCTATTGTACGATAAGACGTTTTCAATACAGAGAATCCTAAGTTGAATATTTTGCTATTGTACGATAAGACGTTTTCAATACAGAGAATCCTAAGTTGAATATTTTGCTATTGAACGATAAGACGTTTTCAATACAGAGAATCCTAAGTTGAAAATTTTGCTATTGTACTATAAGACGTTTTCAATACAGAGAATCCTAAGTTGATATATTTTGCTATTGTACGGTAAGACGTTTTCAATACAGAAAATCCTAAGTTGAATATTTTGCTATTGTACGATAAGACGTTTTCAATACAGAGAATCCTAAGTTGAATATTTTGCTATTGTGCCATAAGACGTTTTCAATACAGAGAATCCTATGTTGAATATTTTGCTATTGTACGATAAGACGTTTTCAATACAGAGAATCCTAAGTTGAATATTTTGCTATTGTACGATAAGACGTTTTCAATACAGAGAATCCTAAGTTGAATATTTTGCTATTGTACGATAAGACGTTTTCAATACAGAGAATCCTAAGTTGAATATTTTGCTATTGTGCGATAAAACTTGATAGCACTTGTTCGTAACACTTGATTTATGGAAGGTTGTGTGAATATACAGCATTGTCCAGAGAAATGAGTAAATATACAACTTATAGAATTGGAAAATTGGAAGTCTGTGGAAGAAATGAATTTAGATATATAATCGTATCGTTCCATGCATAAAAGTGAGCGAATTTGCTAGAAATAATACAATTTCTATAATTTTGCTTATGATACGATATGACAAAGCCCTGAAATTTCCGGATCGCGTAAATCCAGTGTTAATATCGGGGCGACGAATGTTATTTTTTCGTCGGATTGTGTTCTCGGAACAGACCGATGAGAGTTGCCCGTGACGTCTTTACACTAATGTGGGGTCATCCTTCATCGCCGTTATGGATCCTTCCGCTGCGATCGACGCGCACGTGCGAGCAGGCGTACTTATTTCCTGCCTGACGGCTCCTCGCGTATGAGCGAAACGGCCGCGACGGCTTTTTCACGTGGAATACTTGTCGTGAAATTAATTCCTCGTTACACCGAGCCACTTCTTGTAACGTTTGCCAATCGTTAAAACGAGTATTTCAGTCACTTTCGACTCTCACTGCCGTTTGTCTATAAAAAGAGTCCTGCGTAATCACCCCATTAAGGACGGATTTAAATTCCGAGCGTAGACGAGAATTGCTCGGGTTATGTTGCAGAGCGTTTACTTTTACGAGTGCCGCTTTCAACCTACAGTTAAATAAATCACGCGCCGGCATTTAAATAACACGGTCAGGTTTTCTCGAAAGTGTTTCGGGCAGGGCATTATTTGGCTCCGCGACGTCATGCCACGGTTTATGACGTAGACGCTTCCAGATAAACGCATATAGCGCCTCACAAGTCGCCGGTCCTAATTTTTATTCGACGCTAACTAACGTGGTGCATCGCAATTACGATCAGCGTTTAGCCAGCGGAATTTAATTTTAGAAATCCCTCACAGTGTGCGGAATGAAAATCAAGGGATGACGTGTATACAGGTCGAACGCAGGATAAATGGTGCTATTATAAATTTCGGTCCTTTATTGTATCAACACGGAAATTTAGTGTATCGACATTATTAATACATTATATGTATTTAGCTATTTTTCATACCGTACGCTTTATTTTGACAATAACTGTGAAAATACGCAGGTTTACCTCATGTGCTTGGGATTCTTGTATTCAATTCAAGAATGTCTAGGACTGTGCTCGTAGAGCAAAGGATCATTATTGACAGTTCTATTGGTAATATAAAGAAAACATACCACCACATAATATTCTTATTGTATTTTATCGAAATTTCGAGTTTTGATAGTCAATGGTCATTTTTTATTTTACACGACGAGTATACGCGTCATACGCACCGCAATTTATAATAGATTTGGTCCATCGTGTATACACTTATCTGGTTAAAATTTAATGCCTCGCGTATCGACTGTATAAATGCAACGATCACGGGACTCTTGACGAGTCTCGTTGGCGCTGCCATTAATGTCTCGTGCGACCAACAGCCGACACCATTTACGGTCGACACGGCAGATTTATTACGGTGTACGTACGGGTACTCGCGCGTGACCTCCTGAACGCAACATACGTAGATATACCTTTCGCGTTTCGCAGGATGGAAGATCGTCATTTCTAGGCCGCGTTAACGACACACGTGTCGCAGAAATTGTCCCGGCCGATAATTGAGAAATTAACACGTTGAATGCCAAGCGTATTTTGCTATGTTAGAACCACGATGCAATGAAATACTGCAGAGTATTATTAAATAAAGGTGCAAAATGAAGGAAGCAATTGCTTTTACAAAATTGAAAAGAGGCGCGTATTTTGCTATGTTAGAACCGCGATGCGACGTGGAAAATAAAAACGCAGAGTTGTTAAAAGCCAAAGTACTGAAGTACCGTTTCAATATCAATTGCTTTTACAAGATTGCATATAGGCTTCAGACGAATTTTTTTGCATTGTTAATCAAATCTTTTGCGTATTTTGTTCGAACGAATTTTGCTACGTTAGAACCGCGATGCAATGAAATACTGCAGAGTATAATTAAATCGTGCAAAATGAAGATAACGCAGAATTGTTAGAATTGCAAATAGGCTTCAAGCGAATTTTTTGCATTTCAGTAAAATCTTCTGCGTATTTTACTACATTAGAACCGCAACGCCATGAAATACAACAGAATCTCGTTGAATTGTTTAAAATTAATAGAATGATTAGATATGGGAGGCCAAATGTTTGAATTGCTATTTTAATGCGAAAGGCATTTATAAATTTGCAAATGCGATTAATTTCCAGTTTTTTGCATTTATAATGCAACCTTTTGCGCCGGTCACCGGTGATCACCACAGCAATCAACGTGTTAACGTGGAATTTCAGTGGATGAATAACAGTTGTAGATTTGAAGCGTTTATCAACGCTGTCCTAATAATTATACTGGTGTTTGGGAATTTCAAGGTATATCAATGAGGTATTCATTTCAATTTGTGTCGCTTTCGTTCACACAACGTTATAACCAAGCCGACTATCGGCCCATGTGCTGTATTTAATTCAGTTGTTGCTCGTCAAATTATTCCGCTTCCACGTTCGCGATCCGCAAAAGGCTGTCACGGGGATACAGACAATAGGTTTGTCACGGGAATCGAAAATTCTATAAATAGCAAGCGACCAAACTGGACGGCGCACACTAACAGAGGGTACGGCGCACGTTGGATTATGGGTTGTAGAAGTTGGGACACGTGATTTCCGCCATATGGCGAAATAAAATCTCGGACCTTCGCACAATAACGCCCCATGAACTCCGGCCATCGAACGCGAGAAAACGCGCACGAACACAGCGTGCGCATGAAATTGATACCGCCGGCAACGACAATAATTTCATGATTCTCCTCTATTTGTCGTTATTCGAACCGATAACCGTTACTCGCGCGCAAATCATCACCGTAAATCGAACGGCGCGATAATCGCCTCGAGAAAATTACCGTCGTAAACCGAACCCACGATCACTCCGTGAGAACGCGGTAAATTTTGCCGATAACACAGCGGCGAAGTTATCGATACAAAGCCATATGGCTTCAGCGCAGAATGAATTTTGCGACGTCAACTTTGCGGGTCTTTGAACTAACGGTACGTTGTTAGTCATGAGAACCGCAGTGTCGCGGGGTGAGTAACGCGGAATTTGTCTCACTGCACATCGTGAGATTGCGGACAAATGAGTGTAGCTCCGAGCACACGTATATCAAATAAGTGCATCTCGGGTGCGAGAACGTTCGGGTAACACGTTGAGAGCCGTGGTGGCCCCTGATGACCGGCGCAAAAGGTTGAATTATAAATGCAAAAAACTGGAAATTAGTCGTATTTGCAATTTTATAAATGCCTTTCGCATTAAAATAGCAATTCAAACATTTGGCCTCCATACCTAACCATTATATTCATTTTACACAATTCAACGAGATTCTGCAGTATTTCATGGCGTTGCGATTCTAATGTAGCAAAATACGCAGAAGATTTTGCTACAATGCAAAAAATTCGCAATGAAGCGTATTTGCAATCTTGTAAGAGCAATTGATATTGGAATGCTGCTTCAATACATTGGCTTCCAACAAATTCAAAAAATACCTAATCGGTAGCGTTTATAATTTTGTAAATGCAATCAATATGAAATAGTGGTTCAATTCCTTGGTCTCCGATACTATCGCATTATTTTCATTTTGCACAATTCAATCATTTTCTGTAGTACTTCATCGCGTTGTGGTTTTAATATAGTAAAATACCCACGGCAGTCAACGTGTTAACACGTTGTGACCGGCGCAAAAGGTTGCATTACAAATGTAAAGAACTGGAAATTAGTCGCATTTGCAATTTTATAAATGCCTTTTGCATTAGAGTAGCAATTCAAACATTTGGCCTCGAATACCTAACAATTATATTCATTTTAGACAATTCAACGAGATTCTGCTGTATTTCATGGCATTGCGATTTTAATGTAGCGAAATACGCTTGAGCAAAATATGCAGAAGATTTTACTAAAATGCAAAAAATTCGCAATGAAGCCTATTTGCAATCTTGTAAAACTAATTGATATTGGAACGGTGCTTCAATACTCTGGCTTCCAATAAATTCAAAAAATATCCAATCAGCAGCGTTTATAATTTTATAAATGCAATCAATATTCCGGCGCAAAAGGTTGCATTATAGATGCAAAAAACTGGAAATTAGTCGCATTTGCAATTTTATAAATGCATTTCCTATCCATGCAATACCTAACCATATATTCATTTTAGACAATTCAACGAGATTCTGCAGTATTTCACGGCGTTGCGCTTCTAATATAGTAAAATACACTCGACAGTCAACGTGTTAATAACTAGTACCCGTCTTTCGAAATACTATTTATCTTTCCTCCGCAGTACACATCAGCGAAGTACTTTAAAAGGCGCGAAGTGCACGTCTACATTCTTCGCGTAACGCCGATATGACCGTCGAGCACGCTGCGCGTCGTTAAAATTACTATTCCTCGCGTGCGTTTAAGACAATGCTCACAATATCCGTGCATAATGTCATTAAAATTAGCAAGCAACGTTGCCAAGCCCTTGACTGTCACCACGGCGCTGATTTTTTCCCGAACCTCTGCCCTTGACGTTGCAAAACCCGCACGAAACCGCATCTCCTGCACAACACAGTCCCACCCGATTGGCTAAAAATAAAAGTAAACCGCGTCGACTATTTAGCGACTTAACTGGTTCGCGCGCGGAGAAAACTGCGCAGCCACCCCGAGATCCGTACCGGGCAGGCTTCTCTTGATTTAGCTGACACAATTTTTCTCGACGATAGTCGCGACGACGTCTGTGCTCTTCCTTCTGCGTTCAGTCTTCGTCCCTTTCGAAAGGTCCGCGTTAGAGAAAGGGGACAGAAGGCAGTAACGGAGAAAGAGGAAGAGTGTTGGACCGCACGAAGTGTGCGTTCAAGCAAGAAAGACGGAAGATAGTGAGGGGCGACACACCGCAGAGCGTATAGTTCAAATGTCCCTCTGGTTTATTTGCGTTTATATATAGAAACGAGAGAGTTCACCCGGTGTCACTTACCCCTGCGTACCGCCGCGACACTAGGCAGATGATTTTCGAAAAACGAGGAGAGGGAAGGAGCTCTTGTCGTCTCGCGGACCAAAGAGACACGGTGCCAAAGAGCGAGGCGGTGCCGCATGAAAAGTTTACGTTCAACGGGAAATGTCAACGCGCGCGTGAGCTCGAACTTTTGTCGTCTCTGTTGGTAGGCGTTAAATAAAGAATGACCTTAGCAATGAATGTTTTATAACGTTTTTGAGGTGTGTAGGCAACCTCGTTGATACTTGCGAATTAATACGCCTTTCTTAGTGAAGGTGTTAACATTTTAAGGACCACTAAGAAATCTGTAATACCCCTGGGACCGCACGTTTTTTGGAAATTTGTACGTTACAAAAAATCATAACTTTGATATTTATGAAGCAATTTTTGTGAAATTTTCAGAAATTGTGTAATTGGCAGTATTTTAGGTATTATTAAAACAATTATGTTTTTTTAACACGTTGACTGCCACGGTGGTCACCGGTGACAGGCGCAACAGATTATACTATAAATACAAAAAAATTCGCCATGACGCCTATTTTCAATCTTGTAAAAGCAATTGATATTGAAATGGTGCTTCAATACTTTGGCTTCTAACAACTCTGCGATGCCTTCATTTTGCGCGATTTAATAATACTCTGCAGTATTTGATCGCATCGCAGTTTTAACATAGCAAAATACGCTTGGCAGTCAACGTGTTAATAATTATCAAAACTTTTTTACTAAAAAATGAAAATACGAACAAAACATGAAGGCAATCGAGTTTGATGCCGCGAATATTGATTTAAATACTTAAACAGACAAAATAAATACAATATATCAAAATAAGTGACATCTAAACAGCGTGTAGAAAATACGAGAAAACTCGTGAGCGGTCCTTAAAGTGTTAACACGTTGATTACCGTACATATTTTACTATATTAAAATCGCGACGTGATGAAGTACTACGAAATATGATTGAATCGTGCAAAATGAAAATAATGCAAAGGTATCGGGGACCAAAGAATTGAATGACTATTTACTAGTAATATTAATTGCATTTGCAAAATTAGAGATGCTGCCAAATGTATTTTATATTACAAATAAATTCATTTTATATATAATTATACATATAATATTATTATTATAATATATAATATTGAATATATAATTAAATATTATTTATATACCGATTATATTACAAAATTAGAAATGTCACCGACGACAACCGCGGCAATCGTGTCAATTGTCAAACATGTATTGTTATCAGTTCACAGCCTTCAAAGTACGCGGTAAAAATAAATTCAATACAATCAAAATATAAATAAATAGCCAACTAACAAGGCGGACCGTTTATTTCTCAACTGTTTCATAAAACATGCATGGGTCTAAATTAAAATCGCGCTGGATAGTTCAATGTCGTTCAATACGCGTTCTGAGTAGTTCAATGTCTCGACTGGCGTCAGATCAATCTAAGCGCATATCCGCTCCAACAGTTTCTTGAGCAATTACAGACTCTCTAATGCAATAGGAAGCTTCGGGTTGAAAAGAAATTTTCAGTCGCGCTCCGCTCGTTCTTACGTCGGCATTGTGTCGCCAATGGGAAATCTGGACGAGCAGGACATTAATTGCTCCGGTTCAAGTGGCAATTTATCGCAGAGGAATCCACGGTCAACGTTTCTCGCGCCGCATCACAATTTCGCTCCGATTCCTTTCCCATCGCGGTCGACTTAAATTTTGCGCGTCACGGGTCAGCTTCGGTGCACTTTCCTCGTCCGTGCTTCGTGCATGCCGCCACAGAGCCGGAAGATAGTTTCAATACTGGTATTTAAACCGTGTCGCGGTGGCAGTGACTCTCTATTTTAGGTCCGTCTCCCCTCGATTTGCTGTTCATTTCGTAACTCAATATGCGCTGCGCGCTCTTCCGACGCTACTAAACCGGAGAACACGGAATTCCGCGCGAATTTTCTTCGGCTTGCTTGCATCTAATAGCTAACACTTTGACTGCCGTGATGGTCACTGGCGCAAGAGATTTTACTGAAGACCCAAAATATTCGCAATGGGTAGCAATAATTATTTTATAAATGCAGTTATTGTTAGAATAGTGATGCGAACCTTTGGTCTCCAATACCTGCACATTATTTGTGCCCATAATTATGAAAGTAGTCTAAGTCATATATTTCTTGTTTCGAGATATTTAATGAATTGCATTTGAATAAATTAAAAAATATTTTTACATTATGCGACATTTTAATTTATAATTTTATTAGTCTTAATTAATGGAAATTTACTATGAATATGAAATTTTGTGTGAATTTTATACGATAATATTATTTTTAAAGATTGAATTGACTTAGACCATTTTCAAAATTAACTGAATGTCCTATAAATGACTTAAAGCAATAAAGAACTTTGAGTTTTATTTGAAACAATAATTTGATTGAAATAATTCGTGAACATTTATTACATTTATTAATTATTTTTAAACAGTAATCCATTTTTATCATTATTTCGAGTATTTAAGATTCTTAAAATGTTCCTGAAAAACTGGAGAGATGTACGGTAGTAAACTCATAATATCTTTATGTTTTTCTTCCGATACTGGTCTAATGGTGGTGTATAATGGAAGTAATTTAATATTTCCGTATATTTTTGGTCTTCCTTTTTTAGGTGAAAGATCCAAAACGTGAAATTTAGAATCATCTAAAGATGTTTTATAGAACATTTTATAAGGTTCATTTTTCAAGAATCTCATCCATTTAATTTGTAGCCAAGAGACAGATTCACCCGCGGTATTTTTTACTCTTCTTGTTATTGATTCTTCTAATTTCGTTAAAAATGAAGTTGTCGTTATTATTAAAATTTGATTGTCATTTATTTTATTATGTAGTTCAGAAACGCGTCAAAGAAGACCACGTGCCCTTTTCAAGTTGTTTATATAATTTATTTAAATTTTTGACTTAGACCACTTTCATAATTAAAACTAAATGAATTCCATATAATGTTGAAATTACAACCACTATCTAATGGTTCATTTTTGACAATTTCGTAAAAATTACATTGAATAAATTTAGTTAAAAATAATGTGGTATGAAATAACTGATAAACTCATTTTTTTTAAATTTTGACTTAGACCACTTTCATAATTATGGGCACATTTACATTTTCCATAATTCAATCCAACGCTATAGTATTTTATAGCATCGCCGTTCTAATACAGCAAAGTATCGGAAAAATATCAAATTACGGCGCGATTAAAACTTATTTCCGTAATTTTGCACACGAAGATACTGCTGCGATTGCTAAGGAACAAACTATCGTATCAATGGGTAGCAATAATTATTTTATAAATGCAGTTACTGTTAGGATAGTGATGCGAACCTTTGGTCTCCAATACCTGCACATTATTTACATTTTCCATAATTCAATCCAACGCTATAGTATTTTATAGCACAGTCAAGCAAAGTATCGGAAAAATATCGAAAATACGGCACACGAAGTCCTAACGTTAATACTTTGACTACAATGATGGTCACCGGCGCAAGAGATTTTACTGAAGATCCAAAATATTCGCAATGGGTAGCAATAATTATTTTACAAATGCAGTTACTATTAGAGTAGCGATGTGATACTTAAGGGGTATTCCAATGTGGCGGGTCAAAAAAATCGATTTGTTTTTGCATTTTTGGATAGTTTATAGTCATAGAATTAATATCCTAGAGTCAGTTTAGGCGATTCCGTTCTTTTTTACTAGTAATAACGTTTCAAAGCAGAGGCTGTAACTGCGCGCGCATCAACGAGATTTTTGCAAGTGGCGTAGATTATTACTCAAAAACGGCTTTATAGATCGGCTTCAAATTTTAACACAACATTCAGCATACTTATGGCGATCGCATGAAGTTCAATCACGTCAAAATTTTGATTATAAACGATAATTTTGCCTTACTTTACTGCCGTGATAATCACCGGCTCAAGAGATTTTACTGAAGACCCAAAATATTCGCATTGGGTAGCAATAATTATTTTATAAATGCAGTTTGGTCTCCGATACTTGCATATTATCTACATTTTACATAATTCAGTCAAACGCTGTAATATTTCATAGTGTTGCCGTTCTAATACAGCAAAATATCAGCAGTCAACGTGCTAATATTGGTTTACACGATTTTTCTCGGCGACACTTGTGACATGAAGACTATTCGGCTAATTCCGTAGTGCCCAAATGCGATATTTCTAAATGAACACTAGATTTTTTATGCGAATCAATTGTAATGAAGTTTACATTAGATTTTCGATGTGAATCAATTATAATGAAATTCACATTAGATTTTCGATGCGAATCAATTATAATGAAGTTCACACAGTTTGCATGTTGTAAGCCAGATATAGTAGACTGATAAAATTTCGCGGTGGTCGAATCTATGAAATGCAGAATCTATATGTTCAGTTAATTTTGTTGATGCATTTAACTTCTTCGCGTCACTATGTGAGCTGTGTTTCCTGTGATTTACGGTAAACACGTGGAAGACTAGTGATTGGGACACGTCACGTTACGAACGTTGTCGACACTTGTTCCAGCTGCCGGAAAAACATCTTTAAACCTACGTGCGTGCCTTGTCTACGGGGTGAAATTCATGAGAACCGTGTCAGCTTATACAGGTCACGCGCGAGTCAATCGAGAAAAATTTTTCGCACGTGTTCACCATTTCATTGTCTGCCCCGGTGATAGAACGATGGGAGTTCTCTGCGTTCACCAGCCCCGAGAGGTTCTCTTCAATCTCTTCCGGACATTGTAAAAAGTGGGCTCTTCCTGTAATGTGGGCAACATGTGTGCAGCCTGCCTGATGAAAGTCTTACGGCCCCGACCGTAATGATAACGAAAGAACAATTACGAACGCCGACTTTTCCTGCCGCACAACAGCGTAGACTAGAAAGCACTTTTAACACTTTACGGACCGCTAGAAGTTTTTTCTACACGCCGTCTTTAGATGTCACTTATTTTAATACATTGTATCTATTTTGTTTATTTAAGTATTTACATCAATTTAACACGTTGACTGCCAAGCATATTTTGTTACATTAAAATCGCGATGCGATGAAATACTGTAGAGTATGATTAGATCGTGCAAAATGAAGGTAACGCAGAGTTGTTGGAACCCAAAGTATTTTCCAATATCAATGGCTTTTACAAGATTGCAAATAGACTTCATTGCGAATTTTTTTGCATTTTTTGTAAAATCTTTTGCACCGGTCATCGGTGACCACCGTGGCAGTCCATGTGTTACAAAATACGGTGCGGTACATTTGCAAATGTAATACGATGAAATACTATAGAGTATACTTAAATCGTGCAAAATGAAGGTAATGCAGAGTTGTTAGAAGCCAATGTATTGAAGCACCGTTCCAATATCAATGGCTTTTACAAGATTGCAAATAGACTTCATTGCGAATTTTTTTGCATTTATAGTAAAAACTTTTGCGTATTTTGCTCAAGCGTATTTTGCTATGTTATGGTTTACATCAATATTCAATGCATTAAACCCGATTGCCTTCATGTTTTTTCGCTTATTTACCGGTGCTTCGCGGAATATTATACATTAAAAAAGCTACTAGAAACCCTGATAAAATTCACTTGTGTAAATAATTTTGTAATCAATTTGTTTAAATAATACCTAAAATGCATGCTATTTTACAATTTCTATCTATTTCATACCAATTTATTTTCAAAGTGAAAAAATTATGATAATTATTAAAAAAAAACGTAATTATTTTTAATAATACCTAAATAAAATAGTTCCAATTGCAAAATTTCTGAAAGTTTCACAAAAATTCCTTCATAAATTACAAAGTTATGATTTTTTGTAATGTTCAAGTTTCTCAAAAACATGCGGTCCCAGACGTATTCGTTACAGATATCTTATCGGTCCTTAAAGTGTTAAAATGAAAAAAGTTCTTTACGCGAATTGCGTCACGAAAACTCTAGTACCTATGAAGTGATGAAATATTCGTGACCTATACCTGAGACTGAGAAAGTTTTTACTGTGACGCAATCAGAATGTCGGCTAACAGTTGGAAAAGTCCTCGCGGCCGGCTCAATAATTCCGCAAAGCCGACTATTGAAGAAGGTCGGGCAAGGAAACGTTTGAACGCGTGCGATAGAGACAGTTGTTTGCAGCAGGTCTTCTACTATTCATACCGGACGTTGTACGCCGCGTGTCGCTGGTAACGTCGAGCTTTTCCGCGTTCGCGCAGGTCATTGCGTCGGTGCGTGTCTTCATTTAAAAGATAAATGCGAGTTACACGGTCCCTAGACTGCGGCACTATTTCTAGCCGCGTTCCTGCTGCCTGACTAATCACGCGTGGAGACGTTTCCCGCAAACCATTAAATTTAATATCACAACTGTGTGTTCAATTCCAAAAATGCCAGCATCCGAAAATTTTTAGTATGTTCAATTGATGTTGACGTTTATAGCAAAGAGAGTATATAAGACATATTAGCTAGGGTGGAATTGTTTATGGCGCTGTAAAATTGCATAGATCACTTTCTACTGAGTGCATGCTGACCACCGATTTCCAAACTAGGAAGTGCAAAAAATTTGACAGGAACGTATTTTTCATAACATAACGTATATAAATAGCAAAATGTACATATAAATAAACTTTCATAACATAAAGTTAAATTTAACCATCTATTTTTTTAACACGCTGATTGCCATGCGTATTTTAACTATATTAAAACCGCAACATTATGAAGTACTACAGAATATGATTGAATTTTCCAAAATAAAAATAATGCGAAGGTATCGGAAAATAAAGTGCAAATTGGTATTTTTTTAATTTGTTGACCTTTTGGCCAAATGAATTAGTTAAAGTGTTAACACGTTAATGATTTAATATTAAAACCGCAACATGATGAAGTACTACAGAATATGACTGAATTTTCCAAAATAAAAATAATGCGAAGGTATCGGAGTACAAAGTTATAAGTGCAACCGATTGGGTATTTTTTTAATTTGTTGCACCTTTTGTGCTGGTCACCGATGACCACCGCGGTAGTTAAAGTGTTAACACGTTAACTGCCGTGTGTATTTTACTATATTAAAACCGCAACATGATGAAGTACTACAGAATATGATCGAATTTTGCAAAATAAAAATAATGCGAAGGTATCGGAGGCCAAATAATTTAATCACTATTTAATATTAATTGCATTTACAAAATTATAAATGCTACCGATAGGATATTTTTTGAATTTGTCGTGAGACCTTTTGCGCCAGTCACTGATGACAACCATGGCAGTCAACGTGTTAATGTAGTCCAAAAGTCGAGTCCACTTAGTAATTGAAAAAGCATTATGATCACTCTCCTTAATGACAACCTACACTTGATAAACTTTGTGCCAATAAGCCAGCACATCCATCGCATTAAAAACAAATGATTCATATTATCATAATAATCATGGCCGCGAAATCCTCGAATTTAAAAGCAAATTAATTAAAAAATTACATATATATGTATATAAACCGTGTTGAAACCATTTTTTTTTACCATTAAAAATTGTATCTGTATTATTATATAATATAGACTGAAGGACGCGTACAAGATTAGATTTTTTTAAAGAGGGGCGCGCACCATAAAATTCGGATACCACTGATATATACGTCATTGACACCAGGCGAATATCATGAATATGTGAATTTATTACTGTATAATAAATGTAAAACAGCATAACACAATATGCAAGTGTCAGATTAACAAATGTGCCACAAGAGTAACTTTTCACTAAAAACCGCATTCTCGAACAAACTGACTCTAGCGGCGCTTCGTTGCAAAAAAACGGTTAAATAGAAGCTACTTAAGCGGCGTATACTTCCTGAAGGGTTAATTGACGCGTAACGCAAAGCGTAGAAACAGTGGACAAAAGCAAAAACATTCTCTCAAAATGACTTTATGTCGCGGAAAGTTAATTGTCAGTCTGAGAGAACGATCGCAGGAAATGAGTCGGGCAAGTTTGCAGGGCATTAAACGAGCATCATGTCTCCGGTGCAATTTGCGGCGAGCCGTAAAAATAGCCGAGACAGCCTTTATTGTTCTAGTCGAAGGTGCGGTGTCAAGTCCACGGTCTCCTTGTCCGCCGTGGATTTCTTTTGCAATTAACGCGTGCTTGCAGACTTACCGGTACTTATGACTTGCGAAACTACATACACGTACAGTCACTATCAGAAATCTCGGGTAGACACTTTCATCAATTCGCAAATAGCATGCATCATCGATTACGCTGAATGTTCAGATCTTGTTTCACGTGATCAAATATTGGGGATAAGAAAGGTCTGAGAAGTATGCGAAACAGTTCAATACATTTTGGTGGCATAATATTACGTGATCATTTATAAAAAAAAAATAAATAATCGTTTACGTATAAATATTGATTCCCAAGGAATCTTTCAAGTTTGACGTCTCGATCGCTTGCAGTGTACATTATCAATAAGTCCACAAGCCGTAGTCTGAAGTGACCAAGTCGCGTTGCCGGCAGTAGACAAGGCCATAAGAAAAGTATACAAAGAGAAGTATGTGAAACAATTCAATACACTTTGGTGGCATAATATTACGTGGTCATTTATAAAAAAAATAATCGTTTAAGTATAAATATTGATTCCCAAGGAATCTTTCAAGCTTGACGTCTCGACCGCTTGCAGTGTTCATTATCGATAAGTCCACAAGCCGTAGTCTGAAGTGACCAAGTCGCGTTGCCGGCAGTAGACAAGGCCATAAGAAAAGTATACAAAGAGAAGTATGTGAAACAATTCAATACATTTTGGTGGCATAATATTACGTGGTCATTTATAAAAAAAAATAATCGTTTAAGTATAAATATCGATTTCCAAGGAATCTTTCAAGCTTGACGTCTCGATCGCTTGCAGTGTGCATTATCAATAAGTCCACAAGCCGTAGTCTGAAGTGACCAAGTCGCGTTGCCGGCAGTAGACAAGGCCATAAAAAAAGTATACAAAGAGAAGTATGTGAAACAATTCAATACACTTTGGTGGCATAATATTACGTGGTCATTTATAAAAAAAATAATTGTTTAAGTATAAATATTGATTCCCAAGGAATCTTTTAAGCTTGACGTCTCGATCGCTTGCAGTGTACATTATCAATAAGTCCACAAGCCGTAGTCTGAAGTGACCAAGTCGCGTTGCCGGCAGTAGACAAGGCCATAAAAAAAGTATACAAAGAGAAGTATGTGAAACAATTCAATACATTTTGGTGGCATAATATTACGTGGTCATTTATAAAAAAATAAATAATCGTTTAAGTATAAATATCGATTTCCAAGGAATCTTTTAAGCTTGACGTCTCGATCGCTTGCAGTGTGCATTATCAATAAGTCCACAAGCCGTAGTCTGAAGTGACCAAGTCCCGTTGCCGGCAGTAGACAAGGCCATAAGAAAAGTATACAAAGACAAGTATGTGAAACAATTCAATACATTTTGGTGGCACAATATTACGTGGTCATTTATAAAAAAAAAAATAATCGTTTAAGTATAAATATTGATTCCCAAGGAATCTTTCAAGTTTGACGTCTCGATCGCTTGCAGTGTACATTATCAATAAGTCCACAAGCCGTAGTCTGAAGTGACCAAGTCGCGTTGCCGGCAGTAGACAAGGCCATAAAAAAAGTATACAAAGAGAAGTATGTGAAACAATTCAATACATTTTGGTGGCATAATATTACGTGGTCATTTATAAAAAAAAAATAATCGTTTAAGTATAAATATTGATTCCCAAGGAATCTTTCAAGCTTGACGTCTCGATCGCTTGCAGTGTACATTATCAATAAGTCTACAAGCCGTAGTCTGAAGTGACCAAGTCGCGTTGCCGGCAGTAGACAAGGCCATAAAAAAAGTATACAAAGACAAGTATGTGAAACAATTCAATACATTTTGGTGGCATAATATTACGTGGTCATTTATAAAAAAAATAATCGTTTAAGTATAAATATTGATTCCCAAGGAATCTTTCAAGCTTGACGTCTCGATCGCTTGCAGTGTACATTATCAATAAGTCCACAAGCCGTAGTCTGAAGTGACCAAGTCGCGTTGCCGGCAGTAGACAAGGCCATAAGAAAAGTATACAAATGAAGTCTTATGGCAAGGCCATAAGAAAATTATACGAAAGAAAAAAAAAATAAATACCAGAAAAATATACAAAAGTGTAAAAATATGTAGCGACATTATTTAAATTTCTTTTCAAATACCTAATATTGTTTACCTTTGATAATGACATGTTACAAGCGATCGAAACGTCAGGCTCAAAACATTTCTTTGGAATCGATATTTAACCCCTTGCCGTACTTTAACGAGTCTGACTCGTGATGAGAATTTCGGGCCATACGTGAACATTGCATCAGAAATATACAAATGTATACAAATGATAAAAGAAATCAAATAATTTTTTAAACGCTTTTGGTTCAAATCTATTTGAATTCTGCAAAAGGACTGTCGCATGTAGTATATATTATTTAAATTTCTTTGGAATACCTAATATTGTTTACCTTCGATAATGACATACTACAAGCGATCGAAACGTCAGGCTCAAAACATTTCTTTGGAATCGATATTTAACCCCTTGCCGTACTTAACGAGTCTGACTCGTCATGAGAATTTCGTGAACAAAAATGTATACAAAAGATAAAAGAAATCAAATAATTGTTTAAACGCTTTTGGTTCAGATTTATTTGAATTCTGTAAAAGCACTATCGCATGTAGTATAAAGTGCACGGCTACTTCACAGGCAGTCGCAAAGTATCGTTTGGACCCAAATTCTTTCGAGTTAAACGGCACGGCAAGGGGTTAAGCTTGTACTTGACCACAAAATATTACGCCATCAACATATATTGAGCTATCTCACATTTAATGGTCAAATCACGATTAAAACACGATCGGAGACACATGAGCGATACGGTTTTCCCTGCGGCGGAATGATTTTACGCTAATTAAACGGTAAACTAATGTCGGCTTGAATAATTTGAGCGAATTGAATCGAACGGTGCGCTCGGAGGGGTACTTAATGATAGAGTTTGTTGGAAGAACCTAACTGCGGGCTCATTTCCGTGGTTCTTGCCGGCGTATTAATGACGCTTGCTGTGCCCGCGGATAAGCGAAAGAATGGCTAAATAAGACGTGAACCCGGCTCATATAGTATAAGTATACAGGAGCAAGGAACTCGATAGAGACAACTCCGTTGGCATGTCCGGTAGTTACTGTCTTCCTCGAATGCACCTTCGCGTGCATGCGTTCCGCACAATGATGCGCTTTACAGACGTCGACGCAGACAGAGTGTCGGTTCGAATGCACTCTATGAATAAACTTGGCACGGTCGTCAGAAATATGAAGCATCGATCGCGGATCCCGATAGCTCCTAAATGCACGCGGAATCCCTTGTTGCTTTTTGGTTAAAAACGGAACGGGTTCATGCAGTACTCAGAAATCCAGAGATGTCAAGCATCGCTGGCGAATTCTGAGAATGCACGAAAGTACGTGGAATGCCTTGTCATTTTTTAAAAAGCAGCGCGTGTTATCGTCGAACTAAATTGTGACGGTACGTATCGAATTTGACGCGTATCGATTTGGAAATATCAAAGAATTCTTGACACTTTAACTGCCGTCATGGTCACAGCTGAGCGACGCAAGAGATTTTACTGAAGACCCAAAATATTCGCAATGGGTAGCAATAACTATTTTATAAATGCAATTGTTGCTAGAATAGTGATGCGATCGTTTGGTTTCCAATACCTCCATATTATTTACATTTTGCATAATTCAGTTAAACGCTGTAGTACTTCATAGCACCGCCGTTCTAATACAGTAAAATATCGGCAAAATATCAAATTATGGCGCGATTAAAACTTATTCCAGGTAGTGCAACGGAGTAAAGTCCACATTATTTTATAAATGCAGTTATTGTTAAAATAGTGATGCGATCCTTTGGTTTCTAATACCTGCACATTATATATATTTTCCATAATTCAGTTAGACGCTGTAGTATTTCATAGCATCGCCGTTCTAATGCAGCAAAACACGTATGTATTTTACCAAGCGTATTTTGCAAGGTTAAAACCGCGATGCGATGAAATACAAAAGTGTTGAAGCACCATTCCAATATCAATTGCTTTTACAAGATTGCAACTATTCTTCATTGCGAATTTTTTGCATTTTTAGTCAAATCTTCTGTATATTTTGCTCAAGCGTATTTTGCTACGTTAGTACCGCGATGCGATGAAATACTGCAGAGTATGATTAAATCGTGCAAAATAAAGGTAACACAGAGTTGTTAGAAGCCAAAGTATTGTAGCACCGTTCCAATATCAATTGCTTTTACAAGATTGCAAATAGGTTTCATTGCGAATTTTTTGCATTTTTAGTAAAATCGTTTGCGTATTTTGCTCAAGCGTATTTTGCTATGTTAGAACCGCGATGCGATGAAATCCTACACAGTATGATTAAATCGTGCAAAATAAAGGTAACGCAGAGTTGTTAGAAACCAAAGTATTGAAGCATCGTTCCGATAGCAATTGCTTTTACAAAATTGAAAAGAGGCTTCATTGCGAAGTTTTTGCATTGTTAGTAAAATCTTTTGCGTATTTTGCTATGTTAGAACCGCGATGCGATGGAATACTACAGAGTATGATTAAATCGTGGAAAATAAAGGTAACGCAGAGTTGTTAGAAGCCAAAGTATTGAAGCACCGTTTCAAAATCAATTGCTTTTGCAAGATTGCAAATAGGCTTATTGCAAATTTTTTGCATTTTTAATAAAATCTTTTGCGTATTTTGCTCAAGCATATTTTGCTATGTTAGAACCGCAATGCGATGAAATACTGCAGAGTATGATTAAATCGTGCAAAATAAAGGTAACACAGAGTTATTAGAAGCCAAAGTATTGAAGCACCTTTCCAATATCAATTGCTTTTACAAGATTGTAAATAGGTTTCATTGCGAATTTTTTGCATTTTTAGTAAAATCGTTTGCGTATTTTGTTCAAGCGTATTTTGCTATGTTAGAACCGCGATGCAATGAAATACTGCAGAGCATGCTTGAATCGTGCAAAATAAAGGTAACGCAGAGTTGTTAGAAACCAAAGTATTGAAGCATCAATTCCGATAGCAATTTTTGCATTTTTACAAAATCGTGAAAATTTTGCTATGTTAGAACCGCGATGCGATGAAATCATTGCAGTATGATTAGATCGTGCAAAATAAAGTTTTTGCATTGTTTCGATATAAAATGCTTTTAAAAATCTTTGCGTATTTTTTGCGTATTTTGCTTAGAACCGCGATGCGATGGAATACTACAGAGTATGATTAAATCGTGGAAAATAAAGGTAACGCAAGTTGTTAGAAGCCAAAGTATTGAAGCCAAAATCAATTGCTTTTGCAAGATTGCAAAGTATTGAAATTTTTTGCATTTTTAATAAAATCTTTTGTATTTTGCTCAACATCAATTGCTTTTTACAAGATTGCAAATGAAGGTTTCATTGCGAATTTTTCCGAATGCATTTTTAGTAAAATCGTTTGCGTATTTTGCTCAAGCGTATTTTGCTATGTTAGAATCGCGATGCGATGAAATCCTACACAGTATGATTAAATCGTGCAAAATAAAGGTAACGCAGAGTTGTTAGAAGTCAAAGTATTGAAGCACCGTTTCGATATAAAATGCTTTTATAAAATTGCAAATAGGCTTCACTGCGAATTTTTTGCATTTTTAGTAAAATCATTTCCGCTGTTCACCGTGGCAGTCCATGTGTTAACGATGACGTGTGACACTTGATATCGGAAATTTAGACGATACGAGGGTATAGCATCGCGCAACAATTTATCGCCAGACAAGACGAGCACGTCGTCATTCAGAAGGGGAGGCAATTTATTCCTGCTCATTGAGCCAGCAAGACGGCGTGCCCTTTTTTTCGCCGACGGGAAGACTTCCGTCGAGCGCTGAATCGCTGATAAGTTATCGGACGTTGCCGTATTCTAGCGGCACGGACTTTCCAACTGCATTTCCGAGATAAGACCAGGTGCCGCGCGGACACTCGATCTGTCCTCCAATCGGGCGAAATCATATCGAGAAATATGTCGCACAGCTTAGAAGTGAACTGTCAGATATTTAACACTCACCGAAACTCTTCCGCATAGCCGATATTTTACTGTAATTGAGTATAAAAGGGGAAACGTCAAATAAACATTACTATACGTTATTTTCACGTCTACCACTGAAATGAAAAATACTGTACACATTTGAACGTCTTTGCGTCTATGGTATACCGTATAATATTTACCTACGTATAACAATATTAGGTAATATTTATATATTTATAAAATATTAAAAATTATAAAAAAATAATAATAAGCAATACATAATAATAATAAATGATAGTATAATAATAATAAAATAAAATGTGATTATAATAAATAAAGATATTATATATAATAATAATAAATAAAATATTACAAAAATATTTATAAAATATTTACATATTTATTAATTTATACATATATTTTAAATATTAAAATATTTATATGCCTAAGTATAGACATTTTCCAAACTTAACAAATCTCACTGCGCTTTCTTCTGAAAGAATATACTTTACATACGCTAATCAAAATTATATGTACGATCTAGTAAGCTGTTAAGCAGTTTTATATTGCTACCAAGCTGCAAAACTGCATATGCATATAAAAAGTGTAGCGCGAGTTAACTCGTGACCGATCAGCAAAATGTTAACATATTCCGTGCGATATATAGCTGCTTACGACATTTATTCATATTTCCGAGCAGAACGAATTAGACGTTGCTCTTGTACGGACTGGTTCTTCGCGGTCGGATAACTCCCGCCGGGCATCTACGGAAGTTAAAACGAGGAAGTGGAAGTGATAACAAACGGCGGTAAACGTAACAATGAATGTTATTAATAATTTATACCGCGCGGCGTACTTGTGGTGCTTGCGAACGTATGATGATAATTTTAACGGTTCCGCCGATGTTAATGGTAGATCCCGATTAAAGTAATTTTCTGTTTTAATCGCTTAATATGTATGGGATATTTGTTACGCTACTGTATTGCAACTGAATGGAGCAAGGATGGTTCAGAAATGTAATATGAAAACGGATAGTTAGAAAAAAGTACATGCAGTTTTATTATTCTGCAGTATGGTCTATTGAAATTTGTGTTTAGACGCGGAAGCATTTGTTGCCTTTGAGTACCTTGCAGAGAAAGGAATATATGTGCCCATAATTATGAAAGTGGTCTAAGTCAAAATTTAAAAAAAATGAGAGTATCAGTTATTTCATACCACATTATTTTTAACTAAATTTATTCAATGTAATTTTTACGAAATTGTCAAAAATGAACCATTAGATAGTGGTTGTAATTTCAACATTATATGGAATTCATTTAGTTTTAATTATGAAAGTGGTCTAAGTCAAAAATTTAAATAAATTATATAAACAACTTGAAAATGGCACGTGGCCTTCTTTGACGCGTTTCTGAACTACATAATAAAATAAATGACAATCAAATTTTAATAATAACAACAACTTCATTACTAGAAGAATCAATAACAAGAAGAGTAAAAAATACCGCGGGTGAATCTGTCTCTTGGCTACAAATTCAATGGATGAGATTCTTGAAAATGAACCTTATAAAATGTTCTATAAAACATCTTTAGATGATTCTAAATTTCACGTTTTGGATCTTTCACCTAAAAAAGGAAGACCAAAAATATACGGAAATATTAAGTTACTTCCATTATACACCACCATTAGACCAGTATCGGAAGAAAAACATAAAGATATTATGAGTTTACTACCGTACATCCCTCCAGTTTTTCAGGAACATTTTAAGAATCTTAAATACTCGAAATAATGATAAAAATGGATTACTGTTTAAAAATAATTAATAAATGTAATAAATGTTCACGAATTATTTCAATCAAATTATTGTTTCAAATAAAACTCAAAATTCTTTATTGCTTTAAGTCATTTATAGGACATTCAGTTAATTTTGAAAATGGTCTAAGTCAATTCAATCTTTAAAAATAATATTATCGTATAAAATTCACACAAAATTTCATATTCATAGTAAATTTCCATTAATTAAGACTAATAAAATTATAAATTAAAATGTCGCATAATGTAAAAATATTTTTTAATTTATTCAAATGCAATTCATTAAATATCTCGAAACAAGAAATATATGACTTAGACCACTTTCATAATTATGGGCACATATAAGCCACCACTTTCGATAATAATTTTAAGAATACTCGTTTTTAAAAGTAGCGACGAATGCAAAGCGCAGAACTTTAATTATTCTAGTAATCCATTGCTATGCTTCCTTCATTAACCGGTTAAATCATAAAACGATCACATTGAATATTGAACGTTCGACCCTGAATTGCCATAGCCGGCATAATCCATAACGTAATTTTCTCTCAACTCGTAAACACTGAAAAACGCTTAGTGCACCTGATTACTAAATACTCACGAGTATTTCGCATTATCCTTTAATCGCAGGTATCTCCAGAAAACACTACTGTGTACAAAACTAAAATTAAGCGTAATAACTTCCGCATGCAACCAACTGGTTGCGCATAGTGTTCTTTTTTCGTTTACCCTTTTGAGTTAATTAAACGATCGCACCACCGGACACACATTATTAAAGGTTCGTACTGCCAGGTCGAAACTGTATGCATATAATGATACGCTTGCCGTAAAAGCGGATATTGGATTAAGGGGACCAAAAAGCTTTCAACGATGGAAAACTGGGTGAAATTCGAATAATGATTGTAGACGAACGAATAAACATACACACATTTTCTTTTTTGAAGGTTTTTTATGCATTCTTAACAAACAAATCAAGCTTTAAAAACTTTAAAAATATTAATAACTAAAGGAAATATTTATATCTGAGTTTTCCGATTTTCTTAGCGCCATTTGGTTGGTGAGATTTCTCTTTGTAGACTGAACCTAAATTCTGTGACAAAACGTCACAATTGAAGTAATGGCGACCAAGAATCCAAAAGGTTGACAAATTTAAGTTATTTGTTGTTAAAAACAATATTAAAAAATTAATTTTTATATGTGGACATCGGTTCAGTTTATGGAATACATATTTATCTTCAATTAAAAAAAATATCAAATCGATATCTTCAACCATTCTTGAGTTATCGCGGCAAAACTAATGGAAAATCACAGTTTTGAGAAAAACGCGACTAAAGTTTGGGAACAGGATTACGGCCACGCACATTTTTGGCATTCCTGAACTCAATTTTGCGAATATCGAAGTTTTTCTTGCGCCAATATGTTCTTAAAAAATTGTACTAACCGATTATGTAAAAAACCAAAAATCGATTTTTTTGAAATTTCAAACCTTTCTGGTTCCCTTAAGGGGACCAGAAACTTGCAAGGATCGAAAACTGGGTGAAATTCGAATAACGATTGTGGACGAACGAATAAACATACACAATTTTTCTTTTTTGATGGTGTTTTATGCATTCTTAACAAATAAATACGCTTTAAAAATGTTTTAAATATTAATAATTTAAGGAAATATTTATATCTAAAGGTGACCGCGTGAGTCGTGCGCTGTTTTCTTTTTGCCGGAATTCCGGGTGAACGAATTGGAGATTTGCGATTTTCTTAGCGCCATTTGGTTGGTGAGATTTCTCTGTGTAGACTAAACCTAAATTCTGTGACAAAACGTCACAATTGAAGCAATGGCGACCAAAAGTCCAAAAGGTTGACAAATTTAAGTTATTTGTTGTTAAAAACGATATTAAAAAATTAATTTTTATGTGCAGACATCGGTTCAGTTTATGGAATATATGTTTATCTTCAATTTAAAAAAAAATCAAGTCGATATCTTCAACAGTGGTATGCAATCGTTCGTAACATAAGTAGTTGCAATATCATTATTATTAAAGAAGGCATTAAGGTAACTGTTACATTTTTATTGTACAATCTTAATTTTTTTAATTATTACTTAAACATTTTACTTTAAAAATGCAACCCTTAGGATCTTCCGTTAATTTTGAATCGTCTCACAACGATATCGCTCCCACTGTCCAAATCACTATCACTATCGCTATCGATATGTTTTATATGCAGATATCAGTTCAGTTTGTGGAATACATATTTATCTTCTATTTAAAAAAAATCAAATCCATATCTCCAACTATTCTTGAGTTATCGCGGCGAAACTAATGGAAAATCACTGTTTTGAGAAAAACGCGATTAAAGTTTGGGAACAGGATTACGTCTACTTGATCGCGGAATCTAAATTCTGTGACAAAACGTTACAATTGAAGCAATGGGGACCAAAAATCCATAAGGCTGACAAATTTAAGTTATTTATTGCTAAAAACAATATTAAAAAATTAATTCTTATGTGCAGACCTCGATTCAGTTTATGGAATACATATTTATCTTCAATTTAAAAAAAAATCAAATCGATATCTTCAGCCATCAAAACTAATGAAAAATCACTGTTCTGAGAAAAACGCGATTAAAGTTTGGGAACAGGATTACGGCTACTTGATCGCGGGACGCTCTGGTTCAATTTTGCGAATATCGAAGTTTTTCTTGCGCCAATATGCCCTTAAAAAATTGTACTATCCGATTATGTAAAAACCAAAAATCAATTTTTTTGAAATTTCAAAGCTTCCGGTCCCCTTAAATGTCCACTGACCTCAAACGTTTGGGCACAGCATACTTATAACACAGAAGTCAGAATGAGTCGGCACTTCGGACAGGAGGGGTACTTTGAACGCTCTATAATTGACTTTGAGGCGACCCTTGAGCGCACAGTAATTATTAAAACACACATTGCCCGGGCGTAGTAGTAGTACGCCCTTACTTCTCTTTTCGTCTACCTACGCCAGCTGCGCGTGGCTGCCGCAGAATGCAGCTTCCAACCGCGGCGCGCCATATTGCATTTGAATTCATAGCTGCGCTTTCTGCATTCCCAGACGACGGCTCTTGTTTCACGCTCGTCGTGCCTCGAATCTGCCTCTATTCGCCTAACCCTTCTTTGTCCCGATTTTTCGCGACCCCGACTTTCGTCCGGCAGCCGCACGTGCCTTTGAGGGAAGTTGCCGACGTTATTCGAGAGGCAGATAAGAGATAAACGGTCACTTGTAACGCGCGACAAGATTACTGAACACTTAGCCAACTGAATGGGCAGGTCTTCCACTCTTTGCTTGGCAACGGGTTGCCTTTTATTTTCTCTACGTTTTCGTTTATTAACCCTCTATGGACCAGTTTTTTTTTGGCGGCTATACAAAATCTATGTAACGTGAAATCAACAAATATCAACCTCGAAATGTATATTAACAATGAATTCAGCAGTTTCAACCATTTTATTTTAACGAATACATTTTGTAATTTTGAAATAACAACGGCTTACAACGTTTACACTTGAGTGTATAAGAGCTTAAATATGGAATTCCATAAAACAATTGGCGTTTGGCATTAAACATAGATATACGTTGCATTTCCTTATCTGATGATTTTTTACTACTAAATTCATCGTCGCTATTAATAATATTTATACGTCGTCGGGCAAATGCCATTGAATGATCTCCGTTAAAATCAGAATCTGATCAAGAATCTTCGGATTTATTATTGTTAATGATTCTTATTCTTATTCCTCTTTTATTTTTATATGATTTTGTATCTGTATTTTGATATTTGATTCTGATATATAAAACTAAAAAGCAAAGAACACACAAACGTTATCGCAAATACACCGAACCCTAGCATTATAGCCCATTGTGTCTTGAAAGTCATAAAGCTATATCACATGAAAATAGTAATAAAATTATTGTTTAAATGCAAAGAAATAAGACATTATTGATATACAAACTAAAAGCTATTACGTACGTTTTTTTTTGTTTAACAAACACCGATAGAAGAACAAATAATGACAATTGCACAAGACGATTCCTTTGGCTTCTATTTGCAGACAACTTGCAAGAGCGTTTGCTTTGACATTTCAAGTTAGATCTGATAACCGCATCAAGCATGTTATTGGTTACTAAGGAGACATTATATAACAAGGTGTATACGCCATCTAGTAAAAAAAATTAAACTATTTAATAAAATGTCGATTTATCGATAGGTGACTTCAAAGTCACGCGGGCCCATAGAGGGTTAATTGGTCAATATTAAATTGGGGTTGTGCCAAATTTAGCAAATAGTCTTGCTGTTGGCAAACAGAACTTTTTAATAAAATCTCTTAAATAAATTAAGTGAAGTTAATGGAAAGAGTGATAGTTCCCAAATTAAACTTATGTGTTTCAAATGTTACTACGTTTTCGATACCTACCGAAATATGTTATTCAATTTTTATTTAACACGTTGGCTGCCGTGGGGGTCACCGGTGACCGGCGCAAGAGATTTTATTGAAGATCCAAAATATTCGCAATGGGTAGTAATAATTATTTTATAAATGCAATTATTGTTAGAATAGTGATGCGATTCTTTGGTGTCCAATACTTGCACATTATTTATATTTTGCATAATTCAGTCAAACGCTGTAGTATTTCATAGCATCGCCGTTCTAATATGGCAAAATGCGCACAGCAGTCAAAGTTTTAATTATAATTTGTGTAATTTATTTCTAATCTTACGTTTTGTATAAACTACAGAAAATATTATACTTAATTATGTTGTTTTGAATTTCATATTTTTATATGCTATATGCAATACAGGGTCAAATAATCTGCGTGCTAAAATCACTTTTATAGGTTTTTTGCGTTACTTTGTAAAAAATGCCGGATGAAAAGTGCACATTTAAGCGCACGTATTAACACGTTCAATGCCGCGGTGGCCATCGATAATCGCCGCAATCAATTTCAATATAAACCCATAAAACCCGCAAAAAATAAATTGTATGATTTTCTACATCCAATTAATGTTATAACAGTAGTTTAACACTGTGGTCTTTAATACCGCCCCATTAATATATTTTCATGCCATTTAATCATAGTCTGTAATGTTTAATCGTGACGCAGTTTGAATGTAGACAACTTTGCTGTGGCGCATAAGACAAACTCCGTAAAATACGCGCGACACCCAACATGACAATTAAAAAATGTTCGTTAAACCAAATGTTCACGAAAGAATTAGTAAAAACCCTAATTCTCCGATTTTTCAAAATTTCGAATGTGTTAAAGTATTGTGGAAGGCTGTATTACACGAGAAAGGAAGCCATAAGGTGGAGCTACAATTAAATTTGCATCGACAGCATCATTCGTACATCTGTTGAATGCCGGTCGAACAGATAACCCAATCGTCGTGCCAGGCATTTCCCTGTCATTATTCTATTCCCGTGCACGGAGGAGAAGATTGTCGGGTTCTGATTTACGAGTTCAGTAATTGAAACTGACAAGGTCTGGGATGTCGCGGCGGGTAGGAAAGAATTGAGGGCTTGTGCCGAAGGGGTCCTGCTTCGTTTGCGCCAACACTTTCGAATGGCCAACGACATTCGAGTGGCGCTTACCACTCGCTATCTCAAAGCTCGATAGTCAGCGACTGATAATCGCAATGATCCCTTAACACTTTAAGGACCACTAAGAAATCTGTAAGAAATACGCCTGGGACCGCACATTTTTGGGAAATTTGAACATTACACAAAATCATAACTTTCTTATTTATGAAGCAATTTTTGTGAAACTGTCAGAAATGGTATAATTGGGAGTATTTTAGGTATAATAAAATTATAAATAATTTATATTTAATTATAATTTTATTTATTTTTATTATTTTATTATGATAAATAAAATTATAAATAATTGTAACTTAAAAAAATTATGTTTTTTAACACGTTGACTGCCACGGTAGTCACCGGGGACCGGTGCAAAAGATTATACTAAAAATGCAAAAAATTCGCAATGAAGCCTATTTGCAATCTTGTAAAAGCAATTGATATTGAAATGGTGCTTCAATAGTTTGGCTTCAAATAACTCTGCGTTACCTTCATTTTGCACGATTTAATAATACTCTGCAGTATTTCATCGCATCGCGATTCTAACATAGCAAAATACGCAGATTTTACTAAAATTGGAAAAAACTCGCAATGAAGCCTATTTGCAATCTTGTGTATGATATTGGACCGGTGCTTCAATACTTTGGCTTCCAACAAATTCAAAAAATACCCAATCAATAGCGTTTATAATTTTATAAATGCAATCAGTATTAAATAGTAATTCAATTTCTTGGTCTTCGATACCATCGCATTGTTTTCATTTTGCACAATTCAAAATTTGCACATTGCAAAATAATATAACAAATACGTATGGCAGTCAATGTGTTAAGACATGAAAGAAAAATAGCCAAAACGATGAAAATTCAGATCTGCATGCACTTCGGTATCCTTCCACCTTTTAACGTTTTTGACGGTCAAATTACATTTTTTTACGCCACATGTTGATATATCTAAAGGCTTTTTAACGTTCTCACGCGCAGGAATAAGGGCGATTTTTTATAGTGAAGAAAATGTTTTATTTTTTTACGGTAAAATCGTTGGCCTCTTTTCGTTTATTTGGCTCAAGCTATTGTGATCTTAGGATGCCGGAATAATCGGTGTGTGGGAGAAAACATCTTGGCCGTTATTGAAACACGTCGCTCCAATCGTCTAACGATAAAATATACACAACAGACACGATGACAGGCAAAAACTAGCACATTGCGGTATCGACGAAAGAATACATGGTTTGTGAGAAAGAACGTCAGTGACTTTCGAATGGCGTTAACGACCTGACATTGAAAGTCACTTGTTTTGGACATGCTTCACTGGAGTTTACTGTTACTCTGTTGAAGAAAACTTACCATGAAACGAGCAGACAAGATAATCGCCGATTTATTCGGGCATACGATATTCACTCGAGTATAACGATTTTGAGAAACTTGATCTGAGACTAATTTAAAAGTTTCAAGGATAGGAGTATCGCAACGGTAGTTTACCATCGGTTCTCAATATGACGAACCTATTTGCTATCAGTTTCGCAATTTTGAACAATCAGTATATATAAAAATTTTCAGGACAAATGAAACAGATGAAATGTTTAACTCAGTTTGAGTCCGTTTTGAAACTGGAATAGAACGGGAGTCTTGAATGATTTTATTGTTGAATTATTAACCCTTAGCATCCCGATAAGAGAAGCACAGCTGAATATCCACACAAGGATACATTCAGTTGTGAATCCTGGGCTTTTAACACTTTAAAGACCACTAAGAAATCTGTAAGAAATACCTTTCTGGGAAACTTGGACGTTACAAAAATCATAACTTTAATATTTATGAAGCAATTTTTGTGAAACTTTCAGAAATTTTATAATTGGAAGTATTTTAGGTATTATTAAAAAAAATACATGTTTTTTAATAATTATCCTAACTTTTTGACTAAAAAATGAAAATACGAAAAGAACATGAAGGCAATCGAGTTTAATGCATTGAATATTGATGTAAATACTTAAATAGACAAAATAGATACAATGTATCTAAATAAGTAGCACCTAAAGGCAGCGTGCATAAAACATGAGAAAACTCGTGGGCGGTCCTTAAAGTGTTAACCCCTTCAGACCCGATTTTTTTTTTGTTTAAGAAAAACTATTTTTTATACTAAAATTAATTTAATTCATATGAATGAAGGCAACAATATACTTTTTACAGAAATATTTATTTATTTATTTATTTAATTATAATTTGTAAATGTACATTTTAATGGATATATGGTTCTTCCGCAAAATTTGTAACATTAAGAAGATCCTGAGAAATATTTATACAAAAAAAAAATTCGTATTCGTAAAAATAACATACGTAATAAAATACAGCACGAAAAGTATTACGTACATTACAATATGCACAGGTTCCTCAGGGGTTAAGAACATTGACCGCTTCCAACTTAAAAAGAACGTGCAAAACTCTCGTTAAGGGGATTTCTAAAAATATTAGTATAGTGTGACAGGGTGGGAAAAAACGATTCCGCACTAAGGAAGCCTTCCTCGCAAGCTAAGAGAGACAAATCACTCTCCTTCGGGTCTTCGACCAGTCGGCCCCGTGCCAAAGGAGATGACTGCAGTCATTTCCAGGCACAAAGTCGCTTCATTTATTTGCGAACGATCCTCGACGACTTTCTCATCGCCCTCGAGAAAGCCACTGGCTGAAGAGAGCGGCGGGGCTAAAAACGGGTTACAAAGTATATACTTCCCTCGCTATCTCTGAAGCCACTTGAAAGCGCGAGATGTTTGATACGCGCCCGAATTTTTACTGGGACCTTATCGTCTGTCAATACACTCGACTCGGTTATTGGTGAATACGAAAAATGCCCACTCTAGATACGTTAAGATATTGATAAGAACCTATTCGATTTGAAGATAAACGCTCAGTGAGAGCCGGAATTGTACGAGTGTGCGACTTAAGTTGTCGGTACCAGGATGAAATTTGAGTTCTACCGTATATATAACCAAATTTAAAGATAAACCTTTGCTACTAGAGTTTGGTCATGGCTTCCGAAGCTGCAAGACCATTAATCTTGGGATTTTGTTGGAGCCAACACGGTTTTAGGGTCAGGGTACATTGTTCCAGTTTCCGCTATTGCATTGGCGTCTACATTTTAAAAGAACTATGATGTCAAGGGCGCTCTTAAATGTAAGAGTTAGCTTTGTAAGTCTAGATAAGATACAGTCCGTGATTTTAACACAGCCAGTACGTGCATCCGAAAATTATTATGGACAAGTCTCTCTACCATTATCGATGCAAAAATCTCTAAACAGTACCTCCATTGGTTCTTATTCACAAAAAATTACATTAGAAGTTTCTTATACGGACTTTACCCTTCGGGGTCCGCGAGATTTTTACAACTTCGTCAACGCGCTTTATTCGCTGTCATCTAATCTTTATAAGCTTCAAATTACACCGCTACCTACAACCAACGTACATACAATTATAATACCACGCAATACCACGACAAGATCTGCCAGAATAAAATGCGCTCTCGTGCCACACTCAACACCGGATCGCTAAGAGTTAACCCTTTGACTACTATGAACGCATATATGCGTCCACCGAAATCTATCAGTATCGACTATGGGCGCATATATTCGTTTCGAAAAGTTCCGATTTCTTACTTACTGCAGCCACTATCAAATAGTTTTTATTGCAACCATTATAAAATAGCTTTCTTGCATTATTTAACCCTTTGGCTGCCAGCGGGCCGATCTATCGGCCCTCGGTTCCTATGCAAATATAATGTCGTCATCTTTAATACATTTTTGTGAAAATAATTTTCCACGTATATGTTATATAATCTAAATATAAAAATTTACATTATTTATTATTAACCGTTTGAGTGCCACGGGTCTTCCTCATTTCCCGGTCGAAACTTGCCAAGCGGCGCTATATAAAAATTTACATTATTTATTATTAAAATATTTCATTTCACTAAAATTGTATTCTATATCTTCTATGTTTGAAAATAATACATTTTAAAACTTTCCTTTAAAAAATCGGCATTTTGTTCTTTATAAAGTAGTTCATAGAATCGTGAATATTAAATCGGCCCTGGCAGTCTTCGGTCTTACCGCGTAGATGGGCTGGCAGTAAAAGGGTTAATTTGGCGTAAATGGCACATATAAGTCCCCAATCGTTTTGATTTCTTATCTACTGCAGCCCCAATTATCAATGTACAAGATTAATACAAATGCGTTCTTTATCAAATAGTTTTCTTGCATTATTTAATTTGGCGTATGTGCAGAATTATCATTAGAACTTAGTTGCCCTTTACATAATCAATCGATAGAGTTCACACTAGCGAAAAATGTTTCGTCCTTATCGAGCGCTTCGGCCGGAAGTATTCAGCAGTCAAAGGGTTAACATTGCCTATTGCACCCGAGTGTTACTCCGCCGCATCGGTCGCCGACTCTTCCGTCCTCAGCTGCTTTCAGCCGCCTCAGGGTTGCTGCAAATCGACGCCGCGCGTCGTTTGACCGTCCTCATCGCCCCGTTACATGAACCGTAAGGAGCTCGTACGAATTAACGGGCCGTAAAAGACCTCTGCAAAAGGGCCGACCGAAAAGCGTGGGTGGAGGGGCCGTTGTTAAGTTCGAAGGTCCGTCCGTTTAAGCCGATCGAGTTTAGCGCTCGCGCTCGCGTGAAATCGAAAGTGCGAAGGCGCCTCTGGCACTTTCCGTTTCCGTTCGGCCCCGTCGTCAGCCTCAAACGCCGAGGGTTCGTCGCTGCACGCGCGTGCCGGGCACGTGTACGCGAGCAGCTTCGAGATTAAAGGCACCCTAAATCGGTGTGCGCGCTCCTCCCATCACGAGGAAGCGAGACGCGCAAAGAACGGAAGAAGATGGTCGACGGAGTGCGCGCGCGCATAAACTGACGCGAAGAAGGACCAGCAGGCATTTGGGAGGCATTCGGGCGGCATTTGGGAGGAAGAGGGAGCGTGCCATCGTGGTTTTTTGAGTGTTCCCAAAATACTGCCCCGCGCGGTGGTAGGGGGAGAAAGAGGGAAGACGAAGGAAGTGAGAGCGACGGGGTCGTAGGAGAGAGATGAGATGGGAATGCCAGTCTTCGGTAACTAGTCATCCTAGCAACGTGCCTCTCGAACCTTTTCTCCTTGCTGTTCCTCTTTCGCGCCGACTCACAAAGGGCAAAGACGTCGCGGAAAAGGAAGGAGTGATCGATTTGTCCCGAGGGACAATAGTTTTGCAGCGGTGCACGTGACGCGACGGAAGGAGTTTGCGGGAGGGGACTTCGATGAAGTAACTTAATATCGCTGCTTCGCCGATGTGTGAGTAAGTCGCGTCACGGCCGAGCGTTGCGTTTCATTGACGCGAAGCTATTTCGAATGAGTCAAGTTAATTAGCCGACGGAGGCGGAAACGTGAGTAAAGTGTGCCCGATATCCCTATTAGTAGATTGCACCGTAATATCGCTGTCCTCTTCTTTTCTGTTGCCGCGGTGTCGTTGACGGTCACGTGAAATTCTAGGGGAAAAGAGAAATTAGAAAGTGCACGATCGATTTGGAGTATAAAGAACATTGTTAGCTTTGATATTACAGTGGCTCGGCGGAACACACTCGCGCATCGCTTTTTCTGCGGAAAGACAAATGCGCTGGAAAGCGGCGTGAAGAGATTTAAATCGCAGAAAACGCGAGGTGATCGGTTCGGAATACAAAATACCCGGCACGTGACTGGCAAAAGTAGACAAATAGCCTGTTTGACATACGCGCCAATGAGGTGATTCAATATTGGCGCACTGTACATACACATATACACGCGTACTGTGTTGGCACGGGGAAAAGGCGTAATGAGCGATCGGCTTAATTAGTCAGCTGTCGAGTCTGGATAAATTGTCCTCGATATCGTGGTTAGAAGAGGCTATACCGGAATAGTTCGCCGATCGATTGTTCAGCACAGTGCACAGCTGTGCTTGATGCGAATTGAGTGCCAATCGAAGGTGGCACGTACGTGGGCTGAAAGGATGCCTCTTAAAATCGAGACTGGCACTTATACCGTAAATCCACGGACGAAAAAGAGCGTCTCCAAGTTCCTCCTGTGGAAACACTTTAGAAGAAGGTACGACGATTAATTTAGAAAATTACCTGCGAGAGTGGTACCGCCGAAAGAAAATAAACGGCGTCAATTGACGCGCCGAGGCATATGGTCCCATTCTAGAAGTGGGCTTTTGACGAGGGTTCAATCGCGCGACAGCTTCTGTACACGAGTCGCGCATTTGTATTTTTAACGGGCACTCGCCACTTCCAAAGTGACCGCGATCATTTTCACGCCCGACCACATTCATCATCACCGAACCCCCCGCGACCAAGCATGATTCATTCACCCTTGCGCACGGTCTCTCGCTTTTGCTGCACGTTATTAAGTTGTTGTACACGCAGTATGGCCCCCTTTAACCGACAACCTGTAAATAACGAGGCTCGATATTTCGCGCCTTGCGAAACCCGAGCGTGACTCACCGCAAAGAATTATTATCAACGCAGCAACGCTTTGCGGTTCAATAACTTTGCCTGGACTTCGTCAAATATTTCCGGCCATACGTTTGCAATATGATCGGGCCGAGTGCGATATGAGTTCCTTGGACGCAAAGTGTTTACACGTTGAAAATGTTCGATTTTTCGTCTAGACGGTGTGAGAAGTCTCATATGGAATCTTGCGCAAAGCGCAAGATTCATACGGAGTCTTGTGTAAAGCGTAAGATTCATATGGAATCTTGCGCAAAGCGTAAGATTGCACCCCAGCCCTTCGCTAGTGCATGTCGCTCGTGCAAATATTCCCAGATCGATGCACCCGCTTGACGCACTGGTTTCCGTGACTGTGCACGGTCGATGTCCTTCTTATAAGAAATCGTAATAAATCGTTCTTACGGCCGGCGGCGATTTAACATTTTGACTGCCGTGGTGCTCACGAAAAATTAAGAAAATAGCCAATTGGTGGCATTTATAATTGTGTAAATGCAATTAATATTAAATCGTGATTCAATTCTTCGGTCTCCGATACCTTCGCATTATTTTCATTTTGCACAATTCAATCATATTCTGTAGTACTTCATCACGTTACGGTTTTAATATAGTAAAGTTGTGGTCATCGGTGATCACCGCAAAAGGACTCACGAAAAATTAAACAAATACCCAATCGGTAGCATTTATAATTTTGTAAATGCAATTAATATTCAATAGTGATTCAATTCTTTGGTATCCGATCCCATCGCATTATTTTCATTTTGCACAATTCAATTATATTCTGTAGTATACCATCACGTTGCGGTTTTAATATAGTAAAATACGCCTGGCAATCACCGTGTTAAAACTGCAACGTGATAAAGTACTACGGAATATGATTAATAATAATATAATTCAAAAAATACCCAATCAATAGCATTTATACTTTTGTAAATGCAATTAATATTAAATAGTGATTCAATTCTTTGGTCTCCAATACCTTCGCATTATTTTCATTTTGCACAATTCAATCATATTCTGTACTATACGTTACGGTTTTAATATAGTAAAATATACACGGCAGTCAAAGTTTTAAATATGGATGCCAATCTGTTCGCGATTTGTCATGCGACCTAAGCGCCGTCCACTAAACATTGTCCAGTTTGCGATAACGTTAATCATCGAACACGAACCATTACTCCTGAACATTCGTGTGTATATAAAATGATAGTTGCTACGCATCTGGACAATGTACGCGAGAACGTGTTATCAATAAAGAAGAGATCAATAACTACAAGCGTAAATCTGGAATCTCATGCTACGCGCGGTGACAATACATTATACCTGTAATTCGCCCTTAGAATTTGCGTCTCAGCTAATTTTCATTTGTAACTTGCATTTGTAAATTTAGGCGTTCCGTTGATAGTATTATCGTATTATAGTATTTCGGTAAAGCAGTCTGTAATACCTGTAATTCGTCATTAGAATTTGCGTCTCAGCTAATTTTCATTTGTAACTTGCCTTTGTAAATACATTCGTTCCGTTGATAGTATTATCGTATTATAGTATTTCGGTAAAGCACTCTGTAATGCGTCGCGATAATTCTTTTTGCGCCAAGACAAACTATGCTCACTCGGCATTCCGCGGTTAACGCACGGCTTTTTTCGTATGCACTTTTCCGCGGGTCCCTTAATGAGCCCGTCCGTTGTAATTCGCAGTAACATTTGTATTCATGCCCGTGCATTATGTTGCACGCGGAAATGCTGCTATTACGTCGGGACTACGAGGATTCCCATGACATTACTCATTTACGTTCAGCGAATTCGCCGGAGATTACGCGCGCAACTCGGAACTTTCCACTTCATTTTTTCTCACAAAGCCTGAAATGTCTACGGTGCCGCGCTGCAGACTTTTCCGCGAAGCACGCACGGCTAACGGAAAATGTGTATTAATTAACCCAGTTGTAAAGTAACGAGTCTCTTTAAAAAAGGAGCGCTGAAACGGAACAGGTCTCGATATAATTCCGCAGCGCTTCGTTAACGCAAACGCTATTACGATATCCGAATTGGATACGACTGGAACCTATTTTCAACGAGAAAAAGGCAACACGATCGTTCAGACCGAGCATTCTTTCCTCTCTATTTTTTAAATCGAGGTTCGATACTTTCGACCGTAAAAAGTCGAACTTCGACATGTTGCAAGTGAACAAATGAAAGAAGCTGAGAAGCTTTAACCCTTCTTTGCATGATTTTTTCTTTATTGGTGAAATAAATCAAGGTGATATAATTCATGTTCAAAATTAAAGGAAAAATGGTTAAAAAAATCTTAGTATATATCTATAGTATAAATTTAGCAAAAAACAATATGATGGAAATTTCCACCATCATGCAAAGAAGGGTTAATTCTACTACGCGTTCAAACTGAATTTTTTATACTAATCGTTTTGCGGGTTTTCGTCGAAAATTTTAACTAACCATTCAGAACGTTTGTAATCGTTGCATGATCTCAAAATTTTGTTAAATTAACAACTAGCCTATAGATAGGAGAAAATGAGCAATGTTTTGGCACTGGAATTAACATCTAACACTACACTGTGGTAATAAGATATTTTTACTTTTTAAGTAGCATGAGACTGCAGTAATCGTTTATAGTACTCTCGAGCCCGATTTCTCGTATTGCAAATCAAATTGGATGGAGTTTCTACCAATACGTCACGTACGCACGCCGTGTAAAGAGGTTGAAACGAGCTGAATCAATTGATCGCCAGTTCGCGCCGCTTTCTCGTGCTCAAAGTCAGTCATTCGGATCGCTGTGACATTTTATCAGCTGTCGGGAGCGAAACCGCGAAGAAGCGCGAGTAGATTTTTTCTCAGCTCACTTGAAATACCCGACGGTGTGCTATGAGCATACGCAATTACGTCATCGACTGAATCTGCGTCGCTCGAAAATTAGTGATGTGAAAACGCAAATCTCTGCCAAGCGCAAGGTCGGCTGGACATGACGTTCCCCAGAATCGCGAATTATATTAGACGCGGATGCGTCGATGACAAATTTTACTGGTCGGGTTCGAGAGTATTCAGCTGGTAGGAATATTCAAGCATACACATTGTATTGGCGTGTCGCACAAGCCTGTATACAAGTGAATTGAAGCATTGAATTTTGAGATGATTCAAATTTTCATCACGATGTATTAGTACACATTGTATTAGTGTGTTGCACAAGCCTGTATACGGGTGAATTAAAGCATCGAATTTTGAGACAATCCAAATTTTCATCACGATATATTAGTACACATTGTATTAGTGTGTTGCACAAGCCTGTATACAGGTGAATTGAAGCATCGAATTTCGAGACGTTCCAAATTTTCATCACGATGTATTCAAGCACACGCATTGTATTGACGTGTCGCACAAGCCTATACACGCGTGAACTAAAGCATCAAATTTTGAGACATTCCAAATTTTCATCACGATGTATTCAAGCACACACATTGTATTGACGTGTCGCACAAGCCTATATACGCGTGAACTAAAGCATCAAATTTTGAAACAATCCAAATTTTCATCACGATGTCTTCAAGCACACATATTGTATTAGTGTATCGCCCAAGCCTGTATACACGTGAATTGAAGCATTGAATTTTGAGACAATTCAAATTTTCATCACGATGTGTTAGTACACATTGTATTAGTGTGTTGCACAAGCCTGTATACACGTGAATTTAAGCATTGAATTTTGAGACAATCCAAATTTTCATCACGATGTATTAGTACACATTGTATTAGTGTGTTGCACAAGCCTGTATACAGGTGAATTGAAGCATTGAATTTTGAGACAATTCAAATTTTCATCACGATGTATTAGTACACATTGTATTAGTGTGTTGCACAAGCCTGTATACAGGTGAATTGAAGCATCGAATTTCGAGACGTTCCAAATTTTCATCACGATGTATTCAAGCACACGCATTGTATTGACGTGTCGCACAAGCCTATATACGCGTGAACTAAAGCATCAAATTTTGAGACAATCCAAATTTTCATCACGATGTATTCAAGCACACGCATTGTATTGACGTGTCGCACAAGCCTATATACGCGTGAACTAAAGCATCAAATTTTGAAACAATCCAAATTTTCATCACGATGTCTTCAAGCACACATATTGTATTAGTGTATCGCCCAAGCCTGTATACACGTGAATTGAAGCATTGAATTTTGAGACAATTCAAATTTTCATCACGATGTGTTAGTACACATTGTATTAGTGTGTTGCACAAGCCTGTATACACGTGAATTTAAGCATTGAATTTTGCGACAATCCAAATTTTCATCACGATGTATTAGTACACATTGTATTAATGTGTTATACAAGCCTGTATACATGTGAATTGAAGCATCAAATTTTGAGACAATCCAAATTTTTATCACAATGTATTCAAGCACACATTGTATTAGTGCATTGCATAAGACTGTATACAGGTGAATTGAAGCATCGAATTTTGAAACAATCCAAATCTTCATCGCGATGTATCCATGCACACACATTGTATTAGTTTGTTGCATATACCTGTATACAAGTGAATTGAAGCATCGAATTTTGAGATGATTCAAATTTTCATCACGATGTATTCAACCACACACATTGTATTAGTGTATTGCATAAGACTGTATACAGGTGAATTGAAGCATCGAATTTTGAGATGATTCAAATTTTCATGATGTATTCAGGCACACACATTGTGTTATTTTGTTGCATATGCCAGTATACAAGTGAATTGAAGCATCGAATTTTGAGATGATTCAAATTTTCATCACGATGTATTCAACCACACACATTGTATTAGTGTATTGCATAAGACTGTATACACGTGAATTGAAGCATTGAATTTTGAGACGATCCGAATTTTCATCATGATATATTCAAGCACACACCTTGTATTAGTTTGTTGCATAAACCTGTATACAAGTGAATTGAAGTATCGAATTTTGAGACGATCCAAGTTTTCATCATGATATATTCAAGCACACACCTTGTATTAGTTTGTTCCATAAACCTGTATACAAGTGAATTGAAGCATCGAATTTTGAGACGATTCAAATTTTCATCACGATGTATTCAACCACACACATTGTATTACTGTATTGCATAAGACTGTATACAAGTGAATTCAAGCATCGAATTTTGAAACAATTCAAATATTCATCACGATGTATTCAAGCACACACATTTTATTGGCATATCGCATAAGACTATACATATACAGGTGAACTAAAGCATCGAATTTTGAGAACATCCAAATTTTCATCACGTTGTATTCAGGCATATTGTATTGGTATGTCGCACAAGCCTGAATATAAGTGAATTGAAGCATTGAATTTTGAGACCATCCAAATTTTCATCACGTTCTATTCAGGCATATTGTATTGGTATGTCACACAAGCCTGAATATAAGTGAATTGAAGCATTGAATTTTGAGACGATCCAAATTTTCATCACGATGTATTCAGGCAGACACATTGTATTAATATGTCGCATAAGACTGTATACAGGTGAACTAAAGCATCGAATTTTGGGACAATCCAAATTTTCATCACGATGTATTCAGGCTCGTGCGATATTTGAAGTTGTAGGATAAGAAAAGGAAACAACAGAGGTGATGTATTCCAAATGATATTTGGAATTTATCGCCTTCGATGATTGTTGACGTCAGCCGATCTCGCCGGTCTTATGGCATAACTTTACTCGTACCCCTATATTCGCCAAGAATAAACAGTTGGCATACTGGTCGTCTCGCCTTACCTCGGCGCGAATGTAACAGTGGCGCAAGAAATTGGAGGAACAATGAGGCAATATCCCGTTCATCCTCTGCCTACGTGCGATCGCGAACAAACCTGCCGCACATTCACTGTTTCGCCAGACAAAGCCCGAGAGGCTTAAATCCACCTCCCTCATTATCCTCCAAACGGTCTTACGCTTGTTCACGGTCAACGGATAAACTCGGAATTAAACCAGAATCATCTTCCATTGGCATGGTTTCTCACACCGCACAACTTCGATTTAACACGTTCGGGGACGTGAATGCTATAACATTCATTTTCATGATAATACAGAATGATACGAATGTCATAACATTCAAATCTTAAAGTCAATTATTTTGAATTTAATTTCATGTAACCTTAAGTTTTGTAATTATTACACCTGTCAAAATAATGAGTAACTGAATTAAAATATGATAATCTGACGCCCTTATAAAATGTGTTTAATCAAATTTCGAATGTCAGAACCAATGTAAAAATAAAATGACAACTTCGATTTAACACGTTCGGGGACGTAAATGCTATAACATTCATTTTCATGATAATGCAGAATGTCATGAATGCTATAGCATTACAATTACAAAACTTAAGGTTATATAAAATTAAATTCAAAATAATTGACTTTAAGATTTGAATACTATAGCATTCATTTTCGTCATGCTGTAGAATGACACGAATGCTATAGCATTCAAATCTTAAAGTCAATTATTTTGAATTTAATTTTATGTAACCTTAAGTTTTGTAATTATTACACCTGTCAAAATAATGAGTAACTGAATTAAAATATGATAATCTGACGCCCTTATAAAATGTGTTTAATCAAATTTCGAATGTCAGAACCAATGTAAAAATAAAATGACAACTTCGATTTAACACGTTCAGGGACGTAAATGCTATAACATTCATTTTCATGATAATGCAGAATGTCATGAATGCTATAGCATTCAATAATTACAAAAACTTAAGGTTGTATAAAATTAAATTCAAAATAATTTACTTTAAGATTTGAATACTATAACATTCATTTTCATGATAATACAGAATGATACGAATGTCATAACATTCAAATCTTAAAGTCAATTATTTTGAATTTAATTTTATGTAACCTTAAGTTTTGTAATTATTACACCTGTCAAAATAATGAGTAACTGAATTAAAATATGATAATCTGACTCCCCTTATAAAATGTATTTAATCAATTTCGAATGTCACAACCAATGTAAAAATAAAATGACAACTTTGATTTAACACGTTCGCGGACGTGAATGCTATAGCATTCATTTTCATGATAATGCCGAATGACATGAATGCTATAGCATTACAATTACAAAACTTAAGGTTATATAAAATTAAATTCAAAATAATTGACTTTAAGATTTGAATACTATAGCATTCATTTTCATCATGCTGTAGAATGACACGAATGCTATAGCATTCAAATCTTAAAGTCAATTATTTTGAATTTAATTTGATATAACCTTAAGTTTTGTAATTATTACACCTGTCAAGATAATGACTAATTGAACCAAAATATGATAATCTGACTATCCTTATAAAATGTGTTTAATGAAATTTCCGATATCACAACCAATTTAAACATAAAGTGTTAATACCATAACTGCATACTTGACTATTCCCGCAACGTTCATGGCGAATGCATAAGCCTCTTTCGATAATGCGCGTCCGGTGCTTCAGTTATCTCACAAAGATGAGTCCCGCAAATTGCCAAAGGTACTAACGGGGACCCGCAATTGCGTTTCCGGGTTGCCAGAATAAGAGTGATCGTTGCCTTTGATCGTGCGCTCTTACCGTTTCCGAGTTTTTGTTCGCGAATTTGGTTGAACGAAGCGTTTTCAAGACCGGTGAATGCGGCCAGACCGAATGACGTCAGGTTTGTCGCAATTGCCATTATGGCGTTTACCGCCCCCGCGTCTGAGTAAGGCGTGCATCTTGCTGAAGTAGCAAACTAGTCATCTTACAAAATACCAAGTTGCCAAGAAGGTGCATGTGCTTGACACGTTGCCGCGTGTCGAATTAGCCAGTCTTTCTCAACGTTCAATGTCAACCGCTTCATAAGTTGAAACGGAGAAGTGTAATTTCAGAAGTTAACAAGCAATAGACTTCCGCGATGTTCCGCGTAATGGAAATATATTGATTCGTGGAAGATGATAGTTTGCGTGACTACGATGAATGGAAAAAAGATGCAGTTGGAAAATAATAAAAAGTACGCTAACTCGTCCGACGAAAATAGCATCCGGACTCTCCGCTTATCAGGAAATCAATTCTCACTCCATTTCTCGCAATCGTCCCGGGCTAGACGGGAAATTTACTGCCATTGGCAATTATCGGAACAGACGGTATTCTGAAATAACGAGGCCAACATGAAACTCCAATTAGAGATCAGACGATGAATTTCAGGTCTTCCCTGGGATCGTTGGACTTTGGTGAAATTCAGGTTTCTCGTTACACTAATATAGTAACAGCAAAATACAATGCATATTTACATTTTTAATATTGCATCGAATTGGTTAATTTCCTGATTTCTGTACAATTTTTCTATTTCCGAAAAAGAATATCGTTATGCAGCGCAAGGAGGCCTATACATACAACATAACTATGTCGAAAAACGATAACAATACTACAGAGTGAACTACCCCCATGTAATATAAAAGCATCATAAAATCATCATAAAAGCATGCACTCTGAAAGTTGCAGTCAACTTTTGACCTAAAAGCATATACCGTAATAGCAGTACCAGTACTCCGAAAATCATAGTAAAGTTTCGGCCTAAAAGCATTTATCCTGATATACCAGTACTACCGGTTCAAGAATCACAATAAACTTTCAACTTAAAAGCATTTATCGTGATACCGGTACCTCCACTTCGACAGCTACAGTAAACTTTCGACCTAAAAACATCTATCGTGATACCTGTACCTGCACTTCGATAATCACCGTAAACTCTTGTCCTAAACACATTTATTGCAATACCACTACCCGTTCTTCAACAATCACAGTATACTTTCGACCCAAAAGAAATATATACCAATATATTTTGATACCTGCACTTCGGACATGACATTAAATTGTCGACCTACAACCATCTATCGTGATACTAGTACCTCTACTTCGACAACCACAGTAAACTTTCGACCTAAAAGCATCTATCGTGATAAGAGTACATGCACTTCGGCAATCACCGTAAACTCTTGCCCTAAACACATTTATTGCAATACCACTACCCGTCCTTCAACGATCACAGTACACTTTCGATAATGTATTGCGATACCTGCACTTCGAGCATAACAATAAATTGTCGACCTAGAACCATCTATCGTGATACCAGCACCTCCGCTTCGGTAATCTAACTCTTGCCCCAAACACATTTATTGCAATACCACTACCCACTCTTCAACAATCATAGTACACTTTCAACCGAAAAAAATATATACAATATATTGTGATACCTGCATTTCGAGCATGACATTAAAACGTCGACCTAAAAGCATCTATCGTAATACTAGTACCTCTACTTCGACAACCACAGTAAACTTTCGACCCAAAAGCATCTATCGTGATAAGAGTATATGCACTTCGGCAATCACCGTAAACTCTTCCCCTAAACACATTTATTGCAATGCAACTACCCGTCCTTCAACAATCACAATATACTTTCGACTGAAAAAAATATATACAAATATGTTGTGATACCTGCACTTCTAGCATGACAATAAATTATCGATCTAGAATCATCTATCGTGATATCTGCACTCCCGCTTCGGCAATCATAGTACATTTTCGACCGAAAAAATGTATTGTGATACCTGCACTTCCAGAATGACAATAAATTGTCGACCTAGAACCATTTATCGTGATACCTGCACTTCGATTGTCAATACCCGCAATCACTGTGACACCAGTGCCTACCCTTCGCAATGCCACTAAGACCTTGAGCTAAAAGACGCAACGCGAGATCGGCCGACGTGTTACACGAAAGAACGGCGACGTTGACGTCCGAAACGGTTGCGTACAGCGTGCACGAGGACCGGGACGGCGAGGATCGTCGTCGAGCTAGCGGACAAGCTCGCGGGGGTGGCGAGGTGGCGGGTCTGGAGGACGTCGGCGAGTCCAGCGCCGCGACGGTGACGTCCTCGGTACCCGGCGTCGGCGGCATCAGGTCGAATCGACGCACGAGGCCCCTCTCCCTTGCCGTGCAGCCGCTCAACTACCACCGACTCGATCCCGACCCGAAACTGCCCGCCACCGGTGCGGCCAGACATCCTAACATGACCAGCCAGGAGAGCATCGGCAGCTGCAGCCTCGACGTCGACCGCTCCGTTTCCGACCGATCAGGTTCGCAATCCGAGCATTTTCGACGCCCGACACTCGCCGTGCATGGCTTCGACTGAAAGGAAATACCGGTGCCTGCGGGGCTCAACCGGCGTTTCCGATCATGCGGATGATAGGGGGGCAAAGAAATTTGCGTGGGGTCGCGGAGATGAGATGATGATTGACGCTAGATTTACGGGACGGGAGTGACGGTCTACGGATGTCACGAGCAGGATTGGAGAGAGTGGTGCTAGTTGGAGCAAGTTTTGTTGAGGATCGTTAATGGAACGATGTGAGTGTGGCCAAATTTACTTCCGGGGCAGGGTTCCAAGTTCTGTGTTTCGGGTACCTGCGTGGTTCGGCGGGTACTCGCAAAATCGGGGGTTCTGGTGTTAAGAATGGAGCGTGATATTCGCGATCTTGCAAATTTTGAGTGAAGTCGATGTAATTATGTTGTCGTAAGCGTTTCGGCGGATGCTTGCAAAATTGGAGGGTCCGGTAAATATAGTGTTAAGATTGGAACGTGATATTCACGATCTTACAAATTTTGAGTGGAGTCAATGAAATTGTGTTGTGGTAAGCGTTTCGGCGGGTTCTCACAAAGTTGGTGGGTCCGGTAAATCTAGTGATAAGAATGGAGCGTGATGTTCGCGATCTTGCAAATTTTGAGAGGAGTCGATGTAATTGTATTGTCGTAAGCGTTTCAGCGGGTACTCGCAAAATTGGTGGGTCCGGTAAATGTAGTGTTAAGAATGGAGCGTGATATTCGCGATCTTGCAAATTTTGAGTGGATTCGATGTAATTGTGTTGTCGTAAGCGTTTCGGCGGGTACTTGCAAAATTGGAGGGTCCGGTAAATATAGTGTTAAGATTGGAGCGTGGTATTCTTCATCTTGCAAATTTTGAGTGGAGTCGATGGAATTGTGTTGTGGTAAGCGTTGTGTGGTTTTGCGTTTTGATTCATGTGATGGGTTTATCGGTAATGTCCGTGCGTTCTTTATGGTCAATTGGCAATTCTTTATCGGACAACCGCGGTGCAACGCATTCACCGTTTCAACGCGGTCAAGGCTGCTGAGGAGGATGCGACACAATACCGCAGCATCTGTCATTGTTCTCCACTTGAACGCGTCGGCTTTGGGACATTCAAGGCCAGGCAAAAGCGTGTTCGAAAACACGTACGACCTACGAAAGTGGATCATCGGTTGGCGTCTCGAGTTCGAACCGTGTCATGAAGTCGTTCGCGTGTGCTAACTCTTACCGTTCTTCGTTTAGGCAAAGTGCACGTTATCGCGTGCACGTGCAGGAAAACGCTCTAGTTCCTAATTGCAATTTTCGGAACAGTCGAGCTGTTAAACGTGACGCGTTTAACCCCTTGCCGTACCATTTTACTCGGAAGAACTTGGGCCCAAACAATGCGTAGAAATGTAAATGAAAGGAGCCAAATCGGCTGAGACGTATTGTCGAATCTTGAAACAAACTATATCTTACAATTGCCTCTGAAGTACTCGTCTGCTTATTAATTTCATGCGATAATGCTCTTGCTGAATTGAAACGAATTCAAGATCAACAATTTTGAAAAGTACTTTAATTGTTTTTTGATGTCTATATTTCTGATACAATATATACATTTTGATCACGAGTTAGACTCGTGATATTCACGTTTGGTCTGACATTTTCATAACGAATCAGACTCGTGATATTCACGTTTGGCCTAAAATTTTAATTACGAGTGAGACTCGTGGTATTTAAGTTTGGCCCAAAATTCTCGTCACGAGTCAGACTCATAGTATTCACGTTTGGTCTGAAATTTTCATAACGAGTCAGACCCGTGATATTCACGTTTGACCCGAGATTTTCATCACGAGTCAAACTCGTCAAAGTACGGCAAGGGGTCAACGATCATCACCAAATCCGCTTCCGACTTCTGATCTTTCCACGTTTATCAGTACTCATCATCTTCATATTCGCACACGCTATCTTCTATTCTGCAGCCTCAATTCCTTTGTGATTTCTCGAGGTTCCTCAAGGTCGCCATTGAGGCAAAAATCCGTTGTCCAACTCGGAGGACAACTCACCCTCTCTCGGTGACAAAGATCGTCTGGCTTTTTGCTCGTCCGACATGCCGATCGAATTTAGACCGTGCGTGAGAGCACCAAGTGCAACAACGCCTTCTTTTCCCTCGGCTTCGTTGTTGTCCGTGCCAAGAAGACGACGCCGGGAGTGGTGCGTTGGTCTCTTTTGCGGACGCCGAGTCTTGGCCAGTCTCTTACCACTGTCTCCAGGGCTATTCGTGGTGCCGCGTCTCAGTTGAGCTCGATTCGATCTCTGTTATTCACTTCGGCCGCGTCTGAATCGATTCCTGCCTGGCCACGGGTATCGTCGTTCAACAAAGTGTTACCTTTATAAACAAACACCGTTGCCGAAGAACGAGCAGGAGTCATTTTCGTTTCTTTCTTTCTCAACGCGCCGATGGTGGTGAATATTTCGAACGATGTTTTACGGTAAAAAAAGATGGTGTGTGAAGAGATGAGTTTATACAAACATTGTGCACGCGACACGATTGTTTCCTCGGTATTGAAATAGTGCATACGTTTTTATGTTTAAACTATCTTTTAACGAACTGTGCGGTGCGATATATTAGGAATATCAGAGGGACTTCTTAAGTTGGCGTATCATTTTCCGTTCTTTTCGAACAAATTACAACTTCCTTGCGATCAGTTATTTTTCTTGAACTGTTCAACATTGACCACTATATTGGTATGGTATTGTGAGAGTAACCAGGATCCGGTGAAAGAGTTAACGTTGGTTAAACCGGTAGGCAGTGTTATACTTCGAGAGTGAGAATTGCTTGGCGAAACGGCCATCGCGCAGGAGGCTTCTCGAATTGTTCTGCTTCGCTATGGTCGGTTTAGCATGGCAAATTCGCGAGAATCCACTAACGGTGGATACCTCAAAACGTGCATATTTGGATGCATTCCGTAAATGTCAGGCTAAATTAGTTCAACGTTTCTTCATCCGCGCTTCCGCGAATTCCGTTTCCGCGAACTTCGGCGTCGTTTATTAAGTAAAAACCGTAAGCTACGTCTTCGCGCGCCAACAAACCTGCGTTTAACCCTTTGGCTGCCAGTTCCTATGCGAAAACTGCCACGAATCGATGCATCGGCTTTGTGCATTTACATTCATATTATTTTAAAAACAATACGTGTAACTAATGTAAGAGATATTACTCTGAAAATAATTTTCCACGTATATTTTATATGATCTAAATATCAAAGTTACATTATATATGATTATATATTTAATTTTACTAAAATTGTATTCAATATCTTCTAAGTTTGAAAATAACAAATCTTTAATACATTTTTGTGAAAATAATTTTCCACGTATATTTTATATGATCTAAATATCAAAATTTACATTATATATGATTAAATATTTCATTTCACTAAAATTGTATTCAATATTTTCTAAGTTTGAAAAGAACACATTTTAAAACTTTTATGCAGAAAATCGGAAAGTGGACCTGGCAGTAAAAGGGTTAAACTTGACCGCGTCGCACACTCTTTCGGCCGACATACCCAAGTTCGCAAAATTCTTAATTGCAACGCGCAACGTACTCTAAACACTAATAACGCGGTTCAAGTCCGAGAGCCTTCATATAATTCGGGAGGCAGTGCATTGAACCGCTTTTCGGTGTTCGCTGTCTACAGAAGCGTCCGTTTTTACAGAAAACAACATAGACTCTGTATCGGAGAGAACGTTGCACAGTCTGAATCTGTCGAACGGCGAGCCTGTTGTATCGCCACCAGATAATCTGCCGAACGGTAGCAGCGAGACGCTGCAAAAGTCGCACGTCACTCCCGATGAGAAGGTAAACGTCAGCAATGGTCATCGCGGTAGCCCTGAACCACAACAGCTGACGGCTAAGAAACCGAGTTACCTGGGACTGGCGTGCAGTGTGAGTGGATACTCGGGCATCACGAGATACGATAGCAAGCTACGAGAAGGCTTTCGATCGAGAGACAGCAGTCCTGGAACGAGGTTGATCACGAGAGATACTAGTCCTGCAGGTTTCAGGTAATAAACACTATCGGTTGCACGTGAAGTTACATTCAAATACGTTGTGTCCATTGGCGGAACAGAATTTCCGGGCTGTGATTCTACACTTGTAATACTTTGCTTAACACGTTGACTGCCGAGCGTATTTTATTATGTTAGAACCGCGATGCGATAAAATACTGCAGAGTATGATCAAATCGTGCAAAATTAAGGTAACGCAGAGTTGTTAGAAGCCAAAGTATTGAAGCACCGTTTCAATATCAATTGCTTTTACAAGATTGCAAATAGGCTTCAGACGAAGTTTTTTGCATTTATAGTAAAATATTTTGCGTATTTTGCTCAAGCGTATTTTGCTATGTTAGAACCGCCATGCGATGGAGTACTGCAGAATATCATTAAAGCAACTGCAGAGTTGTTAGAAGCCAATGTATTGAAGCACCGTTCCAATATCAATTGCTATTACAAGATTGCAAATAGGTTTCATTGCGAATTTTTTGCATTTTTAGTAAAATCTTTTGCGTATTTTGCTCAAGCGTATTTTGCTACCGCGATGCGATGAAGTACTGCAGAATATGATTAAAGCAACTGCAGAGTTGTTAGAAGCCAATGTATTGAAGCACCGTTCCAATATCAATTCCTATTACAAGGTTGGAAATAGGTGTCATTGCAAATTTTTTGCATTTTTAGTAAAGTCTTTTGCGTATTTTGCTCAAGCGTATTTTGCTACGTTAGAACCGCGATGCGATGAAGTACTGCAGAATATGATTAAAGCAACTGCAGAGTTGTTAGAAGCCAATGTATTGAAGCACCGTTCCAATATCAATTGCTATTACAAGGTTGCAAATGGGTTTCATTGCGAATTTTTTGCATTTTTAGTAAAATCTTTTGCGTATTTTGCTCAAGCGTATTTTGCTACGTTAGAATCGCGATGCGATGAAATACTGCAGAGTACAATTAAATCATGCAAAATAAAGGTAACGCAAAGTCGTTAGAAGCCAAAGTATTGAAGCACCGTTTCAATATCAATTGCTATTACAAGGTTGCAAATGGGTTTCATTGCGAATTTTTTGCATTTTTAGTAAAATCTTTTGCGTATTTTGCTCAAGCGTATTTTGCTACGTTAGAACCGCGATGCGATGAAGTACTGCAGAATATGATTAAAGCAACTGCAGAGTTGTTAGAAGCCAACGTATTGAAGCACCGTTCCAATATCAATTGCTATTACAAGGTTGCAAATGGGTTTCATTGCGAATTTTTTGCATTTTTAGTAAAATCTTTTGCGTATTTTGCTCAAGTGTATTTTGCTACGTTAGAATCGCGATGCGATGAAATACTGCAGAGTATAATTAAATCGTGCAAAATGAAGGTAACGCAGAGTTATTAGAAGCCAATGTATTGAAGCACCGTTTCAATATCAATTGCTTTTACAACATTGCAAATAGGCTTCAGGTGATTTTTTTTGCATTTACAGTAAAATCGCCGTTCTAATACAGCAAAATACGCATGTAATTGTATTTTAACACGTTGACTGCCAAGCGTATTTTGCTAGATTAGAACCGCGATGCGATGAAATACTGCAATGATTAAATCGTGCAATATGAAAATAACGCAGAGTTGTTAGAAGCCAAAGTATTGAAGCACCGTTCAATATCAATTGGTATTACTAAATTGCAAATAGGCTTCATTGTGAATTTTTTGCATTTCTGGTGATCACCGTGGCAGTCAACGTGTTAAAATACAATTACATTGTAGCACTTTGTCTATTCGGGATTTTTTTATGAAAAATGTGATAAACGTTTTGATGATGTTTAAGTGAACACAACTTTGTTTCCGTTTTCGATAGGTTCAACGATAATTTGGGCGTGCCCGGTCATCATTATCCGACGAAGAGCCAGTCGATATCGCCGTTAGCGATGGACAGGCAAAACGGATTCACGAACGGCCTGAAGGAGGAGTGCAAAATTGAAAGATACATGGAGACGAGAAGTTCCATCAGCATATGCCAGGGCTTCTCGGAAGTTGACAAAGGCACGTCGTTGCACACATTCCCCGATATCAGTCCCATTTGTACGAGTTCCCCCGCTAAAAGAAGTCCCAGTATGATGCAAGTAATGTCCTGCGGTCAACAGAACAAATCGTTCTCTGGTAGCTACACCGGATCATCGCCAAAGGCAGTTCCGTCTACTTGTAAGATGCATTCAACTTCTTTAACCCTTTGAGTGCCATTGGTACTTATATGCGGCCGGCAAATTATCATATGTGTTTGTCAATTTTTTCGATCATTCACATATTGCAATTATACGCATTAGTCTATGGCGTTAATATATGTTTATGTATTCACTACGTTACTTAATTTAGCGGATCAAAAAATACAAATGATAACTTATATGCACTTTTTGTAATCAATCAAGAGTTCACACGTGGAAAAAAGTAGTTTCGACCGAAAATATTCTGCGCTCAAAGGGTTACACATTTGCACTTTCTTTGTACGTTAACATATTGTCAAGGTAAATTCTTTTCGTCAGTTTCAAGTACATCGTTTAGCGAGACTGCGCTGACTGGATCGTCAGCAGATATCGAGAACCAACCTCTGAACACGTCGTCGAGTACGGAGAAATCCTTCGTTCAGCAGAGGGTAGAACGTCTATACGGACCGGGAGCTCTAGCACAGGGTTTCTTCTTCAAACGCAGCACCTCTAAGCTAAACTCCAGTGACAGTAGCTTTAATAAATCTAATAACAATAATGACATTTCGACAGACAACGCAAATACCGAGGAGTCACTGAAGAATCTGCCTGTCTTGAGACACTTGCGACCTGAATTTCGTGCACAACTTCCGGTAGTTAGTCATAGAAAGCCAACGGACGGTTCTGAACAAATAATAAAGCCGCTGCAGAGGTAAATTTCAACTAAAGTAAAGTTGCTTAGCTTTAGTTAATATATTGATATAAACTAATCCCCTTCTTGATTGAGATTCATTGCTAACCACTATTATTTTGCTGTAAAACAATCTGCCTTCACTATATGTATACACTTTTAACGAGGGAGCCCCAAGGTTTAGAAACAATATTGAATGTGTGAATACATTTGATTAACACGTTGACTGCCAAGCGTATTTTGCTACGTTAGAACCGCGATGCGATAAAATACTACAGAGTTGGACTAAGTCATGCAAAATTAAGGTAACGCAGAGCTGTTGAAAGCCGAAGTATTGAAGCATCGTTCCAGTATCAATTGCTTTTACAATATTGCAAACAGGCTTCATTGCGAATTTTTTGCATTTTTAGTAAAATCTTTTGCACCGGTCACCGCATATTTTGCTATGTTAGAACCGCGGTGCGATGAAATACTGCAGAGTATGATTAAATCGTGCAAAATGAAGGTAACGCAGAGTTGTTGGAAGCCGAAGTATTGAAGCACCGTTTCGATATCAATTGCTTTTACAAGATTGCAAATAAGCTACATTGCGAATTTTTTGCATTGTTAGTAAAATATTTTGCACCGGTCACCGCATATTTTGCTATGTTAGAACCGCGGTGCGATAAAACATTGCAGAGTATGATTAAATCGTGCAAAATAAAGGTAACGCAGAGCTGTTGAAAGCCGAAGTATTGAAGTACCGTTTCGATATCAATTGCTTTTACAAGATTGCAAATAAGCTACATTGCGAATTTTTTGCATTGTTAGTAAAATATTTTGCACCGGTTACCGCATATTTTGCTATGTTAGAACAGCGGTGAGATAAAATACTGCAGACTATGATTAAATCAAAATTAAGGTAACGCAGAGTTCTTGGAAGCCGAAGTATTGAAGCACCGTTTCGATATCAATTGCTTTTACAAGATTGCAAATAAGCTACATTGCGAATTTTTTGCATTGTTAGTAAAATCTTTTGCATCGGTCACCGCATATTTTGCTATGTTAGAACCGCGGTGCGATGAAATACTGCAGAGTAGGATTAAATCGTGCAAAATTAAGGTAACGCAGAGTTGTTGGAAGCCAAAGTATTGAAGCACCGTTTCGATATCAATTGCTTTTACAAGATTGCAAGTAGGCTTCATTGCGAATTTTTTGCATTTTTAGTAAAATCTTTTGGACCGGTCACCGCATATTTTGCTATGTTAGAACCGCGGTGCGATAAAATATTGCGGAGTATGATTAAATCGTGCAAAATAAAGGTAACGCAGAGCTGTTGAAAGCCGAAGTATTGAAGTACCGTTTCGATATCAATTGCTTTTACAAGGTTGCAAATAGGCTTCATTGCGAATTTTTTGCATTTTTAGTAAAATCTTTTGCACCGGTCACCGCATATTTTGCTATGTTAGAACCGCGATGCGATGAAATACTGCAGAGTAGGACTAAATCATGCAAAATGAAGGTAACGCAGAGCTGTTGAAAGCCGAAGTATTGAAGTACCGTTTCGATATCAATTGCTTTTACAAGATTGCAAATAGGCTTCATTGCGAATTTTTTGCATTTTTAGTAAAATCTTTTGCACCGGTCACCGCATATTTTGCTATGTTAGAACCGCGGTGCGATGAAATACTGCAGAGTAGGATTAAATCGTGCAAAATTAAGGTAACAGAGTTGTTGGAAGCCAAAGTATTGAAGCACCGTTTCGATATCAATTGCTTTTACAAGATTGCAAATAAGCTACATTGCGAATTTTTTGCATTGTTAGTAAAATATTTTGCACCGGTCACCGCATATTTTGCTATGTTAGAACCGCGATGCGATGAAATCCTGCAGAGTGTAATTAAATCATTCAAAATAAAGGTGACGCAGGGTTGTTAGAAGCCAAAGTATTGAAGTACCGTTCCGTTATCAAATGCTTTTACAAAATTGCAACTAGGCTTCATTGCGAATTTTTTGCATTTCTAATAAAATCTTTTGTGCCGGTCACCGGTGACCACCATGGCAGTCAAAGTGTTAATAAAAAACATTAACCACGAATAGATTCATCAAATTGTATCAACAGAAAACATGATTGTTAAAACTTTAAAATTACAAATTTGTGTTATAAATTGCGTTATTAATTTTACATATTGAAAATTTGATCCATCCAGGATAAGCCCTGTGTCAAGAAAGACAGAGCAGAAGCCAAAAACGCCCGTGACGCCGAACACGACCGCGAAAGTTGAGACCGGATCAGCCAAGCTTAACGCGAGTGTTACAAGTATTCCGGATCAACAACCGGCTGCGCCGAAAGTTGTGTTACCTGTCCTTGAGCCTAGCGCGAGTGCGACCAACATAGCGAAACAGGCTCAGGAAGCGGAGAAGAAAGTCGAGGAGAAAGATGGTCACTATTTTATGAAGGTAACGTTATGATACCGAACAGATTTTAGACATATCTGAGTTGGTAGAAGGCGACATAAGCATTACATCACAATTATAGACACTAATGTAGGGATATGGGTTCCGGTGTTGCGAATAAGCAAAAAAACTACACAAAAAAACAGTTTATTTTAAAAAGAGAAATTAGGAAAAACAGTATTGGAAAGAAACATCCGCATCCCTCAAGCATCGGGTCTCAACTCTTAACCACTTGACATACAAATAAAATGCGCGTCGACGCGTCCGCAGGATACCATTTAACACGTTGACTGCCAAAGGTATTTTACTATATTAGAACGGCGATCCTATGAAATACTACAGCGTTCGACTAAATTATGCAAAATGTAAATAATGTGCAGGTATTGAAAACCAAAGGATCGCATCACTATTCTAAAAGCAACTGCATTTATAAAATAATAATTGCTACCCATTGCGAATATTTTGGATCTTTAGTCAAATTTCTTGCGTCGGTCACTGGTGACCATCATGGCAGTCAAAGTGTTAATTTAACCCTTTCACTACGGTGGTCCTGTCCACAATTTGGACTTATGCTTACGCTTAAAAATGTTTCGATAACAAATTGTTGAGGAAAAGAACATTTCTGACGGAAGGCACGATTGATTGAGAATAGACGCGTGCAACGATGCTATGCTCTCTAAAAAAAAAGGCAACATACGGGACAAGAGGTCCATAATAAATGTACCAAGATATATATAAGTAGCGTATCGTGGAGGGCGACTATAGTCGTCTATAGTAACGAAAGTGTTAAATACCGATAACATTCAATAAGGTACTGTTGAAAGGGGAAAAGCATTTTCAACAGTCGAAACAAAACAGCATCGATGCACGACCAAAACACAACAAACATAAAGAATCTAATAGTATACTTCCCAGTTTTCGCCGAAGATAATTCTTGACGTCTTGGAGACGTCAAACTCTACAATAGCACATGAAATAAATGACATTTCCGAGATGTCATTGTATATCAAGTGGTTAAAGTACGTTTTTCGTCTTTGATCATCCGGCTTCGACTTCCGAATATGAAACATCTTCGACCTTCTTTTGTTATATGCGTCGTCGCCACGTCACGTATCACACATCACATTCTAACTTATACGTATTCGATACGCATTATTCTTTCGCGCATTTTCAATCCTACATTAATTATTTTTCATTGGGCACAGATCCTGAAGCAAGAGACAGACAGATTACTCTCGTTGGCCGCATCAGCGGAAGCGGAATTAGTTAGCGGTGATCCGGCTGCACTTCCGGAAGAGGCAGCCGGAAAATTGAGATCAGCTGCTGGAAAGGCGAGGCTGTTAGCTTCGCAAAAGATGCAGCAGTTCGAAGGATTATGCCAAAAGAATATTGTAAGAGTTTCTATTCGTATATATTTTCGATACTCCACGCCTCTAGGTGTATGGCCTGTTATTTAATCGGTTTTCACTTTTTCGGGAATGGTAGAATCAAGTTCCCGGCGAAGAATTTCCAACGACGAATGAAGATCTGGCTGGTTTCTGGGACATGGTGATGCTTCAAGTAGTTCAAGTAAATGAATTGTTCGAGCAGATCGACAAACTCAGAAGTTCGCAGTGGCAAGAGGTATGTCCCATTAATGTTTGTCCTAAACAACCCTCACCCCCAAAATCTGAATGTCGTCGGACGAAACCCACCCCAGAATCGAATAACTCACGTGGAAAACAACCTGCACAAAGCTATGTATCGCGCGAAGAGTATAGTAAATGTTGTACAATTATAATAGATCCTACCTGCAGCACGTCGGTGGATAAGTCGAATGAATTGAAACGCACGGTGGAATGTCACTCGCTTTGTACCATAATGTATACTAATTTTGATCTTGATTCTCGAAAACTGTACGATGGACTCGATTCGCTTGAAGTGAAAACGTCGAAATGCTTCACAGATTTGTTCTTTGAACCGTTGGTTAATAAGCAATTTCTTAACGAGGGGCCCATGGTACCTGAAAAGGGGGACGAATGCAGTAGCAGTTCACAAACGGATCATTTTATGAGGAGTGATACAGTGATTCTAAAACAATGTAAGTCAGTTACGAATGATGCCTGCGCGTGTAATCAAATTTCGAAGTCTACGGATATGGATGCATCGACAGAAACAAAGTCAAACAAGTGCATTCAATGTGATAATCCAGATGATTGTGATAATACTGTGACAAAACAGGATATTAAAGAGACAGAAACATTAGAATCTCAACAAATATGTAACGATACGGTAGAAACAAAGGATTCGCATAAAAATGGAAAATTACCGTCTCCAAGAAAACAAAATGAAGTAATTTCTGAAACTTATCAGAAAAAGAAATCTATCTTGAAACCTGAAAAAAAATTAACAAAGGATCATGAGAGTTCATCCGGCCGTAAGGTAGAAAATAAATCTCCTAAATGTAATCATGTGAATCAGTTTAATAGTAGAGGCCAAAGTGTACAAAGAAATTCTAAAATCGATCCGTCGGTCGCCGTTTCTGTCAATCAACAAAGATCACGATCACATAGTCCAAATGGTAGACATGAAAGGAAAAGTATAGATGACGATAGAAAAGTTTCTACGAAACCAGGCGTTTTCCAATCGAAAAATACGCACGATACTATAAACGTCAACACGAAAAATGATATTGATACCATAAAAATATATACTAGAAAGCCATACACACCCCGATTAAAAGTTAAGAAAGAAAATGAAAAGGAGCATTTAAATAATGTTACTGTCTCAAATAACGTCACGCCCAAAATGAATAAATTCACTAAATCACCAACGACAATATATTCTCCAAGACAATATAAAAACTCAGTTCTGTCTAAACAAAAATGCATTTTTCCAAAAACTCCCGTTGAATCAAAGAATTTGCGAGATCCATTGAACAAAAATACAATGAATGCCGAGCAATTACTACAAAGCAATTGCAATAACCAAAATTATACGCAAAATATCGATACGAAGAGCAGTTTGGATTGTGCTGAAGACTCAAAAGATATATCCGTACTTAAAGAATTTACTTTAATGCCAAAGTTGTCTGAAAAAACTTTGCCAAAAGTGTCATTGAATAATCCTAGAAACAAATCACCGTTACGTACATCTATGAAATTTAAAAATATAATAATTAAAGAGAAAAATATGTTGGATGTTAATTTACCCGCTGAAGGAACGAAGGCAGATACTATACTTAGCCAAGTACAGAAGAATATTGAGGACTTGCAAAACAAACGGGCAGTATCTTCTACATTGCGCAACAGAAGGCTAAAAACTACCATCAGGGACAAAAGACGATTTATCGCAACTAACGAAATAGCGGAGAAACAGAAAAATGATACAGTTACAAAAAACGATAATGACGCAAAAGCAAATTCTGCTGTCGACAGTCACATAATTGCTGCAATGCCCACAGCGTATGATATACAAAACTGCATTACTGATATTGAACAAAGGGAAAAGAGAAATACTAAAAAAATAAAAGGAGCCCAGCCCGAAGGAAATAAAATAATTCCGCAGTCGCCGACCAATGTCGTTTGGTCCCAAAGTGACTCGCAACCTTTTATTCCGTTATCAGAAGAAGTAATCAAAAAATTAAATCGTTTGTGTATCCCTGTGAAACCTGCAAAAAGCACAAAAGCCACAGAAATGACGAATAAAGTAGCGCATACAACGACCGTAGGGAAGAAGAAAGTTGAGAGGAAGAATATACAAAAAAAAAGTCAAAAATGTGACGTACCCCCAACCACGATTATAAGTGAAAACCAAGACAGCGTAACACTTCCGTTACCAAGTGTACCTGAGACATTTACTAAAGACTATGATTTTCCGATGGAATATTTGTTCAAGCCCCAAACTTATACGACTTCGTTCTTGAGCAGCATGGAAAGGAATACCACGTATTTTATAGAAAATTTCGCACAGTTTCCGAAAATAAACAAACGCGATCTTCTATCCGCGGTGTTAGAATCATTAAATACGCATGTTTCTTGCAAAGATTTCGAGGCCAAACTGAAAGTAATCGAAGAACGGAATCAAAACGACGAAATAGTCGCTGGTAGCCATCAAATCAGTCTCAACGATTCGAAAAGAAATTTTGAATCGGTTGGACGCGAAGTAGGTCTTTTAATTAAGTCTACCGATTCAACTTGTTCACAATTTGCGATAGCACACTTAGACTATAAGAATTTTGGTAAGACGCAAAGCATGAGTTCGATGTTGGAGCCTGATAGGTGTTTACCGTTGGAAAGAAAAGATTCTGCGACTCGCCATGATTGGAAGAGTAAATATTCGAACTCTTCGCCGACAGATATTAAGATTGGCTTGCAAAAAATGCGAATAAGGAACAGTAGTTGCGGCAAAATAATGCACATTTGTGCTTTTCTTAAAACTAACAAAGTGCTCTGTAGATTACTGTTGTATTTCTACGTGTGCGGTATGCTTAGTTTCGCTCTGATGCTGTTTAAAATTAGTCCGAGCCGGTATCGTTTCCTTGACATTAGAATATTTTATAACTTGTACTAAATCGAAAAAAGGAGAGTAACAAATTTGCATCAATATGTGTTTGTTACTGTATTGTACAATAAAAAGAACATGTGCAATCGCCCAATTTTTCTTATTAAACGTACGCTTTGTGGGAACAACAAGTTCTTTCGGCGTGAAGAAAGAACAAGGAGTCAGCGTGCATTGAACTAGCCAAAGAATTCTTGAGAGAAGAGAACTTTATATGAAAAGTAATGAAGATGCATTGCCCTCCTGTTATAAGTATGTCAATTCCACATTCACAGTTCTTAACACTGGATTTGCAGGACTTATTCATTCGGCGGCTATTTAGGAAAATATGTAGATATACCATGTACAGAATTTCAAAGTTAAAAGCTGATAAGGAAGTAAATTCAGTCGTATATTAACACATTGTTAACCGGTCACGAATTAACTCATGTTTACACTTGCGTTACTTTTTTATATTTTGAAACACAGGCCAATTTAGAATACTACATTGAACATACTACACAGGAAAGAATTATTATTATATTATATATAAATATTAAGAATACTACATAGAAACATTTTGTTCATCGTATTCAGTCGTGTTGGCTATACTATAAAAAATATACCTTTCTTGGTATTGAAGCTTTTTTTACAATTCTAACATTAGAAAGTATCTTTCCATGAATTATACGCGAATGGTTTATCTGGTTGTCCGAATTATTTTTAAATAAATTGTAGGGATTTGAAAAATTATTGTTTATTGGAAGACAATTATGAATTCGATTATGATACTGTAATACTTGATTATGATACTGTGATATTATACTATATACTCGCTTATGATACTATGATAACATGAATTCGATTGTGCTACAATTCAATAATAATACTAAGCTCAAGGGCATAATCCAGCTCTTCAAAAGGAAAAATGAATTAAAAATGTCATATGTGCAAAACCTCTTGTCTGCAATTACGCATAAATGCCTGCTGTACAATTACACGTACAAAAAAATATTAAAAGTCACATAAAATATATGTCCAAACTTTAATTTTAATTCATTATGTATAAAGCAACTTTATTCAAGTTTATTTAAATTATTGCTGTACAATTACTCGTACGAAAAAATGTTAAAAGTCACATAAAACATATATCCAAAGTTTAATTTTAATTCATTATGTATACATAGACTTTATTGAAGTTTATTTAAACTCTATCACTTCAACTTAAGCGCCCGTAATCTTGCATGTAAAACCCGCATCTTGAACAGGTCCCATAAATCCAGTGTTAACAATCTGCACTGTAATTAAATACCTACCTACTACCTGAACGATTTCCGATCTTTTCCTGCGACGAATTATTAAACGCCTCTTGCCCGCAGGTCGTTCCTGAGAAGAAACCAACGACGTCCGCCCCGCAAAACGGTACTACGAGCAAGCGTCGCGTGATGCCTGTGCATAAAACCAAACCGACGGCAACCAGCGAAGCTAGCAAAAAAGCTCGAGAGGCCCGAGAACAAGCTCGACGGCAAATGATCGAGGAGCGAAGACGTGCGATCCGCGCGAAAGCGCAGAACGCCGAGGATTCCGTAACGATTTTTGCTCCCGAGACGTAGCGAAGGACGGATCCCCACTGAAATTCGATCCGCATTGGCATTAAGTACTGGCGAGTAAGTTCCGACGGAATCACGTTGTCGTGCAGAAGTACGGCACCGATTTGGCATCGGCCTCTCAAAGCCTTACAGCGGAAGTTATCTTAATGCAAACGCGACTCCACATGTCCATCAACCGCTCGGATATTTGCCGGAAAAAATCAAAACCGCTTTACGAACAGTTCTCGGGTTACAGGACTTGAGCTATATCTCGCAGGCGTGCTTTGTACTAAATTTGCAGAAATTAAATGTCGCAGTAGCTGTCACAGGTGGAAGGATGAAATTTGAGAACGGGAAAGGAGTGATTGTGTTTTAACCGCTGTGGGAAGAGACACTGACTGAAATTGTTTTAGGGGAGAGTGCACGCGTTATCGGGTTCTCGCGTGCACGACGGCGATTTAGCTATCGGCAAGTTTTGCATTTGGGGACAGAGGAAGTGATTTCACAGTCGCACTTTTTGTGATAACAATGACGGCGATCGTTGTTTTAACAATTCTTATAGTTCGATACCCTCAGATTCTAGCTTAGCTGGTGTTAGGATACGTCAACGCTTCTACATCTTCTCGATTTTTTACATTCTGTGATGCTCCGTGCTATTTTTGTTACATTTTATATGAATACGGATACAATACGGTTACCGATGGAACTTCTTGAAACACGCGACTATCTAAGCGGAATCGATAACGTTCGGACTGAAACGAAAGATGAACTAACTTGGCATAGGTGATAATATCTTGTTGATTCTTAACAATCATGCAGCTTCTATTAACGTCGCTGCGCAATGAAGAGGGAGAAAAACTAGAAACAGGAGAAAAAAAATCGTGCAAATCAAAAACTCATCTGTCATCAAACATCACTCGCGATATAAGACTTGTTATCGGCGATGGGCTCTTTTAAACGTGTTAAGATGGCTGCCTATTGTCCATAGGAATTTTTTACAAACTAATCACAGGACTTGTTGCCGCATCGCTGTAAGCGATTTATCGAGTTATGTTTTTTACGAATCGCGCGTCTAACAATTACTAGGAAACTTAATTAGCGCATGCGTTTTAGTCGGATGCGTAGAGAGAATTGCCGACCGCATATAAGATGAAACGAGCTAATGCAGGTATGTTTGTAAATGATAAATTCTGCAATCAACGACAAAACGAAAATCGTCTTAAAAAAGTCCCACGCCTCGTCCGAGGAAAAACTATTTATATAGAGTATCAAAGATCGATCAACGTATTTTATTAACTCACGCAATACTGGCTTCAGTAATTGTATCAGCAACTCCATGTCCGTTATATGTCAGGATACTCGCACGGAATTTCACTCAAATTACGTGTGTGTATATGCACACATATATATCTATATATATTTTGACTCGTTTTTCCTTGAAACGGCACGTTATCACTAATTACTTGTCATCGTGCATTATATCTGCATTCAGTTTAACGCAAATGGAAGGTCGCGATCAGATGAAATTGCAACTTGTAGACGATACGAAAGATTCCTATTATCCTAATTATTTTTACGGTTATTACTATTATTACGTTTATTTTATTATTATTTGTATCATTACTGGTATCACTATTATTTTATTATTATCGCGATAATGTAATTGTAGGTATATTCCTTTTATACGTAACAGCTCCTCACATAAACACGTATTATCGTTATTTATTATAATATCCACTATTACACTTCGCAATTTTGCTCTCGTCGGTTAAGCGAACGTTGATGTGAAATGATACTGCTAGCGTTTTAATGCACTATCTTCGCAGTGTATACCGAATAGGATCGAATTTACAGGCAAAATTTGGAAGGGGAAGTGGATAATTAGTTTACGATTATTTTTAAGGTCGTCGTAGCTCATGAAATTAGTTTCCCGAACGACCGAGATCTTTTGAAGTAATGCTTCTGAAAAGTCTGTCAATGAAAGTCGTCAACCAAATAGCTTGCATACCTAATGAATACTCACACGCGCGTTAACTATAAAATAAAATAAAAATAAACAAACAGCGATTACCAGGAAGATCGCAATCCCGTCGGTCCCTGCGACTGAAGCAAATCTGATTTGTCTTTATTAAGGTGTCGTCAAAAAACTTTAATCCGCGCGAGTTTATTGATTGTTGATTCCCTTAGTGCCTTCAATACTTATGTATGCGTGTAAATAATTATGCCCCGTACAGTCGCATTCATAATATATAGTTCACGCCCTTTAAATTATACATAAGCGATGATCGACAAAGTTTACGAATAAATGAGAATAGAGGCAAAAAGTTCCGATATTTATTGATCGCTGGTTGACATTAATCATTAGGGTAGCTAATTGCATTGATTTTTCGTATCGCGTCTGTCTGAGTTTTTACTTTCATTTACGATTTTTACCTCTCAACAAAGCCGTCTAGAGAACCGATTGTGATCTTCTATTTCGATGTCATTACTTTTAACACACACCTAGTATGTTTATCTGATTTTTAGTTGTCCTTTAAGAGCGGCGCATCAAGCGATTTTATTTGAGCGCAGCTTGTGACGCCTGTGGCGTGTATGTTAAATAAAATTGTATATAAATGTAAGGAGCGAGAAAGCGTCGTACGAGACACGAAGATGGCGAATGAATATGAATCCAAAAAGATGATCGTTATCATTTATAAGATTGATCAGATATCGAAGGGTTATTAAGTTATGTCGATGACACTTTTCGTGTATTATCTGCATTTAGAGTGCCTCACCCCCATCCAAGTAGTAATTTATATTCAAAGAGCTTAACGCTTTTTCTGTAGATCCGCTCTTTCTTCAAACTCTCAACAGGTGTGTGAAGATTGATGTTTAAGTTGAAGAAAAATTTTCAACCAGGTGCATATTAATTGCGATAAATTGATGCGCATACTAATACTGCAAGTCAAGGTGATAATACCTTTGAGAATTCCAAACGCATCGCACCATCCGTCTCGACAATGAAATTGTAATATTTTCAGGGCGTACTCTGCATATAGAACGTATAGAAATATTTGTTAATATAAAAAAATATGTCTTTTACCACTGGAATCATAAAGTCACAATAATAATAATAATGTATACAAATAAAATGAGGATGGTCTCGTTAACTGAAACTGATGGCATAATTGAGAACTGAAAAATGAAAAATTACGTTATAGGTTTATTACGCGAACGGACGATTCACAGCTATCTATTTACTCGTTACGAGCGGAATATGTAAATGCACCTGTTCGCCGAAAGTTAATAAACAAACAAAGACACAGACTGGAAAAGTCAATACCAAAATCACTCCGACACGTCACGATAATTTTCTGGAAAAATATGCAAACCCCGTTAACACGTTGACTGCCATGATGGTCATCGCCATCTTGTAAAAGCAGTTGATATTGGAACGGTGCTTTAATACTTTGGCTTCCAAAAAATTCAAAAAATAGCCATCGATAGCATTTATAATTTTGTAAATGCAATTAATATTAAATAGTGATTCAATTTTTTGGGCTCCGGTACCCTTAGCATTATTCTCATTTTGCACAATTCAATCATATTCTGTAGTACTCCATCACATTGCGGCTTTAATATAGTAGAATACACACGGCAGTCAACGTTTTAAAATCGCAGCGTGATAAAATACTACAGAATATAATTAATAATAATATAATTAAAAAAATACCCAATCAATAGCATTTATATTTTTGTAAATGCAATTAATATTAAATAGTGATTCAATTCTTTGGTCTCCGGTACCTTCGCATTATTCTCATTTTGCACAATTGAATCATATTCTGTAGTAGTTCATCATGTTGCGGCTTTAATATAGTAGAATACACACGATGGTCAACGTGTTAAAACCGCAACGTGATAAAATACTACAGAATATAATTAATAATAATATAATTCAAAAAATACCCAACCGATAGCATTTATATTTTTGTAAATGCAATTAATATTAAATAGTGATTCAATTCTTTGGTCTCCGGTACCTTCGTATTATTTCCATTTTGCACAATTCAATCATATACTGTACTACTGCATCAGGTTGCGGCTTTAATATTGTAAAATACGTACGGCAGTCAACGTGTTAAAACCGTAACGTCATAAAGTACTACAGAATATGATTAATAATAATATAATTAAAAAAATACCCAACCGATAGCATTTATATTTTTGTAAATGCAATTAATATTAAATCGTGATTCAATCCTTCGGTTTCCGGTACCCTTAGCATTATTCTCATTTTGCACGATTCAATCATATTTTGTAGTACTCCATCACGTTGCGGTTTTAATATAGTAGAATACACACGGCAGTCAACGTTTTAAAATCGCAGCGTGATAAAATACTACAGAATATAATTAATAATAATATAGTTCAAAAAATACCTAATCAATAGCATTTCTATTTTTGTAAATGCAATTAATATTGAATAGTGATTCAATTCTTTGGTCTGCGATACCTTCGCATTATTCTCATTTTGCACAATTGAATTATATTCTGTAGTAGTTCATCATGTTGCGGGTTTAATATAGTAAAATACACACGGGAGTCAACGTGTTAAAACAGCAACGTGATAAAATACTATAGAATATGATTAATAATAATATAATTCAAAAAATACCCAAACAATAGCATTTATATTTTTGTAAATGCAATTAATATTAAATAGTGATTCAATTCTTTGGTCTCCAATACTTTTGCATTATTCTCATTTTGCACAATTCAATCATATTCTGTAGTACTCCATCACATTGCGGCTTTAATATAGTAGAATACACACGGCAGTCAACGTGTTAAAACAGCAACGTGATAAAATACTATAGAATATGATTAATAATAATATAATTCAAAAAATACCCAAACAATAGCATTTATATTTTTGTAAATGCAATTAATATTAAATAGTGATTCAATTCTTTGGTCTCCAATACTTTTGCATTATTCTCATTTTGCACAATTGAATCATATTCTGTAGTACTCCATCACATTGCGGCTTTAATATAGTAGAATACACACGGCAGTCAACGTTTTAAAATCGCAGCGTGATAAAATACTACAGAATATAATTAATAATAATATAGTTAAAAAAATACCTAATCAATAACATTTCTATTTTTGTAAATGCAATTAATATTAAATAGTGATTCAATTCTTTGGTCTCCGGTACCCTTAGCATTATTCTCATTTTGCACGATTCAATCGTATTCTGTAATACTCCGTCACGTTGCAGGTTTTAACCTTTTGACTGCTATGGACGCATATATGCGTCTCCAGTAATTTTAGATTTCAGAATACAGATGCGTTATTTATCAAATAGTTTTTTTGCGTTATTTAATTTGGCGTAAATGAAAAATTATCATCCGAACTTAGTTGTGCTTTACCTAATCAATCAACAGTCTTCACACCAGCTAAAAGTATGTTCGTATTCAGCAGTCAAAGTGTTAATACAGCGAAATACTCCTGGCAGTCAACGTGTTAAACCCGCCGACCAACCAAACTATCGTTAGCAACAAGTAAAAAGTTGCAAGGATACGTTATCATAGACACGCGTTAGGATACTTTACTTCCCGATAACAATGCGCGACAAACCTGAGATATGCGACGCGTCATGCATGGCACAGTTTTCCGCGGTAATCGCGTTCTCAAATTTGCATAGAAGCCCGGGGTGAAGTAGCCGATCGAGTTAACCGGTCAACGCTCTCGTTTCGAGCAGCATCGATTCCTATCTTTCGTCATTTGCCGGTATCCACTTTCGTTCCTTAATCCCGGCACCCGTGCATTATCCCGTGTCGTTCGGGATATGCCCATGGCACGTGAAATTATCGGATACTCTCGGATATTCTCGGCCGCAGACGAGAAACATTCTCACGTGCAATCTCCCTCGTAACATGGATCGGTGAGCATTAGGATACGGGAGAATTCCAAGTACCAAGGCCAGGTAAGCACCTAATATTAATTTATTTTTAAAAGGTGTAAAATGTTCCCTTGCGAGAGTACGTATAAAACTTTGTTTTAGTAGGTAGATAGGTTTAGAACGATAGAGGCCTATACCAGTAGACCTGACCCAAATCTCACGTCGCCCGGGAGGCTTGCTACCTTTTCGAGATATTACACTCATGAATATTTGAGTTGAGATAGCGTTCGTTAGAAGAGTCCTCGTGCATTCTTCGAATATACAGGGACGTCGGCGGTAGAGGAAAGAGAGCACCGTACGAATTGGATTCCCAGGAGAACGCTGAAGTTTCCGGAGAACTGGTGCTCCCTCACGAACTTTTGCTCTTCCGAGCACATTCTCCAATCGACGGGGAAACTAAGCGACTGATCACGCGGAGATACTGTCCTTTGTCATTCGTTAGCGAGAGAATGCCCCTTCACGCCAGGCATATCAGAGTCTTCCCCTCGTCCATCTTTTCCTGCACCTTGTCGCTCGCCGTCGATTTCTCGGCTTGCCCGCTCAGCATCGCGCAGGCAAACGTCAGGGCAACTCCTATCGCTGCACTGTAAAATGCCCAACCTGAAACGGGATTTTTAAGTTGCAACTATTACATCTTTCTACAATAGACATTTGCGGGGTATCATGCACCAACTTTACTGAGCAAAGAACTTGTTTGGAAACGGCAATCCGTGAATAGAGAATCACATTTAACATGATTGACAAATTTCAAGAACCGCGTTATTTATGTGCAGAAGTTTTACGCGTCGTACATTAATATAAAGAGTTGTTAACGGCGTTATGCGAGGTGATAAACATATTTCAGTTATATTATACGAAATTCCACTATGTGAGTACTGTGGTCTATAGGGTCTGGCGATGTGTTATTTTTCAAACAGTTACATTTTTAATACGGTGACATTTTTCAATCACATTATACAAAATATCACCATGTGATTACTGTGGTTTACAAGGTCTTGGCGCATAGATATGTTTCTTTTCAAACGGTTACGACATTTTTAATAACGATGACAAACATTTTTCAATCATATTATAGGAAATCCCACCATGTGAGTATTGTGGTCTATAGGGTCTTGGCGATGCGTTACTTTTCAAATAGTTACATTTTTGATACGGTGACATTTTATAATCACATTATACGAAATATCACCATGTGATTACTGTGGTCTACAAGGTCTTGGCGCATATGTTTCTTTTCAAACAGTTACGATATTTTTAATAACTGTGACAAATATTTTTCAATCACATTATACAAAATACCATCATGTGAGTATTGTGGTCTTCAAAGTTTTGGCGCATACGTTACTTTTCAAATAATTACGACATTTTTAATAACGGTGACAAATATTTTTCAATCACATTATACAAAATACCACCATGTGAGTATTGTGATCTATAGGGTCTTGGCGATGCGTTACTTTTCAAACAGTTACATTTGTAATATGGTGACATTTTTCAATCACATTATACGAAATACCAAAATGTGATTACTGTGGTCTACAAGGTCTTAGCGCATATGTTTCTTTTCAAACAGTTACGACATTTTTAATAACGGTGACAAATATTCTTCAATCACATCATAAGAAATACCACCATGTGAGTATCGTGGTCTATAGGGTCTAGGCGCGTATGTTGCTTTTCAAACAGTTACGACATTTTTAATAACGGTAACAAACATTTTTCAATCACATCATATGAAATACCAAAATGTGACTACTGTGGTCTATAGGATCTTGGGCATATGTTACTTTTCAAATACTTACGACATTTTTCGATCACATTATACAAAATACCACCATGTAAGTATTGTGGGCTATAGGGTCTTGGCGCATAATATATTTTTCGGACAGTGTTACGATATTTTTAATAACACAGGATACATCACAAGTGCATGATTTTGAATTTCTCACCGAGGGTACAGTTGCCAAGATAGAAGACGTCGGCCTCGGGACCACAAATTCTTTGCACCCTCTCTGCGCCCCAGCCAGCCGGGTACAGGATCATTCCAAATAGGTATAGTATCCCTGGAAGGAAAAAAGGCAATATTCAGGCGCGCCGACGACGAGCGACATTAATTATTCCGGACACAACGTTTCTCAACAAAGAACGTTGCGCCACACACTCGCATAGCCACCATAGTTAATCCGGCAACACGATACGTAGACGGAATACCCAGGTGCAGGCGTACACGTTCATTGCCCTGGAAAATCTGATTCGTGAGCAGTACGAGCGGGACCCGTTAAAGAAGATGTCAGCTTTGATCACGGAACTTTGAGATGTGGAAAAACAATTGAATCGCGATACCTTGGCTGACTCATTTGCCCCCACTAATATCGAGCCTCTAGTTTCGTACAATCGTTCGTGGAACAGCGCAAGTTAGAAAGTCTTCTAAAAGTTCTATAAGTCAGAGTAACTATGCGGCCGGAAAATATAGAGGAATAATGTGGATAAATTTTAAGAGGGTATTCCAATGTGACGGGTCGGAAAAATCGATTTGCATTTTTTTTTGCATTTTTTGATAATTTATAGTCATAGAATTAATATCCCACATTCAATTTAGGTGATTCCGTCCCTTTTGACTGGTAATAACGTTGCAAAGCAGAGACTGTAACTCCGCGCTCATCAACGAGATTTTTGCAAGTGGCGTAGATGATTCCTCAAAAACGGCTTTATAGATCGACTTCAAATTTTAACACGATATTCAGCACACTTATAGCTATTGCATGAAGCTCAATCACGTTAAAATTTTGATTATAACCCATAATTATGCCTTATTTATAGCGCAAAAAATTGCTTTCTTTACACTTTTTTAGAAAACGCCGCCATTTTGTTAATTTTCATGGAAATTTGAAACCTGAGGTTCATGCGATAAACATATTCATACAGATTAAGAATCTCTTTCGATTTTCTGTCTCAGATGTCCAGAAGGGCCGAAATTATCTACGCCAGCACAACAATCATTTTTTTGATGGGTGTAAACCCATCCATATAATTGAAAACGTTTTTAGGAAAAAAAGTTTGCTTGATTATATGCAACAGTTTCTAAGAAAAAAAATGTTGAAAATTTGCTTTTTTAGGCGTTCACATTGGAATACCCCTTAAGCTTTCGCGGCCATAATTGCTTATATTATTGGATTCCGGATGGTTACCGCGTCTCTTCTCAGCATTTTCGAATGCGTACCCTAATGACGCAGACTGGAACGCCTGCAAAACGTCGGCAAAATGCTGAGAAGAGACGCGGTAATGATTCGGAATCCAATAATACAAATAATGTGGATATTGTACCGGCAACTGCCTGAGCTACTCCGGCCAGATTAAAGATGCTCTTTCTGCCGATACTCTGCACGCAGCAGCCGAGCAATGCAGCAGCGACGGTGACCGACATCACTGCCAAGCCGAGCGACAGGAAGAACAGCGATGCTTTCCAACATCCCGGAAAGACCGTCGAATCCGTGGCAAGTCCGTCGACGTTGAAGTTCGCGCAGTGTGTTCTGCCGAACAAACGCGTGCATCGGTTGAAGATCCCGACCGTCGGTGTATACAACTCCGTGCCGTTTCCTAAAACGTACGGCTGTGGTAACGAAAAAGCTCATTCCCATAATTAAACATCGTAAAGAGAAATGTTCTTTGAGACGTTAAGCATAAGCGTGATTTTGTGTGATTTTGTGTTTCGGCGATATACAAGTGTAGATAATACATCGGCGCATACACAAAGAGCAATGAAAAAAAAATCTTAGTTTTGACGAAAGCGTTCCGATAAAAAGCGATTATGAAAGTGTCAACGTACTTCTTAATATTGTATGATTTATAATGTACCGTTTCTAAAAGTTGACACTGCTGATCGAGAGAGATGTTAGGACGTTAAATTTGATAGAACTTATGCTTCAATTAGATCAATACAAAGATTAACTCAAATAATTTCTGACAAAGTCAGTTTAATTATTATACCAATTTTACATTAGTCATGTTAGAATCCTTAAATTGTAATTGATTCGATTCGTATAATGCATCAACTCAACTTGAAAGTTATTTATATCCTCTTATGTTTATACTTTATACAATACAACTGTTTTCGTCCCAAAATTATACTTTCTCTTAACAATGATATCATCTGCTTATTCTATACTATGAGTCAGTGGAATACTTCCTCGACTAGAATACGACGAATTAATATATTTATGTTGAAAAACATTCTTACTACTTAGTATTTTATTACCTTTGCAAACAATATTCAAATTAGTTTAATCTGAATATAATATTAATAATAATTACAAAATTATTTACCAAAATGGAGGACCAACATAGGCTTTACCGTGTGAAGTAAAATGCACCGTACATACCAACCGTAAAAATCTCCGTGTGACGCGGAATTATTGTCAACATAAGAAAGAATAAGATTTTTGTTAGTAAAGCGTAAGTAGGAACGACCGGATTCAATGTTGTGACGTTAGTATTCCAATGTCTCATAGAAGAGATAAGGTGTTAGCGTTAACCGTTAAGTTCTATATCTACGACAGAGAGCGTCATTACTTGTGTCCTTAATTGTTTGCGGGCCAACGAGCCATCTGGGAGTCATGAGGCCCGATAAAACGGCAATTAGCGCTACTAGAGACAATAGTGTCCATAGTAGACTGCGACCAGTGACTATCACATAGCACATACTGCCGACGAAGTGGTTTCTCCTCTATGCCATCCTACGATCGATGAGACGCTATCTGAAAGAAGAATACGGGTTCAAGTGTGACTAAGTGTCTGACTACGGCTGCGACGCTAATTAAAAACTGTCCGACTCGCTTCTCAACGCCCTATACCCAAAATCCGTCTTAAAGAAATCACCAATTATTCTCTTCCGACGAATCGCAGGCTGTAAAATAAAACCTGCAAGGGCGCGTTATCAAGTTTCCCCTTAATTCAAAGCGAAAATTCACTGGGTTTCGCACCGTTGCGTAAGAATAAGTATCGTTCACATGATATTTCGTGGAACGACGTGTGATCTCTCTTCAAGGTTCTCTTGAACGAAGAACGCGAACTGTCGGACGTGACGCTGCAAGTCTGAAACATCCCGTGTGTCTGCACGCGTTCACCCTTTTGTATCAGTCACAGTTTCAACGAAAATTTCATTCTCATCCAGCATCGCCCAGAGCCACCGCACTTAACCCTTTGACTGCTCAATACTTCCGGCCGAAGTCCTCGCTGAGGATGAAAAACTTTTCACTAGTGTGAACTCTATTGATTGATTATGTAAAGCGCAACTAAGTTATAAGGATAATTTTTCATTGACGCCAAATTAAATAATGCACGAAAACTATTTGATAAAGAACGCATTTTTTCATCTCGTACATTGATAATTGTGGCTGCAGTAGGTATAAAATCAAAACGATTGGGAACGCATATATGCGCGCATAGTTGACACTGATAAAATCCGGCGGGCGCATATATACACGTTAAAAAGTTAACACGTTGACTGCCAAGCATATTTTGCTACATTAGAACTGCGATGCGATGAAATACTGTAGAGTATAATTAAATCGTGCAAAATGAAGGTAACGCAGAGTTGTCAGAAGCCAAAGTATTGAAGCACCGTTCGAATATCAATTGCTTTTACAAGATTGCAAATAGGCTTCAGGCGAACTTTTTTGCATTGTTAGTAAAATCTTTTGCGTATTTTGGTATATTAGAACCGCAATTCGATGAAACACTGCAGAGTATAATTAAATCGTGCTAAATAAAGGTAACGCAGAGTTGTTAGAAGCCAAAGCATTGAAGCACCGTTCCAATATCAATTGCTTTTACAAAATTGCAAATAGATTTTATTGCGAATTTTTTGCATTTTTAGTAAAATCTTTTGCGTATTTTGCTCAAGCGTATTTTGCTATGTTAGAACTGCGATGCGATGAAACACTGCAGAGTATAATTAAATCGTGCTAAATAAAGGTAACGCAGAGTTGTTAGAAGCCAAAGCATTGAAGCACCGTTCCAATATCAATTGCTTTTACAAGATTGCAAATAGGTTTTATTGCGAATTTTTTGCATTTTTAGTAAAATCTTTTGCGTATTTTGCTCAAGCGTATTTTGCTATGTTAGAACTGCGATGCGATGAAATACTGCAGAGTATGATTAAATCGTGCAAAATGAGGGTAACGCAGAGTTGTCAGAAGCCAAAGTATTGAAGCACCGTTCCAATATCAATTGCTTTTACAAGATTGCAACTAGGCTTCATTGCAAATTTTTTGCATTTTAAGTAAAATCTTTTGCGAATTTTGCTCAAGCATATTTTGCTTAAGCGTATTTTGCTATGTTACAACTGCGATGCGATGAAATACTGCAGAGTATAATTAAATGGTGCAGAATAAAGGTAACCCAGAGTTTTTAAAAGCCAAAGTATTGAAGCACGGTTCCAATATCAATTGCTTTTACAAGATTGCAAATAGGCTTCATTGCGATATTTTGCATTTTTAGTAAAATCTTTTGCGCCGGTCACCAGTGACCACCATGACAGTCAACGTGTTAATGCCCACATAGGCTTTATTGATTTCACGAAGACAATTTTTCTAAAACATGTGGCAAATGGAATAAGGGCAGGGCGATTAATTCGACACAGACTGGCAATCTAAGGTGACCCCCTTTCCTCGTTCCAAAATTAGATCTCCACAGTTAGGCTAGCGATTCTCGGTACGTCCGTGAATGGGCGGAGCCCTTTCGACTTACACCACACACGTGCTGGTCGAGGGTCCTTCGAGTTGGTTCTCTCGAGACTTTCGATGCTCTTTAAACGCGCAAATCTAATCGCCCTCTTTGCTCTTTCTTCCTCTCGGCCAGCACCATGCCAGCCTTTCATCTTGCCGCGCCCCCGCAAATCGGCAGCTCGACGTTGACGTCAGCCCTCGAGCAAAATAAAATCCTGGGCTGTCTTGAAAACTCTCGCCGATCAAGGCAGGAAGCCGGAAATCACGCCACAGAGATTAAAAACAATAGATTCTGCCAGTGGAAAGAAGAAAGACGAGAAATACAGATCTTATAAGAATTTGATGTTCAAATCCTAATTAATTGTCAGGAAAATAATAGAGACGCCAAAAGAAACGAACATGGGAGGTTAGTGTAAGATTGGACACGGAGAACTTCGCTGAATTTGCGTCTGTTGCTTCTGGAAACTGGGAAATTAATGTCTGGCAATTCAGTTGATGTTCAAATCCTAGTTAATTGCCAAGAAAATAATAGAGACGCCAATAGAAACGATCTTGTGAAGTTAGTGTAAGATTGAACACAGAGTTTCGCTGAATTTGCAGCTGTTGCTTCTGGAAACTGGGAAATTAATGTCTGGCAATTCAGTTGATGTTCAAATCCTAGTTAATTGCCAGGAAAATAATAGAGACGCCAAAAGAAACGAAGATGTGAGGTTAGTGTAAGATTGAACACTGAGAGTTTCGCTGAATTTGCGGCTGTTGCTTCTGGAAACTGGGAAATTAATGTCTGGCAATTCAGTTGATGTTCAAATCCTAGTTAATTGCCAGGAAAATAATAGAGACGCCAAAAGAAACGAAGATGTGAGATTAGTGGAAGATTGGACACGGAGAGTTTTGCTGAATTTGCGGCTGTTGCTTCTGGAAACTGGTAAATTAATATCTGGCAATTTAGTTAATGTTCAAATCCTGGTTAATTGCCAGGAAAATAATAAAGACGCCAAAAGAAACGAAGATGTGAGGTTAGTGCAAGATTGGACACGCAGTTTCGCTGAATTTACGGCTGTTGCTTTTGGAAACTGGGAAATTAATATCTGGCAATTTAGTTAATGTTCAAATCCTGGTTAATTGCCAGGAAAATAATAAAGACGCCAAAAGAAACGAAGATGTGAGGTTAGTGCAAGATTGGACACGCAGTTTCGCTGAATTTGCGGCTGTTGCTTTTGGAAACTGGGAAATTAATATCTGGCAATTCAGTTAATGTCCAAATCCTAGTTAATTGCCAGCAAAATAATAGAGACGCCAAAGGAAACGAACGTGTGAGGTTAGTGTAAGATTGGATACGAAGAGTTTCGCCGATTGAATTTGTGATTCGCCGTCAATGTTGCACAATTGCACATGGCATTCTCTGCATGTGCCGCATTCGTCACTATTTCCGTTGCGCCGTTTATACAATTTCCGTAGGAATCACGGCCGTCGAGTTTACAGAGAATTTCACCCTAATCGTTGTTTATACTTACGCTGCCGCCGTCTTTACTGAAAACAAATAGCACACCCCCGTAACGCAAACGTCGGACTCTCATCGAAGATGAAGATGCATTCTCCCTCCGAGCAATTGTTTTATTCGTTGAGTGCGATATACCGCCACTGAAACGTTACATACTAAATTACATAAATCAAGCGCCCCACGGCTTTAATAGTACATGCACGCCTTTCAACGTAAATCCATTTTTTAAGATTCCATCAATGTTTCCTCGACCAACTAAAGCACATTCGCGGGACGTTAATCACCCAACCGCTTTAGCCTCATAAAGAGACGACAGGAATTTGAAATTGCCTGGAGAAAGATATGATCGACAACCGCGTACGAGTTTTGCTAATGGGCCGTTAGAGACAATATAGCATAGACGTTAACTTTTTCGTCAGCCAACCAGACAAGTCTGCGTGTTCTTGCACGGGAGCGGGGTCGGGAATTAATGAAGCATGGATAAACTGACGATCCATTGGATTCGAGTAGACGGAGATAAAGGCACGTGCTGAGAGGGGCTTTCGCCTGTGTGCATAAATATACACGCGCGTCTGCGCATACTGTTCGGCCGCTTGACGAACGGACAGCTGTACATTACTCTTTTTTTCTATATTAATTGTTGCCTTCATTGTTGCGGCAAAGAGCCGCACCCCTCTATAATACCGTGCAGACCCATTGTTCGGGCATAGAACGACGCGGATTAATTCCCAAACTTCCAGTGACTAAGTCAAAATAGTCAAACAAAGAACATTTTCACATCGTCCACTCGCGCTTATATCAATATGTTAACACATTGACTGCCACGGTGGTCACCGGTGACCGGCACAAAATATTTTACGAAAAATGCAAAAATTCGCAATGGAGCCTATTTGCAATCTTGTAAAAGCAATTGATATTGGAACCGTGCTTCAATACTTTGGCTTTTAAAAACTCTGGGTTACCTTTATTCTGCACCGTTTAATTATACTCTGCAGTATTTTATCGCATCGCAGTTGTAACATAGCAAAATATGCTTGAGCAAAATTCGCAAAAGATTTTACTTAAAATGCAAAAATTCGCAATGAAGCCTATTTGCAATCTTGTAAAAGCAATTGATATTGGAGCGGTGCTTCAATACTTTGGCTTCTAACAATTCTGCGTTACCTTTATTTTGCACGATTTAATTATGCTCTGCAGTATTTAATCGCATTCGCGATTCTAATATAGTAAAAGACGCTTGGCAGTCAACGTGTTAATATTGATATTATATTACATACGAACACACAATCAAACAACACGATGTCACGTCAAGGACGACACATGAAAACGTACAAGATTGACTGGGGACCCTAGTTCTGAGAAGAGAGATCGATTCTCGAAACAAAGGACGACGATCTCGATGTTCCAGCCGTCATAATGCGAGCCACACGAATTTCTCCTCCTTTCTGACCCACGCGTCCCGTAGGAATGTAATATACATACTGCCTTTCTTTCTGACCCGCTGCGCGAGACGCCCCAACCATTAGTCATCCGGCAATGGGTCCTCTGTTCAGCGGCCCTGGTACCGAAATGGCGTATGTCGACGAACACCGCGAACTGCGCTCGTAAATTCAAATCACACGCTTCCGGCCGAGGCAGACCGATACTTTATAATATCGTTTTTCTTCGGCTATTACTGCGGATCTCGTCCGCCACCCCCGTTGCAATTTGCTGGACTTGTTTAAGATTGAGCAGGTTCGCGTTTCTTCACGTTTCTCAGTGCTTCGTGGACATTTCTTTAAGATCCTTACGACACGAGATTGCCTTTCCGGCAGAACGATTCCAGGATTGGTCCAACGATATATCGTCCGTGTAATCGCTCGAGTGATGCCAGCAGAGATTACACTCATAAATTCAAATCACGCACTTCCGATCAGGACCTGTCGGATGTTTTATAATATCATTTTTCTTCGAGTCCTAAGAAGGTCTTCGTCGAGCCGGCCATTATCGCAATCTACCGGATTCCTTCGACTAATACTGCTGCTTTCCACTCCCTTTTGCAAATCAAACTCCGCACGCAATTCTCGTCTTAGCGTTCGGTCGTCCTTTAGGTTAGTTGAATTTTCTTGGGCATAACATGCGCTGGAGAATTATTTACGACTTCCGACAGACGACCTGCTAACACGTCGGAAAGTTGTTCTTCTGCCGCATGCCTCCGATAATTTCAGATAAATGATGCTATCGTATTTTAGTTCGTAACAGCTCTCGTCTTCGCAGGAAAAATCTCAGTCCTTTCAACGCGACTTCGTAATTTGCACTGGAAACAATTTCGGGACACGCTGATTTTAGCTGTCCACAGAAAACGTGACACCTTCTCGTTACGCAACCTCGCTGGAAGCAAACACAACATCTGCAAGGCAGCAGTTGGACAGGTGCTTTCTTGCCTTCTCTCGGTTCTTGTTTTCGCCCTCTCTTCTCTCCCCGCCCCCGTCCTCATCTACTGCCCGTCCTTTTGCTCCTCTACGTTGCCGCACGTCTCTATCCTTCTCCATCGTAGGCGCCCTCAGGATCCTCAGAAGATCATCTCCCTCTTCGTCCCTTTTTCTTCAGCCCGTCGCGTCCTCCCTACCGTCGATTTTATCCAAAGTGATTTATCGAGATTCTGCCCAATCCCACCGCGCCGCCCAAATCTGCCGAACCTAATCGGCCAATACCCGCCCCAATCGCATTTCGTAGATACTCCTCGGAGATAGTCGACGCAGCCAGCGTTTAGGCATTTGTAACGAGTCCCATACCTGCAGCGAACCATTTAAATCAAGCGGATATTACTTTTACCACTTAACCCGATACCGCCCAACTTCGGTCACGGCGATATTTTACCGGCACATCCAATAATCTGTTTCTTTTCCATTAGACTCGGGATCCCAGCATAATCGCGGCGTCGGGCTCAGCACACGTATGGCGCAGGCGAACGATCCGCTTCCACGTTGCATGCACGGCCGGCCATATTTCCTCGCAGAGGCGGGCTCGGCCAATTTAACGGATCGACTTAACGTTCGAAAGTACCGGCGCGACTGACATCGTGAATCTCCGCCGGTGACACGGGCCTTTGTGCCAATGATCAGAGCCGGCGCGCAGTATCGAGGCCGATCAGCAGGAAGTGCACGCGCGCGGGAATTACTTCCGAGCGAGGCGGAATGTTATTTACGGCAAGCAGTGGCGCGAGCGTGCGATGATAACAGCGAAGGAGGCGCCGTTCCAGTGTAACGACCGGCTCGGATAATTAAGGAACGACGACAACGACCTTAAGGCTAACGGTGATTCTCCTTCTCTCGCCGTGCGGCTGCCCGGCAATTAAGATAACCGACGATCGTTTTTTCCAAATTGAGGTGTGTGCGTACGCTCGCCGTGGCTTTTACGCTCGAACGTCGGCGGTTATGATTGCGCCGGAGGCGGAAAAGTGTCGCGCAGGTGAAACGAACGGGGAAGCGGCCGATTTTGACCGAAACCCCCGACGACGGCAGTGATTAACAGTTTGATTGCTGCCATGGTCACCGTTGACTGGCGCAAGAGATTTTACTATGAATGCAAAAGAATGCGTCATGAAGCTTATTTGCAATCTTGTAAAAGCAATTGGTATTGCAATTATGCGTCAATAATTTGGCTTCTAATAACTCTGCGTTACCTTTATTTTACGCGATTTAATCATACTCTGCAGTATTCCATCGCACCGCGATTCTAGCATAGCAAAATACGCTTGGCAGTCAACGTGTTAACCGGTACAAAAGATTATACTAAAAATGCAAAAAATTCGGAATGAAGCCTATTTGCAACCTTGTAAAAGCAATTGATATTGCAATTATGCATCAATAATTTGGCTTCTAATAACTCTGCGTTACCTTTATTTTACGCGATTTAATCATATTGTGCAGTATTCCATCGCACCGCGATTCTAGCATAGCAAAATACGCTTGGCAGTGAACGTGTTAACCGGTACAAAAGATTATACTAAAAATGCAAAAAATTCGCAATGAAGCCTATTTGCAACCTTGTAAAAGCAATTGATATTGCAATTATGCGCCAAGAATTCGGCTTCTAATAACTCTGCGTTATCTTTATTTTGCACGATTTAATTATACTCTACAGTATTCCATCGCACCGCGATTCTAGCATAGCAAAATACGCTTGGCAGTCAACGTGTTAACCGGTACAAAAGATTATACTAAAAATGCAAAAAATTCGGAATGAAGCCTATTTGCAATCTTGTAAAAGCAAATGATACTGCAATTATGCGTCAATATCTTGGCTTCTAACAACTTTGTGTTACCTTTATTTTGCATGATTTAATTATACTCTGCAGTATTTCATCGCATCGCAGTTCTAGCATAGCAAAATACGCTTGGCAGTCAATGTGTTAACCGGTACAAAAGATTTTACTATAAATGCAATAAAATTCGCAATGAACCCTATTTGCAATTTTGTAAAAGCAATTGATATTGCAATTATGCGTCAATACTTTGGCTTCTAACAATTCTACGTTACCTTAATTTTGCACGATTTAATTATACTCTGCAGTATTTCATCGAATCAAGATTCTAACATAGAAAAATACGCTTGGCGGTCAATGTGTTAACACTTTTACTGCCGTGATGGTCACCGGTGACCGACGCTAGAGGTTTTACTAAGGATGCAAAATATTCGCAATGGGTAGCAATAGTTATTTTGTAAATGCAGGTACTCTTAGAATAGTGATGCGATCCTTTGGTCTGCAATACCTGCGCATTATTTACATTTTGCATCATTCAGTCAAACGCTATAGTATTTCATAGCATCATCATTCTAATACATCAAAATACGCACGACAGCCAACGTGTTAATGGCCGACAAACGCGGCAAGATTTATTTCGGGTATTTCCGCTCTCCGCGTTATGTCCTTTGGCGGCTAATCGGTATTCTCGTTCCGCGAGAGTCACTCATTGTCAAGTATCGATGCACCGTTAGGAGAGTGGACGTGTTCGTGAGTACGTACACCGGCCCCTTGCCGCGAATTTTTGCTTTCGCAATCGGAATCAAGCGGAAGTGGTGGTGGTCGCACAAAGGGACCGAGCAGACAGACGGTTTTACATTCCGTGGGTGTCCTCTTCTCTGTATTCTGCCTTCCTTCTTCACCGCTTCTCTCTCGTTGCTCGTCTCCATCTCTCTGTAATTTTTTCGTCCTCTTCTCCGCTACTTCTATCCTCGCCTCTCTCCGTCCTCGCTGCTCCTCTTCTCTCCTGGTTCGAGAGACCAGCATAGCCAGTCGCTGTGTCATCGAGGCTCGATACATCATAAATATAAATTGGTTGGCGGACGTGTGTGCGCATAAATAAGACCGCGTCCAGGCGCACGCACGCGTGTGTGTACGTTGCTACGTGAAGTCCTCGGCACACGCGTGACCCTTAAAGAATTCTAATGCCGTCCCCGGCGATTGCAGAAAGCGACGAACGCGACGCCCCGTGAAAATTCCTCGCGCGCCTCTATCAATAGTGTCGATCGTTCGAGTGATCGTTCTAAAACGATCGACAATGTCTACTTGCAATTGTCCCAACGACAGGTCGTTCTGACGTGGAAATGTTGCAGCTTTCTTCTTGTCATTCTCCCAACGGTAGAGTCAGTGATCGATGAGAACGAATGGTGATCAATATCCGGTGTGGGGTTTTGATATTGAAGTTGAATAACAATAACCGCTGTCAAATTAACAATGGCAACTGTCAAAAAGCATCTGAAGCCGCATAGGCGGAAAGCTTAACACATTGCGGACAGGTCACGAGATTTCTCGTTTTAACGTTTATCGGTATGTTGCAAAAGTAATGAAGTCTTGCAGCAATTTTTGATAGTATAATTGTGAAGTAAATAAATGCAATGTGTTAACATTTGTTGTCTATACTTTTGACGTTCGATGATAGTTTCACGAAATCGATGACTTTTGGATATAACAACATTGTTGCAGAGTCGACTATTGACGTGCGTAACACACAAGAGTACATTCAAAGAATTTTAAGAAATACTGTGTTATAAAAAATGAAGTATTACGACACTTTTCATGTAAAATCAATTGTTTCTTCGCACTCGCAAATTTGTTACACAATTCAGTAGCAGGCTCGAAACGAGTATGGAAGTAGAACTTGTGTGTGCTTCTTGAAGATCGTGATAAAGGGTGCAAGCACGTATGTGTGTGTTCGTGTACTGGACGCGGCATGAACTCATCCCGTGGTCCGGAATCGCTGATAAACGGACCGACCAATCCCGTGGTCGCTCGTTCGCCAAATCTCTGGGTTGCATATAAATAGCAATGACGATAATTCTCCACAACGTTGATAATAAGTCTGTCACACTTCAACATTTCGGAGAATCGTTGCGCTGACTCAAAACACATGTTCGTGGCACCCTTTAACCCTTTGCACTCCTATGTCGAGTGTGACTCGACATCAGTTTTTATGGCAGGAGCGAATCCTTTGTCGAGCTCCACTTAAGACATTTTTTGTGGCATGTCTAAATAAATAGATATCGTGCACACGTTATCGACGCTCTCGCAATGTCACTAGAAGGGTTAGACATTCAGGTAATCAAAGAGAAATAAAAGAACTGGATGTGATCACAGATTATAATAAAAATATAGATGGTGTCGATGTGGCGAACCAATACGCGACATCTTACTGTTTTTTACGTCGAGCACTCAAGTGGTGGAGGAAACATTTATTTTCGGGATTAGAAATCTCCATAGTCTCTGCGTATATTTTATACAAAGAAAAAACAAAAAACCAAGGAACAAAACCTATAGCCCAGAAAAAATTTCGCGAAAAGCTTTTGTCAATGCTTACTCGTGATTGTCGTGCACAAAATATGAAATTGGGGAGGCCTGGAACACTTGATAAACACGATCACTTAGATGGAAAGCCTCATTTCATCTTGGTACATTCCGAAGGAAAACACAAAGACTGTGCAGTTTGCCCAAATAGAAAAATACCTGGAGGAAGAAGAGAAACTACCTATTTTTGCGAAACGTTATCTAAAGAAAAGCAGGGTTGCATCTTGGAAGTTGTTTCAAAAATTATCATAGGCTTGAAAATTTCAAAATACGACAATAGTGTAAATAAAACTGGTATTTAAGTGAATTAGTTTCTTCCTTTATTTATTTAAATTGCCTCATTTTTTTAGTTAAAGTAAATTTCAAACAAAACACTTAAAAGCGTTGGGAGCTGCTGGTAACGAAATTGCAATAAAATTCGGAGTGCAAAGGGTTAATGTGCAACGTTATTCGAGCGTTTTTGATCCGACGTGCTACTACGATGCACATCACTGGAACTTTATTGCAGTGCGAATATGTGCACATATTTAAGTATCCCTTTCTATGGTGTGGCAACCTGCTGCCTCCTGAAGCGATATCCCAACTTATCGACCAGTCGCTAGACCATTCTAAACGTGAGAATTCCCGCTCGATGTGTCAGGCCATTCGAAGCATCCGGCATTCGTCGCGCATCGTTGTTCACGTAACTTTCATTAAACCCTTCCCCTATTCAGAAATCACAATCTGAAACGAGGTCGCATAAAACACACTCATCCGTCAATTGCACAGCACAATTCTGTCCCGGTTCCTGCCCGCAGCAATGCCATTATCTAAAATACATGAGGAGATAAAAAAATCGCATAGTCTCTCCTAAAACATTTTCCAACTTCTCCCGCTTAAAAACTCAAATGACCGTAAAATCTGCACGATCTCCGCAACCACGAAGGTAAAACCCCGTTCTGTTGCCTCAACATTCCACCAGTTAAACCCTTTGGATCCCAGAAACAGAAATAACCAACAATCGCATTGACAAGCGTTTACGAAGTACACGGCGATCGTATAACTACGAAGTTATCGATCCGCTAAAATCCCTATCAAACTGCAATTTCGCCACTGTTCGAGATACCTTCGGCTTACAAGAGACGCAATTAAGAGTGCGTGCCTCGCGATAAGGAACACCGCCAGGATCCCACTCACTTCTAGGCTTCGCTAGCCAGTACGTTCCAGCCTTTAAAAGCAGCCCATAACGATGACGGTTTTCTTCGATCGTCGGGGGAAAAAGCCGATCGCGAATCCATTAGAGACACGAACTATTCGCCTGACCGTTCACTTTGGCTATTTAACATTTTGACTGCTGAATACTTCCGGCCGAGGCACTCGCTGTAGACGAGATACTTTTTGATAGTTTGAACTCTTTTGATTGATGATGTCAGGCGCAACGAAGTTTTAATGGTAATTCTTCATTTACGCCAAAGTAAATAATGCAAGAATATTATTTGATAAAGAACGCATCTGTATTTATCTCATATATTGATAATTGTGGCTGCAGTAGGTAAGAAATCGAAACGACTGGAAAGCGCATATATGCGCCCATAGTCGACACCGACAAATTTCGGCGGCCGCGTATATGCGTCCATAATAGTCAAAGAAAACTTGAATGTTAATTACGATGATGAGAATGACATAAATGCTATAGCATTAATTTTCATCATGATACAGAATGACATGAATACTATAGCATTCATTTTTATTATGATGCAAAATGACAAGAATGCTATAGCATTCAAATCTTAAAATGAATTATTTTGAATTTAATTTTATGTAACCTTAAGTTTTTGTAATTATTTTCATGATAATGCAGCATGTCATGAATGCTATAACATTTAATAATTACAAAAACTTAAGGTTATATAAAATTAAATTCAAAATAATTCACTTTAAGATTTGAATGCTATGGCATTCATTTTCGTGATGATGCAGAATGACATGAATGCTACAGCATTCAAATCTTAAAGTAAATTATTTTGAATTTAATTTTATATAACTTTAAGTTTTTGTAATTATTTTCATGATGATGCAGAATGACATGAATGCTATAGCACTCAAATCTTAAAGTCAATTAATTTGAATTTAATTTTATATAACCTTAAGTTTTTGTAATTATTTTCATTATAATGCAGAATGACATGAATGCCATAGCATTCAAATCTTAAAGTCAATTATTTTGAATTGAATTTTGTATAACCTTAAGTTTTTGTAATTATTTTCATGATGATGCAGAATTAAATGAATGCTACAGCATTCAAATCTTAAAGTCAATTATTTTAAATTGAATTTTATATAACCTTAAATTTTTGTAATTATTTTCATGATGATGCAGAATGACATGAACGCCATAGCATTCAAATCTTAAAGTCAATTATTTTGAATTTAATTTTATATAACCTTAAGTTTTTGTAATTATTATACCTGTCAAGGTAATGACTAACTAAACTAAAATATGACTACCCTTATAAATATGATGTTAATTTGCCTACCCTTACAAAATGTGTTTAATCAAATTTCGGATATCACAACCAATTTAAAAATAAAATGACTGTCAATTTTTGCACCTCGCTGAAACTTTTAATGTCCGCGAACGTGTTTACAGGCATCGACTGGCGCGCGGTGTTCGCCTTAAACGCACCCTAATCGAGATATTAGAATGCATCGAGGGAGACCGCTTGCTCGGCTCTTTCCACACGAGCATGTGGCCATCACGTAGTAACGAGCGAACGAGAAAAACGCGCCCGACACGCGGCCGGAGACTACGAACGAAAATACCGGGAAAAATCAACATGTTCGACTGTTGCAGCAACAAGTCCGGAATCGAGGTCAGTATGAAGAGGTGCGGGAGAGTCGGTGAACTCGGATCGAAATTGAATGGCTGGGGCCTTGGCTAGGAGAAAAATACGATAAAGAGGGACCGATGATTTTTGTGCTGCGTTTGTGTGACGGAGGGACGGACGTGTAAGAAAGAAGCGAGTGAAGATCAAGTATGTGAAGGTGGATGTGCCTAAAAGACACGTGCCGGGAACTGTGAGAGATTTTGTGAACGATCGTAAGTCGACGAAATACGAGGGCAGTCCGATAAGTACTTAGCCTACAAAAGAAAAACGAAAATTTTGGAAAATCGACGATTTATTTTTCAACATAGTCTCCTTTTAACTCGATACACTTGATCCAGCGATGCTTCAACTTCTTCACCCGTCTGAAAAATACGTTTTCTGGAGATCTGCAAAGTAGGCCTCCGTGGCGGCGATAACCTCCTCATTCGACTCAAATTTCTGCCCAGCGAGTAAGTTTTTCAAGTTTGGGAAGAAAAGAAGTCACATAGGGCAAAATCTGGAGAATACGGTGGATGGGGCAGCTGTTCGTAGCCTAATTCAACGAATTTGGCTGTAGTTTGGGCAGAGGTGTGAGCCGGTGCGTTATCGTGATGAAAGAGCACTTTTTTCTTTGCCAAATGGGGCCGTTTTTTCCTTAATTCGGCGTCGAATCGGCTCAACCATTCGGCATAGTACAGCCCTGTAACTGTTTTGCCCTTCTCCAGGTAGTCTATGTAGATCACACCTTGTGAATCCCAGAAAACGGTGGCCATCACCTTTCCGGCCGATAGGACAGTCTGCGCCTTCTTCTGAGCACATTCGCCCGGCGCAATTCACTGTTTCGACTGTTCCTTGGTCTCTGGTGTGTACCAGTGGATCCACGTTTTGTCGACAGTCACAAAACGATGTAGAAACTCTTTCGAATTGCGCTTAAACAGTGTCAAACACTGCTCTGAAGTGGTCTCACGGATGCGCTTGTTATCCGGAGTGAGCAAACGCGGCACCCATCGAGCAGAAAGCTTTCTCATGCCGAATATTTCATGCAGGATATGCCCAAATTTCATCGCTGGATCAAGTGTATCGAGTTAAAAGGAGACTATGTTGAAAAATAAATCGTCAATTTTCCAAAATTTTCGTTTTTCTGTTGTAGGCTAAGTACTTATCGGACTGCCCACGTATGCGCATGCAGTACTGTTGTGGTCGAGTAATAGATCTGGAATGTTTCTAAGGCGCACAATCATGCGATCGGAATACTACACACGTCCGATTTCGTTGAAGTGAAGGGGCGATATTTATTCGACGCGATGGTCAATGCATTTAACCCTCTACTTGTGCTGTGATTTAATCCATTTGCGTGTCTTTGGATGTGGTCTCGCCAAAATGGGGATAGAATAAGTAGCTTTCAAAATTGTAATATAGCGGAATGCCTGTGGTCTTTTACCGAGAAATTCTATTGTAGGCATTTGCAAAATGAAACTAACCGCTGCTGCAGGAATTCTTCGCGGTTTTTCTTCGAAGTCGGAAGGAGGCACGTGTCGAGCGTATCGAGCGAGTCCTGTAAGATAGAGTTCTCACGGTTGACATGGCTATTTAATCGAGAAAGAAGTTCTTCCGTTTAGGAAGCCCGTGCGCATTGCGTATTTATTTAATTCAGTGTCCACGAGGCTGTGATTAAAATGCATTGCGCGTTCCGATTGTCGCGACACGTAAGTAAGATACTCTCCCGTCTTCCAGTAGTCTCCCGAGGCTTAAAGAACGCAATGGCGCGGGAAGATCAATGACTCGTCTCCTCATTAAAAGTTTTCCGACGCAGGTATTACACTCGATAAAAAAAATACGTGTTTCAGTAAACGTGCGGAGAAACCGATAAACCGAAAAACTTCTTTTTCCCGCCTCCGTCCTATCGCATTAAGGGGTTATGCCTACTTGGGATCGGCGAAATGACATGGTTTTCAAGATTTTTTTGCCGTTTTAGTGAGTACTGATTAAAATTCGCAAAATACTACCAAAAAGTACGTATTTAGTAGTACTTGTATACATTTTTTTATAAGAAAATATTGAAAAATGGGGGAAATATAGCGCTTCTCCAGAGTTTCCATTTATTTTCATCACTTGCGGTTTTTCTTCAAGATTTCTCAAAAACTACTTGATCGGAATCTAATTTTATATACTTATTTGTCATTAAAATAGGCAGGTCCTGAACGAAGGATTAGGAAAAATTTTAATTTTTACAAGAATGACAACACTTTTACGAAAAAATCCGTCTTTCGAGGTGAACTGACTCGTTTTTATGTAACCTTTTTTTTTTATTACCGAAATAAAAAATATGCGCGTTTCAGGCCCTGCTTATTGTAATGACAAATAATTATATAAAATTAGAGTCCGAGCGGTGAAGTAGTTTTTGAGAAATCGTGGTCCCGCAACCGTATGTTTTAAAAAACACAGTTTCGCGGGAAGATAATCGCGTTTAAAGTTAAAAGTTTTCCAAATCATATTACGCTCCAGATAAACACTTATAATTTTTGAACGTGTGCTCCGATTCTTATGTACTTTTGAGGAAATATTCTTAAAATGATCTACATTAAGAAAATGCAATAAAAAATGCATTAAGGGGTTATGCCTACTTGGGATCGGCGAAATTACATGATTTTCAAGATTTTTTTTTGCCGTTTTAGTGAGTACTGATTAAAATTCGCAAAATACTACCAAAAAGTACGTATTTAGTAGTACTTGTATACATTTTTTTATAAGAAAATATTGAAAAATGGGGGAAATATAGCTCTTCTCCTAGAGTTTCCATTTATTTTCATCACTTGCGGTGACCAAGATTTCTCAAAAACTACTTCACCGATCGGAATCTAATTTTATATACTTATTTGTCATTAAAACAGGCAGGTCCTGAACGAAGGATTAGGAAAAATTTGAATTTTTACAAGAATGACAACACTTTTACGAAAAAATCCGTCTTTCGAGGTGAATTAACTTTTGTTTTTATGTTGTAACTTTTTTTTTATTACCGGAATAAAAAATCCTTCGTTCAGGCCCTGCCTATTGTAATGACAAATAAGTATATAAAATTAGAGTCCGATTGGTGAAGTAGTTTTTGAAAAATCGTGGTCACCGCAACCGTATGTTTTAAAAAACACAGTTTCGAGATAATCGCATTTAAAGTTTCAAGCTCTTTACTAATCATAAATAGTAGCGCTCCAGATAAACACTTATAATTTTTGAACGTGTGCTCCGATTCTTATGTACTTTTGAGGAAATATTCTTAAAATGATGTACATTAAGAAAATGCAATAAAAAAATAGATTTTTTTCACCAACCCAAGTAGGCATAAACCCTTAACATAAAAGCTGTATGCGCAACAAACAAAAACAATCGCGTTCAAAGTTTCAAGCTCTTTACTAATCATACATAATAGCGTTCCAGATAAACACTTATAATTTTTGAACGTGTGATCCGATTCTTATGTACTTTTGAGGAATGTTTCTTAAAATGATGTACATTAAGAAAATGCAATAAAAAAATAGATTTTTTTCACCAACCCAAGTAGGCATAAACCCTTAACATAAAAGCTGTATGCGCAACAAACAAAAAAAATCGCGTTCAAAGTTTCAAGCTCTTTACTAATCATACATAGTGGCGCTCCAGATAAACACTTATAATTTTTGAACGTGTGCTCCGATTCTTATGTACTTTTGAGGAAACGTTCTTAAAATGATGTACATTAAGAAATTGCAATTAAAAAATCGATTTTTTTTACCAACCCAAGTAGGCATAACCCCTTAACATAAAAGCTGTATGCGCAACAAACAAAAAAAAAATAAATATTACACTATCAAAACGCTCACGAGTCATTGACACACGTTTTGTGCGCGACATAAACTGAGCGACAAAAATAAAGAGTGATACCCCGAGAAATAAACTTCGACTTATCGTTTACAGCGCGATTCGATTTTACAACGTATTCATAATCGCGTGTTCGGACAATTATACTCCCTCTCTCTCGGTCCGTCCCTTCGTCTTCTTTGCCGCACGAATCCCGCGCAAAGCACGTCCATAAAACGCGACTTTATACTGCGAGTTTTACTGCGTGCGATAAATTGAGGACGAAAACCGCCGCGAAGCTCTTCAATCGGCATCGATCCGCAGGCGCGTCCGCGCGGACAGAAGAAAACGATCCGGCGTCCAAAAATCGGGGGAACCCCTTTTGTCCGACAGGGCTCGCGTTCTGCCAGACAAGAGTCGCCCGCATTCCTCGCACGGGTTACAAGGAAAAAAGGAAGCTCGCCCTCAGGCCTCCCTCGAGAAGAGTGGAAAAAAGAGAAGGTGAATTTATAAGCGGGCGAGGGCCGTATAACGCGGAGTCGACCTGCAAGATGTCGACGACGGCGCAAAGTCGCATCTGGAGATGTGCTTTGATTCAGTCGCTCTCCCTGTCTCCCTGATCCTCCCCCTTCTCCAAGAAGCTTTTCGTTTTTGCGCCCGACATCCTCGTAATCGTCGGACCGCCTGAAGACCAACGCGCGCGAAACACGCTTCAGCGAATTGCATAATGAATGAACCGACCGGATGAAACGGATCGATCGATTAGCCGATTTCGTCCGGTGCATCGGACGGCAATTGTTGAACGTAAACACTTTGACTTCCGAATGCTATTATTTAGCGGCATACATGGATAGTTGCGTGAACGTGGATCGAGGGATTTTTGAGGCATTACGTTATTTAACACGTTGACTGCTGTGCGTATTTTACTATATTAAAACTGCAACGTGATGCAGCAGTACTGCAGAATACGATTGAATTGTGCAAAATGAAAATAATGCGAAAGTATTGGAGACCAAAGAATTGAATCACTATTTAACACGTTGACTGCCGTGCGTATTTTACTATATTAACACTTTGACTGCCATGATGGTCACCATTGACCGACGCAAGAGATTTTACTGAAGATCCGATATATTTGCAATGGGTCGCAATAATTATTTTCTAAATGCAGTTATTATTAGAATAGTGATGCGATGATGCGATCCAATCAAACGCTATAGTATTTCATAGGTTTTACAATCAACGTGTTAAAACCGCAACGTGCACACAGAATATTTATATTTTGCATAATTCAGTCAAATTAACGCTATAGTATTTCATAGCATCGCCGTTCTAATATTTTATAAATGCAAATTAGAATACGCACGGCTTCCATACTTGCACAGTATTTAGTCAACGTGTTAAAACCGTTCAACGCAACATGATGAAGTAGTATAGAATACGATTGAATTGTGCAAAATGAAAGTAATGCGAAGGTATCGGAGGCCAAAGAATTTAATCACTATTTAACACGTTGACTGCCGTGCGTATTTTGCTATATTAACACTTTGACTGCCATTATGGTTACCGCTAACCGGCGCAAGAGATTTTTACTGAAGATCCAAAATATTTGCAATGGATAGCAATTATTTTATAAATGCAGTTGTTGTTAAAATAGTGATGCGATCGTTTGGTCTTCAATACCTGCACAGTATTTATATTTTGCATAATTCAGTCAAACGCTATAGTATTTCACAGCATCGCCGTTCTAATATAGCAAAATACGCACGGCAGTCTACGTGTTAAAACCGCAACGTGATGCAGTACTACAGAATACGATTGAATTGTGCAAAATGAAAATAATGCGAAAGTATCGGACCAAAAAATTTAATCACTATTTAATATTAATTGCATTTACAAAAATATAAATGCTATTGATTAGGTATTTTTTGAATTTGTTCGTGAGACCCTTTGTGCCGGTCACCGATGACTATCACGGTATTTTACTATATTAAAACCGCAGCGTGATGCAGTACTACAGAATACGATTGAATTGTGCAAAATGAAAATAATGCGAAAATATTGGAGGTCAAAGAATTGAAGCACTATTTAATATTAATTGCATTTACAAAAATATAAATGCTATTGATTGGGTATTTTTTGAACTTTTTCGTGAGACCTTTTGTGCCAGTCACCGATGACCACCGATGAGGTATTACGTTATTTAACACGTTGACTGCCAAGCGTATTTTGCTATATGAGAACCGCGATGCGATGAAATACTGCAGAGTATGATTAAATCGCGCAAAATAAAGGCAACGCAAAGTTGTTGGAAGCCAAAGTATTGAAGCACCGTTCCAATATCAATTTCTTTTACAAGATTGCAAATAGGCTTCATTGAGAATTTTTTGCACTTTTAGTAAAATCATCATGTGTAGGCAATATACTATTGAAGCGAATGGAACCATTATGAATGTAAAACGAAGTCGCCGAAAAACTAACTGAGCTAACGAGACATGCGGAAGATTTGAACTAACGGAAGGGAAATAGCTCTCTGATTGGCATGAGTGACACTTTGCGTGAATAAACTCGGACACCGTTGACTAACAACGAACGTGCGCGATATTCACCGACAGTGATTCGAATCGACCGACAAATATGGGAGAACACAAAGCATGCTCGATGTATACCCAGCGTCTAAGTCATTAAAGTTACCCAATAAGGTAGCCCTTACTCGCGTGCACTTGCATGTCTGTACACGCGTGAATAAAGTTTGAGTACGATGACACGACATCGAAGCTTTCGTCTCGCGTGGGAAGCGATAATATCACGACCGCGCCACGATGATTCCGATGAATGTGCATGTTCAGACATCCTCCTGGCTTGAATTTATTCACGATCATAATTGGGTGAAATTGCCTGTAACAAAGAGCCCTATGTTTTTTCCTCCCACAAATTATATGCCATCTGCAACGTGTATTTTTCGCATGTAAGAAATACGCTAAATATATTAACTGTTATTTTTAATGTATTAATTATTGCCAACGTCCTAACGACCTTTAAAACGGAGTGCTTTAAGTATAATTTCATACAGACAGCCTCCCATTACTGTTTGTCACTGACATTAAAACCCTAACAAAAATCTACGCTCACAAACCGTTCCTCTGTTGCCAGCGATCGTTAGAAAGCGCTGGGACCGTACATAAAGATGATAAATTACACACTTCCTATACATTTTTCGAATATATGAAATATAGTAAATATACTAACTGTTATTCTTAATGTATTAATTATTACCAATGTTCCAAAAACCTTTAAAACGGACTACTTTAAGTGCAATTTCATACAGACAGACTCCCATTACTATTTGTCACTGACATTAAACACTTCCTATATATTTTTCGTACGTATGAAATATGACAAATATACTAACTATTATTCTTAATATATTAATTATTGTCAACGCCCAAACGACCTCTAAAACATACTACTTTAAATGCAATTTCATATAAACAGCCTCCCATTACTGTATGTCACTGACATTAAACCTTAACAAAAATCAACACTCACAAATCGTTCCTCTGTTGCCAGCGATCGTTAGAAAGTGCTAGGGCCATACATAAAGATGATGAATTACACACTTCCTAATACGTCGCGTGAGACAGCGTGCGCGTACGTTTTACGAGACGCCCGTATACCGCAGGGTACGTTGCAAATTTTACGATAGACATGTGTAACGTGAGAACCCGAACGCTTAATGAATAATTACGCGGGGCAACATGCAAGCAGCCAGGCGAACAAACAGACGCCGGGGAATGTGCGAATGGCACGTAGACGAAAAACGCACTTCGCAGAGGGAAGAGCTTCGTTTCGGCGACGTAATATTGGGTCTGGGAAAAAGTTCGGGGCATTTTTCTCGGTAGATGACGGCAATTGTAAGTAACTCAGGAAGCACAGATCGCAACAACACTAAACGCTCGTTGGAGTGGTGACACCTCGTGCGTTATTTTGACTGTATAAACATCGAAGTTGGCGAAGTGGTTGGAAAGTTGTTTGCGATCGGAAATGGAGAAAGCTAATGAAAAATTACGCTAAATTTGGTAACATTGTTACGACAAAGGGAAGAACGCTGCACACGCTTGTGAAAAAATTTGTGCTGTGTACGGTGAAGGTACTTTATCAAAATCTGCTGCGCGGAAATCGTTCACTCGTTTTTGATGTGAAAGATGCGTCACTCTCTTGTTGTCCAATCATTAAAAAAGATGATGAAATTCTTTAAAAAGTTCAGCAAGATAAGTATATCAGCAGTTTCGATATTAGTATGCAGCTAGGTATTGACCACAAAACTGTTTTGAACTATTTACACAAAGCTGGCTACAAGAAGCTCGATATATGGGTTCCTCATGAGTTGAGCGAGAAAAACATGATAGACCAAATTAATATTTGCGATGGGCTCCTGAAACGCAATGAAATAGAGCCATTGCTGAAACGTGTCATAACCCGTGATGAGAAATGAGAAGCAAGACGAGAGAAATGAGAAGCAAATCTTATTTAGCGGGCCAAACAATAAAGAAGACAAAATAGACTTGGTGCATAACGTGTTGAATGAATGCCCATAAGCAGTTCATTCTAAACGTAAACATCTTCTGCTACGATAAGAAAGAATAGCTTTAATACATGTACATACCTGTATCGAGTAAATTTCAATCTGTTAGTAGTCTAGTTAATCTTGAATCATTGCTATACCAGAATACGAGCGTCTCTAAGCAGCGCGCGTGGCCTCACGGAGATTTCTTTAAAAATACGCGTGGCGCTCGACGTGTTAATTTATTTTCACATTACGTGGGCAGTCCGATAAGTACTTAGTCTACAAAAGAAAAACGAAAATTTTGGAAAATTGACGATTTATTTTTCAACATAGTCTCCTTTTAACTCGATACACTTGATCCAGCGATGCTCCAACTTCTTCAGTCTGAAAAATACGTTTTCTGGGGATCTGCAAAGTAGGCCTCCGTAGCGGCGATAACCTCCTCATTCGACTCAAATTTCTGCCCAGCGAGTGATTTTTCAAGTTTGGGAACAAAAAGAAGTCACATGGGGCCAAATCTGGAGAATACGGTGGATGGGGCAAGTATTCGTAGCCTAATTCAACGAATTTGGCTGTAGCTTGGGCAGAGGTGTGAGCCGGTGCGTTATCGTGGTGAAAGAGCACTTTTTTCTTCGCCAAATGGGTCCGTTTTTTCCTTAATTCGGCGTCGAATCGGCTCAATAATTCGGCATAGTACAGCCCTGTGACTGTTTTGCCCTTCTCCAAGTAGTCTATGTAGATCACACCTTGTGAATCCCAGAGAACGGTGGCCATCACCTTTCCGGCCGATAGGACAGTTTCCGCCTTCTTCGGGGCACATTCGCCGGGCGCAGTCCACTGTTTCGACTGTTCCTTGGTCTCTGGTGTGTACCAGTGGATCCACGTTTCGTCGACAGTCACAAAACGACGTACAAACTCTTTCGGATTGCGCTTAAACAGTGACAAACACTGCTCTGAAGTGATCTCGCGGATGCGCTTGTTATCCGGTGTCGAATCGGCTCAATAATTCGGAATGGTACAGCCCTGTGACTGTTTTGTCCTTCTCCAAGTAGTCTATGTAGATCACACCTTGTGAATCCCAGAGAACGGTGGCCATCACCTTTCCGGCCGATAGGACAGTTTTCGCCTTCTTCGGAGCACATTCGCCGGGCGCAGTCCACTGTTTCGACTGTTCCTTGGTCTCTGGTGTGTACCAGTGGATCCACGTTTCGTCGACAGTCACAAAACGACGTAGAAACTCTTTCGGATTGCGCTTAAACAGTGACAAACACTGCTCTGAAGTGGTCTCGCGGATGCGCTTGTTATCCGGTGTCGAATCGGCTCAATAATTCGGCATAATACAGCCCGGTGACTGTTTTGCCCTTCTCCAAGTAGTCTGTGTAGATCACACCTTGTGAATCCCAGAGAACGGTGGCCATCACCTTTCCGGCCGATAGGACAGTCTTCGCCTTCTTCGGAGCACATTCGCCGGGCGCAGTCCACTGTTTCGACTGTTCCTTGATCTCTGGTGTGTACCAGTGGATCCACGTTTCGTCGACAGACACAAAACGACATAGAAACTCTTTCGGATTGCGCTTAAACAGTGACAAACATTGCTCTGAAGTGATCTCACGGATGCGCTTGTTATCCGGAGCGAGCAAACGCGGCACCCATCGAGCAGAAAGCTTTCTCATGCACAATATTTCATGCAGGATGTGCCCAAATTTCATCGCTGTATCAGGTGTATCGAGTTAAAAGGAGACTATGTTGGAAAATAAATCGTCAATTTTCCAAAATTTTCGTTTTTCTTTTGTAGGCTAAGTACTTATCGGATTGTCCACGTATAAGAAAGCCAGTTGAATTTTACTGAAATAACGCCACGAACTTTTTCGCAGACCCAATATCTGTCATAGGCATTCTGCATTGTGCGGTGCCAGCGAGTTGCATACTGCCGAGTCCCGTGGAGTGCACGAAGGAACCTTCGCGGTTTCCAGATCGTAACCAGATCTTCGAGTTTCGAGGTTTACGGCCACGGAGGAGGCCCACAGGAACGCGTGTCTATTAAACGGCCGGCGATAAAGAGTTCACGCGCAATCTTCCACAAATTTCTGCGGTTTCGCGACGACAAACCCTGAACGAGGCGGCGAGTTCTGAAGATTTGTAACGACGCGCGGCATGCAGATGTAATTTAAGAAATTGGACGTCGGAACGAACTCGCGTGCTTTACGTTTAACAACGTACTCGAAGTACGTGCCTCTTTAATTGGTCTATTGGTTCTTCGCATGTTTTGAATCGCTTTGGCCTTTAGACGTTGTGTCATTAAAATCTAACGATAGATGCGTGTGGCTGTTGGACGTGCGTATAAGGAAGAATTTCGTAAAGCACATGAAGCAGATGAACGTGACACGTGTGGTCTGTAGTTTCCTGCGGCGTGACGTTGGATAAACGTTACAGAAACTAAAACCTTCTGTATATTTTAATGCATTCATACGGATCTGTGTGTACGCATTTTGTTCTTCTCAGAATAAAAATGCTTAAATTGTTTTTCATGCGCCTATACGAAATCCATAAAAACCTCGTAGTATTGGAATTTAATATATCGATTACATGTGCACGCGATCCGATATCCCGCGTGCAAAGTGCAGAGCAAAACATTTTTGCCGCCGGGGATAATACAATTTATATGCATAGAACGCGACACACGCGGAGCAATAATATTTCGTCGCGCGTTCCTCGTTAAAAGGGGGACAAATTACACGTGTTACAGATGCTGGAGGCAAAACGCGGGCAACAGATACTGTTGATGGCAGGCAGCGGAGAAGTATGCATGCGAGCTCGAAAACGTAATTTATTTGTGTCACTCGAGCCGTTAATGAGGTAGTGCCGGGGATTAATCGATGCCCGTGTCGTTCGCGTTCCACGACAATTTGTATCAATTTGGCCGGACGCGCTTCTCCCGAAAATGAATATTAACGCGACGGAAAATTGACGGGGATCCGCCAGAAGCATAGCGCGAGTCATCGTCCGGAGGGAGAGGAAAAGAGAGTGGCGGAGAACAGAAAAGCTCGAAATCCGAAACCACCCCGTGATGCATAATTCATAGTGCTCAGGGCCTGACATTACGGCGCAAACCCGCCGGCATGATGTAAACACTCGTAAATTAATGCAATTGGTAAGAGGGTCGGCCGCACGGGGTTAGGAGAAAGAAAAACATGAATGCAAAATGTTTTGCCGGTCGAGGGAACGAGTACCGTAACATTGTTAACGAACGCATCTCTGCTTCTAGCGGCTAGAATTCCCGATCTTCAGACTTATCCAATCAAAAATCATTTAACACGACTGCCATAGTAAAAAATTGAAAAAATACCCAATCGGTAGCATTCATAATTTTGTAAATGCAATTAATATTAAATAGTGATTCAATTCTTTGGTCTCAGGTACCTTTGCATTGTTTTCATTTTCCACAATTCAATCGTATTCTGTAGCATTGCATCACGTTGCTGTTTTAATATAGTAAAATATACACTGCCACCAGTGACCGGCGCAAAAGGTCTCACGAAAAATTCAAAAAATACCCAATCGGTAGCATTTATAATTTTGTAAATGCAATTAATATTAAATACTGATTCTATTCTTTGGTGTCAGGTACCTTTGCGTTCTTTTCATTTTGCACAATTCAATCATATTCTGTAGCACTGCATCATGTTATTGTTTTAGTATAGGAAAATATGCACGGCAGTCAACGTGTTAAACAAAAAAAAGTCATATATAAAACAAATCACACACTCTCACCGCCCAAGTATCAACCGACGCACACTTCAAACCTGCATTTCCCTTTACAATAATTTTTAAAATGCTAACACGTTAACAACGTTAACATGTTGACTGCCATGGTGGGCATCGGTGACCGGCGCAAAAGGTCTCACGAAAAATGCAAAAAATACCCGATCGGTAGCATCTATAATTCTGTAAATGCAATTAATATTAAATACTGATTCAAGTCTTTGGCCATCGGTACCTTCGCATTATTCTCATTTTGCACAATTCAATTATATTCTATAGCACTGCATCCCGCTGCTGTTTTAATACAGTTTTAATACAGCGTGTTAAACAAAAAAAAAGTCATATATAAAACAAATCACACACTCTCACCGCCCAAGTATCAACTGACGCACACTTCAAACTTGCATTTCCCTTTACACTACTTTTTAAAATGCTAACACGTTAGCAATGTTAACATGTTGACTGTGGTCATCGGTGACCGGAGCAAAAGGTCTCACGAAAAATCGAAAAATACCCAATCGGTAACATTTATAACTTTGTAACTGCAATTAATATTAAATACTGCTCCAATTCTTTGGTCTCCGATATCTTTGCATTCTTTTAATTTTGCACAATTCAATCATATTCTGTAGCACTGCATCACGTTACTGTTTTAATACAATAAAATACGCACGGCCGTCAACGTGTTAAACAAAAAAAAAGTCATATATAAGAGAAATCACACACTCCCACCGCCCAACTATCAACCGACGCACACTTCGAACCTGCTCCGAACTTCCCTTTACTTTTTACTACTTTTTAGAATTCATTCATAAACAAAAAATAGAAAGCAATGTTTCGTAGATGCCAAAATAAGAAGTCCAACGCACCTTTCACCCGTCCAAAAAATACCCAATCGGTAGCATTTATAATTTTGTAAATGCAATTAATATTAAATAGTGATTCAATTCTTTGGTCTCCGATACCTTTGCATTATTTTAATTTTATTTTAATTCAATCGTATTCTGTAGCACTGCATCACGTTACTGTTTTAATGCAATAAAATACGCACAGCAGTCAACGTGTTAAACAAAAAAAAAAGTCATATATAAAACAAATCACACACTCCCACCGCCCAAGTATCAACCGACGCACACTTCGAACCTGCTCCGAACTTCCCTTTACTTTTTACTACTTGTTAGAATTCATTCATAAACAAAAAATAGAAAGCAATATTTCGTAGATGCCAAAATAAGAAGTCCAACGCACCTTTCACCCGTCCAAAAAATACCCAATCGGTAGCATTTATAATTTTGTAAATGCAATTAATATTAAATACTGATTAAATTCTTTGGTGTCCGATACCTTTGCATTATTTTAATTTTATTTTAATTCAATCGTATTCTGTAGCACTGCATCACGTTACTGTTTTAATACAATAAAATACGGACGGCAATCAACGTGTTAAACAAACAAAAAGTCATATATAAAACAAATCACACACTCTCACCGCCCAACTATCAACCGACGCACACTTCGAACCTGCTCCGAACTTCCTTTACTTTTTACTACTTTTTAGAATTCATTCATAAACAAAAAATAGAAAGCAATGCCTCCTAGGTGCCAAAATAAGAAGTCCAACGCACCTTTCACCCGTCCAAAAAATACCCAATCGGTAGCATTTATAATTTTGTAAATGCAATTAATATTAAATACTGATTAAATTCTTTGGTGTCCGATACCTTTGCATTAATTTAATTTTATTTTAATTCAATCGTATTCTGTAGCACTGCATCACGTTACTGTTTTAATACAATAAAATACGGACGGCAATCAACGTGTTAAACAAACAAAAAGTCATATATAAAACAAATCACACACTCTCACCGTCCAACTATCAACCGACGCACACTTCGAACCTGTTCCGAACTTCCTTTACTTTTTACTACTTTTTAGAATTCATTCATAAACAAAAAATAGAAAGGAATATTTCGTAGGTGCCAAAATAAGAAGTCCAACGCACCTTTCACCGCGTCCTCCCGTATTTTTCTCCAATCCGCGATCAGTACTCCTGATTGATCTATGCACTTTGCCAAATTTCTGTGAACACTCTCCGGGTTCCGACGGAACACAATGTCGTGCCGCGATGCGAGTCAACACCTAACTGCGAAGCCGACTTTCGTTTGTCAAAGAGCGCACTGCCTGTGTGAGCGCATATCCCTCGTCACGAAGTAGCGCGGGCAAAGCGCCGAGCTAAACTGAAGAGAGACCCGAAGAACGCCGCTATAATGTAGCGCAAACATAACTGGCAACCATAGCACCAACGTAAGGATGAGAGCATGGTCGGTACAGTCTGCTAGCCGGTAGTTTTCACGTCCCTTCCGCAAGGATTAGAATAATAACCGAGTTTGCCGTGATTATACGGCTTCACGGATTTCTGCAATAATTTTCTGCGAGAGACGAATTAACGACGCGCCGCGCGCAATTTATATAACACGACGGAAAGCGCAAGGGACGGCCGTGGATTTTGGTGCAATTATCTCACGGTGCCTGACCGTAATGATGTTTACGTTCCCAGGAAACTTCGGAAAGGTCCTAAGTGGTTTGTCAATAGTAACGTAAAGCCTGGATAGGATCGATTATAGGATCTTGCGAATAATGAATGGTTTTGAGGAAAAGCTTATGTGTACAGATATCACTGAGTGCTAAGCGTTGCAGTGCTGCGCTAGTCTTAAATCTTATATTCCGTTTGTTTAAATACAATCACGCCCTTCGGTACGTGTAATTAACACAACATTCAAAATAATTGACTTTAAGATTTGAATGGTATAGCATTCATTTTCATGACGATACAGAATGCCACGAATGCTATAGTATTCAAATTTTAAAGTAAATTATTTTGAATTGAATTTTGTATAACCTTAAATTTTTGTAATTATTTTCATGATCATGCAAAATGACATAAATGCCATAGCATTCAAATCTTAAAGTCGATTATATTAAATTTAGTTTCATATAACCTTAAGCTTTTGAAATTATTTTCATGATGATGCAGAATGACATGAATGCTATAGTATTCAAATCTTAGAGTCAATTATTTTGAATTTAATTTTATATAACCGTAAGTTTTTGTAATTATTTTCATGATGATGCAGAATGACATGAATGCTATAGCATTCAAATCTTAAAATCAATTATTTTGAATTTAATTTTATATAACCTTAAGTTTTTGTAATTATTTTCATGATGATGCAGAATGACATGAATGCTATAGCATTCAAATCTTATAGTCAATTATTTTGAATTTAATTTGATATAACCTTACGTTTTTGTAATTATTTTCATGATGATGCAGAATTACATGAATGCCATAGCATTCAAATCTTAAAGTCAATAATTGTGAATTGAATTTTATATAACCTTAAGATTTGTAATTATTTTCATGGTGATACAGAATGACATGAATACTATAGCATTCAAATCTTAAAGTAAATTATTTTGAATTTAATTTTATATAACCTTAAGTTTTTGTAATTATTATACCTGTCAAGAGAATGACTAACAACTAAAATATGATAACCTGACTACCCTTATAAAATGTGTTTAATCAAATTTCAGATAACACAACCAATTTAAACATAAAATGAGTGTTAATTTCTGCACCGCACTGAAACTTTTAATGTCCGCGAACGTGTTAAAATAAAGATGGTTATTATTTTGAGCTTTGCGGAGAAGATACGTATGCATATACAATAAATTGCTTCAACGAAACTAAAAGAAAGAAAAGACGCCTTTACCGAAGGTTACCCCCGAAATGTGCTGACACTAAGATTGTCTCTTCTCTAGAAATTACATTTGTCCCCACTATACCGTCATTTCTGGCGCCAGTCAAAGCGAACCTAAAACATTTTGGTAACAGTCCCATTGACAGGGCAGCCGTAATTACGGGCTTTAATCCCTCGAAAGACCCAAATTTGATCCCACGACCGTCATTGGCGTGTCAGTGAACGCACACATTCTCAAATAAAGGACACGCGCGCCCGAGATCGTTCAATACTTTTCCCTGAAGAGGACTTTTCCCTGTTTCGCTGTGTGGTCGTTGTTCGGCTTATGGCTTACCCCTCCGTATTTTCGTGGGATCGGATTGCGCCATGTCCACCACAAAGGTCCACATGGTCGGCGCCAAGGCAACATGAGATTTATAACTCTCGCGGGGAAAAAAGTATTCGGTCGCGTACCCTTGCGCACCCCGAGAAGTGACTAATACATTTATTGTAGATTTACACGCGGTGCGGATATCGATGGACTAGCAGGATCCTGGATCCGCAGGATTATTTTGACGCGTGACATTATACTAGGTTGCTCAAAGTTTTGTCGTTCGATAAGAAAAACACAATGTTATGGTTCAAAATACACTTTATTATTCATCAGTATAATCTCCCTGAACATTAATGCACTTACTCCAACGATCCTCCAATCTGTGGATCCCATCTCTGAAGTGAGATTCCGGAAGGTCTGCAAAATACGCTTCAACAGCCGTTATGACCTCTTCATTTGACGAAAAACGCTTGCCACGAATAAATTTTTTGAGTTCTGGAAACAAATGGAAGTCGCTGGGGGCCAAATCTGGTGAATACGGCGGATGCTCCAACAATTCGAACTTTAATTCATGGATTTTAGCTATTGTCAAAATGCTCTTGTGACACGGTGCGTTGTCCTGATGAAAAAGGATTTTTTTCTTCTGCAAACCGGGTCTTTTTTCACGAATTTTTTCCTTCAACTGGTCCAAAAGGTTGCAAAAATATTCAGAATTAATTGTTTTACCAGTTTGCAAGTAATCCACAAATAAAATTCCTTTCGCATCCCAAAAAACTGATGCCAGAACCTTCTTGGCCGATTTCTGGACACGAACTCGTTTGGAAGCCGAACAACCAGGTTCACACCACTCTTTAGCCTCTTGTTTTGATTTAGGATCATGGTGATAGACCCAAGTCTCATCCATAGTGATGAATCGACGCACAAAATCCACTTTATCCTTTTTAAAACGCTCCAAATGTTGTTGAGAAAGTCGTATTCGAATGTGTTTTTGTTCAATTGTAGCAAATGCGGCACCCATTGTGCACACAGCTTTTTAAAACTCAAAATTTCATTTAAAATATGACTCACACTGCCTAATGAGATGTGTAGAGCCTCTACTAAATCCCTCTCAGTCAAGAAGAGTGAACCAACAAAACAAAAACAAATTTGGACTAGTAGCAACGCCCTCTCTTATCGACCGAGAAAACTTATTGAACAACCTGGTACGATGTAAATTTTCGCAGAAATTTCAGATGAGGTCTGTAGTTTACAGAATTTGCGTCAGCACGTGCATCTGCATGCAGTTTGTTCGCTGAGTAAAAGACGATCGACGTTTATATTTGGCGTACTTCTTTAACCTCCGAATATTTCCTTTTAACCTAATTAGTGTTCTTGGCAGCGTGTCAAATATTTCGCTTATCTCAGGACGTCAAGAGCACCGCTGCGGTTTGAAATGTATTTGGTTTTTAGTTTAACCCTTCTTTGCATGATTTTTTCTTTATTGGTAAAATAAATCAAGGTTCAAAATTAAAGGAGAATGGTTAAAAAAATCTTAGTATATATTTATAGTATAAATTTAGCAGAAAACAATATGATGGAAATTTCCATCATCGTGCAAAGTTAGATCAAAGTGAACTTGTTCTTTTATATAATTTTTGGGCATTCAATGTTATGATGGAAATTTCCACCATCATGCAAAGAAATGTTAAATGAGTTACTGTGTCGTAAGGAAAAGCTCGAAATGTTTGCCTCTTTATGATCGGTAACGAAATTTTATAGAAATCGGAGATGGTGGACAAGCGGAGTAAATATGGCTCGTCAATCAGGGATAAAGCACCCTCAATATTTGGTATGGCCTGCAAATATACATAATTAACACATTGCGTACGGCGTTTTTGTTGCTGATGTACAAAAGTTGAGTACAATACATACAAAACTTGAATACAATACATACAAGCTTTTTTTAACACGTTGGCTGCCGTGGGGGTCACCGGTGACCGTCGCAAGAGGTTTGACTGAAGATCCAAATTATTCGCAATGAGTAGTAATAATTATTTTATAAATGCAGTTATTGTTAGAATAGTGATGCGATTCTTTGGTCTCCAATACTTGCACATCATTTACATTTTGCATAATTCAGTCAAACGCTGTAGTATTTCATAGCATCGCCGTTCTAATACGGCAAAATACGCACGGCAGTCAACACGTTAATACTGACTTACGTTTACACATTTTTCAACATTCTAACATTCATTTACTTCGCAATTATACTATCAAAAATTGCCGCAAAGCTTTATTATTATAACAACGTACTGAACAACATTAAAACGAGATATCTCGTGACCCGTACGCAATGTGTTAAAGTCATGTATTAATATTGTGATAGGAGAAGTTTCTCATCGATCAATTATAATTTCCAGGGGACCTAACTAGAATTCCGCAGGATAATTTCATCACGGAATTTATCAAACAATGTGTCGAGTATAATATAGAGCCTATGCCGACGTGTATTGTGAGTTTGCCAAATAAATTTAATTTGTGCAAAATGTTACTGATGCAATTATCGATGTCGAAGTTTATATCATATGCAGATAAATTCTGGAACATTGGATTCGCGGCATATCCAACGACTATCTAAATTTTATCGTTCGGCATCAACTATAAGAAGTGAAAGGCTGCACAGCAGATTAAGCGAAGTCTCAAAGTAAATTGCAAGGTAATCTAAGTTAACAGTACGTTTACTCGTTACTATTTGTATCTTTTCAAGAACGGAAATTGAACAACCGAGTCCAACGTTTCGCTTAACTTTCGATAACCCCAAAAAATTGGAGAACCTATGGAAAATTGAGTGCAAAGATAAGTGTTAGAAGTCTTCTTGCAACGCCGAATCTGTGAACCGCTTAAACTAATTTTCAATTTTCATCCGATTATAGGACATGAAGTATCAATTTGTGTTCTAGATGCACTGTATTCTACTATGCAAAAATATGATACCATTACTGTTCTAAGGTACGATTATATTTAACGTCATTTAAAAATTACCAACATGCGTAAATTTATGCATTGTATTGTACTATGCAAAAATATGATACCATTACTGTTCTAAGGTATGATTATTTTTAACTTCATTTAAAAATTACCAACATGCGTAAATTTATGCATTGTATTGTACTATGCAAAAATATGATACCATTACTGTTCTAAGGTATGATTATTTTTAACTTCATTTAAAAATTACCAACATGCGTAAATTTATGCATTGTATTGTACTATGCAAAAATATGATACCATTACTGTTCTAAGATACGATTATTTCTAACGTCATTCTAAAATTACCAACATGCGTAAATTTATGCACTGTATTGTACTATGCAAAAATATGATACCATTACTGTTCTAAGGTACGATTATTTTTAACGTCATTCTAAAATTACCAACATACGTAAATTTACGCATTGTATTGTACTATGCAAAAATATGATACCATTACTGTTCTAAGGTACGATTATTTCTAACGTCATTCTAAAATTACCAACATGCGTAAATTTATGCATTGTATTTTACTATGCAAAAATATGATACCATTACTGTTCTAAGGTATGATTATTTTTAACTTCATTTAAAAATTACCAACATGCGTAAATTTATGCATTGTATTGTACTATGCAAAAATATGATACCATTACTGTTCTAAGGTATGATTATTTTTAACGTCATTCTAAAATTACCAACATGCGTAAATTTATGCACTGTATTGTACTATGCAAAAATATGATACCATTACTGTTCTAAGGTACGATTATTTCTAACGTCATTCTAAAATTACCAACATGCGTAAATTTATGCACTGTATTGTACTATGCAAAAATATGATACCATTACTGTTCTAAGGTATGATTATTTTTAACGTCATTCTAAAACTACCAACATGCGTAAATTTGTGCACTGTATTGTACTATGCAAAAATATGATACCATTACTGTTCTAAGGTACGATTATATTTAACGTCATTCTAAAATTACCAACATGCGTAAATTTATGCACTGTATTGTACTATGCAAAAATATGATACCATTACTGATCTAAGGTATGATTATTTTTAACGTCATTCTAAAATTACCAACATGCGTAAATTTATGCATTGTATTGTACTATGCAAAAATATGATATCATTACTGTTCTAAGGTACGATTATTTTTAATGTCATTCTAAACTGCCAACATGCGTAAATTTATTAAATATTTCGTAGATTACCAAATTGTTCCGTGAACGCTTACGGCATAATGCAAATAGCGCGAATGTTGACGGAGATTGGCTGCTTAAGAGACGTCAACTTGGACATGAATCCGAACGTGCAAGAAAATTATTACTTGCTTTGTGTACCGACTGGCAAGTGCGTAGTCATGAAAAGTGATAATAAAAAAATACATTCAACAATTCCGTGATACGCCACTCGATACCACGGTAAGAAATGTCTTACACTTTGAACACAGTCTGCTGTATCTCTCCCTGAAACTGTGCAAGATAACCGACAAAGGTGTCGAAATGCTCGCGAACGCGTTGAAGTACGACGATCCTCCGAACGAGCCAAGATTAATAGGTCTTAATTTAGCGAATAACCATATTACGAAGCTAGGAGCGGCCCACATCGGCTGCATGCTTCGAACTAATCGGTACGTTATTGTCTCTGACGAATGTTAACGAGAGAAAAAGAGAAAGCACGAATCTACGATAATAAAATTTGCATTGGAATGCAATGGAATTAATTGACCCAGAACAAGATATGCACGACATCGTCCGCGTACAATTAGTCAGCGTATATACGTGGGCAGTCCGATAAGTACTTAGCCTACAACAGAAAAACGAAAATTTTGGAAAATTGACGATTTATTTTTCAACATAGTCTCCTTTTAACTCGATACACTTGATCCAGCGATGAAATTTGGGCATATCCTGCATGAAATATTCGGCATGAGAAAGCTTTCTGCTCGATGGGTGCCGCGTTTGCTCACTCCGGATAACAAGCGCATCCGTGAGACCACTTCAAAGCAGTGTTTGACACTGTTTAAGCGCAATCCGAAAGAGTTTCTACATCGTTTTGTGACTGTCGACAAAACGTGGATCCACTGGTACACACCAGAGACCAAGGAACAGTCGAAACAGTGAATTGCGCCCGGCGAATGTGCTCCGAAGAAGGCGAAGTCTGTCCTATCGGCCGGGAAGGTGATGACCACCGTTTTCTGGGATTCACAAGGTGCGATCTACATAGACTACCTGGAGAAGGGCAAAACAGTCACAGGGCTGTATTATGCCGAATTATTGAGCCGATTCGACACCGGATAACAAGCGCATCCGCGAGACCACTTCGGAGCAGTGTTTGACACTGTTTAAGCGCAATCCGAAAGAGTTTCTACGTCGTTTTGTGACTGTCGACGAAACGTGGATCCACTGGTACACACCAGAGACCAAGGAACAGTCGAAACAGTGAATTGCGCCCGGCGAATGTGCTCCGAAGGAGGCGAAGACTGTCCTATCGGCCGGAAAGGTGATGACCACCGTTTTCTGGGATTCACAAGGTGTGATCTACATAGACTACCTGGAGAAGGGCAAAACAGTCACAGGGCTGTACTATGCCGAATTATTGAGCCGATTCGACACCGGATAACAAGCGCATCCGCGAGACCACTTCAGAGCAGTGTTTGACACTGTTTAAACGCAGTCCGAAAGAGTTTCTACGTCGTTTTGTGACTGTCGACAAAACGTGGATCCACTGGTACACACCAGAGACCAAGGAACAGTCGAAACAGTGAATTGCGCCCGGCGAATGTGCTCCGAAGAAGGCGCAGACTGTCCTATTGGCCGGAAAGGTGATGGCCACCGTTTTCTGGGATTCACAAGGTGTGATCTACATAGACTACCTGGAGAAGGGCAAAACAGTCACAGGGCTGTACTATGCCGAATGGTTGAGCCGATTCGACGCCGAATTAAGGAAAAAACGGCCCCATTTGGCAAAGAAAAAAGTGCTCTTTCACTACGATAACGCACCGGCTCACACCTCTGCCCAAGCTACAGCCAAATTCGTTGAATTAGGCTACGAACAGCTGCCCCATCCACCGTATTCTCCAGATTTTGCCCTATGTGACTTCTTATTGTTCCCAAACTTGAAAAACTTACTCGCTGGGCAGAAATTTGAGTCGAATGAGGAGGTTATCGCCGCCACGGAGGCCTACTTTGCAGATCTCCAGAAAACGTATTTTTCAGACGGGTTGAAGAAGTTGGAGCATCGCTGGATCAAGTGTATCGAGTTAAAAGGAGACTATGCTGAAAAATAAATCGTCGATTTTCCAAAATTTTCGTTTTTCTTTTGTAGGCTAAGTACTTATCGGATTGCCCTCGTATAAGTTTTCGACGTGCAACAAGAGTGAGTTCTTATAAGTCAGGACTAAATGCGTGCGTAATATCGCTCCGCAGTTCCATTCAGAGTCTGGTATTAACCGGAAACCGGATATGCGATGACGGCGCGAGTCTGATAATCCACGAACTTTGCATGTACGTCGCAGGCCTCGTAAGCTGTCGCGCAAAATAATCAATGGCCGAAACGACATTACCTTCGCCAATCCGACAGGTTCTCTTTGACGCACCGTGAAATCGTGGATCTTCGACGGCGAAGATACGCCGAGTTAGCCAAACTGGGCTATATGGTAATTATCGATTTCTATCCAGAGCGAACTTCCCTAATGGACCAATTAAACTGACAAAGGATGACGAGAGGAAGCCATTGCAAGGAATCGCGGCTGAGGAGTATGAAAAGGCTGACACAGTTACGGACGATCTTGTGTCAAGAAAGGACCCGCGGGTGTCGAGACGTCAGAATCTACAGAAACGAAACAGGAAATGTATAATAGTCGCGAGTGAATCATAGGGTTTGATGTTAACACTTTGACTGCCATGCGTATTTTGCTGTATTAGAACGGCGATGCTATGAAATAATACAGCGTTTGACTGAATTCTGCAAAATGTAAATAATGTGCAGGTATTGAAGACTAAAAGATCGCATCACTATTCTAATAACAACTGCATTTATAAAATAATAATTGCTAACCATTGCAAATATTTTGGATATTCAGTAAAATCTTTTGCGCCGGTCACCGGTGACCATCATGGCAGTCAAAGTGTTAACCCTTTTAGTGCCGGACGACGATATATCGTCGTTCGCAACACTTGCAAAAAGTGCCAAGAACGATATATCGTTGCACATCCAATAGCGCCTTACTATCTCTAAAATCTATCTCATCTATCTATCTCAAAATAAATTTAGAATACGCTATAAATGGTCTAATTTTATTAGGAGAGAATTAAAAAAAAATAGTTTTTCGGTTTAACTTTATATTACCTATAACAATTACTTGTTTCGGAAGACATAATCCGTCCGGCGCTTACCATGTAGCTTGGAATTATTTTTTATTTTTAATATGCAATATTATTTATTTTGTCAAAAAATATTTTGGAAATGCAAAGTATATACTTTGTCATAAATGGTCTATATAAAGTTATGATGAAAAGAAGAGTTTTCGAATGTGGTAATACGTTTTGAAAGAGAAAACTCAATTTTTATTTTCTTTATGATCAGTTATATCTTTGTTATTAATATCATTTTCAATGAATATAGAAAAATCAGTGTCATTGTTTTATTCTCTATTTCGTCCTTAATACTCTGCTTTTTGAATTATATAAATATTGTCTTGCGTTTGGTTTTTATGAACCTTCTTCCAAACCCTAGTAATAACAATTACTTGTTTCGGAAGAGATAATCCTTGAAAGAAAATGTACCTTGGAATTATTCTTTATTTTTAATATGCAATATTATTTATTTTGTTACAAAATATTTTGGAAATGCAAAGTATATACTTTGTCATAAATGGTCTATATAAAGTTATGATGAAAAGAAGACTTTTCGAATGTGGTAATACGTTTTGAAAGAGAAAACTCAATTTTAATTTTCTTTATGATCATTTATATCTTTGTTATTTATATAATTTTCAATGAATATAGAAAAATTAGTGTCATTGTTTTATTCTCTATTTCGTCCTTAATACCCTGCTTTTTGAATTATATAAATATTGTTTTGCGTTTGGTTTTTATGAACCTTCTTCCAAACCCTAGTAATAACAATTACTTGTTTCGGAAGAGATAATCCTTGAAAGAAAATGTACCTTGGAATTATTCTTTATTTTTAATATGCAATATTATTTATTTTGTCAAAAAATATTTTGGAAATGCAAAGTATATACTTTGTCATAAATGGTTTATACAAAGTTATGATGAAAAGAAGACTTTTCGAATGTGGTAACACGTTTTGAAAGAGAAAACTCAATTTTTCTTTATGATAATTTATATCTTTGTTATTTATATAATTTTCAACGAATATAGAAAAATTAGTGTCATTGCTTTATTCTCTATTTCGTCCTTAATACCCTGCTTTTTGAATTATATAAATATTCTTTTTTGTTTGGTTTTTATGAACCTTCTTCCAAACCCTAGTAATAACAATTACTTGTTTCGGAAGAGATAATCCTTGAAAGAAAATGTACCTTGGAATTATTCTTTATTTTTAATATGCAATATTATTTATTTTGTCAAAAAATATTTTGGAAATGCAAAGTATATACTTTGTCATAAATGGTCTATACAAAGTTATGATGAAAAGAAGACTTTTCGAATGTGGTAATACGTTTTGAAAGAGAAAACTCAATTTTAATTTTCTTTATGATCATTTATATCTTTGTTATTTATATCATTTTTAATGAATATACAAAAATTAGTGTCATTGTTTTATTCTCTATTTCGTCCTCAATACCCTGCTTTTTGAATTATATAAATATTGTTTTGCGTTTGGTTTTTATGAACCTTCTTCCAAACCTTCTTCCAAAGTAAAATCGTGAAATTCGGCCGGTTATTTTCGCATATGCACCAATTTTTCGCCCGACATTAAAAGGGTTACCGGTTATTTCTTTTTAGCCACCCGTCACGAAGCGTTGGCAAAGGCGAGAGGATCGGAAATATTAGTTGCAGCGTCACCATCATTGCAAGTAATTGACAAAATTACGTAATGCCGTAGAATAAATTGATGAGTATCGGTTGACGAAACATGTTCCAATGAAGAAAAAAAATTGATTGATCGTAGAGTACAGACGTGCGTATGGATTTGAACATACATCATCCGTTCGCTGGAGAAAGTGTACCGATAAAGGGATCCATCATGTCAACGGGGAACTTTCAGCTTCAACATCTAAACTTAAGCTGTAAATATAAAGAAATCCTTTGAAACTTCCTTCGGTCCCGAGATAACGTACACCTACGTCATTTTTCAAGTCAATCACCTGAAGAGTGAAAAAACCCTGAGGGAATTGGTCAATTGTCTGTATTATCAAAATTACATGATGCTCCAGGATTCGAGCAGAGGTCTCCTGCACTTGTTTCTCGAGGTAATGGTTTTCCTCGAATAAATCCTTGAACGATCGAATCTTTGTCATGTCCTGTATTTAGGGTAATGAATTCGAAAAGGACTGTGACGAAGATTTGACGATTATAGCAGATCTCCTGAATTCCAGAAGGCAAGACAAATATAAATATGAAGCAAGCCATTTTGGAGATCTAGTTCCAGTAGAGAGTAATGCGTTGCGAAGAAAGGTATCCTACCCTACAATAACAATTTTCCATATACATTTTTAATCCCTAATTCAACCATTTAGGTATCAGGAAAGTATTTGCCAAAATAAGGTACAAGATGCACATGATAACCATGCACAAGATAAACATGTACACCGACTGCTGACTTCTATAATACTTAAAAGCCAATCACTGCATTTTGGATTTTTTGAAATGTCATCCATGTAGAGGATCACTGCGCTATAAAGACTAATACATCAGCTGCATATGATTTCTTCATAGATCAAATCAATTAATATCATTAATAATATTAATAACATTTCCACATTTTTGTTCAATTTTAATGTCAAAGCACTCAATTGTCGCACAAATTTATATAATTGAAACAAATGTTATACTTTCGGTTTTATGGAATTAATTGATTTGACAAAATAGCGGCTCATATAACAAAGCATCGCATTTAAATGTTTCGGCCACGTGCTCAATTGCTGACACGTCACGGAAAATCCTAAAACATTGAATGTGATTGGTGCGAAATACGAAGTGCCGCAATTTGTGCATACGCCAGGCGAAAAATCTTATCAGCCGAACTTAGAACTACTGACCTCCCCGTACAACATTAACCATAACCTATAGTGATGTTCTCAGTGATTGTGCGCGAAAGTCGTGAAAGTGTTATTACCGAACGTTGGACCTTCGGTTGCAGCATCCCAAATTATTATTCTATTTACTTTCCAACAACACATCAACTCGAATTCAATATACACAGATTAACCTTGTGTCGACTTGATGTAATAATTTTTGTCTAATACACTTGCATTGCTCGTTCGAACTGTGGTTTATATTCTTTTGTTTCGTTGCCCGCCTCGCAAAGCATATAAACGTTTACGCATTTAATAGGGCAGTGATTGAATTTTACACGTAGATATTGAAACTGCGATTCAGATGACTTAACGCTTTTTAAAGTTTCTCACAACGTGCGTGTAATGCCATTGAATTGGGCGACTAGAAAATTCTTAGAAGGGTTTAAATCGGTACGCTTTTGCGCATGCTATAGGACAGTGATTGAATTTGACACGTAGATATTGAAACTGCGTTTCAGATCATTTACGCTTTTTACGTTTCTAAAACCGTGCGTCTAATGCCATTGAATTGGACGACTAGAAAATTCTCGGGAAAGTTTAAATTGGTACACTTTTGCGCACGCAATAGGACAGTGATTGAATTTGACACGTAGATATTGAAACTGCAATTCAGATGATTTTATGCTTTTTCACGTTTCTCAAACCGTACGTGTAATGCCATTGAATTGGGCGACTAGAAAATTCTCCGGAGGGTTTAAATCGGTACACTTTTGCGCATGCAATAGGACGTTGATTGAATTTGACACGTAGATATTGAAACTGTGATTCAGACCACTTGACGCTTTTTGACGTTTTTCAAACCGTGCGTCTAATGCCATTGAATTGGACGACTAGAAAATTCTCGGGAAAGTTTAAATTGATACACTTTTGCGCATGCTATAGGGCAGTGTTTGAATTTTACACGTAGATATTGAAACTGCGATTCAAATGACTTAATGCTTTTTGACGTTTTTCAAACCGTGCGTCTAATGCCATTGAATTGGACGACTAGAAAATTCTTGGGAAAGTTTAAATCGGTACACTTTTACGCATGCAATAGGACAGTGATTGAATTTGACACGTAGATATTGAAACTGCGATTCAGATGATTTGACGCTTTTTGATGTTTCTCAAACCGTGTGTGTAATGCCATTGAATTGAACGACTAGAAAATTCTCCGGAGGGTTTAAATCCGTACACTTTTGCGCGTATAAGACAGTGATTGAATTTGACACGTAGATATTGAAACTGCGATTCAGATGACTTGACGCTTTTTCACGTTTCTCAAAACGTGCGTGTAATGCCATTGAATTGGTTGACTAGAAAATTCTCCGGAGGATTTAAATCGGTACACGCGCAGATCTCGGTGCACTCGCAGAACGCGTGTACTTAGAGATGTGCTCCGTAAAATAATCGTGCGGGTGACCTCTGGCGTTACAATGCAAACGCTCGTCTTCCCTCTCGAATAGTCTGCTATCATGCTACTCGCGGTGTTCGTGCTTGGCAAATTCGTTTATTTCGCGTCGACATACGTGACCGTTTAAGGTGATACATTGCGGAACTCTATCAATGCCGTTGATAGCCCGTAATCGCCAACCTGCAATCAACGAGTGCATCGTGCATCGAGCATAACCGGCATAAACGTCTCACGCAATTGCTTGCTTTATATAAAGCAGCCTCGTACAACGACATCTCGAACTTGTACACCGAACTCTGTATGTGACGCAACTCCACGGCAGATAACAGTGTTGTCAAGGTGTAAACGAGTATCTGTACCCAGCGTATTTGATAATCCTATCGTTTCTATGTGTTGTTTTCCCCACACGTTCGGCTACCGAATTTATTGTGTATGTAAATAGCAGCAGGTCCGCGATGATAATGTGACAATCGAGAGGATTTATACCTGTGTACAGTGCCTTACGTGAATCTAACCGCGACATACGCCGTGACGGGAGTTGAGAGACGCGAAAATGTATGAAAATTTGTTCAAGAGCCCGCTGCACCGCGTATTCGTCTATGGAACGTTAAAACGCGGCGAACCGAATCACAAGCTCATACAGGATGTAGTTAATGGATACGCTAAATTTCTCGGACTTGGCAAAACGACGGATGCGTACCCTCTGATAATTGCGACCAAATACAACATTCCGTTCTTACTGAAGAAACCTGGAACCGGCCATGTAAGTGTGTCCAGTCGTCTGACACATGTGACATTGCAGTATGTACATATACTTACGTAAAGCCGCAAAAATGCACGTATGTCATATCGACGATGAGTATTTATATGAGTATTTATGGGCGAGATGCTTGTCATTTCGAGATACATTGTTGGATGATAGGATCACTGAGGTATATGCTTTCTTATAATATATTTGTATCGGGTACCTTACTCAATAATTTTTGAAGTGTGTTAGGCGGAAGCATACGTCGATTTAAATTCAAGTGGTACCAACAGGTATATTGTAACTTAACACTTTGATCGCCACGGTGGTCACCGGTGACCGGCGCAAAGATTTTACTATAAATGCAAAAATATTGCGGTATCGTCGGCCTATTGATTACTGTAGTTAAAACGTTGATATCTCTGCATGATGCGATTAAACAATTTGTTGACCTTGTTTATTCTGCGTTACCTTAATTTTGCACGATATCATACTCTGCCGAATTTTATCGCATCGCGGTTCTAATATAGCAAAATACGCTTGGCAGTCAAAGTGTTAAACGTGTGAAATGGAAACATGCTGGCGTGTTTTTCAAATCTAAATGCGTCGAACTTTTTTTGGACAAGTCAATTTTAATTATAACTTGTTTACGAATAGCATGTGATCGGAGAAATATACGATGTGGACTCTAAAATGCTAACGAAATTAGACGAATTGGAGGAGCATCCCTCTTTTTACGAACGCACGGAAGAAGATATTTTAATGGCACCAGAAACAAAAATTAAGTCAGGCAAAACCTTCGAAGAGGTAATAACGGGAATCAACTACGTAGCGTTTTATTAGATTTTGAAAATCGGCAGTTTTACATTTGCCGATGAAAAAAATTGAAGCGTTATCTGGGCATCATTATTGTATTCCAGATTGGCGCAAAAACGAGAGCATGGATATATTTTCTGCCAAAGTTTAGGCCAACGTTGTTGCAACTGCCTATGTATTCTTCATATAGTAACGAAGGAAGTCACGGTTTGAAATATGCCGAAAAGTACGTTCGCGAAGCATCATATGACCATAGACAAGAAGTTCACTGATAGTAAAGCAAAAACACCAAAAATCAAAAAGCATCATTCATCGTCACCGGATCATTATTTGTTTCTAGCGACGAAGAGACGGCGAAACTGGAAGATTTGCTCTGATCCGAGCACAACGTATGTAACTTGGCTACACTATAAGAATGTACATTTTAGAAAGGGGCAACTGAGCTAGCTTATTCTAAGAAATGAGTATTTAATTCAATATAAGTCGTAAAACATGTTACATTAACATCGAAAATCCAACGACAAACTGTGTATTCCTTTTCAAATAAAATCAGTGAAACAGTTGTTAAAATTTAATCCACACTTTTTAGCACTTCATATGGTTTTTATATAAGGCATTCTGTACAAGAGACTTGACCCATTGTTTTATACATAGTTGTACAGTGGTGTAAATACAATATGTATTCGCAAACACGAGATACAATTCATGTTCCGACAATCCGTGTTTTGCAGATGGAGTGAAGGCGGCTGTAAAATAACTCTGTAATTGTCATTCTTAGATTCGAGCCACTTCGCCGTTACGTCTAAACGTAGCTCAGGCCACGTAACGTGAGCCTGAACATCACCCTTTCGACTTAATGCCCAATGGGTATAATTGCGTTTTTATTAATTTAGGAATAAAAAAAAAATCGTACCAAGTCTTCTTATGATTGACTTTTTATTTAGTTCGTCGTTCACCACGTGTATTCGCACCCCATTCTTTCGTTTTCTCTCAGTTTTCTTTTGTCAGTCTATCGCTTTCTCTCGATCAACAGTAGCGATAAAATTATTTTAACTATTCTGTAACAGAAGGCAGGCTTTCGCGTCATCGAGATGACGAAATAAACCCTAAGTTGCCTTTCAGAGACATAGTATCGGACCTCTGCGCGCTTCGCCACTTTTTTCTCAAAATTTCGTTACTAAGTTTTCCCCGAAATGTTTCTCTCGCAACAATCGCTCTGCGCGAAGGCGCACAGAAAATATCGTTATCTACGGAAACCAAACCCGCTCGATTTCCGTCATTGTTAAATAGGTAACGGATTCTATCAATGAACCACAAACGTTCGCGTAGAAATTCGGCATGACTTCCCGGTGTATCATCGACATCACACCGTAGATGGTACACACGCTAAATTAAAATGCTTGAGGCAGTACATACAAGTTGTCCTAGGAAATTTATTATAAATAATCACATTTTCATCGTTCACTATACAAGGATTCTTTTCCCCCTCCCGACATCTGTATGGCTCGTTTTCATCTCCAAAAACAACAACACTAGCATTCCGTGAGTCTCCGACAAAATGGAAACCCCCTGCGACTTGCTCATCTACCCTTCATATTTCTTTTTAAAAAAGAAAATCCTAAGTTAACAAAAATAATCAACCAAGCATCAACAAAAGCGTACATACGTTTTCATTTATGTATTTAATATGCATGTGTCTCTCTATCTCTCTCTCCCTCTCTCTCTCTCACCCGCTTGCATTATGACTTTGTTTCATTGTTCAGCTCAATTGATATACTCATATATATTTCTGTTCAGTGTAACCTCTCCCGTTCACCCTCACTCTCTGATATTATGTATGTGTTTTCTTGATGCACCGTTCCAAAGCCCAGCCCCGGAATTTAATAATTTCAGTTAATATACACATGTACCTTAATTTATCTACGAGTTTCTGTTCGTTGACGTACGTTGCCGTTGAGCAAAGCAGTAACACTCTCGAAGACGGCCCAAGAACGATCCTACCAAATTTCACGGCACGCTACACGCATGTTATCTATCTTACAGTACTCGAGTACCTCGCATAACGGTTCCAATTTACAGCAAATGTTCTTTTTTTTCGATACGATACAGAAACCGCATGTTCCTGCGGTCACTAGGTCTGTCGTGCAAAGAAAACCAATGGAACGTCACAGCCACAATTTGTAACGTTCTAAGCAATCGTTTATGGCAGTAACGGACTATACTAAACGAAAGTAGCACCGTATAAAAAAATATAAACCACACAGTGAGAAATTTTTCTAACTACAAGGCACAGCTAGGTGCCCACTGCAAAGTTCACACGAGAGTATTGAGCGCCACATTATACCTCCCATCCTGCGTCACGGATTATACCTTTTGGAAGCAGTATAATCGATCACGATTATAAAAGTAAATATAAATGTCGAGCTAAACGTTGAGCTTAGAGTACGAAAATAAAGTTCTTGTGTAAAATGTCACTCGGTTATGGTTACGTTAGTTGATACATCGACGGATTTAGTTTCATAATTGCCTGACTCCCGTCCACCATAATTCTGTTTGTCGGTTGAATCCCGATTTCATCCTGGGCCTTTCAAACCAAGGGCATGTACGTATATATGTTAACTATGGTACACATCGGATCCTATCCTATAAAATGTTTTGTGACATAGCTGGGCCACGAAACGGAGAGAAGCAATGATGTAGTATTGATTGTTTGTCATTTGATTGGATCAATGTAGGTGCTTTCAGCTCTGATCCTGTGAAAGAGCACCGTATTTGTTGCCCAGAGAAAGTTTAGGTGCTTCGGCTTGCGATTCCTGTGTACTATACGATCTGCTGCCCCCTCTGTTACGAACTTCTTCAAACGTGCCTTCTTCTCGCTTCCTAAAAATATCAATATTCCATAATACGCTTGTCGGCTTTCTCTGCACTTCTAATATATATCGTTGAAGTTACTCGACAAAATATTAAAACTAATCATTACAGCAAAAGGAAATAAAATTACATAAGAACAATCCCAAGATGCCTGACCTCTTAAATAGTAGCGACACTAGAAAATGCTGTACAGCAGATTAATTTAGAAATGCAATTGAGATTATAATATTTCTTTACCGGATCGACTTATCAGGTAGTGGCAGGTCATAACAGGTTATGTCACCTACTATCCTTCTACGAACCGTGTCTATGAACCTTTTAAGTATTAACTCGTGTTTTTAATAAATATATTATCGTACCGCCTGCCCCATGGACCTGTGGGTTCAGTACTACTTTGTTGCTTAGAGCTCAAAGTTGGAAAGTATTCTTCACTGTGTATATCTGGTGCAATGTTCTTTGCTCGTGGCCGAGGACTGGCTACCACTGCAGAGTTCCTCATATGTGGGGGTACATAGCTACTTCCTCCTCCACCTCCACCTCCACCAGTCGCAGGTGGTGCTGCTGCTGGAGCAGGTTCTGGGACCTCAGGTTGGGGCGGTAACTCTGGTTTCTTCCAAGGTCCCGAATGCTTCGTACCACCTTCGCCTGTCTCTCCGTCTGAACTATTTTCTCCCGTACCTCTCTCCTCATCGGAGTCCTCATCGAGGCTGTCATTGACAGTTAAGTTACCAATTTTAAGACCCGTGTAATCCTTCTTTTCCTCCTCAAATTCCTTCCACTCGTCCTCATCCTAGGGACAAGATAATAACCTATAATAAATGTCTCACACTCCTTTGACCTACATCCTAACTCGCAACCTATCCCAAGCCCCAAGAAACCACCAAACGAACACATCGTCCGAAGTTAATTCAAACAGCTTCGCCGCCGATCGTCTCTACCAATTATTGACCTATAACCTAATTTCGCAGTCCGCCCGAACTCAAAAAGTGCGGGATTTCGGAGGTAAACAGAGAGGCGGCGGGACGAGCCGGCACTGCTTGCTCACGTCAACTCTAGTTCACAGGGAATAATTATCGTGATGATTCAAGATAGCCGCGATTGATCTTCCCCTGAGAACAGCTGCTGCACGTCACCATGCCTTCCGCGAGAACGTCCGCACAACGTTTGATCCCGGTCGGCGTTACATAACGATCGTGCCCAGCAAACTTCGATCCCGTCCGCAGAACCGCATTACCTCGCGAACGGCCAGCGGTCGAGCGTGGAAATTTAATACGTAAGTCGCGAGTGCAAAATGACGTTTGCACGAACAAACATGGCAGCGGCCTGTGCCTCGATAGATTGGATCTCCGCGCAAAGGAAGTACACGCCGATTCGCGAGCCAGTGATCCAAACTCGGTCGCTCATCGCTACAAGCAAACGATCTTCACCTCGATCTGCTGAGTCTCCTCGCCCTCCGGGTTCGCCGGCTTCTCCTTCAGCTTCGTCTTTTCCAGTCGCTTGCCAGTCTCCTCCAGCTTCTTCGCGATCTCCTCGGTGGTGGTGAACTTTTTCCCTTTCGCTTTCTTGCGGTCCTTCTTCGCGAAAAAATCGTCTAGATCTGCCATGACAAACGGGTAGGGGGCAATTGCCGGGCACTCACGGAAAAGTCTGAGAAAACTTCGAGCGAACACGAGATACGGTCCTAACACGGACTGATCACAGGCACCGCTGCTGCTGTCCACATGGGCTCGTCTTAACCGGAAGTCATCCAACTACTCTCGAGTCAACGTTCCACCTCGCCGAACGTTTTTCAATCGAAAATGTACGTAATTCCGCGGAAAACGGAGCGACAAAAATTTGAACGTGTCGAAAATTGTCGAAAGTGGCTTGAGGGAGCGGTCGACGTTGAATGTTTAAAAGCAAAACTAAGTCTCGATTTCGAGCAGTGGCGCTGGTTGTCTAGCAGAAGACGACTGCAAAAAATTTAAGGGTTACTTAACCTAAGAACGTTGCCATACGTTGGGCATATGTAATTGCATGCGATCGGGCTAAATCGGCATGGGAAAGTGAAAATGACGATTGCGGGCGGCCGGTGATCGAAGAATCGAAATCTCGCGGTCAGTAATGTCGGAAACCGCTCGCAGTGTACGTCAAACGATGCGGTGGAACGAAAGAAACGCATAGGTTAATTGTTTCGCTCTTGCGGGATAGGTGACGCTGCGAAATACTTTGTATCACTTCCGGAATATAAGTATGAACAAAATAGGCAGTGAAGGGTGATGCGCGTTTCACCGGCTGAGACGATTCCTTTGCACACGTACCATAACTTCTCACTAAACTGATTACACCTGTTGGATTTATGTTTACCGTCACCCCACTTTCAAAGCACCTAAAACACTGAAGCAAACGAATTTGTCCGAAATTCGAAATTATCGTCCGAAACAAAAGACAAACGTATGCCTTTCGGGGGCCCCAACATCAACAATACATTTTTTCGTTTCCCAGCGCATCTTGTTTCCGCTCTTCGTGCACACAAGCGTAAGCTAGTGATTTAGAATTATTTTAAGCCCTGCCGTTAATTTACGTTTTACCACTATTTTTTGATCCGCGTAATAACGCGAATGATTTCGAACGTCCCGCGCTGTTGCGAAAACAGTACCACCGCTCGCGGCAAGATGTGCGCAGGCGTTCCGGTAGAAGGAAGCAATTTATACGGGATCCCACTCTAGACTGGCAGTACTAAAGACAAACGTATGCCTTTCGGGGGCCTCAACATCAACAATACATTTTTTCGTTTCCCAGCGCATCTTGTTTCCGCGCGTCGTGCACACAAGCGTAAGCTAGTGATTTAGAATTATTTTAAGCCCTGCCGTTAATTTACGTTTTACCACTATTTTTTGATCTGCGTAATAACGCGAATGATTTCGAACGTCCCGCGCTGTTGTGAAAACAGTACCACCGCTCGCGGCAAGATGTGCGCAGGCGTTCCGGTAGAAGGAAGCAATTTATACGGGATCCCACTCTAGACTGGCAGTACTAAAGACAAACGTATGCCTTTCGGGGGCCTGAACACCAACAATACATTTTTTCGTTTCCCAGCGCATCTTGTTTCTCCGCGTCGTGCATACAAGCGTAAGCTAGTGATTTAGAATTATTTTAAGCCCTGCCGTTAATTTACGTTTTATCACTATTTTTTGATCCGCGTAATAACGCCAATGATTTCGAACGTCCCGCGCTGTTGCGAAAACAGTACCACCGCTCGCGGCAAGATGTGCGCAGGCGTTCCGGTAGAAGAAAGGAATTTATACGGGATCCCACTCTAGACTGGCAGTACTAAAGACAAACGTATGCCTTTCGGGGGCCTCAACATCAACAATACATTTTTTCGTTTCCCAGCGCATCTTGTTTCCGCTCTTCGTGCGCACAAGCGTAAGCTAGTGATTTAGAATTATTTTAAGCCCTGCCGTTAATTTACGTTTTATCACTATTTTTTGATCTGCGTAATAAGGCGAATGATTTCGAACGTCCCGCGCTGTTGCGAAAATAGTACCACCGCTCGCGGCAAGATGTGCGCAGGCGTTCCGGTAGAAAGAAGCAATTTATACGGGATCCCACTCTAGACTGGCAGTACTAAAGACAAACGTATGCCTTTCGGGGGCCTCAACATCAACAATACATTTTTTCGTTTCCCAGCGCATCTTGTTTCCGCTCTTCGTGCGCACAAGCGTAAGCTAGTCATTTAGAATTATTTTAAGCCCTGCCGCTAATTTACGTTTTACCACTATTTTTTGATCTGCGTAATAACGCGAATGATTTCGAACGTCCCGCGCTGTTGCGAAAACAGTACCACCGCTCGCGGCAAGATGTGCGCAGGCGTTCCGGTAGAAGGAAGCAATTTATACGGGATCCCACTCTAGACTTGCAGTACTAAAGACAAACGTATGCCTTTCGGGGGCCTCAACATCAGCAATACATTTTTTCGTTTCCCAGCGCATCTTGTTTCCGCGCGTCGTGCACACAAGCGTAAGCTAGTGATTTAGAATTATTTTAAGCCCTGCCGTTAATTTACGTTTTACCACTATTTTTTGATCCGCGTAATAACGCGAATGATTTCGAACGTCCCGCGCTGTTGCGATAACAGTACCACCGCTCGCGGCAAGATGTGCGCAGGCGTTCCGGTAGAAAGAAGCAATTTATACGGGATCCCACTCTAGACTGGCAGTACTAAAGACAAACGTATGCCTTTCGGGGGCCTCGACATCAACAATACATTTTTTCGTTTCCCAGCGCATCTTGTTTCCGCTCTTCGTGCACACAAGCGTAAGCTAGTCATTTAGAATTATTTTAAGCCCTGCCGTTAATTTACGTTTTATCACTATTTTTTGATCGGCATAATAACGCGAATGATTTCGAACGTCCCGCGCTGTTGCGAAAACAGTAGCACCGCTCGCGGCAAGATGTGCGCAGGCGTTCCGGTAGAAAGAAGCAATTTATACGGGATCCCACTCTAGACTTGCAGTACTAAAGACAAACGTATGCCTTTCGGGGGCCTCAACATCAACAGTACATTTTTTCGTTTCCCAGCGCATCTTGTTTCCGCGCGTCGTGCACACAAGCGTAAGCTAGTGATTTAGAATTATTTTAAGCCGTGCCGTTAATTTACGTTTTATCACTATTTTTTGATCTGCGTAATAACGCGAATGATTTCGAACGTCCCGCGCTGTTGCGAAAACAGTAGCACCGCTCGCGGCAAGATGTGCGCAGGCGTTCCGGTAGAAGGAAGCAGTTTATACGGGATCCCAATCTAGACTGGTAGTACTACAGACAAACGTATGCCTTTCGGGGGCCTCAACATCAACAATACATTTTTTCGTTTCCCAGCGCATCTTGTTTCCGCGCGTCGTGCACACAAGCGTAAGCTAGTGATTTAGAATTATTTTAACACATTGTTGACCGGCAATTTTCGGCAAAAGCTATCTCAAGTCACCGGCTATTATTTTGTAAGTGAACATGGAAGTGAAACGATATAAATAACCTTCAATAAAGTTTGTTCGTGGATAATGAATTCAAATTGAACTTTGGACATACATTTTTTGTAACTTCTAATATTTTTTCATGCGATTAACTGTACAGCAATCATTTACGCGTAGATGTAGACAAGAGGTTTTACGTATATATCTTGTTTCGTTAAGCTTTCCTTTTAAAGAGCTAGATTATGCCCTTGTTATTTCATTTTCAATAATCATTTTCTAAATTGACTATAACTTATTTAAAAATCACTCGGGCAACTATATAAAGCATTCACGTATAATTGATTGAAAAATGCTTCACCGTCACGTTCTGTCGTTCTTGACACTTTGTAATACTAGAATTGTAATAAAAGCCTCAGTGCCAAGAAAAGTATACTTTTTTATAATAAAGCAGACGGTATTGACCACAATGAACAAAATTTTGCTATATTCTATATTGCCCTGCGTTTCAAAAATTAAAATAGCCGACGCAAATGCAAACACGAGTTAACTCGTGACCGGTCAACAATGTGTTAAGCCCTGCCGTTAATCTACGTTTTATCACTATTTTTTGATCCGCGTAATAACGCGAATGATTTCGAACGTCCCGCGCTGTTGCGAAAACAGTACCACCGCTCGCGGCAAGATGTGCGCAGGCGTTCCGGTAGAAGGAAGCAATTTATACGGGATCCCACTCTAGACTGGCAGTACTAACGTCTAGTCTTGCCACGAACCATTTGACCGGCGGTGTCTCCTATCCTCGCACCGGAGTACTACTCGTGAAAGCTCCGCCGCGTTTAACCTGCCTGCAGTAGATTCTGACAAGCGCCGATTTTACGCGAGCCGTGACAGTCTGCGATTGAAAAAAGGCGAGCCTGCACTCGGTTCGTGCGGTGGCAGTAGTACTCGTGGCCGACAAAGTTAATGTGTAACGACGCGCGACACGATGAAGCTCACACAGAAGTGTTTGGGAAACATCAGCAAGATGTTGGACTTTTATTCCCAGTTCAACCCCTCGCCACTTTCGATAAAACAGTTCATCGATTTCGGTGAGTGAGAGCGCAGAGGCGAGGATTCGCGAGATTCGAAAACGGGGGCCGAACGTTTAGCTGCCGTTTTGCTCTTGTCCGATCTCTGCGCGACTTGTGTACGAGTAGGATCTTTGACGGACGGAGGAGCGAATTTTGTCGGGGATTCTTTGCGAGCGGGCAGCTGACGTTTCGCCCGGTCGGTCGTGCGAGAATGAAAGTTGGTGGGGAAAATTCGTGCGGCGGCCGTTTATTGGGGTCGCACCGTTAAAATCGTTCTATTCATGAGACTCGGGCCATCGCACTGCTTGCGCTATAGTTTACGGTGGTAATGGGACGCGGCGATGGCGTTACTGCACTTCCTTCTTTACGTCGGTACACCTGCGTAGAAGGTAGAATTCGCGTAGACGCTTTTTCGCTTTCGCGTAAAGAACGTCGGGGCTCGGGAACCTCGCTCGATTCTTTCGCTCGCGATAATTGGACTTCGCGGTGTTGAGCGCGACACGGCAGATGCGTGAATGATGTAATAATGTCAACACATAAACAATCCCGAGATGCGTCTGTTTGCACGATCGCGAATCTTGGACGAGTGACTGTTTCTAAATGCAAAGGGGGTAATTTGGCGTAATGGAATGGAGAGTTTCATGGATCGGCGAATGGGCTTATCGTAAACGGGATTTTATTGTTCCCGCGTGTGAGAGAGAACAAATGACTGTTCGCAAGGTATGCACATTATGCAACTCTATGCAAATTTGATTTGCGGCGAGACGGCAGTTTCGTGTGTTTGTACCGCAGTGGCAGTTATCTTTTCTACACCGAAGCGGCGCGTTATAATTGAATCGCCAGACTGGATCCTGTAACCAGTGAAAATTACCATCTTTGGCGAGTTAACACGACGCGTCTACGTCAGAAACGATAAAGCAATAGAGTTCGATTATTGTCTTATGTTAGTGCATTCATATAAAATGCTTTTCGTCGGCGAAAGTTCAAAGTCGTTTGTTATCGAATTGAGGCAGACACCTGAATATTTCTTGATGAAAGAATTTTCTTCGTCATCCAAATAGAATGCCTGTAACACGGCCAATGTCAATTTTTTTCTCATAATTTCTTTACAATTGTTATAATAGAATCGTTATAATTGAATTGCCAGACTGGATCCTGTAACCAGTGAAAATTACCATCTTTGGCGAGTTAACACGGCGCGTCTACGTCAGAAACGATAAGGCAATAGAGTTCGACTATTGTTTTATGTGTGTGCATTCGAATAAAATGCGTCTCATCGGCGAAAGTTCAAAGTCGTTTGTTATCGAATTGAGGCAGACACCTGAATATTTCTTGATGAAAGAATTTTCTTCGTCATCCGGACAGAATGCCTGGTACACGGCTAATGTCATTTTTTTTTATAATTTCGTTATAAATGGTATAGTTGAATCGTTATAATTGAATCGCTAGACTGGATCCTGTAACCAGTGAAAATTACCATATTTGACGATTTAACACGACGCGTCTACGTCAGAAACGTTAAAGCAATAAAATTCGACTATTGTCGTATGTCTGTGCATTTGTATAAAACGCAGCTCGTCGGCGAAACTTCAAAGTCGTTTGTTGTTGAATTGAGGCAGCCGCCTGAATTTTTTCTTGTCGAGCGAATTTTCTCTGTCGTCCGCATGGAATGCCTGGTACACGGCAAATCTCAATTTTTTTTCTATAATTTTGTTATAACTCTTATAATAGAATTGTCAGATTTTCGTTATAATCGAATTGCCACGCTGGATCCTGTAACCAGTAAAAAAATATATTTGACGAGTTAACACGACGCGTCTACGTCAGAAACGTTAAAGCAATAAAATTCGACTATTGTCTTATGTCTGTGCATTCGAATAAAACGCAGCTCTTCGGCGAAAGTTCAAAGTCGTTTGTTATTGAATTGAGGCAGCCGCCTGAATTTTTTTTTTTCGAGGGAATTTTTTCTGTCCGCACGGAATGCCTGGTACACGGCGAATGTCAATTTTTTTTTTCTATAATTTCTTTACAATTGTTACAATAGAATCTTTATAATTGAATTGCCAGACTGGATCCTGTAACTAGTAAAAATTACCATCTTTGGCGAATTAACACGACGCTTCTACGTCAGAAACGTTAAAGCAATAAAATTCGACTATTGTCTTATGTCTGTGCATTTGTATAAAACGCAGCTCGTCGGTGAAAGTTCAAAGTCTTTTCTTATAAAATTGAGGCAGACACCTGCATTTTTTTTTCTTGAGAAAATTTTTCCTGTCGTCCGGACGGAATGCCTGGTACACGGCAAATGCTAATTTTTTTTCTATAATTTCGTTATAATTCTTATAATAGAATCGTTATAATTAAATTGCCAGATTGGATCCTGTAACTAGAAAAAATGACCATCTTTGACGATTTAACACGACGCGTCTACGTCAGAAACGATAAGGCAATAAAATTCGACTATTGTCTTACGTCTGTGCATTCGTATAAAATGCGTCTCGACGGCGAAAGGTCAAAGTCGTTTATTATCAAATGGAGGCAGCCACCTGAATTTTTTCTTGTCGAGGAAATTTTCTTTGTCGTCCGCACGGAATGCCTGGTACACGGCGAATGTCAATTTTTTCTATAATTTCTTTACAATTGTTATAATAGAATCGTTATAATTGAATCGCCAGGTTGAATCCTGTAACTAGTAAAAATTACGATTTAACACGACGCGTCTACGTCAGAAACGTTAAAGTAATAAAATTCGAGTATTGCCTTATATTTGTGCATTTGTATAAAACGCGACTCGTCGGCGAAAGTTCAAAGTCGTTTGTTATCAAACTGAGGCAGACACCTGAATTTCTGTTTCTCGAGGGAATTTTCCGTGTCGCCCGGACGGAATGCTTGGTACACGGCCAACTTAAATTTTTTCAGACAAGTCATTGGATGATCCAATGACAGGGGCATAATTTTCAGAATAATTCATTTCATATTGATCCTCAATATGCCGCAGCAGTCTCGCATTTAACTGCAGAGGTCATGGGCGTCAATTCATTCTACACTTTCGCATGAATTAGATCGGCGTTGACAATCGATAAGTCAACGTACCAAGAATTTCAACACAATACTTTGCAACATATTTATCCATTCAGTCCGTTGAGCGGGTATTAATAAGTCCTAATCAACAAGCAATTTATATTAATCTGTTTATTGGTCAATGCCAAGATACAAGATAAAATGTTTACGTCTAAAAAGGCCGTAGTACTTTCTACTGCCACATTCGCTCGGTCTCTAATTGGCCACTTTCACTTCAGGGTTCCTGGTAAAGTTTAAAACACTGTTATCTCTGACAATAATTCTACACTACCATCGGTAAAACGTTATAAATTAAAATTAGGCGAAGTTGTAATATATATGTTTGAGAATTCGCGTCTTACACAAGAAATCGATATCTCGTTCAATGCAAGATGGACCGTAGCAAACTTTTCTGATACCTTGTTGCGTTACAAAAACATCTGCGAAACCTTAAACCGCTTTGGTACGCAATCGTCTTACGCTTCCCGGTATTTTCCTGTTTCATTGATTCGTAGTGTCTGGCGAGTACCAGGTTGTTAGTGTTTTCGCGTAAAGTAGACGTCACAAACATGTTTAACGCAGTGCTCAGGTTCCAATGACATTGTACTTTGCCGCGTATAACGGTTCACACAAAGTAATATTCATGTCATGATAACCCGTTCAATGTTTTTAGTCAAAGAATCAGTCAGTCAGTCATTGACGCAGGTGCTAGATAAGTTTTCAAACTAACCACGCCTTTTTGCTTTACCGAATATCTGACTCATCTAAACGCCTCCGCGTTTCTCTAAAAAGAAAAGAAGAATCGCTTGTTAATTCTCGATATCGTTTAATACGTGCGCGAAAAATGCTATATTATTCATGTTATTCTGCATCATGAAAATGAAATTTAAGGTTATAAATATATTTATAAATATAATTATAACTTATGTAATTTATTATAATATTTATAAATACAATTATAATATAAATATATTTACCAAAACTTAAGTTTATATAAAATTAAATTCAAGATAATTGACTTTAAGATTTGAATGTTACAGCATTCATTTTCATGATGATGCAAAATGACATGAATGCTATAGCATTCAATAATTACAAAAACTTAAGGTTGTATACAATTAAAGCCAAAATAATTGAGTTTAAAATTTAAATGCTACAGCATTCATTTTCATGATGATGCAGAAGTGACATGAATGCTATAGCATTACAATTATAAAAACTTAAGATTGTATAAAATTAAATTCAAAATAAGTGACTTTAAGATTTGAATGCTATAGCACTCAATAATTACAAAAACTTAAGATTATATAAAATTAAATTCAAAATTATTGACTTTACGATTTGAATGCTATAGCATTCATGTCATTCTGCATCACTATGAAAATGAATGCTATTGCATTCAAAATAAGTGGCTTTAAGATTTGAATGCTGTAGCACTCAATAATTACAAAAACTTAAGGTTGCATAAAATTAAATTCAAAATAATTGACTTTAAGATTTGAATGCTATAGCATTCATGTCATTCTGCATCATCATGAAAATGAATGCTATTGCATTCAAAATAAGTGGCTTTAAGATTTGAATGCTGTAGCACTCAATAATTACAAAAACTTAAGATTATATAAAATTAAATTCAAAATAATTGACTTTAAGATTTGAATGCTATAGCATTCATGTCATTCTGCATCATTATGAAAATGAATGCTATAGCATTCAAAATAAGTGGCTTTAAGATTTGAGTGCTGTAGCACTCAATAATTACAAAAACTTAAGATTATATAAAATTAAATTCAAAATTATTGACTTTACGATTTGAATGCTATAGCATTCATGTCATTCTGCATCACTATGAAAATGAATGCTATTGCATTCAAAATAAGTGGCTTTAAGATTTGAATGCTGTAGCACTCAATAATTACAAAAACTTAAGGTTATATAAAATTAAATTCAACATTATTGACTTTACGATTTGAATGCTACAGCATTCATATCATTCTGCGTCATCATGAAAATGAATGCTATAGCATTCAAATCTTAAAGTCAATTATTTTGAATTTAATTTTATATAACCTTAAGCTTTTGTAATTATGCCTGTTAAGATAATGACTAACTAAACTAAAACATGATAATCTGACTACCCATGTAAAATTTGTTTAATCAAATTTCGGACATCACAACCAATTTAAAAATAAAATGACTGTCAATTTTTGCACCTCGTTGAAACTTTTAATGTCCGCAAACGTGTTAACTGACAGTACTGCACATGTGCATACTTACGTCTGCAATATTTCATTGGTATTTATTTACGTTCCCAATGGACATGTAAATGCCTTGACATACGCAAGTAAAATAACCTGTTTCACCTTCGTACCGACTCGTCATCAGGGATTTAAATTTCCTTTACCCCCGCTATCGTCGACACCAATGAGAGCGAACAGCTCGCGTGTTTATTTGCCGAGTACTTACGTGTCCCGACAGATTTTTGACACGAGATTCCGTGGACGGTGGAAAATCAAACACAACGTACTAACCTCCAAGTATAGATGCGAATCTTGCGACAGTACATATCGTAGATCGCGTGATAGACAATCAGTTGGGGAATTACAATCTCATGAAAGAAATCGTATTCACCTCGTCTCACAGTTGTTTGTTCGCACTTCACCGAGATGTTCGAAAACAACGCCGGATTATTCGAGTCATGAATCATTTCGTACGAATGCAAATCCCGACATACAGCCCTATCGATCCCTTCTTCATACCCGACAAAACAATTCGGTACGTGGCACGGATTACTCATCCAACTTACGAGGAACCCTCCACCCTCGTATGAAATCAGTCCAGCGATTTTTTGCCAGAACCTCACGCCCCCATCCCGCTTTCCGTTTCGCAGAAAAATCATCGGCGGACCTCGCCTTTAAATTTAGCCAACGTTTTAAGACCGGCAGCAACCCACGGCCGGCAATTTGTACACATTATACTTTATCTTAGAGTAGGTCAGGGTCGCGGGCCAAAGTGCACCGCCAATCAGCTACCGAATCAGGTATCCCACCCACATTTTCGGTCACTGCCATTGGTACATTCCGAGTGTTACGCGGAAATAGAACAAACCCGCCGTTATTATCTGGCCCAGTGCCATTGCTCTTCGCTCCTCGTGTTGCTTTTTGTAATTGGAAAGACGCGTGCACGGTCGATATCGCACGCGTGGAACTTGAGCCCGACGTTATAGGCTCGTCTCGCTTCCCGAAATCGTGCGCACGTGTTTGACGTAGCTCTTTTTCGACAGAAATACACGAAGCGTTCCTAACGGTCCCGCGTATATGTAGCTGGCGTGATTCAACGGGTGGAAAAATTTCATCAGCGCACCTTCGAGAGTTTGGAGAGATTAGACAGGCTGCCGCGAATCGTTAACCTCTTGCAATTTAAGTTGTTAGGCGGACGAGTGTAGCGTGAGAACTTCCGTAGGTGGCGGCCTTTAATACGGTAATATATTTAGAACAATCAGTGTGCTGCAGCTGGTCGATCGCAGGCCGGTTTTGACACGGCCAACGCAAAGTCGCTTCTAATTATGTGTGGAGTTTACATTCCGGCTTCGGTATACGCAAATATTTATTTTATTTCTGTTCTTGGATCCGCTAAAACGAAACTTAAAACTGCTGTATTTTTTGTCGCGCACAATTGGACAATTCGTAATATGCACTATGATTATCATTGTGATAAAACGTATGTAACATCAGTCGGATCGTCAGATATTTATTCTATTTCTATTCTTGCATACGCTGAAACAAAACTTAACCGGTGCATTTTTTGTCGCGTACAATTTAACAATTCGGTATACGCACTATGAGTATACTTGTGACAAAATGTATGCAATGTCGGACGGATCGTCAGATATTTATTCTATTATATTTCTGTTCTTGAATCCGCTGAAACAAAACTTAAAACCGGTGCATTTTTTGACGTGCACAATTGGACAATTCGGTATACGCCCTATTCTTATCATTGTGATAAAACGTATGCAGCATCAGTCGGATCGTCGGATATTTAATCTATTTCTATTCTTGCATCCGCTGAAACAAAACTTGAAATCGGTGCATTTTTTGTCACATACAATTGAACAATTCGGTATACGCACTATGTTTATAATTGTGATAAAACGTGTGCAGTATCGGTAGGATCGTCGGATATTTATTTTATTTCTAATCTTGCATCCGCTGAAACAAAACTTAACCGGTGCATTTTTTATCGCGCACAATTGGACAATTCGGTATACGCATTATGCTTATAATTGTGATAAAACGTATGCAGCATCAGTCGGATCATCGGATATTTATTCCATTTCTATTCTTGCATCCGCTGAAACCAAACTAGAAATCGTTGCATATTTTGTCGCGCACAATTGGACGATTCGGTATACGCACTATGCTTATCATAGTGATAAAATGCAGTATCGGTCGGATTGTCAGATATTTGTTATTTTTCTATTTTTGCATCCGCTGAAACAGAATTTGAAATCGGTACATTTTTTGTCGTGTACAATTGGACAATTCGGTATACGCACATTGTGATAAAACGTATGCAGCATTAGTCGGATCGTCAGATATTTATTCTATTTCCATTCTTGCATCCGCTGAAACAAAACTTGAAACCGGTGTGTTTTTCGTCGTGCATACTTGGAAAATTCGGTATACGTACTTATCATTCTGATAAAACATTTGCAGCATCAGTCGAATTATCAGATGTTTATTCTATTTCTATTCTTGCATTCGCTGAAACAAAACTTGAAACCGGTGCATTTTTTGACGCACATAATTGGACAATACGGTATACGCACTGTGCTTATAATTGTGATAAAACGTATGCAGCATCAGACGGATCGTCAGATATTTAATCTATTTCTGTCCTTGCATCCGCTGAAACGAAACTTGAAATCGGTACATATTTTTGTCGCACACAATTGGATAATTCGGTATACGCACTTATCATTGTGATAAAACGTTTGCAGGATCAGTCGGATTGTCAGATATTTATTATTTTCATATTCTGGAATACGCTGAAACGAAACCTGAAACCGGTGCATTTTTTGTCGCACACAACTGAAAAATTCGGTATATGCACTATGCTTATCATTGCGACAAAATGTATGCAGCATCAGTTGGATCGTCAGATATTTATTCTATTTCTATTCTTGCATCCGCTGAAACGAAACTTAAAATAGGTGCATTTTTTGTTGCGTACAATTGGACGATTCGGTATACGCACTATGCTTATCATAGTGATAAAATGCAGTATCGGTCGGATTGTCAGATATTTGTTATTTTTCTATTTTTGCATCCGCTGAAACAAAATTTGAAATCGGTACATTTTTTGTCGCGTACAATTGGACAATTCGGTATACGCACATTGTGATAAAACGTATGCAGGATTAGTCGAATTATCAGATGTTTATTCTATTTCTATTCTTGCATTCGCTGAAACAAAACTTGAAACCGGTGCATTTTTTGACGCACATAATTGGACAATACGGTATACGCACTGTGCTTATAATTGTGATAAAACGTATGCAGCATCAGACGGATCGTCAGATATTTATTCTATTTCTATTCTTGCATCCGCTGAAACGAAATTTGAAATCGGTGCATTTTTTGTTGCGTACAATTGGGCAATTCGGTATACTTACTATGCTTATAATTGTGATAAAACGTATGCAGCATCAGTCGGATCATCAAATATTAATTGTATTTCTGTTTTTAAATCCACTGGAACAAAACCTGAAACCGATGCATTTTTTGTCGTGTACAATTTGACAATTCGGTATACACACTATGCTTATCACTGCGGTAAAATATATTTAGCATCAGTGGGATCGTCAGATATTTGTTCTATATCTTGCATCCGCTGAAACGAAACTTGAAATCGGTGCATTTTTTGTCGCGTACAATTAGACAATTCGGTATACACACTATACTTATCATTGTGATAAAATGTATGCAGCATCAGTCGGGTGGTCAGATATTTATTTTATTTTTATTCCTGAATACGCGGAAACGAAATTTGAAATCGTTGCATATTTTGTCGCGCACAATTGGACACATCGTTCGACTAGTGAATATTCTACTATTATTTGCCCGAACGATGACGGGAGTGCGGATGAAGATTGTTGTCGCCTGATTAATTATGCATGTGATCCGAGTTGTTTTGCACCGGAGCAGCTCCACGTGCGGATTTGACTCGTTGTTTCTATCTCCCTTCTAACGGCGGATCCTGGGGAAGCATACTGTAATAAATGAACGCGATCGAGGTCGATCGATGACTGTGCGTCGATGAGACCTGCCAATGGGATGGCAGAGAAGCAAGAGAGGAACGTGCTGTCTGCTGCTGACAATACAAACGTGCGTCGAGCGTGTTTAGCCTAGTGATGACACCGTGTTCAAAAGCACATTTGGCGCCGCGTCACACGACAAATATGCTTACGACCGCGTCACAGCGACACCTTTATTGTTCAAGTAAATTAACACATTGACAGCCGGCGACCTAAGAGACATTTAAAGCCTGAGCGCCGGCAGCATATCGGCCACTTAAATCCCAAACGCAAGCCTTATTTCATATTATTCAAAACATTATATATTTTCGTAAAGTAGTAAATTTTGTTTGCATACTTGTCACATACAATTTAACGGTAATTAAAACAGAAGAAAAAATCGAAATTTTTAATTTATAATTACAGAAAGAAATTGCTCATTTTATGGTAGATTATTGCGTATGTACATATAACGTAAACAGAAAACAAAAGTTTTAATATTTAAAGCAAGTGCGTTATTTCTCGAAACATGGTTCCTCATTTCATGGTGGAGTATTGCATATATATAAAGTAAACAGAAAACAAAAGTTTTAATATTTAAGGCAAGTGTGGTATTTCTCGAAACATAGTTCGTCATTTCATCGTGGATTATTGCATATATATAACGTAAAGAGAAAACAAAAGCTTTAATATTTAAGGCAAGTGTGGTATTTCTCGAAACATATTAAGTAGATACAAATCGAAGTGTAAGACACTTATACCAGCAAAAAAAATCCCACATCACCGTGGATCCGTCATTCAAGCGACAGACTCAGAAACTCGCATTTTCGCGGGTCCGGTTGTCAGTGTTAAAATTTTCAGTTGCATTTTGAAAATAAATTTAATGGAACAAGCACTGAAGCATAAATAGAGAAGATACAGCATAAGAATATTAAAAATGCACAAATTACACTTTACTTTTTCTTCTAAAACTCAGAACATTTTCATCACTACTCTCACATTCAATTGTACTTTCACGCCGTCCAATGAACATTTTAGGAATAAGAAATTACTGACGAGCGTTTCAGAAAAAGTATGCTTCTCAACTGAATGATCGGGGATAACTGAAGTGAGATCTCTCGCAGATTTGTAGCCAAAACGCTTATCGCTTTCCCTGGAAAGTGACTGGAAAAATAGGTTTCATTGCGAATTTTTTGCATTTTTAGTAAAATCTTTTACGTAGTTTGCTATGTTAGAACCGCGATGCCACGAAGTACTGCAGAATAGAATTAAATCACGCCAAATAAAGGTAACGCAAAGTTGTTAGAAGCCAAAGTATTGAAGTACCGTTCCAATATCAATTGCTTTTACAAAATTGAAAATAGGCTTTACTGTGAATTTTTTGCATTTTTAGTAAAAACACCGGTGACCACCGTGGCAGTCAACGTGTTAAAGAACCAACACAGAGACTTTTATTTTCGGCCAGAATTTAGTGACTATTTTTCACCGTTTATCTAAAATGTCCTACTTGTTCTCGGAAATCTTTTCGCACCCACATATTCCTGCCTGTGTGGGTGATCGCTATGCAGATATATGGAACACAAGTGCAGACGAAGCCGTATAGCGCAAAGTTTCAACCGATTACGCCATCAGAGGGGAATGATAGCAATCACACTGGGAAGTAGACTTTATTAAGCGTATACTACCGTGTATGTATTTTGCGCATACCATTCAAAGTAGTTTGGCGCAATATTTTGCTATTACACAGTGATATCGGACGGGATCAATAATGTTATCTGTTCCGGTTTCTATACAGATAACATTGAGTGAAATTTGTAAAATGATAACGTTTTGGACGATACGATGCCGAACTTAGTCGACCTCGCATCGGACAGAAACAAGTTTCGCCAACGACAACTGGATCTACCAGAAAGGCAGCGCAGAAAAACCGGTGATACGTGACAAAAATCGCGACGTCCATCATTGTGATATACTGTACATGGAATGGCGTAGATCAACTCTGCTGCTGAACTCTTCTGGAAAAGTCAGCCGTTAAGATAACTTACAGGAAGCAGCTGTTTAGATTTACCGCTGGCAGCTAGTTAGGAATGCATATACAAATCGTATATACAAGCTTCGGATGCGGTGGGCATATAAAACAAGGGCTGTATTTTTTGAGGAAATGTGAAGAAGAAGAAGAAAAGTCACGTCTACGCGCGCATGGTATGTCGGTGCAAAGTAACATAAGTAAGAGAAAGTTAAATAAATATCTGATGAAAAATCGAATATACAAGCTTGAAAAACAACGCGTATCAAAGGAGAACTGTATTTTTTTGAGGAAACGCGTGAAACAAAAGTCACGTCTACACGCGCACGATACATCGCAAAGGAACATAAGTAAGAGAAACTTAAATAAATATTTAATGAAAAATCGAATATGCAAGCTTTAAACACAACACGTATAAAACAAGGGCTGTACTTTTTTAGGAAACGCGAGGAAGAAAAGTCACATTTATGCGCGCGCGATAGTCGGTGCAAAGGAACATAAGTAAGAGAAAATTAAATAAATATTTAATAACAAATTGAATATACAAGCTTTGAAGACCACGCATATAAAAGTAAGATTGTATTTTTTGAGGAAACGCGAGCAAGAAAAGTCACGTTTACACACGCACGATACGTCGTAAAGAAACATAAGTAAGGAAAAGTTAAATGAATATTTAATGAAAAATCGAATATACAAGCTTTGAAGAAGATGCATATAAAAAGAGGACTGTATTTTTTGAGGAAATGGGAGGAAGAAAAGTCACGTATACGCACGCACGATACATTGGTGCAAAGGAACATAAGTAAGGGCAAGTTAAATAAATATTTAATGAAAAATCGAATATACAAGCTTTGAAGACGACGCGTTCAAAAGAAGGACTGCATTTTTTCAAGGAAACGTAAGGAAGAAAAAATGTACGTTGCGCACGTTATACCGTCACAAACAGCGATAAATACTGAAGTTAAATGGATAAGTGTTGAAATTGAGGAAAACAACTATGATTAGCACAGTACATTATTATGCGGACATGTTGCTTGGCTAGAAAGAGCAAGTTGGAACTTCCGCAAATTGACGCACTTCCGCACTTGGGTAGAGGACACGTACGACGGTTAAAATAAAGTGAAAGGAGACGCGGCGGGACATCTGCGTAGAGTGAATCTCGTTGCCAATGTTGATAGGGCAAACTCCACCTCAAGAACACGAGCGCATTCTGTTTCAAATTTGTTGGGCAGCCCACGCGAGCATGGGATGTACATTGCGGAGGACACAACACGCACACACGTACTCCGTGCATGCATAAAGCGCGAGTTACGTAAAGACCACAATTTATGGTAATTAGATTGAATAAAACCAGTCGACACATATTCTTCGCGTCACGTCCTCAGCGTGCTTCTATCAAATTCCATGTATTATGCACCCGTGCACTATCGCACTTTATCACGTTCGGCGCCAAGTGTGATTCGGTTGAGTTTCTCGCGGGCCCAAATTTTACTGTCGGCGCACCAGAACGGAACCGGGGAGATGATCGAGATTACAAATGAATCATCAAAAATCATTGAATGATGAACATTTTTGTACTGGTTTTTATAATTACTAATATACTTTAACACGTTGACTGCCGTGTCACCCGTATTCGGGTGACGGCAAAAAGCTTGATTGGGCCGTGTCACCCGTATTCGGTAATATTTAAAAGTATTTAAGTATATATTATTAAATATATATAAATATATCAATTAAAATTATTTGAATATATGTTATTTTAACACGTTCGGCGCTAAACGTGATTCGGTTGAGTTTCTCGCGGGCCCAAATTTTACTGTCGACCCATAAAAATGATACTTTGTTTAGTTGCGAAATAAGCTTATTGGTAATATAACCAGTTACTTTTATTTTTTACGATTTAATCATACTCTGCAGTATTTCATCGCATCGCGGTTCTAACATAGCAAAATACGTAAAAGATTTTATTAAAAATGCAAAAAATTCGCAATGAAACCTATTTGCAGTGTTGTAAAAGCAATTGATATTGTAACGGTGCTTCAATACTCCGGCTTCTAACAACTCTGCGTTACCTTTATTTTGCACGATTTAACCCTCTATGGACCCGCGTGACTTTGAAGTCGCATATCGATAAATCGATATTTTATTAAATATTTTAATTTTTTGTTTTACTAGATGGCGTATACATCTTGTTATATAATGTCTCCTTAATAACCAATAACACGCTTGATGCGGTTATCAGCTCTAACCTGAAATGTCAAAGTAAATGCTTTTGCAAGTTGTCTGCAAATAGAAGCCAAAGGAACCGTCTTGTGCAATTGTCATTATTTATTCTTCTATCTGTGCTTATTAAATAAAAAAAGCGCACGTAACAGCTTTTAGTTTGTATATCAATGTCTTATTTGTTTGCATTTAAACAATCATTTTATTACTATTTTCATGTGATATATCTTTGTGACTTTCAAGACACAATGGGCTATAATGGTAGGGTTTGGTGTATTTGCGATAACGTTTGTGTTTTCTTAGCTTTTTAGTTTTATATATCAGAGGCCCAAAATATGGATACAAAATCATATAAAAATAAAAGTTAAGAAGCATTATAAATCCGAAGATTCTTTATGCTCTTATGCACACATGTGTTGTAAGCCGTTGTTACTTCAAAGTTACAAAACGTATTGGTTATAATAAAATTGTTGAAACTGCCGAATTCATTGTTAATATATATTTCGATGTTGATATTTGTTGAGTTCACGTTACATAAATTTTGTATAGTCACCAAAAAAAATTGCGCCCATAGAAGATTAATCATATTCTGCAGTATTTCATCTCATCGCGGTTCTAACATAGCAAAATACTCTTCGCAGTCAACGTCTTAAGTATGCGAGATTATATGCACATAAAATTGTTTTACACAACAACCGCTTCGCCGAGCAGAATACTTTTGCATGTTTGCCACATGAAAGTCGCGTGTCATATTTTCTTTTCTATACCGAAGTTCCTATATCTCCGAGACCACACAAAAACAAATCTCTGTTTCGGCTCGAAGTGCTGGAGCCTTTCAGCTTTTATAAGAAGAGCTTTCATCGCACAAAAGCGGGATTGTCTGTACATTCGCGAGATCCTCGAAGGCGAATCTCGATTTAAAGACGGCTCAGCAGTGAGTAAGGTCAGAACATAGACAAGGCCTCGTAACACCGAGGTCAGCCGATAAGTCTAATGCCAAGCCGCGTTCTTAAACACTAGATTTCGCAGCACAAGTCCGTTACTTCCTATATTTCCTTCGCGTTTTATTCATGACGATACATTACGGTTTCCACTCCCGATCGATCAAGCGGCCTTCGCTCCTTGTTGCTTGGTCCTCAACCTTTCGATCAGCTAAACTTTGACATGGAGCCGGTCATTAAAGTTATCATACACATTACTCGCATTCGTCTTGTCTTCGCACGTTCCGTTCAACGATTTTCACCGCATTTTTCAATCTTCTTCGTAACTGCGTGCCGACAGTGGCAACACTAATTCTAAGAGTTTCCATTCCCGATCGATCAAGCGGCCTTCGCTCCTTGTTGCTTGGTCCTCAACCTTTCGATCAGCTAAACTTTGACGTGGAGCCGGTCATTAAAATTATCATACACATTACTCGCATTCGTCTTGTCATCGCACGTTCCGTTCAACGATTTTCACCGCATTTTTCATTCTTCTTCGTAACTGCGTGCCGACAGTGGCAACACTAATTCTAAGAGTTTCCATTCCCGATCGATCAAGCGGCCTTCGCTCCTTGTTGCTTGGTCCTCAACCTTTCGATCAGCTAAACTTTGACGTGGAGCCGGTCATTAAAGTTATCATACACATTACTCGCATTCGTCTTGTCATCGCACTTTCGGTTCAACGATTTTCATCGCATTTTTCAATCTTCTTCGTAACTGCGTGCCGACAGTGGCAACACTAATTCTAAGATTTCCATTCCCGATCGATCAATTGTTTAAGCGGCCTTCGCTCCTTGTTGCTTGGTCCTCAACCTTTCGATCAAAACTTTGACGTGGAGCCGGTCATTAAAGTTATCATACACATTACTCGCATTCGTCTTGTCATCGCACTTTCGGTTCAACGATTTTCATCGCATTTTTCATTCTTCTTCGTAACTGCGTGCCGACAGTGGCAACACTAATTCTAAGAGTTTCCATTCCCGATCGATCAAGCGGCCTTCGCTCCTTGTTGCTTGGTCCTCAACCTTTCGATCAGCTAAACTTTGACGTGGACGCCGGTCATTAAAGTTATCATACACATTACTCGCATTCGTCTTGTCATCGCACTTTCGGTTCAACGATTTTTACCGCACTATTCTTCTTCGTAACTGCGTGCCGACAGTGGCAACACTAATTCTAAGTTTCCATTCCCGATCGATCAAGCGGCCTTCGCTCCTTGTTGCTTGGTCCTCATCAGCTAAACTTTGACGTGGACGCCGGTCATTAAATTTTATTAAAGTCTTGTCATCGCACTTTCGGTTCAACGATTTTCATCGCATTTTTCATTCTTCTTCGTAACTGCGTGCCGATAGTGGCAACACTAATTCTATTTTATCGATCAAGCAGTTATTGTTGCTTGAACCTTTCGATCACTAAACTTTGACGTGGACATTAAAGTTATCATACACATTACTCGCATTCGTCTTGTCATCGCACTTTCGGTTCAACGATTTTCATCGCATTTTTCAATCTTCAATGGAAAACCGACAGTGGCAACACTAATTCTAAGCAATAATTTTTATTAGAACGGGTATCGGCATCGAGTGGAAATTGCGCGAGTTATCTTTGGGACAAACGGCGAGATTATCTCGCGACAATTGTTTAACGTCCCTCTGAACGCAGATAATCTTTGTCGCTTATCACAGATGTGGCAAGTGACATTTATGGATTTACGAGCGAATCTAATGCACCGCGGGTCAGCCGATAGATAAAGTACTGTCGTCGAAACATGCGTCCGCGGCACATGTTATCGATCAGAACCGTTTCTTCTTTATGGAAACACACGGCAATCGCTCTGCGGATGCAGCGTAACGTTTTGACTGCCGTGATGGTCATCGGTGATCGGCGCAACAGATTTTATTAAAGATCCAAAATATCCACGATGGGTAGAAATAGTTATTTTATAAATGCAGTTATTGTTAGAATAGCGATTACTTTGATACATTGCATCTATTTTGTCTATTTAACTATTTACATCAATATTCAATGGAAAACAAAGCGAATCACGATATATATGAACATTTTGTATGGTTCCTCTTCATAGAGAAAAATGCTTCACGCAATATCATGCTTTAAAAAACTACTAGAACCTCTAACAAAATTGACTTTTAAGTGAAATTTTATAATAATAGTATTATTTTATAAATGCTGTTGTTGTTAGAATACTGATGCGATTTAACTGAGGATCCAAAATATCCGCACATTATTATTATTTTATAATTACATCAAAACCTTTAATATTTCATAGCATCGCCGTTCTAATACGGCAAAATACTACAGAATATGATTGAATTATGCAAAATGAAAATAATGCGAAGGTATCGGGGATCAAAGAATTGAATCACTATTTAATATTAACACTTTGATTGCCATGATGGTCATCGGTGACCACCGCCAAAGATTTTACTGAAGATCCAAAATATTCGCAATGGGTAGCAATTATTATTTTATGAATGCAGTTGCTGTTAGAATAGTCGTGCGATCCTTTGGTCTCCAATACCTGCACATTATTTACGTTTTGCATAATTCAGCCAATGCTGTAGTACTTCATAGCATCGCCGTTTTAATACGGCAAAGTACTACAGAATATGATTGAACTGTGCAAAATGAAAATAATGCGAAAGTATCGGGGACCAAAGAATTGAATCACTATTTAATATTATTTGCATTTGCAAAATTATAAATGCTATTGATTGGGTATTTTTTTAATTATATTATTATTAATCATATTTTGTAGTACTTTATCACGTTGCGGTTTTAACATGTTGATTGCCGGGCGTATTTTACTATATTAAAACCGCAATGTGATGGAGTACTACTATAGAATATGATTGAATTGTGCAAAATGAGAATAATGCGAAGGTATCGGGGACCAAAGAATTGAATCACTATTTAATATTAACACTTTGATTTCCGTGATGGTCACCGGTGACCACTGCTAAAATATTACTGAAGATCCAAAATATTCGCAATGGGTGGCAATTATTATTTTATAAATGCAGTTGTTGTTAGAATACTGATGCGACCCTTTGGTCTCCAATACCTGCCCATTATTTACACTTTGCATAATTCAGCCAAACGTGGTAGTATTTCATAGCATCGCCGTTTTAACACATTGTTGACCGGCAATTTTCGGCAAAAGTTGTCTCAAGTCACCGGCTATTGTTTCGTAATTGAACATGGAAGTGAAACGTTGTAAATAGCCTCCAATAAAGTTTGTTCGTGCACAATGAATTCAAATTGAACTTTGGATATAAATTTTATGTAACTTTTAATATTTTTTCGTATGATTAATAATGTATTTTTATTTTACCTTACATTGCACACATGGTGTTTCATTCATGTCATTCTGCATTTCATTTTCATTAAAATTTTCCAAATGACTACAACATTAAAAATCTTATATAAAGTCAATTAGTATCATTTATTGAAAAATGCTTCAGCATCATGTCGTTCTTGACATTATCAAGAATTGTAATAAAAGCCTGTATGAAAAGTATACTTTTTTTTATAATAGCATTCACGTCCTCAAACTTGTTAAAAATGAATATAAAAAAAAAGTTTCGCTTCTGGGGCCGTGTTCGAAAAAGATCGCCGTCTCGAATGGGTTAAGATAGACTGCGGCGAATTTTCACACGCGTTCTTCATTGTCGCAGTCGTGCGTTCGTGGTTTTCCACAAGGCCGAATGCATCGTTCAGCTAACGCTGCAAGAGAAAGGGAAATGACACATTAACGTTCGTCATGGACGGACATTCAACAGAGACGCTTGTCTCTGACGAACGATGTGGTCAGCCTGCAGGCCACCTTTGATCGCGTCCATTATTTCCATCGTTAATGAAGAACTTCATTGAAAATTCGCCGCAGTCTTCTCTTCCGGCTATCTTTTTCCACGGTCCCTAGGAGCGAACAATTTGTTTTTTTCTTTATATTGTTCATTTTTAACACGTTCCGAACGTTTAACACCATTTTCATGATGATGCAGAATGTTTCCGCATTCAATCCGAAAAATTAAGCGCGGATATAAAATTAAATTCAAAATAATGTGCAGATTAATGCTGTAACATTATTTTCAACTGTGGTGATACATGAATTACCATTCCATGACTGCCGTGGGTTATATAAAATCGCTGTGTTAACACATTGTCATGACGATGGTCACGAATGCTAACTTCAATCACTACAAAAACTTAAGGTTATAAAAAATTAAATTCAAAATAATTGACGACCGGTCACGACATGAATGCTATAGCATTCAATAGTTACAAGAACTTAAAGTTATATAAACTTAAATTCAAAATAATTGACTTTAAGATTTGAATGCCATATCATTCATTTTCATGATGATGCAGAATAACAGGAATACTACAGCATTCAATAACCACAAAAACTTAAGGTTATATAAAATTAAATTTAAAATACTTGAATCGCGCTGCTTTATTATAAAAATGAATGCTATACTTTTGTTGGTATATAAAATTTAATTCAAAATTTTATTACAATTCATTTTCATTGAGAAATGACATGTCAAGAACGACGGAACGTGACGGTTATATAATTTTTCAATCAATTATACGTGAATGCTTTATATAGATGATGCCCAGTGATTTTTAAATAAAAAACTTAAGTTATATAAAATCATTTGGACAATGATTATTCATTTTCAAATGAAATAACAAATGCTATAGCATTCAATAACTACAAAAAATTAAGGTTATATAAAATTAAATTCAAAATAAACAAGATATATGAATGCAAAACCTCTTGTCTAAATCTACGCGTAAATGACTAAAATAAAAATACATCATTAACAATGCCAATGCCAAATTTTGTTTTCTATACTTTACAGATACTATTAATACAAAAAAAATGTTACTTCGACGATCACTTTACTCAGAATAAATGATAATTGCTCATTACTACTATTGCACACCTGGTGTGCAACCCGTCTTATAGCCTCGGAAATCAATTGCGCACACGGTGTGCAATCGGTGTTGAATGGGTTAATCTCTTTGCGCCGCGAACGGTATGTACGCCAAAATAAATTTACTCCCTCGGGCCCCGCTGTAGTGTAAATGTTTCCCGATGAAACGTGTATTTTTACCCATTCGCTTGTTGATTCCAAGCCATTTATATATTGTAGACGTCAGTACGTATTACGCACTTATCCCAGAAAGCGGTAAAGCCAAAAATTAGCCGACCAACCCAAACAAGCGGATAGGACTTCGCGCGTATAAACTGTTTCTGGCCGCTGGCGGGAGTGCGCTAGAATTTCCGAGTGATAAATCGATAAAGTGTAATCTGAGCTTCCCGAACCGAACTGCTAAAGGATTCATCAACCGCTCACGTTAATAATTTAACTCGCCTACCACCGAACGACGTGGAATCGTATGATCGGGAAAATAGATGCTTTTTTTACGATGTGTTATTCGTGTTGCTGAAATGCGGCTTAACGACGGGTGCGGAAAACAATAATGACCGCGTTATCATTAATGTTTAAGCATAAAGGAATACTTGGCAACGAGGTAAAGGAAATGTTCGCCAAGTTGCAAACATTTCTACACTTGTACTGCCAGTTCGCATAGTTGTCGCGCCTGTTGTATTCCGCTTAACAAAGTCAGGTGAAACATCTTTTAACTCTTTAACACGTTGACTGTCAAGCGTATTTTCTTATATTAGAACCACCATGCGATGAAATACTGCAGAGAATGATTAACACGTTGACTGCTACGCCGAAATCCCATGTTTTGCTCAGAACGCCACGAAAATAATTTTATTATTCTGTGCATGTAATGGCAAAATAATACATTAATTTCGTTGTTTATAAGAATACGGCATGAGATGCAAAATGTATTACCAATAAAATGTTGCAAACCTTCGAACACAAAGTGCAAAAAATCGGACCAAATAGATCACTAAATACTGCCAGGATTGCATTGACGAGACACATTTATGTTTAAAATGCTTCAATACAATGCACTGGTAGATAAAAGATTCGAAAAAAATTAATTCTTGATTTCACAAAAATTTTAATTTTTCAATACTGCAAATTTGATTTCAAAGCATTCTCTAACTAGCGAATTTTCATTCAACTTTTACTTATGATGGCGCTGCAGGAGAAATAAGTTGCGATCACATATGACCGCCGTGGCAGTCAACGTGTTAAATCGTGCAAAATAAAGGTAACCCGGAATTGTCGGAGGCCAAAATATTGAAGCACCGTTCTAATATCAATTGCCTTTACAAGATTGCAACTAGCCTCCAATGCGAATTTTTGCATTTTTAGACAAATCTTTTGTGCCGGTCACCGGTGACCACCGTGGCGATCAATTTGTTATGTTAAAGAATACCGTGTGGTGCATTTAGAAATGTAACGCGATGAAATACTGCAGAATATAATTAAATTGTGCAAAATAAAGGTAACGCAGAGTTAGAAGCCATAGTATTGAAGCACCGTTCAAATATCAATTGCTTTTATAAGATTGCAACTAGGTTCTATTGCGAATTTTTTGCATTTTTGGTAAAATTTTTTCCGCCGGTCATTGATGACCACCGCGGCAGTCAACGTGTTAATGCGCATTCTACTTGAAGAAGGACATTGGGGCCAATGGACTCCAAACAAAGACGTGTAGCAAAGCCGCTATCACCACTTAATTCGACGGACCGTTATGTTATGCCCGAAACTTCTAGTAGTCGAAGCTAGATACGAGGAAGTCAGATATTCCCAACATATTTCGCGATGCGACTCTTTGTTCGGCGAATGCGATGTAATTCGGGCGTAAAATGATAGATTCTGATTGAAATTGTTGAGCGGCTGAGAACGAATAGGTCGAATAGATGGTATTGAGGACTTTTGTGAAAGACACCTGGGTTCGTTAAAGCTTCAATTTACACCGTTTCTCATCGTTTGCATGTTCAATACGAGAGTGAGCTTCCCTCAACCATGCAGTTTATTACTGGGCATTGAAATAAAATTGCAATCTGCAACGACGCACAGGCGGGAAAACGAATCTCGGGTTGGATGCGCAAATGAAGAGAGGAAGGTTGGTTTGAATTAGCGCTGCTTGAATCGCATCATCATGATCCATTCATCGTTAAAAAGGTGTGTTTAATTGTCGAGCGATACGGCATCAAGAAGTAATTGCAGAAGATTGGTATGCGGCATATGTTGCGTTTCCGGACCGTACTTTAATGAAGTGCATACGTTTGAATTGGTTGCTGTGCTGAACATTGATGCTTAACACGTTGACTGCCATGTGTATTTTACTATATTAAAACCGCAACATGATGAATGACTACAGAATATGATTGAATTGTGCAAAATGAAAATAATGCGGAGGTATCGGAGACCAAAGAATTGAATAACTATGTAATATTAATTGCATTTACAAAATTATAAATGCTACCGATTGGGTATTTTTTGAATTTTTCGTGAGACGTTTTGCGCCGGCCACCTAATAAAAGTAAACCATAATACTGTATACTGTAATATAATATACTATATAAAACACTATATACCATATAAAATACTGTAATATAACGCATTTATATTTACAATGACTATACTGATGTTATATCGCAAATTGTGTGCATTTTGTACCGTAAGCTTGTAAATTTATATACGAACGTAGATTAGTAGTTGAACTGGAAACATAAGCAGGTACAATCGAATACGCTTTATCGCAAGTGAAAAGTCCGCGCAGTTCAGAATGCCACAGAGAATAATCGATTTTCCACGTTATTGGAAAGTGTTGTAATACGCAGACGAGCATATGTGAAGGGCGTTATGAAAGAGATTTTTGTTTCACGTGATATTTTGCCTGCAATTGTATTTTAAAAAATTCCGATGTTGTTAGAAAATGAAAGTAGCGAAAGTAGGCCAGTGCAGGCACTCTCTGTTGATGAATTACCTTGGCTGTAACCTACATTAGGGAGGTTTCATTGGCTAATCGAAGAACACGGCTATCGGAAAAACCCTACAGATCGCTTCTTCTATAACACGCAGGGTGTTGCATACTGCAGAACCGAGAGTCCTTCGGTAAAATTACAGAACACTCGTTAACACTTTGACTGCCATGGTGGTCACCAGTGACCGGCCCAAGAGATTTTACTGAAGATCCAAAATATTCGCAATGGGTAGTAATAATTCTTTTATAAATGCAGTTATTGTTAGAATAGTGATGCGATTCTTTAGTCTCCTATACCTACACATTATTTACATTTTGCATAATTTAAACAAACGCTGTAGTATTTCATAGCATCGGCGTTCTAATACGGCAAAATACGCATGGCAGTCAAAGTGTTAATTACTATTCTGCGTAACTACAAAACGAAATGCTACGACAGATTATAATTATTAGACAATAATAAAACCTGCGCGATGGAGCTAATTAGCAAATGCTTGGGATTTCTTGACATTGTTTCTTAAACGTGGGCGTAGAAGAAGAGAGCGACTCCACCCGCGGATGAGTGCGAATTTCAGCCAGCAGGCGTTGACGTAAGCGGAATCAATTATTTACTTCCCGCGCGACAAGAATAAAACGGGACGAGCCCCCACGGCCTTTGGACTTTGCCCGTGAAACCCACCCAGGTTGTCGTAATCGGCGAAACTCATTCGTACTTATCCGGGAATAGTCTTTTTTTACCCAGAGTACATAGTCCACGCATCCGCCTTGCCAAAAATTTGTCTCGGCCACGTCAGATCGTTTCTTTTCTAGTCAAGGTCACTTTTACGAAAGAAGAGATTGTTTGTCACCGTTGGACTGTGATTGGAGGGTTCACGATTTTTTTGGTAGCATTGTTTTGTCAAACCGTTGACGATAGCGCAATTAGCGAAGATAGGGAGAGTCTGAATGACTCGCGGCGATATTTCGTAATGCCCGACACGGGCGTTAATTATATGATACGATGCGTCGAAAATTGTAGTCTGCGAGAACGACGCTACTTGAACTCGGGAAAATGCGGGCGATGCACAGGGTTTGTTGAGGAAACTCGTCGCGAGTTCGAGTGCAGGAACATGATCGGGAATACTGGCTAATTTGGTAGCTTGTTATTTCTCGGCAACAAAGCGATCTGCTGTACATATCGGCTGAATCTCTTACGTATTTCGCAATTAACACCTCGACTGCCAAGCGTATTTTACTATGTTAGAATTGCGATGCAATGAAATACTGCAGAGTATGATTAAATCGTGCAAAATGATGGTAACGCAGAGTTGTCAGAAGCCAAAATATTGAAGCTCTGTTCCAATATTATTTGCTTTTACAAGGTTGCAAATACGCTTCATGGCGAATTTTTTTACATTTTTAGCAAAATCTTTTGCATATTTTGCTCAAGCGTATTTTGCTATGTTAAAATCTCGATGCGATGAAATACTGCAGAGATTAATTAAATCGTGCAAAATGAAGGTAATTCAGAGTTGTTAGAAACCAAAGTATTGAAACACGGTTCCAATATAAATTGCATTTACAAGATTGCAAATAGGCTTCATTATGAATTTCTTGCATTTCTAATAAAATCTTTTGCACCGGGCAACACGTATTTTGCTATATTTTGAACCGCGATGCACTGAAATACTGCAAATAATATTTAAAAAAAAAATCGTGCAAAATTAATATTGCAGATTTGTTAAAGGAACTGAAAATGTTTTGAAGGACCGTTCCAATATCAATTGCCTGTACGAGATATAAAAGTAGTAGTAGATGAAGTAGGCTTTATTGCGAATTTTTTGCATTTTTAGTAAAATCTTTTGCACCGGTTACCGGTTACCACCGTGGCAAGAAATACGCCAATGACCGCACGTTTTTAAGAAACTTGTACGTTACAAAAAATCATAACTTTGTTATTTATGAAGCAATTTGTGTGAAACTCAGAAATAATATAATTGGAAGTACTTTAGATATTGAAAAAATTATGTTTTTTAACGCCTTGCCATACCATTTACCTCGGATGAATTTGGGCCCAAACAATGCGCAGAAATGTTCACGAAAGAAGCCAAAGCGGCTGAGACGTACTATCGGAACTTGAAACAAATTATATCTTACGATTTCCTCTGAAGCAGTCGTTTGCTTATTCATTTCATGCGATGATGCTCTTGTGGAATTGAAATGAAATTAAGACCAACAATTTTGAAAAATACTTAAATTTTTTTTCATGATTATATTTCTGATACAATATATAAATTTTGATCACGAGTCAGACTCGTGATATTCATGTTTGGCCCGAAATTCTCATCACGAGTCAGACTCGTGATATTCACGTTTGACCCAAAATTTCCATCACGAGTCAGACTCGTCAAAGTACGGCAAGGATTAATAATTAGCATCATTATCTTACTAAAAAATGAAAATACGAAAAAACATAAAGGCAATCAAGTTTAATGCATTGAACATTAATGAAAATACTTAAATAGACAAAATAGATACAATGTAACAAAATAAGTACTAAAAAAGCGTGAAAAACACGAAAAAAACACGACGGCAATCAACTTGGGTCATGCATTCGAACATTGATCAAAAATATAGTTTGTTTAGTAAGTGGACAAAATTACCGTATAGTTGAAAGTTTAAATAATTGAATTTTAAATAATTGAAACAAGCAACGATCGTGCGCTATGAAGTGCTGCATGAAACACAGCGAAAAACATGAAAATCGACCCCGGCGTGAACGTGTTAAAGTGTTAATGGAAGGTGTAAACTGACGCTCCCCATTTTAATGTGTTTGCCATTAATTCCACACTCCCATGCATCGATTGAACTTCGCGATTGATTTATGAAAATGACACGCCGCACGCATTGCCTTAGCTTTCTCGATGCGTGCACTGTCGATAGGGTGAAACTTCGTGACACGGCTCCCTTCCGATCGTTGTGCGGTTGATTAATGACATTCACGCGGTCTTTGTGTGCGTTCATACTGCGTGAGTGTATGCCGTGTAATTTTGGGCTCACCATCCGGGAAGTTCTAATCCCACCGGGTATGCATATGTATACGTAACGCAGATATGTCAGGTGTCGTGGAACTATGGAGCACAATGCAGCCTTCGAAGTAGGTCGGCATATTAAGTTATCATCGAAGTCAGACAGAAATTTGCATTACTAACTTCCCGTCTCGCGCGTCACTGCCTGCGATTAATTAGCGGCATCCGTTGCACGTCCCTGCGCGCAAAATTTCTCAATTGGGAATCTTATCTCAACACTCTAGCCGGATTAGCTGTTATATACTGAGATATCGCGAGACACTCCCCCCGGGTTCCGACAAAAAGATACAAAGATATGTATATATTTATTCTTGCTGTGGCAGAAAAAGAAATGTGGGTCGCTGTTTTAGCGGAGTTACATGCTAATCGTTGTTTGGCTTATCGCGTTTTAAAAGGCGATATTTGTCCATACAGCGACTGGTAAGGCTTTAAGGACCGCCCACGAGTTTTCTACACGCTGTCTTTAGATGTCAATTACTATGATACATTGTATCTATTTTGTTTGTTTACGTATTTACATCAATATTCAATGGAAAACGAAGGGAATCACGATACATATGTAAATTCTGTATGGTCCCTCTTCATAGAGAAAAATGCTTCACGCAATATCATACTTTGAAAAACTACTAGAAATTCTAATAAAATTGACTTTTAAATAAAATGTTATAATTTCTTTAAATAATACCTAAAATGCATCCAATTTTACAATTTCTATAAATTTCATATAAATTTATTTTTTAATTAACACGTTGGCTGCCGTGGGGGTCACCGGTGACCGGCGCAAGAGATTTTACTGAAGATCCAAAATATTCGCAATGGGTAGTAATAATTATTTTATAAATGCAGTTATTGTTAGAATAGTGATGCGATCCTTTAGTCTCCAATACTTGCACATTATTTACATTTTGCATAATTCAGTCAAACGCTGTAGTATTTCATAGCATCGCCGTTCTAATACGGCAAAACACGTACGTATTTTACCAAGCGTATTTTGCTAGGTTAAAACCGCGATGCGATGAAATACAAAAGTATTGAAGCACCGTTCTATTATCAATTCCGTCAAACGCTGTAGTATATCACAGCATCGCCGTTTTAATACGACAAAATACGCACGGCAGTCAACGTGTTAAGGATCGCATGACTATTCTAACAGTAACTGCATTTATAAAATAATTATTGCTACCCATTGAGAATATTTTGGATCTTCAGTAAATGGTCACCACTGACCGGTGCAAGAGATTTTACTGAAGATCCAAAATATTCGCAATAAGTAGTAATAATTATTTTATAAATGCAGTTATTGTTAGAATAGTGATGCGATCCTTTGGTCTCCAATACTTGCACATTATTTACATTTTGCATAATTCAGTCAAACGCTGTAGTATTTCATAGCATCGCCGTTCTAATACGGCAAAACATGTACGTATTTTACCAAGCGTATTTTGCTAGGTTAAAACCGCGATGCGATGAAATACAAAAGTATTGAAGCACCGTTCTAGTATCAATTCCGTCAAACGCTGTAGTATATCACAGCATCGCCGTTTTAATACGACAAAATACGCACGGCAGTCAACGTGTTAAGGATCGCATGACTATTCTAACAGTAACTGCATTTATAAAATAATTATTGCTACCCATTGAGAATATTTTGGATCTTCAGTAAATGGTCACCACTGACCGGTGCAAGAGATTTTATTGAAGATCCAAAATATTCGCAATGGGTAGTAATAATTATTTTATAAATGCAGTTATTGTTAGAATAGTGATGCGATCCTTTGGTCTCCAATACTTGCACATTATTTACATTTTGCATAATTCAGTCAAACGCTGTAGTATTTCATAGCATCGCCGTTCTAATACGGCAAAACAATATTTTGCTAGGTTAAAACCGCGATGCGATGAAATACAAAAGTATTGAAGCAGTTCTAGACGTCAAATGTTAAACAATTTTTTAAAATAATACCGAAAATGCATCCTATTTTATAATTTCTATAAATTCCATATAAATTTATTTTTAAGTAAAAAAAGTTATGATAATTACTAAAAAAAAGCATAATTTTTTTGACGATACCTAAAATACTTCCAATTATACCATTTCTGAAAGTTTCACAAAAATTGCTTAATAAATAATAAAATTTTGATATTTTCTAAAGTACAAGTTCCCAAAAAACGTGCGGTCCCAGGCGTATTTCTTACAGATTTCTTAGCGGTCCTTAAAGTGATCGAAACTTGCCAAGCGGCGCGATTAATTCCGCGTCGAAACTTGCTTCTTATAGCTTTTTATATGTATATGAATAAAAGCATGTAGACATAAAGCCAATTTTATCTTTTTTACTTAAGTTGAAAGGTCACCGTAAAGTCAGCCCAGAGCGCTGCAGTTTTGAAGACAGACAGAAGAAGCGCGATCGCGCCTCTTGGCACTCAAACGGTTAAAGTGTTAATTCTTCTTGTATAATAACCATGCATGTTGAGGTCGAGTCGCTACGCATTATTTTTATCGTCTGCCCGCGTCTACCGTCATTGATTTATGCGTCTTCCTGCGTTGGGCAGTACGTTAATGGTAATCCGTCATGCGTAGTAAATCGTACGCAGTCTTAAAGGCGATACCGGTACTCGCGTTTCGATGATATAACGAGTCAAAGTTGACCCATTTCATCCTGACGTCACCTAACCAGTTTATGTCATCATGCAGTCGAGCGCGCGTCTACTCACTTTGTGAACGTAAAGTCGCTTTAGTAACTGTACAATTAACACGTTGACTGCCGTGGTAGTGATCGGTGACCGGCGCAAAAGGTCTCACGAAAAATTCAAAAAATACCCAATCGGTAGCATTTATAATTTTGTAAATGCAATTAACCAGTTAACTGTTTCGACCTCGTTGGAAAATGTGGCCCCTATGTGCGTCGTACAAATTAAGCGATGACGAATATATTCGTCAAACACAGAATATTTTTTATATGAAATAAGATTACAATGAAATGACTTTAATATTTTTTACAATAATTAATTTACTGTTTTATTTTTTATAATAATTATTTATAAACTTTTTTTCGACATGGCCTCAAAATATTCCAAACTTCTTGCAATTTATGAATATATTTTAGTTTTAACCAAAATTGCAAAATTAAACGCAAAAACTACTGAAGACGCATGACGAATATATTCGTCAGAACACAAAATTTTACAATTTTTTCATGACGAATATATTCATCACAAACAGTTAATTGATTAATGTTAAATAATGATTCAATTCTTTGGCCTCCGATACCTTCGCATTATTTTCATTTTCCACAACTCAATCATATTCTGTAGAATTCCATCACGTTGCGGTTTTAATATAGTAAAATACGCACGGCAGTAAACGTGTTAACAGATGTCTGCGACTTCCGCTTAGGCTTTAAGAATTCACTGTTATTAGACATTAGAATTTTCGAGAGTTCCAACACAAAATCGCTTAAGTTCTGAGCCTTGAAACCCCGTAGAACTCGCAGCGCAAGGTTTATGTCTTGGACCATACTCCGACCAAGGCCATTGAACTCTCGTAGCAACGTGTTGTCCTATACGTTTTCACTTTTACCGCTCGCGCGTGTATGACGTTCTAGTAACCGAGTTTAAGAAAATTCGTTCCGGTATCTCTACAGATGTATTCGCTCGTGTCAATTTAACAAACTACGTTTAAAAAAAATGGTTTAATGCTTTGAACGCCGCGCTTATTTTGTTTGATTCACCATTTGCGTGTGTAAACACAGAAAATGCGACCGTGTATATATGACAGATCAAGAACAAAACACCTCAATTATGGTTAAAACGTTCCAATAAAGTCTACTAACACGTTGACGGCCGATTGTATTTTGTTGTATTAGAACGGTGATGTGATGAAGTACTGCAGAGTATAATTAAATCATGCAAAATAAAGGTAACGCAGAGTTGCTAGAAGCCAAAGTATTGAAGCAACGTTCCAATATCAATTGCTTTTACAAGATTGCAAATAGGCTTCATTGCGAATTTTTTGCATTTTTAGTGAAAGCTTTTGCGTATTTTGTTCACGCATATTTTGCTATGTTAGAACCGCGATGCGATGAAATACTGCAGCGTTGGACTGAATTATGCAAAATGTAAATAATATGCAGGTATTGGGGATCAAAGGATCGCATCAATATTCTAACTGTAACTGCATTTAAAAAATAATTATTGCTACGCATTGCGAATATTTTGGATCTTCAGTAAAATCTCGTGCGTCAGTCACCGGTGACCATCACGGCAGTAAAAGTGTTAAAAAAATATTATATAAATATCATATAAATTAGAAGATATAACATTATATTATATTAAATCGTGCAAACTAAAGATAACGCAGAGTTGTTAGAAGCCAAAGTATTGAAGCACCATTCCAATATCAATTGCAAATAGGCTTTATTGCGAATTTTTTGCATTTTTAGTAAAATCTTTTGCGTATTTTGCTCAAGCGTATTTTGCTATGTTAGAACCGCGATGCGATGAAATACTACAGCGTTCGACTAAATTATGCAAAACGTAAAGAATATGCAGGTAATGGAGACCAAAGGATCGCATCAATATTCTAACGGTCACTGCATTTATAAAATAATTATTGATACGCATTGCGAATATTTTGGATCTTCAGTAAAATCTCTTCGGCCGGTCACCGGTGACCATCACGGTAGTCAAAGTGTTAAAAAAATATTATATAAATATTATAAAAATTAGAAGGTATAATATTATTTAAATATTATATAATATGAATATATTATTTCTCTAGACCTCTATATAGGTCTTTAGAAACTGGCAGTAAAATGTTCACTTAGGCAGCGTATAAACTGTGCGGGATAATACTTTATAACTCGTACAATACCTTATAATATTAGTACACCTTATAATACAAGTATAAAGTATATTATATATACTTTATACATATTTATATTTATACATATATTTTCTAGATATACCTTATAATATTATATAACACAAATATTATTAATAATATAGTATTATAAGGTATTGTACGAGTTACAAAGTATCCTGCATAGTCCATACGCCGCCTAAGTGAACATTTTACTGCCAGTTTCTAGAGACCCACGCGGCGTTTACCGTTAACATACATTTGAGACGTTGGTATTATGCGAGATGAGAGAAGAAAGATAGAAGCTGAGAAGGGTATGGGCGGATACTTCGTTTTCTATTCGTGGTTCAGCCACTCTGCTGGAGGAAATTTTATGTCGCCACCTTCTGGCCTGATTCAGAATGCTTAGGGCTGCGAAAGGGCAGATAAGGCCATCCTTCAATTTCACGCCAATTTTCTCGTCGACAGGCTATCGATCTTGGCAACGAATCAGGTGTTCGGTTATACTCAGCCAGTAAAGCTTTGGAAAATTTCATTTCGCGTTACGGGAAACGCACGCTCGTCCAGTCGGATATTATCTTTGTGATCCGTTCCACAGCGATGTCAGTTGATAAACAAGTTATCGTGTAACAGAACATTTTCGCTAATCCGCCATATCGGCTTCTGGGAAGTTATTGCTGGGATTATTATGGCTTACTGCGATGACAATGATTAATATCTTTTGACAAAATGTGTTCTCATATTAGTAACGGATCTCTAAAAACCGTGCAATATTTACCGTATCAATTTGCGATATCTGTTTTATTGGTTTAATTTAGATTATAACGTAATTAGATGTTGCCAATGTACAAAGTATGTCGGAAAAATAACGGAACTTTTTAAACTAAAAAAATAAATAGTCATTGTACAATACCTATTTAAACTATTTGCGTTATCTACTTTATTCGTTTAATTTAGGTTATAACGTAATCGGATGTTGCCAATGTACAAAGTATGTCGGAAAAATCACGGAACTTTTTAAACTAAAAAAAAATAGTTATTGTACAATACCTATTTAAACTTAAAAAAAAAATATTGTTTCAAACCGTTTGAACCGAGTTTGAAACAAAATTTAATATTAGCTCTTTGTTTCATCGTGTTTTTGTGACAGGGTGACAAAAGGTACTCCGACTTTAAACGCTATAACCTAACAATCCGTCAATTGATAACAATAGTCACGGGCATGTTTTGTAACGCAAACATACAGCTTTTAAATTGTATATTGTTTTAAGAGATGGCGTTAGTAATTTTCCGTAAATTTAAAAAGTTCCGTTATTTTTCCGAGATACTGTGTATATCAAGTCTTCAATCATTGTAACAAGTCACTTCAATCCATTCGTTGGAAGCAATTTATATGACAAACTAAAAAGAGTCTCAGACAGTCAGAATAATTATAAATGTTCGTACATCGTCAACATACACATTGGGTTTCATTACATTGGTGCGACAAGAAATGTAATATAAGCTCTTTGCTCCATTGTGTTTTGGTGACGCGGTGACAAAAGGTACTCTGACTTTAATCGCTATAACCTAACAATTCGTCGATTGATAACAATAATCATGGGCGTGTTTTGTGACGGAAACATACAGTTTTAAAATTATATATTGTTTTAAGAGATGGCGTTAGTCATTTTCTGTAAATTTAACACATTTCGTTATTTTTCCGACATACTGTGTATATCAAGTCTTCAATCATAACAAGTAACGTAACAAGTGACTTCAATCCATTTGTTGGAAGCAATTTATATGACAAACTAAAAAGAATCTCAGACAGAATAATTATAAATGTTCGTACATAGTCAACATACACACTGGGCTTCATTATATTGGTGCGACAAGAATTGTGCGGAACAACGCATGAGTCTGTGCCAACTCGCTGAATCGATTCGATATAAAACGTAAATTCGCGAATTTCGTGTGCCACACACAGATTTATCATCTTCCAGGCCAATGCAAAATACCCGATGATTGGGACTTTTGCATTTTTTCATTCCCCGCTTTTTTCACTCAACAGATTCCGCAATTAACTACCGAATCTCGTTACGTGTACCGCACCCGGGTCGAGGTTTATTTTCAGAGCACGTCGGACGTTGTGCCCGACGCACCACGCATGTCTGTGAATGATTAAACTCTCTTTCGCCTGGCGAATAAGAACGATCGGCAATTCGAACACCTGTCGATGACTTAGCGCGCGCACCTTTCGCGACTTACGCCTTGCGACAAAGAGATTGACACTTTGTTAGTAGACAAACCTGAGGAATTCAATGCTGCCAAAGAACATGCTTGATTAATACAAAAAAAAAATATGTTAGAAGTATGGAAATTGCACTGCATGTATGCATACAATGTATTGGCATTATGTATATTTGCTGGAATAGATTGAAAATGGTGGATTTAACACGTTCACGCCGGCGTGAAAATGCACCGGTTCACGCTCGACCTGTCCGCATCGGGCGTCAACATTTGTTTACACGCCGCTCACCATCAAAAATATAGTTCGTTTAGTAAGTGGACAAAATTGCCGTATAGTTGAAAATTTAAATAATTGAAACAAGCAACAATCGTGCGCCACCAAATGAAGTGCTGCATGAATTCGAGCGCCGCCTCACAGCGAAAAACATGAAAATCGGCTCCAGCGTGAACGTGTTAAGTTAATGAACCTTCGGAAGTCGAAATGTATATTTGCCATTACTACCTGAAACACAGGTTAAGCACCTGGAAAAGTGGTCGCTTCGTATCGTATTCAATAATATAAGATGAACTTCGTATGCACTGAAAGTGAAACGCCATGTGAGTTCAAAAGTACACACGTAGTAATACAAAAAAAGTACTACCTCAAAAGTATACTTGATTGCGCTATATTTACACATGTAATGTATTGGCATTATGCATACTTGCCGGAAAAGGTTAAAAATTGAATCTCCCGCTGGGCGGGATTTATGTTAAATCTTCGAGAGTTGGAAATGCATATTTACGGTTACTACCTGAAACGCAGGTCAAGCGCAAGAAGAGTGTTTACTTCATATCGCGGTCCACAATATAAGATGAACTTCATATGCAGTGAAAGTGAGACGCTATGCGGATTTGAATTTGCATTAGTGATAATACAAAAATAGTATTACCTCAAAAGTATACCTGATTGCACTATATTTACACATGCAATATATTGGCATTATACATATTTGCCGGAAACGGTTAAAAATGGAGTCACCTGCTGGGCGGGATTTACGTTAATAAACCTTCGAGTGTCGAAGCTTTATATTTATCGTTACTATCTAAAACACAGATCAGGCACGTAGAAGAGTGTTCGCTTCATATCCTATTCAATAATATAAGATGAACTTTGTATGCAGTGAAAGTGAGACGCCATACGAGTTTGAAGTTGCACGTGTGGTAATACAAAACAAAGTATTACCTCAAAAGTATACCTGATTGGTCTGTATTTGTACATGCAATATATTGGTATTATGCATGCCGGAAAAGATTGAAAATGGTGTCACCCGCTGGGCGGGATTTAAGTTAATAAACCTCAGAGTGTCGAAGCTCTATATTTACCGTTACTACCTGAAACGCAGGTCAGGCGTGTAGAAGAGTGCCTCATATCGAGTTCCACAATATAAGATGAACTTCCTATGCAGTGAAAGTGAAGCGCTATGCGGGTTTGAATTTGCACACGTGGTAATACAAAACAAAGTATTACCTCAAAAGTGTGTTTGATTGCACTGTAGTTACACATGCAATATATTGGCATTGTGCATGCGGGAAAAGATTGAAAATGATGTCACCCGCTGGGCGGCATTTAAGTTAATAAAGCTTCGAGTATCAAAGCTGCATATTTACGGTTATTACCTGAAACGCAGGTCAGGCACCTAGAAGAGTGTTCGCTTCATATCGTTTTCTACAATACAAGATGAACTTCATATGCAGCGAAAGTGAGATGCTATGCGGGTTTGAATTTGCACACGTGGTAATATAAAACAAAGTATTACCTCAAAAGTATACTTGAGTGCACTATATGTACACATGCAATATATTGGCATTATGAGATTTAAATTAATAAACCTTCGAGTGTCGAAGCTCTATATTTACGGTCACAACCTGAAACGCAGGTCAGGCACCTAGAAGAGTGTTTACTTCATATCGTGTTCCACAATATAAGATGAACTTCCAATGCAGTGAAAGTGAGACGGTATGCGGGTTTGAATTTGCACACGTAGTAATATAAAAGAAAGTATTACCTTAAAAGTATACGTGATTGTCCTGTATTTGCACATCCAACATATTGGTAGTATGCGTACTTGCCGGAAAAGATTGAACATGGAATCACGAAAACGGATTTATGTTAAATCTTCGAAAGTCGAAACTATATATTTACGATCACTACCTAAAACGCAGGTCAGGCGCGTAGAAGAATGTTTGCTTCATATCGTATTCAATACTATAAGATGAACATGGTATGCAGTGAAAGTGAGACGCACACATGGTTATACAAAACAAAGTATTACCTCAAAACTATACCTGATTGCACTGTATTTGCATATGCAATATATTCGCATTATGCATGTCGGAAAAGGTTAAAAATGGTGTCATCTACTGGGCGGGATTTCACTTAATAAAACTTCTAATGTCGAAACTTTATATTAACGGTTACTACCTGAAACGCAGGTCAGGCACGTAGAAGAACATTCGCTTCATATCGTGTTCCACAATATAAGATGAACTTCGTATGCAGTGAAAGTGAGACGCCATACAGGTTCGGAGTTGCACACGTGCGGCGTGTCAAGCGGTAAACTTAAGTCGCGCTGAAACGTGTGGCGCGAATGGGGAAGCTATAGAAACAGATTGTCGATATTGACATTGGCGATACCGTTAAGTAGGTCAGTATGCGTTGCGCAGCCAGTGACTGGGTAATCGATTCTGTGCTGTTCTTCTGGAAAGGTTGACGTGCCATTGACAATGACGTCTTCAACAGGGCTTCGGTGTTGGCGGCTGGACGCGGAATTTATCGAGACGTCCCTGCGAATGATATTATGTCGGTCAGAGAAGCAAAGTTTAGTCACTGTACATCTAACAGCAAAGCTTCGATCGTTCTGTCGCTTAATAGTAATAGTTGACGGAAGTACTACTGTATTATTAAATAGAGTGTGGTTGAATGTTTTCAAGTTCTGTCGCTTGATAGTAATACTTGAAGGAAGTACTACTGTATTATTAATTAGAGCGTAGTTAAACGTTTTCAAGGATTGTCTTATGCTTTTAATATTTTCCGTGATCTCACATCAAATCGTTGATTTTTCTGATATTTCTCCAGCTTGAAAGGATCGTCGTGCTTTTTTACGTCCCTGCAAATGCTATGTCGGCCAGAGAAGCAAAGTTTTGCCGCCATACATCTAACAGCAAAGCTTCGATCGTTCTGTCGCTTAATAGTAATAGTTGACGGAAGTACTACTGTATTATTAAATAGAGCGTGGTTAAACGTTTTCAAGGATTGTCTTATGCTTTTGTTATTTTCCGTGATCTCACATCTACGAATCGTTGATTTTTCTGGATTTTTCTCCAGCTTGAAAGGGTCTTCGTGTATTTTTACGTCCCTGCAAATAATATGTTGGCCAGAAAAGCAAAGTTTCACAGCCGTACGTCTTATAGCACAGCTTCGATTGTTCTGTCACTTGATAGTAATATTTACTTTGCGAAAGTACTGCTGTATTATCAAATAGAGCGTGGTTAAACGTTTTCAAGTTCTGTCGCTTGATAGTAATACTTTACGGAAAGTACTACTGTATTATTAAATAGAGGGTGGTTAAATGTTTCCAAGTTCTGTCGGTTGATAGTAACACTTGACGGAAGTACTGCTGTATTATCAAATAGAGCGTGGTTAAACGTTTTCAAGGATTGTCTTATGCTTTTGTTATTTTCCGTGATCTCGCATCTACAAATCGTTGATTTTCCTAATTTTTTTTGCAGCTTGAAAAGAACGTCGTGCGTTTTTAGTATTTTCCGTGACGCCAAATCGTTGGTTTGTCTAATTTTTCTCCAGTTTAAAGGATCATCTTGTGTTTTTGGTATTTTTCGCGATGCCAATTCTCCGGAGGGTTCATTTTCTTATATTTATCTGGCGGATTTCTTGATGATTAAACGTTCAGTGTGTGAGAATGTAAAACTGCGGGAAGCAGTATTAATAAAACACTATCTTTGCGGATGTATATCTGGCCATTATTCGGCTATCGGCGAATCGCGATAAATCGCCTTTTCGGCCCACCAGGAGCGATAATTATTTGAAATCGGTGCGCCCCCGAGAGATCGCTGTAATTAAACGTTATCAAAGCAACTGACGTAAACACAATGTGCGTTAAGAGACGTCGCTGATAAGTGTATCAATTTTACCAGGGCCGTGCCCACACTGCTAGCTGTTTATAACAACACCTTCCTGTCTGGAGGACGAGGCCTTATCGTCTCCGCGCTTCCATCAAGTTTCGTCACGTTACGCCTCGATCTGAAAGCGAGATAGAACGTTAGCAACATTTCGCATTTAAGTAGAACGCACCGGAACACGTCTGATATCGACATCTGTCACGTTTCTGCCTTATCTTCCATCACCGAACGTTCACTCTAATTTTACTTACGAAAACGACGTTGCAATCAGATGTCTCAACACCTTGGCGTACTTTTTTTTAAATTTATGTCCAAAGTTCAATTTTAATTCATTATGCACGAATAACCTTTATTTACATCGTTTCACTTCCACCTTCAAGTACGAAATAATAGCCGGTGACTTGAGGCAGATTTTGCCTAAAATTGCCGGTCAATAATGTGTTAATCATTTAAGCGCGGTTGACGTGTATACACGTCATTGCTTGATTTTAATTCCGAACCCTGTGGGGGATTTGTAAAATTAAATTCCGCGTTTAACTGGTTAACGAGTCTGACTCGTGGTGAGACTTTTCGACCATACGTGAATATCACGAGTCAGGCTCGTAGTCGTAATTTCACGTCAAACATAAATACCACGATTCTGTTTCGTGATAAAAATTTTTATACGGTATCAGAAACATGTACAAAAAAAAACAAATCAAATAATTTTTTAACAGTTTTCGTTTCAAATTCATTTGAATTCCGCAAGAGCACCGTTGCATGTAGTATATATTATAAGCATACGGCTACTTGATAGGCAGTTGCAAGGTATCATTTGTTTCAAGTTTGGACGATATTTTTCCATCGGTTGGGCCCAAATTTTTTGGAATTCAATGGCATGGAAAAGGGTTAACACGTTGACTGCCACGGTGGTCACTGGTGACCGGCGCAAAAGATTTTATTAAAAATGCAAAAAATTCGCCATGAAGCCTATTTGCGATCTTGTAAAAGCAATTGATATTGGAACGCTGCTTCAATACTTTGGCTTCTAGCAACTCTGCGTTATCTTTATTTTGCAAATTTAATTATAATCTGATAGATTTAATTATATTCTGCAGTATTTCATCGTATCGCGATTCTAACATAGCAAAATACGCAAAAGATTTTACTAAAAATGCAAAAAATTCGGAATGAAGCCTATTTGCAATCATGTAAAAGCAATTAATATTGAAACGGTGCTTGAATACTTTGGCTTCTAGCAACTCTGTGTTATCTTTATTTTGCAAATGTAATTATACTCTGATAGATTTAATTATATTCTGTAGTATTTCATTGCATCGCGGTTCTAATATAGCAAAATATGCTTGCGTAATATACGCAAAAGATTTTACTAAAAATGCAAAAAATTCGGAATGAAGCCTATTTGCAATCTTGTAAAAGCAATTAATATTGAAACGGTGCTTCAATACTTTGGCTTCTAGCAACTCGGCGTTATCTTTATTTTGCAGACTTAATTATATTCTGCAGTATTTCATCGCATCGCGATTCTAACATGGCAAAATACGTTTGAGCAAAATACGCAAAAGATTTGACTAAAAATGCAAAAAATTCGCAATGAAGCCTATTTGCAATCTTGTAAAAGCAATTGATGTTGGAACGGCGCTTGAATACTTTGGCTTCTAGCAACTCTGTGTTATCTTTATTTTGCAGATGTAATTATACTCTGATAGATTTAATTATGCTCTGTAGTATAATATTTCATTGCATCGCGATTCTAACATGGCAAAATACGTTTGAGCAAAATACGCAAAAGATTTGACTAAAAATGCAAAAAATTCGCAATGAAGCCTATTTGCAATCTTGTAAAAGCAATTTATATTGGAACGGTGCTTCAATCATACATTTTAGTATTTCATCGCATTGTGGTTCTAACCTAGCAAAATAAGCTAGGCAGTCAACGTATTAATCGTCGTGTGTTAGCCGGTCGCTTATTGGACCCATCGATTACACTCCCCAACACGCGAACCCTAAATATATGCCTGACGTTAGTATCAGTGAATTATCCTAAAATATCGATTGAGCCAATGAATTATCCTAAAATCCGTCGACTACGCGATATAACGGAAACGTCACTAAACGATTGGCCGTACATCGCTTTTAATCGTCGCAATCTACTAAGCGAGCAGAGTACAACGTACAATAGTCACGAATCGCAATCATACTGACAAGTCACATCTACATGTGTGTATCCGTTCGGTCTTGCGTAGTTGCGTAATTGCGATAATCGATTGTTGTTTACAGCGTTATCGTTCAACGTCTCCCCGTTTCGGCGAACTGTAACACAACGCTCTACTCGAATACTGGCTCACCGTCAAATTAGCAGGCACGGACGTATTAACGATAACGTCAAAGAAATATATACCGCATTTTGCGACATTCCTCTAATACCCACAGCAAATGTGTACATAAGTGCGCAGACAGGGAAACAAATAGATATAGCCTGGTATCGTCACATTGTTCTATATCAGTCTTATGACTAGACTGCGGATATTTATGCGAATGGGCAGTTTCATAGAAATCACTCAAACAAGCGCGGCTTGATGAGTGAGTTGAAAAGTATAGTTTGGATAATGCGTCATACATGTTTCGAGCATTTTGGTTGGCCTTTCATAAATTCATAACGGGACTCGTGAAAAGAGGTGTAGCCCTTGGAAGAGAATATCTTGTGACGTATAAACCTTGCACAGTCGATGACCAGCTCGACGTCACGTAGCTCTTCGTAAACATTATGTATATTGTGCATATTGTGCATATTTTGTCTGTGCGCTGCACATTATATGATTATAGGTGTTTATGCATAAACGTCTGCAGTCAACAGATACTTTAATATTGCACTATTTAAAACTCTCCCCACTCGAAGCCTTCTTGTGGCTGACTATTAGCAACTCGGCGTCCCTTTACATAATGTGTAATGTTTAACACTTTAAGGACCGCTTTCCAGTTTTCTTGTGTTTTCTACACACTGTCTTTAGATGTCACTTATTTTGATACATTGTATCCATTTTGTCTATTTAAGTATTCACATCAATATTCAGTGCATTAAACTCAATTGCCTTCATGTTTTTTTTTTGTATTTTCATTTTTTAGTAAAAAAGTTATGATAATTATTAAAAAACATAATTTTTTTTATAATACCTAAAATACTTCCAATTATACAATTTCTGAAACTATCACAAAAATCGTTTCATAAATAACAAAGTTATGATTTTTTGTAACATACAAGTTTCCCAAAAAATTTCTTAGTGGTCCTTAACACTTTGCGGACCGAGCATTCTATTGCTAATCGTACCCAGTGGTCGGGTATTTTTTTGCATCAAATATCTTTAAATTGGTGATGATTTGTTAGTAGTTAACACGTTGACTGCCATAGTGGTCATCGGTGACCGGTGCAAAAGATTGTACTCAAAATGCAAAAAATTCGCAATGAATCCTATTTGCAATTTTGTAAAAGCAATTGATATTGGAACGGCGCTTCAATACTTTCGCTTCTAACAACTGTGCATTACTTTCATTTTGCACGATTTAATCATACTCTGCAGTATTTTATGGCATCGCGGTTGCAACATAGTAAGAAATGCTTGGCAGTCAAAGTGTTAAACTGTCCACAAATATTTCTGTAATATTGCTAATCGTTTTACCGCTATCCTTGTTTCAGAGTTTCAAATAATTCATTTGCAATACAAATTATGAAAAACTGCCGCTGACAATCATGTAGCAACGTGATATCTCGTCACCTGTCCCGAACGACAAAATATGCAAGACGATATATCTCGTCAATGGTCCCAAACGACGAAATAGCAATGACGAGATATCTCGTCATCCGTCCGCAATGTGTTAAAATGTGAACATGGACTTGTAGGTAATTTGTAAGCAATTTATTTAAAAATAGTGTAGCTTTAGAACCAAATAATATATTGTACAGTTATTTGGTTAACATGAACTTTGTAGGTTTATAAAATATGTGCCAAGCTATGCTGATCGTTAATATGCATTGGCAGTGCTTAGATAATGAAGTATGAAGATATTTGTTTAAGTATAGATACCGTGATATAAACGAATCGATAGTCAGAGAGAACCTGCAGGATTGTTACGATGTAACGACTAAGAATTGACTGAAAAACTGTGCGAAAATGAGAAATCAGTGCCTCGCTTACAAGCGTGTAAGCACTCAGAAAACACAAGTCATGCGACTATTGCACGGTTTGTAAATTCGTCGCTACAGACATTACGGCCGAACGGCGGTGAAGATAAAATACTGCTGCTCGTAAAACACGCAGCAGCATACACGCTGGAAGTCGGTGTAACTTTAAAAATAACGTGACTCACGTAACTTGTACATTGCGTAGTTTAACACTAGATTGCCCGAGATTTCTTGTATACCTATATTGCCCAAAAACAGTCAAAATGACTGCATTGTGAAAAAATAACAAATATGTAAAGAAATCTGTTTAAAATTAATTTTTAATATTTCTGTGGTATTAGCCACATTTCAAAAATTATTTTTGTTTAAGAAAATTCTAGAAATTTCTTGTCCACACAGTACCATCAGCAGCTGTTTCGACCTCCTGAAACGTATTTTCAGTTTCTTCATCAGAATCTGAACTAGTTAGCACCCTACACCTTTTCCTGGGCATATTGATGACACTTTTATTTTCATCATTGGTGATCGACTCTTCATCACTATCTTCAGCGTCAGATGTTTCACTTTGAATATAATCCGCTTCATCTTCAGATGATAGTTCAGAATTTGTTGCATTTGATTCTACATCGGAGCACTCTTCACTTATGTTCATTAGCTTTTCCAATAACTCATTTCTGTTCGACATTTTTTTCATAAAGTTAGGGCGCAAAAGAAATAAAATAAACAACTTGTTAGAACAACACTTTATAAAGATTCGAATGACTAGTACTACTTTAGCTTATTGAGCAACTGACACTTATCAAGTATACGCCCAAATCGACAATTTATCATGCATCGGTATGTTACCGTAATCGAAAAAAATAATGTTATTTCAATACAAAGCCGGACAGGTCATATAAGAAATTTACTCAATTCAATAAATAAAAATCTTTTGATTATTTAAAATTTATCAAGCAGTCAAAATGACTGCTTCTGGGCAATATAGGTATAACACATATATATATACGCAAATAAAGGAGGGCGGAAGTAACTACAATTATTCATAAACCCATTTATATGTTATAGAAAAAGTCACCAAATTCTAAGAAATTATGTCATCAATTTCATAATTGTTTTTCTAATTGAAATTAAAAAACAGTCAAAATGACTGCCTTGGGCAATCTAGTGTTAAGCAAAGTATGGTCATCTGAATCTGGAACAAAATTGGGAAGTTGGCCAGAAACGGCGGTTTTTTATGCCACAAATTTAGAGAACAAAAGATTGTCAGCTTTTCCTTACCGTCTAACTGAATTGAGTAATTGACTGATTTTCGCACCCGTCATTTATTAAATAATGCGGCGTCGATTAAGTCGGTCCGAAAAAATTCTGCGGAATAAATATCTTGCGCGAGATTTGACGTTCATTAAAAGTCACTTTGGATCCCTGCCAGTTGCCATGAAAAAGTTACAGACAATTGCATTATCACTAAATCGAGTCAATGGACGTCATGGTTGGAATTATGAAAAAATGAACCGCCGTACCTCGGAATTACGGGGAGAGACTTGTAATTAAGATTCAAGGAATATCAGGCAAAAGCCGAGATTTCAAAGTAATATCTAAAATTAGAAATATTTTCTGCGTGCAACCAGTGACAGGCCGGAGTAAGTTAATAGCATGATATTGGTCCAAATTTAAATATGCTCTAATAATATCCTGTGACTTGGATCGATCTTTTCCGGTATATAAATGAATATTGCCTAACAAGCGTCAATTTCGTATTGAGGACTTTGAAAAGACTGTCATGACGTGTTATAAAATAAATTAAGTTTCTAAATGAAGGCATGTATTCCGCAAGTAAAATACATAACCTGTATATTTTGTGCATATTTCTGGTATATGCGTGTATATTTCGGTCTTTCCTGGCATATAAATGAATATTGCCTAACAAGCGTCAATTTCGTATTGAGGACTTTGAAAAGACTGTCATGACGTATTATAAAATAAATTAAGTTTTTAAATGAAGGCACGTATTCCGCAAGTAAAGTACATACCGTATATATTTCGTGCGTATTTCGGGTATATGCGTGTATATTTCGGTCTTTCCTGGAATATAAATGAATATTGCCTAACATGCGTCAATTTCGCATTGAGGACTTTGAAAAGACTGTCATGACGTATTATAAAATAAATTAAGTTTCTAAATGAAGGCATGTATTCCGCAAGTAAAATACATATCCTATATATTTCGTGTATATTTCGAGTATACGCGTGTATATTTCGGTCTTTCGCGGCATATAAATGAATATTGCCTAACATGTGTCAATTTCGTATTGAGGACTTTGAAACTACTGTCATGACGTGTTATAAAATAAATTAAGTTTTTAAATGAAGGCACGTATTCCGCAAGTAAAGTACATACCGTATATATTTCGTGCATATTTCGGGTATATGCGTGTATATTTCGGTCTTTCCCGGCATATAAATGAATATTGACTAACACGCATCAATTTCGTATTGAGGACTTTGAAAAGACTATCATGGCGTATTATAAAATAAATTAAGTTTCTAAATGAAGGCATGTATTCCGCAAGTAAAATACATACCCTATATATTTCGTGCATATTTCGAGTATATGCATGTATATTTCGGTCTTTCCTGGCATATAAATGAATATTGCCTAACATGTGTCAATTTCGTATTGAGGACTTTGAAACTACTGTCATGACGTGTTATAAAATAAATTAAGTTTCTAAATGAAGGCGTGCATTCTGCAAGTCAAGTATACACTCTATATATTTTGTGCATATTTCGAAAATATGCGTCTATATTTCGGTCTTTCCCGGCATATAAATAAATATTGCTTAACAAGCGTCAATTTCGTATTGAGGACTTTGAAAACACTGTCATGACGTATTATAAAATAAAGTTTTTAAATGAAGGCATGTATTTTGCAATCAAGTACATATCCTATATATTTTGTGCATATTTCGGGTATATGCATGTATATTTCGGTCTTTCCTGGCACATAAATGAATATTGCCTAACAAGCGTCAATTTCGTATTGAGGACTTTGAAAAGACTATCATGACGTATTATAAAATAAAGTTTTTAAACGAAGGCATGTATTTTGCAATCAAGTACATATCCTATATATTTTGTGCATATTTCGGGTATATGCATGTATATTTCGGTCTTTCCTGGCATATAAATGAATATTGCCTAACAAGCGTCAATTTCGTATTGAGGACTTTGAAAAGACTATCATGACGTATTTTAAAATAAATGAAGTTTTTAAATGAAGGAATGTACTCCGCAAATAAAGTACCTACTGTATATATTTCGTGCATATTTCGAGTATATGCATGTATATTTCGTTTTTTCCTGGGATATAAATGAATATTGCCTAACATGTGTCAATTTCGTACTGAGGACTTTGAAAGTACTGTCATGACGTATTATAAAATAAAGTTTTTAAATAAAGGCATGTATTTTGCAATCAAGTACGTACCCTACGTATTTTGTGCATAGTTCGGGTATATGCGTGTATATTTCCTACATAGCCTTCATATCGAGCATATTCTATGCGCACATATCGACATATTTAATTTGGCTAAATATTCGCACTGATATATGCACAAGTTTGAACACGATACGCCTAATAATAATCTCACATCTAATTAACAGTCAAATATTTGCGCAATCATGGCAAAATATCGCGAACATTTACAAACCACTTCAGTTATCAAACGCGCTAAATGCTTTTCGGTATGATCTGATTAGTGCCTCAAAAACTTTTAGAGCCAATTGCGCAATGTTGCGCGAAATATTACCGAGACCTACTGCACATTTCATCACGGAAACGCGTTGCGCAATTATCGGTAACAATCTCCTAAATAATGTCAGCAATATTGTACGTGTAAATAAGATTACGCACACTGATATACTAATATTTGGTTTCTTATATGTAATCTTTATTTTTCAGGACTAAGCGCCTGCGAAAGGAAGTCTTTTATATTCTTAAGGAAGGAGCTGCCTGTACGACTCGCTAACATCATGAAGGAAATCCATCTGCTGCCGGACAACCTGTTGAAAATGCCTAGCGTTGGCATAGTCAATAACTTGTACGCCACTTCTTTCGAGGAAATCATACACTTTGAGAAGGCTGAGGTCAACGAGACCACTTTAGACAAGTAAGTCCTGAGAGCTTACGTGCGATCAACTCCTTGGTCGCATCCTTTGAAACCAGTCCAAAGTTATATACTCGCTCCTCTGCATCGCTTTACAGATTTTGTCAGGCATTGGTAAAAATCCGCAACAGACACACGGACGTTGTCCAAACAATGGCACAGGGCGTCTTGGAACTGAAAGAATCATACGATGTCGATGTGCAAACGGAGAATAGCATTCAATACTTCTTGGACAGATTCTTCATGTCCCGCATTTCTATTCGTATGCTCATAAATCAGCACAGTAAGTTCTTTTTATCGTATTTCCAATATATCCAATCTTTATATAATTAACACTTTGACTGCCATGCGTATTTTACTATATTGAAACTGCAACCGGATGAAGTACTACAGAATACGATTGAATTGTGCAGAGTGAAAATAATGCGAAGGTATCGGAGATCAAAGACTTGAATCGCTATCCAATATTAATTGCATTTACAAAATTATAAATGCGATCGATTCGGTATTTTTTGAGTTTTTCGTGAGACCTTTTGGCGCCCGTCACCGATGACCACCATGGCAGTCAACGTGTTAAATTAAATTAGTATTGGCCCCCCGAACTGTAATGATATGATACCTTCATGTATGTTACATTAGAATTTATGTATGTACCTAATATGTCTATGTAGTTTCGTATTCATGTGTCATTTGTTATTGGTTCAATAAGAGTCTTGATGTGTAAGTATGGATTCTAATATAACATGCATTATAAAACCATTTTCTTAACACTTTGACTGCCAAGCGTATTTTGCTATATTAGAACCGCGATACGATAAAATTCTGCAGAGTATGATTAAATCGTTTAAAATGAAGGTAACGCAGAGTTGTTTAAAGCCAAAGTATTGAAGCATCGTTCCAATATCAATTGCTTTTACAAGATTGCAAATACGCTTCATTGCGAATTTTTTGCATTTTTAGTCAAATCTTTTGTGTATTTTGCTCAAGCGTATTTTGCTATGTTAGAACCGCGATGCAATGAAATACTGCAGAGTATAATTAAATCTGCAAAATAAATATAAAAGCAGAGTTGCTAGAAGCCAAAGTATTGAAGCACTGTTCCAATATAAATTACTTTTACAAGATTACAAATAGGTTTCATTGCGAATTTTCTGCATTTTTACTAAAATCTTTTGCATATTTTGCTCAAGCGTATTTTGCTATGTTAGAACCGCGGTGCGATGAAGTACTGCAGAGTATAATAAAGTCTGCAAAATAAAGATAACATAGAGTTGCTAGAAGCCAAAGTATTGAAGCACCGTTCTAATATCAACGGCTTTTACTAGGTTGCAAATAGGCTTCATGGCGAATTTTTTGCATTTATAGTAAAATCTTTGCGCCGGTCACTGGTGACCACCGTGGCGGTCAAAGTGTTAGACAATATAACTTACGTCCCTGTTCACCTTTTTTGACCTTGTACTTCTTTCTTGTCACTTCTGTAATCATACATTTTAGATGTCCGTCTGTTCGTTTTGTTCCAGCGCTTCTTTTTGGTGGGCTGTTGAATGGACATAGTAGGCACGTAGGATGCATTGATCCGTCTTGTGATGTAATCGGTGTCGTGAAAGACGCGTACGAGAACGCACGATTTTTGTGTGATCAATATTATCTGGCTAGTCCGGAATTGGTAGTCGAACAACATAACGGCAAGTTTGACAAATGATTGTACTAGAGTATTACTAGTAAGTAGCTTAAGATCAACAGTTTTCTGTAGTAGGTATAGACGAGTACCTTTAGTGATATAGTCATACATCTTGCCATTACCTTGATGAATGTCAAGCACTCTTAACTATGGAAATTATAGATCAATATCGTTCTGTGGAGACATAAAGATCGTCATGCCAATTAGGCCAGAATTACGTTGATTAAAGTTGGTCCGTTTTGTTTCAGAGCTGGAACGTGGCAATGAGATTAGAATCGTTTACGTGCCGAGCCATTTATATCACATGCTCTTTGAGCTGTTCAAGAATAGTATGCGAGCCGTCATGGAGCACCATGGATCCGAGTCTGATAATTATCCACCCGTCCACGTTACGGTGGTTCGTGGAAAGGAAGACATATGTGTAAAGGTAATAACGCATTACAATGCTCCGATAATTACGTTACTCGCCAATCAAACCAGTTTGCGTCATGCAGTAAACTCTGAATTCCGCGGACCGATGCGTTAGAAGTAAACGTAATATATATAGTGCACGACATGTGCTGTGACATATCGTGCTATATGATTACCTTATCATATGACGTGCTGCGTGGAAAACGAACAACACAAAATGTTACAAACTGCTTCTTACTTACACATCGAGAATAACTCTGGTAAACATCCAAGTCTTTGGTAGCCAGTATGAAAACTACCGTCGGCAGTCTTACTCGAGGCATTGCGTCAATACAATAAATTTAATCTCAACGCGCGACTTACGTCGAGCTTCCATCTGCGTTCGTCAATGTAGACGCATCGCAGTCGTACCAGTTAATCAATTTATAAATGAAAATATTGGCCAAACTCCAGGGGACGCCATTCATGAAGTTCTACGTAAACACGTCAAGACTACCGCTGTATCAAAAATGCCGTTACATTAAAATTACATAAAAAATTCATTCAGACTCAGTGCAAGTCAATCAACATTTTACGTATCTTTTCCTCGTGCAGCAACTTAACACTTTGACTGCCATGATGGTCACCGGTGATCGACGTAAGAGATTTTACTGAAGATCCAAAATATTCGCAATGGGTAGCAATTACTATTTTAATAATGCAGTTGTTGTTAGGATAGTGATACGATTCTTTGTTCTCCAATACCTGCACATTATTTACATTTTGCATAATTCAGGCTAACGCTGTAGTATTTCATAGCATCACCATTCTAATATGACAAAAAAAAAATCCATTCAGACGTTTCAGCGCAAGTCAATCAATATTTTACGTATCTTTTTCTCGTGCAGCAACTTAACACTTTGACTGCTATGATAGTCACCGGTGATCGACGTAAGAGATTTGACTGAAGATCCAAAATATTCGCAATGGGTAGCAATTACTATTTTAATAATGCAGTTGTTGTTAGGATAGTGATACGATTCTTTGTTCTCCAATACCTGCACATTATTTACATTTTGCATAATTCAGGCTAGCGCTGTAGTATTTCATAGCATCACCATTCTAATATGACAAAAAAAAATCCATTCAGACGTTTCAGCGCAAGTCAATCAATATTTTACGTATCTTTTTCTCGTGCAGCAACTTAACACTTTGACTGCTATGATAGTCACCGGTGATCGACGTAAGAGATTTGACTGAAGATCCAAAATATTCGCAATGGGTAGCAATTACTATTTTAATAATGCAGTTGTTGTTAGGATAGTGATACGATTCTTTGGTCTCCAATACCTGCACATTATTTACATTTTGCATAATTCAGGCTAACGCTGTAGTATTTCATAGCATCACCATTCTAATATGACAAAAAAAAAATCCATTCAGACGTTTCAGCGCAAGTCAATCAATATTTTACGTATCTTTTCCTCGTGCAGCAACTTAACACTTTGACTGCCATGATGGTCACCGGTGATCGACGTAAGAGATTTGACTGAAGATCCAAAATATTCGCAATGGGTAGCAATTACTATTTTATAAATGCAGTTGTTGTTAGGATAGTGATACGATTCTTTGTTCTCCAATACCTGCACATTATTTACATTTTGCATAATTCAGGCTAGCGCTGTAGTATTTCATAGCATCACCATTCTAATATGACAAAAAAAAAATCCATTCAGACGTTTCAGCGCAAGTCAATCAATATTTTACGTATCTTTTTCTCGTGCAGCAACTTAACACTTTGACTGCCATGATGATCACCGGTGATCGACGTAAGAGATTTGACTGAAGATCCAAAATATTCGCAATGGGTAGCAATTACTATTTTATAAATGCAGTTGTTGTTAGGATAGTGATACGGTTCTTTGGTCTCCAATACCTGCACATTATTTACATTTTGCATAATTCAGGCTAACTCTGTAGTATTTCATAGCATCACCATTCTAATATGACAAAATACGCTTGGCAGTCAACGTGTTAACCCTTAGCGCTCCGTAGGCTCCGCTGCGGAGCCGAATGTTTTTAATATAATTGCGCTTAAAATGCTGCGGTATCGTCGGCGTTGGCAATTGATAACTGTAGTTAAAACATGATCAGTCTCTGCACTGTTACGATTAAACCATTTTTTGAACTTTTTTGTAGTTAGCAACACGGAGAAAAATAATTATTATGATGAGTAATTTAAAGTTGAGTGGTAGTGAAGACGTGTTTGATTTTCAAGTGTTAAAAGAACAAGTTCAAAAAGTTAAAAGAACAAGTTCAAAAAGTAAAAGTTCAAGTGGCGAAAGACAATGTTGATTATAATTCTGACACTTGAAATAGTGGTTCCAAAATTATACTACATAAAAGAGGGACTGTGTCGTATCTTCTACAAAGAAACAAAAGATGGCATACACAGTATTACTGTGACACTTGCCCAAGTAAACCCAGGATGCAAATGGAAGATCGTTTCCAAAGACATCACACCATGGTGAATTACAACATTTGAAATTTGTCGTTAATTTGCAAGAAGAAACTGCATATGTATAAAATAAATATAATTAAAAACATTCACAAGCACGTGGAATTCTTCTCACTTAAAATAAAACTCCGTTTCACTCGTTCGGCTGCGAAAATGTGCCGGAGCGCTAAGGGTTAACTAATACCATTACTTTTCTCTGTTTTCTCGTGATTACAATACCTATGACAAACAGAAATATGAATGTGCCTTCGAGTACCGTTTTCAGTATCTGTTCTCTATTTAATGACAGATGTCTGACCGAGGGGGCGGAATACCGCGCTCACAAATGGACCATCTCTTTAAGTACATGTACAGTACTGCACCTCAACCGAGCCCATCTGAGTCTCATACCGTACCACTGGCCGGTTACGGTTACGGTCTTCCATTGTCCCGACTCTATGCCAGGTATTTCCACGGCGACATTGTCTTACTGAGCTGTGAGGGCTACGGGACAGATGCCATTATCTATCTTAAAGTACGTATTCAATCACTCTATCATGCAGTATACGAACATCGTTAATGTAATGTCATAACAGGATAGAAGACGCGTTTAATTTCAACGTTACTGTAATTTACTTTAATAATGAAGGAATATGGTGAATGTGATATGCAACGCGCTGAGATGGAAGAGTGATTAACGTAATTACTATCTGCTGCTCAAGGAGAAACATCTGTGGTCTCAAAACATGTTGAGAGTTGTAATAAAGTTCTGTAGTCAAACGTTGTGCGCCAAAGAAGAGCTTTAGGTTTCTTCATTATTGAAATAAAATAACAGAATACTGTTAATTGATGGTATATTGAACAAGAGAATACGTGATTCTTGCATTTCAATTTATTTCAAAGTACGTAGTCAATAGCTACGTAACGCATAAGGCTCGTAAATGTAATATCACGACAGAGCACTGCTATCAAGTAATATAGTGAAGAAAAAGAATGATATGACTGTTACGTTTCAATCTATCTACAGTATGCGAACGATCGTTAATGTGATATCATCACAGTATACTGCTATCAAGTAGTGTAGTGAATAAGAAAATGATGTGGTCGTGGTGGTATCACCATGACAGAACCGGTAGTGTACTGAAAAGAAAATGATGTGACTCATTTAATGTATCTTAATCCATTCGCTACCAACTACGTATGCTCATCCACAGGATGTTATGCATTTGTAGCACGAATATACACATGTGCTAGATGTGTTCTAACATAAAACGTTTTGCAAGACGTATATACTCACTAAGAGACAACGAAACTTAGACAAACGCTGAACACATAAAACAACTGGCAATGCAAATGAAGTTGATTTAAGCTTGGCAGCGCATGGATTAAAGTACATATTCAATCGCTACACCTTGCGGTGCATAAACTATCGTTAACACTTTGACTGCCGTGATGATCACCGCTGACTTGTGCAAGAGATTTTACTGAAGACCCAAAATATTCGCAATGGGTAGCAATAAATATTTTATAATGCAGTTATTGTTAGAATAGTGGTGCGATCCTTTGGTCTCCAATACTAGCACATTACTTACATTTTGCATAATTCAATCAAACGCTGTAGTATTTCACAGCATCGCCGTTCTAATATAGCAAAATATGCACGGCCAAGCGTATTTTGCTATGTTAGAACTGCGATGCGATGAATATTGCAGAATATGATTAAATCGTAGAAAATGAAGGTAACGCAGTGTTGTTAAAAGCCAAAGTATTGAAGCACCGTTCCAACATCAATTGCTTTTACAAGACTGCAAATAGGTTTCATTGCAAATTCTTTGCATTTCTAGTAAAAACGTTTGCATATTTTGCTCAAGCGGATTTTGCTATGTTAGAACCGCGATGCGATGAAATACTGCAGAGTATAATAAAGTCTGCAAAATAAAGATAACGTAGAGTTGCTAGAAGCCAAAGTATTGAAACATCGTTCCAATATCAATTGCTTTTACAAGATTGCAAATGGGCTTCATTGTGAATTTTTTGCATTTTTAGTCAAATCTTTTGCATGTTCTGCTCAAGCGTATTTTGCTATATTAGAACCGCGATGCGATGAAATACTGCAGAGTATAATAAAGTCTGCAAAATAAAGATAACGTAAAGTTGCTAGAAGCCAAAGTATTGAAGCACGGTTCTAATATCAATTGCTTTTACAAGATTGCAAACAGGTTTCATTCCGAATTTTTTGCATTTTTACTAAAATCTTTTGCGTATTTTGCTCAAGCGGATTTTGCTATGTTAGAATTGCGATGCGATGAAATACTGCAGAGTATAATAAAGTCTGCAAAATAAAGATAACGTAGAGTTGCTAGAAGCCAAAGTATTGAAGCACCTTTCTAATATCAATTACTTTTACAAGATTGCAAATAGGCTTCATTGCGAATTTTTGGATTTTTAGTCAAATCTTTTGCGTATTTTGCTCAAGCAGATTTTGCTATGTTAGAACCGTGATGCGATGAAATACTGGAGAGTATAATAAAGTCTGCAAAATAAAGATAACGTAGGATTGCTAGAAGCCAAAGTATTGAAGCACCTTTCTAATATCAATTGCTTTTACAAGATTGCAAATAGGCTTCATTGCGAATTTTTTGCATTTTTAGTCAAATCTTTTGCGTATTTTGCTCAAGCGTATTTTGCTATGTTAGAATCGCGATGCGATGAAATACTGCAGAGTATAGTAAAGTCTGCAAAATAAAGATAACGTAGAGTTGCTAGAAGCCAAGGTATTGAAGCACCGTTCTAATATGAATTCCTTTTACAAGATTGCAAATAGGCTTCATTGCGAATTTTTTGCATTTTTAGTAAAATCTGTTGCGTATTTTGCTCAAGCGGATTTTGCTATGTTAGAATTGCGATGCGATGAAATACTGCAGAGTATAATAAAGTCTGCCTAATAAAGATAACGTAAAGTTGCTAGAAGCCAAAGTATTGAAGCACGGTTCTAATATCAATTGCTTTTACAAGATTGTAAATAAGCTTCATTGCGAATTTTTTGCATTTTTAGTCAAATCTTTTCCATGTTCTGCTCAAGCGTATTTTGCTATGTTAGAACCGCGATGCGATGAAATACTGCAGAGTATAATAAAGTCTGCAAAATAAAGATAACGTAAAGTTGCTAGAAGCCAAAGTATTGAAGCACGGTTCTAATATCAATTGCTTTTACAAGATTGTAAATAGGCTTTATTGCGAATTTTTTGCATTTTTAGTCAAATCTTTTGTGTATTTTGCTCAAGCGTATTTTGCTATGTTAAAACCGCGATGCGATGAAATGCTGCAGAGTATAATAAAGTCTGCAAAATAAAGATAACGTAGAGTTGCTAGAAGCCAAAGTATTGAAGCACCTTTCTAATATCAATTGCTTTTACAAGATTGCGAATAGGTTTCATTCCGAATTTTTTGCATTTTTACTCAAATCTTTTGCGTATTTTGCTCAAGCGTATTTTGCTATGTTAGAACCGTGATGCGATGAAATACTGGAGAGTATAATAAAGTCTGCAAAATAAAGATAACGTAGGATTGCTAGAAGCCAAAGTATTGAAGCACCTTTCTAATATCAATTGCTTTTACAAGATTGCAAATAGATTTCATTGCGAATTTTTTGCATGTTTAGTCAAATCTTTTGCACCGGTCACCGGTGACCACCGTGGCAGTCAACGTGTTAATATAACTCATGATAGATTAATGTTATCAATATAGTGAATAAAAGAATGATGTGATTGTATGTTAAAATTGGTCGTTACTTTTAGGCACTCTCTAACGAGGCAAACGAGCTGTTGCCGATATTCAACAAGACTTCCTCGAAGTTCTATCGAACACCAGTTCCTACAACCGACTGGAGTAGCCAGTGTGGCGGAGGTATGGCCACCAGACAACTCAGTATGAGCCATAACCAGGGACACAGGCTTCCTCACGGCATGGAAGTTAGTCATTGCTAGCGAAACTCGCAATATGCGGACCAAGAGATACTAGAGAGTAAGTGAATATAAGCACGATTCTACCTGTAACGTCCATTTAATCTGTTTCATGTCTTTTTTGCCGTTCTACGTACGCAATGTCTGCAGACCGTTAATAACGACGATTGACGTGACTAGCACCGCATCGGCCGCTTCTAATTTCCGTTTGTCAAATGCACTGAAGAACGGGTGTCACATTTGTTCATAAGTGAATTAATCAATTTCTAGGTGGAACACACGTATCGTAACTCGTAGGCCTCTTACAAATTCATTGAACACTGAAATGCACAAAAAACTAACCTACTTTTTTTATTTGTTAAGTAGAGAACACGATTAGTTACTTCGTGCGAGATCCATTTATTAACGTAATAGACTCTCTAAAGTTGAACATGTGTCCAGTACGTCGAGGATTAATCGAAGTTTCTTAGTACAATTTTCGAGGCAATGCAATTTTTATTTGAGGACGTCATTGCCGTATTGTCGTGTAGTACAAATGCTTTCAATGCTTTCAATGGACGAGCGAGCTGTTGTTGATTTGCCAAAGTACATCGCGTACAAATCGTTAACAGTCTGCAGACCACTTTACGCACTAAAGCTATAGATACTGTTTGTTGTAAGTATATGCATAATGATCGAAGCCAATTTTATACGGAATTTGATGATGTTACAAAGTTTCTCGATTACATTACCGATAATTTGGGGATCTTCGCAATGATGACATGAAAAGTATACACGTTAATATTTGGAGATTTTCATCGAACATTGTTACCTACCGATGAGCCATACTGTTTCTTTATGTTAATCAACAAACCTAATTCTGCTGTAGGTATGTCGACAAACATTTTCACTTTGTCTTCGGGAATAGAATAAAAAAACAAGCAATCTACGACCTTCGAGGCATTGATTCCACGTGTTGAGCGAACGTGTAGATAACGAGGAGGCAACAGTAGTCATCAGAAAACATAGAATCGACACTCTCCTAATGCCACAGATTTTAACAACTACATATCAAAAATTGCAACGGTAAATTTCGACCCGCTCGAACAATTGTAACTCGTGTCATTTAATGGTTCATCGACAAGAGCGATTTATGTTGAGCAATGACGAAGATTGACGAGCTTTGGCAGGACGTAATATAAGAATTGATCAGCCGCAAGCAAGGACCTTTTAACTTTTAACGTTTCTTTTGTATTTGGAGTCAGTTGTCTGTCGACGAAGATCGGGCATTTTTCATTTTTTAAATGGCATTTTACTCAATGAGTCCGCGACGAGAGAAGGAAAGTGCGTAAATTTCTACGCTCCGTTCGATCATTGTTGGATCAAGCCGACGCATGGGACGGATCCGTTTTTCCCGGTGGGTTACGCGAGGTGTACTGCGAAATGCAAGCTGTGATGTAATATGCGATTTTGTCTAATTGTTAGACAGCTATACTTGTTACTGTACAGCACAATGCGTGTACTTGCGTGTAGTGAAAGAAAAAAAAAAAGACGTAAAACGTTATGATTTTACGGTGTTGTGTGTACGTGAGATGTGCGAGAACGATTAAGCGCGAGTAAAACGAAAACAGAAAAAAAAAGAGAGAAACCGCACGAGGAGAAGCGATTCTCTTCTCTCCCAGAAAGTATTTTATACTGTACAAAAATCACGGAGCTGCCCTACCCTAGAAGATCCTACACCATCTGCCCTCCGATACCTCATACAACTTACCCCGAATTTGTAACTACATTTTATAAAAGGATACGGAGCAATATAAGAATTTGTACACGCGCCAATTGTTTACCGCAGAATACATTTTTGGTACGTCGTTCATACGCCCTAAGGTAATTTATGTATTTATTAACGTATGATTTTCTTACGATAATTCCAGTCGCTGCCGTTACACGCGAAAATATGTAAAGGCAGAGTAAGCGTGCGGACATTGATTAACCCCTTAACGCCTGAATTTTTTTCTGATGAAAAAATAATTACATAGTATATATCCTGTTATTATGCACATTTAAATCCGTCAACAATTTTTATTTGTGTACTGTGCTTGTGCACTAGTATATATTGGTAGTAGGAATGTATCCTATTCGCTACAACCGACACTTTTATGAAATTCTCAATTTTAAACCCATATGCGACATGCGAAGCGGTATGTCGCGAATTATCCTCATTCGTCGTTAAGGGGTTAACGTTCTCACGCGACAAACTCGGATTATCGAGCATAATAAATATTCCACGTACTTTTTAAAAAGAGAGAAATTATCAGACATCCGACAAAGGTATCCCTCATCTGTTGATACTACGTGCTATTAGAGCAACGCAGGTCATCCCCTTAGACTATATCCATTGAACAATTTTGGGGGAAGAATGATGCGTACACGTGAAACCAAGTGTTTCGCCGAGTTGCAAGTTCTGTACGTTTCTTTTCGATATTGTGACTTACTGAATGTGCGACCATGATTAATCGTGACGTGCTCGTTGAATTTCGAACGAAAATTCGTCGCTAATCGGGCCGCGTCTCGACGTACGAATTGCATTAGTTCAAATTTGTCGACAAGATTATTCAAGCGAGTGCGTTTTTAGGTTTGTTACAATATTCCTTTTTTCACTTAACGTGATTGGTAAGACGATATGGCAATGCAATTACACATGTACTATATATGTTTCCTCTGTATATATAAGTAATACGTTACTAGAATAATGAATATTTCTATAGAACGTTACGTTTAGTTATTACTACCGTAGAAGTATAACGTGTGCACGGCACGAGTGAGATCTTGTAAGACATTGTTAATAAAGATCATTAATATCTAAGCCACCTTTCCTTCTTTCGACATCAAACTCACGTCACGCCGCGTGGATTCGACGCTTTAGGTACGTCATCGTAGTGGGATATGGAAGGTATTGGTACATAATTACGTGCTTACATAAATATTGCATTGCTGTACTTTTATTACGATCGCCCATCCGCACCACATTTCTCTTCCGACCTCCGCATTCCGCTCTCTCATGTTCATATGTCCCACTCTTTGAATAATAAAAAGTACGATTTAGCGATAACAATATTTGATTTTTATAAAACAACACTACCCTATTTACAAGCCTGGCCTCGATCAAATGTGCTCAGGTCACTCAGCGAAACGTTGCACTAATAATAATAAGCACAATTAGACTTATCACGAACCAGCTACTGTATTAGATCAATGTTCACTAATTGCGAGCAATTGCTAAATCAAAATTACGTACGTGGATTTATCCGATAAATTTTGTAAGAACGTCATAACGCCACGAAAAACGTCTTATAGAGCGTTAAGTGCAATAAAATGAATCGGCGTAATGAAAGAAAGAGAACAAAAAAAATTCGACTGGAAATGTAATCGTGCATGAAATGAAGGAGAAACATCAAATAATGGGTTGAACACATTATCGTTGAAATGTCGTTTTCATTGAGCCTCGAAATTTTTCGTTTTGACGTTTGGCACTGTGTCGAAGTTTGCTTGTCTCCATCGTCGTAACAAGAGAATCTGTTTTGCCCAACCTTTTTGCCTGAGAATATGATGTATTTTACACATTATACGCTAATAAATTTATCACAATAAATACTAGACATTCTTCTTTTATCTCGATCTGTGTCCTAGAAGAGTACAAGAAAAACTTCAAAAATACAATCTCGCTTTATCATCTGCACAAGCTCAAGAGGTACATTTGAGAATTGCACATTATTTTAACTTCTTTTATCCTCGCCTTGTCCATACGAAAGAGAAAAATTATAATCACACACGTCGTGAAATTTTCCGTTAAAGCTACCAAGCATTTTTGTTATAGGAGGTAATTAAGGGAAGAACAGCGCTATAACTTTCTCTCTTTCTCTCTCTCTCTCTCTCTCATTCTGTCCATCCGTGAATTGAAGATTAATGTAATTTTGCGTTCTATCATTTCGCTTTTACTGTTAGGCAGGTCGATGTCGACCTCGACCAGGCGGCGTTTCACCAGGTATCCAGCGCGAGAATTTGCGTTAAACTGTTGTTCAGCTTCAAAGAACTATACTAAAAATGTATGTACAGCATGGCAGTGATTATACACTCTATCTCTCGTTACTGCGTGTTATACGGTCTAATGATGTGGAATTGCTTTGTTGCTTTCTCGCGAGAGCATTGTGGCACTCTCTCCTGCCGATATTAGTTTTGCTGCCTCATGAAGTTGAAAGTGTAACGCATTACTGCCATTTATCGGAATAACACTCGGACTCACTGGCTTTCGGCGTGACGTAACGGATTTTTCATCATATATATGTATATGTATATACTATGTATATATATACTACGTGTATATATACTAGGTATATATATATATATATATATATACATACCCTCTTAACATTTTTCTGGTTTTAACGCTTCAAACGATCGAAATAATCCTTCAATAAAACGAAACAAATGATATAACTTCGTACGATGCCAGACATTGCGCGTGTGTGCATTGAACCGCTTATATATATCACATTTTTTTCTTTATTAATGAAATTTTCGCAGTATATCCTTGAAACGTTCGTAATTACCTTTACAGCTGGAAAACTCAATTGTGAGCGGATCGTTTTTACTTGTTACCAAAGATACACGTATACGAAATATGTTCAGCTAAGACAGGTTACAAGACAATTTTTCCTCTATATACCCGACACAAAAGTTTTTTATACGGTCGATTTATCTGTTTCATTCAACGGATTTCGAAATGTTCACTCGAACAAAGCAACGTAATTACGCGGCGCAATAAACGATAATCGCATAGAAAGAAAAAACGAAAAGGAAACACAGAGAACGGCTGCCTTCAATGTAAGGAAGACAACGAACGTCTGATCATGAAATAGGTGTGTAATCGTTACGGTTAGTAATTACGCTTGGTTATATTTCGCATACGACATTAGTACAAGTGTTAATTAATCTAGAACATACTTACTACCCAAATAGTTATTTTTTAATAATTACTCTTTATAGTCTATCAAAATATTCATCACAGTGCTACGGACACAAAAATTGTGTTCTGTTTATACGTGTAAATAAGGATTTTTCCTCGAAAGGGAATGTCGCGTGTTCGGACCGCTCGTTGATAGAAGAAAATCGCCAAATGAAAATATCCGTACTTATTTCTTTCACCAAAATATCCAGGAAGAATAACGAATTTTGAATAAACTCACTTCGTGATACGTAATTTTTAAGCGTACTGCGATTATGTACATTAAGACGCGATGTATTGCGCGAGGTATATCAACGAGAGATTCGATTTTGCTGTTATTCCCTACGTTTATATCACTTGTTTCTTTTTCTTTTAAATGTAGGGTGTTACACACACATGGCAGTATCATCCCGCTTAAAAAATTCTTATTTCACTTTACACATGACTATATTTACAACAATAAGTTTGAGAAAATGTCCTCCCAGGGAGACCGTGTTTAGCCTACGGCAAGATTTCGTGAGCATATCGTCAGTTGTCATCCTCCCGAATCTATCTGCCCCGTTCACGATTTGCAACGGGTACGTTAAAAGCAGCAAACTCTCGATGTTATCGCACATAATTCTGTCTCACGAAATTACCAACGTTGTCCCTCCTCCATTCCTTCTCACCTTACGAAGCGCGCGTCAAGCTAAACAACAGATCGAATGACTACTCTCCTACGTTGAATCAAAAAACAGCAACAATTTCGAACTGCATCCGTAGACGCGAAGCTACGAACTCGAAGAACACGTAAATTTGAGAAACATCATCGAATAAAAAATTCCATCCTAGAACATGCAATGCATCTCCCTAAACTGAAACGAAGAGAGAGACGAAACTCTCGCAAGCCACCGACTCTCGTGCGTATTGCCACGAAATAGAACCGATTATCGCGGGTTGACGTCGAATGGGTCAACTCGGAAGATTTTAAGCCACGTTAAGAGTGCCCTCCTGGGTACATAATTCTCATCATGCTCGTCCTATCCGACGACATCCGCTTTCCCTCACCAAAGGGTCTCTCCATCCCAACTGCCATTCAACTTTGGAGTGTCTGTCGATCAACCTCGACATGGAGGGGACTAGGCGGGCGGACCGATTGACAGCAACCCCATGGAAAGAGCCACGCGGCTCAGCACCTTGGTGAGAATTTCGGATTCGTAGGACCGTGAATGTAGCTCCTGAGTTCCTTTGGTGGCTCCGACCCGAAGTCCGACGCTGTGTCGACGTCAGACTTACGGCAGATGATCATACGAATGTCCGTGTGTAAAGAAATCCGACCTGACTTGTTAGACATAAATCTGAAAGCAAACATATGCGTTTTCTTGCGATATGTGCCAAAACTTCTGCCTCCGGCTCTGCGCATTATTCATTGACTACGTGAATGCTGTACAAGAAACTGGTACAACTAAAATGTCTCTCTGCGGGCAGCTAATATAAAGGCCCGTAACTGCCGTTTATGATAATTCTATGGTGTACATACCTAAGATGAACGAGGTAGCGTAGTGTTTTGTCGCGTAATGTTCTCTGGCGTAAAAAAGTATGAGATCGTGGAGGCATATCAGATAGATCGTAGAGTACTACGAACATCTTGACGACCGTACCCAACGGATTCAGAAGAGTCACTTGGATGGTACCGTTCTTTGGTACGGCGTAGCCCTTCTTCCCTAGGTTAATGTGAGCCTGTAAAGTTAATTTCGGATTCCAAACGTGTTCCCCCGGTTTGACATGTAAAAATTATGAATGTCGGCCAACGAAAATTGATCGACATGGTTTGACGAACAGAGTCGTCTACGTACAAGATACGGCGTGGACACTTTGTCATTATCCCCGAGGGTGTAAAAGAACACAGTGACTGGAAGTTTTCGATGTTTTGGGCAGAAGGAACCGCTCGCGCCGAGTTCTGCAGTGAAACCATGAACCGTGGAGACTGGCTCGAGTCTTCCATTCAAAGCTGACTCCTCGAAACTGCCTAGAAGGGCGTGACTTTGGGGCCTGTTGCGCGACGTCGTGCGCCTCTTTGGTGTTTCTTCGCCCTCGCCAGCATTCTCTGTCTCTTTGTCGGTCTCCTCAAGCGAAACAGCTCCTGGACTCGGCGGTGTGTTCAATTCGAATAAGGCGCTGCCGTAGAGAAAAGTACCTTACATGCATCCTTTATGTTACATTGTCGACGAACCCTGATTCCGCACAATTTGTGGCGTTAGATTTCTTACGTACCTGCGCTTAGAAGAGACCGAATTCAAGCTGCTATCATAGTCGAAACAGCAACTGCCTCTTCGCAAGGGGGCCGGACTTGATGTTAGCGGTAAACCGGTCCTACTATGAAACACCATCGACGCAGCATTCTCCAAGGACCTCCGAAATCTTTCTTGCTCGATGGCAGAAGGTACCGCCTTGTCGACGGTCTCCTCGTCGTCGACGTAATTCCCATCCTTCAGATTGTTGTTTCGACTACTCGGCGGCGAGTGTCCGTTCATCAACGGAGTAAAAGTACTGCTGGAGACGGCAATCGAATCCTTATGTAGTTTGAAGCTCCCAACAGTCTCGTCCAGGACGTCCTCCCCCTCATCCGTGCCACTGTCGTTTGTACTGTGCAGTCTGCCGCGATCACCCTGACAATTTCGACAGTCGAAGCTGCTATCGGCGGCATGGACGCAGCCGTCCCCCGTGAAATTTGTACTATGGATATTTGAGTTTTGATGTGCGCCATTTGTACTGAACTCCGAGGTCTCCTGGCTACGTTTGTCAGGCGCAACACTTTCCTCGGCGAACTTTGAGAAGTCGATCTTCCTCTTAGCCCTACTCTCATCGCGTGGGTGCTTGGATTCATGTAAGTTCGGCTGAACATTGTTATAGTGCAAGATCAAGTTCGGCGTGTTCAAGCGTTGTGGAAGAGCGTTAGGCGAATTCATATCTTGGGTATAATAATCCGGCGTCACTTTCTTCTCTTGCTCCTTCTTGAACAGCTGCCGAAATCGATTGAACCGCTTGTTCAGCGACAAAGGCGATGACTTCTCATCCTCGAACGGCACAATCCTCGAGTCCTGGACGCCTTTATCGGCGCTCATCGCTTGAGGATTGCATTCGCTGTCGTTTCTTGCAGTTGGCAACGCCGTTCGGGGTCTGGTCCCGTTTGAAATGTCTGACAGGCCTTTTCGTTCCTTGCTTGTTCTCAATATCGCCCCCAACAGTACGTCTGCTTTGTTCGACACATTCTGCAGACAATCGACCGCGTTACTTGTTCTTTTATCCGGGCTGTTACACTTAATCACCCGCGTGTCATCTGCGACATTCGAATTGCAGAGTTTATCGGATTTCGCGCAGTGGTAATGAATGCCTTTGCTCAAAACCGTCTGGTTGACTCCGACTGACTTCTCCGAATTCAAATGATCAGCCCGTTTGCACAACCTGTTCCTACACATTTCGCAAGTCGATTTTGCGTGACCCACAATGTTACCCGATGAACTGTCTCCTCCATTCTCAAGACTATTTGCGGCGCATTTTGAGAGACACTTTTCGGAGACACTTTCGTCGAGCGACCTGTCTCCCCTGTCACGCCTCTTGACCGTCTTGACAGGCGCTCTCTTCCGACCAGAAGGTGTTCCCGCTCTCAGTACAGCCAGAACTTCATCGAATTCGCGCTGGCTCAGCTCCAAGTTGCAATTTTTGAACTTGACCTCGTTGTTGGCGTTCTGCTGCTGCTCCTGCGTTTTCAAACTGGCCGCCTTCACTTTGCTGTCCACCAAGCCGTTACTGGGCGACACACCCAACACACGTCCTGGGACCCTACTGAACCAGTCCAGGAAACCGCCTTCCTCCTTAACCTTCTCTTTTTCTTCAGCGAACGACAACTTCGACATCAAGTGGCTCAAATCCCTCTGCCTGCCGCGATTTCTGATCCCTCCGCTTTCCAAGTCAGCCTCGGGAAGTGCCTCATTGGCCGGTGACACGGCGCTCGCCGACTTATTCGAACTCTTCGTGCAACTCTGATGAACCGTGCATGCCGAATTCAAGTCCAACTTTGTCCTCGCCCCATACTCCGACGAGCCAGGATCGCGTAACGGAGTAGTCTGTGCCAAAGAATCCAAAGACAGCGCCGACGGATCCTTACGAGGCGTATGCACCCTGGACGCTTCACTTAGGTACGAATCCTTCGCCGCGCGCAGACTCTGAAACGCGCACTTGCCATTAGCCGCGCTGTTGTTCCAGGATTCGACGAAAGACCAGGGTAGCGAGGAGTTGAAAGGAATGAGATTCTCGAACAATCCGTTTCGTTCTTGCCTCGCCTCCGTCCCGTTGATCTTGTTTCTGTCTGGACTCGGACTGCTTCTCACGCCCGACAGGGACCTATTTTCATCTGCACGATCCGGGCTCGACCTCGTTTCCTCGGGAACGTCCAGTGTGCGCTTGTAACGCTTCTCGACATTGCCCTCGTGTTCCTCGATGTTCAACTGTGTCCTGAAGCAGCGATCCAGACCGTCGGCGTTAACAATGTTTCTGTGCCCGAAGCCATTCTGCCCGTACCTCGCTTGGCTCTGACGCTCCACTTGTCCGTGAGCATCCGAGATGACGCCTGTGTCCGAAAAGGTCGAATGATAGCTGGAACCTGGACTGAAGTCACCGGACTCTCGAGACGTTGACTCCTGAACGGATGGCAATGGCACGGGTTGAAAGGTCACGCAGCTGTTTACGTCGGCGGGGCCACAAGGAAGGGACCTCCTTCGCTTTCGCTCGCCGTTTGGCCTCGGAATCGATGGTGACGGAGGTGAACCGTCCTCCTCCTCGCAGCGGCAGTGATGCTTCCCTGGCTTATTGCACGGTGTCTGAAGCCTGTCGTCCACCAAGGCTGTTTAAAAGAAATACCAGGGGTTAGTCGTCCACACTCTGTCACCAGAGAAATCTGACACCCTCTTATACTGTTTCTCTACGGGGCTTGAACGTTTTTGCACTCGGATATCCGAGGTAATACTCGCGTTCGATTCGAAAAGCTACCAATTCAAATTGCATCGGATACTTGTCAGAGAGTGTCATGTGCTATGGTACGACTAACAGCGAAAGGTAATTTTGTAGCGCAAGTTCTTGAGAAAAGAGAGCGGATAGACGGCGACGTTTACGTCGGAAAAAATAAAGTACCGCTGGCTGAGCAGCGATTTTTTATATTACCCAAGCCATCCGAACGATTCGGACATTTGAATCTAATCCCTGAGCCTGAAGCAAGTTCGAACACAATCATTATCTCGGACACACGGGCACACACTCGACGACTCGACGTCCACGTGTCATATTACCAGGCATGACGAGGCCCTCCGGATTTTGCGGGGCTGTCGGCACCGGGATACCTTTTGTCGGCGTCAATGCCCGCGCGACAACACCCTCCTCGTCTTTCTCTTTCGCCGTCGGGGGGTGTATCGGACAGGTGAGAATTGGCATCTCTTCCATCCGCGGCAGTGCCCAGACGGTGACCTAAAATTCATACCAGAATTCCTCTTGACGATCCATTATATGCACTCTCACGCGGGCTTGTACGATAGACGCGGATCTGCTCGCCGGATGAATCATCTGCTGGTTAAAAGTGGGTACATCGTTAGCGTCCACCGAACGCCGTGAAAATAAATGCGGAGGTGGAGGAAGCTGACTCCTTTCAAGAAGTTCGCTGACGAGGACGAGTTTTCGCGCGAACGGCCATGATCTTGTAAGAACGTTCGTCGGGAGGGAAGAAAAACGAACACAAAAGAAAAGAAGCGACGCGGCGAGGGATTAAGGATGGATAGCCGAAGGATTGAGCGCAGACCCGAGGGTTCGGAGAACATTCGAAGATGTTTCCAGCTTCACCGTTTGTCCACCTATTTCTGGGCGTATCCCGAAAATTGCTGCAAATTTTGCGATACAGTCGGAATATTTCGAATGATGTTTCACTTCCCAAAATGGCAAAACAATCGGAAAGATTTTCTTTTTTAATTCAATTTCCACCCATTGTTCGCTATACATCTCGAGAGTACTGTGCATTCGGAAATCTGATTTTTAGTCCGATCTGTTAAATTCCTTCGCGAAAAACCATCGAATTACAGAAAAACCTTTATTTGCTTGTCTCTGTTCAGAGATTACTTCAATATTCCGAATTGCTCCCATCGTCGAGAGTACTGAAACAACATCGACACGATGTCTATTTCCTGTTTTCGCGGTACAATGTATATACAAACGATCGACCATTGAGGCCAAGGACACTGTCGACCGCCATCAGAAATCAGCCGAACTTAACCGCACATTTCCGACTTTTTGCCCCGCATGTTTTCAAATGTCCTCGCATACGTTGGTCTAGACTAAAAAAAACAACGTCAAGATACGCGTCTCTCCTCGGAAGGTTCAAACAAAACCAGCCACACGGCGTGTAAACCTAGAGAAGAGATTAGAGGCACGTACTGGCCGACTCGAACGAACGTTTTCCGATCATGATTATTCCTTTCGCGTTTTCTCTTCCGCGCTTTCGAAGCAGCGCCACTCACCTTAATCGAAGTCCCGTCGCCACTGCCGGCTAAAGGGAACGTGTGTTCAACCGGGGCCTCTCGAAATTTTCGCAGATTGTCCTCGTTGTACTGGACGACCCTCGTTGCGATGTAGCTCGGCTCGGCACCATTACTCCGGGACCACCAGGCAGCGACTTGACTGAAGTGCAGTCGCGAACGAACCGCCTGATACAGCCCTTGGAAGTTCATCGTCTCCGGACTCCTGTATAATTTCATTTTGTTCACGTTTATATACATTCATAATCAACCGCTAAATACTTTACCCGCGTGAAAGTGATCGACTCGATCGATTGCGTAAAGTAGACAGTACGGGAATATGACCATTTTTCAAAAGTTCCGCATTAACACGTTGACTGCCACTCGTATTTTGCTACATCAGAACCGCGATGCGATGAAATACTGCGTAATATAATCAAATCGTGCAAAATAAAGTTGTTAGAAACCAAAGTATCGAAGCACCGTTCCAATATCAATTGCTTTTACAAAACTGCAACAGCGCTTCATTGCGAATTTTTTGCATTTTTAATAAAATCTTCTGCGTATTTTGCTATATTAGGACCGCGATGCGATGAAATACTACAGAGTATAATTAAATCGTGCAAAATAAAGGTAACGCAGAGTTGCTAGAAGCCAAAGTATTGAAGCACCGCCGTTCCAATATCAATTGCTTTTACAAAATTGCAAAAGGACTTCATTGTAAATTTTTTGCATTTTTAGTCAAATCTTCTGCGTATATTGCTCAAGCATATTTTGCTATGTTAGAACCGCGATGCGATGAAATACTGCACAGTACAATTAAATCTTGCAAAATAAAGGTAACGCAGAGTTGCTAGAAACCAAAATATTGAAGTACCGTTTCAATATCAATTGCTTTTACAAGATTGCAAATAGGCTTCATTGCGAATTTTTTGCATTTTTAGTAAAATCTTCTGCGTCGGTCAGCGCGTATTTTACTATGTTAGAATCGCGATGCGATGAAATACTGTAGAGTATAATTAAATCGTGCAAAATAAAGGTAACGCAGAGTTGCTAGAAGCCAAAGTATTGAAGCACCGTTCCAATATCAATTCCTTTTACAACATTGCAAATAGGCTTCATGGCGAATTTTTTACATTTTTAGTAAAATCTTTTGCACCGGGTCACCGGGGACCACCGTAGCAGTCAACGTGTTAATCACACGCCTTGGTGGAGAAATTGAGCAAGAAACAACGGAATTTATGAGTTTGACTTCTGGGATACCCGTTTAATGGTCTCAAGAATGAAAACATCAACTCGCCGACGGTAGTACATACACGTACGCGACGCATCACATCTGAGAATCAATCTTATCTGGCTAATCAAAGAGAAGAGACTGCGCGGTGGGTATCAACAGCCACACGCCTCCAACGTGGAAGTTTGCACTTCGGACAACTTACTTGCTCGGCACAACGCAAATACACCAATACTCCAGCAGCATTTCCGACTGTTGCCATGGCGAGATGGATAAGGACGGCACGGGGCATATCGGGTACTTGCAGGTGGCTTTCACCAAGCCACAGGGACAGTCGCTGCAGAGGACCACTTCCACGCATAGATAGGACCCAATCGCTGTACGATCAGCGATCTCACGGACTAACAGAAGGTACCGTTCGCACTGGACAAAGAAGATATCAAATGATAAGTTCCTTAAGCACGGGATATCGGGCGATAGAATGTATCAATTATTTTCCATCACTCCTTCCCAAGACAGAGTTGTTATTTTGCAAGATGATGGTAGATGTAACGATAGCAAATGCACAACATTCTACATGACGTTTGCATTTAATCTGCAATTTGGAACGATTGTCGTCTATAAGATTTCACCGTCACGGTAATTGAATTTGTTAGGGAATATTCTTCGATTAGTACGGTAGACGGCGGAGAACTTACGTTAATGGGAAGAAACGAATTTCTGTCGCACATCTGTTAAGACGAAAGTCGTGAAAGTACTACGATTATGTAAGAATACGCCGAGGCTTCCCTGTGCGATCTCACATCATTTGCACATCTTTTATCCTACACTACATCAAAATCACGGATCGCTTATTTCATTACGTGACTTACCATGCGAACTTTCGCTTTGGTCAGCCTCGAACTAATTGCATTACAATTACGGTACAGGCGTTACGATTTTTGCCAGTTTGACAAGCAACGACGATTTACCTGCACCGTAATTAAGCACTCTACATTCTGGTTAATTCGAGAGTCCGAGTCTTGTCGTTGAGTCATGTCTTCCACGTAGAACGACAGTCTGCTAACGTGAACTATGAAACGCGGAAAGGCAGTTTCACGGTGCGCTAAACAGTTTTGAAAGAACGAGCTTTCTTCAACGAGACTATTCATTTTGTAATAATGCATATGATCGTCGGGCGTATGGAGTATATTGACGGTTAACATGTTAAGTCATGTAATCCGTGTCGCTCAAGTATCAAATACTCCGCTCGGAAATAACCAGAGAACGTGCGTGCACACCAATCCGAACGCGCAACTAGTAATGATTTACTTAGAACAATGAGTCACTTCCTCAAAGCCGACCTTCGTTTAAAAGCAAAAGAGAAAATGGAAGGGAAAGAGGAACAGGCGAGAGGAAGAAGACGATAATGACTGTAGTCTCGTCGAAATGCATCTACCGAGAAAGACCATCTGCTATTAAAGTCCACCGGGCAGAACTTGAGAGTTCTACAATGTAAATTCAGCGTCAGATACCATAATTCCCGTACTCTGTCATCGCATACTGGGCTGCTACTTGACTTCGGAATATATTGTATACTTCTAAAACTGACTGAAATCGCTCTGTTCTTCAATTATACACAGCCAGCGTGTTTATCTCGGTATTTGCATAAACGGACGAGTTACGCGTGACAACAAAGGCACCATTGCTATGGGCAGACAATTAAAGTTATGATAAAAATCTTAACACTTTAAGGACCGCTTACGAATTTTTTCATGTTTTATAGACGGTGTCTTTAAATGTCACTTATTTTGATATATTGTATCTATTTTGTCTATTTAAGTATTTGTATCAATATTCAATGCATTGAACTCGATTGCCTTTATGTTTTTTTCGTATTTTCATTTTTTAGTAAAAAAAGTTATGACAATTATTAAGAAACATAATTTTTTTAATAATACCTGAAATACTTCCAATTATACAACTTCTGAAAGTTTCACAAAAACTTCATAAATAACAAAGTTACGATTTTTTGTAACGTACAAGTTTCTTAAAAATGTGCGGTCCAATGCGTATTTCTCACAGATTTCTTAGTGGTCTTTAATACGTTGACTGCCGTGTGTATTTTGTCATATTAGAACGGCGATGCTATAAAATACTACAGCGTTTGACTGAATTATGCAAAATGTAAATACTGTGCAAGTATTGGAGACCAAAGGATCGCATCGCTATCCTAACAATAACTGCATTTATAAAGTAATTATTCGGCATCACGGCAGTCAAAGTGTTAAAGTGTTAACCACGAAAAGAAAAATTAGGAAACCTCTACTGGCCGGAATGTGAAGGTACGGCGGATTCTGCTAAGAGCAATATGTATGGCTGATACGAAATTTTACTTCTACGAGTACGTACCAGATAGTTGTCTTCCTCACACACATGATCGGCCGGAATCGCCTGCATAGGCGGCGCACAATGAGGACCCTCTTTGTAACCACGCGGAGGTCCCTGAATCCTCCCTTCGCAAACAAGGACTCCAAGGGCTCGGAACACGCTGAGAATACCACCCCGACTACCAATCCCATTTGGGCTGGGAGTGCCTCCCGTCACCGCACCTAGGCAGTGCATGCCTGAAACAAAAGGGCGAATACGCTGGTGAGTTTTAAAGGACACTACGCATATCGTCAGCAATCGGAGAGACGATCGATAGAATCCGTCACGAAATCGTGAAAATCTTCCGATACCCCCGATTCCGCAAGTAGATTAGTGGCCGCGATAATTCTTACGGAAGAGACTGTTTCAAACTGTTAATCACGAATTAATTACATGCGTCAGGCGACGGGTATACCGTCTTGAGGGATGTTGCGAACACGGGAACAATTACTCAGCGCATGTGGCGCATAAAATTTAATTGAACGCGAAGCTAACAACTCCGTTATCAGTAATTAATCAGCGAAGGATAGTGACTGAGACGAATGCGTAAACGGAAGCAGCCGCTCATTGCGGTACTTCAACCTTGATTCGTTCGTTCGATACCGTTCAAGTGACATCCTATCTGCGATGTACGACCTGCAATATTATAGAATGCGTCGAATAATATATGTCCGCTATGCCGTAATTAAACCACAATGGCCGGCAATGCCAACTGCTACTGATGACTCGTAGTTAATTGGTATAACTGTTATGATTGACAGTGCTGCAACGATAATAACGACTGTATCGCAAACCATTGTACAATGCTACACGTTCTGTAATTTAATATAAGCGGCACAATGGGGGTCTAATAACAGCACGTCAAAAACCCGTCTGAGTGACTTTTTGGGAGTACAGAAAGGAACACGCGCATCCTGTATGGTTGTCGCATTTGTTCAGAGCGATGCAATAAAGAGGACAATTTGTAATCGGCGGCACACTTGCACGTCCCGTTACGAGAGATGGCGATAGACATTGAGAGACATCTTGAACCGTTTCTCTTTCTCACTTTGACGCTTTTCACTCTCGTGTATACGTGCGTGCACGGCAGCAGGCGCGAGTACAGAAACCGAATTGTCACGGTAATTCGTCGATTTTACGACGAACGGAAACTGGCACGAAACCAGACGTCACTTTAGATGCTTGGCGAATCGAAAACATCAAGGTCATCCGCGTGAGAACAAAGGGACCTACTGGTACGAATATGGTATCTCTGTATTCCCGCTATTGTCTTCACGCATGGAACAGTACATTTCAGTCAGCAATATTCTCGCGTGTAACTGAAATGCCTTAAAATGCAGATCTTTCCTTTTGCCGCATTATTATTCATTCTACTATAACGTCGAGCAATCTGCGCGGCAATCGTGGTGAGGTAGGGTTTTCTCGTGCCATTTATTTTTTACACTCCCTTCCACTCTTTCTCTTTTTATAGTGATCATCCTTATAAACCCACCTTCGGGCCTGGGAGATCTGTGGAAGCAATCGACGACACAGCGCAACAGGATCGTGGACATTTCGAGATCTCGTCCCGAGGGAACGAAAACTGGAACGATTCTGGACCATTCTCTCAATAAGAGAATTTTCCTTCACAACGGCTCTCACGGCTTCGGACCCCCCGATCACGTCTTTACTCGCTTAACCGTTTGAGTGCCAAGCGGCGCGATCGCGCTTCTTCTGTCTGTCCTCAAAACTGCAGCGTAATCACAGCAGGCTCGGTTTCTCTCGATGCACAACATTACGGTAACTTTTCAATCTTAGGTAAAAAAGATAAAATTGGAGTAATGTTACACTTTATAGGTCTACATGCTTTTATTCATATAAAAATTGCTGTAATATAACAAGCGCTATAGCGCCGCTTGGCAAGTTTCGACCGGGAAATGAGGAAGACCCGTGGCACTCAAACGGTTAAGGCTCTATCAAGATGCGCCTGCATCGCACATTAATGGACCGAGCGAGATATGGGACTGAGTGCGTTCGTTACATACTCCGACAGTCAGGGATAATGATTAAGTGCACGTTCCTGAAAATCCTCGGCGCGTCAGAAAATTCCAAAGAACTCGCTGTCGCTTTAAGAGCACCGCGGAGGGTTTTTCCTAGCTCGTTATCAGTGGAATCTAATTGGATGTAGGCGACTCACGACGGATTCCGCGAGTCACTGCGATATAACACAACCCTGCAAAACGCACGATGTAAGTTGTAGACTGAATTGTATAACGCGACCGACAAGATCCGAACTATCAATATGGCCGTTGAAGTACAACAACGGTAAGGTCAATTATTTTTATCGCACACAGTTATCTTCTTCACAGACGTGTTATTTCCAGCGTTTCACGCCCGTCAAAAATGCGTTTCATTTATTATTAACTGAGGCACGTGAGGCGCGCGAAAAGGAGCGTTCCGCATATGACGGGGACGCACGTAAATTAAAAATTAACCGCTGCATGTCCAGCATACACGCATATAAGACCGAGCGACGTTTGTAACGAGCGTGTTATGAGCCGGCATTGTTTCCATAACGGTTTTCTCGTTCGTTTTCACCTGACGCTCGATTACCGGCGGTCAACAAGAATTCGTCCCCAGTCTCCAGACGATCATTATGTAAAGACGAATACGCGGGAGGCCGATAGGCATTATTTATAACTTTGACTCGCTACCATATGCGGCGAAAGCGTCGAACCGGATTGGCCCCTCCGACTTGCTGCTCTCCGATCGTTCATCGCAATGAGACGACGAGAAGGATCACGTGAATGCCCGAATAGGTACACGGCCACTAAATAAACACACAGTCGCTCGACATTGCGTGCACGCTTTTACACTGTCGAAGAACATGCCCGATCGGACAATAAATAGTAAACTCCGTCGACGGAGGCATCGAGTCGAATGGATGAGCATTTTCGCTTAAGCGTCCGCAAGCGGCAGAGGCGGAAAACGAAAATTGAAAGCCGCTCAGTATTTCCATGTTATATGTCCCCACGAGGTAGACACCTCGCCTGTAACAATATTATCTTCCCATGCAGAAATTGCCTCGAAAGTGGTCGCGACAGCTGTAAAACGCACTTGCGCCAAAAGCCACTATTTCGCGTTGCATGATCCAGAGTGTGCGGAGGTCTCATGTGTGCAGATACTTCTCGAGAACCGCAGGAGCAGTGCTTAAATTGTTCGTAACGGACGGGTAATGGGCATGAGCGCTGCGCGAACAGTACTACAGCGCGCGCGTTATGGTCGTAAAACGCGACTCACAGAGCTGGCCAATGTAATACGAGCGAAACTCGTAAAAAGCACCCACAGGATGAAACCGGATTAAGAGGACGATCGGAACTGACCGAAATCAACAGCTGACCGTAAACTCCCACAGCGCCTGTTCAACGGGATTGAAATTCGCGTTCTCCTCCCTGCCAAACAAAACTTCGTACCGCCGGAGATGAAAGTCGGAAAAGTTGATCCGATGAAAGTCGATGAAAACGTTAATGAGAGGAAATTCGTTGAATGGTAATTGGTTAGGCCGAAAAGCGGCTCAAACAACAAACCTCCGCCACGCATGCCTTAGTAATTCTTGGCGAAGGGCCCTCCACAACACAACCTTTTTTACGAGCGTCATCGTACCCCGTCAGAAAGACCTGCCGAGTCGAAGAAGGGAGTGCCACAGCGAATAGCACACACACGCCCCGTGTATTTTAATAAGCGCTCGCAGATGCACGAGCGGCACACGATACGGTCCGACGAAATGGGGGGGTAAAAGGAAGAACGGAGTTGGGCGAAAAAAAAATGCACAAACGGGACGAAGAACCGCGCGAGCGGGGTGAACACACAGAGAACCGGCAATGCGAGGAGAACGACGAGGGGAAAAGTCGAGTGACGCGCACGTGTCGCGCGCGAGAGAATCGCGCAGTCTCGTTAAACGCAGCGCGCGAGGAGTCGCCGTTTTTCGCCGAGGGGGCTTACGAGAAAGCGGTGCAAGACGCGGAAAATGTAAAAAAAGATGTGCGAAAAAGTTTGCGGGAAAAATTTCGCTAACAGGCCGAGCAATTACGGTGGGGTCCCGTTGCACGTCGCTGGATCATGCTCGTCGACCGCATATGTTGACGACCTCCCTGCCGTCTTTTGCCGATGATCCATCCTGCTGGAATAATGCAATTCGGCACACGACACGGCGCGAGGGTGATAATACGGGCGTTTCCAGATAATTAAAAACCCGCATCTGCGGTGGTGGTCGATGGTCGAGGGTTGGAGGCCTCTGCCGTTCGCTCGACGAGAGAATAAAGCGTTTGGTCGATATGCGTCTCCTGTGTATCGCGATGCCGTGGGGAAAAAAGCGAAAATCACGAACGAATGCTGAGCGCAAATTGATCCCGCGATGGTCATGCACGGTTCCTATTGTGTTCGTACTTTTCATTTCGCGTCTTCCGCGTATGTGCGACCTGGCACGTGAACGTTTGAAGTTTACATCGCCGGAGGATCGTCCGTGCAAAATGGAATTTCGAATGCAAAACAGAAAGGTAGCGACGAGCGCGCGAACGCTTAATTAACTGTAGTTTTCTTTCCATGCCTCTCCTTAGATATCGCACTATTATTCAATCTGTCTCTTACACAATGCAACAACCTCGCTTCTCCTTTCCAGTGAACGCTATAGAAGTTTTACGAAGGTTATTCTGATATCCACGCAATCGCCGCCAGTCGTATTTTCAAGACACGTAATCGGAAATAAACGTCTGCGTCGGTTGTAAAACGAATACAAAGCGTGAGTTGTCTTCTGAAGGAATAATCATTCGACCATACCGTTTATTGACCGTTTCACACGCGAATTATTTCAATAATTAGTTGCGCAATGAAAAGACGTCCTAATGGACACAAGTTATCTTTTTTTACGAGGACGGTAAAAACGCCAACTTATTTCCAGGTCACACACTTGGAGATAAGTGTCACCGCGGCTATTGGTCAATCCGCCATTTGGCATAATCCTTCGGTTCCGTTTGTTCTCCCTGCTACGGCAATAACGCTCAATTCTCGCTCGCCGTTACGATCCACTTCACCCGCGTTTAAATTCGACACCCCGACCGCGTCGATACTTTCCTCATTACGGGTCCTATGGCACAGACAGACGTTACGTTGCCGCCAAGTAATCACTAACCGCGAGCAACCAGTGAGAATGGGACCGATGACCCATGCTCTTAAGCGCATTAATCATAACCGCCAACATTTTCTTTCCAGCCATAATAAGCGTAACTATCCGAGTTATTAGACAGTTCGAACAAATTGTTCATTGTTCAAGAAGGAAAAACGCAGCCGTTAGATATTCGAGAACTTGTCTTCAACACCCGCGACATGCTGCTCAATCGTTGAACGACTAACAACACGAGTCGACTGCGCGAAATGGCACGCGATTAGGCAAGACGAACGATTACACCCGGACGCGACTTCTCTTGGATTAGAAGGCTCCTCTTTTCACGAGAGCGACGCGGGAGCTCGTCTCCCGCACGAGTCGCGAAGAGGAATTTGAATAAAGAACTGCGCGGCGGCATAAGCTCTTATATATACACGTGCACGTACGTAAGTACACATACTTCCAACACGTAAGAATATACACGGAGAGCGCGGGCGCGTGAATACAGACGTGAAACAGGTGTATATGTATACGCGTGTCTACGCGTGTGTATGGATGAAAGCACACAGAGCTTCTGACTCGGGCTCCACGAGGGTGATTGCACGCGGGTGTCATGCGCAAAAGTTCGACCCTTTAGCCAAAGTCCTTCAGGAGTCCTATGGGAACGGGGCTGGCGGTAAGTTGAACCGTTTTCTTTTGCGTTCTCGAGGATTAGAACGTCATTTTTAAACGCGTCGCATAAACTACGGTCTTTGGTGTATCGAAGTCAAGGGCCGCGGCAACGTGTAACTTGGATGGCGTAGCCTGAGTATTACCATAACACGTTTAACAAAACTGTTAGTGCAAGTCCGGTCGGACGATGTGTACCTTCAGCGTGTAGGCTGATGAATGAATGTGTGCGTTGTTTCGTATGCGGTGATCATTCCAAAACGCACAGAGCGTACGCGTCTAGAAACGGCGAAGGGCTCCTCTGTCTGGTTCCGACCATTTATTCCTCGGTGCCGACCGAGTCAACAGCAGTACTAGCTCGAGAAATTAACGTTTACTCGCGCTGCATCGGAATGAAGGAGATTGATTTAATTCCGTTTGAAACATTCCCTCGACCGAAACACTGCGTCCCTTTCTCCTTTGCTAGCTGCCCTTATTGATTACACAAGTGCGCTCTCTGTGTCCATCGAACAGGAGGAATCGCCGTCAGAACAGATTTGGGGCAGCGTATAAAAATTCATTACCCGCAATCGAACTCCGCACAGTTCCAAATGCCATCTCCGAACCTTACCTTCTCAAGCCTCCCATCTGCAATTCAACGACTAATTCCCTTAACCATCGAAACAAAGCTCTTCCATAAAAATGGCGATGCATATCGCTAAATGTATAGATCCAGCGATCCTATGCTGAATTCCACGCAATCAAGCGCTGCCAACACTTGAAAGGAATACCTATCCCAACCTGCCAACCCGGACCTAATCCTCGTCGCAGCGAGGGTAGAGGTCCTTACCCACGGCGCGGATCCGAACGTTGAAGAAAAGAGTCCTTTGGGGGCGAGAGCGTCGAACCGAGAGGAATAGAGAGGCAGGAGTCGAGAGACATGCGTGAGGGGCAGAAAGGGATGAACACGAAGAGACAGAGAGAGAACAGGAGAGCAACACGGATGAATACGGAACGCGCAGAAGAGGGACGTGCAATGAACGAAGGAGGTAGGAAGGCAAGGACGACGGAGTGAGAAGATGAATCGAAGGGACACGAGCCTGGTGTACACTAGAAAGGGAGACGCAGCTGGTATGGTGACGTTGCGGGAGGCCGTAGGCGCGGGCGGGGGTCTTCATGCTTCTTGTGCACCACAGTGTGAATGCACCGGCCGGTCCAGCTGAGAAAACAGCGGCTCGTCGGCGCCTGTTATCCAGACCCAAGTAAACAAGGTGGCGCTGTTTTTGGGGTAAACGAGCGCGTACCGACACGCCCGTCGTGATTCGCGGCTCCGATTTCCACGTTAGAGTCGTTCGTCTCTGTCCGACGGGTAAATGCGCGTAATGATTGTCGCGATTAGGTCACATCGGTCCTACGGGTCTGAAACTTATCCATCACCCTTTCGAACCCGCCGTTGTGCGCCAGCCGGATTTTGATGGGTTCATGAGCCGAAAATCTTAGTTTGCGAGGGGCCTGAGGGTGCTTTCGTGAGTCGGTGGGTTAGAAGAATAATATTTGCTTGGCGTCATTGCTTTACGTCAATTGTAGGACACTTGACTGCTGTCGTTGAACGACGAACAGGTGCATAAAATGTCGAGCTTAGTTATAAAGTGACGTCTTCAAAAACGAGCTTCTCACTGACGGATCGGTCTTATCAGGGCTCATGGCTGGATCCCAACTAAACCGGAAGATTCACGAGCTAAATTTAGTGACTACTCCGTAGCACATTCCGAAGATCTGCGGCGGCGCGTAAATTCTCCTTGTTCCGCGGCGTTTTCGCTTTACGATCGTATCGTCGAAGGCCAGCTGTTATCCGACGTTGACGAACGTGCCCCAACTATAATTTCAGTTTTACGTTCGCCTCGCCCGCAGGAATAAAACCGCTGAAATTTCTTCGATCGATCGCGCTATCCGGCTGTTGTCAAATCTGACGCATGCATGTTAACGGAATGGACTACCGCCGCGGCCAGCTGAATGTCGGCGGTCGAAAAATTAATGCGGTCCGATCCCAAAGCGTCCTCCAAGGCCGAGACCTCGATCATCTCTCTATTCGGGCAGCATTTTCATTTCACGATCCCACGTGTACAGCCGCGAAATTTCCAACTGACCGATAATCAATCACCCTGCCGCGTCGTCGACTCTTCTCTGATGGAAAGCGTCTTTCTCGGCGATGCTCTGTGATTGATACATTCGTCCGTCGTTAGCCCATCTCGTGCGATTATATATAACGAAGACGTTTCTGCAGGGAATATTCCTCTAATCGCTTCTTATTGCCGTGCGTCATTATCGTCGGGTCTAATGCTTCACTTAGCGGATGCATTGGCGGGTTGATCGGTCGAGAGTAGGTTACTACGCTAATATGTTCGTCTGTGGAGTTCTCTCCTGCTTTTATCTGTCTCTTCTTGTCTTACGTTTCTTACTTTCTCTCCTTCTCGTCCGTTCTTTTTCTCGCGCACTCCGACCGCAGCGGTTTTATTATTAATACAACAGCGCGCACCAATCGTCGTCTCATTTATTGATCCAACGCAGCACACATCATTAGCAAATCGGCATACTCAGCGTGTATCTGCATGAATTGAAGGCTGTTGTTAAAAATGCAACGTGACGAGCGCAGACATTCCACACGCGACCGAAATGACACAGAGACTGGGAAAACAAAAAAGTCAGTATACGCACCCGCAGGTATTGTTGGGCTATCGTTGGCATCGATGTGCAGTTTTTTCATAACACGACAGCCTTAGCAATGAAAAGCGTTTCAACGTTTTTAAGAATGCTTGGAGAAACCCCTTGAACGATAAGCGAGCGCTTTCTTACATGTGTAACGTTTCACTCGCTGAATGAGTTCGCGAGGCAGTCTGCCAACAAACAGACATCAACCGTGAAATTTGTATTCGTCTTAACGAAGGAGGGTAGAAACCGAACAAAGGGAACAAAGCGGATGCCTGAACGGATGAAATATAAAATTCGTCGAGTGCCCGGATTCTCTTTATCGTCGCTGCGTGACAATTCAGACTGCAAATACACTCTCTCCGTTCATGCGAAAAATTTCGGTTGTCTATATACCTCGCAATACCTGACACTTCGCGTTATTGAGTCGCGCGTAACGTTTTACTGCCGTGGAAGATTTCGCAGAACGGTCAGCGAACAAGATAGCACAACGATTAGATACTTCGCAATTGCTTACCAACGAAGTGCCTATTATCGCGATGTACCGGCTAATTCGAAAGAATCGCAGGAACAAAAACGTACATGTCACTCAGATATTTAGAGGTAAAATTTCCATAGGTTGACAAGAACCTGCAGATTGCCAATCTTGATGTTTATATGAACGTGTAATAATTTACGTGTACAATGTTCTGCCATCGACGATATCGATTTTAACCCGAATGACTGTCGGCACTTCTCGTTCGGCGACCTCCTCTGCGAAACGGTGTTATGTCGATTATTACGATGGTCTAGACTTACTGAAGGGAATCGCAGAATCGTGTTCAATATTTCGCACGTCCAACGTCAGCACCGACGCAAATGACTGTCACTATGAACCATTCAATGACCTCCTTTTGTTCCGAGTCGCGTCGATTGTTACGACGAACACGCTAACTGAAGAGAACCGCAAAAATTCGAATGCACAATGGCCACCGGCTGACGGGACTCTAACTACGACGTATTCTTCCTAACGTTCAATTTTACACATCCAATCCACGCTTGATACAGCGTCTTACGTCAAGTTCGTTTCTGTGCTGGCACTGGCGAACGGCGCCACTATTATGGTAGGCTAAAAACGTTTGCATCAAAAATAAAGAACCACTTTTTTGGAAAGGTCAAACTACAAAGAACAATCTCAAAATCTTTCCATTAATTAATACAATGAACTCGCCGACTAAAAAAGGATCGTTAAAAGAGAGCGTGCAACGAGTTATCTTACTAATTCTAGCCGAACGCCGCAGGACCGCAATAAGATGAGCTCCGGGAGGAAAAGAATTGTCCGTAAAAATGCCGGGCAACAATGAGTGAGTCATAAAGTCGAAACGACCGAAAAGATCCTAGTCTCTTTGTTGATGAAGAACGTGTGTGGGTATCGAACGTCCTTCTTGAAACGCGCTCTCTCCATCTCTCAAGAAAGAAGGAGCGCTCACGTGACACTCTACTTCGTTTGCGGATAATAAAATGCAAATCAAAAGTCCAGTGGCTGCGCAACATTTCTCATCGGGGGACTCCTGATACCCACACCCGTGGCGAGACAAAGAGGATGAAAGATCGTGCCGGGGAAACAAGCTGCGGAAATTTTGGCAAGCTGCTCCCTGCGTCGCAGCAGTTCTCATACGATCGTCTCTCGAGGCTATGTGTGTCGGGACAGCGAGCCGACTCCTCACATTGATCAGCTTTAGACTGTATATTCGTTCAGCGACCGTTCTCAGTATAAGCCCAACTGTCTGCTCTCCGCGGGTTCCTGCTTCAAACTAGTCTCCCAACGCATACGAACACTGTAAATACATCGTCTGCACAACCCATCCCGTTCGGAGCACGAAGTAGACTGATTTTTCTTTTGTGCGTTTCCCCCTTTCCGTGTAAAGCCAAACTCTAGACGTATGCGAGTTATGTCTGCGCCATGAGCATTTGACGATATTTGATTCACAGGCTACCGAATAAATATTTTGTAAAGCTCGTTAAGACGTCCTTCATTCAACAATCGGAAGATCAACGGATAAGATATCAAAAGCAGAGTATCAATGAAGTGAATGTTTTGTACTTTCTGAATCATTAAGCTCGTACATCGATCGAGTCGCTCTCTTGTACATTTTACGCCGTCCTATCCTGTGCTCAAACAAGGAAGATGGATGAGCAAAGTGCATATGCAACGTGAAATGCGCATCAGCGTCCACGCGGGTACGACGAAGTGTGAAGTGAACGCTTGAAAAACGGACGCGAATATGTTAAACCGCGACTATGTCACGTAACGATAACCATTCGATAACTTTATTAACTTAACACTGATATTCTATTTTCAGTCAGTGAGGATGGTCAAGCATACAATAACGAAAAGAACATGAATTTCTGAACTGTTCGAAATACTGCTTGCGTGATTTCGAAGGATCCATGTAAATGATAATTGTTTGTACTAGATAGCATAACAAAGAACTAATCCGAGGTACGGATTACGCCGTAATTTTCTGTCGTAAAGCAAAAGTTTTTTCGCCAACGCAAAATTCCCCGCACCTATCGCAATTGAGGCTACCTTTCGCAGCTGTTGAGATAACGGGAGATAACACGAGAGATACCCTGTCCTGGGTCAACATTTCGCTGCTCCCAACAGTCACCAAGATAATGACACGACAGATGTTCCGAATTTGCAAAGCAACGAACGGGCACTCACGGCGGCAATAAGTTATTCGTTCATAAAAACAGCACGCCAACGATTGATCAGAACATTCTCAAAGTATGTTAATAAGTCCAACGTAATTCCGTTAATTACCAGATACCAAAACATCGTGCCGACAGGCCCATATACGTCAGCAGTATCGAGAAAGGCAGAGCCGAAAATCGGCAGAACCTGTCTAAAGAAACTGGACTCGGTCCTTAAAGGTAGGAGTCATGGTGGAGTGATCAAGAATGGAAGGATGAGGGGTCGGCGACCCAAGGAACGGTGGACCGTCTCGATCTTCTCCCTTTCTCGTCCTTTTATCCTTCCAACGCCGTGGCCTTTTTCCAGACCGAGAAGAGGTCCGCTCAACCAGTTCGAGTTGAAAAGTCCACCTACGTGCACGGCGGCTATGTTCAGCTAACAGAGTAGGGAGAACTTGAGAATCAACAGAAGGAGCAATAGAGGAAGACAACACGAGACACGGTAGACAGAGAGAGAGAGAGAGAGAGAGAGAGAAGGGGGGAGAGAGCGAGAGAGAGAAGGAAGAAAGAGAAAGAGAGAACACGACAAACGAAAGGGACGTAGGTAGACATTGGCAGAGGGTTGGAGCAGAGAGAGAAGGAAAGGGAGAACGCAAAAGGGGAAACGAAACAGGGCGAAGGAGGAACAGGGAGAGATACAGTTTGCAGATACGTAACGATCATTACGGCGAGGCCAGCTAATGGCGCGGTAATTGAAAGCAGAGGCGTTCGCTTTAATGCTGTTTTATCATCGGCGTCTCGGCGCTCGTTATTTCGAACCTGACGTGTCGAACATCGCGTACAAACCCGCGCCTCGCCAGAAGGCGCCCGTTTCAGGAGGGAGAGAGAGAGAAGTCGAGACAAAGGCAGACCTCGCGCATCGTTACACCTACTTTCTGCGAATCGAAAGTAGTGCCGAAGGACAAAACTAGTGCACTCGGGAGATTTATTCTTTATTCTTAAGTCCGCTCGTCTCTTCCGGCTACCGCCGCCTCGAATGGGGCGCGTGTTCTTCGCTACGCGTAACAACAAAGAACGGCCCGGCCGTTGATTTCTTTGGACTTTGTCACTTAACGAACAAGTGCAGATACGCGAACAAAACGGGTAAGTCTAAAAACAGCAAGGAGCAAGAGGGAAACGGAGTGAGACAATAAAGAAAACGGGCGGATACGGAAAGCAAAAGTTGGCAAGCTCGCGTATACTGAATATGTCTACCTTTGTCAAATTTCTAGCAACTGTCGGCACTGAACACGTAGTAGAGGGTTTTAGCTGGTCCCTTGGCGCACATGTGTTAGCTGGCTGCGGATTCGGCAATAGTTATTTTTGTTGACTGCCTGTCGGGGTTGCACTTTTTTTCGCACGATAGCCTCTATCACGAGCAGCCGGATATACGGTCACATAGAGATGCCGCCCGGCCTTCTCGCCGTAATCGGGCGTGTTTACACGCTCGATGAAGGAAATCATTGATCAGGACGAGGCGGCGCAGGCATTTTCTGCTGCCAGCGTTCCGTTACCGATTGATCGTTAATGTGCCGCACAATGCGCGTCGAGGCACGGCTTCCCATATAATTAGGCACAGTTTTCCATTTAACTTAATCACCTCGCCTCCGTCGGAAATAAGAGGAGCGTCGATAGCAAAGACATCAAAATACCGCAGAGAATCAAGTTAAATCGCACGACCCGCGTCACTTTCAGGAAGGTTTATGTCGAAATTACACTTGGCCGTGCTTGACGTCTCTGCCTCCTTCGCCCCCTGCATTATTCATTCCAATTATACCGACCTCCGAATGCAATGAATCAGTGCCGCTCGCCTGACCCCGAGCCGCGTCGAAAGAATCGTGTGCTCGCCTACTAACAACTTCGTCAAAGTCTTCTTCCCCGACCTTTAGGACTCGCGTTCTGTGTCTTATCGTAGCCCGCGCCATTATCGCGAGTGGATAACTGCGACGCGCATAACTCAATAGCATTTAATTGCCTCCGCCAAGGGGGAGATGGAACCGACGATGTTTTTTCTCGCACGATACCGCGAAGTTATGCGATTGCGTAAAAACGAAGAGAGCGCAGGCAACAGGCGGGGGACAATAATGGAGTAACGTGCACAACAAAATGCGGACGTCTCGTCGGGTAGGTGTCTCCTCGCATTTTGTTGTGCAAGAGCGGATAAAAATAACGTATCCTGTCTGTGGCGTTGCGTTTGGGTATACGTTCCGAGCCTTTTACGAAGGACGAAGCGAATGGGCAGAGGACAACATGGCGGAACTCCGCCTGCGTCGAGTCAGTTTTAATTTTATTCGTATCTCGGGCTCGTTCTCGGACTTCGCTCCGCGAAGACTATCAAGAGTGGCTGGAACAGTTAACGATTCCAGTTTGCATCCAGGTGATCCCATAAATATCGCCTCGCCACGGTCCGTCGAGCTCCCGCGGGAGATTCGAAAGAACTGGTAATGCCGATTCCGCGGATTGTTTCCGCGATCGAGGTCACACAGAGAAATTGTTAGCAAATGCGTGACCGCACGGCATTATAAAAAAACGTAAACATTATATAGTTAATGATACCTTTAGCGTGTACAATTGGAAGTTACCCAACCAGCGGAAGGTTAAGCCCGAGATGATAAAGATCAGAAGTCGTATCCGCTTACAAAGTTGGAATCGTTCGCCTATAAAGGCTATCGGGCACCATATTTATGACGAAGTCATTTAAATACAAAAATAATTACGAGTTGACACTGAACATTTATTACTGGAATATGCTAAATTCCCACGCGCGACGCGATATGATCGATATCAAGCGAACGTCTGCACGCTACTTTAATGTCGACCCATCGACGTTCTCAGACGCGCCTGATGAAACTGCAATCTTACGCAACGCCTGGTATATACGAAGTTATGCGGTCGCTATCATTCATCTTTCGTGTCGATACCCACTTGGTATTCCACTGACAATCGCATTAAATGCGCGACAGCAATGAGTAGACGAGCCAGGCAATTTCCGCGGACAGATTCTTTCTCTCGATTTGTTATACGCGCGGCCCCCGTCCGTCCAAATCGTCGGCGACTCGGAATGATAAAGATGCGAGGAAAGCCGGGAGTAAGAGACTGAATTGAAAGAGAGGAAAATGCGAGGGACGCATTGTAACGCAAATCTGCCGTCTCCCATAATAAAAGTCGATATCGTTTCGTCGATCTGCACGGCGCGAGAGGTTCCGCTGAGAGCGCGTTATCGTCTCCCAACTGAGGTTTTCGCCCTCCCCTTCGTCCTCCCTTCGTCCTTCGAGAAAAGGGTCGTCGCTTTCTGTGTCTAGACGCGGCCGGCCCACCCTCTCATTTCGGAGGGAATTGCCACAAGGTTGAACAACCCATCGTGTCGGGGCCGGGGCATGAGAAGGGAGGAGGAAAATATCTGCGAAGCCGGACAGAGACAAAGGGACCGTGGGTTAGAGCGTGTGCGCGCAGCTGGTAGAGTTCGAACATGTGAGATTAATGACCGTGTTCATTATGTAAAATCGAAACGCACGCACGATTCCGGCCGGATAGTTGTCTGGTCCAGGCGAATAATAAATTCGAAAGTATGCGGGATAACGCAGTAGCTGAGCTTTCGTTATTTCGCTTCGTGAGATAAGACATACATTTTTGACATTGAGAGTACGAGTGATGATCAAGCGAATTACGTTCGTGAACTACGCTGCATGCGATGTTGCCGTACGTAATAAAGTATTTGTATATAAGACTGTTTTGATGCGCATAATGAACGTGATAGCGTGACAAAATACTACGAATTACAAATATGAGACTATCGAACAATAATACTATGCCGTAGTCGCATAGTGCGCTTATCGTGAGACCTTCGGTGAACCGTCGACACTTAGCGCGTATTACCGATATCGGCATCAGACTGGGCGAAGAAAAAAAAAGTATGAACTACCTGTCTCTCATCAGTGCTCAGCGGCAGTTAAATTATAACGCGTGACATGACACTCTCCTCGGCGATGCCGATCGATTAATTGTTTGTAAGCAAGTAACTTCAAAATAAGTCGTCCGATTAATTGCCCCGTCCCTGACTCCGTGATCGACCCCGGTATCATTTTTATTCCCTCAAGACTTTTTCACGGTCGCTCGTGTCAGATTTGCAGCTACTTATCTGACGTTTCCACTGTGATAACGAAGGAAGTTACGAGTTTTCTTCGCGTTCCATCGCCCCCAACCCCTACCAACACACAATGCAGTTCCGCCGTTTCTTTTTCCTCGGCTATAAACTTCCACCCAGCCCTCGGAAATTATGCGCGGCACATATAATTACGTGGGTTCTGTTTTTAAAAGCGAGCGAAACACATTTTACGTGTACCGGCGCGGTTCGCGATAATGCGGTTAAGACAATCTGATATCACTGGCGAGCAGCGGAAAAGTACATTTTTCCTACTCGGCCTGACATGGAATTAAAACGGACGCTCGGCGAGTGATTCGAGAAATGACGCAACGCATCGATAACGCTTTTATCTGAGAGAAACGATTTTCTTCCAACGGGCAATCGTCGTTGACCGATCGACTTCATTCCGCCCCTTATCACTGGCAGCGAACACACCACTGAGAGATAATTGTTGTTGTCCGCCACATCAGAGGGCAACGCGCTCTTAATCGAACACACTTCTCCGTTTTGCGTGCAAATGGTTCGCCAACCTGTCGGCCATAATAACCGTACGGACCTCAGTTTCCTGGCGAAATAAACCTGGAACCAGCTAAGTACACCTACCCACATAATGGACGACGCGAAAGGCAAGAAAAATGCAGTCTGCGTCTGCCTTCGGTAACGAGAAATGGAACGGTCGCTCTATGGATTACCGTATTACTGAGGATCTGCAGACGACCGCATTGCAACATGTAGCCAGAATTTCTGTGAGCATAGTCAAGCCAAAACATTCGAGTGAGGACAAGTTGCAGCAACCCTTCGGATTACAGGCCCGACGGAAATCCGTAGAAGGCCTAATAATCCCTCGGTATCCAGACAAAATGTAGACACAAGCAGTAGCTGCGCCAGGCCAAAGCGACCGATGATCAAACAAAGATAACGTGAATCGTGCCTGTGATCACCGGCCTATAGGGAAATCCGTCGGGCTAATAATCCTCCGTTCTTTGAACAGCGTAAAGACAGCTAACGACCGGTACAGGTATAGTTGCAGCTAACAGACGGAATATGAAATGACCAATGGTCGGACCAGGTGGGAATCTGCAGACGGACATGGAAAACATGACTTGAAATTACGCGCAATTTTGCGATGTCGCGTGTTGCCGAGCTGTGGAGAGCTCGATTGTCAACAACGCGTCCAATACCTGCATCTCTCCAAGTACGAGAGGACTTGCAGTCTGCGTCATGGACTCATGCTAACGCACACCTACCATAAAGGACGCCTCATTGACAGTCTGCCGCTCATTGATACACATGGGATCATCTGCTGCTAAGATTTTCTATGCTTTGAATAATCTAAATATAATTATGCGTACGCAAGAGGGATCAAGGTAAGTACGGACTTACCCAGCAAAATAGCTGATATCGCACGATCATCAGGTGCGAAGCCAATTGTCAACCATCAGAGGCTATGTTTCTCACTGGTTGAATCTTTGTACGTACAACGTACGAGAGAGCGTGTGGCCCTTACTGTCGACTGGTACTAACCGTCCAGGAAACCTGCAACCTGCCGCACCGGCCAGACTGCACCTTGTTTTCTTTCGTCACGTGCTGCAAAGAGCGTACGAACCATCCTGCGGACGTGACGCAACAACAAATTTAAAGGGACGACAAAAATCCGCCTGGCCTACGATCCGTCCTGAACACACGAACCGACTCCCTTTGATCGTACTTGCCTCGCTAATGACACCCGGTCCACAGTAACCCCCTGCCTACCTTTCTGCCTACACGCTTCTACCCACTCGCACGGAATTGCCTGGCCGAAATGTTTGTTTTCGACGGATTACCCCGACCGCGATTGAATAATTGCCGATTATCGCACATGATTGTGGCTAATCGACAAAGATCAGATTTGAAATCAGCATGATGCGATATCGCGTACCACCCACATTACCAGATAATGCCTGTTTGTTATTGCAAAGGCACATACTATTTTCGTCCTCTGCCCACACCGAAGGCAGACGGTGTCTCGTTGGCGCGCAGTAGTTTCATCGAGTTTGAGGCAGACCGGGGGCAGCAGTGATAAAGATAGTGATGAGAAGACATATTTCGATGTAATCAGTGAGGAAGATTTACGAGCCTCCAAACCGGATGGCGGATCCTGCACGCAGTTAATGGAAGGAAATTTCCTACTTTCGAAGTGCGCCCCGGCCCCCTCCACTCGAGGATTTTCACGCAGAAGGAAAACACTGCGGTTCGCGACGGCTCTTGCCGTGAATAATATTTTCTCATTGCCAGAACGATCGGGGCCGTTTAATGCTTCTCTCTCGTTATGCACTTTATGGGCCACATTATACACGACGAATACGCGTGGCATGTGCACGTGTAGTCGTGCGTGTGGGTTTGGAGAGAAACCGGGTACTGACCGTTTGAGAAACGTTCGCTCCCCGTGGCCAAGCACACGCGGGTCATCCATTACAATAATTGAAGGCCCAGCAGCGAGAAGGGTATAGTAATAGCCCTGTGTCTCTCGCTTTTTCTAATTGCCCGCGCTAATTGCGCGATAATGCGTCCGCCCGTTTTGTTCTTGCCGACATCATCGCCGATGTGCATAATTCATGCGGGATGTGGAAAACGATGCCTTAAACGAGCGTTTCCCTTGAACGGCGAGCGGCTTCAATCTTCCGTCTTGATGGGAGTCAAAGAGCCGATTTGTAACGTTTAAACGCCATGGCGATCGCACGCGCACGCTCGCGCTTATCATTCTTATCACACGACGGCGGATTATTACCGAATCACGCCTCGACAGCGATGCACATGTATGTATGCGCGCAGATATTTTAACGAGCCGCATCGCGAGATACCATCGCGAGGAACAACGGTCTTCCTTCTCCGCGACTGTAAACAATGAGGAAAGACCGAGATACGGGGGAACAAAGTGCAATGTACCGTACGCGCTTTTCAAACTGTATGCAAGGCTCTCTTTCTCCTTTTCTCCGTTTTATGGCCTCTCAGAACATTGCCAGTTGGTCGGACCTAGAATTTCAGGTCGTTACGTGAGTCAGTGCGGCAGCGATTTTAATTACGCTATTCAGTCACTCTTCGGCAGGCTGCGCCAGAGTAACAGCGATCGCCGGTATCAGTTTATCAAGTATCGATAATTATGCCGCCAACGTATCATTATGGAGCGCGCAATGTACAATTAATTTGTACGCAGCGGCCTCCATCGATTCATGCCCCCAGGAAATAAATAGCCATCAGCGTGTCCGCGCAAGCTGTGTGTCTATTTTGTTCTCTGCGCCAATCGACGTTAACGCGCGCATTCATTATCTCACCAAATTCGCTCAGCCGAAGACATATCTGGGACACAGTTCCTCCCTCAACAGATCTACCCGCTAGCGGGTCTACCAAACAACTTTCTATTTACGGCCTGACTTTGAAGAGTCTCGCGTTTGCGCTTTGTTACACTCGCGCACGGCGCAATGTCAATCCGCCGAAAGTCAGAAGCGGCCCGTGGTGAAGAAAGTGGAATCCTTGACCGAAAGTTGATCGGGCGCTCTTAATCCGCCGATCTGCATCGGATGTTCAACCGGTGCAATTCGGTCGTCCACCTCCTTGCGCGCATTTCTATTTCCAGAAATACGACGAGTGTCAGGCGGATGCACTCATGCATTCCTCGCGCGTGTTTCGTTCACGCGGTTCTGTCTAGTGTATTAGAAGTCTACGCCCGTGAGTGTAAGTCGAGATCCCTTGAGCTTGCTGCCCGCCGACGGCTCTTTGTTGAGACGGAAGATTTCGATGCCCCGACACGATCACTGTTTGGAAAAAAATGCTAGTCACTACTTTGAACCCCTACGTAAAACGACACAGTTTTCTGACAACACTGCTTCCGAATGCTGACGATCCTATGTCTACAATTTTGTTGTAGGTAAAAATCTTATCAATCTCAGGTGTATCGCTCGATAAATGATCGTTTGTTGAGACGCAACATTTCGATGCCCTGACACGATCACTGTTTGGAAAAAATGCTAGTTACTACTTTAATCCCCTACATAAACCGACAGAGTTTTCTGACAACATTACTTCCGAATGTTCACGGCCCTATGTTTACGATTTACCCTCACCTACTACAGTTGTGGGTAAAAATCTTATCAATCTCAGGCGTAACGCTCGATAAATGATCGTTTGTTGAGACGGAAGATTTCGATGCCCCGACGCGATCAGTGTTTGGAAAAAATAGCTACTCACTACTTTGAACCCCTACATAAAACGAAACAGTTTTCTGATAACACTGCTTCCGAATGCTGACGATCCTACGTTTATGATTTACCCTCACCTACTACAGTTGTGGGTAAAAATCTTATCAATCTCAGGCGTATCGCTCCATAAATGATCGTTTGTTGAGACGCAAGTTTTCGATGCCCCAACACGATCACTGTTTGGAAAAGAATGCTAGTCACTACTTTGAACCCCTACATAAAACGACACAGTTTTCTGACAATACTGCTTTCGAATGCTGACGACCCTATGCCTACGATTTACTCTCACCTACTAAAGTTGTGGGTAAAAATCTTAGCAATCTCAGGCGCATCTCTCGATAAATGATCGTTTGTTGAGATGCAATAAAACGACGCAGTTTTCTGACAACACTACTTCCGAATGCTCACGATTCTGACACGATGTTATCAATCTCAGTTTTGGATAAAATCGTTTATTGAAACCGAAGATGCCCCAACAGGATGTTTGGAAAAAATCATTATTTTGATCCCCTACATAAAGCAACACAATTTTCTGGCAACACTGCTTCCGAATGTTGAACGATCCTATGTCTACGATTTACTCTCACACTACTGTTGTGGATAAAAATCTTATCAATCTCAGGAGTATCGCTCGATAAATGATCCCTTGTCAATGAGTACACTTTCCGTTGCCGTGCCAGTGTGATTTGTGCCCGTTAAAATCATCGGCGCATTACTCGCGGCGTTATTACTCGTGTCCGAGCGACGTTAGGCTCGCAGGGAAAGGTATCAATCTGCATCAAATCCGAAATCCGCAGCGATGATTCTAGCCGTCCGCCTCCTGTGCGTGCTTCTATTTCCAGAGACACGATGACCATTAAACGCACGCACGGTACTTGAGGAGCGGCAGTCTGCCTACTTCAAGAATCGGGGTGCGAAAACGTCTCGTTTTATAAATTGGGCGCGACCGAACGTTAAGAGCCGACCGGATGCAAAGTGAAATTCTTCGGTTGGTACAACTGTTGTTTATGTAGTTGTACTCCACACGCGACACGATCGAGATTTCACCCCGAACTTTAAATACACGAATTTGTGTTATTGATTCATGAAAATCCTTCTCTTCGGCGTCCATTGTTCCGAAAGCAATGGAGTGAGAATAACTACGTTTCTGCTTCGACGATTCGTGCGTTAAAATGTCTCTCCAATTATAGACGTGCAATTAATACCTCCGCTTAGACACTTCACTTAGCTCACCTTGACCGTACAGTGTGAATCGTACAAGGTTTTATAATATAAGCTCGCGTATGATAATAACCACGATTCTCTCAATTTGTTCTTCGGTAGCATCGATAAATGTGATTACAATGAAATTACCGAAGGTAAAAGATTTTCTAATCTGAGCTCGCGTATGGTACTGCACACGATTCTGTCAATTTGTTCTTCGACAGCATCAGTAAATATGATTACAATGAAATTGCCGAAGGTATAAGGGTTTTTAATGTGAGCTCGCGTATGATAATGCCCACGATCCTCTCAATTTGTTCTTCGACAGCATCGGTAAATGTGATTACAATGAAATTGCCGAAAGTACAAGGTTTTATAACGTGAGCGTTCTCTCATTTGTTCTTTTGTATGAAATTACCGAAGGTACAAGGTTTTATAATGTGAGCTCGCATATGATAATGCACACAATTCTGTCAATTTGTTCTTCGACAGCATCGGTAAATATGATTACAATGAAATTGCCGAAGGTACAAAGTTTTATAACGTGAGTTCGCGTATGATAATGGGCCACGATTCTCTCAATTTGTTCTTCGACAGCATCGGTAAATATGATTACAATGAAATTGCCGAAGGTACAAGGTTTTATAACGGGAGCTCGCGAATGATAATGCATACAATTATCCCAATTTGTTCTTCAGTAGCATCGGTAAATATGATTACAATGAAATTGTTCTTCGAAGCATCGGTAAATACGATTACAATGAAATTTTATTTTAATGTGAGTTCGCGTTCTTCGATGATAATTACAATGAAATTGCCGAAGGTACACGATTCTAATGCCACAATTCTCCCATTTGTTCTTCGACAGCATCGGTAAATATAATTATAATGAAATTGCAATGGAATTGCTTCGACAGCATCGGTAATGTGATTACAATGAAATTGCCGAAGGTACAAGGTTTTATAACGTGAGCTCGATATGATAATGCCTACGATTCCTTCAATTTGTTCTTCGACAGCATCGGTAAATGTGATTACAATGAAATTGCCGAAGGTACAAGGTTTTATAACGTGAGCTCGATATGATAATGCCTACGATTCTCTCAATTTGTTCTTCGGCAGCATCGGTAAATATGATTACAATGAAATTGCCGAAACTACAAGATTTTATAATGTGATCTCACGTATGACAATGCCCACGATTCTCTCAATTTGTTTTTCGACAGATTGGTAAATATGATTAGAATGCAATTGCCGAAGGTACAAGGTTCTATAATGGGAGCTCGCATATAATAATGCACACGATTCTCAAAATGTTTTTTCGACAGCATCGGTAAATATGATTACAATGAAATTGCCGAAGGTACAAGGTTTTATAACGTGAGCTCGATATGTTAATGCCTACGATTCTCTCAATTTGTTCTTCGACAGCATCGGTAAATATGATTCCAACGAAATTGCCGAACAACAGGTCCGTAAATTATGTTTCACAGTTACAAAACATGTATCGCCCTCTTTTGTTGCAGCTCATAACGGAAATAATGCATGAACGCGTAAGCGTGTATTTTTAATTATGGACGACATGCGTAACTAAGAATAACTGCGTACAGTTAACGTGACAGAATAGGAAACTTTTCCATGTCATCGTCGGAACGAATTCATTATCATGCATGCACACGTGTGAGCGTGGATGGGGCGGGGGTGGTGTTCGCTCGATTGTTGTCGGACACGACGACAGCGTTGGGAACGTCGACAGAATAAGAACGGAGGATTCGCGGATAAAGGAGACGAGGTGAAAGAGCACACCTCCTGATATCATGTCAAGGCTAGTGTTTATTGATCGGACAATAGCTTTCGGTGCACGCGCACATTGCTTATCGACTGTACTTTACATTGTTCATCCATCCCTCTCTTCCTGCTTTCACCCTTTATTACCCGGCCCGCTGTGTTTTTACTAGAGTAGCGACAAAATCGACGCGAGTCTGCGCTTGTCGCTGTGGTTGAATTAATTTGAGCAAGGGCGGAAGCAACGTTTTTGAACTAACGCGTCAATAAAGGTTTTCAGTAATGGGTTCTTCGAGTAACAAATCAATTTGTAACATGCATAATTGAGAGATTGGGATATTATGACGTCTTCGATGGAACTTGCTTAACACTCTGACTGCCGCAATTTATTAAAACGAGAAATCGAATAATCGGATGGTATAAGAATTTACAGAAAGTCAAATGAGCGAAAGAAATAAGGATGAATGTACGATTTTAAAGTAAATTTTCAAAGGGCTCATTTGACCTCGCTTGATACGTTTAGTGTTAAAATTGCGGCTTGATAATCGACAATGCCTAAAGGTATGAAAATTCATTCACTAAAATAAAAAATTCTCGTTCAAAAATTGACAATACTTAAGTTTGTCGAATGTAATCGTACTGCTTGAAAATTAGCAATATTGAAGTGCAGATTATTTAAAATTAATCGCAGAAAGTCGAGAGAAAGAAATAAGGATGAATGTACGATGAAAATCGACAATGCCTAAATTTATAGAAAACATTCCCAAAAATATAAAATTCCCGTTTAAAAATTGACAATATTTAAATTTGTCGGATTTAATCGTACGGCGCAAGAGATTTTACTGAAGATCCAAAATATTCGCAATAGGTAGCAATACTTATTTTATAAATGCAGTTATTATTAAAATAGTGATGCGATCATTTGGTCTCCAATACGTGCACATTATTTACATTTTGCATAATTCAGTCAAACGCTGTAGTATTTCATAGCATCGCCGTTCTAATATGGCAAAATACGCACGGCAGTCAACGTGTTAATACGTATGTAGGATTTAAACACGTGAAACTAGAAAGTATAATATTTATATACTTTTTTTATAATATTTATTTTGATATTTTAATAATTAATATTTTGTGTTTTTTATAATTAATATTTTAATATTAAAATAATTAATATTTTTTATAATATTTATATAACAACACAATCAAGACACTTTAGTCTTATTTCCTAATTTTTCATCGTTTTGTCGTTTCGCCTTTTCGTCTTTACGCCGTTTCGTCTTTACGTCTTATCGTCTTTACGTTTCGTCGTCAACTGACTACTAAGCAACCAAACAACACAATTCAACAAACTCGTCACCTATGATACGTCAATATAATAATTGAGGATCATAGGTGACCTTTCCTCGCCAATTAGAGGACCTTGTATTTGAGATTCTACACGTATTAACCAAGTAACGCAAGCACAAATGCAAGACGTTTCTTTTTTGGATGAATATAATACCGGCGCTTTGGAAATTGCAACAACTGTGGTGCCGACTACCGATGAAGGTAAAATGCAATTACGTGCTGGAATATATACAAGTGCTAGTGAGTTCGTTACGTAAGGAGTGTCACGATGGGAAAGCAAGTAGAATGTCTTAGCAAAGTGTGACTTTCTGCCGTACACGGCGAATGGTTGACAAATGCTAAATGATTGAAAAATTGTGAATATTAAACAAATTTTAACCCTTAGCGCTCCGGCACATTTTCGAAGCGGAACAAGTGAAACGGAGTTTTATTTTAAGTGAGAAGAATTACGCGTGCTATAAAAAAGGTCAAAAAATGGTTTAATCGTAACAGTGCAGAGACTGATCACGTTTTAACTACAGTTATCAATTGCCAACGCCGACGATACCGCAATATTTTAAGCGCAATCATGTTAAAAACATTCGGCTCCGCAGCGGAGCCTACGGAGCGCTAAGGGTTAATATTGCCATTCTCTGTACCAAATATAGATTTGTGCATATATTTTTGATATTCCGTATGAAAAATAATTGCTTGCGAATTCTATGTACCCTCTCATGAAATTGCTAAATAAAAATGATAACTAGGCTTCCAGTGAAAACATCTTGTGAAAGGCTATCTCTACCAAGTGTGGCGGAAACCTAACTAGATCACTCTAAATCTGCCTACGAATAGATGGAAATCGATTTCCTGCACTGCGCAAACATGATTGACATTCTCAATCGGATTTGAGTGAGCATTCTATTTATACTCCTTCGTTACGAAGCGCCAAACTAAATTTACCTTAATCCTTCACTTCTCACACCCCACCCACCGTATACCAGACAACCCTTATCAGCGCTAAATGAAATTCTTCCACTCGCACTCACGCTTATCGCTGTAATAACTCCATACAAAAAAATGACTACCTGCGTGGGAATTGAAACCGCAGTGCGCTAAGTACGCATTTAACGTGACTTCGTTCTTAACACATTGCGGACGGATGACGAGATTTCTCGTCATTGCTATTTCGTCGTTCGGGGCCATTGACGAGATATGTGCCCATAATTATGAAAGTGGTCTAAGTCAAAATTAAAAAAAAATGAGTTTATCAGTTATTTCATACCACACTATTTTTAACTAAATTTATTCAATGTAATTTTTACGAAATTGTCAAAAATGAACCAGTAGATAGTGGTTGTAATTTCAACATTATATGGATTCATTTAGTTTTAATTATGAAAGTGGTCTAAGTCAAAAATTTAAATAAATTATATAAACAACTTGAAAATGGCACGTGGCCTTCTTTGACGCGTTTCTGAACTATAATACATAATAAAATAAATGACAATCAAATTTTAATAATAACGACAACTTCATTTTTAACGAAATCACTAGAAGAATCAATAACAAGAAGAGTAAAAAATACCGCGGGTGAATCTGTCTCTTGGCTACAGATTCAATGGATGAGATTCTTGAAAAATGAACCTTATAAAATGTTCTATAAAACATCTTTAGATGATTCTAAATTTCACGTTTTGGATCTTTCACCTAAAAAAGGAAGACCAAAAATATACGGAAATATTAAATTACTTCCATTATACACCACCATTAGACCAGTATCGGAAGAAAAACATAAAGATATTATGAGTTTACTACCGTACATCCCTCACAGGAACATTTTAAGAATCTTAAATACTCGAAATAATGATAAAAATGGATTACTGTTTAAAAATAATTAATAAATGTAATAAATGTTCACGAATTATTTCAATCAAATTATTGTTTCAAATAAAACTCAAAGTTCTTTATTGCTTTAAGTCATTTATAGGACATTCAGTTAATTTTGAAAATGGTCTAAGTCAATTCAATCTTTAAAAATAATATTATCGTATAAAATTCACATAAAATTTCATATTCATAGTAAATTTCCATTAATTAAGACTAATAAAATTATAAATTAAAATGTCGCATAATGTAAAAATATTTTTTAATTTATTCAAATGCAATTCATTAAATATCTCGAAACAAGAAATATATGACTTAGACCACTTTCATAATTATGGGCACATATATCGTCTTGCGTATTTCGTCATTCTGGGCCACTGAGGAGATCTATCGTCTTGCACATTCTGTCGTTCGAGGCAGATGACGAGATATCACACATTTGCTACGTGATTGTCAGCCGCAGTTTTTCGTAATTTGTATTGCGAATTAATTATTTGAGCTCTGAAATATGGATAGCGACAAAACGATTAGCAATATTACAGAAATATTTGTGGACAGTTTAACACTTTGACTGCCAACCGTTTCTTGCTACGTTGGAACCGCGATGCGATAAAATACTGCAGAGTATGATTAAATCGTGCAAAATGAAAGTAATACACAGTTGTTAGAAGCCAAAGTATTGAAGCGCCGTTCCAATATCAATTGCTTTTCCCAAATTGCTAATACGATTCATTGCGAATTTTTTGCATTTCGGGTACAATCTTTTGCACCGGTCACCGATGACCACCATGGCAGGCAACGTGTTAACTACTAACAAATCATCACTAATTTAAAGATATTTGACGCAAAAAAATACCCGGCCACTGGGTACGATTAGCAATAGAATGCTCGGTCCGCAAAGTGTTAAGTCCACGCGATCCATTCTCGAAGCCACGTCTCCGTAACTATTACCAGCCACACCAAACGCTCCTTCCCCGCATCAAAGCCAGTCCCTGACAGCCCGAGTTTGTCAAGTTATCGCAAACAAAAGACTTTCTTACCTACGCAGCTTGCGCTCCCACGCTTGGCAGACAACATATTAAATAATAGCACAGCGCAATAGCCAATCTTTCTATTCTCGTGGCCGTTCCCTAAAAATAACCCACCCCGCAGGCACTCCTAGACCGAACAATCGACGGCTAAATATAGCGCAGTCTCCGCAAACCGAAACAAAGTGAGAGCCGCGCACCCCGGCCCCCCAGCGGTATGGTGTAAATTGATGAAAGACGAATTCGCGAGGAGGAGGAGAAAAGGAAAAGAACCCCGCGTAAACGGGACCCTGACACACACGTCGCGTCATTGATACATACAGCCCTGGCGACTCTGGGGGCTCGTATCATCGACGAGGTCAGCTGAGCCGAGCCCACAGCTGGGAGTAAAGATGGCGGCGAACAGCTGATCGACTGCAAGCGCACGCGCTCTCGTGCTCGCGCAAAGCAGACTCGGTCAGAACGAGCACCGCCAGCGAAGAGAGAGGATCGCATGATCGCCGAGTTGCGAACGAACGGACTGAGAGACGAGCCGTGCGTCTATTTCCAGGTTGGACCGAGAACGACTCCCAGTCCCCGGGCCGTATGGGTCGTCGACGGCGATTAGCAGCTCGCTCTCGGTGCCTAAAAAGGACGGACTGCCAGGAGAAGGCATTTAGAATCTGCTGGCACTAAGGACTAAGGACGAGAGTTTTTGCACGACGGGCTGCCGCTGCTCGAAAACGCTCCTCTCATTTGCTTAACACGTTGACTGCCACGCGTATTTTACTATATTAAAATCGCAACGGGATGAAGTACTACAGAATGATTGAATTGTGCAAAATGAAAATAATGCGAAGTTATCGGAGACCAAAGAATTGAATCACTATTTAATATTAACCCTTTGCGGACGAACGACGCATATATGCGTCAGCCTAAATTATGCATGTAGTCGACGAAGGCACACTTGTGTCCGGCGAAAACGGCTGGTAGAACCGAAAGACACAAATCTCCATTCAACGAAAATGAATGATAGAGCCGAAGCAGGTATGTATGCGTTTCACAAATGCTAGGTATTAAATGTGAGCTGGTATTTCGGAAGATTGTCATCGGCTTCGAATCGATCCGTCCGCAAAGGGTTAATTGCCTTTTCAAAATTACAAATGCGACCGATTAGGTATTTTTTGAATTTTTCGTGCGACCTTTTGCGCCGGTCACCGATGACCACCATGGCAGTCAATGTGTTAACACTTTAACACGTTGATTGCCACGGTAGTCACCGGTGACCGGTGCAAAAAGATTTTTTGCACTAAAAATGCAAAAAATTCATAATGAAGTCTATTTGCTGTTTAACTCTGCATTACCTTAATTTTGCAGGATTTAATTTTTGCAGTACCTTAATTTTGCACGATTTAATTTTTGCGTTACCTTAATTTTGCATTCTGTCGTAATTCATCGTTTTGTGGTTGTGACGTAGTAAAATACGCTTGGCAGTCAACGTGTTAACATGCAAGTTTATAAGAAAATCTTCGTCAGATCACGCGCGCTGCTATACCATGCGCAAATTTTTTCTTATTGTAGTAGAAGATTATTGAATTTTGAACAAAAGGCCTACGGATTTCCATCGAGTTGAAAACTTATATTGGACAATCGTACTGGACCTATTGTTTCCTGTAGCAGAACATAAGCATCGAAACGTTTCGAGACATGCATTCAGTTGAACATTTTTCCTCAAGAACGCTTTTCTTAGATAAAGAAAGCGTGTGTGCGCCGAAAATTATTTCTGCTTTTTCAAATATGTTTTCTGTAGTGACGCATGGTTAACGTTACTTTTATAGCAATTTAATAGTGTTATTATATCCTGTAAAATATCTTTCCAAATACCTATTAACTTACATCGTAAGTACTCAAATGCGCGTCACCCAATCACGGGTGACACGGCAATCAACGTGTTAACCCTTTTGCTACTACGGGTGACCATAGTCATCCGTTACAAAATTCCACCTATACACGACGGTGACTATAGTCACCGACTACAAAGTGATCGTTCTGTATTACGTTATAATTATATACTTTGTTGTGTAACGTAAAAATATCAATTGTATCGTTGAATTAAAAAAACGTTCATGAGATAATTATGAACACAAATAATTTTCCTTCTAAAAGTAATGTTACAAAATCGTCTTTGAGACAAAAGTCGTGGCCCCGAATGCGTGGCTGAAGACTGCGCGCCTTTAATGTTCCCATTTTCGGCGGGGCGCTCCGTTTTACGCGAGGCCCGTCGTAGCGGAAGGGTTAATGGGTGTCCCGCGAATATGCGTTATCGCGCGCTAGATATCAATGGCGCAGCTTTACGTAAGTACGGAAAAAGACTGATGACTCGCGCGGGCGAACAGCGATGGCGAATGCCAAGTTTAGCGAGACAAAGGCGGTCGAAGTGTGTTATCACGCACAGAGTGGGTTGGCGTGGAAACGTACGGGTTTCTATATATATTTGTATTAACGTAAGAAAACATTTCTGTGGCGCGTCGCACTTTCACCGCGCAGGCGGACTTCGATAGGGCTGACCCTCTTGACACCGGGAACGGAAATAGAATGTTATGCGAGAAAGAAATATTCTGAGGAACCCCCCGCCCCCGGCCGGTTTAGTATTATGCTGTTACGTTGATAAAGTTTTTATGTCGCAGCGATCATTAATTGTACAGTTCCATGACCATGACCTGCGCACACATGCGGACCGTAGGCTGCGCGAGAGAATTATTTTTCGCGTTCCATTTGCCACGTTCGTTTCGTAGCGGTCTAATTACCTCGCGATCCGTTGAAGTCCAGCCAATTCGAGTTTCATGTCGAACGGAAAGTGAGCTTTGTTGCAGAAGCTTGCTTCATTAAAAAGCGGCAGGAGGAAATTAAAAATCCGGAACGAACGTGAATGAGCCGGTGCGCAATAACGACAATACCCGGGGCTGCAAAAGGCTTAAATCGTTAACCTGAATTCGACGGTAAGCACGGGGCTCAACTGCGATAGCGGATGATTCTTGATTACCAAGCATAAACGAGATTGTCCGAAGTTTCAAGCAGCCGCTCAAACAATGGCGCTGCATTATTACGTCAAGCGTTTACGGTTAACTTTCGTACGGCGAAATGTATCGAATTAGAGAAAAATTCACGGTACACCGATCGTGACGCAGGGGCAACAGGGTGACATTTAAAGGACCTATTATACCGTTAACCCGCCTCGACCCTAAGCCACCTCCGAGGCTCAGGCATTCTGGGCGATCCTTGAAAACGCTGCACGCAGCGTTCGATCGGTGACCGTGGTGCTAAACATCGAGGACCAGCAGCCTCGATACGCCTGACATTCCAGCTGGTATCGTGCCAACAGTAATCGTCACGGTATTGCAGCACGTTCATAACGTTTCTGCCCGTGTCCCTTCACTCGTGGTCAGGTGCTACGAATTACTCGTGTAACGAGCGCTTGAACTAGAGTCAGATCGTAGAGAGGATCGTCTACAGAGCCGGATCGCAATCAAGGTGTAAGACACGGCTCGAAGCATTAGGCATGAACTCGGGGACCGGTTACGTGACCGATAGATGCCGAGTGCCGCGTGTTAAATTTCTTCTAGTCAATGCATATGTGCGCGCAATTAGCTCTGCGTTTCACCGACCAATTACCCTCGCCGGTCATGCAAGAATGAACGTCACACGCTGACAGCGAGTCGTACGCGTAACTGGGCCTCACAAAAAACCGTGTCCCACGGAATCCGGAGTGATAAATACTTTTATGGGAACGTACGGAATGCCCTACCCGCTGATCCATATAGATATTAGTTCGTCATAAACGAAAGCCGTGTCGCCTAACGAGTGCCAAGTCATGCGAACTGTTAATGAGTCACGTATTCTCGAGAGAAAAAAGGAGTAGTGACGATGAAATAAAAAGAAAACAGAAGTGGACGAGCCACACCCATATTAATGTCGCAGCTTTCACCAATAGGAGCCCCCAATCGAATGGTTCTAGCTATTGACCGGCGTGTACCCTGGATTGAAAGGTGTAATGCGTTCTCTCTTGCCTACTGCACGGTGTGCTCCAAAATCGTTGGACCACCACCGTAAGGCTTCACGGTTGTCGTACCGCTATATCGTGACTAGAGGAACGAACCAGTCCTTTCCCGTCCGTGTCCTTTCACTCGAACCAGGTGCTGCGAATTACGGGACTGCTTTATGCTGCCACTCGAGAGTGGGCTTAAAGGCATCGGGCATAAAAACAACGACGTCCGTCGATACCGAAGGAACCGAATAGCTAGTGCCCACTTTCGAGCATGATTTAAATAGCGTCTAGACGTAGGAACTTTCAATGAGCTCGGTCTCTGTGAATGGATGACGGACTTTTTAGGGTCGCCAAGTACCCCTTTTTCGTCCTTCCTGCCCGCTTTCCCACTTAATTCTCCCATTCCGCTATGTGAAGACGCTCACGAAATCAGTTACTCTGCAAACTACCTAAGGGTGCTTATGCAGAAAAAGTATCAGCGGTCATTTATATTGATTGATGTCGTTAAGCAGGAGTTCTAAGGGTCACACCGCCAAAATACCACGGAGGTAGAAACCTTTGCATCGATAAACGAAGAGAAGCCGCTATGAGAAGACTATCACGAAATCAATTGCTCTGCAAACTACCGACGGGTGCGCATGCAGAAAAAGTATCGACGGTGATGTATATTGATTGATGTCGTTAACACGTTGACTGCCACGGCGGTCACCGGTGACCGGTGCAAAACATTATAGTAAAAATGCAAAAAATTCGCAATAAAGCCCATTTGCAATCTTGTAAAAGCAATTGATATCGGAACTGTGCTTCAATACTTCGGCTTCTAACAACACTGCGTTACCTTCATTTTGCACGATTTAATCATACTCTACAGTATTTCATCGCATCGCGGTCCTAACATAGCAAAATATGCTTGGCAGTCCACGTGTTAAGCACGAATTCTAAGGGTCACACCCCAAAAATCTTTGCGTGGATAATCGAAGAGAAGCCGCTATGAGAAGATGATCACGAAATCAGTTGCTCTGCAAACTACCTACGGGTGCGTATGCAGAAAAAGTATCGGCGGTCATTTATATTGATTTATGTCGTTAACACGTTGACTGCCACGGTGGTCACCGGTGATCGGTGCAAAACATTATAGTAAAAATGCAAAAAATTCACAATGAAACCTATTTGATCACTTGTCAAAGCAATTGCTATTGAAACGGTGCTTTGATACTTTGGCTTCTAACAACTCTGCGTTACCTTGATTTGGCACGATTGAATCATACTGTACAGTATTTCATTGCATCGCGGTTCTAACATATCAAAATACGCTTGGCAGTCAATGTGTTAAGCAGGAATATTAAGGGTCACACTGCCAAAGTACCGCGGCGGCAGAAATCTTTGCGTAGATAATCGAAGAGAAGCCGCTATGAGAAGATGATCACGAAATCAGTTGCTCTGCAAACTACCTACGGGTGCGTATGCAGGAAAAGTATCAGCGGTCATGTATATTGACTGATGAGGTTAACACTTTGACTGCCATGCGTATTTTAATATATTAAAACTGCAACCGGATGAAGTATTACAGAATACGATTGAATTGTGCAAAGTGAAAATAATGCGAAGGTATCGGAGACCAAAGAATTGAATCGCTATCTAATATTAATTGCATTTACAAAATTATAAATACGATCGATTGGGTATTTTTTGAGTTTTTTGCGAGACCTTTTGCGCCGGTCACCGATGAACCACCATGGCAGTCAACGTGTTAAGCAGGAATTCTAAGGGTCACACCCCCAAAATACCGCGGAGGCAGAAATCTTTGCACGAATAATCGAAGAGAGGCCGATAAAAATCGGAGGCCCCGGAATTGGGCCGATGCATTCATTATGAGCGTTCGTTAAAATCGGTGCCATTGTTGGCACGAAACTGACACGAGGGAGCTCGTTAATTAATCGTCAGTGCTCCTTCCCCCTCTCACGCCTCCGCCCTTCGCGGAGAACGCTTACTCGGGGAATTCTCGCGGCTATTAAAGCCAAAAGACGCGACCTTTGTAAAGCGGAGGAGAACCCTGGTCTCCCGCGACTTGGATTAAATCTCGCGACAATGACGATGCGCTCTCTTTCGTGTGAGTTTCTGCGCCGTCGAGACGGCAAGGCGTCGTGGTCGAGGAACAACGCGACCCAACTCACAAAGGAGAGGAAAGTCGAGAGGAAGAGCCGTCGGACAAAGTAACTGAGTATTAAGTTAACACTCTTTTTGTTCCAAGAACGGTGCGCATGATAAATGGAGAGGCGTGAACAGAATGTGAACAACGAACGGTGCTCGTTCATGTAATAGCACCCGGGAAGTTGAACTATCGAATCGAGATCCCTGGCGGTTAGAGTTGGGGAGTGTACTGTGCGGGACACTAAAATAAAAAACTGAGGAAACGCAGCGTTTGCTACTAGAAACATGGAAAATTTGCTGTAAGACATATTAGGATTTAAATGCGAAGTTCTGGAAAAAATATGGAATTCAGTGGAAAATATTGAATGCACCTGTTCGTAATAATACTTTTGAAACTGTTCAGGAATAGCACTACTTTGCATTTTATGTAAATGTTTTTTTGCTGCATTAGTGCTGAGATGTGACATTTGCGCCTTCTCAATATTATATGATGTTATACCACTCGTGACTTTCACAGTAACTAAGTTGGCCAAAATGAGAGAAGCATGATTTAATTGCATTCTCGCGTGATGTACTATATACTGAATTTCGAGTGCGAGCCAAATCTACAATCCATTAAAGAGAGTCTTCAGAATACTTGTAATCAACGGGCACTTTTAACTATATTCCGGTGATGAACTACAGCAGGCTGTCAAGTACCAAAATAACAGCGTATGAATCGGACAATTCTGTCGGCCGTAACTAGAGAATCGACAACGAGCACCCTCGAGGTATCCTCAGTGAACGCATAAAAGCATTTTACAACGCCTATTCACGTCTATGTAGTCTGACAATACGGTTACACGGAATAAGTCCCCACGTCAAACATAACCGAGAAAATGGCACTTCGTATACAGCCCAATTCTTCGAATCAACGTTGGAATCGTTCTAAAACAGGATAGACCCTAAGCTATTCCGATAACTGTGAAAAATAAATGAACTACAGTCCAAATATTCCTTGAAATAATAAATTCGCGGAAGTAAGTAATCTTTACAATTAATCGTTGTCACGGTATGGCGATGCATATTACGTAAAAACCGCATTATTCAACGAAATTATCTGTGACGTGTCACTCGTGTTTATCAATGCCGTCGCATCGACAAAAAAAAGTGACCTTTCACTGATGTACATAGTCCACTTCTACACCTCCGCAAACTCCGTCGATGTTTTAAAATGAGTGTGTCACGGAATGACATCGACGATTCTAGTGCCAGGACAGAGTCGATGGTGCTCGATTCGACAGTCTTTTTCCCCAGTGAACTCGCAGTGTTATTACCAGAAAGAAACGGAGCATGCAGAGGGCACGGGCACTCGGCTTTGATTTTTTAAATCCAGTCGTTCGAGCCAGTGCAAATGTTACGGTTCGAGTGATATCAGCCGGAGAGTTCGATAACGGTCACTAGGAATGATTTTCGTATGCGTAAGCACGTATTCGAAGATATGTGGCAATTCTCAGAACGTGGAAAAATCTTCCCGCTGCTCCGCGGAAATATCGCTATCACGCGCGCGTTGATCTATCGCGGATCATGCGTTGAATGATCTGGGGTAGACCGGTTGTCTAGCATATGCGATTTCTGTGCAGGGAGAGAAAGGCAAAGAGAAGGAAGCGAAGCTCGCTTGTGTGCATCCACATCTAATATACGTGTACCTCGCGATAAATGTTCAATTCAGATGTAACCCCGCAATATACCGATGCTGCATTCCACTAATAACAGCGTTGCATAGCCTCTGCGACACGAATGCGAATACGCTTGTGCCTTATCGTTTCGCAATCTGTTACAATGCCACTTCATTTAATTCGCAGCATTCGTTACTAATAGCGTTTGACTTAAATCGCAGCTGACGTTGCGCAAGTTACAGCGACACCGGCACGCTAAGAGGGGTGTTCGTTCGAAAATTTGCATTCAGCGCCGCGACGATGTGCAGGCGCGAGGAACGAGAAAGAAAGGCTAGACGAAACGGGAAAATAGGCGCAAGTAGGACAGGAGGGAAACATACGAACGCGTCTATTCAAGTTAGCCTGTACACACGTCGTCGCGTGTGTAAGTTGCATATGTAACATGAAAACAAGACTTCCGCGTCGAGCGCTTCGAGCCGGGGTACGCCACGAATTGCGCGTGAAATCCTCGCACACCGAGAGTCTGTTGCATAATGCGTACCCGCGGACACGTGTGAGTGCGTGTAAGACTCGTGTGCGGTCCCGTGTGCACGCACGCTTGCCCAAGGAAGAACAGAAACAGAACACGCGTGCGCGTCCCCACATGCGTGGACTCTCTCGGCCGCCGCATAGGCACGGAACGAAAAAGGGAGAAAGAGGGGGGGATATCGCTGAAGCTAACGAAGCTGTTGCTAACTCGCGAAACCGCAATGCGAACGGTATCATTTCGTGCGATTCTAGAACACACTCAAGGAAAAGACGGGACTGCGATCTGCAAAGGTTTACGGAAAGGTACCGGCCACTTGTCAAGGAACCAGATCTGGAAGACACACGATACGCTGAAACTGACGGCATTTGAGAAACAGGTGGAAGATAATGGGTTTTAGCGAGCGAGTCTGTTACGTTCTGTGGCTACCGTCGTTTTTACGAAGACGTCAACCCCTTTTAGGCATCTTTTATGGGTCGGGAATACTGTCAGTGCAATCTGCCCCCCGCCATAAGGGTAAACACAACATTCTTGAATTGTAAAGAGGAAAGTTTATACGTGATCGAAGAGTAGAAAGCAATACGTTAGAAAGCACACGCCCGATAAACGCAGAAATAATAATGAGCGTTTAATGAGATAAAGAAAAGTGTAATTTGACGTGGGGAGTCGTTATTCGGTTATCACGTTCGAAGGCGTCCCGCTTTTTTGAGCACGTCCAATCGCGGGAACGAGAGTGTAGCCGAGAACTACCGAGGTAAAATAAACTGGTATTTACTTTGGACCGGAGTGGATACGAGGGCGGGTCAAATCTAATTATTTCACTCGAAGTGTAATTGAACTGTTTTTACGCACGCCACTGGCTTGACAGAGCCAGCGTTATCTTACTTAGAAGTTACAGTTGCGTTATACACTTTGTTACGTGCATCGTTACCGCTCTCATTAAGTGCAGGTCGCGTGCACCCGTAAAAGTACGATTGCGCGTGCCGAAACGCTGAAAAGAGAAATCCGACCGACAATCGGGCACAAACTTCGCGCGGCACAAAACTCATTGTCCTTGCGCAAAGTTCATTATTAACTCCCTCGATTGCATGCGCGCGGCTTCGCTGTCAAAGGACCGTTTTCAAGAATATTGCTCCCGAAAATAAACACGCTCTTCCGAAAGCGTTCTGACCGTTTCACCCGCGCAGTTCTCCCGTTGGCTTCGAATCCGTAAATGAATTCAGATACGCCACCAGACATTTCGTAACACGCAGTTTTGGCGATTCCCAAAAAACCCTACTAAGTAATGCTTTAAGGATCACTCACGAGTTTTCACGTGTTTTCCATATGCTGTCTTTAGATGTCACTTACTTTGATATTGTATCTATTTTGTCTATTTAAGTATTTATATCAATATTCAATGCATTAAACTCAATTGCCTCCATGTTTTTTTCGCTTATTTACCGGTGCTTCACGCAATATCATACTTTAAAAAACCACTAGAGACTCTGATAAAATTGAATTTCAAATACGATACATTTCAAATCAATTTTATAATGATTTCTTCCAATAATTTTTTAAACAATTTTTTTAAATGCTACCTAAAATGCATGCTATTTTACAATTTCTATTAATTTCATACAAATTTATTTTTTAAGCATATTTTTTTATATATTTTATATATTTTTTTTAATAATACCTAAAGTACATCCAATTATACCATTTTTGAAAGTTTCACAAAACTTGCTTCATAAATAACAAAGTTATGATTTTCTCTAAGGCGCAAGTTTCCCAAAACCGTGCGGTCCCAGGCGTATTTCTTACAGATTTTTTAGCGGTTCTTAACCCTTTGACTGCTATGGACGTACATATATGCGTCCACCGAAATCTATGGATGTCGACTACGGGCGCACATATGCATCCCCAGTCATTTCGATTTCTTTACTATTGCAACCACAATTATCAATGTACGAGACGAATACGAATGCGTTCTCCATAAAATAATTTTCTTGCATTATTCAATTTGGCGTAAATAAAGAATTATCATTAGAACTTCGTTGCGTCTTACATAATCAACCCATAGAGTTTAAACTATCGTAAAGTATCACGTCCTCAGCGTGCGTTTCGGCCGGAAGTATTCAGCCGTCAAAGGGTTAACACATTGACTGCCATGGTGGTAATCGGTGACCGACGCAAATGGTCTTACGAAAAATTCAAAAAATACCCAATTTGATAGCATTTACAATTTTGTAAATGCAATTAATATTAAATAGTGATTCAATTCTTTGGTCTCCGATATCTTCGCATTATTTTCATTTTGGACAATTCAACCATATTCTGTAGTACATCACGTTGCGGTTTTAACCGTTTGAGTTCTATGCAGCGCGATTACGCTGTTCAAATTTTATGTCGAAAAGCATAATTGTACTGCTAATCATTCTTCGCATAGTTACTGTTTTGGTGTGAACCATGTGAGCAAAACATTTTGTCTCCAATTTCCATTACTTTAAATTATACTTATTTGATAAACACAACCGCTGTTGCCCCGTTTGACGTTTTCCGACATAAATCGAAGCAAGCGCTATCACCCTGCTTGGTATTTCTCAACAAGATTTTCTGAATAACTTCTGCGATCCAAACGGTTAATATAGTAAAATACGCACGGCAGTCAACGTATTAAAATGTTACCGCACGCACTTTTTCTGTCAACCATTCTTTCGATCTCTCGACACTCAGTCTCTCCACAGGTTCTCCCGTTGTCGGCTTGCGCAACGACGACGAGCGAAATATCGATCGCGGTCGAACACCGCGGAGACCAGCAGCGGAGAAAATAATCGATTATCCTTCCTGCTCGGGCCTTCCGAAAAATCGAGAGCCACGACGTGAGTCGTGTCCCACCGCGCGTTCCACTTTCGCCAACTAGAGTAGCTCGGAAGTGGGTCGCCTGGCCAAAGTAACAAGGGGGTGCACGGTTTCCGGACGAAGCTATCCCGGCTCTCGCATTCTACCGATCGCCGAAGGACGAAGCGGCGATAAAATAAATTACCCGCCGGGCAACTTTTATGACCGCCGGGCTCGATGAGGTCGCGGAAATCGTGTCCAATCGAAGCCGAGAGCGGGTGGCAACATCCGCGAATAATCGTATCGATATCGAGCGAGGCTCTGAGCGGGGGAGAGCCCGCGCGCACTTTCACTCTCGGCGATTAAAGAGATAAACCGACTTTAACCTTCGCGCGTTACACGGGAAAACGCGGCTGTGGGCGGAAAGAAGGGAAAGGAAGGGGAACGAAGGGGAGAAAGGATGTAAGGTAGACGATATGAAATGCGGGTTATCTAACGTACGTTGACGACGCGATAAAGGCAAATGGCGCGTTTGCCGTGGCAGGACTTAATTCAGTGTGTGACGGGTCGAGCGGAGAAAGTGGAGGCAGAGGATAAAAGGAAAACACACGGTGATCGACACTTAGGCACGTTTGCTGTTACGCGTTGGTGGTACTATTGACACGTTAGGGGTATTTAGCGATTGGGTGAAATGTTCGAGGATTTTTTGTTTAGCAGCGGGAATTACGGTGCGGGAGAGAAATTGCTGTAGTGTACGGATCTGTTCTCGATAATCAGCGTTCGGATATCGGCCGATGAAGGTAATGACGATTGTGTGAAACGAAAATCGAACTGCAGTGAAAGTTCTGACCGCGTGATTGCTGTTGACGATTGTGGATCGAGCAATTCGACTTTCTCGAATTTTCTTCGAAGACTTTGCACTTTCGATGATATGTCGCGTGGACAATGAAAGAAGATGTAAGAAGCAAATCGAAGGATCAAGATCTGCGAATAAATGCGTAGATGGATGCGCTTAGTCACCATTACCAAAAAGCGCTGGAAGAAAAACAGAAGTGATGTTACTTCCTACCCGTTTGATAATTAACATACAGTCAGCAATAAGGTGGGTAGGCCAGTTATTCCAACACGCCATGATAGCAGACCTTGATTATTGTCCCTACATATATTAATGCGTCACCTCCTACGGCTGCACCTGTTATTTTTGATGCTGCCGTAAGAACGATGAATCAACAAGAGGGCAAAGCTGACTTTATGACCAGAAAAAGAAAACAAAAGCGAGTGTGAACACGTACGCGCCGATATCGAACGAATGAAACGGAAGCACATCATTTATCATCGCACGTTTAAGGTTACAAGAAAATAGAAAAGACATATTTAGTTGACATACCTGACCGCATAGCAACCGCGGACAAGACTATTGTCCGAGACGCATCGAAACACTCGAGACACAATTTCCGAGCAGCGAAAAATAATCGCTCAGCAATTTACGATATACAATTTCGCATTTCCATCGGGCAGCGTTGCTCGAATTTGCCTCATACATCAAAGTGCTGTTATCGACGTTTTGCTCGCGCGTCAGCACGTACCTGCGACCTAAATTGGCGGCGAGCTACGAAATAACCGCACTGTGTCGAAACTCGGGTGCAAATTGTTCAAAAATAATTTAACGCGGAAGCCCGCGACGACAGGCACCGATGGGCATTGCGTGATTTTCCGATTGCAAATCCACACGTGGAACTTGAGAGGCAAGGTCGCGGCCTCGTGTTCTTTATCGCAATTATATCTCTCACGTGCACAATTTATTATATCACTCCGTTCGTCGCGATATTCACTGCACTGTGCGCGCTCCACCGTCAACTAACCGCTTTCTTCTATAAAGCTCAGTCTCTTTAATAAAAACACGTAAACACGTAAGCGAGTTTGTTTCCTGTAATTGCCACGCACGTGATTCGATCTTTTCATTTAATTAGCGAGATAAACAGGCGGTTGAGTTATCGTTCCTAACGATTTTGCTCATTTCTTCCCACCCCTTTCCGTTTTCGACAGTAATCACTCTGCTGAACTTTCGCCCGATACCATCTCGCGCACTTCGTGGATAGATGAATTTCCGCGTTTTCATACTTGAAATCTTGCACTCGGTGCATCGGCATAATCGAAAGCGGCGTTGTGCACATACCGATGAATGTTAATAACTTTAGATAAAATCATTCAACCAGCAGAGGTGAAAAAATTAGTAACGTAATCAAAAGTGGTTAAGTTTCCAGTCAAGTTATTCTAATGCCGATAAATATACCGCAAATCGAAAGCAGCATTATACACATACCGACGAATATTAATAACTTTACTTACAATGATTCAACCAGAAGAAAAAATTGGTAACGTGGTCAAAAGTGGTTAAATTTCCAGTCAATTATTTTAATGCCGACGAATATACCGCTACACATATTAATATAAAGAGAACTCTGATGTCATTAAAAGCCGTGACACGCGTCGTTTGACGTCATTGGTAAACTTGGACAATGTTATCACTACCAACAAATCGGTTTACTCGCAAGCACTAATCATTCAACCAGAAGAGGTGAAAAAATTAGTAACGTAATCAAAAGTATACACCGAATGCCAATAGTTCACACACAGCCTATACAATTTTCAACATGGACAATGTTATCACTATCAACAAACAGGTTTACTCGCGGCACTGTGTTCGTAATGACACAACCCCTAAAAACACAAAACTCTAGTTACAATCATTCAACCAGAAGAGGTGAAAAAAATTTCACGCACAGTTTATAAAATTTTCAACGTGGACAATGATATCACTACCAACAAACGAGTTTGCTCGCGGCACTGTCTGTTCGTAATGACACAACCCCTAAAAACACGAAACTTTAGTTACAATCATTCAATCAGAAGAGGTGAAAAATTAGTAACGTAATCAAAAGTAGTTAAATTTCCAATCAAGTTTTTCTAATGCTGACGAATATACCGCTACACATATTAATATAAAGAGAACTCTGATGTCATTAAAAGCCGTGACACGCGTCGTTTGACGTCATCAGCAAACTAAGCACTATAGTATACACCGAATGCCAATAGTTCACACACAGCCTATACAATTTTCAACATGGACAATGTTATCACTATCAACAAACGAGTTTACTCGCGGCACTGTCTTCGTGATGACACAACCCCTAAAAACACGAAACTTTAGTTACAATCATTCAACCAGAAGAGGTGACAAAATTAGTAACGTAATCAAAAATGGTTAAGTTTCCAATCAAGTTTTTCTAATGCTGACGAATATACCGCTACACATATTAATATAAAGAGAACTCTGATGTCATTAAAAGCCGTGAGACGCGTCGTTTGACGTCATCAGCAAACTAAGCACTATACTATACACCGAATACCAATAGTTCACACACAGTCTATACAATTTTCAACATAGACAATGTTATCACTACCAACAAACGAGTTTACTCGCGGCACTGTCTGTTCGTAATGACACAACCCCTAAAAACACGAAACTTTAGTTACAATCATTCAACCAGAAGAGGTGAAAAAATTAGTTACGTAATCAAAAGTGGTTAAATTTCCAATCAAGTTTTTCTAATGCTGACGAATATACCGCTACACACATCAATGTAAAGAGAACGCTGATATCATTAAAAACCGTGAGACGCGTCGTTTGACGTCATCGGCAAACTAAGCACTATAGTATACACCGAATGCCAATAGTTCACACACAGTTTATAAAATTTTCAACATGGACAATGTTATCACTACCAACAAACAGGTTTACTCGCGGCACTGTCTTCGTAATGACCCAACCCCTAAAAACACGAAACTTAAAGTCGAATAAGGCGCACACGCGGAAGCGCTTGCGATTCTGGTTAGATCCTGCCGTGACAATAAATTACCACCGACCATTAATCTGGATCGAACTAGCGCATTAAAGAACCAGTCTGCCACAGTGAATGCGTTGGATAACTATGCGCACGGCGGAAGTGATTGATGAGAGTTGTCACTTATTTGTCCGTGATACCGGCTTCATTACGTGCACTGCGCTGACTGTAATCCATATGAACGCAAAAATAGACGGAAAAAGTTGAACGTGGAAGAGGAATTTGTAAGGCGGCAGCGTATTCGGGAAACCAGTCGACCGCATGTTAAATGCTAATTCCGCATATATGGCGCACTCGGCGAATAACGGTATATTCCCTGATGTGCCTGGTTACATTAACCACGATCTCTACAAATTACCGCCTTTGTCATACATCGGCTCATTACGCCGCGCTGATTATCACCGGCGCGTTTCGAATTAAATAAATTTAGTCGTAACAGTCGGTCGTTGTATCGGAGGAGTTCGCTTTATGGCATCACCAAACGCAGTATACGCAACAGATGTATCACGTTGATTAGTACAGGTTTATGCGGGGGTGCCTATGCAACACGTCTTATGGACTCGTCAGTGTTGACCGGAGTTCTGCGGTGTCAAACATTTTCGAATTAAATAAATTTAGTCGAAACAGTCGGTCATCGATGTATCGGAGGAGTTCGCTTTATGGCATCACTAAACGCAGTATACGCAACAGATATATCACGTTGATTAATACACGTTTCTGCGGGGGTGCCTATGCAAGATGTCTTATGGACTCGTCAGTCTTAGTCGGAGTTCTGCGGTGTCAAACATTTTCGAATTAAATAAATTTAGTCGTAACAGTCGGTCGATGTATCAGAGGAGTTCGCGTTACGGCATCACTAAACACAGTATATGCAACAGATGTATCACGTTGATTAGTACACATTTGTGCGGGGGTGCCTATGCAACACGTCTTATGGACTCGTCAGTGTTGGCCGGAGTTCTGCGGTGTCAAACATTTTCGAATTAAATAAATTTAGTCGAAACAGTCGGTCATCGATGTATCGGAGGAGTTCGCTTTATGGCATCACCAAACGCAGTATATGCAACAGATATATCACGTTGATTAGTACACGTTTGTGCGGGGGTGCCTATGCAACACGTCTTATGGACTCGTCAGTGTTGGCCGGAGTTCTGCGGTGTCAAACATTTTCGAATTAAATAAATTTAGTCGTAACAGTCGGTCATCGATGTATCGGAAGAGTTCGCTTTATGGCATCACTAAACGCAGTATACGCAACAGATGTATCACGTTGATTAGTACACGTTTATGCGGGGGTGCCTATGCAACACGTCTTATGGACTAGTCAGTGTTAGTCGGAGTTCTGCGGTGTCAAACATTTTCGAATTAACCCTTTGCGGACGAGCGACGCATATGTGCGTTCAGCATAAGATATTCCTATAACCGATGAAGGCATACTTATGTTCGGCGAAAACACCTGATAAAGCCGAGACATAAATATGCGTTCGAGAAAAATAAGTAATAGAGCCGAGGCGGGCATATATGTATGTATTTTGCAAATGGCATGTGTTAAACGAGAGTTGGTAATTTTGATGGGTGTCATCGGCTTCGAATCGCTCCGTCCGCAAAGGGTTAAATAAATTTAATCGTAACAGTCGGTCATCGATGTATCGCAGGAGTTCGCTTTATGGCGTCACCAAACGCATTATATGCAACAGATGTATCACGTTGATTAGTACACGTTTATGCGGGGGTGCCTATGCAACACGTCTTATGGACTCGTCAGTGTTGGCCGGAGTTCTGCGGTGTCAAACATTTTTCGCTTCACCGCCGTCTGCATTACCCGCGTCTATTTCCTCGCGAGTTCGAGCTACGAAGTCCGTAAACGTACGTCGCGTGCAAAGACTCGCACCTGCAGAGGTATTACTTTTTCACAATTTCCACGGAACGACCCAAAAGCGAGTTCGCATGGCGAGAACAGTCGATGCACACTGATTCCGGCACTGACGTCACGTGGGAAGGTAATGCTGGATGCGACAGGAGAATGGAAGACAACATTCGCGTAGCGCGCCTGCGCCACATTCAAATGCTAACAGCGATTAACCCTTTGGCTGTAAAGGGCGCGCACGTACACGCCGGCAAAAAGTTTTCACTTCCACGCGTCGGATCCGTGTGCCCGACCCAGATACGGCGTATCAAAGAAAACCTAGATAGGCGGAGGTGTAAAAATGAAAGCTAAATCGGAGGAATCGAGAGCTTAATTAATTTTTCATCAGCAAACGTAACTTTCACGGCTGGTTATTTTTCTTTTCGTCCGGACGCAGACACTTGAGAACCTCGCAGGATTATGCGCACGTGTGCGAGTCTCGGGTATAGACGCGATTAGTCGCCTCGTATGCGTAGTGAAGAGTTTTTACGTGTGCTTTCCTTCCCGCGGCTGAGTGCAGGTGTCCGCGAGGCTTTCAGTGCAGCATGCACGTGCATTATGGTTAAACACAAAAGACCCGCAAGTCAACACTTATTCCTGCTGATCCAAATATGATTACTTCACACGAATTCATGGAAATTGTATTCATGGAAATAATACTACTCTGTATTACACGAAAGTATTAACACGTTGACTGCCAAGTGTATTTTGCTATATTAGAACTGCGATACGATGAAATACTGCAGAATATGATTAAATCGTAAAATAAAGGTAACGCAGAGTTGTCAGAAGCCAAAGTATTGAAGCACCGTTTCAATATCAATTGCTTTTACAAGGTTGCAAATAGGTTTCATTGCAAATTTTTTGCAGCGTATTTTGCTATCAATATACTCAATCGGTAGCATTTACAATTTTGTAAATGCAATTGATATAAAATAGTGATTCAATTCTTTGGTCTCCGATATCTTCGCATTATTTTAATTTTGCAAAATTTAATCATATTCTGTAGTATTTCATCACGTTACGATTTTAACACGTTGACTGCCAAGCATATTTTGCTATGTTAGAATCGCGATGCGATGAAATACTGCAGAATATGATTAAATCGTAAAATAAAGGCAACACAGAGTTCTTAGAAGCCAAAGTATTGAAGCACCGTTCCAATATCAATTGCTTTTACAAGGTTCCAAATAGGCTTCATTGCAAATTTTTTGCAGCATATTTTGCTATTAATATACTCAATCGGTAGCATTTACAATTTTGTAAATGCAATTGATGTAAAATAGTGATTCAATTCTTTGGTCTCCGATACCTTCGCATTATTTTAATTTTGCAAAATTTAATCATATTCTGTAGTACTTCATCACGTTGCGATTTTAACACGTTGACTGCCAAGCATATTTTGCTATGTTAGAACTGCGATACAATGAAATACTGCAGAATATGATTAAATCGTAAAATAAAGGTAACGCAGAGTTGTTAGAAGCCAAAGTATTGAAGCACCGTTCCAATATCAATTGCTTTTACAACATTGCAAATGAGCTTTATGGCGAATTTTTTGCATTTTTAGTAAAATCTTTTGCGTATTTTGGTATGTTAGAACCGCGATGCGATGAAATACTGCAGAGTATAATTAAATCGTGCAAATAAAGAAGCCAAAGTATTGAAGGACCGTTCCAATATCAATCGCTTTTACAAGATTGCAAACAAACTTTATGGCGAATTTTTTGCATTTTTAGTAAAATCATTGCGTATTTTGCTATGTTACAACCGCGATGCGATGAAATATTGCAGAATATAATTAAAATATCAGAGTATAATTAAATCTGCAAAATAAAGATAACGCAGAGTTGCTAGAATCAAAAGTATTGAAACACCGTTCCAATATCAATTGCTTTTACAAGATTGCAAATAGACTTCAGTGCGAAGTTTTTGCATGGGACTCAAACGGTTAAAACCGCAACATAATAAAGTATTGCAGAATACGATTGAATCGTGCAAAATCAAAATAATGCGAATATATCGGAACCAAAGAATTGAATCACTATTTAATATTAATTGCATTTACAGAATTGTAAATGCTACCAATTGGGTACTTTCTGAATTTTTCGTGGGACCTTTTACGCCGATCACCGGTGACCACCGTGACAAAGTGTTAATGATGACTCTATCGAAAAATGACTTGAAAGTTATAACTTTTTTCCTAGCAGCGTGCCACGCACATAACGAGCGCTTCCATTACTGCGCACGTCTGCATGCGCTACTGAAAGTGGTAAAAGGAGGTAAACCGAGTTTCATTCGGAATGACAATGTCGTGAAAATGAACATATTTCTATCTCTCACGAATTCACGGTGCACTGAAATGCAGGTGTTCGACGAGAGTGTCTGCTGACGTCACGAGGAAAAAGCGACGGCAAGTAGTAGACGTCAAAGTTGTAGAAGGACGGATATCTATTATCCATCCGCACACGTATCTCGGTGCACACGTGGAGGACAAGTGCCTATATAGTTTCGCGTTGATAACCTAACGCCGCAAGAGTAGACGGCAAATATCGAAATCCGAGACGCGACCAGAGTGCAGGCGTATACGACGGTGTCGTTTTGAATTCTTCCTATCGACATCCGCCTCGCAATTTCGAACGGTCTGCTGAGATTGTTCAAGGGAGAATGAGAACTTTCGCGTACACGACAGAATATTTCTCAGACCCATTCTAACAACGCGAATCCTTGAAGCGGGTCGAAGGACGATGCAGGAACTCATTTTCAAATGGTCGATGCGCTTTATCCGCGCTGAGTTTCAAGTCAGGTAGATATCTCCCAAAGTCTGTGGAATCTGAAACTTCGAACTCCTGCATATTCCGAGTCCCCACGGCCGACCAGGAAGCCGTGCAACATCGTTCTGAACTGCCGAATCTCGAAATCGGATCTCCCGTAGAGTTTTACTCCCTCATTGTATGGCACCGAATCGATTGAGTTCACCGAAAAATGTAAAACCGCCGATGTATACCCTGCAAACTCACTGTCGAAGGTCAGCATAATCGATTTCCGAATATTATTTCATCAACGCTATCATTCCACGCAACTTCGCGTCCGTATATCATCAATAACGTCGCCGCGATTGCTGCATCGTTGCTTGAGGTTTATATTTTCGCGTCAGCGCGCGTTCCTGATATTTCTCTAGAGTTGCGCAACTTTCCTGGCTTATCGGAAATGTACGGGGAGCGCGAAGAAGGAAAAGAAACGAAGTTCTGCTGTTTTTCTCCCCTGCCGTAGGATCTGGTTCTGGGATGATGAATAATTGCGCCAGCTTGCACCACCTTGTGTGCGCCATATAACCGATTCTCCCTGGGCATTGCGTGATACGCCAATCTCCATGGCCAACACACACAGCCATACACTCTGCGTCTCTGTTCCTGGGACAGAGAGCGCGGTATGACGTCAGTTACGACCAGGGGTTGTGCGAGAAGGGCTTGACAATGCGTAATTTTTCGTCTCGACTCTCCACCGCTCGCCATACATCCCGTATTACCACTACCGGCATCACTAACAACGTAAATCGTCGCGCAAGTGCGAATTATGTTCTCAATGTGCCTGAAATATGTACTTAGGGGACGTCGTATATTTTCCCTTCAATACGTAAAGAGCATACGATAAATTGTGCGCAAACCTATTGGACGGCATGGAAAATGGTATAAATAAATAGACGCGTACACGTGCGAATGTCATGACGCATAAAAAGATTGCAGAGTAGGGAAAGGTGAAATGGCTCGGGAGGAACTTAACACTAAACGTACCAAAATTTGCTTTAACATCGTACATTCGTTGTTATTTCTTTCGCTCATTTGACTTTCTGCAAATTCGCATATCATCCGATTATTCAATTTCTCGCTTTAATAAATTAGGAATTTTTGAAGGAAATTAAGAATTTTTTTCGGAAAATCAACGTTTATTTCGTAAGGGATCAAATGATCCCTCACGGTAAGAATGGGTAAGTATAAAATACCAATACGTTTAGTGTTTGCTTCCGCGAAAATTGATGACGCGCCGTATGCGTCATGGCGATAAATTTTAATACTTGCTTCCGACAAAACTGATGACGCACTGCATATGTGATGGCGAAAAATGTAATATTTGCTTCTGACAGAACTGATGACGCACCGTATGCGTCATAGCGAAAAATGTTAATATTTGCTACTGACGAAACTGATGACGTAGCGTGTGCGTCATGCCGATAAATTTTAATATTAGCTACTGACAAAACTGATAACGCACCGTAAGCGTCATGACGAAAAACTTGAAAATGTTAACACTAAATGTACCAAGCGAGGTCAAATGCCTCTTTAAAAATTTGCTTTAAAATCCTACATTCATTCTTATTTCTTTCACTCATTTGACTTTCTGTAAATTCTTATATCATCCCATTATTCAATTTCTCGCTTTAATAAATTAGGAATTCTTTTCTGAAAATTAACGTTCATTTCATAAGGGATCAAATGGTAGCTGTAAAGTACCGGTACGTTTAGTATTAACGTAAGCCAAAATGTACGGGCGCGCACGGAAAATACATATTTGCCTGCAGCTAATGCCCGCGGCGTAGGTGCGTCCGCGGTGTGATGTAGGAAAGAAGAGAGTGAATCTTGACTTCGGACAAAGGTTTTCTCGAGAGGACACGAGCAGGGAAAGGGGCTCAGGCGGCGAAGAAGGGAGAGGATCTCAAAGGGGTAATGAGGCCGGTGGGTGGGAGGCGGTGGGTACAGATCTAGGTTACCTGCATATTATGCAACGAACACCACTGCAATTTCGCGAGCGTGCAATTGCATATACCTACCCAGCAACCTACCTGCCAACCTGCCTGCCTGCCTACGTTCGCGCACATACGTGCAGCGCGGGTCATTGGCGATTGCACATTCAGCCGTTGCGCTGCCGTTCGTAATACCTAATTGCCGCTGATATGCATCGATCATTTTTTACCCCCTGCGTCGAGTCGAGGCTAAATTCGCTTCTGGCGTGCGCGTTTTCGAACGCGGAATTGATAATAAATTACGTCCCAAACGCCGCGTTTCCCTGTGTGCGAGCATTAATTAGTACGTAAACGTTGAACGGGGGCCCGGCAATTTTTTCAATCGAGCGACGTCGCACGGGTAGAAAGGAAAGGTTGTCCCCGAGCGTGTTGCCCAAGACGTTCGAGCGGCTAGACATTCATCCTGAGCACGAAATGCAATTTACTAGGTAGCGTCTGTCGCATGATGGCGACGAGGCGTGCACGGCAGTTCGATTCGTGTGAAAACAAGGCGCGCGGGCGTGTCATCGGCGGTGCGACGAACACAGGCCGTTGAACCAAACCGTTTCGAGCGTGTACCGAAAAAAAATTCAAGGTGACGACGCCGCTGAGGCTTCGGTGCACGTTTGACCCTCGTAAGTCGCGCGCGCGTTCCTTCTTAACTCGATTCTTGAAATAACGACGCGGGTCTGGCCTCTCGCGGAGGAACCGATCAACACGCGCCGCGGCGTCGTAAAACATTTATCACCGCTTATTCTTTATCGTATCGATTGGCTCTTCCTTGCGGCACATGGAAACCGCAACGCGATCGTGCGCACCATGCTGCCCGCTTGACGATTAGACGACACTATATTTGCGTACGCCATGTGTTAGAGTTCGATCGGGTTCCGTGTAGTCGTATTATGCCCGACGCGCGTTCGTCATGTTTGTCCGTGGGCATTACACGCATAAGCGACTGAGATTTTTATCGGGCGTAATTTTAAAAAAGTTATGCAGTTAAACAAGCGCAATAACATGGTGTTATGAAACGGAAACTCTGAATGAGTGTAGAGAAAATATACCGGTCCTGTCGGTCGTGATTTAAGCGTCACTTGAATATACATCCTACCGTGGAGTCTATATGCCTACAGCCGCCTGAAAATATTTGTAATACTCCGGCAGGCGGTATCCGATCCGGGCGTAATTAACGTCGAGTCTTTCGAAATAAATCAAAGTGAAAGCGGACATATCTCGCTGGATACCGAAATGCGCTCTGTCGTGTTGCAAAAGCTGCGTGTACGCGGTAAATTTAAACGCGTCGCTTCACCACCACCGACGACGACAACGACGACGACAAATAGTCATGTTTCACCGGGCCCGGCTGAAAAGAACGCAAGCTTTGCCGCGGAACAAATTTTATCAGGCGATTCAATCCGTCTGTGCGATTCTTCGGAGCGCTGCTGGCTTTCAGAACCCTTGATCGCGCCGCGAAATGTAAATCGATTCGCATTCATCGCTTCGAACGCGGCGAGGGTCTCCCGTGTTCGTCCAATTCATGGGAAAACATTCCGTAGAAAATAATATAACCAAATGCGTGTATTTTTATGCATGAGCTTTCGGGCCCGAGCATCGACGTGCGATCGCATCGGAATTTTTTAACGGAAACGTGTATACCGTTCGGGTATTGTATTGTAACTTTAACAATTGTTCGGCTGATTCTCAATACGCGCCCAAGAGCGGATATTAACGTATTGTATGCGCGAGATTGCAACGGCCGTCTCGACGAACCTAGACGTCCGACGACAGTATGAAAAGCGCTTTCCGCACATAAAATATTAAAATAACCGCAGCGCCACTGATCAAAACTTAAGAACGAGCGGACGTGCCTATTTTTACACCACTCTTTCCCGAAGACACTGATGTCAATGCAACTAACGTCACGCGCACTTTTTACCCGGGTAACGCGGGGTCTCGGGGGACCCACTTCGCTGCCTTCGGGCAGACTTTTGTAAGGGTACAATTCTGCCACGCGATGGTTCCCCGATCGGCGCGAATTATAAATCTGCGTCGGTCCGTAGAAAAGCGCGTGTCGACGGGTGAGTTAAAATTGCGGATCGGCCTTGGTCTCGGCTGCCTATAAATATACAAGTTCGCGTATAGAACACGGTACGCGGGACAGTCGGGGCTCTGACGAAGGTGTAACGCCGAACACGCGGCTGCATCGTCCTTCGGCGAGGCTGCAGTTAAATGCTCCTCCTCTCCACTCCTCTGTCAGATAACGCGTGCACCACTATCCTCAGTCCTGGGCATATCGGCGGGGAGGAGAGAAGGGATTACGTAAGGTTCCGCGGTATTATGTCTTGTCAACGGCAGCACGGTAGCGTGAAACGATTAGTTATGAAACTATTCAAATAGATAGAAGGATAGAGCGAAAGCTTGAAAGAGGGCGAGAGCAAGAGAGAGACAGAATCAGGTTGACGAGGGCAAGGCGGAGGTAAAGAAACGCATACACCAGCTACTAATTACACCCTAACTGAATGTACATAACGCACGAGGACTGACATTGCCCTTTTTGCAGAAGGACTCTATTTAGCTTCAAAATAATAGATACCTGAATGATAGGCAAATAACTCGGCGGAAAATGATACAGGCAATTAAGAAGTATCGAGGAGATCAAAGGGTTGATTATTTGGCACTGAGCATATAATCGCCGGTATGGAGTTTACATGATCTAACGGCCGCGGCTTAGATCGTAAAGTAAAGCGAGCCCTGAATAGGCCCGTAACTATAGGGTAGCGCGTCTGGAAGATTTGGCAGGGAGGTCTGCGCTGCTATTAGGGCAGTGCCCAATCGCGAGTGGACGGTCAGAAAAGGGAAGGACCGGAAAAAACGTCCATTAACGATATGGCAGCGCGTCTGAGAGATTTGGCAAACGAATCTAGCTCGCCGTCGGGTATTACCAGGCTGTCTGACGTTCGACTTGAAGACGAGTGAAACAGATAGCGGAAGAGGGAACGAGAGAGAAGCAACTGCGCGTGTACGCCCGATGCACCTTGAGACTCGTGCTAGCTAGTCTAATCCATTTGCTACTGACGCCTTTGCAGCGCTTGACGCCGAAGTAGTTCGACGACGTGCTAGCTACTTGCATTCACGAGAAAGTGGATCCCCAGAGCACGATACGGCGCGCTAAATTGCATGCGCGAGTGAGTTTCGACAGGAAATCCCATTGTCATAGTTACCATTGGCGAAACTCGACGATTCGCAAATATTCTTTCATAGCAACCGAAAATCCTTCCCTCGTCTTCGATGCGCGACGCTTTGCGTATGTAAATTTGCTGACAATGGCGCCACTTGCCTGAGCTTCCCTTTCTCGCGTTTCTTTGGGAACATTAGCGGAGCTTGCCGGCATTTTGATTTTAACAGAGAACGATGATGTGCAATATTGTGGCTGTACCTGGAAATGTGCGGTGGAACAATGAGACACGCACAGCTATCGCCATCGGAGTAAAGTAACGAACGATGTATGTCTCAGAATGAAACCGTGTGACGAAGGGATAAAAGATATCGCGTCTAACGACGATCTTATCGGCCTGCAGTCTCGACTCGGCTGTTTCCATTAAATCAAGCGTCATCCTCGCGGCACAATAAAAAAGGAGAATGATAATAAAGGCCTCGTTATTCTCTCGTTACGACGAGTGAAAGTCACACTTTCACGGAACACATTTAAACGGCGCTATCTACGATAGAGATATTTTGCAATTTTCGCCGAATATCGAGCAGCCGCCGTTTCGAAAACAAAAACAGCCAATAGCCGAACGGATGACATCAAATCCCAATCTGCAAGGATCACGCTCGCCGGCGTATAACACATCTGAATAGAAAATTCAAACGTTCGAACGTTCCGAAAACAGGCTATCGTGTATTCTTTGTGCGGCGACGAAGAGAAAAAACGCGCCTGCAGAAGGCAGTTTTTGTGACAATAACAGAGAGGGCCCTCCCTATAGAAAACAAGTACAAAGGGTTTGGATATTCATATTCGCGGGAGGTGTATTCGTGCTTCGACGCTGAAAAATATACGACGGTGGTGGCACGGGACGGTATAGCACGAGCCGCGTCTAAACATCGAGCGAGTCAAGCACGTGACGACAATCGGGAAAGGCGATCGCGGTCGGGAGAGAAGAGAGAGGTCGAAAGCTTTTATAGCTTATGCATTCGGTGCCGTGCTGCATGTACACACGACACGACCGACGACAAGCAGTGCTTGCCTGTACTTGTGACAGAATACGAGAGAGAAGCACAGGCTCACCATGAAGTCTCGCGCTTACGAACGGTTCCTCGATAATGTGGGTCAGCCCGTTTACACGATCCGTACGAATGGCTTATCTTTGTTTTAAAAGTGGGCGAGTGCCTCTATATACACGCTCGCGCGCTCTCGGCTTCTGTTCCACCTAGCGACTACGGATGTTTGACCTTTAAAGTACCGAATTAAATCTCACCGCTGGCCCCTCGCTCGGTCGAGCATTTAAATATCCCGTCTCAGCAACGGACACATCGCGGTGGCCTTCCGGAGAAGCGCCTCGGTCGATCGACAATTTTTGAACCCGTCGACGGAGGAAAAAGGTAACTCTGATAACGGACGACTGCCACGGCACACGGTAAGTACTTCAAGTGCCCTACATACCGGGCGGAATATTCTTTGTTCGCAAAGCCAGCGCAACGCAGCCGAGTACGGTCCCGTTCTCTATGAGCTTCTGACTTCTTAAAGTACATCATTAAGTCTCAATCGCGCCTGTTGCCGGCCGGGTACTTTCAGTCCTCGGAGCTTAAACTAATCGCGCATCGATCCATACGACGCCTCCCCGCCAGGCAATATTACTCACTCCGTCGCAGTGAGTTATTTCGATTCACTTGTCTGAAACCTTCGAACTGAAAAACATTCGTCGTTACGTGACGGTCGCGAGGCGACATATGGAAATCTTTGTAGGTCACTTCGACGTAGCGATGCGACGGGCCTTTAACCAGTTAAGCGCGTCAGACGTGTATACACGTCGGACGAAATCTGGTGCGGTGCGTGTAACGTGTATACTTGTCGTGTAAAATAAAAAATTACCATTGACTATGAAAACTCGAAATTTCAATAAAATACTTATTATAAGAAGTAGAAGTAAATTGTAAAAAGTAATAATCGTAAAGTAAGAATATTATATAGAATTAAATACAAAAGTCCGAAACTTTCGATCCAAACCTGTGTATTTTCACAGTTGTTATCAAAATAAAGCGTAAGGTATCAAAAATAACTAAATACGTATAATATAAAAATAATGATGATACAGATACTGATCCAGATGGGTAATTCAGATAGTAGTAGTAGCGAAATTTATAACAGGACCATTTGTCCTCCATAAAAGATTTTACTATAAATGAAAAAAAAATCGTCATGAAGACTATTTGCAATCTTATAAAAGCAATTGATATTGGAACGGTGCTTCAATACTTTGGCTTCTAACAACTCTGCGTTGCCTTTATAATGCACGATTTAATTGTACTTTGCAGTACTTCATCGCATCGCGGTTCTAACATAGTAAAATACGCTTGGCAGTTAAAATGCAAAAAAATCGCAATGAAGTCTATTTGCAATCTTATAAAATCAATTGATATTGGAACGGCCCTTCAATACTTTGGCTTCTTTATTTGCACAATTTAATTATACTCTGCAGTATTTCATTGCATCACGGTTCTAACATAGCAAAATACGATTGAGCAATGCAAAAGATTTTACTAAAAATGCCAAAAAATCGCAATGAAGACTTTTTCAATCTTGTAAAAGCAATTGATATTGAAACGGTGCTTCAATACTTTGGTTTCTAACAACTCTGCGTTACCTTCATTTTGCACGATTTAATCATACACTCCAGTATTTAATCGCGTCGCGGTTCTAAAATAGCAAAATACGCTTGGAAGTCATTGTATTAACGATAATATTGAAAGCGGAGGGAGCTCGAAGAAAGCACAACGAAAAATCGAGAAGGGAATCGACGAAGCATCCGAAGGATCCCACTTGGATGTTTTTACACACGCACACGCATACTGATAAGAGGAAGTAAGGAGGTCGACGGTAAAGTTACATCAGCTGCGGGAGCAGCCTCGCGACAGCTATCAGGCACTTAAATGGGAGTGACGCTGTTTACCGTTGTATCGATATTACGGACGACTCCATGAAGCAACAGGGGACCGCGCGATCGAAATGGACATTTTGAGTTTCCTCATACGGCTTTAACCTTGCCTCGCCCTACGCGTAACAGCGCGGCTTTTAAGTTTTTTCGTCACACTGGCCATCGAAGGTTATGTTGTGAGACTTGGTAACGCTCACTAAAAGATGTTTTCAATACGGAAGAGATAATTTGAAAAGTTTGACCTCGGACGAAGTAAGGTATCGTTGATGTTGAATGTGAAGAATCGAAATTAACGGTATTTTTTACTCGGGTATCGTTGATGTTGAATATGTAGAATCGAAATTGACGGTATTTTTTACTCGGGTATCGTTGATGTGTAATGTGTAGAATTGAAATTAACGGTATCTTTTACCCAGAGGCTATTAGCAGTTTTGAACTTTCAAGTCTCAAACGTTCGCCCGGCGTTAGTCTAAATTACACTTAAACTTGATCTTGCGAAGAAAATTGACAAAAAAAGTATCAAAGTTTCGTAAGTACTTCGCTGTAGCTTCTCGCAAAACTTCGCGCGGCAGTAGAACGCGTTAAATCTCCATTCGAAGGTGCAATAATCGTTACAATAATCGTTAGAAGTTGCAAAATGAGTATTCTTACAAAACCCCTTATGCAAATTTGCGACGCCTGCGAATTTACATCTGTCTCGGCTGTGTGGCAAATGCACACGCCTGTCGGAATAATACGACAGGAAAGGGTCAAATAATGTAGGGAGAAAGTTAAATCATGCGAATAATAATAATTCATCTAAGATATTGCCGAGCAATCAATTACCTGAACTCACACGTGGAGCAGGATCATTTTCCTCAACCAACTGCTGCGCGCAGGGATAATTTGACGATAATTTGTGTAATCGAACACAGTTACATCGTTTGATACCCCATACGGGATCGAGACGTGCAGTAAACCATCAACGTTTACGTCCAGCACGCTAACACTTATATAAGCTCTTTCAAACAACAAGAAATTGGCTAATCAATACGTAAAACGAGCGATGGTCAGAACCGATAGGCCGATCTTCCAGAAGAAAGAATGCAGGAATTCAATTGATGGCTCGGATAAAGACGCCTGCGGTCATGAAACAAAATAATGTCGGCAATTGTTACAATACACTCGTGTAGGCTCAAACCGTCAGAGTTGCACAAGATACGTCCCGGTGACATACACACACTTGCATACTAATGACGACGGCGAAGAACAGCGACACAAATCCAACATTGACGGAGATTAGCGCCTGTTAGAAGAAAATCTTTTACTTTGCCCACGTTAACACTTTAAAGACTGCTAAGAAGTTGTAAGAAATACGGCTTGAACCACACGTTTTTGGGAAACTTGTACGTTACAAAAAATGATAACTTTGTTATTTATGAAACAATTTTTGTGAAACTTTCAGAAATAATATATAATATAAATAAAATACACTCGTGTAGGCTCAAACCGTCAGAGTTGCACAAGATACGTCCCGGTGACATACACACACTTGCATACTAATGACGACAGCGAAGAACGGCGACACAAATCCAACATTGACGGAGATTAGCGCCTGTTAGAAGGAAATCTTTTACTTTGCCCACGTTAACACTTTAACGACCGCTAAGAAGTTGTAAGAAATACGGCTTGGACCACACGTTTTTGGGAAACTTGTACGTTACAAAAAATCATAACTTTGTTATTTACGAAACAATTTTTGTGAAACTTTCAGAAATAATATATAATATAAATAAAATACACTCGTGTAGGCTCAAACCGTCAGAGTTACACAAGATAAGTCCCGGTGACATACACACACTTGCATACTAATGACGACGGCGAAGAACAGCGACACAAATCCAACATTGACGGAGATTAGCGCCTGTTAGAAGGAAATCTTTTACTTTGCCCACGTTAACACTTTAAGGACCGCTAAGAAGTTGTAAGAAATACGACTTGGACCGCACGTTTTTGGGAAACTTGTACGTTACAAAAAATCATAACTTTGTTATTTATGAAACAATTTTTGTGAAACTTTCAGAAATAATATATAATATAAATAAAATACACTCGTGTAGGCTCAAACCGTCAGAGTTGCACAAGATACGTCCCGGTGACATACACACACTTGCATACTAATGACGACAGCGAAGAACGGCGACACAAATCCAACATTGACGGAGATTAGCGCCTGTTAGAAGAAAATCTTTTACTTTGCCCACGTTAACACTTTAAGGACCGCTAAGAAGTTGTAAGAAATACGGCTTGGACCACACGTTTTTGGGAAACTTGTACGTTACAAAAATCATAACTTTGTTATTTATGAAACAATTTTTGTGAAACTTTCAGAAATAATATATAATATAAATAAAATACACTCGTGTAGGCTCAAGCCGTCAGAGTTGCACAAGATACGTCCCGGTGACATACACACACTTGCATACTAATGACGACGGCGAAGAACGGCGACACAAATCCAACATTGACGGAGATTAGCGCCTGTTAGAAGGAAATCTTTTACTTTGCCCACGTTAACACTTTAAGGACCGCTAAGAAGTTGTAAGAAATACGGCTTGGACCACACGTTTTTGGGAAACTTGTACGTTACAAAAAATCATAACTTTGTTATTTATGAAACAATTTTTGTGAAACTTTCAGAAATTGTATAATTGGAAGTATTTTAGGTGTTATTAAAAAAATTATATTTTGTAATAGTTATCGTAACTTTTTTACTGAAAAATGAAAATACGAAAAAACATGAAGGCAATCGAGTTTAATACATTGAATATTTATGTAAATACTTAAATAGACAAAATAGATAGAATGAATCAACATTTTTTGGGAAACTTACTTTAGGAAACTAACTTTAGAAAATACTCAACTCAAAGAAAATAGCCTAGTTTCCAGTTGACTTTCTTTGTAGCTATGCATTTATACTAATAAATTTGCAAGTATTTTGCAAATACAATGCAAATATATTGCAAGTATAATAAACAAAACAAATGCATTTATACTAATATACTAAATAAAAAATCATAACTTCGTTATTTATGAAGCAATTTTTGTGAAACTTTCAGAAATTGTATAATTGGAAGTATTTTAGGTATTATTAAAACTTTTTTACTAAAAAAATGAAAATACGGAAAAACATGAAGGCAATCGAGTTTAATGCATTGAATATTGATGTAAATACTTAAATAGGCAAAATAGATACAATGCATCAAAATAAGTGATATCTAAAGACAGCGTGTAGAAAACACGAGAAAACTAGTGAGCAGTCCTTAAAGTGTTAACATTACCGAATGGTAATATCTCCCATTAACAAATTCTAAGACGTAGAATGCAATTTCCGCTACATTGGCATGATCGGTACGATGATTTGATTCGTTCACACGCAGAACATCAATATGTAACCAACTGGGGTATCACCGCACAAATCCCACAAATGTTTATCCTCATACAAAATGCGCTTGGAATAGCCGCAAAGGTGCGCATCGGAAAATAATGACTAAAGACGTAGCACGCATTTTCTTACTCGCCTCGTGGCTGACGCGCACGTGTGTAGATCGTTGCGTCGTCAAATGTATGACGCGTCAATTCTTTTTCAGGGCATCGCGAGCGTGGCTCGCAGCCTTGTGAACTGATTAGATTAAAAAAGGTATAAAATAACCGTCGACTGCACTATTCGAAAGAGCACGGAGATCCTGGCATCTGGCGACATAGAGATTCCATTGTTCCAACCATTACATCTCACGCAGTTAACACGTTGACTGCCAAGCGTATTTTGCTATGTTAGAACCGCGATGCGATGAAAGAGAGTATGATTAAATCGTGAAAAATGAAGGCAACGCAAAATTGTTAGAAACCAAAGTATTGAAGCACCGTTTCAATAGCAATTGCTTTGACAAGTTATCAAACAGGCTTCATTACGAATTTTTTGCATTTTTAGTAAAATCTTTTGCAACGGTAGCAACCGTGGCAGTCAACGTATTAAAGAATGTGGTACATTTGGAAATATAATGCAATGAAATACTACAGAGTATGATTAAATCGTGTAAAATGAAGGTAACGCAAAATTGTTAGAAGCCAAAGTATTGAAGCATCGTTTCAATAGCAATTGCTTTGACAAGTTATCAAACAGGCTTCATTACGAATTTTTTGCATTTTTAGTAAAATCTTTTGCAACGATAGCAACCGTTAAAGAATGCGGTATGGTACATTTGGAAATGTAATGCGATGAAATATTACAAAATATGATTAAATCGTGCAAAATGAAGGTAACGCAAAGTTGTTAGAAGCCAAAGTATTGAAGCACCGTTTCAATAGCAATTGCTTTGACAAGTTATCAAACAAGCTTCATTACGAATTTTTTACATTTTTAGTAAAATCTTTTGCGGCGGTCACCGGTGGCCACCGTGGCAATCAACGTGTTAAAGAATGCGATGTGGTACATTTCGAAATGTAATGCGATGTAAATACTACAGAATATGATTAAATCTTGCAAAATCAAAGTAACGCAACGTTGTTACAAGCCAAAGTATTGAAGCACCGTTTCAATAGCAATTGCTTTGACAAATTAGCAAATAGGCTTCATTGCGAATTTTTTTCATTTTTAGTAAAATCTTTTGCAGCGGTGGCAACCGTGGCAGTCAACGTGTTAAAGAATGCAATGTGGTACATTTGGAAATGTAATGCGATGAAATACTACAGAGTATGATTAAATCATGCAAAATGAAAGTAACGCATAGTTGTTACAAACCAAAGTACTGAAGCACCGTTTCAATAGCAATTGCTTTGACAAGTTATCAAATAGCCTGCATTGCAAATTGTTTGCATTTTTAGTAAAATCTGTTGCAGTGGTCACATGTGGCCACCGTGGCAGTCAACGTGTTAAAGCATATAGTGTGGTACATTTGGAAATGTAATGCGATGAAAAACTACAGAATATGATTAAATCGTGCAAAATTAAGGTAACGCAAAGTTGTTACAAACCAAAGTATTGAAGCACCGTTTCAATATCAATTGCTTTGACAAGTTATCAAACAGGCTTCATTGCGAATTTTTTGCATTTTTAGTAAAATCCTTTGCAGCGATCACCAGTGGCCACCGTGGCAGTCAACGTGTTAAAGAATGCAGTATGGTACATTTGGAAATGTAATGCGATGTAAATACTACAGGGTATGATTAAATCGTGCAAAATGAAGGTAACGCAAAATGATTAGAAGCACCGTTTCAATAGCAATTGCTTTGACAAGTTATCAAATAAGCTTCAGTGCGAATTTATTGCATTTTCAGTACAATTTTTTTGCAGCCGTCACTGACGGCCACCGTGGCAGTCAACGTGTTAATGCGCAAGTGATGGAAAGTCTTGGGAGAACGGCAGTGCAACGAGAAGCGGTTGATCTCGGCTGAGTAAATCGATTTTGAAGCGAAGAGATTTGCGAGAGGGACGTAACCTTGCACGCCTGTTAGCTGGAAGACGGTGAATGACGGAGTCGGAGCACGAATCGTGGCAAAAATATAGTTTGACAGCGATCGCGACCTATCCACGCGTATGCGCGGTGCGCAGCATTGCCTAGTAGTCAACACGATTGCCTCGATCCACGCTCGAGCGTGTGCGAGCTTCCTGTTATTTGGAAGAAACGTAAAAGAGAAAGTGTCTATCGCAGAGACGCACAGACAATGTCAAGGCCTTCCGGTGGGTCTATTAACACTACCATTTGTTGGCAAATTCGTTGGCAAACCCGTGGTTATGCTGCACGCGCGGACGTACACACGCACGCAAACGCGGAGGAAGACAGGAACCTGAAACATACGCTTAACACAGCAGCATCGGGTACCCTCCTGCACAATAGACCGTTTGTACTCCCACCATGACAGCACCCACACGCGTCACCCGAGAAAATCGCACCCGCTGATCAAGCCGGCGGCGACTGACAAATCGAGGGAGCGATCGAGGGCCGTGGAGAAAAAGCGGACGGTTCGCAATATGGTACGTACGGATGCAGGTGGATAACATGGTGTCCTTTGTCGGACAAGATACAGAGGAGCACTCACGCATGTACGCGCACGCATACGCAAAACCCCCAAACAACGATCCGTCGACACAAAGAAGCACATGCGAGGATTAACACGTTGACTGCCACGGTGGTCACCGGTGACCGGCGCAAAAGATTTCATTAAAAATGCCAAAGATTCGCAATCTTGTAAAAGCAATTGATATTGGAACGGTGCTTCAATATTTTGGCTTCTAACAACACTGCATTACCTTTATTTTGCACGATTTAATTATACTCTGTAGTATTTCATCCCATCGCGGTTCTAACATAGCAAAATATACGGTGACCGATGCAAAAGATTTTACTAAAAATGCAGAAAATTCGCAATCTTGTAAAAGCAATTGATATCGGAACAGTGCTTCAATACTTTGGCTTCTGACAACTCCGCGTTACCTTTATTTTACACGATTTAATTATACTCAGCAGTATTTCAACGCATTAAATTTCAAAATGTACCACACTGTATGCTTTAACACGTTGACTGCCACGGTGGTCACCGGTGACCGGGGCAAAAGATTTTACTGAAAATGCAAAAAATTCACAATGAAGCCTATTTGCAATCTTGTAAAAGCAATTGATATCGAAACGGTGCTTCAATACTTTGGCTTCTGACAACACCGCGTTACCTTCATTTTGCACGATTTATATTCTGCAGTATTTCATTGCATCGCGGTTCTAATGTAGCAAAATATGCGGTGACCAATGCAAAAGACTTGACTAAAACTGCAAAATATTCGTAATGAAACCTATTTGCAATCTTGTAAAAGCAATTGATATTGAAACGGTGCTTCAATATTTTGGCTTCTAACAACTCTGCGTTACCTTCATTTTGCACGATTCAATCATACTCCGCAGTATTTCATTGTATCGCGGTTCTAACATAGCAAAATACGCTTGGCAGGCAACGTGTTAACACTTTGACTGCCACGGCGGTCACCGATGACCGGCGCAAGATTTTCTTAGAAATGCAAAAAAATCGCAATGAAGCCTATTTGCAATCTTGTAAAAGCAATTGATGTTGAAACGGTGCTTCAATACTTTGGCTTCTGACAACTCCGCGTTACCTTTATTTTACACGATTTAATTGTACTCAGCAGTATTTCAACGCATTAAATTTCAAAATGTACCACACTGTATGCTTTAACACGTTGACTGCCACGGTGGTAACCGGTGACCGGGGCAAAAGATTTTACTGAAAATGCAAAAAATTCACAATGAAGCCTATTTGCAATCTTGTAAAACCAATTGCTATTGAAACGGTGCTTCAGTACTTTGGCTTGTAACAACTCTGCGTTACCATAATTTTGCACGATTTAATGATACCCCGCAGTATTCCATTGCATCGCGGTTCTAACATAGCAAAATACGCTTGGCAGTGAACGGGTTAAGAAATGAGTCGACTGTCGAATTGCGGAGAGACGGACGCGGACGACTGGCCTAGCCCTGGCAGTGCAGACTGTCTCGTCTGTCGACAACAAGCGGAAGTGGCATGACTCGAAGGCAGTACTCACCGATTCGAAGTATCACGCGAGGCAGCACAATCCACCGAGCCTGGGGTCGTTCTCGTGGGTCAAATGGTCCTGACGGGCCCCATGGCCGTGCCGAAGGTTCGACCCGCTGACGGGCTCGTTCCTCTTCAATGCCGCCCTCCTGTCAATGCTCACACGCGATCGTATGGATCGTGTCGTGCTCGTGTCCGATCGTCGTCGCGAGGGACAGTTTTGACGGGCGCGAGGCACGGCAAGCACAACGCCGAACACATACGAACAGTCCGAAGGTCTGTTGCCAACTGACCCAGCCAGTGACAGCTCGCTACAGGTCGCCACGGCTGCCAATCTGCGCAACAGAAAATAACCGCACGTTCTCCTTACAAAGACACCCCACACTGCTCACGCTCGCAGATTACGAATTATTTCGCAGCATATGCACGATTCAACGGGAGCGTGGACGGGCGCATATGTGTCTTACGACATACCTTTGGGTGTAGGCGTTGTTCGCTTGATGTGTCAAGACGCCTTCCCGATGCTGGTGGATGATAAAGTAACATGTAGCTCGATATCAAAATCCCACAGCAAGCTGCAGAGGCAGCACAATGTAGCTATTTTATTGACGAACTTTTAGGCCGAAAGACGGCGAGCGGCGGATTACTTTTTGGCAGGATTACGTAGGGGAAAGCCTGGGCGATGTGTCAATGCGGATTTTGGACGGCGGTAGGCGGTGGCGATGGAAAAATACGAGGTGATGCGAGTAGGCTCAATATTGTGCTGGTAGGAGAATACTTGCTACTGTATGGCTAGGGTGATTTCTTTTCACGAAGTTGTCGGCACTGTCGATCATATGGTAGTCAGCTGTAACTCACGTTTCTTTATTAGATCCGTATCGCTGTATACCACCTTCCAATATGACGATGATCATGACGAAGGCATTTACATAAGCACTTTAATAAATGTCCCCGATCGGTCATTTAGTAATAACGGACTTATTCACGTCATAACGACTATTCACTCGTCAATTATTGTGTTGTATAACAAAATTAAGTTTAACGTACACACAGCTGTATTGCAAAACGTATCTTCTGAATTACGAAAAAATTATTTTCGCATCAAGGTTAATCAGATCCATATATAGGTCTCGGTTGACTGCAAATTGGATCAAGATGATACAAATAAAATTCCTTTCAACGTCATGATATTCTACATACTTTGACATCCGTACACCTGTTAACAAAAATCCTACTTACAATACCAAATTTATGTTAATATATTCAAAATTCATTGTTCTAGAACGTGAATTGCCTATGATCACATGTTTATTTTTTTACAATATTTGGATCCGTCATACTCTTATCAAACAACCGAATATAAACAATTTCTAAATTAATTAGAGCTTCATACAATGGTGCATTTTCGTCCAGGTTTTCCTTTTATTTACAAGTTCTAAGCATCAGTTTGCATAAAAAAATGATAAAAACGTTGCAGGTGGTGCATTAGAAGTCCACCATCCAGTGGTTGTTGTGAACATAGTGAGCACGGAAATCACAATTTAACTCAGTCTTAGATGGATCATTTCTTGCCAGACTTTTTAATACCACCAGTAACCAGAGGACCTCTCTGACCAGCTTTCTTTGCTGCCTCCGCCAATGCCTTTTGTTGTTCCTTCTGTTTTTGTTTAAACGCTACGTCTTCATCATCTAAAACCTTTGCATCCTTTTTCGGTTGTTTCAGTGGCTTCTTTTTACCTCCCTCCCTTCCAGACATTCTAAAATTGCAATACTTACAGTTAATTCGGTAAACGTCACTGGTTCATAAATTTCTATAAAACTATAACATAACCTAACCTCTATGTTACAACTGTACGTTAATAAGCGCAGTTTTTCATCAAATATTGAAAGACGACATCGATCAAATATGCCTACGTAACAAAATCTGAGCAGGACGAATTCCGAACTACAAAATAAATTCTGCGTGCGATATTAAAAATGTTCAAGGGCATTTCGAAATCAAAAATGCCACGCGTGTGGTGGCTGCGACCGTACGAATTAAAATGCGAATGCTATTCTTTGACGACATACAGAAAAGCGTGTTTCACTGATTAAAGTTACTCACGTTAAACTGCAAGGAGATTTCCAAGAGTAAACCTAATTAGATAAAAAACGAAATTATTAACTCTGATCTTGATTGTAACCGACAGAATTCCAATACCTCCTCGTCCCGATCAGCGTCAAACTCTTATACAGATTATGCTGCCATCCGGTGGTTGCAGACTTTACTCATATTGAAATTTCTTATATTTTCATCACAGTGTCACCATCTAGCGGTACATAAAAATTCAGCCTATTCCCCATATAAGTATTACAAACAGATAATCCACTTTATCAATATTATATGAAAGAAAAAAATTTAAATAAAACAATGCTTATATTAAGCGAATTTTTTACACTAAAATGAAAGATGACACTTTGTTAGGTTCAAGAACACTTTCCACAGCATCATTAATATGCTATGTATTATTTAAATAATGTCGATACGATCAACGCGTTTCTCGATAAAATTGCGTTTTAGAATTTTGAAAAATGTAGGCGTAGAAGCTCTATCATCTCGCATTAAAATCATCTGCGGGAAAAGATTGTATACATAATTTATCGGTTCACGTGTTGTTACGTATACTTCACACATCAACGGATGTCTTTTGAAATATACACATTCTTATAGCCTTGGGGGAAGCCGGTAGTAGGGGTATAATCTTTTGAGATACAACCGAATTCCCTTTCCGCTGAACGGTTTGAGTCTTCGACGTTGGGCCTACGTATCCGATTTCCCACGAAACTAATCATGCAGCTGAAACTGAATTTAATCGCCGCTGCGTGTGACGATATGGGGATTGGGATAAACGGCACGTTACCTTGGCGCCTTAAGTAAGTTAATGCAGTACCCAGGTAGCCATGTCTTTATCTTTTCAGCTGCTGAGGTGATCTTACTTCTTTTACAGGACTGAAATGGCGTTTTTCACTCGGATGACTTCTGAAACAAAGGAGACCAATAAGAAGAATGTTGTGTTAATGGGCAGAAGGACTTGGGAGTGTATTCCACAGAAGTACAAACCTTTGCAGGGCCGCATTAACATGGTGTTGACAAGTCAATCAGTGTAATTACCAGAACTATCCGTCACATCTAGTGCGGCATCTGTTTCTAACATACCAACTTTCGGTTATAGAAATTATAGAAATTATAGAAATATAATATAATTATAGAAATTAATATAATATATATAATTATAGAAATTTTGAGGGTAAGGCTCTTGTTTGCCGAAGCATACCTCATGCGCTTGATCTGGTGTCGAAACCACCTTTGTGCAATGAGGTTGAAAGAATATGGGTAATAGGTGGTAGTTCTGTGTACAAGGTGTGCAGCTATCTGGTTTTTAAAGTGGTGTTCAGTTGGAGATTCAAATGCTAAAATAATCTTGATTTTAGGCAGCAATGGAATCCCCTAACTTTCACCGATTATACCTTACCAGGATAAAAAAATATTTTGAATGTGACACGTTCTTCCCATCCATTCCCGATAACTTTGCTAGGGTAACGTGAGTATTCGTGCACTGTCTATTTACATTAACATTATGTATGACAGAGATAATGCGTGGTAAATTTCAGTGACCCTGACGTGCCTGAAGGAATTCAAACTGAAAATGGCATTGAGTATGAGTACTATGTTTACGCGATGAGATAAGGCAAATTGTCATAAACTTTTTACAATTTCTACTGTCATTCCTCCATGAAATAAATCATTAACTTTTTTTTTATATGTGACTTGGTTACTGATAGCACCTTTCCATAAAACTGTCATTAAAAAGGATCGTAAATATCTAGCGATTGCACTTCTGAGTTGATCCCATGGTATCTGTTATCTTGCTCGAACCTAAATATTGTTGGGAAGCGATTCAACGTTTTACTTGTAGATTTATTTCAGTTAGTAATCCTTTACAAAGTTGTAACCACGGAAAGTAACAGAGGCCTATTAACCAGGTGGCCATTGAAGTTGACGACCACCCAGGACATGAAGGTGCAAATGATAAACTGACTGAGCCGCGTCACGTCCATTGTTAATCACCAACCGATAACCGTTCTGGAGACCCTGTTGTGCCGCAACTTTTCGAGCGACAATCATCAGGTGTCCCAACAAAGCTTCGTCCTCGTCTCCGGCCTCCGATAGTTGAGGAATCGGTTTCCGTGGGATCACCAAAAAGTGTACAGGTGCCTGTCCATTGATGTCTTGGAACGCAACGCACTGGTACGGGGAAAAAAAACGAGAGGTTAGTATGTCGTCCGCTTATCACTGTATGCTACGTAATGTGCATATACTTAATCCAAGAGAATGAAACAGGCAACAATAACAGAGGCTTAAAAATGACACAAGAACCGGCGGATGACACTGATCATATAGTTGGTAATAATGAAATATACCGCAGTAAATAAGACATGATGGAGATGCTGATGGCAGCCGGGTAACCTAAACACCTGTTATCATTAACGTGATCTATTGTGCAAAGGCAGGGGTATGTGCAAAACATAAGCAAGTATTGTGAAAATGAACCTGCTCGTCTTCGTATATGAAGTTACAAGGTATTTCCTTTCGCAGGATTTTTCCAAAAATCGTATCGCCGCCAGGCACCGCAGTTTGTGCCTTCTCCACCTCAGACGCCATTTTTCTCCAACAAGAAGATCGATGTAGTGTGCTGTTCCTTGAATAGAGCAACCGTTTACACGAGTTTAAGGTAACTGTGGCAAGGAACCTCATAACTACGAACCACGGTATTTCCCGGACTGGCTTTAACCCGAGGTATTGCAATGCGCATATTTTGCACTGATAACGATGATGTCATTGCACTGTTAACACGAAGCGGGAAATTTGATTATCATTACTGAAACGGTGCTGTTTATCTTAGCAGTGTGACTAAAAAATATTAACCCTTTGCACTCCGAATTTTATTGCAATTTCGTTACCAGCAGCTCCCAACGCTTTTAAGGGTTTTGTTTGAAATTTACTTTAACTAAAAAAATAAGGCAATTTAACACGTTGACTGCCGTACGTGTTTTGCCGTATTAGAACGGCGATGCTATGAAATACTACAGCGTTTGACCGAATTATGCAAAATGTAAATAATGTGCAAGTATTGGAGACCAAAGAATCGCATCACTATTCTAACAATAACTGCATTTATAAAATAATTATTACTACCCATTGCGAATATTTTGGATCTTCGGTAAAATCTCTTGCGCCGGTCATCGGTGGCCCCCACGGCAGCCAACGTGTTAAATAAATAAAGGAAGAAACTAATTCACTTAAATACCAGTTTTATTTACACTATTGTCGTATTTTGAAATTTTCAAGCCTATGATAATTTTTGAAACAACTTCCAAGATGCAACCCTGCTTTTCTTTCGTATGTTTCGCAAAAATAGGTAGTTTCTCTTCTTCCTCCAGGTATTTTTCTATTTGGGCAAACTGCACAGTCTTTGTGTTTTCCTTCGGAATGTACCAAGATGAAATGAGGCTTTCCATCTAAGCGATCGTGTTTATCAAGTGTTCCAGGCCTCCCCAATTTCATATTTCGTGCACGACAATCACGGGTAAGCATTGACAAAAGCTTTTCGCGAAATTTTTTCTGGGCTATAGGTTTTGTTCCTTGGTTTTTTGTTTTTTTTCTTTGTATAAAATATACGCATTTACTATGGAGATTTCTAATCCCGAAAATAAATATTTCCTCCACCACTTGAGTGCTCGACGGAAAAAACAATAAGATGTCGCGTATTGGTGCGCCATATCGACACCACCCATATTTTTATTATAATCTATGATGACATTCGGTTTTTTTATTTCTCTTCGATTACCTGAATGTCTAACACTTGTAGTGACATTGTGAGAGCGTTGATAACGTATAATATGTGCGCGACATCTATTTATTTGAACATGAAAAAATGTCGAGTGGGACTCGACAAAGGAGCTCCTGAGATAAAAAGTGATGTCGAGTGACACTCGACATAGGAGTGCAAAGGGTTAAGTATGATCGTTATTCATGTAATGAAGTTTAACATATAAAACTATAAAATCTTTATTCTGTAATACAGTCTTCTTAACGTTGCTCTTAACTATTCTTTACATATCTTATGCTACGATAATATAAATATTGTTATATATTGCCCAGGTTTATACACATGTTGCACATATAATACATAAGACACAATATTAATATCTTCGATATTACATATACGATATGGCAGTGTTATTTCTGGTTTCCTGCGGAAGATCCTAAATCTTTCCAGCGATTCTAATGGGTCTAGTTTGGCCCCAGTCTTACAAAAAATCTATCATGTACAATGAACTTAAGAAGTACTGCGTATTATGTAGCTAACTAAATCTAAGTTTCATCAGGCACAAATGCGTTAATCTAGTTTTACGCGCAATACCAAGATAATTTTACGCTATCTGCAAAATAAACTTGTTCCTTACGTTATTTTATACACGTTTTACCGCCAATTACACATTCACAATTCCTTGTGAAACATTTCACACGAAAGGTACTATACTACTTCTTACTTTGAAATAACTTTTTAAATACCATACATGCAACTACAATGTAAAATAAAAAGTAATTTGTGTCGGAATATCTGGTATACCTAAAGATGCTGAAATACAATTGCAGAGCAATCCTATTATTATTATTATTCGGCGAATAGTGTTGCCAAAGAGATTGAGAAATGAGAACTAAACTCTTCAGTTATAAATATCCATGCAATCCTACATATTTGTGAGACAATTAAATTAATGAGAGATGATAAACTTGCAATATACAAAGATTGAGGTATAGTCACCTTCTTTCTAAGTTATACAAACTACTTTGGAAATGCATTGCTGGCGGACTTCGATTGAAAATTACTTTACCGTAAAAAAATGTATGCAATTGATAAACACACCACATTCCATTTAGTGACGCGTAAACGAGGTACGTACGATTGCTGCAATATACCGATTAATATCTACTTATAAAATACTATAATGTAAAACAATGTACAAATCCTATTCCTGGACCTTAGAAGAGAAAAAGCGACCTGTTTTGACAGAGCATCATCACAAGTCGTCTTCGTTGAAGTACTGGTGTCTTAGAGCTTGAGCTGCAGTTAACCGACTATGAGAGTTGAACATCAACATGTTCTTTATTAAATCTAATCCATATTCATTGAGATCAGGTATTATTGCTGCAAGAGGCTTTGGTTGTCTATGAGGAAATGCTGTCCAACTCAGGGATACATTCTCCGGCCATTCTTGCTGAGACGGTGTGCCAATGACTCTGAACAATCAAATTATGTACCATAAATGTACATTTAATTTCGCGTGACGTAATGAGATTAGTGAGCAAGTCAGACTTACTGGAAAATTCTATCGAGTTGGTCGCCTTCGCTGGTACCCGGAAATAAGGGTTCCAATCTACTCAATTCAGCTAATATACAACCGACAGACCACATATCCACTGGGGTAGCGTAAGAGCAGCCTAAAAGTACTTCAGGTGCCCGGTACCATTGCGTAACGACCTAAAACCAACGAAAATTGCACTAATTTATACTGAATCAAGGTAAGTATGATATTAACTCTAGAGTATGGTGCGGATGAAGTATAGTGTTTACCACAGAAGTCAGTCTCATTTCGAAGTCATAAGTCTTAGCTAAGCCAAAGTCGGCGATTTTTATATGTCCCTCTCGAGATACTAAGAGGTTTTGAGGTTTTAAGTCTCTATGTATGATCCTGTGACTGTGCAAGAATTCCACGCCACGCAATATTTCCTTTGACATCTGCTTCACGAGGTGCGAAGGAATTCCCGGTCGAGGACAGGAAGACATGTAGGACGCGAGGTCCCTCTCTACGTGTTCGAAAACCAGCCACAACGTGAGACCTCTATCTAATCTTTCCGATCGCTCATCGCCAGATGGTAACTGAAGGTAATTTCCTTGACAGACATCCAATAACCTGACCTAAATAGTAATGCAGAAAATGTAGAAGCCTGCTCAGCGATGTGTGGAAAACTTACGTTGCGATTAACTTACAATATGTGGATGTTCGAATCTTTCGAGTTGCTTTAATGTTGCTATTTCTCGCAAAGTAGACGTAGGTAACCCGTCTTCCGTCAAAGGTACTCTGACTTTCTTAAGGGCGACTACTTGGCCGCTGGTCAAATCTTTAGCTTTGTAAACGGTACCGTAGGCGCCGTTACCGATTAAAGACAATTCTTGATACAACGCATGTTCACCCATTAATGAAGTTTGAATTTGAAGACCTGTATCACTTTCGGTAACTTTCTTACTCGAGGTTTGAGCTAATGTACTTTGACTACTGTACTTCAACTGGACAAGCGTTTCTAATGCTTCGAGATGCGCGTCTGTTGAAGAACCCGCTACCGCCGACAAATCTGATCGTTCGCCAATTTCAACCGATTCCGACGATGGATCGGATAATTTGTACTCTTCTGTAGTCAACAGCGGTGATTGTTTCAACGGTGACCTGTAGTCACACTTTTCTGGCGAAACTTGTTCCTCCGTAGAAATTTCTTCGGATTGCTTAGGCTTTTTTGGAGGAGTCGGAGATGACAAATCCGGTGCGATCTCAGAACTTGGAAGTCGCGACCTGCCGGCCATCACAACATTATGGCTTTCTCCTGAAACGTACGAATGTGGTAATCCTTCGCGACCACATAACTTTGCCGGTGCTATAATGAAGTATACTTCTCTCCGCACCTTTCACTGCTGATGATGTATCCTTCTCGGATTCCTCTAGGGTAGATGATTCAGAGTCCTTCGATTTCTTATGATGAGCCGCAGGTGATAGATCCGGTCCGAGCTCGGAGCCCGGAAGCCGTGACCTTCCAGCCATCACAACATCTCGACTTTTACCTGGAATAAAGTAATGCAACTGTATATTAATTACAACGTTAGTCATAGAACCTGAACGAATCGTGCCATTGGCAAACAATTCCGATACAGTCCCGCAAGAGTGAATTACATTATACAAAACTATTCCTATTAAAAAAAGTAGTGACATATGTGGCTTAGTAATATCTGCAGAGAAACACCCAACTAGACTTGTTCCTCATTTGACAACTATTCCCTACATGTCATACAGACAACGCCCACATACCCGTTCGTGCATCGACCGATACCCAGCATATCTTAAAACCCAGCACGATCCAAATCGTGCTGTGCCCAGAATCTCACGAGAGCCCACAATTGCGCGCGGACATTGGTAACAATTTACATGACCCCCATCAGGAAACTATGTTCGTCACCTATGTTCCCGAAGTGAGCCATGAATTTTGAAAGGCTCCGCTATTCATGCGAGTTCGATCTCAACGGCAACAGACCATGAGCAAATATTTGCCTTCTCGCTGTCTATTGAGATATAGATCTGTATGGCAATATGCAATGGCGACATCGGAAAGCGGAGACTAATGCACGACGTGCGAGCGTCGTGCCACGAGGTATTTGTACAGAGACACTTGCGGAGCCTCTCGTGGGGCGCAGTGTAAACACCGGTTTTCGTTCGGTTTCATTAAAATTTACACGATCCCGCGGGCCGGACGACCGCAGCACACCGCCGTCTGCTGTGCGACATCTGCACCGACACCTGCGCTCGCATAATGGGCCCTGGCTGCTCGCCCGACCGCCTCATCATCGGCTTTCCAGAACATCTTGTAAATGCGAGGAGGCCCTTACGCCCGGGGTCCTTGCCCTTTGTTTTCCCCGTCCCGGACACGAAAGCACGGACTCGACGCGAGTTCGATACGAAGTAGGGAATTACCTGTTCGACCCGATTAACGAACTTTTAACGCTGCTACCGCTTGAGACGACGGCGAGGAAAGTCGCCCCGGGATGATAGCGTGGAAGCCAACAATGTGAGGCAACTGGGCCAGATGATTGGGGAAATCGAAAAGAGGGGAACTGGGAAGGGACACGTTTTAAACGTCGCTTGCAACATTGTCGTGAGAAGTGGCGATTAACACTACAATGCTGAATGGGGAGGGGAGGCGTTGAAGATATTGGATTACGCGGGACAGATACATGAGAATGATACACGATTGAGTGGTTGTGCGATACGCTGTCCTCGAAGCCTACGTTATGGGCCAAGAGTAGGCAAGTCAAACGGTATCATTCGGGTTTAATTTAAAAAGGCTACTTTCTTGATATAGTTCGGAGGATGTAATGAACTGTACACTTTTGACTTTCTATTAGAGCAAACGATCAATCATTGAAGTCTCCGGATCTTTCGTAAGATCTTTATGGGAGTGGCTAGAATGTGAGGGTTTTTATCGCGTTTTGTCTATCCGAGCCATTGGTCATTTTTGTCTTCGCAGAGGAAGCTTCGCCGGTGAATGATATCGTCGTTTCGGCTACAGTCTTTTATCAACTTCCTCTCTCGATAAGCGGAAGAAGAAAAATGTAGAGAATAAAAAAGAGAAACTACCGCGAACACCACGCACGGAACCACAGGCGGAGAAGGCTTGATCTGTCTCAACTACCGCGTTATCGCACGACATGAAAGGGAAACATTGTTGTACAGTTGACTGCCACAGGATTCGTAAAAGGGCTCTCGGGATACATGCTGCACTTCTTAGAACGTCGAGCCTGAGAAAGCATGGGACTTTTTCTCCCCGTGAAGCGAGAGAGTAAAAGGGAAAATTTATGCGTCCCATTTCGAGGAATTGGAAAGATGCAGCCTCGTTCCAGGGGTCTAGCAATATTGTTTGCATTTCCACGTAGCATTATCTCGGCGACACTTTCTTGGGCGAAGCATATGTTTCTACAACATTGTCTCATTTTCATGTACACGTAGTGAGAACGAAATGGTAAACTAGGCCGACTAATCATCATACGTTGGCAATAAGTGAAAGCAACGAAACATTTCTGTCCGGCAAACGGTGAACTAGAAAATGTGACTCGATATCAATTTGAATGAAACGATAATTTCCCAACCGTCAACATTCGAGCGTGTTAGATTGCTCAAGTCTCATTCCAGTCTATATCTTCCGCAGTTGTGTCACGTCCCATATATAGTCTTTACACACAATGTAGCAGGATGCGATAAGAGCTAACGTGCCCGTACATCATCACGGCATTGCCCCGATTGCAGCGGTGTGTAGTTGGAGCCACGTTTACGGCCCATTGTTCACGAAATCGGCACACTAATTCGAGGTGGTACAATACGCCGATAAAGGTCCGTGTCAAGTTCACATTCAAAGTTAAAGCGTCCAGAAAATCTCATGAAAACACGACTGATTAAAATATTCAATGAACACATTTGACAGTTCACGAGCGAACGTTATATAACATAATTCGTTGCGCGAGGAGTTTTTGATATCAGACCGCAGTATGCTTATAATTTCAGCGCCGCGTTAACAAAGAACTTATGAAAACGACACACCTGCCTGCGTTAACCGGTATTAAAGTCGGTGAATGCACTTCACGAGCCGTTCAACGTCGAAGTACACTTTGCTTCTGATTCAGGAGAGAAAGAGAAGGCGAGACCCGGCCGAAGTGAACGCACAGAAGAAAGTAAACAAGAAGGCGCCACACTACTTCCAGATTACTTGTAACATTGACACTAATATCTGTTCGGGTCTTTCACACAACAAACACTTGGCCAACCTTCCCATTCACTTCTATTTCTAGAGCGAAAAGTCAGCGGCGCCGACCACGACGTTTGAAGGCTCCAACACGTGTTACCCGAACGCGGTCATCCGGTAGAAAAACTTGCAATTCGTGCGAAGACAAACGGAGGGACGTGGCCGCGATTATTAGCCGGCAACGTACATTTGACACCTTCGAATGGTGGTCATCGGCGAACAATGCAGTAACGTGCAACGTCGTGCCTTGCACGGACGCTCCGCCGCTCTTGACGTTCGCAAAATTTCGCGCGCTATCGAAATAAAAGCGCCCGACTCTCAAGCAACGCCGGCGGCCGATAAGATATTAAGATATTAGTTGTGACGATAACTCACAGCGTGTTTTGTCGACCGATATTATGTTTCCTCTTTCTCATCGAGTTCCGACCAATCTTCCTATCCAATACGACATGTGAGACTGAGTGGGAGCTACTTTTTCTTATTTGAGCTAGACTTCCTGAAACAAGATACGTTCGGTATGCACGACTGTTGCATGTTGATCATTCTTTTGTATATGAAGCATAAAGTGTCCCACGCTCCACCTCCGCGTGACGACAGTCGTCTTCTCTTTACCCGCACCGTTCGTAAACACACGAGAAGTATAGTTTGGGAGAAGGGGTAGAACCACCCTGCCGCCGTCTATTCACCTCTTGTCTTATCTTCACGTGCCACGACGTTTCACGCTCTTGCGTGCCACAGATATGCTACGGTAATCCAGATTAAGCGCAGTCGCATTCTCACGATGCCGAGATGTGTCTCGGCCGTGAAAGATGAAGAGGTATTTTGAAGAGGATCCTCGAGGCGCCGCCATAACGGCGAGAACGAACAAGAACGAACAAAGGATCGTGTAATGTAGAAGAGAAAAAAAAATGTAAACGCAACAGCCGAGTGACGATACCCCTCACTCACATTTATGTCTTTGCTTAGCTTTTTTTTCTACCGTACCCACGAAATAAGAGTTCATCAAATACCTCTACATTGAATATGTCGCGAAACTTAAGTCGGCTCCGCGAGATCTCATTTACTTCAGGTGAAGCAACGCTGCAAGCCTCCTACGCTATCGTGACGAGACAACAAGCGTAAAATCTCTTTAATCGCTATCACCCTCCCAGCCCCCGTTCTCTCATCTTTTGGCATTCGAAAGGTTTACAGTGCGCGACAATTGTCCGCGTCGCCTCTCCGGCTTGTCTCGCCATCGCGTCTGCGGTTTACTGTGCTCCTTCGATCACGGATCGCACTCCTCGTATTCTTCTCACTTACCTACCGGCGAGACCGCTGCTGACCTCCCACGAGAGAACGTCAGATCGGCAAACCCTGGGCAGAGCAGTTACGTCGACGACAGAGGGGGGAGTACACGGTCGGTGGAAGAGGAACTATACACAACGGTGCCGCACGTTTTACGCGCCGGAAACGGTATTAACGAACGCGCCCGTTGTACACGATCCGCACACATACACACACTCTCTCCTGCCGCTGACAATTTCGTGCCAGCTCTCGACGGGAGGACTTATGGATGGAGCACAGGAGCGACGGAGACGAAAGTAAGTCTGAGCGCGCACAACCGAGAGCGACGGCGGCAACGACACGACACGGCGGTAAATGTCGTATTAAACCCGGACTACTCTTCGTCCATGGGCTCGCGTGCACGAGCGGTCGACCGACAACTCGGCTCCGCTAAGTCGATGTGATTCTCCGCGAATGAGCTAGCTGGACGCCGATCGTCCGGCCGCACTGTGGATCCGGCCGAAGAACAACTGACGACGACGATGGGTGTCGTAAGCGTACGGACCGACGCAAATACCGGGCACGCACACGGTCAGTAGTCAGTCAGTCGCTGGTGAGCCCTCGAGGATGTAGGGCGAGAGCGCGAGCGAATTTTCGAGCGCAACGCGTTGCTCGCGACAAGGATGAGGAGAATACGCTGCCAAACTCCGACGACAGCTGCCACGTTCTAAGCCCGAACCACGATCGAATTACTCGAAAGAGACGAAGAGGGACGTGCGCGTTGTTCGTAAGGACAAAGGACTCGCCGGGTCCTAGCTACTACCTCAGTCCCGTACTCTATTCTCTCGTCTCCGTCGGGCAAACGAAGTGGAACGTGCTTAGAAATACGTGGCGGCTGTCGACGAGAGTTCAACTCTCTATGACGATCGGTCAACGAATGATCATACCCACGCGGCAGGCGCCATTTATATGAATCGACGGGTTACGAATTTCCAGCGAACTTCGCAGAACTGCCCGGTGTATCATGCCAATAGAGCTGTACGTGTCTTTAGTACGGAGGGTGTGAATCATGTCTCCGTCCAGTCAGCTGAGTTCAATCGCGGAATTCGTGTTATAAAGTGGGGGTTTCCGCGGGTAACTTTGCGCTACGGAAAATTCGATCGATGATGTCACTTATTCACCGGGAAAGCTGATACTGATTTTCGAGAATTTTGTATGGTAACCGTGTATGAAAATCATAGGCGAGGGGGCGGACGATTATTCGCTCGAAAATGAATAAAAGTGAGATCTGATAACGTCACTTATTTACCGGGAAAGCTGATACTGATTTTCGAGAATTTTGTATGGTAACTGTGTATGAAAATCATTGGCGAGTGGACGCCCGATTTTTCACTCGAAGATGAATAAAAGTGGGATCTGATAACATCACTTATTTACCGGGAAAGCTGATACTGATTTTTGAGAACTTTGTATGGTAACTGTGTATGAAAATCGTAGGCGCGTGGACGCCCGATTTTTCACTCGAAGATGAATAAAAGTGGGATCTGATAACGTCACTTATTTACCGGGGTATCTGATACTGATTTTCGAGAATTTTGTATGGTAACTGTGTATGAAAATCATAGGCGAGTGGGCGGACGATTATTCGCTCGAAAATGAATAAAAGTGAGATCTGATAATGTCACTTATTTACCGGGAAAGTTGATACTGATTTTCGAGAATTTTGTATGGTAACTGTGTATGAAAATCGTAGGCGAGTGGACGCCCGATTTTTCACTCGAAGATGAATAAAAGTGGGATCTGATAACATCACTTATTTACTGGGAAAGCTGATACTGATTTTCGAAATTTTGTAAGAAAATCATAGGCGAGGGGGCGGATGATTATTCGCTCGAAAATGAATAAAAGTGGGATCTGATAACGTCACTTATTTACCGGGAAAGCTGATACTGATTTTCGAGAATTTTGTATGGTAACCGTGTATTCAAATCATAGGCGAGTGGGCGGACGATTATTCGCTCGAAAATGAATAAAAGTGGGATCTGATAACATCACTTATTTACCGGGAAAGCTGATACTGATTTTCGAGAATTTTGTATGGTAACTGTGTATGAAAATCGTAGGCGAGTGGACGGACGATTATTCACTCGAAGACGAATAAAAGTGGGATTTGATAACATCACTTATTTACCGGGAAAGCTGATACTGATTTTCGAGAATTTTGTATGGTAACCGTGTATGAAAATCATAGGCGAGTGGGCGGACGATTATTCGCTCGAAAATGAATAAAAGTGGGATCTGATAACGTCACTTATTTACCGGGAAAGCTGATACTGATTTTCGAGAACTTTGTATGGTAACTGTGTATGAAAATCGTAGGCGAGTGGACGCCCGATTTTTCATTCGAAGATGAATAAAAGTGGGATCTGATAACGTCACTTATTTACCGGGAAAGCTGATACTGATTTTCGAGAATTTTGTATGGTAACTGTGTATGAAAATCGTAGGCGAGTGGACGGACGATTATTCACTCGAAGATGAATAAAAGTGGGATCTGATAACGAATTCTCGCAATATAACTCCCTCAGTTAACTGTACGTGGACCAATAACGTATTTCTCGGTAATTCATCGTTACCTGCGCTCTTCCGATTGACCCGTTTGACTCTCAGAAGCAGATGCTCTATACGGTGGCAACCGGTCTCGCACGGGTTTCTCGCTAGACTAACCGTCACACGACATTTACATGTATTGTCGTCGATTTACACTTGGCACTATCGCCACGGACGAAGGAAGTACGGTGGTTTTTGCAATAACCGCGAGACCGCAGAGCACAAGACCCTCCGTTATTTCAACATTTGGTCGATCGTAAAGATCGTAAGTAAAGGAACATCGTACTTCAGTTCAATACTTTCCTTTGCACATACAGTCAAAGCGAGTTTTGTAATACGGTAAGAACTCTTAATCCTCGTAAGCTAATCGCAAAGCGGATATGTCGCTTTGTACCTATTTTAGACTATCAGGCATGCTCGTGCCAATACAAACGAACTAACGCTTTTCTTGCAGCCTACGTAAATTCAAAAGTATATATCCTGATAAAGCCGGTACGTTCGATTCTCGCAAATTACAGATATACATCTATGTTTACCGTAAATATATATCGCGCCGTCCTATCCGGATTAAGTCCGCAACTAATCGGTTGATAATCGTGCCGTGACCGGTGTTAACCATTTCTCGTACCTGTACCTTTCAACTCAGTCCTCTCTGATTAATTACAACGATTCCCAATACAACCCGCCCTACGACCGAATATCCCTGGATCCCGCGACCTCATCGATCCGTTGACACTTCCCAACTCCATGTATTCACGAGGGGTCTTGCGTTTCGAAAGTAAAACTAAACTCGATTTACCGCACACTCATCCCGCAGTACCATCGACTGTTAATAATGTTTAAAACGCACCCAAGATCCAGCATCGAAAGTACGACGACGTTCCTCGATCGCACGACGGCGGGGCAACACAGAACACAACACAGCCGAGCCAGAGCAGGGAGGCAGGCAACGAGGCAAAGGCGAGCAGCGAACAGGCAACAAGCAGTTTGAGCAGGCAGGACGACCACGTGCTTCTCCCTCGAAGTGCGCTCGCTTCTCAGGGCCGGTGGGCTGTTTCGCGCTTTAACACGTCGATCGTCATCTTCGCGTTCTCATCGATGATGATCGTCCGCGATCGCGGTCCAGTCGCTGGCGCCAGGTGACGGGATTATTGGGCCCGAGCGTCCTCAAGTTCCGTTTATCCCTGTCTTCTGCTCTTCGTGGCGCTCTTCACTCGTCCTCGCCGGCGATGAGAGTGTTGCGCGTCCCCGAAACATGAATGGAATGCTTCCTCCGCTTGGGCGATGCACGCGAGAGGAGACGACGACGACGACGACGGGTCTGGAATGGAATGGGCCGGGAGGCTCTCTGGCCGGGCCAGGGGCGAGGCAACAATTCGTGGGGCCCTTCGTAGGGCGCCGTAAAGATCCTTACGATATCATGTGCCCGCGAACCTCAAAGTAAGGCTTGATATTACGCGCTTACCAGTTCTGAGGGACCTGATGAAAGAGGCACGTTAACACAGCGATTCGAGAGTTTACGGTTGAATTGATGAAAGGTGTGTACTAAGGGGTCACCTCGGCATTTCCTTTGGCGCCACACTGCCTAGGTAGGCCCTCGAATGGTACGGCAGTTGCTTCGACTATTGGGCCTCATTTCCAGCGGCATGCACGCGTGGCATAGTGCCTCCGTTCGAAATTTTCGTAAAGTACGCGATGCTATGCAACACGTGACCGGAATTTAGATGGCACGTATGGCGGAAGGAGCCTTGATATGAGAAGGTGTTATTCGGATGGAAAGAAAGGGGGAGAGAGAGAAGAGATTCTAACGTATGGCCTGTTTGATATGAGGCAACTAATAACAGAGAAACTGACTCTAGGGAGCAATGATGTTTGAGATATTGATCAGAGTTCAATGTTTTCATGGTCTCACCTGTGGAAGATGAACCGATCGATGACGAAAGGAATGTGAAGAATCTTGCAAGGGATGGATATTTAGTACCGCTCAACTGTTTCTACGTCAACCTTTACTCCTCGAAGAACTGAATACTTGGCTCAACAAACGTTGAACATTGAATGTTGACGAGATGCTACTACCTACCACCCTCGTACTGGCCCGTGTAAGGTAATCTTCAACGTCCGTGCCTTATGGTAAATATTGTTAGAAGAAAATGCTACGCGTAACCCACCGTTCGACACTTTAATTTACCGCAAATAGAATTGCGGTACTGCTCGAGAGTTGTGGTTGGGTTGTACACGAGGATTACGCGCGCCGTCACTGTCACACATCGCGGGACGGACAAAGAAAATCATCGTTCCCTGCATCTGCGCTGACTAAGCCGCAGTGGGGTGCACGGAGACGAGAATTGTCATATTGGTTACTCGCGCGAGTTCTCACGTGTTCCGTCGGAGTTTAACCCTTCGCGGTTCTCCATCAGTCTTCTCCATGAGACATGAAAACTTCTAGCATCCTTCGAAGATGCGCGCATTATAGTTACCTTCCATCTGTGCACGTGCTTCTATCGCCTACGATATCTATCATACTACAAGGAGTGCCCAGTACCCTGTACCTGCATAACCATATTTTACGTAAGTGCACAGAAGATAAATTGATTCCTTGACGTTAATTAACATGTGTGTTGTTTGTATATATATAATCGCGATAAGATCCCATGAACGATTCCATTGTCCCTGCAAGCAACCAGAAAAAGGTGGGCGTAAGTGAACCACGATAGGCGCATAGAGAGTGCGTTAGCGATGCATCGCTTTTCTGTGGTCGCGGTAATGCAAGGTGACGCACGCGGAATCCTGACGCCGCATGAATCAATGGCAGTTACGATGATAGCGAGCCGGCTACCTGCATTCCTCACGCGTTCGCACAATTCGAAGTGGAAATCGCGCGTCTCTTGCGCTGTTTGAAGCGCCGTGCACGTGACATCTTTCCGCATTCTCGTACGTCACCCCCGTCGCTACTCCTGATTCTATTCCTTCTACTGGCAAGCATACTGTACAAAGGATCGTGCCAAACAAGCGCCAGATAGTCATCGTCGACTTCTGGCATTCAAATCATCATTTTCCGCTTACTCACTGCTGACATTCTCATTAATGAAGTGCACGTACGATGGCTGCGTTTCTGTAAACGTGGATTAGTCAGTTCCGCAAGCATAATTGAGCATGAGAACGAACAGTTGTAATGGAGTATTTATAAAAAAGGAAGCAATATTTTTCTTAAGGGAGTGCGGTGTAGGATTTGTAATGGTACTACGAGGGAATAGTAAAAACAGCCTCATCCTGGGTTAAATATGACCTCTGGAACGGAAAGGGACAGAGTTCCGTTATACGCCGTTTAACGGACGCTCGATGCACCGACAAAGTGACTATTTTATTACAGTTTCAGGCAGACAGTGAATGCCCGCTAGATTTCCTTGAACGTTTATAGTACTGCACCGCCTATAGATAATGGTTTGTTATCTCGACGGATCGCTGTGGGATTTCTTCAGGTAATTTACCTGAAACATACGTAGTAATGTTTGATTAACATTATTTCCTCCGGATTGGAATTTCCAATTTAGATTATTCTAAGCAATACAATCATAGGAACAAGGTAATTTACCCAACAAATGTCCAACTGAATGTTAATTAGTAGGTCCGATGGGAGCTGCAAACATAAAGTGCAATTATGAGTATAGGTACGTACATCGTCGGCAATCTGCCGTTATGATATGAACACCTGGACTTTGCTTACACCTGGGCGTCTTATAGAAACCGCTCGCTGGGCATTTCGGAGTACCGCACAATGAATCAATTGTACTGCAGACCCCGAGAATGTCACTCGCAAATGTGCATTCTGGCTGTTCCTTATCGTTCGCGTTGCAACAACACGATCACCCTCGTGATCGTTTGCACTGTACCACGTTATCGAATCGCTAAAAATAATCTTGACCTTTTAGACTACATTGTAACAACTGTCTACGTCAATCTCCGCAATGAGCTAACTGGACAGACAATTTCATAAGTAGAATTCCGACGAGTTGTGACGAATAACAATCCTTCATACGAGCAATCTAAACCCGTCAAACATATGAGTAAAGTGTGTGATAATTGTTAACAGGATCGCGCTCTATTTAATTCGACACCGATTAACGTTTGATATCAACCTATTCATTGAATAAATACGTTTCCTTGCTGGAATTTACGAAATCAACATCCGGTAAGTGCAGAAGTTTCGGCAGACGGATCAGGAGAATCCCTGACGCGCGATAAACTCCAAAGAACGAGCGATGTTTGGACGGTGTCGAAGTAAGCAACTCCTTCGGTAATCGATGCGTGTGCCGGCACTGATCGGTGAGTGCAATGAACCGCCAGTCGCAACTTATATCGGGTCCCGGAATGACACAGGAATGGGACATTCCGGCGGTGCGCGTCGTTAATTACCACTTTCGCTCGCGGTCCAGCCAGTATGGGATTCTCAAGACGGAAGGGAGAAAGAAGGACGGGCAACGTGTATGGAGCAGTCAGGAAGGGATGTATGAGAGTGGGAGCAGAACCTGGAGAGGGTCAGACGAGAGACAAAGACAAGAGATGTCGCGAGGGAAAGAAAGGGAGATGCGGGAAGCGACAGCCAGAAAGAGAGAGAACACACGAAGGAGACGAGTAAAAAGTAACTGGCCCTCTATCGACAGCAGAGACCCCTGGCTGTTTGGTGGCTAAGGTCGTATTGAGAGAAGAGGTCTCTCCTCTCTCGCTGTATCGTTTGCTGCCGTTTTCTCTCCCGACATCCGTCGTCGCGCACCAGAATGCCTCCAACCTCGCCAAACTAGACGGCGGACTGGTTTTTGCCCAATTTAGATCCCCCATTGTTCGAGCCGCACCGGAATGAAAATAGAGGAACGATCTCCGTGAGAGGCTGGCCCCGGCTGGATCCCGCAGAAGTAGCGTTACATAGGAAAACAGCCGAGGCTGGTAGACGGCGGCGATTCTCTCTGTTCCGTAACCTTCGAACCCGTTTTAGGTGGCACCGATAATCGGCCGCTCGACACGACACGGCCTCCACCGCCACCGTCCAGAAACCGTCTACACCCCTTTTGTTTTCGGCTCGCCTTCTTTTTCCTTTCACGCTGCTCCATCCTTCTCAATCCGTCTCGTTCCACCTCCTCCGCCCGTCGAACTTCTCTCTTTTCTAGCCGATCGTTTCGTTCTCTTTGCCGACGCAGGAGTGGACCTCCGTCTACAACTTCTGCCTGCACGTTTCGTTGCGGCCGTACGATGCTGGGACGCTTCTTTTGCCACCGACGGCCAAGCGGAAACGACTGGGATGTAATTGCGCGGCCGTCGCGGCCGATGATCTTATTTCAGTCGCTGCCGTTTGTGTTCTCTTGCTTGCGAGATATGTTGTCATCGCAAACATCCTCTACCTGAGACGTTTTTTGAGTGGATTCTGTTATTAGTTTGCTGGCAAGAAATAAACCGCTGTGTCAAAGTCATCTTTCTTGTGTACTATCAAGATGTTAAGAGTTTTTAAATGGCGTGAAAATTGATTTGTACGTTTGTTTTTGTGGAAAATCAATCGGAACGTATCGATTGCTCTCATATTGCTCCTTTGGTATTGGACAAGTTTTCGGAGCTTACCGACTGTAAGGATTTTTCTTATCGGTAATCGGTCAATGTTTGAGGTCAACGTTTCAACCGCAGGTCAATCATAACACTTTTCCTTCATTGAATGTTTCTACACTGAAGTATAGCCGTAACCCTACGGTTCGCAAGTTTATGGTTTCTTCATGGCATCCTGGGTTTAATGAGACTAACCCCTACCAATTAGTTCTGCGGGATTACAAAATGTAATACAAATTAGGCTAAATAATGACCGTCGAAAATACATGAACCTCTTAATACACGCAATGGGAACACGTTCCTTCGTCCGTTTTTGATAAATTTAAAGTAATTCGGAGTGTTTCTGACTGTTATATGCAGATGACTAAGATGCTCCCACGCATATTTTTTCGTCCCGGATGAGGATCGGTTGCTGGCCTGGTAATTTCATGGATACTTGGCCAGGGGACTATCCGTTACATAGAAATGCAATTTTAATTCACAGTGCCCGGTGTATCGCAATGCGGACAAGCCCACGAAAGTTCTTGAGGCCAGCATACAAGTAGGAGCGCCAACATTGCGTGAGGTCAATCAGCAATTGAATTTCGCGTATCGATTGCGACGAAATATCTGAAAGAATTTCAGTCATAATTTCCTGTAACGTCAATATTTATTTTTACGGAAAAATATTTCCATGCGATCTACACATTTATCATAACGGCAAGCGGAAACAAAAATGAAGAAACAGTAACAGGACTAGATATAATCTGCACGTTAATGTCAAGACGTGTAAATTCGCATGAAACGACACTCCGCTAACGCAGGCTTCATGCACCGTTAAAACGTTTGCATACCGCAATTAATTCGTATCATCTACCTGAAATTTTGGCGTGCCGATAATTACGGTGGTCCAGTATATTCGTGGCAGTGTCGTGCATTCCAATCGCGTTCTGCCATCGAGGGTATGAAGAAGCAGAGGAGAGGAAGTGACGAAGAAAATGAAGGGTCGCAACTGTACAACATCACGTGCAGACATTATTTCAAGCCGTAAGGTACGATCGAGATGTTTCAGGGAATCTTTCCCGGACCAGTACACATTGCACCTGCTGGGTGTTGGTTGCTAAATGTAACATAGGTTCACAACTATCCACAACACAATTGACACTTTTACATCACATACTGGTATAAATCGTTTTATTGTTTCGATGCAAAATGATGTGGCGATGCAGCGCTAGGGCGTGTTGTTACTGTAATTATAAGTTTGCTGCGCTGCTGTTAGTTCAGTCATTACGGCTTTGTGGATTACAGCCCGTAATAATTTGCGGCAATGTTATCCTAGTGCATAATTTTAACTGTTATTATCTAAGAAAAATATTCGGACAATAGCAGCGGATACAGCAAGAACATCAGTCTTGCGTGATAAATCTAATAGATAGCAATTAGTATTTCAAACAAAGTACATCGACTTATCTCGCGTATTCGCATCCCCTTAGAATCCGTATTACAAGCCGCTTGCTCGCTGTGTGCTTGCTCGCCTATCTCAGTCGTGAATCTTGTTGGACGAGAATAAATGTTAAGAATACGGGGAGGTAAGCTGGAAATGGTACCTGCTTTAAAGATGACCTGCAGAATTTCGAGGGATCGTTAGGATTCTTTAATCCGACCCGGAATGCGTATCTTTTTTGGTTCTTCGAAAAGCGCCCTAAAAATCGTTAATGGTCTGGAAAGATCATACGGAAGAAACCGCCATGACCTGCCTTAACACTCCCATCTGCCAATAGTCATTTGCCGTTTGCTGGAAATACATTATATTTTCTACTCGTATATTATGTAAACATGAAAATACCTAAATGTTGTAAAACGCTGAAAACGAGCGCCCGTTGCGAATGAATTTCCTCTTTCGATCCATACTAAAACCGCATTTCATGTGTGAAGAATCAGTCTTACTTGCGTACTTAACCGAATCACTTGCATACATAATAGCAGGCGAAGATTTATAATGCGTTCATTTACCGCCGAAGGTTCATGGTAATTAAAATGTACGGCCAGCCAACTTCAAATCGTTTGCAGAGCCGAGGAGAGATTGCTTCTTTAACGCTCTCACCGTATTTGCATATTAAAAAATGTAGCGTTGCGGGAGACTTTTAGTGATAATTCATTTATTCTTCCTCATACGATCTGGAACCCTCATACATATCCCGGTACACTTTGCTCGATTAAAGTTTCTTCTTCGTTACGGAAGCACTACCTACGCTCAGAGGGAAGTACGTAGCTGCAAGAACAAAATATGCGGTTGCCAATGTCGCTTTAATCGAAACATAATCCATGTAATCCTTGTAGGACGACCGTGCTCACGTGAAACTAAATGCCTGCGTAAAAGTACGATGCTTGTTATCAGACACTTAGGAGTTTTAGATAGATAAAATAATTGCATACACGGAAACTTAAGGCAATATGTACTTTGATAGAACGACACGATACTATCCGCAAAGTAAACTTATTGCTAGCAATAAAAGATGGAACGGTCCGCCAGGTATAGTATCTATTTAATCATGGTTATCTTACCAGTTATATAACATTCGTGGATTTCTATACGACATTAAAATAATAATACCTGGACATTGGAAGACCGCAAAGTTTTACTGGTCTTACCCTACCGAGACGGGCGCACGTAGGTTCCGTTAAGACAACATGTTACAGAAACGGTTTCGTGGAAATTAAACGTCGTACACGATGCACTATGGATATCTGAAAAAATCACGATCATTACTCTTGCACCGGGGAAGATTGCACCGTGAAATTCGCAAAATTGAAGAGACACCGAGGAGAGGGCGTTAAGAGCAGTTGTACACCACTTTTGCGATGGTTGTTCAGGTAGACACGGTTGGCTGCAGAAAATGTGGATAGAGAGAGACGATAGCATGTGTACGCAGGTATACGTAGACAGGTACACATGTACCGCGTATACAAATGCGTGTCGGGAGAAAAGGAACGACAGAGAAAAGAGGGAAAGAACGAAACTGAGAGAGAAGGGAAGAGGTAGACTCTAGAGCACGAATCACGATGGTAGAGTCCGACTATGGTGGAAACGAGCCACGAAGACGTGACGAACACATTCAGACGGCAGTGTATAGTCCACCATAGCGTAGCCATGGCATAGTTAAAGTGGGAGAAACCGTGTATGACCGTCCTCACCGTCAGCCAGTGCCGTGTGAACGACCGTGAAGTGAACCTCGGACGAAACGCGTTCGAGCCATGAAAGTTCTCGTTTCCTAGCATCGCTGTCAGAATGACCCTCATTTGGTAGAAAACGTTCGGAGGATCGACGTGTCGAGCGGAACAATTGAACCGAATCGTCATCGGCCGCGCGGAGAAACGCTTCTCACGATAGAAATTTCGTAGGACCTAAAAAAGCTTTTAAGTGTTAAAGGACGGTGGACGAGGAGAAGAGGGACCAATAGGAGTAGGAATTCGATATTAAGCATCGTCACATTTCTTAAAACGAATTATTAACTGTACGCGCATATCCAAATTCGTTTGGCAAAATTTTCAAGGATATTACCATATGTAGGCAAGCGGTGTTGCAAAACTATTCGTCCTGCAAAGGGATGAGGAAGTGAATATAATAATTGTGCCGTGGCAAAATGATTACTGCCGAAATGCAGAAAAGGAAAGACTAATTTGCCATCTTGTCATCGTTAACTATGAGAATCCTGAAGGTTGCAGTCTGGGTCTAGACCGCATACCTTCCAATCGATACTTTGATCCTAACCCGTCCGGTGAAGATCCGGTGTTCTTCGACGTATCGTCTAAAAGACACAAGGCAGAAGAAGGATTGGTATTTAAGACTGGAATGCAGGACTCGCGGCGATTTTTAATACCGGGAGAGGATAGCATCGGAGATTAAAGACTGTCGGGAGAGAGCACACTTCGGCAGACTCGGCCGAAAACCTGACGTGTACACCGGACTGTTCCGCGCCAAGTAGGTCAACCGGCGTGCGCGAGAGTGCGAGACCGAGAGGAAAGAGGGACGAAGAAGGACGAAGACGTGAAGGAAAGGACGAGCGAGAAGGCAGCAGCCGAGGCGCGACAAGGAAAGAGACTGCGCGCCGGAGAAAGAGAGAAAACTGAGAGGACAAACACGGGGAAGAAAGGAGAAAGAATGGCGCTGGCCGCTGGTAGCCAGCGGCCGTAGGAGTTGAAAGTTTTACTCGATGCCCCGGCGACTCGTGGCCGATGCTGGTGTAGTTCCGTGATCCAAAATGGCGACCACTGGCTCGCAAAGTCGTTTCCACCGCGGTTTCAGCAGCGACGACAATAGCGCCCGGCTCGTCGACGGCGAGTCCTGAGAAGAAAAGAGTGCTTTTATTCGCGATAGTGGAATCAATATCGTGACCTTGACATTTGCGTTACCGCGGCCTTGAGCAGGACGCGCGATCTGCCGTGTCAGAGGGACAGGAGCAGTGACGATGTCGGCAGGACCAATGAGCACGAAGAAGGTCCTCCTGACCTTGGCGACCCTCGCGCTGGCGGGTAAGTCAGGGCACGTTGGGATAGGGTAGTTGGCGTGGGTGTGCATCAGCTCGCGATGAGATAAGTGCCCCCGATAAGTGGATACACACACGAGCCGCACCTGCGGTGGCGAACTTTGCTTTTAATCGTCAAATCCGCGCGCACTTCTAACAGCGTACCGTTTCGTTAATTATTCACGGCGTTGAACTTACCGGAGCGGTGCCTTCGGAGAGTGCGTGATGCACGGCCGATGCAGGTTTGAAATTGTTTAGAGGAATCGACGTTGCGTAACGTTGCGGGGGTAATTTGATATTGGGCGCAATATTCGATACGGAACAAGTGAGTCTGCGAAGACGGGGTTTTAAGGGTATTGTTCTGACAAGCATTGGCTCTCACTTCCTAGTCTACATAGATGGAGGACTTTCTATCGGTAGCTGTGCCTGATGATGTGTAAGACTTTCTATAGATCATGTGATTATTGGCGAGAATTCTAGCACCGCGGTGCAAAATGCTATTTCGAATGACTGAGGCACTTCTGTGGATACGAATGGGAAGTGAGAGGAATGTCGCGCGTTGTAGGAGGCGACGACGGGGAAGTTTTGCATGGTAGGTTGACGACCCGCCGTGGAATCCATCAGTCTCTGAGCGAGCATAAGCGAGGATAGGCGAGAAATTCATGCGTTCCTTTGTATGCACTTCACGCTACCTTCAACCGTACGATTTTTATTCTTGTCGAGTTCTGCGAAATAGAAGGGGGACAGGCAAATCGATTTACGGTTATTGGCTTGATGTTGCATGTAAGTCTTGCGACTTTTGCGAAAGAATAAAGGTTCTTCAATTTAATCGCCCTTTTACTATATCGGAGGCGGTCGAAAATAATTCAGAATGGTGCAAAAGGAAGTGTAAAATTGGCAATAGTTTCATAGATATGGCACGAATATGCAGGAAATGAATGGAAAATAAAGTAAAATGACTGTAGCCAAGCGTATTATATACTCGTATACTGAGTAAAAAGAAAATTAAGTTGCACCTATAAAGTTGCACTGCTTATTACTAAGTCCAAACTTGGCTGTGAAACCGTATATAAATGAGAACATTTTAAAACACAATATGCATACCCATGTATACGTTTGCTGACGTTTTGAAATGACAGTCATTGCAGCGACTCGGAACAATAGAGCATTTAGTTTTTATCGTTCCGTCCGCAAAGGGTTAACGTCGGGATGTAAGAATTGTTATGTTTGATGATGTGCCATCGTCAAAGGCACGCGATGATCACGATCGTCATGTAGCGTAATTTGTAGCGCCGCGCAAATAATTTAACTCGTCTCATCAAACCGTTTGATGGGTTCTTCCTGCATAAGCACGTGCCGACGACTTTACTGCTCAAGAATAAGTTGAATTTTAAACGGATATTAAACGAAAATAGGAGGCAACGTGCTCGAACGTGCTTTCAACGGTGCATTAAAATACATATTTTAGTATCTCTTCTATGAACGCACACACGTGTACCGTTAATACATTCTCAGTTTTTACATTTGTATATTGATGGCTCGGAAATCTGTTGCAATTCTAATTTCAGACATGTTCTTTGAAAAAGCAGTTTGTCATAATTATGCGCATGTACGGTTAGAACATGAATGAGTACCGCATTGATGTTGATACTATGCGATTTACTTGTCGTTTACTTGAGCCATTTCAATTAGAAGGTAGCAATGTACGCAGGCTTGTCGTGTACATGCCGGCAATGCGGATGCGTAAATAGGAACGTAGTCGGTTCCGCATGATACGGCACGCGTGTACTACTCTTACTAAAAAAAAAGAACTTTCTATCCAGAGTATGCTGGTAATGTAACTGCGCGAAACAATCGATATTGACAAACCATTTTTATGTCAGAAATGTAACGCTTGGAAACTAAACTTTTTGTTATTGTCATTGCATTATTCACCATACAAAAGTTGTCAAGTTGCGTGGGTTTTGAAGTAGACTTGAATGAGAAACGCGCCATATGTTCGAATAACTCGAAAAGGAGGAGAAAGCTACAAGTATGACGTGCATTCGCTTACTTGTCATCATCCGCCTATGCATTTGAAGCATTTTCACTCTGGCTACCCGACAAAATTATTTTCGAACCTTTACTACGGTGATCTATATACGCCTGCCATATGTACAGTTTTGTACCCACATAAAATGGACACTACAGTACAGATAGCTCGTTTACCGGAAAGTGTACATCCAAATCAAAGTCGTATCTGTTCGAAAAACTGATTGGATAAGTCGAGAGAAATGAGCAAATTACGAATTAAAACTTTGACGCATAATCGCTTCGTTATTACCGTGAGAAGTGCGTACGTAAGGTACATGTATTACGGCAAGAGCGGCTCTCCTCTAAAGACCCCATGAACGGACTGTGTGTATGTCAGTAGAACGTTTTCACAACACGTTGCATATTTCCGTGAGTGCCCGCCACTTTTCGTTTGCCCCAGTAGCAAATTTTACGATCGCGAAATGAAAGTACGCGACAGTCCCGTTCCCGAATCAGTATCACTTTCTTAACGATTTTTCGTTAATCGGCCCGATTTTATATTTGCAACCAATTACTTCGTCTGCCACGTTCACTGACCGTTGATTTTAGAAATTCTCGTTTTCCATTGGAAACTGCTCAAAGTAGCGTACGAGCTTGTTCCACTTCCGCGGCAAAGTCTAGAAGAAGCCGTTATTTTCTGGTTTTGGAAGCCGCATTGTTGCTAGAATCGCTCGCAATGTCGTCGACAGTTATGTTTTATTGGTCCGTCATCGAATACGCTAAATTCGACGACCATACGTGATGGCGTCTGAGCACGTTCCTGCTTCAAGGCTAAGGTGTCATTGTCCGAATCCCCAAGAGTCTGCGTGATTTGTCACGGGATGCCGAGCGGTTCGAGACGGGCGTGTGTCCTCTAACTTTGCGCAACGACAAGAATTTGCATAAGGCCGCTAACGTCATCGCAGGTTGCGCAGGAGCAACGACACCGAGAATCCGTATCCGGTATAGAGTTTCGTCACTCGTCGACTTTCGCCCAACCGCATTAACTGTGAAAGTGTCAGGATATCGCGGTACGCGTAGCAGAACTGAAACGCGGATTGAGTAGGAACGTTCGGGAACAGTCATCCCTTTCCAAGTAAAATGCGAACACCCACCCTGCGCCTGCAAGAACTGAAAGCGAAACTCTACATGCGGCTAAAAAATAATTCTTTCACCGTGAAGGGTCCGTGAATCATCGTAGACTTTCTTTAAAATTACTTCTCCGGCGGATAACGCTGCAAATTAACCGAGTCGTTTGTAATAGGTGCTTTGGGTCAGTCCGTAATCGATTAGCACGTTCGCGAACGTGAATGCTATAGCATTCATTTTCATGATGATGCAGAATGATATGAATGCTATTTAAATTTAAGAAAATTAAATTCAAAACAATTGACTTTAAGATTTGAATGCTATAGCATTTATATCATTCTTTCATTCTAGCAAATTAAATTCCAAATAATTAACTTTAGGATTTGAATGCTATAGCATTCATTTTCACGATGACGCATAATGATATGAATGCTATTTAAATTTAAGAAAATTAAATTCAAAATAATTGGCTTTAAGATTTGAATGCTATAGCATTCATTTTCATGATGATGCAGAATGATATGAATGCTATTTAAATTTAAGAAAATTAAATTCAAAATAATTGACTTTAAAATTTGAATGCTATAGCATTTATTTTCATGATGATGCAGAATGATACGAATGCTATAGCATTCAAATCTTAAAGTTGATTGCTGTTGATTGCATTGCTATAGCATTCATATCATTCTGTATCATCATGAAAATGAATGCTATAGCATTCAAATTTTAAAGTCAATTATTTTTAATTTAATTTTCTATAACTTTAAGTTTTTGTACTTATTGTACCTGTCGAGATAATAACTAACTGAACTAAAATATGATAATCTGACTACCCTTATAAAATGTGTTTAATCAAATGTCGGATGTCACAACCAATTTAAAAATAAAATGACTGTCAATTTTTGCACCTCGCTGAACCTTTTAATGTCCGCGAACGTGCTAGTTGTACCGGAGAATCTGACGTAAGCTGAATCATGTAAGCAGGTGCAATTTTGCGCAGGTGCTGTGGTGTCAGTGACATCTTGTTCTCCAGCGATTTCGTACAGGGCTTTTGAATTGTCGATCGGTACGCGAGGTGCCACGAAACGTCACGTTCGCCAGCGAAAAGAATAAATATTGGGCTGGAATGGCGTACCGTTAGGTCTGCCGTTACCGCCTCGAGAAACGACGGGTACATAGCGTTCGGATCTACACGTCCACGGATACCCCTTCGACGTTTCTTTCGCGACTCTTTAAGATCAACTAGAGAGACGCAGGGACGTCACGAGGTCAGGCGGTTTCCTCACAGCAGTAGTATGATCTACGATTTTACTGTTCCCATGGAACTCTGCCAGTTCTATGAGGTCATGCGATGGTGCAGGTACATTCCTTTCATAGTCACGTTGAAGTGGTATAAGTATAAGATAAACAAATCATTTATAATTTACACAAAGTGTAATATGTAACTTCCTTCGGAGTGAAAATCCAAAAAACCAATTTTCAATATATGCTACTGAAATGACGAAATTATTCTTGCAGTACATTTCGATGAGCGCATATAGAAATTTAATGGTAAACAAAGGTAGCCATATATGTTTGAAGTGAACATTTTCATACGTGTTGAAATTTGAGATAACATTTCCAGACAGAACTTTCCGGTAGACCTAATATATTATAACACAAAGTATTTATATATTTTGAGCCAAAAATTGCAGATCGGTCCTTGATCTGATTCTGATTTAGTTGATACGAAATATATACGCGAACGTACGCGTAAACAGTGAAAGATATTTTTTAGCATATAACGTGTCAAAGTACATTTCGTTAAATGACTGAGAAAGTGAGTACAGAAAAAAGTTCTAACAGCCACTTCACGTTAGGTTAATTAATCGTTACCGTTATATATTCTCCATGGAAAAACCTAAATTGCGTTCGGACCGTGTGTCTGGTTAAATTACAACCTGTCTCGTTGACAACTCGAGAAAGCGAATGAATAAAGGAATCGCGATGGTCGCGCCAAGGTTGCAATCACTGAAAAAAACACCCCTAGAAAGAAAGAAAAAAAGCTCCCGACTAATTACGTGTACACATAAGTTTCGTTGGAGCGTATAATCAGCATTCTCCGTATGGTCGGCTAACATTATCAGTATTATTATTATCGTTGAAGGTAATATCGAAGGCACCTAGAACCGGTAACGCTTTTTTTATACTCCGATGCACATAATGTGCGCAAGCCGCGTTCGTTACCTCATTACCTGGTGAAGTGCGATGCGTACGGAACCTGCTGAACGTGAACTTCATCATCCAAGGTTGCCTTCAACACTTCACCTCGAAATCGTTCACGCGTGTAAAGCCGTAAATATAGTCGATCCGTTCATTTCTTCCACCGTGGAAGACTTTCATAACTCTCGATAATTCGGCGAGGAAGCGAAGAATTTTTACGATTATCAATACCGTCGCTTCTCAATCGGACGGACGATGCACGTAGGCGAAAGTGCGCGACTGTAATTTTGCATAAGCGTAACTAACAGCGAGCGAGGCCCGACGTTGAAGCATAAAAAGAGCGATGTTAATTGGCAAAGTAAAAGTACCTCTAACTGTCTCCCCGAACAATTACGTTTCCTCCCTAAGTGCATGGTCGTGCTTGCTAATTATTTCGAGCTATCTCTAATGCAGTCGCGCATTAATTCTACGAGGTGAGAATAACACGGGCGTGCGTATGTATAAGTCAGTGAGATCGACTATCTCGCCCGTCAAAGATGGAGAATATCTTAACTTTTATACTAGCGCTTGACCACCGAGGGGAACTGCATTCCATTCGTTAAGAGACACGGCGTCTGCCCTGCACGTGCGATTCACCTACATTCTCACGACTCGTCTATTTACCGCTTTCAACGCGAGAAAGAGAGAGAAGTTTGGCCGCCCGTGAACTCCGTTACTCGTTTCCAGCGAACGAGCTCTGTCGGGAATAAATAAATAAGTTTAAATTATAATTCTCCAGGATTCCGCCGGTGATCAATCCGCGCAGCGATAAGCGAGTAACAGACGGCGCACGGTGAATGAATAAAAAGTGTATCAGGAGTAGAAGGCGTATTCGAGACGCCATTGAACGGCATTCCGCGAGAGATTGAGATCTCGTTTGTCGACATAGGAGTGTTAAAGTGTTGAATCCGCTAATAACAGTTCTGCACCGGTCGGCATTTGTTCTATCAATTATTTCCTGTGATAGATAGACCGTACGGCGTATGTGCGTAACGAATTATTATTGATGACTTCCGATCTGGGTGACATCCGCGATTTTACGTTTTTGCGGTACAGAAATGGAACTAGCTCTTAGCGATGCGCCAATTTAAGCTTTTCTTTCGGAATATCGTGTTTCCTTCTGCCTTAGTCAGACCGTTGCGTGTAATTTTCTTGGCCGATTCGGTGAAGTTGGTGTCTATCACCGCGGTTCTAAGAAGTATGATGAGTGAGCCGTCAAGCATAAAGTATCGTTGTGTTATGCAAAGTGTCGTTGTGGGTCTAGTTCCCTGGCACAGTAATGCTGGCTTGTCAAATAATTATGTCTGTACCCGGTGACGGTTACCGTCGGTGATAAAAATGATCATAACAATTCCCATCCACTCATTCGAATAGTGTGTACACCGTGCAATTTACCTAGATTCTCACCATTCCCAAGTGCATCCTCCTCCCTAGGCGGAATGTAACGTACGCTCCTGACACGCAGAAGGTAGCATTGTATTTTCCTGCGATCTTCGTTACAACGAACACCGTAAGCACAATGATTACGACGCGGTAGTTGAGAGCATTGAATGCGTGATGCCATAGCGTCTTCGTGATGATAACCTGTCGATTCGCTTGGCAAAGATCTACTTCCGCGTTCTATACACGTAGGTTTCGTGCCACTACCGGCGCGTCTTACTTCCATTGCCAAATATTGAATTTCCTCGATTAACAGGTTGACGACAGTACCTAATCTGATATTTCGCGTACACTCAAGACATTTTATCCTTCTTCCAAGTAATGGATGTGCTCTATTTTACGTAATTTTCCAATCTACACATATCTGTTTTTATATCACACCGCTAATAATGCCCCGTAGCGTTTGTGGCAGATTGATGTCAGCGGCGAAGATAAATTGCGCGCATCACGTAAGCAGAAGTAGCAAGAAAGTAATTGAACGACGCGTAACTTCGTCAATGGATATCGAAAGAATTAGCGGTCTACGAGTAGCGCGATCTAAACAACGAGATATGGGAGGGTACCGTTACGAATGCGTGTAAACGGATTTCGCAGAAAGAAGAGTGCTGCCGCGAGATCTTCGCGTTTTGATTGACGCCCAGCTGGCACGTCTGCGAATTTACATTTTCCGTTAAGAACCTCCCGCTCGTCTGCTTTCCCCCAATTAAAAAGATTGCGAAAAGCAACGAGACTTCAATTCATCGAACCAGCGCTTCTGTTGGTAACAAAGAATAACTTTCTGTTGGTAAGTAAAGTTCCGTTTCCCTCGGACTGTTAGCTTTCGAGCGCTTGAAATTGATCGACACGCGAATTACGGTAAAAATCTGATAACCCGCTTGACTCGATTTCGGGAGCACATATTTCTCCGACGAATCACGAGACAGTGAATAAGTCGGAGACGGAACATTGGGAACACGATGCTCGACCGGTAGAACGAACCGTGGCCGGCGGCCTGGCTTAATTGCAGTTGTGAACGGGCGGCGGCGTTTAAAAATCGTGCCGTGTCGCACATTTCCTAATGGCTAATTAGCGATAGACCGTCGCGCGTCGTGGTCGACGATGCGCAGAACCGCGAGCAATTACTAGTGATTCACGGGGCACGCAATACGACTTATACCGCGTTAACGATCAATCGTTTCACTCACGCATAATTATCAATTAGTGATAAAAAATGGAACGAATTAAACAGCGTGTGTTGGCACGACCGGAATGGTTCGTGGAAGCGATATATGCAATTGCGGCTATTTATAGATACTATATATATGGACCTTGTATACATGACGCCGACTCAGGTACCCGTAGAGCTATGATTACGCGCGCATATGTTATGTATTTAACGATTTGGGACAGGATGCCACAGAATCTCGAGAGCGCTTGCTACGTGACGATGGTAGTTAAAAGCCAAAGGACATGCGGCAAAAAGATAAACGTCTGACTATCAGCTGCGGGTCGACGCGTAAAACAATGCCGCGCGGTTTCACCATCTAACGCCTTGCAACAGACAGGCGGCCATGACGAAATAGTTGTACCAGTCTAAAAAGTGCACGGCCGCTCGTTCGCCAAGTGACGGTGAAAGTTTGAAAATGAAGGAAAAGGGGACCTGCGAAGAAGAAAAATAGAACGTGCATTAACGTCCGGCGCACTTTCTACGAAAAGCAACGTGCCGCGCCTCGATCTCTCTCACGCTCCGATGTTTTCGTCACTTTTTCTAGTTCGATAGACGTGTGGACGGGCGAGATCGATGCGGCTAATTAAACCGGTGGACGTTTCACGTTTCCAGGGAACAACCGGGTTTCAATGATCGCCATTATCGGTCCGCCGTGATCTATGCGAGGCGGCCGTTTTAGTTTCACTCAAATTGCTTCGCGCGTCGTTAGATCCGCGAATAGAAACCTCGCGCTATTGTCTCGATTCGCATATGTGTACGGGTCGTAGAGTTCCATTGTAAATATTCGCGAAACCGTATGCGATGTACAGAGGAACCGACACAAGCGCCGCTGATGATATCCCGCGTAGATCTCTTTTAATGATAAACGACATCGATCGCCGCAACTAACGCTAGCTAACGATTTCGACAATTTAACTCTTTATTACCATCTATTCCGTAGCATTTCTTAACACGTTGACTGCCAAGCGTATTTTACTATATTAGAACGGCGATGCTACGAAATACTACAGCGTTTGACAGAATTATGCAAAATGTAACTAATGTGCAGGTATTGGAAACCAAAGGATCGCATCACTATTCAAACAACCACTGCATTTATAAAATAATCATTACTACACATTGCGAATATTTTGGATCTTTAGTAAAATCTCTTGCGCCGGTCACCGATGACCACCATGGCAATCAAAGTGTTAACCCATTGGCTGCCAGCGGTCCATCTATCGGTCCTCGATTCCTATGCGAAAACTACCACATTTCACTAAAACTGTATTCAATATCTTCTAAGTTTCAAAAGAATAAATCTTTAATACACTGTTGTGAAAATAATTGTCCACATATATTTGATATAATCTGAATATAAAAATGTACATTATTTATTATCAAATATTTCATACCGCTAAAATTGTACTCAATATCTTCTAGGTTTGAAAAGAATACATTTGAAAACTTTCCTCCAGAAAATCGACATTCTGTTCTTTATAAAACAATTCATAGAAGCGTGAATATCAAATCGGCCCTGGCAGACTTTACGCGTACCGCGTAGATGGGCCTGGCAGTGAAAGGGTTAATCAACACCGCCCTCCAAAACACTCACAAGCTCCTACGACAAGCAGGGAATGCCATAAACGAGACCTATCCTCCACCTGCAAAGGTATACTGTTGCAGTAGTAAATCAAATCATACCCTCGGCACGTGTCATTCAGCCGGGAATACGCTGATCGATTGACATCGACGTCACGATCTCTCGACAACGGTGAGATTTCATTGCCCGCGGGAGGCAATACGAGCTCGCACGACAAAGCTAGACGTGCAGGTGCGCGGAAGGTGTTCCTTGTACTTTCCGTTGCATCTCGCATTCCTCACGTAACGGTGACTCGGATTGTCGATGTCCGCGGTTTTTTCTTCCTTAAATCGATAGGCAGGAGGTGTCGTCGCTCAGCAGGGACGAGACCGGAGGACAAGGAAGACAGGAGAGAGGGAAGAAGAACGAACGGGAGAGAATGAGAGGGCATAAGCGTGGACGGATGAAAGAAGACGGGTTGGACAGAAAGAGACTGAAGTCGTAATTTCATACGTGTCACGTCCACGGTTGGTCAAACCATTCGATACCGGCCTCGAGAATGTCAACCGCTCTTGGGTACCGTTTTCCTCGACGATCGGCCGTTGGATCACGAACATTTTTTGCTCATTCCACGGCGCGATTCTCGTTGGCCTACCCTTACCCAGGGCGGTGCACCGCGAGATCATCCGTCGCGAACGTCTGCTCAGGGTCACTGGGCAAAAACAGAGTTTCTCTCGTGCAACGTTTCCTGCAATTTTTGTGCGCCGCCGTTTATGTACTTTTCTAGGCGTATCGATTCGCGTCGGACTCTCAAAGGAAATATCGACGGACCCTCGACGTCGTCTGTGTAGTATGAATTCTTTAGCGCTTTGCAATCGTGGCTCTGGCTTTGTGACAATTATGTTTCAGGCAAGTTCGTTGACATTTTTCTACCGGGGAATCGCTAAAACTAGTTGTACGTCGAAAATGATTCTAGGCGTATCCGATACTGTAACATTTTATAAATTGTAATGGTTCGCTAATTTGCGCAACCCTTCTTCAATTATGGTTCTCGTTCATACGAGTAATGTAATATTGATAAAGTTTCCTTTCCAGTCAAGCAAGACATTGGAAAATGTGTTCACGGAGTATTAAAGCATCCCGCAGGCATACGTTTTTCACCTCACATCTCCCTTCTGAATTGAATATCTTAACATAGCGATTTGCACCACGCCTCGTTCACGATATAACCTTATGATAACGGACGCAGCGAAATGGAAACGAACGATACCGTAAAGTCCCTTTTGCGAGTACCGTTCGAGCGCGAAATTATTTTATCTGCGCGTTCAAGCTTGCTCGCGATCTTTCTCACAGGGAGGCTAATTACCTGCTAACGACGACGTAATTACATTGCAGCGGTTTTTAGGCCACGAGGATGTAACAAGCATTTTCCTTTTTCTCAAAACAGTTTCATTGTCTTTACTGAACTTGTTTCGTGTCTCAAATACCATTCGTTTACGGCACGGCTGGTTGTCAGTTGTGCAGTTCTTAATATTAATATCATCCACCACCTCCTAGCATATCAACCGTCGAATCGGAAATAAATACCAATTTATTGTAATTTTCAGGAGTCGTGGCTATACAAAACGATCGGAGCGTTAAGGATCCGACGTCTTTGCGCTCCTTAAAAGACGATGTGATTTTAAGCGGCAGCGCGTTCAGCGGTCCCGAGAGGACGTCAAACGCGGGTCAAAAGCACGGATCTTTAACATTTTATCGAACAGTCCCAGCTATACAATTGGAAAGCTCGAAGAGTTTCGGTAACTACGAGAAAGAATATACCCGGTCTACGCTAAGGGACATAAATAGGGAAGAGACTATCGATGAACTGACTTCGTCGAAGCACGTCGATCACATCGACGGCAATAATATCGAAGTCAAACCCGGAGAGTACTATCGGTAAGAAACTCTCATGTAACCATACGTTTGCCAAAAAAAGCCTAAACCTTTTTTGGCGACAAGTCTTGACGATTCTTGCCTTCGTTTTCTAACATGACGCTCGTTAACCGTATAAGTTCCCAGCTTCTTATCTATTGCAACACAACGTCGTGTCGAGTCACTTAAAGGGAAAGTTCGTAAATAAGAAACTTTGCTTAGCAGTATAGTGCCGACCACCAGTGAGTCCATGTCGGGGGAAGGACAAGGGGCTCCGCAGGGACAAGATCCCTTGTCGGAGCCCCTTCAGCTGGCTGGATCGTCGAGGCATCGAGCACGGCATACATCGGCGACCGATCAGCAGAGGCGACCACGTCAAGAGACGCCGAGGATTTATAGTGACCACGCACCCCCGCCGGTTTTGTCGACAGCCGCCTCTGGCCAAAGACAAGCGAATCCTGATATACAGGACATCATTACCGGCATCGTTAAGTTGCTTAACGGAAATGTCAACGTTGCTGCTAATACCGGAAGGCCAACGCGTCCTGTGCAGCCTACAAGGTATAAAATCTTTCAAATGATATACTTCAGATGCGTAAAAAGCGTTCCACGTACCTTGACATTAGGAAGTGGGGTTAATGGTTCCGCAGATAGTTGATGACAGATAGGTGTGTATGTCCTCAGAATTAATAACCGTGGACCGCCAAGGATATCTGATGTTCCTCCTTTGCCACCGGATTTTGATACTCCTGGAATGAATCCGCCGCCACCTCCCGAACATCACCCTTATCCCTATGAGAAGCCTCCGGCTCCTGACAGACCGTCGGTCAATCAGTTGCCGCCGGAAAGACCCGTGAGACCTTTCTTAAACGGCGTACCACTTCCGGAACAGATTGTGCCTCCAGGAAACCGACCATGGAATCGGAATCGACCTGGTAATTAAATTTCCCGTTACCGCGTCTCTTATATATCATTGTGCTGACAAAGCGTTACATTAATTAAGGTATTAATTGAGAGTATTATGCTTCAACTTACTAGATCTGATTTCGTTTAAGGCGCGAACCGACGACCCGTACCGCCTTACAAGCCGGTACCACCTACTCTGGATTCGACGTTCCATCGTGATAAAGATCACTCCTTTGGCGATAAGCATGGCGACAAGGTGCATTTTGATTCGAAACCTGATCAGCAGTCGACCGAAGAAATGGGTACTAAGAATGGGGTAAACCACACCAACACAGGTACACTTGGAAACCACGAACTATCTAACCACAATGTTAACGGTCATGAAGAAAGTGCAACCAAGCCGAAAGTCGAAGATTTGCCGGCAGAATCGGCGGAAACCCAAAATGAGAATGTGACGAAGAAGACTGATCCTGAAGATTCGATTAAAAAGAAGCATCAGCTAACGACAAAGGAAACTAAGCCTAATGGAAACAGTACTTTGGCAGTCGGGACAAATTCCAATTCATCAACAAATTTAACAAATACAAATACTGATTCTTCAAAAGCTACAGATACCAAAACTACAGGACCAGTGAAGGCTACTGATCACATGGGATCATCGGTAAAGTCAACCTTCAAAGAGAAACCTAGTGATGCAACAAAAACGGCCAATACTTCAAAAATGCCGTCCAAAATATTCTCGACGTCTACCTTGAATGTCGAGACCAGCTCGTCCGTACAAGTTATTCAACCTACGCCTACGAAAGTAGGTGTTCAGCCAACCAGCATTCCTGATCATTTCGGCGACACATCATCCTCTGTCTCTGTAAATTTAGAACCCAGTACGATGACCGATTTGGAAACTGTAGGTGTAAAATCGACCAGTTCGGCGCCTACAGAGGCATTACCTTCGTCGACTTATAAGAAAACGACGACCACGACAGAAAAGAGTGTGGTTCATCCTGCGAGTACATCTTTTACAAAGAATGCAGGTAATACGAAGCAATATTCTATCCTACCGTGTAATTAAAAAACGGGTAGCCTTGGTACGCGCGCTAGACTTATCTTTCTTTTATGTCGCAGTCTCTACGAATCGATATCCCTACCGACCCCGACCCGGGATCGTCCTTGACGATACCCTCGATTACACAGGAACTCAAGGACTAGCAACCCAAAGACCATACCCACCTCCAAGGCATCCGTCCATCGGTGACATTTTCGACGTCACGGTTTCTGCCATTCAAGGTCCAGGTGGAAGCTCTGGTAACTATACACACCAAGCTGACGCGTTAATTAAGGTGTTCCGTCTGATGTCAATTCAATATATGTGTATTGCGATTAGGAGACGGTATCAGGGTTCCAGTGAACGGAGGTGGTTCCGACGTTATACTAACTTCCGCTGTCGAAGGAAACGGCTTTGTTAGTATCGACGGCAAACGAACATACCTGAACCTGTTTGAGAATACAGATCGGTCAACTGCACCGACACAGGTTCAACCCCAGCCAACCAGAACGCAACCGCCAGCGGTCGTTGGCACTGGGTAAGTTCCGTAGTCTATCGATTTATTTACCGAGTTATATTTTTAGTGCTCTGCGTTAGAGACCGACCAAATTAATAGGCGTAAATAGTTGACTTCAGTTCCTAACGCGAATTCTATGTCCGAAATGTTGCAGGTTTGCTGTAGCACAACCTGACACACCCAATGTCACACCACGTCCGACTGGTCCAATTCGAAGGCCACCTTACAGAAGACCGACACAACCGCCAGTCAGAATTGATACGTGTATTGTTGGTGATACTAGCACGTGCGATGCTAGTCAGCACGAGGCTTGTGCAACTGTTTTGGGTGTATCTGCCTGCCACTGTAAACCAGGATATGCCAGATTACAGCATTCTTTACCGTGCAAAAGTTCGTAAAAATACTCAAGTGACTCTGCGTCGAAAGCCGTCGCAATTATACGGTTTCTCAATACGTTTGTTCAATTTTAGAAATCGTCAGCATCGTCGTGTCGATTAGAGTAGACAGGATATATGATAGGAAAGTTATCTGGGATCGAGGATTGTCTGATAAGGATTCCGAGGCGTATCAGACCTTAGTATACGAAGCAAATAGAGCTGTAAGTAATAACCCGTTTGGCTAGAAATAGAATCAACGCATGTGCAATCAGCCTTCAGATGATTTACAAACATCGTTTGGTATTTTATTCTAACATAAAAGTGGCACGTGAGCAAATCCAGTTCTTGTTTTTAAGATTGAATCTGCTATGTCAATGACGCCATTCTCGGATGAATATATGGGGTCGTCGGTGAATAGCGTCTATCAGGGAGACGTGAGTCAAGGCCAAGGTGGGGTCTTTGTGAATGCTACGTTAAAACTTACATATGAACCGAGAACAGTGAGACCCAGTTTAGCGGGTGAGCTTCAAAGACACCTGTTGGGTGTTATTCACAGAAGAAACAACAATATCGGAAATAGTGCCTTGTACGTCGAAAGTCCGCCCGGTTCAATTTCCAATTTACAAGGTAATTGCGCTAAAGAATTTGTTCATTGCTCGTTAAATATTGTACGTCAAACCGATGTTGGGTTTGATGCAGTGTATTGGAGTTTCATACATCTCGTATATTATAACCATTTTTGTTTGATGTATAGATTTAGATGAATGTGCGTCATCGGAACTAAACGATTGCCATTCATCTGCAACGTGCAGCAATACGTGGGGTGGTTTCACGTGTGCATGCCACCTAGGACTGAAGGATCCTCACAAGGATGATTCTAGCGAGTCAGGCAGAAGTTGCCTCTCGTGTCCCTCAACGCACTGTAATAATCGCGGAACCTGCTCCTATCAGGGTGATCAGATGATGTGCGCGTAAGTAGAAGTTAAGGCAACTTAAGGGAAATGCTAATAAACCAGAAATAACAAAAAATCGATGAGTACGTCTACGTCAATGGTTTGGCTCGCATAGACATAATAATAATTACATAAACGGTTCATATTGCAGGCAGTGCGAATATAGAATGTCGAACGAATCGTAGTATCATATGTCATAGTTTAAATTAACAAATGTGCCAACGCGCTTGATGCAATTAACTAATTTTTAGATGCACTGGAAATTATTACGGGGCACAGTGTGAGGTCGACGGCGAAGTCTTAGGCGTGGCAATCGGCGCTTCTGTAGCAGCTTTAATTATCATAGTACTGACGTTGGTCTGTCTCGTTATGTGGAGGTAACGAACTATATTGTCGCTAAAACTACGACGTATGAAAGTAATATGCGCATGACATTATAATTCCTTTGATATTGTAGCCGGCGTTGGTCACGCGAACAAAAATCTGTAGGATCGCCCGTCTATGGCTACATTCAGGGTGGAATTCCAGGTACACTGCCAGGTAACAAACCTTCTTTATTCCACGTCAAATACGGATTTTACGAGAAATGTATCAGTCTTTTGACTTTCTGTATTTAATATTTTGCAGGAACGTTAGCCAGAGTTGGATCTGTTGGAACATTGGCGTCTGTCAAGCAAGGACCACCGACCAGTTTGCCACCATACATGTGGGCCCATTTTGGGGACCATATGGCAACTGCCAATGTATATGCGGTACGTCTGCATCGATTGTAATACAGCAAGGGATATTAGCTGTAGTGCACTATTAAACGTTTTTGTAGCAGGTACAGTGTAGTAGTGCACTATTAAACGTTTTTATATTTTATGCAGAGTGAACCAATGGGTCCGACTCGTCCCAGTTCTGCAATGTTCGGGTATCCTCCGATCAATGTTCACGGTACATTACCTCCAGTTCCGCTGCCAAGACTTCAGGCCCCACCGAGACCCAGACAGAGACATCAACCCGATCCCGACAGTTCGGATTCTGAACCGCAAGATAAGGACAGGGCTGACTTGATTCCTCAAAATAGTGGTTTCCATGTACCGAGACCAAAGTCTCGGTCTTCCTTAGCGGTAAGGTTCTTGACTTTACTTTAATCAATACTCGGTAGCTGCCATTAAATGAGTGGAAGCCCATAAAAACGGAATTCGATTGTATTGGTCATCGGTAGTGTATCAGATTAGCATAATGAGACGTAAGCTTACTTCGGCGTTATGGAAATGCGCACTTGAATAGAAAGTTAAGCGTTCGGTACTTTGCCGTGCTCTTTAATAATGCAACTTCCTTTTTATGCATTGCGATAACTTTTCAGAATCAGAGCGGAATTTATAACGACGTCGAGTACGACCAAGGAGACGTACATCATTTGTCTAAAAACAGCATTCCGATGTCGACGTACAGACCTTACTACAGGACGTGAAGACTTGTGCACGATGTTTCGAGTTAAAGATCGCATAATCAACACAACACCAGACTTACTGCCAAAAAGTGGTTAAGTGTGTATGCCGTGTGTAAGATGAGCGTATCGACAAATGGTGTGAGTTGTTAGGTATAAGTCACGTGAAAAAGAAACTTTCTTACAACAAGTGCGTAGCGTGTGAACATTGAGAGAAAGTGTAGTAGCAGGTATAGTTTATGCAATTTAAATCAGAATTATTTGTTTCTGTAATTATATACGTATTATGCATCGTAAACAAGGACACCTGCGACGATATGGTGTAAGTTAATTTTGTGAATCGTAAGTTAAACTATTTAAGCCCAGTTAATCGTGCTAGTAATATACCATTAGTATTCCGTGATCCATAGATCTGTCATTCTTTTGACGTTACAAAGCTCATTTGAACGTTAATGTACCAGTGAATCAAAATGCATTCTATAGATCTAACGATGTAACCGAAGTCTCGACTAGAGAAAACAAAGTGTTACCCGTTGACTGTTAACTGATACATTCAATGCGATCACTCTTCTTATTGAAAAACTAGAGAGTACTTATTTATATTGCGTGAACGTAAAAAACGTTTTATGAGTTCACAGTACGTCGATTCAGCAAAAGCGGCGTTATCATTATAACATTTAAAGTGTGGTTTCGAACGCTTTCAGGTTGCCCGACCCAATTTTCTTTGCATCTGTCGTTCCACAAAAACAACTCTTCATTGTAACAAATTTGCACCGATACCCACGTAACGTGCGACTGTAATTATAGCTAGTAATGCCTGTACGCACGCCGACCTAGGCCTTACAAAAAAATCAATCATCCAGCGCGTGTACCTTACGATATTCGCGAGGAGAGAATAATTCCTTAAGAAAATTGCTTTCGAAACGGTGATGGATTCTTTAAAATTGCAACCATTCACGTTACCTCTGTTCAGACAGTGTACAAAAAAGTAAATTTGAAAAGAGGACCGACTATAAGGAGCATGCACCACGTTTCCGATTCGGGATTTAGTCATAATGCGCAAAAACCCTTGTAATTACACATTATAATATATATATATATATTTTTGCAAGTTGAATACAATATACATTTGAAAAATCAACCGAGTTTTAACTGTCTTCTTCTGACTGTCCCGCGTCAAAAATGGAGATTAACCAACGATTTAACCGCATTAGAGGGCAAGGGAAACGCTAAGCTATTTTGCAGACCGCGTGAAAGGAGGAAAGTGTATCGAGTGCCATTGTACACGTAAACACCTACAAATCGGCTTATACACTCGGCTAGTATGAATGTTTCTGCTCACGATACCGGCGCCTTCCGGTATCCGTCGAACAAAATATCGAGTCGCTCATTATCGTTTCACTCTTCGCATGCGAATCGTCCAACAGCATTGACACATTTTTCCTCATTTCCGTGAAGAAGGCCTTGCGCAGTCTAGGAAAAAGGAGGCGACCTTGGTACGTGCGAGAATCCGTGGAGTTTCATAACGTACATTCACGGGCATCCAAGCAGAGACAATCGGAGTGCTTCCATTTATTACGATAGCTTATTAGAGACTTGAAAGAAGAAACTTTTACAAACGGGGAATTTGTTATCATTCTGGAAATATGTGAAAGTTGTGGCAAAAAGTTTCCTGCGACTCTGGAGACTCGGTGTATTTCATATAGATCGTCGAATGACAACGGATGAATGAGAATACGTGACCGAACCCCGCAACATACGTATATACATATACGTACGCATACGTACATACATATGAAACATTGTATAATTTAACATTGTCGACTAAACGCTGGTATCGACGTATCGAACTCGACACAATATAATTACAATATATCAATATAATAAATATGAAATATTAAATATATATATGTATATGTATACAATGTATATATAATAATAATAATAATAATAATATTTCTGTTGTGATATATTTTTTGCAGGATGCTACCTGAATGATAAAGAGATTGGATGCATCTTTGTTGTTTCTCATCAACGATGATATTTGTATCTGTTAAAAGAGAGATCGGTCCCGAAGTTTGCGCGTGTCGCACAGCACGCCGTTTCGAGTTTCACGTAAGAGCGGTAAATCGTTACGCACGGAACGAGAAAAGGGAACGAGCAGATTTGCCGCCTTTACACACTCGACTACAGATAAATCCGGCGACCGGGCGTGCTGAATTTAATATATAAGAATTATGGTAATAATAGTGAGAATTATAATCTAGACTTTACCAGCTTACGAGCGCGTACACCTGCGTTCGCACGATAGCATGATATACGCTCAAGTTAGAGACAAACGTACGAATGTCGATGAAGAGGACTATTTAAAATGAAATAGTGAGAACATCTGGAAGGCAAAGAATGGACGAACTCTCATGACTATCGACTCGCACGGTGCACATCGCAAACCGATCGTGTATTAACTCCGCTCGTACAGGTCGATAGTCTGACGGTGCTGGCTTGTCGACGAGTAATTTCCGCTTCCGGACCGTTCATCCTAACGGGAGTTCGCAACCTAAGGTCTATTTGGACAGAGCCTCAGTGGATATTCATTCAAAATACATTCGTACGAGGAGTACGTTTTAACAGCCGCGTTGATATCAAACAAGGCTCGAGAGAAATAGAATTGGAGAGCGCGATACCAATCTTTGAACAATCGAAATTACGATGAGTAGGAGAAAATTTGATACCTTCAGTATCGAACATTGTCGAGTCTAGATTCTTTTGTATTAGCGGTTAAGACCATTAGCGTCCGAGGACCAGAAGCAACGTTACATTAGTCGAATGCCAAGAACGTCTTTCACTTCCTAATGGCAAGCGAGTATCAAGTTTTCGTTGTAAACATCGTGTATGCGTCGCGTAAAAAAATACGTACATTCGTTGACTCCGATAATGGTCTCATTCGATGTTGACGTTTGATCACATACGAGAGATGTTGCAGATTTGTATTACGCTGCAATTAATCTCGTCACCGTGTCCGTCATGTAAGCTCATAGCACGCGTCCTTCGGAAGTTTTCGTCAACAAGCAGGCACGCGCATCTCTAAGGATCGCATCGTTATAGTACAAACAGTAAGATAAGTACAGCATAGGTATTCAAAGTAGAAAGTGTAAAGTATCACAAGAATTACAATTAACTGTTTAACAAGTACGTCATCTTTGCAAAGAGTAAATTGCTCTTTCGCTTCAATACCGTATTAGCGTACGGCAATTATTATAAGCGCTTTTTATTCGCGCACTCGCGCGCCTTTGCACGGACATACACCAAAAACATGTATATCTCCTCTCGAAGTTTGGAAATTGTCCGCGAATACATCAGTCTTTGACACAATAATTATAATAATACCACTGACATAGTGAAGCTGTGTAAGAAATAGAGAAGGAAGAGGGGAAGAGTGAAAGAGAGACAGAAAGAGACGCTCGACAGGGGACAAATTGCATCATGATAAACCTATGAAGACGAGAACACTTATCAAAAGGCGATTTAAGTTTGATATACGATCGGATATAATGCGCGTTGCCCAATAATAACGCGCATTCCGCTCACTCTGCGGAGAACCGCATTTTCGATAACCTTTTAGTTAACTGCAAGCGCAAAGATCCTCAAGCTATTCGTTCGTAATATTTGAGAAGGGTGAAACAGCAGAATGGCCCTCGCGCGAGAATATAGGCGAATTACTTCGACTGGCGACGCTATACGCGCTGAGGTCCTCCCATTAGTTACATAAAAAGATGTGGACTTTGCTTTATACGTAGCTTAAATAGCTTAAACTTTTGATTATGAGTAGAATATGAAATATTTATTTTGTTAAGTGTTTCCTTCTGGAACCGATGCGCATGACGTCTTATTTCCCGTGAAAATTTGCATAGGTGTGGATAAACGTAATCCCGCTATTCCGCGCCAATCAGTCATGTGTCACAAACTGCAAAGAACAAACGACAAATTACAACGCACCGTCAAACGGAACGAGTCTACTGTAAAACCGGCACTCCTTGAAAGTGTGACTCGCGTGTTAGCAAACACCCGGTAGGTGCCTAACAAAGTTCACTCGCAAACTGTGCTCTCGGCGAAGGGATTAGTTTTGCGCGACTAACTGTTCACGAACGAAGATTAATCCCGTACGATCGATCGGTTCCATCCAACACCTTTTCCTCGTTTACTTAAGATAAAGTCGCGAATGCGACAATTTTGAAGATCAAACTGCGTAAAAGGGCATTGCCAGCGACAAAGAGCATTATTTTCATGTAATTCTGATCAAAACGCGTCTGCCTATGGGAATTCATACGCGTAGGAGGTTCCATTAGGCCATCGAAAACGATTGATTTCGAGATCTCCGAATCGAAAAGCGAACGAGTATCATCCTGCCAGGCAACGAGAGGACCTAATTTAAGTCGGCGTTGCCTGCGGCTGCGGAGGCGGGGGTGCAGGCGTATTAACGTTCGGCCTATAAAATCTGTTGACTAGTTGTTTTAAGCTCATCACTACCCCCAGTCCGTTGCCTGATTCCATGTCGATGAACGAGTCCAGATTGTTCTTGCAAGCTGGAACGTACCAAAACATATCCTCGATCAGTTCAACCCTTGTCGAATTAACCCTTCATTTACAGCACCGTAAAATGTCTCGAACAACACGGAACGCTGTTCCTACAAACGTTCAAAGTCCGTTGCAATACAAGTGTAAGCTTAGAAATACCACCTGTAGTTTAAACGCTTTCACCCCTTCAGACCCGAACTTTTTTTCGTTTAAGAAAAATTATTTTTTTATACTAGAATGAACTTAATTTATGTGAATGAAGGCAATAATATAATTTTTACATTATTTATTTATTTATACTTTGTAAATGTACATTTTAATAGACATATGGTCCTTACGCAAAATTTGTAACATTAAGGAAATCCTGAGAAATGTTTATATAAAGAAAAGAAAATTCGTATTCGTAAAAATAATATACGTAATAAAATACAGCACGAAAAGTATTATGTACATTACAATGTGCACAGGGTCCGAAGGGGTTAAGCGTGAAATAACAACCGTTCTAGTTGCTTTAAGTAGTGACATTTACGCTATGTACAGTGAGCGTACACCCGCAGGTGGACCGTGTAAACGAAGGGTTAATTGATGCGATTACGTTTACGTGAGTTACGTTATCACGGCGCGAAACATACTTGGTGTCGAGATCGGAGGATAATCCGGCGGAGTCTTAATCCACGTGCCATCCTCGCGCTTCATGTGTTGTCGATTTGACGCGAACGTTTGAAGGTAAAGGCTGGCGGGAACCAGTCTGAACCTTCTATGGTATTCCGGCCGCAAGGCTTCGTCCGAACGGAACGTTTCAGTTGCATATTTCCAGAAGTGCGTCGGAAATGGGAGAGAACTATCCAGATCGTATACGACGGCCCGTTCATCGGGCGCATAAATGAGAATCACATGATAATCCTACGAACAACGAGCATCAGCTTAATTTAAAGCGTCCAAGTACTCCGTAATTTTCTTCGCGAAAACCGACTGGCAAGCTCCGAACTCAAACTCGTTTTAACTCGAAATGGAATTCGCACTGAGTAGAGGTACACAGACTTTTGGCCTATTTAAGTTACATCGCGGCAATGAGTGAAATGCGAGTCTTCCCGCTTTTACTTGAGACACTGCTTAAATACACATTCGTATATATACCTTTTCTGTTTCGGTGTACACGAATTTTAGTATGACAACAAGTTGGCAGTGTTTCAATATAGTATATATGGTCGAAGGCATATATGTATATATACAAATGTATATGGAATGTATTCATATATACCAGTATATATTGTATATATGGTCGGAGGCGTATATACATATATATTCGTTAGAGCAATACAGAGATAAGAAATAAGATAATTAAATTATGAACTTTCGGGTTTGCCAGTACTCCCTCGTGGCCCGTACGTGACTTATATTTCTAGCTCTACTTCGAGTCTGCTCTAATGATCTAACAAAATCGAACTAACCCAAACAACAAGTTTGTCCTCGTCTTTGCCCGCTCGTTGTCGCCAAAGTGGAACCTTGCGACGTGGATTGCTTATGAAAGCGATGTGGCAATGTTGCAACTCCGAACCATGCCTAGTGGCGACGTCCTGGCAGAGTTTCCACACATTTTCTTCGCTACAATAATCACGCATTTCCTCTGCACCTTATTCGCGTATAATTATATAATAAAGCCTACGAGATAGTGCATTGATCGGCGCAAAATTAGTCAATACAGCAGAATTACGCTCCTACGACGATATTAATGCAAGAGCCACGGATAATGTAGCGTCACGGCAAAAATCCATGGTGTATCTACGCGCAATATAAATTAGGCTAAGGAGGCATCTGCGCGAAAGCGACAGAGGCGTAAAAAAATACTCGAAATGAAAGGTCTAAGCTGTCGATGATAAAAGTGCTGCATCGCAGTCTAACACGTTGACTGCTAAGCGTATTTTGCTATGTTAGAACCGCGATGCGATGCAATACTGCAGAGTATGATAAAATCGTGCAAAATGAAGGTAATGCAGAGTTGTTAGAAGTTAAAGTATTGAAGCACCGTTGCAATATCAATTGCTTTTACAAGATTGCAAATAGGCTTCATTGTGAATTTTTCGCATTTTTAGGCAGTCAACGGGTTAATACGTTCGCGGACGTAAATGCTATAGCATTCATTTCCATGACATGAATGCTATAACATTCAAATCTTAAAATTAATTATTTTGAATTTAATTTTATATAACCTTACATTTTTGTAATTATTATACCTGTTAAGATAATGACTGACTGAACTAAAATATGATAATCTGACAACCCTTATAAAATGTGTTTAGTCAAATTTCGGATATCACAACCAATTTAAAAATAAAATGACCGTCAATTTTTGCACCTCGCTGAAACTATTAATATCCGCGAAAGTGTTAACCGTTTGACTGCCAAGGAGCGATTTTGCGCTTCTTTTGTTTCGCTCGAAAAAGGTCGATGTGGATTTTACGGCTACCATTGCTTTTCGGGGAAAAATAAAATAATGAGACAACTGATAAAAGAAAGAATTTTAATTGCAATCTAACATTTGAATACAAATGTTATTAATCGGTGAATAAGACAAGCGTTATCACGCCGTTTGGCATTTTTGAACAGGGAATAAGAAAAAGACAAGCGAAAAACTTAGGTTAACAATTGTGCGATTCCGTGCAAGTGAGGCACTTGCGTGCTCAAGCGCCGCGCGTAACGTGTCGGCTATCTCTCTTATGCATTATTAACCCTTTCGCTACGGACTTCCTCGCGTAGAACGGAGCGCCGCGCCGAAAATGGAAACATTAAACGCGCGCAGTCTTCAGGCACGCATTCAGGGCCACGACTTTTATCTCAAAAACGACTTTGTGACATTACTTTTAAAAGGAAAATTATTTGTGTTCATCATTTTCTCATGAACGTATTTTTATTTCCAGAATACAATTGATATTTTTACATTACACAACGAAGTATATAATTAGAAATGTAATAATACTGAGCAATCATTATGTAGCCGGGACTGTAGTCACCCGCCAGGAAGAAACCCCCATACACGACGGGTGACTACAGTACTGAGCGATCATAATAATACTGAGCAATCATTTTGTAGCCGCTGACCATAGTCACTCTCCAGAAAAGAACCCCTATACACGATGGGTGGCTATAGTACTTAGCTATCATAATAATACTGAGCGATCATTTTGTAGCCGGTGACCATAGTCACCCTCCAGAAAACAACCCCCATAGACGACGGGTGACTATAGTACTGAGCGATCATAATAACACTGAGCAATTATTTTGTAGCCGGTGACCATAGTCACCCTCCAGAAAAACAACCCCCGTAGACGACGGGTCACTATAGTACTGAGCGATCATAATAACACTGAGCAATTATTTTGTAGCCGGTGACCATAGTCACTCTCCAGAAAAACAACCCCCGTAGACGACGGGTGACTATAGTACTGAGCGATCATAATAATACAGAGCAATCATTTTGCAGCCGGTGACTGTAGTCACCCGTCGTGTATAGGTGGCATCTTGGGGCAGGTGACATTAGTAACCTTCCAGAGAACAACACCCATACACGACGGGTGACTATGGTACTGAGCAATCATTTTGTAGCCCGTGACTGTAGTCACCCGTCGTGTATAGGTGGCATCTTGTGGCAGGTGACAATAGTAACAGAAAGCAACATCCATACACGACGGGTGATTATAGTACTGAACAATCATAATAATAGTGAGCAATCATTTTGTATCCTGTGACTATAGTCACTCGTCGTATATAGGTGGCATCTTGTGGCAGGTGACTATAGTAACCTTCCAGAGAACAACACCCATACCCGACGGGCGACTGTAATCACCCATCAGAAAACGACACCCATTCCCGACGGGTGACTATAATCACCTACCACAAGATGCCACCTATAGACGATGGGTGACTAGAGTCACCGCTTACAAGATTATTGCTCAGTATTATTATGTTATAATTACAAATTTTGTTGTGCAACGTAAAAATATCAATTGTATCGTTGAACTAAAAATATGTTCATGCGAAAATTATGAACACAAATAACGTTCCTTCTAAAACTAACGTCACAAAGTCGTTTTTGAGGCAAAACTCGTGGCCCCGAATGCGTTAATCGCACTGAAGCTAATCGTACGTTCGCGCTGTCGTGTCGCGGTCTCGGGGCGGGCGTATTTCGCGCCAATGGGAGGTTCGTTTGAAGAGGCGCGAGTTTTCGAAGGCGCGCCGGTGATAGGCCCGAGTGGTCGGAAAGGCACGAGCTCGAAGATGGCGGCACTCTCTCTCTGTCGCCCGTCGTCCGTGCGCCTCCTGCGACCGCGTATCGATCGCGCCGCGGTACGTGCCGCAATACGACACGTTTATTTGCTCAAATCGATTGACGGACAGCGCGAAAACAATGGGAGAGGACGCGAGGCGAAGACGACGGGACAACGACTTACCAGTAACAGCTGGTGTAGACGCAGTCGCTCGCTTTCGTGAACAGCGGCACCAGGGGCTTGGCGTTTCCCGTCACACGCGGTTCCACGGCCATTCTTTGTTTACAAACTAACCGACGCAGCAGAACGCAGACGATCGCGCGAGAGAGGACCCCGGCGCACACTGGTGGCGTGAAAAAACGAAGAAGACGCGCGACACTTCGCGTCAGCACACACTGGTTAGGCCGTCAATGCCCTCCTATCCGAAACTCATGTCGGGACGTCACGTTTCAGGCTAATCGCGCTCGGCTCTGCGTCTCTGCGTACGTCCGGCTTTTACGACTCGCAACGTCGACTTGTCCGCCCGACGATCCAGAACATTGTTTGACCACTGCAAGCACCTCGCTTCCGCTCAGGCGGCCTTCCTACATCTGACTGGCGCCAGGGGTACAACGCCACATGGCGCATGAGCACGATGCGCGAGTTTAAATCGAGGATTGCCGTGGACGTGCACGACAGCGCGACTGCGGATTTTGCGGCAAAACGCGTTCGTAGGAAGAATTTCAGGGTGATCAGTTGTAGGTAACCGCAAAATGGGCCGCTTGAAGACGCGGGCGACTGTATTAACACGTTGACTGCCAAAAGTATTTTACTATATTAGAACGGCGATGCTATGAAATACTACAACGTTCGACTGAATTATGCAAAATGTAAATAATGTGCAGGTATAGCAGACCAAAGGATCGCATCACTATTCTAACAATAACTGCATTTATAAAATAATTATTGCTACCCATTGCGAATATTTTGGACCTTCAGTAAAATCTCTTGCGTCGGTCACCTGTGACTATGACAACAGTCAAAGTGTTAACACGTTGACTGCCATGTGTATTTTGCTGTATTAGAACGGCGATGCTATGAAATACTACAGCGTTTGTCTTAATTATTCAAAATGTAAATAATATGCAGGTATTGGAGACCAAACGATCGCATCACTGTTCTAATAACAACTGCATTTATAAAACAATAATTGCTACCCATTGCGAATATTTTGGACCTTCAGTAAAATCTCTTGCGCCGGTCAGCTGTGACTATGACAACAATCAAAGTATTAACACGTTGACTGCCGTGCGTATTTTGCTGTATTAGAACGGCGATGCTATGAAATACTGCAGCGTTTGTCTCAATTATTCAAAATGTAAATAGTATGCAGGTATTGGAGACCAAAGGATCGCATCACTATTCTAACAATAACTGCATTTATAAAACAATTATTGCTACCCATTGCGAATATTTTGGACCTTCCGTAAAATCTCTTGCGCTGGTCAGCGGTGACCATCACGGCAGTCAAAGTATTAATTCGAGATATGAATGAAGATCGGAATTATTCTGTAGTTCTTGCAATGGTATAGATCAAGGCGTAGTAACCAGCAGATGGTTTGGTAAGGAATGAATTCAATTGTGTGAATTGCGAGAAATAGTAGACACTGTAGTTTACCCAATGAAGCTCGCAGCTTTTAGCCCGACATTATCCACAATTCTGTGATGCCTGAGTTGTAGATAATAACGGGTTCCAGGTCTTACCAGGTGCAGGTTCTGTGAATGAAGACCCTGTAGCAGACAAATCCTGGGTGTCAGTACACATGTTCTTTATTCCGCGAAACATAACTGCACTCAGTGGACGCTAATGGAAAAAATGTCTCTTGACAACTCCCCCAGAGGCTGTGGGTCCCTTTGGACCCACAGTATGAAAATGATGGACCCGGGGTACCTGAGCTAAGCATCTTTCTAAGGTGTGTGAAAAAGCATTCTACATCCGAGGTGAGGAAAGCCTCTGGAACAAGGAGTGGAAACGCTGGTTTCTGTAATGGCAAGCAGGGTAGGACATGTATTACTACACGAGGGTGCTGCACAAATGTAGCATACTTGCTGTCTGGTGTGCCCAATGTTGGAATGCACAATATAACAAACATGGTATATCTCGGTCTGCAATGAATTTTGCAGTCTTATAATTTTTATACCTTACTAACTTGCAGTCATAGTTCCTCATGTAATAACGACTTTTCTATAGTACGATATGTACTGTGCCAATGATTATAGCAAAATCAGTAGTATTATTTATATAAATTCCTACATTTGCTCTGTTACAAGATATTTTTTAAAGTTCTGCATATTGTATCTGCGTGACCAAATGTTTAAGTGTTTTCAAAAACCATGCAACTGATTTCTGTTAACATGAAGGTATTAATAGATGAAAGGGGTAGTAAGTTGCATTAAACTATAGTATACAGACACATATTTTGTTTACGACGTGAATTAGAAGAAAAAACAATTTACAATAGTAGAAAAGTATTATTTATTTTATAAATACTAGAACAAAAAGTACAAAAGCCTGCATGTACATTAAAATATTGAAAATTAAGAGGTTTCTCTATCTTACACATAAATGTACTCTAATAACATTCTAAAACTAATTTGTTCCGGTTGAACCAAATCCTCCTTCTCCTCTTTCTGTGTCATCTAAGGTTTTCAGTTCTTCGAGGTCGGGATACGCAATCTTCTCACAGATAAGTTGAGCAACACGGTCACCAGGAGAAACTTTAAACTCTTCATTGCTGTGGTTAAATATAACAACTCCTACGTTCCCCCTATACATAAAATGTACAATGGTTAGTTTTATAATGAGATTTTATGTTCTTAACACAGTGAGTACCATGCCAGTTACATGGCTTCCCATTCAATCTTTGTTGACCTCAGATATTTCTCATGATTGCATTTATTCAATGCTTATAAAATGTTTTATATATACAGCATTGATCTGAAATACGCTACTGTTTGTTGGCTTAAAAATACTAAATTCATTCTCATCCTTCTTTTATTTAAATTCTCTGCCAAAATGAGAGATCTGAAAATAAGTGACAGGTCTGTAAAAGCGCGAGACCATAAATATCTATGACCAAATGAACCATCTCATTGTTGCAGTTATCACTCCATTCAAAATGAGTCTCGCAGAATAATATACCTGATCAGTAACAAACAACTGATTATTCCTGAGTATGTAACTTATTTCTGAACAAAGCTATACAAAGCTGTGAATATACTTATTACTAAAACCAATGCCTGGATCAATAGCTCATTGTGTGGTAACAGTGCATCAATTGAATGATGTATTAAAATTCTCAAAACAGAAGGAAAAAATTTCAGTGCGACTCGCCGAAACCTCATATGGCACTCTATGTGTTAACCTAGTAACATGCAGTATATTATATTATATACCGATAATCAGCATCTATGACACCAGCACCTATATCAATATGATTTTTCCACGCTAATCCAGATCTTGGAGCAATCCTCCCATAAGTTCCTTCGGGTACTGCCACTTGCAAGTCAGTTTTTACAAGTTCTTTCCCCTGTGCTGGTATAACATACTCATATGCACTGTAACAAATCCAAGTATTTACAATAAAGTAAATTAGTATATGTATCTAATAATACAATAACGTAAAGTGTGTGTTTTTTTAATCTTATTGACGTTGGAATGTTTCAACGTGTTTACCGTGAAAGATTTAATCATAATTTCATACCTTCGCAAATCATAACCAGCCGCATGTGCAGAACCTTTCATCGGTGCAAAAGCCTTGTCTGATAACTTGGCAAATTTAAGAACGACTCCACTGTGTACTGTCGGCATGTTGAGATGTTTGTCTGATGTCGGTTAGAAATTGACTGTGCAAATTCGCGGCAACGTGCTGAAGACTGGCAACATATTCCCGCGCTTTTCGTCCTAGTAACATTACCGTGAATAGAATTTCGAAGGTGCAATAAAATCTGACATATTAGGCGATAGATCAGTGCCATGTTCAAAGTATAAATTAAAATTAGATCCCAACAATTTCACAGAGTACATAAAATTGCAATAATTACAATTTGCAAATATAACCACTGGTATTCTAGTAAAAAGGAACTACCTAGTTACGGTTGCCATAGACATCAAACGGCTTGAAAATGCCGCAAATTTGATGGCTGGACCAACTTTTGATCAAATAACCGGTGTTTACAGATTTTTCCTAAAGTATCGAAACAAATCATTTGAATTTCCTTATTTCTACTTTAATATCTTATATGCAGTATTATATTTTCTTTCCTGTATTGTTTTTTTTCTGCCGCAGTTTTATTTAACTCTTCCGCTGTGTAATCATTGTAACGAATGTATCGCGACTATGTAAACTCCTATATTGATCACATCTTGAGCTCCCATTTTCAATCGGAGAAACCAGTTGAAAAATATACACACAATCATTACTTATCTACAGCTTTCTAAACACACAAAACTAACGTCGGAAGCGATTCATAAGTAATTATTGTAAAACAAAATGTTTACCGTATTTGCCGATGGGCCTATAGCACATCAGTATATTATTTATGGCGAATCCCTTGTCACTATCGCAAATCGCGTCTAGGGATCCCAGGTGGTGTGACCAGCGACAACAAAGGCACCAGGAAAAAGAACCAAGTTTCCACAAGGAACGCGGGCTCTCACCTTTTTTTTGAGTGCTAGCTAAGAACAGTCAATGTCAACACTGTTAGCCACTATTATTTGTTGTTATTCGCGTTATTTGTGTTGATCTAAAAATGTTGTGGTGCAATAAAAGCTACTGTAGCACAAATTGTATTATCAAGTATGGATATCCCTGGGGACAGGGACGCATTCAAACCCCCGGGCCACTTGTTGCAGTGAAGGGTGGTAAGAATACTTGGCATTCTCTGTCTATATTAAAGAATGCGTCGGTTACCTAGGCACCATAACCATAGGCCCACCGTATTTGCCGATGGGCCTATGGCATATCAGTATGTCATTTATGGCGAATCCTGGGTTACTATCGCAAATCGCGTCTAGGGATCCCAGGTGGTGTGACCAGCGACAACAAAGGCACCAAGGAAAAGAACCAAATTTTCGCAAAAAAGGCGGGCTCTCGCTTCTTTCTAGACGCTAGCTAAGGACAGTCAACGTTAACATTGTTACCCAGTATTATTTGTTGTTATTCCTTGTTACTTGTGTTGATCTAAAAATGTTGTGGTGCAATAAAAGCTACTGTAGTACAAATTGTATTGTCAAGTATGGATATCCCTGGGGACAGGGACGCATTCAAACCCCCGAGCCACTTGTTGCAGTGAAGGGTGGTAAGAATACTTGGCATTCTCTGTCTATATTAAAGAATGCGTCGGTTACCTAGGCACCATAACCATAGGCCCACCATATTTGCCAATGGGCCTATGGCATATCAGTATGTCATTTATGGCGAATCCCTTGTCACTATCGCAAATTGCGTCTAGGGATCTCAGGTGGTGTGACCAGCGACAATAAAGGCACCAAGGAAAAGAACCAAGTTTTCTCAAAAAAGGCGGGCTCTCGCTTCTTTCTAGACGCTACCTAAGGACAGTCAACGTTAACATTGTTACCCAGTATTATTTGTTGTTATTCCTTGTTACTTGTGTTGAAAAATGGTGTGGTGCAATAAAAGTTGCTGTAGCACAAATTGTATTATCAAGTATGGATATCCCTGGGGACAGGGGCGCATTCAAACCCCCGAGCCACTTGTTGCAGGGAAGAGTGGTAAGAATACTTGGCATTCTCTGTCTATATTAAAGAATGCGTCGGTTACCTAGGCACCATAACCTATTCTTGACTTGTCAATGGTTGGCAATAAGGGTTTATCGGTTTTGTTGCGCGTGTACAGCGCACTAATGTTATTGATGTGACGCGAGAAATGCCAGGGAAGGAAAACAAAAGCACGGCGAGCAAATGTAATAGGTCATGATAGTAATAATTATAAAAACAGTTTGGTGTGTATGGGTCCTCCAAGTCCCTTGATGTCAGCACATGCAGGCAAAATCTGTGAGATGACGTACCCAACAGGGGCTCTGAAATAAGTAATAAGTGTCATGCCAAGAAGTAGTACTTTCGATTAGATAAGGGAGATACACTGGAAAGTGGAAGCACTCGCTGGGCAAATGGCCTGATCTTATAGGAAGTTGCCATACTCCTCAAGGAGCAGACCACAATTGATACGTGGTTTCACACAGCCCACAAATATACAATTATGCAGCAAATGTGGTAGTTATAATAATTTATGACTGCCAATTCAGAGAAGTGGACATAGGATTCAGGTAGGAATTTTGTAGTGGCCAACAACAAGACTTTTTAGTTTATTATAGAATCGTACTTGACTTTAAGAATCAATTAATCGTAGCAAGCCAATTATGCCAAGATGTTACAATGAAAATTTGATGGATGGGAAAAACTTGGTTTCTCAAATTAGTAATTAAAAAATTGAAAACTCAAGCTGTTATGAAGCGTCAAATTATGTTTATGTTTACTAAGTGTTAACTTGGCTGAAGGATAGGGTTCCAAATATTAGTAACACTGTCAGAAATTATGGACTTAGAAAACATAATAAAGCAAGGTGTACATTTCAAAGTGAAAATTTCTGTTCTTCTTAGAGTTAGGTATAATAGAACAGTATGTATGGTAATTAGAAAAGTATTACAATATGGAAGTTATTCAATGGTCCAAATTAGTAAGCGATTAAGTTTTATTTTTATATAGTAATAACCAATTGTTTGAGGTGAGAGTGGCAAATAGTTAAAACTAGTGTTTCAAAGTACAATAATAGCAGAAAGTAGAGTCAAAAGAGATGTAACTAGTTGATTCTTTGAATAAAGCTCGGATTCAATTTTTAGATTCGGTTGATTCACTGACAAAAGCAGACAGATGTATAATAAGGGTAAACAGTTTCAAATAAAATTGCAGTTCTTTTCATATAAGACTGTTCCCCATAGGGCTGCATCAGTTAAAGCTCAAGTTTGCAGCATTGTTTAACACACATTTGCATAAACTCTTTAAATCGATTGTTATCACAGGTACCTATGAGTGAATGTAAAAGATTTACGGTATACTAAATTTGAAGTAAGTGTATGAACAGATATGCGCAAAAATGTCTGAACGCAATACAAAAATGCATATGGAGAAATATCATAAACCTTAAATTTTGCAGGATGTCCACTTTACAGTGTGTAATGTACTGTGCATATAAAACTTACGCATATACGTGTATAATTACGATGCGTGTGTAATTTAGTGAACATGCGTATATACATAAATTACATCCATACATCAGAGCCTCCAGTCTCTGTGTATTTTCTCACGGGTATTCATAAGCCTTGACTATATGTACAGTTCACGATGATGTCGTTTGAGGGGGATACTAGTCAATTCATTCTGACAGCAGGATTGGTCGCCATATTGTCCAGCAACCTATGATTCGCTATGCTCCGTTGCGTGTCAACACACTGATGTTTTTCTCTGTCACTCTCGAACGAAACGCCTGACTGTAAAGGTAGCTGCGCACAATGATTATTCGTTGTTGGTAAATCACGTAATGCAGTCGCATATGGTATGCAGAGTTCTCAAGATGACGTTGACAGTCGACAGTTTACTCAGGATTCGATTTAGAAATTGCATCTTGTACATTGTTGAGGGCAAATTAATGACAGAATAAATTGATCGTACAATGTCTGCCATTGAACATCCTAACCTCGACCTTCAGGGCTGTTCTAGATGGCGTCATGGTGACACCTGTTTAGTCAAAGGCGTCGTGCGTGTCGTCGAGTTCGCTGGAAAATAATCTTGATTCGTAGAGATGGTGGATTTAAGCAGGGGTACTGAAGGCTTAATTGAGCACGGCTTCAGTAATAGTGTTTTCGTAGTACCAGCTATAATCATTGGCGGTCTGTCTGGTAAGATATTTACCGAAAAGCGGGCCATCTGCCGTTCGGCAGTCATTGACGTTAGATTTACAAAAAGCATAGATGGTTCCCCTTTCTACGTGTTTGTGTTAGTGAACTGACATTCGAGTGTTAGTTTCGTCGTTTGTATGAGTTTCCAACTGTTGAGTGGTAGGGGCATAGGTTGATATAAGAGACGGTTTCCCGTGCTAACGAGAATATGTACGTTACGAGGTCGTTACAATAATATTTTGTCATTGTTCCGCAAATAAGCTGGTATAAGGCAACAGATTTGAACATATTCCGTTATGAGTCACACAAAGATTCTACTCTTCGCCGGTAGTATACAAGGTCCCCCCCGTCCGACTGCACATGTTTTTAACTATGAAAGAAAAATATATGTATATATACAATAATTTACACTTCACTTTTTTGTATTTTTTCGCACCGTAGCCTTTCCGAACCGTAGCCGTTCGGCAGTCATTGACGTTAGATTTACAAAAAGCATAGATGGTTCCCCTTTCTACGTGTTTGTGTTAGTGAACTGACATTCGAGTGTTAGTTTCGTCGTTTGTATGAGTTTCCAACTGTTGAGTGGTAGGGGCATAGGTTGATATAAGAGACGGTTTCCCGTGCTAACGAGAATATGTACGTTACGAGGTCGTTACAATTATATTGTTCATTGTTCCGCAAATAAGCTGGTATAAGGCAACAGGTTTGAACATATTCCGTTATGACTCATACAAAGATTCTACTCTTCGCCGGTAGTATACAAGGTCCCCCCCGTCCGACTGCACATGTTTTTAACTATGAAAGAAAAATATATGTATATATACAATAATTTACACTTCACTTTTTTGTATTTTTTCGCACCGTAGCCTTTCCGAACTCATTCACCGGAAAACGCTTTTTCCCTATTTCCTTCTGGTTTATTTCTCGTTCACGCGTAGCTCGATGTTCAGCTCGGCGTAATTAATTGCGAACAGAATTATTTATAAATGTCAGCGGCGGCAATTGGCCGCGTTAATAACGCCGTTACAGGTTAAAGACGAGCGGGATATCGGCAATTACTAACGGGAACGACGCTATTACCCGGTTACGTTTAAGTTTGTGTGCGTCATGTGGCTGATAACTGAGTTGGTAATACGCCTACCACGCGAGTGCAGCGAGCCCAGTGTGCTTTCTTAACACGTCTTAATCTACACGCCGAAAGGTCAGGCCGTTCGAAGTGAACATTTGATTTACGTTTCGTGGCCTTATATTTAACACGTTGGAAGCGGCCACGTTGGCCGGTGTTTTACGCGGATACCAATCGGATAAGAAGATCCGTTCGAATCGGCCAATCGTCGTGCGACCGAAATACCCGTGGAGATAACTTCCCGCCAAAGGCAGTCGACCTCACGTTCAGTGAACGATCATCTTTTTCAGGAGCACGTACATCGCCGGTATATGCTGTAAATCGCGGCTTACCCATTATCCGTATCGGAATTGATTGATCTCGACCGGAAGTTTATATTGACAGGTACGGAATTACGTAGTTTACTTTCAAACTGGTCATTACAACTGAAACGATCTTTATCGGAATATTGCGAAAAAATGGTTTGGTGCGCTACTTGTAAAAACGTGTATGACGAATGTGTTATTTTGTAGCAGTTGGTAAAGAGATTTTAAGGAGACCCGTCGAGTTTCGGGTAAAGTTATTTCGTGTAGGTCATACCGAGGATGTTATTTATATCGTACATGTTAGATGTACGCGACAAATATTTTATCTATCGCTACCGCTCGTGATACGGTATTATAACATATGGTACGTTCTGACCTCGCGATATGCAATCAGTTTAACTGCTGTGTGATTGAAGCGGAGATATACAGTTTGATGATCGACTAAGGTGGAATTAATACTGTTACCTATCGGTTTAGTTTTGTTCTTATCAAACGTAATTTGTGCCTGAAACCGGTTTGTATTACCCGATTCCAATGTTTACATACGATATACCTCATTTTTATTATTATTACATTCTTATTATTTACTATTATCCGAAATTTCGTGTCAAACCGCATTTGCAACCAATTATTGCATATACAGAATATTCTCGTACGCGGCAATGAACGTTGACTAGAGCAAATTATTGTGTACTGTTACAACGATGCCGTAATTGATAAGCAGACACGCAACTGCCATACGGAAAAACTTGACATAAAACGGTTGGCAGAGTAAGAAACTAATTCAAGGGTAAACTCATATCAGCGTGTATGATTTAACTAGGATGTGGCCGGCGCTCGTGTACAGCATTCAAAGTCTAATGTCGGCACGTGCCGACGAAGGAGCAAATGTTGTTAAGGAGGATCCCAGTGGCGGTGTTCCGGAAGATGTAAATATTCCTGGACTAGATGGAAAGATGCCATCCGCGGACCAACTCCTCGAGATGCTTGATTCGATGACGAGCATCTCTGAGGAGGATAAAGCGAGCTTGAAAGAGGATCTGCTAAAGAATATTCGGGACCGTGCTGCAGAAGCCCAGGGTGCATTGCCCGCTAACGATCTAACCACACAGACAATGATTCTTCTGTCTCTGCTGGCCATTGTCGCTCTGATTTTCGGTAAATATCTAATACTTGACGAACAAGGTCATACATTCATCATTTGAACATGCCGGATCAACGTTATTTTGTACACACGGTAAATCGATTCCATTCGTCAACAAATCCTCAGCGTCAACGCAGGTAGAGTCGAGTTTATTTATAGAGTGTCTCCGATTGCGGCTTACAACAACATTTTCATTTTATTGCCGCGGTCTTGCATAATCAAGTTTACCTGTTCCACGAATATGCTGGCTGGACAAAAACCGTGCACAATGTCTGAAAATATTTCACCTGCCAGTTGCTATCTTATCGTCCACTCGACTTATGATTCGAATCTTCAGTGAGTCAATCTGTACGTTGAAACATTTATAGCTTTTGCGAGTTTCTTCGGACTTTCTTGTAAGCGGTGACGTTGAAGTAGAGAAGAGCTGAAGTTGTTTAATTTGCTACCAGTCGACTGTGTCGGAATACTTTCTACGCTCGCGAAGTTTCGTGTTATTCAGAGTAGTTAGTTCGAGTCATTCGGGGAGCAGACATTCAGCGAAAATGGCTGAGAATTTTTTGGACGTCTTAAAGAATAGTGGTGTGCTACCAGAAGGTGCCCAGGAAAAAGTGTTGAGTATGATAGAGAGATACCAAGAGTTAAATGATGAGCAAAAGGAGGAATTTAAGGTTCACGCACAGGAGCTTGTTAAAGATTCCTTGAATAAGATTGTTAGCGAGGCGAAAATGCGGGCGTGGATAATGGCTTTAACGCCAAACCGTTACGTCGTCTTCTTCTTTGCTGTATTGATCGTGGCCTCGTTCCTCGGTATGATACGCCTCGGGCATTTAATATTCATTTGACTACAATTTGCGTTACACCGTATGACTTCATTAGACCCCTGTCCTAATCAATGTTAATAGCGCGAAGGAAAGAGCAAAATGCGCAAGTTACATACAACTAACTTTCGATTTCACAGAGTTCACAATACAAACACGTTTTGAATTCAAAATTATTAACCATTTTTACGCTAATATAACCCGCAGCAGGACTGTCATATGCATCGTTTTGTTTGCAGTGTTCTTCGTTTATAAACTCTTTAGATGTTTATCAGAGCGGGAGGCGAAACGAGAAGAGAAGAAAAAGAGCAAACAATTGAAGAAGAAGAAGTAGTGACATATCCGCATGTGAGGTTTTATCATCGCACATTAATTATTAACAAGGTTTTATGAGACCAGACTTCCGGGAAAATTCAGCAGAAGTAAATTACATGCAGAAACGTTACGTTCAGTTATTTTACGAACAGCCTTGGTCATTCAAACATATGATAAGATCAATTTACATATTCTTATCACTTACTCTATTTTGTTAAATAAAATAATATATTTATGAATAAGAACCTGAGGGCTCTCAGTTTTATTCTCCTTACTGCTATTCCTTAATATATCGTATAGGCATATGACGTCAAGTTATTGGCATTGAGAAGTATTTATTGTACCTGTCATAGGCATACATAAAAATCTATATCATGGTAAACAATACTTAATATATAGACGCGCTTACTTTCAATGCTGCGCGCTATAAGATTCAACAAGTTTCAACATTTTTATATCTCATTAATTCGTAACGTCAAATTAACATACAGAAAAATAGTTAATCTGTTCTCAAATAATGTACATACTTTCTTTATGATATATCATTTCCGATTATATCGCTTTGAGCATTTGTAATGCACCGAACGCACATTGATGTATATATATAAAAAGTTACATTTTACTTTATGGTATGAAAGGTGATTACTTTGCGCGCTCTGAATTTTAGGTAAATGACAAATATTCTACTAGCTAATATTGCATATCTCATTAGTTATGAGGGAAGCTCTTCTTTCGATGAAACACCTAACGCGCGCAAGTTTAAATTCAACACCATTACACTATAATACTCGTAAAAATTTACTATAATTCTCAAAAATGTTTCATGAAAAAAAATATTGTCTTTAAGTGGATCGTTCGAAACAGATTTTTTCATCTGTTCAAATAACGATTCACTATTTTAAGGCACATAAGGCACTTTTTCTTACCTAGTAATTTGCGCTGGTCTGAGAGGTTTGCAAGATTTTCCAACTTTAGTTCGTTTTGCTGTAACTCAGCCTTAGAAAACTACAGTAACAATAAATTCTTAAAAACAAACAACAACTACACTCACTGTGTAAACGGAGATCAGATTCGTCAGTGGTAGCACCACGTTACGAGTATATTAAAGTGGCGATATGACTGATAAATGGTTATAGTACAATAATAACAATGCCTTATAATTTTCTGTACGTTGCATGATTTTCAACGGAGAATTATAATGGCGATTTCTTGCTGTACTAGTATGTACTAAATAGTTTTGTACGTTATTAGAACGAGTCAAGTATGGCAAGAACATTGGAGTGAAATGAGCGATTGGTCGTTAACGCGGAAGTAATGATTATCGCGTAATGTCGGTAACTACGTTTCCCTAAAATGCACATTCAAATAGTTTCGTACCGTCATTTATGTTCTTGTGCTATCCAGCGGTACCAAATTTGTTGAAGCGCCTAACGAATCAATATTTTTTTAAACGCCTACTTATCGAGTACAATTCTCCTAAAAGAACGCTAATTCAGTAAAGTAATTTTAAAGCATTTAAAACATTAATTTTCGGCGATCAACGATTCTTTGCAAATTGCACAAGAGGCTTAATTTACTTAACGCATTTACTGTTTCCTGTACCTATTTCGTTACACAGCTGTGTATATAATGTGGCACATCCATTTTGAAGCTTGCGAGAACTAATCCTTTTTGCAATTTGCAGTTTTTATTAACCGTTTGTCCGGTTCGCATTTTAAAGCGAAGTCTGAGACGGAGTACGGGACTCGTTTGTGTGGAATACGATTAGCGTGACGACGGTCTCAGAAGAAGTTTGTAACGTTCGCTCGCTGAATCTAGAAAATGAAGTACGTCAATTCAACTGTGAATCTTTCGCAGAAAGCGTTAAAAGGTAAATTAAGTATTGTGTGTGTCTTACCTTTGATAGTTTCAACGAAGTACATGCTTTCATCCTTCATGTTCGCGACCAATTCATCTGTCACAAGGACATGAATTCCCTGAGGTCCAAGAAAGACAACGGAGTGCAATCGATCGTGTGGCAAAGTCAAGGTGGTGAGCAACTTGCTTGTCAACGCAGTGCTGGTCAAGTTGTCCAAGTAAGCGACTCTCCAAAGAGAGCCGTTACCTTCGAGTGAAAAATAGAGAGTAAGTTTTGGAGTGGGCGGCTTAGAGTGAAGCGCGTTGAACAATCGAATCCCATCGGCCAAGCCGCAAATTTGAATGAGGTCATCCCGCGACAGGCGAAGAATATCGGAAGCGGAGAAGTTTGCGAACGTTGATTCGAATGCACTGAATCGACTTGCACGTAACCAGGCACTTGTTTGAGCAGCGTTTGCATCTGGGGGTAACTCGTGCAAATACGTTGAGCCCTGCATAATACAAGTGAAGCGGACTGTTTAGATGTTTGCGTGTACATTTAAGTAATGTGTTATGGAATATTACGTTAGATTGATTTTAACCCTTTGCACTCGGCTGATTGCACTTTTTGTTGTTAAGAAAATATATGGGAACATAAAATTTTTTTAAATATTTGTTTCCTTAAAATTTCCAGCTTCTGCCACATTTAATATTTATAAAGGTTTTGGTCAATCATCTGAATGGTAAACTCCAACAACTGCAAGAACAGCCTTCTATAATATACGTTGAACGAGGAATTACATAGTATTCGCGTGCGTGGAAAGAAAAAAGACTGTATTGTGATCACAAACGATATATTGCGATACTTTTCAACCGTACCCGTACTGCATATTGGTGATTGTTTTGAATATTATCACACTTTTAAACAGTATATAAAATCTATAAAATAACCTACAAAATCTCAATTTTATTTAATAAAATATATGGTAACGAACATTTATGCAAGATATAATTTGCATAGAGTAATTCTTTCCGAAAATATACCATTTGATGCGAAATTATTGTCTATGCACTACTTCTTGAAAAAAATATATCCGAGTGCAAAGGGTTAAAATTCAATAGTAAATCGGGTAGTGAAACGTACTTCAGCCTCGATGCAGGATTGATCTGGCAAGATTGCAGCAGGGGACGGAAGAGCTGGTGCCGTGCCGATGTTTTCCTTCACATCATCCAAAACAGGAACTAATGGTACGATGTTTGAATTAGGTGCCGACAAAGCCAGCGGTGCTACGACTGGCGAAGAACTTCCGCCAATGGCTACACGACTCTGTGGTGATCTGAAGAAAGAAAGAGCGTTACATTAGTAAAGTTGCCAAGGCAGATGTAGTTACGCAAATATAATGATAGTGCACAACGTTCAATCGGACGAATTGAACAGATTCCGCTAATGCAGTCCAGCGTGCTAATCAAGTTTAGCTTGATGGACACGCACGTCAACTTTGAAGGTCCTCTCAGCGAACAATGTGGCTGTTCGTCACCTAATGATGTGCCACGCTGCACATCGTATTCAACGCTACACAAATGAACTTTTGAACCAATAACGATCCCTCTTAACTCAGAATAAAATGAAGCAGATGCGGCGCCGTGCTTGCGTGGGATTAATCGTCGCGTGCCCTGCGAATTAGCAGCATTAGGAACAATTAAACTTGCTGCGATCCGTCTCTGCAATTTTTATGCGCAAGAGACTCGTCCCTGTCACCACCGATTATCGGAATTGCGAGAATGTAATTTATGCTCATGAAAGCCAAGTCACAATAGTGGAATTATGAACTGTGAGACCACCGGGGACTACCGGAGAAGTTGGAGAACAGATTTATTAGTCCTACATTTATCCTACAAGCGGTCACATGCAACGCAGCACTGATTATGGGTTCAATTGTGTCGCGGCTTATTTCCTACGGTCTTAGTCAAGATGTGCGGATTCTTACGTGGGAAGTGACTTCAGGCGGAACACGAATTTTGATGTTTTCTGCGCCCCGATTCTCTTCAAGCCATGCTGACGTTTTCTCAACGTAAGGCTAACAAGACCCCCGCGGATGAGGTGACCACCTCTGGCGCGGCTTTCGGAAAGTGCATGCAAAAACTTGGCCACAATTTCTACGCCTAGATGTCCCCCGCTCACGGTAATCTCGTGTTCAAGAAGATAACGCAATGGGTCGCCGATGGCATTCCGTGACGATCGAACAGCCCAGCAGCTCTTCAAATTCCAGATCGGAAAGCCCTTGGTCATCTCGAGGTTTGTCAACCGGTTGTCCGCGAAATCTGCTCGTTCTTCAGCACACACTTCTCTGTAGCCCGAACTTTCTTTTCAGACGATTATATTACAAAACAATGGCGTGGGTATCGTGAAGCGTTTGTTCGATCTCCATGGTCTCGTATTTATAACGTTTCTTCGACCGTTTCTTTCTGCCCATTCACCGTTGCTCGGTTATTGTTTGAGTTGCGTAGTTTTCTACCATATATGTATGTCAGTCTTCTTCGTTTCGAACTGAATATTAAGACGGTCGCGCTTAATACGAAAGTTTTAAATAAATAGACGTGATTGTAAATAAATGTATGTACACTCAGGTTACTTTTTCAAGTACCGTTACTCTATACTGTTGGCGTATCACTGTTTAACTGAAATTTAAGTAATACTTGGAAAAGTTCTTTTATTTGGAGAGCCAAGTCAATTCGTTGGCTGACAGCAGATCTATTTGGTTCGAGTCGGCTCGTGTGCATCTGCCCTAAACCAGATATCTCTAGTTGTGACCTTACCCACAAAAATCCGACTGCAGTTCAGAGCGTCTCGCGTTTTCCTTCTTTACGGTAATTGTGTGCTGAATCACGTGTAGAAAACTGGTTAGCGTCGGAGATTTCGCACGTGTGTCCTCTGCGCGCAGAATCAACGAACTTGGATATTTCCAGTTTTGTGATCTTGCTTACGAAAATAAATCGGTACTACGACCTCTGTTGCAGTCTCTTGCAGTCTCTTACAGATGATTTTATTTTCGTGCCTTCTTTATCAAGAGCCGTACACAGATTCGGATGTGACAGATTGATTCGGCAGTGTGTTTATACTCGCACAAAAATCATATATATAATTACAACCCTTTAATCGTTTACTTTCCCACGTTGAGACACGGGTTTTCGCGAAATTCACACCGCTAATGTGCCTTTCTTTGTACTCCAAGAATGCAATACTTTATAATGCCCACATTTTATCCTCCCACTCGAACGTTCGCGACGAAAAGCGAGCTTCTGTCTGCAAGTGTGAATGCGATCGAGTCTTGATTACAAGGCTGAATTCAACCGCCCTGGCATCAGCTTTCTGGCGGTGAAGCGACTCGTCACCTGAGCAAATGGTCCTGACGCGAGAGTAATAGCTCGCTGGTCAAAATCTCGCGTAGAATTACACTCTGATTATTGACGACCAGCGTCGGTCCAAACTCGAAGTCAAGTTCACCGGACGCACGCGACGATCGTTCGTAATTTGGCGTTTGACGCGCTACAACACCGGAAGTTGGCATTCCAACGGCGTTTGCACAGTCTCTTCTCATGCAATTATTAATTCGACTGTTGTCTTCTAACGCGCGTATATTCCTGCGCAATGCACCTGCCGCTTCACTCACGTTGATAGATTCCCTGGCTTGCAGGCACTGATTATACTAGCGTATTGCCACGCGAAAATAGACAAATCGCCGCAATCGACGCATCGATACGCAACGTGGTCAAAAAATGAGATTTATCCGAATGACGAAAGCAGATTTTTGCGTAGCAGAGTTTCGTGTGCATTCAATCGATGCTGCGAACGATTTTGCTTTATCGGAGCAAAATATGACACACGTTGACGAGACGTAGCCTTGATAAGTGTCAAGTATCTGCTCACATCGATCCGCAGCGAAACCGTTTCGAAGAAAATGTGACGTGATCGGTTGCGACTTTCTTGCAACACACGTGAGAAATAGCACGCGCCTGATTTATCGAACGTTTCCAGCCGACTTGTGCTACCTGATCTGACCGTGCGTATCGCTCGTCGAAGGTGAGGATTATTCAGAAGCGATCAGTATATTTTTAAATCCGCCGGTGATACCCGTCCCACTTGATCGCCACGGACTTATTACATCGAAGCGACTCGCCTCTCTTCCTGTTTGAGCATCCGATCACGAGACGATAGCGAACCGGAGAATACCGGACCGCAAGATTTGTCCCTTCCACACAATACTTTCTCGTGTGTACGGATTATCTTCAGAGATAAGGCTTCTGTCACTGCACCCGTTATCGATTCGCGCGTCCTTTACTCGAAAAACGTGTATAACGCTACTAATTACGTAAACGTTAATAATTTCCTCAAATTCATCACCATCGCTGGACGTCCGCCAGTATATCTGGTTTCAAATCTGTGTCCCCACGTCAATTTCTAATTGCGGCGAATGTCAACAGTGTCACAAAGTCTCTTTCGACGTTTGGCGTAAAAGCGTCTTGAGTACACCTCGCTACTTCGCAATGTTTACCTTCCTCGACACATTTGTATCCAGCCTTAATGTCGCAACGATACTTGACAGCTTGCAGTTCGATGTCTGCGAGTGTGCGCAAGAGACGTCAACGATATTTGTGTCAGAGGCCGACAAGGCTAAAGCCTAGCGTTCGTGACAGCGGATCACTAGAAATAAACACACATTCCACGGGATCCCACCTCTGTGAATCCTCACGTGCTGTCGAAGCACACTCAACGCTGCATGAGTAAGACCGGTAACGTTTGCGTCAATGCTCACGGATGATCTCAAATACAATTCCCGTCGTCAACCTATCGACGCGATTCACCATCCGCAAGACTCACTTCGCCGATTCGTGCGTCTAAAACCGGTAGAGTTTGCGTCAGCGATCGTTAGTTATCTCAGAAGCACATTTCCCGACCGAGGATCAGTCTTCACTCATTGCCCGGCATACACTCTCTCATTTCTATCGATTCCACTGGCTCTCTTCCTGATCGTTGAACCGACCCGATGATGAGAATCGAGCGTGAAAGGTGAGGAACGGCGAGTTGCGATCTGAGAAGCGTGTGCGACGAAGAAAACGAAATGCCGCAAAAGTGCGGTGCGACTAAAGCGCGCGTGGCCCGTGCGACGTTCTGAATTTATTTGTCGTCGACGGTGGCGGCGACGGCCAACTCTGTCTTCTTCCTCTCGGGGCATCGTTGTCGGCTCTACCACGAGACGCCGGCTCGTGCCAGTTCAAGCCAGTTTGTTGGCCGCGGTCCTCGTTGCCGACACGGTCCCCTCCCTTTCCTTCTTGTCCCCTGAACCCCTTCCAGTATTTCTCTCCCACTTTACGGCGTCCACTTCCGTCACCTTCCAACGTTGCCGAGGCATTGCAATATACGCCCCCTTCTTATGCCCCTCGTTAAGAGTCGACTTCGTTTCTGATCGGTACCACCGGTCTTCGATTGTTTTTACACCCCCCCCCCCCCCCTAATTTGACGCGGCGATTTTTTCATTCTGACAATATTTATTTCAGTCTATGGTCCGTCGCCTCGGACAAGTCAGAAGCGATGGAAAATAACGGCAACGTCGTTTTGTAATCGTTGCAGATTGGATAATAGGATAATGAGTGTTTTGTATGTTTTCCTTATACGCGGATTACCTTCTAGACTTTATCGACGCGGCGTCGTTTTTAATTGCTTTCTTGCGTGGAAGCGTGGTCTGAAATTTGTGTTCTATAACTAATGTTTTTTTCTTGTTTTGGATTATGTAGGACGGTTTGTGGTTCTGTCAAGTCGTTGCGATTGTAATTCTTCATTGTATAAATGTTCCTTATGATTCCAAAATGGCACGTGTATAATAGACGCTTAGTAGACCGAATAGTCAATTTCGACATTGTAAACGTCGTGGGAGGAAATGCGTGGGGAGTCAAGACAGGTGCTGTCCCGATATATTCGACATGCGTAAAACATAGTCTTGATTATCTGAATTCAAAAGTTGTTGCGTCAAATAAGCCCACACAAGAGACTTTATCCGTGTGAATTTTGGGGTAGGGATCATATTTTTTGAGTTTGTTTAGATTCCCTTTGGAGATACAGTGTTTTTTAAAACTCACTGGACATACTGTCATGTGGAACAAATATAGTCATCATGTGTGACGATTTTTGCATGATGGATAAAGAAGAACACGGACAGAAATGAAGCATTGGATGGAGAAGCTCAACGAATACGTCGGGAAAGATATGAAAATCCCGCCAATTGAGTAGCACTGGTACACTTTGGAATGCAATGCAAACAAACAGCAACACAATGTCGCGGACTTACGGGTCAATAGAATTCGTGTTATTTATGTAAGCCAGTTTCCGTGCTAATTCTAACCATATCGCAATGGCACATTCTCTTTTCATAAGTTCTGATACGATTACAATGCATTTCTTTCTACGTAACTTTACCTGTACAAACATTGGGCCAATAGGCATATTTTAATTTGTTATAGTTTTTAAAAAATGTAACATCCTGTACAGAGTATTATTGACGACCGCAATATTTTCCAAGAAACGAGAGTAGCAGGCTAAACATAACACATTGCATTATCGGTCTTATCCGTTGAACAAACACTGGGCCATATTTGGTTAGCACGTCTAGTAGAATGCATTAACGTATCACCTTGTTTGAAAACTATGTTTATTACAGGTTTGTCAACTTATATCTGGTACGAGTGCCGCTGGACGAATAGTTACCGCGTGTATCGTTTAAAACGTACGCGTTTTACGATTAAAGTCAATCTGTAACGCGCTGTTGTCACGTGACAATTCGCAGATTAGTATTATTCGTGTTACATGCCGATATCTCGTAACCGCGATAAGGCCGATCCATATATTTTAACTTTTCGTGCCATAAAATAAACTCTTGGAACTAATACACGCTTCATATTTATCTTCAATTTATCAGAGCTTAAATGTTCACGTGACATCGTATCAAATCGACGTATTGGTCGGGTAAATATAGACTTAAGAACATCCTCAATCGCCTTGCTATAGAAGCAACGTGGTAATTGACAAAAATCTACTCACATTGCCTCGGTTGATGCATACGGGCTTCCCCCATTTTGTGATGTTTGATTCGACGACGCCAAGGACTCCAGTGCAATCTGTAAATTAAACAAAAATTATATGAATACAGCTCCGTGTTTATGAGCAATCTCACAAATTCTTGTTTTGCTTAGCACTTATATATAAAATTATATGAATACAGCTTCGTGTTTATGAGTATTCTCACAAATTCTCGTTTTGCTTAGCACTTGTACGTAATTCTTTAAACACGCATTTCTTATAAATGTACAGGTATCACCTATTTCTATTGTGAAAGTTTATTCTTAGAATATTTACATCGGAAAGGACGGTGCAGTCGTAGCTCGGCTGATACTTGTCTTGTTCATGTGGCGGGCGCCGTAAAATTTTGTCCCGGTCTTGCTTGTGCTTACGATCAGCTCCTTTTAGCTTGAACACTTTTACTTGGCATGAGGCGGCATGCAAGCGTGGGCCACCGGGCAATCTGGTTTCAACTTGAATCCTGAAGGGCACTCCCTTCTCACCGCCGTGCTTCTTCGGCGTAAATTCTGTACTAATGCAGTTTACCTGGAACCAAAGGCGAATAACGTTTCTTTCAAGGATGTCTGGATTATCGCCAACTCTGTCTTCTCGACAATGCGCGTTTATTTATACTTTCATTCTCTTAGTACATGTTACACACATGTCGAAGTTGAATGCATAAATATGTTTCACACTTCTGTTTTTCTTATTTTACTGAGCTAATACATTTTTTTTGTACTTAATATTAGGATAGTTTTCCTAGTCTGAGGTTATTGCACATACCTTAATATAGACGCCGACCTCTTTGGTTGGATCCCACATGAATTCGACGCTGCTATTTGATGGTAATGGCTGACAAACGTCTACCATACCATAACTGAGTGGTACATCAACTTCGAGTAATCGTTCGCCGGGTCTAGCACGTTGCCATGCGAGCATTTGCTCGCGCTCTGTGTATTGAAGGCGTCTCTCGTGGAAACAGATGCGAATTGTTGACTGGAACAAAAAGGTCGGATGTCCCTTCAGAGGCGATGTAGTACCGTTTGGGCGACACATCTTTTTGAACGTTGAGGATCAGTGAGCTCATGCTGAATATACGTAAACGTCGAATTATTCGGAAAAGTGTCGCAAGGTTGAACAAATACCTGTTTACAACTGATAACTCATAAAATCAATTAAAAGATCAGGGACACGTATCAGATTTGAGCATTATTCAAATTGTTTTCAATACATTTTTTGTTTGACTCTATTATATACATTTTTTATTTGACTCTATGTACTTGTATAGAATAATTAATATGGATAGCAATAAGAATGATGCCCAGTTCTGTTATAGGGTTATTGCCGATGTGCTTTTCGGAGTCTTCTTATCGGGCGGTATCTCGTTCTTTATTTTGCCATCAGATCCTTTTAACTGTTTGTTTCCAGGAAAAATTGGTAATGCTTTGAATACAAAGTGAATTGATGTTTGGTTGAATATTCGTTAGCATCAAATGCAATTTTGCTCGAATAACATTGTATTTGTTATTCTTTCTTTTCAGCCGTTACACGAATAAGATTCTGTCCAGTACTGCAACGAATGATAATATTTCATTAACGATGAATTGGAGCCTGATGATTATGGTAAACAATAGATAACTTATGTCTTTATTATCGAAAATAGTTTCGTCATTCTAGTAACTTTCAGTGTCGGTAAAACGTAAGAAAAGCGGACGAAATATTAATTTCATAACTTACGCACTACGAAACGAAATCAAACACGGTCTTGTTTGCTTTTACTCGTTAGTGCATTATAATTGAATGATTTAACGCCTTTGAGTATGCTAAATAAATATTACATCAGTTCTAAACGGATTTCTCGGTCGTCGCCAGTATATTGAGATGCGCTAAATTCAACTCCAAATGCAGTTTCTATCATATCAATTTGCCTTAACACACTTCGGTATCGTACTAAGTCCTTATCGTTTTCCTTACCCGATCGACCTTCGAATAGAACTCGCGACCGACATTTTGCATCAGCGTGAGCTCACTTGATTACCTCGTAAGAAACTACTGAAGCGTTTCTTAAGATGCCGCTACCCAAACATAAAGAGCCTCCAGACAGGTCTGTGGTGATCGATAAGGCGTGTGACAAGGTACCTTCAAAATTTTTCCCCGGTACGCGGACAGGTCCCCCAGCTTCTTCAGTTTGATCTCGTATGATTGACCCTGATTTAGGTAGGTCAGCGTTTCTTCATTTACCTTTGTCGCTATACTAGTGGCAGCAGCCAAAACATACTGAAACCTAAATTGAAACGTTTCTCAATAGTTTTCAATATATTTCATTATATTTCATATTTTAGTATTTCAGAAAATATTTTGGATAGGATAGGATCAATTTGATTTAAGTTCCGAAGCGACCGTATATTAATTTACATTTCACAGGTACTCATTCTTCTACAAACACAGTTTTGCTCTCGTCGTCTTTTCAGATAAATAAGAAGTTTTGATAGCAGCGAGCATATGATCTTTTAACACTTTAAGGACCACTACGAAATTTGTAAGAAATACATTTGGAACCGCACGTTTTTGGGAAACTTGTACGTTATAAAAAATCATAACTTTGTTATGTATGAAGCAATTTTTGTGAAACTTTCAGAAATTGTATAATTGGAAGAATTTTAGGTATTATTAAAAAAATTTATTTTTAATAACGCATGAAAAAAAAATTGTTTTTAAAAAAGCATGAAGGCAATCGAGTTTAATGCATTGAATATTGATGTAAATACTTAAATAGACAAATAAAGACAGCGTGTAGAAAACACGAGAAAACCCGTGAGTGGTCCTTAAAGTTTTAAAAATCTGCATACACTTTTATTATTTTTTCACTTACAACATCATCAGTTCCATAATATGTTACATGCCAGTTGGAAGAATGAAGGTATAGAATTCATTTTTGAATGTTTGCACTTACCGACAGTCTTCGTTCAACTCGTTTCCTTGTTGGGAAGACGAAACGTGATTTCCGGAGGATGAAGTAGGAGGATACTCGTCGTTGGAAGAGTAAAGCAGCTGCTGAAGGCTGGTCGTAGTTTGACCATTGCTTTTGCTGTCCGCTTCGACGGCTCCGACATTTCCATTGTTCTGCGGTGCGGAATTTATCGATCTCTGCGATATATGGTTCAAACTGTAACGAATAGGTAATAATTTTTTTAATCCCTCCATTTGTTTCTCCGCGATCTGTTTGCTTATAGATATTCTGTGCCTGGGCTGCACATGTTCTGTCGGGTACGGTAAAATGAATTTGTAGCGAAGCTAAATTGCACGCAATCTTTCAAGAATATCAGCCAACAAGGGGGTGTGATTAACACGTTGACTGCCGTGCGTACTTTACTATATTAAAACTGCAACATGATGAAGTTCTACAGAATATGATTGAATTGTGCAAAATGAAAATAATGCGAAGGTATCGGAGACCAAAGAATTGAATGACTAATATTAACTGCATTTATAAAATTATAGATGCTGCTGATTGGGTATTTTTTTAATTTTTCGTGAGACCTTTCGCGCCGGTCACCGATGACCACCGTGTGTATTTTACTATATTAAAACCGCAACATGAAGAAGTTCTACAGAATATGATTTAATTGTACAAAATGAAAATAATGCGAAGATATCGGAGACCAAAGAATTGAATCACTATTTTATATCAATTGCATTTACAAAATTGTAACTACTACTACCGATTGTACTACAACTACCGATTGAGTATATTGATAGCAAAATACGCTGCAAAAAATTTGCAATGAAGCCTATTTGCAATCTTGTAAAAGCAATTGATATTGGAACGGTGCTTCAATACTTTAGCTTCTAACAACTCTGCGTTGCCTTTATTTTGCACGATTTAATCATTTTCTGAATGGAATGCGTGGAAATAATAATAAGAAATTCGAAGTTCGTGAAGTTTTGTACTGTTTTGCGCGATAAACCAGTTACGTATGAAACAGACGAGATTTCTATAATGATATTGCAGTTAACACATTGACTACCGTGCGTATTTTACTATATTAAAACCGCAACATGATGAAATTCTACAGAATATGATTGAATTGTGCAAAATGAAAATAATGCGAAGGTATCGGCAACCAAAGAATCGAATGACTATTTAATATTAACTGCATTTACAAAATTATAGATGCTGCTGATTGGGTATTTTTTTAATTTTTCGTGAAACCTTTTGCGCCGGTCACCGATGACCACCCCATGGCAGTCAACGTGTTAATCAGTGATATAAAACGGCACTCACTAAAAGTTAAGAAACAGAGATGGCGACACGTTCAACTCCGTCGGCGTTCTCATTGTTTCCCGCAGCAACTTGCTTTATGCAACTTTACGGAAAGTTTGCTCGGAATTTGATAACGTGAACACTACCGCGCGTAGGAACGATAAAAATTCATCGGCGCGCGGGAATCGTCGGTCAGTCAATTCGATTTGCCCGCGTATTAATAACTCCGTATATTGGGTCGTTCGTCAGTCGAACTCAATTAGCACTTATCATGGGAACTTTAAACTGCTGGCAAACGACCGCACGCCTGTCCACGGGCATTGCCACGTTCACTCGTGCGTGAATATACTCTAGATACGTGGGAGAATAATCCGCTTTTATACGGATGAACGTTTCTGTTTAAATAATCTGGTCTTAGTAGCGTGGCGAGTATAAGATATGCGAAGAAACCTCATGGCACAGTGAACTCTGCAAAATACGATATAATCGGTATCGCACGAATAATATCACTTTATTATTACGAATTTTTATGGACTTTTAATTTATTAAAGTTCGACGTATAATTGGAATATTATGAAGTTGGTTAAGATGGTAGTATTAATTCTTTACTGCATGTTTCCTTCACGTAGATGCGTGCTAACTGGCTATATCTCGGGGACAGGAGAACATTTATCAATGTCGGTTTGTCATTTAAGAGGTAGAAGGAAACGCTTTCACTCGTCAGCTGTTTGATGGTGATAACTTTTAACGCGATCACGCGAGGAACGTTGCAAGAGAGTGATTCATGTTTAATTATATTCTCATGTTATTCCGACTTGTACTTAAAAAATAAGTGTATACAAGTTTTGCTTTAACCCTGACCACCGGGTGAATACTAATGATGCATTTTTCCAAGAAGTATTCGTGAGACTTCTACGTCAACCGCGAATATTCACTGTCAAGAACATCAATCATTTGCAGTGAAGGCATGAAACCAATGGCATAAAATTGTAGTGAACATATGGCTACACTAACTTTATCAATAAAAGATCTACAAAATTTCCACAAGAAACACGTTTAATACGAAATCTATTTATCTACGTGAAATTGTCATTCAGCAATTGTATCATTAAAATTTGATTAATATAAGACATAGAAACTGCAAATATTATTTAATGTCATAAAATTGAATGTCGTTATAATAATATTGTCCGTGGAAAATAAACGACGAAAGATCATAAGAAAGATATAGCCCGAATCTTAATGTCAAAACCTACATATGCTTAACTCTCACCCACTATAAATGCGGACCATTTTTAGCCATTTATATAAAATCCTGTGCATTTACTAATAACAACCATCATAATTTATATTTATTCTGTAGTCATTCCAAATCATTCACTATATAAACAGATACCAGTAAATGTAAATGATAACTGAACTTCATGATTTTACTATAACACATGTGCGTATTCCACATGAAGTTGCACACAGAATTACTCTCACTACCATTCCATTCTGGGTTCACTGCCGAGGATATCGCGAGATACCCGTTCTCAAGGTAAATCCACGAGAAATCACATTCACCGCGTCAAGCTAATAGATATGCTGCCGAGACATAAGTGTCCACTGGCCCTGGATTATACTTTTACTGCAGCCCGATTAGGTAAAAATTACATGCCCCCGAGATCACATTTCAGTTTCATCCACTCGGTAACTATAATCTGTTTTCGCCACAGTATAAGCTCTATATTAATACCAACTGCCACCAATAAGTCTCCGTATTCTATATTTGAACGTTTCTCACATCGCGCGACGCGTAAGATTCACTCAAACACGTCTTGTCCCGCACGTTTGCCGCCGTGGCACCGAAAGGTATACATTCTGAGGCTGCCTTCCTGCGAATTTCACGTTTGCCTCGAGTTCATCGTGGAGGATATCGGGAGCCGCACATTCGCGCGATAAATTGGCACCTCGTCACGTTCACCACGCGAGTTCATCAGACGTTTACCGACATCCCGGGCGAGATACGCACATTTCGAGCACGGGTCGATCCGTCGATCAGCCAACTGGCACTCAACGCTGACAGCACCGTGAACAACTCCGACGATAAGCCCGTCCTACCCGTGAGAGTAAAGGTCTGACCTGAGTGTCATTCGCTCGATAGCTTCTCGCGAGTGCATAAGCCGCGATATGAATTATCAACAAGCGTGCGTCTCTCTCTTTCTTTGCGGGGGACCAGCGCGCGGCAAATTCCGTTGGCAATATTTTTCTCCCTTAACACTTTAAGGACCGCTAAGGAATCTGTAAGAGATACGCCTGGGACCGCATGCTTTTGGGAAATTTTTACGTTAGAAAATATCAAAACTTCGGTATTTATGAAGAAATTTTTATGAAACTTTCAGAAATTTTATAATTGGAAGTATTTCAGGTATTATTAAAAAAGTTATGTTTTTAACCCTTTGGCTGCTGTTGACGCATATATGCGTCCACTGAAATCTATCGGTGTAGACTATGGACGCATATATACTATTGCAGCCATATATACTATTACATATGACGCATATACATATACTATTACATCATTGTAGGAGATGAATACAGATGCATGCTGTATAAAATCATTTGCTCGTATTATTTAATTTTGCTTAAATCATTTTCTCGCATTATTTAATTTTGCGTAAATCATTTTCTCGCATTATTACATTTTGCGCAAATCATTTTCTCGTATTAATATTTAATTTTGCGTAGTGAAAAATATTTCGTCCTCAGTGAGCGCTTCGGCCGGAAGTATTCACAAGTCAAAGGATTAATAATTATCATGACTTTTTTACTTCAAAAATAAATTTGTATGAAATTGATAGAAACTGTAAACTAGGGTGCATTTTAGGTTTTATTTAAAAAAATGGTTAAAATATTATTTAAAGAAATTATCATAAAATTTTATTTAAAAGTCAATTTTATTAGGGTTCCTAGTAGTTTTTTTAAAGCATGATATTCCCCGAAGCATTTTTCTCTATGAAGAGGAACCATAAAAAAATTACATATGTATCGTGATTCGCTTCGTTTTCCATTGAATATTGATATAAATACTTAAATAGACAAAATAGATACAATGTATCAAAATAAGTGACATCTAAAGACAGCGTGTAAAAAACACGAGAAAAGTCGTGGGCGGTCCTTAAAGTGTTAACTAATGGTTTCCCACTCTCTGCTAATCTATCGACGTAATCGGTTTTCCGCGATTTGTGCACTGATTCGGTTTGCTCAATGACAAAGCGGTCACGTGATACGCGCCAGACATTTATTAAGCTTTATAACTTTGTCGCCCTTCAGCCGAATCTAGTACAGACTCGCATTTCACTCCTGATGTAAAGGCAAGGATAGATTACATCGCTTTTGCGGGTCTATCGTATCACGTTCAAATTGTTGTTGAACAACTGACAAGCTCCGACGAGAAATACGAGATAGGATCCCAGTAATTTGTTTGTAATGAACGTCGATTTCAGTTGACGCACACGCGAGAAACGCTGTTGCACGTTATATGAGATAAGCTTAAGCTCTTACTTGGGATTGTGTTGGTTCTCAGGCGACGGTGCTTCCTGTTTGAAAACTGTCAGCGACGGCAGAGCGAGCAAAGCTTCGCTGGAACAAAGGAACGGGTGCAGTGTAAATACGTATAAACAATTTTACTAGCCATGGTCGGATCGTTCAGCGCATTGAGAAACCATTCTGTCTCAAAATATAAATCCTATGACGACCGGGTTAGGTTACTACTAAATACTATTTCTTAATACTGTTTCACGTGAAAACTTATTTAACACTTTGACTGCCGTGATGGTCACCGCTGACCGGCGCAAGAGATTTTACTGAAGATCCAAAATATTCGCTATGGGTAGCAATAATTATTTTATAAACGCAGTTTTTGTTAGAATAGTGATGCGATTCTTTGGTTTCCAATACCTGCATACTATTTACATTTTGAATAATTGAGATAAACGCTGTAGTATTTCATACCATCGCCGTTCTAATACAGCAAAATACGCACGGCAGTCAACGTGTTAATACTTTGAGCGTTGTCATAGTCACAACTGACCGGCGCAAGAGATTTTACTGAAGATCCAAAATATTCGCATTGGATAGCAATAATTATTATACAAATGCACTTATTGTTAGAATAATGATGCGATCCTTTGGTCTGCAATACCTGTACGTTATTTACATTTTGCATAATTCAGTCAAACGGTCTAGTATTTTATAGCATCGCCGTTCTAATACAGCAAAATACGCATGGTAGTCAAGGTGTTAAACTCATTACGGTGCACGCGGTATGAGAAAGTACCTCACTAGACTGACTACATATTACGGATGACGAAACCGGTCCCATGACTCAAGTTATACAGATAGTTGCACATAATCGCACTAATTTGCAGCAAACCCAGCTGGTAATGGTACAGCGCGGAATAACGTACAAGCATTGCGTAATCTGGGTCGGTTGAGTGGTTCAAGTTCGCGCTATAACAACTTCGCAATTGCGTATTACAAGTGTTTAGTCGGTACTGTGACAACAAATAGACTACGGCGACTGTTAAATCTTTTTTTCTGGCATTTGCGGCTGTGTATGTTGAAGATCGTGTACTTTGGTTGAGCATCCTTACACGGATTGCAAAAGGTAAACGCTGTCAAAACATCGCAGATTAAGAATGCAAAAGCATATAAACCTTACGATTATGTTATTGGTTTAAAAATACCAAGTCAACCGACAATCTTGGCGACCCTGTTTACGTGTTTACCAGAAGGCTACAAATGTCTACTGGCGGGGTTGTGCAATGCTGTTAAAATCGTGTCTTCGTGTCTACGACCAGCTAACCACCAACTCGGCGGCATCGCAGTTCAAACCGATAGATTCCAGTTTCTCTTATCGACTTCGCTGATTACCTAGAGTTGACGCAAATCGTGCACACGTTGTTTGTCTTTAATAAAGGCCATGCCCTGTGGCATGTACGCGATCGTGAATTTATTTTCGCGAAAGGGTATACCGGAAGGATACACTTGCACTACATGGTTCCATAGTAAATATTGGAAATTGTTGGCTTGGCACGTTTTATTTTTTAATTAAAGTCTAGATGAATCGCTTTCATTTAACAATAGTAAATTCCATGCCACCGAGAAATCCGCTTTTTCTAGAAGAGCAACACGAATTTATAACATGTATATGTAGTGTTTTTCAGGCTCTTTCAGCATGCATTCACTTGGCGTGAACGATGATAATGATAAACGAAAAATCTTGTGCCTGTAAAACGATTAAGAGTTCAACCAGCAAAACGATTTATCTTCAGGCCATCTTCGTCGTTATCGAACGCTATAGGTGCAGATTAAATAAAAACTTTCAACTTTTTATCTGCATTTGGTCCAAGTTTAATCGAAATCTGCCAAGTGTTTACCTATTTTAGGCTGCATCTCAAATAATTCTTTCTTTACTGCGATCCTAATTCGATTTGAAACTATTTACACAGCAGTCAGTATATCAAGTGGCACCGTTGATTTCGAGAAAATTGATCGAATAAAGCACTTGTATAGCTAATTATTACACTGTGCATGCGTTAAATACACGGCAGACATTCGGCCATTGACATGCTGGACACTTTATACGTCTAACAAAGTTGGGGATTTTGCCTTCGATATCAGTTACACGATCCTGTTCGATCAACACAAAACAGGATACCACTGAATAAGACTTTTACACAGGGTGTACGCTAGCATATGAGTGGATACCATTCGATTAACTGATACTCTTGACTTCTGTTATTTTACCAAGCCCGGCGTGAACTGGATATAAAGTTAAATAACGCTTTCCTTGTGTAACCAGTATACGTACACGAGATACACAATACTCGTTACATCAGGTTATCGCACTTTTGCCGCATCGCATTTTGAAATATACATCCATCTTTACGGTACATACAAAGAATATTTCATAGAACACCTAGATCGCATTGCCTTCAATTGCAGTTACGTCACTGATTGCGACACACTCTGTTAGTAATTAACCATTTTTTACCTCAGCAGGTTGTCGGACTTGCGCAACACCAATTGAAAACGAAATTGCAACTTTTTTCTAAGTTAGTTACACTGATTTTTTAACTCATTCACAGTATAATGTGATAACGTGCATTACGTGATGTTCTTTCGAGTGTTGATGGTCACGGGAAGAAAAATTCTACACAAGAAAGGAGAATGATTTGAGAACCACTTTGATAAGACTTGAGTCAGTAAGGTCAGCCTGAACCGGAACGCACCGGCTTACCGGTGCAACAAATTCAAGAGCAGCGCGGCCGCACGTAATGATATGAAACGAGGCGATAAAATTATGGAAATATCTAACGAATTTTATTTATGACAGGATCGGATCGTTAAGCATGTTCTGGCATGTCATATTTTACACACCCCAGATATTCTTTAATTTTTGAACTTGCATATACAATTTGCATTTTTTGAAAACCGTAATTAATTCCACGTAGTTATAGAGTTTCTATTACCTATTATGAGACAGTCTTGATATTGCTTTCATACAACCTCAATATTCTGAATCAAAATCAATATCTACTATATACATATATTATTTTTAATCACCGCAAACATTACGCATTTTTCAATGAAAACTGCCGGAATTCAGCGAATCCATCAGACATTTTAAATGAAACCAATATCTCCCATAAACATATATTATTCTTGACCACTGCAAACATTATGCATTTTTTAATGAAAGCGGCAAGAATTCAGCAAATCCATCAGACGTTTTGAATGAAACTAGTATCTCCCATAGACATATATTATTCTTAACTGCTGCAAACATGGATTTTTCAATGAAAACGGCAAGGATTCAGCAAATCCGTCAGACATTTTGAATGAAACTAGTATCTGCCATATACATATATTATTTTTAATCACCGCAAACATTACGCATTTTTCAATGAAAACTGCCGGAATTCAGCGAATCCAACAGACATTTTAAATGAAACCAATATCTCCCATAAACATATATTATTCTTGACCACTGCAAACATTATGCATTTTTTAATGAAAGCGGCAAGAATTCAGCAAATCCATCAGACGTTTTGAATGAAACTAGTATCTCCCATAGACATATATTATTCTTAACTGCTGCAAACATGGATTTTTCAATGAAAACGGCAAGGATTCAGCAAATCCATCAGACGTTTTGAATGGAACCAGTATCTCCCATAAACATATATTATTTTTAATCGCTGCAAACATGGATTTTTAAATGAAAACGACAAGGATTCAGCAAATCCGGCAGACGTTTTGAATGAAACTAGTATCTCCCATAAACATATATTATTCTTAATCACCGCAAACATTACGCATTTTTCAATGAAAACGGCAAGGATTCAGCAAATCCGTCAGACATTTTGACTGGAACCAGTATCTGCTATACACATATATTATTCTTAATCACCGCAAACATTACGCATTTTTCAATGAAAACGGCAACAATTCAGCAAATCCGTCAGACATTTTGAATGAAACCAGTATCTACCATATACATATATTATTCTTAATCACCGCAAACATTTTGCATTTTTGAATGAAAACGGCAAGGATTCAATAAATCCGTCAGACTCACCCACTTTTCAAATATTGATGCATTCTCCAGCGGAAAGCCCCTTGTCCGATTTTATCAATAATTTTTCTCTCACTGCCTCACAAATTCGGTACACTCGGCACGAGTTCCATGGAATCTCGCCGCGTAAGCCGGGAACTGCTTTATTGCGCGCGCAAAATACGTAACTCGCGGCAACAAACACAAGAGCCCGAGTAATCAGACGCGGGTGAAAGTGGGAATCGAGCGCAATCTCCGCGATCGCTGCCGCGACGAAAAATTCACCGATTCATTCGGATCATAAGTCACGTGCGCATGTTTGTAGAAGAACTCCTGGGAACTCCGGCGAAGCGTTTTCCTCGCCGGCGTTCGGCGGCGCTTTACACAGCTAAGAATAAACCGGTTTCGTGCTCTAGTGAACTGGTACGGGGGCTAGTTTCTTACTGGTACAGACTGCGGGTCCGTATCGAGACGTGAACCTTTTCATTCATGGGCATCCGCAGCTGGAGAGCGAGGCTCGAGTTTCTCACTTTTTTACTTCCTTCCCCCCCGATGACGCGCTGGCGGATTCGTGCCACGTGTTCTACCAGCTGGTTTCTGACAGTCGGCTCTGCACGTCAGACTTTGGGTGCAGGGTCTGCAGTTTATGCACTCGTGTGGACACGTCACGATACAATCGGCACCTTGGTTCGCGGCAATTTTGTTTTCGATACACGGACGTTAACACTTTATCGACCGCTAGCCGATTAATCGGCTTTTTGATTCCGACTGTTATTTACCGGTAGCCGACTAATCGGCTTTTCAGTGGTCAACGGTTGTATTAGATAAAATAAATATCAAATAATATTATCGGTTATATCAACGGTTATATTAGATAAAATAAATATCACATGATATTATCGGTTATATCAACGGTTATATTAGATAAAATAAATATCAAATGATATTACGACAATTCTAAATGCCAATAAAATTACACTGCTTTGAAACCAAAGGATTCTCAACGACGAAATGAGTATTTTTGAGTTATAGAGCTTTACAATAGGCACATACGTTCCTGCGCGATATTCAAAACAGAGTCGGTCGTTAGTGAGTGGCATCTCCAGTGAATAGCGGTCGATAAAGCGTTAACGTGAATGTTCTGTTAGTGAGTGGTGGGTGGATCTAATTCGCTGATCGAACGCAAGTGCGCAAGGTGGTTACGGCGATTACGCGAGAACAAACGAGACGATTTGCAATCGATCGTACGTGCTCATAGATATCGGGTATTACGGAAATCGACTGCTCTTCGATCGATAAGAGCCGTTTCGTAATGCTTCGTCGCAGCACCTACCTCAATGATTATTCACCGGGCTATTTATTCGGGTCGCTTTGCGTTACCTCTGAATTGTTTACTTGACACGGGCCATTTTTTCGCGGTGGACATCTGGACGTGACGTATCTGTCTAAAAAAAGGCGACAACTCCGACGTGACTGAGCGTAGCTCTATCAATAGATTATCTTTTCTTTTTGGAAATGTCGTAATTGGTGATTCATTTATCAATTTATTGTAAGCGTCAGAATGGGCTCGCGAAATTTGAGCATAAATTTGTATGTTTTGCGTGTTACCAAATTGATTCTTCGCGCAGTGCTTATACTATGATTGCGCACACATTTATAGACTGGTGACGTGTTTATTGTAAACGATCACAGAATGATTGCTAACCTTGTGCTTCGACTAACATTTTACCTGATAGTTGTGTCTGTATGTCTATTTTAAGCGTTGCTAATTAAAATGTGCCTCCTTATCCGACCGTCATGCCTATCTTTTCAGAATATCTAGGTACAAATTTAGATATGACCCCAACAAACCATTGAACGCAATCAATCACAAAGACTTTTCGCATATTTGCTCTCCTTCCTCTGCAATCGACGGACTCTATTTTCATGAAGAAATTAGAAAATAAACAAACTGCCTGTATAAAATAGAAAGTATAACACGTGATCGCAAAGGTTAAACGAATCGATTATCAGAAACACGCCACCCGCTGATCCTCGTGGATGAATAATTCCAACGCATTAATCATTTTGTCTGGAGAACGTTTGACGAAGGCTGCACTGCGCGTTTCTGTTTGTAAAAAGCAAATTACAATCGTCTCTGTCTCCGTTTCGAAATGTAATCCTGATAAATGCGCAAAATACGTTGCACACACTTATTCTGCCGTTTCGCCGCGCTTTTTTTTCGCGCGATTATTTTTTTATTCCCATGAACACATGAGCGGAGCCGAGCACTCGCGTCCAAAGCGGCTGCGACCGGTTTGAATATCTCGCGTGTGTCAACCGTGCGATGCGATGCCAACAACTGCGTCCGGTTTTATCCGGATTTCTAGCCCAACGCGAAAAGCCCAACCGATCGCTTTGGGTTCTCTCGCCTCTTGCACACGGTTCCGTCCCGTGGCTCGATATACTTTTATCGCGCATCAGACTGCTGCTTTACCGACGCACAGTTGTGCAATGCGTTTCGGTCGATTCAGCTGCGACCGACTTTACATACTCGAATGTTATGGAAATTTCAATTCCGCCCGGTAAGTTAGTGTTCGATTACTTAAAGACCACTGTTTCCTTTCCGCCGAGTTCCATAGTAGTATCGTAATATAGTATTAAATATTAAAAAAAAAAAGAAACATGTCCGCCGAGTTCCATAGTAGTATCGTAATATAGTATTGAATATTAAAAAAAAAAAAGAAACATGTCCGCCGAGTTCCATAGTAGTATCGTAATATAGTATTGAATATTAAAAAAAAAGAAACTAGGAACATTTCTGTTCGATTATAGTCTAATTTGGCTCTCAATATTCTAATGTCGAAAGAATGCAGATAGAGAAAGTACCGCTTTCGCCATGATAATTGATGACCCGTCGTAATAGTTTTCGCGTTTTCGGAATGTATGGCTCACACATACCTCATGTTGTATGAGGCGACAGCGGTGGCGAGATCTGATGCTGCGAGTGCCGATAGCGAGCCATCGAAGTCGGCGGCCAAGTGTTCCGCGAGTTCTTCCACTTGTGTGGACCAGCCCTGACCAGAGCCATTGCTACCGACAGATCCTGAAACATACGAAGATATAAGTGAGATCATCAGCGTATACTGAATACCATAGCGTGAGTACGAATGAAGCAATAGTATTATGGCTGCGGGGGTGTAAGTAAGGCATCCCGTTAGGAATATGAACTTAAATTTGATTAATCCTACATTCGTTATCCTAATTGAAATTGTGCAAGTGCACTGTTCACCTTGGACCTCGACACGTGATTAGTACACAGCCCGATTACTACGAAACGACAGATAATCTTTCCAGACAGTGACTTTTGAAAATGATCGCCGCAAACTATCTTATACGCGACGAAACTAAAATATGCGTAAAAACATCGGATTTCTCTAAAACCGTAAAATTGCGCTCGCTTCTGCATCAGCGTCAGTAAATCAGTATAATTTACAGATTCACATTCTGTTTAAAATTCATTACGACAACCGATAAACAGAGTGGTCCCACGGTAGTGCCAAGTTATTTTATGCGCGAGCATAAATCGGCGTGATCGAACGTGAAATGGGCACCGAAGAACCATGAAATAATCGGTCCTGCATCGTACCGCCTTGCACGTTCCCGTAACCGACGTGATACTGATGATGCATGCCGCCGATCCTGGCGCTCGTGTCCTGAGGTGTCGCGGTTGCGTGACGCAGCCTGCGACTCTTGGACGTAATCGGAGGATAGCGTCGACTCTGTAGCACCGACACCCTTGATCTCTCGACTTCACACCACTTCATCCTATCAATACCGGCACGATGAACAGGTTGATCACCTGACGACGAACAGCGGACGATGACCGGCAAAAAAAACGATACACACACCGACCGCGAGGACAAAGACGATCGTCGTGCGTGCACCTTCGCGAGAGCTTCTTTCGTATGGAGAAGCTGGTATCGGCCTCTCTCTCCTTTCTACGAGCGAGCTAATCTGCGATACACTGTGTACTCGAGAATTATCAGCCCGCTGGCTGACCACGTGGGAGAAAAGGCGTCGGACGTTACGGGCGACGCCATGGCGGCGACTTTTCGTGAATCAGTCTCGAGGTGGTCTTCGAACTGGCATCAGCTGAATCTGTGCTCTCTTGCTATCGCTGAACTTTGGGACACCGTAAACGCCGGCAGATAAGACGCTGCTTGCTAGGCAATTTTCGAGGGCGCTGCTTACCCGTCGATATGGATACCGAAATGAAGATGAGCGGAGAGGTGCTGCAGGGACAAAGTTCCCGGGTGAAATTAATGCTGGTCGATCGAATTCTGACAAGAGTGCGTGTCATGTTCATTGGAAATGAACGAGTTGTGTCATGAATGTAATAAGATGTCATATATGCATTCAGAAAAGCAAACGTAGCTACTTTTGAACAGTATTCTTAATGGCGTAAAATGTCGTATGGGAATGATGGATTTATTACTTGTGGCCGAGCTCACACCATGCGTAGACATCATTTTTACAAATGTTTATTCGTTGTATGCGCCAATTGGAAGAATCTGATACGGAACTCAATGTGTGCGGTCGTGGAAAGCAAACAGTAGAATAAATAATTTGAAGTATCCAGAGGCTACGACTGTGCATCAGGGGTCGCCTGGCCACGACCTTTAAGATGATGTATCTATGCTAACAGCTTCACGATAATGACGGTCCACTTTGCGCCATTGCATTTGCCAGTAAAATATTCTTTCCAACAATGCTTTTCCTCAGTTTCAGAAAATGGGATCTGCGGAGCGGCGGACAATCGTAAGAAACTAATGGCGATGACGTCATGCGGCAGGTCTCATTACCTGCATTCATGAACCGGCTGTACTGAGGTACCGAACAATTTATGAAACATCTTTCAGACAGTAATAGCAGGTGCAAGACAACGCCGACGTAATTGTGATCGCGGAAAAGATTGCCGAAAATAATGGATAATCATTCGGAAAAGTTAATTAGATTTTCGCCGCGTTATAGACAAAATTCTCGAATACATACACCACGGACTTCGACCTAACTTTCTTTCGGTACGTCGCCACTGGAAAATGGCATTCCTCCGGCCAATTATCTTCAATTCTTTTTATATGCATTGTACTCGATATGACGCACGAGAAGACGTCGGGAAGCGTCTACGAGCGGGGAGGAAGTCGACGATTTTCATTACGCAAAACGAGATCGACCAGCTACGTACAGTGAGTCACAAAAGTCTTCATATAGCCAACAATTTGTAATTATTGAACGTTATGAAAGAGATGAAAGTTTCACGTTGTTACAGAATCGTCTATTTTTTCAGAACAATGATTTAATGATCTTCAGTTTGTTTCAAATATTCACGCATTTCTGGAAGAAATTAAAAAGATGTTAATACCTATGTAGTTAACAAAAGTCTACACATGTACAGTAGTCAGTTATAGAAAATCATCATAAAAATGAATTAGTATTACATTAATATCTTATTAGGGCTCTTTTGGCGTCTATAACGGTATGCAATCTTCTTGGCATTGATAATATTAATGAATCAGTAATATTTGCCCAATTCAGCCCAAATGTGTTCTATTGCGTTATCCAGCAACCACCCCATAATAATTATATCCGTATATATTTAGATATATCCGTATATCCTGAGGTACTTAAATCGGTCAATAACATCTTCAATGAATTAGATTTCCCACTCTTGAGCCCGCAATTGAACCCTAAACTATAAGTTTGGTTGAGAACAAACTTTGGCTTTTCTATCGGATCCGAAGATGTTGTACTTACTTTTGATAATAAATAAAACCATTTCAGGAAATCGTAATCCTTGTCAATATGTTCCTTAACAAAGTCGAGCCGTTTCTTCTGACTTGCTTTAAAAATAAAGAGTTTTCTCCTCGCTGTTATTCCATAAAATCCAGCCTTTCTAATAACTCTCCTGATTGTTTTCGAATTACCAATCTTTCTCAAATCTTCTGCAATGTGCTCGGTTATTTTTGGTGTACTGATTTAGGGGTTTCCTTATATTTTTCTCATTATAGTACAAGCATATTGGCTATTAAATATGTTCGGGCGTCCAGTTCTGGGTTTATTCGATGCTTCTTATGGTGAAGTTTTTTATAATCGGTTATACGGTTACCCGACCTACGTTAACAATTCTAGCAATTTTGGTGTTTGATTTCCGTTCGTTTCTTAATTTGACTATCCAATTTCGTGTGTCTACAAGAATTTATTTTCTTGGGGGCATGGTAATAAAATATTGACGAAGCACTTGTCACACAATCTTTCTGAACTTCCTTGAACTGAAGTTGAAGCTGTGAAACCGCATATAGGTTTATAGGCAAACATCATATTTGCAGGACATAAAGTAACGTTTTCCTAGGGTAGCTGAGCTGTATCTCAACTTTTGGCATTTTCATATTTGGTTTTTTTTTATTACTGCCAAAAACACGTGAATACATTAAATAAAGTCACGGTCATAACATGTTGCTATGAAAGTATAAACGATTCTGTGACAACATGGAACTTTCATTTCGTTTGGTAAGTTAAACATTTATAATTTGATGGGTGTACGAAGACTTTAGTGACTGACTGTATATAAGCTTCGCGTCTTCTTCTTCTCTTTCGCCGTTTCATTTTCCCCAATGTACGCGCGCATTTATTCCTTCTGTTAATAATCGCCGCGCCGAAGGCACGAAAGCGAGCGCGAACAAATGGCGTCTTCAAGTTTTGCATACGCAAATTACAATTGCGTAATCACGTAAAGTCCCCCGGAAGGTTACAACCAAGCGACCGACGTCCGGAAATTGGTAATTGACCCGTAAACGACGGTTCGATGATTGCAAGTCGGTGTATTCGAATTTCTAAGTCCATAGAGGCGTTTTTAAGGTAACTTGGACATGAGTTACGCGAGGTATTAATCAAACATTATAGTTTCAGCATCCTACGTTACTACTACCATCCATCATGCAAAGGTGTACAATTGTTAGAGTTATTGTTTTACGAAGAATGTAAGTGCCGCTGGGGATTCAAATTAACCCATGATAAATCGCCGGCTTTCAAGTTAATGGTATAAATTAATTTGATTGTCTCACGTTAGAAAGCGCGAAGAATATAGCATTTGCACAAGCTGAGATCATTTGCATATCGAGAATGCGCAACTGTGAAATTGATGAGCTGTACGATTAACTAGATACACGAATTGCCTAGAATGAGTAAGCGCATTTGATTCTTGCAAGTGTATAATTATTTGCAGTTAGCGCTCGGTATTTCCCCTATTATCTTGTAGGCATTACTAGGGCATGCAATTAAATTATTCCTGCATAAGAGGTGCGCATAAGGCTTACTCATCGTTACGTTACAGATGTCATAGGAATTTGCGAGGACATTCAACGTGTACTAACCATCTCTTTTGACATGCTTTCTCTCAAGATCCGAGATGTTGTGTAATGACTCTGTTGATCGGCGTTTCAGATTACTTTGCTGGCAGTTAGGTGTGTCCCCTCCTGTCGGTGACGGAAGTTGCTGAGGAGATCCACTATTTGAACGTATCTGGGCACCGTTCTCTGGAGAACTTTTCGGGGAATTGTGCTTGTCCTGCCACAAGCAATTCTGTGAATTGTTATACCCCATTGATACCTATAAAAATGATGACATGTTTTTAAATGTTGTTTAATAACAAGGTACAGCAAACAGAATGGTCTTTGTAAAAATATATCCTTCTGAATGCATTCGGGATCAAATTATAGGTGGAGCTATGGGATTTGGGCATTATATGAAAAGGTCGAAACTCTTCTCATGGAATTTTTAATTGACAGAATGCAAGGTCGTGCCCCCGGACTTACTTGTTGAGCGATAATGGCATCGCATCTGTTTTGACGAATGGGCGACAGTTGCTCATACGGTGGCGACGGAGTGTTGGTAAACCACATAGCTCCGTTCAGAGCTTCCGCGCCACTCTCCATAATGAGTTGGAGCTCCATTGAGCGGCCTTGAACCTAGAGAAGACCGCACTCGTCCACACGTTGTTCGATCGGATCGCGTTTCGTCTATCGTCTCGTCAATTTCTGGTTCCGATTCTTTCCGTAAACTAAACTTCGCGATTCTGACTATCATCGATCGATCGCACGAATTTTCCGATTCTTTAAAATTATTCACGTTCGCTCGAGGCTTTTCTAATTGAACATTTCGTACCTCATTCGCTTTTCCGTGAAACGGATTTGACGCTTTCCAGTCCTTGTAAAAGATTTGATTGACTCTGATTAAAATATTATCCAGCTGTCTAGTTAAAGATTTTCCGCTCTATATGAAAGTTTTTTTTCTATCGGTCAGGGTTTACTTTCGAGGCCCTCGTCCGCAGTGACTTTGTCTTCTCGCTTGATATCTTTGAAACCACAACGTCCACTTTCCGCTTCGAACTTGGTATTCCACGCGCCGAGTTCCTCTTCTGGATCCTCGGAGACACCGGGAACGCTGGGTGCATCACCCGACCACCGCCGGTGGCTCAGGGCCGAACTTATGCAGAAGCTAGCCTCTCTTAGAACATTACGAAGAAGCTGTTGTACAACTTTTTGATACCGGTCGTTTCGCGCTGCCGGTGCGTTTCCAGGAGTGCGCAGCCGCGCGATTTGAGTGATAAAAAACGCGAAAAGACGACGAACGCGTCCTCGAATACCATCGCCACGCCCTGGCTGCAACGCATCTTGTCCCTATTTGGGTACTCCAGAACTCCTGCGGGCGTGCTGACTGGAGAACAGACTCCTCGACCTTTCAGCTTCTCAATAGTTCACTTGCGGTTCCCTTATGATCAACAGTGGCAAACCAAATTTAACGATGATCAGGTTACAGACACAATTATATGAGCTGCACGTCCTAACTTATGGTCAGCACTGATGACCCGGTGTAGAAGGAAGGTGTATCCACGATATCGTTGTTAATGGATCTCCAAACGCCACTGATGAACGAGATATCCCGTTTCTCACTTATGATTTGACGCACACTGGATTATAATGTGGATTGCTTTCTAACGACTATGGCTCACACACTGGGTAGTGTCTTGGTGGAGGAGGCCTTCGCCTGGCACGTTGTCACCACATTTTCAGGATTCTCCGCTCCATGGTGCCGGCGAAAAGGTTAAGCAGATAGAGGATGGGGTCGAGGCACCACGCTGTAGACTCCAGAAGCTTGGATGTTACACTCCCGCACTCCCCGAAATATGGTATCGACGATGGGAAAGAACTGGACCGTATATATGACACCAGGAACCTTGATGTATTAGCTTATGCACAGGAAACACGACCCTTCTCGTGGGTCCTTGCACCTCGTATTTTATTCCTTGTCTGATGTTTTAATTGCGGCCTGCACTGTTTGAAACAAGCTTGATCAGAGTCTTTCGAAAAGTAACAACCAGTAAATGTGAGCCATTCAGTTGACGTGAGTAGTACAATGTTGGTCGATTTTTATCCCCTTGTGGAAAATGTCAACGTTGCTAAAGATTAGTCTCCTTCCAACATGCAGAATACATGCAATTGTGGCGATTCCTGGAATACGCGTAAAACAGAAGCTTCTTGCTAGTTTTACGGCTGTAACCGACGCACTTTCAAGATTTAGTTTCAGTAGGCTGATGTTCCGTTTAGTTTCATCAAAGATGGTTGCCTTTTCCTTCGAGATCCTTGCGACTTTGCAAAAAATGCGACCCCTCTTTATAATTTGCTTGCTAGACCTTCTTCAATCTTTATTGGAGGTGTAACGGAACTTAAGTCACTGATGCGGCTCAGCAATCCTTAGCTTGAAATTTCACTTATTCCAACGTAGGCATTTCTCGAAAATACTAATACGGAACCGACAAGATCGAGAGTTCTGAAGCGAATGTTCGGTCGACAGTGATCTTCCACTGACGATCCGAGAATCCAACCCAATCGCGACTCGACGTATTAAGGAGCTAGCCAATAGGAGCTGTATTCAGGGGTCGACCCGACCCTCAATTGGAACCACTCAGTGTTGATGAGTAAAATGTGACTGCGTTCTACCTTATAGGGTGCCTATGCTCTTTTCTATTATCCTCTCGTTCTCTCATTACCCACCTGTCTCCGTCTCTCCCTCACTATAACTCTGTCCTCTCAATCTGTACCTGGTCGACGTCGAGAGAAGACGACAAACGAACAAATGAGCGGTGAAACGTACGTCGTAAAAGTTTATTTACCGCGCGGATTATTTACTCCACCATCTTATCTTAGATATCGAGCTAGCAGGCTCTTGTAGACTTTCACGACCTCGGGGTTTCTTCCTTCTGCGCAGCAGCTAGAACCTCTGTGCGTCCTTTGAGCAATCTTTTCCCCGAATTTTTTCTTGAAATTCGTCGACGGCGAGGTGCACCGCGTCGGTGCGATGTCTGGTCTAGTGCCGATTTGTTTAGGCCGACGTCTTTGCTGTACGGTTGCCACGTGCCCGATGGGAACCGCGAAGGACACGGTACAACTGGTAGTCGTTATATTAGAGCTTCGCGGCAGTACGCGGAGGCCGCGTGTTTGACTAGAAAATCTTGTGTTGTTTGAGCTGGTATAGACAACGCAATCAGTCTGTGTCGCGCAAGCGTCTCTCTTCCCCCGGAATATGACTCTTGCTCTGTCTCTCTCTCTTCTCGTCTGCTTGGAAGCGCGTCACACCTCGAGCTCGCTGTTCATGATGCTCTCGAAATGTGTGCGGAGTTGGTTGACGCTTTTATTTGTCGTTGCCGAGAAATCAAACCTGAAACAACAAATCAACGTGTCATGATATGGCAATCCCGAGCGAGCGGCTGAGCGTGGGTACGCGACGTATGGGACTTATGATGATCGACGACGGCGAGGACGAGGACAGCGTTGACGACGCCAAATCGCTGGTATCTTTCTGAATGCGATCTACGAATGACAAGGAGGATTTGAAGAGGACGGTTACTTAACTTGCCAAGTAACGCAGCTGTGTATAATTTCGTTACAGTTATTCCCCATAGCTATTGATATAATATGCCAAAGAAATATTTACTGATCGCTTATATGAGAATGTTCGAGATTTCTGGTCAATTAAAATGTGCAATGAGCCTTTTACCGCGCGCGGTCGACCACGAAGACGACATATTGTCTTCCTCATCACGTGATCCGTGATCTATTGACTCTTTTTACTTCGCTCCTCCTCTGTGATCCCTCGTCGCGGCTTCTCGCTTGCGCGCCATAATTTCTTCTTGCACGGATGCCGATCCGCTGGCAAACTGTAGTCGGTTCCTCTTCGGGGTGAGCCGTCTGAAGTTTCACTGATTGGTGTCAATCCATCGGGTCATCGTTGTACACGCTACTCGCTTCTGGTGGGAATTGATGTGTTCACGGAACGCAAACACAATGCACTGTGCGAGAACAGACGACGTGTTGCGATCAAACGTTACACACAAAATATAGCATATGCGACGACCAAGATCGTCACTCACTCATTTAAAAGTGCTCCGCCGTTTCCCCATGTCGTCTCGTGCGTCATCCGCACGATACTGCGGGGTTTTTTGTAGCACAGACTTGGGGATTGCGTAGGCACCGATATTTCGAACGGTCCGCGCATTCTACATCCACACACTACCCGAGATCAATGACCACCGTGATCCTTATCACGTAGCACCATGAAATGCGTGCAGCCTCCAGCGGCCGCAACAAACAATGTTGCCCGGTCGTCGCGGGAGGGAAATCTCGCAGTTCTGCTCGCAGACGTTCGCGCCGGAAATCTACGCCACCAGCCGATTTCGTTTCTGCCCCGCCGGATCGCGCGTGAATTTTAATATTGACTTACGCAATTTGGAAAGATCCGCGGCAGCCGCTACCGAGAGACGAACCACTAGATAAACAGGCTTTGCACGTTATTTCAACTCCTATCCGCCGCCTCACTCCCCTTTTCTTACGCACCCGCGCGATAAAGCCGATATTCCGTTCGTGCCGAGTCACGATCACTTTTTATGACAACCATCTCGCGGTTTCTGGGGTTGTGAACTGTTCCTCGCCGTTCTGTGCCACATGAGCCGCGGTGAATTTGTCACACCTGCTCCGCTGCCGCCAATCTTCTGTTTGATTAATTAATATCACTGGTTGAGCAGCGGGCGCTGGCTTCTGCTCGTTTATTCTCGTGGAAGCGTGAGATATGCTTGGAATTTTGTATGCAGGCTCGAGCGCGACGGGGCGGCTGACTTGATTGATGCAAAATGGGAAAAATAAAAAAGTGATGGCTTCTGTCATACAATCGTGCACTGATTAGACGATGTCATTCATGGATGCCGAGAAGAACATTTTTTTGTTACTTGTCTCTGCTAATGGCTTCGTGCATACCCGCAGGTACTGCCGCTTTTATCAGAAATTCAGTGCCAACAGATTGCGCAACCTCGATACACGAAGTTCGTCCCACTCAAGACGATTGGTGGAATGCTCGAATGTTAACTGAATTTTGTCCCGTAGACGGTGTGATACGTGGAACTGGATGTACCGGAAAAATATAACTACACGGTGATCTTCACATTCTTCTGTAATGTTTTGCACATCGTGTTGAATAGATGAAAATGTACATAGACTAGAATTATATGCAGTATAACGTTTATTTACGTTTTAATTTATAAAGTACGTTTATCCGCGGGTATCGAGTAAAATGTGGTAAAAAACGAATTATAAGAACTATTCAATGTTGTATGACTTTTGGCAGCAGTGATCTTCGCAAAAGTACAACATAACGGTAAGGTATACAGAAATGATTTTCACAGCTTAAGAAGCGCGCAAGATATCACTGTGTAACGATAAACACAAGTGTTAATTCGCCATACGCACGACAGAAGATGCAAATGTGAGTGCGCGGTACATACACACATACACACACTCGCGCATTTAGTTAGACATATACACGCATGTGTATACTCACACAGGGAACACACACGCATACATTTAAATTATACCAAGGCACTAAGGTCGCACACGCACGTCACGCTATGCCCGAATGCACGGCTTTACCACGTGTAAAAAAAAATCTTTTGCGCCGTCTTACTGCTTTTGATATGGGAATGATAAACCGGTTGTGGTGTGGATGTGAGTATCGTGAATCGATTAGCATATCCGCGGGTAATTGTTTCTAGCGTTTTGCCGACAATTTTTTATACGCGCATCACTGTAACCTGGCAAACGCACGAGGATTGTCTCATTATGCGACTTGCCAGTTTTATAAATCACACCTGAAATGCGTATTATTGACCGAATCGCTTTGATGAATCACTTGTATTCGGAAAGAGTCATTAAAGCACAATCAGATTCATTCTTCTCCATAGTTTACAATCCGCATTAGCATAACAGTATTTTATTGTGAAAATGGTTACGTTCTACTATGACTCAATCGGTGTTTCTGTTTTCGATTTCTTTTAGCACTTTTTGACATTCTTGTTCCAAGATTCCACTCCAGACGTGGTACCGATGGTTTAGACCTGGCACCGCATGCAGGATACCCTTGCTGCCCAAAATACCTGTGTTTTGATTCGCGACCCCATAAAATATCCTGCCCACTCTCGAATGAAGAAGAGCCATTGCACACATGGGACACGGTTCCATCAGAAGGAATACCGTGTAACCCGTACACAAATATGGTCCAATCTTATTTGTATCAACAGCTTCACTTCTTGTGTCCATCTTTGTCGTGGCGGTACCGTTATTCCTTCGACCGCGTTTTTTTGCTTTTGGTTCAAGAGATTCTGGTTTAGGAAGGCTAAGCACCGATAAGGATTTTGGATAAAACAGAGGAGCTTCTTTTTCGTATTTTCTCTTAATACGCTCCGCTCTCATTTTGAAATTTTCGTCTGTACCCTCAGAAGAGTTTTCTTGCAATAAGTTTCTGTCATGAAACACTTCTGAAGGGTCTGCGCTTTTATGAGGATTTTCATTCGTGGACTGATACCATCGGTTTTTATGAATATCTTCTAAGTTCCAAGCATTGCCCCCTTGAAGTTTAGCTACCAGATCAATTGCCAGCATGGCAGCATGCCACAAGGGATGTTGGTCGATTTTCGCAGCAGCCACTACCAGAGTCTTACCGTCCTGCGGATCTACTATCAATGCACTTCCATTGCATTCCCTATTACCGACTGCTTCCAACCTCGCTGCCTCGATAACGGTTAACATATAAGACTCAATCATTCGCAGGTGGTCCTCATCAAAAATCGACCCATCTATCAAGCTTTCAATAAAAGGATCAGGATGGAAGTTTACAGGCCATACTTTTGAAGCTCTTGTCGCTTGGGCTTTTGTCCGCGTGGGTTCTGCGGGTACTTTTACCACTTCAAATTTATCTTCCAGTAACGAAAGATCGAAGCCTTTCGCTCGAAGATACGTTTTCAATTCGTCTTCTGTTAAAACTTCCGACGATTTCATCTCTGAATTTTCTTCCGGCCGCTCGCAATGCAGTTCTGAAGCGTTTAGGCTAGCTAATAAAAGCTTGTTTTGTGCGCATCGTTTTAAATGAGTGGGTCCTGGCAATATCGTAGTTATGCTTTGGATAGCGACAGACGTGTTTTTTCTTTCCTTCAACAGACCCACGTAGAAGTCCTGCTGTGGTGGGTCCTCCGTGAATTTCACACCAAGGATCGGCTTTGCCACCCAGATTCTAGTCGCCACCGCCATCCCGCTCTCCTTGACACTCTTCGCGATCTTCCTCCCTGAAAACACGCTGCCTTCACTTTTTCGCAGAAGACTCTTCGGCGTGATAGTTTATATTGACGATTTGTACGAAGAACATTCTCTTCGAGGTATCGCCATATAGGATTTTCACAAGACGGAGAAATGCCATTGCAATTATCTTGGCAAATCGTATTCTGTTTTGCTATTCTTCGAGTGTAGATTTGTATTGTTTCGTTCATTCCAAATTGCAGGAGCGTTCATGGGCCGTTTACGTTGATTTACATAACAACGAAGCCAATTTTCAACGTTTTGTTCTAAGTCGTTTCTCTGTAACCACAGTTGACATGGAAAGCTCGACGGTATATTAAAACTGCTAACATATTTTATAAGCTTCATGTAGAGGACGTGGAGAAAGATCATCCAGAACGTGATCGTTGTCTGCTATCGCGAATCGTAATCTGAGTATTGTTCTTGGTACGTCTCACAGGAGCAGAAGCGATTCTAAATTGCTGTCAAGTTGGGCCACGGTCGGATCGATTGTCGGAGTTAGGCACAATTGTATAACATCGTCGAATGTATCACGACGAAACGATGCCTTAGGATTGTTTCATTCCTTACAAGCTTTCGCGGGTGAAGCGGATAACTGTGTGTTACCTGCTGTCAAGTGATCGTCGGTCGACGTAGGTATTAAGGAAAACATGACTATTTTTCTTTCTTTATTAATTGAAGACTTATAATTAAAATAACAAGCTTTAGTACTATTCGACGATACGCAAATTGAGAAACGCAGATACGGTAACTATTGGAACTGATGTAATGTTGCGGACATTCGATTGAACATTCAAGCAAAGCTAATGCGTTTCATCAGTATAATTATAGTAAACAGGTGAGAAATCACTCAGCGCGTTAACGATTAGTATGAGAAAAAGATGCCACGGCTAAATAACCCGTGAATGGCTGATACACGTCCGCAGGTTAGATAAGATTACCTTTCAGTAATATCAAGAATTTACGTCTGAGGCTGGGAAAACTGTCACAGGAGTAACCAAGCTTCCTTTGAACCTTCACGAAATCGCAGTCGTGCAATAGTATCAAACGATTAAATAACTGTTTATTCATAATGTCCCTCACATCAATTACTCATCCATCATCGACCGCACACGACATAAACCACGCAGTAACCTGAATCGCCGTACATTTCCACGCATTCCACTAAACCCATAAACGCATAATCTAAGTTATAGGCGCAAATCTACTTTGGCGCGCATTGCCGTGCGCCGAACAAATACTCAAAACGCGCGCTGCGTTCCATCAATTAAGATGGCTGACCGCTGGCACATTCGTGAAACGTGCTCCTTATATAACAGGAAACGAACGACAAGCGGTCCGCGTTGTGTGCTTTGCGCAAACGCATGTGCTCCGCGCAAAGCGACATACACTCCGTTCGTCGATAAACTACCATCCGTCGTTCTAACGTCTAACCCTCACACCAGTCGAAAATCCCGCCATCACAGCTCGACCGTGCTTTCTCGACCCGTGACCATTAACTTCTCTCTCGTCCCTCAACATCGAGTTCACGCGCCAACATGTCCTCCCTGGCCTTGAAACGAAACGTGACACGCGTGTCCCGCACTTTTCACTCCCTACACCCAGCGCTTGTCAAAGGCCCGACAACCTGCCCGCGCCCCGCAGTCGAGGACGGAAAATTATTCTCCGTCCTGCGCTCGCACGCTGTGCGCAGCTACGACAAAATCCGCTCGCTTGATATACGCGTCGCCAGATATTTCTCTCGCGGACGATTAAACGTGCGAGTTTATGCCTACCTGCTGTTACGGAAGACACAAGCTCGTCTCGTGCGATGTCGTCAGCTACCGCCGGGTAATCCTCCGGGATCCTTTCGTTCGGCTCGGAATTTTCCGAAAAGCTCTTGATTGCGCGAGTCACAGAACACGACGCGAGACCAGGAGCACACGTGAGGATGTGCGCGAGGGGTAACGTTTACGATCGACGGCGAGGCCCGTGCGTGCGCCTTTCGTGATTGCGGTTTATCAAGAGACTACGCTGACTCCCTCTGCCGAGCGTTCTAAAGACGAACACGCGCATCTGACCGAGGAGTGAAGGGGCACGCGCACGCTCCTTCGGTGAGACAGAGAGACGTGCAAATTCTGATGTCGCGATTGTACCGCGGAAATTAACGCTCGGTAGTGTGACAATTTCACGGACATTGGGTGCACAGTCAAGGATCGATGCAACGGCGGGTACTGCCGTGTACGTTTCGCATGGCAGGGATTCGGGTTGATGGTAATTTGTATAAATGCGATGTGGCGGCAGGAAACCGTTCGTATTGGGTTGATTCCGCAGAAATAGACGGTATCGTCTAGCAGAATCGATGAATGGTGCATGGTAAATGTGTTTCTTTATTGACCCCGTTGTTTGGATATCGGGAGAGAAAATATAAGGCGTTGTAAATTATGTTTTCCGCTTGCAAGGGACGACGTGTGGTTGAGGATTTTATGCCACCATGGTAAATAACGCTGTATTCTAGTTTCTTTATTGACCCCGTAGTTTGCGCGGGAAAATATTAGGCGTTGCAAATTATGTTTTCCGTTTGCAAGGCGCTACGTGTGGCCGAGGATATTATGCTATCATGGTAAATAACGCTGTATTTCTTTATTGACCCCGTTGTTTGGATATCCGAAAGAAAAATATTGGGCATTGTCAATTTTTTTTTCGCGTGCAAGGCGCGACGTGTGGCTGAGGACTTTATGCTATCATGGTAAATAACGCTGTATTCTAGTTTCTTTATTGACCCCGTAGTTTGCGCGGGAAAATATTAGGCGTTGCAAATTATGTTTTCCGTTTGCAAGGCGCTACGTGTGGCCGAGGACATTATGCTGTCACGGTAAATAACGCTGTATTTCTTTATTGACCCCGTTGTTTGGGTATCCGAAAGAAAAATATTGGGCGTTGTCAATTTTTTTTTCGCGTGCAAGGCGCGACGTGTGGCTGAGGACTTTATGCTATCATGGTAAATAACGCTGTATTCTAGTTTCTTTATTGACCCCGTTGTTTGGGCGGGAAAATATTAGGCGTTGCAAATAATGTTTTCCGCTTGCAAGGCGCGACGTGTGGCTGAGGACTTTATGCCATTATGGTAAATAACGTTGTATTCTAGTTTCTTTATTGACCCCGTTGCTTGGACGGGAAAATATTAGGAGTTGCAAATTATGTTTTCCGTTTGCAAGGCGCGACATATGGTTGAGAACATTATGCAATCATGGTAAATAACGCTGTATTTCTTTATTGACCCCACTGTTTGGATATCGAGAAAAAAATATTAGGCGTTGTAAATGATTTTTTTTCGCGTGCAAAGCGCGACTTATGGCTGTGGACATTATGCCATCATGGTAAATAACGCTATATTTCTTTATTGACACCGTTGTTTGGATATCGAGAAGAAAAATATTAGGCATTGTAAAATATTTTTTTCACGCGACGTATGGCTGAGGACATTATGTCACGGTCTTCAGGCGATAACAATGTACGGTCATATTTTTGTCACAGAAGCAGATACCGGTCGTGGGATCGATCGCATGCCATCGATGCCAAATGAAAGTGAGCGTGTTAAAAAACGTGCACTTAGCGAGACAACCATTCTCGGCGTGGAGACAGTGTACCGATGATGTTCGTAAATTGCGGCATCTTGACTGTCGCGAAATCGTGCTGGCACGCACAGAATGGCAGTGCCGTACCATCCATAGGAATGAAAGTCGTTTACCTTGAGAGCGAGAAAGTAGCGGGAAAAATGCGCGCTGGGGAGAAAAAGTCAAAAGCTGAGTATCACGGTTTCGCGACTTAGTCGCCGTGCGAATTATTAGATTTGGCGTGAAACGATGCCGGCGTTATTGCGTCGCGAGCGTAACCAGAGAATTGTCTTGCGCAATTTAATGGCTGACATTTGATAGTTACTCGTTCCCCGGGGTTTCGTGTTGGTAAGTTATCGTCGCGAAAACCACACCTGAGCGTATCCGCGATTTTATTATTTCCATTAGTCGAGAATGAGTTATTACTTACGCCTCGGATAATTTACAGAACTTAAAGGTACTTGTACATAGAAGCTCTTGATATTCGCTAGTTTTAGGAATTAGCTGAAGTTAGCATACGTCTCGAAGTACTCTAGATACGTCACAGCTGCGTCGTAGAGATACTCCATGTGCTCCTGAAAGTAGAGTGATGTTGCGCAATTTCAAACTCACGCCACCCGAATGCGTTACACGAAAAGAAACATCATAATCTTCTATTATCTAGTCCCGAATTTTTGATAGTATTGTCGCGTTAGTCTTATCTTGTATTTACCAGAGATTGAACGAAATCTGGTCTTGATCTTCTGATGGCACGGATTGCTAGACACACGTCGCATTCTCTTTCTACGGCCATTCTTTCCAGAAGAAAGCTCAGGGCTAAGTAAAGGCCGCAACCGGTAACACCGTCGCTACAAGTTGACAGAAAATTATTGTTACCAAAGATACGCATAATTAACCTTGTGTTTTATCGTTATATATTATCATGTGATTATATTTCAAACCAGGTATACATACTGGCAAAGCGTTACCATGGGACCGTCTCCTCTAGAAATTCTTTCCGCAGCTTGCCATAACGTAACCAACGATATTACTGGCGGTGGCTCCTGATGTCTTCCACTTTTCCAATCCGTAGAACTCAGTATCGTCACTGGCTGCTCTCTCGCCGGTTTCTAAATATTGCAGAGTATAAATGATTCAAAACTGACGCGGTATTCGCATCGACTTACCTCCGAATTGTCTATCAGCGTCAATCTTTGCGACGTGTAATGCTCCATTTCCGCGATATCTTTCGCGATAACATTTATGTACGGCGTCGGCTTGAATTCGCCACCCTTTGGCGCGATCGCACAGCATGTCTGGGGAGTTTTAAAGTTCAAGCGAAATTAGTTGCGTCAGAAACTATTTCTCCATTGCTGACCTATCGAAGTATTCATCCGCGAGACACGAATTACTATGAGTTAGAATGAAAACTGGTCAATTTCTGCGTTATGAGCGTACGTATCTCTTTGTACGAGTGGACCTTGTCGTGCATTGATCGACGTTGACGTCTTTATAGCACGGAAACGCTCTAACGATCGGGGCGCGGTGAATTGAACACTTACAGGATCCTGCGGATCGGGTGGTTGCAACATGACAATAAGCTCCACCTTCAGCTCTGCGACCATTCGCCAAAAGTCGTTGAACGTAGAGGGTAATGGGAGCTGTGTAGCTAGATACTGATTTTGCAGCTTTACGCCGTCCACATAAACGCCTGACACATAATCGCTGTCTTCGTCAGTTACTGGGTACCTCTTTATGTAGATTCTACTCACTTTATCTGCAAACGAAAATGTTATTTCTTGCATAACGTTTTGAAGAGCAATTAGATTATTAGCAATTGAACGAACCTGAAAGTAATTCTGGGTATCTATTCTTCGCTTTGTTTCGTTCAGACAAAGATGTTTGCGTCGTCGGCGGTCGAAGAGCCTCATCTTGCCATGCGGTATCGTCGAGTCTACACATATGTATGTAGGATCTCAAATGCAGGGTCTCAATTATTATATTGAGGTATCGTAGGTGACGAGTTTGTTGAATTGTGTTATTTGGTCGCGTAGTAGTTAGTTGACGACGAAACGTAAAGACGATACGACGTAAAGATGAAAAGGCAAAACAACGAAACGCCGAAAGATTAGCCCTTCTTTACATGATGGTGGAAATTTCCATCATAACATTGAATGCCCAAAAATTATATAAAAGAACAAGTTCACTTTAATCTAACTTTGCATGATGATGGAAATTTCCATCACATTGTTTTTTGCTAAATTTATACTATAAATATATACTAAGATTTTTTTAACCATTTTCCTTTAATTTTGAACATGAATTATATCACCTTGATTTATTTCACCAATAAAGAAGCAATCATGCAAAGAAGGGTTAGGAAATAAGATTAAAGTGTCTCGATTTTGTTGTTATTGTTTATAAATATTATACTCCCTAGTTTCACGTGTTTAAATCCTACATGTATCTTACATATTGCCTTATTTCGTCGTGATGGAACAGAAAAATTGGCACGACTTACCTTTGACGTTGTACCGATAACTGTTTTTTGAGTTCCTTTATCTTCGTGGGTAGAACATCGTTGCAAGGCAAAGCGGTCGGAAGCGAGAGTAAACATTCGACTAACGCTAAGTGCGCTAATAGGTATTGCTGCTTATTATCCACCATATTAGCCCTCTGATTTCTGATCGCCTCCGTCTCGGCAAACACGTCCACGACCTAAAATATCGCGCAAGTAGTTTCTGTGGCTCGGGGATAAGTTGCATGTTGAGACGATTTAACTGTAATTTTACCCCTTCCGCTGCCGCTTGGCGCAAGCAAATGTCGCACAAAACTATAGTACCGGTTCTACCGACACCGGCACTGCAATGAACCACAACTGGACCATTTCCTGACGGTGTAGCTAATAATTTCTTCAGGTACGATACAACCGAATGCGTGTATAATGGTACACCGTGATCCGGCCAGGCAGTATAGTGTAAATGCTCAATCTGTTTCGTTTCGAAAAATTCGGCCATTCAACCGTGTTCAAATTGTATAGAGTTGGATTCTAACAGTTTTTGTTTTGCGTACCTTACGGGTCACACCTCCACAGGTTGCGTGTAGCGTTCTGAAAGTATAGTCAGCAAACACATTGTGTTTGGCATTCAGTACGACGACGTCGCCGTACTTCTTCTTCTTTCCTATGTCTGGCCAGTATTGTTCGCACTTCGTCTGTAAGAGTGTACTTTGATTATTAAATAATGGATGTCGACATTCTTTCATCATGAACAATTTCGAACCTTTCCACTCTCAATAACGTTCGCCAACATGCATATAATAAGAACTTCGTCTTGCCAGATCATTCTCCAGAAGTCGATGACGGTGTTTTGTTTCGGACCTTGCGTTGCAATGTATTTTTTATCCTTTTTGTAACCCTTTTGCAAGAAATGATATGGGAAATGTAATAATATGGAGTATTGCGCAAATGGTGAATGGAAAATTTGTGTACCTTGATATAATTCGCATTGATATAGTCGGAATAAGGGTCATCTGGCAATTTTTCCAATACCACGCGAGTCTCATCATCTGTACGTTGTCGTGAGTTATTGTGCGTTAATTATTATTAAGTATTTAAATCCACGCTATTAAAGGCGGCAAAATATACTTACAGGCTATGAGATTCGCATATCGATTCTTCGACTTGTTTTCCGGTAGCTTTCCGTAGTCCCAGGGTCTCGTTTGACCACGTGGAAACGTCTTAACAATGAAAAAATGTTTATAGCTCAAATATTACAAAATGTTAACTTTATGGACACTTACTTCATATTGTTTATCGAGTAATCCGGAAGCAATACCCTGTCTGACGTAGTCTTTGAAATCTTTAACTTTAACAGGAGATGTTCTTTCTTTTTGATCAACGTCTACAGCAGCGATTAATGTAATTTCGGGTGTGCTCATTCGTGATAAAGAATCCTTATCAGACGGACTGAGTGGCGGTGACTCTTGTTTTATTTTGGGGGAACCGGGCGTTATACACTTTGTTTCAAAACTGTCTGTGTTGTTGGAAAGTGGCATTTCGTCGTAAAGAGGTCCCTGTTTAAATAAGTTCATCGATCTCCTAAAAAAATATGAAGGAAATTGTAATTATGACATTCTTTAATGAAGCTCTAAAATTCAAGGTTGACCGTTTTATCTATCTTCTATTTTATTCTATTCTATTCTATCTATCATTCTATTCTATTCTATCAATTTTCTATTCTATCTTCTGAACAGAAGAACATTAAATGGAAATTCATAGTTACCTTCGATAAAAGTAGAATGCTAACAATACGATTGAAGCAGAAATGATAATAATTATAACGGGAATAAGCCATACTTCGTCAGGCGTTCTCGGCACTTCGCCAATGAAAATCGTTGATGTTTTCTTGACAAACACCTGCTCATCCATCGATCCTTCGCCAGTTTGTAAAACGACTATTATCTCATACGAATCTTGTGGCATTAACGGGCAGTTCGTTGCACCCCCGTAAATTTTATTGTCACCCACTAAAAACACTTTGTTTGCATATTCACTTGGCTGTAACGAAAATAGACCTCAACATTCGGATTGTGAAATAAACGCTTAACCGTCGAAGATCGTGAAGAATTTCTCTTCGATTTAAGTGTAGATACGACAAACGCAATAGATTATGATTATTCACAAATGTAATATATCTCCGCTGATTTAATACTTACAGAAATCGTAGCGGCCTTCCAAGCCACATCAAAATATTTCACACCGGCTTGTTCGGCCAAAAAGTCGTTCACTTTGGTATAATGTTCACACGGCATAGGCCCCTTCACTATAATATGCATCATGCTGTTTGCCGTATCGTTTACAACAGTTGGTAAGCGCAACTTTATCATGGTTTCCATGTCGTAAACCTCAAATGTTAACTCGCCAACGAGAGAAACCGATGACGGTGTTTGCACCATGCGCATAGTATATTTTCCAGGCAATCCCTGATTAGTTGTACCATAGACGGAAATGTTGTACGATGACGAGGGATGTAAGTACAAGTCTTCTTTATATTCCGGCATGTAATTCGTTATTGGGTAATCATAAATAACCATATTTCGATCCACAGATCGAGTAACTCGGCGGAGACTGCTTTTTATCATTTCTACACTGACAGAGAATTTGCTCAAATGACCACCCGTTTTCCATGGGTGACTCCATCTTAACTTAAGAACGCCACCAGCCATGGTGTCGATTGTGAAATTTTTTGGTGCGTCAGGTACTAAAAGACAGATGTACTTCCATATTTAATGCACTTTTTAGCTAGATTCTAGTACGAATATCTTGCAACTGTTACTTACCACTTTCGTAGCGAATAATTGGAATTCTCGATGCTTGTCCAAGTTTGGTAACATTTATATTTTGTGCGAACACCTAGACAAACGTTCTTTTTTAAGCCGCATCTTTAGAATCCAAAATAATAGGTTAATAGTCCTCACCTGGATTGTTGTAAATCGCCGATACGGTATCTTTATTGTAGTGCAAATGTAATCATTCCAGAATTGGCAAGTGTCGCTTGGCAATATTTTTATTTGGGCTAATTGACATGCCCCATTACAGAATGCGAGGGTGTATTGTTCGATCTCTCCGTTGAGGGGTGGTGAAGGCTCTTGCCATCTCAGTGTCACCGTATTTTCTTGCAGATCGACTTCCACTGTTTCCAGATTTCTTACTGGCGGCGGTGCTACGAGTAAACGCAATAAACGTTTAGATCGCTTAACAATAGTTCGTGGCAATTTCGAAAAATGTTGTCTAGTACCTTCTGGCGGAGTGGTAAATATCAGTTCAGCATAAGCCGTTGTGTTGTGCGGTTTGTTAAAGCCTCTTATAGCGAAAATTCGAATTCTGTACTCTTCAGCACCGTACATCACTTTCTTCGTGGTGCTTAATTTGAAACTTTTGCCAGACGTTTGTCTGGTTTCCTCAAAATCTCTAACCAGCTCACTGGTACCGACAATTATAATTCGCGTTACGGGAATCGGTCCGGTAATCGTCGTACAATTCTCCGGATTATTCCAGAACAACGCTTTGCCCTGAAGTCTCAAATCATGAAATACAGCTGTTGGTGTTTCTGAAAAGTGGAAATCAGCGTCGACCCAACCGTCGTTAAAAGTTTCACGGATACTTCAAATAATTTACCAGCCATCGGAGTAACGAAATTGGTCGATTCGCCTGGTCCGCACTTTGACGTGCATGCTTTTACTGTTGCCACATAACGCGTGTATGGGTGTAGATTTTCGAGCGTAATAATAGATTCCGCTGCAGATCTATCTTCATTTTCAGTTGTCGGTGACGACAGTTCTAGGTCTTCACAACCTATGTAAGATTGTATCTACGAATAAATGACACTAAGAATTAGTCTTAATCCGGTGAAACAAAAAAAGATTAATTTTGTTCTCACCTGAAGTGTCACTACGTATTGGTTCAAATTTCCATTCAGCTGCTTCGGTGGTGCCCATTCCAAGATCGCGGTCCTTTCGTTAAATACAGTACTTCGTAGTTGCAGCACTTGTGTGGGTGCTTTTGAGAATGACAAAGTAATCGTATATAAATACCAATACCAATATAAATATTCGTGTATAATGTGCTAAAAGATAATAAGCCGTTCAAGATTACCAAATTTGCAGACAAACCTGCTTCAAGAGTTTGAACTTCTTGCGAATAATACGTCTCATTTCCTTTGCCGACAGTAATTTTGTACAACGTATAGGGTGTCAAGTTTGAGAATTCGTAAGGGAAATCATTCATACGTCCTGTGTGTACCTGAGCCCCTGATTTTGTTTCACGAACGAGGACATCATACCAACTGGCAGGGCAGGAAAATGATTCCTATCGTACAAATAAAGTTTAGTTCGGCCTCTTAGTAATTTTTTAATAGTCTCATGTTCGGAAACGTTATTACGTACGATTGTTTCGTACCGCCTTTTTAAAGTAAAGCTAGTTTCCCCTGGTTGGACTTGAAATTCTGTGCTAGCTGCAGAAATCGCATTTATTTATGTTCAATTTGTAGTGTAAAGAAGCAAGCATTTTGGTTCAATAGATTTACCCGAACACATGGTTGTGAAAGTTTCCCATTCGCCAGGTACCGGGGTGCCATTATTTCCAATATATATAGAACACTTTATCCAATATGTTGTGCCAGATTTCAAGCCGTCAATAGTCTGTTCCAGTAACGTAGTGTTCATATAAATGCTATTCGACTTACTCACGATTTCATGTCCCGTTTCATTCTAGAAAATGTAGTTCCAAGCAATGAGGATTTCCAACATTTTTTGTCCTATAGATTTACTTTTTGATTACTACTCCTACTTACTCGTATTACGAACGCATATGAGGATGTTGTTTGTTTGTATACATCTTTTGCTTCTAGACTTACGCGAACGCTGTTTATATCGACCGAATCAATGTGCGGTTTCGGAAGCGTAGGAATCTCTTAAGGGAAATGAAAGAAGAATATTAAACTTTAGGTCTCGATGCTTGACATAATATTGGGTACCATAATAATAGGAATCTCTTAAGGGAAATGAAAGAAGAGTATTAAACTTTAGTGCAAAACGGCGGTATAAAAAATTTGTTCGAATTGTCACAGCCCTGTGGACAAACGCCTGTTACGAAATTGCATCTTTCCCCCGAACAATTGCCGCAAGTTCCTTCGCAATTGTGTCCATAACGTTTAGGATGGCAACCTGAAATTTGATATTAGATTAGCGGAGTTTTCCGAAGGAAGAATAACACCACGTCGAATATTTCCGTGGAAATGTTTACGGTGATATAAAGATTTTTATTTACTTGTCGAACATTGCGATCCGCTGAAACCTGGTGAGCAGGTGCAGCCCTGTTTTCCACAGACTATCGTCCCTCTGCAACTGATTGCATTTCTTCCGACATGATCTTGGCAATTTATTGCACAGTGGGGACCGATTGTTCCTTCTTTGCAAATTGGGCCGTCTGCAAGATAAACACATTCGCTATTGAAATGGCCAAATCGGAGGGCATTCGGGAGAAACATTCTTACTATATTCTAAATTCGGAGTAACATCAGGTACAGAACTGACAACTTCGTCTCCATCATAGGAAATTCTTTGGCACGTCACATTGGGCCAAAAATATCTAGGTGACTCATAATCTTGCGTTGCTGTCATAGTTCCAAGTCTGATAGTTCCTATGAAAATCATACATAACTTTACAATTCTGTCTTCAAGTATTACACTTTCTATTTACTCTTTAGGCGTACCAATTGGGGGACAAATTTGAAAGTTGGCAACTGCCCAAAACGGTCGCTCACTCTCTTTTCCCAGCCTTGGAACTAGCATCATTCTTATACCGTCAAGGGAACCAGCTTTGACAGTTTCATTTATTTTAACGCTTTGCCACATGGGTAATCTGTAAGGTTTAGCTGATGCTGATCCATTCACTCTCATTATTAACATATCATCTGTGATTCCTTGCGACCCCTTTAATATGATGTCCATTTGACATTCAGCACATAGACCAATTATCATTCGCATACAAAGAAATGGCGTGTCAGTGGGAAATTCAGAAATATTCAGAACAGCTTCCACATCGGTTGTGTGAAGAAAACTATCTACAATGGGTTTCAGTTTGTACTTTAAGGTATGCATTTTATTCCAACCGATTTGAATTAATTTGACATTATTTTTGTACACGGTTTGACTTAATACTTCCTATTTATTACTCACATGTGTGCAACTTGTAAAGCATTGGAAGAGTACTCCTTACAAAGAAATGGTAAGTATCACTGACACCTTTTGTTTTGTCTTCTTCATCGACAAATGTTAATATCATTTTTTCTGTATCATAAACCGTTATATTTCGTGTGGTTCCGTTCCATGCCAAAATGAAGGTTCTCCATTCAGTTGCTAGTAGTGGCGAATGCTAAATTTCATCGTACATTTTGCATTTGTTAGAAGCATCGTAAGAGGGTAAGATGGGCACCTTATTATATGTCCATATTATACCTGGTACCGTGATCTCATACGTGCGCACTCGGAAGATGAGGCCGGTATTCCTTGTGGCACACCGGTCGCACATTTTCTTATCACAGACACTTTGTTTGTCCATCCCCCGATGATAATCCAATAGCAAAAGCCTTTTTGGTAGTCTGCTGTATTGCAAAGTAAGACGTGTGCATCGGTTGACGCTCGTACAGAAATTGGTATTGATCCAGTTTTTGGTACCTTAGACACTAAATAGTATTCCCCGACTTTGTCAAAGTTATTGAATTCCCTAAGAGCTGTCAATCATAAAATTGGTCTACTCTGATTCACTCTAGGTTTGATCGATCGTAGTAAGTAGTTCTATTAATATGAAATTATTAAACGCACTTTCCCATCGACGGTCAAACACAGGACCCATAGGACTCATCACCGAATTTGTCCAATTCCAGTTATTTGCTTCCCAAGAAAATATGCATTTCGTATGAGGCTCAAACGAACAGTCATTTCCTTTGGATTCGTACGGAGGTAGGTCGTAGAAGGCTAAAACGTAATGTCATACATAAGAATGCTTACTCGACTATCTTCATTTTACGTAAGCGAGACTGCGATGCTATTTTTGCACTTGCTAAATTCCAATAATACGACACGCACGATTTCAGCATACATTTCTCTCTATCCGACAAGCTTCGAACGAATATTGTTCATGAACTTACTCATGTCTTTCCCTCTATCCGAATAAGAGTACGGCCTGTACTTCCATACAATATTCGTATTCCATATCATTGCACTGCCGTCTTCTTCGGATGCACACAACAACTCCCTCGGTGTGGACCAATACGATGCATCGTTTTCAAACCGCAATATAGTTACGTCGGCCAGGGTAGGAATTATCTGAATGATTATGAGAAGTGTAATGCATCTTCTCACTCTAAGTTTTATTAGGCCCATAGCAAATTCGGTTGATATATCTCAGGTAAAGCAGTCAAGTATGATTTCGGTCAGTAACAAATTCTTCTTTTATCATTGTGCCACACTTCGCTATTATAGAACGCGTTGTTACAAAATCATCATGGGCGTTTTCGTTTCTAGATTGACGCGCACTTTATGAATACGACTCGTCCTCGTCACCGATTTATCCGCCGTTGAGCTCCAACACTTTTAGGCACTGCTCAGATTTCTCTTCACTTCCGTTAACCGAAACTTGAGAGGTACGTGCATAGTAATGGATGACGAGACTGCGAGCAAGGAATTTTCTAACAGTGAATAGCGGTGCTCTCGCGGCATATTACTCAGAATTTAAAGAATCGCTATCCCGAACAGTAGCTGCCACAGAGGAACTCGACTTCCTCCCGGTGAATCCGCGATAAGTGGCTTTGTATCCGTCGGTGACGCGCCAGGAAGCAACAACGATAGTGTAGGGACGTTACCACCTCTAGCTTTGCGTTTGATTTTTCACCGTGATATATCGGAAAAAGGTGTAGGTAGTGGAAATTTAGGTAGCACTAAGGACAACACTGCCAGGCAAGTGTATGTATTGCCATTGCAACATCCGTGCGCGCGTGTGTGGACACGGATATTTCAGTCTTTTTATGTTCAACACTAATAGTTTATTTTTAATTCATACAATGGCGCAGACTTGATTATTGTTGTTTGGTGCATGCACCTAGGCTGCTGCTGCTGGACTGATTTAAAACTATATTGCATCTCCCATGTAGGGTAGTAGGGTCGCGAGCATGGGTATTCGTGTGTAGTAGGCTGTGACGATAAGGCCTATTGAATAAAAGGCATTTGGGGTGCCCATTGCGCCGCAACATTTATTACCTATCGGTAATAACACGTTTGGGCGAAGTTTTATTTATAAATCTTTATTTGAACGTGGTCCTCAGAAAAATCGTGTACATCATATAAAGTATAATGGTCATTCGTACATACATTATTCCAGTTGTATAAAATTACATAGTAAAAAATATATATCTATTCGCTTTCAACGGACACGTTTCGCAACCGGGATTATTCGTTCTCCTTCAAACGAACGGTCCCACCGCGAACGTAAATTTTGTCCATCCAATTTGTGAGTAGACTAGGGGTACAGTCGAGTTCATGAAATCTCAACACGCAATTGCGTTACATTAATGTTTGAGACCATGTCGACCGTTGTGTACGTTAAACATTCAGAGGCATGCTCGGGCATGCGTTTAATCCGATAAATCGTAGCAGTGCAGTGTCACTAGGGTGTATATACCCGCGTTTAATATGCGCTTAAGGCGATAATCTGGGTATCCAGGAGTGGACCCTTCTGTGCCTGCTGAGACTACATTTCGGTGTTAGTAGGGCCAAAATAGCGAGACCTGCACCCAGAAGCGATACTCCGCATAAAGCACCTGCAGTGACGTCGTGAAGAGGTGTCCCTGCACGAGGAGATTTAGCTGCAAGGAGTAAAAGACCAGCGCAACTCAGTGCTGAAAGTCCAGCGAGTCCAAGTCCTGTCCAAGTTCGTCGCAGGCTTCTGCATGCTCCTGCGAGCGTGCAACAAGCTCCGCAACCGGTTGCACTATCAAAATAGTACCTAAAAAGCATTGAAACATGAGTATTCTCTTTCACGTTTCTTAACACGTTGACTGCGACGCGTATTTTCCTACATGAAAACCACAACGGGATGAAGTACTACAGAATATGCTTGAATTGGGCAAAATGAAAATAATGCGAAGTTATCGGAGACCAAAGAATTGAATCACTATTTAATATTAATTGCATTTTCAAAATTATAAATGCGACCGATTGGGTATTTTTTTAATTTTTCGTGAGGCCTTTTGCGCCGGTCACCGATGACCACCATGGCAGTCAAAGTGTTAATAGCTGTTATTTTTTTCACTTCTTTATAATTGGAACTTTTAAATGGACGCATGTATCGAGCACTCACTTTCTTCCTTGCGCCCACGATAAATACACAGCTAGAGCGCATGTTAGAACACCGACGAGAATCAGGAGAATCGGGGCGTTTCTTCTCTCATTCTTTTCCAAACCACTGGCGAGCGTCGTATTGGCATCGCTGTTCGGTGGTGACAACGGTGGTACCTGACGAAAGAAATCATTGCTTGCATTTATCTCGCGCGACTTCGCTTTGAACCATCAGATTTCCATAATATTCTTATTTTGCATTGTGACGGTTCGTAGCACACGTTTCGTAAAATTTGCCATGTACGCGTTTCGTAAAATTTGCGATGTTACCATCAAGATTTCTCAAAAGCGCATAGTCAAGTTGATCGGGTTCAGAATATTTTTACTTACAACTGCAGTTCGAGCTATGAATGCGCTTTCAACGCTTTGATATCCATTCCGCTTTTGGTCCGTCGGTACCACTTGATATCGTGGCGAGCCAGATACCATCGGCATCGACTCTGGCCCGTTCTCCAAGTAACCGTATCGCGGCGGTGGGTCATTATGACCCATTGACACAAGGTCGACTGGTGCAGTGCCAACATATCGAAGTCTACCGCAATTACTGGCCGGGCACACGTCTTGCTGTCTCGAGGAACTCTCGAGCAATGGCAGACATCTTCTCGCTGACGGTTCTTTGTTTGGCGTCGATGTTTGTGGTCCGTTCGGTGGGTAGGCGCGATTCTGTGGTGTCCCTTGCGTCGATCGAGGCGGGCTAAATGCACGACCTAAATGTGAGCCAAGATTTATCTCGGTTAATGGAAAATCAATTTGAACCGAGCGTCAGCGTGCAACCGGTTTCTTTGTCGATGTCGTATAATACACGGTTCATTAACACGTTAAGTGCTATGTGAGGCTTACGAGGATACCAGTGAAGTATGGTTTAAAACAACATAATTGTATGGGTCAAAAAGTTGAAAGAAATTCGCAAAAAACCCAAACCACACCTAAACTTTTAGAATCATTTTAAAGGTTGGTTTGAAAATAGATCGCAACATTTAGGAAATAACACTCAAATTCCGATGAAAAGATGAAAATTGTTTAAGCGACTTCTACTTTTGATAAATGACCAAGAGCTCGAAGATATTACAAAATCGCAATTGTACTGTCTTAAGTATTGCAGTTGAAAAGACACGACGAAGGATAGTTGAAAAATGACCGCTCATATTGAAATCCAGTTTCTCAGCCGGATGTAGTTACCGTGTCTCCTTGAGTAACTAGCAGTGTCAAGCCAACAACGTGGCAGTCAATGTGCGAATGACGGTTGTAGTCGTCGGGTGTATAACTCTTCCTTATGGCCACGCACGAGTAATAAATAAGCGAGTCAATGAAATGTACGTGGAATGAAACGCTCACCGCTCGGTGATCCACCTGGAGTTAGCGCTCTTCTTTGTGGTGTACCGGTTTGGCTCAAGGACTGCTGTCTCTTCGGAGATAGGGTCCTTTCCTCAGACCTCGACCGCGGCTTTCTCGGGGTCGTCAGTATTTCGTGCAACTTTTGCGTAGCCAAGTTGTTTCTAGGGGACACTGAAAGTTCTTGTCCGTTCCTATCTGGCAGAGCGGGAGGGTCTTCCTCTTGTAAGGGTACTCTGGCATAACGACCTATTGAAAGGGGCAGCTTGCTCATTAATAATTCCTCCACATTAAGAAACATTAGAAACGGTAAAGTCCCTTGCCCACAAAGTTCATCAGATATTCAGGCGCAACTACTCACCCTGCGGGGTATTAATCGTACGCCTCACCGGCGATACGTGGTTAGTCGTCCACGTTGTTTCCCCATCTTGAAAGTCTTGATCACCCGGTACAGCGGCGTATCTGCCGCCATTGTTCCGGCACGTTTGCATCTGCAGGGGCCGCGGGTCGTCTTGGTTGGCCAGCGGCGCAGAACGTTGTTGCACCTGCTGTTGGTGCGGAATGAAGTCGTACCTCGATGAGCCTCTTCTTTGTATTTGATTCCTCGGCTGGACGTCATCCTCGATGTATTCGTATCTCGAAACGCGCCCATACGTCATCTTCCGCTGTTCTTCTATCGGAAGACTGGCGTATCTCCTGTGCGTCGGCGGTCGATTTCCAGTTTCGTCTAGATAGCAGTAACGCGCCCTGCTTTCGGATTCCAGGTGCAGGCTGTTACTTTCCGTTTGACATTGGAACGCGGGGTTACTTTGACCACATTGCAGCTGCATCTGCAACGGCGGCGGCGGTGGTGGCAACTCGTCGCCACCTTGAAATTGGGGTGGCGGCGGTAGGTCGCCGCTGTGGTCATCTGGTATGTATTCTGATTGTCGACAGAACGACGGGTTGGTGTAACAGTGCACCGGCGCCGGTTCCGTTATTTCAGCCATGTCTGCAATTTTTTAATAGCAATTTTTAGCTTTTTAAATATTTGAAAACGGTTGAACATACAAGAACATGCGAGAATATGCAAGGGTGTTCCTCTTTTAACACTAAACGTACCGGTACTTTACACCTGCCTATTCTTAGCATGAGGGGTCGTTTGACCTCTTATGAAATAAACGTTCATTTTTAGAAAAAAAAATCCTAATTTATTAAGCGTGATATTGAATAATCAGATGATGTAAACATTTACAGAAAGTCAAATGAGCGAAAGAAATAACAATGAATGTACGATTCTAAAGTAAATTTTGCAAGGGGTCATTTGACCCCGCTTGGTACGTTTAGTGTTAACCCCTCGGATTTGTGAAAGTTCTGCGTGGAAGTAGTTTGATAGGGAAAACGAAATTTGTTTATTTTTGAGAACTTCGTTTATCTATACGATCACGTATGACTCAATTTGTATTTAAAAAGTATAATCAATGCAATAACGTATATTATACTTACCACGCTATTGCACTCGAAATGTTTGAACTGAGCGAAGATTCAACAGGTGTCTCTCACGATGTGTATCTTCCTTTGCAAGACTATGTAGTTTTTTGTTAGTTGTACTGTTTTTTCCAATATCCAAGAATTCGCACAAGTTCACTTTGCTTGGTTCTGGACAGCCGTTGATATAAAATGCACTTCAACAGTAGATCCTATTACATCAATGTACCTCGTGGCCATCCGCGTGCCTCCATGTGCACATTCTCCCTTCTTGTCGAATTTAGGATCGATTTACAAGGATCACCAAAATACTGCTGACATACGAGGGTGATCTCCAGGTTTCCAGAGCGAGGCTCACCGTTCGCACTGGCGGTGTGACTTGTTCTTGCAACGGAGCACACCTTTTGGTGCACATTTTTCCTTTATAACGCACTCGTCCGTCTTCACGCAGCCTTGGAGTTTCAAGGCATGTACAAAGATATTTTCAAACAGTAAACTCCCCGTTGGTCCCTGTTAACCGGCTAATTGTAACGGCACAAGTTCGCTCGCCGAGAAAACGTGATCTGAAGATCTTTGCGATGGCCTCGAGTTGTCGGAAAATAAGAAACCGCTCGCCGGAACGATCTGAACACCAGCGTCGCCTTCGACAAACTGCCTCGCGGGTTCCCTTAAAGAGCAGATGCGCAAAGGGCGTTTCTCCGTGCGTTTCCTCGGGCTCTTCGTGTGCGTGCGTTCATGAGCTCCAACTGCAAGAGGGGTTGTCATGGGGTTCACGTAATACGGGCCCGGTGTCCCTTCCTACGGTGGGGGTTACAGTCACCTATAGTGTCCTCCGCCCGATGTTCCTGCCCAGCTTACAACCCTTACGGTATGCGCATGTCAAGGAATTTTTGCGCGCGCGTCCGTTGCGTGCAGATGCACAATTTGCATTTTAAATGGCTCGCTCGAGTAGGTCGTCTTTTGTCGGAATACCCCTTTCAGAGATTGCACAAGATTTCTTAACCACCTATGCTTCAGATGCGTTAACAGAAAATGTTATCTGCATTCAACTGCCGTCTAAATATGTAGTCTAATATATTAATGTGCTCTATACTATAATTTCACCGGTGCTATAACGATACTATAATAACTACCGATACTGATCGATATTCGCTGAATGAACATTATTATGTTTGTATAGCATTTATTTTCGACGGCTTTAATTCAGTTGTATGTGTCTTGCACGAAGTAGTTTAACGACCGCGTATCGCAAGAAACTTTTACGCGGCCGTTGGAATGGTGGAGGAGAACTTAAACGGAAGGTAGTGTATTAGATTTTCTGGACAGCTGCCGCGACCGTTGGGACGCGTGCCCCAATCGTAACAGCTGCTCCAATACGAATGAACTTTGGTACAAACGCATGCTCTTTCATCGTTCTTTCACTGTCCAAGTACCAAATATCGGGCCTGCGCGCGACCAACGAATGGTCGCGTTAACGGCAGAGAAGTCATTTCGAAAAAGAAAGGTTTCAGATCAATGCCACCGGAGTGTATATGCAACCGTAACTCCGATGCCAATGTCGACCGTTTAAAGCCCCGCGGAACGGTCGATTAAGCGGCAACGATCGATAGAGATGCTGAGGTCGAAACAATCGTCTTGATCGAATTTTTAAGGCAATCTTTACTGGTCGCTAACTCGGCTGGACACTTCACTGAGCAAGCTTGTCCAGACTGCAGTAAATAACTTCCGTAAGAAGGTGCGACGACTTTTACGCCTCAACGAATATCAGTTTTTCCCCCGACTCCTGTCCAGCGGGTTAATATTTTGTCGTCGCCTGTTTCAGTTCGAATGTTGATATAATTGACGTGTATGTATGAATTACTGCAAATATCTACATAGAGCCAGTGATTGGTTCGCTGGTAAACTGAACGAGGACGCACTGAAATACCTCTTCAAACGGCGGAGGTGGATTAACTTGTTTAGGCGAATTTTTTCGCTGCCCAACAAAATTCCATTCGTCTTGTAAAACCCGATCGATCTGTTAGAAAGTGCAGCATATTTTACGGTCGACCGATCAGTCATCGATAGAGTTATTTTTACTTCAAACCGCAGAATCGTGAAAGTTATCTTTTTATTGAGTTTGGCGCGGATCTGTTAGTATAAAAGCATTATAACGAAACGTTCCACGGATTTCGCGCGGTCGATTGATTTGATGCCAGCACTTTCCCGCGCGCCTCGTTAATTACGCATGGCTCTAATGATGTTTGTACGCATTCTACCGGTTGTGTAATCCATGTACCATCACTGCGTATTAATTAAACAATGCCTGCATGCGATGGGATAAAGTTGAGGTACATAAGAACGGCAAATGATTGACAAGCCTGAGCCTGAGAAACATAGCGTCAACCGTGTACAACAGAAGTGAATTTGGGAAACGGGAGTTAGACACACGTGCGTAGTCATTCATGCGACACGCGTCGACACGCGTGCAACACTTTGTTCAGTTGCGAAAAACTTGCCAGGAGCGACAGCAAAGGGACTAAGAGTGTCTTTGACAAATATTCAATGGTTATACGATTGTATGACTCAGACCACTTTAATCCACGATTCGTCATTCAACTGATATTCATCATTCGATGGTCGCTTGCCCGCTTATTCATATTACGAGGGCGCGACACGTGGATAAACAAAAAAGACTAGTTAACTGAATAAGTTTAAATGGACCAGCGCAATATTTGCCAAAAGGGCTGTCACTCTTTCTGAAAGCAGTGGTAAAACATTGGAATCATAGTCCGCTATTCACTTATCCGATCTTTTGTTCGGCTGGTCTTCTTTGGAGGTAGAAAGATCTGATGGTGTAGTCCTACCTGCGTATTATTGTTTAGCAATGATCGAGCGAAAAGGTCGAGTCGCGGGGCCTACATGTTTATACGAGCAACAATAAAGGTTAGCCTACGTGCGATCCCCGACAAGAAGCATACTGGGATCCGTTTGCACTCGGGGAGTTACCTTCGATTATAACGGGACACTCACACTGGCGGCGAGTGCTTGTCTTTCCCCAAAACGAACACTCGGAAAGGTAGCATCGATCGATTTTAAATCGTTCCCAATTGGCGGTCTTAGATAGTTTTATGTACCATCCCATCCGTTTTCTCTGAAATAAGAAGGGTACCAACGAGGTGTGTTGCACGGGAATAAGAAAGAATTAAACTAAGCATCAAGCTATTTGTCCTAAGTGGAAAGTTCCCTATGCGTGGTTCAAAAATGAGCTTTTCTGCAAGGCAGCTTTTTAAATGCCATCGAACTAAGTGTTATGTAGAAATACGTCGGAACTGTGTCGAGTATCACTAAGAAAGAGAACTGCAATCTCTTTCGCTCTCGAGATCATTTAACGCTTGGCTAGATTCATGACTCTGTATGTACAGTGTGAGCAGGGCTTAATACGATGCTGGAAGGTACATCTATCCGTCTGTCTCTGTTGTCCCTTTCACTGGAAGGCGACCGCGTGGGAGGCCTGTTCAGGATTTCATAGCAATTTCAACGCGAGTTAGGTTTCGTCCGTAGTTCAGTCACCATTCAAGTGTCTCTCGCGAATCACCTCTTATCACCGATACGCCAGGTGCGGGAAAGGTGAAAATCATTCGACGATATCGACCCGCGGCCCGATTCGTTTATTACTCTAAGCATCCGCTAAGCTACACATGACGCCACAGTGTTCCGCTTCGGAGTTGGACATTTAATACGACAATGCAGAGTAGAGCTGAGCACTGCGACTCGGTAGCTCGCTCGAATCGTTGACACAGTTTCCTGCGAACGTCTCTTTGGATTTCTGCGTCCGGAAATAAAGTGTCAGGCCAACGTCTATTTTCTCGTTCGAAGGATCCCGGGATTGGGAAAAACATTCGCCATCCTGTAAGGTGACAGGTGATCTCAGTTGCTGCCAGTGACATTTGCATGTAACAGCTCGTATGCACTGAGAGCGATAACATTTGCGCACAGTCGTTCGAGTAGGTAACCGTTCGACCGCTGCGTACCCTCGACTAACTAATTCTCGCTATTAACGGTGATTATCGGATTAAATTCTCTATCGACGCTCGGTGGACCGTGACGCAGTCGAGTTAGCACGATTTCTCGAAGCGAACCGAAAACCCGTCACGGTTCGCACCGGGCAGGAAGAGAAGGCGACGGGAGCACAATAAATCGCTGAAAAGTTGAGCCTGAGAAAAAGAACCGCGAGCGCGGTGCACAACGTAATTGCCGCTCTCGTAATCGGACGGCATTGCGTAACGCAATCTGCTCAGAGGACGAACAAGTGGAAGAGGAGGAAGAGGAGCGCGGAAGAGTGAAGAAGAAAACGCGGGCGTGAAGCATCGCGTCAAGTCGTTAAATCAATTGGCCTTTTCGCTGGTCGCAACTCGGCTGGTCCGAATCATGAACATCCCGCCCGACGCCGCTCTACATCTCATTGTTTCACCGTGAGTTGCACAAGAGCAGGTGTCATAGTGGAGTCCAGGTCTCGTTGACAAGTGAAATCAGCACGAGCGGGGACGAAGGTTTCAATTAAGCTGAACGGAGCGGTTACGGTAATTGGTCGGGTGCCTGGCGTCTACTGGCTTTTGCCGCGGATGTTATTAAAGATTCTTTTTCAATGCAGACGTCGACGAGTTGTCGTCGTTAAGCCGTGTCCGAGGCGATTCCGCGTTTGCGGTCGATAAGTAATTATGAGCCGGCGGGATTCACGATCGTGAGAGGCAGGATTTTAATTCCACGGGAAAGTTGTGCCGTTTCATCCCGAGGAGGACGATTTACATCATTGGATATCGTCGATCAGCGGTGCGCCGTGGAAAATTGCTAGCTACTGGAATTAGACGGCTGAACGGGAGAGCGTAATATTATATTCTCGTCGGGTCGTCTTTCGGTCTGTGCTCAAAGTTTTCCCGTGCACTCATGACGATCACCCGGTATACTTCGTTTACGGTCAAGTGCCTTCGGTTTCGAAGCGGCAGGAAGTGCAAGGCAGTTTCCGTCCGAGGGATCCAACTTGGCATAACGTTGTCGATCATACACCTGAAAAATCCCACCATGCAAATAGTGTAACGTTATAACATGAATTGGTTATGAGTTACATGAAGTAGCAACGAAAAGACTCAAATACGGATGCCGACTCGCGTGTAGAAGGATTTCGTAATACGTGAAAATATACGTGTCAGCGGAGAACGTTCTTCCAAGCTTGACACTTCCACTTATCGTCTCAGTGTCCACGTTCAACTGTTCTTATTACGATAATTATCGTAAACTTTGTGACGGATACTATTGCCGTAATTGATTCAACCGTTTATGACGTGAAACGATGGAGAACGTGTACGTGATAAAGGTAAAGACAAAGCCACCCCTGTCATCCTTATATCCATCGGAACGTCGATATTCCGCATCGACTGTCGGCGGTCTATCATTCGTACATTTTGGACTGGGCGCTCTATCTCTACTCCTGGGCACCTTGGCAGTTTCTCTGCAAGGTCCAATTCTCGCCGTCGCCTGTTTGATTCCTTTCATCACAGGACTCCTCGCCTGGAGGCGATGGTACATCGATCGGAACATCACGCTGTTCTTTTACGGAAGTCTATTTTCTCTAATAGCGGCGAGTTTGTGCTTGGTTGCGACCGTATTCGACATCGCCACAGCAACGGGAGCTAGTACCGTGTCAATGTGGTCCCTGGAAAACATCCTTCATCATTCAAGAGAGCATCTTCCTCCGGGACAAACTACGACAAACGAGTCCATCGACGAATCTATGGTCAGAGAAGAATTTTTCAACGCCAGCGAAGAGTATAACATGTTCAAGGATCACACCATAACTGACGTAAAAGACGCTATTGACAGCACACCGAATCCTGAGGATTACCACGCGCTGATGGATATCGAAAACACGCAAGATGATAAAACAATGTTGGACGATCTCAAGGGGGAAGCTTCTTTACTCTACGAACGGGAGACTTCGTTGCCGACGAAGAAAACGGAGTCACAGGGAGCTGCACAGAATAAAAGCGATCTGGAAGTTAATAACGTCGTGTCCTTCTGGCACGAGAGCCACCATAATAACCGTTCGCAAGCGAAGACCTTGCTTACCGTGAACGTGCTGATGGCGTCGTTATTAGAGATTTTCTGGTCGCTTCTCAGCGCGCGAATTGCCCTTCGCGGTATGATGAATCGTTTACCAGAAACTGGCTACTGCAACAACGTACCCGTAGCCTCGCAACGTGACGGCGTAACGAGTCATAAGAAGAAACCACCGCCCCCGAGGCCTGACATACTGGAGCACGATCAAAGATTATCGGAGAGTTTGCAAAATTTGAGCTCGTTGCAGAGTTTCCGCAGTTCTGGCCCGAGACTTCCGATGCCGGAGTCGAGTCGAGAATTTAGAGAGAGAGTGGAAAGATTCTTGGCAAATCAGGCTGCTCACAGAGTGGTGGAAGGATCGTGCTCGTGAAATATAAGGTTATTGAATGCTTAGAACATTCGGAATTGTGTACGTGAAGCACAGTACGTTGTTGTAGGACGATTCACATCAGTACAAACATTAATGATAATTGGAGAAGTTGGTTGTAAATAGTTGATTCCGAGGAGAGTAGTAAATCGCGTATGCGAATAGAATGGTGATAAGAAGATTAATGTATGCACTTATGTATTCTGTGTGTTTTTCTCATTAATATTCTTCAAGGACGGAATCTCATTTGAGTCATACGTGTTATTATGAGGCTCGTAATGCTTGAGATTGCAATATACATTGTTTTTCTTTTGTTATCGCTTTATCAAAGTATCTGCTCTGTCGAGTACGAATTGGTATGTTTCCGTAATTATGATGTGTCCAGTACGCGATCGGAGCAGATGTATTTGATATTTATGTTATGTTAAATGACAACGATAATTATCGAATTATACTTTCATTAAGTGTTCATTAAGATGTTTGCAGACGAAGATATGCGGCTAAATGACCTGTGAACAATTCGCGTTGGAATAACAGGGTGATCTACATTGAAAAGGTTGTACTGCTGTACATTGAACGCGAGCACGTGTTGAATTACAGTTAAACGAATCCCGTCTCTGTAAGGTCTGCGCTGTTCGCTTAAAGATCGTAGAAAAGCGCAAGACGTGCATTTTGTTAATAATAGCAACTAATTGACAATTAAGCGTTTTAATCAACGCTGAAGAACGTGATTAAACACAGTTTGATACGATCTTAAGTGTATAATGGTTTAACAATCTGTAACCGTCTTACGTCATCTATTAAACGTCGTGATGAGTAAGTATAGTCTCAGAATGATGATCGTAGGCAGTCGTAAGGATGGACTCCACTTTTCATTGTTCACACATAAGCATTTACCATTACATATAATTCCCTTTGTACGTTGGATCGTACACTCTGTTAATGTGCTTCTTTCGATTGCTCCCGATTTGCCGCACTTCCACATTATGCCACATATCTCTGTATCGTTTAAGTGAAAAATTGTTCCACAATTGGTTACGGCCGATAACCGAAAACGAATAAAGCACGAGAAATTCTCACTGTTCTTTCGTTATTCGCATATTTGCAATATCGAACGCACGAACTTAAACTTGAATTCAAAAGCAGTGGTCTAGTTCCGCGGATCAGTGATACCGGAGTTACTTTTAATTTGCTGCAGTTCCAGAGCGCGTGGTATAGATCGTAGATCGGAATTAGTCTTACACACTTATAATGTGCTGACTTTCGCGATTGCATGCGAGGCCTACGAACGTAACATATCGGTGTCCGTAAGTGCGTTGCGAAAGTTTAACAGTTGTGCCGTGCTACATTGCAAAATCTTATAATCTGATATCGCTTAGCAGAGAAGGCGCGGGTGATCGGAAAGGAAACTGTTAACAATAGTTAGGGGCGACTCGCGTGTGTCGGATCATTAAATCTTTTACCTGGGCGTGCTTTAGGAGACATGTCGTGCACGTTTGCCATTGATCGATGTTCGTTTTTCTTGCGTACCTGTAATGAAACATTCTTACGCAATAAAGCATTGGACAACACAAATGCCCGATTGTTAGCGCACAGTAGTGAATGTTTAACTACCGTTTATGTTCTTCCTTTTTTATTTGCTCGTAAGGTATCTGCAACACTCAGAACATCTGTCCCTTTTTTTACAAAACAAAGCTTTATTCTTAGTAATGAGTTACATCGGTCGATGACGCATCGATTCGGGACTCCAGTTTAACTTGCAGCACGCTGGTAAGGTACACTTTATCGAGTAAACAACGTTAATCTACTTCTCTAAGCCTGGCCCTGTCGCTCTCCTTCGCGCCGATTATAAAATATTGTATTCTCCGAAGTATATGTTACACGTCGAACGACCAATAACAGCGATAGATAACTGATGATACTCTAATCTGTAATCGCTAATCAAGTAGTCAATAGACCCTTCTATATTGTCCTTGGTCCACCTGGATTGTGTTTCTGAAAGTGAGTCTGCTACTATGAAAATGAAGGAAGTTCGACAAGAAGAGATCTCGCAAACGCGACCATTCAGTTAAACATGAAGATTCTTATTTGAGCGGCGCGTACGTTCGCCAACTGCCGAACAGAATTTGTGCTAAGATTATCTGGAGAATGTCCCCTTTGAGAAAGTTGTGAGCCAGAGAATACCATACGAATCTGAAATCGATAATGTTTGCTATTTTCTATCTTAAATGGATTTAGTTTCAGCTATCGGTATTCGAGCCGCGGATAATAGTAACGTGCGGAGTAGAGCTAAGGTCTAACAAGGTATTGGCAAGAGTAAAGCACACTTTTGTACATGGACGTTTCTAACGGATATTCAGAGGAAAGGTATCGATCAAAGAACACGCAGTGGACATGCACGCATGTTATACTCGCTAAGTTAGTTGAAATCGTTAAAATCGTTAAAATCGCTAAAATCGTTACTTCGTTAATGTCAGTCTGCGTTACGATAATTTTCTGTTCTCTCGCTGAAGCCTTTCCTCCGATAGTTCAGCTATGAAACTAAATTCACCCATGCTCAGGACGATTCGATTTTTTTCGCTCTGCTTACAAACTACCAACGATTATTATGTCATGTACAACACAGTCAATATCCTTTGATTAACAAAAATACATTACTACGTCGCATTCTTCCCACGCATACTGCAGTCTGTCTATCGCACTTTCACATTACATTTCAGCATATTCTCTCTTAGTTTACTTTGAACGACGTACTTCTCCACGTTCTATTTGTTTACCACAAAAGTTTGCACTCGAAGTTCTGCAACGGATTAATCGTACTTTTTCATTCGCACTTTCTTCTATACCCTACATGGACTTGTGCTATCACTAATTTTAATCTCCACATATGTCAGTTAATATTTCTCGAAAATTAATTGGTATCACATTGCAAAACGTGACTTTCTACTGACGACGTACACGTTGACTTGCTCTGACGGAGATTCGAAGACACGTTTACCTTTTCATCCTCTTTACGAAGAGTCACGGTCAACTTCCCATACACAATCAGTTCTGTGTCGAAAGCGTCGATATAACCTCAGCATCAGTCTATAGATGTATAAAACCCTCAGCTCTCCTACTTTCAGACCGCTCACCCCAAATCACCAAAAATCCTCCAACAACGGTCTCCCAAATACGTTAAAGTTAAATTAATACTGTTCACCGACGAATCGTGATTTCCAATTGAGTTCACTCGAGAATAACAATGATGTTCGTTGTGTTTCTATCGACACCGTTCATTACCCAGTTTCACGATTTTCCTTCACTAGAGTCGAGTCGATTCAATCTTCACATCCAATTCGTCTCAGAAATCATTAACCGGGAGTCAGACGTTCACAGGTCGAACGTTATCGTCCGACTGCTGTTGTTCCCCGCTTTGCCAACCGGAATCCAAAGTCGTGGAATCACTCAGACAACATTGAGGTGTTTCTTCTTCTTGATTGCCCCTATAGTCTCTGTAGTCTCTCTCCCTTCCCCTCTCAGTCTCCTCTTCTCTGAAGTATCCGGAAGACGTCGGCCGCTCCTGAAGTTCCTCCTCCTCCTTCGACGTGTAATACGTGTAGCGGCCCTGCTGAATAACCTCGTACTGAGCGTCTGGTGCAAGAAAAGGTCCTCTTGCACTCCTCGGCTCGTCGCTATTCGCGTAACTGTCAGAAGGAATGTCAACACCATCCGACGGAAGCGGAAGCGGCAGTCTCGACCTCTTTGACAGCTGACGCTTTCCGAGACGAGCTGCTAAATAGTCGACACCTTCTGAGTGTTCCGTTCCTGTGAAAGTAACAATGAGAACCTTAATTAGCGTGACTTACTGTTTTTCATTGAATGCACAGAATGACACACGCTTGTACTTGTATATAATGTGAGCATTAGGAAAAAGTATGTGGTACAATATTTCTTAAGTTTTCTATCTCTTAATTCTTAAGTTTTGTAACGTTGTGTTGTATAAGGCTATGTGTTTTCGGATTCAAGGGTTCAAATTAGTATTATTTGAATTGTTTCATTACCTTCTTTCTCGACTGCTAGATCGTAGAAGCTGCTCTCCGGACCACAGCACGAGGACACGTCGCCAAAGTAGAGTTCACTTTCAGACTGTTTCGGGCCAGGATTCGCCTCCTGCTGGAATGCGCCATTTTCTACTCCTTTCAAAGGTTTCCTGACCCTTCTACCTTTGATTGTCCCGTCGCTCCCACCTTCTGGATCCGTGCTGTTGGAGATTTCCTCAGCGTTTTCGTAATTGTCAGACGGACGCTTACTCGCTCTCGATCTGTGATCTAATCATTAATAATTCCAACCTTAGTTTGTAGGAATTCACGGAGAACGTTGGCACGGATGACTTTTGCGCTCACCTTCGTTGGTCTCGAAATTTTCTAGTCTTTTAGCAATGCGCGGTCTTGGTTCGGTGACTTGCGGTCTTCTGGCTGGGCTATTGGGGTCACTGTACGGAGGTGGTGGACCCCATAAAGGCACTGGAGCTTCCAGAACGCTGTACGAAGCAGTGCTTGGCGTATAGGGGCCATTCTGAGTATTCAGAACGGAATAAGGACCGCTCGATTGAGAATTCAGAACGCTGTATGGTCCGGCAGCGGCGTCTGAGTTTGCTTCAGTTTGTCTTGCTTGTGTATGAAAACCATAATTAGAGTCTGGACTTGGGGCTGGACCACGGGATCGAGACCAAGGTAGTCGCCAGCGCCTGTGACAATGAGAAAAATATACAAATTATCTTTGTGTTAATATGGGAAGAATAAAACTGAACACACCACGAGGGTAGAAACCAATTATCGATCAGTATATTATACGTCGTAAAAGGTAGACTACTTAAAGGCTTACGCATTTCTTGCTGTCGCAGAGATAATTAAATTTAATTGCACGGGAAATCACAACCGATCTTCATCCGTAAAAGATCGTAAAATTTAATTGCACGGGAAATCGCCATCAATCTTTCTTTACAAGGACGATATTTATGCGAAAATATTGGTTCACTTCGTAGATCGTATCTTGGTCAATCAGACAACGTAAAGGCAGTTGAAAATGTGAGGACAACGTTTTTATGTGACAAAAAAGCTCTTCGCGCTAAACGTGCACTTCAAAGGTAGAGATTGTCCGCCATAACTTATTTCTGGGATAAGAAGAAATTTTTCCAGCGAATGGCACAACTGGAATGGAATGTCATTTTAATTAATGCCATACATTATCGGATTACCAGAATACGATTGCACCGGGAAGATAAATAGAGTGCGGGGTCGTTGGCTTATTTATAGAGTTTGTTGTACCCATTTTACCATTTTTGATATTTCGGGAATGAGATTTATCGAATATGAATGAAGCTCCTTAAAGATAATAAAGTAGATCATGTGTAATATTGCAAGCATTGCTATTAAGTATGTACTGACATCGCTACGTGGAAATAAAATGTGTGAGGAACGTGCCAAAAACCTTTATGCTAAAAGAGCGAGTACGTCATAATGTCATTCACTGCCAGGTCATACCTTAACTAGTCATCGTAGACTACAAGTTGTTTGAAAGTTTTTTGAATATTTTTCGATGCTCTTTCACATAGAACTATCAACAATGACCTAAGTCGAAACATTTTTTTTAGATTTTCTCAAATTGCAATATCTATGAAAATATTGAGTCTTTAGTGGGCGGATAGTGATCTACTTGTAACGCAAATTATCCTGTTTCGAACAGTATAGGTTCATATCAAAAATAATTTCCGAACTTCTTATCTCTTTCTAGCCATATATCGAAAATGTGACAGTCTTCTTCTAATCATTTTGATTATTTTTAAATGTTTTAGAGCACTATGGGGACATTTTTCATTCTTCTTCTTCAATACGATTATAGTAGAATTGATAAGAATGTATCGATGGTTTCAACCTTCATTGTTTACAGATGTAGAGGAAACTCCCATAAGAATGAGTCTATACCTGTCGATCGTCAGCGAAGCCTACATACCGCAGCCATTCAGTCTTTCAGCTTATGTCAATTACTTTGACCGGTTGCATATATGAGTCTACTAGGTACGCTATGGGGCTCTGAAGCCATATAAGTGCAAATCGTCTACAAAGGGATGAATCGGGTTTTGTCAATATTCAGTGACTTTATATAATAGATATTCTATTCTTGGAGTACGGTACAAGGTCAGAGTTTATGGTCATATTAATAATCCGATGAACTTTAAAGCATGAACTGCCACGTAATATAAAATATTCTTTGAACTACAAGCATTAACATAGTATTTTCAAACAAAATTAGAATAGGGTACGAGGAGTTTTTCGACATGTGATCAAAAAATGGACAAGAAATGCCGATATTTTAATTCGCTCTCGTGCTGTACCGCTCAGTAGACGGTAATTTGTAATAAAAATAGTTCACTATTGGGTAAACTCTCAGTAGTATCGGCAAGATAAAAATAAGTACCGACAACCTACGTCACTGAATTATCCATTAGCCCTTTTTGGGTAACATGCTTTTATTGCGATAAAAGTCATCGAAACATTTCCTTCGCCCTGGCGTTAACATTTCACGCATACGTGCACAAGTGTGTGTTGTCAGAGATAAACGACGAACTGCGCTGCACAAATTTAGCTGCCCTATAATCGATCACGGAGTACGAGATATAAGACCAGTCAATCATTTTATAGACGCGTCTCTATATAGACGACGATGTACTACGCCCTTGCTGCATCATCATTCATAGAAATAAAATAGAAGTTTCCTTGATTGACTTCCGTGTAGGTAATAACTTATTAAATGCCAATTACTCCATACTATAACGCACACATCTAACGAAATTGCCAGCATGTATACTCAGATATCCATACCAACACCGACCATTTATATAGTCAATTTACTACTAAAATGCCATAGATTTGGATTAATCCACGTACCTAGATGGGGCTAGGTCAGGGTTCGGCGTGTACAGGTTACCCGGTGTTTGAGCCCACCATGGACTGGCACCCCCACAATCGTTGCAGCACCCGCACGATCCAGTTGTAGGCCCAACTGCCCCACCCTGTCCATATAGCGATCTACATCGCAACTCCAACTGCTCCCAGTACATTTTCTTCTTTTCGTGACTCAATAGTTGGTATACCAACATGCATGAGAATATGCATGCCAAAATACCGGCCACTGAGACGCCGAAAAGCGCTCTTAAACAGGCGTACAGAGCACCGTGCACTGCTTCGCAATGAGGGGTACCTTCGAAGAGGACTCCGGGATCTCCTTTGGCCGGTGGTGCACCATAACACGTGCACGACCTATAAAAGATTGTCAGTAGTGTTTGTACAATAACGACGCATTTTTATTATCTACGTCACGGCACCCTACTACCTGTGGAAGTATTAATGGTTTCATACTTGATCGAGAATGCAGAAGGTCTATCGGAAAATAATGAACGTCATTTACGTCTTTTTGTACATAACTTATTGCAAGGCAAAGCAGATACCGTTCAACCTCTGTGCGTAACGTATATAAAGACCGCACATGGGAACATATTGGATCTGCGTGGGCGTTAATGACGTGGACTTACATGTGTGTATTAAATGCCACTGCTTGAAATTAGGGCTCGGTGATTACAAAAGGTCACGTTGATGTAGAAGTGAGGTAAAAATGTTTGAGATTCAAACCGGTTCGCGAAACTTCGAGCCGATTATTGACTCCGATAAATTTGATCGTAAAGAAGATATCGGTATAACAATGACGTACTCTACTAAATATTTAATTGCTTTAATACAGGAACTTATCTTGAAAACCGAACTATATCAATCAACAAGAACTTGAAGTCTAGACACATACCTCGCTCTAGCTGTGTAAACGCACTCCCGAAGACCCTGCAGCCGAGACATGTGAATCACCGTTGTCGTGACGGTGACTAGCACGCACACTAATGCGCAGACCACGCCAACAGAACCGCAGACTTTCATCTGCAAAAGTTATAAACTCGGTTTAATAACGCAGACTGTCAACGACGATGGTACTTCTCAAGGAACCGGGAAGGTGTTACGGCGGGCTTACCAAAAGTCCATATCTGTGCTTCCGTCTTGCCAGTAGCATCGTGAAGAGACCCATCAGAATCAGCTGCAACGATATTTATAGTAAATACTTATGGTAGGCGCAGAACTACTTATACCGTAGCCGAGGAGAGCGAGAATAATGTGCGGAAACGTTCATATTTTTAAATTCACAATCACCGCGCAGTGTCTCTCTCAACAATAACGAGAGCCAGTGTGGGCGAGCATATGAATCGATTGAACGTAATTGCAAGATCGAGCAAGGGACAGGAAGGCGTGCCGATCGAGCACTCGTTTATGCGATTGCTACGACAGCGGGATCGATAATCGGAATCTTTGTCTTTCTTACCATAATGCCGGGAATGTAAGATGGCACGGTCTCGAAGAGCGCTAGACTGGCCGTGTGGGCTAAAAGGACCGCGTGTACCGCCAAAAAGAGACTACCGACCGCAGCGCTGAGTCCACCGCAAAGGCAACAAAGGACAACGTACTTCTTGCAGCAGCCACCTTCACCGGTGTGACCTGTAAAATTCGAAATTGCTTACTTGTGCGAGACACGAACCTGTCGTCATAAAGTACATTTGCGCATAATGCGATTTGCTAACATCCGTGCGAAAGATTTTGCATTTATATCGATGTTCGGGAGGTGGGATTCGAAAAGTGGGGAGCAGAGTGCCGGGACATCGTAATCTTCAGTCTGTGTTCATCGCAAAACCTCCACGAATCTATCGCCCTGAACGAGCCTGAGGAAATACCAAATTGCCTGAAAGGTACATGCGGTGGTCGTGCGGATCCTTTTGTACAACTATCGACCCTTTTCAGGAGAAACCCCACACACGACTCGCTCCCGTCGTGCTGGTTCCTTGCTTTGAGGGATAATGATTGTCCCTGCGTGAGAACCTTACAGCGGTAGCCATGATCCGGCCACAATGAGAAACGTGCCACAGGCAAAATTCTTCGAATCTCGAGGCACTCGGTGATTACCTCCTGGCGCCGATATTATCCCGTCGAGAGATAGCGCGGATACGTGCCATCGAAGGAATGATTAATTATGTTACCGTCGGATGTGTTTTCAAAAATAATTCCACCCAAACGAAGAGTTACGGCTAACTGGAAGTTTGTTACCGAGCACTGGAAAGACTACGAGCGCGGAATTGGGAGTAATTATAATTATGCGCTAGGATAGTGAAAGAGGAAAGCATGTAATTAGAAACGCTGCGACGGCGTGGAGACTGCGCTTAAAACTGCTTTAATTTCCGAAAAGGGGAACACATGTGAAATTAATCTGCCGATTTTCACGACAACTATTTCCATCACTTGTGGAAATCCGCTTTTCATGCGCCTACACGAGGCGGCCAACGTTTCTGTGTTATTCCATTCTCTGTCAACCAGTCTCGACTCCCATTGTCAAACCTTTCGATTCACTCCTGCACACGGTATTGGAAATTCCCTCATTGAATGCCGAACGGCGAAAGCGTCAATATTACGTTGCTTTGAGAACAATGGCGAGTATTCTCGAGATTCGCTAGAGCTGAACTTTTTAATCAGGATTGTCATTAACAAAAGGGAATATTGCGGCGCTCAAGGGCGACCTAAGAGGACGAGAGTGAGAAAGATGTACGCCTCTCGTAACTGAAACAAAAGTTTTCGCCGTAATCCCCTAATGCGCTCTGCAAAACGAGTTGTCACCGAGTGACACTTTTACCTTCATGCAACAAGCAGCATGAAGCCACAATGAGCCACGAAAACTGGAAGCCAAAAAGAGGGCAACGCAGAAGGTCCGGGCGAAACTTCTACACAAATAGAATACGAGCGTCAAAAGTTAAAGGCCATGGACCTCGTTCGATCTCACGGTCGTAAGATTTATTCCCAAAAGAATTCCCAGCAAGATCATCCGACTGACTTTTCATCCAATTTTTGTCTTCATCCATTCAAACACGGTCCGGATTATACTATCTCAAGCTGAAGAAAGAAAATTCTTCAAAGGGCTTTCGCGGTTCAATCGGGGCTACGATCCTTTTAAGTTTCGTCTTTTTGGAGGTGCGTACATTTCCTTTGACAGTGCCTTTCTTCGACGAAGCAGTCACGGTCTCGAGATTTTCCGGGGCGACGGAGACTGAAAAAAAATTGGTCGCGCCACTGCTGGAGCACGCAACTACGTTTCCTTTCATTGTCGTCTTTGTCAGGCTTCATAGAGATTTACGGAAGGTTATGCCGATTCGTCGGCATACCAGACAGTACTCCCGTCCGTAAACGGACCGATTCACAGTGAGTCCGATCCCTGACCTAACGCAATACCTGCGCTACCTGCAGCGCGATGTTTACGGTCGGAAAAAGACACGTGAAACTAGGCAGACCCAGGTCAAACGTTAAATACGCACGCATAAAGGCGGTTGATATTTTTCAACGGGCATGCCGTTCTAAAGATAAAATCTCGGAAGCGTTCAAACTTTTGTCGATAGCCGTACCGTGAAATTCGTCGGTGGGAGTACCCCTCCGCTTCCAGTGCATGCATAATCTCTCTCGATCCTAATCCCACATCGCTCTAATGCCCATTTCGTAGTAACGTACGAATTGTAGATAACAAGGCGAAGAGGAGCTAATCCGCTTCGCGTTCCTAACTATCTTCCTGTTAAATATTGAAAAAGCGCCGAGTGGGCGGTGAGTCAGTCTTGTGTAGCACGCTGATAGCACTCGTGCAGGCACGTTTTTCCGTCGACGGTAAAGTTCAAACTTCCGTTGCAATTATCCGATAAAGCTACTACAACTACGCTCACGGAAATAGAACGTGCTCGATAGGGGCGAGTATACGTTCGAAATTATTTTTACCGTACGCTGCTCTGCGAGATGCTATAAAATATTCAAGTGCCCCGAATGAGGGAGTTTTACATCTCCCTCGTTAACAATTATTCATCAACGACGCTACCTGATTGCGTATTTATGCCCGAATGCATGCGACATAGCAAAAAGTAGACGCGTTCAACAAAGTATACGGAAGCGCTAAAGGGCATGCAAAAGAGCGGGTATGAGTGTTGATTGATAAATTAGCCAGAGAGGATTAAACCGCATACCACAGGGGTGTGGATAATGAGATCTCGGAAAGTGCGCGTGGTTGGCCGGATGGGGTAAGTGAGAATGCGAGTGTGCCGCCATTGTGAACGGATAACCCTGGCTGTCCATCTCCATTTCCGTCCCCAGTCGACATCGCACTATTTGCAACACCGGATATCCATCCATCCTTATTGCTTATGATATTGTTGTCGTGTCTTCAAGCGGAGAGATCAACAAATATCTTGCTGGCTGGTCAACATCGCAAGGGAATCCGCTCGTGTCACGCCTGCACACCACACGTGGCTTTCTTGAAAACAATGACCCAAGTGAAGGTCCGCCTTGATCGCAAGATCACCACCCCCGTCTAGTGGCGGCGCCCGTCCTCCTTGACAGTTCGTAAATAAAGTCGCAGCTCGTTCTTCGATCTGGCCGAAGTTTGGTGCCTCGCTGACACATAGTTCTTTCTCGCGGACTACTTTCACTCGTCACATGCCCCCGCGAGAGGGGGTTCACGTTCCAAGGTCATCCTTTCATCGCACATTTCCACTTCAATCGCTTCCACGGCCACAATCATTAAAGCTATCTTCTGCCGATTAAATGTTAATCGCTGAACGTTTCTCAACGAAAACAGCGGGGATCAGATGCGGTCGTTCGAGAACATTGGCTTCTGGTAGACGGCGGTTAAAAGTTTCTCAAGGGGTAACCTAATCGCGATGGGTCAACACACTGACTCTACTCCTTGCTGCGTCATTAGCTGCGAACCGAATTAGCGTCGTTCAAGCGGACACGAATTTAGCTGCTGGATGACGATCGAGGCTATATGACACGAGAGCGCACATCACAGGCACGGGTACAACGAGCAGACGTCCCACAGGTGGTGGCTTGGTGAGAACGGAAGAGGATCTCGAGCGAAGGCTGGACAGACCAATTCCTTGAGCAGGACTCAGCCGCGTCACGTGTCACATCGTTGACGAGTCCACAGGCCGTTTTGAGCGAAACATGCGGACACCGTTGGCTGTCGTTCACTTCGTGACATCCCTCGACACGATCGTCCTACTCTCGGTTCGTGCGCGGCATCGACTGGTCGATATACCACGACGCTTCGAGCGACTCGACGCGGTCGAGGGGTGAAATTGCGTGGGGATGCTCGCCGAGGCAAGTCGAACCCATGGCACGGCACCACACTCTTCGTTGCCGATAAAGCATGTCTGCCACTGATAACGAGAATGCCTATGGTCCTGTGAGTCGTTGTCGTCAGCCTCCGTCATCCGGCTGATAGTGCGGCAGCGGCTGCCAGACGCTGATCGTATATCGTACTGACAAAGGATGGAGCTAGAGGCTACTTTCGATTACGCGAGACTTCCCTGTCAAGATATTCAGGAAACATGCACTGATAGAATGGCGTTTCCGCTTGTAGGAGGAAATCAAGTCAGGGCGTAGAGGGCTACTCAACCGTTAGATCGTCATCAGCTCGTTGAATTAGTACAGATGGGCGGATTTAACGGATCTTCCTATCTCGCATGGGAAATTTGTTAGGCATACATGTTCTGTATGTGAACATTTTACCACCCTTCAGCAGCGTCATATAATTATCATGCATAGAGGAATTTTAGGATAGAACTTGGAGTACGGCTTCGGCAAGCCTACTATCAGATGATAAGAGAGGAAAAAAATGGTAAGTTGAAAGATTGGCCTACTTACACTGGCTGTCAGCTGCGGTTTCATAACGCCTGGTTGGTCTAGGGGGTGGTCTGGGTGGTAGGGCAGGAGGTTGATGCGTTCTTGATGTCACTTCGGTACCCCCGTCACTCTCACCCTCAGATCCTCTTTTGTTTCCGCTTCCTTGTTGCACCACGTGACACTGGCATTTACTTTTGGAAGGTGCTGATACCTGAGTCAGCAAATTAACTTTAATGATCTAAAAGCACGAAAGTACTAATAGTCCACAAAGTTGCATGCTACTTTACTCTTAGTACAAAATAAAAAATCTGCCCGCGCGTAGATCGCGAACTTTTTCTGTAAATGTAAACGATTCGGCTACCTCGACACGTCGTAGCCACGGTAGGAGCAATAAATCGTTTGGTAAGGAACATTCTTCTGATCGAGCTCTTCTAACAGGAAGTATTTTTCGCCATCGGATAAATGCAGCGTGTACATATGATTAATGATCGGCGTCCGGGCCAGAGATGCTCGAATTTCGCTGTAGGGTGGAACGCGAAATATTTTTCGGAACGTTCTCCCTTACGTGTACCGGGCGTATTGGGTCATAATAGGGGAGCAATATGTTTGCACAGAATACGTTTCGTAGTGGCGGGCAGTGAAATATAATCAAAATAATAAGTCCATAAAGACACACAATAATTATGCATTCATACATGCAATCAATTCACAATGTTTATACTCCGAGAAACGTTACTTATTATTTATTACTCTGCATTCATTGGGTAAACACACCCTTTGCAATCACTTAATAATGCCTTCAATGTTGTTTTTATAATACGCAGGTCAGTCCTACCTGTATCGAGTCAACGCCGATGAGTGCCGAATTTTTGGTGTCGTTACTCTGCGCATGGGGGTGTCCGTGATTATGTATATGCCCATGATGATGACCGTGATGATCCATGCTCGACGGCGCTCTGTCTCGCTGTCTCGCCTCCGGATGACCCGAATGGAGAGAATGTACCGGTTGCAAATGATGATGGTGATCATGTACGTGATCAAGTCGACTATGTGTCCTGGTATTCGCGTTCGATGACGATGATTCGCACGAGATGCCAGAACTCACGTGATGATGATTGACGCTCGAGTGGCCGGTTAAACTGCCAGACGAGCTACCATGGTGGTGGCCGACCAACGGCGTGGTCGATAAACTGCTGTTGGCATTTACCACGTGTCGATGAACGGCAGGTGAACCGCCGTGGTTCATCATGCTAGAATTTGAGGAGGCCCCGCTCAGAGCACTGGAGGTACCGTGGTGATCGCCAAAATTTGCATTCGCCGCATGGTGACCGGTCAAGTTTGAGGCACTGGTAAGATGATGATGGCCAGTGGGCGAGTTTCGATGACCCAACGACGTTGTATTAGTTATAGCATTCGTGTGATGGTGAGCACTGGTGCTACCACCGCCGACAGGATTTCCGTGTGTTATAGACGCAGAATTGGTACTACTTAGGGGACCGGAGGTTCCATGAACGTGACTTGCCAAGCTGGTGGCAAGGTTTCCATGATGATGCCCGGTGATCGCTTGAGTCGCATGGGTGTGATGGACCGAAGTGGATCCGTGATGATGCGCGACGTTAGACGGTTTCGTGTTTCCGTGATGGTGATGCGTATGCTGTCGCTGATGCTGCTGAAAGCCCATGAGTCCGTCGCTGGTATCTAAGTTCGTGCCAGTTCGAAAGTTGTCCGCGTGCTTGTGGACGTGCGCGTGCGAATCTCCGTGAAAATGACCGTGCACATTGCGCTCAGTCGCGGTTGTTTCGTGGTGATGTTGATAGGGATTCAGCACTTGCTGAATGTTCTTAAGTTTATCCTTCCCAGTGGGGTTCTGCTTCGGAGACAGTCCACCGTGTTCTTCTAACTGCTTGTCTAAGTCCTTCGTTGAAGTATCGAGCATACTTGGACCAGCCTCGAGCATGGGGCTAGGACTAGACGTTAAGCTGTGTTGATTGTCCTGCAGACTGGATGACTCTTGTACTCTGCGCGCAGCCTCGAAGGCCAGATTCCGAGACAGGTCCAAATTTCTTGGACTGCACGAGAGATTGTGGCCATGTCTTGATAACATAGAACTCTGACTGTCCATCGATCTCGGATTTGGAGACAGACCCGCCTGATGTTCCAGTATCTCGACTCTCGAATTCTCCATACTGATCTGCTGGCTCTCCTGATGCGATAGAGGACTTTCCAGCTGTCTTATTGGCTCGAAGGCACTTTGGAGTGCTTCCAGACCTCGAGGCAGGTCCTGGCTGTTAGCTACCCTCGTACTTCCCACGCTTCTTTCGCTCCTATCCCTCTGTGTTCTCATTGAGTCGATGCTGCTCATTGCCGAACATTGGCAAGGATGCTGGGGACCTTCCACTACGTCCAAATCGTTCGTTAATTGCGGCTGGGACATTTTGACGTCTATACGAAAAATAACACATCAAATAATACTAAAGTATGATCATTCTTCTTAAACTCAATAGCGATATAATGATAATATATCTGTTAGAAGTAGCTGACGTTCGGATTTGTGTTAATGGAACGTCTTTTTGAAAGTTCAATGATCGCTCTCTACTTTTTCGTGAAAGCAGCGTTCTAATAAGCAATAAACCAACTGCAGCGGAACTTGATGCCCACATTGATACATTAGTTTTTTGAGATCACGATCGATCAACACTGGTCTCTTGCCACATCGCTACGCATATCTTGTATGTCAACGAGAGGCAATTCGTTTCGATGCCGCCGCTTCGTTGAACTTGATAAATCGTTCCAGATTATGAAACAGCGGGGGTCACTGTTGGCTCGTACGCGTACGAAAAATAAGAGCGACGAGTCTGTCGACGGAAATCATCATTCGTGTATCGGTATCTCAGCGGTGAGGTTCTCATAGTTATAATTTCATAGTATCAATCGCAATCCGACGTTAAACACGCAGTGTTACGCACCATAACTTAAACCGAACCTAATGAACCGTCGAGTAATTCCTGAATCGATCAATAGAATTGTGCAAACTGAACAGGATACGGAAACGCGCAAAACTTTTAGCTTATTAGCACCTCCCGTCGTTAAAACTTGCCCAGTGGCTTTCCTCGAACTTAAGTGAATGTGCTCGTGAAAATTAGACGACTCTTCTCTGTACTTTTCAAGAAATGCTTTTATTGCCGACCATTGTGTACATTCTGAGACGCCGTCCCATCGAATTATGGGGTTCTGCCTCGTTAAAAAATTCTTGTCAATAATAGGATGCAACTTTCGCCAAGAAGGAAGAGTCATTTTTCGTGAGCATTGTGAAAGATTCGCTTGTAAAGCATTAACCCCCGAGTATCCGCGTTACGTGTTATCTTTAACAGTAGCGAGGCTGCCCCTTGTTATGGGAAAACGCGAGAACGATGTTAACGTCCGTCCGTTAGCGCGGCCGTTAATTAACTTGACAAATAAGTTTGTCTTTCCTTCGCAATCGAATACATTTGTACACGTCCATTGGAGAAATGCATTACCACGGTGATTGTATAACGTGCACTCGTCGCAATTGCGTCATTAGCAACAACTTAACGCCGCTAATGATACCGCACACGAGCGCTCTGCGGAAAGTTGAAGTCGCCGAATACTGAGCCGTCTGCTGCGTTTCGTCAGTAAATCGATCACGTTGAGCATTACCTTAAAGACAGGCCGGCATTCGGAATCTAGTTACCGCGACCAGTCCGAAGTAGTCCTCGTAAGTACGACCGGCGACTCTCGGCCACTCACATTCCTCGTTTCTCGTTATACGAGCGCAAAGGCTCCGAAGGCCACGGTCAAGTTCGATGCGGATGGCGTTGTCTCGACTGCGGCTAACTTTTTCTGTAGTTCGACGATCGTTCGACGAGCGAGTAAGAATGGGAATATCTCGCGGCACGTGGATTTAATTTCGCTGCTCGGGAGACGAGCCGGTGGTCGTCACGCCTCGACGACGTATTCAACCCATGTCTTCTTCGCCTTACAAAATCTTGTATCATACGGCAAAAATCACCGGCTGGACCCTTTGTAATTCCGAGGGAGCCGGGAGCCGACCGCGATCGGCGGATCGTGCCTCGTTACGACGAAAGAACTCATGTCGTAAATTTGACATCACCAATCTGCGCCGCTGCGAAAGTCATGAGGCGGGAGGAAACGATACGTCGCGTCGAATTTCATCGTTTCTCTAATTCGCAACGTTACCTGAACTCTCTGATTACACGATCGTCGATAACAAAATGTCAAAGGTGAATTGGTGCGTGGACGGTATACATTCCAGAAGTATACCTTAAAACGCGAAGCTTTTCAAGTTACAGTTTAAGGAGCATTTCAGCTGCCCTATGCGGTCGATTGTCTGTCAGCGTTCGGGGACCTTTTCTTTGTAAATGCATACCGTCCCGGTCACAGGTAGATGCTGAAGACGGGAAATTGTCGACCTTACGTTTTCTATTTCTCGTCTACGGTCCGAGAATTGGAAACCCCATGTAACAGGTATACAGATCCTAATTGTGCTTTTCAGCATGAAGCTTGCCTATAGTTCGCCCGCGTACCTTACTCAACCACGCGCGAGCGTGGAGTCATTGCACTGTCACGTATTTCGACAGAAAACGTTCGATATCTACTGACAAGATCAGCTCTGGGGCTAACGACACATTCCCCAGGCTCGAAAGGCGGGTCTCCGAATGGTTCGCCTCGTTACCGTTCCGCATGTTTTTCCATGGCAACACTACGCGGAGAGCAACTAGCATCGTATAACGCCGTGAGAAAAAAATGCCGACCTTTTCGAGCGCTCCTCCGTAGCTGGCACGTTTTCTCGTCTACGGTCCTCGCCGCAACCGCTCCCGCGGCCCATAGAACGTTGTATCTCGTCGAATCTCAAACTCGAATCTCGTGTCTGCGAAGGCACGCGCGCGCGCGCGCGCGTCAGAATCTCGTGGCCATCGTTAGCCGGAATAAATCGAGACGGGCGTACGTCGCGCAACGCGAAGGAGTAGCGATGCAGAAAACAAGAGTATCTCACCTGCGAGTCGAATGTTTAAGTGCTCCCGACGGCGGATTCGTCTCAATCACTGTCTCCCGGCGAGGCTCCTTCCGCATGCCCAACGATCGGCGCGCGGACCTGAGCACGAGGGAGTGGTCTATTTTCGACAGGATGAACCTCGTCGTTGGTCTTCCCGCTGGAATACCGTCGTCGCGCGTATGGAGGCGTGCGCATTTTCGACGAGAAACCGTTTCTCACTCGATGTGGCGCCAAACAGGCTGGCTATTGCCGGAGCCCGCAGAACACGCAACGCATACACGGGGCGCACTTAGTGAAAATCGAGTCACACACGCGCGTACGCCTCTTCTCTGATCGTTCCTCTCGGCGGGCTCATCACGCGTCGTATCGCCTCTACCGTCGAGCACTCTCGTCCGAAATTCGCATGCACTCCCGAATATAGCGCACTGCTTTGCTAGTGCACTGCGACACGATGATCTCACGATACCTATGGGAACGAGCTTGTAGGGCGATGGAGATAGAAGGAAGAAACGGAAAGGAAGATGGACAGAGAACGAGAACACAAGAGCGGTGTAGGAGACGGCCGGATAGGAGCCGGGCGCAATATCGTGAGAGACTGTTGGTGCCTTCCACCTTCACTGGCAGCCGTTCTGCCTTGGAATGTGCCTTTGCCCCCTGGCCCCCCTTCCAACCCGCTTGAACGAGGGGCCCAAGGGCCACGACTGTTACACAGCCTTTCCGCTCGCATCGTGCCCCCTCCTCTGCCCCTTCCACCTTTCCACTACCACGCGTCACAAGGAGCCGATGCCGATTCGGATCTGGGACCGCGTGTAAGGCCCACCCACTCTTGCCGAGACCCGACGGGACTCGCTGGGTAGAGCAGATCGGTCGGCGTCGTAAAACCGACCGGCATCAGGGCCGTATTAATCTCGTAATGTTCGCTCTTGATACAGCGACACACTCGCTATCGTATTATTGTACGGGAACGTGCGTTTCGCTCAGAGACGCTTTAGTCAATGACCGCCGCGGTATCGGAACGTACGAGTGCGCCGACGAGCTCGCGATATATCTTAATTGGTATTTACGAGCTGGTTGCCGGACGTAATGCACTTCTCTTGGATTGCGCGGTTCGAATTATTGAAAGGAAACCTGGTGTGTCGGTACAGCAATGTACGCGGCGAAAACGTGCCGGGTGTTGCTTTTTGATGAGATCTGTGCTTACATCGCGGATCTTTATCGATCCACAGAATCTTTTCAATCTACGAAGTTGAAGTGGCTGTGTCGTTTTCACGTGTAAGTTGGCGAAAGCTCAGCTAGGCGAGCATCGATGTATTATTAAGAGTCATTTCGTTGAATGTGTCTGAAAGGGAAGGGGACCGGTGGTTTAAGGGTCGAAAACCATTTGCCCGAAGGAAGAATATTAAAGGTTGCACTGCCTTACCGATCGATTAAGGACGGTCGGAACGATCTTTCAAAATCCACACACGTGCATCAGTCCTGAATATTGTGAGTTACCTTTCGTTACACCCTTAAACGCATCAAGTCATTATACGTCTTGTTTCAATAACAAAAAGATGCCACCATCAAGTACCCGTCGTAATTCATTCTACGTAAATATTCGATACGGCAAACAATGGGATGCCGAGGATAGTATGTATTTACCGAAATAACATGGAAGCGTCAACGTTTGCGGATTCGTCCATAAAAAGTGCCGTTCAATGGGCGTCTCTTGGCCTAACCCAGACACAATGGAGGTACGATCACAGACTGGAATGCACCTTCACCCAATGTACACGCTTATACATATGCATGCAGATTATATTCACGTTTACGCATACAGACTCATTCGCAAATGTACATTTGCGTTCGTTTTTTGTTTGTCATTGCTCTCCATTCATTCTATCCTATATCGTGTTTGCATGTGACATAAGGTGGCATCAATTCATTACGAGGCGCCGGTATATACGTTTACCCCATAAATGTTAAATGCACGTATGCGTTTTACGGGATGGTTTTTCATTATACTTGAGCTGCATTCTTCTCATTTACGTTTGCACGGCCTATACAAGAAAGAAAGAACTCCTCGGGTACAATGGACCGCGTAATTAAGGGTCAAAAGTTTTTTCCTTCGTTAATTACACGAACACTTCAAACGACGCTATTATCCTCCCAGGAATGCTCCAAGCAAAACGGTGCCCTGTGCATAATGTAGTTTCATTTCTTCTCAACTTCGGTGACCCCTTGCCATTTAATTGCATTTGACGGATAACGAGTACATTAATTAAGCTATGCTTCTAATTATATGTGCCGATAGAAACTGTCGCAAAAATGACATTCAATCTTCAAAAGTATTTTACGAAATTGAAATTAAGGGTTGTTCACTAAAATTACTCTATTCCAGTGCATAATCGTCATTGTGGCAGCACTGTTATCACTTGATGCATTTTTGTTTCGCGGTCTTTTCACTGCTTTTGCATTGTTTCAGAACGATTATTCTTCAGAGTGGAAACGTTTGCTTCTTTGCGTGCACGCTTTGTTTCGCATGGATATTATATGTTTGAAATGTTCAAAATTCAAGCCTGGTTTAACGGGTAAATTCCATCTATTTGTCAAGACTGGAGTTTATCCTAGTACGCGTGTAAAACTTCGCTACGAGTTTCAAGAAACGTCCCACAGATGGTGCCAGTAGTGCGCAATGGCTGGCGAAGCGGTTATCCTACATAACATTTCTTTCAAGACGTAGTGTGCTTTCGCACGTGGTACGAAATATTCGAAACAATAGACAGCGCAGTTTATTACAAGAAATTAGAACGGGAAAGTGGTTTAGACATTCACTTGCGTGCTGTAAAAACATGGAAGCAAGTATAGATCATACACATCATTGCAAAGGCTGAATTAATTTTTGTAAATCTGCAACTCTTTGAATGTGTCTTCTTACAGCTACAGTGTACATCAATGTCGCGATATTGCAAAATTCTTCTTTGCTACCCATCAGTCGTAGTTGGACACCGATATAAAGAGCACGTACCACTACGATACACGTAAGTTATTGACCTCTAAACTAGCGGGACAGAATTTTATTTCGGCTCTATATGGTAACCGGTAAATATCAAATATTTTAGGTTATATATAGACGTATACTGGTAAGTTAGAACTGTACAGTATGCCCATGTACCTTGCATCAGCAAAGTTTCGCGTCGTCTCGTAGATTAAACTTTTCAACGAAAGGTCTAAGTATCGCTGCGGCTATAAAGAAATATTAAAAATTGCGCAATGAACTAGTCGTTGGGACTCTCGGGCGCTGTTCTTGCAAAGCTTGAAACCCAATCTATCGCCGGGAACCGATCGTTTGTCCATTTACCATCCGCAAACCCGTACGTTTTCTTTCTCTCCTTTCTTGCCCGCGTCGAAGAGTTATGAGGAGGTTATAGTTTTACGACGAAGTCAACAATTTCGCCCTCTGGCCGGGGCTGCCGCGAGTCAGAGACCGCTCGCTCGGGCTTGGCCTTCGTATTCGGACCATTAGTTCAGTACGGCAATTCGTCAAATCGGGAGAAATGTAGTATCAATAACGTACCGCAGCTGCTGCCATCGGAGCATGCATTTCCCTGACGCGCAAATTGCGCGCGTGAGCCCTTTTACGAACGGACAGGAACGACAATTGTTTCCGATTTCCCGGCACTCGCCACGCGCGGCCGCCTTCTCCACTTCGCCCCCTACGTCCCCTTGTTCCTATTCGACCACTGCACTGTGCCCCCCGATCCTTTTTATCGTGCGTCGCCGTTTTTCTAACGGTTCTCCTTCCTTACGATCATAATATGCGAATTTGTTCATCGATCGCCACATCTTTCCGTTTCACTCAAGCGTTCGGCTTTCTGCGTTCCTCGATTAGTGACGCGGCATGCGGAAAGTTTGTTGAAACACGCCGTGGGTCGTGGATACCGACAGAGCCCGGTAATGTTCTTCCGCACATATGGCGTACTGGCTTGAAGCCGATGTTTCAATAGGATTGATAAAGGCTTTGGGGGGTATCAGCCTCAACGCAGTTAACTTTCGCACGATCGGTAAAGCGACCCGCGCGTCGGCGTTAATTTTCTCCGCTTTCCATCCCCGAAATTGTGTTCGACAGAAGTCTGGCCCAAAGTGTGATGTTTGCGGATAAATCCTCGTGGCCTGCCAAGGCAGCCTTCTCTTTTCCTCTATCGCGGTTCTCCCGTCTCTTTTTGCATCTCGCCTGGCCTCTCGCTCATTCTTCCTCTCGTCTCCGTCGCTCTTTTCGGTATCCCGGCTAAATAATAAATACGAGAGGGTTCTCTGGGAATACCCCGAGGGTGCCATTAGCGGGGTACAGGCCCGCGCCCTCGGACTACCCTCTCGCACCCTTCGAAACCGACCTCCCGCTCCCACGCCACCCCGTGCTCCTGTTTCCGACCCGCGCCGTTTCTTCACGACCCGAAACGCGAGTCTAATACACTTAGAGGCGAGACGCGAGCCCCGTCTATGGGAAAAGGGCAAGGGACCCCCTCCTGCGATCGCTTTACAGAGACGGGTTCTTTTCTTATGTTCCTCTTTTTCAACTCGCATAGAGAGCGATAGCTCGCGGTCGCTCCGATATCGATCTACGCCAGTGGCTAGATAATATATTTTCATATATTGGGGCAACGTCTTTTTGGGAATAGAGATGAGCGGAGATTCTTGTTTGACGTCTTTGGTAAGGACAAGCGACGGGGTACTAGCATCGGTCCACGCACGTTTAATGCGTTTTCCTGAGCGTTAATTAACCTTCGGGTGGATTATTCGCATCGATGCTTCATTTTAGGGTACTCGACACGTTTGAACAAATGTAGGAGCATGAAACAGTAAAGTGCGTATCGGGCATTGGTCGAGAACATTTTATGCTCGCTTTACATTTCTGTTTGTTACCGTTCACGGACAGTTGAAGTAGCGGAGATTAGATTCCAATTACATCGATGTCTCCTTGGGGGTAGTGTATGTCAAGTGGAAAACCTTTAATCAGCAGGGCATTTTTTTCGATTTTTTTCTCTTGCCCCCGATCGATCTCGTCCGGAATTCGGTGTAAAGAAACATTGAAGCGGCTCGTCCACCTCTGGGAGCCTGTGTCGGGCTTCCGGTAGATCTAATAGGGCGAGTCGGGCGCCTGGAAAACGTTGACCACTCACTCTAGCCGGTCAAACGGTTAATCGAGGCCATTGCGACCAACAGCGACTCTCAACTCTTCCTATATCGATGTTAATCTAAAACTCATCCTAACGAGCGCGGAGTACGGAGCGTATCTACAATTACAATAACCGGTGCAACCAATGCCTTAAAATGACGAACGTTCCACATGAACGCGGGGATACATTTAGAACAGTGACCCACATAAAATATCAATGTATTTTCACGTCCAACTGCATTACTTAAACCGTCCAAATAAGAAGCGTCCGAGAAGTGTAAAATTAGTGAAAGCACCGGCGAATGTGCCCAATGAAAGAGGGACTTTCGTTAAAATCAGTTGACGAAAACAACGACGATTCTTCCGACACATGATCCGTCGTATTATCTCAGTCGAGCGCGTACTGTCTCTTGACCTCTCTCTTGGCTGTAACTCGGAGGTGCATCCGTACATCGTCGATCGAAGGACGACGCATTGAGGTACGCCAGCCGGGGAAACGCTCGACGGGTGCGAGGGGTAAGTATCAATAATTGAGCACCATGGGGGTGGCTTCGCTTGGCCATTTAGCGGTCGAACGTAGGGGATGGTCCGCGGATACCCATGGTACGGGGATATCGGTGGATGTATCGCACGGCGAGGCCTGCTATCGACATGTCGACGATGCCAGGCCAGGGCTGTATATTCCACGATATAGGAAACTATCCTAGCCGCGATCATGATACGCGAAAATACCATCTGTCATTCGGGGGTGCGTGCCAGCCCTCATCCCTCTGCCTTCTACCTCTCTCTCTCTCTCTCTCCCTCCCCTGCAACTCCCCCCAGCTTCACCCCTCACGTTAGCCTCTGTACTGTCCTCCTCACTCCGTTTCCAATCGCCCTCAGCCCTTCCTCGCATCGCCGCTTATATCTCTGCGAACCGGCGATCTTTTTTCGCCCTCCTCCGACGGTTTCGTTCTGCCAACAATAAGCGTCGCAGCCACGTCATCATTGAGATTATAATTGTTCCCCAGAGAACGGGAGCATCGTCATCCTTCGAGACCCCGATCGTTTTCAGTTTCCTTCTTTCCCTTCCTTCCTCCCTTTCTCGGCCTTTCATTCTCTCTCCCTCTCTCGGCTTCGGAGCTGCAACGAGCTCCTATTCCAAAGCCCTAACGAGAGGCAAATTTATCCGGTGTTCCGTGCCGCGATACCCCGAGTCTATATCAGACGGCGACGTTCACATCGATGATGCCGGATGCCTTGATACTGCATAGAGCGAGTGCGTAGAGAGATTGAGCAATGTAGCTTAATTGCACCCCGCCCGTCCATTATTTTCCTATTAATTTCTAGCCGTCGTGCACCGCTGAAAATGTTTCTTTAAATAATGCGACCAAGACCCGGTTAATATGGGTTCCGGAACAATGTCGGGCTCGAAACAATCGAGGCCTCGACCGAATATCGAAATCGGTTGGCACCGAGGCGCGCTCCTCCTCTCATTGATAATTGTGCCTCCGTCGTCGGGGCTCATTTTCCAATTAGTAGCTATGATTCTCCATTGGACCCCCGACGTCGTCGAACTCGTTCGACGAGCGACGAATTAGACGCGTCAACGGGCGTTCGAAAGTGTTGCCGGGCGTGACTAACGACGCTGCTGATAACTTGATTAAATACGTTGGACAATGTGTCCTTATCGCGCCATCAATGCAATTGTTCGCATGTGAACACTTGCGAATGTTAATACCGCCGTCCAATTTGTCTTCACGCTAAACCGCCGCTTTCGCGGATTCCTGCTCGGACTATGTTTATTTGCAACGTTAACATTCTGGCATTTGTACAATACTATTTCTGGCGCTATTCCAATATCCTCATGAATAATATTATTTCCGCGCGAACGCTTACGACGTATAGACATCTGTAAGACGAGACGCAGATTAATATACATCCAAAGGAAAGCAGAATGCCTAAGGAATGTGGTCTCGGGGAGAAAGTGGTAGCGGTGGTTCAGGGTGAAAAAGGGGCGAAGCACCGGTCGAACCTCGAGAGCAGATGCTCACCGGTGCCGCGCGCTCTGACGGAATTACTAAATAAATCCGCGTGTTGGCCACCCTTAAAATCCCGTCGAATAAGTAATAACATCCTACGGACCGCGGGCACGGCTGTATCTTAGACCCCCTCTCCAACTCCCATTTCTGCTCTGTTCCTCTTTTGCCTTGCATAAGCGAGCGCGCTTCCGATTTCGGGACTTTAATTGGCCCGGGGGAATTCCGTTGCGCGGCCGCCTGCGTGGTCTTACTTTACGAGAAAACTTTCGAGATATTTTGTACTCGCAGAAGAAAGCGCATATTATTTTTTTCGTCTGGCCGTTCCACCGTATCTCCTTTTGTCCTCTGTCTTCGCCTTCTCGCCTTTTCATACAGTCGTTCTCTTGGTCTTGGTTACGTTTGTCAAAAAATAGACGTTGGTTAATAGCTACTAATCGATGTGGAACATTTGGAAAGACACTTTGTTTCCGAAGCGTGGTGAAGATATTCTGAAACACGCGGCAATTTATTTAACTTAGATATGGTTGAACATAATTACAAAACGTGAAAAATCCTTGAATTGGGCTCGAAATGTTAAAGTCATCCAAGTGATTTGTCTATTCTAGACGCGGGAATAATTCGAAAGAGTTTTAAAAGAGTGCCATCTGCTCTTCCTTAAGTCTAATAGAGGCGTGATGAATAAAAATCGCGAAAAGATCATTAAGTCCTTAACCCATCAGTACAAAATTTTCGACCACAAGGTTTTGCGTGAAACTATGCTCGCCATCGGTTTATAGAATGCAAACAATTGTGGCTGACACGTGACAAAAGACACTCCCACAAGGCACATTCTTCAGATAATTTCGTCGCCAGTGACAGAGAGATTAGTGTTTTCCGTAATGGGTCAGTGTAACCTCGTTGCTGATTAACTGTTTCTAGACTTCGTACGTTTGTGACTTTTACCTCGAACTTTCTCATCGACGCGTTCCTCGGTGGCACGCGATTGGTGTAATGCACGGGTCTCTGCATGACGACGTGGCTTTATATATAAGGGAGGCGAGATCAGTAGAGGGGGAAAGTTCTCGGCCTACCTCACCGGGGACCTGGGAATTTACGGGATAAATGTGTGCCGGGTAAGTTGCCGGTGAACCCTCCTAGCCGCAGTGTCAATGTTAAATAACCCCGAGATGAAATCGTGCGATGAAAGAGAGGAAAGGTGTCTGCCCAGTTAGAACTTTTTTAATCGACGTCGACTTAACACGCTGCCGGACACCGAGGAGTTGCTGAAATTACACAATATTCCCCGGAAATATAAAATCTACGGCGAATTACGATGAACGCGTTATCAACGATACATACTCAAGGGTCGTAGTTTTCAAATTGCGTGGTAATGATAGTTTTTTCTTTTAACACGTTGACTGCCAAGCGTATTTTGCTATGTTGGAACCGCGACGCGATGAAATACTGCAGAATATAATTAAATCGTGCAAAATAAAAGTAACGTAGAGTTGTTAGAAGCCAAAGTATTGAAACACCGTTCCAATGTCAATTGCTTTTACAAGATTGAAAATAGGATTCATTGCAATTTTTTTTACATTTTTAGTAAAATCTTTTATGTATTTTGCTCAAGCTTATTTTGCTATGTTAGAACCACGATGCGATGAAACATTGCAGAGTATGGTTAAATCGTGCAAAATAAAAGTAATGCAGAGTTGTTAGAAGCCAAAGTATTAAAGCACCGTTCCAATGTAAACTGCTTATACAAGATTGCAAATGGGCTTCATTGCGTATTTTTTTACATTTTTAGTAAAATCTTTCGCATATTCTGCTCAAGCGTATTTTGCTATGTTGTAATCGCACCGCGATGAAATACTGCAGAATATAATTACATCGTGCAAAATAAAAGTAACGCAGAGTTGTTAGAAGCCAAAGTATTGAAGCACCGTTCCAACGTCAATTGCTTTTACAAAATTGGAAATGGGCTACATTGCGAATTTTTTTACATTTTTAGTAAAACCTTTTGCGTATTTTGCTCAAGCGTATTTGGCTATGTTAGAACCGCGATGCGATGAAATATTTGCAGAGTATGGTTAAATCGTGCAAAATGAAGGTAACGCAGAGTTGTTAGAAGCCAAAGTATTGAGGCACCGTTCCAATGTCAATTGCTTTTACAAGATTGCAAATAGGCTTCATTGCAAATTTTTTTACATTTTTAGTAAAATGTTCTGCGTATTTTGCTCAAGCGTATTTTGCTATGTTAGAACCGCGATGCGATGAAATACTGCAGAATATAATTAAAACGTGCAAAATGAAACTAACGCAGCGTCGTTAGAAGCCAAATTATTGAAGCACCGTTCCAATGTCAATTACTTTTACAAGATTGCAAATGGGCTTCATTGCGAATTGTTTGCATTTGTAGTCAAATCTTATGCGTATTTTGCTCAAGCGTATTTTGCTAAATTAGAACAGCGATGCGATAAAATACTGCAAAATATAATTAAATCGTGCATAATAAAAGTATCGCAGAATTGTAAGAAGCCAAAGTATGGAAGCACCGTTCCAATGTCAATTGCTTTTACAAAATTGCAAATAGGCTTCATTGCGAATTTTTTGCATTTTTAGTAAAATCTTCTGCGTATTCTGCTCAAGCGTATTTTGCTATGTTGGCACCGCATCGCGATGAAATACTGCAGAATATAATTAAATCGTGCAAAATAAAAGTAACGCAGAATTGTTAGAAGCCAAAGTATTGAAGCACCGTTCCAATGTCAATTACTTTTACAAGATTGCAAATGGGCTACATTGCGAATTTTTTTACATTTTTAGTCAAATTTTTTGCGTATTTTGCTCAAGCGTATTTTGCTATGTTAGAACCGCGATGCGATAAAATACTGCAAAATATAATTAAATCGTGCAGAATAAAAGTAGCGCAGAATTGTAAGAAGCCAAAGTATGGAAGCACCGTTCCAATGTCAATTGCTTTTACAAGATTGCAAATAGGCTTCATTGCGAATTTTTTGCATTTTTAGTCAAATCTTTTGCACCGGTCACCAGTGATCATCGTGGCAGTCAATGTGGTAAGAAAAAGTCAATGATGCGTGTGAGAGAAGCGAATAGATTTTTACACGTAGATTAGCACGCGTGGATACGTAAACACACACGTAGGATGCGAAGTTGATTGCAACGACAGGACGATTTACGAGGTTTCACTCGGTCGGCTGTCGACTAGATAGGGCGAATGTGTCAATTACGATAAAGCTCATCGGCGATCGATGCGTTTGATGAAATTATTTAGACGTGACAACCCTCTCCGCGAACATGCCGCGATGCCATGGCGTAGTAATGTATTTCGTTCCAGGGATACTGTATCGTGGTTAGCCAGGTGCCATTGTCGTGTTGGTCTTCTTCAAAAGAACCATATTGGCTTACTAGTTCAATGTACATTAGAAATAACATACATCGTTAATACATACTTCTTTAGACGCTTTTGCATTATATTTTAATTGATGACGCTACGCTTGCTATACATTTTCACGAGTGCTTTTCTATCTTTACGTCACGTTCGATCACGGCTTGACAAAGGTCACTTCGCTTTCTGGTGGAAATGGAATTACAAAGTCCCGGTCCAGATGTACGTTCTTTCTGTCAAAGAATTCGACACAGTTCTCAACAGCTTTCCGACATTTTTCATTAACGGAACTGCATCTAATGCACGCATGGATACACTTTACTGAATTTTTCATTTCCCGTGGGAAACCTAGGTGACAAAATAGGATGAAGAGTCCCGATTTTCAGAAGTACGTTTCAAAATCGTGCGTATAAGGAGAAGGCGGTTTGGGAAGACGCTCTTTTGAATTCTCCAACGTCTTGATTCTCATTTGTGAGCGTTCCACGTCGATACGAATGTTTCTGGCGGTAAATCAGTCCTCCGTTTGTGTTCGCCGTCCATCTTTCTCTTCCATCACCTATTGTTCTAGCGTCTACCTCGTTAGGATCGTCTCCTACCGAGTCGTTGAAATGTGTGTGCGTGGTATATCTCAGTTTGACGCCGGATCGTTACGTAATCGTTGTCTTCAATTGTGCCTTTTACCAATTTACGACTAATTCTTAACCGTACCCCGTTCTCAATCGCATTCTTTTAAGTAATTACTGAGTTAGTGCCCGCTAATATACTGTCTGCTGTTATTTTGTCTTATCCATCTTCGAAACTCATGTGTTCGTCGTGAGGTGTCACATCTTTAACAATTAATGCGTTGTCAGTCTTATCCGAGTAGACGTTAATTTTTTGCTCCAACATTTTCAACCTCACGTCGTCGTCTGAGATATCATTATTCTCATGATTTTCATTGTTTCCGGAGTAATGTTTGCGTGAAGCGTTGACCGACGGTATTTTTAACATGCTCACGTCTATCTCCAAAAGACTATCTGAAACTTTCTTCTCACCCGATTCATTCGACCCTTCGGTTCTCCCTTTCGTGTAATTCGTCATTTTACCAACTGTTAAATCGTTCGACGACACGTCATTTTCTTGGTCGGATGAATCTTCCGCAGTCATTGCCACGTTGTCCCGTTTTTCTCGTGTGTTCTCTTGGTGGGCATTCTTCCTCTTGTCAATTTCTGTCAACCTTCGAAATTGATCCTCTTCCTTTACGTTGCTTCGCATATCCTTCCCAAAAGCCACTTCCTCCAATTGTCTCTCATTCTCCCGCTTCCAAGCTTCGCGTTTAGTCAGTAAAAGTACCTCGTCGTCGATCGGATCTTTGCCTTTTATGGGCAGAAGATCTTGATATTTTGCATTCGGCGATTCTGTGCGTTGAAAATATACTTGTTAAATCGGAACAAATATTACATTTCTTTTAGATCCGAAACTTTGCCATGTTGCTCTCACCGACAATGTTACTTTTCACAGTACCGCCATTGAATTCATCAGTGTCTGATTCCTGTAATAAGTAATATTCTTTCGGTGCAGTCACGTGTACATCGATTGTTCCTCTCTTGCCACTTTGGCGATTCTTCGCTAATACGTTTTCCCAATGGAGAGCACTGTACGAAAATAGCAGTGGGTGGAAATATACATAAGTACACTTTGGCAAATGTCAATGAACGATCAACATTTCCATGCTGCTAAGCGAATACAAAGGCTAAGTACCTTACATTATTGTTATCTCTCAAAACATCGGTTTCTTTGCTCACGAATTCCCTTTTGTCGTCGCGCATCAATCCATCGTGTGACGATTCAAAGGGATTCCATTCGTTCTCCTTCAGATTTGCGCGTTTTCGTCGAAACCCACCGACATCGTGAACCGTGTCCTGGTATTTCGAACGTCCAAACTCGTCTTTGTGCTTACGATGCTTTCGATGCTTTCGTTTGCGCTTCTTGTGTTTCTTCCGCTTCCTTCCGCTATCTGAACTTCGAATTTTCCTGTATTTCGGTCGATTCGATTCATCGATGTCTAAAAGATCCGCAAAATTTGTTGCAATATGTGCTTGCAAACGATTACAACTATAATCCGCAATTATTAAATCTGAGAAAAGAACATTTTACCGTCTAATGAATTTTGGTGGTCCATATTAAACACAGTATTGTTTAGCGTAAAAACTCCAGATTGATCAACCGCTGTAGAGAAATGATCTGGCATTGTCGCATTCGTTTCATTAGTCAGATTAGGTATTGCGTTTTGATATTGAAGAATATTCCCAGTCGGGCTCCTAGCTGCAGCTACACTTGTTATATCTTTCATATCCGCCGCTTTCATCTCTTTCGTCCGTATGTAGTTCAAAAGCAGATCTGTTTGCCTCTCCTAGAAAGAACGGATCCGTTCCGAAAATGTTTCATTACAATTACAAACTAGTAAAAACCTTGCCTACCAGATATTCGTGAACAGTTTGAACTTTCATTTTGTCACTCTCCGGCAACATATTATATTCATCGACCAAATCCTTCAATACGCGCACTTTGGTGTACAATTCCGCGATTTCGGGATCCGGTTCATTGTTCATAGAACCATGAAACAGGAACTTATCATCGGGATAGCGTTCAGACGTGTGTTCGTGACGCACTCGTGGCAACGGTGGTGCCTGGAATTTTATTCGTCATTAAATTCTACCGTCGAAAAGAGCTAATGATCGGCATACTTCTTCCAGCGTTTCTTGCCCTTTATCGACGCCCAGCATCCAGTGCAAAAAATCCTTCATATCCGGCGGCAGAGATGCACAAGTCTTCCTCTGAACTTCGTCGAGCACCAGTCGGCCTAAAAGCTCCATGACCCGTTTCATCATCGCCTCTGTGTGCTTTACCTGTTTGCAACGAAACGCTCGCAAATTACGATTGCCTCTTAAGAAATCTGTCAGGCGGTCTTCCCATGAATATTTTTATATTCTCACTTCGACCTGGTTGAGTCCTTCACGATTATGCTTGTTCACCGTCGCTGCATCCTCGGATTTGTGCCTCCGATACAGACCTGGACCCAAAGCGACTTTCAACACCTCGTCATTTTGCACCTACGGTGTCAATCGGCTGGCGGTTATATTTTTCTTTATAGTTGTTTATTCAGCAAATGGATTACTCGGGGTTTACCTGCTCGAATATCTTTTCTACTATTTTTCCGGCCAGTTCGCCGTGTAAAGCCATATTCATCTGAGACTCGTCTTCCACGTTCTCGACGGCTAATAGAGTCTGAAGCCTTCTCTGTTGGATGTCATCGTCGGATTTCCTTTTCTGAAATTGACCCGGTATGAATGTTAACACTATGCCGTCCGGTGGCTCCACATTGGTGCCATACAAAAAGTATCGGTATCTAAGTATCCAACAAAATATAAATAAATAGATAAACATATAATACAAAAAAATGTTGTACTTATTTACGTATGTATATCCTCACAATTTCGAGAAAATAGAGGGACAGCATTCAGACATGGGAACTGACGATAATATTATTAAACAAGAACCTCGAAAAACCGCTGACGATAAGCGAAATGATGTAAGTCAGTTCTACCGGCGCGACACGAAAAAATTTAGATTAGGCAAGCGGACGGCATAGTGTTAAGTGCCGGTGTTTTGAGATTATAATTCACAATTTCGAGAAAATAGAGGGACAGCATTGAGACATGGGAACTGACGATAATATTAGTAAACAAGAACCTCGAAAAACCGCTGGCGATAAGTGAAATGATGTAAGTCAGTTCTACCGGCGCGACACGAAAAAATTTACCTTTTTGCCGGTGTTTTTAGGTGTCTGTACAAAAAGTATCGGTATCTAAGTATCCAACAAAATATAAATAAATAGATAAACATATAATACAAAAAAATGTTGTACTTATATACGTATGTATATCCTCACAATTTCGAGAAAATAGAGGGACAGCATTCAGACATGGGAACTGACGATAATATTATTAAACAAGAACCTCGAAAAACCGCTGACGATAAGCGAAATGATGTAAGTCAGTTCTACCGGCGCGACACGAAAAAATTTAGATTAGACAAACGGACGGCATAGTGTTAAGTGTCAGTGTTTTGAGATTATAATTCGTGTACCTTTTTAGGGGTCTGCAAATTATTTTCGTGATTCACATTCTCTGTTTTCGCGAAGAGTTTATCCGCTGGAAATAAAAATGGATTCGTCATCGGATCATCATCGTCAAAGTTCCAATCGTCGTCCTCGATTCTTTCTTCTGAATCTTGTGATGACCGTTTGTGATGGCGTTCTACTTTCTTCTTAAATGTAGAATCAGCATGTTTCTTTGCAACTTCGGAAGAATGTTGCTTCTTCGATTTTTCCTTTCTTGCAGAAACGCTACGAATCACCTTCGCATAATTATCATGCGCAAATTCTTCGGCCGAACCGTTGTAGACCGGCTCGTCATGCCATTGTGGAATAAAATATCCACCAAAGTGTTGATCATGCAAATCGTTGTACAAACTGGATATCCGTGGATTATCAGCGATGTCTCTTTTATCAGCTGCATATATATTGTAACTTGATTCTCCTCGTTCACGCCATCCGTCATTAACGTCGTCGTAAAACGTGCGATAATTCACAGCACCTCTTTTTGGCCTTAACGTATCAGCACGCAAAATATTATCTACTTTTGAATTATCCGCAGAAAGAGCATAACTTTCTTCATCAAACATCGTGGCATCACGTTCGTTTCCCAATTCAGCTCCTTTGCCGCTAACATCATTCGCGGTCTCATCATTAAGCTTTTTATCTTTTTCCGCGTTGTTTAAAGATACTTCAATTATATCTTCGAGGCTTGGTATATCCATTTCAACTTTACCGCGAACTAGGTCGCGTTCTGCATTGGCGTTCTTTTCTTGGACTTGATTTAACCTTATTTCCTCATCGACATCAGCCTGCTTACCCCTCGGATACTTTTTTGCAGCTGACTCTTTCCAATCGTCGTCGATGGTTTGTCTCTTCACACGGACCTTTGCCAAACTGCTCTCAGGTAAGTATGAGAAAATGTCATTCTCAATGCCCACGATATCCCAGAGACTGTTTTCTTTCGCGTCACCAACTGACAATTGCATGTTTTCTATTTTTCTAGGCAGACGATTTGCTGAATCTTCGAGAGCCATTAAGCTTCTTCCCAATCTCACTCTTACGTCATCGCGAAGATCGTCCATCCAATCTACAGGATCCACAAATGATTCATGTAAGTCATTCGATTCTAAATTCAGTTGTTTTTCACGATTTCGACTTTGAGAATTATCTTTAGATCTAATAGAATCAAGGTATTTGGGATCCGCGTAAGGAGATAAAGAGTCCATTTTGGGAAATTTCCGCTGCTCCATAAACGACTGCGCTTTCGTCGTCATTTTTGTTTGTGCATTGTCCGGGTTAACGACCTGTCGGAAAAAAAAATCGATAAACATTCATATATATTCAATACTAAACGTGTCGTATCTTCATTACCTTGCAAGCAGTAGTTTTCTGATCAGCAATTTTCTGATCATCTGATGGATTACTCTGTTCCATTCCACTTTTGAATAAATCATCCGTGCTCTTTAGTGCGAAATAATTACTTTTAGACGCATTGCTGGAATTGCGATCCGGTTGTACTGACGGAACTGCAGAAACCTTGCCTTCCACGTTATCATTCACTTCAAACCGCATTCTCAAATCGCCTTTAAATCGTGGCCTGTCTCTTGCGTCTTCACTCCAATCATAAACCTTTCTCAGTTCTTCATACAATGGCCTGATATTTTGACGCTTACCATCTACGTTTCGATAATAATGATCACCGTTCCTACGTATTGAAATATAATTCCTGCAACAGCTTCTTCTCATAGCGGAGTGACATTTTAGTCGTTAAATTTAATGTACCTTGGAGCTTCGTAGTCGCCATATACGTCGCTAGAAGTGTCCAATTCTTTGTTACGATCCAGGAGACTAATCGGGTGCGCGTATTCCAGAAAGTCGCCCACTTCCATCGGTTCTAAGCTATTGTGCACACTAAGTACGTATTCCAGTGGTTCATCCAACAGAACTCCTCTGTCATCTTCTGCATCTTTCTCTAAATCTTTCAGCGAATGCAGCTCCATTTCAACTGTACGACCTAATCTGTTCAATACTCTTTACTCATTACTATTTTAACGGTGGAAAATGTACGTTAATATTGCTTTCTTTCCCTCCCCCCGTGGGTGGGCGTCAGAATACACTCACAGTATCCCCTGCTTGTCAAGCAATAGGGGTTCAGATCTGTTGCTAATCGAAACTCTCTTCAATTCGTCTCAAATGATCGACTATTAAGCGTGACCACAAATAATTGTTTAACACGTTGACTGTCAAGCGTATTTTCCTATATTAGAAAATGAAGGTAACGCAAAGTTGTTAGAAGCCAAAGTATTGAAGCACCGTTCGAATATCAATTTTCAATGATTTTTCAAACGTGTTAACACTTTGACTGCTGTGATGGTCACCGCTGCCTGGCGCAAGAGATTTGACTAAAGATCCAAAATATTTGCAATGGGTAGCAATAATTATTTTATAAATGCAGTTATTGTTAGAATAGCGATGCGATCCTTTGGTGTTCAATACCTGCACATTATTTACATTTTATATAATTCAGTCAAACGCTGCAGTATTTCATAGCATCGCCGTTCTAATACAGCAAAATACGTACGGCAGTCAATGTGTTAACACGCGATGCGATAAATACTGCAGAGTATAATTAAATCGTGCAAAATGAAGGTAACGCAAAGTTGTTAAAGCCAAAATATTGAAGCACTGTTCCGATATCAATTGCTTTTACAAGATTGCAAATAGGCTCCATTTCGAATTTTTTGCATTTTTAGTAAAATCTTCTGCGTATTGTGCTATGTTAGAACCGCGATGCGATGAAATACTGTAGGATATATTAAAATCATGCAAAATAAAGATAACGCAAAGTTGCTAGAAACCAAAGTATTAAAGCACCGTTCCAATATCAATTGCTTTTACAAGATTGCATATAGGCTTCATTGCGAATTTTTTGCATTCTTAGTAAAATCTTTTGCGTATTTTGCTCAAGCGTATTTTGATATGTTAGAACTGCGATGCGACGAAATACTGCAGAGTATAATTAAATTGCGCAAAATGAAGGTAACACAGAGTTGTTAGAAGCCGAAATATTGAAGCACCGTTCCAATATCAATCGCTTTTACAAGATTGCATATAGGGTTCATTGCGAATTTTTTGCATTCTTAGTAAAATCTTTTGCGTATTTTGCTCAAGCGTATTTTGATATGTTAGAACTGCGATGCGATGAAATGCTGCAGAGTATAATTAAATTGTGCAAAATAAAAATAACGTAGAGTTGTTAGAAGCCGAAATATTGAAGCACCGTTCCAATATCAATCGCTTTTACAAGATTGCAAATAGGCTTCATTGCGAATTTTTTTACATTTTTAGTAAAATCTTTTGCGTATTTTGCCCAAGCGTATTTTGCCATGTTGAAACTGCGATGCGATGAAATACTGCAGAGTATGATTAAATTGTGCAAAATGAAGGTAACGCAGAGTTGTTAGAAGCCAAAGTATTGAAGCACCGTTCCAATATCAATTGCTTTTACAAGATTGCAAATAGATTTTATTGCGAATTTTTTGCATTTTTTGTAAAATCGTTTGCACCGATTACCGGTGACCATCGTGGCAGTCAACGTGTTAATTACTCCAATAAAATCAAGGCGTCTCAACTTCCCTCATATAAAGTAGATTTCATTAAAAGCATGTAATCAACGTGTCAATGCGGAGTGTATACCGTTGCCTACGTACAAACTAACATCGGTTTAACGTCGACCTGCGATCTTCCGCGGTAAATATCACTCGGCGCATCTTCACCTTGGAAAACCATTTGTGGTCCCTCCTTAACGGCCGATATTTTTTCCTCCTCGCGCTCACTCCTTGTCCCCGAAAAGCTGGACGGTTTCTGGGTCTTCCCGGTCGAGTTCGTGCGCCGAGCTTGACCCAGATCCGCGATGAATTCCTCCTTCGGTACCTTGTTCTTTAGCTTAGCGCGCTCCCTTTCCTCTTTCATTGCTTGTTCGGCGTGCTCATTTTTCTTTACACCTGCCAATGTGTCTGACTTGCAGGTTTCATTGCCTCACTACCCTCGCCCCCGCTACCCTATCTGTGCAAGACGTATCCTTAATGGAAACGTGGCCAATGATTATTTCCATTCAACGCGCATTTATGTTTCGCGGGTGATCGATAAGTTAGTCGGTGAAGGTGCAAAAATACGAATCGCTCATTCGCGTTCTTTGCTAATTTTGCTTTCGACGGTCAGCCGCTGATAGCGTCTTGCACGTCCAAGTTGTCGCTATTAAAGGAAAGCGGTGGAAAATACAGTACCAAGTTTTGTCGGCGATCGAGGGGAAACGTTATCAAGATTGTCCGCATTTTGCTCGTTACTGACGGACGCCTTTTCGTCTTGGCCGTCTATTTCGCTGTCGTAATCGTAATATTCGATTGCGCCCATCGGATTACGACGTTTCCGTAGGTAATCGTGATTTCCAAGATCCTTCGAACTCATCCGTTGCTTTATTAACATGTCGATTTTTGCTCTCAACGGATTCGCTTCGTTGTTACTCAACGATCGCGCTTCTCTGTCGACTGGCGGATGTAATTCGTTACCTAAAATTGTACCGATCGTTCCGCGAATGGATTCGGTGAGTATCAGTACATTATGCCGATATTAGACGATGTGAGAATAATGGAGTACCAGATTTGTCGTCAATTGCTCTTTCATCCTCCTCGACATAGTTCCCAATGCCTTCGATGTCTCCGTTCGCATATTTGCTCGCATCGTTTTTTTCGTCTGCATTACTGTACTTGTCTTCTAACGAAGATGCGGACGCCCACAATAATCTTCTAGTTGATACCTCCATGCGATCCAAATTTTCAGCAACATTCTGATACTTTTCTTGTTTGCTATCAACATGATGTGAGTAATCTGAGTCAATCACTGGGTCTTCATCGCGATTAGATACTTCGTATCGGGAATTTGATAAATCCTGTGTATTTTTATATACTTTGTCGTGTTCATCAATGTGACGATTGTGCAGATTATTAATGGAATTTCCTAATGCCGTAGGAAATTGTTCGCCGACATGCTCATTGCTTTCCTCGCGCGCAGAATCGGTTATTATTTCCATTATCGCTTTATCATTCGGAGACTTTATCTCAACGAAATTAAACCTATTCTTATCGCGGGCAGCGGAACCAGCATCGATACTATGTTTCACCTCGGTTTGATCTATATTTCTTTCATTCTTGTGTTCGGGATCATGAACTAGATTTCGGTCAAGAAGTGCCCTTTCATTCTCCGTTGATTCCTGTTTCCTACGTCTCTGCCAACTCTGAAATTGTTCATCGATATTGGACGGTACTAGATTCTTGTCCGTTTTAATTAACTGCGACGGCTTTTCTTTGTTATCTTTCGCCATTAAATTCTTAGCAAACTCTGATAAACCTTTGAAAAACTGATCACTGTCATTGGTACTAAGACTCTTCTGAAAGTCCTGCACATTCAAATCATTTACCATCCGATTCCGACCAAACGCTTCCTTCTCCTCCACTTTTTGCCGGTTCTCATCTTGCGCCGCAATAGTCACGGTGCTTTGATTGAAATCGTCAAAACTCGCGTTGCTACCGAAATTCGACCGATCGCCGACTCTCACTTTTTCAGCCTCCTGGTTTTGCGCACTTTCAGACGGACTCAGTTCTAGCTGACGGACGCTGACATCGACACTGGTCGCAACAACCTTACTCGGCTCATTCTCCTGCCTCAATAGCCTTCTCTCCATATCGAATTTTCTCATCGACGTTCCTAGTTCACTCGGTGCCGTTTCATTCCCGCAACTTCCCTCCTCGTTTTTGATCAGAGAATCTTTCATTATCGTTGCATCGAATGCAGGCGACCCAGCGTCGACGTTTATTCCCTCCTCCCGCGACACTTGCTGAGACAATTTTCTCCGCTCGTCGTCGTCGTTCACGACCGTTCTCCCGATCTCCTTTGTGCCCGCCGAGTCTTGATGGAGACGCCCTTGAGGTTCAAAAACTTTGATCACCTCTTCCCGCTGGATCGGCTCGACGTTTGCTTCCTTTCGTTCTGCTTTCGGCGTCCCGTTTCCCGTCCCGCCTATCCTCGCAACTGCATTCATGGACGGTTCGGCAGAAACCAACGATTCGCTGCCGGTCGCGAGTTCGAAAGTTTGCGGAGAATTGTCCCCCAGCTTAGCTATGCTCGAGTTGTACGCCGCCGAATCTGAATTTACCCGAGATAGCGCCGATGATCGTTCGCTCTTGTTTCTCCCGTTTCCCTCCCTTTCCAGGTCATTTTTTATCGTTCGATTTGCCGAACGCCCGCCGTAAAAATCGGCCAGGCCGTTCGCGACAGACATGCCGAATATCTCCGGCATATTTGTGTCCTTCGCCTCGGCAGCCGACGAAGTCTTGTTACTTGCGGGGTGAGTGTCCACGGCTTGCAATGAATCCGAATCGGCGATGCGCTTAATTGTTTTTTGATCGAGAACGTCTTCCAAGTCGACGCTCGGTTCCTGGACGTTCGGAGTGAAATTTGATAAACGTTCGTCGCGATCGATCGTCGTTCTGCTTGCGATTGGGGGTTTATTTTCCGGGTGTTCTTTGTCGGGTACACTTTCGTTACTGCGTCTTTTGCGTCCCAGTGCGTCGCCGGAATTCTGTTTCTCATGGTATGACACTCCAAACCCCGCGCGATAGTAGATGTTGGGGTCGTCTTCATCCCGACCGTTTCCATTTTCTGCTCTCTTTCTTCGCCACTCCTTCTGCGCGACACTTTCGACATCGCGATCCTCGGGATCGTTCGTGCGTCGTCTAAATTCGAAGATCTCTTCTGTTGGTCGTGGGTCGTTCCACCAATTAGACTCTGTCAGATAAAATGACCGTTACTTGATACGTCAATTGATACAAAAGCTTAGCTGAAATACCAAGTGCGAAAATCTTAACATTAATCACGTACTTCCGTCAGTTTTTCCTGTTACAAAACTATTTATTTCTGTGTTGCGCGCATTTTTGTTGTGCCGCTGCTGCTGTTCCGCGAAGTCAGATCTTCGATCGTTTTCGCGAGTAGAGTCAGGCGCTTTCTCGTCCATGGTTTTCTGCCCATTTTTTAAAGACTTTTTCAAGTCAAGCACCATTCTTTCGAGAGACCCCAATGATAGCAGAGTATCTCCGTGTTTCGTTTCGGACCGCTGAATTTCCCGTTCGTCTCTGGCACTTGGCTTGGGATGGTGAACGCCAAACAGTTCGTCGTGACCTCTCAACTCATCGACGTATCCTACAATCCAGTGCTTCATTTTTAATTGTTCCGTCAACAGTGTTTTCGAAAGAATTACCAGACTTGCGAACGACTTCGTAATCAGGGGACCATCGATCCAACCTGTTATCCCTTCCATGTTCAAGATCCCTATTAGGATTCAACGAGTATCTCGTTGAATGTGGAGACCCCACGCCACCGGTCCAATCTTTCAGTGGCTGATCGTCCATCGTTCCTTTTTCGTAGACAGGTCTATTTAACCTACGTTTCAGCCAAAAACAGAGAAGAATGAATTTCTCTTCCATCTGCCCAACGTAATGTGCACGATCAATTTTCAAGCGGAACGAATGTTGCACGATTAAATCCAGGACTTAACCACCTGTTCTCATTACGTTTAACCAGTGCTGGCGCGATCGCATGGAAGTACGTTTTATTTTGTTGCTGTATGTGCGCGATATTTGAAGTTTCCTTTTTATTTTTGAAACAAATTTACGATAGTTTTCAGTACCTATGTCGATATCGATCGACGCCGTCGAAATCGTCCCAATCGGCGTTGCTCTTATACGCCATTTCCTTTTCCAAGTACACTCTCTCGGGAGTGACGCTAGTGCTCCCGTTCGCGTATTTTCTTTTCTGGGGCAACCATGCCGTTCCGGAATTCTCGTCGAAGCCTCTTTTACCGCGAAACCTGGCCCGGTGCTGTGTGTCAGATTCGAGTGATAAACCGTTGCTGTGCAGAGAGGTGGCCAAATATCTATCCGGTGCAGGTCTTGATGATGCACTTGAGAATTGGAAGTATGATGGAGAATGGGTTTATCATTAACCGATGACTCGGGCAGATGCATTAATTAATACAGTGCATAATTGTGCCATTATTATCATAGATTCATGAAGTTGAAAATGTATGTTTCCATATATTGATACACTGGACCTTTGTTTAATACGGAAAAATAATAAATAGAACTTTTTAATTCGGCTCACCTTCGCAATTGATCAGCGTGATTGACACGACGCGCGGCCTGATCTATCCACTTCAATTCGTTTTGAGCTTTCAGGACGTTCTCGAGAAACGTATTTAGCACAGGACTTTCACTCTCGTTATAGAAGTTTGGTGACCCTCGAATGGAGTGGCCACTTCGATCATTGTCAATCTGAGAGCAAAATTCAAACGATCAACCTCAGGAGTTTAGTAAATTATATAAATTCATCGTTATCTTCGTGCTTAAATAACCGTAACGCGATAACGCCATCGAAAAATGTTTCATTACTTTCCTCTTTCGCAAAACTTGTCGGCTGTTTGTTGTTGATTCTGACCTGCTGAAAGCAATGTTTTTGCCACAAATGGAAATTATCTAATGAACGTTATCATTTAATAATGGACGTTATTCAATGTACACAGAAACCTTGTCTGAAGAAAGAATATTTTATTACTTTCCTCTTTCGCAAAACTTGTCGGCTATTTGTTGTAGATTCTGACCTGCTGAAAGCAATGTTTTTGCCACAAATGGAAATTATCTAATGGACGTTATCATTTAATAATGAACGTTATTCAATGTACACAGAAACCTTGTCTCTTTCCGAAGTCTGTTTTTCAAAATCCCAGTTTTCGAAACAGCGACTGACAGGAAAAAAACAATTTCCTGATCCGCCTCGAGCGGGTTAAAGTCCACGACAATCAGCCAACGGACCTTGCGAAACAAAATACGTGTCGGACAGAGTAATTCGGCCCTTCGCCCGCCCACCACCCATTTCTCTCATTCTCACGCCATTTCCTTTATCTCTACCTCACCAGGCTGTCTTTCTCGCGTGCACCCGCGCACACTCTTTCCTTTCGTCCCTGCGTCTGTCTCAGTCCGTTCCTCGGCACGTTGGCGCGTTATAATAATATCGGTGCGCTTCCGTTACGCAATGCGGCCGTATTCGTTCTCGCCCCGTCCTTTTTTCCGCGCGTGTGCGACGCAGGCAAGACAATGGGATTCTACATAGAAGCGCGGAGCCGCAGGTACAGGACGGTGTTATTAAAAATTCACTCCCTCTAGCGGCTGAAGTGGCCTCTGGCAATCTGCATCTCATTCCCGGCGGGCCCTTGTGCGCCAGCCATCAGGTGGCTGCCAGCACGCGGAAAAGGGGTGGAAAACTCAACTGGGCAGATTCCAAGAGGTGGCGCGGAATGGTGGCAGCAGGTGGGGACAGGAAGGTGGCGGTCGGATGGGGTGCGAGTCAACGGCGACTGCCGACGGGTGGTCCTTTTCGTAAGGACGACCAGTAGCGGTTCACCGAACAAAAAAAGATCTCACACCCAATTACACGGGGCATTTAACTAAAGTAAACACTCGCTGTCTTCCCTCGCCTGGCGGAACTCCTCTTTCCTGGATCCTGTACTTCGCTGCATTCCTTTTAACGTGTTGCTCGTACGCCCCCTGCTTTTCTGCTCCTTCACGCAACTGCTGATCTTCCGGCTTTCGCGATGCAGAAATGATTTTCAGGGGTCGCAGGAATGCGTGTGCGTTGCGATGTAGGAAACGGATGACTTGCATCATCTAACGGGTATATTTGGATCTTTGCATATTCTTCGCGTTCCCCGAACGGGAACTAACTACATCTCGATCGTTTACTTCGAAAGTAACGATTCCTCCGGTAGACCCGCCATCAATCGCTTCTCGCGGGGGTGGGCGGTAGCAGCCAAAAGTACGGCGAGCATAATCAATCACGAGACGTTTTCGGACAGCGCACGCGAGAAAGTAAACGTTCGGGGAGAGAGAGAGATAGAGAGACGAAGGAGGTGGGAGAGAAGCGTAGACAGTTCGCATAGTTCCGAAACGGAAACTGTAATATCGCTGGCCCGGGGCGACCACCCCTTTGTCATTTTGTCATCCGGCGTAAGGATGAACCGCTCGGGAGAAAGGGACGGAGAAAGGACAGAAGGAAAGAAGGATCGCCGACGACGAGCAAATGTATTTCTCGCGAAAGAAATTAATGCTGGAGATATTAAAACGCGGTTTGAGGAAAGGAGTCTGTCGTCGAATGCGCGTGACACGTTACATTTTAACCCCTTCCTCTCACGTTTCACACGCTTGTCGTGGGCGGACGTGTCCTTTTAACGTGACGAAGAGAGGGTTTCGGTAGATTTTTGTAGTACTCGTTTCCTGTCATGTCATTTTAACGTCGAACGTATCGATTTGATCGTTGAAAGCTTGATATTCTAAAGTTAGTGCCTTACAGATTTAATTAAACTCACTTACGTTATAATTTCTAGTTCCACTTAGGTCTGCTGGTTGCTTCGAGTCCTTTACAGAAACCAGTGCGCGTTTGGCATTGGTGTCTTCATTCTTGATGCGTTTATCTGAATCAGTCGCGGCGAACTGTATTGAGACCGACAGGAAGAGGGTAATATAGACGAACGTCGAAATTCCGTCAAAAATAGAACCATTGCTCGCCATTCTTCGCCACCTTCAAAATATTTACCTCTATTGTATTTTTGAAAGAGTACATTTTTTTAATTCTCAATGCTATACGTCACGTTAATTCCAGTCCGTGACGCTTTATTAAATTAAGTCACTTAAGCAGAATACACTGTATAATAGAGAACGTTTCGTCCTCGAGCGTTGAATTTACCGAATATAAAAGTACTCCTTACTTCATAAATCCTTCGCTACTGTGAGTACGCATGTATGCGGTGCCAACTACATAACGACCTATTAAGATTCGATCTCCAGGGGTCATTAATTTCACTGGTGCGCATAACTTTCCTGTCACAATTTGCATTCACCCCCGCCCTCACCTTTTCTGCGCCTCTAAGCGTACGGGGGAAATTAAAAACGTCCGATCGTAAAGCCTCGAAAAGAGGTGAAATATCGCCAGTCTCGCATTCTGAATCGTAATCAGGCGTTTTTGCTGCCCGTTCGCCGGTTCCCTAGAAATCACTGTGTCTCCTTCAACCCGTTCGTTCGGATTAGCAGCGTGCCTGCTCGAGAGTGAACGCGAGATTCACTGAGAAATTCGTAGAAATACTAAGGGGAGCCTGTTTCGCCGAAAACTTCGCCTTATTTCGCATGAGACCGACTTGCAGTGTTCGACGCACTCGCACGCGCCCATGCAATTATGCGCATTCGTTGGAAATACGGCGCGTCATTCAATGGAAATATCGCAAGACAATATCTGACTACTTTGATGCGAAAAGGGAGGAAGAACAGAGAGCTCGGCAAGTATCCCTCTTTCTGTATATCAAAAAACAGACAATTTTCGACAATCGGGAAGCGATCGTCGCATCGACTAAGGACCGATTCACGCTGGTAATTCACCCCGAGAGATACGTCACCCTCGGCCCCTCGTCTTAGCGTGAGAATAAAAACCCTACGGAGTCTCGATAAAGAATTCAAATGAAGAGAGAGAGAGGAAGAGAGACAGAAGGAGAGAGAAGTCAAGCGATCGTTCCGCTCACCGTGGGGACGAACGGGAAGAAAGAGAGAGGGCGGCGCGGAAAAATTTCTGCTCGATTCGCGGACTGCATTCCCCATCCCCTTCTCCATTCGCCCTTCACTTCCAAAAGAGTCACTCACATGCCGCGAGACAGCGGCGCAGAAGGAAGAAGAGAGCCGGATATTTTTGTCATTTCGACGAAGATCGGGCATAAAGGAGAGCGTGAGCAACGAAAAAGGAGGAAGAAATAAACGAAACTCCGGTAAAAAGCGGCTGAGGGCGAATAGGGTTTTTTCAAGGGGGCGACGGAGTGAGTTGAAGGGAAAGAGGAAGATAAAAAAAAGGCACGACAAGTGGAGTGAGAAGAAGTGAAGAAGGGTGCCTCCAACCCCCTGACGAGGAGGTGAGGGGGGAAATACAGGCGGTACCGACATAATGTACCGCGTAAGAGCCATTAGGTTATTAAAAACAGTGCCGGCTAGGCACGAGTAACGAACCGGCTGGTGGCCACCGAGGGATGCGACAAAGGCGGAAAATTAGCCCTGATAACTTCGCGTTCCGATGCAAAAGGAGTGGTACGAGGAGTCGGCAGAGGAGTCCACGAGAGGCCGGGCCTGCTGAGAGGAAAACGGGAACAAGCTGTGGAACGAGGAGCCGAGGAACCCAAGGAGCCGAGAAGCTGAGGAGTAATCTCGACTTCCGCTGCCGTGCTCTCTCGATCTCAACGACGGGGGGATGACGTTTCGCTCTCGTCTAAAACGCTTTCGCTTTCTTCGACAGCGTTGCTCAATATTTAGCCGCGACGTTACGTGGCGGATGAGAGGCCGCGGAAATCCGACGGATTCTTACGACGACGCTTCTGAACACGTCAAGCGTACGCGCTGGGCAACCAGAAGTTTTTATGCGGAAGGTCCGTTGTTAATTGCGAACGTGCATTTTCAATGAAACAATTTACGCTAAGTAAACGTGAGAGTATTGGCATTTTTTTGCGGAAAGAAACCGGGGAAGATATTTGGACGGGCGGACCATTTGCTAATGAGAAATGAATATTGCACGGTATTAACGGCGCAGAATCGGTACGCGGAAACTATCGGCAAGCGCGGATATTCGCGAGTGGGACGAGCGGAACTATTTTGCGTGTCGTCAAATTAATCGGTTCCGTCAGCGTGATCGATGAAAATCGTGGTGAGTGAGGGGACGAAGTCGATATACCTACCGCCGATTCGGTGTAATCGAGATTTTAATTCCTTGTAGCGTCAGCTATTTACGGACTCGATTCTGGTACGGGCAAACACGGTTCCATGTACGCAGGCATGTGTATGTCATCGGTGATAACGTTCACGAGATCGATTCACGTCACGGTCCAGCGACCAGAATACGTCTACTGACGTTTGCCATAACAAATTCCGACTCAACCATCGATTGTTTCGCGTTCGATAGAGCCGCGCATCGGCATTATTCACGTCTAACTGAGTAAGGCCATAAGCAATAGATACCCGACGATTTGATGCTCGAGATTAAACGCGAATATCAGAGATCGAATTCTGCTCGATTGAATGTAAATGCCGCTTCCACTGGAAGTAATAAGTAGCCGTTAGACTCACTCGTTCGATATGAATAGTCTTGCCGTATGTTTTGGCAAAGTTCTTAAACCTGCGCTTGCCTTACTGCGCTTCAGTTGTCTGATGCATGGAACGAAGTGAACGGCAAATCACTTCATGAGGTGGACGATTGGTGTGAATGCAGTCATTTTATGGTGGCGTCTAACCGTATTCGTTGTGTTAAGTGATTATATCGAAGTGACAATTGTTAAAAATAATGTAAGTACATTTGAACATACAAGATGGTGTACTCTGTATATTGTTTAAATAACGCTTGGGACTCGGATGAGGGTTTTTCGTCGGCGGCCTTTTACGCGTTAAGCGATCTTAAGTGACTGGTCGACTTTAGTTTATTCCCGACATACGATCATAGGCGAAACTTCTTACGAGTTGCGCCGCGAGGGAGATCGAACGAAGTTACAGCCAGAATTTCGTTATGAGTCTCGCAGCCCTCGCAGGGAAATATCCAAATGTGCCGGCGTCTACCATAAACGCATAAAATAAGCTGCACGTATAAGTCTGCACGTTAATTCGTACGTGTGAGGGTAAACAGGCAAAGTACGTGTCTGAGTGAGCACATGCCCAGGGCGATTTACATGCTGCCTTATATACTTCCTTCGTTAATATTCAACACGCTGCGAATATGGGCTAATAGTCTTAAGACCTCCGTGCCGACCGGCGCGATATTGGCCTGGATATATTATTTCTTTTGTATCCTGGTTTCCGGGCCGTTTTTATCGATTCGCCCATTTGATTAAAGCGATCCCGATCCGTGCGACCCTTGAATTTGCAGCGGGCGTGCTACCGTGAAAAGGAGAAACCCGCTTGCAGTTGATTGAATTAAAGCGTTCCAATTTTTCAGTCGACGGAAAAAACGCGCTATAGCATGTAATGCACCCTGAAATCCAGAGGCCGGCGGCATAAATAGAAGTCGTTACTTCTCTTTCTCCGGTTTAGCTAATAGGAATTCTGAAAGCGCCGCTGTCGTTGTACGAGTCAGGTCTCATTATCAGAAGGTTGCTTGAATCGGTGTAATGAAACGACCGCGATCGACAGAGCGACTGTTCGCCGCACGAATGTGGGAGTCGGCTTTTATCCCGGAAAAGCAACGTAACCGTGGGGGGTTCGAACTATCACGGATCTCCTTTCTCGGCTTCCAGCTTGTCTTTTCCGCTCGGGCTGATCGCATATACACGCATGGCGGCTCGCTTTTGCTCAGGTTAACGCAAATGCGAACAAACAAACGGGGAATACAAATCTAGAGTGAAATGAACAATGCCCCGGAGAGTTACTGCCTCCTAATTGAAACCAACCCCCGAACCACCCTCCGTTTCCTCTTCCCTCTCCTGCTCCGCCCTCTTTCTCTTTCTCCCGCATATTCCACCGTTCGCGCGTCCTATCTCTCTTCGTCTCTGTCCGCGTACTCTTTCCCTCTTTCTCTTCGTCCCCTTTTCACCCTGTACCGCCTAATCGTCCCGCACAGATGCGTGCCGCGCTTTCTCTCTATCCGCGCATAAAGCGTATAGTTTACGACAAAAGTTCGAGCTCGAGTTTAACAAAACGGCCGTTGGCCCGTTGCAGAACACGGACCGGTGTTTACATGCACGGAATGAACTGGTATTGATCACGTCAGTCGATCGCGTACAATCCGACGGAAGTCCGCGGAATTGTTCGCATTTTGTTTACGCGGCAGCGACCTTTTCCCCAGCACTTCCCTGGCTGTGTGTGTTTTACAGAGAATCCCATCACGGACCCATTGCGAATATTTTTACACAGCGCTCGCGTTAAATGACCGCTTTACCGTTTTTTTTCGTAATTACGGACGTAATGTGCCAGGACCGTTCCAGTGTGGGCCGTTCATTAGACTGAATTTCCTGTTTCAAAATAGTATGTACCAGTTTTTTCTAGCGCAAGCAGGGAAAAAACGAGTACGATTGACGGTGTCTGTCGAAGGATCAATGAAGTGCTGATTAAACGTTCTCTTTGTCACTTTTGGCCGCTGAAATATACCATTTCACCGAGTTCATGTATTTCTATTATTTTGACAAGGATCAGCAGATTCCTTGGTCGTTCGGATAGTTTATAGAGAATCGAGATACCCGCGCGACGTCGTCGACACGTTACTCGATAGACACCGTTACGTCTTTAAACGGAACTATCGCTAGTGCCTTATATCGCGCGGGGCCATTTATACTCGAACTCGGTCATGACCCATTCCGCAATTACTTCGTGCGATCTTTCCGCTTCGATTAATAAAGAAAATGGAGCGGTAAGGGCCATCTCCGCGACTCGCCGGGCCGCGAGCCAAAATAATCTATTCGGGCGTGATCGCATACACGCGCCCTTCCCCATCGGAACGACAGAATAAGAGACTCACTCAGCTCGAGCCGCGCGGAAGCAGCGAATTCAGGAAGTAGGAGCAAGCGAAAGAACAGAACTCTTTATAGGCAAAGTTTCGCGATAGTCGGAGTGTGCACGCGAACTCGCGGTAATTTTATAAATAATTCCGCGGCAAGAGGTTTAACCGACTGGGAGCTGAACGGGGTGGGGGGAGTGCAGGAAAAAAAGAACGCGCAAAAAGGACCGGAAGGGGAAGCAGGGGGTTGGTTTTATCCAAGGCGTGGTTTACAGTGGATATTACAGTAGCCGGCTGTAGAGGGTGAGCAGTAAACAATTCGAGGCATTTTAATGCAACCCCTAGTGGGCCGTAAGGAGGACTCGAAACTAACGTACCTCCGCGTATACCTATACACATGTGCGCGTGACTCTTTCGGTAGGAAGGAAAGCGCGAATCGAAAAGGAAGGAGACCTGGGAAGGATTCGTGAAGAGGGACCAGTCGCTGGGACTTTATCCCTTAAGGCTCTCGTACGACCGTCGAAAAGGCATACCATAAGGTGCCTTCGATCTCCAACAGCCGAGTAAGCCTTCTCCCGCTTCTTTATTTCCTCGTCTTCGTCTACCGCTCATTTTATTTCCTACGCCCTTCTGCTTCGCGTCGCCGTGCTCGGCGAAAATGTCCTGTCGCGTTTAAGGGAGACTCCTGTTCGGGAAGTATTTTCGCGCAACGCGTGCTCCTCTCGAACGGACATCGCTTCTTACGACGTCTTCATATTTTTTTTAGTAATCCGTAACTACGTGTTTGTGGAATATAGAACTTTCTGTCGTTTGCATTATAATGAATGTACATGCATATAACGCGTCGCGTCTACAGTATTTGCAGAAACAGACTCGTCATACTGAACAAGTACCACCTACGGTGATCCGCCAAGTATCAGCGAATGGTGGCTCTATAATGTTTCAAAATTCAACGAAATCTCAAGTAAGTACCGGAGACCGATCCATTAGATCAGGCACCGAAGTGCGATATACGGAATTCTCTTTGCTGAGTGCGCTCTACTTAAATCCGTGAATGAATTCTATCAATTATCGCCGTCCGAACCGCGTAATGGTCTAAAGAGCTTATCGATTATTAATGAAGTGGGTAACGCCGTGTATCACCACGAGGGTTGGTCTACCCGTAGGGTGTTTAATGGGTCGTTAGCCTCGCAAAATGAACGAAATTCATCCCCCTCAGTGCCCTCCACGCGACATCGAGTCTCAGAGACGAAACTTTGATTGCCTTATCAATCATAGCGACTGATCTGTGGTGAGTATACTCCCCGCGCGTCTTACTGGACAATACGATTGTTCGAGTATTCACAATTAACCAACCGATGCTAATTCGGCTCGATTATTCGAACCGAGTCCTAACCTAAGGCACTGCTAAAAAGTTTGGTCCACTGAAATAGCTAAACGACAATAATATTTACTTAAGTGTCTTACGCACGATGTACCTGAATCGAAAGAATGAATTGGAACTTTTTTGTTGAATCTCTGACGGTATTCGCGGAAAGTACACGTACGAAGTCTTTTATAAGAAGTTCTGGTAGTCTTGAACGAAGTAATGTATTCAACGTGTTAAACGGGATGGCTTCAAGGTGCGTCCACAACTGTTGCGAAGTGCGGCATTGGCGATGGTAGAAGGCTAAACGAAATACGATAAGCACTTAGACCAGCCGTATCTATCAAACATAACCCTTATACCGGTGGTCGGAGGGTGTTATGTACCCCAGGGAGAGTCAGGAAAGGACAACCTCCTGGAATTTATACTACGAACCTCGCCCTCTTCCTCACGCCACTTTATCACTTATTCATATGGCGTTGCGCCGCGGAAAAGTTGCCCTAAGTGCCTATAAACGTTTAGTCGCCCGGATGTTTCTACTCTCTTTGAGACCTGCGGACCACGTGATTCAATTCAGATGGCCCAGCTAGGCATTACAAGTAATATACCAATTTTTATTTGGCACTTAACCTTCATCCCCCTACGCACCACCTAGTGTTTAAATTTTCTATATTTCAACACAATACGTCTTACAATTCGTGGAATAAATTTGCAAGGCTGTAAAGAACGGGTTTCAATTTCAAGTAGACTGATTCTAAATTAGGCAAAAATTAGCCTGTTTTGAAAGAACCTTCACCGTACAGCGACGTGAGAGTTCGAAAGATTACTACAGAAGCAGAAGTGGTCTGAATTCGGGAGATATATGATCTCCAGACGACAGAATCTCACCCGAGGTTCCTTCAAGATGTTTTCCGAACCCTTTGTCTCTCGCGTAAAAGTGTGTCCTCTTCGAACCTTTTCTTCCCATATTTTATGTAGATGCTCTAACGATTCTATCTCAAATGATCATCAGACAGCGAAGCTAATTCAATCTCGCAGTCTCAAGATCACATCGGTCATCGCTATCGTTAGTATTTTTGTATTTCGTATATTTTTCGACCATGTCAGATTGTAGATGAAGAGGCCAGCATGAAATGAACGTCAAGGCGGTAGGTAAGGAAGGCAAAAACGCAGACAAGGGAATCATGGGGGAGGAGGGATAGTGGCCTTATATATAGTCCGCGTCTCTGGTCATTTTCCCCACGAGGGCGGGAACTGCAAATTATTTTCCAGTCGTTCGGCTGGGCGCCTTGTATCCCCGGGATATAACGGGTGATCTCGAGATTCCCGCGGGAAAACGAGAACGCGCCATACGCCCGTCGGAGTCAGTCAGGAATACTGCCTCACGGAATATCCCACCTTATGGTGATCCCATGGCACATCCGACCGCCCTAGAGCATACGTCCCCATAACTCGCCGAGCGCACTTTTAGCCTCGTGCGTGAACGTGTACGCCGTACTTTGTACATTGCCCCTAATGGTACTGAGCCGACAATCTTTGGAAATACAGCCGTCTGATGACCGGGGAAAATCTATTATCTATGCGGCCCCTGTATTTATGCCCGCGATGTTTTACTATTTGGCAGCTGATGTGGGTTTTTGTAGTCATTAGAAGATGGTGATTATCGGTTCAATATCATAGATGCAAATGTGACCATTGACGGTTTTTGCTGAATTTCTAGTGTCCTTTACATAACTGTTTTTACCGTTCGGTTTAGGGTCGCCGATGATGTAACCTAATTCGTATCCGTCATGTTCAATGATTCTGAATATATCTTGAAAATATTCGGAAGTGTTTCTTTAATAACAATGCAGTAGGAAAACAATCTGGTCGTTAGACGGTAGACATCTGTCATTCTGGCCAACGATGATTGATCGCGGTGATCGCATCTGACGATTAAAGCCACGTGTGAACTCAGCTATGCTACGTGAATGCGGATATCTTGACGCTATAACATGAAGTTGTCCGTAATCTGGAGTAGGTACTGACACGGTGCAGTCATTTCCTGACTGTCAGTTGTACTGTCTGTTGGCCATTGTCAATACCGATTACACGCAACAATGTATCGCTAAATTATAGGAGAACGCTGAGCGACCGTAAATATAAATTTATTGCAACGATCAGCGCATTGTGCATAAATTTAAGTATGGCATCGACGGATATCAATCACAAAGGAATAATAAGGAAAAAATGAGCGAGCGTTAATAATTAATATATTCATGTTTCTATGTTATCCAGTACAAATATTGGCAATTTCTATATAAGTATTTACTAAGATATTGGAATTTCATGCTATAGCCGATCGGCATTAAGATATCGAAACATCCGTTTAATATCGAAAAAGCGAGGGTGGATGGATGGGACGCTATAGCAGGCAAATTTTAATCCTTGTCGTGCCCGAGAAGGGAAGGGAGCGATGCTGAAGTGACTTGAAGTCTCTTCAGGCAAGATGCTTAATTCCACCCCGTTCTTCTGCAACCACCCTCCAGGATACCCCTCCTATGCCTGCCTTTGCACCCCGGGAGGAATAATCCTCTGTTCTTTAATTCTCCCCCGTCGAACCGACTAGAAATTGTATCTAAACGTTCACTAGAGTTGGCACGTGTTTCCCGGTACGTACGAATTTCTGCACACGCACTTTCTTAAAGAGCCTTTATGTTTATAATACGTCACATTCTGATATCCTGTTGCGTAAAAGATATTTGTGGAACATAATATATGCATAACTGTAGACAATAATGAAGTTTTCAACAAACGACAATTATGGGCCATTCATTTATCAAGCAGTCATTGACGTAAGTCAATCTTGTCTCCTGATAAGCAGTGGCGTTTCAATATTTGCCCAGCTGCCCGCCAGTATGCTCACTAGCAGCACGTAACAGTGGCAAACTCATCCGAACGTAAGTCTTTGCCTTGTTTGGAGATCTTCAACAATGCAGACGTTACTGTCTAATCGAAGATTGACAATTGACCAAAAAGAAAACAACTGATTCTTCGTATTATGTAAGGGAACCAGACTTTTCAACAGCACACGTCACTATAAAACGGCACAGATCTATATATACATACAGACATACATAGAAAACATACGTCCATACGCACACGCGTGGCCGCGTCATAATATTCACGAGATAAGACATCCACCCGATAATGAAACCGCGGGAAAGTTCGGTCGAAAGAGCCCGCGCTTATTTTCCATCGCGCAGTGTCGCGTAAAACGACGACAGATTTCTCCAGAGAACGGAAAATTCTGGCGGACAGAACATTTTCACGATCGGCGGCTCCACCGCGTTCTCCACCCATCGCTCGCCCCTCCCCCTCCTTCCACCCCCTCTTTGCCCCTCTTTTCATTATTTTTTAGTATCCTCACTGGCAAATGTATCTGTGTCCTCGAGCGCGCTGCGCCTTTCATCTCTCGTCTCTGCAGTCGGAGCACTTATACACTCTATACTCTCTCTATCTTTCCCTTTCTCTCCCTCATCGGCCTCTCTCCTCGTTTCTCGCCGGCCAACTCCTCTCACCATCTTCCTTCGGTCCCTTTTTAGCCTGCCGTCTCTCTTCAACTTTTGGGTCTCTCAATCTTTCGTCCATGCCTCTCTGTCGGTTTACTCCATACCACTCTAGACTTTGCGTTCCTCGTCTTTCGCCGTCTCCCTTGATCCCCTTCGCGCACTGCCTCTTTTTCCGCTTCCCGTCCTCGTCGCCGTTTCTGCTTTGCCGTTCACTTTCTCGCTCTCTTTCGTTCCGCGACGAGGCACGGAGCTAAAATACACCGTGATTTTAATACTTTTAACTCCTTTATAATCCGCTTTACACCTACGTAAGCGGCAGTGCCGCGCACCCAGCCCAGGGGTACTCCCTCGACTTGTCATCGCGTAAAGCGCATTGTTACGGCGATCCTGCGGCGATAGGTTGCGAACTGTTTCGCAGCGGTAATTTCTGCATTCAGCGGCTGCCTATCTGCAGCGAGCCGAAAAAAGAAAAGGACGCGGGAGAACTCTACGGACGATATCGTCATATTGTTTCGCGGGCTCTCTCGCGTCGCTGCGATTTAGGTCGAGGAACGCACGACTAAATACGGCTCCGCGACTGGATGATAACTGCCGCGCGAGGAGTCGCTCTGCCCAGAAGGTAAGTTCCCGAAACGGCGATGTTCGCCTCTAATTACTCGCTACCCCTTCTCTGACAATAAATTTCTTTGCGACGTTTCGCTGGAACTTCGACGAACCGCGGCTCGCTTTGTCGTCGGCGACTCTTCGAATAAAACGCAGATCAAAGCCGCTTCCGCTCCCGCACTGTTCTGGCCGCGGCAGAACGTGTAAAAACGCGCGGTTTCAAGAATCTATAAGTGTACTTTGTGCTTTTCGCCCAAAAGTGAACGCCGCGAGACAGAGCCGTCAGATATGAGGGATGTTTGTGCTATCAGGTTTGATGACAAGTATCCCTTACGGTAGGAGGTGGTTTGTAGCGCTGACTTCTCGTATGCATGGAGCTTAAGGCAGTTCGTAAGCACAGGTAAGACCCGAGTAAATCCCACGATCGGCTCGAGCGGTCTTTAAAGGGGTCTTAGCCGGCACGTCGTACACGCTGGAAGGCGGACTGCTAAGTAAAGATTGCAAGGCAAAGGGGTTGCCGTCTTAATCCTCCGGTGTCTGTTTGTGGTATTACCGCGTTAAGGGACGAATCTTCCAAGACACAACCGTCACCCCCACCCCCATCTTCGTTACGACATTACGTATCCGTGAGTGACTTCGAATCCAACGATCTCGGCAGCTGCTTTAGTTTTACTTAAACCAGATTCTCTAGCTTCAGTAAAATTCCCCCTTTAGACGCTACAACTAATACGTACGCTTCTTCAACGGTTTCGAATGTTCTGCGGTGAGTCGGGATATTTTTGCGACTGGTCGAAGATGAGACGTATTTGTAGCGAGGTTAAAAGTTCCAACGCGACTTTATGAACATGAGTTGTCACGTCAGCAAAGATTTAGCCTGCGCGGCGCGTACGTTCGCTCATGCGGAAAAGCCGTAAACGCCATTGATATGATCACCTGCACTTCACGTCGCACAACAGGCGCGAGCATCGACGCAAATTGGCAGCGACGATACAAATGCGCATTGCAACGCGCTGGATTCGATGTTGTCCGAATGGCAGCGAACGGTGGCGCATTCATTACGCAACAGTTGGATCGGGGCTCACTCGGATTTAAATGGATTAATTTTCTCACCATGTCAATCAGTTAGAATTATTGTAATCACAATCAGTGGAACCATTAGAGTCAATCGACGTGTCACAGTGTTTTAATCGATGGAAACGCAGCATTTGGTATCACTGTGCGCCTAGTAGTTGCGTTGGATCAGTGCGAGTTACGTGAATTTGCGTATATTCAGCTCCCATGTTCGTCAGTTAATACAGATTGAAACGATGCGATGCGACCGCTCACTTAACGAAGAGTACATTTAAATCCCTGTGATAATGCAAAGAGTACACATAAATAAGCGTCAACAGACCCTGTACTCACGCAGAACCAAACCCTGCATTTTTCGACCCACCAATGACGTAGCCTGAAATCGTAGAAGCATTAACCAGGTAGCACCATGCCAGAAGACCAGCGGCACTCGGTTAGCAGAAACGACTACGTCAATATGCCCTTCGCAGCCAAGCGTGTCAGTGGTGTCCGTTTCCCATCGCCTCAGAAAATGATGTCTTACGCCCTTCATCCGGGAGGATCAATGGTATTTATGCGACTCGGGCACACTGCATCACGGCGACCAGCACACCGCATCGAGTATACCCAGTCGTTCCGCCGGAGTCTAGCTTGAGTGTAGGCTGAGAGTAGCCTGAGTGTAGGTTGTGCGCCACCAAATGTGCCGACGCGAATGCAGGCGCATTCTATTCGCGTATGGCGGCGCGCAATAGCTCGATAGGCGCTCGCTCGAATTTGAATGGGCGGCTTTCTGCCGCCTGCCCGTAGCGAGGGCTCTCTCTCGCGTGGCATACATTCCGCGAATCACCGTCGTCGGCTGACACGTCTTCTGACGGGACGAGGACGTTCCTGCGCGGCGGAAACGCAACGTCCGGCGATAATGTCCGTCAACAGGGACGATGCGACCGTCCCGCCAAACAATGCGCCATTGTTGCCAACTTATTCCATTACAGATAACTCCCCCGTTCATTGTTTCTTCTCTCTCGCTCGCGCGCCACACTCTCTTTCTCGTTTCCACCTGTTCCCGGGCTCTCGCTTCTTCGCTCTCTTCTTTGCCTTCTCGCTTCCACTTCTCGTCCGCGCTTTTCTCGTCCTTGCGCGAGCTCTCTTTCGTTCCCTGCGCTTCCGCTTGCGGGTGTCTCGCTCCTGCCCACCGCGGTGCCGTAGCCCGCCAAGAGGATAAGCTTCCTCGGTTAAAGGATGCATCTGGGATCGCGGCGATAAAAGAAATTGTGCCAATAAGTCCGCCCCCCAGGGCCGATAATTGCTCGATCAATCGTTCGTTACCGGTTAAAAGGAGCGCCTTTAATGCACTCGCTACGAGCGCTCGAGCCCTGCGCGCCGATTAAAGTCGCCGTGAACCTCTTTCCCTTCTTTCGCCCTCAATTTCCCTCTTAGAACGAAGTATAGAGCCTGGTGCGAACGAGAGAGAAGGAGAGGAATATTAAAAGTAACGTCTCGAATGTCATTCGACAGTGCCGATGCACATGACGTCCTCGCGAAAGGAGAAGTATACTTGAATGAATTAGAATGCATTCTCTTTGAAACCCCTGTCAGATCGATATCGCGAACACAGATGTCACTCGTTCCGCTTCCGATAAAAAGCAGCATCTTTAATCCGACATCCGCGGGTCTTTGAGCGTTCCTCATCGTGGAAAACGCGTCGGACCAATGGCCGAGAGCGAGAGAGAAGCAGAGCGAAACCGCGTCGGTTAAAAATCTCGCGAAGCACGTCCTCCGCACCCTTTGATGTCGTCTTCTTGGGACGGAAAATTTTGAAGACTCGCGCCGTTGCAGCGCGTTTGTGAAAAAAAATCAGCAGTCTCCGTAGCTCGTAAACCCATGCCTGCTCGTTCGCTTCTACAAGATGGGGGGATGAAGTGTGCATCGGGATCAGGGAACAATCCCTTCACTCGTAGATTGCTTGTTCCGCTATTTAAAAGTGTCCCCCGCGACTGGGTAAGTTAAGACCCACGACGCTGAGTAAAACGCGACGCGTCCCGATCGACAATAGCACGCCGGTCGTTGCAAAAGTGGCGCTGTTTAATATTAATAAGCCAGGGTGGCTCTGCCCCTGGCAGGCACGTAGATGCATATCAGACCGATATTACGAAGAGACGACTTCCCTTCGTCGCCGACGTCGTCGGCGGCATCGTCGTTTTCCTCGTTGGAGGCATTCCGGTACGCGAGATTCTTTTTTGACCCCCGCCCAACCCTCTTCTGAGAATTTGAATATCCACGAAAGCGGTCGCGATCGCAAGATCGCAGGCTCCTTCGCGAGTCTTCGACGTGTCAGCGCTCATTGGCATTGAGGACTTGCTGGATCACGATCCAGATGCCGGAAGCCGATGTGATCGTCGAAAGAAACTCAAATAAGTGGAGAGAAAATGCTTGCGTGTTCGGCATCATGTAATTTATAATCGTTTGAATGTACGCGCTGACAATAGAAGCAAAGTGTCGGAAACGAAGTTTCGTCCGACTATTCACGCTCTGCCAGAGGAAATGTAAAGCGTCCTTAGAAAGGGCTAATACGTTTGATTTTCAAAAGAACCCCATATCTCGTCACTTTCTACTTTGGCAGCATTGTTTTAGTGAGCCACACTCGCCCCAACGTTAATGCGAAATTGCAGCAGCGGCGGCGGCATCTATCCTCAGTTGAGCCATGAAAAACGTTACACCACGGTGGTAAACGTGTTCTTACCCTTCTCATCGCACTCTCCCGGCGTCCATTTCCAATCTGCCGCGGCTCAGGACGTACCACCCGAGACACTTACGAACTCTTTCCATTTACTGCAGCCCCTTGTTCGCGATTACACACGTAGCGTCGGATTTAATGTAGAACGGTTCTTCGCGGCGAACTCTGAAAAGGGGGGCACACAACCGACGTCTACGTCGTTCTGGCTTCAGTTATGCTCAGTTATGTATGTGAGGGAGTATCCGCCGGAGTTGAGGATACTCTCCGCCGCTTGTGTCACATGCGGGCTCCATTTGAAATTATTCCTTTTTACTCTCTCACCATTTGCGTCCCGCACAAAGCCCATTTTCTGTCCCTGAACTCGGTCTCTTCTCTCTGTACGTCGTTCTGCCGATGATACCGCGGGGGTGGAGGAAAAGGACCGGGAACGCGTGTGATCCATCCTTTGGCTGGATGGGGGAGAGAAGAAGGATCATGCGTGTTTAAGCTCGACTTTGCGTTCGCTCTTGCTGTAGGTGAGTACCGCCGCGTCAAGCCACGTCTAAAGTGTTTTTTCGACGTTCAACAAGCGGCGATCGAAACATTTGAGAGAAAACGTTACCGCGTATGTACCGTCTGGGTACCGATGATGAGTGCTGGGGTCTAACAATACAATGGTACCTTTGACTAATTGGCGACTTGTTCATTGACGTGAAAGAAGACCTTAAGACATGGACTTTCAGGAACGGAAGTGTTTGGGGCGAGTCTTTCAGGGTAAACTATGCAGACGCGTTACAATCAATTAGCGGGAGCTAAAGAAGGTTGACAAATAATTTTCTCGCGGCACGGCGCGGGGTCAGGGTGCAGGACCGATGCCGAGACTCCTTCGGGGCTTAAAAGCCGATATATCAGAATAATAACTTGTCCATTAAAACGCTTAAGTAGTAATAAGTACGAGAGCCTAACTGACAGGCACTTCGAAATTCCCGCGGATTAAAGTGTCCAACTTCCGGAATTTATTGGGGAAAATAAATAATGCCGGTCGATTCGTGCGAGTCGTTCCTTCTTACGAGCAAACTACATTTTCTTACGGTCTCCTTTTATTTTCACTCGCCGTCTTGTAAGTCGCACGAAAGTGGTAATATCGACAGTCGCGAAAATGATATTTACTCGCTGGTCTGCGACTTTCGGAGGTATACGAGATATTTCATTATACGTGCGTCAACGATAGAACTGAAAAGAGATCGGCTTATGAATTACCCGCCCCCTTCCTCCTTCCCGAACGGTGAAAGTTCTTGCCGGGAAGATTCAATTTTCGATAGACGAGGACGCGGGTTTTAATCCAGGAAGAATGTGTGTACGTGCCTTATTGATGCTCACCGTATCATTCATCTCAGAACGATACGAACCGCACCGGTGCAGTTATTAAGAACGCCCCGGTAAACGCAATTAGCTACAATGTCAACATTTGTACGTGTTTGTGCCATTGATCGATAACGCCAATTAAAAAAGTCTCATTTATCACATTCGTCCACTTGCCTCGAATACCTAGAACATATAACGCCTATCCCTTTCACGTGACCTTTGGTCGTACCGGTCATTGAACTCACACTTACCCTTGTCCTCCGCCTCAGACGCGCATTATCAATTTTTCCACCTTTCTCCCCGCCCGTCTCGAGGCTAGGCATCAGAAAATTCCGTGTTACCGCGCATCCCTGGATCACTCGGATCGCTAGTATCAGTACACGGGCGTCGCATTACGGAACCGCAGACTCCCCGAAATTTCCGCCATCTACGACGCCCCGAGACCGAAATTCCTTTCTATCCGTCTGGATGGCGAGGCACTCGGGGAACAAATCGAACATGGATTTCTCTTCGGGCGTCTTTCTGTATCTCGTTGTACCTTCGAGCCGGCCTCGGAACGAAAGCATTTACCAGTTTATTCGGCGGCTGGCTGTTACCCGGCAGCCATCTTCCACCCTCTCCGCGACATGAAACTTGCAGCGCCTTTGGAGATACGCCCATACGTGCCAGACCTGGGCACCTGTGTGCGTTGCTCGTAACACACGTGCGTGTACCAGCTTCGACGCCATACAGCGGTACCAACTCGTCTCTGGTGCCAACCCGCGAGCAAGTTCTTCCACTATCACCTCTCTCCTACGTCCCTCTTCAGCTTCCACCACCCCCCCGTCTACCCTACGCCTTCACCGTCTCGTCTCTCTTTCGAGATCCTCCCCTTTCGTGACTTCGAAAGGATGAGGAAAAGGGAGGTGGTGCTAGGCCAGCAGGCATTTCCTCAGCGAAATACGGATGTACGTGCCTCCATATCCCAATATCCTACGTGGAATACTCTAGCCGTCTCGCCGCTGGATGGAAAGAGAGCACTGAAAGACACCTCTTGACCTTTGATGTAACGTAAGGAGACAACGGGTCGCGGATGACGCTCGGCTGTGAATTTGCGTGCAACGGTAAGATGGCTGACGACGTCGCTCGTGCTCGTTTAGCGATACAGAGACTCGATAAATTTGCAAGAGGTCGCTTGCGCACTTGAAATATTAAACGCAACCGCGGCAAGTTTATTTCGTCACGGCGAACTTGCTTTACTTACTTGAATTACTTTTTAATACTGAATCGCGCTGACAAATGAATTCTGCAGATATGGTGCGAGGCGAGGAAAGTATCTAACGCCGAGTGACGTCAGGAACTTGCAGTTGTACCGCATTGCGGGTCTGCAGTCAAGAGTGAGACGTGCACGGTAAACACACGCTATTCAGAAATGCGCAGACGTACGGCCAATTGTATCTTCGGTACCAGAATAAACTTCATCGTCCGAACGTTATTTGTAATTTCTATCATTCCGGCAAATCACAAGCGATCTCCCATCATCAATTGGCATCAAGCCGCCGTCGAAATATACACATGGAATTCGCATACATGTGCACGCGCGTTAAAAAGGAGAAACCACATGGACGCAAAACGCCATTGAACAGGATAGGCCAAAAGGGGAAAAACAAAAAGAGTGAGAAGGAGAGATAGAGAGAAAGAGAGAGAGTCGCATAGAATTTTTACGGGCAATGGAAGTGCATTTAAGGATTAATGTCGTCCATTTTTTCGAAGCCATCTGCGCGGAGCTTCGGAGCTTTGAGGCTTTTTCCCGGAAAAGAGGTTGGCTCCGGAAGAGGCGTCGGTGTCTGGTACCGCGAGGGGGATGTTCGTGCGTCGGTGGTGAGGGTTGGCAGGTCGATAGAGGGGGGATGTACGAGACGTTCACTGCAAGGGGGTGCACCGTAGATGCGAATTCGGCCGCCGCCCGCCGGAATCTTGCGTTTCACCTGCATTTTCCACCTGTACTCCTGGGGCGTCGCTCTTTCAGGCTCCACCTACGACCCTCCTAGCAACGGGCTGGCGTCCAACGACGTCACGGGCTTTCCCAGATTCCCATTGGTCCCGTCGTATCGACGCTCCGCTACCGTCGGCCGGTTGTATTTTATTATTTTACTTACCTACCCTACACGGGGTAGGCCACGATGCACACGCGCCCTTTCCCACTCCTTTTTTTTGCGCCTGGGTATTAACGTGCACGCGACGCGACGTGCACGGTGGAAGTGCACTGGAGAAAGGGTCTGAGGGGCGAGGTGGAGGAGTTGTCGGTAGACGAGGGGGTTGCAGGCAGGGCTCGAAGGAAAGGACGAAAGTAGAAGGGGGAGAGCCATGACTCGTATCTCCGCTACGAAAATGCACCCTCGCCCATCTTTCTTTCATTCCATCTTCTGACTACCCTTCGTCCTTCCCCTGCGAACTGCCCTCGTCTTCTTTTTCCTGCACCGCTGAAGACCCCCGCTGATACACGTACTCGTGTGCTCTTTTTTCGCTCGCTCTCTTGCTCGTAGCCTTGAGCCAGAAGTGCGCTCTGCGTATCTTTTGTGCAGAAAGAGTAGCCCGGAAAAGTGTACCGCCCTGGGTTAGGCGGTACAGAGGATCCGGACGATGAGCCACCTTGAATGATTGTTGAAACCAGCAGCGGCCCGTTGCATGTTTGGAATTAGGGGCAGACGTGGTCCATTTCGCGTAGCCCCCGGCCGACCCGTCGTTCTGTGTGTGTTGCACGTAAAAATTGTGCAAGGGTATCGTATAATCAGTAAAAAATACGGGGAAGTCGGGAAATTTTACGGGTCTATTATTTGCGTTAAATAATTCTTACGGAATTGCTCGCGGTGCCGTGTAATAGTGTTCAGCTGAATGTATCGCAATTCGGTAGAAGTGAAAAACGACATCCGCCGCCGCCGACAGTAAACATTTCAAAGACCGGCGTGCCACGTAAATAAAATAAATTTACTGTCTCACGGCGTAAACTTAAACTGTCGACGTCATAAGCAACCCGTCAGGATTATTAACCATTACGCGGCAGTTTTCATTCCATCCACGTAGCCGCAACCAGTCGCCATTTACGTTTTACCCTTGTTGCATTCACGTCGTTTTTTAACGTCCAGTTTCCGCCACTTTATTCGACGTTTCCAAGGGTCGCGTGGGAGTATGCTGCGAAGACTTAACGACTACGGAAATAGAATCTCACTGAAGAATTCATTGGAGAGGACCGCGCAGTTTTATTGCACGAAAGTTTAACATATCGAGCGACACTTCGAATCATTTATAATGCCCCCGAACTAGCATTTTATCGAAGACAATTTCCTCCCCAAACTGCTAGATTTCATCTCAACGTAAATAACTAACCTGCGAGACGTTCAACTCCGGACAATCCGCAAATACAAGTGCGTCACGTAAACAACAGTAAACGCTTCCCTGCGTCATGCAACGCCAGCAGCGCATACAAATGGACACGCGCTTCCATCATCCCTACAATATCCAGGCGCCAAGTCGTAACAACGATGTATTCCGAACAACGTTACCCATTTCGTAGGGATCATCTTCCGCGGGTCCTTCTGGGAAGAATGACTTTCCCAGTCACGTAGAACACGCGCTCCTCAGTCTAGACAGTCCCCGGCTCCTTCTTCCGACGTTTTCCACTCCCTCCCCTTCATTCTCTCGTCTACTTCTTACCCCAACCCCCGTCGACCTCACGGACCGATTGGTTACCACATTCTGGTTACAACACGACAGGGTAACGCGCCATCTAAAGACATCTAAGCCGCAGGAGTTAACCCGGCACCTGGTGCACACTCCCACGAGACGCTGCTTGCTATTCGTCCTGCGCCTTTCCTCCTCCACCCTCAGCTCGTCTGTTCCCACCTTGCCGCACCTTCCTTTTACCTCGGCTCTTCTTCTTACGAGCGACCCACGCCCTGCGACCGCGTCTTTTCCCGGCTCGGAGTATGGCAGCTTGTTGCGCCAAAAGGATCAGCCGCGAGCAACTTCAGGAATTTATGACCGGACGGTCGCCGTCAAAGGAACCGAACGGTAATGCCGACTTTTCAGTATTAAGAGAGAAACCGCGTTACCGTGGACAGGGGAACATAGGGCTGCGTATTGGAAGTGGGCGATTGTGATTGAGGTGCCAGAAGCGTGCTTGACGAACGGAGATTACGAGAGTGTACCAATTTTACATAGGGTCGATCGATCCGGTGCAATTTACACGTTCAGAATTATTGCGCGATATTATGAAATCGGAGAAATTGATATTTGTGTGCGCTGGTTAAATGTTAAAAAATGTTTGCTATGTTGCAAGGAAAAATAAAGGGGTCTCGAGGTAATACGCTAGGCTTACGGAATTATTGCGCAATATTATGAAATCGGGAAAGTTGATACTTACGTGCGCTGGTTGAATGTTAAAAATTGTTTGCTAGATTGCAAGGAAGAATAAAGCGGTCTCGAGGCAATACGCTAGGTCTACGGAAAAATACAAGTCTAGACAGGTTGACGAGCGACTGACAACATAAAGTGCGTATAGAACCGGGCGTGTATTCCGTTTCGTGCACATGTGGATCTCATCGTGCGGGGTTGTGACGGAATCCAATAAGACAGTCGATGCAACCTGGCCTCATCGTAAAACAGGACAAACAAATTTCAGGACCGACGACGACGCGCGATCTATCGAGTACCCCTGCGGACCCGGCATAAACCCAAAGCAATAAAGCGCCACGGGGCAAATTAATAAAAGTCAAATTAGTTTCGACGCTGGTTAATTCATCGGGCGTAGGAGTTTGTCCGAGGGTCGAATTTCGCTCATTCTGTTGCGCATCCGAAGTCCCCGTTTGCACGGACGTTCTAGTTTCCGTGGGTTATATGACTATCTGTCAGAAACACGTTACAAGCAGTGAGAAACTGCCCTTAATCGTGTTCAACAGACCTCATTATGATTTGACTAATTTCCAGCACTAGTACACGTTACATGCATTATAATCGTTACAAGGTAACTGCAGAGCGGCGTCGTCTATAGATATGACGGAAATGACAGTCTGCTCAAGATTGTCCAAGCTTCATTAACACCTCAGGCAGACCATCTTCGCGCCATCGAAAATGTATAACCATCTCAAAATTCACACCGGCTCTTAGCCGCACCGAATGATCGCACCTTGGACAGCAGGGACACCGTTCGAAATAATTCGAAATTAATAGTCGAGCAGCCTCGGATTAACCTTCATCGATGACACGCTCGCGGGATTGCCGGAGTTTAGTCTCACGAGATCTTTCGTCTAGTAAGACGTGCTGCGTGACATAGACATTAGCCTGTCTGGCAAGTTGAATTACGTTTAATAATAGAGACTCCATCAGAGTCACATATTTTAATCACTCCGCGCGACAGGCGAAGACGCATGACAGAAGTTGGCCACGTACTACTACTGCCGATCTCCGTGCACGCTGTGATTTTAATCGACGATAACGTCGGTGCCCTCGCTCATCAGGCTGCATATTCCATGGCATCACCCTCCGCTCAGGTTCGAAGTCAGGCGTAAATCCACGAAAGATATTCAGGAGAAGAGAAATTTGTATCGGCGGGCAGGCAAGGCAGGATACGAATACAGTATCCGACGCGTGTATATACGCGTAGGCATCTCGAGAAGATGGACGATAATCGTCATTTTGGTAGCAGGGGCACTCAGCCGCTCCATACCCGACGGCAAATGCATGCAAAGAGACCCGAATGCACTCTCCATAAAATCCCGTGTTATACGAGATCACTTAGCGGGGCAAGCCCTGCCTAACGAGCATCCCCGTTACCTTACGACACGAGCTTAATCGCTAACACCTAACGCGGAAAACTTCCCGGGGTAGGCTTCTTCGTTCGTTAATATCGCCACCTTTGTCGCTTAAACAAACTTTGTATCCGTCCCGTCGCCATCTGTACGGCGGGATCATTTTTTATTCACCGCGACAGGCGATACACCGCCCTCCAGTACGAATGTATTTTTAATTTTGGGACAACAGAGCACTGACATTTTAGTCGACCGCCCCCGTCATCGGCACCGGCACGGGCGATAGAATTAGGAACGCGGGTTGGGAAGATTTTTAGCAACATCTCCGTTTATCAAATCGGGCAGTTCTTAGAGTGCGGCTTATTAAAGAAGTACCGCGCGTCTGCAAAAGATTTGAATGACCCTCGTAGAGTGATGTCCCCCGGTTAGTACCCTATTGACGTTGGTTTATTACTTGTGAAACACCGAGTAAGTTCGGCCTGAAAGCTGGGCAAAGTTGCGTCGAAGGTTGATACACGTCTACAGGTCGATGGTTGCTCGGGTATGCGTTACACCCTGCCCATTTGGGGGAGGAGAATGACCACTTTATTAGCGGCTGAGTAGATGGCGGTTAATTTAACAGCTTGGACGTTTAATGATCGATTTGCCAGTTTCACGCACTAACGTATCACACCCTCGACGGGGGCTTACGATCCGTGTACGTGTGTATAATTCTCTCGCGCACCTACTCTAACATCAAATTAAACGAACGATCTCGGCTTAATCCGAAGATTAACAGACAGCCCGATCTACTAATTCTGCCGCAATCTCACGCGATATTAACCCCCACGCAAATGACACGTTCGATTTTCTGATTAAAATGTGGAGCGAGCCTAATGAGATAGTCTTATCTAAAGGAAAATACCGACGGATGCGTACAGGAAAAAACGATTGTTGTCGTCAAGTAACAAGGATTTCACTGAAATTTACAAAAAAAAACGTGTAATTTCATCTATCACAGCACTATATACAGTACCCCTTGGAATATATACCGCTAAGACCACTGAGCAGTGAATCCACATAGGAACATAATTTTCTCGAGCACGTTAGCGAATAACCGCGTCGGTAACCACTTCACTTTGCGGCCACGTAGAAGTCTGCCATGAAAATAGCGAAAACGAGGGAAAACGAGGGAAACAGCGTCTCTCCCGTGCAAGTTTGCGAAATGAATTCGGCCGATGGTCCAGGGTAGGAAGATTCTCCTGCTGGGGTGAGGAGCCGTGCAACTCCCGGGAGGTCTATTCGCGAGTCCTTGAGGGTATCAATTGGCGTGCTCGTCCAGGTCGACAGCTGCGATAGTGAGACGCATTGTCCAGGACTCGGCGTGGTCGGCTCCTTAATATTGAATAAGATCGACCCCGGGCGCCGCACGAATGGCGGCGAAATATTGACGGTTGCGGAGTGTAATTCCGTAGACGCTGAACGGACTCTCGCAGCTGCCGGGGCGATACGTTTGCCGAACGAAGGAGAAGAGCGCGAATGAAAATCGGGAAAAATATTCTTCTGCTGGGAAAAGCGGCACGCCAGTTTACATCGCGACAGTCGGACTGGATTGTATCGGACCGAGCACGTGAACTCGTGTTTATAAGAAGCGACGGATGTTGTTTTTCGACGCTTTGGAAGAAAGGGTTTCCGCGTCGGATTAATTGAACGTGCGAAAACTCAAGATTTATGACATTCGAGCATTTTTACGTCAGGTCAAGAAAATGTTTCGATAGCGGAAATAGGTGCGCATGAAATAAACGGCAGCCAAAATAGTCAGTACCGACTATTTCGCGGTAACTGCCAGGAGAACGGCTGATTTATCATGTTCGAGGAGTCGCGTAATTAGCTCCACCTTCGTAATTAATTCCCAGCTTCATTCCCTTCACGGGGACAACCCTGGGGCACGACAAATATGTCAATGTTGTATGCGTGGTAACTAATTTGAACGTGGATTTAATAACTACATCGTGATCGCGGGCCCCGTTCTGGGGTGGCGTAAGTTATATTTCATTAATAGCACCCGTCGTGCAGTTAAAGAGCTACGCGTCTGTAAGTCCGTAAAATATGTAAATAGGGCGCGGTAATGATATGACGCGAAAACGGGCGGGAAGGAATTGGGTGCCGTTTGCGAGACAAACGTTAATTAGCAAAAATTTACCAGACCATCTCTGATTTCCTCATGAATATGTAAAATCTCATTGACTACCTTTTCTTTTACTCGCTAGAACTTCACGTTTAAGTATAATTTGGACTAGTATCCGAAATGGGATTAAAATAACACTTCCAGGCTGGGTATTAATTATTACGGACGGATATAGCTTTCAAGTTATTGCTTAATATAGGTGTCGAACTTTTTAGAAACGGAAAATCAAATATGCTACCCTGCAGATTTATATCATTTGATAAAGAATGTTCTCTTGCACTGGAAGTAGAACATCGTGTGTCCGTTATCGTACATTCTCAATTATTTCAACACAGTACGAATTTATCAGAAATAAATTCATTTTTTCAAATGTACTTTTACGCGAGAGTGTTCTCAAAGGGTTTTCAAAAATCCTATATACGTTGAAGGTTGGCATTGGTAGTTTTGGTGACATGTATTCTAGCATCAACAAAATCCTGATGGCTCTTATCATTTTCAAAACATAGGAATTCATTGCGGAATTCACTCTAGTTTCGAAGTTACGCCCAAAAACTGTTTTGTAAACTTTCGAAAAAATGTACAACTTTTGTGAAAATAAGATCTACATCGGCTGGTTCAGTGGTTGAGGGGCCGATTGGGCACGGCTTTCCCTCGACAAATTAAATTTTCCGAATCACAAGACACACCGAAATCGTTCATGGCCCGGGTCAGCTTGCCATAAATCATAATCAATCGCATTTCTACGAGCATTCGGTTCTGACAGACCGTCCTTTCTCACTCCCGTTTTCTTTGACCCTCACACCACACGCGCAGCAACGTTCTCCCTTTAACTCGCACACGCTCATCGAACCGTGTCCGACGAATTCTCGTTTACATAGGGTTTACTCGTTACGCGACCTGCATTAATAAATGCGGATCAGTAGATATGCTTGAGGGAAATTATGTTCGAAACTCGATTGAGCAATTAAATTGCCGAAGCGGCAAGCGCATACCTCTTACACTAAAATTACAGTCACAAGATAATACGCTAATGTAGGCATATTTATGCCTGAATGGAAATTTAATTTATTTGCTTGACGCTATTAGTATACTGCTTTGGCGTCACTTAACACATTTTCGAAGATTTGAAAAACTTTGTGGATCATTAGGATACACTCATCCGCAAGAGTGTATCAACGAGGGTGAGAAACGCTTTTTTTAATGAGATTGTGTCGATCTCATTTTCCCTTCTCGTTCGTTCTCCGAAGATAATGTATGTCGTTTTCTGGCGAACTTGTCTCCTATGTCACAATATTGTGACGAATTATGCGTGACGACAGACGGGGAGCCCAATGAAACATGTTCCGCATTTAATGTCTTTCACCCTGCCGAATCTACCATCGATGAATGAGTTTCGGTAGTTCAAGAGACGGTCTGCTACTAAACGAAAGGAGTAGAAAGCATTTTCAAACGGTCACGGTACTACGTCGATATGAACCTTCTACGCAGTATTTATTGCGTCGAGCAGTCTTCTGACATTCTCATTTTTCCTTATAGTTCCAGACATTCGAAGGGTCGACAATATATTAAATCAGGCCTCAGATGATCCGGCATCCCTGAGGAATTCGGGAAGACAAAAATTTAAGGAGCTCCCGCGGTCCATTGCCGTCTGGCCAGTGGCTAGCACGACGAAAAATGGCGGAGATTAACACTATAGGTTCGGGCGATCTCTCACATAAGTCCTTGTAGAACCGAACTCGATCGAGAAAAACTGAGAGGGCCCGACCACGATTTTATCCCTGACGTTTCACGAGTAACGATCATGCCGGGTAAAATGAATGCGTACTTCTTTGCATGTTCAGAGTTATTTCACTGCATGTCGGTCGCAGTCGAACTTTGCCCGATCCTCAACCTTTCTCGATCCGTATTCCAACTTTTGCCCGAATCCAAGCTACCGCAAAATTGATGGTTTTAAACGGCACCATTCCGTTATATCATTCGGAATTATTCGCAACGCCGACAATGTTTATCATTGACCAACCGGATTATCAGGCCTCTCGAAAAAGACGCGACTTACGCCGACGAAGAAAAGGACAATCGTTCAACAAAAGTCTCGTCTGCAGCGAGGGAGAACTTAAGGTCCTCGACTAGGTCTGCCGTTGCCGGAAAATGCATCCTCGCCGACGCTCTCGAAGAGAGATTCCCGAAGGCTGTCGCACATATTCGCGGACTTCTCTCACAGACAATCTTAAATTTAGATCCCATTGTCGTGCACGTCGAAAGGAAGGCGGAAGTCGCTCACTTGGCAGAAGTAGCGATATCGTGTATTATGGTGGTTCGGTAGAGGCAATAGTAGGTGGAGAGATGAAGAGAGAGAGAAAGGGAGAGAGGGAGAGAGAGAGAAAAGGGAAAAGGGGCCATAGGGTACAGAGAGACAGAGGAAGAGAGACACTCCTGTACACTGGGAGGGACTGGCGACTTTGGCGAAACCAGAATCGGCCATTGTTCGTTACGAGTGGCTATCTCGCTGGACATTTCCGTACCCGAGTAGGTACATACCGGTTACCGCGGCCTACCAGATATTTCGACGTCGTGCTTGGAATTCCCGCCGAATATCGTTGTAGAGCCTGGACTTCCCAATGTCGGTCGCGAACTTCCAACGAATCTGTCTAGCGAAAAAGATTGTCCCCCGAAAGGCATTGTCCGGACTGTTATTTCGTTTCTTCTTTGTCGTATGCATTTACTGCATATGAAATGGTCGCAGCGTATCTTCAACTTCGCATTTTCGTAATGGGCTAAAACTGGGGAGATATGAAGCGCATCGCACACGGCGATGTAACGATATTCCGCGGCTATACAGTGGTCCGTGAGAATGTAACGTAAAATCAATTAACCCAGTAAGAGGATATTCGAACAAGTTTTCATTGTCCGAGGGATACGTATACCCGTCGGCTGTTAGATATTTCGGTGACGTGCCCGAAATTCTCATCGAAAATTGGTTCGACTTCCACGGTTTGGATATTTGCTATCGTATACGTGTATCCTCGCCGGTTATTAGAGGAAAGATTATTATTACCCCGATACCGTGGACGCGATGGGCCGTGTTTCGTCGAATATTTTCACATCATACGGCACGCCGTGTCATAACACTCGATAAATCTTCCCCAAATTTAATTGCATACCGTAACGCGACCGGTCGGTCGAATTCTGGCGAAAAAGTGGCTATCAAAAAAAATGCGCGCGTAGCGTCAAATCGATACGAACAGTTTACGTGACGATTTGACGAACAACAGCGCATCCTCTTGAAAGCCGAAAAAGTTGAGCGCGACGTTAACGAAAATGTTATCGACGTGCTATACGTACGTGCGCCCAGACGCGAAAGATGTAATTGGCCGGATCGTTAGTCGAATCCTTGGTAATTAAGGAGGTCGATGCCTGTCGAGGATGGACGCAGGATGAGCACGGACGGGGCGTGGTTGCAGTAAACGTCATCGGCAGGGCACTAGACGTCACAGGCCACACGGGCATCACATACGCGTCACATTTGCATGATCCCGTATACGCACACTATACCGCGAATCCTGGAACAACCTATGCACGTTGCATTGCAGTGTGTTACCCCCCTACGTCGAGTGCCTGCACTAGAACTCTCGCGCGCGCGCTGCAAATTTTGGACGACCCTCAATGTTCCCAATGCGATAACTTGCTAGGCGCGTTTGGTTTCTCGTTTGTGCGATCGTCGCGATGTGCGGCGACAATGCCGTTCGTAAATCATTTCGCATGTCGATACATCGATTATCGGATTTTAAAGGCCCGAACGAGTTTGTTCGCGTTAAAGCTATATGTCGAGTGATCGGCGCGACCGCCGGTATTTTCGACAGTCTTTTTCTGCTCAAAATCTCAACTGCTGAGGATGTCCGGACATCTTATCGTCACTCTCATTGATAACTGGGAACTGCATCTTGAAGATCTCTCGGGCTAGATCGTCGGGCAACTAACAGCAACGATCTGTTAGTAAATAAATTTCGTGTACGCGCGATATCGAGTGCCTTTCGGACTTTTCGATGATGTAAATCGATATTCGACGGTTGCAGCCGGATAGTCTCTACCATTCGGTCGGCCATTAATAGCCATCACGGCGATGCCGGCTGATCGGTATTAATTCAATGTGTTCCTGAATACTTCATGAGGAGAGTGTCCTGATGAATTCCTGCATCAGAGGCAATCGCGCACGATGCACAGGCGGACCGATGGATTATCGCTGCGGATCTAATGGAAATATTTCATTTCTCTCCGATGCCCGACCCGCCGATTCTGCATGTGCGCTTCATCCGCCGCCGTATGAATCATTGGCGAGAAAGTGGCCGCGATGCGTAAATGGCAAAATTACGACGAAATTTCAAGTGGTCCCCTTGCGGCGTCGAGCGACTATTAGCAACTACCGCTACGCTACGTTCGCGATGTTCCACAAACCGAAGTTGTCACCTCGTACCTGTTCACGATAGACTACAAGTTGGGAATACCTCTAAACTAAATGTACCGTTCATACGAATAAAAAATACCGGGAAAAAGGGAATTTAAAAAGAGGATGTTTCCAAAAGTACGCAAAAAAATGGCCAACGCCATTGCGATAATCTGGTCTCAATCCGAATCTTTGATGCCATCAATATAAAGCGCATCAAAGAGCTCGTCCTCGTTCCGTCTCTCTTTCGCCGTCTCTCCTCGGTCGACATATCCGTTGCTAGACGAGCAGTATTCACTCATTAGAGAGACTCGATACCGCCGGATTGCGCTAAGCAATCGCTTAACAAAGACACGCGTCATTTCGTACCGACGACTCAGCCCCTACCGTTCCATTCTAACCATTCCATGCCACAGGAATGTCAATACTACCACCCGTGCAATCGTCAACCACCCGCCCGCTCTCGTCCCTTGCCGTCCACCCCTTCTCGGCCACCCTCGTATCAACGTTCATCGACGTATCCGTTCCCGACGAAGTCATCCGGAACCGTTCAACCTGACCCCTTTCTTCGACGATCCATCCAGGCCAGAGCCCAGGAACGTCAGGATACCTACCAGCCATCGTACGGATCCCTCCGAGTACCCCGCAGCCGGCGCAAGGACAATTCCTGGGGTAGAGTCGATGACACGAAATCGCAAGTACTCACCATTGTTTTCGTAAGAGGAAAGGACAAGGAGGACGAGGGAGAGAATCACACCACCGCCCCCGCCGTCTCTTCGTCAAGAACGGTTACGCGATGGTGAGTTAGGGGGTTCGTAGATACGGAGAAAAAAGAGAAAGAGAAACCGCGGGAGCGGGACAGATCGCGGTACCGAGAGACAGAGAGCGAATGACGGAGAGGAAGGGGAAGAGAGATAGAGAAACGCGCGCCAGGCCGACTTTTTAATATCCAGGGATGATCTGTAGCTGCGGGATGCTGCGTCAGCCGCTGTCATTGTTATATGCCCGGACCTCTTCAGCACAATGACAATTTCTCTGGTTTTATTCTCCGCTAGGCATTCCCTTTTTCCCGCCCGTTTCCCGCCCGTTTCCGCGTCGCGTATTATCGTGCCCTCCTGGTCCCCTCTATTTTTCTCCCTCTCCCCCCGTGCGGCCGTCTCGCTTCCACCTTTCGACGGCGTCTCTCCGCTCCTTCTCTATCAACACCATCGTCGGTACTTTCCATTGCGAACGTCCACCTCCGGTACCACCTCTCTTTTCTTGTGACTCGCCGTCTCGGTCTCTTCTTCTCATTTTGTCTTCGTCCTTAGTCCGTTTTCGCGTCCACCCCCGTTGCGCCACTCCCTTCAACCCCCTAGGTGGACGGTCATCGGTTATAATCGCCAGTCGTCTTCGTCGTTTCGACGTTTCGCCGTTTTTTGTTCATGACAATTGCCTGGAAAGTGGCTCCCCACCCCTGGCGGCGGATTTCCACTGCTCAAACCCCCTCGCGGTAGCATTCACCTGCCTCCGTGCCCCTTCTCTTCCCGTCTTTCAACCCCCAACTGCGGCTTGTCTCCCGTCCGCACAATGTCGACGTGAACTGTTCGCCGTTTCATGAATGACGACGTACCTACACGAAATGACGTGTACCCGCGGTTCTATTCAAGGAAACACACAAGGCTTCAAGGCCCCAGTGTATCATTACGCTTGTATCGCGTAACCCCTTGTATAGTTTGGCAAGAATTCTTCGCGAGATTGTGTTTTTGAGGTCGCTCGGAAATCTTGTTTTCTTCGCACAGGCACAACGGCAGTCATGGTTTATGTTGGAAATCAAGTATGTTCTGGCATTTGCTTGGAATGTTAAGCTGGAATGCAAAGCTCGGCATACGGCCACTACATACAGTGCCGATAGCGACCAATCATGAAACTAAACCTGCGGTTGGCGAACGGGATGACCATATATCCGCACTAGATATTCCCTGTGCTGTTAGACAAACGTCAGCGCTGGAATCGCATTAAATCTTCCGCCGTATTCTCGGGTGCCATTAATGCATGTTCGCGAATTTCGCGAAGAGTGTCCATTCGTTCTGGACGAGCGTGTGGAACTGCGAACATAGTGGATGAGCGCGTTAACCTGCCATGCATGTAGAACCAGCAGCCTTCTACTAGTAGGCCCCATAAAATACTTTTTCAAAAGTTCGCCCATTCCATTAAGTAGAAATCTCTTTATATTTTCTGATACATGCACTGTTCATATAGTGCATCGACGCGCGTATGCGATGGATTACGAATATAATTTAGAATTTTAAACCAAACATCATGCGCATTGCGGATGAGGATTAGAATTTTAAACTAAAAATCGTCTGCTTATCCACTTACGTACTTAGTACTTCCTAGCATAAACCTCGTTACTACTGAAATTGTTAGCAAATTGCACAATATACATAGCTACATCGTGCTCAAAAGATGTTACTGTCTGGATCATTAATCGGGTCCCGGGTAATTAATGAAGTGCGTTCCGCAGTCCAGTCCTCCGTACAAAGGTACGGCCAGTACCAGCGGCAACCAGTTGTGGAACTAAACGAGTAATTAATGAAACTAAGTATACGTACACGAATGCGTCTTGTTAGACGATCCCAGCTATTAGGCACACGTCGTTAAGTAAATTCCATCGCCGCATTCCGGATTCTCTGGATTCGGTCAACAAATTCGAGCATATCTTTGGTGAAAATTAATATAACGAAAAGTGTAACCTCACGTACACGGAATAAGCGTTCGCCGACCGTCAAAATGTTCATGGAACATGCGGTCAGACCAACGTGGTTACATATCGTACGCTCAGGGGTCGGGCGTGGAAACTGTGGTTCGCTGAGTGGAAGACAAAGTACTCATCCCGCAAGAATTCGCAAGAACGAATATAAATATTGCTCCGGAGAGTGTCGCTCGCAACGGACGAGAGGGAGAGTTCTGCCACGCGAGAGGGACGAATGGAGATAAACAGAGAGGCGAAGTAAGCGAAGCGCACGCTGAAAAAGGGCGCGATCGTCTTTCGCCGCACTCGGCTGGAAGTCATAACGGAGAAAGACGCACATTGGAGTAATCCTTCATGCGGTATGCCCGATGTGTGTGCGTGGCAGGATATAAGCGTGTATTGCTGCGTGGGTTCCTGCACACGCGTGCACACGTGTGCGCACATGACTTCCCGTATATGTGTCGGCCCCCGCCGCCTTCAGCCCCACGGGAGCGGGTAATAGATTTATTGGACACCCGGTACATGGGATATAGATATGGATGTATAGGCGCTCGAGTTAGAGATACAACCCCCACTGCCACCGCCACCACCACCCCTCACAAATACGAATGGCACATCTAACTTTATGAAACGTATACCCTTCCACCTCCTACCCCCCAATGCCTTCTGCGCCTCCACCCTCTCGTGCCCCTATACCTTCGTTCGTGAAGCCACCTCACCCTCGCCAGACCACCCTACTCCACTTACTTTGGCCTTACTTCTGACCGCGCGGCACCGCGGTGGGGTGCCTCGATGATTTTCCGGGATTTCGTGTGCCGTGAACGTGGAAAAATCTCGGGGAGAAGAATACAGATTTGCCCCCGCGATAGATCCGACGCGACACGCAGCGCCGTAGATTGTGGAAATATTCGACAAATAATCCCATCGTTAATTAAAGTCCCCTCATTTACGTTGCCCCAGCCGAGAACGGGACTTTCAATACTGTGCCTTTGATTTGAATGCAACACGTGCCAGAAAGAGAATCCGTCTGACTTGAATAGTCCTTAAAGTAACGAACTCGAGCGCGTGAATCGCAATCAGGTCGCGTCCCAATTTTTCTTCATTCTCGCCGCGCAAGTCAGCGCCCGGAGGGATCGGGCAAAACGTTGATCCGCGATAGCATTCAATTAACGCCCTTATCTTTGTCCGCCGCTGAGTCGGACTGAATAATCGGTAAATTGTGCAACAGCGTGCTGGTAGGAGTTTCGGGCGGAAACTTTAGCGTTCGCGCGCGCGCTCTGCTCGTTAGAACGTAGCCCGTATTACAATAATGTTTACAAGTTTCAATGATATTCTGATACCTTCGTGACCTAGTTATTGCCCGTTCTACGGGCAAGGGTTCATTCATTTCGCAACGGCGAACGCAATGGATCGTCAAAGGTGGTTGGTCGTCATTTGGAATTCAGCATAGAGAAAAATTGTTGGTGGGAGAAGGGCGTAGAACTAGTAAAATGCACACACACGTTTCGCAAAGGTTCACGCGCAGTAGTCGCTTGACGGTTGCCTTCGGAAATTAGAAACATTATCTGAGTTTCTCATCTCGCCCTATCATTTCTCTCATAACCGTCAGGAGGAGCGTGAGAGTTGGGCGCTTTATGAGTATCGCGCGCTTTCGTACCTGCGCCCAAACTCGGGTGCCGTTATACAATGGCGTTAGTGCACAATCAAATGACGAATCTTCATTTCGCTTATCGTCCCGCGAAGTTCAATGAAACATTGTCTCATGACGGATCGGTGCAACGCATTAAGGAACTCGTTTAAAAAGAATCGTTGCAATCAGCTTGCATTTACGGTACAAAGAATGTGAAACAAAATTAATAGACGCAATCGTTTCCCATACCTTACATATTCTTCTTCTCACTAAATTGCAATGGCAAACATTTAATCCTAGAATAATGACAAGAAAATACAACGCAGTGTTTTCTCTTCGGAACAATATTCCGCCTTACGCTCGAGCCTATTGCAACTGTATCCGCATCCGCCTGTATACACCCACGCTCGGACTTAGCTCGGAGCGCATTCTTATATTTGCCTAGAGAATCGAACACGCGCACATTCGCGCATCTTTCTCTGAAGCGTACACCCGTGCATCCGGTTTGCCCGCGTGTTTACCCTTGTCTATACGTGACTATTCGCGTATGTATGTGCATTTGCGGAGGACGCGGGAAGAAGACCGAGAGCAAGAAAGCCAGAGAGAGCGACGGAGAGAGAGAAAGACAGAGAGCGAGACAGGTAGGGAAGGGTAGGAAGGGATGGGTTGTTGAAAGGGCTGGTTTTGATTAGCTCTGTAGACAATACCCACTCTCTGATACCGCTGTGATTCTCTCTCTTGCTGTGCCCCTCCCCCCTCTTCCATATACTCTCTCTCTCTCCCCCTCTCTCGTCGTCTCCTCTCCTTTCTCCTCTCCTCTCTCTCTCTCTCTCTCTCTCACTCGCCATCGGCCCTTCTCGGCTTCGCCTTCGCCACGGCGAACGCAGCAGCCACTTTGTACGTCGACTGTTTTGTGTCTGACGAACAATGGGCCTGCACCACTGACAGTGCACCACCACCACCCACAGTTACCACTACGCCTACTACTCAGTCGGTGCGCTCGTTGTCGTTTTCGTCATCGCCCATGCACCACTACTAGACAGATCACAAACACGCTCTGACGTACTTACATACGCACGCGGGTACGTACCCGTCCGTGTATGTTTTCAAGCGATGACACACGCAAGCGAAGCCGCAGACACTTATTCATATTCATATGTCCCCGGCGTAGCGTCGTCACTACCGCATTAAATATCACGTATGTATGCGGAGAGACAAGCGTGGTATCGCGATAACTTTCTCATCGGTTGTACGCAACGTTCACGAGTCTGCCACACGGTCTTCTCGAGGTGGTTTCCTTCCGGGTGTACATTTCGAAGGGCGAGATTGAAGAGTCAGGGGGGAGAGGGTAAGAGAGAGAGTGAGAAAGGGACGGCAAGAGCTGAAGGGGTCGGAGGGGTAGTGGCAACAACCACCCTGGCCTTCGAGAGATCTAATCGCGCACAATGATAGAGACCCGACCGAGGGCATTGTCGTACTTGTCAATGGCAGACGGTAAGTGTTACGTCGTAAGACCATGTCGCGCTTGTAAGGGAGCGGGTAAAGTCATGGGTAAAGTTTCTTAGGCGTCTAGCTTAATAAGTTTGTCGCCTGCTGCACGCAATGACGTTTGCATTTGCCGTTCGGAAGGTGGTTCCTAACACGAACTGCGCACTTCATCAAGGTTTGAGTGGAAACGACTATTACGATGTATAATACGATCCAGCGAGATTCGATTCAAACTGTCAACAATCATCGGCGAGTACCTATGCGAATTAGTCGCGTATGCTAAATTAATCGCGCTATGACGTATGCCTTGACTACCCCTTTCCGGGCCAGATTACTTTAGCAGATGGAACCGTTGTAACTGTTACAGTTCCATTTTTTACAAGTTCTGCACTCTCAGTAATTGTTTTCCAGCTACCGCGCGATGCATATAAAAAATTTCGCGTCTACCCGAACGAAGTTTGCTCGCAGCGAGACTTGGTCTATACCGAAGGAGGACGACTCCGAACAGTCATTTAGAACGAGGCTGCAAAGCTTTGAGATAGACTCCGTATATACGCTACACTATATAATCGTTCCGAGATCGCGATTATTAATGCACTCAGCAATGGGACAGATCCTTCGTCAACCGTTTTATAAGAAACTTCGCTAGCTACGCGTAATTGATTTCCCTCGAAAGCGCGCTCTATTTGCAAAGGCTAACCGTTCATGCGAAAATTAACACGAACTTCTAGAAAAGTGGAAATTACTCGAGGGCTTCCCGACGCTTCCTCGAACTTTCGGAGGGAATGGTCTTCCTCGGCATTACCTAAATCTCCGAAATCGAACGGACCTCGGGGAGAGTGCACTCAACGCTTTCCGTCACGAAGCACCGTGCCGATTGAATTAAACACAAATCAGAACCAACCGTCGAAATTGCGCGTTTTGCCGAGAAAATGAAGATCCGCTGAAAAGTCGAAACGTCGCAGACTCAGCGTTCGTTCCTTAAAGTCGGCGCACAAGTACAGAAAACTCAAAGGAGGGACAAAGCGAGAAAGGGAACAATCGAAGGATCGTCTGCTTTGCGTACATTCTCCAGTTTCTCTCCTCCCCCTCGCCCTCCTCTCAACTCACTCTGTATCCTCCCTACAGAGGATCGAATATTAGTCAACCGATCTTCGCGGTATTGGGTGCACTTACGATTTTTCATTCACGTCGCATATTGTAATCCCTCAGTGGTGACGGTTTGTACACGTTTTTTCCCTCGTCGGCCATGTCCCTCTCACTCTCTGTACCTATCTCACGCAAGAGTGGGGAGTGATAGCAGCGTTGTAACGAAAAGAGAAACCGAGAGCTTGCAGTTCAGAGTACTCCCCTGCCGCGTTCCTGTTCACGATTGGAAATTACTCCCTTTCATTCCTTTCACAGGGTGAAAGAGTAAGTAGGGAAAGCGCAGTGGTCGGTGCTGCCTAGACGCGCTTCGAATTTGTTTTTTTTCTCTCTCTCCGTCTCTCTCCCCCGCACACGCGCGCTCGGCTTTCTCCTTCCGCATTGCAAGCGGCCCTCTCCTCTGTTTTTCCTTCTCTAACACTCTGCCGGTTTGGCCCGGCACGGATGGTTGAAAGTCCGTAGCATCGACGCCATAACTGACGCTATGATCGATTCAAATTTAATTAAAAAATGTTTAACAAGCGCCGTCACATGCCCGCGCTCTTTCTCTCCGCCTCTCCTTCTTCCGCCGACGCAGCCTATATTCTCCTCGTCCCTCGCTGATCCACTGACGAGCGCCGCGACCCTTCCTATCCCCCCAGCAGCCCCGGCTCATCCCACCCCCGCAAACCACGTAAATATTAGCGGCACGGGCAGCGAGCACATTCCGCGGTTAATTTCCTTGACGTGCCACGAGAGCAGCCGCGTTGCCTCGCCGCCATTACCCGGCCAAAAGATACAGCCAAAAGCGCCTTCTGCCGCGCGCCACACTCGCTCGCCAACAGGCGCGCGCTCGGATAATTGCGCGAGTTAAATTAAAAATTGCATTATCGCCCATTCCCACCTCTTCGCTGCCCCGTAACCCCTCGTCCAGCTTCCCGTGTAATGAAGCTGCCCGCACCGAACGCTGCACGGCAAATAAACTGGCACGCACTTCTTCCCGTGTATGCGCATGCATAGCTGATGTTTACCCGGACCTATACCTACGTTATGGCACCTTATACGTAACCGCGGTACAGCGCAGTTTACCGGAGCTTATAACTGCACCTCTGCCTATATGCAGAAATGGGTTTGTATGCTCGTTGCCGTTTATGCGTGGACCTGGCATGCGACTGTCGTACGATTTCGTGGGTGTGACGCATCCACGTGCACGGCTGCTTCACGTGCGTCCAGCTGCACAGGGTGACGCGGTTTCGGTATAACCGCGATTGAAGTGTGCTTCGCTCGCTGCGGAGATGTCTGGTTCGATATTTCTGCAAAGTGCGCTTTTCTGGCGGTGCAAGATGAAAAGTGTGCAGGCGGTTTTTGTGGAAGTCTGGCGGATCGGAAAATCTGGAAATACAACGGCGCGTGTGCTGGAAGAATTGTTTAACACGTTGACTGCCACGGTGGTCACTGGTGACCGGCGCAAAAACTTTGACTATGAATGCAAGAAAATTCGGCATGAAGTTCATTTGCAATCTTGTAAAAGCAATTGATATTGGAATGGTGCTTCAATACTTTGGCTTCTAACAACTCTGCGTTACCTTCATTTTGCACGATTTAATCATAATCTGCAGTATTTTATCGCATCACGGTTCTAACATAGCGAAATACGCTTGAGCAAAATACGCAGAAGATTTTACTGAAAATGCAAAAAAAAATTGCAATGAAGCCCATTTGCAATCTTGTAAAAGCAATTGATATTGGAATGGTGCTTCAATATTTTGATTTCTAACAACTCTGCGTTACCTTCATTTTGCATGATTTAATCATACTCTGCTGTATTTCACCGCATTACATTTCCAAATGTACCACACCGTATTCTTTAACACATTGACTACCACGGTGGTCACCGGTGACCGGCGCAAAAGATTTTACTATAAATGCAAAAAAAATTCGCCATAAAGCTCATTTGCAATCTTGTAAAAGCAATTGATATTGGAATGGTGCCTCAATATTTTGGCTTCTAACAACTCTGCATTACCATTATTTTGCACGATTTAATTATACTCTGCAGTATTTCATCGCATCGCGGTTCTAATATAGCAAAATACGTTTTGCAGTCAACGTGTTAATCGTACTCGCGGATCACAAAATATTGTAGAGTCATTGTTACGGGGTTGGAGTTCGTTCAACGGTGCTGTTAGTAGTCTACCCGAGAATTTGTCTTCGCGATATCTCTCGATGACATTGAGTGGGAAGTAATCCGCGATTTTCCTCGAAACTTTCACATAGAGATGATGATAGAACGCTTCCCGGCGTGTCAGGACACCGTTGGGGATGGACGCGTTATATTTGCGTAACGATTACTCCGACGTTCTCTTTAATAATGCGCGGCCTTACAGACTGTTCAGCAAAGTTGAGCCACAAGCCATCAAACTTCGCCAAAAGTTTACGGTAATGTCTTAGGTGTCAGTTTACGACACGTTCGACACGAAGCTGCGCGGCATTATCTTCCGGGGCTTCGTAGACGCTGCGAGGTAGATGCAAAAATTAATACCAACGCGTGCAAGTGATAGGGTGAGTCCTCTTGATTCTGAGGAAAATTCACACGGTATATCGTGCGTCTGTTTCACGCCGATCGAAGAGCCCCAACCCTCGTCTATCGGTTTATTAATATTCAGCAAAATGTTTGCCCCACAACTGTGGATATCGGCGAGATGCCTCACCCTCAGCATGCATGCAAGTACACTGCAAATTAAATACGTGTTACGCGGACTCGGGATGGGAGTATGGGTAATAGGGATAGAACGTTGGAGAAAGGGACGGTGAACAAGAGGAGGAGGAGGAGGAGGAGGAGGTGCAGGAGGAGGGGAAGGAGGAGGAAAACGGGGGTGCCGGCGTATTGGATTTGTTCGTACGGGCGTATTCTGCGGCGACGAGAGGAAATCTGACTTCGCGTGGAATTTTTTAATTAGCAAAGGTCCAGAAAAAATTCGATGCCACGTTAGCCGTATGACGGTCGGCGAATGAAGTCGTCGTCGTCGTCGTCGTCGTCGTCGTTGCCAGGATGCATGAAGTTGCCTCTACACCGAACGTACGATGTATGTATCAACGTATGTAATACACGCGCATCCGTCCAATCGGGATATTGCGAAATGACGATTCCCCGGTAAACGGGACGTACATTATTGAGACGCTTCGCCAATTCGGTGCGTGTTCAGAGGTTGTGCCTCATGTCGCGAGGCTCGCGTGATCGCAGTACGTCTACGAAACCGGACGAGCAATAATTGTATCTCGCACGGGGAGTCAGCTATACCCTGGGCTGGGTATACAACGAGAATTCTACCCGTCAGATAGATCGCGGCGCTGGAAATTGGATTATGTCAATGTGTATGTCGGCCAACACCGGCGTAGAACCATTATACTCTACCTTAAAATGTGTTACGAAAATCATGATTAATGACTCCGACAACGATGCGCGTGTACTTTAATATCGTGAGTGGAATCCGAGCCTTTCAACTTCATTGGATTCGACTCAATGCACCTCATGAGCCGCTCGTGAGAATTCCCTCGAACCGTAGATCTTTTCCCGCGCAGGGGTATCGGGACGCCAATTTAATTATCCCATTTTGCGGCCTGTAGATTGGATCAACGAGCGAGGTCTGACCAAAAACGCTGTTACTACTGACGCGCCACCGGAGTGACTCACCCTGCGTACAGTGCGTCACATTAAAATACGCGGGAAGGCACACCGTTCAGCAACCGCGGCACAATTTACATCGATCGCCCGTTACTCTCCATATTTGCCAGATACTCATAAACTACAACGTAACAATTAATGTACGATAACGTGAGCTTACGCTCCGGCGGTTATCATTAATTATAGTTTTAGCAAAACTCATTTATCTTTCACACGCCCTTTCATAAAACGTTCGGCTTTACCGCTCGCGGTATATACAGCGGTGTAAACAACATAAAAATCTTCGACCAACGCATAATCTCTAATCGAATGGGCTTTCATCTGAAAAATTGCCTGTACCGATATTCCGCGCGACGTGTCTTTTGAAACAGAAAATTTCGTGTCAATCATGTTTATCCATTACCATCTATGTCGTACATCATGGCCAAGAGAGGCCGGAGCATAAACACAGGCACGTTAGAGTAGGACATGTTTCACCCTACATCTTTATCTCTCCTGAACCACCCAACCATGTACATGTCGTTGTCCATACTGCTCCGGAGGTGGCTGAGCGAACGGGAGGGATGAACGAGGGGTGGCGCTACGGGTAATGGGGTTACGACAGTGTTAAAAACCTCCCTTATCCGAGCATAATGTCGTGGAGATCGCGATAAAACTTCCGCTCCTACCGCTTAAATGACTACGACTCGCCCTGAATTTGTTCCGCTCGTGCCTTTTTTTCTCCGGCGAAAATCTTCCTGACGACGCGCGGTGTCGTTTCATCAGATAGAGATCGTTGCATAGAACGAAGTGTCGTATAAACTCCGACGCAAAAAGTTACGCGCTACACGCCTGCCCAACGGGCGAACTGACTACTGTTTTTGGTGCACCGAAAATATACTAACTGCTACGTATTTTCAAGCTGACGCGGATATGCGTCCTTCGTCGTATCCACTTGTAATATTCACCGAATCAACTATGCATGGAACCATTCAGATTTTTTTCAGTACCGCGCTAATTTGAATGGATTTGACGGTTCCTTGAAATGAGACATTTTATAACTTTTCAGATAATTAAGAGCAGCACGTTAGTACGCGCGAATATGAAGTACAAAGCTGAGCGATGTGCCGGTTAGTTGCTTTTACTCTGGTCGAAACGAGAGCGAATTATGAATAATTATGAAAATGAGCAGGCGTCCTGTTTGATTTCCCACGTCCAGATGAAAATTTCTCGACACACACCGACGACGCGTCAAAGACGCTCGTTTTCCAATCTAAATCCCGCGAGGGCGCTTCTCATTAAGCGCACGCCACGTATGTACGGAAAGACGGAAAGAGAAAGTCCGCAGCGCCACGGTACTCCCACGAATAAACCTGAATTATTAGAAACCTCAGTAATCATCCTAGTAATTCATGGACCGTCCCATATTTCTCGTGGTACGAATCATTTACGAACCCCCGGCCGTTAGGTGCACCGGTACGCGAACACGTATATTCGTTCTTGGACCGGCACTGCTTCAATGCAAATAGATCCAGTCCATTATCGTGCATCTCAGTTTCATTTAATCCACCGGCGCGAACGAGAAGTGCGCGCTGGATGGAAACGACGAGAAAGACAGATGGCGAATATCGAACGCGAGAAAGAAGATACGGACCCCGCTATCGATCACGTACGTGTCCGACGACCGGGCGAGTAGACAAACCGCGAGCTAGGCAGTTGACACGCATCAGCTTCGCTCGCCGCTATTAGAAAATCAGCTGCGGCTCAGTGCGGCCGGCGGAATTTTCATCCGGGAAAGATCGAGGCGTTAAGAAAGGGTGGTATCGCCGTCGGCGTCTGCATACCGGCTGATATAACATCGTCGGAGTTCTCGCGTCGCGAATCATTCACGCCTTGTACGGGGACGAAGGGTAAGGTAAGCAGGACTGAGAAGGGAGGAAGGGAGAGTAAGCGAGTATGCGAAGGATGAAGGGTGAGACGAAGATAGGAAGAGAGAGGAGAGAGAGAGAAAGCGCATAAGCACGTAAGTCCATACTTGGACGCATGCTTCCGTACGAATACGAAGTCCATAATGCGTGCGGTGGTAGAGCCGCGCGAGTCGGGGGTGGCGGAGTGGGGGATTTGTATTCACCCCTTCTACAACCGTGGCAACACTGTGATGGTCCACGGGCGCAGCGATCAATGCCACCGTCGGGGCCCTCTATGGTTCGTCCCCACCATCTGGCCGGTCGTCATGACGACAGCATCCCTACCATCCCCACCAGCTGAACCCCTGGACCGTCCGGTGGGGAGGACGGAAAGCCACGAAAGGGGTGACGCCACCCCTATCGCCGCCGCAGGAAGGAATTCCTAGGTAGTACGAGAGACAACCAGGGGATTTTGACCCTCCCCTTCGTGTCTCTCTACACAGCTCGCCCTCGCCTTCGCCTTTGCCTTCTTTCCGTTGCCTGCTTACGCACTCTTATGCACGTCTGCTGTCCGCGACGTACGTGCACCAGGGGTCAGGTGGGTCACTCCAGGTAACTCGGCCCTGACACGGTACCACCGACCTCAACGACGCAGCGACGCTGATCTCCCTCCTCTAGCCGTCCTCTCAACCTCCCATCGTAAATTAGATTGCTACGATATACGTGTCCGGAATGGAAGAGTGCATCGGTATACCGCTTTTATGATCCCGATGACGACTACAAGATATTGAATAGAAGTTACGGGTAGATGCGCGTCGTACTCGTTCATCCGACGTTCGCGAAACGCGAGACGCAGAGAGTTTTGATGATTTCTGGATGGCTCGCGAGACGCTTTATTTTCATGAATACTGCGGTGGGCGAAACTGTTCGGGATGACAATGCCCGGCTATTATGAGACTGCGTGCGACTCGCCTAATGAAGGAACGCGTACGGAGGGAACTCACTCGACCTTAAATGAAGATCGCCGTAGACAATACTTTCGCGGGCACAAAATCCTCGTTAACTCGCACGGCTTATTGCAGCTACTCACGAAACCCGAATGCCACACGCCGGTTGTTGCCGACTATACCCGCGCTTTTCGCGTGTAGGGGATAAATCAGAGAGGCGCGTGGGCATGTGTGCGGCGTCGTGCGTTCATACTCGCGGGGTAGCGAAGGAAAGATTGGTAAGGTGGATCGCTGCTCTACCGGCGACAGTAAGAGAGACTGATACGAGCACGCGAAGAGCGGGTCGAAGGGTTGTCACTGTCCACGCGAGGGAGAAAGAGAGTAAGAGATGGGAGAAGGAGAGCTGTCCGAGGGAGGGAGACAAAGTGAGGGAGTTCGATCCGCCTCCAAATCGAGTTACGCGGCCTGCTGGAGATAATGATATTTATGCGCGTCAAGTGTATGATGTGTGGTCCGCAACACATGCATTACACATATGCCTTCGGACCGGGCCGTATGGCAAAAACGGCGGGAAGTTTGAATATGTACTGTGGGACATCCCGCGAGAAAATAATCTTCGGTGGGATGCTCCTTCGGATGTCGCTACGAAAGTTACGTGTATCTTTCTGATTTATTGCGCCCGTCTCGGTTCGAATGCGACCGTGAATTTTCTTTAAAACATGTTTGCCCTTTACAGTCCGTCTGCGGGTGAACTATGGAGGTGCGTGACAGAGTTTGTCGAACATTCGTTTGCCGACTTTCTGTAGGTTCGCAAGACAAACCGTTACATTTGGTAGAATACCGCTTTTGGATGATTCTGAATACTTACAAAGGATACTTGACCGGTTCCCCCTTTCTCTATAGGAACAAACAAGTATTTCATTCTGTAAATAATGCATTATACGTAGCAGCGCACTTTAATATTGTATGAAACAACCGTGGAAGCTCTTTCGTAATCTCACCCATAAGGGTAATATTGTTATTACCGTGTGCAATACATTTCCTCGTCCCACATACTCAAGCGTGCAATAATAATAATGCCGAATGTCTAACGATATTCTTCTCCACCGCGCCCACCTCGATATTATACATTTTGAATGAAATTATCGCTGAACCTTCTTTGCCGATTTCTCGTAATAATTCTGCACGTAGAGCAGTAACTAAAGCGAGAACCGCTACATTGTTACCAGCAATAATCGATGACGGTGAGACCAATCGGTCCGTGTGAAAGAGCACCACTAAATCCCCTTTAAGAGCGTCAACCCTGATAAACTCGTAGAAATTGGCCGCGTGTCGCGGAATTTTAAACGACGCTGTAACACGAAGTCATCCCAGCAAGTGGGCACGCTTGAGTAAACATCATTCGTGCGAACGACGCGTGCGTTGTGCTTTTGAGCGATCGACTCGCACCGTGAACGCGTAAATATTTATCGCGAATAATCCAAGCGTACAACCGCCTATTATCCGTCCATTTCACTTGTTCTTTCTCTTACACTCCTCTCGTCCACTCACTCCACATCTCTCTCTCTACGTACCTCTGCACTCTTTCTCCGTCGATCTCACATTTCGTTATTCTTTCTCTCCCTTCGGATTTGACCCTGAGGGGCATTCCTGGCGTAGCACATAAGGTCTATCTCGTCGTCGTCGGCGTGAGACGAGAAAACAGAGAGACGGGCAGCGACACGGCCAAAGAGAAGCTTAGGCTGGTGAGCCACGGGGTTTTGAGCGCGAAGTTTTCACATTGTCATTTGGGACACACGGCGAGAGAGATAGCGTGTCGGCGGAAGGGAACGCGTAGGAAGAAGCAGTTGACGTGACGAGGACGGAGGATCGGGCCTGGAGGGAGAAAAAGCGGGAACGTAGAGGACGCAGGACGACGAATTTGTAGCGGGAGTGAGACGAACAAGTGACGAAAGAGAGACAAGAGGGAGAGAGCGTGCATCAGACAAGGAAGCGACAGAGAAGAGAGAGAGGGGCTCGCAGTCCTTGGTGGACCACTAGGATCCATCCCCACGTAGCTGCCGTCTCCCGTGCAGGGGTTGCGTCGGTGGTGGGAAAGCATCAGGGGAAGGTTAGAGGGGTGGGGGTGCTATATAAGGCCAACGCGAGGGGGGGAGAGCTCAGTCCGTCCAAGAGGAGCGTATCGGTCACGTCGTTTGCGAAGGTTGTTCACGAACGTCCCACGGAGCACACGGGACTTTGTCGCCACTCTTGCCCCCGACTCTTCGTCACTCGCCGTAGCCCGAAAGCGCAGAAAACCTCACCCCGCAAACCCGCCGACAGTAAGGATTCCGCAAGGTGTTTTCTTCAAGATTCGGCGAAGCCCGGCAGACACTCTGTAAGTACCCGACGAGCTACTTACATAACTGCGAAAACGTAGGCTCTCCGCGAGCTCGGACCGGAACGGCATTGAAACGCGCAGAGATCGAGTGCGAACGAGAGAACGGAGCGCGTCAGAGATACGGATCGGGTGAGAGTAGTTGGGACGTGGATGCGAACGTGGCTCAACTGCCGCTTAGTGGCCTGCAACGAATCGTCTGCGAACGCTCGCGCTTTTCCCGCATTCCTATCGATCGATCGATTAAGCTGGACCACGATGGTGTGACGTGACGAGCGTGAAGACTCCGTTATTGCAAGCTGGTGACGCGTCGAACACTTGCCGACCGCGTACCCATACAAGACTCGCTTTCTCGACGGATGCACGAATTAGCTTTTCGCACGTTCAAAATGCGCCCCCGTTCGAGCACTCGTGATTTCGCCGGAAGTCGAACGTATTGCGCGGCGTTTTTCATCCGGCCTCTATCGATCGATTGGAGGGGAGGAAGCGGGACGGAAAGAGAAGCTGCCAGAGCTGGACCATCGTAGACCGGTGACTTGACGCGTTCGGAAAAATGCGAAGACTACGGTTCGTTATTGTGACCGCGGAAAGTCTGTCGGTACAAACTGCGTCGTTCCGGGTCCCGGCTTTACGCGATGGCGCACCTTCGCTGGTTTCATGGTGCCGACAGAGATTATATCCGGCGGGGAGGAGGATCGTTCATTTTCGTCGCTCCGAAAGTAACGTAAATTCGCCGTGGGGCTACACCGGCCAAATGCGCGGTTTCGGGCACTCAATAAGATTCCACTACGCTAGACATACTCGCGGTCGCTCGATGTGCCTGCGTGAAATTTAGTAAGTCAAATGAGCGGGTCTGTTTAATTGGGACCGCTGCGGCGACGAGGTTTCATGCAAAATCATCTTGTTGCCGTGCCGGGATGATGGATTTCTTGCATATTGACTGAGTGAAATTTTCGTTTTCCGTGTACGTCGTGCCAGCGCTATGTATGCGATCCTGACGGTCACGATTTCTTGTTACATTTTTTGGCAAACTTTGTATTCCTGTGTCTCTTTGTTTTCGAGCCGAAGGTTAGACGGGATAGACCCGTACGAATTGTAACTATGTTTGCACGACCGGAGAATGGATTTTTCCCCTGTTTATCTTTCCGTATTGATCAATAACAGGCGGCACTTTTCTTCGTTGCGATGGGTTGCGCCGTTAACCGCACGTCTGATTCAACGACGTCGTTCCTTACCGTGGGCGAAGAGGTTTTTGTAAAGTTTCGCACTTGCACGATGTAAATACGTCCGGCGCGCGCGTTTGCCATGAATACTGAATTATTCAAGTAGATTAGGTGGAAGTAAAAAGACCGCAGGTAATTGTCGGGAAAGTAATTTTCTCGGGGCCGGTACGCGCATCTTCCCCGATTTAGTCCGAAAATGTAAATCCATACGTGCGTCGAACGTACACCGCATTATAAAATCCGTGCATATCCTCGTATCTCAAGAATATTTTTAGTCGTAAACACATGCAAATAAGAATTTTTATGACGTACGCGTAGGGATATATTTACTGATCCGTAACGAAGTTCGTCTCGGAAAACTGGCCGTAGTTCAAAAGTATTTTTTTCCGACTTATGCAGTCGCCGTAAAACTCTCACGAAGTGTAGAACGATTTCACCTGTTTCGTCCCGCTCTTCAGTGTCTCGGTCATTAATAACATGAACTTACGTATGTATATACGCGGTCATTATTTTTCGTAACGTCGAAGTGTACGAGGCAAAAACAAAGGATAACAAAGGTGGACATTCTAATATGGATTTACATGGCAGGTAAGAACGTTTAATTGAAACGGTGATTAAAATATGTTCACATTTTGACTGCCCCCCCCCCCCTGCTACGGGAGCACTGTACAATTATGAGACAATTATCCTGGTATCTTTGTAAAAACCTATAGAAATATCGCTGCGTGCGGTTGCGAGATAAAATTACCAGCTACGGGCATTATTAGAGATTGTGCTCCACACTAAAGATAAACATCCGTGCATGCGACCTCCTTTATTGTGCCAGAGTTCTTTTATGTACGTTGCGTATTCTCGACGGATAAATGCGAATGAATACGTTCGTACGACGAACAAGCTTGGTTCCATTTAAAATCATTGGGATACAATGAATCCCATCTTAAATCACATCTCCGCATTATTAACAGTGCCGCCCAGAAAAATTTGAAGGAACCCTTACAAGACCTAGATCGCGCCCCTTCGATACATTCCTTTACAACGCACCGAAGGCATACATAATTCCAGCGTGTACGTGAGTTACGCATCCTACACACGTAATATGACTGATCACATCACCGCCTCTTATCATTGCGTCATTTCAATGCGATTGCACCGAACAAATATTCGTTCACATTTCCTTACGTTACGTTCTTTGATATCACATGCTCGGTTTGACACGTACGCAACGTTCGCCAGTGTTGAACAGGATGGGATTTATTACAAGCAGGCAAAGCATTAATAACAGTGCGCAGATCGGCATTGACCCGTGTTCTCATGTGCTTCGGGCTGCTTCTCGAGTCTTTTTTGTCGCGCGTCACGTCCGCGGCAACGCATGCGAGAGGAAGAAAGAGAAGGGGAGAGCGTATCTCGGGGCGTCACAGCTACGACAATTGCTTTATAAGCTTTCGCTGCTCTACAGCCGGACGTTCGAACGAGTATTTCCATCGAATTAGATTGTCCGCCCGCCAGTGCAAAGGCGACTTCCGCTCGAACCCACGCAGAGCAGTACCGGCGCACGACGCTTTTTCATTGGCCCGCTGACGGTAATTAATTCATTTCGCCACAATGTCGGAGCGAAAATGTTTATATTTGCGGCTCCGGTAACGAGCGATATCATTAGCACCTCATTAATTCGATTGTGCCGCGCCGTGAAACCCGAGTTGTGGCGCACGGACGATTTTTGCTCCATATACATACGTAACGGGCGCGCGAGCAACGCCGAGCGAATGTAAAAGTTTCTCGTCCATTTGCTATTCCACCGAAGTTCTGATTCCGCCCAGCGGCATCGGTCGAAGTTAACCGAAAGTCAACAGGAACGTTCTAACTGAATTAGCGCGAATCATTTGCATTTGTTCCTCCGTCCCGGCCGAGATTCACTTTCCACGAGGCCGCGCGGCGGTTGGCATTGTCGCGAGTATACTTATTCCTCCGGTCGGCCGGCAAATTATGCGTCACACGTAATCGCATTTCGAGCGGTCGCGTAATGCGGCGCAACGCCCAGCCCCGCTTGGCTTTGCCTTCCACGTCGCCCGATTAAGCGGGAAACCAGTATCGGGCGATCGAGCCCGGGCCTATGGAAACAAGCGCGAACTCCTTCGACGTTTCATTTCCATAATCTCGCGACGTGATTCGATGACGACGCGCGCGCTTCCTCTTCCGTATTGCGTAACGGTTTTATTCGCGGACCTCTTCCGACCGGCGAACTTGAAAATGTCAGGAAGGTCGCGAAAACGAGGGGTGGCTCAACCGAAGTATTTGCCTTCTGGACCCATCTCGAGCCCACCTTAATCCCGTTAACCTATCAACGCGCTCAAAGCCTTTTACGATGTTTCCCTACAAAGATATCTCGATTCTGGATCCTATTAAATCATCCGTCCGTTTGAGCACTGCACGCTCAATGGCCGAGAGCTTAATCTTTCACGGGCGAAAGTTATTTCCGCTCGCTCGTCGAAGCAAACCGTACGGGCGAGTGCGCGAGCGATAAATAAGCCATTGGGCGGATTGGAAAAGTGTCGCCATACTTTACATTCCATTTATTATTTATCGGCAGCATTCCGCGCGTACTCGAGATTACTCCCGATTAACTGACATTCTGCGTACTCGTTAACCAAAAGAGATTGATATATTCCGCGGGCAGGCGCCGCTGTCGGATTAAATTGCACCCCTCGCGCGCGATTTACGTTTTTGACTCGCTGATAAAGGAATGTTATTCAACGTTTTGTTACGCGCCACTCGTTACCGGAGGAATTTATTATTCGCGTCAAGGCGGGCGCGTATCCGTGAAATTTTAATTAACCTACAGAGAAAAGCGGGAAACCTGTCATGGAGCCTCGTGAGCCCGCGAGTTTTTCTAGACATTCCGATACGTTCGAGCATTGAAGTCAACGCGCGTGATGGAAGCGCGATACGGGTCTACCGTTAATTAATACTAATATGACCCTGCCTCATTAACGGTTACTTTCATTGAATATTCACGCTGCGCAGGCGGCCTGCATCCGAGCCGCATCGATTCAATTGCATTGTAAAAAGGGGACAGAATGAGAACTTGTCATTCTCGTATCTTTCAGACCTCTAGCCCTCTTCCCTTCGCTCGTCTGCGACAGGGATTCAGCCGCATTTTGCCACGAAAATACTTTCACGCGTCTCCTTTCCTTCTCTCATTGCGAAAGAAAAAGAGCGCCGCGACTTCATTTTTCTTCGCGCTACCAATGCTGAACGACACATCGTATCGGGCTAGGAGAAATGCTCGAGTAAAAATAGATTGACGGAAACACGTAGAGAGCGTTATTCAATTTTGCCTCGTTCCTATCGATCACCCTGCCGCGCGCGCAACACATACACACACGCACAGATGCCTCCTCGGTCTTCCTTTATGAAACCTAATCAGTGGCTCGAGTTTAATCTCGATCGGCAAGAATATATCCGGGGAAAGCTTCAGTGTTACCCGCGACATTTTTCGAAAAGTCGAACGAAAGAGGCGAAACTTTTCTGAATTTGATTTGCGTCGTGCACGCATGTAAACGTTCGCATGTTGCTTGCACCCGTGTAGGCAGTTCGATCGAATTCTTTCCGCTGGCCATTAATCTCCTCTTTGTCAGATGATTCTATCGGTTCTTCTAAAAGTTCGAGTGAGCCTGATTCCGGGGTCTTTGGAGCGTTCCTCTGTATTCGTAGGTCGTACGCGCGCCACGACGAATTCTTCGACGGATTCCGCAAGTTCCGATGCGAAATTGTTCGTCGCCCACGGCGACGAACGACGATTCCGCAACAGGGGGACTTCCTCCGGAGTCGGTCCACTCGAGTACGTCTCGGCCGGGATCGGAAATTTATCTTGCCAGTTCTATATTACTTCGTAAATGCCTCTCTTGTTAAATCGAACGCAAGCGCTAAAGACGCATCCAACCGTTGCTGGTAATATCTTCTACCGTTTTGCCACGCTTGTCATAGATTCTTCACACCCATCACCAGTATAATTCAGAAAGCATTTAATTGACATATTCGTGCATCAAAAGGTAACGCAATAATCAATGTTGCTGGTCAATGTTTTTTTTTTTATCGCTGACTTTGTACTTCATTCTTCGGCGGGACCCTTTGAATCTCCTTTCACCTCTTGCCGAATATGGGGAAGAGTGCAAACAATTGTTTCAATTCAAAATTAAATTCAATAATGAAGTTGCTTAATTAATCCGTCTCTCATCTCGAATATATGACGGAATATGATATTTTTCGCAACAAACAACGCCGTGCGTAAACGATGCATTCACCGGCCATTGTCAACTGCATAAATGCGTGCTGTCAGAATTATCAACTGCATTGTTAGGTCAAAACGTATTTGTAATACGAGATCACGACGAGATGGTGTGTAAAGTTGTGCGCCGACAGATATATCCGCCGCTTAATTTGCACCGATAATTAAACTTCATTTATCGTGCACGGCGATTACATTTTTGAACGCGTCTCTATTTATCTCCGCCGAGAAGCCAATCCATGGCAATCGGTAGCGACCGCACCGAGTTATTATTTTCAACCGTTGAAAATCCGTCATTTTGTCGCATCTGGCCGGAGTGGCGCGTTCGGTTTTAAAAAGATCCGCGGGCGAAAACTTGGCGCAAAAAGTAGTCGGTGTTCGTTCCCCTTTTAATCCTCCGCGGATCGCACCTCTCTCCCTCGTCGTTCTCCCGGATGGGCTAAAACTTTCAATTGCGTTTTTACGAGGTCGCGTTTTTACATATCACATTACGAAACGAATCCCGCTCGTTCGCTTCGGCTCTCATTGGCTCCTTCTCGCCTCCACCCGTTGCCACCTGCCGCCGCCGGATTCGTTCACGACGTCGAGAGAGATTTTCGGTGGAAAAAGTGCAGCCGCGATCTCTTGCCCAGCGAACGGGAAGTTATTTATTGTCGTCGCCTATAAATCAGGGCACGTTTTGCCGGGCAGCCGCGAGAGCCGATATTTTGCTAGCCCTTTTCTTCGGACTTTTCGCGCACGGCGGCGTTGGGATCGATCGCGTCGCGTCGTCATCGCCGAATGATTTGTTTTATTCGCCGTCTCTGGGAAATATATACCGAACAGCAGCCACCCGATCCAGGCTAGAAGTCGGCGCTCCGTACAGGACGCCCTGCACAATGGCCAGGCCGCTGACAATGGCGTCGTTAGCGATGGCCTCGGGTTGTTCTCTATCCTTCTGTCTTCGTCTCTCGCTCCACGCCTATATCTCTTCTTCTCTCCCTCTCCCGCTCCTCTCTCTTTCCATACCCCCCGCAACCCATCTTCCCTCGTCTGCCTTTCTCTGTCTCCATCTCTCTCCGCCTCTCTTGCTTCACGTCGTCGTATGCCATCCGCACGCGTTCTCTCCTTCTTTCTCTTTACGTCGGGCGCACAACACACGTAGAGCTCACCCTCTCGCTCCCACCCGCGCGAAATGCAAACGTCCGGGTCCAAAGCTGACGAAGGGAGCTTAGCGCCGGCGCTAACCGAACGCCTATCGCCTCTGTCTACCCTACCGACCGACCGTCAGACCGTCAGACATGCAGCGAAACAGAGAGAAAGGGATCCTCGGCAGGCGATATCGTAATGATCTTTTCATGACGCGTATAACCGCAGCGGCAAAAGTCCAGAGGGTAAGAAAGAAATAGCGCGGCGCGGGAAGTTGCGGCCGCATAGACTGTATAGCTATATTATAATTTAGGCGAAGCTAACGCTCGCGGAGGTTGGAAGTGGAGAAAGGAAGCTGGGTTGTGTGGGGGTGGCAGTAGCTGGCACAGAAAAACGAGAGACGATGAGCGAGTAAAAAAAAGAGGGAGCGCAAGCAATTTCAGACTTAAAAGCCATTACTCGTTGAATCTCTCTCCCTCTCGCTCGAGTCTGCCTACCCTCTTTCTCTCGCGCTGTCCTTCTCTTTTACCCTTCCGCCACCCCCTTTCTCTGGTGGCTGCGTACACGGCACTCTTTTCCTCTTCGCGCTTTAAATGACAAACAATGGCACTGCCCCCGGGGGGCCTATGGGCACTGTCGCACCTAGTTCATCTTTATTTTCTTCCTGCCGCTATTGAATCTACGTTAATTTGGCCAAGATGAGTGGAGCGGTCAGTAGGTCTTTCCGCTCAGACGCGGATTAATTAACCGCCACGGTAATTCGAGAACGCGACTGTGGGGAGGAAAGAAGACGGAAGACTGAGAGAGAAGAGAATGAGAAAGAGCAAGAAAGTGCCGTCAAAACTCGTTTAGAACGATATTATCAGAGGCTGATTTTCTTCCGTTTACACTCCTTTCGTCGTTAAACCAGCTGTATTGTATACATAATTACTGAACCTAAGCGACGCAGGTCGAATACCGTTGAGCGGAAAATAAAGTTATCAAAGGACTTTGGAAGACAACGACGTGTGGATCCCGTAATCATCAATTTGTTACCGCTGCGATCACGACGTGACTTTTTCAGGAAACGACTTCGTTTGTCAAGACACAGCAGCGTCGCGTCTACACTTTCAGCTTCCTTACGTATACATCGGGATACAGATCCTGGGAGATATATTCGACCGTCCAACAGGTTGGCCTTTTCTACGTGGAAGTTCGCGGGAGATCGTGCAAATGGCAACGGGCGCGAGCATAAGATGCGCAGTTGCAGCAAATTATCGTTGAGGCTAAGCGGGGGCATAGTTACGAAGGGCTTCGCAATTGTGTGTCCTCCTCGACCGACGAAAAGGGAAGACGAAGTTCGGCTTCGTAAGAAAGAACAGTCGAAAGAGAGAGGAAAAGAAGGAATGCGCGTAACAGGATTTTGGGATTAGGGTAACACGGCCCTGGTAATTGTTCCCTTGTCTCCATTCACTTTGGCAAGGAGTGGTTGAAAAAAGAGAGGCGCCTTCTTCCGCCGAATAAAATAGAGCGACGAACGGACGAACCCAGCCACTTCTCCGCCTCCTTTGTTCCTGGGAACTTTGCGTTCAATTAACCCTACGGTGCGCGCGTGACTCGATTCTCCCGTTTCCCCTGCACGCACACCCTTCGCTCATCGTTCTCTATATTTACACTTTACGCGTACCGATTGATCCATTATAACACCGATTGTGACTCTCGACAGAAGCGCAGTCCCGCCCGCGATTCGACAAGAAAACGGACGGGGGGACAAAGAGGAAATAAAATAAATGGGACGAAACGGGGTGAGATTCGAGTGTGCAAACTCGACGTGCGCGGAGTTGTCCCATTGCTCGAATCATTACCCTCCGCGGCGAACGAGAAGGGAGGGTTGGCCAGATAACACCTCGAGCGACTTATCAAAAATAGATTCCGCCGCGGGAGAAGAGAGAACCACGCCCGACTTTCACTCGGAACGATTTACAGCCGGCAAATTGTTTTCTCCATTCGACCGTGCCATTTTCCAACCTGACCGGTATCACGGTTCTTCCCCGCGTATCGGAAAGCTCTTTGCGGTTAGCCCGATCACACTTTTTTCCGCCGCTGCGGACTATTAACCGGTTTTCCAGCTTTCCTGCGTGTAGGTAGCAGCGTCCCTTTCTGTCTTGCCAGCGCTTCCCTCCTCAACCCCGCTTAGTCTTCGCCTTCTCATTACAGGCATTTCAGATCAAGCGTAATCGATATTCCATCGAACGGGTTCCTACTCGTAGACGTCTTCACTTAGGAAAAGAGTAAGAAGGTAAGGAGAGTACGAGAGGTAGGAACAGGAGAAAGTACGGGAGGGGGAGGGGGTTGAGGATGAGGAGGGAAAGAGAGAACTGCACTTCGAGATCGAACAAAGAAACCCTCGAGGGCCCTTCGGAAGTGCCGGGTGGAAAAGTGGCTGTTTTACGAACACAACAGAGTGCCAGAACTCGTCGCGCCCGTCGCGCGGGCACAATGTGACGACTTGACAGGAAGAAACTGAAGGAGCGGAAAGTATAGAGAAGGACGAGAATGCATCGAGTCGGTGAGATCGCGAGAAAGGGAGAAGGCGGGATCCTATAGACGCGCGCACGGTAATACCTCGATACTAGACGTCGCCTGGGGATCAGATGCGTTTCAAACACCGCGGGATCAGGCATTAGCGGCCGTTGGCCATTACGAAAAGATCCAGGGCGCAATTGCGTCGAGGTATACGTCGTCACTTGGTAGACTCTACTCATATTTGCACGCACGGTCCCGTCGGCTAGTGCGCTTCTTGCTCGTTGCGCTGTAAAACGCGAGACGCAGTCCCTTCTGTTGACATTAAAATATGCTCGTAAATACGGACTGGTAATGTCTCGCGGTCGCGCTCCAGTGACATTTTTGCGCGAAGAACCGACGGCTGTTTACCGTGCACCAGAGTAAAAACCGCTCTTTCCAAGAAGTCTTGTTTTACGACCGAAGCTCCGGGGCATCGACGATGTTAATTGCGAAAATTTCGAACGTACGGGCGTATATCATCGTTTTCGGGGTTGGCCGAAACAGCCACTATCCGTTCGTTTGGCCACTCGGCCGGGCTCTTTTTTCACCGCCAACGCGCACACCCCGTGTATGTTTTGTTTTCAAACGAGCCACTGGGCGCGATCGATCTTTGTCACCACCTGCACCGACACACGGAGAGGGGAGAGTCGCCGATAGATACACGTGAATTTTCCGACGGCAACATTTCACGCGCACACATATACGTGTACGCGCTACAAACATAGGCAGGCGTAGACAATGCAGCGAAGAATTCATATTTTCCGATACGCGCCGCGGCAAAAGAGATATGAGGGATAAGAGAGGGAGCGGAATAAAGGGAGAAGGGATGAGTTAAAGAGAAAGGCAAGAATAGAAGAGCACGGAGCTTCGGCGCGCGAAAGTCGCTTTGGGCGTCCGAACTCAAATATCCAGACGGGAAGAGTCGGTGTCGAGGGATGACAGAGGGGAGTAAAGGAAGGCTGCGTGCAAATATTTCGCCAACCCGTGGAAAATCGAAACCACCCCTTCGTCCATCCCATCGCTCAGTCTCTTCACTCCCTCTCCATTTGTTCCTTATCGGTCTCTCGCGCTATTCCCGCATTTCCTTCTGTCGAGTCCTTTTCATGAGGCAGACTCTCCTACCATGACGTCGGTGAAAAATGGAGACGAAACCTCGCGGTAATCGGCACCGCGTTTCCTCATTGGTGCCATTATTTTTCCCCCTCAGCGCGACTTTTTGTTCCTACTTGCATTCTCGATTGTTTAACAAATGCAACGGAATGGCGTTTGTGTACGCGTTTCTCATTATGTGGAACGCTTTGTCACTTCGTGTAGGCAACGTTAGGGTGTAAACTGGAATATGCGGCAAGCTCCGAAACGTTATTTCGTGACAAGGCAAATTTTGTTGCGGATAAATTTGCGAAATTTAGCGAAATGTATGATAAAACGACAATTTGTGTAGCAGCCAATTGTGATTTGTATTCACAATGCAGGACGGCGTGTTTCACGTAGCTGTGCGCTGAATCGCTTCAGTACAAACAGGTGTCTTCAGAAGATAACTGATAACGCTTTGGATACTAGAGCATAGCTGAACGACGCCGACTACGGTGGCGGATATTTACCAAAGACGCTGAAATCAGACCACCAAGCGAAATTAGATCCGCTCGGAAAAAACTGCTAAAAATATTTAGTCTAGTTCTGTGCGCGAAAGCTTGCAACAACCTCAAAAACCTCGTTTCGTCGGTATTCAAGGCAAAACAATTCATCAAAGGAAGTAATTTGGCTGTGTTCCGCGATAAGAACTGCCAGCGAATAGCAAACATTTTTCTATCAAATAGGGTGTCCGTTCGCGATTGTAGATAGACAGCACTCAAGTATTTAATTATATCGTCAAAACAACTCAACTCGTTTGATTTCTCAAAGAATTTCAAAAATTGATTACGCTCAGCAGCAGTTAAAACCTGTTCGGTTTATCAAAGCTCTCTCCAATTACTTATACACTCACACTAATCTTTCAACCGTAATCCTCTACCCGAAAACCATAATTGTTACCGAATCTGATATATCGGTAAAAATGTATAAATTATTCTTGCCGCGCATTTGTTCCGTTGAGAACTGTGTCTCGATATCTTATGAACCGCCGCCGTTCCAGAAACGTCTGCGAAACGTAAGCCCTTAAGAAACCGCAGGACCCTTCTTCATACATCATCGAGAATGACGGAGCACGCAACGTGACGTGACGTGACGGTAAGCACACCGAGTCATCGTTCATCACTCGCATAATGCCACACGCATTATCTTCTTTCCCGTATTGTTGATCTCGACCATCATCCGCCTAGGGCATAAACAACACCGCCGCGCCGCGATTAATCTCATTTTCATCGCTCTCCAGCACACCCCAGAGCGCACCGTGGGGTCACAGATTTGCTGCGGCTTGCAAATCTTTTCCTTCGCGCGTCGGCGCTAAAAAGCACGTAGTCCAGAACTTTCCGCGTCGGGCAAACAGTCGTATCTGCGCCCGATTATATCCCGTAACGAAACTGCGGCCTGTTAGATAGTCTCATAACGTTCGCGCAGACTCTTATTATGCGGTTCGATGCGATAGGCAAATTCGCGCGGCCGTTTACTTCTAATTACGAACAAACAGAGTTTTTGGTACCATTGACACTGCACCGGGTAACCGTTGCGCGTGCGAATGCACGTAAGCAACAATAAATTCTTACCCATCCTTGGGTGTTACGATCCATCTCATGCATTCAATTTCATTTCACCGATTTTGCGCTGTAATCTAGACCATTATTACGCGGTTCGATGTGATAGTCAAATTCGCGCGGCCGTTTACTTCTAATTACGAACAAACAGAATTTTTGATACCATTGACACTGCACCGGGTACTCGTGCGTACAAATGCACGTAAGCAACAATAAATTCCTACCCATCCTTGGGTGTTACGATCCATCTCATGCATTCAATTTCACTTCACCGACTTTGCGCTGTAATCCAGACCATTTTTCGTTGTGGGTCCTCGACATTTTCTCGCTTTTACCGCCGCCTCGACTAACTGATAACGATCGATCACTCGAAACTGCCAGCCTCCTCGGCTCTGCCCGACGCGTGTCATCCGCGGTAGAGTGAGACAGAGAGATAGGTTTCCGTTTCCGTGGTACCGGGTCGAACGGAGGGCCACATGCGCGGCTAATTAAAACGCGTCTCCGAGTTAATTAGCAGCATGTCGATGACGTGTAATTAGAGATTATTACCGACAAAATCTTCCTGCAAAGAGGATCTTCGGAGGCTACGGAAAGTCAGAGCCGTGCGATGGTTGGGGTGCTTTCGCGGCTCGTGAATTTTAATTAATTCCACTCTCGCGGGGGTGGAGCGGCGGGAGGTGGCGCGAGCAAATCGAGCGAAGCCACGGCAGAAGTCTGCGCGAGGGAATCCGCGACCTTGGTTAACGTATCTGTGAAATGTCACGTCGATTTCGTACCGCGAATCTGTAGGGGGAAATACGAGCTTGGAGAGGAAAGCGGGGTCAAATGTTCATTTTGCGTTGGTGCAGGGTGTGGGATAGTAACTCTGTTTCCGCATAGTTGCGATAATATTTAGATGCAAGTACGATTTTAAGTGTGGTTTCCAAACGTCAAGATAGATAGAACGATCTAGAATTATATATATATATAATAATATATATATATAATATTATATATATTATTATATATACTATAACTTGCAATAGAAGGTAACAGACAAAGTTCAGTATAAACATTGTATCATTACTTTTACAACTGCAGTATGATATAGGTACTTAACACGTTGACTGCCACGGTGGTCACTGGTCACTATAAATGCAAAAACATTCGCCTGAAGCCTATTTGCAATATTGTAAAAGCAATTGATATTGAAACGGTGCTTCAATACTTCGGCTTCTAACAATTCTGCGTTACCTTCATTTGGCACGATTTAACACGTTGACTGCCAAGAGTATTTTACTATATTAGAACGGCGATGCTATGAAATACTACAGCGTTCGACTGAATTATGCAAAATGTAAATAATGTGTAGGTATTGAAAACCAAAGGATCGCATTACTATTCTAATAACAACTGCATTTATAACACAATAATCGCTACCCATTGCGAATATTTTGGATCTTCGGTAAAATCTCTTGCGTCGGTCACCTGTGACCATCATGGCAGTCAAAGTGTTAATCATACTCTGCAATATTTCATCACATCGCGATTCTAACTTAGCGAAATACCCTTGGCAGTCAACGTGTTAACACCTATATCCGCAAAATTCTGAGAAACGTTGACACTTATTTCTAGCTATTATTGCCGCGTAGCGGCAATTGCATTCTGGCTACCGAGATATCAACTACACGTAGTTTACGCGACAGTCGATGTGTGCGTCATAGTCACCCTGAACAACGGGCAAAAGTGTCATTTAAGTGCCGACATTCTATAACGGCGTCGGCGAAGAATAACGTCGGCGTAACTTGTCAAAAGTTCAGAGCGTTCAGTGGGTTGATAGGCGTCACCGTAGCTAGCGATCCTCTTTAGCAACCGAACTTGGAGGCAAACGCTATCAACGCGCACTTTACGTCACGCAAGGTGGTAGGTTCGCAACACGCGTGCGTGCGAACGCGCCTACGCCAGAGAGCGGATTCACAGGGGAATTTAATCAGAGCCGCTTGTTAATGGACAAAGTGACGACGCTGCCGCTTAAGAAAATCCTGAGATCCGACCGTGAGTTTGCGGACGAGCGGACTGAGATCCAGGGTAAGGCGGAGCGAAAGATGGAGAGAGACGAAGATGAAGAAGAAGTAAGGGAAGGGTGGTATACCTAACGATCCGTACCATCGCGTTAATTACTCGAATCCATCGAAGCAACTGCCTCGAGTTCTCTCTCTCGCTTTCTGTCCCTTTCTGCCCCCCTCTTGTCGGTACTCCTCCCCTCACATCGATGGGTCGATGCTCTTTACTTAGATTAACTCTCAGACGAGCAGGCATCAGGAATATCACCCGAATCGATACTCGTCCGGCACGAGGTCGAGCGCCTTTTAAGCGCCATTATATCGAGACGCGTGGCGACAATGATGGAAAATTTGCTCCCACTAGCCGCCGCACACGGCTGCTTGCTCGGAATCGTCCGTTGTTGTTGCTCGAACAACAATAACCCCGCACATGTGTGGCGAAGCACATCGTGTGAATATTGCATTGCTCGTTAGCGCCGGAGCGCCGCTTCCGCGCAATCGAGTTCGACAACTTTCCAAAACGCTCGTGGAAAATTCATCCGCGTTTGCCGGGTCATTGGTGCTCTCGCGCTCTGTCACTCGTTCGTGTCCTCCTTCTCTTCATCCCCTTCACTTTTGCCCGCTCACACGTTTCCCCCGATTCCATCACTCTCACTTCTCCCTCTCTCTTTCGATACTGACTGTTGATGTGGGCTCGTGAACGCGAGCGTGCAAAAAAAAATTGTAATTAATTTGAGTGTCGTCTGGGCAAACTCCAATCAAAGTGTGCAAATATTAGAAAGCATATCACGCGAACGCGGGCGTCTCCCAAACCAATTACCGCTTTCGCTTGATACAACGATCGCACGCGCGGATAACGAAAATTCGCGGGGAACTGGCTTTATCGCGCAAGTTTTCTCTACGGATCGTTCGGCGTAAACCGCCGAGGACGGGCATCGATGCCGATCAGTTTTTTCCATTCTTTTCGTCTAGCCTCGTACACAGCTTCCACGTTGAAATCGAGCAAAGAATAAAAGGATTCGCTATTTCTCCTGCCTTTAAATACCTGACACGGTTCAATTTCCCGGCTCAAAAGATCAGCGATCGTATGAAAATTGCAAGCGATATAGACACTGATCACCGAACGACGTGCAGATTGGTCATAAAGAAATTACTCACCCAGATGTGATGCCAATATCGTCGCAACTGGGAGCAGAGCTCGCACGTAATGTGGCTCATTGTATACACAGCGGCGCACGTCGGCACGGACGCTCGCTGCACTTAATTATTTATTTGCCCATTATACGGGCACGATAGCGCGGAAATGTCCTCCGGAACGGCTGCTTCTCAAATAATAGATACTATTGTATCGCAGCTAAATTGAAAACCGCGTCAATGTTTTCCACTGCGTTTAGACGATTCGCGTAATCGCAGTAAGCTTGCGATCTTCGAATTGCATCGGACTCTCGCCCCCGCGACTAAAGAACACGAAGGGAGTACTCGCGCCAAGTAATTAATCGCGGCCGAAAGGAGGAAACTGGAGCGCCTATTTTTCGCGCGTATCCGTGCAAGGTGGAGTCACTGGCGGAACACCGCTTCATTAGAGTATAATTACAGGAAAAAGGAAGAGCCCGCACCACTTGCGCCATATTTTATTCCGACCAGCGAAGCACCTCTGGCGACAATGATAGAGAGAGAATGCTGGTAGCGGTGAGAAAAGCGTCTCGTCTCGCCCGTTATACACTCGGCCGACTTTACTCGACGCGAATCCCTTTACTCGCATATCATCCGACGAATGTGCTCTCTTCCGTTTATACAGCGGAGCTAAACCCCGCCGTTCCACAAGGTGTCGGTGTTCGACCTCGTAACTCCTGCCACCAACACAATTTCATCTCTCGCGAGCACCGGAGTAGTACGCATTTCCCTCCGTACAATCGTGCGGCAGAGACGCACTCGCGACTCTCCGACGAACGACAAGAGTAACGGAGACTCCTAATATGGAAGCCGGCGGAACGGGGACAGACGGGGAATTGAAGAGAAACGAAGAGGAACGGCGGAAAGTCTCCTAGCTGACTTTCCGTTGGGAAGTAGCGTAGCGAGTTGCAGAATGAAAGGGGTGGGCGCAGGTCGGGGAGGATGAGAAAGATGAATAGAGTGGGCGAGAAAACGAGATAGATGGAGAGAGCGCGCTCGAAGATCGTAACTTAAATCCAGAAGTGATCATTTTAATAGGGCCAAATTAATTTCTCACGAGAATGCGGCGGTGACGTTGGCAAGGGAGGGGGTAGGCGGTGGCGGCTGAGGTGAAGATGGAAGAGAAAGAGACGGTAAGACGGGGAGTAGGGTAGGAGCGTGGAAGGACAAAGATGGAATAGGCGGAACAGGGACGAGAAGTCTCGATGGTGGCGGCACCACGGGACCAACAGGATGAAGGAGCCGGGGTGGTGAGAAGGGTGGAGGAGAGTGGAGAGGAGAGCGGAGGAGAGTGGAGGAGAGAAGGACGAAGGCCGTGGGGCATAGATTATGAGATGGGTGACATTCTCTGACATTTTAGTAATGTCGGCACCGCCGTACCCACCTCCCCGGTGCTGGTATTTGGTACCCAAGGGGCATGCGGGCATAGTTCGCCACGGCGCCGGTACAATTCGCTCCTCCTGCAAGTTTCTCAAGCTAATTACCATAGTGTCTTGCGGTATTCGGCGGTGGGTCCAAATCCCGCGACGGGAATCTCACGATCGATATCGACCGCGTCGAACGGTCGATTCTTTCGAGGGAACATTTTTAGTGGCCGTGTTGTAAATCCAAAGAACACCGAGGTGCATAATTCAGGGTGCGCGTCGGGGATGGATGTCTCGCAGTCGGGCCTCGGCAGCAGCTTTGAAATTCACCCCGGCGAAATTCAAAGGTCCTCCAGCAATGTCACGATGAAATTGTGGAAGAAGGAGTAAGGAATTGCGCCATTAAAACGGGCTACGTCTCGCACGTAATCTGAATGTGGGAGCGTGATGAGTTGAATGATTAGAATTTCGTGTTTAATTGGACTTTTACGGAACACCTTTGGCTGCTGCTATACCGTATTCAAACATTGCCTTCTGCGAACTACTTATAGTACTACAGAGACACATCTTTTTTTAACATTACGTTTATACATTGGATCTCGAAAGTTGAGTGTCCTGTAAGTGACAGTGAATGCGATGGCTTGAAAAAATATTCGATCGCTTCCTCAATTTCGAAATGCCTCGCGTAGTCGACAAAACGGATTACAAGCGTTCCCCGTGTGCTCAGCGGGATGCGAGAGGAGTTTTTCGATCAATCGACGTCGATAGCGTAAATACAGTTAGCTCCTCTGATTGATGCTTCGACGCTTTAACGAGATCATACGGCCGTTTTAATGAACTTCCATCGGGGTATCGAGTATCCGGCGAGAGGACGGGACGATTTTCGATCTTTCCCCCTTGCGTGTCGGACATAAACGAGCAATGTCGATCTTTCAACGATCTTTCACGCACTCTCATACACCTCTATCATCTCTTTGCAAACGCCCGCCGCGATACAACAAACGAACCGTGTAAGCACGAATTTGTTTACGAATTATCAACTTTTATTTCTTGGGAAATTAATTAACTGATCAAACGCATGAAATTTTACAATTAAGAAACTAAATATCACGATGCTTCACCTATACCATTTCTTGATTCATCGATCTTGTTTCATCCACTACGGTTGAAAATGTTTTTTTTTTCGAATTAGACAACTGGTTCAATTTATCCCATTAAAAGACGACGGTTTCCTCGCGTACTCAAATCACACCTAAATATACTGTGAAGCAGATTTGCAACCCCTGTTCAGTTTGTTTTCCTTGTCATCGTTCGATCTACACTCGACGCCTCTTGTTCAGCTCAATAATCAGCGGCATGTCGCGCGCGACAAGGCATACGAACAAGGGGGTACCTCTTAGAGGAAAATGCGCGAGATGGTGGAAGAGAGTGGACATGATAGAGGAAGAGCCACGAAAAGAGGACAAATGCAAAAGTGAAGGCTTTCCGGCGAACGCATATAAATGCATGGAGTTGCGCCGGGCTGCACTTCTTGGAATACTATTAATTTCGTATTCATTCCTTCTTTCCATACTCCGCTTTTCGCCGCGCGATCGTCTACTCGTTAACGCGGTGTCTGCTCTTCCGACCGGCCTTCATCCTTTCTGCTTTCTCCTCTTCCGTTTCAAACCTCGCTTCGTTTCCCATCTCTTCTCTCGGCTGACGACGAAATCTTGGGTGTCTGAAAATTTCAAGGCGTTCCTCGGTAACGCCGCGCACTTCCCATTATAATGCAACGTATGTAAATGCCGTCGGAGCCACGTTTACGGAGCGACAGATATAACAATAGGCGACGTAAAAACGATCTCTTCAAGTGCGGTGTCTTTTCTCTCTTTCGGCGTGACAAAAGCTTTCCCTCTCTATGCTTATTTCGGGATCCTAATAAATTTCAAATTCAATTTCATCATATTTGTCACCATCTCACAAGGCTGCGTGTCGCTGGCAGGTGGTAAACGTATAAAAGGCAAGCCATGAGTACGTCAGTGTTTAGGGCAATTATACATCCTTTTGCTTTCTAGTTAATGCCTGCGTGAGATTTCGCCATTTTTATATCAAACGACACAACATGCAACTGAACGCCTAAGAATACCTCATATAATGACGTTTCGAAGCATAGAATATCCAGCGTACCCCGTTTGTCGCTTTACAAGTTAAAGTCGCGAAACACGAATGTCTGGCTGTATCCCTTAATACGCCCGGTGCTTTGTACGTCAGAAAGAACATAGCCTCGTGCCTTTCTTCGTCGGCGACTCTCAGATATTTTAGGCCAGTTGTAATATACGAACGGAATGGACGGGGCGCAGACGATATAGATAAATAGAAAGGCCTCTCCGGAGCAGGGTGGAGACATCGAAAGATAGGAAAAGAGAGAAGCGGGCACAGAGAACGCGAAAGAGTAAAAGAGAGAGAGACTCGGAGGAGGAGGCTATGGAGACATCCCAGACTCGTAAGTAGTTTTATTAAGGGGTTCCTTTCGGAAAACCGTGGAGGACGGTTGAATATACATCGGGAGAGATATATGTGATATCGATTACCGTTTGGGGTTCCGATATTACGCTGGTACCCCTTCGCACCCCTACAGCCAGCTGCCCCTGATCCCCCTTCCCATACCTACCCCCACATCTCTCCTCCTTTCGCATAGTGGCGGCGGCGGTGGCGTGGTGGTAGTTGGGTCTGTCGCATATTTCTCTCCCTTCGCTCTTGCATCTCTGTCTCTGTCTCTCTCTCGCTCTTTCCCCCTATATTCCACCTCCCTTGTGCATACGCGCGCACCTACACGCATACGAAGCATACGTATGAACCATGTACATAGCGAGACTCCCACATTGTCGAACTATGTACATAGAAGCACACGTAGGCCCCTCGTCTCGTATACCCCGCGCAAAATAACTTTGGAGAACGGTGTCTACACAGTGGCGTATGCACGTGGCGCTCACGGGAGATAAGTGCTCCCAGCATTATGTGTGCCTCTTGACCCCTTGAATAACCACCCCGGAAAATACACTGTTATTTCATTCGGCCACGCCATTTCGTGAAGGTAAAGGACCAACCTGGCGTATCGAGGTGAAAAATCCCACGGGTATCGGTTCGCGCCGGCGTTGAATTTTTGCCCGCGTACATAGGTTGTTTTCGTATGTTGCAAGCGTTATAAATCCGTATTCGGGCAAGGTGGCGACGTTCTGTGTGTTCGCAAAAATCGTAACACTCGTTTTTCTGGGAATTGACACGCGGGTCCAGCGGATAATTGTAAGCTGTTAATTTGCAACGCGATGTTTAGCATACAGTTGGGTTTTGATCTAGTGTGAATGGCCGCGGTCAACGATTCGCTACCTTCCGGTTTTGTGCATTATCACATTTCACCGGTTTAATTCTGAGCTGTGCAAATGAATGAACGGCGCCAGGCAACTACGTTACATTGTTTAATACATGCGCCAACGCAAACACTTTCAGCTTCGCCGCATTACGCGTTAACAGTATAATGGAAACCGCTTGCCATTTATAATATTCAGACCTAAAAGACCACATGAGGAAGTTTAATCGCGCGCCTGCCGAAATTATAATGTATCGTCGCGCTCGCTGCAACGAAGAAACATCTCGTCGCCGTTGAATTCGGGAATGCTAGAAATGACGTCCCGCGAACCAGCGAACAATTCGGTTCTCTGCTCGGCAATGAATTAACACACCTGTTCGCTGATGCTACGCCATTGCATAGTCGCACGCGCAAACACTTCTGTCAGTCCATCGCGTCGATCGACACGCAAATCTTTCTCGTATCCCTCCGCATTCGTTCCTCCGTCACATGTGCCTTCTCCGACTCGAAGGACGGAAGATCGACTCGGTCTTTGCGCGATCGCATGTTTTTTATGCCTTGTCCTCGGGACGGGGCTATACGTTTAAAATCAATGTTCAATGCATATACGGCTTCCTTCGCCTAGCTCGTCCGGGGGTGGCAGAACCCGGAGTAGCAAGGGATGGATGTACCTCGTTGGGGAGGAGTGTTCAACCCAAAGCCACACATGCCCGCATGCCTATCTGTGTTCTTTGAGGGATATTCCGACGTTTGTATATAGGGTGGCTCATAACGACACGCTCTCGGTCGTCGGCGAAGACCTTTTGAACTCCCGGGCGCCCCGAGTGGAGCAGGCAAAAATTCGATTGCCCACAATCGAATTGCCAGCCAGCAATGTTTCCGATGTTTCCGATATTTTCCGCGCCAAACCGAACTTCGGGCGAAACATCGTAACGTCGCTGGCGAATTACGCCGCCCAATCTCCGGCGTTAATGGAAACAGACGATTTCCGGGACGTTTTTGGATCGTCCGGCAATTTTTGAGCGTTACGGGCCGAAGGTGGGCGACGGCGAAATTCGGATGAGCGATAAATTTGTCGTTTTATTTCGGATATTTTTGAATGTTGCTTGCGAGAATTGGAAAGGAGAGCAGGTTTCTGGTATAAGGCGTTAGAGTAATGAGTGTTGGCATTTTGTACGGCTTCTTATCTATCATTGAACTGCAGATTAGTTTGTAACATGAGGGTAAACAGAAAATGATGCTCAATCAGTCACGTCGCAGGTACATCGTACGAAAGTAAAAACTGTTAAATAAAAATGTGCTGAATTATCAACGTCATATTCCGTCGCGCAGAGGTTCGAAAAATCTGAAGTTTTTCTCCGCCGCTTGAAACTGTCGCGTACGAGCGTCGATGCGGAATATATTCAGCGATTATGCGCGATCTTTGTCGGTCGTTTCGCAGTGGGGAATGAACTTGTAAAGTCGACTATCCTCGTTACTGGCGAAACTTTGCTCGTGTGCTTACCACCAGGACGTGCACCGTACACGTTGATAGGTATCAGATGTTGCCGTGGAACTTAAAACAATGCGATTACGTCAAACGATGCGGAACTAACCCCTGCAATCTACAACGCGGAACAGGGTTGTAGATTTCACAGGAAACTGTTTCTACATTCTTGGAGAATTTCCATGGTGTAAGAGTATCGTGTTGAAATTGCACAGTGATACTCAATACGTATTTTGTCTATAAACGGACAAACTGTTCAAGGTTTCAAATTGCACAATATTGAACACTGAATGGCGGTGTACCTTACGCTGTAACAAATACGCTAAATTACCGTTCTTTGCGCTTACATTTATGTCCTTCTGTTTCAGACTTCATCAACCGCCGACCTCCACTGTTTACAACAGCGTGTGTCGATTTTTACAATTCGCAAGATCCAACCGAATCGAGGACGTCAATAACACTTAGTCGGCTTCGAACTGGGATATCTGCCTGGGACTGTTATGTAAGTTCTCTTGGAATTAGTACATTATCCCTCCACGAAAAAAAACGCGGCCGATGAAGCTGCACTCACCTTTTCGGCCCTTTTTCATCACGTGTCACCCTGCCTTACCTGTTTCTCTCTCACTCTCTCTTGAACACATACTTCGAGAACCGCAAACAAGCTGTCCCTATACAGTATGCGGTCAGGACTATTGTCAAGATCCGTAAAACGGGCTTCGAGTCCGTAAGAAGGCACCTCTCCAGACACCTTATTTTTTCCTCTATGCTCATCCTTCTCTCCTCGGGGCCCTTTGTCACTGCAAACTCTCTCAAAAAGATATACCGCGAAACGTTGAAGAAAGGTGACCTGGATTGCTTCGCTCGCTTGTTGTATAAAAATTTACTTTAACGAGCGGTGAGGACTTTTGTGCCTTTCATTGCGCGACTTCTGATGGGGCGAGGAGAAAGGGAAGAAGGGAGCTGACAAGAAAGAGGAGGAAATTCGATGGGATCGGTGCGGGCGGAAGATGGCTGACTGGTGGGTGGATGCCAGGGGGTCGATATTCATTCATTCGGCATTTGAAAGCTGAAATTCAAACGACGAGTAAAAACTTTTAACGAGTTCATCGACGCGCTTGATACGAAGAATGACGGGAACGGCATCCGCCACTGATGGACGTCGGTGATATCAGAGACTGCGTACCAATCTTCCGTAACTTCGCGTCTTTCTTACGTAATTCGCTGCGGCGTCGTGAACGAATACACTTCAATCCGTATCTACACCGTAAAACCGCGAATCTTCAATGTATGCAATGAACTTTCCTTATACCCCATTTCAATTATAATATAATTTCAATAATTCAATGATTCAAATTTATACTCAATTGTTCAATAATTGAGCCGTTTATTTTGAAAGTGGCCTAACTCCGTTTTTCAATATTTTCCGGTTACCATGGCTACATGTACAAATTCCTGTTATTTATCAGTAAATGTTATTTATCTCGATTCGAAGATAAATGGAGTTAGGCCACTTTTAAGATAAACGGCTCAATTGTTGTACTAGACAATTGTTCAATAATTCAATAATTCAAATTCAAACTCCTGTATCTTTCTTAGGTAACGCTTAGTTAGGATCCCGTGTAACGTGCATATCTTACGGGGGGAGATTTCGTTTTTTTCGAATTTCCGTGTCCAGACAGATTTGACGATGCGATATTCGACTTAAGAAGGCGTTAAAGTCTAGCCGTGGATTGTCCCATTCTCTCACCCTCTCGCCGTCGTGTGTACGATGAGTCTTTAGATACTACCCAAGGCAGGGACGTCAACCTCGGAGACGTCGAAAATCCTCTCATGAGGGCGCGTTTCCGTGAAACTTTCCGATCGCCGGAGGCTCGAGAAGCACTCTACCACCTCCCACCATGCGTATAGGGTTCTCCACACCCCTACCTTTTACCTTCCTTCCCGCCACTTTTCGTTCAGCTCTCCGTCTCTCTCGCTCTTGACGTACACACGAACCCCCGCAGACTTCTACACATGCCGGGTGACACCTCTTTGTCCCCCGTCTCCGTTTCACATCTTCCCAACCCGTTTAGCCTTTTAGGAACTAGACTTTCTCACTCGTTCCCGCCGTCTTTCGCGACAGCTTCTATCAACGTCCGCCGTTCCGCCTGCGGGCCTCGCCTCGTCTCGTTTGGGGCAACAAAAGAGCGCCAGCGATGTTCAACGGACTTTGGGGCGAAAGCGGGGAATGGGGTGGGAAAGGGTGTTAATGAATGCGCGGCCGCGTGCATCGCTGACAATTGAAGAAGGAACGATAGGCGTCTTTGGATATTCGGACGTCTTTGTACCGTCGCGTAATTATTGTATAGTTGATGCGTCCTTGTTTTCGGCGATTACTCAGCGTGCCTAGAATGAACGAGCATAAGAATTATAGTATCGATCAAATTATCGTTGTAGCATCGGTGCAATGCGCGATTTGGACGTTTTTGGGCCATTCAGACATGGAATCAGGATTTCAGTTCACGGGCAGGAATTGCAAACGCGCACTTGCGTAATAATGAAAATAAAAATAAATGAAAAATTATAGTATCGATCAAATTATCGTCGTAGCATCGGTGCAATGCGCGATTTGAACGTTTTTTGGCCATTCAAACATGGAATCAGGATTTGAATTCACGGACAGGAATTACAAACCCGCAGTTGCGCAATAATAAAAATAAATGAAAAATTATAGTATCGATTAAATTATCGCCGTAGCATCGACGCAATGCACAATTTGAACGTTTTCTGGCCATTCGGACATAGAATCAGGATTTCAGTTCACGGACAGGAATTGCAAACCCGCACTTGCGCAATAATGAAAATAAAAATAAATGAAAAATTGCTTGCAAGCTCCGCTTACCCCATCATTGTTTTCGGCAATTATTCAGCGTGCCTAGAATGAACGAGCATAAGAATTATAGTATCGATCAAATTATCGCCGTAGCATCGGCGCAATGCCCGATTTGGACGTTTTTTGGCCATTCAGACATGGAATCAGGATTTCAGTTCACGGACAGGAATTGCAAACCCGCATTTGCGCAATAATGAAAATAAAAATAAATGAAAAATTGCTTGCAACCTCCGCTTACCCCATCGTTGTTTTCGGCGTGCCTAGAATGAATGAGCATAAGAATTATAGTATCGATCAAGTTATCGCCGTTGCATCGACGCAATGCGCGATTTGAACGTTTCTTTGGCCATTCAGACATAGAATCAGGATTTCGGTTCGCGGACAGGAATTGCAAACCCGCACTTGCGCAATAATGAAAATAAAAATAAATGAAAAACTGCTTGCAACCTCCGCTTACCCCCGTGGCCTCTGCGAAGGACGCACGACGTGTGTGCGTGAAGAAAAAGATAGGGCACGGCCTCGCATATAATTACGCGGGTATGAGGTGTATCGACGACACTTTATTTCTTGCCTCCCGCTCGGCCCATTATCGCCGCCTTTACCTCCTCATCATTACGCAGCCGCGATCATTATTATCGCTGTCGTTCTTGTCATGATTACTTTCGTTATTGTTGCTCGCGATTATTATTATCAACATCCTCCGCCGGCGACCCGTCAGTTCCCTTTTAACACCCTTTACGCGACGGCGGACCCGGATAAAAGGGGATCCTTGATTTTCAGCGCGGAAAGAGGTGAAGATGAGAAAGGGAAGAAAGGCCCGTGAATGACGAGGAAACAGCGAGAGTGAAATGGTACGGTATGCGAAAAAAGAAGGACGCGTCGCGTTGGTATGAGAAAGGAGGACGAAGTTAGAGTAGAAAGAAAGATTGCCGGGTGCCGCCCTACGCTCGCGTCTTTGTCACATTGAAGAAGAAAACGCAAATTGGCGAACTTTGGCGAAACTCCTGTACAATGGATTCGCGGCGGCGGCAACAATGAGCCTTGTATCGGGTTCGAGCTCTGTGCGCGCATCGGGAAGGCCGCGAGGAATTCGTTGCTTTTGGTCTTTTCTTATCGGGGAGGCCGATGAAAAAACGATGAGAGGCGGTGCGCGGGGGTCGAGTGAAAAGGGAAAAAGTTGCACCCATCCTCATTGTTAAATAGCCTTCGGGCTGTAACGGACCTTTGGGCCTATGAGTATATTGAAACGTGCACTGCTAATGAGAGGAAAGGCGCGGGTGATATTCGCGGACTTCTTCTGGAAAGAAGTGACCAGCTATCAATGGCCACACTTTGTTATGTAGAAGTTAACGAGCTAAGAAAGACTGCCACTGGACACATCTCTGTGGGTGTTTCCTGTTTTGTAAGTTCATTGTGAAAATGGTCATCGAATACTTTTTAACGGATAGTAAAGTTACGGGAAGATCCTCAAGCATTTATAAATACCGAATGAATAGCGGGGACGTCAGCTGGTCGGCGAGTATGAAAACAGCGTTTATCCGTTAATGGGTGAAAAATTCATGCGAGTCAACATTTTAGAATCGTCGCAAGTTCTGGTCTGAAATTCCGTCGCCGGCTTCCCGTCCACTCGTGTTAATTCGCATCCGGCGTTGACACACCGCGCACGGCCGTACATTATCGTTGATTTTAAGTAATCGCCCGCTAATTGCCGTCGCGTCCGACGTTATCCGACCACGTTATCAAAAGTGAACTGGCGCGTGAAATTCCGCAGATTTTATCCTTCGCACACGGTCAGTCCGTGGGCGTGAATACTTTCATGATAAAAGTTTCCCAAATGTAATATCGGACAAAGCGAGTATATATTTTTTAACACTTAATAATAATTTCTCGTTCACTGGGACGTACGTTATTACATGCGAAAGGGAGTACCGGTGGCTCGATTTTCCGCGTCGCGAACATTTAGTCGCTGAGAAATGTGACCCTCTGACGTAAATGCTGACAATATTCTCGGTAATCCAATTGAAATTAATTCTCAGACGAAAGCATTTCCTCCTTCTCTCTCTCACATTTTCATCCCTGCATGCCTTCCATCTTCACTTCTCACCGCTGCTTTACGCACGCGTATCTTTCCCGGCGAGTCTCATAACATCTCTCAGTTCGGATGGAGTGTGTAGTGCGTAACCGGAAGTGACATGAAATATCACGGCGCGAAGTAACTAAGCCTGCCGCGACAAACAGAAGCTCCCATTGCACGAACAGAACCGGTAGTTCACTCAAGACCCAGTCGAGGTTTCTCTAATTGTCACCGCCATCTCGTTCGTGGGGTTAATCGTGTGGCCAACCTGAGACATGGAGGTCCCTTCGAGAACATGTGACGACCCCTTAAATCTCGTGATAAATCGGCCGACCGCATTAGTGCTGGCTGTTGGACAAACTATGGCCATTATGTTATTGGTACATTTATCACCCTACCATATATCAGCGGAAAGCATTTCGCATCACTAAGTACCTTCTCCTTCGTTACAAAATTAAAGCAACTTTCTTCATATTCTTTAAATCCACAAATAGCTAAAGTCACAAATCCGCACTAACCTGTGACCCGAGGTGCCCAAAGCATTTCATCGCGACCCCCAGCAAAAGCAACTGCTCCAACATTCCCGAATCTCCGAGTTAGGCCACTTCCATAATCGCAGGCACATACGTCTTCGCAATCACTCGTACGCTTTGCCGAGCGTACGTGGCAATTTGCAAGGAAACCGTGAGGGAATCCTATTGTAAACGCCACGTTCGCGCTGAACAAGAGGGAACGTATCGTCACGGATGAGGAATTCCGACACGCGAATTCGCGCGGTCGCATGAAGGCTTAAACGACGACGCGTGTCGCCCACACGAAACGCGCGATAACGATCGTGCGCGTGCTCATACGTGGCCACACGTAAACACACGTACGCACACGCACGCGACACACACGCTCGTCACAAACAGGCGAGGAGCCGCGTCGAGCGAACGAGTAAGCCAAGCCGTAAGGCGTGTAAACGCCGCCTTCCTCATTAGAATGCTAAACATTCTATCGGCGAGTCGACTTCCTAACCTTCCTAATTCGGCGCTTCCGCGTTTTGCGCTCTTCCCACCCACGCCAACGAGACACGATCGAAATCCCGCAAGTACGGGTCGTGCGTCGGTCGCTTATTTAGTTTCGATGTTTGCCCCGCGAAGTCCGAAAAACAATGGCAGCGCGTGGACCGGGTGCAGCGGGGAATAAGGAAAATATCATTTACGCGGCAGGCGTGTGCGCATGGCTTCTGTGTTCGTGCGATGACATACACGAGTTAATTCGTTTGGCGTGTACCCGTTGGAAATGCGGCCAGTTACGTGAGGTCGAATCTTTACGCTAATCTCCGTGCCAATTTGACGCTCGAAAAAGTTAATCCTGAATATATTCGTCCTGCGTGCGAGCGGATGCGTATTCGTTCGTCGGCGTAAACATGTTTTAATGCGGCCTTTATAAGAGTTCACGGCAAACGAGGTTTGTACAAACGTCACTGGCCGCCATTTGATCCAGTTCATAGCCGGTTGTTCGTGTCGCGACAAAGGACCAGCGGCGGCCCTCCGTGGATTTCATAATTATTTTAATCGAGTCCGCAATTTACGTCGGGTATAATTAACTGGTCGTGCGGAGAAAAATCCGCACATTTCGCACTGGCATCCGTAAAGAGCTGACGAGGGTTGAAAGGGAAGAGTGCGGACGTATATATGCGCTCGAGGCTTTAATTAGAAACGGGCCGTTTTGAAAAATGAGAGAACGTCGGCCGACGTTCACCGCCGGGCGGAGAGAGTATAGAGCGAAACCCGACGGAATATTTCTTCCGAAAGAGCGCGAGACGTGAGAGGGGCGCGCGCGACGGGTCATCGGAAATTTGTCGATATTTTATCCGTCCGCCTCTGGCGATTTCGTCTAATCCTGCGCCACCCCTTCACCCCGAGTGCTCCTATTTCCTGGCCTTCGCGAGTTATAGACGAACGCGCCCGCGCATATGATTTATTGAAATGCTGGAAAAGCCCTCGCCACACACTTCCACGGGCGCTCGATTAAAAAGTTCGCCCATTAGCCGCCGTCACGGGGGCGGTATTCAAGGCCCATTCAAAGATGCCGCATTGTATATTTCGGTGGCATGCGGAAAAACGCTCCCTTTTTTTTCCTCTTTCCGGCCTCCCTCCCACTCGCTCGCTTTCTCGTCTCTATTTTGCCCCTCTGCCCCCCTGTCTTTTCCCTCTATTTTCCCCACCCCGGTCGCTCTTTTGCCCCTCGCGACTTTTACAAACACAATGTTCTATGCCCGCGCATTGGACCTCTTCAACGCGCCAGTCAGAACGCTTGCCAGGAGACCGCATTTATTTGACAATGAAATATTATAATGGGCTGTTTGCATGAAGGCCGCGGCGAAAGGTGTGCGAAACGGAGAAGGGTTGATGGAAAGTTGGCGGAGGAAAAATTCGACGAACGCTTCATTGTGCGATTGCGGTTCTCTTTAGGTACCCGTAAATATATTACCACTTGATGTCCGTATCGCGAGTCATTCGTGTACGTTTCGGCTAGGTTCTTTATTACGTTAGAGCGAATCGATATGAGAATTCCTAATTACCTACCTTATACATCGTCCAATTAAACATTACGGCAGCGTTTCGTGAAATTACTTGAGTGTTTACGTTTACCAAGCGCGTCTTCTGACAAATTTTTGTAAATGCTGGACATAGAAGCTGTTATGCATTTTTCTGCTAACATGAATAATGGCTAAACTCAATGCAAGAGCACAATTCCGCGCGGGCCTGTTCTGGTTAAGCTGCCTGAATATGTATACCTAGTAAATTAATAACGTAATAATGAGCGGTTTCTACGACGCGTCGGCGAGTGAGAGGCGCCGTGGCACGGTTAATTTGTCATTTCCTCTGTGCCAGTGGTGACCATACATTACAATGACCATGAACAGTGTGTGTCTGTCCACAAAACGGCACTCTCCTACCAAGCATTACAAGCCCTTTCCTTTGAACTCGTTTCACACGTATGGACATTACAAATAGTCTGCCTGGAAGTATCATCTTTCCAAGATTTGCCACTAATTCTCCTGTTTATTATTCAACAACGTCTACGTACAGTATTGACATTACAACAGCATGATACAATATTTACGTACCTGAAAATCTTAGAACGGTAAAATGTCTGCGTCACACTCTTTGAATAGATGAAAGCGAACAGTGACACTGCTGTTACTCTCGTGAATGTAGAATCCGTCAGACTCCGCGCAAATGTAAATTTCGTCGGGCTTTTAATATCATTCCGCGATAATTTCGCACACCCGCGGTCTGCCAAAATAAACTTTCGCGTTCATACGGTTACGCGGCCATACTTCGCAAGCACTCAGCCAACGGTTGTGCACCACTGTTTTACGCGACCGTCGCACGTATCCCATTCAGTCGGTCCGCGTTCGAGTGACTCTACCGAACTTCCAGTACGTTGGCGCGAACGTGTGTCAGGGCCGTACGAATCGCGAAAGTATCTCTGTCCAGGAAGGAAATACTTTACTTCATTCAGTGCGATTTACCTTGACGCTGTTTCGCGCCTTCATAAACGTGTGCGAACGCGTTAAAGTATAATACGACAGGCACTTAACCCAGATTAAGCCGTCGTCGTTAACATTCCTGATGAGAGAGAATGCGCGAATTTTACGTACCGCTAACACGTTGGGGTAGATTTTCTGTGGACGAACGTTAACACGTTGACTACCACGGTGGTCATAGGTGACCGGTGCAAAAGATTTTACTAAAAATGCAAAGAATTCGCAATGAAGCTTATGTGTAATCTTGTAAAAGCAATTGATATTGGAACCGGTGCTTCAATACTTTGGCCTCTAACAACCCGGCGTTACCTTTATTTTTCACAATTTATTTTTATTCTGCAGTATTTCATTGCATCGCGGTTCTAACATAGCAAAATACGCTTCAGCAAAATACGCATATGTTTCTAAAAATGCAAAAATTTCGCAATGAAACCTATTTGCAATGTTGTAAAAGCAATTGATATTGCAATTATGCGTCAATACTTTGACTTCTGGCAACTCTCCGTTACCGTAATTTTGTACGATTTAATCATACTCTGCAGTATTTCATCGTATCGCATTTCTAACATAGCAACATACGCTTGAGCAAAATACGCATATGTTTCTAAAAATGCAAAATATTCGCAATGAAGCCTATTTGCAATGTTGTAAAAGCAATTGATATTGCAATTATGCGTCAATACTTTGACTTCTGGCAACTCTGCGTTACCGTAATTTTGTACGATTTAATCATACTCTGCAGTATTTCATCGCATCGCATTTCTAATATAGCAAAATACGCATATGTTTCTAAAAATGCAAAAATTTCGCAATGAAGCCTATTTGCAATGTTGTAAAAGCAATTGATATTGCAATTATGCGTCAATACTTTGACTTCTGGCAACTCTGCGTTACCGTAATTTTGTACGATTTAATCATACTCTGTAGTATTTCATCGTGTCGCATTTCTAACATAGCAAAATACGCTTGAGCAAAATACGCATATGTTTCTAAAAATGCAAAATATTTGCAATGAAGCCTATTTGCAATGTTGTAAAAGCAATTGATATTGCAATTATGCGTCAATACTTTGACTTTTGGCAACTCTGCGTTACCGTAATTTTGTACGATTTAATCATACTCTGCAGTATTTCATCGTATCGCGGTTCTAACATAGCGAAATACGCTTGGAAGTCAACGTGTTAACAGCGGGGGCTACTGCTGTGTCATGAAACGCTCGAATTTGGGCTTGCCCGTTTATGGGCATTATCCGCGTTGAACTTCGCAAGGAACCAAAATCGCAAGGCAAACGCATTAATTGTCCCCACCCGTCGTGAAACCTCCACCGTCGGCGGAGCAAAACGCTTCCGTTGCGAAGTGCAAAAACGGTCCTTGATATATCCTGGGCACCGTCCAGCGCAGAAGACACACCATGGCCCTGGTGCCGACACTCTCGCGTCGTTGCGCCCGCCGTCATTTCATAAATCACGGGGCGGAGAGTAAAAAAGAGAGGCCAGGAGAGCATGAAAGCACCGAGTCAGTCGAGGAGCGAAGAGGACGGAGACAGAGTGCATCGGTCCCATTAAATGCATCCTACTTTTCGAACTTAATTCCATTCGAGTCGCCCGGTTAATTGTACGGTCACGTTCTCGGATGCTCAGGACCGTACTGTACTGACATCCCTTCTCTCGCCATCTCTTTCCGACTCTCTTCCCATGTGCACTCCTCGTGCACGCGTGTACACGCCCGCGCTCTCCTCTTGGCTGCGGCAAAACGGCCCAGGCTTATACAAGGTGTTCCGGAAGAAAACAGCAATAATGCGCCATTGAACGCGGCCACTAATTATCACGAAAAACCGCAACTCCGTCTCTACACGGTTATTCAACTGCGAACGTCTTAATATTTCGCTTACCCGAACGGCTCACTCTCCTAACCAGTATTGCGTTGTCGGAAGTCGTTACGCTCGAAACACAACGGTCGGTGCAACCCGGGGTTTTACTCACTTAACAAATATTTCTTCGCACAAAGCTGCCTGCGGGATTCAGTGAAAAATGACTCGTACTTCCTCCGCGCACACCCTATATAGGTTAGTACGAGATGCGGGAGAGAGCGTGTGTACACCGAGCACCGGCGCACACGCCGGAAATCCTCCTCGCACAACGAGCCCGGAGTCTACATTAGGCGGGTCGGTACATGGAACAATCGGGCAGTAGGGGCTAATCCGGCGGAGGCATTTTCATCTGGCGTTTTGGAACTTCCCGGCGAGGCCAGATTCCGACGTTACCGCCGCCCTATTTTGCCACCCCCGCGATACGCCTTCTACTGCTCCCTTTCGCCTCAACCTTCCACCCGGGCTCCTCTGTTCATCTCTTCTCCCAGTACGTTGGCGAGAACTTTGTTGCGAACAGAGGCCGCGCCAAAATCACGGAACTAATAGCTATTTCAACGATGCGCCGCTGCTTCTGGCTGAACCGCGGGCAACGTTATTCGAACGTTGCGCTCTTATTTATCAAATGTGTGCGGTGGATGGAGGCATCCCTGCGCGTGGCCCGCCGACAATGTTCTCTGGGACGAGAGCTCTTTGCTCGTGGCGGCGAGATCGTGACGAGCCCGGGCGCATTAATTTGACGCTAATTTCGGCCGTTCAGCTGGCGCTCAATAACGGTACGGTTATATGTCAACTTCCGCTCGCGTCGATAATGAAACCGCACGATGAGGAGTCAGCGTTGGATATTTTCGGGTCGGAATGCAGGATCGTGATTTAAGGTAGATTTATAGAAACTTAGACGTGTATAGAAATGTTCGCCGCGGTCGTGTCTTATTTTACCTTATCGCGCCAGGTCTTGTTCGGCGATGAGGACAATGGCTGCGCGGCGGTTAAGCTTTTTACAAAGGACTAATGGCGTGTCCGGCAGTCTTATCGCTCTAAGGCTCTCGACAGTAGGAACAAAGGAAGTGCTGCAGTGTTTAAATTTTTCCCAACACCGATCAATCGATCTCCGTTCGTCTCTTGGGCGTAATACGTTCGCTGCGTCAGGAGACCATAGAGAAAAGTGCGCCGCGATGATAATTCGGCGACACCGTTTATCGGCCGCTTAATATTTATGGGATCGGTCCGGTCCGATGTGTTCCGTACAATATGATCGCGGACGGTGTTATCTGGCGTTTTTAATAACTTGCGCGCCGAAAACGGGACGCAACCGGGGATTTCCGACGCTCGCACGCACATTCCGTTTGAAATAGACATCGAGATCGGGTTTATCAATGGGCTCTACATTTCGGTCCTCAGCCGCATATCCGTATGACGTTCACTCAGGCACACGTGACGTGCGTTCACAAAGAATTATCTATTTCGCGAGCATTTTTGTCCGCTGCACTCTCCGTCTCGCTCCCTCATTCACCCGACCTTTTTTCTCTCTTTTTTCCCCCGTGAGCACATTATCGCGTCGAGCGACATCGCTGAGAGAGCTTGTACAGATTGCTTCAAAGGCCTAGGCCGGACGAAATCTCACCACTTGGAAACAGTATTCCTCTTTGCCCCGCGTCTCTCTCTCTCTCACTCTCACTCTCACTGATTTCCTCCTCTTGCGCTCTCTGTCGCCTAAAGCCCGGTACACACGTATCCGCGTGTATATGCGATGTGTGCACGGGGCTCTAAAAAAAAGGCGTAGGGCCATTCGATGGCAGCTGTTCCACATTTGAAGGATGGATATTCTTCGGGCTTTGTCGCGACGACAAAAGACCCTCTTTCACAAAAGACCGACCTGGGCCGAGCTTTCTGCTCCGCGCGAGTCTTTCTCTGTCTCTCTGAGAGCATAGCATAAGCATTCAGGGGGTCTAAGTTCCATATGTGTCGCGGCAAGGGCATAGCCGTGTTCCTATTTCTCTCTTTCTGTGGTAGATCCTCTCTCTCTCCCTCCTCTAGCCGTGCGACCCATAAAATGAACGCGTCTCTTCAAGCGACCGAAACGAGAACGAGGAAGTTTTTCCGCGACTCTGGCCCTAATCTTTCTTGGAGTAGTCGAAAATTCGTCCGAGTGAACGCGCGTCCCGAATTTACGCCGCCGCATCATTCTTCCGCGCCTACCGTTAAAATCGATGCCGATTCATGAGAGGAACACACATCTTCCGGGTCATTGCTATTAATTGCGTACGGTTAATGCGGTAATGCGTTTTAAGGGGTGTGTCGGTAAAATGGTCCGCCGTGAGGCGGGTTACCGGAATGGAAACCGGCGTTATAGAGGCACCGCTAGAAATATGAACCCTTTCGGTAAGAAAGCTACTACGGTCCGGAATGGCGCACCGGGGAACTGGCGCACTTAATTAATTGCAGTACCAGTCCCACGAGCTGAATTCCGAGAGGTATTTGCGCAAACTTGGTATCGGTGATTTGTTGTCACCGAAGGTGCTTATCGCGCATGAGTGGTTAAAGTTTGCATTTCCCATCCTTTTCCGCTCCTACCCTAACTAGGATACGTTTCCCCCGATTTCGTTTACGGCGGATTAATCGTGTGCATCGACGATTGTCGTATCAAGGACACTTTCCTCGGTGCGTTAATGACGCGAAATTACACGCAGGGTTCCTCTTTCAATCGCGGCTTTCAGTTCGCAAAATTACGCGTACTTTCCAGTTACGATAATGCCGATAATTGTCTCAATGCCGACAGTTGACGGTTCGCCCGATGCTAAACGATTTTCTTACCGCTCCCCGCGCGCCGTAACGAACGCAGACAACTTTGAAATGGACGTGTAAATTGCGCTACGCCGACTGCTGAAATAATAGCGCGACTATTCTCCTCGATTACCACCATTCTATTACAGCAAGAGGCGTTCTATGCCGATGACGCTTCGCTTTCTTGCCAATGCGTGGACACGAGCGGAGGAAAACGGCGTTATATTACGTCATCCTTTGATCCCTTTGACTCCGCATTATTTAATTACTTGCACAGTGTTCATTTTAATATAACGCTTTTCCATTTTCCCGCCGTAAACGCGGCAGGCGCTCTACGTAAATGTTAGGAAAGCGTGGCTAAGTAGAAAAATGCACCGCGTCGCAATCAACGTTGACAAACGTTGTATCTCGTCGGGGCCGTTACGAGTGCTTAACGGAAAAAGCCGTCGAATCGGTTCGTTCATTTCGAACTCTCAACGAGGCCGGCTACATGACGGCACGATAACTGAAACGGGTTTCCCGTTTTTTTGTTCTGGGAAACGCTTTCTGCTTCGTTTTCGGTCTGGGGGGTCAGGTTCCGAGGAACGGTGAAAGAAAGCTTCACTCGTGCGACGGCGACGAGTCATGGATCGACTCTCTGCCGGTGACTAATGGGTTTGTTACGAGCTCTCGTTGTTCGACCCCGTTTGACCCTGCTCCCGGGGACTGAAGTTACGAGTCGCAGAGTAGCCAACGTTGTTCACGAATAATCGACGTGCGTGGACTCGGGGCTGCATTGCTGCGCACATACGACTTCAATAATTAAGGTTATTAGCGTCGGCCACGATTTGATGAAAGAATTTCGAGACGAAGCCCCAGGCCTTGTTAGCCACCGGCGTCCTTCCTCGCGACTATTCTCCCAGTCTGCTTAGTGTCACTCGGTTCGTAGATTCTCTCTCTCTCTCTCTCTTCCGTTCTCTCCATGTACGCCGTATCAGCGCAAGAACTCTCTTTCTCTCCCCAGCTCGCGTGGAAATTTAATCTTGACCCTCCGTGCTCCGAGCTCGTTGCGCCTTTTGGGACCTTCTCCTCCCCGAGTGCCGCTTTTTTCTGCTATTCGTTATTTTAAATTGAACCAACCGCGGGTATTACGCGACTGCTCAATTTAATCTCGCGTCCCGTATTATAAACTATTAAATATTGACTCCGAGCGCATGAGACGTACTCCTGCGTTAAGAGATGGCTTCATGTTAAGTTCGTCGTAGCAATTTCTGGTATGAGGAGAGAGAGAGTCCGGGCATAACTAATTATATAGCGTAATTTGAGATCAAATGAAATGCGTTTGGAGAGGACCGGTCTAATTCTGAATGCGATTAATTTATGTAAGTGTGTAGGTGACCATCTGCGCGCATATTTGTCGTCTCTGTTTCTCCAACGTATTTCATTAAGGTAAGCCTCCCGAATCCTCTCTGCGTTAAAGGCGAATACGAGCGTTTCGCGTGACGGGAATCGAACGCTTCTCGAACGTAACGGCGATTTACCGGCTGATGGATGCGCGTGCGGCAAATAATAATTCTCGATCTTCGGTCGTTCGAACGATCCGCGCGCGCGTCCTTATAGAGGGATCGTTAATAAGTTTCATGCCTGGCGAACAATGGAGAAATCCCCCGTCAAATTTATTTCACCCCTCTGATAAACACTTCGATATCTGCGTCACGGTGCGCTACGTAGGACAAAGTCGCGTTAAACAGAAATATCGGTTGATTCGGCTGAAGTTCGTTGTGATAAAGTGAACATCGCTCGAAAGTTTAATTGAACCACTTTTCAAGCGGCATTAAATCGATGTTTCCGGGTACGGCACTTTTCCAATTAAGCACGGCGTAACGCTGTAAAAAGGCGGACTGTGTGACGCAAAAGAGAGCCCGTACCAAATGCAGAAATATGGAATACCTTACTTGCGGTCCAGATAAAGCTTGCGTAGTAACCGTACGTTACGTTTGGTACAATGCGCGCGGGGTATACGTATTATACCGTCCACCGTACGCATGAAGAACTCTAAATGCTCCGCGCGTAATTTCTTGCCTGCCGAGATTAACATACATTGTCCGTAGATGCGGCGTATACGCGGCGTATCTCGAATTTTGATAATTTTATCCGAAATGTCACCGAAGGCCCACCGCATTGTGTCATATTGCTATCACCCCGCGTATATGCCGTGACATATATACATATACGCTTACGTATCTATTCACGTTTATATTCGTATATATATTCCGTATATATATTCACGCGTTACTTTGAGGCATTCGGTGGGCTATTGAGTCGGCGTAGTCCGCCAGTTCTCGGCTCCCTCCCCAGCTCGAGGCTCGAGACTCGAGACTCGAAGCTCGACGAGCCACGAAGGAGCGTCTCCGCTCTTCGATTCAGTTCTCGTATGTCCGCGTACCAGTTCGCTTCGATTCTCGTCTTCTCGTTCGCTTCCTTCGTGCAACGCTGACTCCCTCGCCAAGTGGGAGGCGTTTGGTGGTAGGCTTAAATAAGATAAACTGATCCAAGTGCGCGAGACGAGATAAGCCGTCGGGCACCGTAATTGGCCGAATTCAAGAGCGACTCAATTCGTTGCGAGAGACGAGTCATCGAGATTTCCACGCAATCGTCCACGACGTTGCTCCGAAGGTATGCTGTCTTCCTTAAAATATTACGATCGCGCGCTATCAGACATACAAGAAGCCGATTCGCGTTTCCGTTCATTGATAATTCATCCTCCGAGGAAGAATGTATCATTAGAATTTTGATAAATGCAGGTTACTGTTGTCGCCGACGCATTCACATTCTACTTTTGTTCCGAGTCCGAAATACTCGTGTTCCATAGAATTACACTTCGGCGGCGAATAATTTAACAAAGAATTACAATTGCATATGAGCGCGGGTGATTATAATTCTAAAAGGTACTGAATGACGTATATCCCGTACGCGCGCGGTCCTCATCGTTTCCAGCAAGCGGTTCCAGAGTACAGTTAAAGCGGGTATCAAAAAACGCTAACGAGTCTTTGGCAAACGCGCGCGCGCGCTGTTAGTTGAAAAACGACGAAGGCGTTTCCGTGACAGAGGAATTTTTTCCCAAACGCGGAATATGCACGCCCCTGGCGCGCTCCGGTTCCCATGAAGTGGTCCCCACGTGGTGCTTCTGAACCTCCTCTATCTCTCTGTCTGTCCGTCCATCCGTTCGTCCATGTGTTACGGCGATACACGCAAAGAGCGAGAGAGTCCACACGATGACCTAACCAGACTGTCAATTAAAATGCCACCATATGCCACTTAAACCGCTCTAAATTTCAACCATTAATTCCCCGCATATCTCTGCCGTCTCCTGTACCACGCCGATAGAGAGACAGACCATATACGCGGTATATGCGAAGAAGTTATATGCACATGTCGCGAGAAAGAAGAGTACGAATTGCGTAACGGCGGACCAAACGAGAGAAGGGTGGAGAGAGAGAGAAAGGTGACATCAAAGGAGTAAGATTCACTTCCATTAAGGCGCCATCCTAAGATTAAAATCCGCCGCAGCAGAGAATGAGTCGGAGAGGTCGGAGGAAAAAATAGACGTTCTCTGGGTCCGCGCGCGCGTTACATCGATCGGCGCAAGATGATTTCGCGCAACAACGATATGCTCTCCCGAACGGGGACGATTAAGGCTCTCTTCGCTTGCCGTTGCCGCGGCGTCACACGTCAGAGAGAGACAAGAGGGAAAAATTTGTATCAATATCTCGTCTGCCTTTGATCTCTAACGACCGTCGTTCGTTCCCTGATGCCGCCGACGTCGTCGTCGTCGCGCTTTAGAATTTATTCCGCGAAACCGCAGTATATATTTACCGACGCTCGTGCCTCGTCGTTATCAAAGAAGATTATATACAGAAAAGAGAAGATTCGAAGGGAGCGGGGGAGTGGTCTCTGGCAAGGCGCATTCGAAGTGTTACATCCTTGAGTCATCCGGCTTACGTCTCCACTTCGTGACGAATCGTCAAGTGGAAGGGAGAAAGGGAGAAAGGGAAAAAGGACGAGGAAAGAAGAGGCGCTTTGGAACAAGGTTCTAAACGAGATAGTATATCGTAGCAGCCGAGAAAGAAGTCGCATTATTTTTCGTCCGTCTCTCTCCCGCAGGCTCACTCTTTCTCGCTCGTTCCCCGACTCCCTCTCGAACTTGGTATAGGGCCGTACTCATTAGTAAATGAGCCCTGGGCAATCGAGTGCCGGGTCCCAGGTGTTATCTCTCTTGGCGAACGAACGAACGAACCTACGAACGAGCACCACCACTACCACCACCACCACACTTACCGCCACCGTTACCGCGCATAGAGACAGTTGGAAGGTTGGGGGTGGAAAAGAGGTTGCGCGGCGAGAGGAACGGGGTGCTCGGGCGCCGTGGCATAATGCCTTTTGTTAATTATTACAGCAGCCACACTTAGGGGCTTAAAATTCGCCATAAATAATCGCCGAGACAATACCACCCCCACTACCGTCGCAACACCGCTATGCCCTCCACTAGCACACCGCGGCGCCATCTTCGTCTATACGAACACAAATCGACACCGACACACAAATCTCAACGTTCCAGCTAACGCCACCGTCATCTTCCCTCTACCTATAGAGACGAGGAAACACACGCACGACACACAGACGCGCCGAAGCGTCATATTTCGCGGACTAACACCATCATCGAACGACCTCAACACCGCGTTGCCCCGTCCAACCCCTCTGCCCGCTTCTTTCCACCCTGCGCTACGCTTCTCACCCTTCTCTCCTCTTCTATTCCGGACCACCCCTCTTCACCTTTCCTTTCTCGTTTCGTTCACTCCGGTTCCTGTTCGTCGTTTCCTGTCGATATCCTCTGGCGAAATCCGGTGAAAAAAACCGTGTATATAGAGCGAAAGAGATAGGACGTTGAAAGGGAGGGAAAATGGTGGCAGGGGTTGGCGAGAAAAGGAGGAGAGGTGTGAAAAACGACGCGATGAGACTCCCGGCAATTTGGATGTTCGGCGGTGGTCCATGATCGAGCGAGAGCTCGACGGGCGCTTGCCTGGCTGTGTGAATGTGTATACGTATAGAAGAGTGGGTGCGCATCGATCCCCGGCAGCCTTCGTTTCCGCCCGCGAGCGATATCGTTGTAATGACCGTAGCGACGGATACTTAACCGTGATTAAGTAATGAGGAACGGTCGATGGGAGTAAGCGCGCTTCTTCTCGCGATTAATATCGCCCGGTGAGTTTTCGACCCAGCCATCGCGAGCCCGTTTCTGATCGATCGGATTTTCGAACGAACCATCTGGACCTAATGAAGGAAGCTGCGGCGCGGGACTTGTGCGGCCGATGCGCGAGAAACGTGACAGGCGTAATTTGTACTCGGACTTTGCTTGATATTACATGCCCCATTTCTTGATATTGATCGCGGTTAAAGACGCGACGTACGATCTGCGATGCGGGACGCCCGAAGGAATTCGCAGTGGGCAAAAACGAATCTTTTGATCGGATTTTCAGATATCGCAGCATCTGGCACGGATGAAAGAACGCGTTCATTGTTGCATCCCCATTCTCGGGGCTTACGTGTACAATGCGAAGAACGCGAAGCACAGACGCGATGTGCCGAATCATCGGCAGTAAATGCCTGCGTACTTCGATTCATTCGGAACTTCCGCGCGCTTTGTGCGGCAGTGCTTGATGCTACGTTTACGACTTCTCGATACGACGCGAGTTGCATTAGTATGTAGCGTGGCGGGTACATAACGTTATGACACTGATCCGAAAGTTTCTATAGTATCTCAGCTTTCGTCACCGGTGCCCGGAATTACGATAAGCCAGCAGTCCTGGCTGTAACTTCACAGAAAACATTTTTCTCAGAAACCTGAATGACATAACCGCCTCGAGACGGACTGAAGTCGAAAACGTCTTCAACTAAATTTCAGCGGAGAGCTTCGTTCTAGCATAGAGAATGGAATATCGGGGAAACCGTCGGACCGCGGGTAATCTAAATTCTCAACCCTCGTCCGCACTCAGATATAACGAGCAACAGTACGATCAAACTCTCCGCCATCCGACCGTTACTCCTCGGCGCATTCTGACAACGTCAGAACGAGAGCGATCAAGTAGCCAGGAAGGAAGGAACCGTCCGAAATCTCTTAGTTACCCTCTCATCGTTATTGGACGCGGAGAATTTCATTTCCCCCCGTCTAGCGGGGGACGGTTCTCGTTTTATTTCCCAGTGACGATATAGCCTCGTTGCAATAAGTGGACGCGTTATGGTCGAGGCATGTCGTCTTCGGAAGACGAAGAAAGATGAGAAACGCACGTGTGCGGATAGCATAAGAAAGAGTAAACTGAAGAGCCGGGGGGAGGGGGAAATGGGAAGAAAAAGTCGGGAAAGGCTGTAATTGGCATCTCTAGCTCGCACACGCTTCGCTATCCATCTCGAACGAGAGCATTTCTCTCGTTACTATCTATCCTACTACTACGTTATACTCCGGCTCCTTTTCTCGTGCTCTCTCTTCCACGTCGCGAGGCCTGACAGGCGGGACGCGAAGTGTCGTTTCGAGACGAGAAATGAAATTTAGCCGTCGCAGCCTCTGTCGGAAGTAACTGCATCAACTCTCTCGCCTCTCACTCTCTCCCGTATCTTCTGTCGCGAGCTAACCGTGCGCGCAACCTGCGAGCGTCTTCGGTCGACAAATACCGGCGCCGCCGTCTTCCTCAAGAATACGTCCTGCGAATCAAATTTGCGATATTTCAACCGGCCGTCGACAGGGGGGATGCTTTCTCGGCTGCCTCCTCCGTTCAACGCGAAATTCAACTAGTTTAACTATTAATTACGATAAAACGTTGCTTCGCGTTCTCGTTTTCTACGTGCTATTCCCTTGGACGCGTATACTCGTTTTTCGTCGGATAACTTCATTTGCAGCGGTTAGCCGGCTCGGATTAGCTAGGAAATCAAAACGGTTTAAGTCTCGACGCAACTACCTATTTGGAAAACATCTGCAAAACCAAACAGTGCAAAATGTAATTTCTGCCGTGAAAAGTACAAAGTTTCGCGACCTTGTGTGTATCACATAAGAATATTATATCCGTCTTTCTCAACTCCACGAAATTTTCTCCGCATATTTCTCTTTCGTAAAAATCCCACTCCTCTAGATGTACTAGGTGCACATTATTTGAAAAATAGCAAAACCAAAGAGCCCAAAGATGAGTACCCGCAGTGTTGAGAATAAACGTTCGTTACTTTGTGTACCTTAAAAGAACGTTATTCTTCTCGCGTAATCCCCGAAAGTTTTCTTCGCATGTTCCTGTTTCGTAAAAATCCCACTGGCGTGTGGGTGTATTATGTGTACATTATGTGTATAGGGACGTGGGTGGGCGCCGGAAGGTAGATACTTCGCCGTTCTTTGCTCTCCATTCCGAATAAGCGCTTTTTACGTATTTCGTGTTCGTCCTTGGCGGAGAGAAACGGCCTGCTCGATCGTGCGCGAGACACCGCCCGTGAATTATCGCTGAAAACTCGGTCCTGCCGCGGGCAGAACAACTCGTGCCCCGGGCGAGCGCACGATGCCGTAAATTCGAACATTTTCGATTTTGCTACAGGCCAGGGGCAGAGAGGAGAGGTATTCCATTACGAGGGGCTTAATTATTCTTTAACGACGGGAGAACGAAGATATTCTCGCCCTGAGTGCTTTATAACCTTGCAGCGAAAATTATACACTGGCCCCGAGAGTCTCTTGCGGTGGTACCTTTTAATTATCGTAATTTTATTAATTTTACAGACTAACGCGTGTGCGCTCGCGCCTGCTCACTCGCGTTCGCGCAGAAATGTGCAGTCGCGACGTGTGCAGATTAAAAGTAAAATATTTTCTGTGCCGTGAGAGATAACTTTTTTTTAAGAGGTTTAAAAATGGTTTGATGGGAAAAACAAAGGACTTGTCTCTTCGACGGGGGTATGCGCGAGTGCAGGCGGACTCATATACGCGCCGTGTACGTAGCGTGATCGGAAATGGGAGGTGGTGGTGGAGACAGCGTCAAGTGGGGAGAAGCTCGGATAGACGACAAGGGTCAGCTGATAGCGGACAATTATCTCTCAGTTTAGTTCGAGCGATCCGAAGCTATAGACGCGATGTTGTAAAACAATGTCCGTACATAGTTTGCTCGTTATCGTGATCCGTCAAGTGACCGCAGTTTTTTTTCTACCGCCGTACATGCCTCCCGTACAAAGTTAAACATTCTATTGACGGTACTGTGTAACGTTTCCTGTTCAGTGAGCGCATCGTGGAATTTTAGCATCAACGGTAAGACGAAGGACGCCATTTGTGACGTTTACCTGAATGCCCTCGTCGTATCTTACGTTTCTTCATGCTAGCGCCAAGTCGTTTGGCATCGCTGATTAGAATTGTACGGTCGTATAATATTTACATGTTTGACGGTGAGGCCTCTAGTTGCGACACTGTGTCTTGAACTGAATCGTTTGAAGCAACATTCTCTGCACAATATTCCTTACATTTTCTTAACGTTCCAATGAAGCACTGACAAATAAATTCAACGCACTGCAACTTACAATTCGTCGCAAATGTGTCACACCGTTTCGATAGCATGTCGCGACACGATCGATCAGTATGGCTTTTCCAAACTATACGACGAAACCGATTTTCTTGGACTTCAACTAGTATGATATTGCCGTGGTTTGAGCAGACACAAGGCAGTGCATTTTGCATTCGGCATCGTGACCGATCCATCATTGTCGGCCGATAATAAGTTGTTTTGAAAGTGTATAACGCTGAGTGTATATTATGTTCGACTACGCGGTGGATCGGTTACTCGTCGGCAAATTCCTATTACAGGCGTGTAGTCGAGACCAAACTGGCGAGCCGCTTGACGATAAGAGCCGCACGGCGATAAGTGACGACCGGCGAACGGCTTTTCCAAGAAAAAATATCTATCGATGACTTCCAGTGTGGACTTGCAAGTTTTGCGCTGAACCGACAGAGTCGCCCCCGAGTTTCTCTTATCGCTTCCAACGCAAATAGACGGTGTTTGTCAGCATTCCTACCCGCCTACCTACCTGAGTGAAAATGTTGGAAAATAGAAAAACCAAGAGTAATGTAATGGAAAATAGCCTCAATTCGAATAATGTACGTACTTTAACTCAAACCGCGAATTCAATAAACCGAAGGTGCATAAATAGCGATTAAAGCCTCCTAAAGCCACTCTTTTCGCTACGTTTAATCAATGTTTTCATGCGATTTTTGCCAGTTTCAGTGAGACGAGTGGTCATTGTGCCGCACACAGCGTTTACATGAGCACAATGTGTTAAAAATATTGCCGCGGCGCGAACGCTCGATCAGTCGATCGACCACCAAGCGAATCCTCGAACTTTTTCGACAGGCGAACGCAAAATGAGAGTCGCGAGAGAGTGGCGCGTTTCGCGCGATCGTCGAGTGTTAATTCAATCAACGACGCAGGGCAACGGCAAAATTGCCGGCAAACGGGCGGAGTGGTTGTACACGATGTGCCTCCGCTGTAACGCGTTTCACGAGATAAAAATTCTGCGTTTGCAGGAACGACGGAGAGCGAGGATAGACGAGGATCCATTACGAGCTTACGCGTTAACGCGTTGTTATTAAATCGCACCGGGACGTGATACATTACGTTGGCGGTAGTTTGCTGAATGCCACAGAGCGAGGGGTTACAGGCCGCACAGCTCAAAATTCCACGCTCAAAGCACTCGCATTTTTTACCCTCTGGCTGCTTGACAAACGTTTTCAAGAAAAACTCCCATCAATTCTCGAGTTTCGTGGGTTCCGCTAATAAGTGCTAATAAGAAAGTGACTTCTTTCGGCTCCCTTCTTCTTTTAGGCCTTCTATCTATTTACCTATCTCCCCGCCGTCCCTCCCGCTTGACATCTGATTCGCTCGCTCGCTCACCATTTCATTCTCTCTCTCTCAAGCGAGGTCGAGATTTCTCGTTAGAGGTTAATTCGCGCAATTGAGGCGGTGCCATCTTAAAACGAGCGCACCCTTTCCCCCGCGTCCCTTGTCTTTCGTCTCCTTCGCTCTTTCTCGTGCCCCTTCTCTCTCTTTCTCTCTCTCCCTTTCTCTTTCTCTCTGCGACGCTCCGCCGCCGGAAACGTTTTCCATCTCAGACGCGGGGTTTACTCCCGCGTAATTTGACCAGATATGAAGATAGCGAGCGCGACTCCCGACGGCGAAGCAGACGAGGGGAGTGGGCAACGAACTATCCTCATGAAAGAGAGAGAAAGTGACCCCCTTCCGAGGGGACAGAATTTGGTGACCCGCGGCGGGAAACATTTTGTTTAAAATTAGCCTGCGGTTAAATTCTCGGATTCGACCGAGAACGGAAAAGAAAGAGGTTGGGGCGTGTATAGCCGAGAACGAACTGAAACTGTTCCGTGGGAGCGTATAAAGGACGGAGACGCAGTTGCGGCGAGAAAGCCAACGAGGCAGCCAGCAGAATGTGGGGAACAGAAAGGGCGAAAAACGGGGCGGGCGGCGGACAGACTCCGGGAAGAAAGTTTACGCTTCCTGAAATTAGTTTGTACACGGGAAATTTATCATAACCCGGGCACAAGTAACGTAAATATTATCGTAAACGTGCAGCCGTTTGTGGGTGCGTAGAGAAGTGAGAAAGGGAAGAGTCGGGGGGGAAGCAAAAGAGAGAACTACGTTGGCGGCTGAGCATGGGGTGGGAAGGAGGGGCTGGACAAGGTCAAAGAGAGAATGAGAGGGAATGAGAGAGGAAGCAGAAAGAACGGTCGCGCGCGCCCATTCGCCCGGATTTTCATCCGAGCGACGAGAATCCGTCGCGTTGAATATTCGTCACGAGAGTAATGGCCCATTTCCGCTTGCGCCTCGAGCATGCTCGTTCTTCTTCTTTTTTTCTTCGTTTTTCTCTGGACACCGGGAAAGGGGGGCCTAAAGCGGCGGGGAAGGATCGAAGGACGCGAGAGAGAAGGAAAAAGACAAAAATAGAAGAGGGAAGTATTAAGGCTCGAGAAGGGGGTTTGGGGTGTTTGAGGGTTGAAAGCGGGAGAACCCGGAGCTTGAAAAGAAAAACGAACGAATGATTAACTGGATTATCTTTCGTGACCTCGCGAAGGCCACTGGTTACAGACGTGACTCCAGCTTTTTTACAGTCGATTCTCTTACTGTCTCAGCGGGCGTTCTTCCCTATCGACGTTAATTGTCTCTCTGGACAACCGGGTGTCAGGCCGCTGTTCGGTTCCAGTCAACTTGTTTGCGGGGAGCAGGTGTTTATCGAAACGGGCATGCGTTGTTTGGTAAACGCTTCTTGCTAAGACCTATTACCTGCGCATTTATCTTTCGTGCGGAGAACGTCGATTCTACTTGCTTTCGTAACAATTGTTTTTCAAACAAAAAACTTTTCTTCCGATATTCTATTCGTATTTTGTGCGGTGCATATTCGATAGCTCTTGTTAGATGTCTTTTTGGGCTGTTGTACTACTCCGCGAACGGAAAACTCCACGGTTTCGGCTATGAAACGTGACGAAGATTACGCAAAGTTTATTGATTTTCGACAACCGCAATGTGTCGGAAATGGAGATTCAAAAAATGTTCAGGGGTGGTTGTAGTCGTTGAGTGGACCGGCAGTGGTGAGCGGGTAAAGAGAGACAGAGAGAGAGAGAGCGAGAGAAAGGGACGGGGAAAGGGAGATTGAGAGAACACGATAGAAAGGATAGGGGTAGATGGGGTCGGTGGTTGAAACGGTGGAGGCGAAGGGGGTCAATGGCCGGAAAGTATAAAACCGATGCTGGAAATAATGCGTCTCGTGTTGCGCGTAAAAATCGGAACATGGCTGACGCGTCACATGCACTTTTCACTTTTTTTTCGCCTAGCGCGATTGCTCGACGATCGATGAGTCGGATCGCACCAGACAAGGCGATACGTAACTCTTCATTTTTCGTCTGTACCTCCTATCTGTATATGTTCCTGTATTCTCTTCCCACATTTCGGGACCGAAATTTGTTATAGTTTATGTCTCCGTGAACATTATTCTGATCTCCTCTTTAATATTTCTGTTCAGGTTGCCGCAGAAGCTGTCTTGTCCTCAGCCCAGGGCCATCTAAAACAGGTAAATCAACATCTAAACATGTGACACACTGTACTAGATAATACACGTAACTCTATTTTCGACCACATTCTGCACATGAATTTACATTCGCAAACGCGTCCAACCGGCAATTCATGCGCGACACATGAGCCGGTTTATTTTACGTTGTCCGCCTAACGCAGCCGTCGCAAACGTTCAACGAGGACAAACATCTTGTCAAACAGTGTAGTAAACATCTTCGCTCTGTATACCCACAATTCGTGCTGCTTGGTCCAGACCTCAATCTAACGACGGCAATCACCTACGATGAGAGCATCATCGTGCTACTTACAAACGCGGCTAATTGCTTTTCAACATATTCTAAACCGTTTGTGACCAATCTTAGGATTCGTAGCGAGCAAATTATTTCCATCGATATCCCGGGCAGTTAAATATAATCGCATGGCCAGCGTGGCTAGTGGTTTGATCGCGTCCCGTTTCATGGGAAGCGAATTAACGGTATTGATCGAATAACTGGGCGATAACATTTTGACACGTTGCGGACTGCGGGGAAGTGCGCGCGTGCGGTCATATATTTAGCCGCATATTTAATTTCCTTCATTCCGCATTGCGCGCTCTGTTAGTAAGCGGCGCTTATTATAAACCCGGGTACCCGATGACGATATAATAATAAGCGACCATTTGATATCCAGCAAAACATAGCTGTCGCCTCGCTTTATCGCTTATCAGACCGGTTTGCATTCAAATTCTATGTGACATTAATCTTGTCGATCAAGAGGAGCCTTGCCTAGTAGGTTATCAAATCATTATAATAATACATTCGCTATCGGCATGCTAGTGACGACGGGCGAGTACAGAGTCGGCTTGATTTGTCGTTGTTAGTCCCGAACGCAATTTATGACTTGCGAGGAAATGGTCCTTGGAAGAGAAAGCGTGACGTTGAGCAGGTCTCGTAGCCGTTGATGGTAAGTGGCCCCCACGTCACGTAGCTATTGAATAGCTCGAGCACCAATTATTTAGAAACAGATAGACGTGGGGCAGGCAACTCGACGTTTCATTGTTTAAAGAATATAGACGTTGCCTTGAAAGGTCTAGAGTCGAAGTGGGTTCGTAGAAACAGCACTTAACAATCATTTAGTGTGCTCGTAGGACCGCCAATGCCTTAACTTGGCGTCACGTATCGAATCCGGGGTAATTTACAACAGACAATAGACGATACTCAGGTTTCACGCTCTACCAGCGGAAAAATAATCCCCTCTCAGTATTATAAATAGAGGTGACGGCGTAATGGGAAGAAAGACTAGGAAAAAAGTACGTGGTAGAAAAAATAGAGCCGACTCCTGCAATTGAATTATTCGCGGACCGCTCTACAAAGAGAGAACAGAGACTTTGCACGCGGTAGTAGTGGGAGATAGTACCTTCGCGTTTGAGTTTTAAACTTCACCTTTGACAGTCATCTTGATCATCTTATTTTCTCCTTGCACGCAGAGCATACGCCATACTTTCGTAGCGGGCACGTCAGTGGGCACGTCAGCGGTGTAAGCGGCTAAAGCACCTTTTCACCGAGACTTTTCCGCGATTTAGTAGCACGAGTGAACGATAGAAAGAGTGAGAGCCGCAAGCCCGTGGCGCGCAGAATGTCGACGGTAGAGGGATGAGAATGAGAGCTAGCGGGCAGAATGTCGGAGAAGGAAGGAACATCGGCGGTTTGCTGCCGACTAGAGGGTAGGACGATGGCAAAAGGGGTTGGGGCGGGGGGATCGATCTCGACGGTCCAATAAAAAGTAATGGTTCGAAAAGCTCCGGACTTAGGCGAAAAGTCACCTCGACACCTTTTAAGCCCGGAGACGAACACGAACGTTCCTCCATCCACAGTCACCCTTTCCCTGTCGTTGCCCACCCCCACCCACGGCACCATCTCTCAGCCCCTTACCTACCTCTCATCCCTCGCGGCGCTCTACGAGATGCTCTCGCTGTTTCTTTTAACTTAAACTCGATGCGACGGCCCGATCATCCCCCGTGAGACACGAAATTAAGCTGCAGTTAAGTGCAAGCTCCGTGGAAAGTTAACGGGACGATCTTCTTCTACACGGAAAGGACGAAGAAAACGACGGCCTGTGAGAAAGCTCTCTGAAAGAACGAGAACGGAGAGACGATAATGCAACGCTGCGAGGCTTGAGTTTGTTGTCCGCCGAGCCCGGGCTACGAGATGCTAATGCAGTTTCAAACGAGGCGAGCAATTGTTTCGTCGACTTCTTACGCCGCGTCCCGAAAGTTACCGGCGTTCACGAGATTCGCTGTTCCGTCGCGTTGACTTTGATTTTCGCTGCGCCCGCGGTGTATCCATTTTTTAACAAACGAAATTTCTACCGCCCGTCATCGACGATAAAATGTCGGAAGAGAGGACGATAGCGTTGTTTGCAAAAGAATGCACAAGGGCGAGTCTAATTATAGTACGTTTCCTTGTCAATGCACGATAAGCAGCCGCCGGTATCTATTACGCATAGCTTATCATGGAACGTTGCCAACTATCACGCCACGCGGCTAGAGTGGTTGAAGAAAACGAGCGTTCACCGTAGCCATAGAAATCGCGTATGACCATTCAGTCTCTTGATTTATGCGGCGAAAGGAAAATTTGCTGCGATTAAAGAGAAGACCGGGGAAACACGGAGTAACTTACAGCAGGGAACGTCGAGTACGAGGAAAGGGCTTCTGCTTTCGAAGAGAGTAGGAGGGGTCGATAACTTCTCACATTTTTCCTTGCGATTCCTCGCTATCCCTCGACTCGGTGTATCGTGAGGCTGAAGATAAAAGAACGCGGCGCCCAGTCTCTCTCTGCATCCCAAGAGTTATCCGATACGTCTGTGGATTTTATTTTTCCTCTCTTATTCCTCATTCCTCATTCCTCCCGTTCCCGGCCCTCGTCTGTTGCGTGCATCCGCGTCCAGAAAGAGTTCAGCATCTCCTTAGTCTGCCCATCTTTCTGCGCCCTCCTTCTCCTGCTCTCCGTCTTTCTCTCCTTTTCGGTGAGCCCTTCCTGCTCATCTCAGTCTCCTTAGTCTCTCCCTCTCCTTACATTTATCCGTCGAAAGCTCGAGGCACGGAGGCCGCCCATTATCGCTGGAGAGATAATTAAAAAGGCAGGCGCAGGAGAGATATTAAAGCGTCGAAGAGAGGGTAAGCCCTTATCAGCGGGCCGTTATCGCCCGTCGGCCATGTTGGTGGGGCCGCGACTGTTCGTCACGCTCTCTTTTCTCTACTATATTCTCGCCCTCTCTCCGTTTCTCTCACGCGCTCGCTCTAGTCACATCGCTCTCCTCTCTGCTGTCCCTGTCCCTATCTCTTGCAGTCTCTCTCTCAGTGTCTCTCACTCTCGGCCCCGCTACAAACCGGAAGAGAGGCCGCGAATATATTTGCGCGATGTTGCCTCATAACGACCACACGATGGGGTTGTTTGCAATGCCGCTGCAACGGGCGTACGAGGGTTTCAACGAGCTAGAATGGGGATGAAGGGTGCAAAGGGGTTTGCCGGCCGAGAGAAGGAGAGGGGGAGAGACACAGAGTGGAGGAAGCGGCAGGGACAGTATGACGGAGGGTGGTAAAAGAGGTGAAGGAGGAAGAGGAAGAACCTATAGAGGTGTGGGAATGTGTCAGTGACGTCACAACTCGACGTCTTATTTCCTTCGTGTCCCTCGCCTCTGATGCGCCAGAGGTGTAATTTACAAAAGGAGAAAGCGGGTAGTCGGGCATTTTTCTCCTTCCCCATTTTTTCCCATTTTCTTCTAGTCCTGTCTGTCTTTCCCTCGCCCCCTCCCTTTCTCTCTCTTTAAACCTCTCGATCTCAACGTCTCCGTCGTTTTCCGCTCTTTCCTCGCCTTTATCTATCTCTTTTCCTGCCGCTGGCTGTTTTCCCCTTGAGGGAAACGCAAGGCCGCGCAGAGGAAGTTGGAACGTATCCCGCGTGTACTAGGTTCTCAAACTTGTCACGTGGTAAAACTGGCGTGAGCTGAAGGAAGTAAAGGGATGTACGAGAAGAAGTGGCATACGGTGCTTGGGGGTATAGACCGGGCGCGATAAGAGCAGCCGCGTTCGCCGATAAACGCGAGAAAGGAAAACGGATGCGATCGATCTACGTCGATCCAAATAATATTTCGTTGACGCGATACAACATCGAGCAGCCGCGAAATGGATTCTCGACTAAGCACCTAAGCCCTCGGTGTTTTTCCGCTCGATAATGCCCGACCGAGATCGTGATTCGATAAAGTGTGCGTTAAGTTGATTTCGCAATGTATCGTCATGCGACGTAGTTCTTCAAATATATAGGAAAAATAATGTCGCGATTCTTATGACATTTCCGTCTTGCGAATATTAGTCGGTGGATCGTGTATCATTTGCATATTCATCGATATATGTCGTGCTTCACACTGCTCCGAATTAATCGAGACACATTTGGGTCAAATCAGATGCTGCTTGATGCTTAGCTTCTACGATTTCTTTCTATTTGCAATTACAAATTATCGCATTATGCGTATAAACAGTATTGCGTTTCGACTCCAATGTTATCTCTTAACACGTTGACTACCGTGTACGTATTTTACTATATTAAAACCGCAACGCGATGAAGTACTACAGAATATGATTTAATTGTGCAAAATGAAAATAATGCAAAGGTATCGGAGACCAAAGAATTGAATCACTATTTAATATTAATTGAATTTACAAAAATATAAATGCTATTGATTATTTTTCGAATTTTTCGTGGGACCTTTTGCTACAGATATTAACAGCGCCGCATCATTCTCGACTCTACACATTCTATAAACGTGTTCTACTGCGAACTAAGCGCAATGCGTGAACAGTAAAAGTCATAACGGGTCCGACACTATTAGACTCGGTAACAATTTTATTTCCATCACAGTCTGTTGGCTCAATCGTCCGCTTAAATTCCAGCGCTCTCAGGCGGGCGAGATAATCGATGTCTTACCACGGCACCTTCTCGTTCGTCCATAGTCAGCCACACGCGGCTGCCACGCGGGGCATTTCACACCGGCACGGTCGCTCATTTAGAAACCAATGAAAAGATTGGGCACAATTGTCTCGTCCTGTATCAGGGTCTCGTGCGATTCCACTGACCCTACGTAGAAGCCTTTAAGGCCGATCCCTGGCTTTAAACGGACGTACATGAACACACAAACGAATTTGTTGAATTTTTGGTCGCGTTCCTTTAACCCTTTGACTGCTGAATACTCCCGGCCGAAGCTCTTGCTGAAGACGAAACACTTTTCGCTAGTGTGAATTCTATTGTTTGATTATGTAAGGCGCAACTAAGTTATAATAGTTTCATTATTTAGGCCCAACTAAATTATAATAGCTTGATTATTTAGGCGCAACTAAATTATAATAGTAATTCTTCATTTACGCCCAATGAAATAATGTAAGAAAATGATTTGATAAAGAATTCTGTATTTATCTCATACGTTGATAATTGTGGCTGCAGTATATAAGAAATCGAAACGATTGGGAAACGCATCTATGCGCCCATACTCGACACCGATGGTTTCGGCGGACGCATATATGAGTCCACAGCAGTCAAAGCGTTAAACTCATTAAACACTAAAACATTTTTAAATCGTCTCCGTATACGCCTTACAAAGAACAGTGTCTGGCAGAATAACATTGATGACACCGCCGCAATGAATGACACCGTAATCCGCATTGTTCCTTTCTCCCGAAACTCTACGCCCGCGCGGAATCGACCGGCAAGAGGTGCGTCTACGCATATAGAATAGGTTGATGAAAGTGCGTCGACTCGTCACAATAGAGAAAAAAAGGCCGCAACGAGAGTCGCGCAACGCGGAACGAAACGAGGATAGATGGAAAATCGCAACAGCTCGTTGGAAGTTCACAACGAGGCGTTACTGGTTGGCAACGAGCCGTTCGGGGCTCGCAACGGGAGCGAGGCGAGTCCCCTCACTCCGTCGTCGTCGTCATCCCAATAACACGGCGCGTGTAAGCGCGTTCAGACTCGTCGCATAACAGGATCTCGCACCCGGTGCATCGCTTTTTCCGCCAAAACTCTCCTCGCGATATTAGCATCGGGAAGTTAGCCCACTTTTACCAGCTGCGTCGGCGCGTTCCGCGTTCACGCGTTACTTTTCCGCTCTCTACTTTCATACCGGCGAGGTCCGTGCGGGGGTGGCGTTTACGAGCCGCCTCCGTACGCCACATCGCCCTGTACACGAATACATATTGCCTCCTGGCGGTAGCAGTGCAATTAACATCACTCCAGGTTCAAACCCCTCGCCCCAATGCGAGACGACGGTAGCAGGATGCGGGGGAGGGGGGTCGGGCCAGGGGTGGTCCGGGGGGAAAGAGAGAGTAATAGTTTTCCCAGTCTGCCGTGCCTCTTTCCTCATTCGCTGTTTCCCCGTCTTCCCTATCCTGCTCTCTCCTCCGCGTCTCCCTTCGTCCTCTACCCCATGCTGCCGTTCCCTCTCGGCACCATGATTCGTCGTCATGGTGACTGCTCTCTCTTCTCTGTTTCTCTCTTTCTCCGGCTCTCTTGCCCCTTGTCCTCTCGTTCTCTCTCTCTCCTCGCCAGCTGCCCCGACACTCTCGCGCTTACTCTCTCCATGCGCACCCCGCCATTCCATCTGTCCCGAAAACATTGACCTCGCCACGCCGCGGTGGTCGCCTCGTGGCGGTCGGTCAATCGCTGTCCACTCTCGATCGGCCGGTGTCCTCAAAATCGGAAACGGAAGTGCGCCCGCGACGTATCAATCTCCGGGTCGAACAGACGCGGGGGCGTGTGTGGCTTCGTGTTGTAACGTGCGGAGTCGTCGGCCGGCGGAGAACCGCTGACAGAAGCAGCCGACACGTGTGCCAGCCGTGTGCCAGCCGTGTGCCGTCGAACAGATATCCTCCGTGCGTAATGAGTTTGACGTAGACGACTATTGCGTTCGTTCATTCTCGCGCACGTATATAGTCAGGCCCCACAGGCTTGACGTAATCTCGCGCAGGTGCGAGCGAGAGGCGCTTATTATCGCAGCCGCGCTGACACGCTGGACGACTATGGTATACATCGGTAGTTGACTATTATCTCAGGTAATGCGCTGTTGTAAATTATCAGCGAGGGCGAGTGCCGTTCCGAATGCTCTCGCTCGTTAATGTTGGCATGTGCGATGTATCGCCCGGAACATTAGGTCGCCTGCGACGTAATTGCGGATCTAGATATCTAGATTCCATTTATAATGCAGCTCTGAGGCATCGCTGACGCTGCGCGACGTCCAAAGGTTTCGTTGTTTTACGCTGGAATCTCAGTCGACGTGCACGGCTAATCGTGCAAATATGCGTAAGAACAATTTGCTACGAAGCACCCTCTCTCTCGCGCTCGTTCTCGTCCTATCGCGCTCTGAATGAACTACAGTTAGCATACTGTCCTTAATAACGTTCGATAATCGATGCAAACGAGCCGTGTTCGCACATTTCCTAACAGCCGCCCGGCCAGATACATATTCGCAGCCGTGGCTTTCATCAATTTCGTTCCGCGGAATTAATGACCGATTCGGTGTTTCGGCTTCGGTGTTTCGGCTTCGGTGTTTCGGTTTCGGCGGCATAAAATCAATGTCTCGCTCTTGCCCCGGCGTATACGGGCTGAGCGTTACTGCGGTCGCCGCGGCGGCACGTGTGCGCGAACTGTGATAGGTATTTTCGTGGAAACGGCTCATAAAATCTGAAGAACACAGCTCGGGGCTTCGGGGGGTCTCTTTCTCGACTCGCTTATATACGCCGATCGGTACGAGGCAGTAACTCGGTTCGGGGCCAGCTTTCGCGTCTATCGTCCTCTACGTGTCAGATACAACTACAAATTGCCCCCCCGCCGCCTTTTATAAACGAAAGCGCACTTTTGCCGCCTGCGGATATTGACCTTCGCCTGCCAAACGTCGGTATTCGCTGTCCGACCGAGTGCATATAATATACACGCCGGCATGATAACTTTCCGCGCTTTCACTCCGCGCAAATTGAACATTGGTCGTCGGTGACGTTCGGCGCTGAGGCGAAGTGCTCGTTTGTGTTTGACGAACTTAAGTGCCGTGCGACTCCATTCCCTCCAGTCGCGTTTCACGGGTTTTGCGCGAACTTCGCTGCTGCGTTAATCTCGGTCGGCGTTTAATTGGAATTTCGTTCGGTAGCTACCGTTGACTTTCACTTTCATCGTGTGACTTAGTCGTCAAGTGCGGGTAATTGTTTTTTGGCAGCGGCTATCCGTTAGTGACGAAATGGAAAGGGACGTTCGTTGTAAATGTGTAAAATCAGATGTGGCATACCAGTTGGAAGTAAGAAGATCGTTTGCGCAGGGACCGAGAGAAAAGTGCAGCGTCGTTCGTCCCGTTAATCTGATTAACCGAAGTGTATCTGATCGTTTAAGGCCCGACCAGCGTCATTTCGTTGTCGCTATCATCCAAGGAGGTTCTCTGTGTACCCTCGCTCCCGTTTTGCATACTCAAATGGACCCGGGAGTGTTCCTGAATCCCCATTAACCGATCGTTCGGGTCGAGTTTACTTAACGCCGCCGCGGCCCTAAACCCGATTCTGCCAAGAAAGCGAAAAGCTTTATTAGACGAGCATCTAAATGGGGCGAATCGTGAAAATTCGTCGTGACCATAACCAACCTCGAAACACGCGTACCACCAACATGCATGTATTATCGATCCGCACTTTTAACACATTTCGGATGCGGCGTCGTCCCAGAATAGGTGACACAAACAATTTGCAGGAGGCGTTGTCAACCAAAAATGGATGACGAGAGCAGTTTTAAGCTGGATCCGCTCGTCTAACAATAGATGATGGCTCATTTTAGTTTACCATAAATACTTAAATGCGTGGTCTCGGGCAACGTTCGATACAGTCCTAACATTGTTTCGGGTATTTTTAGTTATATCTACTAAAATATTAGAAATGTCGAAATGCGGTTTGCGGTTTCCCGTGGCACCTTTTTTATCCGAATTCAATAGCTATTTTTCACGGAGTTTTGAGCTAGTTTTAGCATATGCCGTGGACTATTCGTTATTTTTTCTGTTTCGCTACTTGCCTTTAGCGTCAATAATAACAGATGACGAGTGAACTAAATTATCATTCCATTGCGGTCACTGACGAATCGTTCCTATATCTTGTACGGAAGTTCATAAGTAAAGAACAAGAATGCGTGGACAGTTGTTAAAATAGTCAATTTCCGACTTTCGAAATGAAACTATACCCACGCGTTTATCGCTTTAACGTCGACTAGGCCACTATTGTATCGTATTCGGGGCATGTTAACTCGGGAAATTTATTACCGAATTCACGACCGCGTTAGCGTTCCGTACGGCTTATTTTGGGTCAAGTTCGGCGATTCGATTACGTGGCGAAACTCGCTTCAACTTGACGTCGAGGCTGGTTTCGCGCGTTTAATCACCGATTAAATCGAAAGTTATCGACAAGCCAGCGCCCAGAACCAATATATATCGTCCGGCACGAATAACTCCCTCTCTTTTTACGTAACATTTATATAACGGAAATTGGTGATCGAGAGGAACCGGTCTGTTTTTACTTTTAAAAGCATTTTATTGAAATTTCGGTCAGGGCTATCGCCTTCCAACTAGCCGACAAAAAAGGGAACACCGTGCCAGCGTGCGTGTCCCTTCTTTGCTTAGTCCACAAATTTGAAAATCAGAACCCCTACGTCACAGCGTGTAAACGAATCTAAATTCAATTTAACGTTCCGACGCGACGATGTGCGATACGTATCACTTCGTACGTACACACGGTGCAAAAATAGCCATGACAATGAAAACGGTTGCACTTACGACGCAGCAAAAAGCACAAAGAGGGGAAGGGCACGAGCGTATGCGGGACAAAGGGATTCAATCACGCGAGGTATCGTGCAGGCGAGGAAGCGAGATAAGCGTCTAGCTAATTTGTCTCCTCAATTCGCTCGAATTACAGCGAGAAAAGGTAGACAGCACACGAACACGAACGGCTCGACTATGAAGTAGTGAGTGCCAGGACCGATGCCCGATCGATGCTCGATGATCAGTTGTTTACACACGTGATACGGTCGAGGGATCGCGTACGAGTTTAGTAATCGTCGATAAACAGCAAAACACGCGAGCGAAGTTGAACGCTGAGTGCAGCGCTGCTCGTTAATTTTAATTAAGCCACTCTCCCGGCATAAGCGGTTGTAAATTTTTTCTTTCGTGCCACGTGGCCGACGGAATCTTCCGTGCACGCTCCTGCGCGTCTGTCGATTCCTTTCGTATTTTTCTCTTTCTCGCACACGCGCCTGCACTGTCTATCTTGACAACTTGCATAATGCAGCGCCTTTTGAGCGAGCGAGAAAACTTGACAGGCGGCCATGCCAAAGGTGCCTGAAATAGTCTGCGAATAATGCGGGCGTTAAGTTGGAGTATCACGCTCGTCGATGTCGACCCGGCGCAGGCAACTTGCCGATATTGCCAGCTCTCCCGTTTATGGGATTAATTCCTCAGGCTGAAGAGAGTTCGGTTATTTCCGAAACTCGTGTGACAAGAAACTGCAACGTCGACGCCCGGGTATGCGCGTATTCCGGCTGCAAAGTTCTTAAAGCTTCTGGGAACAGTTCGTTATAATGCTATCGAGAAATTGTGGTCTGTTGTTCGGCGGCGGCCGTTCGTTATTGAAATAATTGACTTTCAAAGTAATGGGAAAATACGAGTCATCGGGCGACATTGTTAGGCTACGGAAGGAGCAAATACCCGTTCGTCGTTAGGTGGCTAGAATCGCTGAACGAAACGTTTTACGCGCCGTAAGCGAGTAACAAAATGTCGTTGCATACTTATGGGTCTTACGTTTTCACGGGCTTTCTTTAGTTCCTCTTTTTATGGGCGATTTCAACGCTGCGCTCGGTCGTTACACAACGACATTTGCCCTCAAATATCTTTCATCGCTTTACCCCTTCGCTCGGGCGCAACGCGCTGTTGACATTTGTTGAAGGCATGCCGACGTGTCATGTGGAAAATCTTTAGTAGCTAAAAAAAGTCTCCTGCGTTCTTTCCTCTCATAACAAGCCTGAAATTTACGGGACAGAGCAACATCTGGTGGATTCGCGGTACGCCACGTACGTGATACAATTTTTCCGTTCGCCCAACTTTCGAGACTTTTTCGATTCCTACCTACGCTCAAATGTAAACTGTGTTTTTCGGATGGAAAGAACACGCTCCGCCAAATTTTCTCCCGGTCAGTTACGCTAAAGCTACTTTTTGTCGCTGCCTTTATGGCCGTTCGTATCGTTTGTCCGAATATCATCGAAGTCCGATATCGGACGTCACCGTAGCAACGAACGAACAAAGGTACGGGGTCAGGCCACGACGTGAGACCCGACCGTAGACGATCCATGCATTTACATGCGTAATCGACGCATCGGGTCGACGCGTTCAAGTTAAACGAGCGACTTATGCGCGAAAGAGTACACGTGCGTGTGCGGTGGAGAAAGGGACAGTGAAAGGACGAAGATGGTGATTATCCTCTCCATATCTTTAAATACAAACGTACGTCATCCGCATATAGCCTGTAGGTCACAAGGAGGATTTCTCGTTTGACCCGCATACACTTTGGGAGACGGTTTATGTAAAGTGGTGGGTCGCCATAGTGCATGTTAATACGCTTGATATGTGTATCTGTGTGTGTGCTCTATCGGCGATTAGCCGAATAGGAAACGAAACGGGGTGCACCATTTAAATAAGGGACAATTTCCTGCTCAACCTCTGCGCGATCGATTTGCCCAGGAACTCGCATATAAGCTTATGCGATAGGGAGAAGCGCCGCTGTATTTCGGTGAAATAATTATAGGCGGTCGTAAATTGACTCGCCTTGCGTCCGCAATTTCTGTCGTCGACTCTCGAGAGCATCCTACACAGCCGACGCCATCCTACTTCCCACCCGACATTTTTTCCACGAAACTTTATTGTCACCGGCCGCTCCGCCTGCCCTATTCGCCTGACCCAGTCCACGCTGAATTTCATTATTAATTTCGAGGGGAAGGCGCGTCACGAGTATCTATTATGGAGTTTCCGGGGAAACCTCTCCGGTGGCTTCTGCTCGCTGGTATTTTAAGCGGCCAGCCCGAGAGAAGGTAGAGTTGCAGAAGTATAGAGAGCGGCTTCCGAAAAGTTCTGACTAGCTGGGAATAAGCGGGGTTAACACGCTGCACGTCGTCGTTTTTCAGTCATAGAGCGCGAAAAACCGCAGATTCGTACCTTCGCCGTGAATTATTTTGATAAGCAGAAAAGTATATAATTTTAATGGAGGAAGACCCGGGGAGTCATTAAAAACCAAAACGACCCGGCAGTTGGGAATCCAATAGTTCCCTTCAACGCGAAGAGCGACCGCGGGTAAAAACTGTACGCGGCGGCGGTCTTTTACGTCGTTTTTGGACATTGTATGCCCATGACAGCGTCCACCAAGCGTGCGCGTCGGGGTCGTCAACGAGAGAGAGAGGAGTGAGAGTACCAGTGGAGGAAATATGAATTCCTGACGCAAAAGGCCCTATTATTAATTTTGACCAGCCACGGGGGCAGCGCGCATTCGAACGAAAAATGAAACAGCCGGGCGAATGGGTCAACATCCATACAAACATAATTTCGTGCCGCGTCGTATATTCTTTATCGGGCAACAGTTTTGAGTTTTTGCACTTTTCCCTCCTTCTCTCCCTCTCTCTTTCTCTCCGTAGCAGGTTCAGCGACATTGTTTGTCTCTCATCACTCACGCCACTACATTCTATCAAGCGCTTCTTTTCTCTATATTTCAGCTGTCTCTCCTAATCTGTCTCTCGCTTTCTCTTCCCTCTTCCTCCGCCTCGTCGTTCCATCTCACGTTCTCGCGCTTTATTACAACTCCGTCGGCGTAAAGAGCCCGGCCGCCACTCTTACGCGCTTGACATAACATCACATTCGAATACAATAGGCCGCTCATTAGCATTTCGCGCTCCCTCCGTTGGACCCCTGTCACCTCTGACCTTTTCGGCGAAACGGCTTCCCAGTACGCGCGGGTTCCCTCTTTCTTTACATATTATATGCGTACACGCACATACGCGTGCACTGTCTCACTCACACATAGGTGCGTGTACGGGTGCTCACAAAGTGCCGTATCTCTTGCCATCCCCAAGTTCACCACCTGGAAGAACAGCCAAGGAACCCCGCCCCTTTCTTCCCCGTTGCCTTCCGTCGACTTGGGCAGAAGATAGATTGAAGAGCGAGAGGGGCGAAAAGGGGAGAAAGAAGGGGCACCCCTAAAATCACGATCCTGGTTCACGAGGTGTACGCCCTTGCCCGTGACACGAATAAAGGTCTTTTTCGTAAAGGCGTGGAGTACCGGCTGTCCTCCCTTGCCGCGGTTACCCTGCGTGTGTCGTGAAACTTTAATCCTTTGCGGTACTTTCTTTCGCGGCTACGTGCAGGACACCGACTACCGTGGATCAAATTGATGAGGGAATTCCTCGGCGAGTTCTGAATTCTAACGTGGCAATATTCTAGAGTGCGGCTCCTTTTTATCGCCGGTCTTTATAAATATGAAATGAATTTCGGGAACGTCTGTCTTTCCTGCGGCACCCTCGCGCTTGAGTGAAATTTTGGTTGATAATAACGGAAATAGTCCGCTTCGAAATAGCGGCCGTGGTTTATGGATGACGTTCCCGCAGGTCACTCGTCATTTTCGAACAGCGGGTTAAAATTCGGGTTATTACGTTTCGCGTGTACTGCGGGAAGTAACGTTGACAGATTCGACTCGGGGCCACTCGAACGAAATGTGACGTAAAACTGAGTCGCCGTCGCGAAGCCAAGCTGGGATAAGTTGATTAAAAGGGATTTCGAAAGCACTTGAAAATATTTGCAGAGCAGAAGGGGTTATTGTCCGAGGGACGACTTTATCGGTCTCGTCACCCGTTAATCTCGGGCTATCTCTCTCTCCTACCCCAACGCGCACCTCCGTCGTAAAATCAGGGCTGACTTCTCTAACTCTTCGACCGCCGTTCCTCGAAAAAATTTATCGCGGCCAGCGGAAGATTCATTACGTAAAAAGCAATTAGTCGGCACTGTACCGAGAGGTGTTTCATGTTCGACGATCACCGGTTGTGCCCTCTCTTTAATTAAACTCGACACCGAAGATCGAGGATCGCGGGGTATCTAACTCTCGAAATTTCGAAACGGCTCCGTAAAAATCATTCTCCGGCCATCGCCGAAGTAACCTTCGACTGCGCTCGAGAGATATACCTACTTGCCGAAATGCCAGGGTAGAGCGGAACAGAGAGGGACGAGTTCGTGCTCACGAAAGCGTAAAGATTCTCTCGTGCTCTTTAGAAGGTGAATTTTCCCTTTTTTCAAGCTTCCCCGATGAACTTTGGAGACTCTTCCGCCTTCCTCTCTCCCTGTCGTCCTCCTCCTTCAGCGTGTTCGGCCCTCTTACGTTTTAGGGCCTACCCGTCGACGTCCTCGGGATTTCGCGTGCGTATCCTCGCGAATTATGCTAATTACGAGGCTCACTCTAAACCGCCGCCATCCGACGGCGAATCCGCGAGGCAAGTGCTTTTCGGCACGGCACTACACGTTGTTGCGGCCGAAGGAAGAGAGAGTGCCTCGAGCGCTAATTTGTCCTCGTTGGAAATTGAGATAGGAAGTAAAGAGAATCGGGGAAAAAATGGCAAGGCGGGAGAGACGGGAGAAGACGGAACCCGGGAGTCCCGTAGAAGAAAGAAAGAGAAAGGAAAGCGGAGAAGAGGAAAGCGACGAACGGAGAAGGGGAAAGAGAAAGATGCAAAGTGCCTCGGTATACTGGAGCGAGGCGGGGCTGCCGGAAGGAATCGATTTATCCGTCGTTTTAGGACTCTTCGTGGTCCTTTGTGAGCGGGGGAGAACGAGCGGAGAGAGACAAACTGGAAATGACGACGGTAAAAAGTGGCGATAGTTTGCGGATTGTCGGCGCGCGGGCCGAAAAGAAGAGAGCCAGTCAGAATATCGGGAGCGGAGCGAGAGGAAAATGATAGAGGAGAAACAAGGCGTGGACGGAGATCCGAGGGTGGTGACGAGTATAAAAACTGTCGATCGGCGACACAATAATCTCACGGCCGGGAATTGTGCGACAACAAATGGGCGCGAGGAACGAACGCGCGCGGAATTTTATTGACACACTGAGGTGGGACGCGGCGCAATGTAAGAGACGCTGCGGGACTGATGCAATTCCTGACCATGACTGCTCTCGAGTGCGCGGTTACATTGATCCGGGAGTACCCTTACGTCGCAGACACTTGCCGCTGTATAAATCGCTGCGTACGAATTTCGCGCGGTTGAAGTGATTCGGCGTCACACGCCTGATAAGATTATCCGATACGTTTCAGGCTGAATTGACGTTATGGAGCGTTCAATGTAAAGCAAATTATCCGACACTTTCAGGATACCGCCCGATGTTATCAGGTAGTCGAACTCTGCTCCAACTTGATCGGGTGTACGCTTACTCGACTCGACCCGTGGAAACCGCACATCCCCAGCAATTACAACGCTCGTGGAGCTGATATTCGCCGTGGAGGACAGAACCGTGAACCGACGCACTCTCAGACTAGACTGCACCCCGTGACAATCTCTTATCAAGGAGTCGAGTTTTAGCTGGCCTCGTAGTATTGTATCGACATTGTTCCGCGATAAGTGTGCACGCCTCATGGCTACCCGATAGCTTCGTGAGTTACGTCGTGGGACGACACTATGTCGGTGTTCCTCGATAAAATAGGCCTGATACGCGTTCGATAATGACGATCGCGATAATTACGTGCGATTACCGCCTTCCATCGAGATAAAACTGTTTTCATCCGCACGGAATTACCATGACGTGTCCGCACTGGCATCTGCCTGAGATATCCCGCGGAGAAACGTAAAACGGTATCATCCGCTTTACGCGGATCATTGTATTATCGGGCTTCGTCATATTATTCCGTTTAACGTATTATGCAGTATTAATTGAATTTCCGAATTAAGCCTCTGGATAAAGTTGTCAACTGTTCTATGATAAATTCGATCGATACGTTTTAACGACGTTAATAATAGTAATTGCACAATTAACGCCATTATTACACATTTGCCGAGCGTTCGCTGTTAACACGGGCTCCGAACGTATGCGTGCCGTGAACGAAGTCCGATCAATATCTTTACCGCTACTATCCATAGGACACGCGTGTGAAGTGCATAAGAGTTCAGCCCTGGCAATTGGAAATGGGAAGAGGCGTAAGGGTGCAGCAGGCGGTAGGTGAAAAGCGTCGAAACTCGCAAATACGATATCTTGTTAACGATCCGCTAATGCGCGGTGGGGCAATAACTTTTGCCGTTCACGGCGATGAAGATGATGGCGCGAAATCCGCTGAAAAGAAGAGTACTTCTGCATATCGCCAAGTGGCGAACGTACTCTGAACAGAAGCGTAACACACGGCGTCATGCCTGTTCAAACGTCACGACGCATATGCACATGTCGCGTGTGAATAACCGACGTCACTTTTGTCTTTCTCTCTTCCGTGCATCCAGCATATCACGTATTTCCCGTGTTTCGTTCTATCCTTCACTCTGCGAAACGCTCGCGCCCTACTGCAGAAATTATTGGCTCTCCTGCCTACGAATGGATTGACGGCTATTTCAATTAAAGCACAACGGACACGCGGACGTAAATGTATTCATGAAAGAGAGCCTCGAACCGAGTCGACGTGCGCGTCGTCTATGAGAGGCACGCATCGAAAGGGGCGTATTTCGTTCGGATTTCTGGCGCGATCTGTCTGGAAAGCTCTGAGTTATTTGCGGAACATCCAAGTAATACCACCTACGTGTCACCCGGTTATGCTCTCGCTTTTTTCTTTTGCGAACGGTATTCCGTTTGAATTAGTTCGTTGCGCCGTGCGACCCGAATAAAATAGTTGAATAATACATTGTTGCAAGCTTACTGCCTCGTGTCTCGCGTTTATAAAGTATGTTTCATGCTTCTAGCTGGCGTATTAACACGTTGACTGCCAAAGTGGTCACCTAGCCTATTTGCAACCTTGTAAAAGCAATTGATATTGAAACGGTGCTTCAATACTTTGGCCTCTAACAACCCCGCGTTACCTTTATTTTGCGCGATTTAATTATACTCTGCAGTATTTCATCGCGTCGCGGTTCTAACATAGCAAAATACGCTTGAGCAAAATACGCAAAGATTTGACTAAAAATGCAACAAATTCGCAATGAAGCCTATTTGCAATCTTGTAAAAGCAATTGATATTGGAACGGTGCTTCAATGCTTCGGCTTCTAACAACTCTGCGTTACCTTCTTTTTGCACCATTTAATTACACTCTGCAGAATTTCATCGCATTACATTTCCAAATGTACCACACTGTATTCTGTAATACATTGACTGCCACGGTGGTCACCGGTGACCGGCGCAAACGATTTTACTAAAAACCCAAAAAATTCACAATGAAGTCTATTTGAAATCTTGTAAAAGAAATTGATATTAGAACGGTGCTTCAATACTATGGCTTCTAACAACTTTGCGTTACCTTAATTTTACACAATTTAATTATACTCTGCAGTATTTCGTCGCATCGCGGTTCTAATATAGGAAAATACGCTTGGCAGTCAACGTGTTAAAATGTAGTGGCTCGTCAAATTTATTAACATAAATGTGTCTTTGAGGTAATAACAAAGTTAGCTTGACGTATAAATAAAATAGCGTTCGTTAAGGATTGACGGCGCATCGACTGGGGAAATCGGTGCCATTCCCACGATTTTCTTCCTGTAATCAGTACGCGTCGTTGTCTGTGGTATCGCGGGACCGAATCTGCGCGCCATTAGCCGCAAAATCCTTATCCGCTTGGGAGCAGGAAGGCAATGGGAAAGGGGGGAAGGGTGGGCGGCCCCTGCGATGTTTAGACGCCGCGAGAGACAGGAGATTGCGAAGATCTCTCCCTTCGTGCTTCCGCGGTATCTCAGATTTTCAGTCACCGGGTATGCAACAATTGAGCCGCTCGAGTGTTTCGCGAATTCCGGGAATCAGTTGAGAATTTGCGAGGGGATGCGGCGGAAAACGCGGAAAAGTGCAACGTCGGATAAACACGCTCTCAATTCCGTTTCCGCCCAAGAATGCGCGACGTTAACGTTCAAATTTCTGTATCGTAAATGTAATCACGGAACTTCCGGCGCACCGCTGCAATTTATGCATTTAGGCGTTCGCGTGTTTTTGCCGCTCATCGCTCAAACTCGCCAATTTCGAGTTCGGTTACGCGGGTTTTTCGCATGGAAATTGTTTCTGACCCTCTTAACCCCGATACGTACACAGGCACATGCGGGAATTTATACCGAATTCGGTCAGTTTCCTTCCCCCGGGGTTCGCGAACTTTCAAGAGAGTGTACGTGTTCGGACATTACCGCGTACGGCTTTTACCCGGTCCTTCAATTAAACGAGACTTGTATCTGAAAAATGGCGCATTGGTATCCGGTCGACGCGGGTGCAATAAGTCGTGCATTTGCATACGGTGAACGTTCACGTACGCCCTCTCAGGGCATTCGAGGCGGAAACTTTCAGCGCGCTTTTTGACGGGACAAAAAAACACGGGCCAACAAAATTGCCGATGAAAGATTTTTTTCAAAACTCACAGAGCGCCTCGTTTTTGGTCGATCGCCGGAAGGGGAGTTTAACAAATTGAATGTCAGTTGCAAATAAATGACGGTAATGTTGGTTGTCAGTGTTAGAACCTATGGCCGACTACGATGCGTTCAGACTTTGAGGTAAAATTTAAGAAAGGAGAAGTACATTAACTAATTATGGAACTTGCGTCCAAATCGATTGGTTTTATCCTTAAGTGACCGACACTTTCCTTCACCTTAGTTGGAAAGCTGGCAAAGCCGGATGGTCATCGCTCGGATCCCACGAGATTGGCCGTGTTGCGTCTCGTAAATAAAAGACGACGGGGCGTGACGCGTGAGAAGGCAGAAACGGACAATAAACAATGTACCAATTCGCGTAAAAGAATACGTATTCAAAAGAAAATATTCTATCGTTTTGCAATGTCATATTTTTCTTTCAATAAGAATAAATCTGTATGAATCGTTTCAGTGGGAATTAGGGTCCGTTGTTTTTCGACCCGAAAATGTCGGATTTTTCACGAAATTAATCGAGACTATTCTTCATCTTCGGTTGTCGTAATGCTACGTTTTTCCCCTCGTTATCGATCTCTTAACTGTCTTTTCCAGAACCTTGTAATTAACCCGGCCCGAAGCCCCCTTTAGCCTTCTCTTACGACGAATAGGGGATACGCCAGGGATACATTTTATCCCTCCATCATGGGGAAAATTTATAGTTATACATTGTTAAAGAAAACACTGAATTCGATCACCACGTGTAACCGGTCGTTGGTTTACATCAGCGCACTTTTCTGAGACCCCAAAACGTCCGGTGAAACGTGTCGGCAAATTAATTAGCCGTCTACCCCGAGTCAGCGCGTTAACATTCGGCCGTGTCAATACATTAGTCCCACGCACAGTCACCGACCGGCTCTGTCCTACGATATCATACCATACCTGAGACGCAGAACGTGCCGATTATGAAAGCTGCGCGGTCATCGTCGAGTCCCAGGAGATTGACCGTATCGCGTCCTGTAAATAGAAAACGATGGATGGCGAGGGTACGGTGTTTCCGCACGAGATGGGCAACACCGGAGACCCGAACCATCGACAGGCCGTATCTGTTTCGATAGGGTCCGTTGAGGAAAAAAAGGAAATGAAGGAAGTAGGTAGGCTAAGACAAATATTTATTGAGGCCCTGTTCCCGATAATTGCGGAGATATGTGCCAAACTATAATTTGTCGGAAATTCGATATTGGCCACGGAGAATGCTCAGGGACGAAAAGCATGAGAATGGTAAAGTCGTTAAACACAATGTCACGTGTACAAATCTTAACTGTGCAATGACGCGGCAGTAAAAGCAGGCGCAGGGGGGGTTGGTCTGTGGAGAGGCCACATGCAGGATGAGAGCCACGCTAGCGTGTTGCATATGGTGTGTTCGGTGCGTCAACCTTGACCCTCGAACAATCGTGAGCCTATCGGCGAAGCAACCCCACCCATCCCTCTATATGTGCTCTCTTCCAACTCACCATAAACGCGCTTCCATCCTCTGCCACTGATATATGGGCTCAGCCCTGCGTTGGGTACAACGGGTGCTCCCGCTGGCTGATAGTCAATTTTCGACGGTTATTAAATTCCTGCGACTACGCCTAATCGTAAAACCGGGTGCGCGTGGCTCCCGAACTTAGGTGAGTTAGGGGGTAGTCGGCAATGTTGATAGTCACGACTCGCTCGAAGTCTTTTGTGCGATAAATGCACGGATGTGTGAAAGACATTAACATTTGTAGCGCGAGGTTTACGAGCCGATATTCTTTCTTGACTTCTAACCGTTTGAGAGCGCTTTTGCGCTTCTTCTGTTTCACTCGAAAAGTACCAGTGCTCTAGGCTGCGAAGCCGACAACCGGCACACGCTCGATTTCTGTCGATGGGGATTTTACGTTTTAGGTAAAAATAAAATAAGAAGACAACTGATAAAAGAACGAATTCTAATTGCAATCTAACATTTGGATGCAAATGTTATTAATAGGAGAATAAGACAAGCGCTTTCGCGCCGTTTGGCATTTTTGGACGGGGAATAAGACAAGCACAAAAGTTAGGATTGCAGATGAAAAATAGCAGAAGGAAGTGAGAATCGTCGCGTCGTCGATCGGGGAATACTTAGCACTCTCTATCTGCGCCTGACAGGAGCCTTTACGATAGGCAAACTAATAATAAATTTCGTCGGAAATCGCGTCGCCTGCTTACCGATCATCTGCCGGTACCGCGGGAGAGTGCCGCGCGTTCTGCATCCTGCATGCTCGAGATTAAAAGCTCCTCTTCCTCTTGTTCACGGTTATTATGACCGAGGAGGCGCGTGCTCTGTGCGTCAGAGCTTTCGCCGTTATCCACCTCGAAATTCCGGCCTCGTATTCTATTCCCGTTCCTTCCATCCTTCCTGCTCCGCCATTTCTGTTTCACTTTTTCTCCCTTTCCCGGTTCCGCCAACGTCTGCCGCAACCTCGGCCGAGAACCGTGACGATTTTCAGTCTATGACCTCTTCAACGCTCATGCGGTGCTCGTTTTGCTTGCAGATCTCGGCAACGGATGAAAACAGCTGGTCGCACGGACACGAAGGTCACCCGCTTACGGAATATAATTAGTCCGCCGCTTATGGACAGAGACCGACCGACCGACCCACCGACCCAGCTACCATGGGTCGCTCTCTTTCTGTTTCTGTCTTCGGTCTCTTTCGCTCGTCGGCGTCTGGCCGTTCTTCCCGTTCATGAACAGTTCGATTCTACCGCTGCTTACCCAAGAAGGATCCTCGGGTACTTGGAAATTGGCCTTTGTGCGCGCAAACACGTGCAGCGAACAACCCCGAGGCGGCTTATTTCCTTCTGTAACGATGCGTTTTTTTCCCTGGCCGAAAACGTCGACTGCATCAAGGAAACCGCGATGGTGGAAACTTTCTTGTCGGGGAACCCGGGAAGGACGCCGCTTACTGCCGTGCGTGTGTGTGCCTTTGAGGGCATTTGAGGAAATTGCGTCTGTGTGCCGGTTCGAGCAGGAAAGTTGAACGCGGGTCTGGTAAGCCTGCGCGTGCCTCATCGGTGAAGTATCTCAAGATTGTTGTACTACTTTTTAATTCCCGATTGAACGTACACTTCATTGAATATCGGGAGCTTTGCTTCTTACAGAGAGTCAATTTCGTAATCTGCATTTCCTATGCTTTGAAGTATTAGCGCTAACGAGAGTTTATAATATTCCGGCTTTAATATTAATTTCAATTTCCCGCGTTCTCCGTCTCGGGCGCATTTATCGATTAACTTCCGTACTTCATTAAAATCCGTCGAACTAAAGACGACTCCGGGGTGTTCGAATAGGAGGTACACACACACAGTCCCACGGCTCATGAAGCCAGACGATGATCATTACACAAGCGTCACAGTAAGAAAGGATCTTTCTTTCACAGAACTTCGAAGCCGAGATAATGGCGCACACGTTTATACACGGGCGTCTCGGCGTCGTTTTAAAGCGTCAAATGATAAATACGGGGTAGTGACGCGCAATTGTCGGGACTCAGTGTTTAATACTCGTCATTTTTACCACGAGCGCCGCCACGACAAGAATTTTCTCATTGCGCTCCGCGAGAAAAAAAGGAAGGCACGAGAAGGCGGCGAGACACGCGGACGTGGGAAGATGAGAAGGAAAGATGAGAAGGAAGAGGCCGCCATTCCTGCGAGTGCACAGAGAACTAAGCACGAACGCTCCGCGAGCCTTTCTTTCCGTGGCGCAGGGGGAAAAACGCTTTTACGGGGAAGGAGGATGAGCGAGCTGCCCGTTTCACGATGGTAATGTAGAATCCTCACCCGCCCCGAGGAATTAATTCGGGACGAACGGTCTGGCTGCCGAGACGCCCTACCGATATTGAGTCTCTCCTGTCTCGCGAAACACCGAGAACCCGGCAAGTTTTAGTGTCCACTTACCACTCTGTCGCTCGGCTTTCTCGTCTAGTTAATCGCCTTAGCCGCCCCGTTCGCCGACACTGCCTCTTTTCACCCCTAGCGCCTCTGCCTTTCTATAATTTCACGGAAGGCGTAATAATTTGTAATCATTGACGCCATGCTCAGTTCTACATCCACCTCCTGTAAAGTCGCCTTCGACGACTGACGCGCTCGCGATTCCCTTTTACCTGGCAATTATTCCGAACGCGTTCGTCGTGCGGCAAATTTTATTAGAAGAGACATAAGCGTGTTTCCGTACTGTCAAAGTAATACTATTTCATCGCCATCAGCATCCTTCGCGTAACAGCCCAAGGGTCTATATCAGTATAACTACGAACTTCTCGTAGTTCACGATCCGTGCGTAACAAACTGTTGATATTACACCCGACACGTCATTCGGCCCCAAACTGGACAACGAGGCAATATTTTGATAGCTTGCAAATTCTTTAAAAAGGTCACAGGGTCTAGAGCTAATTCCATCGTGCAAATATCGTACTACGACCGGGACTTTTTTATACGGCATCGTGTTCATACTCATCCTCATCGTGTCCTCATCGTGTCCTCATCGTCCGTCGAGAGGAGAGAATCGGGGTAGCGTGTCGGAACTATTACTGGTTTCCACGTTCTCTCCGGCAAGCCAGGGGTTTAGTGGATTCTTGACGCGGTTGTTCCATCTCCTACCTTCCCTTTCCTTCCCTTCCCTTCCCTTTCTCCCCACGGTCGTCGGGCCTTCGAGCCGGTTCTCCTTTATTCATCCCCCTGCGAGAACCAGCTACCTATCGCTGTCCTTCTCGACCGTCCCACGTTTGAGCGAGACGCTAAGCCCGCACGACCGTTAGAAACAGCCAGGAACGTGGAACGCGTGAGAGAGACGAATGAGGGTAGTGAGATTCAAAGATGGCGCCACGAGTGCGCGCGCGCGCGCGTGACAATGACGGGGTGAGTCCGGAGGGGCAAAGGAGCGAAGAAAGAAGTTTGTGCAAGGCTTAAGACGAGTTCACATTCATTAGTAAGGTTCCGATTTTACTTGACTCTTCACGATGATTTTTTTGTAAAATTTTCGACATCAACGTGTTCCGCCATTCGGGTTAGATTTTATTAGAGGGAAGTTCGGCAATGTAAAATTTACTGGCTATAGAACCGTCGCACAGATAGGTGTGCACGATATTTACGTGGAATGGAAATGTTTTTCGTGGACGCGCCATTATCAGGAGGTCCCATCTATCGTTATCTCCGAACAATACTGGACGACCACATCGACAAAGCGTGTTTTCTGCTGGGTGTGAACTCTGGCCATGCCGCCATCGTGTTCTGTGCCAACGCGGTTGACTCACTCTCGGTGTGAACGCTCCTTACACGCCCCACCATCGTGAGATGAGAGAAGCTAAACGCTCTGGGGCAAAGCGTCCAAATCCGATCGCGGAGACGCTCAGTTGCGCGCGAGACTCTTTCCGTGACGTACCGGGTTGTCGTTCGTGTCGATTATACTCAGTCGCGTGCATATCTATCTTCTCGCGTGAGGACGAAACGCGTGTGTAGTGGGACGCGAATTTCTCCTCGCATCCACTGTTTATCCGCGATATCAACGAGCATTCAAATAACGCGAATCGGAGTTCGTTCTTATCCAGTTGTGATTCGCAATATTTATACTTTTTATCGTCACTCGCAGTTCGCTCTTCGTATACTTCTTTTGTTCTGCTCACCAGTGAGGTCATCCCCGGTTCTACGCAACTTCTCATTAGGTACAGAGGTTCATCGTATCCACCGCTCATGAGTAACGTTTCATTTGTGCTCAGCCATTTCAAACTATCCCGACGGTTTCAGAAGTTCCAGAGTTTCGGAGAGCAGCACGCGTGCTAAAGTGTAGAGTAAGCTGAAGTTGAAGTTGCAACGGAAAGCTTCCGCGAGACTATGGATTATTCACGCAAGGCACAATGGCTCTACGACTTTTAGATCGCTCGAACCCGTCGGACGTTAGGATCCGGAGATGATAGAATTCTGCGCAAAACTATCTGCCGGAATACAGAAGGTGGTCAGTATCTCCTTCATGCAAACTGGGCGGCTGCATGTTCTGTTCTCTAATTTCTTGCCGTATATAGCCCCGTTAACGTTTTCTGTAGGCTAGATTTTCCTGACAACGGCAACAATGTCGTTCCGTAGTCGAGTTCTGGCGGTTGACTACATTTGTCGAGTACCCGCGTGTTCTGGCTAGTGTTCTCGCGGTGGTCTGGATTTCACGGGTTCAAGCTCGTAATCGCGAGTGTCCACGGTAGGACCACATTTCCCGGATAGCACTAAGATCCGCACTCGGTTGGCTGGTTTGTTGCTCGGTAAACTAGGATTCGTGGGTAGTAACTGCGATTTGTGGAAATTTACATCCGCCTCCGAGATTTCGCCAGGCGTAGCGCAATACTGGCTCATAGCGAGAAATAGAGTGTTATCGGGTGTCTTCGTGGCGAAACTACCGAACTATCGGCTTTCGGGATCGTAAGTTTCGCGTCGGTAACTGCTTTAGGTCCCCGCCGACGCGGCTTCATTTTATCTTATCTTTTTGACTAGTTTCACTGAATACGGCTCGATGCAATTGAAATTTCGCGTTCGTTCGATATCAATTCCCTCGCATGCACGTTTTACATAAAACAGAAGCAACGCTGCGTGCAGGTTCAAACGGACTTCCACAAAGAAACGAAATAACTAATTCCTTCTGTGTACCCGCCAGCGATCACATATCTCAAACGCTTAGAATCAATACGATCGAACTGATAACCCGGGACCCCACCCCCCATTTTCGTGCATTCACTCTACCGAGCCGAATCTCTGCACTACGTTGAATCCGTTTATCCAACATTACTGTCACAGCCTCTCCACCGTAACTGGCTTCCGGCCGATTGCACTTAATTATACGGCATGTCCGAATCGCCAACATCGAAGGTCAGATATCGATTCCATTTGATTCTACGTCCGCCTCGCGTTTCCTCGTTTTCTGGCCAAGACTCGTGCGCCATGTGAACCGTCGTCGACAGATCGAGCAAAAGCACATCCGCGTACGTACGATCCGACGGTATCGCGGAACGTGGGAATAGAACGAGACGAGAGAAGAGGATGGGAGGAGAAGGAAGAGGGCGGAGTAAAAGACAGACGAAGAGAACTAGAAGAGTGGCCGATTTTATCGCGCGCGCGCACGGAAAAGAGACCTACGAGTGCTTTTCCCTCCACCTCCCCCAGGTACACAGATTGTTTTATCTACGATCAGATAGCCGAGTGTGAATGTCACAGCGTGTAGACGTGTCTCGGCGGGTCGGATGTAAAAATAAAGGAAGCGAACGTGTATACGTACGCGTACGTGTGTCTCAAGGCTGAGTTGGACCCAAAGTCGAGTCTCGTGTATTCAGGTCCGTAAGACCAACCCTGTGTGAGAGATGATCCTCTTTCTCGTTGGCGTCTTTCGAAATTTTCTGAAACCGCGCACGCTGGTGTCGAGAGTTGATTGGAAACCCGAATTGTTCTACTGGATTTTTGGATGAATCGACGCGGGTTTCGGATACGATATTCATGATATTGGTTGTGCTCCGTGGTAGATGGATTTTCAAACGGTTTACTCAATACGGGGTTTTCAGAAGTTCTTCGATATAACTACACAGATGATATTAAAACGCATTACTATATAAATACTATATAAAACGCATACTAATCATATTACCAGCACTGACTAGAGATTATATTAGTAGAAATTTTACTAAAACAAATTACATAAATTTGTGCGGTATATCACATTAACGCTTGAAGCTGCAACACGTATGGATTATTCCAAGTTAAAGCATGAATAAGGTTGTTACAATATTTTTTCTCGGTTAAGTGCGAAGAATGACGCGCCGTTAAAAGAGTTAATGCCTCCGTGCACTGTAATGCACACGCATATGCACACGTATGCACATTCGCAGTCAACGCTCAATAAGACAGAGACACCTGAATGAGCGAGAACGATAAGGTGTGAAATGAGATGTGTGCGAAACAACCGACGAGAGGCGCAAGAAGAATGGGCACGCAAAACATGAGAGCGAATCACGAGGACGATTTAGCCTCGGGTTCTTCGCGGCCGCGATTACGTCTAACGTCAAAAACGTGACTTAACCAGCGATCGGAAGCGTGCCGCACACGGTTTCTATAAAGCGTAAACTGAGTTATAACCGGGGCGAAACTTCACTTCGTGTACAGAGGCGTACGTGAGCGAGAGAAACAGAAGATAATGCCGTGAGATATCGTGCGGACGTGAGGAAGGTCCACGCATCGTTTCCATGGCGGGATTACGGGCCACTTTAGAATTCCCCCCGCTCGCCATCCCGATGATCCTCATTATTGTTCGCGATCTCCACGACGAATTGTCGCTGATATAAGTACACCGCCTGAGAAGCGGTGATTGATGTAACGGCGTCGGAAAAATGGCGAAACGATTTGCCTTCGACTCAGATGTTCGAATGGACCACGCCTGCGTAAGACGGGTACATACATTGACCAGGACACCGATACAAAATTATTCTTTCGTACTTTTACCGTATTGACCGCACACCCGTAGTTTACATGGAGCATAATAGCGAACGGCAGAGCAACAAAATCAATTTGTTTGCGCGAAATCCGAAATCAATATTAGCTGATCCGTTATAGAATGCGGGTCCTTGACCCAAGAGACATATAAGTGGAAACCTCGCGGTAGGATTTCACCTGAATTGACTTTAGATCAGCTTCATTATTGTTCGCGATCTCCACGACGAATTGCCGCAACGGCGCCGGAAAAATGGCGAAACGATTTGCCTTCGACTGAGATGTTCGAATGGACTGTGCCTGCATAAGACGAGTAGATACGTTGACAAGGATCCTCGGAACACTGGTACAAAATTACTCTCGTACTTTTACCGCATTTATCGTCCGTAGAGTTTACAAAGAGCATAATAGCGAACGGCAGAGCAACGAAATCGATTTCTCCGCGTGAAATCCGAAATCAATGTTAGCTGATCTGGTATAGAATGCGGGACCTTGACTCAAGAGACATATAAGTCCAAAACCTCGCGGCGGGACCTCACCTGAATTGACTTTGAACCAGCTTCATTATTGTTCGTGATCTCTACGACGAATTGTCGCTGATATAAGTACACCGCCTGAGAAGCGGTGATTGATGTAACAGCGTCGAAAAAATGGCGAAACGATTTGCATTCGATTGATATGTTCGACTGGACCACGCCTGCGTAAGACGGGTGTACATACGTTGACTAGGATCCCCGGAATACTGATACAAAATTACTCTTTCGTACTTTTACCGCATTTATCGTCCGTAGAGTTTACAAAGAGCATTATAGCAAACGGCAGGAGCAACAGAGTTGATTTGTTCGCGCGAAATCCGAAATCAATGTTAGCTGATCCGGTATAGAATGCGGGTCCTTGACCCGCGAGACATATAAGTCGAAACCTCGCGGCGGGATCTCACCTGAATTGACTTTAGACCAGCTTCAGCTGGAATACTATATACTCATCGCGTCTATTCGTGATGCAAGTCCATCGTGCGCGTCATAGAGGCTTTTCGAGCTCGATCTCCTTTCGCAGAACAACCGCGAAGGTTAACGAGTGTCTATCCGTGTGTCGTTCGCGGCCGATTTAACGTCGGCCCCGATCCGTCCGTACTTCTGCGAGATTCCGAGTTGCCAGCCTTCGAGTTCTACTCCCGTAAATCGACTAAATCGATAATAGGGAACCCTCGGACCGCCGACTGTCTCCCTCTCTCTCACTCCCTCTCTTCCTCATTTGCTCACTCTATCTCCTTACACATTTATCTTCCATCACCTCGTGTATTCCACCTCGCAGAATCCGGGAAGATTTGCGATGAATAACTCATGTTATATCCAATCGGATGAGTGGAGAGCGGATAGACTCAGAGATGCACTGTTGTCGAAATCTTTTCGCACGTGTATCCGCAGTACTCTTGACTCGCGTTGATTAAGAATTAATCCGGAAACGATACAGTGAGACACATTTCCACAGCGCGCACGGTATTCCGAGAGGTTTCAAGCGAAACGAATACTCGAAGGTTTTAATTACGACGAATTGGGACGTGCGGATTAACCGTTTCGAAGATTTTAAACATCCTTGTTATCTTTCGGGTTTTTTTTTTCAGAAAGAAAGAAAAGTGGGTTAGAGACCGTTCTCTTATTAGTTCGGATAAATAATGGAATTTGAAGGTGGTTTAATTTGGTCCGTTCGAGAATAAAGTGAATGTTGGATTTAATCGAAAGTATGAGGTACAGAAAAACACTTTTTACTCCGCAACCAAGTCTACGCTCACCACTTTTTTCCACGTCGAATAATAGTTCAATTTGCTTTTACATTCTCCCATTAAGTCTACTTTAGCGTCACCAAAGGCGTATCGCTTAAATAGGGTTTGGGCAATAAAAATGTCTTCCTTCCGCTCTTAACGCGGTTCTTCAGACATCGCACCGTTCAACGTCTTCTACATGTTCAAAGTCAGTTTGAAACGTTGTAGACTCGGGACCCCCAGAAATATGACACGTGACGAGGTCGGTATTTCGGTGTGGTCACAAAGTAAGACAGTCCGTGCAACAATGTAAACTTTATTTTTAACCGTTCCGCGACGAATAACTTCGTATTGTGTCCAATCGAATGAAGTAGCAGCGTGCGCGACCACGGACGTGCGTGTCGGTCTCGCTGGCTCGAATTTTTCTCCGCACTTTCGAACGCGCAGGCGCGAGATAAAGAATTAACCCGGTAGTGGTTACGGCGAAGTATACAGCCCGTGTACCGCAGGAGAATTCTAAAAGCGTATACTATTTAGAGTACTGTTTGCTCTCGGGCAACGTAAATGTTTCACCGTTCGCAAGTACAACCGATTATACATTGTACGTCGCGGTTATATCGTGCGCCGCCGCACAGTTATAAACATTGCTTTGTGCGGGGGCTTTTGTATCAAAGATAAATAATGAGCAGACGAACGAGTACGTGTATCGCGGAGCGCAGAACAACGCAGCCGGCAGTGAAAGAAACTCCTTCCCATTTTTCTACGTTATTCAGCGCGGGAACAGAGACGATGCGTTAGAACGGGAACAGAAGTAGAATCTCGGCTGGTCGAGAATTTTCGCTTTTGTGTCCGATGCTCGTCGTCGCGCGCGCGATGATTGAAAACGAAAGAAGTGGGCAGATCGGTCCAAGGTTAGGAGATCGCGCGCGTTGTATAATACCCACGCGGGTTCACTGCGGTCTCAGTCCAGGGCCGTAAAAGTCGGGCACCTGTGTGCAAGAGAGTCCGCGTTTCTATTTTCGTACGCGCGCACCCCGCGATCGAGCGGAGGAGCAAAACGAATCGACGCCAAGAATCCACGGGTGACCCAGAGAAACGGTCGTCCGTAAAGAGAAACTTGAATTTTGAAGTTTGTCGAAATCCGCAAGGCGAGTAAATCGCGGGCACGGGCAAATGTAGGCATACGTGGGTAGGCGGGTACAAAGTGCTTTGGGTTAGGTTACGTTTTTATCTGACGCTTGAGTTTTCGGAATATTCAATTGTTATGGAGATTTTATTTGACAATTCCGGGGAGAAACTTGAATTTTGAAGTTTGTCGAAATCCGGGCATAAATCGCGGGCACGAGCAAATGTAGGCATACGTGGGTAGGCGGGTACAAAGTGCTTTGGGTTAGGTTACGTTTTTATCTGACGCTTGAGTTTTCGGAATATTCAATTGTTATGGAGATTTTATTGGACAATGCGGGGTTTTGTTCGGGGCACGTAATGTTGGCCAATTCACGCAGATGTGACAATATCGTTTTTATTATATTGACCGCGATATTTCATTTAGAAAGGAAAAGTGTATCTGTTTTTTTTCCCACATATGTAATAATTACGTTGGTTTTATCGTTGACGTGGGGGGAACAGAGTTTCAAGTTATTGTTGTGTCCCTTAACTTATAATATCGTGTGCTTAAGGTTCGCGGGTTTTACTTCGTAAAGGGATTTCAGTCTGAATTGTCCCGCTTGAAGCATGTTGAAAGAATGTTCCTTGTTACCGGGGGGATATGTGTGCTATATGTCGAAAGGGCGAGACGGTTGCCGTGTGAATTTTAGGTTACGTTTTTATCTGACGCTTGAGTTTTCGGAATATTCAATTGTTACGGAGATTTTATTGGACAATGCGGGGTTTTGTTCAGAGCACGTAATGTTGGCCAATTCGCGCAGATCTGACAATATCGTTTTTATTATATTGACCGCGATGTTTCATTTAGAAAGGAAAAGTGTATCTGTTTTTTTCCCGCATATGTAATAATTACGTTGGTCTTATCGTTGACGTGGGGGGAACAAAGTTTCAAGTTATTGTTGTGTCCCTTAACTTATAATATCGTGTGCTTAAGGTTCTCGGGGTTTACTTCGTAAAGGGATTTCAGTCTGAATTGTCCCGCTTGAAGCATGTTGAAAAAATGTTCCTTGTTACCGGGGTATATATATGCTATATGTCGAAAGGGCGAGACGGTTGCTGTGTGAATTTTTGAATGCGTTTGAATTTTAGGTTACGTTTTTATCTGACGCTTGAGTTTTCGGAATGTTCAATTGTTATGGAGATTTTATTGGACAATGCGGGGTTTTGTTCGGGGCACGTAATGTTGGCCAATTCGCGCAAATGTGACAATATCGTTTTTATTATATTGACCGCAATATTTCATTTAGAAAGGAAAAGTGTATCTGTTTTTTTTCCTGCATATGTAATAATTACGTTGGTCTTATCGTTGACGTGGGGAGAACGGAGTTTCAAAAGTTCTTGTTGTGTCCCTTAACTTATAATATCGTGTGCTTAAGGTTCTCGGGTTTTACTTCGTAAAGGGATTTCAGTCTGAATTGTCCCGCTTGAAGCATGTTGAAAGAATGTTCCTTGTTACCGGGGTATATATATGCTATATGTCGAAAGGGCGAGACGGTTGCTGCGTGAATTTTTGAATGCGCCTCCTGCCCGCCCAGAGAATAGTCCAATTGTGAAGAAGGAAGTCGTTGAAATGCCTCTCGCCTGTTTACTGTTATCGGCATTTCTTATCGTAGGAAAGCCGCGGGCAATATTTACCGAGCGACCGATAATCCAGGATACGCGTCTCTCTTTTCCATTCCCTCTTTCTATCCTCTCGTTGTGTCGGATAGTTGGACATACCTGAGTCAGTTCTGACTCAAGGGCCGAAGTCTTGTTTGTTAGAAAGAACCCTGCCCTTTGAACGGTTGCTCCGTTATCTTTCAGCTGAACGCCTTCTTATGAGGTTTGCGTAATCCACGTGTAGGCAGTTTCATGTAGGTTTACACGTCACACGCGAGTGGTCAGGGCCTGTACGTCATTCCTGTCGTAAGTCGATCATTTGCAAATTGTCGCGGCGCGATGTAAGATCACCAAAGCGATCACTTTTAAAATTATTCGCCTGACGTGTACGCTTCTCTCGCGCGGAGTATTATGCTTACACAAAACGTTCAAAAGAGGGGATCCTTCGCGGAGGTAAATTTCCGCTGAGATCGTCCGTTCATAAAATCATACTCCTTTTCTCGGAGTCTGACGCTCAAAGGAAGAACGGAGTGTTAGTCTTAGAATAAATGTCTGACAGCTCAGAGAACATGAATATTTTCCTATGTTACAGGGAACCTGTATCCAGAGAGTGCCTCGGGCTTGTTCGCAAGTGAAACGGAATTCCTCGACGTCCGTCCCTTTCGTGCGTTAAAAATAATACGTGCCCAAAGCCCCTTATCATTCTCCTGCCCGGTGTAGAATTGTTGTACGACTGGACGGAGAACTGATAAGGGCCCGAGGGTCATGGAATCATCGTGGGACGGCTTCTCTGTGTGTGTCTTGCTCACTGGGTCATGGAAATTGAGGCGGGTGGAGAGTAAAGAAATTGCCTGGTGAAGAAAAACTTATTGGGAAAAATGCCGCAGGACTTCACAAGTTTGACGATGATGGACAATGGTTGTATGCAGTGCAGCGAAGAATCAATTAAGCTCCTACATGAATAAACTTGTACAGGTTACTGTCGGGTCGTAATAAAGTCGAGCGTATAACCCCAACACATAGTTGTATATATGATATTTTAATAAACCGGCTTACTTGTCTTCGCTAAGTGTCAGATGGAATGAATGTCAGAGAAATCTGTAATAAATGTGGAATGTATAGGAATATGTAATGTAAGCTTCTTTGTCTGAATGTTTAAGTAATACAAAAACAGCAATCGCCTGTATATTTAAAATGTAAATATGTACATTTACCTGATTATAATGTCTAAAAAAAGATTACTTTGGTCGTTCAAGGCGAAATCATCGATTATACAGCATGTAATGAAAAAATAAATATTTATTTCGCAGTCATACAAATAAAATGATCTACGTCACTGTACTCTTCGACGCAGCGTGCTCCATTTCATAGTTCGGATTTATTTGAATGATCTGCCTGGGCGACGTCTCATCCGTTTTCCTCGCGGGGCTTTGTACGATTAAAATTTGCTTCGTCTCCTCTTTTTCCGTCAAAAACTGACTGACACCCATTATTTTCAGAGCCGGCAAGCTCTTAACTATCGTTGCACTCTGTATCGTCGTCCCCACGCCAATAGGTTCGACTTTCGGCAGTATAGGCGGATTCTTCATAGCCGTAACTGTTAGCTTTCTCTTCGGAATAATCGATGCATCCGTTGTTTGGGAAGCCGACCTCTTCGTTGCCCCGGTATTTATTGCTACAGGAACCGTTCCGATTTGCTCTGGACTCATGGAAATTATTTTTGGCCCGAGAATTATCCCGTTCCCTATCGAGACATGAGAGAGAATGTGTAGATACACCGTAGACAGTATTACCACCAAAAATATACTCTCGCTTAAGAAACATCCGCAGTTAGAACGTCGAGCGAAGAAGATAACGAGGAGAGAGAATATTCGATCTTTTCTCGTACCCTTCTGCATGGCTTTCGTGACGGGACAATCCTTGTGGGCTAGTAGAAGGGTCTTCAGCTTTGCGACTTCCTGCCGTAACACCTTGACTTCCATTTGCAGTGCGACGTTTGTCTCGTTCACGTTGGCCACCGTCCTCTCAAGTTGCTGTATCCAAGCTTTTCTCTTCGCTCTCGCTCTCATCGAACTCGCGCGATTTCTCTCCAGCAACTCCTTCTTCTTATGCTGATCGTTGGATTTGTTTCGATTCTCCTTCGACGAAGGAACTGTGTCGACTTTCGGCGGACACGGTCCGTCTGTGGTCTTTTGATTTTGGCCCTGGGGCCCTACGCTCTTCGTCAAAACTTGCTTCAGCTTCTGCAACGTCATAATATGGTATTGGTCCGGCAATATGTAGATGGCCGGGAGTGTCACGATTTACTTTACCATTTTCGCGAGGGACAGTCTCGAGACTGTGGGCTTCTTGGCATCGTTTTTCAGCGCACACTTAAGCGCGGGCTCTGTTTTTATAACGACGGTTTGCTGTTTTATCTGATGAGTCGTGTTACAGGTACTGGTTGATTCCGAAACTGGCATCGCCGTAAGTTGCATTAACTTACCGTCGGCAGTTTTCAGCAATAATTGCACTTCCTCCCCGTTTATGGACCTTGGCCATATTTGATTACATAAAACATTTGGCCTACATCACGTACGTTCGTACGAAATAAAGGGCGTAACCACTGTTATGAGACGGTGAAACGCATCGCTGAAAAGTCTGAAATACTTACAGTTGTGCTGTCTCTGGAGATTGTGAGACTTTCGACGTCGATGTACTCGTCTCCTGTTCAATGTTCCTAATTTGCGTTAATGTTTCATTTTTCGAGCTGGTCAGTTTTATGTCTTTTATTATATCGTGAGAATCGTTCAGGTTAAGCTTTACATTCTTAGATACATTAGTCTCGATTGAACTCTTCTCCTCTGTTGTCTTTTGTGTCACTGTTATCACAGTTGAACATTCTTCTGAATTACTGTCACCAAGAATTTGACCATTCGCAGAGAGTACATCGGCTATGTGTGGAAATATATGAGGAGTGTGCAGTGTGTCATCCGTAATTCCAGCCTGCAATTAAAGCCCTCCAGTAATAATTTAGATTAGGAAATATATTGGCAAGTGTTATAACACGTGCATCCCTTACTTCTGGTGGAATTAATGATCCTGTGTTTCCAGCTTCCACGGCCCTGCGAAATGTCTCTTCGAATGGGTTTACATTCTGTAAATCCTGAAACAGACCTACCTCCTCACAGTTTCTGATAAATCTTGTTGGTGTTGGAGTTTGATCTGCTGCAGATAAATTATACAATTCATGAAGTCCGTTTTCTTGGAATACACCCACGGTTATTGATCTAAATACTTACCGACGAAGGTTGTATTTTTTCCATTATTGCCAAGATTCAATACCATATCATGCTTTTTCTTATGAACAGTTAAATGGTCTTCATCGCTAAAACTCTAAATAAATAACACATACCTGCTCAGTATCAATTCATAGTTACAGAAGAAATATAATGTAAACAGCCAAAGTAAATATTGAATGTATGAATTGTGTAACATTTATTCCGAAAGCGTTTCCACATCGGTACCGTAAACAACGCACCGTTTTACCGGATTTCATAAGTTATGGAGGTTAATTATGACATGATCAACTTACCATGTTGCAGCCAGGAGAAGAACACGTGAAAGGTTTTTCACTATCAGTCATTATTGCTTCTTTTCAAACGTTTCGATATTAGACAGACACGTTCGCAGGTGGTTCAGTCTTCGAAAATGTCAGTTTTGACAACAGCTATGTACTTAGACATCTGATATAATCACAACAAACTAATACTGTTCTATACAAAACTTTTACGCATCACACGTGCAAACAAATAGCATCTGATACGAGTTTAATTGGTAAAAAAGCAGAACGCGCGTTCGTATATATCACCGGGTACTGTTTGAACTATTTTTGACACACTTTTTGACAGATCAGTTTTGATCAGCTGTAGCCATCTTAGCTTTAGTGATGGCTGCCGCCACTATACATATTCGTGGGAGTTTATATGAATCAGGTAAGTGCTGCCATCTATGTATAATGATAAGACGAAATAGAGACCTGATGGCAGGATACATTCGCACATCAGATACAGAGTAGATTTAATTTTTTTCAATCTGTTATGTGGTACTAAAACTAAAAGTGGACTAGATGCAGACAATTATACAAAACAAATTTTGGCACATTAGTTCAGGGCTTAGGACCCTGTTATCATTTTTGTGTCGCATACAACGTTATCGGGCGAAACAAGTATAAGATCACAACGCCGCCTACAGTGAGAATTGATAGTAAATTAATTGTCCCGTATTTTTTAAAGTTGACAATAATGTGGATGCGTATATAATTCAATTTAATGTCTATAAAGTATCCTTTGTCATAATGACGAAAAATAAAAGTATTGTGATTTGATTGCCTTTTTAAGAGAATCATTTAATTTAATTCATTTATCAAGTACCCATTGCCATAATGATCATAAATAAAAGTATTGTGATTTGTTCGCTGTTTTTAAGTGTATCATTCAATTTAATTCATTTATCAAGTACTGATTGCCATAATGACGATAAATAGTAGTATTGTGATTTATTCGCCAGTTACAAATATATTATTCAATTTAATGGATTTATTAAGTACCGATTACCATAATGACGATAAATAAAAGTATTGTGATCTGCTCGCCATTTGCAAGTATATTACTCAATTTAATTCATTTAACAACTGACCATTGCCATAATGACGATAAATAAAAGTATCATGATTTGTTCGCCAGTTTCAAGTATATCATCCAATTTAATGGATTTATCAAGTACCCATTGCCATAATGCCGATAAGTAAAAGTATTGTGATTTGTTCGCCGTTTTGAAGTATATCATTCAATTTAATTCATGTATCAAATATCCATTGCCATAATGACCATAAATAAAAATATTGTGTTCTGCTCGCCATTTGCAAGTGTATCATTGCATTTAATGCATTTAGCATATTATTCATTTTAAATGAAAGTGTTGTGATGCATTCAGCTTTGCAGTATCCCATTGTCATAATGACGATAAATAAAAGTATTATGATTTGTTAACCAGTTTCAAGTATATCATCCAATTTAATGGATTTATCAAGTTCCGATTGCCATAATGATCATAAATGAAAGTATTGTGATTTGTTCGCCATTTTCAAGTATATCATTCAATTTAATGCATTTGTAAAGTACCGATTGCCATATTGACGATAAATAAAAGTATTGTGATTTGTTTGCCGTTTTCAAGTGTATTATTCAATTTAATGCATTTATCAAGTACCGATTGCCATAATGACAATAAATAAAAGTATTGTGATTTGTTCGCCATTTTCAAGTGTATCATTCCATTTAATACATTTATCAAGTACCCATTGCGATAATAATCATAAATAAAGGTATTGTGATGTTGCTTTGCGTCATTTTAATGCATTTGTCATTCCCATTGCCATAATGACTTTAGGACGTGATTTGCTCGTCATTTTGATTTATTCATGAGTTTTTGAAGAACTCCTAAAACTCTCTTATAGACCATCGGTGCAATTTCAAGAAACCCTGATTCTCAATAGTCTAAGAGACCAATTTTTTGGACATTAACATGGTTTAAACGTCGGCTGAAGTCTCAAAAAATACCGAATATCCAATGGGGAAAAAAATTACTTACATCACATAGATCTTGAAAGGGCACTTAAAATTCTCTAAAATAAGCGGACCGCGTACACCATTCGCGTTAAGTTTAAACTTACACTTGAACAAACGGACGCCAACATCAGATTATGTATCGTAGATTAAACGAGAAGATGCTCGGGTGAAATTTTTGACCGTTGCCGTTTTCACCGATTTACTCGTAGCGGGATAGGAGAGTCTAATCTCGTTAGGACGTGTCGGCAGTGAAAACGGTGGGCCGCTCCGATTATCACATTTCAATTTTCGAGGCGACACCGAGAGATCCCGGCGAGCGAGGTGAAACCTCTGGCAAAAGAAAACAGATTGTTTCGCGCGATTGTGACTTTCTGTGAAAGTAAGTTTCGGGATTACTAGGCTCACGGACGGCGAATCGAATCGTAGTCCAGTTCGTCCACGGTGTGACTCATAAAAAAGTTTCCATGAAAAAGCAGCGAATCCGGTGCTACCGATGTTTCATCTCACCTCTTCTTCCGACTGCACTGATCATTTGTACGACTATCATCAATTAGCGAATGTAGGCTAATGTTCCCTGGAGGTAATTTACATGCCGTAAAAATGTCGAATTATACTGCGCTTTGAGTAATTTCGTTTTACGCGCAAGAACTCGGGCGGAATTTGTTCTTGTGAAATACACGTGTAGTTTGAGAAGTGTAAGAATAATTATGTTATTCACCGTGTGACCATTGTATAACGTATGAGAGTCTGGGGCTGTGAAAGCAGCTTCGCGAAGTTCTACCAGCCTAAGCACGAAACTTAGCACATTACGTATAATAAATAGAAAGTTCAAGGATTGTTGCAATTAGATGTAATTGCATTGAAGAAATAGAGATCCTTCAAAGCCAAGGCTTGGTAAATTGGTAAATCGCTGTTAATTCAGATGAATGAAAAGAAGCAATTTTATGTTGGAAGTTATAAATTTGCGGAGTAAGTTTCATTAAATTTAATTGACTTATTTCCTTTGCAAATAGTGGGGATCGTCACTATTTACTATTTACTTTTTACTATATTTTCGAAGTTAATACAAATTTTAAAGTAGGTGTAAATTTATCCGTGTTTCTTTGGGAACTCTTTGGTTTCCTAAAAGAACAAATTTTCCAAGAAAATACTTGGCAGTACAAAAATACTTTCAGACAAAAATGACAAATTTTCCCTTTGAGCCTTTCGCGATTTCTGTAAAGGACCGTAGCATTAAAATTACTGATGCAAATATATATTATACAGCATATATTATGTTATACAGCAAATGTATATTGTACAGCATATATTATGTTATACAGCAAATGTATATTGTACAGCATATATTATGTTATACAGTATACACAGCTAAGCGTCATTTCAACGAAATAAACTCAAGCACCCAATATTAAAACTGCTTCCTCCTCGGCGCATGATCTACACCCATGTTATCCTTAAAATATTTTTCCCGCCGAAGCCGTATTATTCCGTTGCGAAGCTTATATTATTTAATTTCAGTCGAAGCTGTTACTTTTCACGCCTCTGCAAAGGATTTCTGTAAAGGACTGTAGCATTCAAATTATTGATGCAAATGTATATTATACAGCATATATTATGTTATACAGCAAATGTATATTGTACAGCATATATTATGTTATACAGTATACACAGCTAAGCGTCATTTCAGTGGAATAAACTCAAGCACTCAATATTAAAAATGCTTCCTCCTCGGCACATCATCTAAACACACGTTATCTTTAAAATATTTTTCCCGCCGAAGCCGTATTATTCCGGTGCGAAGCTTATATTATTTAATTCCGGCCGAAGCTGTTACTTTTCACGCCTCTGCAAAGGATTTCTGTAAAGGACCGTAGCATTCAAATTACTGATCCAAATGTATATTATACAGCATATATTATGTTATCCAGCAAATGTGTATTGTACAGCATATATTATGTTATACAGTATACATTACTAAGCGTCATTTCACTGGAATAAACTCAAGCAGCCAAATTAAAAATGCTTCCTCCTCGGCGCATCATCTAAACACACGTTATCCTTAAAATATTTTTCCCGCCGAAGCCGTATTATTCCGGTGCGAATCTTATATTATTTAATTTCAGTCGAAGCTGTTACTTTTTACGCCTCTGCAAAGGATTTCTGTAAAGGACCGTAGCATTAAAATTACTCATGCAAATGTATATTGTACAGCATATATTATGTTATATAGTATACATAGCTAAGCGTCATTTCACTGGAATAAACGCAAGCAGTCAATATTAAAAATGCTTCCTCCCCAGTACATAATTTGACCACAGGTTATCCTTAAAATATTTTTCCCGCCGAAGCCGTATTATTCCGTTGCGAAGCTTAAATTATTTAATTCCAGCCGAAGCTGTTACTCTCCACACCTCTGCAAATATCGCGTAAAATTACCCTCAACCGTCCGCGAAGCGCCTGAGAAAATCCGCTGAAAGCCCGGAAAGTATTATCTCGGGGCCGCTTCTGGTGCGGCACCAGTGAATTTCACGTGGCCGTTAATGTGGTCAAAGTGATCGTTGAAGAGTCGTCACCTGTTGGCGTCACGTGGGTCAAAGAAGCGGGAACAAAAAGTTGACAGGCCGTGTGTTTCCCACGGATGATTTCACTGGCTAGAAAAGGAACGCTTTGGACACCCTGGGTCCACCGGGAGAGAGTGAGGAGAAGGCCAGAGGAAGAGACAGCGAAGAGAGTGGTCTCGGATGCTGATGTGTTTCTGTTCCTCATCAGTAGTCAACCGCGTGTCGCGGTGTTCTATTCATTGGCTCTCGAGCCGGTGGCTTCGTGTGAGCGCGACCTCAAAATTTTCATCCGCCAAACGTTCAGGAACATCGCGCGAAAGTAAACGATCGGCAAAGGAATACATAACGCTGCGGCCTTTTAAATGCGAGACGGCCAATCGCTTTAAACGACCGAGCCGGGCGGTCATCGGTATCGGGAAAAAGTGTACTCCGGCAAAATTGCCAGCGACGTTCGATAGTATCGTGTTCCACCGAACGCGGATTGTGTGCGCCGACCAAATTGTTGCACCGATACTCCGCAGAATGCCAATGCGGACTTTCTAGATTTCAATTAGTACCGTGTTGATCCGAATTAGAGAACCGCGCGCAACTGAGTAACCTGCCGGTGGACCGTAGAAGTTGGCCGTGTGTCTGTATAATTGTTAATGCGACACGTGGTGAATTCGTTACGTTACGCGTCCGCTAAAGTGCGATCTCCGGAACTTTCGCAAAGTACCCATAGAGTGCCTTCAAGAAGGACCAGTTCGCAACGGGGGTATCATCGGAAGAAAGTGTGTTAAACGTCGTTTGCATCTTCTCGCCGTGTTCGACGCTGTAACGCAACATTGCATTGCGCGTTAATCGCACAACGTGAGTATTAAAAACCCTAAGAAGCATTCTTACAAATCTCGTAAGTACGTCAAATCTGCTGCTAATGCGACAGCTTATACGCGATCGTTTAGAAGTGCCTCTTCATATGCTTAGTCCATTCTACCACAGTTGAGGATCTCAACGACCTTGATCTCGATAGAAATCCAGGTGAGATCCGATGGCTGTGCGCCATGATATGCGCACGTGCGTTCGATCGTCGAGTGCAACGATCGCTCGAATCATTAAAGAAATGCAGCGGTCAAGAACGTGGCCACGTTCTTTTCTACTAAGCGATTCGTTGCTCGTGAAAGTGCCCTTGGTGTTCTTCACGCTGGTTGAGGTCGACTTTTTCATTGGCCCCTTCGCTGTCAAGGCTGCATCTCGAAAAGGACCGCCGTCTGAGTATCTTGTTCCGTGAGACAATACCTCGTGATCTGCGCTTTAAGCGGGACCGATACGTGAAAAGAAGAAGTCGTCCTTCTTCGGGTTGTTGGGAATGCAGCAGGCGACTCTCGAAATAAGTGCTGATTTCTTCGTGAACATTCTGTATCCGCTCCACATGAACGTCGAAAGTTATGTTCCAACCGTCGTGAATGTCGTGCTGAGGTGACTATTTGAAACAGCTGCAACAGTCTGCTTTTCGCAAGAAATTTCCATTCGCCGCGACGCGGCAGTCTGATTTTCTGCGTTTCAGGACAAACGTGAGATGTTACGCGGTTTCTTCTTAATGCTTCGAATAATATGGATTGATCGTCTGGTGAGTTGATGAGGCATGAACCGAGGGAGTACGTGAATTCCGCTTATAGTCAGTAGAAACTGATAATTTAATGGTGCACGTTATAAGCAGTTCCCGCATGGCCCCTCCATTCCGTTATTACGCGAATAACTTCGAAAGTTCCGCATGAATAGACAATTAATATTCGCAGATCGTCGTTCCGTAAAGTGGTTATACAATATCTAAACATGGAAAGCCTCGTCAAGTGTTAGGTCCCCGGCTTTTACGGAAGCTTATTTATTTTCTAAAACAAGTTCGTGCAAATAAATTAGAGAGTAATGAGTTAAGATCCTTAGTGTCCACCCATCTGTTTTCGTAGCGGGATCAAGGTTGGTACTTCCAATTCTGTAAAACAACCCGTCTCACTCCGGTTTCAGCGATTTCATCTGATTCTCAACACTCGATTCTCTCCTACTCCCAAAGTCACGTGCTCCTCTCTTCACGCTCGAGTGAAATGGGTTGATCGTGGAGCAGGTTGATCGCTCTTCGTTCTCTTGCATCCACGATTAGTTTATACAAGCGTTGCGAAGTTACACTTGTCACGCTCGAGCTATGTGGGTTGAACGCAGCAAGTCTTCAATCCCGCTAAACTATACTTTGCTGCAACGACATTAAAAGCCCCCCAACTCAAGCTCGCAAAGCCAAGTTGCAGACCTTTAACCTTTCCTCGCGTTGCCACGCCAGAATTTTTTATCTACCGATATCACTCCAATTTTCCAAGTTGCCAAGGTGCGACAAAAGAGGCAAAACGTACAATGGCATGAGACCTCAGATTTTCCGCTTAACATAACGCATCGTACGCAATTCAAATTCAACATCTACGACACGGCGGAAACGCGGTACGTTCTCTCATCGACTCCGTGACACACATACGGCATAGACTCGTCTAAGATCGGTTCTTCCAATACCGCAATCGGTAATTTAAGAGTCGATTGTCGGTCAACATCTGCCGGCCAGCATCCGTCATTTCCGTACGTTCGAAAATTGTGAACCTTCGCGGCATTTTCTCGTCGAGACAAACGTAGGATCTCAAATACAGGGTCCTCTAATTGGTGAGAAAAGGTCGCCTATGATGCTCAATTATAATATTGAGGTATCATAGGTGACGAGTTTGTTGAATTACGTTGTTTGGTTCCGTAGTAGAAAAGGCAAAAGATTAGGAAACAAGACTAAAGTGTTTTGATTGTGTTTTCATTGTTTATAATTATTATACAATAAATATGATATAAATGTTATTGTTTATATATATTAAAGACGAAACGACGGAAAGACGAAATGGCAAAAGATTAGGAAACGCGACTAAAGTGTCTTGATTGTGTTGTTGCTGTTTATATATATTAACACTTTGACTGCCATGATGGTCACCGGTGACCGACGCAAGGGATTTTATTGAAGATCCAAAACATTTGCAATGGGTAGCAATTATTATTTTATAAATGCAGTTGTTATTAGAATAGTGATGTGATCCTTTGGTCTGCAATACCTGTACATTATTTACATTTTCCATAATTTAGGCGAACGCTGTAGTATTTTATAGCATCGCCGTTCTAATATAGTAAAATACGCTTGGCAGTCAACATGTTAAAGACGAAACGACGTAAAGACGAAACGGCAAAAATGTCTTGATTGGAAACAAGATAAATATTATCTTGAATGTAATATAACTTGTTTATATATATTAAAGACGAAACGGCAAAATATTAGGAAACAAGACTAAAGTGCCTTGATTGTATTGTTATAGTTTATAAATATTATACTCTCTAGTTTCACATATCTAATTCCTACACAAGGAATTAGATACAAATGCAGGAACTTAGCACCTCACGCGTCGATGGCGACACATCGACGTCTAATTTGGCGCGCCAGGCGTCCGCGGCTTCCGGTTCCACGAATTTGTTTCGGGCCCGGTGGACAGATACATCCCATTCCCGAATCAGCTCGTTGTCAAAGTCGAAAGTTACCGGCTAACTTTCACTAATAACTAAAGGTATAATGCCGCTGTTCCGCATGTAGACCGTACGCCCGAACGTTACGAAGCACTAAAAGGCGTGCCACTTGTCTCGGTGGCCTGGTTTCGTGTCCCACTTTTGGACGGGACTGTACGTGAACGCCTTCGCCACGGTTCGTGAACTCGGATGGGACGACGAGTTCGGACGTGGTGAGATAGGTACTGATTTAAGGGACTTTTTGATGAAAGGCGATAGACGTGCGTAAATAAATGCAGCGTAGATTAATTGCGATCTGCAGCTAGGAATATGTAGGGTTGGTTAGCGGAACGGGTTGAGGGGGTTGATAGAATTATTTTTATACGCTCGCGGACGTGAATGCTATAGCATTCATTTTCGTGATGATCTCAAAGTCAATTATTTTGAGTATAACTTTATATAACCTTAAATTTTTAATTAATTAAATATAATTAATAAAAATTAATTAAAGTCACATTAATGGACTTTAAGATTTGAATGCTATAGCATTCATGTCATTCTGCATCACTATGAAAATTAATACTATAGCATTCAAATCTTAATGTAAATAATTTTGATTTTAATTTTATATAACCTTAAATTCAAAATTAATTAAATTCAATGAATAAAAATTAAGTAAAGTCAAAATAATTGAGTTTAAGATTTGAATGCTATAGCATTCATGTCATTCTGCATCACCATGAAAATGAATGCTATAGCATTCAAATCTTAAAGTCAATTGTTTTGAATTAAATTTTATATAAACTTAAATTCAAGATTAATTAAATTCAATGAATAAAAATTAATTAAATTCAAATCTTAAAGTCAATTGTTTTGAATTAAATTTTATATAAACTTAAATTCAAGATTAATTAAATTCAATGAATAAAAATTAATTAAATCCAAAATAATTGACGTTAAGATTTGAATGCTATAGCATTCATTTTCATTGTGATGCAGAATGACATGAATGCTATAGAATTCAAATCTTAAAGTCAATTATTTTGAATTTAATTTTATATGATCTTAAACTCAAGATTAATTAAATTCAATTAATACAAATTAATTAAATTAAAAATAATTGACTTTAAGATTTGAATGCGATAGCATTCATTTTCATGACGATGTAGAATGACATGAATGCTATAGCATTCAAAACTTAGTCAATTATTTTGTATTTAATTTTATATAACCTTAAGTTTTTGTAATTATTATACCTGTCAAGATCATGATGAATCGTACTGAAATATGATAATCTGACTACCCTTATAAAATATTTTTAATCAAATTTCGGATATCACAAGCAATTTAAAAATAAAATGACTGTCAATTTTTGCACCTCGCTGAAACTTTTAATGTCCGCGAACGTGTTAAGGAAAGTAGAGTGCGAGACGCCGTGAGTGTGGATCTAAAAGATTTTATGACACTCGCTGCGCAGTCGATGGAACAAAATTCAATACCGGTGTTCAGCTGCAGTTTTAGACAGTTATTAACACTTTAAGGAAGTTCACGAGTTTTCACATTCTCTCTTTAGATGTCACTTACTTTGATACATTGTATCTATTTTGTCTATTTAAGTATTTACATTAATATTCAATGTGTTAAATTCGATTGCTTTCATGTTTTTTCGTTTATTTACCGGTGTTTCACACAATATAATACTTTAAGAAACTACTATAAACTCTCATAAAATTGACTTTGAAATAAAATTTTCTGATGATCTTTTTAAATAATTTTTTAATCAATTTTTTTGAATGATACCTACAATACTTTCAAGTATACAACTTCTGAAAGTTTTGCAAAAATTGTTTTATAAATAAAAAAATTTTGATTTTTTGTAACGTACAAGTTTCCCAAAAACGTTCGGTCGCAGGTGTATTTCTAAAAGATTTCTTAGCGGTCCTTAAAGTGTTAAGTCTAGAGGTGAGTGCTGAAATGAGCACGGTTGTCCGCGGTTAAATTTGTGTGCTAGAGAGTCTCTTCGCCACGGTTCATGAACCCGTATAAGACGATACACGATCACACGAGCTGCGACAGCTACTAGAATCTTCACAAATATCAACGCACGCTTTGCAGCATGCAATTTAATTCGGATTATTTCAAACAAAGTTTGCGCGCTTCGGGAGACCGTTATAGTAGGATTTTCAGAAAGCACACTGAATTTCACGGTATTCCGATCCGAGAAATCGGTCTCAGTCAAGATTGAGACTCTGGCCGGCAATAAGCTCGGCGACATTCAAAGAAAACTCGTCTTGATCCGCGTGGAAAAAGAGTCTGTCGTCTCTCCGTGTACCGCGAAGAGGCACTCTCTCTCGTCGCAGACCCTTTCCCCTATTCCTCGTCTTCGTTCTTCTGCGTGAACTGTAGTGCAGCGCGAAGGCAATTAACGCCCGTCGGGACCAAAGAAAATTATTGGACTCCCTTTGATCTCGCGCACTGCTTCAGCTTGAGGGAAATAAAGTACGAAAGTACGAGTAGGTGGTCTGAGCGGGGGAACGTAAATTTCGTTTCGTTTTCGCAGGCGAGCCGAACGTGCATGGAAAAACGGGCGGCACATTCTTATTGATTAAGCGCCGAAGATTAGGAAGTTCCTGAGAAAAGTTCCTAAACCTAGATTTTGAGGAGAATCGCTGCGGAGCGGAGGGATGTGAAGTTTCGAGCGTTCGGATAATAATGAGAAGATTCGTCGACGTGGGATTTGTTGGTTTGGAGTTGATTCGTTTGAATGCCCGTCGTGATGCGAAAATGATGTGGTGAATGACAGTGAAAACTACGCCGGTGATCGTCCCTGGCCGTTGGCGAAAGAAATGGTTGCGCTCACATCGTCGATTCCCGGCCTGCTCGTTCTGGTTACTTGCTGCTTTGCGAATTATAGGAGGAACGATCGATATCTATCGAATTTCGGTAAGTATTATTGAAGAGTATTGGCGTAATGATGTATTATATTCGATACATGTTTTAACACGTTGAATGCCATGGCGGTCATATGTGACCGCAACTTTTTTTTTCCTGCAGCGCCATTGTGATCATCAGTGACCGGAGTGCATCAAATACTTATAATTGTAAAAGTTAACACGTTGATTGCCATGGTGGTCACCGGTGACCGGCGCAAAAGGTTTTACTATAAATGTAAAGAAATTCGCCATGAAGCTATTTCGATTGAATATATTGATAGCAAAATATGCTGCAAAAAATATGCAATGAAGCCTATTTGCAATCTTGAAAAAGCAATTGATATTCGAATGGTGCTTCAACACTTTGGCCTCTAACAACTCTGCTTGATTTTGCACGATTTAATCATACTCTGCAGTATTTCATCGCATCGCGGTTCTAACATAGCAAAATATGCTTGGCAGTCCACGTGTTAAAATCGCAACGTGATGAAGTACTACAGAATATGATTAAATTTTGCAAAATTAAAATAATGCGAAGGTATCGAAGACCAAAGAATTGAATCACTATTTTATATCAATTGCATTTATAAAATTGTAAATGCTACCGATTGAGTATATTGATAGCAAAATACGCTGCAAAAAATTTGCAATGAAGCCTAATACAAAATGCGCTTGGCAGTCAACGTGTTAAATGAAAATTCGCTAATTAGAGAATGCTTTGAAACAAAATCTGCGGTATTAACAAATTAAAAGTTTTTATTAATTAAAAAATTAATTTTTATCGACTCTTTTATCTACCGGTGCATTGTATTGAAGCATTTTAAATTTCGTCAATGCAATCTTGGCAGTATTTATTAACCTTTTCGGTCCGATTTTTGCGCTTTGTATTCCAAAGCTTGGAACACTTTACTGGTAATACTGTTTGCAAAACACGTTGGTCCTTCCTTCTTTTGCAATTCATGTCGTATTCCTATAAGTAACGAAATTAATTATTATTTTGCCATTACATGCACAGAATAGTAGAAATATTTTCGTGGCATTCTGAGCGAAACATGTGATTTCGGCGTGGCAGTCAACGTGTTAATGATGTTCAAATGTAATGTTGAAGCTGAATGTCTTATCATTAACAGTACAAGTAATGTAATTTGGTTTCATTATAGATTTACCAGACAAACAGGAGAACCTGGAAAATGCCATCGACTCTGAGGGACAGATGAGATTTTTCGACGAGCTCGGTCGTAAGTTCGCAAATTTCTTTTTGAACGTCATTCACATTTCCACAAAATTCCGGCCGCTATGCGTCAGAACCGTATGAACTTATCACACATTGGCTAAAGTCGTTTGTCATTCCATCGGATTAAATGCGGTAGGCGAGTATAAAAGGTAAACGCGTTACGTGGTCGAATGAACATAACGCTTACAATGACGATGACTTTGGCCGGTGAATTTTTAATGAAGATTCGAAAGAGAAAGGCGACGCGTAATTCCGTTACGAATGATAAATGAATCGTTGGCGTCCACATCGCCTTTATTCTTCAACGTTCTATAATGCATTCACAAGTGTGATACAAAGTGTAGCAATGCTTTAGAAATAGAAAATACAGATGCGTACACGTGTTCAAACGTATCATTATCAAACTGGAGACGTTCGTTCCTGCGATTGATGCATCTTAAATATTTTCACATCCGGATTCGATATATCTAATGTTCCAATATACGATTAATCCTTCGTTAATACACGCATCGCGGTGATTGCTCAGACGTCTTCTCGATTGAAGAGTAGAAAGATTTTAATTCAGTAGAACCGGTTCACCGTCACCGGATATCTATATATATGAAATAGAGCCGGCACAGGCGCGCGAGTTTGGAAAAATCTGGAGAAAATGAAGTCCTGACCTATATGCGAATATATGAGACCATGTATAATCTGTCGCTGAAGTCCTTTTTCCAAAATCGCTAACGGTATGCAAATTTCTAATAAACAATCAACTCCAATCAATCAACTCCGTTTGCAAATGCAGTTTAAAATCCCTAACAATTTCTAATAAACAATCAGACAAATCCATTTGCAAATGCAGTTTCATCTAACAATTATTTGACGAATTTACGTCTGAAACAACGGAATGTTGCGTGACAAGTTTTTAGCTCGTCGATTAAGGACGAGCGGACACGAGACATTTTTGCGCTGCACAATTCAGCTAACGACGGAAACGAAATCGCTGCCGTACTCGAAAGGCCACTTATTGACGCTTACTTTCTACTAGAACATTTCTGACGAAGAAGTCTACTCTGTTTTCACTACGACAACAGACGACACTGTTTCTTTTACCTGTGTAGCATACAAAGCATCTTCCCCCGCTTCGGACTGCAATCTAACCGTACCTATCGGCAATACATTTATCGATCAGTCACACGTATACATCGAGCATGCATACACTGTCATACTGATAATCGTCCCACTCTGCGTCACGATGAACTTTCTCCAATTGGTCGCGAAAGGATTTCACGCTACAATTAAGGGACGCCTCTGACTTTTTGCCCTGCCGAATTTGACGGACACGGAAGCATCGAGAGCAAAAATACTTTCGGTGAAACCGGCCGATAAAATCGGGTCGCGAAATCTCTGCGTGTCGAATCTCCTCGCGGTCCGACGATTTTTACCGGGACCGGATGCAATATCGAAAAAGTCTTTTTTCTCCTCCTGCGGAGTACGAATTCCATTCTTCCTCGCTCTCCCGCTTACGACAGGGTCTAATTATCGCGCCGCAGAGAATCTGCCCGTGCGAATTGTTCTCCGCAATAGACTCTTACTCGGCACTTCCGATGGGGGATGATCGCGAGAACAGAGGGCGTTCGATATCGTGCAGCAGATTCGCGGAAAATAACTTTCTTCCGACCCACCGATGAAAGTGATACGTCGAAGGCTCGTACAAAGTGATAGCGATGATTACATCGCGCAACCGATACGTGCGCACAATTAATATAACGACGTTTTGGCTATTGTCAGACGGTACGTGAGCTAGAAGAACGTGGATGTTAAAGTCGTATAATAAGACATTTACGCAGGCACCCACTATTCTACGTTATCCCGTCCCAAGATTCTGTAACAATAATCATACATACCACACCGCATCACAAAAGAATTACGACCGGCGCAAAAGATTTGACTAAAAATGTAAAAAATTCGCAAGGGAGCCTATTTGCAATCTTGTAAAAGCAATTCATATTAGAACGGTGCGTTAATATTTTGGCTTCCAACAACTCTGCGTTACCTGCATTTTGCACGATTTTATTATGCTCTGCAGTATTATATCTCATTACATTTGCAAATGTACCACACTCTATTCTTTAACACATTAACTGCCACGGTGGTCACAAAAGATTTGACTAAAAATGCAAAAAATTCGCAATGGAGCCTATCTGCAATCTTATAAAAGCAATTGATATTAGAACGGGGCGTTAATATTTTGGCTTCCAACAACTCTGCGCTTCCTCAATTTTGCGCGATTTAATTATACCTTCATCGCATTTACCACACCGTATTCTTTAACACATTATGGTCACTGGTTACAAAAGATTTGCTAAAAATGCAAAAAATATTTAATCGCAATTATATTGGAAAGGTGCATCAATACTTTGGCTTCCAAGAACTCTGCGTTACCTTCATTTTACACGATTTAATTATACTCTGCAGTATTTAATCGCATTATATTTCCAAATGTACCACACCATATTCTTTAATACATTGACTGCCACGGTGGTCACAAAAGATTTTACTAAAAATGCAAAAGATTCGCAATGGAATCAATTTGCAACTTTGTAAAAGCAGTTGATATTGGAACGGTGCGTCAATACTTTGGCTTCCATCAATTCTACGTTACCTTAATTTTGCACGATTCAATCATACTCTGCAGTATTTCATCGCATTACGGTTCAAACATAGCAAAATACGCTTGGCAGCCAACGTGTTAAATTTAAACGAAAGCAGCTAGCAAGGGCAGGGCACCGGCTCCAAGATTTTCTCTCGTTTCAAAATGACCGTCGACTTGCGGGCCTCGTTGACAGAGTCAGGCTACGATAATCGCTCGTACGCGGGGAAGAGAAAAAGGAAAGGAAAAGGCAGTGGATTCCGAAGTTGGAGACACGTATTGTGATGGACAAAGAAGTGGGGATCCAATGCAAGACGAACGGACGACACCGCTTCGCTTCGCGCCGGGAAAGCTGACGCCGGTGAAAGCAGAGGCGACCGCCTGCTTAGACCCCGATCGAGACTCGTGAGACGTCGGCCCGCGTCAGTCCACGTGGAAGAGGTGTACATTGTGTCGCGGCCACTTGCACACCCCGAAACAATCCCGACCCACCGACCTTTGACCGAACTCGAACGCTCGCCGCTCAAATTTCCGCGATTCACCGTCGGGATTGAACTGAAGCGCGGCCGGGTTGCGATGGGTCGGTTCGGGTGAAGTTAACAAAAAAAAACAATAACCTTCGAAGCGCGCTTTTCACAAACCACGAAAAAAACCATGTCAAGAACGGGCGATTTATTGGCAACGAAACGATTTGGATCAACGGTCGCGGGGTTACGTTAAATTAAAAGCGGCGATGACGAAGAGTACGCGTTTGTAGAGAACTGCCGAATTTGGGACCGTCAGAATTCACCATGAATCTGTCTTTGAGTTGCCTAAAGTGACCGAGATCCCGGAAGTTGACTCTTCCGAACGATCATGAAGGTCGTCGGCGCGCTTTGTCTGTTTGTGATGACAACTACGGTGGTGTGTGCTTTGGATCGCCATGATCTCTACGGCCTAGAGAGATACCCCTCAACGGTGTCGTCTTGGAGACGAAGAGAGGATTTCCAAGTAGACTCAGGAGTCACGAGGATGCCGGAAGTGACGGAGCGTGGATTACGATCGGCAATAAGCGCGAAGGTCAGGGATCGAGGGCAGAGGTCACAACTGAGATCGAGACAGTCGGATGTGAGCGGTTTGAAAACCGCGAGTGCGCCGGAGGAGAAGATCTCAAGGACCAGGGTTGTCTTCGCCCAGAACGACGAGTCCGCCAAAAAGCAAGAGCCGATCTGGAGTATATCCAGTACTTTTAGCAAGAGGCAGGATCTGGTACGTGAGAATCGGGCGATCGAAAGTTCGTTAAAGAACGTGATCGCTCGTCCGAGTTCCGGTAAAGTAGAGAATTACAGATACTACGCCGGATACCAGTATGGAAGCGAAGTCAACAGTAATCGCGGGCCGGATAACGATCAGCGGTCCGAAAGTGGGCATTACAATTTCTTCGACGCCGACTTGGATTCTGTGTCCAGTGATTGGAGCGTGGAAACCTACGAGAAGGACGTAGACATAGTGGGCGAGGAACAGAGTGTACAAGATTTCCTAGATGACATCAAGAAGAAGAAGCTGAACGGAGAGTTGGATGGAATTTTAGGCGGACATCGGCAAGGAAGGAGGAGGAAGTTGACGAGTCAACAGCAAGGGGCACTTTTGGTGGAGACGCTGAGGAAGAAGCGAAATTATACGAGCGTCGACGATCATCGCGGCCACGGCTCTAATCTTCAGAGTGGTATCATGGAAATGTTAGGCAGAAGTACGTCATTAGGGTTTACGATCTTACGGAGGTTGACTGAATGTCGCAACGACGGCGAAGATGGGTTTGTCGATGGCGATGTATGGTATATGAAATTCGTTTTGAAACCGGATCGGCAGGTATTCTTTAAGTTCGCTAACGATGCGGCGCTGTCAGTGCTATTCTGATGAAAATTTACGTGACTTGATAATATGTCCTGAAACCGATCATCAGCTATTTTATGATTACTGAAATCATAGTAAAAAGCGATCTTGCACAATATCGGATACGCGGCAATTTGTCTTTTTGGAACCCCGAAGGAAAGCGATTTATTGTATAATATAAGCACGCGAAAAAGTTAAAACAAGTAGAAAGTACACTATCGAATACATTCTGCATAATCGAAATGCTATTGCGAGAAAATGTACGCATCAGAAAACATAGCTGATACGTAAATTTACGTTCTGAAGTGTAAATATTCGGTTCCTGTATCAATGCACGTAAAGTACCGTAATTTGAAGTACACTATCGAACACATTCTGCATAATCCAAATACTATTGCGATGAAAATGTACGCATTGAAACACATAGCTGATACGTAAATTTACGTTCCGAAGTGTAAATATTCGATTCCCGTATCAATGCACGCAACGTACCGTAATTTGCATTACTAACCGCGTATACATTTAATTAAATATCATTTTATCTATAATTCCAATATAAAGTAATTGTATAAAAAATACCGAGCTCTTGTCGCGAAATTATACAAGTCCTTAATTATACCTCGTGCAAAGCATATCCGGTTTAAACGCAAACAACGTCAACATTCTACATTAATTAGTGATGTGATAATAACTTGAATAAATGTACCCTTGGTACAGAACCCGCACCCAGTCTCGCAACAGAAGCAAACCGTGTAACATTGGTTTAGTATTTTTTTTGCAATCATATGAACTTTCCGTAATTTCCAACGCGTCGTTTTTTTTCTGCAACTTACACTCTACACTAAGGTTAATTTCCTCGAGACCTTGACAAGCGCGTAATCAAGGATGCAAAAGCTGAAACGACTACGGAAGCATAATTTTACTAATTGATTCACACATCCGTCAGGAGATAATTCGCGAAACGCCGTGTCAATATCATCGCCGGACTTTCACGTTCGGTCGCGCCGCCGAGCTCTAAATTTCACTAACGAAACTGCGATTCGGAACGAAAGTGCTCGCCCGTTTACCTTGATAAACAGAGCAGGGGAAGAGCACACGCTGAAAGGTGTCTCCGTAACGGTACAAGATAGGCGGGCCGCGCTTAAAAACCGTCTGAGCGTTCGCGTTACAAAGTGTCCCGAATGGCGACATTTTCTTATCTGCACATTCAGTGCAATCTTTTAGCCCGGCCAGAATGATCCCGTAATCCTTTACCGTTTCAGGAAGTCCCGTGCCAAATTATTCTCTCGCTAAGAGCGTGGCTCGACAATTACAACACCGCGCGTTTGTTATGGGCGAGTTTTCTTTATGGTATAATGAACTTTTCAAGAGCAGGGCGGGTCGTTATGCGTTTCATCGCGAGCGTCATGTTTACGGTTTGGATGTAACGATGTACCGACGTCGTTACTGTGGGTTTGTACGGTAGAACAATTGTAAGAGGAAGGTGGTCGAGATTTATTCGATGGACGAATGCGCTTTTAGGGTTTTCATGTTTTATTGAAGGGTGATTTCTGATTTTTCAGTGATACCGCAGACCTGCAAATACAAAGGGACGAAGTTTGAATGCGGTCTTAGTATAAGCTGCGTCTTAGGCAATGATCCCGCAATCCTTTACCGTTTCAGGAAGTCCCGTGCCAAATTATTCCCTCGCTAAAAGCGTGGCTCGACAATTACAACACCGCGCGTTTGTTATGGGCGAGTTTTCTTTATGGTATAATGAACTTTTCAAGAGTAGGGCGGGTCGTTATGCGTTTCATCGCGAGCGTCATATTTACGGTTTGGATGTAACGATGTACCGACGTCGTTACTGTGGGTTTGTACGGTAGAACAATTATATGAGGAGGATGGTTGAGATTTTTTCGATGGACGAACGTGTTTTTAGGGTTTTGATGTTTTATTGAGAGGTGATTTCTGATTTTTCAGTGATACCGCAGACCTGCAAATACAAAGGAACGAAGTTTGAATGCGGTCTTAGTATAAGCTGCGTCTTAGGCGGTGGACGGCCAGTTGATCTGTGTTCCGGTGGATTAATTTGGAGCTGCTGCGTGGATGACGACGACATTCCGGAAAAAGTGCCGAGACCGACTGTAGGATTGCTACAAAACGCCAGTGAGTTTCTTTGTCTCCTGCTGATTATCGTTCATTCACTATTAACCCCTTTCGCGCAATCGCAACAAAATGCAAATTCAAACATCGCGAATGAAAGTGAGAGTGGAAGGGGCTTTGTCAACCGAATTTCTATTATCGAAAAGAGAGGGAGGCTTATTGCGTATCCTCGCGGAAGTATTTTTAATTCAAGAAGCGTGCCGTCGTTAAAGTGTGGGGTTCCCATGGATCGTTGACACTTCGCTGTAAATTTCCGGTGCCTAGAGATACAAAGAGAAAGGTAGGAAAGAAAGAGAAAGATGAAGAGAGGAAGAAAGAGAAAGACAGAGGGGAAGAGGATTTGTTCTGGAACGCTACCTATTTCTTAGACAAGGATCAAAGTTTTGTAACACTTCTAACACTTCCAGCCTGCTTAAACAGACCACTGTGTTATGGCTTAAAAACTAACTTGCCCGTTACACAAAAGAATAATTCAATCATTTTGACAGCGTGCCGAAAAATTAATACTCATAAGCGATGCAACAGTTTTCTTTTCGTATTATGAAGAACACGCAGAGTAAAGTTCATCGAATATCAACAAACTGTGTTCTGGCTTAAAAACTAACTTGCCCGTTACACAAAAGAGTAATTCAATAATTTTGACAGGGTGTCGAAAAATTAATACTCATACGCGATGCAACAGTTTTCTTTTCGTATTATAAAGAACACGCAGAGTAAGGTTCATCGAATACCAACAAACTCTGTTCTGATTTAAAAACTAACTTGCCCGTTACACAAAACAAGTTAATTCAATCATTTTCAAATGGTGTTGAAAAACTAATGCTCATAAGCGCTAAAACAGGTTTCTTTTCGTATTATAAAGAGCACGCAGAGTAAGGTTCGTCGAATATCAACAAACGGTGTTTTGGCTTAAAAACTAACTTGCCCGTCACACAAAACAAGTTAATTCAATCATTTTCAAAGGGTGTCGAAAAATTAATACTCATAAGCGATACAGCAGTTTTCTTTTCGTATTATAAAGAACACGCAGAGTAAGGTTCATCGAATATCAACAAACTGTGTTCTGGGTTAAAAACTGACTTACCCGTTACACAAAACAAGTTAATTCAATCATTTTGACAGGATGTCGAAAAATTAATACTCATAAGCGATGCAACAGTTTTCTTTTCGTAGTATAAAGAACACGTAGAGTAAGGTTCATCGAATACCAACAAACTGTGTTTTGGCTTAAAAACCAACTTGCGCGTTACACAAAACAAGTTAATTCAATCATTTTGACAGGGTGTCGAAAAATTAATACTCATAAGCGCTATAACAGTTTTAATTTCGTATTATAAAGAATACGAAGGTTCATCAAATACCAACAAACTGTGTTCTGGCTTAAGGGGTTATGCCTACTTGGAGATCGGCGAAATGACATTATTCTCAAGATTTTTTTTTGCCGTTTTAGTGAGTACTAATTAAAATTCGCAAAATACTACCAAAAAGTACGTATTTAGTGGTATTTGTATACATTTTTCATAAGAAAATATTAAAAAATGGAGGGAATATAGCCCTTCTCCTGGAGCTTCCGTTTATTTTCATCACTTGCGGTGACCACGATTTCTTAAAAACTACTTCACCGATCGGATTCTAATTTTATATACTTATTTGTCATTACAATAGGCAGGGCCTGAACGAAGAATTTTGAAAAATTTTAATTTTTACAAGAATGGCAGCAATTTTACGAAAAAATCCGTCTTTTGAGGTGGTCTAACTGTCGTTTTTATGTTGTAGCTTTTTTTTTTATTACCGAAATAAAAAATCCTTCGTTCAGGCCCTGCCTATTGTAATGACAAATAAGTATATAAAATTAGAGTCCGATCGGTGAAGTAGTTTTTGAGAAATCGTGGTCACCGCAACCGTATGTTTTAAAAAACACAGTTTCAAGATAATCGCGTTTAAAGTTTCAAGCTCTTTACTAATCATACATAGTAGCGCTCCAGATAAACGCTTATAATTTTTGAACGTGTGCTCCGATTCTTTTGTACTTTTGAGGAAATATTCTTAAAATGATGTACATTCAGAAAATGCAATAAAAAAAGTCGATTTTTTTCACCAACCGAAGTAGGCATAACCCCTTAAAAACTAACTTGTCCGTTACACAAAACAAGTTAATTCAATCGTTTTGACAGGGTGTCGATAAATTAATACTCATACGCAACGCAACAGTTTTTTTTTCGTATTGTAAAGAACACGCACAATAAGGTTCATCGAATATCAACAAACGATATAACGTTCTCCTTCGTGACTCAAGGCGTCCGGCGACGCACAGCGGCAAAGAAAAAATTGCCTGGAAGTAGCCTGATTTCACGACGACATCCGAAATTACACAATTGTGTTGGCCATCGGCCACTTGTCCGGGCGTACCGCCGCGACAAAAGAAGTTGGCCGACACTTTCAAATACAGTTATTCACGCCTAGTTTACGACAGGAGCGCGTATGCCGTACATGAATTTTCCGTGAATTTTATTTCGCTAAATAATCACGGCGCAGAGCCATGACGTTAACTGAGTTATGCTCGCTGAACTCATCATTTTCTAGCCGTCCTTTTCCCTCGGCCCTTGAGAAATACCTCCACACTCTCGGTACTCTTTATTTGTCAAGATGTATGGATGCGTAAATATGTAAACGACTGAAATTTCTCTGAAAGCGAAAGCCAGTAAGTTACCGGAAAGTGGCTTTAAAGAATAGATCGAGAAAAGTTACCTAATCTACCCGAAGCGACGAATTCAAGATTGCGCACGTTTTAAATACAGCACTCTCGGTAAACTTGGCAAATCAGAATCCGTATTTGGACGATGAAGTGCAAATCTACAGCAGCGTTCTGCGACCGGTCAAACCCTACGTTCAAGAAGTTCACCGGCCAACCTACTCGTTCCTAAACGGTGGTCCAACGAAACCGAGCACCTACGATCCACTTCATTCAGGCTGGGATCACAATCGACCGAACGATTTTCTCCATGATCGTCCCGTTTATACAATACGACCACCTACGTATCATCCGGTCCACGCGGATTATCCGCAGGACGAATACGAGGCCAGCTACCCTTCGAACTCCGGAATTCAGACTACGAGCGAAGACACCTCAAACTCTGTCGACTACTCCAAATATCGTGGTAATCGCGATCGCATAATCTTGTTAAGACAAAGAATGAGACAAAAATGCACAACGCATGAAAACGCACTAAAACTATATCCGACACCTCAAGCCCCTCAAACGTACAATGCACAGGTCTGATGTAAGGAGACCGCGACAAAAAAACCAATACGTGAGAAATGCACGACAGATGCACATAAAGCACAGGTACGTTAGCGTACGACAATGCACACGAAGCGCACGACAAATTACTTTAAGAAGACACATTAACGAGTATACCAAGAATAAGTTAGCGGCGTGCGGATAATTACGAAAATGGCTGATTATGTTGAGGATGACGTGGAGAGTGGACAGATGACGCCGACGAGAGAACGTATGGGAGATCTGACATACACATGTCCACCGACTGTGCACGAGTGACACGTGAACACGAAATGCACCGGGGAAACGTGTGAAGAATGCACGAGAGAACGCTTGCACCAAATCGGCGATCGTGCATGACGTCGTCACGCTATGCGCAGCTATGCTTGACATATCTTTTCTTCTTTCCTTCGGCGCTTCGCACGCTTCCACGCACGACCGCCTTCTTCCGGAAGGGAAAGAGGAGAGGTAATAAATCGGCGAAATAATCTAACGGACCGCATACGATAGAGACTGAAAAATGCAAGGATGCGAACATTAGAGAATGATATATCGCGCGTAAGCTTTCCGCATTTCGTCGTCGTTTTGCTTATTCATATGTAATGTTCTCGGGATCAGTGATTTGAAGGTATCGGGGATGAGGTACTCGAATGCGGTAATGAACGTCGAGTTACCGAGATGATGTGTATCACACATTGACATATCTTTTCTTCTTTCCTTCGGCGCTTCGCACGCTTCCACGCACGACCGCCTTCTTCCGGAAGGGAAAGAGAAGAGGTAATAAATCGGCGAAATAATCTAACGGACCGCATACGATAGAGACTGAAAAATGCAAGGATGCGAACATTAGAGAATGACATATCGCGGGTAAGCTTTCCGTATTTCGTGGTCGTTTTGCTTATTCATATGTAATGTTCTCGGGATCAGTGATTTGAAGGTATCGGGGATGAGGTACTCGAATGCGGTAATGAACGTCGAGTTACCGAGATGATGTGTATCACACATTGTGCATCGAGCTTTCCTTCGTTGCGCATCGTCTGATAGACGCGAGAGAAATTAGGGACGACGTTGAGATTCATAGTAACGGTGACATACACGCCTAATTGGAGATTATGCGACGTGTTACATATCGTCGTTGCATAATCAATGCCAGACTACGTACGGTGCACTTCATACTTTAGGACCTTGGTTCAATCCTTCTTGACTTCTTTTCGACACAGCACAGGTTTGTCTTTAGGACTCACACGTCACGCATTTTTTTCGACACGCATTGCCATTTTCGATGAGATGGAAATAGGATCGAATATTTGCACAGTTTGTCCTCACTGCGTGTATGCAATTAGATCTGTTTGCCCCACGGTTGTTTGACATCAATGTACGCCACTACCCTGCCTCTATCGTTGGTGTTTCTCTAATTTCAGGCTGCGGTGAGCTTTATACGAGGAGCAACCGAATAGTGGGCGGCCACAGCACGAGCTTCGGAAGTCATCCGTGGCAGGTTAGAGGAAAACAGAATTAGAGCGAGCGCGAACAGGAACGATCCTCGGCTAAGTTGCTTTCCGAAATCTTTTCGCAGCCTTCTCATGTGTTGCCCCCCCTTCGCCCCTGCCATAAATTTCACGCGCAGTTTCTTGCCCGGCATCACTCTTCCTTTCCTCTGCATTATTCATTCAACTTTTCTCCCCCGTGCGAGAAGCCGTGTTCCTTAAGACAAAGAATTCTCCCGATCTTGTACACGAACGCCGGGTCCGGAGGTGTTTTAAGTAGAGCGACGTTAGCATTCGAGCGCACCGCGACGTTATATCAGGTACCTCCAATTTCACCTGTCCTTCCGATGCCTACAGGCCGCCATTATCAAGTCGGGGTTCCTGACGAAGAAACTGTCCTGCGGCGGGGCTTTGCTGAATAATAGATGGGTCGTTACCGCAGCACATTGCGTGGCAACGTTAGTAATTTTTTTAATTTTTTGGTAATTTTTTTAACCCTTATCGGTCGCTAGCTTTTCATACGTGATTCTCACTAGGTTGTAGCTAGTTTCAGTAAATATGTGAAAAATCTTCAGTATTAAAGAATAACATTTTTATTAGAAATTAATTGTTATCTGAAGGTGTATTACAAATATATGAGTTTAAAATAATTATTTATTTTATTAATATACATTAATGTTTTTATGTATTATATTTTTTCCTTAACACAATCTCGTCGGCGCGGGCCATATGAAGGAATGGTTTTCTGGCGGCGCGGGTCATAGAATTACGATTGTTTCTGAATTTTAGATTATTAAACTTCCTTCAGGCATTAAAATAATGAAAATTTAACGTTTATTCAATAAAAACATCGTTATTTTTAATAATAATTATAATCAATAATTTATCAGAAACATAAGTTTTCCATCTAAACACAATTTATCCAAAGTATTATATATAGTTGATATATATTCCATACATAGTATTTGGTCTTCTCGAATCAGCTAGTCCCAATTAGGGACATAACTAATTCCCGAATACATTTTATGGACATTAATTTACGTTGTTAAACCATTGACAATCAAAAACGATACAGAATATAAGATTTAATTCACAAATCAATCGACATATGCGCGATGATCATAACGCGAATTTTGACTGTTTCACCCGTTGTCATCTCCCACGTGACATACGACCGCAGCGATAAAGTACTGTTGTCACGTGAGAGGTGACTTACGACCGTTAAGGGTTAATTATTCATTGATACATCGGTAGTCAATACGCCTCCCTGTTGCTTATGTTTCCTGCTTCCAGGACGCCGAATAATAATTTGAAGGTGAGACTCGGAGAATGGGACGTCAGAGATGCTGCCGAGCGGTTGTTACACGAAGAGTATAACATTGAAAGGAAGGAGGTATGGTCCTTCAAAATTTCAGCTTATAACTCTATTTCGTGTTTTACGTTTCGAGGAAGTATAGTGTCGCGATTCAATTTGACCAGGTACACCCTCAATACTCGCCGACAGACTTCCGGAACGACGTCGCGCTGGTAAAATTGTCGAGAACCGTTGCATTCAAGCAACACATAGTACCGGTTTGCCTTCCAGCCAGAAATCTTAAGCTGTCCGGTCGTACTGCTACTGTCGCTGGATGGGGAAGGACAAGACACGGTCAAAGTTCGGCACCTTCTGTTCTCCAGGAAGTTGACGTCGAGGTGAATCAATACTCATTAAGTCCTTTGTCGCTTTACTCAAGTTCGTTCATTGACTCAGTCATTCCTTCCAGGTGATACCTAATGAAAGGTGCCAAAGGTGGTTTAGAGCGGCGGGAAGAAGAGAAACGATTCATGACGTATTTTTGTGTGCCGGCTACAAGGAAGGCGGACGAGACTCGTGTCAGGTAAGCAAGTTAACCCATTCGAGACGACGATTTTTTTCGAACACAGTCCCCAGGAGCGAATTTTTTTTTTCTTCATATTGTTCATTTTTAATAAAAAAACATATTTACTATGGAAACCACCCAATTTGAAAGTGAATTCACATAAATAAGATCATTGCACACCAGGTGTGCAGCTCGCTCCTCGAAAAAATTTTATTGCGAGGAACGGATTGAACACCATGTGTGCAATGAAAGGTAAAATGAAAATACATAATTAAAAAATTTATGAACATTTGTTTCAAAAATAGTTAGATAATATAAAATCGTTATTTTGTTTTCAATAATAAAGAACAGAATATAATGCAAAGAAAATGTTTAAAAAGTAGTAAAAAGTTAAAAAAAGATAAGTTGAATAATGAAAAAAATAACAAACGAGAAATGCATTTTTAGAAAAATGTCTACAGATAACAAAGTAATGTAACTCAGTAATAAAAAAGAAAATATAATTTGTAAATACACTTTTAGCAAATAGTACACTGATCGTAAAGTAATTATACATTAGTTGGTTCATGGTAGCGCTTGAAACATTCTCCCAAACATAATCCAGGATTACCGACACAAGCAGGACAAGAGTAATTATTACGTTTATATTTTCCTTCTTTGTAGGACTGTCGGCAATTCATAGTATTTTACATGTAAGAAAGGCTTCAAATAATTTTTAGATTTTTGATACACAGTAAAACCAATGCCAAATTTTGTTTTCCTCTACCTTGCAGATTTCATTAGTTCAAGGAAAATCTTATTTCGACGACTAGTTTACTCAGAATAACTGATAATTGCACATTACTGTTATTGCACACACGGTGTGCAAGCCGTCTTATAGCCTCGAAAATCAATTGCACACACGGTGTGCAATCGGTCTCGAATAGGTTAAGGACCGCTGAAATAGCTTTCATTACTTCTCTGGCGCTTTCTGTTGAATAGGGAGATTCCGGAGGCCCACTTACGATGTCCGTAGAAGGCAGACATGTTTTGATTGGCTTGGTCTCCTGGGGCATAGGCTGCGGCCGCGAGCATTTACCTGGTGTATACACGAATATCCAGAAATTCGTGCCTTGGATAGACAAAGTAATGAGCTAAAACGTTAAAGTGATCCTAGAGTTTTCCCAGTAAAAGTGGACGATATCAGCGAAATTTGCGTCGCCATTAATGATCAAGTGTTTGTCGTAAACATTCGGAGTGAGTCGTCAGACTATTAAAGTCTGGGGCTTTTCCACTTAAGAACAGGAAATTTAGATGCATCAACAAGGAGAGTAGATTCGTGGCACTAATTTGACAGTGCCAGAATGCGCGATATAAGCCGTCGTGTTGTATTATAGATAAAATGATGCGATGATAAAAACCGAATACGGAACCAAGTCGGTGACTTGGTGTAACTACGATCATGCCAGATAGTTCCGAATAATCTCTGGACAGCTTTGAAATGTGACTATTTCGATGTCCAGAATCCAGCGAAAATACGTTTAACAGATTTCATCAGCTTTCACGAACAGTAATTTATTTCATTTCAAATATTCAATCTGCAATGACAAAAGCAACTCATTCATAGACTTTGGCAATTGCAATATTGCATCTTAAACGTATTTCGCCGAGTACCTATGTTTACTATGTTATAGATTATCCTCATATACGATGAAAATGTAAATTTATACATCCGTTGCAATTTGCCTACCGAATTGTCTTTTGAATCAACACAACTCAGGGTTACAATTCGACAACACAAAAGTGTCCTTTCCTCGAGTTTTTTAACTTTCCTACACGGAAAACGCAAAAATGAATTCTGAATAAACTTTGACACATTGAAATAAAAGAACAAATATTTCTATAATAAAAATCGAATATTGGAAGTTTGAATCCCATGCCTAAAGTAAGTTTGCCTGTAAGTTAGAACTTGCTGGAAGCAAGACGAGGTAGGAATAGACATGACAAATGATACATATAATATTTTTGTCTCACGTCTGCGGGGCTTTAAAGCTCTCTTAGCATTTTCCTGTGACATGCGACGTTATCGATTGCGGTACATGATCACAACCTTCCTATTACTGAAAGTTAATGCTAAATCTATTAATTAAGAATTGATTTTCAAATTGGAGAGCAATAATGCCACGGATAAACAAGCAATGCATGTGTTTGTCCTACGTCTCTGGGACTCTAAAGCTGACTTATCATTTTTCAAGTCGAATCCAACGTTATCAACCGGTTGCGATATGAGATCACAACGTTCCTATTGCTGAGAATTAATACTAAATCTATTAATGGCAAATTGGTGTTTAAACTAAAGCACAGTATTAATACCTGCCGTTTAGGATCTAAATTGTTTCGTATGAACATTCACAGACACTATAAGTGTATTATATAATTCTATTGGCAAGTTTAATTTCTGAGTAACCCGCAATCATATTATTAATCCGCCATGCGATCGGATTTACATTTGGTTAATAGTAATGATACGGCGACCATAAATTCACTGTTTATATTTGCCACCATTGCCACGGTTACTACATTCCTCGTAGTTTCAACTTCCACCGTTTCTACACGTAGAATTTACTTGAACTCATCTGATTTCTGCTCAGTCGGCATTTTTCTCAATCGAAACACAGAGCCCCCTAAGGTGTCATGTCTACCCCTACCTGAGCTGCGTTGAAATCATTTCACCTGCGAAGAAATCTGCTTTATCATGTATCGCTACATTCCGAACCTACCATTGGTCAATTTATCTGATGCGTCGCGTTACATTAACAGATAAAGATAACAAACATTGTTCACTGCAAATTATACAATTTATTAACTTTACGCACTTCATAGTAACGTGATAATAAGAATATATAATATAGTGATAATGATAATAAGAAACGTGCACGAGTTCATTCGCGTCGAATTAAAATTCCCCGAAATCCCTTTCCCATTAAAAAACACCCCACCGCCAAATCCTTGCATTCCACATCTTTCCCCGTATACGCAAAGCGTCGAATTAAAATTGTCAACGCAATTTATTCCTCATCCTTTCCTATCGAGCGCCCAGGGATCCAGCTACGATCAGAGGTGCCGCGCACGTGGAAAATCGAGGACCCTCCCAAATAACAGGAGTAGCGATCACGCGCCAAGAGCGGCAGTAACAGAGAGCGATGTCGGGAAAAGCGCGTGCTGATAAGAAGCGGACGAAGAAACAGAGACCCATTCCGGGAGATAAAGCAAGAGCCACGTAGCGACATTAGCGCGGAGCGGAGACCGGGAATGAAGCAGAGTAGAATGGAGAAAGAAAATTGGAATAGAGCGAGGGAGTGGTGGCGGAGGGTAAGTTGCTAATTAGAGCCAGATTAAACGCTTGTCTGGGGAGCCATTTTCCTTGCCGTTCCTCGCCGTGGTCGTAGGGGGTTGAGGTGGGGGTCGGTGGGGATGTTTCTCCGGGTAGGGGCGAAGCGGGGTGAGCAGAGGGCAAGTAGGAAAAAAGGGGGTTGGCGAGGGGGCGGCCAGGAGAAAGGAGGAATCGTCGGAGTGGGGATAACTGAACGCTCGCTGGCGCAGGGTGGAGAAGGTTAGCGGGGGATGGGCTTAATGAAAAGTGTTTGCCCCGTAAAAGTTAAGATTAATTGGCGCTCGGGGGATGGTTACCGCGGTAATCAGCCTGCGCCAGTGGTTTTCAAACCGGGCGCTCAATGATTTGCCGCTTCGATTTTCGGCCGCTGACTTTCTGTCGCTGGACGAAGAGCTTCTTTGCCGGCGCCGGTACGAAAGTTCGTCTTGCGGATGCGGAGAATATTGTGATTTCGGAAACTAGCGCGCGTGTGACGGTTAAGGTGCTTACGACGATCAGCGGTTGAGAACGACTTTTAGAAAAGTAATTAGAGCCGTTAGGCGCTCGCCGGACAATTATCACGATGCAGCACTAGGCGATAATTTTCGGCCGGCTACTTATAGTAGCGCTATTATTAACTCGTTCCGCGCGTTATCTCGAACGATTCATAATACGGCGAATGACTGAATCATCGCGACGAGTGTGATTTCATAATTACGCCGCAATCGTAATTAGCGCGCTTAGCGATTAGCGAGCATTTTTATTCGCCGCCGCGCCGGGCCGCGTCCTTTTCCGGTTGAGCACTGCTGGAATGGGAGGTTAATTTGGCGACACCTAGTTTCATTAACAACGCCATTAAAAGTAATGGCCGGTGAGGGGGGCGAAGCCTCATAGGGTCTGGGAGATTCTAATTACGGAGGAGGACTCTCACGAGGAGGATTCGGGGGGGGGGGGGGGGGGGGTAGGAGAAGGCCATCGAGCCGTTGAAAGACGCCATGATATCCGTTAAACGGCATAATTGCACCCCCGGGACGAAATTGGCGTAATTGTTTTCGACGCTACTATCAAACGCCGTTGCGGAAAAAAGTTCGACCGGTCGATGGTGATTCGCGAAGTTTTCCCCCGACGTGTAAATCGTCGCGAACACAGCGGCAGTGAATTTCACGGCGCGATGTTCATTGTAAATTAACGGGAAAGTGTCAGGAAGTATCGGAACGTAAATCAAACTAATTGGTCAGTTGAGAAAAACATAATTGCGCGCGATGTGTTGCGCCAAAAACGATTACGCGGTTGTGTTGACAGGTACTTAGTCGCGTGGGTGCACGTAATTGGTCGTTTTGAATATTCGCGTGCAAGAACTTCTTTCTGTGCATCGGACGAACTTATAACTTTAACGTCCCAACATAAAAATCTTTACGCACGTTCCGTGCAACAATTGTGAGTACCCGATTCCGCTGGAATGATTGTATCATAGGGTCGGGCGTTAATTCCAGCGGACAAACAAGTCGGTAACAGATTACACATACGTGCGCAAACAGCGCGATACACGAAACCGCGGAAAGAGGCGAACTTTCGCTCCGAAGGAAAAGCTCTACGTATCGGGCGATAGGATCGTGAAATCGCACGCTCCAGAGTTCTCTGACGCCAGCCAGCGATGTGATCGACCCTGATAGCGTTTCGAGCCTCCTTACGTTCACAACAATTATACCTCCTCGAAGGCGTTGCAAAATTAATATTTTACATACTATCTGCTGCGGCCGATCTGAGCATCGTTATCGAGTGCGCGACAACGTTTTTTTCCGCTGATTCATAGTGAAACATGAAAACTACTGCGTTCCTTGGCTGAACGGATGATTAGATGGTGTGATTTCGTCTGCCAACGAGATCGCAATCGGTAATCCCAAAACAGTGCAGCTAATCTTGATCTGCGGCTATTTATCGCGATTGGCAATAAAAGACAATAGAGAGGCGATCCGTTGCAATAAAATGATACACAGTTAAGGACGTATTTAGTTTACGTCATCGGCTGCGAATAAACATGACGCGGGCGATTTGATAACCTTTGTGCACGACTTGGCCTCAGGTACATCGGCCCAAAACGTTTTAGCGATTTCGTGATTTATTGTATCAGATGGAATGACACGCGATGGACAAGCACGGGGCGAGATAACGATTTCCGTGATGTTAATGGAAATCAAGGTACGATACTGCTGGCACTCGGTATATAAACAATAACAACAACAGCAGCTTAATCGTTATTGCATCATTCCGTCGTGACGCACTTGACTGAGCACAGATCAGATGCATTTTTAAATTGGAATTCTGCACCTGCTAAATATTATTGCTCTGTTATTTCCGAAGATTGAAACGAGTAAGATTATAAGACTCGCTTTGGACACACCTACATTTGTCAGGAAGCAAACTGTGCGTTCGTCATTACTTTAATTTATTTCAATAAAATTTTAGACTGCGAGCGATTAAACGTAACATGTGTTTGTTATTGCTCACATGTTTATCAACAAAGCATGGGTATTACCTCACCATGTACTTTCCGCCTAGACGAAATTACACTCGAATGCCATGTGATACCGAGTGAAATTTGTTGTTACCAATGGCCGATGCTCGATCGATCTTGAACGATAAATTTCCTCGAGACGATATCGTTTCCTCCCCGTTACAAGTGGTATTCTCGTCATATGTAACGTGTTACATAAGCCATGCTGTTCACAAGTGGCATTACCGTGATTTCGTGTGTATACTCGTCGCCGTCGCTGTCGAGAATTGAAATTAGATCGATTGACGAATTTTCGAGCAGCGGCGATAAAGCACAAATTAACGGTACTTACATATATACGAACCGTCGATAAACGGATACACGACACCAATTAAGATTTATCTGTGGCAAACGATACCTCATCAAACACTGATCAAATAATCTTATCCGTTAAGGATTAAGAGCCGCGACGGGATGAATTAACCATCAAATCGTTAATTACTATCGCGCCCGGCGATAACAGGAGCCTTTTATCCGGAATTTGTCCCAAATTTTTCATTATCAACAAAGTCGCGAAAGTCAGATAAATTTCTAATTAATCGTTATCGATCGAAAGTATTGTCACCGAGACTTTGTACTATCGTGGCGCGTATAAACAATCAACCGGGTCGATCAAAATACGTCAACGAAATGTCGTTACGGCTATTAACTTTACGTTACATTCGGCACGAATGTTGCATTCAATGATCTAACAACGTGACTTCCCGCATATAGACTGCTTATCGTTGGTTGTTTTATCTATCAACGATCAACTCTCAATTAGAGGTAAGTATAAGGAGACATTCTTTTAACGAGCGCACCTTGTTAAAGGTGCACGAGGGTTACACGTTAGCAAGTAAAATCTTGTTTAAGAGCTTCAACGATCGTTCAATGGAAGACTTCTTCGGGCAACTGCTTTCGAGCGCAGATACGAGCAGAAGGGCCAGTGGGAATCTTGTCTTATCGTGACGGGGCATAATCGGTGGTTAAAAATCGTTCACTGTTTGCTCGACTGCTAAGGGTGACGATGGGCTAACTGTGTATACGTGCGCGACCGATCCACAATGTGATATACATGTGTTTACTACCTGCATGGACCCTGATATTTTGGCAATGGCGTAGCCTCGGAAGGTACCATCTTCAGTATGCCAAAAATAATCGTTGACTACCATGCGTATTTTGCTGTATTAGAACGGCGATTCTATGAAATACTACAGCATTTGACTGAATTATGCAAAATATATATAATGTGCAGGTATTGGAGACCAAAGGATCGCATCACTATTCTAACAATAACTGCATTTATAAAATAGTTATTGCTACCCATTACAAATATTTTGGATCTTCAGTACAGTACAGTACAAAATACTACAGCGTTTGACTGAATTATGTAAAATGGAAATAATGTGCAGGTATTGGAGACCAAAGGATCGCGTCACTATTGTAACAATAACTGCATTTATAAAATAGTTATTGCTGCCCATTACGAATATTTTGGATGTTCAGTACAGTACAGTACAAAATACTACAGTGTTTGACTGAATTATGCAAAATATAAATAATGTGCATGTATTGGAGACCAAAGGATCACATCACTATTCTAACGATAATGCATTTATAAAATAATTATTGCTACCTATTACGAATATTTTGGATGTTCAATAACAAAATACTACAGCATTTATAAAATAATGTTGTATTATTGGAGACCAAAGGATCGCATCACTATTGTAACAATAACTGCATTTGTAAAATCATTATTGCTACCCAGTACGGATATTTTGGATCTTCAATACAGTACAGTACAAAATACTACAGTGTTTGATTGAATTATGCAAAATGTAAATAATGTGCAGGTATTGGAGACCAAAGGATCACATCACTATTCTAACGATAATGCATTTATAAAATAATTATTGCTACCTATTACGAATATTTTGGATCTTCAATACAGTACAGTACAAAATACTACAGCGTTTGACTGAATTATGCAAAATGTAAATAATGTGCAGGTATTGGAGACCTAAAGGTCGCATTACTATTGTAACAATAACTGCATTTACAAAATAATTATTGTTAAATAATTTTTGCTGTATCACAATGGCGATGCTATAAAATACTACAGCGTTTGACTGAATTATGCAAAATATAAATAATGTGCATGTATTGGAGACCAAAGGATCGCATCACTATTGTAACAATAACTGCATTTATAAAATAGTTATTGCTACCCATTGCGAATATTTTGGATCTTCAGTAAAATATCTTGCGCCGGTCAACGGTAATCATCACGGCAGTCAAAGTGTTAATATTAAATAGTGATTCAATTCTTTGGTCCCCGATACCTTCGCAGTATTTTCATTTCGCACAATTCAGTCATATTCTGCAGTATTTTGCCGTATTAGAACGGCGATGCTATGAAATATTACAGCGTTTGACTGAATTATGCAAAATGTGAATAACATGCAGGTTTTGGAGACCAACGGATCGCATCACTATTCTAACAATAACCGCATTTATAAAATCATTATTGCCACCCATTCCGAATATTTTGGATCTTCACTATAAACTCTTGTACCGGCCAGCAGTGGCAATCACGGCAGTCAAAGTATTAGAAGCTAAGGACTAAACTCGCGCATTAAATTGATACTTCACAGCGCACAGCAATATAACGATTTTCAATATCGTATTGTGTGCAATTCATCAAATGAGCATTGTTCCACGGATATCCCGTAAAAATAAAGACGATTACCGGTAGCATCCTACACGCGCACCTTCGGCACCTTGACTTTAACAGTTCGACACACGGCAAATAGGATTCTGCACTCGAAACGACAGTCGCTCGCTCGCACGACGATTGCGTGTCGAATCACACCGTTCAGAGTCTGAGTCGTATAGAACAACGAGTCCTTTACGCGGAATTGAAATTTCCGAAGCGGCACAGTTGGCCTTTTTTCGCGAGCACTTTTACGCTCCCGCAGTCGACGACATTGTACGTGCGGCAGTAGTGTATCTCGGGAGTACGTCGGAAACGTATCGAGGTGAAGTAAAAGAGCGAGGAATATCCTGAGAGTGTTCTGGACGTGCCTCGACCCTTAAGCAAACACACTTTCGTCTCTTATTTGGCTACATACGAGCAAACGAGAAGCAGCGGACCATTTACCTTCGAGACGCTCCGTGTTAAAGGCATTGCTCAGCAGCGGAGTGGACGACATCGGTGATCCATCATTTTCGTTTCGCCCGAGAAGACGTCTCGAGAGGCTCGTAGAACGGAATCATCGCCGCGGTGCAGCTGCAAGAAAGATTTTAAACGGGCGTTAGTATTCGGATTGACTAAAAAAACCCGTCCGACACTCATGAACGAAATCTGAGCTTCGGTAATTCCTTTATGTGGGGCCGCGGATAAATTCTTTCGTTTACGTTAAGATTGTGAGTACGTAATATACGGAGGTGTTGTGGTTGTCGCGTAGCACGGTCGTCAACTGTACTTAATCTTAAAATGTTTGAAGGAAATAAGAAGATCGGAACGCGTATGATACTGTGTTTGTTCGATTGAAAATGGTTAATATCGTTTAGGATGAGTTTGATACTACGCTGGGTTACGAGAAAATTGTGTACGTGACGGATTCAAATTTTATCCCTGCAGCTAAGAAAGCGACAGATAGTGCTGAGGCATTAAGAAGGCAATCCACGCTGTCGAAGTAAGATATTTTTGAGCATGACACACATTATCGCCCCGATAACCAAATGCGTTAGAGGGATACCAAAAAGTGTACAGTAACTGATAACGGAGCCCGATTACTTTTAAACTGGGTGTGATACCTATTACGCGACTATTAGGTATACGATAACACGGCATGTGGGTATTACTGATATTTTTGTTGCATGATCGTATCTCAGCGACAGCCACGTACCTGCAATTACTCATTCAAACTTGCAAGTATTTGTAAAGGTAACGTTCTTGTCTTGCACCCACAAAAATCCATGAGCAACCAATTGCGTCACTATCCAGGAAGTGACCAGGGTCACACAATTTAGAGAGCCTAATTGTACTTTAAGTGTTAATATCGTGCTGTAAACGAATAATTATTTCCGATTCAGAAATCATTCAGGAAGTCACCACGATCATACAATTTACAGAGTTTAATTGTACTTTAAGTGTTAATATCGTATTGTAAATGAATAATTATTTCAGATTCAGAAATCATCCAGTTATACAATTTGCAATATCGTCTTAATATCGTACGGTAAACGAATAATTATTTCCGATTCAGAAATCATCCAAGGAGTGACCACGATTATACAATTTGCAGAGTTTAACTGAACTTTAACTGTTAATATCGTTTTATAAATGAATGATTATTTCTGATTCAGAACTTTGTATATATTCCTACATCGGTAGGCATATCAATATCATACCAATCACTACAAAGTTCCCACTAACACTATCCCCTGTTCCGAGACATCGACATTCGAGACGCAGAAGCGTCGCGGTAGCTGGAGCTGAACAAATAAGCCGAAAATCACGTTCCATTCAATAATAGTTGCGAATATAGACGTCCGGCGGTGCCTACAGAAACCAGAGGACTCACGAACGAAAGAATAATCTAGCCAGAAACGTCTCTTCCAAAGAACTTCGCCACTGAAGTAATCCGATGAATTATACTCGCGGAAGACATTCCACGCGAAGAAAAGGGGTGGCTGTGGACAACGGTGGGTGGCAGTGAACGCCAGGGATTGGACCCCGAAACGTCGACGTAGTCAAGCGAAGCTACAAAAGGCCTGAAGGAGGGTTGAAAAGCGATATCGGGGCTGGGCCACATCTAAATTAATGTCGCGATGATGTCGATTATAATCCTGTATATACTCCTTTATCTCCCGGAGACGTGGGGCGTCAAAGATGCAGCATTCGTCCTCGAGTCTCCTCGATCTATCCTTCTCCTTCGTGTCCCTATCCTACACCTCTGCGTCCTTCGCTCTTTTATCTTCACGTTTCCCGCTTCCCTTTTCCATCCGTACGCTTCTCAGGCCCCTCTTCTCTCTCGCGCACTCGTCTCCGACGATCTTCTTTCCCTCTCTCGCGCTCGTCCAAAAAGACCTGCACACACGTCCTTCTCGAACTCGTGACGTCACGTGGCGAACCAGCGTCGATCTCTCTCCCACGTCATACTCATCCCTGCAATTCCATTGGCTGGAAAGGTGGACCCAGTCGAAGGGGTGAAAGGGATGCAGGGAACCGCTCTCGAAGAGGAGAGACATTGTCAGGCGCCTCGGCGGTCCTCGTCGTTCGCTTGCGAAATCCCGTGTTTGATCTCCGTTCCACCCACGCAACGACGTCGAGGGGGAATCCCGTGGGCGTGGCGGGACGAGAACCAGCTCCAGGCGAATAGGCGTGGCTCGAAATGCTGGACGAGGAGTGGGAACGGTTTTTCGGCGGACACGCGGTCGCCCACGATGTCACTTTGCGACGCGACGCCGGGCTAATCGCTCGTGTTGTCGAGACTACCCTGCTTGGACTACTCTGGCTACCGAAGGCGAGTCGGTGTTAAGGGGTCGTTAGCCCTTCTCATTGGAATCCTCTGCGCGAAAGACTTTGTGACGACGGTCGATGGTCGATAGTGGACCGTCCGGTTATCGGCACTAGTTGTCAAACGGTGGAGTTTGCACGGTTGTTTGACACATCTGGGACTTCCGGCAACGTGAACGCAGACGAGTTTGGGATTTTTGGATTAATCGTCGTGAAGAGCGTATGTTCGAGGAACTTTCGTACTGTTGACTTTACGCTGAGTCATCGATTACAAGGAGCTGGTGCACTCTTGGATTTGTCAGTTCTTGATTTCGACCTAACTGACGAGGGAGTATATCTATTGATCGGCGATCGACGGCTCTGCTTGTATTTCGCCAGAAATATCCTTCACGCTTCCTGTGCGGATCATCGGTACTTGGAATTACCCGACAGCGAGATCCTATCGATCACTGATCGCTATTTTGGATTATTAATCGCGCGCAACGACTTATCGATTTTCACCCCGGATCATACATTGTGCGAAGTTCGAAGACATCAAGGTGCGTCGGGAGACAATTCTAAACTATTTATTGGGGTATATTGTGGTTCGTTCTGTAGAGACATTAGATAATCAGCGACAGTGTACGACAAAGACAGCAAACCGGCGAAGCATGTGTTAATCCCACCAGTAGTAATTGCGAAGACGATGGCAGCCATGCACTACAACGCGCAGATGGTCTCGGAGGACCTCCACCAGCATCCAAGACATCTCTACGGCATACAACAGAGGCTACAGGACCCAGGATCATCACCCAGATCAGAAGACGCGCGTTCTCCCCACGACACGCGCGTCAGGTCACCCGAGGAAATTCGTTTCGTCGGTTCCCGTTCGCCCGACATCGAAGAAAGAAACCAACTCGTCCGTTACCACGACGATTCGGCCGTCAAAAGATTCTCCAAAGACCACGGAAGCCAAAGTTTCTTCCAGGACGAAAACTCCACCCGAAAGTGTTTTACAGAAGAAGTCGCCTCCATGACCAGCCGTTGTCGCGACTCAACTTCTTCGCCAACGAGAACATCGTCCCCTCAGGGGTACACGTTAAACTCGCCCAACCAACATGTGAACTCGATCGGCAAGACTTCATTCTGCATCGACGCACTCTTGGGACGTGCCACCGGCAAACAGGGTGACCTTGAGCATCGCGAGCAGGACAGACAGAAGATCTTCGCGAGAAGTCACGCTGCCGTGCAAGAGAGTCTAAACTTGAGCAACTCAAATCCTAGTCAAGGACGAGAATCACCGTGCGGTCCACGAAGATCCGACGATCAGAGAACGTCGCTCGGCAATCCGCTGCATCCTTTCGTTCAGCATCACGGCCCCGACTCGCCGACTCTGGACAATCATGACAGACGATCGTCGAGTCGCGATAACGTTTTGGGCACGCTTCACAGTGAATCCGGCGTATCTGTTCAGAGAAGCCAGTTTAGGCCGGAAGCAGTTTCCGGTTACAGAAACGAGAGGCTGGAGAATGTGGAGGACGACGCGTCAGTCGATGTCGATCCAACAAGGACCGGGAGTGCTAGTCCGGGAAGTAATGCTAGTCGAAGTCCTGCTTCGAGTCCGCCGATCTCGCCTGGATCGGAAGATCCGTCGAGTAACGGCGTTCTGAGTCATCAGAATTTAGCGTCGGGCCCGTACGGTGTTGGTACCAGTGTCGCGAGACAGAATCAGGGTCTGCTATTTCACCCTGGAGGACCTCTCATACATTCCGGTGGACTGTACTATCATCCCGCCGGTGGGAGCGCTTTTCACTCGATACACAAAGAGGGACAGCCTGTGGGTCATCCCCAATCTGGAGGACCTCACCCTCAGCAGCATCACATTCATCCGCTTCAGCTGGAGTGGCTTGCCAGGACGGGCATGTTGTATCATAGATTGCCGACTGATTTGGCCGGTGAGTTATTTCGCGGGATTATGTGCTATTGTTGTTACATCGTAAAGCTTGTGAGCGGCGGAATGAATGAGTCGGTGAATGGTATGCATGGAAATATAGTGAAATTTCGATGACTGCTTTCTATGAATGGATGTTGCATGAGAATGTCACGGATCGTATGTTCTGATGCAGACTTCTGTGCTATTGTTGTTTGGACTATGACTGTGTATCAGATAGCGATGGAATCGGGGGGCGAACGCGGTTTTTGAGGGAAACACAGAAAAACGGGTGATCATTAATCGCCACGCGTGCGTGCTTATCACAATAAACGACGTCCATATTCGTATCACTGTCGTCTCAAAATTGCAATCATTTAGATAAACCGATTGATTACGGATTTGCGTTTGCATCACATGTAATCAATTTCATTCGTTCGTGTAATAGGTATCGCAATGTCATCGTAGCATAATTCGTATCGAGTTGAAGGTTTTGTTCGATTCGAACTTCTGATTAGAGTCATTGAACATACGCGTCGTGCAAAATATGTGCAGACTGAAGTTTTGCAGTAACGGAGAAGAATCGATTGGCACTTAATTTACTCGTTCAAATAAGGGCTCCGCAATATCGGCATCTCTCCCATCGACATCGGCAATCCGATTAACAAATATGGACATCAAGATTTTTCGTTATTTCCGGACAGTATCGTTAAAATCGCAATCGTAAAAAATGATCCGACCTTCGCTTCGGAGCTCTTAATCCTTTACCAATGTCCGATAAATTAATGATTTGATAATAATTTGCGAAGAAATCGAGCACACCCGATAACGGTCGTTAAAACCGATAACGATCCTCATAAATTTTACCTCTCTAAGCCGGCGTTGATGCGCTCGAAGCCGATCCCAGAAAAAGTATACTGATTGCGATCCTATCTCACCTTAATATCTGCGACAAATAGCACACCACGAAAGCGGAGAGAGATAACTCGTGAGAGCGCGAAATTTTGTAGCTAATTTTGGGTAATCGATCGAACGATACGCACCCACATGATTTTACGTAGAACATTCGTAGGTTCGGAAATGCTTCTTAGAACTTCGAATGACTACATAAACAGTGCTTTCAAGTTAGACACTATCGTGACGTTTATTGCTTCCTTTTACCATCTCTCTGACGCATCGAGTAGTGGAATATTACCAATTTTTAGGGAATAAAATCTATTTTCGTCAGTCAATCGATTATACGAGATAGTCGCTTCGTGTCACGATTTCGAACATATGGTCGTGAGATTATCCAGTACTGTACTTCATCGATGATTGAAGTTCGAGCGCTGCGCACATCCTACCAAACTGAGAATCGGTTTTACACTGGCAGATTATGATGGCCGCCTATCGTACGTCGGGCAACGGTAATTCATACACGAACGAGACGTGTTGTGTTAGCTCTTGACGGGCTATTACAGGCTATTAACTCGAAAGTGAGGTAACCAGCCAAAGGACAGATTGTTCGCACGATACGCAGATAGTATGTGTTTACATGTCTAATGCATCGCATCAGCGAACCATATTGGCGAGCTACTTGAATTCACCGATAAGGCAACATTTGACGAGCCTCGCTTGAACTTGCAACACTGTCGTTCGCTCAGCAGAATACCGCGATGGCGAGAATTAATCACGTCGCTTCAAAACGTCGAATTTTCCGAGTCATAGAGCTCACTTCGAATGACTGCGCCTTGGAAAAATCGTTAGGCAGTTTCGGAAGGGTGCAAACGAAAAATCAAACTGCGCAACAGAAAGAATGAGAGAGCAAAGTGGAACGCGCACAACGGTGGGAGGTGTGCGAGGAGAGAGTGCGAGAGGAGAGGGGCCGGAGAAAGAGGGAAAGAGAAAAAGTGGGTATCGGTGGAAAAGAGTTGAGGGAGGCGAGGAGTGCAGGGTGGATGAGCTGGTTACCACGGTAAATTTCACGCTCGGAAAAAAGAGCCGTGGCCGCGTTGTCAGGCCAATCAGTCGAGGGCTTTCATCGAACAAATTGGTCAGTGAACGTATGGCGGGGTCCAGGAGGGGTACGAGGTAGAAGAGGAGGTGGAGGAGTACCAAGGGGGGTAGAAAGGGTAACGGAGTGAGGGAGGGGCAGAGCAGGGGGCGGTGGGTGGAAGGGCAGGGGGTGTGCAAAAGTGGTGGATGGTGGCGGAGTGCGGGGCATTTCCTGTCAGATGATCCTGATTGGTAGTTGCTGAGCAATCCACCGTCGACGAAAAAAGGCGAAAAAGCCCAGCACGGCGTAAAACGAGCAGAGCGAGGGCAAAAAAAGAGTGGAATAAAAAAAAATAAAACGCGCGTCCGAAAAGCGAGGCCACCCCTTCTCCAGACTCGTCGGCCGGTCAACATGGGCGCGACTTGTTAAAAATTGCTGGATGGTACAATCCCGCTTGTGCACCTCGCAGCCCGTCACTACCCGCCTCGCTGGGCCCACACGACGTTTTGTAAATAACGAGACGTGTGGCGGGGCCGGACGCCGGGGGGTGGACCGTCGGGGCGCGGGGGCAGGCGAAAAAATTCGCCATCGGCCAGGGCGGTCGAAGAGAGCGGGAGGCAAAAAGAGCACGCGAGCTATTATTTGTGGAATATTTGTCGCGCGTTATGCCCGCGGCGAATGAAACGACAATACCATGTTTCATCTATCGTCCGCCAGCCGACCATCGAAGTATCGAAATTTAACTAGTACTATAACGTGTGCACGTGTCCCGTTACCTGCCATGTGTGTATCGTCCGTCGTATATCCCCAAATCCCCATGCCTCTGTACGGCCGTGCGCCGTAAAGTTATTCATATCGCGTTACGTCCCTGTGTGTATACGTATGATATCGGTATACGTACGCGATGTATGTTTCACACAGATGTCGATCGGCGTACGCGTGCGTACGTGAACGTGTGTGCACACGCACGCTCATAGTCTCCGATGATCGACATCGGTTAGCTTTTGGATTAGCGCTTGTAACGTCATCGATTTTGTACCGCCCCGCTCAGGTAGCCACCTACGTTTCATGATTAATTATGAGCGTTTGATCGTAACTGTAACAACGATAATTGCCGTCCAACTGACAGAAGAAATTGATTGCCACCCTCGTATATTTTCTGCGATTTTATATTTTTCTCTCTCTCTTTCTCTCTCGCTCTCCCTCTCCCACTCTCTCCCCCACTCTCTCGTTTTGTCCCCAGGCTTTTTTCGTCCCCTTAAAACATGGGTGTTTATACTGCTGCGCGCAGCCGAGAAAATTATAACTGTTTCAGCAGAATTAATTGCAGGCGCAGATATCAGCGATAAATACAAAAATAATTGTTGGATCGAATGCAAATTTGGCATTAAGCAAAGTAATTAACGTTTTGCTGATTTCGGAGTTTACTATCGTCCGTATTGTCGACGCGCCGAATATTTTTATATTTGTATTGTGCCCGACCGGTGCTTTACTAAAAGTATGTGCCGACGAATTTTCGCAGCGGAAATAATAAAGTTGGATTAAAAAAGCGTAACTGCTAAGAACCGTGTTGTTTTTCTCATGAAAAATTGTCAAGCGTTTTGCATTAAAAGGTCTCCTTAAAATCCGGGAGAGTCCGAAACAATATTTACATTTTCTGAAACGCCAATGCCTTTTTGCGAAGACTTCTCGCGAAGCATTATCAGCCGGATCGTGGCTCGTTGACCCGAGAAAATGCAAATGCAAATTGAGTTACGAATTCCACTTTAATGGGGGTTAGTCGGCAGAGGTATTTTTTTAACTTAATGGGGGGTCTCTTGGCAGCTGATGTAAACGGAATTAAGGGAGGAATTATTTGCTGAGGGTGATGGAAAAGACGGCACATTCAGCCTTTTTTCAGTATCAACCGCCCCGTAATAATTTAGGTAAAACTTTATCAATATCAGTTTACCTATTCAGTCTAGCAAGAAATATACTCTAAATTTTGTCCATCCAATGCACAAAAACATTAGCACCCACATCCAAATATTAAGTTACGTTAGAATCATTAGTTTGTTCCGATTTTTAGACGCAAGCGTGAAATCGCTAAGATCCACAGAATAGTTATTAAATCGTCGAAAACTCAACGTGCCGTGGACGAGAAGAGAAAAGAAAAAAAGAGATTGCCCCTCGAAGGAACCGCAATTAAGAAAGATTCCCGTTCTTACGGGTATTTCGACCCATCGATCGGCAATTTGGCAAATTGACCTGACGAACCGTGAAGGAACAGAGCTCGCGAGTTAGCGACTAACGGCCCGTAGGAATCTTTTCCTCGTTTTTCCTTTTTTTTCGGGTTTCATGGAGGCTCGCCCATACGGACGGAAGGAGAAACAATGGCGAAGAGATGGCGGAAGCTCTGCCAACAGAAGGGGATGATACTCGGGAGACAGAGCTCGCGAGGGGTTGGCGGATGATTTAATTAGTTAATTGTGCGTCATTCATCCGTCTATCCATCCCTTCGTCCTCTTCCTCCGCCACCACCTCTTGCGCACCATCCACCATCGCGTAACCATGGCAACCCCTCGGACTTATACTCCGTTTAAACGGCCACTTTTGCGTTCCCCTGACGAGAGAGGCCCGCGGACGGATCCTCTTTACATTCCATTGCTGCCATTTTGCAAACAGATTCGCTCATTCTCCTCGCGAGAGCGATTTCCATAGTTTCTCGTGCGAGAAAACGGTCGGACGCGGCTTATGCAAACGTTTCTATCGATAAAGGGTGCGCTTTGCTTCGCCTCCGCAGCCCATTCCGCGAAGTTATCACTCGGCTTCGAACGGTGAAAAATATTCGATCTTCGGGATCGTCGATTAATTAGGAGAACGGTCGGAGGATACCTCAATTTCTTTTGGCCAATTTCTCCCGCGATCCCTTTGTCTCTGCCGTTCGCTGACATATGGCGCACCGATTGCGGAGGATTACTCCTATTTGTCTGGGATTTAGAACATTCCTATTAATTCGACCACAGGGCTTATGGCGCCCCACACAGGCAGGCTCTGCGCGCTGATTCTGCGGAATATCATAGCGCTATCTGATCCCCGAGAGGTTTAATCGAATTTTCATTTATGCGACTTCGCCCGCATGCGCCCCGCACACTCAATACCTTTATCCCCCGCTTTCCAATTTTTGAACTTCCGTTCGACAAAATCAATAGAAATTGCACTCACTACGCGATGCGGAATTTTGATCTACCTACGCTATATGTACTACGTATTAAATTCCATAAAAATCTTCGATTATCACGATAATGCATTAACCGCCTAACTTTCTATATCGGTACCCTCAATTAAATCGTCTATCGATTTCAAGATTCGTATACACGAGACTTTACTATCCGATAGCTGACGGTCCACCGAAACGTTGCGCGATCAACTAGACGGATCGGTTCGTAAATCGTGCAAACGACTTTCTCAGTCGAGATAGCCGTTAGCCAGGCGATACTGAGCCGATATTGAGCCGATACTCAGGCGGTACTCAACCGATTGCCAGCGATCGCCGTGCGGACACGTAGCTGGAATAATCCGAGGCACAAATCAGCGTCGTTACGCGTTTACTCGATCGCGAGCCTTTTCGACGCCTGGGTGGCGTCGGGCGTCGATGTTATTCGGGATCGACCGAAATTAAAGCTTCAACCGTAGCAGATGGACGTGGTCGGGGCGAGGCGGAAGTGTAGGTGGAAATGGAGGCGGAAGTGGAGGAGGTGGCAGAGAGGGTGGTGAGAGCAAAGAGGAGGGAGAATTGGTAAATTCGCCCGTCCACGACCGCACGTACGAAGTATATATGCGCGTAAGCATACACATACGTACCGACCACACACGATACAGCGGATACACGTATACAGATCGGAAGCAGCCAGCAGCGGCGACAGAGAGGCGGCAGTATCAGTCTACCTGCCTATAGGCGTATAGGTGGTAATGGTGTTTCTGAATTAGCTGCCAGCTAGTTTGGCCGTCCGCAAGCAAACAGATCTTGGTTACCCGATGTGTAACATCCCGCGTTCGCTCAAACGCGCCATCCTCTATCTATATGGTCTCTTCGAATACGCACATACATCTCTCTCACCCGCGCTTTCGCGTGCATACACGATGAATCAGTGCGCCCGTACTTATATTGCGTGCGATGTACTCCGGTATCGCGAGTAATATCTGACGCATCGCGAATGGGTCTGCGTTTCGTAACTTTACTTCTCTTTCTGGCTGCGGGTTTTGTCCAGTGAAAGTCGGTGAGAGGATAGCGTAAGATAATATTAGTTATGTTCTGGTTGTGTTGTTTCGTGCAGAAGCTTGAGGTAGATTGGAATTTGAACTAACATTTGGAAAGGGTCAAAGATAATATCTGCAGATCGAATTGGAACTATTAAAAGAGTAGTTATGTCTTATTTAGCAGCTAGGTGAGGATTTTAATATATTTTTTTGTAGACCTCTACCATCCGCACCAATAGTTTCGGAGGTATCGCCAAAAAATACGTGGAAAATGCTGAAAAATCGACTCCAAGATTGAGAAATAAGAGAAGATACAAAAAAAGCTCCGAAAACAGAAATTGTATTGCGAAGATCTCAATAGATTCGGAGATACAGCCAAAATAAAGTGAATAACAACACCTTTGGCTGTTTGAGAATTTTCCGAAGAACACAGATTCGGTGACACTGCTTGGAGACATGATCGCCACGTCGAATGTCATTCGAATCGACCGGCTAATTCACCCCCAACAAAAGATATTTATCCACCGCTACGAAACTTCTCAAATAAAGAAGTGCGCGCGGAGTTGTTTTCCCGACACGAAATTTTCGGCGGTCGTTCATACGCACAGAAACGAGCCGCGTCATTCCGACGTGATAGCGAAAACGTGAAGAAAGCCGCACACCCACGAACTCGCCCGCACAAAGAAGCGTGAAGTCATACGAGAACGAAAGGGAAAGAGATTCGGTACACTTGGCAAAGATAAGAAGTAACATCGTGGATGTTTATGGCGTGATTTGTGGCGAGCTTGCGAGCCGAGTTCGGGATTAAATTCAGCCATTTCGGGTAAGGAAAATAGCCTGATAAAAGTTGGCCAACTTTTTCCCTCGCCTCCCCCGCCCCCCTTGCCGGTCGTCGGCCACCATGCTTCTATCCCTCGGTGTCCCTCGCCCTCTCTCCGTCGTTCCTTTCAGGCCCCTTACCGGCATCCTCCTCTTTTTCTCTCCTACGCTTCGTCTATCGCACGAAGAAAAGAGGAGGGTGCCGACGCCGTCGAGAAGGGATGGCGAGATGGTGGATACCGACGTTACTCGCCTAGATTCGTTTAGCTCGTATCTGAGGGTAGATAATTCGGGGGCGGGCTCGGGGACTGCAGGCGGGGCTTCTGGCACCACACAGACTCACCCACACGGGTTAGGCACGAATACGTGTGCATACATCTACCTGCACGTATATAGATTGGGAACGCACGCCGGCGCGCACAGACGAACGCAGACGCACGCAGACAGGCGCAGACACACGTAAAGGGCAGAAACACACCACCGACGAAGTCGTTACCAGCCCCTTCGCTTTTCCACCCACCCCCGCTCGCGACTACTGCGGCGCAACTGGAACGGCGCGGAGGGCGCAGTACGGTTAGAGGTATACACGCCGATTTAGGACGGTAATTCCAATTTGCAATTCGCTATTGGGTAATTGCTGCCCATTAGAGGGTGGCCATTTTCGACTCCCGAGTTAGATACGCCCGCGCTATACGGTCAACGTTAGTCACTCCCTGTCTCTCTCCCTCTGTCCCTTTGGCTACCCTTCATTCAGCGCCGTTTCTCCGGCTTGTCGGAGAATTTACGTAGCCGTCGAGTTCGGGCGGATTGGCGATGGATTTGAATCCGGGGTCGATGAATATCGTGGTCTTGTGTTAAGGGGTGGTCAAGTAAACTGGTCGCCGGACGATGCAGCTTAGGTGCATTGATAATTACAAATGATGAAGGGAAGCGCGACATTCTAGGTTCTGCGAAGTTTTTAAATATCGTGACATGATGCTTTTTCAAATAAACGTCATTGTAACAATATAACATAAGTGCTAACAATGAAGGGAAACGCGACATTCTAGGTTCTGTAAAGTTTTTAAATGTGACATGATGCTTTTTCAAATAACCTTCTTCTGCAAATGCAGTCTTGTGTTAAGGGTTGGTCAAGTAAACTAGTCGCCGGATGATGCAGCCTAGGTGCAGTGATAATTGCTAACGATGAAGGGAAGCGCGACATTCTAGGTTCTGCGAAGTTTTTAAATGTTACATGGTGCTTTTTCAAATAGCCTCCTTGTGCAAATGCAGTCTTGTATTAAGGGTTGGTTAAGTAAACTAGTCGCCGGACGATGTAGCTTACGTGCATTGATAATTGCTAATGAAGGAAAAGCGCGACATTCTAGGTTCTGCGAAGTTTTTAAATGTGGCATGATGCTTTTTCAAATAGACGTCATTGTAACAATGTAACATAAGTGCTGACAATGAAGGGAAACGCGACATGCTAGGTTCTGTAAAGTTTTTAAATATGACATGATGCTTTTTCAAATAGCCTTCTTGTGCAAATGCAGTCTTGTATTAAGGGTTGGTTAAGTAAACTAGTCCCGGATGATGCAGCTTAGGTGCAGCGATAATTGCTAACGATGAAGGGAAGCGCAAGATTCTAGGTTCTGCGAAGTTTTTAAATATAGCATCGTGCTTTTTCAAATACACGTCATTGTAACAATGTAACATAAGTGCTAACAATGAAGGAAAACGCGATATGCTAGGTTCTGTAAAGTTTTTAAATGTGACATGATGCTTTTTCAAATAGACGTCATTGCAATCGAAAGCGACACTCCACGAATATGGAAGATCTGTCGGATCACTGTTCCTCCCTATCCCGCTATTTGTTCAACCTATATCTCTGTCACCGTCGCCTGTCCATCAATAACAAGGATGAAAAGAGAAAGAGGAAATGATGTACGTGCACCGTTGACAGAGCAAACGATTTAACGCGTGTCGAGATTTCACGACATTACAACACAAAATCAACGTGTATACGATGTTTAATCAAGCGAGCAAAAAATGTTCCCGAAAAAGATCAAAACATCAGCGATTCTTTTTACATCATTATGATGCTAAAATAACCGCATATGTCCACTCGTTACATGGCGAGATAAACTTCCGCATTACAAAATATGTCATGCCACCATCGATTCAGGACCTGCATCAAAAATCCTAGTACCGCAAGATCCTATTTAATATAACCATAGAAGAGTTTCGTTTGAGATTTTCAAGCACCCAATCAAGAATCACTCTTATACGGTTAATCTTCGGTAGGAAGACAGTTTACGGGTAAAGCACCATCTTCGCGCGATGAACCCGTCGATGGAACCCTCTTACGTGGCAACGAAACGACTCGAAGAGAGAAGAAAATAAAAACGAAAGTGTAGTACGCCCGCTAGCTGGGACCTGGTTCAAGTAATTAGTTTTAATTAAGCGGACCCTTCACCCCGGGAGTTAACGAGGGTAGTTACTCGTTAGTCCGAGATACCCGTGCGATTCGCTGTGCTGCTCGACGGAGAAGAACGCACGAGATTCGCCATTGGGTAGCCAGGGGAACACTTAAAAAACAAGGAACTTATAATTTAACTCGTTTCACATTCAGGTCATTAATTTTACCATTTTACGTGTTCTTACGCGCCCTGAATAATTCAGCACAGGACGGCAGGGTGGATGAGCGAAGAAAGAGGTTACTGAGAATATTTTCTTCCGATCATTCTTCCAAGGGTTTCCGTTCTTATTCATCTAAACTGCTGATTGTCTGAGTCTAAAACGTGTACTATTCCAAACACATCAACTATGACCCAAACCCGATATGAAGAAAATGAGTTTCTCGAACAATTCTAATAAGCCGCTATCTCAGCTAATGAAGTTTCCACGTAAAATATCGAATCGTGCAGGCAAAGGAGCCACTTGCTACATCGCAGAACGATTCGTGCGCTTGTTGTACCAGAACTAAAGAACCCATAGAAGGGCCGAGAGGCCAGAGAGTAAAGTAGGGAAACACCGCGGCTTAAGTACAGATAATGGGTGGTGTTTACCGCCGCGATGATCGGCACGATTTAAGGGTGGCACGGGCATGAAACGGCTAATGGGACCCCAAATAAATTAAATTATCATGATAAAGGCTCGAGGCACGCGGGGGGTGCCGTTGCGCACCACCCCGTGTACCCAACACCCATGCGTGTGTGTGTTCTCGATAATATAAGAGCGTGAATGGTGATTGTCCACTCGATAAAGCCGCCCTCCTTGTTTGCCGACATCTGTCACCGTTTGCGCCTCGTCTCCTTTCGACACCACTTCGAATCCCGTCTCCAGCCGATGAGACCAGCTCTTGGGGTTGGCCGATGCCGGTCTATCACGGTTCCGGATTGGTCCAAAATGGGGGATGCGTTTTAGTTGTTGTGATCCCGAGCAAGTGTTGACAGCCGATTGAGCGAGAACCACCGGATTTGGATTATTTATTTTGCCGTGGGCTGTTTGTAGTTAGTTAGTGCCATAGTTAACGCCAGGTTGCCTCCCCCTTTCTCTCCTTCTCCTCTCCACCCTCACGGGTTTTCGCCCTCCAGCTCTTTCGACCACGTACGGTGATGCACCGTATGTCACTTGCCAACCTTTACTTTCATCCCCTCTCTTCCGCCGTCTACGCTGCGGCGTATAACAAATTCGAGGCGGCGGCGGAATGAATTTCTCTCCCTTCGTAATAAATTGCCCAATGAATATTATGTCGTCTGGGCCTCCGCGATTAATGGGTGTCAACGTTGAATGGTTTAGGACGTTTGCGTGTGAATAATTAAAAGTGTCGATAGACGGTTGCGGAGAATTATGCATCATGACCATGAAAACCCTTTCGTTACTTATGTATTGGTACAAAAAATTCTTGCCCCAATAATGAAATCATTTAAGTAATCTCCCAAAGTCAAAGTAGCTGCTTTTAAGAAATTATTGACTATGGAACGAGATTAATCATATGCTTATAAATAGGCAATTATCTATGAGAAGTAGTTCCAATTACTGACTACAATTCTGTGCGTTCTATTCAAAGTAGCATCAGCAGTAGCAGTAGCATCTGACGTGCAGCAGTGAGAATTCAACATAAATGATCTTAATGGGAATCGCATGAATCGAGTATCGTCGGAGCAAAAAACTGAAAAAAAGGACATAAAAATAAATTACAGTAACTCCTGTTTCAATAATGGAATTATTTAAGTAATTTTCCAAGGCCAAAGTAGCTGCTTTTAAGAAATTATTGATTATTATACGAGACTAATCAATTTTTGTAAATAGGCAATTATCTATGAGGAGTCGTTCCAATTCCTGACTACAACTCTGTGCATTCTATTCAAAGTTAGTGGCATCTGACGTACAGCAGTGAGAGTTCAACATAAATGATCTTAATGGGAATCGCATGAATCGAGTATCGTCGGAGGAAAATTGAAAAAAAGGACATAAAAATAAATTATAGTCGGGGTGGTGGAGAAAGTTACGCGACGCAACGGTCCAAATAATAATCGTTCCGCACGTCACCGAAAGGGAGGTCATCAACCAAGCCATATGTGCCCCGCGGGGGGCAAACCGCCCTTCACGCAACGATAAATATGCCGCTAAATGCTACACACTCAATGCTACCAAGTATCTAATGTGAGAATTCCGTTTGCGCAAAAAGGCTAACGTAACATTGGGCAAACGACAAGAGAGACCAACGATTATTTAACCCCTTGCCGTACTTTGACGAGTCTGACACGTGATGAGAATTTCGGATCAAACGTGAACATCACGAGTCTGACTCGCGATCAAAATTTCTATATTGTATCAGAAATATAGACATGAAAAATAATTAAAGCACTTTTCAAAATTGGTGGTCTTAAATTAATTTTAATTCCACAAGAGCATCATCGCATGTAATTAATAAGCAGACGATTACTTCAGAGGCAATCGTAAGATATAATTTGTTTCAAATTCCGACAATACGTCTCAGCCGCTTTGGCTCCTTTCATGAACATTTATGCGCATTGTTTGGGCCCAAATTCTTCCGAGATAATTGGTACGGCAAGGGGTTAAGTACCAAGACTTAAAACGGTAAACCCTTTAGACCGTCTACATGACTACCTCCGTTTCATTTGCAATTCTTGTCAACCGTCAATATACGATGTTGAAAGTACGCAAACAAGGAAAGTGATAAAAATAATATCATATTACTAACCGTGTAATTGAAACGAGGCATAGGTGAACAGCTGTGAGATAATGTATTCGAAGTTCCATTTTCCTGATTGAACGTCTAATAATACAAGCATTAAACGCCGAAGAGATAAGCGCCGTTATGAAAATGTATTCCCCATTGCGTAATTGTCCGTCATATAACAGTCGTACGATATGATAGCGCGTAGCCGTATCACGTCGCCGATGTGTCACGTATTTTTCTATCGAGCGGAAAATTGGCCGCGGCACGAAATGAAAATAAGCACCCCCTTGGAAGCGGACGGCACATATATGTATACCTGGTCGACGGGTAAAGTGAATCACGCGCACGCTCCTAATCCGAATGCGTTCGACTAAACGTTGCCATGTGTACAAACACTGACAGCCGGTCTCGCACTTGCTAGTTAGTGCGCCGAAGAGGGTGCTTAAGCCAATGATGCAAGGGGTCTTGGAAAATCATGAGGACGCGGCACAATATTCTGAGAGCGATAACGCGAAACGCGACTCTGGCAGCGCAAATATTCGCCGGCGAAATATTTTCGCGGCTCGCAGATTGGCCGGCGAGATGACGGAGATAGGAGGTTATAAATGTTCAATTTGCGTAAACAAGTCGTAATCATTTCGCTTAAAAGCGCGCGCATTATCGAGGCCGGTAGAACAGAAATTAATTCGTTGATCGTTCCGGTCGTTAATTATTTATGGTCGGCGAGTACCGGTTGAATTTGTTTCGGCTTATAGTGCTGGTTTCCCCGATTCAGGGGATCCCGCGGTAAGGCGCCCCATGGTCTACGCCTATGACACGATAAGTCGGAAATTCACCCCTTGGCCAAGAGTCACTCGCAGGGCTAATTGCAGGGGCGGCTTTCTGCCCCTAGACTCCTAACCCCAAATCATCCCCCGGTAACCCATAGGGATTTACACTAGCGATAATTGCATTAGCATTCAATGATTTTTATTCGATCGCGCGTGGATCGGTATAATGAATTCTTATCGTCGCTAATAGGATTCGACATTTTCCGGTAGATAATAGACAGTTGTGCGCTGGATTTTCTGAAATCAGATATTTTTCGCATCGTAGTGCTTTTTAGTATTGCCCATCGACGTATGTAAAATATTTACCATGATAATAGACAGTTGTGCGCCGGATTTTATGAGATCAGATATTTTTCGCATTGTAGTGCTCTTTAGTATTGCCCATCGACTCATGTAAAATATTTACCATGATAATAGACAGTTGTGCGCTGGATTTTATGACATCAGATATTTTTCGCATTGTAGTGCTTTTTAGTATTGCCCATCGACTCATGCAAAATATTTACCATGACAATAGACAGTTGTGCGCTGCATTTTATGAAACCAGATATTTTTCGCATTGTACTACTTATTAGTATTGCCCATCTTATTGTACAAGACTTATGTAAAATCTTTACTATGAGGCATAAAGAATGAATTACGCCGTATGCAATTGCTTTGGCTATATATTTGAAATTGGTACGGTGAATTGCTTGTGGACATTTCTGCGTTATTAATTCCTGTTTATTCTTTCTGTTAAAAAGGTTGCGCCGCTCAACACGCCCTTCTCGGTAAAACCAGACGACCCAGAACGGCATTTACGTCCCAGCAGCTTCTCGAGTTGGAGAAACAGTTCCGTCAGAACAAGTATCTCAGCCGACCAATTATTTCCACGCGTTCCATTCACAATTGACCAAACGTTTAACACGGTTGACTGCCGTGATGGTCATCGGTGACCGGCGCAAAAAGGTTTCACGTAAAATTCAAAAAATACCCAATCGGTAGCATTTATAACTTTGTGAATGCAATTAATATTAAATAGTGATTCAATTCTTTAGTCTTCGTAAAACGAGAAATAATAACGTTGAGAGACGCATTACCCATTATCGATCGCCTATTCCGAAAATTTCGCGCGAGCATTTTACGAAGGCGAAAGCGACTATAAAGCATCGTGGCCGATAACAATCGGGAGCGACGCTTAAAAATTTATATTGCTCGCGGATAAAAAGCGACGAACGCGGACACACCGTCGTAAAACGCCGTGCAATCCGTGCTTTACGGACGTCGAATTCCTTATGATTATTTCCACGCGTTCCATTCACAATCGCCTTCAACCAAATAGTCTTTTAAAAATCACCGTAACGAGATGCCCAAACGTTTAATTGCAATATCATTACAGAAATCTGGTCGAAAATCGAATTCCTTATGATTATTTCCACGCGCTCATTGCTGCCGTCGACCAAGTAGCTTTTTAAAAATCACCGTAACAAGATACCCAAACGTTTAACACGTTCACAATTGCCGCCTTGGACCAAATAGTCTTTTAAAAATCACCGCAACGAAATGCCCAAACATTTAATTGCAACATCATTACAGAAATCTCGTCTGTTTCATACGTAACTGGCTCGTCGCGCAAAACGGTACAAAACTTTACGAACGTCGAATTCCTCATGATTATTTCCACGCGTTCCATTCACAATTGCTGCCGTCGACCAAGTAGCCTTTTAAAAATCACCGTAAAAAGATGCCCAAACGTTTAACACGGTTGACTGCCGTGATGGTCATCGGTGACCGGCGCAAAAAGGTTTCACGTAAAATTCAAAAAATACCCAATCGGTAGCATTTATAACTTTGTAAATACAATTAATATTAAATAGTGAATAAATTCTTTGGTCTTCGATACCTTCACATTATTTTCATTTCGCACAAATTCAATCATATTCTGTAGTATTTCATCACGTTGCGGTTTTAATATACATAGTAAAATACGCACAGCAGTCAATGTGTTAATTGCAATATCATTACAGAAATCTCGTCTGTTTCATACGTAACTGGCTCGTCGCGCAAAACGGTACAAAACTTTACGAACGTCGAATTCCTCATGATTATTTCCACGCGTTCCATTCACAATTGCCGCCTTCGACCAAGTAGCTTTTTAAAAATCACCGTAACAAGATGCCCAAACGTTTAACACGTTGACTGTCGTAGTGATCATCAGTCACCGGCGCAAAAAGGTTTCACGAAAAATGCAAAAAATACCCAATCGGTAGCATTTATAACTTTGTAAATACAATTAATATTAAATAGTGAATAAATTCTTTGGTCTTCGATACCTTCACATTATTTTCATTTCGCACAAATTCAATCATATTCTGTAGTATTTCATCACGTTGCGGTTTTAATATACATAGTAAAATACGCACGGCAGTCAATGTGTTAATTGCAATATCATTACAAAAATCTCGTCTGTTTCATACGTAACTGGCTCGTCGCGCAAAACGATACAAAACTTTACGAACGTCGAATTTCTTATTATTATTTCCACGCGTTCCATTCACAATCGCCCTTTTCGATAAGTAGTCTTTTAAAAATCACCGTAACGAGATGCCCAAACGTTTAATTGCAATATCATTATAGAAATCTCGTCTGTTTCATACGTAACTGGCTCGTCGCGCAAAACGGTACACGCCGACAATCTAAGAATGAGCAGTCGCGTTTTACGTAACTCGGGCCGTCGCGAAATCGGGAAGGCGGCCGATGAAAAATTGAGTGATCGTAAACGGCAAATAGTGGTGCAAATGAAAATTCCCGATGTTCCTGTCTGTGGACCCAGCAGCGAAGCGAGTCGAGAGGAACGTCAGGCGCTGAAAAAACCCTTGAGAGAAATCCCTCGAATAATTCGTCGTCCTTCCATACCGGAACCTCTCTCTTTTCTTTCTACCGCGTCCTCCGCCTATCTCGCGATCTCTCTCCGCTTCTCTCGCTCTCTTTTTCCCTCCCGCACACCCTCTGCCTTTCTCTTTCTTTCGCCTTCTCTCTCCCTCGCACTCTCTTTCACGTAGTTCAACAACTTAAACATAACTCCGAAGCTTACGAGGTCTGACGGATCGCTCGGCAAACAGACGTGAAAGTCTGAGTTATGGCGGGCTCAGTCCCTGATTTGTTTCGATATTTTACCGATTCTGCTTCGAGCACGGTCTAGCTTCCGCCTGACCGGCCAGCTTCCTCCTCCTTTTCCGGTTCCACTTCCGTTTGCGGCGCACGAGACAGAGAAATTTACGCGCTCGAGGATGAGCTGAACGAACGACGAATGTAGAATTTTTTTTGGAGATCCCCCGGTAGCGTCGCGAAAAATGAAAGGCGTCGACCGTTTGGCTGCGAGAGACTTATTAGCGAGCATATAATTTAGCGTATCTAAGATCTCTGAATAGTTACGGCTTAACACGTTCACGCCGGCGTGTACCACCGGTGGCTCGCGCTTGACTGTCTCATCAGACGTGAACGTTTGTTTAGACGCCGCTCACTATCAAAAATGTAGTTCGTTTAGTAAGTGGACAAAATTGCCGTATAGTTGAAAACTTAAATAATTGAAATTTAAATAATTGCAACAAGCAACAATCGTGCGCCACCAAATAAAGCGCTGCATAAATTCGACTGCCGCCTCACAGCGAAAAATATGAAAATCGGCCCCGGCGTGAACGTGTTAATGAAGTTTCGGTGCAACTGAAAAGTTAGCAATCTTACTTGTTATAGAGTGCCCCATTCATTAACCCTTCTTTGCATGATGGTGAAAATTTCCATCATAACATTGAATGCTCAAAAATTACATAAAAGAACCAGTTCACTTTAATCTAACTTTGCATGATGATGGAAATTTCCATCATATTGTTTTTTGCTGAATTTATACTATAAATATATACTAAGATTTTTTTAACCATATTTCCTTTAATTTTGAACATGAATTATATCACCTTAATTTATTTCACCAATAAAGAAAAAATCATGCAAAGAAGGGTTAAACTTGCCACTCATGTTTCGCACTGCCGAAATTAAGTCAGTTCTCCGTATAACGATGACGTGTCAGTTGATACGTTAATCTTGTATGAATCGTCATTTTGAACGTAGACGCCGTGAGAAATTCTACCGAAAACGATGAATCACAGTGTCTTTTGCCATAATCAAATAGCGTATCAAAGGTCGTTGATTGTAGAGCGACTCAACTATGCTTAAAAGTGAGGTATGCGGCTAATGCGTAATGTCTGCTGCGATTACGACCTCTTACAGTGTCTTACGTGACGCTATTTGTCGTCAATCACGAGTTCGCGCCGTCGATCAGGTGTTAGGGATTAACGAGTATTAATTAATTTCCGGACAAGGACGCTTCTTTGTCCCGACAATGCCAGCGACAGCGGGATTCGTGTTGTGCGCTTTTAATCATCGCACGCGTTTCGCGATAGCGTGTTTGCTCATGCGTAATTTACAAGCAAATCGATTCGCATACAACGATAAAACATTGTTTGATTCCTCTTTAATTACGTCTAACAAAATTAGTTCTGGTCAAGGCCAGGCAAACTAGATAACTTCTATTTTCATAACCAAAGAACGTGATCAGGAATGACGTGTCATTTTCTATTTGCTCTCTTTCCTGCTGTGATGTCACTCAGAAAATACCAAGATTTCGTAAAGTAACAGAAGCGTATATAATGGACGTTCTGTAATTCGCCGACGAAGTCAAACATCTTACTGTATATCTACGCCGACGCCATAAGAAACACGCATAAGGAGGGACCCTCCTCGAATTCCCATTCGTATTCGTACGAGCATGAAAGAAGGTGCGTGTTCTTCTCACGGAGGGTGGAAATACGGTTGAGCCTGGAGGGGGTCGCGGCGCATGATATGTTGTCCGAAAGATTTACATCCTTCTCTTACGATCGGAGGGGGATGAAAAAAATCAAGTCCCTGCTTCCGTCTACCTGATTTACCGTCCGTCTCGTCGCGCATCCCTTTCTCACAAACGGGATCACGTGCCAAAGTATATACATACTCGGCGAAATTAAATCGTGCCCCGACTCGCAAACGAACATAACGCAAAACGGGCTCAACATCGATAAGTAGATACAGATGTACTTTCAGCCTCTGGTAATCGTCCGAAATTTAGAGTGCCTTCGATAATGGCCAGCCTCGCGGTTTGCCTACTATCGAACAGATATCGACGACGATAGTTCCTAATTCCATGTAGGTGTTTATCATTCTCGTATCGCGGTCCTTAGGCAATTTAATCTATCAGTCTCGCTGGACTTACTTGGGTAACCAAGTAAACGACAAAACCGAGCGAGTCTTAAACATCGCCTCTTCGATGCATGACCTTTCTTCCGTTGTTCCAGGTGAAGATCTGGTTCCAAAATCGGCGTATGAAGTGGAAGAGGAGCAAGAAGGCGCAGGCAGAAGCGAGGGCAGGCGGAAAGGTGGAAGATGGCGCGAATTCGAGGAATGCCGAGAGGGACTCCGGAAGTGACGTCGGGGTGAACGCACCCAGCACTCCGGAAGAGGGTAGAGGAAGTCTACAGGAGAATCAAAGGAACACGACTGAGCTTCAGGAGCCCCTTTATCGGCCTTACGTTGTTTAACTTTAAGTGAAACTGAAACTACGACGGCTAAAGACGCTAGAGTGCATGTGTGTGTCTGTGTACGTACTCGTTACGAGGGAAGATAGAAAGAGACGGGGAGAGAGTGATGCGAGTGTTGATAAAGAAAAAGTAAGATAAATTGTTATCAGGCGTACTCCTTTATTAACTCGTTGTTATTCGAAAATATTACTTTAGGGTGTTCAGCTTAAGAAGTTGCTGCTGCGAGAGATACGTTATCCACATCCGGCGACGTGCGAGATACAAAAATTTCTGTATAACCGAGTACCATCGCTCCGTCCTAAGACGAACATCCTCCTACGAAATACGATAGTACGCGCACGATATAATTTTGCTAGTCCAGACGAGAACGCGACACTTCGGGCGCGGTTATCGTAATCCACCGTTATTAAAGCGTGAATGCGATTTTCTACGACGGAACATGCGCGCGATCGAGGCAAATCTTTGTAAATATGATTCGCATGAAATTTACTACGGCACGAAGCACCGATGTAAATAGCACGGTACTGAATCCGGTGATGGCTATTAGAACACGTGCGTTGAAAATGCAATGGATCGGGAGATGAATTCTTCCGGAGAATTTCTAATACAGAGTGAGTTTGGCTAAATATGTGAGTCGCACGAGGATACCGGAATTGCGAGACTAGATTTAATCGGGAGAGAGAGAGAGAGAGAGAGAAAGAGAAAGAGAGAGAGGGAGAGAGAGAGTGGAACGTCCTGTACATAAACATTGTTTTAAAGACTATTTATTGTGTGTTCGCTCGGCTTGTAAGATAGAGACGCTAGAATCGTCGAGAGAAGTTACCAGATGTTAATATAAGACGTGTAAAGAGATGAGTGAAATGAAAGTGTGGAGGCGTCGCAGAAGCTCTGAACCTATTCGAGTGTAAGCTTCATTCGAATATATTAGCTTATGCCCACGTAAACGAGAAGCATGTATTTATGATATACGATGTGAGTGTAAATACTAATCGTGTACGTCTTAACAAGTAAGATAGACATTGTGATGCAGATACCTAACATAATATCGCGAGAAGTTCCTAAAATAAATGACGAAAAGTAAAGAAACTATCCACGTCTACCTTTTCGTACCTAATTACCCTGACTTATCATAATTAACGTCCAACTTCAAGCTGTTTCGAAACCTTCGTCACATTAAGCTTCTGAAGTTCCTCAGCAAACATAAATGCATAAGTCGTATTTTTTTTCAACGAGAACCTGTGCTACAAGCACAACTAATTTTTTTCATATCTTCTCAGAAATGCAGTACGCGTATAAAACCGTTCCAACTCCCATGAATTACTCCAGCTATTTATTACTCCAAAAGCTGTGTAAGTTTGCAGCAAGCGAAAATAAATTCTTCCTTTACTCCTCGTTCGCACGACCAACTCGAAACTAATTTTCGCCCGCGATGCCGGCAAGACGAAGCATACGTACGCCGGAGTAATTAGCAGCGCCAGATAAGCAGATATTAGCGATCCGGTAATTGCGCGGAGGGGTCGAATTACGTAAGAGTATCCAATATTCGAATGCAATTACACGGGGCATCATGGCTCGCCTGCAACAGGAATACGAGATTCCCAGCCGAAGAAGGAAGACCTCCCGTGAATACATTTGAGAGTTCTCATCGCGTCTGCACGCGTGTACACGCGCGTGCACTTCCACTGTCGCACACGGACAAACGTAAACACGGCAAGCCGAAAAGGGGAGGAGGGTTGGCTCTCGTGTTATCTGCATGATGGCTGCTGATTGGTATATGGCTTGTAAATGAGAGGTCTCCACCCTCACGGTTATCCCTTCCCACCCCATCCCCCCAATTCCCATCTTTCTCCATGAAACATTCAGCTGCCACACGCACTTACCTACAAGAGCATCGACTATTTGAAAGGGCGGCGAGGGGGCGGTTGTTCGCCGTTTCGGAAAGGCAGCAATTCGAAGGAGAAGCAACCGTAAGTCACCGGGATTCGAACCCGGCCCCATCAGTATTTATGACATGCTAATCCCCAGTTACGAATTCCGCGACATTCCGCGGATGGTTGGACCGCTGAAGGGAGAAGGAGAGAGGGCGCGAGGCGGAAAGCCGCTCGTTCGGAAAACGTCATCCAAGGAACGGCAAAAGGGGGAGGAAAGTCATATTTGACGAACGCGGATCGATGTCATATCCCGCACCCCCGGCAACCCTCTCTTCCCGCCTGTTCCGTCTCGCGGCACCCTGCACAGCCCCCTTCTCGTGATTCTCCTGAGGCACCGCCACCCATCCCCCGTGTCCCACGATCTGCAGTACGCCCGCGACCGTGGTACCGATGAAAAACTGCACGACGTGCATCGGAATTAAAGATGCGACGCGGAGACGCGCGGAAAACGTGGCCCGTGTTAGCCGGCACGATTTCACGAAGTCGCGCTATTTAACGAAGCGCGCATGTGTTTGCTAATCGGGGAAAATGTCTTCTCTCAAGCAACGCGCACAGCGCGGATGGCAGTCTTGTTAAGATTTTAGACTGCGATGTCGCAAGTTTTCCCAAGCTCCTTCAGCTACGCCGGCAGGGCGTTTGATTCTTAACCCTTTCGCTACGGCGGTCCTGTCCACAATTTGGACTTATGCGTACGCTTAAAAATGTTTCAATAACAAATTTTTGAGGAAAAGAACATTCCTGACGGAAAGCATGATTGATTGAGAATAGACGCGTGTATCGATGCTATGCTCTCTAAAAAAAGGCAACACACGGGGACAGAGGTCCATGGTAAATGGTATCATGGTCCATGGTATCGTGGAGGGCGACTATAGTCGTCCATAGTAACGAAAGGGTTAACACTTTGAGGACGGCTCGGGTTTTGCTATGTCGCGTTACCGGACGGCAGAAAAATCGTACCATGCTTTATCTGGCGGCACCTTATACACAATGTTGTTTAGTAAAACTTCAGACGCAAAAGTTCAGTTTTCTTTTACGATGCGTTTAGTACTGTACCAGATGAACCATTCGCGTGTGTTCCACCGGTGGTACACGCCGCCAGATAAGCCATTCGGGTGTGAGCCACCGGTGGTACACGCCGTCCTCAACGTGTTAATATCATTACCCAATCAAAGATATTAAGAAAACGTATATTTTTACTTTGAAACCCTATTTAGGTGTTATCCGTGTAACTACAAGCGGTAGAAGCGTAAAACGTCACAGGCAGATATGACAGTCGCGACACGTACCGTAAATCTAGCACTATCATCCAAGCGCGACACGCCGCACGGAATATTCCCCGTCACCATTAACGCACCGCCGCCCTCGACTATAATCCCAACAACGTCTTTTTTAGCAAATTGCTCCATCCGCAGCGTGCGTGCGCCCACGGCAAATAAATGATATATACCCGGTGAGTCGAAACGTCGGCAGAGGGGTGGTTCGTGTGCCGAAAGTATGTAGCGGGATTGGCCGTTATGCTAATTCCCGAAAGCGTTGCCGTAACGCCGTGGAGCAACGTAGCCTGCCCTGTCGTAGCTTCCCAGAAAAAGCTTTACGGCCATTTCCTTTTTCCACCAACGCCGCGGCACGGGGCGCAAAACTTAGACATGGCGCCGTGCCAGGACCAGTTCTCGAGAACGTCCTGGCCGGGGCAATTCCTGGATTTTTCCTCGCAAATAATCACAGGCCCCGAGTAAAACGCGCCCGACTTGCTCGCCACGGATTTTGCGATTGAAGGAGGAAGGCGGCGAGTCAATGGCGATGGTGTGCAGGATGACGGTGAGCGGAGGGGGTGAAGCGTGGAAAGGGTTGACAATCAAATCTGTAATGACGGTAACGACGCCGGATTCTGCCGACGGTGACAAATTTGGTAAAGGTACGTTTGGTATTTAAACTTATGTACTAGGCCACATGTCTCAGTACAGAGAGTAAACGACTATTATATTATTATATACTTATGACGATTTCACCCGAATAATAAGAAGAGTAAAATCTCCGACGCAACATCACGCAACTCAACTAATTTACGTCGGAATGACATCGATACGAGAATCCGCATAAGACGAACCAGTCGAGATAATACCGAAAATTGGCTTCAGACATTCGGTCGCAAAATCTGTTTTGGCCCAGAAACATGATTGTAAACCCTCCAATGAGGAGTGACCAGTCTCGATTTCTATGACTCCATATCCACTTTCCGCGGTTCTCTCCTTCTTACCACCTCTACTATTCAACTCCGCATCTCCTCGCGCCGCGTTCATCCACCGGACGTTATATCGCGGTTAGCTGATTCCGCTCGTATCCGTGCCTCGAAGCTCGTCCTCTCCTCGAGGAGGAGGTCGAGTGTCGTCGTCCGTTTGTGGAAGACGAGGGGTTGGGCCGCGGAGACGAGCATGGAGGTGGAGCACTCATGTTTATATGCATTGTATTGCTAAAACCCTTTTAACCGAATTACATTTAGCGATTCTAGTGCCGCTTCCGTGCCTGGTCTACTCTCTGTCTCCGTCTCTCTTACTTTCCTCATTCTTCTGTCACCGCGTCTCTCTCTTCCCTGCTCCGTTCCTCTTCATCGTCCATGTGTCTCTTTCTACTTCTCTGTTCGTTTCTCACCCTCCAGCGTTTCGCTCACTGTTTCGCCTACGTATGTGCATGTTGAAGATGGGTCTCTATCTATCTCGCAGAGTTTGCCGCCGTCTTTCTCCGCGGAGGCGCGTATCTCCGTATACATGTGCGATAGGAACGAACCCATACAACGGTGGATCCGGTACGACGCTCTCTGGCGTTTCGCGAGGGGGTTGGAGGGCAGACTGGGGGGTGGCGGTGCTCGTGGAGGGGTCGGAAAAGCGATGGGGCTGGATTCCGAGACTTGGAACGGCATCCCTGAATCCCTGATTCTCTTGGTAAACAAGTGCTTGGGTGATTCACTGCTTGTTCACTCCTATCGGCCGTCGTTTGTTTCTAGACGCCATTGCGTTCTACGATTCTACCTCGTTTTCCGGTCTAATGGATTTTCGGGGCTGATGGAGGATGGGTAAGAAGGGCCTGCTTGTATCCTTTCCGTTCTTGCTCCTCGCCTTCTCGCCGTTACGTGTCGCGCGTGATTATGCCGAAGAGTAGAATCACATTTTAATGTTGGCTTAAACATGCACCTGACACACGGACTCATAATTCATCTGTTTCAAATCGCTATTACATTCAAAAACCTTTTCTTAAGTATCGGTCCTAACACTAAACTGTATCTTTAGACAATGCACCTCCATATTGCTTTGTGACGTAAAACTTATCAACATCCGCCTCCTCTAATCCTGCTTTCCAATCAGGCACCCAATTTCTTGATTCTCTGTTATTAAAGCAATCTCTCCGTAATACACCAGCGCCATTTTCATAAGTTGACCCTTTTTCTCCCAAGTACCCGAACGTCAGTGCGCGAGCGTTCGTACTCAACTCCAGCAGCAGGCGCCGAACCTCTCCCATACAATTTGTTTTAAAACCCCGACAGAGCACAGACGATAAGACGCCCAACGAGGGGTCACGAAAGGTACGTCCCTGACTTGGCTCGCGCGCATCTCGCGGCGGAGTCCGTCATTAGCGCTAACAAGGTTAGCCTGGGGCCGTAGTAGGAGGAAGAGGAGGACAGGGGGTCGTGGGGGTGGTGCGGGAGAATGCCACCCTCCTACGGACTACCCTCGCATACGGGCACACACGCGTGTACAGGCGTGTGTACACGTATACAATCTCTCAGCGCCGTAGCCTAGTCCTCCGCTCCTTAGAACAAGAGGGGATAATAAGATCTGCGACAATCAACCCCCGACGACGACGTGGAGAGAGACGCGACCTCTTGGACGAGCTTTCAGGCGACGTCCGCCACGTTATGTCCACCTCTCTCTCTCTCTGCATCCCTTCTACCTTTCCCTCACCCTTTCTCGTCCTCCTCGCGCCACCCTTCACTCATCCTCCTCGCTTTAGTACCGAAACCTCTTACGCGATCTCACTTTGTGTGTCCGCCACGTTACACGTCCACCTCCGTCCCTTTCCTCTTCTACTCGTGCTTTTTCTACTTTGCTCTTCTTGACTTCTTTGCCATGCTCTTTCGTTCTCTTTACTCGCGCGCTGCCCGGGTCCGTCGCAGTCGATCTTACTCTGTTACGTCGCTTTGTCCCTCTCGCCACAGAGTGATCCCAGACTATAGTGTCTTCCTCCGCCTCCTTTCTATTTGCTAGTTTCCTTGGTTACCCCTCCGGCCGGCAGCGCGATTCGTCAAACAATTCGTCCCGACCGTTAAGTCGCGCGCACCGCAACCGAAACGAGATCCATTGCGGGTACGTAAACGGAGTGCGAGGGAGAGAGAGGGACGGACAAAGAGTAGATCTGACGCCAAGAGAATTAGGAAGAACGTGGAACGTTACGGTAAGGGTCGAGAGTAAGCTCACCGTTTGGGATGAATATTAATACGCTGAACAAAAACCGACTTTACGATCGGAGATGGAAAACATTGCCGAACATTACAATTCTTATTCTCTGCATGACGCATTCTCGTTATGCCGCGTTTGTCATATTCAGTATAATGTGAAATAACTGAGAAACTCCGTTTAGGTGCAGTACGTACAAACATACATTTCGCATTACGAACTCAACACAAATACTGAACAAGTACGTCGCATTCTCTCGCACTCATCGGCATTATCCTTTCGAAAACCCATAATTTGACGCATCTCACCGGAGTGCCACCCCAGCAGTACACCCAGGAAGCGGCGCAGAAAAAAGTCGTATAATTCACTTCGATAGCAATGATCATAACAATTTCGGATATATCCCGTCGCTCTAATCCGAATGGATGCCGCCCTTATGGGGGCCCATCGGGTAATGGATAAGTTGCAGGTCGCGGAGACAAAGTGGCCATGGCACTCCGACAAATATGACGAGCCGGTGCGGTGATAGATCAGTGTTTCCGATCCAGCGACGTCGGAGATTCGGACTCCTGTGTTCGTTCACCGGGCTACATTGTGATAAAGACGCGCGCGAATATGTGTACGCCGGACGAGTCTGATTGTGTGTAAGTGCCCAGAAGGGTGAGCGGCTAGGAAACGGGGTTGGCGAGAGAGAATAGCAGACAAAGAGAGAGGGTAGTAGAGGAGGGTGGGTGGAGAGGGGAAGATCCGTTGGCGAGGAGCGAGGAGGTGCTAGAAAGGGAGGGCGTCTGATGGGGTGAGAGGCTCGAGGGGTTGCGGGAGGCTGGAAGGAGCTAACCGCATCGTAATCAACGTAAAATGGCGTCGGGAACAGAGAACGGAGAACGGAGGAGCCTCCTGAGGTCGTACCGCCATTGTTGATCACCCTCACCCTCGTATAATACGTGCTACACGGTCTTCCCAGGGATGCACCGTCGATGGGCTCCTTGAGAAAGAGCATCAACGCCAGACCCGTGTAATCTTGCTTACAAGAAACAACGAAAAACTTGTCCGGGAGACATCATCAGACGCAATTCTCCGAAATCGGTAACAATGATTGGTATTTGCCTATAAAACGGCTATTTTGAGAGAGCGTTTAGGGATAAGATCTTTTATGAAGATGAATTGAAGATTATAAGTTTTTATGAGTACTTTAGTATAATGTAGGAAAGCTTGATACAGATGCATTTCTGAAGAGATTTGGTGAAAAATAGGAAAATTTCAGTTATGTAATACAGCGGGTTTGCGTACCGCACATCTTCCTTCTCAGAATTTTACCTTCTCGAATCTCAATATGTTTTAGCCCAGGAAGCACCGTCGATGGGCTCCTTGAGAAAGAGCATCAACGCCAGACCCGTGTAATCTTGTTTACAAGAAACAACGAAAAACTTGTCCGGGAGACATCGTCAGATGCAATTCTCCGAAATCGGTAACAATGTTTGGTATTTGCCTATAAAACGGCTATTTTGTGAGGGCGTTTAGGGATAAGATCTTTTATGAAGATGAATTGAAGATTATAAGTTTTTAGGAGTACTTTGGTATAATGTAGAAACGCTTGACACAGATGCATTTCTGAAGAGATTCGCTGAAAAATAGGAAAATTTCAGTTATATAACACAGCGGGTTTGCGTACCGCACATCTTCCTTCCCAGAATTTTATCTTACCGAATATCAATATGCTTTAGCCCAGGAAGTGTTACTTATATCTAATTTCACTTTCTACAATTGGCGAACGAAAAATCACCTCGCATACTCCAGGTTCACTAAAATGCAACGTTGAAACAGTAAATGTCATTTCATCTGAAATATAACATGATACATTCCCAGTTATTTCTCGACGACTTTCGATCAGACGTTCGATAACAGCAAAATTATAAAAAATGACGAGAACTGATAACCAAGTAGTCATGATTCTTGGCTCGGGCCGGCAAAGTAAAATCCCATATATCGTAACTGATCGATTAACTCCGAAAAAGCGTGTTCAGCAATCGCGCGAAGTTAGATTCGACCCTGCGGAATAGTCGGGAAGTCGTAATAAATTACGCAGAAGTGGAGCTCTGAGCGGAGATTACTGGCCCGGTTTCTCCCACCCGCATAGCCAACCCCTATTTTCGCCACCAACCACTCCCCTTTTCACCACCAGCCATGCGGACGATGGCTGTTCCACTTACGTCTCGCTTTCAACTGCAACTTTGACGAATGCATTGCGAATGCGTCGCGAGCCACGACGCTAATGAAATCCGTGCCGGAGGAAAACCCCCTTTCGAAGTATCTTGGCGAAAATTTATTTCGACCGTTTGCCGAGGAAAATTAAACTATCAGTTACTTTGAAACGAGCGGGTCGTGTAAAATATGGCGATCTGGGTACAATCTTGCAAATTCCTTAGATTCCTGCTATTACAAGGAATTGCTCCTCGTTATCATTGTGAGCGGACTCGAACGTAATGTGGATACTGTGTACGGAAGAGAGTTCAAGGTTTGCAGTTAGACCCATGGTCCGATTTTGTTGGTGAAATTTAAATTTGTAACAGCACCCACTTAACGATGCATAAGCGTTCTGATTTCGAACGGCAGCACCTATTCGGAGGAAAGTCGGGAACAACTCCGATTGGTCGAACTGGGAGATCGCATAAAAATTCAGGGAAGTACCCTCTGAACGGTTCATTTCACTCGAGCTGATCGTGTTCGACTTTGCCTCGAGGGCAACATACATTATGGTGTGCTGACTGCCTACCATCTTTTCCGATAATGCAATTTAATCCGGAGAATGATATAAGGAACGCGTCGTTTCTGAAACATGCATTCTCTCGCTTCGAAACGTGTGTAATGTTGGCTGAAAAGAGTAAAAGTCTCTCCACCTGATATTCATATTTCCATTACCCGTGGGAAATTCTCGGGACGGTGCAGCGGGCGGCGATCAACCAACTAAATTAGAGTGACTTCACGAATTTTGTATGTTTCACAGGAAATTCAGATTGGCAACGAAGAAAATATGTTCCCATGAATTAAATAGGGTTCTGATACGAGAAACGAAGTATAATGACTAGTGACTCCAAATAAACCCACTATGGGGCTCGGATTAAGATAAGTAGTTTATCAATATTGAAAACAAACTGGTATCTATAGCTAAGTATTGTCAATCGTAATTAAGGAGTGATTTAATTGTTTTCTACTTATTCACTATCTTCTATCGATATGCGCTACTTGAAACTGTAGAACGTATGAGTTTCTACTTGACCCGTGCCGGCGACAAATAAAAGTACATTAATCGCGTTTTAACGTGTTCTTGCGTTGCTCTTATCAAATTTCATAGCACCTACCACTTTATCGACTAACTAGCAGAATCAGACCGTAGCGACAAAAGAAACAGGAATCAGTTTGCCAAGAAAAAAACAGGAATCAGAATGCCAAGAAAACCGTATAACGCAAACAAACACGACAAAAAGTCCCATCGCGCAATAATAAAATGTTTCATACCCCACTTATGAAATTAAGACACACACCATCTATCCACTACTTCCCATTCTTTCTCTTATCAGTAACACACGCTATCAAACAGTCTCCCAGCTTCCAATTCTTCCACATAGATCGCGCCACCGCCAACTACAACGAATCCCTCACAAAAAATTCAAATCTCCCCCAAAAAATATCATCTCCCCTTCATCACACTTAGCATCAATCCCCCATTTCTCTCAAATACCCAAATGCGCGTAGTTCATTCCTAACAATAAATCGTCCCAAAAAAAAGAGATTAAAGACACCGCAAGATGACGCTGCGCGTATCTTCCAGTCGTAGAAAGGCACGCGTTCAAGGTTACCGACCAGTAGAAAGAACAATGTCGCGACTAACCATAACCGTGGGAAACGTCAAAACAGTCCCATTTTCGCTGGATTCCCCCGTGTGGCGAGTGTAAATTCCGCAGCCAGCAGTGGACTCTCGTGATATTATTATGTGGTGCCCCGGACGGTGCGGAACATGAAAACGATCGAGGGCAAAGTCGTCGTACTGGGTTCACAAGGTATGTCATCCGTAAAGCGAGGGACCGCGAGGTCAGCCGTGAAAAAGGGACGCGTCCTGTCGTTACATAATAGAAATGCCGCGGGAGGCCTCGTCCGACAGGTCTTATCGGCGATTAGGGTCCAGACGCGGGTCTCCATTTGGCAATCTCTGACTCAACCTAATCTCAATCGCGGGAATTCGGCCACGAGAACGATGCTGTTCGGTGCGCGTCGTTTAGGTTAGGCTCGTCGGTGATCGTCGAAGTGAGACTGAAAAGTTAGGTTTCGGATAATTAAGCGGCACAGGAGTCGACGTTTTCGATACGGGCGAGATGATGGCGAGATTTTTGTATGGGTGGCGAGGTCCGAGTGGACAATGATAAAATACGTGTGGCGGACTGAAATAGTTCAATGGAATGTTGTTTACGCCCCCGGACTATTATGACGGTCGTTTGTTGTTCCGCCGTTGTGCAAAGTTTTCGGAAGCGCGTTCGTCTATTTGTCACGGTGTAAAGCGCTGGGTAATAAAAATTTGCATAAAGGTCGCGTGACGTTATTTTCGTCGAATACGTGAACGTTGTTTATGTCGTCAATTGTGGGCCTCGAGGTTTCCGCGAAAACATTGTACTTTAACGAGTGCACGAGTATGCGAAATTTTGCTGCGTCGAACGCGCTTTCGAACGATTTGTCATGGAACAATTATTTTTTTTGTATCTCACGTTGGTTCTTGTAACAAAGTTTCACGGCGAAGGAATGCGCTTGTTTCGATGAGTTGGGCACGCCACATGGATCGCTGGCGAGTTAATTCCTCTGCGTCGAATTTGTACCACAGGTGCGCACTTATATATGCAACACATTCTCAGGAGATCGACGTTCTCCTTTTTCAATCAACTTTCGCGTCACCGGGTAAGCGCGTGGTCAGATAATGTGTCACATTGGCCCTTGCGTGAAATTCCGTAGCGCGGGACTTTTTTGTATACGTAAAAGATGACACATAATTATCGCAATACGCGGGACGCAATAAATGTCATATGACAAATGCAATTTTTCCCCCGGGGTGTCACGTGCCCGGTATCAGATACCCATATTTGATGAATTTTTATTATCGCGGTCTTAGGTTACGTGATTAGTATTATCGAGTACCAAATCGTACGTGTCAGATAGCATTACAGATTACCGATGACTACAAAACCGGCCTAAGTCAGAAATCCCGAAAAATCGAATTAGTCATCTGTACGGTTTAACGTCGTTCTACATACTGAAATAAACTATTATTCTAATTGTTTCGTATTTGCGGCTTAGACCACTTTTATAATCACCGGGACATATGTTTCTTGACGGGCAAATATGTCTTGATTTTAGGTCTTAGGTTACGTGATTAGTATTATCGAGTACCAAATCGTACGTGTCAGATAGCATTACAGATTACCGATGACTACAAAAGCGGCCTAAGTCAGAAATCCCGAAAAATCGAATTAGTCATCTGTACGGTTTAACGTCGTTCTACATAAACTATTATTCTAATTGTTTCTAATCACCGAATATATGTTCTTGACAGGCAAATATGTCTTGACTATTATTCTAATTGTTTCGTATTTAACGTCGTTCTACATACTGAAATAAACTTTATTCTAATTGACCACTTTTATAATCACCGGGATATATGTTCTTGACAGGCAAATATGTCTTGATTTTAGGTCTTAGGTTACGTGATTAGTATTATCGAGTACCAAATCGTACGTGTCAGATAGCATTACAGATTACCGGTGACTACAAAAGCGGCCTAAGTCAGAAATCCCGAAAAATCGAATTAGTCATCTGTACGGTTTAACGTCGTTCTACATACTGAAATAAACTATTATTCTAATTGTTTCGTATTTGCGGCTTAGACCACTTTTATAATCACCGGGACATATGTTTCTTGACGGGCAAATATGTCTTGATCGCCTGCTGCCACGATCGAATGCAAATCTACTTTTGAATTAGAATATGTTATAAAACGTACGCAATGATAATGCTAGCACGATGGCAAATGTAAAACAACTGTTTCCTTCGTCAAAATACAGAATCGACGACAAAGTTATCTATGCTAAATTCACCGCCGGTTTCATTAAATTGCGGACTTATTTATCGTGTGATTATTTTGTAGGTATACCGCCGTAAAAGTGTCCTTCCTTTTTCAGGCGTCGGAAAGACGAGCATGATAGTGCGTTACGTCGAGAAGGTGTTCCATCATCATCTAAATCCGACGATAGGTGCTTCCTTTTTCACCTGCAAACTCAATCTAGAAGACGTGAAAATTAAGCTGCAGGTACGAAAAAGAAAGTCTAACTCAAGGATTGCTGTATGACATAGAAAATATTGACGCTCGATCGATAAAAATTGCTCCATGTCCGCGTAAAATTCCGTATCACTATCGTGCCGAGTAACCTATTAGCCTCTTGACCCGACGCTGCCATCAGAGGCACTTGGAGTTTATTAACATCACATTATTAATGCGATCTCGAGAAAACTATAAGCTGGACTCACTTCTTATCGTACTCTCACTTTCAAATCCGCCGCAAACTTTCCAGCAACTATCAGTACGTCATGAATCCTACATCACAAGTTTGCATACCACGAATTAGTTAAAACGCGTAACACTTTATTACGATGTAGAGAAAATTCGGCTAATTCTATATGTATAATATTCATATGATATTAGTATCACGAGCTACTGGAATAATTTTACGAAAACTGGATACTTTGGATACAAGAAATCTACATGTTTACAATTTGTCATTACAACGTACTTAATACGTTGACTACCGTACGTATTTTGTGGTATTAGAACTATAGATGCTACCAAATACTATAGCGTTTCACTGAATTATGCAAAATGTAAATAATGTATAGGTATTGAATTCCAAAGCATCGCATCACTATTCTAACAATAACTGCACTTATAAAATAATTATTGCTACCCATTGCAAATGTTTTTGATCTTCAGTAAAATATTTGGCGGCGGTCACCGGTGACCATCACGGCAGCCAAATGTTAATATTAAATAGTGATTCAATTCTCTTATCCCCGATACCTTCGCATTATTTTCAATTTGCACGATTCAATTATATTCTGTAGTATTTTGCTGTATTAGAACGACGATGCTCTAAAATACTACAGCGTTTGACTGAATTATGAAATATATACATAATGTGCAGGTATTGAAGACCAAAGGATCGGCTCACTATTCTAACAATAACTGTATTATAAAATAATTATGACCATCACGGCAGTCAAAGTGTTAATATTAAATAGTGATTCAATTGTTTGGTCCCCGATACCTTCGCATTATTTTCATTTTGCACAATTCAATCATATTCTGTAGTATTTTGCTGTATTAGAACGGCGATGCTATGAAATACTACAGCGTTTGACTGAATTATGCAAAATGTAAATAATGTGCAGGTATTAGAGACCAAAGGATCGCATCACTATTCTAACAATAACTGTATTATAAAATAATTATGACCATCACGACAGTCAAAGTGTTAATATTAAATAGTGATTCAATTCTTTGGTCCCCGATACCTTCGCATTATTTTCAATTTGCACAATTCAATCATATTCTGTAGTACTTTGCCGTATTAGAACGACGACGCTATAAAATACTACAGCGTTTGACTGAATTATGCAAAATGTAAATAATGTGCAGGTATTAGAGACCAAAGGATCGCATTACTATTCTAACAATAACTGCATTATAAAATAATTAAGACCATCACGGCAGTCAAAGTGTTAATATTAAAGAGTGATTCAATTGTTTGGTCCCCGATACCTTCGTATTCCTTTCATTTTGCATAATTCAATCATATTCTGTAATATTTTGCCGTATTAGAACGACGATGCTATGAAACACTACACTAGAGAGTTTGACTGAATTATGCAAAATGTACATAATGTGCAGGTATTGAAGACCAAAGGATCGCATCACTATTATATCAATAACTGCATTTGTAAAATAATTATTGCTACCCATTGCGAATACTTTGGATCTCCAGTAAAATCTTTTTCGCCGAACGGTGACCATCACGGCAGACAAAGTGTTAATCTCTCAATATCACGAAATTAACCGAGTTTAATAAGTGACAATACCACCGAAACCCGCCTGATTCCGACCTTGTTAATAATTTTTTTTTTTGTCGTCTAGGTATGGGATACCGCAGGACAAGAAAGATTCCGATCGATGGCCCCCATGTATTATCGAAATGCAAATGCAGCTTTACTCGTCTTCGACCTAACTCAGTACAGCACGTTCGCAGCAATAAAAGGTTGGGTAACGGAGTTGCAACGAAACGTGGAAGAAGCCATGGTGTTGGTGATGGTGGGCAACAAAACCGATTTGTTGAGCCAACGACAAGTGGACACGGAAGAAGGCCGAAACTACGCTACGAAAATCGGCGCCACCTATCACGAGACTTCCGCTTTGGACGACGAAGGAGTTGAAGGTGTCTTCCTGGCGATAGCTATGGGGGTTATTAGATTATCGAACGGTAATCCGGATCCGAACAGTTCACTCAGGGTATACGATTCCACGAGTTCCGGTCTAAGCAGCAACGACATGCCTTTGACACCCTCCATCGAGGAAAGTGCCCAAAACACGTGTATCGCTCATGGGATACAGGAAAAACCACATACCTGCTGCTAGTCTACCGAATAACTTCTTGAGAAACCAACGCAACGTTGGCAAAATTCCCACAATTGGGTCTGCCAGCCAAAATCAAACTGGACGAACGCTGTTGCTCTCTAATATGTACACATTAATTCTCGCTATTGTCAATACTGCCGCCAAAAAGGCAACGCAACTTTCTCCGTTAATTCTCGCGAATTCCTACGTCACGAGTTTTGTTTTCTACTATTTACATGAGTGATAGGTTAGAGCAGAGAGATATTCAACAGCTTCAGGCGAACAGTGTTATTCTGTCAGCAAACACTGCAGCAAACGTTTGATTTTGACTGCGAACGGAAATGAATATAACTTTGTAAGATGATAGAGAAAGGTGCTAAGAATGCGACAACATTTGTCCGTGGCTTCCGATGTTCTAGTGATCGATCGATTAGCTTTACGAAGATTGTCGGAATTTCATCAGGTCGAGTTTACCGCGGGCGTTAAATCGACATCGTGCGACATCGTTCACGTGCAAATAAGCTTTATTTTCTCTATCTCCGCTCTCGCTTCCCGAAACGAGAAACGAAACCGCGAAATGAGTCGATCACCTAACACGGGGCTGCGATCATTTCTATTTAAGAGCTTGTAACTTATGTCGATCCTCGCGGTAAAGACTTTTTATAACGCGAAATATAGTATTTTCACATCACCCAAAAACCAAATAGAATAATGCTCCCGGCAAATGGTACAAAGTAAACGACCCCCATTTATCTAATTGGGAACGTAGTAGTAATCGCTAAATATAAATCACAACTGTAACGTAATTGATGTAGCTTTATACTCGATCTTTCGATCGGATGTTTAGACTGGTAGAGTTCAGAACTTGATGAAGCACAACAACGATACGTTAGTGAATGTTGAAAAATGCACACGAAATGTTTATGGCGCAGGCGCGACTGTCAATTGTATTTTTCTTTTTCTTTTTTTTATATATATGTATATTAAACTAATGCGTACTGATCTCTTCTAGTCTGCTTAAAAATGCCGCGAACGGAGTTTGTCGAGATCTTCGAAAACGAATTAATGATGTAAATATCCGATGCGTGACAACGGAACCGAACTGCTGTCGATGTTATTTCTGTGAACAGAACGCTTCTACATTGAGCTTTTGTGCGCGCATTAAGTAAATATTTATCTCCGGAGGACGAAGGAGTGCGAATGAAAGGAAGCAGTATTTACCATCGACACATTTTATAAATCTCGTCTTTAACGTCATCTCAGCCATTAACCGTATTCGTTAAAAATTCAGTGTGATTAACAGACCTTCAATCGTCATCATTTTAGAATAAGTGCATTCTCATTGTAACTAAGCCTCCAGGAAGACTGTTTAAGTTCTAAGTTCAATCAACCACTTATTCACGCTGCCAACATAGTATTTTTTATATTATTCGGTTTTGAGCTTGTTACTTGGCCCATCGAACATGTTTCGAGTATATCTACCAGTCTCGTCGTCAGTTGTACAGTAAGTTTGTACCAAAATAAAAAATAATATATTTATAGAAAAAAAGATGCGAGCTTTGTTTTATATCCGTTCGTTGTGTTATTCGTGTAGCCAAATCCCACAACCTTGAAACGTCAAAATGCAAATGTAGAACAAACCATAATGGCGATAGCACTGTTTTATAAGATCATTAGTGATGAATATTACTCTTTGTACGTAGGAGACTTTCTCACCTTCGGCAAAAAAATTCCAGGAAAACCCAGGGGGTAACCGAACCGTGAAAGAAATATCTATCCGTCGTGTGAGAGGAGAGAGAATAAGTAATTGAGGAAGAGCTAACGAAAAGAATTGCTCGTAATTTATAGATTTGAATTTACAAAATGAGCGTATACGCAGTTAAGGAGAAGAGGAAAAATGCCTGTTCACTTAACAAGACACGTGTTTTCTTCGGTCGCGCAGAAAATTCTAATAGCAGCTATTATGGAATCGTGATTATAGGAATTACAAGTCTTTTGCGCTAATACTATGATATTTGAAATTATTCCGTTTGATTGCAACGTGATGCTACTGCTATGCACAAAAGTCTGAAAACAAATTGTCTACCAAAAAATTGACGTATTGTTTCAGTCAAAATAAAAACGTACTGTCAATGAACGAGTAACATTTCTACGCCGTTACTTGAAAATTTCGAGCGATTGAAAATTCCTGCCTCCTAAGAAAATCTCTTTGCCCAGCGCTCTACGACAGGTAAAGAAAAATGCCTGTTCATTTAACAAAACGTCTATTTCTTTCGGTCGCGCAGAAAAGTCTAATAGTAGCTATTATTCAATAGCGATTATAGGAATTACAAGTCTTTTGCGTTAATACTATGATATTTGCAATTATTCCGTTTGCTTGCGACGACTGCCATTCACAAAACTCTAAAAACAAATTGTCTACCAAAGTATTGATATACCGATTCAGTAAAAATAAAAACGTACTGCCAATGAACGTGTAACATTTTGTACGCTGTTACTTGAAAATTTCGAGCAATTGAAAATTCCTGCCTCCTAAGAAAATCTCTTTGCTCAGCGCTCTATGACAGGTAAGGAAAAATGCCTGTTCACTTAACAAAACACCTGTTTCTTTCGATCGCGCAGAAAAGTCTAATAGTAGCTATTATCCAATCACGATTATAGGAATTACAAGTCTTTTGCGTTAACACTTATTCCGTTTGCTTGCAAGCTACCATTCACAAAACTATTTTGTCTATATATTGATATACCGCAATGCGATGGAACGTGTAACATTTTGTACAGAGTTATAATTAACAATTGAAAATTTCTGCCTCCTAAGAAAATCTCTTTGCTCAGCGCTCTACCGGTAAGGAAAAATGCCTGTTCACAATAAAACACCTGTTTCTTTCATTAAATACTATTATCCAATCAAAAAATTACAAGTCTTTCGCGTTAATACTATGATATTTGCAATTATTCCGTTTGATTGCAACGTGATGCTTGCAAAAACAAATTGACAAAAAATTGAACGTATTGTTTCAGTCAAAATAAAAACTTTCAGCTTCTAACAACTCTGCGTTACCTTTATTTTGCGCGATTTAATCATACTCTGCAGTATTTCATCGCATCGCGGTTCTAACATAGCAAAATATGCTTGGCAGTCAACATGTTAAATCATGCAAAATAAAGGTAACGCAGATTTGTTGGAAGCTAAAGTATTGAAACACCGTCCCAATATCAATTACTTTTACAAGATTGCAAATGAGCTTCATTGTAAATTTTCTGCATTTTTTGTAAAATCTTTTGCACCGGTCACCGGTGACCACCGTGACAGTCACAGTGTTAATACTATATTATTCGCAATTATTCCTTTTGATTGCGACGTGATGCTACTGCCATGCACAAAACTCTCAAAACAAATTGTCTACCAAAATATTGACGTATTGTTTCAGTCAAAGTAAAAACGCACTGCCAATGAACGAGTAACATTTTCTACGCCGTTACTTGAAAATTTCGAGCGATTGAAAATTCCTGCCTCCTAAGAAAATCTCTTTGCTCAGCGCTCTACGACAGGTAACGATAATCACACAATGACTCATTCTCACTCCAGGCCGGGCCTCACGGAGCGTGACGTCCCAGCTTTGTCTACGTGTAACTCATCTCATTTTCATTATGTAACCGCCCGTTTACTATGCATCTAGGCCTATTAGGGCCTACCTTCTTCAAAACCAACACGAAGACGTGAGAGGAGCCCGAATCAGGGTCGTCCTCGTGATTGAGAGTCAAGGAATCCGAAACTCACCTCTATACTTGTATAAAACATCAAAAGTTGTTTTCTAGTAATAACTGCTTCCATTTCGTACGACCAAAACTTAAATAGAGAATGAAATGTGATCGAATTTTGAACAAGATCCGTTACGTACGACCAAAACTTAAATAAAGGATGAAATGTGAATGAATTTTGAACAAGATCCGTTACGTACGACCAAAACTTAAATAAAGGATGAAATGTGAACGAATTCTGAACAAGAACCGTTACGTACGACCAAAACTTAAATAAAGGATGAAATGTGAACGAATTTTGAACAACATCCATTACGTACGACCAAAACTAGAATAAAGGATGAAATGTGAATGAATTTTGAACAAGAACCGTTACGTACGACCAAAACTTAAAGGATGATATGTGAATAAATTTTGAACAAGAACTGTTACGTACGACCAAAACTTAAATAAAAGATGAAATGTGAATGAATTTTGAACAAGATCCGTTACGTACGACCAAAACTTAAATAAAGGATGAAATGTGAATGAATTCTGAACAAGATCCGTTACGTACGACCAAAACTTAAATAAAGGATGAAATGTGAACGAATTCTGAAAAAGAACCGTTACGTACGACCAAAACTTAAATAAAGGATGAAATGTGAACGAATTTTGAACAAGATCCATTACGTACGACCAAAACTTGAATAAAGGATGAAATGTGAATGAATTTTGAACAAGATCCGTTACGTACGACCAAAACTTAAATAAAGGATGAAATGTGAATGAATTCTGAACAAGAACCGCTATGTTAGCAGTATTATTAACAAATGGACGACTTGTTGATTACGATCGATGCAAGAACCTAGATGCCACTGAGAATAACCGTACGGGCCATTAAATTGCAGGAAATCAGATTGACTTCTGACGAATCGTCATCCGAACAGAGAAGAGCATGTCACGGACGTTCTACAAAGGGACGATACCCGGGTACCGTTCAATTAAAAAAAATACTGTTTCGTGCTCTGTAATTCACGTCTCGAATGACAGGACGAACGCCGTGTAAAGTGTGCTAACAAGCGCACATTAAATCCTTATAAATTATGTTCGCCCTGATGTGATGATTATCTGGGTAAATGTGATCATTAACGTTCATTAAGTCTACAGCAGGCGAGGCTTGTTGAATAAAATGATCGGTACATAACGTTCGACCATATAATTAGCTTTATGCGGTATGACTATTAAGTTTCCGCATGCAAACGCCGTAATAAATATTTGATAGCATTTCCACTGTGCATCTGCATTATACTAAAAAGTCGATAGTGCCCAACAAAAGACAATAACGTGAAAAATACCATTACCAATTTAGTAGAGTACCATAAATCTATATTGCGCGACGTTTCAAAGTTTAATGAGCGATCGCAAAAGACGATAATTGTTCCGCATGCAAACGCCGTAATAAATATTTGATAGCATTTCCACTGTGCATTTACATTATACTAAAAAAACCAATAGTGCCCAACAAAGGACAATAACGCGAATAATGCCATTACCAATTTAGTAGAGTACCATAAATCTATATTGCGCGACGTTTCAAAGTTTAATGAGCGATCGCAAGAGACGATAATTGTTCCGCATGCAAACGCCGTAATAAATATTTGATAGCATTTCCACTGTGCATCTACATTATACTAAAAAAACCAATAGTGCCCAACAAGGGACAATAACGCGAATAATGCCATTACCAATTTAGTAGAGTACTATAAATCTATATTGCGCGACGTTTCAAAGTTTAATGAGCGATCGCAAGAGACGATAATTGTTCCGCATGCAAACGCCGTAATAAATATTTGATAGCATTTCCACTGTGTATCTACAATGACAGGACGAACGCCGTTATACTAAAAATATCAATAGTGCCCAACAAAAGACAATAATGCGAAAAATGCCTTTACCAATTTAGTAGAGTACCATAAATCTATATTGCGCGATGTTTCAAAGTTTAATGAGCGATCGCAAGAGACGATAATTGTTCCGCATGCAAACGCCGTAATAGATATTTGATAGCATTTCCACTGTGAATCTGTATTATACTAAAAAAATCGATACTGCTCAACAAAAGACAATAACGCGAAAAATGCCATTACCAATTTAGTAGAGTGCCATAAATCTATATTGCGCGACGTTTCAAAGTTTAATGAGCGATCGCAAGAGACGATAATTGTTCCGCATGCAAACGCCGTAATAAATATTTGATAGCATTTCCACTGTGTATCTACATTATACTAAAAATATCAATAGTGCCCAACAAAAGACAATAATGCGAAAAATGCCTTTACCAATTTAGTAGAGTACCATAAATCTATATTGCGCGATGTTTCAAAGTTTAATGAGCGATCGCAAGAGACGATAATTGTTCCGCATGCAAACGCCGTAATAGATATTTGATAGCATTTCCACTGTGAATCTGTATTATACTAAAAAAATCGATACTGCTCAACAAAAGACAATAACGCGAAAAATGCCATTACCAATTTAGTAGAGTGCCATAAATCTATATTGCGCGACGTTTCAAAGTTTAATGAGCGATCGCAAGAGACGATAATTGTTCCGCATGCAAACGCCGTAATAAATATTTGATAGCATTTCCACTGTGCATCTACATTATACTAAAAAAACCAATAGTGCCCAACAAAGGACAATAACGCGAATAATGCCATTACCAATTTAGTAGAGTGCCATAAATCTATATTGCGCGACGTTTCAAAGTTTAATAAGCGATCGCAAGAGACGATACTTGTTCCGCATGCAAACGCCGTAATGAATATTTTATAGCATTTCCACTGTGTATCTACATTATACTAAAAATATCAATAGTGCCCAACAAAAGACAATAATGCGAAAAATGCCTTTACCAATTTAGTAGAGTACCATAAATCTATATTGCGCGACGTTTCAAAGTTTAATGAGCGATCGCAAGAGACAATAATTGTTCTCCGATCATTCGGTCGTATAATCGACGGGGATCGATTAACATTCCCAGCAAGCCGTTCCACCGCCGTTTAAGGACAATAGACTGTAAAACTACCGTGATTGAGAAACCGAAAATGAGCTCATGTCTCCTGATCGAAAGAGCGTCGCCAGCGGAACTGCCTGCTTTGCACGCCCTTTTCTCGACACGCCTAGGACACGAGAAAATTGTCCTGCAGGTCCTTGACACGTTCGGCGAATGGTCGCTCGCAGTTTCGACGCTGGCGAAACCGGAAGAATATGGATCGCAGTGACAACGGGTTATTGCGAAAGGTGGCTCGTTAGTATTCACGGCTTTGCTGGCCGGCGGTACGCTATTATTTCATCCCTTAACCCAACAAATTATCACCGCAATCTGCGACAAACGCAATACCGACGACGGTCGAATACCTTTGCACTCTCAGATTTGGCGTTGCTTTATCTAAACGTTCAGTGGTGTATGATTAATAGTTCGACTTGTCGGTTAACACTAAACGTACCAAACGGGGTCAAATGACCTCTTGTAAAATTAACTTTGAAATCGTACATTTATTGATATTTCTTTTGCTCATTTTACTTTTTGTAAATTCTTGTATCATTTTATTATTCGATTTCTCGCTTTAATAAATTAGGAATTTTCGGTGACCGGTGCAAAAGGTTTACTAAAAATGCAAAATATTCACAATGGAGTCTATTTGCAATCTTGTAAAACAAGGGATATTGGAACAGTGCTTCAATACTTTGGCTTCTAACAATTCTGCATTACCTTCATTTTGCACGATTTAATCATATTCTGCAGTATTTCATCGCATTACATTTCCAAATGTATCACATCGTATTCTTTAACACATTGACTGCCACGGTGGTCACCGGTGATCAGTGCAATAAATTCGCAATGAAGCCTATTTGCAATCTTGAAAAAGCAATTGATACTGGAACGGTGCTTCAATACTTTGGCTTCTAACAACTCTGCGTTACCTTAATTTTGCACGATTTAATTATACTCGGCCGTATTTCATCGCATTACATTTCCAAATGTAGCACACCGTATTCTTTAACACATTGACTGCCACAGTGGTTACCGGTGATCAGTGCAATAAATGCGCAATGAAGCCTATTTGCAATCTTGTAAAAGCAATTGATACTGGAACGGTGCTTCAATACTTTGGTTTCTAACAACTCTGCGCAACCTTAATTTTGCACAATTTAACTATACTCTGCAGTATTTCATCGCACCGCGGTTCTAACATAGCAAACTAAGCTTGACAGTCAACGTGTTAATGCCGAATCGCTACTAGGCGTCAGAGGATAATGTCACTATTGCAAATCGTCAGATTACGGTCTGTACCGGTGTACAACGGTCCTGCGACCACTTTCATAACGCGTGCTGTTGTTTTTCTCCAGGCCGTGAAGAGAAGCTCTCTTAATTGAATGCGCTTCGCCAGAGGACGAGATAGTGGCGCGGACCGCTAGGAGCACATAGGTGGGTGCTAGGAGGAAGGACTCGCAACCAGGAGAAGAGGAATCGCGTGCGCGCTCGGCTTCCGTCGTGTGTGCTAAGCGAAGAGAGGAGCCGGCGTAATGCAAGTCGAGCAAGAAGAACGGCCAGAGGCCTAGTGCACACTTGCAGGTGTGAGCGAAGAAGAGCAGGAAACAGCGGAAACAATAGTAAATCAAAAAAGCGTAAAACCAGCGAAAGAGTGGGACTGACGAAAATAGGCAAACGGGCAAACGTACGAAAGGTAAAAGACGAAAGAGGGGCGGGAGAGAAGGGGACCAGGGAAGAAAACGGATGGAGACGATTGTAACTCGACGTTGCTCCTGTATAAGACAATGATACAGTTACGCGGCACTCTCAGTTGTGAGCGAATCGCAGGAGGCTCGAGTGGAGTCTTTGCGCGAAAGTATAATGAACCGCGGTATGGACGATGATAATTGCCCGCGGGACCCGTTAATTAAGGCGCGCCGGTGAATTAAGTTCGCTGGGCTTCAACGTCTTCGGTCAGCGAGGTGGTAAGAAGAGGCAGAGGAAGAAGCACGAAGAACTGCCAGAAGAAGTGGAGATCCCGAGTCCGACAGTTCGGTAGGAGGCAACGAATCGATACGATCTCCCCATTCTCTCTCGTCGGCCGCGGAACGAAGATTGATAGATCCGATAGAAGATCCACGGGCAAGGACGGAGATACGAGGCTGAATCGAAAAGTTCCTCGCTGAATCGAGTCGGACGCGGTCCGCGGACCGACGAATTCGTCGGAAGTTGTTCGTGATCAGAATGCCGGTATCATAATCGCCGCGAACAATACCCCGCGATTACGTGTGGACAACGGTAATGACGCGTGTGCATTTTGTCGTCGGAAGGACGATGTCTCAGGGACGTTTTCATGATTCAATGATATGAACGGTTAGATCTGTGCTTTGGTACGTAGCTTCGTACATGAAAGAACACGATTAACGCTTTTGAATAAGCGTCTGGGTGCAGGCATCTCTCTATCCAATCGCATTCAAAAAGAACCTTTACGCAACAAGCGAAAGTGTAAGGTTGCTCCAGTAATAAACCTTTCAGATTATCAAATGTAAGTCAATAGTGGAAAGATTACTGTGTACTCTGTCACTTACTGATGGCCTGTGCTTGAATGCACTGTCAGGATGAGTCTTTCGCACATTTCACACGCCCCCGATTAAACTCATCAGATTTCACGCGAAGGATGTTCGGTTTGATCGCCCGCAAGAATTATCAGGTCACGTTATTCGGCGTGTTGTCACATTCAACGTTGCACGAAAAATGAAGTTCCTAGAGACGACGATGCCTGGATATCAGGAATACCTGGCCTTTGCCATTCATTTGTTGAGCATCGTGCGGATCTCACGATCAGTGGGTCTCACGATTGATAATCAGCTAGTGATTATCGCGAACGGTGACTGATTGTCTAATTAGCTAATTGAATAATTAGACGCTAAGAAAACAGTGTCATGACTGTCATGTTTTAGATTGCTATACGCGCGTCTCCATTGGGTCGAAGCTACCCGACGCTGATACTTTCTTTACTACCGGAGTCGATAGTATTGCAGAATGTGAGGAGGAGTGCTCTAAGAAGAGGACCAATTGTAACTCTTTTAGCTTCGGGTGAGCAATTTGTTGGAACGGTGAATATCAGTTCTTTGCAATGCAAGATAGGATGTTTTACGGGACGCAGCTTGCGTCATATATGAACGTAACGTTGCATTGTTTGAATATAGCAAGGATCAGCAACGAGCGAGTTGTAAGCTTGAGTAATATACCGCTCAACAGACATGGCAAGACAATATGTGCGACACTTTATTTTGTTTCGTGAGGCGTCACACTGTACTCGTTTCTCTTACACAGGCTAATAGCATATTTGCAATAGTGTAACGTTACGGTGAGCGTACATGTAAAGCGTAACAGTACGGCATTCATTATGAATCTCATCCGACGAATTCTTAGTGCTTCGGCAATGCAATCCAAAACTGAACCTTATATAATATATGAAGTGCATATGAAATTCCTTTTTTTCGATAGTTGTAGTGTTTTACATATAAGCCCCTTGCTATTATCATTCATCCAAAGAAAACATGCAGTGCATATAAGATTCCTTTTTTTCGACAGTTGTAGTATTTTATATATAAGCCCCTTGCTATTAACATTCATCCAAAGAAAATGTGCAGTGCATATAAAATTCCTTTTTTTTGATAGTTTTAGTGTTTTATATTTAAGCCCCTTGCTATTACCATTCATCCAAAGAAAATATGCAGTGCATATAAAATTCCTTTTTTTTGATAGTTGTAGTGTTTTATATATAAGCCCCTTGCTATTATCATTCATCCAAAGAAAACATGCAGTGCATATAAAATTCCTTTTTTTCGACAGTTGCAGTGTTTTATATGTAAGCCCCTTGCTATTATCATTCATCCAAAGAAAATATGCAGTGCATATAAGATTCCTTTTTTTTGATAGTTGTAGTGTTTTATATATAAGCCCCTTGCTATTATCATTCATCCAAAGAAAATATTCAGTGCATACGAAATTCCTTTTTTTTGATAGTTGTAGTGTTTTATATATAAGCCCCTTGCTATTATCATTCATCCAAAGAAAATATGCAGTGCATATAAGATTCCTTTTTTTTGATAGTTGTAGTGTTTTATATATAAGCCCCTTGCTATTATCATTCATCCAAAGAAAATATGCAGTGTTTTATATATATATATAAGCCCCTTGCTATTATCATTCATCCAAAGAAAATATGCAGTGCATATTAAATTCCTTTTTTTCGACAGTTGCAGTGTTTTATATATAAGCCCCTTGCTATTATCATTCATCCAAAGAAAATATTCAGTGCATAAGAAATTCCTTTTTTTTGATAGTTGTAGTGATTTATATATAAGCCCCTTGCTATTATCATTCATCCAAAGAAAATATGCAGTGCATATGAAATTCCTTTTTTTTGATAGTTGTAGTGTTTTATATATAAGCCCCTTGCTATTATCATTCATCCAAAGAAAATATGCAGTGCATATGAAATTCCTTTTTTTTGATAGTTGTAGTGTTTTATATATAAGCCCCTTGCTATTATCATTCATCCAAAGAAAATATGCAGTGCATATAAGATTCCTTTTTTTCGACAGTTGTAGTACTTTATATATAAGCCCCTTGCTATTATCATTCATCCAAAGAAAATATGCAGTGCATATGAAATTCATAGTGTTTTATATATAAGTCCCTTGCTATTATCATTCATCCAAAGAAAATATGCAGTGCATATAAGATTTCTTTTTTTTGACAGTTGCAGTGTTTTATATTTAAGCCCCTTGCTATTATCATTCATCCAAAGAAAATATGCAGTGCATATGAAATTCCTTTTTTTCGATAGTGTAGTGTTTTATATATAAGCCTCTTGCTATTATCATTCATCCAAAGAAAATATGCAGTGCATATGAAATTCCTTTTTTTCGATAGTGTAGTGTTTTATATATAAGCCTCTTGCTATTATCATTCATCCAAAGAAAATATGCACTGCATATAAGATTCCTTTTTTTCAACAGTTGCAGTGTTTTATATGTAAGCCCCTTGCTATTATCAATCATCCAAAGAAAATATGCAGTGCATATGAAATTCCTTTTTTTGATAGTTGTAGTGTTTTATATATAAGCCCCTTGCTATTATCATTCATCCAAAGAAAATATGCAGTGCATATAAGATTCCTTTTTTTCGACAGTTGTAGTGTTTTATATATAAGCCCCTTGCTATTATTATTCATCCAAAGAAAACATGCAGTGCATATGAAATTTCTTTTTTTTTTTATAGTTGCAATGTTTTATATGTAAGCCTCTTGCTATTCTCATTCATCCAAAGAAAATATGCAGTGCATATGAAATTCCTTTTTTTTTATAGTTGCAGTGTTTTATATATAAGCCCCTTGCTATTACTATTCATCCAAAGAAAATATGCAGTGCATATAAGATTCCTTTTTGTCGACAGTTGCAGTGTTTTATATATAAGCCCCTTGCTATTATCATTCATCCAAAGAAAAGATGTCGTTATGAAAGTATTTAACTTATTACCACAATGACAATGTGAGATTTAATTTTATTGTTAACAGGATTGGAGTCAAAGGAAATGGTTCCTGCGCTCTCAGTTCAAAAATGCCGAACCTGGGCGGTTTGCAAATCAATCGAGATTACGATGTTTATGTACGAAGTCAGCAAACGCCGAATTGTGAGACGGATCAGATCTATCAAGTCGATAACGGAGCCACAATGGAAAGGAAAAATAATACGAGACCTTTATCAAACTTTGGAGCTGGTGTACTGCAACCCGTTATGCCAAATATGCCTCAAAGCAGTAGGTTTGTAGAGCAAGCATATCGGTACAGCATATATACTAACTCAACATCAGAGTTTAACCCTTGTTTGCATGATAGTGGAAGTTTCCATCATAACATTGAATGCCCAAAAATTATGTAAAAGAACAAGTTCAATTTGATCTAACTTTGCGTGATGATGGAAATTTTCATCATATTGTTTTTTTCCTTTAATTTTTCCTTTAATTTTGAACATGAATTATATCACCTTGATTTATTTCACAAATAAAGAAAAAATCATGCAAAGAAGGGTTAATAACGTGCGATCAAATTGCAGAGCAAACCATAGAAGGCCTTTTCTAAGTATGAGTAACCAATATAATAATCCATCTTACGATGATGATCGACGAGCTCTTGACATCGTTAGAAACAAGAATTACAAGCCAAATGATAAAACTGTATTGAATCGAGATGAATTTGACGAGGCAAAACTATCGCTATACGCACAGGATTTGAAACCTACCGCTCATCCGGACAAAAAATCAAACTTTGCCCAAAGAACCTATGAGAGGTTACCTGATAGAACGACTAATTACAATACGTTCTCGTTTCAAAGACCAGCTATTGTAGAAAATTCACGTTTTCCTTCAAAAACGATCGTTCACCAATCGATACCTAGCAAAGTTACACAAGAACAAAACTTTAGAAATGAAGACAAACAACATAATACTTTCTCGAAACCTTTACAAGTTCTGGGAGGATCGTCCAGTACAGATAAATTGCCAACGGACCATGGATTTTGGATAGAACATGAACCAGGAGCTTATCGATACATTAGTTCGAAAAATCATCCGAAGCAATTTAGTAATCCGGACCCAAATCCTTTTTATCAAGGTGAAAATTTCCAGTCTAATTACGGATATGAAACAGCAGGACCAACTTCGTTAAAACAGCAACAAAATGATTTAACATTCTACACTCCTAATAATTTGTCTCAATTCATTCCTTCGAATGGTTGGAACATTTTTGGCTACAATACGAAACTCGACCTCACTTTTCCGAACTTGCTGGGAGAAACTGCTGGTAGAAATGGTTTTGAAAACGGTGTGTTCGGTGCACGGACCCAGGCGCTGAAAAAACGTGAGTACAACCCTTTTAATTCGCCTATATTTTATCAATATTCGCCGAATATGTCGAATTTTAATGTAAATTTGCCTAGAGTTTTAAAGAATAGTGTACTGGAAAGCCATAAATATGTGTGCACATTATTGCATTAGAATGTTTGTGCTTTTATTTCATCGCCGAATATGGCGAATTTTAATCTCAATTTGCCTAGATTTTTAAAGACTAGTGTACTGTAAAACCATAAATATGTTTGCACGTTATTGCATTAGAATGTTTGTGATTTTATTTTATGGCCGAATATTGTCGAATTATAATGTAAATTTGCCTAGAGTTTTAAAGAATAGTGTACTGTAAAGCCATAAATATGTTTGCACATTATTGCATTAGAATGTTTGTGATTTTATTTTATGGCAGCGTCTTGTCGAATTATAATGTCAATTTGCCTAGAGTTTTAAAGACTAGTGTACTGTAAAGCCATAAATATCTTTGCACATTATTGCATTACAATGTTTGTGATTTCATTTTATCGCCGAATGTGTCGAATTATAATGTCAATTTGCCTAGATTATAATATAAATTGTTTGCACATTAGCATTAGAATGTTTGTGATTTTATTTTATGACTAGTGTACTGTAAAACCATAAATATGTTTGCACATTATTGCATTAGAATGTTTGTGACTTTATTTTATGGCCGAATATGTCGAATTATAATGTCAATTTATCTAGAGTTTTAAAGAATAGTTTACTGTAAAATTATAAACATGATTGCACATTATTGCATTAAAATGTTTGTGATTTTATTTTATGGCCGAATTTTGTCGAATTATAATGTCAATTTGTCTAGAGTTTTAAAGACTAGTACACTGTAAAACCATAAATATGTTTGCACACTATTGCATTAGAATGTTTGTGGTTTTATTTCATCGCCGAATATTGTCGAATTATAATATAAATTTGCCTAGAGCTTTAAAGACTAATGTACTGTAAAGCCATAAATATGTTTGCACATTATTGCATTAGAATGTTTGTGATTTTATTTTATGGCGGAATATTGTCGAATTATAATGTCAATTTGCCTAGAGTTTTAAAGACTAGTGTACTGTAAAACTACAAATATGTTCGCACATTATTGCATTAGAATGTTTGTGATTTTATTTTATGGCCGAATATGTCGAATTATAATGTCAATTTGTCTAGAGTTTTAAAGACTAGTATACTGTAAAGCCATAAATATGTTTGCACATTATTGCATTAAAATGTTTGTGATTTTATTTTATGGCCGAATATTGTCGAATTATAATATAAATTTGCCTAGAGCTTTAAAGACTAATGTACTGTAAAGCCATAAATATGTTTGCACATTATTGCATTAGAATGTTTGTGATTTTATTTTATGGCGGAATATGTCGAATTATAAAGTCAATTTGCCTAGATTTGTAAAGATTAGTGTACTGTAAAATCACTAATATGTTTGCACATTATTACATTAGAATGTTTGTGATTTTATTTCACCGCCGAATATGTCGAATTATAATGTCAATTTGCCTAGAGTTTTAACGACCAGTGTGCTGAAAAGCCATAAATATGTTTGCACGTTATTTCATTAGAATGTTTGTAATTTTATTTTATCGTTCGCACACACTACCTGCCGACTAGAGAAAAATCACTGATAAAAACCGCATCGCGTAACAGTCAGTGACTCATGCAATCGGAAAAAAAATCTGCTCTAAAATGAACGTATACGCGGTACTAAAAAATCTCACGACAATATGGACATTGTTGGTAACAATTGCCTCCTTATCACGCACGATCAATTGGCTAAACTTCAGCGCGAAATTGTGGCGAGCAGCTCCGCGTTTATCGGACTGTGTTCATCTACGGATCGCCGATTGACAAACGCGCAAACGGCATTGACACAGATTTTAAACAGTATGCGAATTAACTCACTGCATCTATTGGTTTCCGCCACCGCTGACCGACGCACATTCTTTCCGTTTAAGCTGCAATTTGCCTCCGTCTTTGGACAATTCACCGTCTGCAGAATGATTGACCATGATTTTCCATGATTATTCTTATAACGTTCTTTTATAGTCGGTAGTTAGCGTTCATAACCGTCATTCGGTCACCAAAATGAATTCTTTGAAAGCATATAACTTTTGTGCGGACGTTAGAATTAATTGTTTAAGAAGCTCATAACCTACGTAGGCTCGCAACTTAGTGTACAATCCTAAAGTACTCAAGGGTTTCGCAAGAGTGACCACTTAGTGTGCAAAATATATAACAGCCGACACGCCCATCGAATTGCAATATTGTTAATCGAACCGGACAGCGGGTTTCGCGCAATTAATTCGAAGCGCAACAAGAAATAAGGGACAGTCGAAAGTAAGAGCGCGTCTCATGCTCACGGATCACGCGAACCGGAAGTCGAGCGTCCTGCAACGTCTTACCATTTATTTTTTCCTTGTGCAACGACCATTCCTGATCCGTACTGACACAATTGCGACGAACCGGTGCATTCTATTTGACTACAACCACTCTGCTGCACTCTCAACTACTGAACACTGTTACGGGCGTAGCTCTTAAAAGTACTTTGCATGAGAAGAGGATTAACACATTAACTGCCATGGCGGTTATAAAAGATTTTACTAAAAATGCAAAAAATTTGCAATGAAGCCTATTTGCAATCTTCTAAAAGCAATTGATATTGGAACGGTGCTTTAATATTTTGACTTCTAACAAATCTGCGTTACCTTTATTTTGCACGATTTAATTATACTCTGCATTATTTCATCGCATTACATTTACAAATGTACCACACCGTATTCTTTAATACATTGACTGCCACGGTGGTCAACGGTGACCGGTGCAAAAGATTTTACTAAAAATTCACAATGAAGCCTATTTGCAATCTTGTAAAAGCAATTAATATTTGAACGGTGCTTCAATACTTTGGCTTCTAAGAACTTTACGTTACCTTAATTTTGCACGGTTTAATTCTACTCTGCAGTATTTCATCGCATCGCGGTTCTAACATAGCAAAATATGCTTGGCAGTCAACGCGTTAAAAACGCAACGTGATGAAGTACTACAGAATATGATTAAATTTTGCAAAATTAAAGTAATGCGAAGGTATCGGAGACCGAAGAATTGAATCACTATTTTATATCAATAGCATTTACAAAATTGTAAATGCTACCGATTGAGTATATTGATAGCAAAATACGCTGCAAATTATTTGCAATTAAACCTATTTGCAATCTTGTAAAAGCAATTGATATTGGAGCGGTGCTTCAATACTTTGGCTTCTAAGAACTCAACGTTACCTTAATTTTGCACGGTTTAATTCTACTCTGCAGTATTTCATCGCATCGCGGTTCTAACATAGCAAAATATGCTTGGCAGTCAACGCGTTAAAATCGCAACGTGATGAAATACTACAGAATATGATTAAATTTTACAAAATTAAAGTAATACGAAAGTATCGGAGACCGAAGAATTGAATCACTATTTTATATCAATTGCATTTACAAAATTGTAAATGCTACCGATTAAGTATATTGATAGCAAAATACGCTGCAAAATATTTGCAATGAAACCTATTTGCAATCTTGTAAAAGCAATTGATATTGAAACAGTGCTTCAATACTTTGGCTTCTAATAACTTTGCGTTACCTTCATTTTGCACGGTTTAATTATACTCTGCAGTATTTCCTCGCATCGCGGTTCTAACATAGCACAATATGCTTCGCAGTCAACGCGTTAAAATCGCAACGTGATGAAGTACTACAGAATATGATTAAATTTTGCAAAATTAAAGTAATGCGAAGGTATCGGAGACCGAAGAATTGAATCACTATTTTATATCAATAGCATTTACAAAATTGTAAATGCTACCGATTGAGTACATTGATAGCAAAATACGCTGAAAAATATTTGCAATGAAACCTGTTTGCAATCTTGTAAAAGCAATTGATATTGGAACGGTGCTTTAATACTTAGGCTTCTAATAACTCTGCGTTACCTTCATTTTGCACGATTTAATTCTACTCTACAGTATTTCATCGCATTATATTTACAAATGTACCACACCGTGCAAAATGACTGGTGCAAAATATTTGACTAAAATTGCAAAAAAAATCGCAATGAAGCCTATTTGCAATCGTGTAAAAGCAATTGATATTGAAACGGTGCTTCAATACTTTGGCTTCTGACAACACTGTGTTACTTTCGTTTTGCACGACTTAATTATACTCTGCCGTATTTCATCGCATTACATTTCCAAATGTACCACACCATATTCTTTAACACATTGGCTGCCACAGTGGTCATCGGTGATCGGTGGAAAAGATTTGACAAAAAATTAAAAAATTCGCAATGAAACCTATTTTCAATCTTGTAAAAGCAATTGATACTGGAACGGTGTTTCAATACTTTGGCCTTTAATAACTCTGCGTTAAATTTATTGTGCACAATTTAATTATACTCTGGCTAATGCCATCGCATTACATTTTCAAATGTACCACACCGTATTCTTTAACGCACCTTTTCACGTACGAACTGCAAATGGGCAAATGCAAACTTGCATCTTCGCCCATGTGTGGTTGATGTTTACTTAATTGATTTCGCGCGGTGGGCATCACCGGAAGGACGATTTTGCTAAAACCATAGCGCGATAATGGGCGCTGGCTTGGCAGAAATAATTGAGATGATTGTGACCCTGACCAATCTTCAAGGCCAGTCGATCTCGCGATCTCGTCCCTTCTAAAGTGACGTCATGTTATCTTCGTCGCTCCTCGGCACAAAAGTGGCGGCAAAAATGGACTCCCGGCGCGATTCGGAATTAAATTCGGCACTAAATGCCCATCAAACGGAAGATCTCAAACTCCCCGAGAGAAGACAACTTTTAACTTTACGCCGTTATCTCGCGCGCGAATAATGTCGCAAGAATGCGCTTTAGTAATGCAAATTTATGCGATCGTAATCGTCCTGTTAAAAGTACATTTCCCGCCATTGCACTCGGAGTTTCGTTCCGTTGATAATCGCGGCGTACACATGAAAGTTTTTACTGACGCACACCTTTTGAAGCTTCCGGCCGGCGGCGTCAAAGAAAATCAATTCCATTGTCGATGCGCACGGTGTCCTCGAAAATCAGACCCGCGATCGAAGGTGTGTGTGCGCGTAAGAAAGTGAAAAAGCTAATCGCGCGCGCGTGCGAGGGGAAAAAAGAAAATAATAGTAAGTAGAGTCATTAATGATCATGTAACGCTGGCAGAGTCCCTCCCCCGACGTGTGAGCAGTCCCTCCCACTATTCTCACGGAAACGTTCACTTTTCTATAAAACGATGCGAGCCCGTAATTTCTCCGTTACTTTTTGTGCGATTTTCGGCTCGCGCAGTTTTCTTCCGTCGCCGCGAAAAATCGGACCCGTCGACAGTCGGCATCTCGATGCTGAACGAACATGCGGCAAAAATTTCATGGTAGAAGAATGATATCGAAGACTGTTCGCAGAGTGCGCGTCGAGGGGAAGAATTGCTTACAGAAATATTCGATTATTTGATTGAAGGAGAAGCCGATTTTCATTCGTGAAGAGTGGCAGATAATTAGATGCACGATTAAGAATACGCGCTTTATTTGCAGTTGAGAGAATTTGTTGTCCGTTCAGTGCCAATATCGCGAATAAACATGCCGACGAAACAGTGCCTATGGATTTTTGTGCTATCAGTGACATTTTCGATTACCCAGCAGGGTTCGATTATAATACTAGAAGACTTAGGCGGCGATTGCGGTCGTAAGTTCTGTCAATCCAGAAGTCCTGACGTTGTCCAGTCATGAATCGCAGAAATTACATATAATTGGCCCAATCTAATTCAACGCGAAAAATGTACCCATGTCAACGAACGAATTAATTTTGCAGCTTGTTTCCGCAAACTTCTATCCGGTAAGAAAACTCTGGAAGTGCACATAAGACGAGCTGTCGAATGTAATGGAGTAGAGGACTGTCATCGTGCGTGCGAGTACGAGAAGCTTTTCAATTGCGAGGGCTTTAATTACAGGTAAATCTCTTAATTACCGAGACCGCTACATAATTCAACGCCGCGCGTTATTCATAAACATTGAGCATGCAGTCGAATAGTGAAAACATGCGGCTAACCGAAACTTTCACCGGATTTTTCATACATGAAAATGAAATCAGCGAGACGTAAACAGGAGAGATAACGCGTTCAACCGCTTGATCGTTTGTCAATCGGCAGGCAATTAAGCATCGCCAATCGAGTCAATTTGTGAGCAACTAAATGGCACCTGCTTAACAGTTAACACAATTATTCACGCTTGGCATCGTTCAATGACTTTACGTGCCTGCGTATATCTGGGTTAGCTATCATCGCGGGTGTACACACGACCGCAGCGGTTGTATGCACGTGTGTGGATGTGTACGACCTATCCTCCGTGTGATTGCATCACGGACAATTTGATCGCATCACAAACCGCACTGTGACACGCTTCCACACTCGCATGTAGCCAAACAATTGCGTACGTGTGTACAAACGCGCAGCGCGTGCAATGTTAGACAACTGGAAATGTAAGAAATCTTTCCTCCCGACCATACTATGCTTCTCCACCCGAAAATACCAACACGAAAGAAAATACGAAAAAAAAATAAGTTTAGTTCATAGACGGGCATTCATTTTTATTGCATCTGATACTATAATAAATGTACTATGGAGTATACATTATCGGTATACATGCTCCATTATTCGCGTCTTATCACAAATGGGGGATAATGTGCATATATGCCACAGAGAAAGAATACCATAGTAAAACAGTATATAAATAAGTATATAATAAATATAGATATAAATATAATCCGCATCTGATACGGTGTCTGTTTATAATAACATGTACGGATGGAGAAGAAATTTAATGCATATTATCGGTATTCATGCTACCTCTAGTATTCGCATCTTATCACAAACGGGGGATAGTGTGCATATATGCCACAGAGAAAGAATATCATAGTAAAACAGTATATAAATAAGTATATAATAAATATAGATATAAATATAATCCGCATCTGATACGGTGTCTGTTTATAATAACATGTACGGATGGAGAAGAAATCCAATGCACATTATCGGTATACATGCTACCTCTATTATTCGCGTCTTATCACAAACGGGGGATAGTGTGCATATATGCCACAGAAAAAGAATATCATAGTAAAACAATATATAAATAAGTACACAATAAATATAGATAGAAATATAATCCGCATCTGATACGGTGTCTGTTTATAATAACATGTACGCATGGAGAAGAAATCCAATGAACACTATAAGTATACATACTACCTCTATTGTTCGCGTCTTATCACAAACGGGGAATAGTGTGCATATATACCACAGAGAAAGAATGTGATACTAAAACAGTATATAACTAAGTATATAATAAATATAGATATAAATATAATCCGCATCTGATACGATGTCTGTTTATAATAACATGTACGGATGGAGAAGAAATTGAATGCATATTATCGGTATCATGCTACTTCTATTATTCGCGTTTTATCACAAACAGGGGATAGTGTGCATATATGCCACAGAGAAAGAATATCATAGTAAAACAGTATATAAATAAGTATATAATAAATATAGATATAAATATAATCCGCATCTGATACGGTGTCTGTTTATAATAACATGTACGGATGGAGAAAAAATCCAACGCACATTATAAGTATACATACTACCACTATTATTCGCGTTTTATCAAAAATAGGGGATAGTGTGCATATATGCCACAGAGAAAGAATATGATAGCAAAATAGTATATGAATAAGTATATAATAAATATGCATACATATATGATATACAAATGTATATATATATATATATATATATATATATATATATATATAATCCGCATCTGATACGGTGTCTGTTTATAATAACATGTACGGACGGAGAAGAAATCCAATGCATACCATCGGTATCATGCTACTTCTATTATTCGCGTCTTATCACATACAGGGAATAGTGTGCATATATACCACAGAGGAAGAATATCATAGTAAAACAGTATATAATAAGTATATAATATATATATATATATAATATGATATATAATATACTTATTCATATACTATTTTACTGAGATATTCTTTCTCTGTGGCATATATATACGTATACATAAAGATCATAAAAAAGTCATCATGCTAAGTAATAACATATTTTCCTCATTGATAATTTATTCTCCCATTTTTAAACTCTTCCCATTTTACCTTCTATCACGTAATTAGACGCACGGGTCCTGGGCCGCGAGGAATGTGTGAAATGACATCACTGCCATACCCCCGCATGGACATACATCGAGACTTCATCCCTGATCCACAATGCGACTACTACGAAAGAGACATGAGTTGCAACCCAAACAATTATGGCCAAAGTTCGCGGCCACCCTGGTGGTCGAATTATCCATCCATACCAGATCGACCCTACGGCCACCAGGGCCAAGTCCCACTCAGTGGAAGACCACCAGGAAGAATGGAGCCGAGGCCTTATGATCGAAGACCGGAAAAGGAACCTCCGCGTCCAATCGATTACGATCGACGTATTCCGAGTCCTGATCCACCGAGAACATATTTCGGACCATCTAACGATCCGTTTTATCAGAAGGGGTTTCCCGAACGAAGACCCATAGAGATTCCTTACCCATCTAGCAGACCTGATTATCGTTTTCAAGGTGGATCATACCCACCTAGACCGAATGATTACTTTAATGGGAATTTTCCGTTTGGAAGACCGTATCTGCCTACGTTTTCGCACAGAAGAATGGATTATGGTCCTCAACAAGATATAGGTGAAATATTCCGTATGATCCTTCTTGAATTGGAGGAGTTAAAGTAATGAGTCTTTTTGTTAATTTAAATATTTTAAGCGACAGGTACCAACGAGATAAGTTCCTATTATCCTGAACGCCGGAAAGATCAGAACAGAGATTGGGCGGGATATGGTGCGGTTTACGGTGGTTCTTATGGGTACGACACGAACTATGTCGGGCAGAATTTCGATTTTCCGAAACAGTTCCCTAAACGACCGCCGCAAGCCAAACCGCTGCGACCTTTTGAAAGCGATCATTTTTACGGTCAATTTTATAATTACGGAGGAGCCTTCGGTTATGGAGACAATTACATTCCTGGGGGTGAATCCCATTTATATGGGAATACAGGCGGAAATCGAGAATGCTCGATTAGAGTTGGCGCCGGATTCAGATTGAGCAGAGGTGTTGTACGTAAAACTTATCTGACGCCTAACGTCGACCAATGTGAAGGACTTTGTACGGAAGAGAAGAGTTTCTTCTGCATGAGTTTTGGATATCGGTACGTAAATCGGCGTCGAATCTTACTTGTGATAGTGTCTTATACTTAACCGTTTGAGTCCCGCACTGTTTCATGTCGAAAAGTCCCACTATTTTTATCGTGATATTGGCGATACCCGATCAATTTTACTGATAATTATTCTTCGCATAGCTCCTGTTTTTCGTGTGACCCATATGAGCGATACATTTTGTCTCTAATTGCCGTTACTTTAAATTATACTTATTTGATAAAAGCGCCGTTGCCCCGTTTGACATTTTTCAACCTAAATTGAAGCAAGCGCTATCGCTCGGTTTTTCCCGACAAGATTTTTTGAAGTACCTCTGGAACTCAAGCGGTTGAAGAAATGAAAAAGTTCAACGCCGTGCATAAGTGATTAGAATATTATTTATTACCTACAGGTATAACGTGGCATCCACTGACCCAACAGACAATTGTTTACTTAGCGATATATCCTACAGAGACTTGAACTTCTACACAGACCTAGATCCCGACCGGAACTACGATATCTACGCGATTATCGGAGAATCCAAAGTTTGCAGCACAAAGAAAATGCCGAATCCTCACCCGCCAGACGGTAAATATTTACTCGTAAAACTTCCGCTATTTGTACATGCGAATGCTCACGTACCGTTTAAAGAACGATTCTCCTTAAGCAGTGCCCAGTAGCCTACTCTTTCCACCGTATGCTTTCCCCCGTCCCGCACTGCATTTGACGTAATCACGAAAATAGCCGTTGAATTGCCCCATTCTCTCTACGAAGATGAGTCGAAGTCGACATCATTAGAGTTCAACTTTCAGAGTGTTTCTGGCGCGTACGAAGCGGATTTGGAATGCCGTCGGATGTCACGAGAAAAAGCATGTCTGTCGGTGGACTTGGAGAATGTCAAGTGGAATGCAGTGTAACTCAAGATTTTACGTGTCGTAGCTTTGCATTCAGGTATTCACAAAATATTGCACGCATAACGTCGAGTACGCAGAATATTGAATATACGCATTGATAAAATATGCGAACTTAACCGGTCTTTAGTTTAACACTAGGTTTACGGGCGTTTCTTATATACCTATCTCTACGAGCACCCGTCAAATTGACGGGATTTTTTTTAGGATATACCTAAAGCACCCATACGTATTTACATTAAAAAATCAATTTATTCAAACTAAGTCTGAATTGAATAATATAAGGCTTCACGTAAAAATAAAATATTAATAAGTCAAGATTTTTTTTTACGGGCGTTTCTTATATACCTATCTCTACGAGCACCCATCAAATTGATGGGTAGGTGAAAATACGTATTTACATTAAAAAATCAATTTATTCAAACTAAATCTAAGTTGAATAATATAAGACTTCACGTAAAAATAAAATATTAATAAGTCAAGATTTTTTTTCCGAATACCTTTTCGATACGACATTTAGTTTGCTGCATGCTTTGAGTTTCGAATGACGCAAGGATCACTCTGGTAAGCGAGTTCGTTCAATACGAAGTAACATGGCACCCGGGCCACACAATTCGCTTTGTGTCACATTATCGAGGCGCTATTGAGATAATGAGTTGGGGGCATCTTGGACTTTTCTTTCACTCTTATATTTACTATTGGAGGAATAATTTTACAAACGAAGCAAATATATAAGGATTGTTTACGTAATCAGCTAACCCGTCAATTTGACGGGTTTCGTAGAGATAGGTATACCACATACAAATTTCAAAATTTAGAAAGCTTAAGGAAATAATAATTGTGTGTATACACTCTTTTAATGAAATTATGAATTTACGATGCAAAGTAGTTAAGATTATTGCTATGGTTTTTTGCGTGTTTTATTTCAAAGTTTGAAATCCGTTAAATTGGCGGGTCCCGTAAATCTAGTGTTAAATAAAAAAGGGTACCTATTTTTTGAACAGATATGGCCAAAACCGCGGTCAAGAACCGTCGTCGAACTGTTTTCTGAGCGACTGGCCATCACAGGAGATTAACCCCGTCAATATGCCAGACATGGACGGCGCGGAATTGTATGAAAGAGGAAGTTTCGGCCGCGGTTGTGAGACCAACCCATTCCCCCACTTCAATGTCGGACAAACCAACGATAAACCGCCGCGACGGGACGAAGGTTAATACGAAACAGTTCATACGGATCGAAAACATAAACTACAATTTTCTTCTTTTCACAGTCTGCTATTCGGGGTATCATAGACCGTGTCGGTTGACACCTTACGCTGTTTTGCTATCAAGTCGTGTCGATAGCGAAGCTGAATGTCGTCAGAAGTGTTCAAGAATGAGAGAGAGAGATAACGTACCTTGCATGTCTTTCAGTTTCAAGTGAGTTCAAAGTATAAACGATTACTTCTATATGCAAAACATAACGAGTCCCTATACTTTAAGGGGTTATGCCTACTTGGGATCGGCGAAATTACATGATTTTCAAGATTCTTTTTTGCCGTTTTAGTGAATACTAATTAAAATTCGCAAAATACTACCAAAAAGTACGTATTGAGTGGTATTTGTATAAATTTTGTTATAAGAAAATATCAAAAAATGGAAGAAATATAGCCCTTCTCCTAGAGCTTCCGTTTATTTTCATCACTTGCGGTGACCACAATTTCTCAAAAACTACTTCACCGATCGGACTTTAATTTTATATACTTATTTGTCATTACAATAGGCAGGGCCTGAACGAAGGATTTTGAAAAATTTTAATTTTTACAAGAATGGCAGCAATTTTACGAAAAAAATCCGTCTTTTGAGGTGGTCTAACTGTCGTTTTTATGTTGTAACTTTTTTTTTTATTACCGAAATAAAAAATCCTTCGTTCAGGCCCTGCCTATTGTAATGACAAATAAGTATATAAAATTAGAGTCCGATCAGTCAAGTAGTTTTTGAGAAATCGTGGTCACCGCAACGGTATGTTTTGAAAAAGACAGTTTCAAGATAATCGCGTTTAAAGTTTCAAGCTCTTTACCAATCATACATAGTAGCGCTCCAGATAAACGCTTATAATTTTTGAACGTGTGCTCCGATTCTTATGTACTTTTGAGGAAATATTCTTAAAATGATGTACATTAAGAAAATGTAATAAAAAAAATGTCGATTTTTTTCACCAACCCAAGTAGGCATAACCCCTTAAGCTACAGATATCCCTATACTTTGATCTATATATGTTACCGTCAATGACCGAAATTGGAGAATGTCGAGAATGTATTTGCTAAATACCCTTATTTCTGACTGACACCGGTGAATGTTGACATTCACCATGCACTAATGGTGAATGTGGAACATGTTGGAGATTTATATTTTCTTCTCCGTAATTCAGTCGCTATAAAACGTCACAAGGGCGACGTAACTTTTTCACCTCTCTTTCTAAAAGGAATGACCAAGAATTTAAAATACACAGTACATTCTACATGAGAAAAGAAAATAATAGTAAATAAAAAATTTTAGCAGAAACCACTTTAGAAAGTATTTTAGAATACTTTTCTTGAGAAAAATAAAAACAATTGTCTTCTCGTTTACCCGTAATTAATGCATTTAACTTTTCAAGAAAAAGATCACGATTTACTACAGTATCCATTTAGTATAAATTAGGGTACCGGAAAAAAAATTAAGAAAACGTTGCTCGCGTTATCAAAGCTTGCATAAGACTGACAAAGCTGATAGACTCCAAGCAGAACAAAGAATTTGGCGAGAGAGAGCCAGTCGCTTGTTTTTTGACTCTTCTATTTTGGACCTCCACCAGAGAGGGTCCGAATGTACAACAATGTAATGAAATATTCGATCTTTCACCGACGTATTTGGTATCTGTTGACATTCACCGGTGAAGGTCGACATTCTCCAATTTCGGTCATTCACGATAACATATATATTACGTATGACATTCATATGAACATATGAAGAATTCTATTTCACTCTCCTTATAGAATCATTGTTAATGACGGACGAGACGAAAACTGTTTATTGAGTGACGTTCCTATAAGAGATCTACGACCAGGATTAGACTACACCTACGATAACGATCACGTTCTCTACGCATGGAAAGAACTCGATCCACATTGCGTGGTCACCGGCTATTCCTTCGATACTGATCACGTTTTCGGTGGATATGGTCATGGACTTGGAAGACCAGTTCGACCGGCACCATCGAGACCACTCGACTTTATTCCTCCCGATTACCCGAGTAGACCTGGACCGTATGGTCCAGATTTAGAACGACCCTACGGACCGGGAATAGGACATAATGGTGTGAGACCGCCTGATCCCGATAGACCGGATCCTGTTCATCCACCGTATTGGTCGACAGGACCTGGACATGGTGACAGATACGGTGGGAGTGTGGGTGGCAATTATTGGTTCAACCTATTTTATCGTAAGTACGAAGAAAAATGAATGTACAAATTCAATGATCTATCTTTGCTGATCGTTTAACCCTTTGCACTCGACTGCCCCTTTGAGGGGACACGAAGTTACTTTGTGTTATTACTGAGGAAAACGTATGTACAGAAAATGTTTGTTCATATATTTGTTTCCCTAAGATATTTCCGGGGAGTTACACGTTAAGGCAATGAGATAAAATTAATAATCTGGGTCCTGTTTAATATTTATTCATTTGTGGTCAATATACTGAGAGGTGAATTCTAGCAACTGTGAGGACCTTCTACGTCATATATCTGCAATAGGCTGAATGACAAACTGCAAATTATTGTATTAACATTATATATGTTTGGAAGAAAAAATGTCACATGAAAGACAATAAACAACGTATTACTGCGATACGTGTTGAACAAACCCGTGATTCATATTGGTGAATGAACTATTATATGACGCATTCGAAAAGAATAGGCTATAAAATGCCGATTTTGTTTCATAATAAATGCATCAGCAAAGTTGTGTGCACAACATGATTTGAGCAGAGTATTTTTTTCAAAACTATACCATTTTAAACGAAATGTTGCGCTATTCGCTACTTCGTGAAGAAACATGTCCGAGTGCAAATCGGGGACCAAACAATTGAATCACTATTTAATATTAACACTGCCGTGATGGTTACCGGTGACCATCGCCAAAGATTTTAATGAGAATCCACAATATTCGCAATAGGTAGCAATTATTATTTTACAAACACTGTTATTGTTAGAATAGTGATGCGATCCCTTGGTCTCCAATACCTGCACATTATGTACATTTTGCATAATTCAGTCAAACGCTGTAGTATTTCATAGCATCGCCGTTCTCATACGGCAAAATACTACAGGATATGATTGAATTGTGCAAAATGAAAATAATGCGAAGGTATCGGGGACCAAAGAATTGAACCACCATTTGAGCCGTTTATTTTGAAAGTGACCTAACTGCGATACGTGTTGAACAAATCCTCAATGCATATTGGTGAATGAACTATGACGCATTCGAAAAGAATAGGCTATAAAATGCCGATTTTGTTTCATAATAAATGCATCAGCAAAGTTATATGCAAAACATGATTTCAGCAGAGTATTTTTTCCAAAACTATTTTAAACGAAATGTTGCGCTATTCGCTACTTCGTGAAGAAACATGTCCGAGGTCAAATCGGGGACCAAAGAATTGAATCACTATTTAATATTAACACTACCGTGATGGTCACCGGTGACCATCGCCAAAGATTTTAATGAGAATCCAAAATATTCGCAATAGGTAGCAATTATTATTTTACAAACACTGTTATTGTTAGAATAGTGATGCGATCCCTTGGTCTCCAATACCTGCACATTATGTACATTTTGCATAATTCAGTCAAACGCTATAGTATTTCATAGCATCGCCGTTCTCATAAAATACTGAATATGATTGAAATGTGCAAAATGAAAATAATGCGAAGGTATCGGGGACCAAAGAATTGAACCACCATTTGAGCCGTTTGTTTTGAAAGTGACCTAACTGCGATACGTGTTGAACAAATCCTCAATGCATATTGGCGAATGAACTATGACGCATTCGAAAAAAATAGGCTATAAAATTCCGACTTTGTCTCATAATAAATGTATCAGAAAAGTTATATGCAAAAAATGATTTCAGCAGAGTATTTTTTTCAAAACAATACCATTTTAAACGAAATGTTGCGCTATTCGGTACTTCGTGAAGAAACATGTCCGAGTGCAAAGGGTTAATAAGATAACTCCTTCCCCATAGCAAACGAATTTTCAACCTTCCGCCACTTTACTGTAAACGGCTACCCGTGCAAACGCGGCACGGAGTGTGAAAAAAATAAAATAGCTGGATTCTGGACATGCGAACCCGAAGGCAGTGAGCTCGGAAGTTGGGATTATTGTTGCGCGCCTGATCATCACTGCGGTTACTCTCAAGGTTACAGTTACCCATGGTACGTTTCATAATTTCCACATGTTTACCCAAATCGCTAGCAAATCACTGTAGACAACAGAAGGCGCATTTTTACGGAACTCTAACACACATCCTACTCAGAATTGAAAATTTGTTAAATCAGGTGTTACGTCGGCTCATCAGCAGACCAATGGAGACCCTGTAGCGAGAAATATTACCCCTACTTACCCAGTCCACGACCGATTCGCCCGCAGATCATCAACGGGCACAATTCTGGTCCTCGAGATCATCCAGATTGGCCAGATTCGGATTATATCGGAAGACATTGGCCAATCACTTATCTGCACGGAGAACCGCCGCCGAACTGCACCGATTCCTTGGCTTCCGCAGCAGATATTCGGGACCGTCGGTTCAATGGATCCAAATTCCATTCTCGGCTGGATGAAACGTTCAATCGTTTGCCTGAAAGGAATCAAATAAGAGCTCGTCGAATGCGACCGCGCACTGCTTTCAAAAATCCTGACCATTCCGTCCGCGGTTTGAACCGAGAGAATAACGAGAACTTGACGTTTTCGGAAAGAGTGGGTCTTCCTCCGATCGACTTGAGAACATCGGAACGAGTCGGGAAGGTAGAGAAAATTTTGAACCTGGCTGATCGTCGCGGGTTAGGTAGAACGATTACTAATGTCGGTTATAAAAATTCAACTGTGGCGCCTCCGACGACACCTCGACGCACTAACGAAATATTGTTAAGGAATTACACGAACTATGGCAGGGGTTCTTTCTTTGAGAACACGAGCTTTGTCACATCGCCCAAAAGATTCGTGCGGGTACCGATTATTACGAATAATGGCACGATCGAAGCAAGACATTAGTATTTTTGTGGGTTGAGATACTGAGTACACGAATTACTGACGTAGTCGCCAGAATGTACCTGAAGGGTTACGATCGACCAATTTTGTCGCGAGAATTTACATTTCCGGCGATCGTTTATGGGAAGGCACGTGCGATAGTTAAAGAAAAGTATGAACGACGTTAATGTTAACACTTTGACTGCCATGGTGGTCACCGGTGACCGACGCAAGAAATTTTACTGAAGATTCAAAATATTCGCAATGAGTAGCAATTATTATTTTATAACTGCAGGTGTTATTAGAATAGTGATGCGGTCCTTCGGTCTTCAATACCTGCGCATTATTTACATTTTGCATAATTCTCTCGAAGGCTGTATTATTTCAGAACATCGCTGTTCTAATATAGTAAAATATGCTTGGCAGTCAACGTGTTAACCTGTTGAAGCATAACGAAACTTAAGTCCACTGCACTTGATCGACTGCCCCCCGAAAAAGTTACAAAACCTGCACGAGACGCGTAACCGACAAAACGTTGCAAATTACTGCCCCACTTGTTTGAACCCCCAATCGTAACGCCATCTACTCTTCCTGATTATCGAAGATCTATCGGGGGTTAAGTGGAATCTCATTTTTCGAGCGTCAGCCTTTTTTGCCAGTAGTTCTTAACAATTATTAAATTTCGTCACATATTGTTATGTAAAGGTATGCCATACTTGCGATACATAATATACGTCCGAATTTATTCTAATATATCGAAACCGGTACAAGACTGTACGATTACGCCGACGGAATGCCCAGATTTCTAGTAACGGAATTGCATACATACTTTTGTGCACATGGACGATTAATAGCACGACGACGACGTCAGTGTCCTTTGGTTAACCCCGCACAAGAATTATGGTATCTTCTTATAAATAATACGAACAAAAACCGAAGAGCCAACCTCCCGATTCGAAGTGTGATGGCAACGCGGGTCAACTAACGAATCAAGATGGCATCACAACACTGATCGCAAGACACCTAGCACTTTACTACCCGAACTATAAACAATGGCGCGTTGCTTGAATTAACAGTTCTAATTTAAATTATGAAAATAACACTACATGCGTAGACTGCGGATTTACTACGGATTTATTAAAACGATTGATTAATTGCTTGTATTGGAAAATTTATCTCAAGAATGTGTAATGAAAATGAGAATAATACTTTCGTGTACGTAGTATTTATGTATACATACATGCGGATACATAACAATAAAGATGTATATTTTGCTAACATGTAAAATTTGTAAAATTAATTAATTAATAGTGAACAGCACAGACTGCTAATTTACTACAAATTTATTAAAGCGATTGATTAATTGCTTGTATTTCAAGAATGTATAATGAAAATGAGAATAATACTTTCGCGTAGTATTTATGTATACGTACATACGGATACATAACAATAAAGATGTATATTTTGCTAAATGTACATGTTACATTACTCATTTTCAGCGCGACATCAATATGTGCTCACGTGATAAGCTAAAGTTATCAATCTAATGATCAGGAATCGATTAATAAGTACAAAAATAGCACAGACCGCTAATTTACTACGAATTTATTAAAACGATTGATTAATTGCTTGTATTGGAAAATGTATTTCAAGAATGTGTAATGAAAATGAGAATAATACTTTCGTGTACGTAGTATTTATGTATACGTACATACGGATAGATAACAATAAAGATGTATATTTTGCTAACATGTAAAATTTGTAAAATTAATTAATTAGTAGTGAACAGCACAGACTGCTAATTTACTACAAATTTATTAAAACGATTGATTAATTGCTAGTATTTCAAAAATGTGTAATGAAAATGAGAATAATACTTTCGTGTACGTAGTATTTATGTATACGTACATACGGATACATAACAATAAAGATGTATATTTTGCTAAATGTACATGTTACATTAATCATTTTTTGTGCGAGATCAATATGTGCTCATGGGATAAGCTATAAGTATCAATCTAATGATCAGGAATCGTTTAATTAGTACAATGAACAGCACAGACTGCTAATTTACTACAAATTTATTAAAACGATTAATTAATTGTTTGTATCGGAAAATGAATTTCAAGAATGTCTAATGAAAATGAGAATAATACTTTCGTGTAGTATTTATGTATACGTAAATACGGATGCATAACAATAAAGATGTATATTTTGCTAAATGTACATGTTCCATTAATCATTTTCAGCGCAACATCAATATGTGCTCACGTGATAAGCTATAGTTATTAATCTACTGATCAGGAATCGATTAATTAGTATAGTGAACAGCACAGACTGTTAATTTACTACAAATTTATTAAAACGATTAATTGCTTGTATTGGAAAGTGTATTTCAAGAATGTCTAATGAAAATGAGAATAATACTTTTGTGTACGTAGTATTTATGTATACGTACATACGGATACATAACATTAAGGTGTATATTTTGCTAAATGTAGATGTTACATTAATCATTTTCAGCGCGACATCAATATGGGCCCACGTGATAAGCTATAGTTATTAATCTAATGATCAGGAATCGATTAATTAGTACAGTGAACAGCACAGACTGCTAATTTACTACGAATTTATTAAAACGATTGATTAACTGCTTGTATTGGAAAATGTATGTCAAGAATGTATAATGAAAACGAGAATAATACTTTTGTGAACGTAGTATTTATGTATGCGTATATACGGATACATAACATAAAGATGTATATTTTGCTAAATGTACATGTTACATTGATTATTTTCAGCGCGACATCAATATGTGCTCACGTGATAATCTGTAGTTATTAATCTAATGATCAGGAATCGATTAATTAGTACAGTGAATAGCACAAACTGCTAATTTACTACGAATTTATTAAAACAATTGATTAATTGCTTGTATTGGAAAATGTATTTCAAGAATGTGTAACGAAAATGAGAATAATACTTTCGTGTACGTAGTATTTATGTATACGTACATACGGATACATAGCAATAAAGATATATATTTTGCGAAATGTGCATGTTACATTAATCATTTTCCACGCGACATCAATATGTGCTCACATGATAAGCTATAGTTATCAATCTAATGATCGGGAATCAATTAATAAGTACAAAAATAGCACATACTGCTAATTTTCTACGAATTTATTAAAACGATTGATTAATTGCTTGTATTGGAAAATGTATTTCAAGAATGTCTAATGAAAATGGAAATAATACTTTCGTGTAGTATTTATGTATACGTACATACGGATGCATAACAATAAAGATGTATATTTTGCTAAATGTACATGTGACATTAATCATTTTCCACGCGACATCAATATGTGCTCATGCGATAAGTTATAGTTATTAATGTAATGATCAGGAATCGATTAATTAGTACAGTGAACAGCACAGACTTCTAATTTACTACAAATTTATTGAAACGATTGATTAATTGCTAGTATTGTATTTCAAAATGTATAATGAAAATGGAAATAATACTTTGTACGTGGATTTATGTATACGTACGTACGGATACATAGTAACAATAAAGATGTATATTTTGCTAAATGTATATGTTACATTAATCATTTTCAGCGCGACACCAATATGTGCTCATCTAAGAAGCTATAATTATTAATCTAATGATCAAGAATCGATTTATTAATACAGGGAACAGCACAATATCATAAAATATTGGCAAGACATCTAGAAGACGTTTAAAGACCGATTGAACGCAGGAGAATTCAATATGGTTGCCTACCGGTGCCGCCATCTTGTCCGATCTTAGTAAACGGCACGAACTCGATGGTTAGTTGTTTCTCCGCTTAAGGTTTTTCATCGAATTTCGTATTTTCGGGAGATCTCAAGAGGGATAAGTCGCAATCTCTTAAATCCGCAATTCGCCTCCGTCAGCTACACCTCTTGGTGGAGAATGGAAATTCTCGACAATTTTTCCAGTGTATTTTTTGCGCAATTATGGACAGCTATGGATGTATAGACGCTGCAACAAGGGCCGCTTCTTTTTGAGACGGACAGTAGCGAGTTTCGTATAGTGCGGTGTGGAGTGGGGGTGCCTGTGTTAGGTCTGTATGTTTAAAACTTTCAGCAATTTATGCCATGTCCCGCATTAGCTACTGCATCTCTGTTGAGTATGTCACGCGAATAATGCATACTTGGAATCTGATTCTTTATGTGTTATTTGTCCGTTCACGATGTTTGAACCTCTGTTTACATGTTTTCGTTAAAGTTATTTTTCTGTTTTTCTGTAGCTAATAGTTCAGGGACGGTTGTTTATGTACATTAGATTCATGAGACATGTATTCCTTAGGGTTGTTGAACATAAACACTGCAGAAATGCCGAAGACACGCTTGGTCACACGCTCTGTTACAAACACAAGGCCGCCTAACATGACCTTAAACCTAGAATGCACAGAAGAACCTCTTAGCGATGTACAAATGATGCTTAGTGTAAAGTTGAAAGAAAACTGTGACAGAGTAAGTTGTATAATCGTACCGAATCACTGAGTGAAATTGATACGTCAATATGTATTTCTTATGTTAGGTGGCAGCTACATTGGAGGAGTTAGTCAAAGATCACGGAGGTAAATTGGTATGCCAATCAGGTGCGGTCAACGGTTATCAATATACATTGTAAGCATATATCTAAGTCATTCCTACTCTTTTGCTCCAAAAGATTTATGTGTCAATCTTATACTGTTTTGGTTCTAGACCTTCAAACCCTACGCCAGCTGTGGTTAAAAAAAATTCTCAAACCTTGTTGAATGTCGTAAGTATCGGATTTATCTAAACGTGACCAGTGTATATGATTTGGAACCCAATGGTACTCATAACACGGATTTATTACAGAATCCATCTAAGAGTGCCCCAATTAAACTCAATGTATTAAACAATGCAAACAATGCACAAGGAAACATCCAGCTTATGGTTAATCCACGTGTGGGAGTTATATTGGGCCCTGTCACTCAACAACAACAAGGTATTCTTACTCAGCAGAATAGAGTAAACAATTGGATCTAAAAGTCAACATTTGTTTCAGTTACTACGACAACTGCAACACCACCAGCTACAACTTCTACACCTCCAACTCAGCAGACCCAACCGGAAAATGTATAAAAATCTTTGCTATGCGCTAATTTTATATAACATTCTTCATACTAAAAAATATGACCCATTTTCAGTATAAGTATACCAGATCAGGACGCAGGACAAAAGTTTTTCAAGTCCAACAGCCAGACATAATTGAAGAAGTATGTGTATCTTATATGTTATTAGAACCCAATATATCCTATGTAATTTACATACTATGTAACTTACTACATAATTTTATTGTACAGCCGGCACCGACGACTCGTGGGCGACAAAAACCTGCCTCTGCCACTCACGTTGTAACGCCAAGTAAGGAATTGTGATTCCCGTGAAAAGTGCGTAGATGAAAATGGAATTTTCGAAAATTAAATTGTTACAAATTTTAGCCACTACTAGCCCGCAAGGTGTGACAAATCTCAGAATAAAGACTGTAAACAAGCAAGCACAGTCCGGGGGGCAAGCTATAGTTAAACCGACAGAACAGACCAGTGTTGGAGGAATTGCGGTTGGCGTTAAAAATACAGGTCGGTCTGAGACTACAACGGATCTTATCAATAATCCTGTATATCTTCAGTCTGATTTGATCTTTGTTACAGCCTCCGAAACAATTGACGAAGTAAAGAAAAATCAGCCGGACGGAAGAGAAGTGACATTTAACAAAATAAATGGTGGTAGAACATTCCCCTCATTAGTGGTTGTTGCTAGACCAAATCTCCGTGCTAAGGATATTTCTCTTCAGGTTGCACAAAAAGAGAGATCGGAATTAGGTATGGACAACAATGTGCTTTTTGTTTAATACCTTAAATATGCAGCACTTATGCTAATCTACACAATTATCTTTTTGCAGACATTAATGTAAAAAGCGTTCTCATGTTTTCTGCCACGAAATTCGCCGAGTGGCTAATACAACAGGGCTTAGTAAAGTCCGAACAGTATTGTACGCAGCATAGTACACAGTATCAGAAGGTTAAATTAAAATTAGGAATGTACAGTGATCAAGGTACATTTCCTTACTCCGGAGGATATGTATGGATATCGAATTGCTGCCCAGATCGTTATGTTTCTGTTTTTTCTGGCTCAATTTTTCAAGGAGCACCGTATACACCGACAGTTCTATTAAAATTGATTTATCACTGGGCATGTCAGACTAATGTACAAAACGTAATCTCTTGGGTGAAAGTTTCAAGTGTATATGTAAAGAATTTTTATACGAATCTACGTAGTGTCTGTACGGCCGCTGTATGGGATAAAAGTTGCATGATGGGGGGTAAAAATTCAGTAATACAAGTCGGCGTGATTAGTTTGGGCACAACATCGCAAGACGGAAATCTGCGACAGGTAAGGCAATGTTTAACATTCGTGTGTTAGCCCATATATAAGAATCTGACTTATTCGGTTAGGTGAAGGTCGAAGTTCTCGGAGTCCTGGATCTTTCCAAATTTGACTTACGGTTGCGTGCATGTGATCCGGTTCAAGACGGAGATAGATCTTATAAAAGAAGATTTAATAATATTCTCCATCCATTAAAAGACTGGGTTCATACAGACTCGAGTATTATGACCGATTTCACTGTGGATAGAAGTACCCTGCACGAAATGGGTTTTTCAAACGTAACACAAACTGCGTTCACTGATCAGAACTCAAGAAATTTCACGGGCAACTATCACATTATGGAATATCTCAGAAAAATTGTTCCGAGAATGTTTCAAAACACGTTAAGCTTGCTCAGTAGACAAATGATACAGCAGTTTTTGGACGAACTCGTTTGGAGGGAAATGTACGGTTCGACAGCAGCGCGTGCATTTGATAGCATTATCAATCATATAGCTGACCAGACAAGGTTTGACACAGGTATTTAATACTACCATTTCCTTTTATATCAATAACAATACTATTACATAGAGCTGTCCTTTTCCTTTACATATTTTTAGGCGACAGTTTGCCAGAGAGATTAGCAAAGATAGCAGCGAATCCCTTCCAAGACTGGTCATATTCAAAGGGAAACCCGTTACCGCCTCTTGCACCACTAGTGACGTTACCTTGTAAAGAGCAAGTATCGTCGACTACCATCGATACACCAGTTCAGCCCGCCAAATCATCCGAAGCCCCGCCGTCCAAACCTGGGCCTAAAAGGGGAAGAAAGAGGCTAATGCCCAGTAATCCAAGTCCAGAGCCCGAGGCAAAAAAGAGTGCCCCCGACCCAAAAAGCAGCAGAGAAAAGGATAGGGATAGTAAAAATGATCAGATACAGCTTCAAGAATATTACTATGCCACCATGGAAGGAGAGAAGCATCTGCTGCTAAAGGAACAAAAATGCTCGCTCTACTTTAAGGTTTGCTTTCAAAATGATTATTTGCAAATTGATTGCGCGGCGAAGGTTTCAGTAATCGGTATTTGTATTTAATCCAGTGCTTTTTGTGCACAACAACAATGCGGTCCAATGTTGAAGTTATGGAGCACATGATCAGTCACGTCCCACCGCAAGTTCCGGGTCAGTCGGAATCGCCTGTGTGTCGTTATTGTTGCACGGCATTTCCTTCGCAGCATCAAATGGTTATACACGTCACTGAAACACATAGTACCTTTGGCCATGCTGATAGTGATATGGTAGTCTGCGCTATTTGTGAGCAGAAGTTCGGTAAGTTTACACATGATACAATTTTACAATTTCTTCCATTATATTCTGTCCTAACAAACGTTCTAACTGGATTTGCAGGTAATAGCAATTTATTAATTAATCACTTATCATCTATGCATTGTCCATCCGACATGCCATACAGATGCGAAACCTGTGGATATCGAACGTCAAGCCACAAAGACGTCATAGATCACTACTACAAAATCCACGAAAAGGGTGACAGTTTGCAATGTCCTTATTGTTTAAAAGTAATACAATTCGCAACGGAAGGTACAGCGAACGCAAGTAGCGTCCACGCGTTTCTGTTACACATGCAAAGACATGTTGTTAGAAGGGAACAGGGCAGGGGCAACAAGTGCCCGAGATGTTGTCTTTGGTTTAATCAAAAAAGTTCGCTGAAAATCCATCAAAAGGAGTTACATGACGGGTTTTCCGGATCAAGTAAGATTGAAATAAAGACATATCGGATAAGATACCTGAAAGTCTAACATTTAAAAGTCACCCCGCTTTGCAGAAGTCATGCCTTACTCCGCAGGCAACAACAGTATAATGATCTCAAAGCAAAGACAGCAAATTAGACGGTTTGACGTTGACAGTCCGATCTCTGAGCTCCCACGGGACGACAGGGTGAAAAAGTGGGTATCTGGACCGATCACGGTAAATGCACCTAACACTAACTTGCCGTGTCAGGAATGTGAAGAGGATATTCATGAACAGGATCATTACCCGTAAGATTTAAACACATAACAATACAATTTCGCTTCATTCTTAGTCCGGGCATGTTGTTGGTCTCATGGATGTGTGGCATAATTTTACGCGTCTCTTACATAACTTTCATTAATGAACAGTGGGGAACAGAAATGCCAACAATGTCGTTATGTCACGTGCTGCTGGCGTGCATTCAAAGAACACCGGCAGCAAATTCACAATGAAAGACCGATGACTGGCTTAGTTGTTCCTCCGCCACTTATCAATGTCCCGTTAGAAAAAAAGATGCAATGTCCCTGCGGATTTGCGACGCTTAATGGGAATCAATTAGGTAGCTCATAAAATTCTTAGTATCGATTATATCCTGCAAGTCTAACTTTTTAATATACGACGAAATATTGGTTCCAGCATCGCACTTAGTAAAATGTAAGAGGATATCGGCATATCCGGTGGAAGATGCACCCTCTGGAATGTTGGATAGCCTGGGTCTTGTTCCAATAAACGTGTCAGACGTAAGCTAAATTAACTAAAAGTTTTACAAATCAATAATCCAGCGTGACAAGGATGACAATGTCTGTCCTCTTTATTCGATTATATACGTCTAAAATATGAATTTACTTTTCAGACAAGGTTCAACGATAAATCCATGTCATAATTTTCTTGCATTTGCATATAGCCACAATGCGCAATGTTTTTTCTTTTCGTAAACCGTACTCGTCGCGAATCATGATTAGCAAACATTTTTTCTCTACTCTCTTTGCATGGCGTATCTCTGTCGCATCCCAACATCACAGATTATATAACAGATATGTATATGTACACATTCATCAATCGTAAGTACATACGCGGTTATCTTTTTGAAAAACTATGTGATAGAAAATGAGTGTGAACAATGTGAATGAATCTGTTTACCTATACACGGGAGAAAACATGTATTTTCATGAAAGGTACAAATGCGTCTACATCAGTAGGCAACAAATGTGGATCGTTATTAGACTTACGTTAATTGTAAAGAATTTTGTTTCTGTGATTATAATGATGGAACGAAATTTTTGTTTTACTCTAGCAGTCTCGCGTAACGAGGTGTAAAGGGAATGCACAGTAAAATTCGACTGACCAGCCACCGTATTTGGACTAAAATAGTGTAAACCTTAAACATTTTCGCACAAGTAGTAGATATTTGTCAATTACAACTATTTCCTGTAACGTCAGCAGCCCCCTGCAATGCATTTATAGCTTTGGCAATCATCCGAAATATATGATATAACGTGAAACGTAGATGATTTGAAAGATTGTCATACAACGAGAACACATTTATTCCTTTTAATAAATAAAGTGGGAATAACTTACGCCACTCTCTTTGTACCACAAACTGTATGCTCCAGTCTTGTATTCTGCTTTCTACTCACACCTTTTATTAGAAGCGTAAAACAAACGAAGATGCAATAGTACATATTTATATTTTCTTTGTTTTGTTAAAAATGCTATTTGTATATTCGATTTATATTTAAATATCAACAACTATGTAGTTACACAAAAGTTCAATGTGCGGATGAATGTTTCTGTTTTTGTATGTTAATATTAATAAAATTCTACAGTCTATCGAGTTGTGCAATTCATTGATATGAGTACGTTATTTTGTAAATATATCTTAGCATCCTATTATGGAAATAGCAACGTCATTAGGTCTATTTATAGCAATGCTTTCGAAGTACCGAGTTTAAATATAAACGTTCATTAAATTATGCTGCTTAAGTATTGCATTTTTATTTTCCTTTTCCACCATCATCCAAACGTAACATAATTATTAAGAAAATACATCTAAAACTGAAGAAACAGGTTTTGGTATGTAATGAGTTAACAATATGAAGGGTTTTAGTCACTTTTTATTTAGCAATTACGTTTCATGTATGAATAATAAATGTAGCATACATATATATTTTTATGTGGTCAAGTGTACGAATATATAATACTAACTGACGGGATGAATCATACGGAATTAATAGTCCTTTAATTTCAACTCAATTGATAATTATTTATGTGAATGTAACATACAATAGTCCGTCACTCTGTAGTTATCTTTATCTATGTATCTAATAAGCTAATAACACTTTTTTTCACCTTTTACGATTACTTTTACCGATTTTTTTTGTCATTTTCATATTTTTCATACTGTCTGTTATCATGTCAACACTAAAGAACGCATTTATTAGCAAAAACTCTCCAATGTTAATATAGATTGGGAATCACCAGATACCATCATCACTTATACCTAAATACGATTAACGGAAAATTAATAAGGTAATAGATATTATAACGATAACGTTACGACGTTACGATTAATAACGCGGTAGCTTTGAAATCCTGGAAATACAGTCGAATAAAACTGACAGGTTACCTTTTCCCAATTATGATTGCATATAGGAATGAATGTTTCAACTTTAAGTAGTCTGATGTTCGAACAAATGGAAATTGATGTTCCAAATGATGCGATAAGTACTGGCTTAAACTAGGAAATACTTAATATAATACTCATGATATTTGAATGCATTTTTACCAGGCATAAAACTTGCACACCTCACAGTCTTGGATGTATTAAGAATAAAACTGCCCTATTTTTCGCACTTTTTTTTGGCAGAAAAAATTAGGAACAACATGGCAGTTCAAGACTCCCCCATCATATATAAAAGGATGCAGATTATGCAAACTAAATTCGGCACCTAGAAGAAAATTTGATACAGGCTGTATAACAAATCTTAAATTTACCCATAAAACATTGTCAAATATCGATAATACTTATAAAAAAATAAGAACTGTACCATACAAGTAATACCACGGTTATACCCAATCTGCCGCAATTAACATTGAGATTTGTCGATAATAAATTTTCTTCTATAATTTGACGGCCTTTTGTCATGTTAAGTTGTTAGATACAGGACTTATTAACCGTCAAATTCGTTCAGAATACGTGGGAAGCTTTGTCAGCAGTTTATATGATCTTATTAAGAGTTATTAACATTGCGTTCAAGAGAATGAATCGATATATCCATCGAAAGCCTGTTATGTACGCGTTCTACACTTCGCGACTATGTTTGTCTTACATCTCCTTGTTCAGCTCTTAAATTTAACGCCGAGGTGTTCCGTGACAGGGTCTCTGAATTACCCGATTTTATCCACATGCAGTCAAATCCGAACGATTACAAATTGCATTCTATTTCAGTAAAAACCCATCCCAAACTCTGCAACGCATGAGAAAAAAAACAAAAGTGCTGCTTAGCAGTCTTCGCAAAAGGCGAACGACTGCAGCATACGGCGCGTGCAGCAAATGAAAAGATAGTAACGAAAATTTCCTGGCCCTCCACACGTCCCATTTGCAGAACTTTACCTTTTAAACTCGATTACAATGGTACCTGCAACGGCAAACGGAACAGAAAAATTAAACTTAAATGGTCTCAATAAATTGCCAATCAGAAATAATAAAAATGGCAATGATTAAGAAATCAACATAAAATAGATAGATAAAACACTTTTGTTTTCCATAAGGAAATCAATCGCGTGAAGTACCTACGCGTTAAATTTGAGAGAGGAGCCGAGCTGCTTGTCGATTACTCGATGGCATAAAGCATGTAGAGGTTGCCAGCATCACTGCCTGGTGGTACTAAGGCATGAGTTGGTGGCAATACCGTGAAGCCCAAGAACATGAAGGTACGAACCAGCATTGCTAAACCATAACAACAGAACGATTTAGATGGTGAACTATCGTCAGCGCAAACCTCCTGATTGTCCCCAAAGAACGGAAGACGACAAGTACCTCGGTCTGATCGATCTTTACGGAGACAAACGATAATATTGGTGCAGTGTAATTTCTCTTCGGCGTATTCTAAAAGAGAAACGAAACCTTCCTTGGAACCCTCCGGCAGAAGGCAGCTCGGTACGCGTATGTAGAGACAGCTTCGCCATACCACTGTCTCCCACTCAACGGATGTACTTTCCGTCAAATGGACTTTAAAGGTCAAACGCAATGTTTCGCTGCTTCGTACAGCTTTCAACAATTCATCCTCCTGAAGAACATTAACGCATAAGCGAAAGATTATTTTATATGTAAGTACCGTGTACGTATGAGATCAATGCCAATGCCAAAGAATAACACAAACTGTCGGCAACATTGCACTGAGGTATGTTTTATAAGCGAGTTATCACCTATAATGCAAAACTTACTTGCACAATGTGGGAGCTCACAGAGAGCTGACTCTGCTTGATCCCCACGCCGCGGCTCTCTGTGTTGACTGTAGATACAGACAATGCGGCATGGGGCACATCAGGACCACCACAGAGGCCCCACACCCAGCGTTATACAATAGTGCTGTTGCAGCCTAGAGCCTTCTTCTAGACTGTCGTCCATGCATTTACTTGACATTTCACTGAAACACAAATATAGAAAGTTCACGCACAATTGGCATGGGTACCGATATGTCGTCTAAGGTATCTATCTATAAATTAAAGATAACTCAAAATTATCGTGCATTAAGATCTACTTGAGGAATTCCTGTCCGAACACACCAAACTGTGTTTTCAATAATAAACATAAGCGCTTGCCAAGTATGCCGCAACTTTTGGCAAAACTGCTATGCAAGGCTGTCGTAGTATTGAGCTATTCAATCCAAATTTGTGTTTATTTTCACGCACAGTGCTATTGTAAGTTCACTGCGTAGCGCTATTATTTCTAAAATAGTATCCTCGTAAAACTGCAGACAAAACTTAACATAAAAACGAAACCATCATGCCATCTCTATTAAGGTGTTAATTCAAAGGGGAAGTTATTCGATATAAAAGTATGAAAGGAAAGAACGTAAAACGTCCAAGGCAATTAAATTGCACAAAAAGACAGACTTGTGAAGTTATGCTACCTAGTGGGGGGAATAGAGAAAAGATAAAGCTTGATTTATGAATGATGCATCAGCTTATCCCACTGTTATTGTTATGATCATGGAACTGGTCACTCTAGAGTAATTACCTAGAACAAGAGGACAACATTTGTAGTGACAATGACAAGAACAATCAAGTGAGTCTCTCAACAATGCGATAAACAACACCGGCGATGCAAAACGAAAGTGGACAAAAATGCACGATCATCGGGTCTCAAACTCCGGGGGCAAGCAGACGAACTTTAGCACTCGTATTCACCTTGGCCTTGCTCTGTTCATACCCGGTGAACTACTGCGTGCGGAAATTTCTGCGCTAATGCAGTTACGCACCCGACCAAGAGCGAACAAAAGCAGGAATACGCTAACGTATACCCGATATCGTTCGCCGGTCGGTGCCCGACGTAGAAGTCAACGCGATAACAATATTCCTCGAATTTCTCGCTCAGCAGCGCCAAGCGCGATGAATATTAAAACAATTTCCAAACCCGTCACCGGCGGAACAGATCAGGACATTTTTCGCAGCGCGGCGTAGAAGTGATTCGCTATCGTCGAGTGCCGAATATCGTCGAGTGCACAAGTACAATATTCAACTGCCGAATGAAGCGGCCGGCGTTCTCGATTTATAAAGATGCGGAGGACCGCTGTCGAAGTATGCCAGCAGTGCGGGAATGCGTGCGAATGAGCATTGTCGGTCACTGGCAACGTCATTAAAACGGGCATCGCGCCAGTGACAACATGCATTTTGTTTGTGTTGCGTGTTCCCACCCGACCGACGTTACAAACAAATAAGTTTCGGTCTCAGTAAAGTCAGGTTCGGCCAAGTACACTTTATCGCGGGCTAAACTGTGCGGATGCCGGTTTTAACACTTTGCCGGGATAGTCACCGGTGACCACCGCCAAAGATTTTATTGAGGATCCAAAATATTCGCAATAGGTAGCAATTAATATTTTATAAATGCAGTTGTTAGAATAGTGATGCGGTTCTTTGGTCTCCAATACATGCACATTAACATTTTGCATAATTCAATCAAACGCTGTAGTATTTCATAGCATCGCCATTCTAATACGGCAAAATACTACAGAATATGATTGAACTGTGCAAAATGAAAATAATGCGAAGGTATCGGGGACGAAAGAATTGAATCACTATTAAATATTAACACTTTGACTGCAGTGATGGTCACCGGTGCCCACCGCAAAAGATTTTACTGAGGATCCAAAATATTCGCAATAAGTAGCAATTATTATTTTATAAATGCAATTGTTAGAATAGTGATGCGATTCTTTGGTTTCCAATACATGCACATTATTTGTATTTTGCATCATTCAGTCAAACGCTGTAGTATTTCACAGCACCGCCGTTCTAATACGGCAAAATACTACAGAATATGATTGAATTGTGCAAAATGAAAATAATGCGAAGTTATCGGGACCGAAGAATTGAATCAGTATTAAATATTAACACTTTGACTGCCGTGATGGTCACCGGTGATCATCGCAAAAGATTTTAATGAGAATCCAAAATATTCGCAATGGGTAGCAATTATTTTATAAATGCAGTTGTTGTTAGAAGAGTGATGCGATCCTTTGGTCTCCAATACATGCATATTATTTGTATTTTGCATAATTCTGTCAAATGCTGTAGTATTTCATTGCACCGCCGTTCTAGTACGGCAAAATACTACAAAATATAATTGAATTATGCAAACTGAAAATAATGCGAAGGTATCGGGAACCAAAGAATTGAATCACTATTAAATATTAACACTTTGACTGCAGTGATGGTCACCGGTGCCCACCGCAAAAGATTTTACTGAGGATCCAAAATATTCGCAATAAGTAGCAATTATTATTTTATAAATGCAATTGTTAGAATAGTGATGCGATTCTTTGGTTTCCAATACCTGCACATTATGTACATTTTTCATAATTCAGTCAAACGCTATAGTATTTCGTAGCATCGCCGTTCCAATACGGCAAAATACTACAGAATATGATTGAATTCTGCAAAATGAAAATAATGCGAAGGTATCGGGACCAAAGAATTGAATCACTATTCAATATTAACACTTTGACTGCCGTGGTGGTCACTGGTGACCACCGCAAAAAAATTTTACTGAAGATCCAAAATATTCGCAATGGGTAATAATTATTTTATAAATGCAGTTGTTAGAATAGTGATGCGATTCTTTGGTCTTCAATACCTGCACATTATTTGCATTTTGCATAATTCAATCAAACGCTGTAGTATTCCATAGCATCGCCGTTCTAATACGGCCAAATACTACAGAATATGATTGAATTGTGCAAAATGAAAATAGTGCGAAGGTATCGGAGACCAAAGAATTTAATCACTATTTAATATTAACACTTTGACTGCAGTGATGGTCACCGGTGACCACCGCCAAAGATTATTACTTTATAAATGCAGTTGTTAGAGTAGTGATATGATCCTTTGGTCTCCAATACCTCCAGATTATTTACATTTTGCACAATTCAATCATATTTTGTAGTATTTCATAGCATCGCCATTCTAATACAGTAAAATACTCTCGTGCGTATTTTACTATATTAAAACCGCAACGTGATGAAGTACCACAAAATATGATTGAATTGTGCAAAATGAAAATAATGCGAAAATATTGAAGACCTAAGAATTGAATCACTATTTAGTATTAATTGCATTTACAAAATTATAAATGCTACCGATTGGCTAATTTTTGAATTTTTCATGACACCGTCAAAGATTTTACTGAAGATCCAAAGTATTCGGAATAGGCAGCAATTATTTTATAAATGCAGTTGTTGTTAGAATAGTGATGCGATCCTTTTGTCAAACACTGTAATATTTCATAGCATCGCCGTTCTAATACAGTAAAATACTCTCAGCAGTCAACGTGTTAATCAAACGAAATTCGGGGTTTACGCAATATACATGCTGCCGGTACCAGCCACGTGACACTAAAAATATTAGTTTTTCAGAGTTCGATGTTTCTTTAACGTTCCGTAGCGGTCCGGGTCGTTTTTCTTTACTGTGAAAAAGGACCGCAGTAATTTTGCATCTTGATTTATGTGTTGCGCAGGATGGGTGCAAACGTACTCCGTTATTTATGGCGAAGAAATGATAACTGTGACTCCCTACTGACGTCGTATCATGACTTACCAGTTTCCGTTACGTTTCAAACTTGTGTTTCACCAGAGTATCGCGAGATCTGTGCACTTGAACGTTTCTACGATCTAACCTAAATAATATGAACACTGTTGATTTTTTACAAATCAAAATCGACTCGGAAAAACACGCACCGCGAGATCAGTTTATCTGTGGTTATAAGCTGGCAAATGATCGTTCGGTTATTGTCACGCATCGGGAATGCCAGAAATAATCGATAAAATATCTGCCGCTACGAATGACGAACGAACGAGCAGAACTGACAAAACAATCGTATAAATCATAAAATCGTCGTATTGTTTTCAACGTACTTAATATCTCGCGGGATATCGTCTTTTCGAAATCATTATCTATCGCTCGACTGGCATACGTCCGAAGATCTAGATTACGCGGCATTGATTTAGCGTTATTCGCCTTATCAATTCGTCTCGCTATCTCCAAAAGTCGTCTGGCAAAAAATAAACAATAAGCAGCTAAACGGTTTGACCCGAACGCCGATATTAGTCCGCCCATCGAAAGTGTTTTTACGCTGATAATATTATCAGCCGGTATAATCAGTCTTTCGATGTCGACTGAAACCTTACAGAGATAAGGACACATCGCTTGTCACGTATAATACCTGTTATATCTTTGCGCGTTTCATCATTGCCGTCATCCAATAAGACGAACAGCGCTTAATATGCGAGGACAATTCGCATTATGTAAGATATGCCTGCACCGACATTGCCTATGATAATCGTTGCGGTCGTCGAAGAAATTCCGTACGATATCTCGCACTCGCCTTACATCTCGCTACTCTCTCCACGAAACATACTAAACTATTCTCAACGGAAACTTCAAATCACGACCAAACCTTGTCGCCTACCGCTGAAGCTAGCACTCCCAAATAATTCTACCTTCTTCTCTCTCGCACATGAATAAACAGAGCCTTGCACATGCGGCATTTTATCACGTTCGGTCGTACACAATACAGGCCTGTATGGCATTTATAGATCTGCTTAATGATAAGCTAACGGTCGTACGTGCGTCTCATGATTGCGCGTGACACGCGCTCTGGTTATTATTAAATGCAAGAAATGGTAGTGACTGCTACTGAAACACCGTTAACACGTTGACTGCCGAGCATATTTTACTACGTTAGAACCGCGATGCCATGAAATACTGCAGAATATTAATTAAATCGTGTAAAATAAAGGTAATGCGAAGTTAGAGGGCAAAGAATTGAAGCACCGTTCCAATAGGAACTGCATTTACAAGATTGAAAATAGGCTTCATTGCGAATTTTTTGCATTTTTAGTAAAATCTTTTGCGTGTTTTGCTATGTTAGAACCGCGATGCGATGAAATACTGCAGAGTATTAATTAAATCGTGTAAAATAAAGGTAACGCGAAGTTAGAGGACAAAGTATTGAAGCACCGTTCCAATATCAATTGCTTTTACAAGATGTCAAATAGGTTTCATTCCGAATTGTTTGCATTTTTAGTAAAATATGTTCCGTATTTTGCTATGTTAGAACTCCGACGCGATGAAATACTATAGAATATTAATTAAATCGTGTAAAATAAAGGTAATGCGGAGTTATTAGAGGCCAAAGTATTGAAGCACCGTTCCAATATCAATTGCTTTTACAAGATGTCAAATAGGTTTCATTCCGAATTGTTTGCATTTTTACTAAAACCTCTTGCGTATTTTGCTACGTTAGAACCGCGATGCGATGAAATACTGCAGAGTATTAATTAAATCGTGTAAAATAAAGGTAACGCGAAGTTAGAGGCCAAAGTATTGAAGCACCGTTCCAATATCAATTGCTTTTGCAAGATTGCAAATAGGTTTCGTTGCGAATTTTTTTACATTTTTAGTAAAATCTTTTGCGTGTTTTGCTATGTTAGAACCGCGATGCGATGAAATACTGCAGAATATTAATTAAATCGTGTAAAATAAAGGTAACGCGGAGTTAGAGGCCAAAGTACTGAAGTACCGTTCCAATATCAATTGCTTTTGCAAGATTGCAAATAGGTTTCGTTGCGAATTTTTTTGCAGCATATTTTACTATCAATATACTCAATCGGTAGCATTTACAATTTTGTAAATGCAATTGATATAAAATAGTGATTCAATTCTTTGGTCTCCGATACCTTCGCATTATTTTAATTTTGCAAAATTTAATCATATTCTGTAGTACTTTATCACGTTGCGATTTTAACACGTTGAATGCCAAGCATATTATGCTATATTAGAAACGCGATGCGATCAAATACTGCAGAATATAATTAAATCGTGCAAAATAAAGGTAACGCGAAGTTGTTAGAAGCTAAAGTATTGAAACCCTATTCCAATATCAATTGCTTTTACAAGATTGCAAATTTTTTGCGGCGTATTTTACTATCAATATACTCAATCGGTAGCATTTACAATTTTGTAACTGCAATTGATATAAAATAGTGATTCAATTCTTTGATCTCCGATACCTTCGCATTATTTTAATTTTGCAAAATTTAATCATATTCTGTAGTACTTCATCACGTTGCGATTTTAACACGTTGACTGCCAAGCATATTTTGCTATGTTAGAACCGCGATGCGATGAAATACTGTAGGATATTAATTAAATCGTGTAAAATAAAGGTAACGCGGAGTTGTTAGGGGTCAAAGTATTGAAGCACCGTTTCAATATCAATTGTTTTTGCAAGATTGCAAATAGCCTTCATTGCGAATTTTTTTACAATTTTAGTAAAATCTTTTGTGTATTTTGCTCAAGCGTATTTTGCTATTGAAGAACCGCGATGCGATGAAATACTGCAGAGTATAATTAACACATTACATACGGCATTCCTGCTGACACAGACCTCGCACATTTTTAAACGTCCTAAAAAGTTGAGTACAATACAATATATACAAAATTTTTAATACTGACTGATACGTTTATACTATTTCGACATTCTAACATTCATTTGTTTCGCAAGTATACTATCAAAAATTGCCGCAAGGCTTCAGTACTTTAGCAACGTACCGATCAACATTAAAACTAGATATCTCGTGACCCGTACGCAATGTGTTAAATAATTGTGCAAAATAAAAGTAACGCGGAGTTGTTAGAGACCAAACTATTGAAGTACCGCTTCAATATCAATTGCTTTTTCAAGATTGCAAATAGGCTTCATTGCGAATTTTTTTACATTTTTAATAAAACATTTGGTGTATTTTGCTATGTTAGAACCGCGATGCGATGAAATACTGCAGAGTATAATTAAATAATTGTGCAAAATAAAGGTAACACAGCGCTATTGGAAGCAAAGATATTGAAGCACCGTTCCAATATAAACTGCTTTTACAAAATTGCAGATAGGTTTCGCTGCGAATTCTTTGCATTTATACTAAAATTTTTTCACCGGTCACCGGTGACCACCGCGGCACCCAACGTGTTAAAAATTACATTTCACCGGACGAACTGCACACTCATGTTCGAGCGAAGAATCGCCTCCTCGTAACGGCAGATCGATGTAAAAAAAGTTCGAGAAAGAATCGTACGCAGAGTCCGCCGTATTTTCCGGCGTCAGCGGAATTATTAAATATATCACGGCGAGATAACGGCGTTAAGCCGATGTGATTTATCGCCATTATCGCGCGATGTTGATGGTTCGACAGGTTCGCGACTATTTTTCAATGACCTATGAGCCGCAATGGGGTCAGATCATTGTGTGGGCATTTACTTTGTCCGGATGATTAGAAAGCGTTCGCCCGTTAGCTTACGCACACCAGTATCCGGGGGAATAAACGTTCGAGGTTCGACAAAGTATTGAAACGTAACCTGGTGACTTGCATCGGGACGAATAACGGCACAGCTGAGAGATTACGCTATTCCCAAGCATCCATGGGATGGAAAATTTTCGAAAGACTGTCACGTGGCTGGTCAAGCAATAAAAGCCCCTCAATTACGCTCCCTTTCAACGTAACCGAAAATTCGCTCTTTCATTCGCAAGCCATTGGGAAAAATATGCAATGGAACGTACCCGCGTACTTATCGCTAACGATTTATCTGGAACGGAAAGGGACTCGGGATGCGGATTACATGGTCTACGAGTAAGCACTTTTTTCCCGAATAACGGTACAGCTGAGAGATTACGCTATCCCCAAGCATCCATGGGATGGAAAATTTTCGAAAGACTGTCACGTGGCTGGTCAAGCAATAAAAGCCCCTCAATTACGCTCCTTTTCAACGTAACCGAAAATTCGCTCGTTCATTCGCAAACCATGGGGGAAAATATGCAATGGAACGTACCCGCGTACTTATCGCTAACGATTTATCTGGAACGGAAAGGGACTCGGGATGCGGATTACATGGTCTACGAGTAAGCACTTTTTTCCCGAATAACGGTACAGCTGAGAGATTACGCTATTCCCAAGCATCCATGGGATGGAAAATTTTCGAAAGACTGTCACGTGGCTGGTCAAGCAATAAAAGCCCCTCAATTACGCTCCTTTTCAACGTAACCGAAAATTCGCTCCTTCATTCGCAAGCCATGGGGAAAAATATGCAATGGAACGTACCCGCGTACTTATCGCTAACGATTTATCTGGAACGGAAAGGGACTCGGGATGCGGATTACATGGTCTACGAGTAAGCACTTTTTTCCCGAATAACGGTACAGCTGAGAGATTACGCTATTCCCAAGCATCCATGGGATGGAAAATTTTCGAAAGACTGTCACGTGGCTGGTCAAGCAATAAAAGCCCCTCAATTACGCTCCTTTTCAACGTAACCGAAAATTCGCTTTCATTCGCAAGCCATTGGGAAAAATATGCAATGGAACGTACCCGCGTACTTATCGCTAACGATTTATCTGGAACGGAAAGGGACTCGGGATGCGGATTACATGGTCTACGAGTAAGCACTTTTTTTCCGAACCCCGAACAATGGGAAGGCGCATAATCAACGTGCACCGGAACCGTTACGTTTAGTATGCCTCGCATGCGGAAATTTCATGCGGAATAATGCGCACTCGAAGCAAGTTGCGGCGTTCGGGAGTTAGTAAACAAATGCGGGATTGCGGGAGTAGTCCCAGTTCGGAATATGCACGATACAAGATGGCGGCGGCAAACGTGAGTAAAAGCAAAAATGGCGCAGTCTGAACGCACACGCTCGTACTCACCAATTACTCGAAATTAAACTCGGCATTATAAAGCCCTTTTTACTACTTTCACAATTACTTAACGACTGACTGGAACTAATACTCATACTTCTTTCTTCGTAAAATTTTGGCGACTTAAATGTCCCACTAGATACACAAAATGTCCGCTTATGCAGCGAGCGTTCTAGGATTTAATAACTGAGGAGACACCGTTCTCGACAAACGTGTTGCACCACCTGCTCCGACGTATGAAACGTTACTGAAGTTTCGCCGCTGCCATCAACGTTGTGTTCTAAATTGTGCCGTCGTGTGTGCGGCCTTGTCACGCGTGACGTCACGCCCACGTCGACGAATCAAAAGCGCGCGTCAAATGCGCATGTGCCGCCGAAGAAAGTCTGAATTGTTATGAACTCGCCTGTCCCTCGCGTCCTATCAACCGGCGCCAGATATTAGGTTGGTGCGTATGAAATGTCGGATTCTTAAGTGATTGTATAAAACTGCATATCTTTCTTCAAAAGCTGTTTATTCAATCAAAGTATGCTCCATTCGCTTCAATACACTTCTCCCAACGAGATTTTAAAGCGTAGATGCCTGTCTTAAAAAAATGTTGGTCTTTAGAATTAATAAACTCTGATATCGAGTTTTTTAGACTGTCTTCATTTTCATAGCGTTTGCCCCTTAAAAACAGCTCTAAATGCTTGAAAAAATGAAAATCGGTCGGCGAGAGATCCGGTGAATATGGTGGATGCTGCAAAACTTCATATTCCAGTTCGTTCAGTTTCGCAATTGTTTTGTGCGATGTATGCGGCCGAGCGTTGTCATGGAGCAGTAGCGGGCCATGCCGATTCACAAGCGATGGGCGTACAATTTTTAACTTATCGTGCATCTCATCAATGTACTGGCAGTACTTTTCGGCCGTAATTGTCTCCCCAGGTCGAAGGAACGAATAATGGATTACCCCAGCCGCGTTCCACCAAACTATGAACAAAATCTTCCGTGGATGAAGCGATGGCCTTGGAGTATGGGCACAAACCTCATCCTTGTCAAGCCACCGAGCACACCTCTTTCTATTGTCATAAAGAACCCATTTTTTGTCACATGTAATGATCCGATCGAAAAATGGCTCTCGGTGAAATCGGGTTAGCAATGATGAGCATACGTTTAACCGATCCAGCTTATTTCGCTCTGTCAGTGCGTGCGGTACCCACTTGTCCATCTTCTTAACCTTGCCAATCTCAGAAAGGTGTCTCATTATCGTTGTATGGTCAACTTTCATCCTGATAGCAAGTTCCCTCGTGGATACGGCTGGATCCGCTTCCACTAGAGCCTTCAGGTCATCATTCTTCACAGACGTTTTGGGTCTTCCGCGCGGCTCATTTTGCAGTGAAAAATCGCCAGTCCGAAATTTTTCGAACCAACGCTGCACTTTCCGATCGTTAACCGTATTCTCCCCAAACGCTTGGTTTATGTTGCGTGCAGCTTTTGCAGCACTATTACCAAGTTTGTACTCATATAAGAAAATGACGCGAATGTCGGCAGAATTCATATCGGCAATAAACTCAAAAGAAATAACAAAAGGGAAGACCTTCGAGAAAACCTATTTTGCTGAAATGAGTCTCTGGCAATGGACAATACGACTATGAATGAGATTATGCCAAAGACAAAAGTATAACGAAAACAGGGAGACAAACGTCCGTATGTAAAGAGAATCCGACATTTCATACGCACCAACCTAATAAAACGAGAGTCGCTCTGCAGGAATTGCTTCAATTTGCATTCAGAGATAATAACAGGATCTCGGGATCCCGTGAAACTACGGATTCGCGTACTATTAGCAAAGTCAGGAATCCAAATTTGCAGTTGCTTTATTTATCGTATTTTACAGCTCTCTCTCGTAACTAGAAACGAGGCAAGTATGTTCATACGCAAATAAATAATTGTTTTTACACTCATCGTAATAATATATATATATACATATATATTATATATATTATGTATATTATATATATCTCTGTTTTTGTATATATAGAAAAAAAATGAACAAAAAAGTATGGTACATACGCTCCAATCACAATTGATATATTTTACGCCGTAAAAAGAAAGTACATGACCTTTTAAGTTCTTCGGGTTGGAACTAGGTTTAAATGCTTACTTAAATGCCGGATAATCTGGGATGTCCGTAGAAAATATAAGATCACAAGCATCATCATAGGTTCTAGAAGTTGGGTCCTAATACCGATATCACTAAATGTTCGTAAACTGTGGTTAGGTCAAGGCACAATGCGCTAGATCTTTCTTTACCTACTATTTCGTTAACTAATTTAAACTCTTATGTAAAATGGGGTTAGTTTCTCGCCCGTGATACATAACAAAGTAGATGATAATGCTGACCATCTCTGAAAGTAGTTGTCATACTCGCACTATGATATGAAGGTTTTAAAAAGTAATCATTTAAATAGATTTAACGTATATCGACAAACTAATATGAAAATAATGATGTCTGTAGAGTTAAGTAGCTATTTAGCCGTACATCACTTGGCGAACGAAATCTTCATAATTGATGTTACCCTGTGAATCTTCATGCCCCGCTAATAAAGTTTCCACCTCTTCGTCACTCAGTTTCTCACCTGTATGAAAGGAAACGTCGATTAGTACAAAACAATATTCTTTCACAGCATCGATCAGACATACCGAGTGTTGTTAGAAGATGTCTCAGTTCTGCGGAAGATATGAAACCGTTTCCATCTTTGTCAAAGTGGCGTAGACCTTCTATAAAATCATCGGCAGTATCGGAAGTTCGTGATTTGCTAATGGCTTGATATATTGGTAGGAAGACTTCGAAGCTAACTCTCTCGTCAGATTTGTGCTGGTGGGTGAATTTTTTTACATCAGACTCCGTCGGATTCTGCCCAAGAGCCCTCAACGCGTCACCGATCTGCGCGACGTGTATCTTCCCATCTCCACGACTGTCAAAAAGCTGGAAGGCCTCTTGAAACTCTGGAAAAATAAATTTTCACTGAAAAAGGCAAGTTACTTTACTACTATGACCTTCAAGTAGTCAGTCGCGGCACAGTACTTTATTACACTTTATCTACTCCCAAACATTAACACATTGCGGACGGATGACGAGATATCTCGTCATTGCTATTTCGTCGTTTGGGGCCACTGACGAGATATATCGTCTTGCATATTCTGTCGTTTGAGGCAAGTGACGAGATATCACACAGTTGCTACGTGATTGTCAGCCGCAGTTTTTCGTAATTTGTGTTGCGAATTAATTATTTGAAACTCTGAAGTATGGATAGCGACAAAACGATTAGCAATGTTACAGAAATATTTGCGGACAGTTTAACGGATACATAAAGTGATGACGAGAGTATGAATATTTGTGAGGACTTTGTCGTGTTCCACTTCACTTAGTGTCATGTTTTACGAAATATCATACTTTAAAAAATGTTTTGAAGTTGTTAAATATAAATATTTCACGGGACAATGATTTTTAACACGTTGATTGCCAAACGTATTTTGCTCTATTAGAATGCACCGTTCCAATAGAAATTGCTTTTACAAGATTCCAAACAGGCTTCATTGCGAATTTTTTGCATTTTTAGTCAAATGTTTTGCACCGGTCACCGGTGACCACCGTGGCAGTCAGTGTATTAAAGAATACGGTGTGGTACATTTGGAAATGTAATGCAATGAAATACTGCAGACTATAATTAAATTGTGCACATCACCCTCCATCCTAAAATTTCCTGCACCAGTCACCGCGTGTTTTGCTATGTTAGAATCGCAATGCGATGAAATACTACGGACTATAACTAAATCTTGCAAAATGGAAGTAACACAGAGTTGATAGAAACGAAAATATTGAAGCACCGTTTTAATGTCAATTGCTTTTACAAGATTGCAAATAGGCTTCATTGCGAATTTTTTGCATTTTTAGTCAAATGTTTTGCACCGGTCACCGTTGACCACCGTGGCAGTCAGTGTATTAAAGAATACGGTGTGGTACATTTGGAAATGTAATGCAATGAAATACTGCAGACTATAATTAAATTGTGCACATCACCCTCCATCCTAAAATTTTCTGCACCAGTCACCGCGTGTTTTGCTATGTTAGAATCGCAATGCGATGAAATACTACGGACTATAACTAAATCTTGCAAAATGGAAGTAACACAGAGTTGATAGAAACCAAAATATTGAGGCACCGTTTTAATGTCATTTGCTTTTACAAGATTGCAAATAGGCTTCATTGCTAATTTTTTGCATTTTTAGTCAAATGTTTTGCACCGGTCACCGGTGACCACCGTGGCAGTCAACGTGTTAACTACTAACAAATCATCACTAATTTAAAGATATTTGACGCAAAAAAATACCCGGCCACTGGGTGCGATTAGCAATAGAATGCCCGGTCCGCAAAGTGTTAACACAAAGGCACCAAAGGTGGACACTGCACATTACCCTCCATAGATGACATCATCCTGTTAGTCAGTTCCTGATAACTATACCCGTACATCCTGTTCCGATATTGTTCCAGATAAAGATATCACAAGATATACAACGCCCGAAACAAAGTCGCTCGGTCAACAATGAATCGCGGATCGCCGATTTATTCGCGTGGGATCCAGCAAGCGCCTCTGCCCAACTTATGTCAACGTAACCATTCCAGTTGACGCGCCCGAAAAACAATAGCTGTCAAACTGCCAAATTTTGCGCCTTCCGCTGACAGCCGAGGAATGTGATGAGTTTCGCGAGCTGTACGGTGCGCGATTAAATTGTCGAACGGCCAAGCTGGAGGAAAAAAAAGCGCGACGTGTGTGCGTTGCCGCTGATATACGAGCGAGGCAGAGTTCGCTTTCAAATACCGAACCATAAAAGGCAGTCCCTGATACGGCGAGGTGGCGGTGGGCACCCGGTGCGTCTCTAAAAAGGCAAGGATACTCTTGACCTGAATTAAACGTCGAGAAAAAAACCTCCTGCCCCCCTTTGATCTCACGCTCTCTGTACGCGCTGCCGTGTGTTGCTGCCCGTTCACTTACCCAACATCTGATCCTCCGAGTAGGATGCCTGCGAACACAGGACCAATTGTCGCACTTTAAGTCCGTATGCAACTCGGCAACCGTCTCATCGACGACGGCGAATGTTTATGAGGGCGCAAAAACTTACCATCGCTTTCTTCTGCACGTCACGTATCCACTGCCGCACGTACGTAACGTACACACGGTTCTGTCAACAGACGTGTGCCGAGCTTAGGCTTCTTCTCCGTCGCCTACCCGCTGCTTATGACGTAGTTACTCTCTACTTGCGGGAACGGAAGTGAGTCACGATCGCCAAAATTAATACGGGCCCTATTGCTCTGCTGCACTGCGTTCGCTTCAAGGCGCTTTGGAACGGTCGGATTTTCCGGAGAAAGTCGGGGATTATAGTCGGGGGGCTTTCAAAGTCATCGTCATTACCTTTCACTCATTTTTCGGACGAATTTACTCTCTGGCTTGGTACGGGGACGTGGACCGTAGAGTATGCGACTATAGGAGAGCGACGTTTCACTGGGGGGCGATAACGTGTTCAACGGCCGCAGCGCCTTCGTGAGGTAATATGTGCGGGTATTTCAAATAATGATGGGATTTTTCACGATTTGCTTCGGGTTTTGGGAAGGTTTTCGCGGTTTAATTTAGGTATCACTGATTACGGCGTTGTAACGGTCAGCAGGTCAGTTTAGAACTCGTTTTATTATTTCTTTGGTAGTTTACAGAAAATTTATATTAATAACAATTAATATATATTATTATATATTCAGTGAGCCTTAATATTCAGTGAGTTTCATTAAACCAAGTCTACTTGCACTTTTTTCGAATTTATCACGTTTCAGTTGTTGTAGGTGTGATTGTATATCTTATATTACGGCGTTGTAACGGTCAATAGGTCAGTTTAGAACTCGTTTTATTATTTCTTTGGTAGTTTACAGAGAATTTATATTGATAACAATTAATACCTTAATATTCGGTGAGTTTCATTGAAGCAAGTCTACTTGCACTTTTTTCGAATTTGTCACGTTTCAGTTGTTATGGGTGTGATTGTATATTTTTGAACCAAATGAAAAATTCCAATAATACGTGCGGGTATTTCAAATAATGCTGGAATTTTTTACGATTTGCTTCGGGTTTTGGGAAGGCTCTCGCGGTTTAATTTAGGTATGACTGATTACGGCGTTGTAACGGTCAGCAGGTCAGTTTAGAACTCGTTTTATTGTTTCTTTGGTAGTTTACAGAGAATTTATATTGATAACAATTAATGCCTTAATATTCAACGAGTTTCATTGAACCAAGTTTACTTGCACTTTTTTCGAATTTGTCACGTTTCAGTTGTTATGGGTGTGATTGTATATTTTTGAACCAAATGAAAAATTCCAATAATACGTGCGGGTATTTCAAATAATGCTGGAATTTTTCACGATTTGCTTCGGGTTTTGCGACGGTTCTAGCGGTTTAATTTAGGTATGACTGATTACGGCGTTGTAACGGTCAGCAGGTCAGTTTAGAACTCGTTTTATTATTTCTTTGGTAGTTTACAGAGAATTTATATTGATAACAATTAATACCTTAATATTCGGTGAGTTTCATTGAACCAAGTCTACTTGCACTTTTTTCGAATTTGTCACGTTTCAGTTGTTGTAGGTGTGATTGTATATCTTCTGTTACGGCGTTGTAACGGTCAATAGGTCAGTTTAGAACTCGTTTTATTATTTGTTTGGTAGTTTACAGGGAATTTATATTGATAACAATTAGTAATTTAGGCTATGACTGATTACGGCGTTGTAACGGTCTATAGGTCAGTTTAGAACTCGTTTTATTATTTGTTTGGTAGTTTACAGAGAATTTATATTGATAACAATTAATACCTTAATATTCGGTGAGTTTCATTGAAGCAAGTCTACTTGCACTTTTTTCGAATTTGTCACGTTTCAGTTGTTGTAGGTGTGATTGTATATCTTCTATTACGGCGATGTAACGGTCAATAGGTCAGTTTAGAACTCGTTTTATTATTTGTTTGGTAGTTTACAGGGAATTTATATTGATAACAATTAGTAATTTAGGCTATGACTGATTACGGCGTTGTAACGGTCTATAGGTCAGTTTAGAACTCGTTTTATTATTTGTTTGGTAGTTTACAGAGAATTTATATTGATAACAATTAATACCTTAATATTCGGTGAGTTTCATTGAAGCAAGTCTACTTGCACTTTTTTCGAATTTGTCACGTTTCAGTTGTTGTAGGTGTGATTGTATATCTTCTATTACGGCGATGTAACGGTCAATAGGTCAGTTTAGAACTTGTTTTATTATTTGTTTGGTAGTTTACAGAGAGTTCATATTGATAACAATTAATAATACCTTAATATACAATGAGTTTCATTGAACCAAGTCTACTTGCACTTTTTTCGAATTTATCACGTTTCAGTTGTTATGGGTGTGATTGTATATTTTTGAACCAAATGAAAAATTCCAATAATACGTGCGGGTATTTCAAATAATGCTGGAATTTTTTACGATTTGCTTCGGGTTTTGGGAAGGTTCTCGCGGTTTAATTTAGGTATGACTGATTATGGCGTTGTAACGGTCAACAGTTCAGTTTATTTGTTTTATTATTTCTTGTTTTATTATTTGTTTGGTAGTTTACACAGAATTTATATTGATAACAATTAGTAATGCCTTAATATTCACCGAGTTTTGTTGAAGCAAGTCAGGTTAGTTTAGAACTTGTTTTATTATTTGTTTGATAGTTTACAGAGAATTCATGTTGATAATAATTAGTAATGCCTTAATATTCAACGAGTTTCGTTGAACCAAGTCTACTTGCACTTTTTTCAAATATATCACGTTTCAGTTGGTATGGGTGTGATTGTATATCTTCAAACCACATGAAAAGTTCCAATAATACGTGCAGATATTTCAAATAATGCTGGAATTTTTCATGATTTGCGACGGTTCTCGCTATTTAATTTAGGCTATGACTGATTACGGCGTTGTAACGGTCAACAGGTCAATTTAGAACTTGTTTTATTATTTGTTTGCTAGTTTACACAGAATTTATATTGATAACAATTAGTAATTTAGGCTATGACTGATTACGGCGTTGTAACGGTCAACAGGTCAGTTTAGAACTTGTTTTATTATTTGTTTGGTAGTTTTTAGAGAATTGATATTGATAACAATTAGTAATTTAAACTACGATTGATTACGGCGTCGTAACGGTCAACAGGTTAGTTTAGAACTTGTTTTATTATTTGTTTGGTAGTTTACAAAGAATTGACATTGATAACAATTAATGCCTTAATATTCAATGAGTTTCATTGAAACAAGTCTACTTGTACTTTTTTCGAATTTATCCCATTTCAATTGTTATGGGTGTGATTGTATATCTTTGAACCACATGAAAAATTCCAATAATACGTGCGGGTATTTCAAATAATGCTGAAATTTTTCACGATTCGCTTCGTGCTTTGCGACGGTTCTCGTATTTTAATTTAGTCTATGACTGATTACGACGCTGTAACGGTCAACAGGTCAGTTTAGAACTTGTTTTATTGTTTGTTTGGTAGTTTACAGAGAAGTCATATTGATAACAATTAGTAATGCCTTAATATTCAACGAGTTTCGTTGAACCAAGTCTACTTGCACTTTCTTCGAATTTATTATGTTTCAGTTGTTATGGGTGTGTTTGTATATCTTCAAACCACATGGAAAGTTCCAATAGAACTGATTCAACCAAACCGTGATTTATCACAGAAGTACAGACTTTGTATTCTAGTAATAATACCTCAAGACATCCAAATAGAAAATAGTTAAGTTTGGTGTCTGAAACATGTGTAAAAATGTCATTTAAAAATCAACGCACATACATGGTTAGGCTTTAGTAAATGTCAATCCACGTATTAAGTCACTGGGATCAATGGACTAGAAATGGTTAATAACAATAACAAGTTTGTCATAGAGCAACAGACAAAGAGAATGAGTAAAGTGTAAACATATTGAAAACGTTTCTTATTTTGTGCTATGTAAGTACTGCATAATAGTTGGTGTGATCTCAGAAATATAATATTGATACATGTGCCTGCATTCATGTCCATTGTTAGAGAAGTATGGGAAGGCTACTTGTTTATTGTATATTATTGCTTTTTTCAGTACGATACAGAAAAATATAAGTTTATTTCATAACGACTGTATCAGTGCAAAAGTTGCTGTCAGGGGGTAACTTCATGGACATTATGAATTGTTCAATACTTTATGATCAAGATGTATGATAGTCATGAATACTCAAAACACAATATCAGAAATTGCATTGAAGATGCAAATACGCAAAATGTTCAAATACTCTGTATGCATTACCTCATATTTTTCGATTATACTCTTAGTCATGGTACCGATATGATTGTACCAACTACACTACAGGTGTAATCATTCTAAAACCTCTGTTCGGATAATATTTATATTTTTAGTGAATGCTCAATGAGAAACTTTGTTTCCAATGTACCTCCACTTTCGCACTATACGTTACGAAACTATTTACATCAGTACCTCACAAAATGGTTAGGAACGGTAAAGTTATATATAAGAAAACATCGTGATCCATAAACGTTGCTTAAAAAAATTGTCACAAATTTTTTGTATCAATTAACTACATCAATGAAATAGATCAAACTTTTTCAATGTTCATGAATTTCCGATAAAGTCACTCGGCGTAATCATAATCATTATTCGCGACGGTATATAATGCATATAAATGATAGGGATGGAATTATTTAACAATTTTTACGTAAGGTATTCTTGATCGTGGCATCGTCTCTGTGTATTTTGTTCTCTACATCGTCGAAGTAAAATCTAAGGTCGATAAAAAATTTGTAAATTGGATATGTATATGAGAGCGTTTGATAATGTAACATGCAGGCTCGTTTAACTGCAGGGGTTTCGATCGTCTTTTTTGTTTAGTAACCACGAGAAGATTGTCGTTAAGTTTCTGTGACGTTGTACTGTGCATTCACATCAGGTATCTGGATTATTACTAGAGCAATACACACATGTCACGCGATTAGCACCCAAAATAGAAAATCCCCAAGGAAAGTACGTATATACACATACCCGACTCACAGTCTTCCCGGGGCTATCACTTAGAAAACGTAAAACGTAGTTAATACGCGTTTTCTTACTTCAATACACCTGCCTCGCCATTGGTCCATTTTACAGCCATTCACTTTTCCTTCTCTTTCGGTACCAAGTAAAATTATGAAACAGGAGTGCACTCGCTTCGTCCCGACATACCTTTAACTATGGGGTCTACGCACCCTTATGTGAAATAAAATCGTGCATCATTAATTCCGGACATGTGTAAGCATTACCCTCACGGTCCGTTAGGGTGAAAAATTTAATTTTCCGGACCATCCCCATGCAGCAGAGTATAGATCGCGTTTCTGAGGGTGACGTTGGGGGTATATGTTGTATCGTGCAGTGGCTCGTTCGTCATTGGACTTGAGTACTTGCCGCACAAGAACCATTCATTTATGGCCGCCCTCTCATAAGTAAAACCATCTAGAAGAAATTATTTGATATTACAATTAAGTGCGCACGTATTTATTTAGATGCAAAAATATACAGCAATGTAGTGTCGGCTTGTTTACCAGAGCACAGTACTGGTTCCCTCATAATCTCGTGTGTTATGGGACACAAGAATTCGTGCGGAATTTCCGTGTCGTCAATCGGTTCCATTGCATTTGAATCTTCACGTTTCAGCCAATACAGTTGTTTCTTTAACGTGTCTGACATCTGTTGGCGGTAAATTTATCATATATTATCAAAGGTGGCTAAGGCTTTCGTGTGGTTCGAAAATTACCTCTTCATTGTCGTCGATCTGAAGTCTTGAAATCAAATCGGTATGCGAAATTGAAAGTAAATTCCGACCGGTTAGTGAGGATGCGTGTGCTCTTCTCATTAAATGCTGTAAGCCAATTTCGTTCAGCCATTTTAGGGTATCGTCGACTTTCCAGTCAGCCACCTTCACGAACATATTGAATAATTTTATGAGTTTTATTAACAGGTTTCAGGCGTTTCGTTCTGTACCTTTTTCTTATTGTGTCTTAAACTTTCAATCAGCATACTCTGCGATACGAGTTGTTGTGGCAATTTCCAAATCAAAACACTTTTATCTAAGGCACCTAAACAATGAATATGTTTTAAGAATAAGTATATCTGCTATGTTAAACATATTTAGGTACAGTCCATCCACAATAAAAGCATACAAACCTGTGATGAAAAGGGAAGTGTTTTCGGAAAATGCACACGATGTTACGAGACTTTCATGATCTTCCAATACGTACAAACAGGCTCCAGAAAACTGTAATGTTTCATAATATAGCATCTAAAAAATAGTTGTGAAGTCTAGAAATAAACTTACGACACTCCAAAGGCGCGCGGTTCTATCGGTTGCTGCACTTCCCAAAATTTCTCCGTGACCAGGTGAGAAATGAACGTCCATAACATTTCCACCATGACCAGACAATGATTTTGATTCCTTGTAGTGTGTGCCACTGCTGCTCGTTCCAGTAATATTCGCGTATTCGTCCGTATTAAGATTCTGTTCGTCGGTACAAACAGTTATGTGCCAAAGTTTCACCAAAGAATCATTTCCGCACGTCGCCAGGAGGTATGTTTGCTTGTTAGCAACCATGTCGGAGTTTCTCCCTACAAATTGTTAAATTACAGTACTCACTACATTCTTGCGTGCTTACGTTGTATAAAGAACCATCATAAAGAAACGTAAGAATATTCTGCAATGATATAAAACATAATTCTGATTCACATACGGATGCGGTTAACATAGAGACCTATTATAATATGGATAAGACGTTGGGTTCCGGATAAATGGTGTGTTGAATTCAGCATTATGCCAACGTTTTGCAAATATTGCAGTTTACATCGCCAGCGATATGGAGCTCTGATACTGAAGCTTCGTAGGTTCAGAACGTTTTTATGTAATCTTGGTTAATGTTCTGGTAGATTGCACCAACCAAACAGAGTATCTAATAATTGTTGAGATATTCAATTAATAACTAGGAGCACGCTGTACGAAATTGGGTTGGTTTGAATCTCTGTTCTGATTGAGATTATTAGGGTGCCTTAATATTTCTAGGTCTTCTTTAAGTTTTCTAGCATAGTAGCCTTATAAAGGTGCCAGTATTTCAGCTTTAACGAAGTTGATGATATGTCCAGTCTTTTTTTGATTCGTGTACCCATCTATCTTCCGGGTTTTCCAATGTATATTTAATGAGCAAGGTATTTTATACGTTCCTCGGCCACTCAAGTGTGGTTTCTGGTCTTTTAGGTTTAGGAGTGTATTGTGCTATCTTCTTCTGCGGCTTGAATATTACACAAATGTATTTTCTAAGTATTCTGCTAACGCGTTCTGTGGTTCAGCCTCTGAATGGTACGATTGATATTTTCCTCTCGGTACCCATTTTCGGGTAGCAGTATTATTGGATTTCGAATTCCTTCATCTAAAGCATTGGATTGAGAGATTTACCAAGAGATATAAGAACGACTTCAAGTCAAGGAACTTTAGTATCAAAGCCTTTAGCTCTGATAATGCAAACTGCAGCGTTTGCAAAATGTCAGTATAATGCTGAATCCAAACACGAAATATATTTAGGAACTATTGCCGGATTGAATGAATCCTAGCCGTGAAAGACTTAAGGAAAAAAGAAAAGCTATTATGTATTGCCTTTAACGTCATACATACTGCCTGGCACGTTGTTCGAAGTTGGACTAAAGTCACAACCTTGCACTCCCAAATCGTGACCCTCGTCGCATATTAACAGGGCAGTTTCCATTTTTTCGTTCATCGTGTCATACAACCGCCACGTTCCTTCGTTGCAGCAAGTTACTAGGTAACGAGAGTCATGTGTAAAGGCAATTGCTGTAATCGCATCAACGTGACCCTCTAGTACTCTGGAATAACAACTATAAAGAGACAGTAGTCGGATCTGTATCATCGGCGCAGCCACGACCCCGACGTAGAATACTAAATTCTACGTCGAGGGTAGCATTATCTATTTTCAGGATCATTTGTCAATGGGCAGATGAAGCAAATCGTAGGATGGGATTCTGTTAACACGTTGACTGCCATGGTGGTCACCGGTGACCGGCGCAAAATATTTTACTACAAATGCAAAAAATCCGCAATGAAGCCTATTTGCAATATTGTAAAAGTAATTGATATTGGAACGGTGCTTCAATACTTTGGCTTTAGAAAACTCTGCGTTACCTTCATTTTGCACGATTGAATCATACTCTGTAGCATTTTATCGCACCGCGGTTCTAATATAGCAAAATACGCATGGCAGTCAAAGTGTTAATATAATTCTGCGTATGCATACTGCAACTCATCCATAGTGTCCACATCCCACATTGTCGTCTTTTCATCATCCCCTGCGGTTGCAAGCTTGGTACCATCCGGCGACCAACGACAAACACGAATTCCGGTTCCGGAATTTACAAACGAACTTCTGGCTAGACCCCCACTCTGCAGAGATAGTATAGAGTGAAATATATTTTAGCAAATCATTTCTAGCGTTCTTAAAAGAACAAGATTAGTTGACTTTGTTTACTTCGGTATTCCAAATCATAGTTGTGCCATCAAGAGAACAAGATGCGAGCATCGTTCCGCAGGGGCTGAATTCCACTTTGTTTACGCTGTACTTGTGGCCCTCAAAGGGGCTGCATGGTTTTTCACGGAAATTCAAAACATCTTCGTCATCTTCTTCTCCTTGTTCGATATCCCACACGCGTACTAGCTTGTCTCTAAAACATAACAATTTTGGATTAGTTCCCCAACAGCTCTTAATACTAGGTTTACGGGCGTTTCTTATATACCTATCTCTACGAGCACCCGTCAAATTGACGGGTAGGTGAAAATACGTATTTACATTAAAAAATCAATTTATTCAAACTAAGTCTGAGTTGAATAATGTCTGTCGGTGGACTTGGAGAATGTCAAGTGGAATGCAGTGTAACTCAAGATTTTACGTGTCGGAGCTTTGCATTCAGGTATTCGCCAAATATTGCATGCATAATGTCGAGTACGCAGAAGATTGAATACACGCATTGATAAAATATGCGAACTTAACCGGTCTTTAGTTTAAGACTAGGTTTACGGGCGTTTCTTATATACCTATCTCTACGAGCACCCATCAAATTGACGGGTAGGAGAAAATACGTATTTACATTAAAAAATCAATTTATTCAAACTAAGTCTGAGTTGAATAATATAAGGCTTCACGTAAAAATAAAATATTAATAAGTCAAGATTTTTTTTGCGAATATCTTTTCGATACGACATTTAGTCTGCTGCATGCTTTGAGTTTCGAATGAGGCGAGGATAACTCTGGTAAGCGAGTTTGTTCAATACGAAGTAACATGGCACCCGGGACACACAATTCGCTTTGTGTCACATTATCGAGGCGCTATTGAGATAATGAGTTGGGGGCATCTTAGACTTTTCTTTCACTCTTATATTTACTATTGGAGGAATAATTTTACAAACGAAGCAAATATGTAAGGATTGTTTACGTAATCAGCTAACCCGTCAATTTGACGGGTCTCGTAGAGATAGGTATACCACATACAAATTTCAAAATTTGGAAAGCTTAAGGAAATAATAATTGTGTGTATACACTCTTTTAATGAAATTATGAATTTACGATGCAAAGTAGTTAAGATTATTGCTATGGTTTTTTGCGTGTTTTATTTCAAAGTTTGAAATCCGTCAAATTGACGGGTCCGGTAAACCTAGTGTTAATGGAAGCATAGAAAGTCTTCAAGAGTGTCAAAATATTTTTCAGAAATGTAACCAACCCTGAAGCAGATGCAATCATGTGATTGCTGAAACAAGCGACTCCGTTCACAGCTCCACCATGATCGTCCAATTTCTGTATTAGCTTTACTTCACTCCCGTACGACTCCGCGTGTTTCATAAGATCTTGTTCATGAGCAACACTCTATGGACAAAAATATTTCATAAATAGCATCCGTAAGTAAAGCTAAAATGTGGATTACGCACCTTTTCGCCCTCGTTCAATATTAGTTTGGGTCCGGAGAACCGTGTGATTTCGGTGTCCACGTTAAGATTTCCAGTCAGGTCCCACACGATGACCGACTTATCATTTGAACCTGCGTATGCGAAAACGTAGACATAAGACGTCGTATTACATTAAGGGGTTATGCCTACTTGGGATCGGCGAAATGACATGATTTTCAAGATTTTTTTTGCCGTTTTAGTGAGTACTAATTAAAATTCGCAAAATACTACCAAAAAGTACGTATTTAGTGGTACTTGTATAAATTTTTTTATAAGAAATTATTAAAAAATGGGGGAAATATAGCTCTTTTCCTAGAGTTTCCGTTTATTTTCATCACTTGCGGTGACCACGATTTCTCAAAAACTACTTCACCGATCGGACTCTAATTTTATATATTTATTTGTCATTACAATAGGCAGGGCCTGAACGAAAGATTTTGAAAAATTTTAATTTTAAAGAATGGCAGCAATTTTACGAAAAAATCCGTGTTTTGAGGTGGTCTAACTGTCGTTTTTATGTTGTAACTTTTCTTTTATTACCGAAATAAAAAATTCTTCGTTCAGGCCCTGCCTATTGTAATGACAAATAAGTATATAAAATTAGAGTCCGATTGGTGAAGTAATTTTTGAGAAATCGTGGTCACCGCAACCGTATGTTTTAAAAAACACAGTTTCGAGATAATCACGTTCAAAGTTTCAAGCTCTTTACTAATCATATAATACATAGTAGCGCTCCAGATAAACGCTTATAATTTTTGAACGTGCTCCCCGATTCTTATGTACTTTTGAGGAAATATTCTTAAAATTATGTACATTAAGAAAATGCAATAAAAAAAAATCGATTCTTTTCACCAACCCAAATAGGCATAACCCCTTAAAGCAACGATATTTGACGAGATTACCTGTCGCCACCAAATTTCCATCTCTTGAAAAAGTGCAAGACGCGACGTATCTATTGTGGCCAGCGAGCACGGATAAAATCTTACTGGTGCTCTGGAATAAGATTTCTCTCTTCAGCAGGAATTTGTTAAGTGTTTCAAAGATTTATTCGGTGTATCATTTTTACGTACCGTTTCCCAAACCACGGCAGTTTTATCAAGGCTGCTGCTGACGATGTATAAGCCGTTTGTGCTAAAACGAACGCATGTTAAGGCACTGCTGTGCTTCTCCATTACTCTGAACAGATTAATGGTAGCAGTCGTGGGCTGAGACTCGCATTTGTCCTGAATCACGGTGACCTCCCACAATTTGACATGATTATCGTTGCCGCAGGTGACGAGTTGATAAGTTTTCGTAAAAGGCCCGCTCCCTTTGTAACAAAATATTTTACGCGACATTACGATTGTGCTGAGGGATTCCTAAGGCAGCCGTGCTTCAATATAAACGTACCCCTGATGTCTTGGTAAATGGAAAAGTCGCAACAAACAACCCCGAGATCGTGAGCGTCGTCCATTGACGCAAAAGTTGTGACGGGCTGACCTACGTCAATGGTGTCGATCAGTTCGGCAGTGGAAAAGAGTTGCAGCACCCCCCGCGTGCATGAAGTTATTAACCAACTCGAATCCGGCGAAAAGCAAACACTCTGTATGGCGGCATCGTGTTTTTGAAAGCATCTGATGGCGAAAGTTGGAGTTTAAGTTAGAATACTGCCGATCGTGTCGGGTGGTCGCTGAATGTAAATGGTGAATATTTTACGGGAATATACCGCGATATTCAGTAGATATTACATTCTGGTGTGAGTTACGTTAAAGATACACTGCATTATTTAGTAGCCGCACCTAATTAAATTTCGCCGAACCAGGTCCCAGAGGCAAACTTGTCCGTTATCCCCAGCAGTGACCAATAACGTCGAATCCGGTGAAAATCTGCAAACTCTCACGGACTCTCCACCAACTTGCGGCATAGTGTATATCTTCGACCCCGTCTTGAAAAAGTAACTCTCGCATTAATATAAATTACGAATGACAGCAATGTACAGGATCTTATAATGCGATTATTTAGGAGTACTTATAGCGTAACATTGACCGCATACTTAGAAACATTAACATCGTGACAACTTTGTACACCAAAGTTCGCGGTACGTCTTATGAAATACGCTTGAAAGTGAAAAATTCATGCGAAACTACGCAGCAATGCAACATTTTCGAACCGTAACAGGTGCACCCGGAAGGTCGTTAACGGAGTCCTCGTAAATAATCCTCGGGGTCTTTAATCTTTTATTTGCTGCTTGTTTAGTTTATCATTGACGTAGTCCTAGCTCGTGAGGATTGTTTCTTACCCGCAAATTCCAGAGCAACGTGGTACCGTCTATGCTGGAGGATGCCAGCATGGTGGACTGAGGACTGACTTTGACCGCGGTCACCCCATACTTGTGACCTGTCAGGGGTGAGAAATATGCCTCTGTGTAGCCGCTGCCAGCCTGCCATTGCCAAATCCGTATCCGCTTGTCCCTGATCGCCAAAAATCAAGTGTACTCGTATCGTGTCGTTATAGCCAAGGCAAGAATGATGCCGTCCGAGACCTATCGATAACCAATATTTACCCCGATGCGGTTACTAGGACGCAATCGCCGGCAAAATCGACAGAAGTCACATCACTGGTGTGAGTCGTCAGTGTTTGCAATACGTGCACGTCACCTCTCATGGCAATCATGATTTCTGATTGACAATGTGGCTCTTAACTATAACAGAAACAAGATCTGGTGGTTATTAAAGAAAGCCTGCGGTGGAAGAACTTTTGTGACTTGTATTCGGTATTATTCGTAGTACACTTTGAAGAATACGGTGTGGTACATTTGAAAATGTAATGCGATGAAATACTGCAGACTATAACTAAATCGTGCGAAATTAAGGTAACGCAGAGTTCATAGAAGCCAAACTATTGAAGTACCGTTCCAATATCAATTGCTTTTACAAGATTGCAAATGGGCTTCATTGCGAATTTTTTGTATTTTTAATCAAATCTTTTGTGCCGGTCACCGCATATTTTGATATGTCAGAACTGCGATGCGATGAATTACTGTAGAGTATAATTAAATCGTGCAAAATAAAGGCAACTAAAAGTTGCTAGACGCCCAAGTATTGAAGCACCGTTCCAATATCAATTGCTTTTACAAGATTGCAAATAGGCTACATTGCGAAATTTTTGCATTTTTAGTAAAATTGTTTGCACCCTCACCGGTGACCACCGTGGCAGTCAATGTGTTAAAGAATACGGTGTGGTACATTTGGAAATGTAATGCGATGAAATACTGCAGAGTATAATTAAATCCTGCAAAATGAAGGTAACGCAAAGTTGTTAGAAACCAAAGTATCAAAGCACCGTTCCAATATCAATTTCTTTTACAAGATTGCAAATAGGTTTCATTCTGAATTTTTTGCATTTTTAATAAAATCTTTTGCACCGGTCACATACGACCACCGTGGCAGTCAATGTGTTAAAGAATGCGGTGTGGTAAATTTGGAAATGTAATGCAATGAAATACTGCAGAGCATAATTAAATCGCGCAAAATGAAAGTAACGCAGCGTTGTTAGAAGCCAAAGTATCGAAGCACCGTTCCAATATAAATTTATTTACAAGATTGCAAATAGGCTACATTGCGAAATTTTTGCATTTTTAGTAAAATGTTTTATGACCACCGTGGTAGTCAATGTGTTAAAGAATACGGTGTGGTACATTTGGAAATTTAATGCGACAGAATACTACAGAGTATAATTAAATCGTGCAAAATGAAGGCAGTGCACAGTTGTTAGAAGCCAAAGTATCGAAGCACCGTCCCAGTATCAATTTCTTTGACAAGATTACAAATAGGCTTTATTGCGAATTTTTCGCATTTTTAGTATAATCTTTTGTGACCACCGTAGCAGTTAATGTATTGAAGAATACGGTGTAGTACATTTGGAAATGTAATGCGATGAAATACTACAGAGTATAATCAAATCGTACAAAATAAAGGTAACGCAGAGTTGTTAGAAGCCAAAGTATTGAATTTACAAGATTGCAAATAGGCTCCATTGTGAATTTTTTGAATTCATATTATTTTATATTTGTTTTTGCGCCAATCACCAGGGACCACCGTGGCAGTCAACGTTTTAACGTGTTTCATTTTAGCTGAAGTGAGAATCTCTATCTCATTATTACGCATTCAGCTGAAGTACTGTTGTTTTGCTACGATTCCCGACGGAAAGGCTACGTGGCTCTTGGGGACATGATAGATGGAGAACGACAATAATAGCAGTATATTGCGCTTATGTGAAGCGATGTATGGTGAATTATTGAGTAACGCTAAAAATCAATCGCACCCCTCAAGTGATTAAACGCTAACCATTCGGTTCGGTATACGTACAATAATGTATCTCCTGATAAATAATGAATGTTATCAGAAATCATCATTCACGCAAATCTACTGCGTTAATCTACAATAATGTAATCTATCGTCAAAATATCGTTTGCCTTCATTCAAAACCGCTTAACAATGTCGAGTAATAATAAACGAGGTTACAGATGACAGGAGTGCATTGCTGGATATTAACTGTCAAGCGAGCAGCGATAAGAGGATAAGGATGACGATGAGCGACGATCTGCATGATGTGAGAGGTCTACTTTTCCCACAATTTTTCCTACTGTTTTTCCAACTTTTTATTATGCTCGACCGCCTGCAGAAATAGAACATGTGTACACAGGCGAACTAGTTTTCAATGAAACGTTTAATTGCTCATATGACGAATTACGCTGATGTGCGAAAGACGATTAGCTTCTTCGCGATAAGTATAATTAATTGTTGTAGAAAGGTCTAAGTGTCTCCATAGAAGGCAAAATAATTTTTCGTTTAATAAGCGAGCGTATTTGAGCAGTTTATTTTGAAAGTGGCCTAATTCCGTTTTTCAAAATTTTCCGGTTACCATGGTTACATGTACAAATTCATGTTATTTACCAGTAAATGTTACTCATCTCGATTTGAAGATAAATGGAGTTAGGCCACTTTCAAAATAAACGGCTCATTTTATTGTTCCAAATGTAGGTGCATGAATTCCGCAAACGTTACGTATCGTGATATGTCAACACATCGGTGTCGCGGTTTTATAGACATTTTCTATTTCTGATTCAATTGTCGACACGCCGAATGACTGTCTATTGACGTAATAACGAGGTAGTGATATTGTATACGACCCGTAACCTTCGTTTGCCAAAGAGTTATGAACGCACGGTTACGTTGTTCAATAATAAAAGAGGATCGACTTCGCGGCTTATGAAGTAAAACGTTCCCCATTTCAGTTATGCAGCTATTAAGTCCTTGACAGTGACCGACCAGTATCATATATAATGGACGGACTGGGGTCGCTTCGGCTCAAACTTATATCCAGCAAAGCCAGTGCCACTTGCTAAAATAAGTATCGGAATTATGACGACCCATCCAAATAATTGCAACATAATCATGGTTACATATTGAGAGATTCGTCTATTAAGATTGGTAGCAAAATGACCAGGAGCCATTACATGATTAATAAGAACACGTGTCGGATATGAATAAGAAATAGGCGTGCGAAAGGTGATAGCATTTGGAATGTCATGAAGTTACCACGTATACCTGACGCTAGCCATATCGATTACATTTCTTATCTAACACGTACGGGAATACGCGAATGTATTTTTATGTCTACTGCGAGCTTTTTCGTTTCATCGGCTCGCTGTCTGTTATCGAACGATCAAAACAGCATCTGTTAACACAATCATTATCACGGCATCCGAAAATTAGTCGCCTACTTTCTTCCGAATTGCTACGTCATTCAATATAATCACTGTATTACATTTATTACTGTTATAATGTCCAGGGGTTTCGGCAAATATATGTGCCGTTTATTTTGAAAGTGGCCTAACTCCGTTTTTATGTCTACTAAGAGCTTTTTCGTTTCATCGGCTCGCAGTCTGTTATCGAACGATCAAAACAGCATCTGTTAACACAATCATTATCACGGCATCCGAAAATTAGTCGCCAACTTTCTTCCGAAAGCTACGTCATCCAATATAATCAGGGTATTACATTTATTACTATTATAATGTCTAGGGGTTTCGGCAAATATATGAGCCGTTTATTTTGAAAGTGGCCTAACTCCGTTTTTATGTCTACTGCGAGCTTTTTCGTTTCATCGGCTCGCTGTCTGTTATCGAACGATCAAAACAGCATCTGTTAACACAATCATTATCACGGCATCCGAAAATTGGTCGCCTACTTCCTTCCGAAAGCTACGTCATCCAATATAATCAGGGTATTACATTTATTACTATTATAATGTCTAGGGGTTTCGGCAAATATATGTGCCGTTTATTTTGAAAGTGGCCTAACCCCGTTTTTCAATATTTCCGGTTACCATGGTTACATGTACAAATTCATGTTATTTATCAGTAAATGTTATTTCTCTCGATTTGTAGATAAATGGAGTTAGGCCACTTTCAAAATAAACGGCTCATATCGAAACACTTTTCGCATATTCATAGACGTGAGATCCAATTTATTTTTTTGGAAACCTTTTTAGTTTTTTAAACCGCGAATTTTACAAAAATGTTAAGAGGCCTTTCGAATTTTCTCAATTTCTATGAGTCTGTAGTACATAACAACTGATATAAACCTAAAACATGTATAGTATTTCTTAAAGTTACTTATGTGTACCCTTACGTAGGATAAATTTTTAACACAATATAATCAGTGTATTACATTTATTACTATTATAATGTCCAGGGGTTTCGGGAAATATATAAGCCGTTTATTTTGAAAGTGGCCTAACTCCGTTTTGCAATACTTTCCGGTTAGCATGGTTACATGTACAAATTCATGTTATTTATCAGTAAATGTATTTCTCTCGATTTGTAGATAAATGGAGTTAGGTCACTTTCAAAATAAACGGCTCATATCGAAACACTTTTCACATATTCATAGACGTGAGATTAAATTTATTTTTTTGGAAACCTTTTTAGTTTTTTAAACCGCGAATTTTACAAAAATGTTAAGAGGCCTTTCGAATTTTCTCAATTTCTATGAGTCTGTAGTACATAACAACTGATATAAACCTGAAACATGTATAGTATTTCTTAAAGTTACTTACGTGTACCGTTACGTAGGATAAATTTTTAACACAATATAATCAGTGTATTACATTTATTACTATTATAATGTCTAGGGGTTTCGGCAAATATATGAGCCGTTTATTTTGAAAGTGGCCTAACTCCGTTTTTCAATATTTCCGGTTACCATGGTTACATGTACAAATTCATGTTATTTATCAGTAAATGTTATTTCTCTCGATTTGTAGATAAATGGAGTTAGGCCACTTTCAAAATAAACGGCTCATATCGAAACACTTTTCGCATATTCATAGACGTGAGATCCAATTTATTTTTTTGGAAACCTTTTTAGTTTTTTAAACCGCGAATTTTACAAAAATGTTAAGAGGCCTTTCGAATTTTCTCAATTTCTATGAGTCTGTAGTACATAACAACTGATATAAACCTGAAACATGTATAGTATTTCTTAAAGTTACTTACGTGTACCGTTACGTAGGATAAATTTTTAACACAATATAATCAGTGTATTACATTTATTACTATTATAATGTCCAGGGGTTTCGGGAAATATATGTGCCGTTTATTTTGAAAGTGGCCTAACTCCGTTTTTCAATATTTCCCGGTTACCATCGTTACATGTATAAATTCATGTTATTTATCAGTAAATGTTATTTCTCTCGATTTGTAGATAAATGGAGTTAGGCCACTTTCAAAATAAACGGCTCATATCGAAACACTTTTCGCATATTCATAGACGTGAGATCCAATTTATTTTTTTGGAAACCTTTTTAGTTTTTTAAACCGCGAATTTTACAAAAATGTTAAGAGGCCTTTCGAATTTTCTCAATTTCTATGAGTCTGTAGTATATAACAACTGATATAAACCTGAAACATGTATAGTATTTCTTAAAGTTATTTACGTGTACCGTTACGTAGGATAAATTTTTAACACAATATAATCAGTGTATTACATTTATTGCTATTATAATGTCTAGGGGTTTCGGCAAATATATGAGCCGTTTATTTTGAAAGTGGCCTAACTCCGTTTTTCAATACTTTCCGGTTACCATGGTTACATGTATAAATTCATGCTATTTATCAGTAAATGTTATTTATCTCGATTTAGAGATAAATGGAGTTAGGCCACTTACAAAATAAACGGCTCATATCGAAACACTTTTCGCATATTCATAGACGTGAGATCCAATTTATTTTTTTGGAAACCTTTTTAGTTTTTTAAACCGCGAATTTTACAAAAATGTTAAGAGGCCTTTCGAATTTTCTCAATTTCTATGAGTCTGTAGTACATAACAACTGATATAAACCTGAAACATGTATAGTTTTTCTTAAAGTTACTTACGTGTACCGTTACGTAGGATAAATTTTTAACACAATATAATCAGTGTATTACATTTATTACTATTATAATGTCCAGGGGTTTCGGCAAATATATAAGCCGTTTATTTTGAAAGTGGCCTAACTCCGTTTTGCAATACTTTCCGGTTAGCATGGTTACATGTATAAATTCATGTTATTTATCAGTAAATGTATTTCTCTCGATTTGTAGATAAATGGAGTTAGGCCACTTTCAAAATAAACGGCTCATATCGAAACACTTTTCGCATATTCATAGACGTGACATCCAATTTATTTTTTTGGAAACCTTTTTAGTTTTTTAAACCGCGAATTTTACAAAAATGTTAAGAGGCCTTTCGAATTTTCTCAATTTCTATGAGTCTGTAGTATATAACAACTGATATAAACCTGAAACATGTATAGTATTTCTTAAAGTTACTTACGTGTACCGTTACGTAGGATAAATTTTTAACACAATATAATCAGGGTATTACATTTATTACTATTATAATGTCCAGGGGTTTCGGCAAATATTTGAGCCGTTTATTTTGAAAGTGGCCTAACTCCGTTTTTCAATATTTCCCGGTTACCATGGTTACATGTATAAATTCATGTTATTTATCAGTAAATGTTATTTCTCTCGATTTGTAGATAAATGGAGTTAGGCCACTTTCAAAATAAACGGCTCATATCGAAACACTTTTCGCATATTCATAGACGTGAGATCCAATTTATTTTTTTGGAAACCTTTTTAGTTTTTTAAACCGCGAATTTTACAAAAATGTTAAGAGGCCTTTCGAATTTTCTCAATTTCTATGAGTCTGTAGTACATAACAACTGATATAAACCTGAAACATGTATAGTATTTCTTAAAGTTACTTATGTGTACCGTTACGTAGGATAAATTTTTAACACAATAGTATTTAATTTGCGAAAAATTTCTATTTCGCTAAAAGTGAAGAATTCACAAAGCAGACAGCGGTCTATCTTTAGGTCAAACTATCCTTTGTCAAATGGTACAACATGATAAACCAAAAATAGACGATTCTACTGTCTTATTTTTACATCATCAGGACATTAGTTTCGTGATAAAAAGAAATACAAATGTAAATAATGCGCTAACTAAATTAATTGAGTAAAACGTACGTGAGATAGCAACAAACAATAACCCCGTAGCAAAATACATTTCATGGGAGACGTCAACGCGTGTCACAATGTCAGGTTATATTCAGCAATTGATAGCAACCGTGTAAATTAAATATGGCCATAACATCGTCCCTATGTATCAATATTCCGTATTGAATGTAATCAACATATTCCTTACATCATAATGTTACAGGACGACATGTGAGCGTTTTCATATCAAGAAAAAAACGGAAAAGCGATACTGCGCTTGACGAGTTGTGTTCGCAGTGGTTTTAATCAGAACACGCTAACTGAATATAAATCTAGGAAGCATTCTGAAGCCACATTTATTTTTAGTCGCCGCTTGTGGTTCGGTATTTTAAGTCTGATGACTGCATTTATGTACAGTGCGTTTTGTTTCTCAAATGCATCGCGAATCTTACCTGCCTGCCTCTCACAATCTGCATTCATTACGTACATACACGTAAAACTGTTAAACTTCGATGAATTTTATTTGAAATTCACAAACAATCCATCATTGTTCTCACATAACAAAACTTACCAATTATATATTAGAACTATAAATATTTTTTTCTATTGAATAGCTATAAGTGCAATATTTCATTCTCCATTTAAAAGGAAATATATTGTGTTGAAGCATCTAAATGACCGGGTACAGAATTCATGCATACTCACAGGTATGATAAGCACATGTTCCGAATGACTCTAGATCAGCGTAATTCGTTGTTCGGTCAACAATTATGCACGTCGCACGTTATATTCCGCCCCAATTATTGAAAACGTGCCGTCGAACCCTTGCACACTGGCGGTGGGACACTTTTTCGAATCAAAGAATAAAATGTTTAACGTTGAGCACTTCAGACAGGATACCCCGAAGAGGGCACCTGTCACAATGAAGTTAAAACTTGGTTAAAACGCGAAACGCATGTCCACCGGGCGGACAGATCGATATTATAGAAGCACTAGCAAACGTTAGAATCGGCACATCAGGCTCCACTATTTTATGAAAAAACTCCGACGCATAAGGCTTATCTTTCCGCGAAAGGCAGACAAGTGGGCCTGAGGGTGCATGTTTAAATTGATAACTTTTTTAACACAGTAATTGCCATCTTTATTGATTGCGCGTTATCAAACTAATTCAAAGGGTACATGATATATTTTACCGGAATCCTGCTTCAAGACGTCAAAATACTTCGTATTAGTAAAATAACGGTTATTTCCTCGACGTATTTGAAGGTGAACACATTGTAAAACGATAATTGCAATGGATGACAATTAGTTTTGCCGATAAAAAAGAGCACTGCTTTTTATACACCGCGGCCTACCTTATATGTGACTAGACTCATGGGCCAACAGTTAGTTTTGCAGTACTGTAAGCTGTAAAAGGGATTCATTCTAAAATGCGTGAATTATTGTTTTTGATTAAACTTTTTTAACACAGTAATTGCCATCTTTATTGATTGCGCGTTATCAAATTAATTCAAAGGGTACATGATGAGAATTAGTTTTGCCGATAAAAAAGAGTGCTGCATTTTATACACCGCGGCGTACCTTATATGTGACTAGACTCATGGGCCAACAGTAAGATTTGCAGGAGTACTATAAGCCGTAAAAGCGATTCATTCCAAAATGCGTGAATTATTATTTTTGATTAAACTTTTTTAACACAGAAATTGCCATCTTTATTGATTGCGCGTTATCAAACTAATTCAAAGGCTACATGACATGTTTTACCGGAATCCTGCTTCAAGACGACGAAACACTTCCTATTAGTAAAATAACGGTTATTTCCTCGACGTATTTCAAGGTGCACACATTGTAAAACGATAATTGCAATGGATGAGAATTAGTTTTGCCAATAAAAAAAAGCGCTGCATTTTATACACCGCGGCGTACCTTATATGTGACTAGACCCAGGGGCCAACAGTAAGTTTTTCAGGAGTACTATAAGCCGTAAAAGGGATTCATTCCAAAATGCGTGAATTATTATTTTTGATTAAACTTTTTTAACACAGTAATTGCCATCTTTATTGATTGCGCGTTATCAAACTAATTCAAAGGGTACATGATGAGAATTAGTTTTGCCGATAAAAAAGAGTGCTGCATTTTATACACCGCGGCGTACCTTATATGTGACTAGACTCATGGGCCAACAGTAAGTTTTGCAGGAGTACTATAAGCCGTAAAAGGGATTCATTCCAAAATGCGTGAATTATTATTTGTGATTAAACTTTTTTAACACAGTAATTGCCATCTTTATTGATTGCGCGTTATCAAACTAATTCAAAGGGTACATGATGAGAATTAGTTTTGCCGATAAAAAAGAGTGCTGCATTTTGTACACCGTAGCATACCTTATATGTGACTAAACCCATGGGCCAACAGTAAGTTTTGCAGGAGTACTATAAGCCGTAAAAGGGATTCATTCCAAAATGCGTGAATTATTATTTTTGATTAAACTTTTTTAACACAGTAATTGCCATGTTTATTGATTGCGTGTTATCAAACTAATTCAAAGGGTACATGATATATTTTACCGGAATCCTGCTTCAAGACGACGAAACACTTCCTATTAGTAAAATAGCAATTATTTCCTCGACGTATTTCAAGGTGCACATATTGTAAAGAGATAATTGCAATGGATAAGAATTAGTTTTGCCGAAAAAAAAGAACGCTGCATTTTGTACACCGCGGCGTACCTTATATGTGACTAAACCCATGGGCCAACAGTAAGTTTTGCAGGAGTACTATAAGCCGTAAAAGGGATTCATTCCGAGATGCGTGAATTATTGTTTTTGATTAAACTTTTTTAACACAGTAATTGCCATGTTTATTGATTGCGCGTTATCAAACTAATTCAAAGGATACATGATATATTTTACCGGAATCCTGCTTCAAGACGACGAAACGCTTCCTATTAGTAAAATAATAAATAAAATAATAATAAATAAAACTTCCTCGACGTATTTTAAGGTGCACACATTGTAAAATGATAATTGCAATGGATGAGAATTAGTTTTGCCGATAAAAAAGAGCGCTGCATTTTATACACCGCGGCCTACCTTATATGTGACTAGACCCATGGGCCAACAGTAAGTTTTGCAGGAGTACTCTAAGCCGCAAAAGGGATTCATTCCAAAATGCGTGAATTATTATTTCTGATTAAATCTGCTAATATCCCTTCGTTCCACCTTTATTTCCCGAATCCCTTTGGCACAAACACAAAATCTACGCGATGGCGCACATGAAAGTTCCCTAGTCCATAACCAATAATGTCGTCCATTTGCTAGAACCCACCTGACAAGGGGGTTACGCTTATGCAGGTGCGAGATTAATTCAAATTCAATAACATTAGCACAATGGTTATAGAATCCTACATTTTCATCTTAATCTGAGGAAAACCTCATAACGTCCCGACTCCACATCATGAGCTTATTGACCATTCGTACGATATTTCTCGCATTCTCTTTTTCTTGATGTCATTCGAAATGACAGCGAGTAATCGTTCACCAGCGACCAGATCGGCACGGGACCCGAAATCGTTTATGGATATTGCTCGATGAATTGGTGAGACAAACGGTTAACGTTATTCGTGTCTAATGCCTCTTGGCAGTAAACCGGAATGCGTGAAATGCGGGACTCGGGAGACACCGCTTTGGCACTCAACCGAAGCCGGTAACCTGTGCAATGCTTGCCTGGAGGAAGAAAGAAGTTCTGGAGGGAATGGAAACTCGAAGAACGAAGAGGACGAGAAAAACTCGTCGCTGAAACCCAGGCGAAGCACGAGGATCACGAGATACTGCAACTCAAAGCCAACAGTACCGCACAAGATTGTGCCCAAGGGCAAAGGTCGACGCAATCTGTTTAAGAAAACAGTAGGTAGTTTTTGGCCTGGTAGATGTGAATATGAGATCGCTGATTTATGTTTGTTCTCAGCCTGTTAAAGCTCCTACCGCAACAGCCACGCCGGTGACCAGTAATTTTGTGTTTTACAAAGGGACTTACTTCCAAATAGGAGATATCGTCTCGGTGCAGGATATTGATGGCGGCATTTACTATGCGCAGATACGTGGACTTCTCACTGATCAGTACTGCGAGAAAAGTGCTGCTGTTACGTGGCTATTACCCACAACAGCAAGGTACCTAATGATAGAATAACCTAAATTGCGAACTATTGATATTATTTTAGATACTGAATTTTATGACGCTCTCCTTAATTTCTGTAAATGTTACAGTCCACCCCCCGAGGAAGGTTTTATTCCAGAAACATATATTATCGGGCCAGAAGAAGACTTACCACGTAAATTAGAATGCATGGAATTTGTCATGCATGCTCCGTCAGACTATTATAAGTTAAAGAATACGCCTTATCCTCCACCCATCACTGAGGGAGGTATTGGGTATATTTGGACAAGTTTTAGAAATGAGCTAAATACATCTAAGAAATAATGTTTCCTATCGTACAGAATGAACGTATTAGTTTAATTCAGCCAATATAGCAACGGTGTAACGTTATGCAAGACGTGTGGCGAAAGTAATGCCAACGTACGAAGAATATCTGAGATAGCGTATGTCATATATACCGACTTGTATTTAGGAGTAACTTTTAGGTGTATACATTAGTGAAAAGAGGTATTGCTGAATTGTACATAGAAAGTTGCAAGTGCTGACGAAGCACGACTGTTACAAATTAAGGAAGGTATCTACAATAATCATTAGGTTATCATGAATACACTTTAAAATTAAAACGTTTAATATTTGTAATGATACTCGTATAGACATCTTATTCGTGAACAACGTAACGTAACTATATGCCCCTATAGGTAGGTGAAAAATGCAGTATCAGAAATGGTCTCTTGAACCGCTGTCAGCACTGTACAGGGAATAGCGTAGCGAAGCGAAAGTTTCAAAATACAATTTCCATAGTTCTCGATGCGCACATTCGAACCGCGCACGCTTTGATTTCGAGGATCTGCACCAAATAATCCTTAGGCAATTTTTAGTCCCATATTAAGTTCGACACTTTCGGTACGTGATTATTTCGAAATTGATTTCTCGCAGCTTTTTCACTTTGACATTATTGTCCATCGACAGGGATATACGAAAAAGTTTCTTTTGGTTCGCCCCGGGAGGTGAGGGTTGATAAATACCGCCGTCATGCTCACCCTCGTCCTCAACTCTGATATCGCTGTGTAGAAATATACGGAGAGGTAGCGGGTAGCATTGGTGCGTTCTCGTTTTCTTGAAGGGATGGGAAGAGTATCCTTGCGGCGTCGCTCGTTCCAGGGATGCCCGTTGTGATCAGTCAGCTGGGTGCCAATGACGTAACGGCTGGTCAGAATTTGAGGTCTTTTATCGCCTGTGGCAGGTCAGGCAGCTTCATGTCCTTTATCTGTTGCGGTATATTCATGTTCTTGACCGCCGATACGGCACGGGCCGGCGCCGCCGTTATTCCCGCCTGCACACGGATGGAAGATATGGAAAATGGAGAAACTTGAGGGATTCATATATCCGACAAAATCATCTCAACTAGCAGGACCGTCGAACGACTCAGTGACACTACTACGCAATACATTACTCTTTGCCTTTTCGCCATGAGAGTATGTGTCGTAACGTATACATTTGCTTGTAAGGCACTTTTGTTACGGAGCAGACGGTTAAAAAACGATTGTACCAACATGCGTGTTATATGAAAAACGTTTACTTCTATACGAAGCTATGAAAAAAGACTGAATGCTTTGAGATTCTTGGTATAAAAACAATGTAGAACGAAAAAATCACAGATAAGTTGTATGCGGGAATGAGATTGTACAGGGTGGCTCGGTTTTCGATCTTTTCAACTTTCGTATCTTTTTTTTTGTTCTTTTTTTTTTTTACTGCTATTCTTAATTCAAGGAGGGGGTCCCAGGAGGAGAAACGGACGAGGTGAGCAAGATCGTCCTGATTTGTAAGTTCCCTAAAATTTATGTTAGCTTCATCAGTCCTACCACCACATGTAATTGCTCTACTGAACATTCCAATGCATGCATAGCTAGCAATTGACAAATTGCTGTATGTAATTATCTATTCAAATCTACGGCTAATGCTTAAAATTATTCCTCTGATCATTTCTCTTGTTCTATGTACACAGCTATGTATCCTATTTATAAGATGCATCGATCCTGAAGCTTGCAATACTCGTACAGAACATGATAAGAAAGGAAGTTTTCCGTAAAAATTTTACCTTCGTTCACTGATAATTTTTTGTGCCAAAATCATTACCAAAAATCAAGCATGCAGTGGTTACAGTAAATTTGGGTGCCAAAAAGGTAAGGGATAAACACATATTGTGCAGCTATATGTAAAACATTGCACTGTGGTCCGCTACAATCACATGTTCAAAATAATAATTGTTGCAAAGCACAGTAACTTTAACATCTTGGGCTAGTCCACATACACAGACATATCGTTTTAGCTTAGACACTTAAGGACAATCATAACTTCTTTCGAATGAGACTTAAAATAATACGTACCTCTTGCTTTTCTAATTTATTTTGATCTTCGATCCTCGTGAGAATTTCAGTCATATTGGTCTCCAATACCATACCACCCATTACAAGCTCATTCAGTATGTAATGAACTTTATCAACGTGAAATATTAAGTCCAATTCACATACATTCTCAAAACATTTATCCAATGTTTCAACAAATACTTGTATTAAATCTAATATTCCCAGTTCCGACTCGGAACTGTCAACGCAGAAGACAAAATAGAGCGTAGCATAATGCCTATAGATCAGCTTATAGTCTGATCCACCAATGAGGCTACCGCCCTCCAAGAAATTACAAACATTGTCATCTCTTTTTGAAACTAATTGAAATGTCTCTTTTATTATCTGCTGTTGCATGTCTTCATTCTGAAAAAGAAAGAAGATCGGAATTATAAGACTGATAACTATTTGAAGAATATATATATAAAATATTTTGACTGCCGTGATGGTCACTGCTGACCGGTGCAAAAGATTTTACTGAAGATTTATAAATGCAGTTAATGTTAGAATAGTGATGCGACGCCATGGTCACCAATACCTGCACGTTATTGACATTTTGCATAATTCAGTCAAACGCTGTAGTATTTCATAGCATCACCATTCTAATGCAGTAAAATACTCTTGGCAATCAACGTGTTAACACTTTGACTGCTGTGCATATTTTACTATATTAAAACCGCAACGTAATGAAGTACTACAAAATATGTTTGAATTGTGCAAAATGAAAATAATGAAAAGGTATTGGAAACCAAAGAATTGAATCACTGTTTAATATTAATTGCATTTACAAAATTATAAATGCTACCGATTGGGTATTTTTTGAATTTTTCATGAGACCTCTTGCACTGGTCATCGATGACCACCACGGCAGTCAAAGTGTTAATTAACACGTTGACTGCCGTGATACTCACCAGTGACCACCGTCAAAAATTTTACTGAAGATCCAAAATATTCGCAATAGGTAGCAGTTATTATTTTATAAATACAATAGTTGTTAGAATAGTGATGGGATCCTTTGGTCTCCAATAGACGCGCATTGTTTACATTTTGCATAATTTAGTCAAACGCTGTAGTATTTCATAGCATTGCCATTCTAATACGGCAAAGTATTACAGAATATGATTGAATTGTGCAAAATGAAAATAATGCGAAGGTATCAGAGACCAAAGGATTTAATCACTATTTAATATTAACACATTGTACGCCGGCCCTGCCAAAACGTGGGATTTGAAGCAAAATACTACAGAATATGATTGAATTGTGCAAAATGAAAATAACGACCAAAGAATTGAATCAATCACTTTCACCGCTGACCGACGCAAGAAACAAATGGGTAAACAATTATTTTATAAATGCAGTTACTCCTAGAATAGTGATGCGATCGGTGCTCATTTTGACTTTAAATGTCTCAGATGCTAATACAGCAAAATATTACAGAATATGATTCAATTGTGCATGTAATGTTAACCAAAGAATTGAATCACTATTTAATATTAACACTTTGACTGCCACGATGGTTACCGGTGACCGGCGCAAGAGATTTTAATGAGGATTCAAAATATTTGCAATAGGTAGCAACTATTATTTTATAAATGCAGTTGTTGTTAGAATAGTGATGCAATCCTGTGGTCTCCAATACTTGCGCATTATTTACATTTTACATAATTCAGTCAAATAATGTAGTATTTCATAGCATCGCCATTCTAATACAGCAAAATATTACAGAATATGATTCAATTGTGCAAAATGAAAATAATGCGAATGTATTGGAGACCAAAGAATTGAATCACTATTTAATATTAACACTTTGACTATTAACACTTTGACTGCTTTGATGGTAACCGGTGCCCACCGCCAAAGATTTTACTCAGATCCAAAATATTTGCAATAGGTAGCAACTATTATTTTATAAATGCAGTTGTTGTTAGAATAGCGATGCAATCCTGTGGTCTCCAATACTTGCGCATTATTTACATTTTACATAATTCAGTCAAATAATGTAGTATTTCATAGCATCGCCATTCTAATACAGCAAAATATTACAGAATATGATTCAATTGTGCAAAATGAAAATAATGCGAAGGTATCGGAGACCAAAGAATTGAATCACTATTTAATATTAACACTTTGACTACCGTGGTTGTCACCGCTGACCGACGCAAGAAATTTTACTGAAGATTTAAAATACCCACAATGGGTAGCAATAATTATTTTATAAATGCAGTTACTCCTAGAATAGTGATGCGATCCTGTGGTCTTCAATACCTGCACGTTATTTACATTTTGCGTAACTCAATCAAACGCTGTAGCATTTCATAGCATTGCCCTTCTAATACAGTAAAATACTCTCTGCAGTCAACGTGTTAAAGCAGAAAATCACCCTCTTACAACCTGCACATAGCCTACTTACAAAGTACTGATAGAACTTCGAAAGTCTCGGCTTTCCATGATTATTAAATACCAAAATCGCCTTGATCATGGTGAAACGGTTGCGGAATTCTATCCAGTTCAACCGTAACGCTAGCTTTTCCACAGATACCCTCCGCAGTATGTTATCATTGATACACCGCTGAGAGGTTAAGTCCTACTTGAAGCGCCTAGACTCTCCACAATCCGCATAATATATCCCGTCACTTTCCCTCCGCTATCTCCGTTCCCCAGTTTCGTCCAATTTCGCCGCACTCTCTTTCCTCACCCTTTCGCGCGACAATTCGACACTATTGCAGATAAAGGCAATCAGCGCTTTCGCTGCTCCGCGGCAATCTAGCTGTCAAAGTCTGCACAGCGTAGCACGTGAATCTTCTTCCCGTTAAAACGCTCCTCACTTCTGACCTCATGATTCGTAGAGCAGCTCGTAACATTATGTCTCCGCGTTATCATAACTAAGCCGATTACGTCCAATAATTATCATAATTAGCCAGTGCCGTCCGACCGAGGAAATTACACGTCGGCAAGCCAGACGAGAATACTTAAAGACGTCGACTACTTAAAGCCGCCCATAACAGTCGGGCGGTATGATCCTGGGATGATTAGGTGCAGCGAAAATGTTGCCATGCGAATTGTCTTGCGGATTAACGGTTACGAAGTCGGCTGCGGTAAGTTGGAAGGTAAAAATCTCCCTCGGCCTGATGTTAGATGATTTCCCCCCTGCCGATGGCGCAGGCGCATTATTCGGCGTTACACATCGGGGCATATGCGTGTGATAGGCCTTCCGTTCGGTACTTCGCAACTCGAAGGCACAGAAAGAAGACCGGAGTGTGCCCCTGGTCTTCTTTTTGTTGTCCGCGTACGTGCAGGCGAGATTGAATAATAACAGAATTAACGTGCTGCGAGTGTCGGGATTGCGATGGAAGTTGAGGAACAGGTGTCAAATGTAACGTGACGCAGCCCTAATACACGTTGAAGGTATGTGGTTGTTTACAATCTAACAGTAGGATAGACATTTTCTGGGCTGCAGATTATGCTTGTTGTTGGGTATGCGGATTTTAGATTAGATGTTAGTTTCGGGGTTGTATGTGGCAGCTGTTCGGAATATGCTCTGGATATTCTGGACAGCTGCCTATATGTGTAATACTGGTCTGAATGGTAGAGGTACTTGGTTTGTGTTTTACATGGGTGTTTATTTTCGTTTAATTTACATTGATATGGAGATTTAAGGAGGCAGGAGGGTGTTTCAGTATACCTGAAATGTAGGCATTTAAAATTGCGCAATTTGTAATTTTAAGTGTACTGTTCCCTGACGCAACAGTACCAAGTCAACTGATTACAGCGAGATAAATCACATAACTCATAGTTGTAAATACGGTCAGTTGCTAGTAGAACGATAACAGCTATTGTAAAGCACTGAGGCCAATTGACGTCTAGGAACATGGACATAAATGTCGTTTTGTGGTTACAGCTATATTACACCATGAGTGAATGCTCTTTATTCTATAATCGCGTACTGCATTCCACACTTAACACGTTGACTACCACGGTGCTGACCGGTGATCGGTGCAAAAGATTTGACTAAAAATGCAAAAAGTTTGCAATGAAGCTTATTTGCAATCTTGTAAAAGCAATTGGTATTGGAATATATGGTGCTTCAATACTTTGGTGTCTAACAACTCTGCGTTACATTCATTTTGCACATTTTCATCATAGTCTGTAGTATTTGATCGCATTGCAGTTCTAACATAGCAAAAGACGCTGCAAAAAATTTGCAATGAAATGTATTTGCAATCTTGTAAAAGCAATTGATATTGGAACGGTGCTTCAATACTGTGGCGTGTAAGAACTCTGTGTTAACTTCATTTTGCACGATTTAATTCTACTTTGCAGTATTTCATCGCATTACATTTACAAATGTACCACACCGTGCAAATTGACTGACGCAAAAGATTTGACCAAAAATGCAAAAAATTCACAATGAAGCCTATTTGCAATCTTATAACAGCAATTGATATTGGAACGGTGCTTCAATATTCTGGCTTCTAACAACTGCGTTACTTTAATTTTGTATGATTCAATCATACTCTGCAGTATTTCATCGCATCACGATTCTAAGATATCAATATACGCTGCAAAAAATCTGCAATGAAACCTATTTGCAATCTTGTAAAAGCAATTGATATTAAAGCGGTACTTCAATACTCTGGCTTCTAAGAACTCTGCGTTACCTTCATTTTGCACGATTTAATTATACTCTGCAGTATTTCATCGCATCTGGGTTCTAAGATAGCAATACATGCTGCAAAAAATTTGCAATGAAACCTATTTGCAATTTTGTAAAAGCAATTGATATTGGAGTGGTGCTTCAATACTCTGGCTTCTAAGAACTCTGCGTTACTTTCATTTTGCACGATTTAATTCTACTCTGCAGTATTTCATCGCAATACATTTACAATTGTACCACACCGTGCAAAGTAACCGGTGCAAAAGATTTGACTACAAATGCAAAAAATTTGCAATGAAGCCTATTTACAATCTTGTAAAAGCAATTGATATTGGAATGGTGCTTCAATACTCTGGCTTCTAAGAACTCTGCGTTACCTTCATTTTGCACGATTTAATTATACTCTGCAGTATTTTATCGCATCTGGGTTCTAAGATAGCAATACATGCTGCAAAAAATTTGCAATGAAACCTATTTGCAATTTTGTAAAAGCAATTGATATTGGAGTGGTGCTTCAATGCTTTGACGTCTAATAACTCTGCATTACTTTCATTTTGCACGATTTAATTCTACTCTGCAGTATTTCATCACATTAAATTTACAAATGTACCACACCGTGCAAAGTAACCGGTGCAAAAGATTTGACTACAAATGCAAAAAATTTGCAATGAAGTCTATTTGCAATCTTGTAAAAGCAATTGATATTGAAACGGTGCTTCAATACTTTGGCTTCTAACAACTCTGCGTTACCTTCATTTTGCACAATTTAATCATACTCTGCAGTATTTTATCGCATCTCGATTCTAAGATATCAATATACGCTGCAAAAAATTTGCAATGAAACCTATTTGCAATCTTGTACAAGCAATTGATATTGGAGCGGTGCTTCAATACTCTGGCTTCTAAGAACTCTGCGTTACTTTCATTTTGCACGATTTAATTCTACTCTGCAGTATTTCATCACAATACATTTACAAATGTACCACACCGTGCAAAGTAACCGGTGCAAAAGATTTGACTACAAATGCAAAAAATTTGCAATGAAGCCTATTTGCAATCTTATAACAGCAATTGATATTGGAACGGTGCTTCAATATTCTGGCTTCTAACAACTGCGTTACTTTAATTTTGTATGATTCAATCATACTCTGCAGTATTTCATCGCATCACGATTCTAAGATATCAATATACGCTGCAAAAAATTTGCAATGAAACCTATTTGCAATCTTGTAAAAGCAATTGATATTGGAGTGGTGCTTCAATACTTTGGCGTCTAACAACTGTGCGTTACCTTTATTTTGCACGATTTAATCATACTCTGCAGTATTTCATTGCATCTCGGTTCTAAGATAGTAATATACGCTGCAAAAAATTTGCAATGAAACCTATTTGCAATCTTGTACAAGCAATTGATATTGGAGTGGTGCTTCAATACTTTGACGTCTAATAACTCTGCATTACTTTCATTTTGCACGATTTAATTCTACTCTGCAGTATTTCATCACATTAAATTTACAAATGTACCACACCATGCAAAGTAACCGGTGCAAAAGATTTGACTACAAATGCAAAAAATTTGCAATGAAGTCTATTTGCAATCTTGTAAAAGCAATTGATATTGGAACGGTGCTTCAATACTTTGGTGTCTAAGAACTCTGCGTTACCTTCATTTTGCACGATTTAATCATACTCTGCAGTATTTCATCGCATCTCGGTTCTAAGATAGCAATATACGCTGCAAAAAATTTGCAATGAAACCTATTTGCAATCTTGTAAAAGCAATTGATATTGGAGCAGTGCTTCAATACTTTGGTGTCTAACAGCTCTGCGTTACCTGCATTTTGCACGATTTAATTCTACTCTGCAGTATTTCATCGCATTACATTTACAAATGTACCACACTGTGCAAAGTACCAGCGCAAAAGATTTGACTAACAATGCAACAAGTTTGCAATGAAGCCTATCTGCAATCTTGTAAAAGCGATTGATATTGGAATATACGGTGCTTCAATACTTTGGCTTTTAACAACTCTGCGTTACCTTCATTTTGCACGATTTAATCATACTCTGTAGTATTTGATCGCATCGTGGTTCTAACATAGGAAAATACGCTTGGCAGTCAACGTGTTAATTCAAGTATGAAGTACTCTATATTGAAAGTAATAATATGATATTATGCAAAAGTTCATGAAACTCCACATTTCATTGAATATATATATTTATAAATACTTAGCTAGTTTGTAAGCCAAACCAATTTGTTACCAAACCCATACAATATAATACAAGTTTTTCTGTTCTGTGCTTTTTCAGATGGACAGGTTACGATTACTGCCTATGGAATTGCCGTCTGCAACAAGTATAAATACCAATGGAACTGTTAAGGGAAAGATACCTTTTGTAAGACGCTTGGCAGTAGGGTTTGTAATTTTGGCTGTACTAGGTCTGCTGTATGTACCGGCATACCATTCGGCTCAGGGCCCATACTTAGGCTTAGGTGAGACTCCGTCCCCTGCAGAGCCCCTTGGTGGTTCGCACTTGGTAGCATCCATAGGTATGCATTTACTAACAATGCTTGTTTTCCTTTCTCCTTTCATACACACACATACATACACACTTACACTCTCAGTTTAATTATTTTCCCAAAATGGCACACAAAGGAGCGGCTTTGCTATCTCTCTCACGAAAAAAAGGCATCCAAAAGTGTGTGCAGTATGACGATTTCAAAAAGCGTCTATACCACTGTACACGAACACTATAAGAAAAGTACGATCGTGGAATGGCTAATTCGTTTTGCCTGGCAGGTATTATTTCATTATCGCACAGTTTACAGTATTTTCTGAGACATTGGAACACTTCATGTTTGCTGTCTTCACAGTTGCACCGACCGATGTAGTCTCTTTTATGCATTGCATCTCAATATTTCCTACGTATAATTGCGCTTCTAGAAACTTGCCAGAGTATTACCTGAACCAATAGTTAAGTCAATTTAGGCATCTGCGGGTGTTGCCTTTATAATGATATTTTCCATTTATGTGGTAGCATGCTTCGAATACATAGCTGTTTTGATATATTATACGTTTAAATTTGCATGATCACATTAAGGGCTTTAAGAAATTACAGCTATCAGATAAGATAGCGTCATAATAGACTGTTTGTTTGACATTGAAGTTGTATACTTCGGTTAGCAGTGTGTACCTTCGTTTGCAGCACAATTACCTGGTTGGGCGTTGAACACCTCAAGAGACCTCTGTCTTTACATTCATCCTGAGAACACCACATCAATTCTAAATCCTACCGGCATGTGTACGCCAGCCCCGTATCTGCTTATTATCATATGTTCGGCAGTAGCAAATTACAAAGCGAGGGCGGCGATAAGAAATACCTGGGCAAACAAAAGTAATTTGGACACCCTGTACAATTCTACAGTCAAAATAGCATTCCTATTGGGTCAAGATGATAACGATACCCTTAACGTACGTACGTCATAATATCGAATTCTTTGCGTTAATTAAGTTCAAACGCCGTACTTATTACCGCTTGGTCGGTCACTTGTAGAGTTTAGTATTCGAAGAATCTCTGCAATATAATGATATTATACAAGAAAAGTTTCGTGACACTTACAATAATTTAACGCTGAAGTCGGTCATGATGCTGAAGTGGGTTACTTCTAATTGTGATAAAGCCAAATATCTTATGAAGACAGACGACGATATGTTTGTGAATGTACCTACTCTAGTGAAAACTTTACACTCGAGGCAACAACAGCATCACGGGACGTTACTGGGTTCTCTCATTTGCAATGCCAGGCCGATATCAGACCCAAAGAATAAATGGTAAGTAGTCCCTGAATGGTATACGTGGGCAGCCCGATAAGTACTTAGCCTACAAAAGAAAAACGAAAATTTTGGAAAATCAACGATTTATTTTTCAACATAGTCTCCTTTTAACTCGATACACTTGATCCAGCTATGAAATCTGGGCATATCCTGCATGAAATATTGGGTATGAGAAAGCTTTCTGCTCGATGGGTGCCGCGTTTGCTCACTCCGGATAACAAGAGCATCCGTGAGATCACTTCAGAGCAGTGTTTGACACTGTTTAAGCGCAATCCGAAAGAGTTCCTACGTCGTTTTGTGACTGTCGACGAAACGTGGATCCACTGGTACACACCAGAGACCAAGAAACAGTCGAAACAGTGGACTGCGCCCGGCCGGAAAGGTGATGGCCACTGTTTTCTGGGATTCACAAGGTGTGATCTACATAGACTACCTGGGGAAGGGCAAAACGAATTATTGAGCCGATTCGATGCCGAATTAAGAAAAAAACGGCCCCATTTGGCGAAGAAAAAAGTGCTCTTTCACCACGATAACGCACCGGCTCACACCTCTGCCATTGCTATACCCAAATTCCTTGAATTAGGCTACGAACAGCTGCTCCATCCACCGTTTTCTGGGATTCACAAGCCCCGCGTGATCTGCATTTTCTTCCCATCTGGAGAAGGGCAAAACAGTCAGGGCTGTACTATGCCGAATTATGGGCATTCGACGCCGAATTTGGAAAAAACGGCTCCATTTGGCGAATGAAAAAGTGCTCTTTCACCACGATAACGCACCGGCTCACACCTCTGCCCAAGCTACAGCCAAATTGCTTGAATTAGGCTACGAAAACGTATCCACCGTTTTCTAGGATTCACAAGGTGTGATCTACATAGACTACCTGGAGAAGGGCAAAACAGTCACAAGGCTGTACTATGCCGAATTATTGAGTCGATTCGACGCCGAAGTAAGGAAAAAACGGCTTCATTTGGCGAAGAAAAAAGTGCTCTTTCACCATGATAACGCACCGGCTCACACCTCTGCCGTCGCTATACCCAAATTCGTTGAATTAGGCTACGAACAGCTGCCCCATCCACCGTTTTGTGCGATTCACAAGGTGTGATCTACATAGACTACCTGGAGAAGCGCAAAACAGTCATAGGGCTGTACTATGCCGAATTATTCAGCCGATTCGACGCCGAATTATGGAAAAAACGGCACCATTTGGCGAAGAAAAAAGTGCTCTTTCACCACGATAACGCACCGGCTCACACCTCTGCCCAAGCTACAGCCAAATTGCTTGAATTAGGCTACGAACAGCTGCCCCATCCACCGTTTTCTGCGATTCACAAGGTGTGATCTACATAGACTACCTGGAGAAGGGCAAAACAGTCACACACTGTACTATGCCGAGAACAAGGAACGACGCCGAAACAGTGGAAAAAACGCGTCCATTTGGCGAAGAAAAAAGTGCTCTTTCACCACGATAACGCACCGGCTCACACCTCTGTCGTCGCTATACCCAAATTCGTTGAATTAGGCTACGAACAGCTGCTCCATCCACCGTTTTCTGGGATTCACAAGGTGTGATCTAGATAGACTACCTGGAGAAGGGCAAAACAGTCACAGGACTGTACTATGCCGAATTATTGAGCCGATTCGATGCCGAATTAAGGAAAAAACGGCTTCATTTGGCGAAGAAAAAAGTGCTCTTTCACCACGATAACGCACCGGCTCACACCTCTGCCCAAGCTACAGCCAAATACGTCGAATTAGGCTACGAACAACTGCCCCATCCACCGTATTCTCCAGATTTCGCCCCGTGTGACTTCTTTTTGTTCCCAAACTTGAAAAAGTCACTCGCTGGGCAGAAATTTGAGCCGAATGAGGAGGTTATCGCCGCCACGGAGGCCTACTTTGCATATCTCCAGAAAACGTATTTTTCAGACGGGTTGAAGAAGTTGGAGCATCGCTGGATCAAGTGTATCGAGTTAACCCTTTGCGCTCGACGCGCTTTTCTCTCGGGCGAACCAGCAACTCGAGAGTAATCAGCCGCTCTCGCCGGCTTGTATTTTGTGATGGTATTGTCTTGAGGTGAAGTCTCCAAAATATTTGACAAAACCTTTCTTCGGATTCTGTGCACACTGTCCATTCTGAAGGTTCAGGCTCTTCTGTACAATCACTTTGGCTTTCAGATTCACTATCGATTATTCGGATTTTTGTCTTCTTACACCTCTAACGTCGATAGAGTAGTAGTGATGTAATTTTGTTCGTTATTGCCGAAAAATTGAACTTATCTTCACTAGAAGTAATTTCTTCGTCGTGTTTCATACTTATTGGGCTCAGTAACTTTGAAAGACATATTGCGATTGCCAAGAAGGTTGAGTTCGAACTAATGTCGAAGGCTGAGTCCAACTCGCGGTCGCAAGTGTTTTTGAGATAAGACATCTTTATAGCTATGTAAACACCTCATAAAATGATCTACAAAATGCCAAGTAGACTTGTCAAGCGATATTCGTTAGCCCAAACACAAATAAACACCGTCACCGCTCAATTTACCGCATCGATTCGGGTGGTGCCTGAGAGGCACCGTTCGAGCGCAAAGGGTTAAAAGGAGACTATGTTGAAAAATAAATCGCCAATTTTCCAAAATTTTCGTTTTTCTTTTGTAGGCTAAGTACTTATCGGACTGCCCACGTACATAGACATTACCCACATTTAGTATCTATTAAAAATCTTTAACTACATGACCGTCATTAACTGGTTCAAACAAATTAGGTATACCCCAAAATACATGTACTCTGGAAAGGTGTACCCGAATTATTTGTCTGGCACTGGATACGTAATGAGTCTCGACGTGGTATCAAAGCTGTATCAGGCAGCTTTAGTAACACCTCTTCTTCACTTAGAAGACGTATATATCACCGGCCTTTGCGCGAAGAAAGCCAAAGTCCGACCCGTGAATCATCCGGGTTTCAGTTATGTTCCACGTAGATTAGAACCGTGCATACTTAAGGGTGCCATTACTGCGCACAAAGTCAATGTTTCCAATATGTACGCGATATGGAACAAATTGAACGATACCAGCTTATCGTGCAACAACCATTCGCATTCCGAAAAGAAGGCTATGAGTTTAAGTAGGAACGGTAGGAACGTAGGCTATTACATCGTTAAGAGGCGAAACGCTAACAGGTGTGCTTAAACGATGGTATTCCAAGTGATCATTACAACAATGCAGCTCGCATCTGCATTATCTAGTTTTTAACGTCGATCAGACGCACGAATCGGACGAGTTTGGAAGAGTGGCGAGAAGATCTGAAAATAGGCGATTGCTTCGGTTTACATCCTCGATATCGAGCTGGATTCGGCTACCCTCAAATTAGTTCGTAATTGAACATAGGCCTTTATTTTCTGTATAAGACTACATTGAGTATGCATTTTCATGAATCGAGAAAAAACCGTTTGTAAGTAATACTCAAATGAGGAGTTTTATATGATATTTTTCCAGTTAAGTCATCGTAGGTTTTAAGAAAATGTCAATTAGATCTCTTATACAAGTTTATCCTTTCTCGCCTCTTCACACACATACGAGGCGATGATTAGTGTCCAAAGGTTTAGTGTTGGAAATATTTTGAACTAAAGACTCCCGAGACGATGAAATGCAAGATTCCATTTGTTAAGAGGAATAATTTTTAGTTGCCATCTGTACGATCAGCGTCGTTTTATTCAATGGACTCTTCCTAGTATTAACAAACAACTACGTACTGCAAATTGTCGCAATTTTTACGATCTAATGCTATACTCACGAAAAGTGTGGCATCTTAGAATTTTAAACAAAAACGAACAAGGAATACTCCCTGTGTCATTCGAGAATCTCTGAGTGGTAAATCTGTTTTAAATGAATCTCAAAACATCGTTAACATAATATGTAGCTTTTGCTTTTTATGTTATTTGAACGGTGTATTTATTGTTACGTCGGTTAGTTATGTAAATTTATCTAACGAACGTTTCGGTTCGACGAAGAAATCTGTACTATAAGAGGCTCTGAACTTATTGGCTACGAAGTATTGGACTCTTTTTCCTCAAATACGCTGAAAATCGACAGAAAAGTTAACGATTCTTATAAAGGAAAAACAACCTGCTTTAAACATCTTACACGATAGACAAATATTCTTCCATTGTTATTAGCATTTTTCGCAAATAGTTTACTAACACTAATATAATTAAATAAATGCCAATAAGTTTCTAAATCTAGTAATAAGACTTGTGACATATTGAAGTGGTAATTTAAAAGAAATTAATGTCCATATGTTTACGCGTTCTTTTGAATTGTCATTATATTTTTATAAAGACGAACTGTTTCGTAAAAAGTAACGTGTACGCGTTGTAATTTAAGCAAGAAATTTACTCTTGCTTATATTTAGAAGGGGTGAAGAAAAGAACATTTTTATGATGTCAGTTTTAACGCAAAACAATGTTCTCTTAATGAGTAAAAGAAAAGAAGGAAACAGCATCCAAATATTTCAACGATCGAGCATACGGTATTTATTAAGCATATTGACAAAGCCGAAACTATATAAGGTACATCTTAAGCATATATACATATTATGAATATTACCTAGATAGAAACAAATTTTTCTCGATAAAGTGATATTTAATCAGACCTCCAGTACAATTACTATTTCCGGTTTTGCTTAAAACTTATACTGTAAAACGTTACCTGGTTTCTTGTTCATCGTTTACGACAGAATCTAAGAATCTCAATGTTTTCCCCGAAATATATTTACATTCACGAAAAGAGTTGTCATTCTCCATGTAAACTTCTGTCCGGCTCACAATGTATCATGCTGTTTACCATAGCGGGGAGTAGCAATCCCATTTTTAATGCCAACCAAAAATAAATAAACGAAATTTTGATTAGCGTTATTGAAAGTATATTACGATGTTTACTCATACCATCTGAACATAATATAAATTATAATTAACATATACATTGATCTTTACGAATTTACTGTAGCTTAACGTCCTAATAAAGTCGCAGCGTATGGACTTATTACGACCTCGTTAATGAACTTAATAAACTATATCTCGATCGATAATAGTGATCAAATTTACAATTAAAACTGTATACAGTCGCATTGAATGTAATTTTGTATTGTATCGCGAGTACTGCGAGTACAGGACTTTTAACACTAAACGTACCAAGCGGGGTCCAATGACTCCTTTCAAAATTTACTTTAAAATCGTACATTCATTGTTATTTCTTTCGCTCATTTGGTTTTCTGTAAATTCGCATATCATCTGATTATTCAATTCCTCGTTTTAATAAATCAGGAATTTCTTTCTGATAATCAACGTTTATTTCATAAGGGATCAAAGGACCCCTCATGGTAGGAATAGGTACGTGTAAAGTACCGGTACGTTTAGTGTTAATCCTTCTTTGCATGATTTTTTCTTTATTGGTGATATAATTCATGTTTAAAATTAAAGGAAAAATGGTTAAAAAAATCTTAGTATATATTTATGGTATAAATTTAGCAAAAAACAATATGATGGAAATTTCCATCATCATGCAAAGTTAGATCAAAGTAAACTTGTTCTTTTATATAATTTTTGGGCATCCAATGTTATGATGCAAATTTCCACCATCATGCAAAGAACGGTTAATTGAATAATCCTGTACAGAGTACCACGTAACTGTGTACTGTGTGATTGAATTCTCAAACTTACTTCTTTGCATGATTTTTTCTTTATTGGTGAAATAAATCAAGGTGATATAATTCATGTTCAAAATTAAAGGAAAAATGGTTTAAAATCTTAGTATGATTTATAGTATAAATTTAGCAAAAAACAATATGATGGAAATTTCCATCATCATGCAAAGTTAGATCAAAGTGAACTTGTTCTTTTATATAATTTTTGGGCATTCAATGTTATGATGCAAATTTCCACCATCATGCAAAGAACGGTTAATCGAACAATTCTGTACAGAGTACCACGTAACTGTGTACCGTGTGATTGAATTCTCAAACTTACTTCTTTGCATGATTTTTTCTTTATTGGTGAAATAAATCAAGGTGATATAATTCATGTTCAAAATTAAAGGAAAAATGATGTAAAATCTTAGTATATATTTATATACTAAGCTAAATTTAGCAAAAAACAATACGATAGAAATTTCCATCATCATGCAAAGTTAGATCAATGTGAACTTGTTCTTTTATATAATTTTTGGGCATTCAATGTTATGATGCAAATTTCCACCATCATGCAAAGAACGGTTAATCGAATAATCCTGTACAGAGTACCACGCACCTGTGCGATTGAATTCTCAAACTTACTTCTTTGCATGATTTTTTCTTTATTGGTGAAATAAATCAAGGTGATATAATTCATGTTCAAAATTAAAGGAAAAATGGTTTAAAATCTTAGTATATATTTATAGTATAAATTTAGCAAAAAACAATATGATGGAAATTTCCATCATCATGCAAAGAACGGTTAATTGAATTCTCAAACTTACTTCTTTGTATGATTTTTTCTTTATTGGTGAAATAAATCAAGGTGATATAATTCATGTTCAAAATTAAAGGAAGAATGATTAAAAAAATCTTAGTATATATTTATGGTATACATTTAGCAAAAAACAATATGATGGAAATTTCCATCATGATGCAAAGTTAGATCAAAGTGAACTTGTTCTTTTATATAATTTTTGGGCATTCAATGTTATGATGCAAATTTCCACCATCATGCAAAGAACGGTTAATCGAATAATCCTGTACAGAGTACCACGCAACTGTGTACCGTGTGATTGAATTCTCAAACTTACTTCTTTGCATGATTTTTTCTTTATTGGTGAAATAAATCAAGGTGATATAATTCATGTTCAAAATTAAAGGAAAAATGGTTTAAAATCTTAGTATATATTTATATACTAAGCTAAATTTAGCAAAAAACAATACGATAGAAATTTCCATCATCATGCAAAGTTAGATCAAAGTGAACTTGTTCTTTTATATAATTTTTGGGCATTCAATGTTATGATGCAAATTTCCACCATCATGCAAAGAACGGTTAATCGAATAATCCTGTACAGAGTACCACGTAACTGTGTACCGTGTGATTGAATTCTCAAACTTACTTCTTTGCATGATTTTTTCTTTATCGGTGAAATAAATCAAGGTGATATAATTCATGTTCAAAATTAAAGGAAATGGTTTAAAATCTTAGTATATATTTATAGTATAAATTTAGCAAAAAACAATATGATGGAAGTTTCCATCATCATGCAAAGTTAGATCAAAGTGAACTTGTTCTTTTATATAATTTTTGGCATTCAATGTTATGATGCAAATTTCCACCATCATGCAAAGAACGGTTAATCGAATAATCCTGTACAGAGTACTACGCAACTGTGTACTGTGTGATTGAATTCTCAAACTTACTTCTTTGCATGATTTTTTCTTTATTGGTGAAATAAATCAAGGTGATATATTTCATGTTCAAAATTAAAGGAAAAGTGGTTAAAAAAATCTTAGTATATATTTATAGTATAAATTTAGCAAAAAACAATATGATGGAAATTTCGAAATCATGCAAAGTTAGATCAAAGTGAACTTGTTCTTTTATATAATTTTTGGGCATTCAATGTTATGATGGAAATTTCCACCATCATGCAAAGAACGGTTAATCGAATAATCCTGTATAGAATACTACACAACTCTGTACCGTGTGATTGAATTCTCAAACTTACTTCTTTGCATGACTTTTTCTTTATTGGTGAAATAAAACAAAGGTGATATAATTCATGTTCAAAATTAAAGGAAAAATGGTTTAAAATCTTGGCATATATTTATAGTATAAATTTAGCAAAAAACAATATGATGGAAATTTTCATCATCATGCAAAGTTAGATCCCAGTGAACTTGTTCTTTTATATAATTATTGGCATTCAATGTTATGATGGAAGTTTCCACCATCATGCAAAGAACGGTTAATCGAATAATCCTGTACAGAGTACCACGCAACTGTGTACCGTGTGATTGAATTCTCAAACTTACTTCTTTGCATGATTTTTTCTTTAGTGGGGAAATAAATCAAGGTGATATAATTCATGTTCAAAATTAAAGGAAAAATGGTTAAAAAAATCTTAGTATATATTTATAGTATAAATTTAGCAAAAAACAATATGATGGAAATTTCCATCGTCATGCAAAGTTAGATCAAACTGAACTTGTTCTTTTATATCATTTTTGGGCATTCAATGTTATGATGCAAATTTCCACCATCATGCAAAGAACGGTTAATCGAATAATCCTGTACAGAGTACTACACAACTGTCTACCGTGTGATTGAATTCTCAAACTTACTTCAATCAAATTGTATCAATGCGTTCGGAGAAGAGAAAAGCCAGTCGAGAACCTATCGTTTTGTGATTGCATTCACCGTTACGAAATTGTCTGTAATTTTACTAGAGGCAAGACTAAGATTACTGTTAACACTATCGAGTACCCTAGTGGCCTTAGAAATTTTACTTTATCGTATGGTAAGTACGTATCCATTGCAAAATTGTAACACAAAGCATCCGATGAACGAGTCAATGAAATGGATTTTGGTGCTATTGTGTCGGCAGCTAGGTTCAACAATTTTACTTGACACTCTTTCGAATTTCGACAATTGTACATCACGTATGCGTATACAACTCTTTTGCTACTTGTATGTATCTCGGTGTAAAAAAAAAAAACATATTTATGGTCCATAAATCGAAGCGTATATGCGAACACATTTACGATTAGATTTGAAAGCGCGCGTCGGTGGAAAATTCTTTTCGTACCGATTTCCATTGTCGGTTTACGTCGCATTAAATTACGAGAAATAATAGAGAAACTAATTCCACATACCATCACGTTGTAGTAAAAATTTTTTATTTAAAATATCAAACCTGTTTGTACATATTTCAAAAAAGACATTTCCTTTATATGATATAAAGTGTAGATATTACAACGGCAATTGTATTATTATGCTTTAATAATAAAAAAAATTGCTTCATCATTTTATTGCGCCAATCCTAACATACGTTCTTCTTCAAATAAATGTTCGGGCATTACTCTCCTCCGATAATGCGATATGTTTTAAACAGGACGTTTGTCATCGAATTCGGAAAAACGCATTTGTTTAAACGTAATGCATTATTGAGAAATCGTTTGTATTAAGATCCCATATTTTTTCGTTTTCTTTTTTCTTTATTTTTAGCGAGGATATACTTCAGTGCGCGCAATACATTAATCGTAATGCCGCCCATGTAATTACGAGATATTCAGAGTCGTAAATTCGATAAGTGCAATGCACTCGAACGCGTACCAAATTAATGGAATGGTCTGCTTAATCGTACATTAAGTATATTATTTCAGTAAAGTAGACGTACCATGCTATTTTCGTTATATTAAAAAAAAGTGATATATATTAGCAAGGGACATATTCTCAATAAATATTGTAATGAAAGTGTTCTGAATGCATCATCGAAAATTATAGGAACAAGTTCAACAACATGTCATCGGTCCATCGTATGTGAGCATGTAATAAGTGGCATTTTGAAGTTAACATTACTGTACATAATTCAATCTAACTATAGTTCGAAGTATATATGTTACAATCACGAGACAATCATGGTTTCAATAGATTCACATTCTAGCCTTTGCAGGGAACGAGAAAAATACATCAGCTGGTCAGCAGAAAACTTGCTTGGGATAAACGCTCCCGCAAATATTTCATAACGTTTGCACTTAAATGATTCTGTACAAGTTATTTTATACAACACTATCGTTAACATCGACATCCTTCGATTTACTCTTGCTTTGCTTTTTTTGCTTCTTCTTCTTCTTCTTCGCGTTGCCCACCATACTGTCAGTTACGTTTTCTGTGAGATTTACCGCCATAAGGTTTTTTACTATGCTATCCAGTTTACATTCCGGTTCTGTGCCTTTCGAACTTTTCTCATCGTCGTTAGAAAAACTCGCTGCCATCAAGTTCTTCGTCAATTTCTCTAACTTGACTCCGCGTTTGACATGACGCTTTTTGTTCCTTTTACTTATATTACTCAGTACCTTATATTTTGCACTCTTGCACTTTTTATTTTCCCGCTTATCCGTTTCCTCGTCATTCATGGAAACGGTGTTCAATTTATTTACAATGTTTACCATCTTTTTCTGCAGCTTTTTAGCCTTTTTCCTGGGGAGTATAAATTCTTCCTCGTTATCTACTTGGGCAGTCTGTACGTCAAACTCGTCAGCGTTTTGGTTTTTCTTTTTCTTTACCTGCGTAAGGCCTGTGGAACGTTTCTGGCCCTTTCGTTTCTTTTCCTTGTTTCGCCCACTGTCGTCCCTCAATGAAAGTGATATTTCAGATACTTCACCTTCAATAGGTTCAGTGCGCGCTTTTCTGTCCATGCTCCTTTTACGTTTTAAGCATTTCTTTATATCAACCGTATCGGAGGCTGCGCTTTCACAGTTTATATCAGTGTCACTAATGTTACAGGAGACTTTTAGTTGATGCATTAAGTTTAATATTCGTCTCCTCTGCTTTTTTTTTGCGACCTTCGATTTTGGAAATGGTGAAATCGGTTCGCTAGGTGAAAATGCTAATATATCTTCATTATTGAGCGTTTCGTATTCATCTTCGCACATTTCCTTCGACGCCTTATCTATTTCCGCCGTCCTTATTTTGTTAGATTTTTTTGATTTTACTGTCAGCGAAGCGTCGGTGCAACATGCATTGATTCTACTACTACTATTACTACTACTACCGCTACATAATAATTCCTTCTCCTGCTGTGCAATTCGCTCTAACTTTCCGTTTAATCTTAACCCATGTCTAGCACCTTTATGAGCCGTTCTTCCTCCGCAAGCTTTGAATAACTCTTCGTCCGTTAGGGGAATATGTACAATTTCCTCCGATTCCGCTTTGCTCTTAGCAGAATCAAGCTCGGGCTCACGTACCAAATTTCCGTTACAAAGCGTAGAGGTCTTAAGAAAATTTTTATATTGCTTCAAACCGTTTTTCTCCTCCTTCGCTTCTCTCCCGTTAGAAGGCACATTCGTCTGCTCCATTTTACACGTCGAAGAAATAGTAACTTCGTTACAACGCGCCTCCACACTAATACTCTTGGCAGCTTTGTTAAACACGCACTCCCACCAAGGATTCGTATCAGTATCTTTGTGTCCTATACCCGCTGTGTCATACTTTAAATTAGGCCTTAGAGCTTCGGTGATGCCGTTTTCATTTTTACCCAGTCCCTTGCCTGTTGTGATAGAAAAAAGAAAAACTGTAAACACATCCATAGGGAAGGTTGTGTCCTTACATTCGTATAAAGCCCGGGTACACGCTAGGAGCATCGCTTTGCATGGCCGCCGTGAGGGGATATAAATAATGCCGTTGATACGTGGTGGACGAGATAAGCACGTACGAAGTCGATAGAAAGACCCATTGTATGGAGAACTGCTAAGTAACGATGCGTGCCAATTTTTGTTCGGACCCCGTACATGTGGAGCACGTCTAAAAATTCAACACGCCACGCCAGACGCAATTAATATAATCATCTACGATCGCATTGATAGGATTCACCGATAGATTTCCGCATCCGATGCAGCGTTCCGTTTTTTTGTCAAATAACCACTTTTTCTAACATCGTCGCTAGCTGAAAATAAACGAAAACGTATATCCGCTGAGTTGGTCGACGGAGCACAAGAGACAGAAAGTTTGGTTAGGCAGGAGAGCTATCGAATCGATCGCGAGACAAGCTCATGCGTCGAGTTTTTCGCTGTTAGATAACGACGATCTCTTTTTTTTCTCTTTTTCGGCAAAAACTGTGACCGCGGCACTGTACCTTCCGTCCAACCGTACTTCATGAGTTGAGCCTTCGCGAAGTCGGCCATAGTCATGCTATATGTCGAGTACTTCGCTCGCGGCGCCCTTTCAACGTAGCACGGAATCCCACGAGGACGTCGGCAACATATAAAACTTGCTTGCCTCAAGCAATGACGTTTCCGTTCGTTGCCAGCGCCACGCGGTCGCGATTTTTTAACATTCCGCGGGAAAATCGTATTGCTTCTGGAAATGGACGCCGCAAATGGGAAAGTTGGACCTGTTGACGGCGTATGTCATAAACAATGAGAATATGGGAAAGTACGCACGCTTTAAACTTTGACTGCTGTGATCGTCATCGCTGATCGGCGCAAGAGATTTTACAGAAGATCCAACAAATTCGCAATGGGTAGCAATAATTATTTTATAAATACAGTTAATGTTAGAATAGTGATGCGATCCTTTGGTATCTAATACCTGCACATTATTAACATTTTGTGTAATTCAGTCAAATGCTATAGTATTTCATAGCATCGCCGTTCTATATGGTAAAATACTACAGAATATGATTGAATTGTGCAAAATGAAAATAATGCGAAGGTATCGGAGACCAGAGAATTGAATCACTATTTGATATTAACACTTTGATTGCCGTGATGGTTACCGCTGATCGGCGCAAGAGATCCAAAATATTCGCAATGGGTAGCAATAATTATTTTATAAATACAGTTAATGTTAGAATAGTGATGCGATCCTTTGGTATCTAATACCTGCACATTATTAACATTTTGTGCAATTCAGTCAAATGCTATAGTATTTCATAGCATCGCCGTTCTAATACGGCAAAATACTACAGAATATGATTGAATTGTGCAAAATGAAAATAATGCGAAGGTATCGGAGACCAGAGAATTGAATCACTATTTGATATTAACACTTTGATTGCCGTGATCGTTATCGCTGATCGGCGCAAGAGATTTTACTCAAGATCCAACAAATTCGCAATGGGTAGCAATAATTATTTTATAAATACAGTTAATGTTAGAATAGTGATGCGATCCTTTGGTATCTAATACCTGCACATTATTAACATTTTGTGTAATTCAGTTAAACGCTATAGTATTTCATAGCATCGCTGTTCTAATGCAGCAAAATACTACAGAATATAATTGAATTGTGCAAAATGAAAATAATGCGAAGGTATCGGAGACCAGAGAATTGAATCACTATTTAATATAAACATTTTGACTGCTGTGATGGTCACCGCTGATTGGCGCAACAGATTTTACTGAAGATTCAAAATATTCGCAATAATTATTTTAGAAATGCAGTTATTGTTAGAATAGTGATGCGATCCTTTGGTCTTCAATACCTGTACATTATTTACATTCTGTATACTTTAGTCAAACGCTGTAGTATTTTATAGCATCGCCATTCTAATACGGCAACATACTACAGAATATGATTGAATTGTGCAAAATGAAAATAATGCGAAGGTATCGGAGACTAGAAAATTGAATCACTATTTGATATTAACACTTTGATTGCCGTGATCGTTATCGCTGATCGGCGCAAGAGATTTTACTCAAGATCCAACAAATTCGCAATGGGTAGCAATAATTATTTTATAAATACAGTTAATGTTAGAATAGTGATGCGATCCTTGGTATCTAATACCTGCACATTATTAACATTTTGTGTAATTCAGTTAAACGCTATAGTATTTCATAGCATCGCTGTTCTAATGCAGCAAAATACTACAGAATATAATTGAATTGTGCAAAATGAAAATAATGCGAAGGTATCGGAGACCAGAGAATTGAATCACTATTTAATATAAACATTTTGACTGCTGTGATGGTCACCGCTGATTGGCGCAACAGATTTTACTGAAGATTCAAAATATTCGCAATAATTATTTTAGAAATGCAGTTATTGTTAGAATAGTGATGCGATCCTTTGGTCTTCAATACCTGTACATTATTTACATTCTGTATACTTTAGTCAAACGCTGTAGTATTTTATAGCATCGCCATTTTAATACAGCAAAATACGCATGGAAGTTAACATGTTAACGGTGTGAGTCTCATGGAGCGTGATTGCATTGTTTAGGTTTCATGTCGAAAAAGTCCCATTATTTTCATTGCGACACACGCTCGATTTTAATGATAACTACTCTCAGCATAATTAGTGCTTTTGTTGCAAACCGTACGAACAATACATTTTGTGTGTAATTGCTACTACTTTAAATTATAGTTATTTGGTAAACACAAACGCTGTTGCTCTGTTTAACGGATTTGGATATAAACTGAAGCAAGCACTATCAGTGTTTCCCAACAAGATTTTCTGGATTACCTCTGGGATCCAAACGGTTAAGGACCGTATGCCCAACGCAATTATGCACAAAGCAATAAGCATATTGAGCGGAAGGTTCTTATTGGCCGATTCAGGATATTAAATAACGGTATTTCTCGACAAGATTTGTTGAACTACCTCTGGAACCCAAACGGTTAAGGACCGTATGACTAACGCAATTACTCACAATGCAATAATCATATTTAGTGAAAGGATCTTATTGGCCGATTCCGGATATTACATAACGGAAATGATTGTGTACAACATTGAACGTTTTTTGCAGACATTGCGTTACCCGGCAGGAAATGCGGATAATTTGCTCAACGTATTGTAGTGGGTACGAAATAAGAGGCGGATGTCACATTTGGTGTTAGTCTTAATAGCAAGCTAGCGTATTCTCTTCCGAAGGGCAACGTGCGCTGTTAAAATAATCAGAAGTATTGTTGTAGAAACGGTTTTGCAGCAGGTTTCGTGCGGTCCTTTACTTACCGAACAATATTCCATGTATGTAGTGCACTATCAATTTTCTACCTTTATCTAATATGTGGTCCCTACCTGAAATTGGTACACAACACTCTTTCTTCCGAGGTCGGTTTCTTCTGCGAACTTTTCATAACTTCCGGTCGATGATTATGATAAGCACCTTCAATTCTCCTCCGACAGATGTGGCGAACACTCACTTACGTGTTCCAAACATTTTAACACATTGACTGCCGTGGTGATCATCGGTATTCAGCACAAAAGGTTTCACGAAAAATTAAAAAAATACCCAATCGGTAGCATTTATAATTTTGTAAATGCAGATAATATTAAATAGTGATACAATTATTTGGTCTCCGATACCTTCGCATTATTTTCATTTTGCATAATTCAATCATATTCTGTAGTTCTTCATCACATTGCGGTTTTAATATACTAAAATACGCATGGTAATCATCGGTGACCGGCGCAAAAGATTTGACTAAAAATGCAAAAAATTCGCAATGAAGCCTATTTGCAATCTTGTAAAAGCAATTGATATTAGAACGGTGCTTCAATACTTTGGCGTCTAATAACGCTGCGTTACCTTCATTTTGCACGATTTAATTATACTCTGCAGTATTTCATCACATTACATTTCCAAATGTACCACACCGTATTGTTTAACATATTGATTGCCACGGTAGTCACCGGTGACCGGTGCAAACGATTTTAGTAAAAATGCAAAAAAATCACAATGAAGCCTATTTGCAATCTTGTAAAAGAAATTGATATTGGAACGGTGCTTCAATACTTTGGTTTCCAAGAACTCTGCGTTACGTTTATTTTACACGATTTAATCATACTTTGCAGTATTTCATTGTATTACATTTCCAAATGTACCACACCGTATTGTTTAACACATTGATTGCCACGGTGGTCACCGGTGACCGGTGCAAACGATTTTAGTAAAAATGCAAAAAAATCACAATGAAGCCTATTTGCAATCTTGTAAAAGCAATTGATATTGGAACGGTGCTTCAGTAACTTGGCTTCTAACCGCTTTGCGTTATCTTGATTTTGCACGATGTAATTATACTCTGCATATTCCATCGCATTAGATTTCCAAATGTACCACACCGCATTCTTTAACACTTTGATTGCCACGGTGGTCACCGGTGACCGGTGCAAAAGATTTTACTAAAAATGCAAATAATTCGCAATGAAGCCTATTTGCAAGCTTGTAAAAGCAATTGATATTGGAACGGCGCTTCAATACTTTGGCTTCTAATAACTCTGCGTTACCTTAATTTTACACGATTTAATCATACTTTGCAGTATTTCATCGCATTACATTTTCAAATGTACCACACCGTATTGTTTAACACATTGATTGCCACGGTGGTTACCGGTGACGGATGCAAAAGATTTTACTAAAAATGCAAAAAATTTGTAATGAAGCCTATTTGCAATCTTGTAAAAGCAAATGATATTGGAACGGTGCTTCAATACTTTGGCTTCTAACAACTCTGCGTTACCTTAATTTTACACGATTTAAGTATGTATACTTTGCAGATTTTCATCACATTACATTTCCAAATGTACCACACCGTATTGTTTAACACATTGATTGCCACGGTGGTCACCGGTGACTGATGCAAAAGATTTTACTAAAAATGCAAAAAATTCGAAATGAAGCCTATTTGCAATCTTGTAAAAGCAAATGATATTGGAACGGTGCTTCAATACTTTGGCGTCTAATAAGGCTGCGTTACCTTCATTTTGCACGATTTAATTGTACTCCGCAGTATTTCATCGCAACGCAGTTCTAACGTAGCAAAATACGCTTGGCAGTCAACGTGTTAAATCTATCCTATCGAAATAATGGAAGAAAATTGACGATAGCCACGAACTGCGTGCCGTAAAAATTTGATCTTCGGCAAAACAGCTCGGAAGTCGACGGTGATACGTGCACTCAGCTATGCCCGGAGGTTTTTTCGCCTTTTGCATTATTCAACGTGTCTACCTTGACAGGAAAGGGAAGATTTGCAACTCTGAAGAGAGGAATCGGAATTGTATGCGATCGCGGGGCTGGGCATTATCAATAGTTAACGAAGCCTCAAGAATGCCGACGTAAGACATGCAACTTTTTTCCCCAGCCCCGTCATTACGATAATCATCGTTTGTCGCTCATCGCTTCGGTTCGTCTACAAAGTTTCTCCCTCTCGGGATTTCCGAAGACCGGCACACGGTCGATGCGATATTCGTCGTTAATCCCGTAAGGAATAGCTATGGATATTCTTCCGATAAACTTCTGGGTTCTGCGTTTCTGTGGCGTCTGGACGGATAAGGACGAGCGAAACGTGGCGATGCGAATCGTGAAATTCTGTTACAAGTAAACCTCGATGTGTCATGACGCTAATTAACCTTGCGTGCCAAATTTGTACCATCTGCTTTTCGCTCAAGTCATAGCTGTGAAGTTTATCTTTAGATGAAATTTTAGGTACGGCGTCGTCACGTTGATTTTTTCCTTCACGACTTCCGAAGTGATAGCTCTCCTGTTCACGCACGACGACGTCGAAGACGTGACGGAGGGTCTTTTCTTAGTATTAACGTTCGTTGCCCTCTGTGCGAAATTTGCAAATTTTCTCTTACGGCAGGCCGAACTATCGATGCTGTTAAGTGCCTTCCGCGAAGGGATTTGTCAGTCGAGAAACTCTACCGAGGAGACGATACTCAAGAAATACGACTATAAAGGTAGATGAGACACACGATATCACCGTAAGTTTGCGGCATTCATAGCGCAGAAGATTAGCGTATAAAAATTGTTTACAATGTACAATGAAATGTATACGTATGTTCAACAGCGAAATGGTGCACGAGAAATTTCATGTCGTTATCACTGGCAACTGGTCTGGCACTATCGTTCCACCCTATGATGAGTCCGTCGTTCTATGTTCAGCGATTATTGCCGTACAAAGCTTATTTGCCGTATTCTGTGACTAATCCGGTAGCTTATGCGATTACGTATTTGTATCAAACTCTCTCAATGATGTACGGCGTGCTGCTTAATGTCTCCTTTGATTCCCTCGTCTATGGGTTAACGATACACACTTGTGGCCAAATCGACCTTCTTCGATACCGTATCGAAGGAGCATTTGATGATTCCGACAAGAAAGATGGAGGCACGCCTGGAAATATGTTAAAACTGAAGAGCGCTGAGTCGATCAAAGCTTTTGTGAGACACCATATACACGTTCGAAATTTAGGAATGAGAATACAGTCGATGTTCGTCTGGATTGTAACGGTTCTGTTTTTCTTCAGCCTTATAACGCTTTGTACTAGCATCTTTCAGATGTCAAAGGTTAAAATCAAACAATAACGAATTGATAGTGGGTTACGTTACCGCGTCAATTCTCACTTTGTATTGTTGTTATTAAACAGAAGAAGCTGTACAGTGCTGAGTTCCTGTCCTTGGTTCTGTATCTTGGGTCCATGCTAGTGCAAATCTTCTTTTATTGCTGGTACGGCAACGAATTCGAATTGAAGGTGTCCACTGTCTGCAAAGAATTTTTTTAATCAGCCACAATTTAACCCTTTGACTGCCATGGACGCATTTATGCGTCCGTCGAAATTTATCGTTGTAGATTATGGGCGCATATATGCGCTTCCCAATCGTTTTGATTTCTAACCTACTGCGGCCACAATTATCAACGCGTGACATAAATACAGAAGCATTCTTTATCAAATAATTTTCTTGCAATATTTAATTTGGTGTAAATGAAGAATTACCATTAGAACTTCGTTGCGCCTTACATAATCAATCAATAGAGTTCAAACTATCGAAAAATATCTTCGAAACTTAAAAAGTTCGAAATATCCAAACTTCGAATAATATCGAAAAATATCAGTAGAATATGACACAATTACAGATGCATTCTTTATCAAATAATTTTCTTGCATTGTTTAATTTGGCGTAAATGAAGAATTGCCATTAGAATTTTGCTACGCTTTACATAATCTATCAATAGAGTTCAAATTATCGAAAAATATTGTTGAAACTTCGAAACATCGAATAGTATTGAAAAATATCAGTAGTGTATGACATAAATACAAATGCATTCTTTACCAAATCATTTTCTTGCATTATTTAATTTGGCGTAAATGAAGAATTACCATTAGAATTTTGCTACGCTTTACATAATCTATCAATAGAGTTCAAATGATCGAAAAATATTGTTGAAACTTCGAAACATCGACTAATATTGAAAAATATCAGTAGCGTATGACATAAATACAAATGCATTCTTTATGAAATAATTTTCTTGCATTGTTTAATTTGGCGTAAATGAAGAATTGCCATTAGAATTTTGCTACGCTTTACATAATCTATCAATAGAGTTCAAATTATCGAAAAATATTGTTGAAACTTCGAAACTCCGAATGATATTGAAAAATATCAGTGGTGTATGACATAAATACAGATGCATTCTTTACCAAATCATTTTCTTGCATTATTTAATTTGGCGTAAATGAAGAATTACCATTAGAACTTCGTTGCGCCTTACATAATCAATCAATAGAGTTCAAACTATCGAAAAATATCTTCGAAACTTAAAAAGTTCGAAATATCCAAACTTCGAATAATATCGAAAAATATCAGTGGAATATGACACAATTACAGATGCATTCTTTATCAAATAATTTTCTTGCATTGTTTAATTTGGCGTAAATGAAGAATTGCCATTAGAATTTTGCTACGCTTTACATAATCTATCAATAGAGTTCAAATTATCGAAAAATATTGTTGAAACTTCGAAACATCGAATAGTATTGAAAAATATCAGTAGTGTATGATATAAATACAAATGCATTCTTTACCAAATCATTTTCTTGCATTATTTAATTTGGCGTAAATGAAGAATTACCATTAGAATTTTGCTACGCTTTACATAATCTATCAATAGAGTTCAAATGATCGAAAAATATTGTTGAAACTTCGAAACATCGAATAATATTGAAAAATATCAGTAGTGTATGACATAAATACAAATGCATTCTTTATGAAATAATTTTCTTGCATTGTTTAATTTGGCGTAAATGAAGAATTGCCATTAGAATTTTGCTACGCTTTACATAATCTATCAATAGAGTTCAAATTATCGAAAAATATTGTTGAAACTTCGAAACTCCGAATGATATTGAAAAATATCAGTGGTGTATGACATAAATACAGATGCATTCTTTATGAAATAATTTTCTTGCATTGTTTAATTTGGCGTAAATGAAGAATTGCCATTAGAATTTTGCTACGCTTTACGTAATCTATCAATAGAGTTCAAATTATCGAAAAATATCTTCGAAACTTCTAATAATACCGCAAAATATCAATAGATTTCAAATTACCGAAAAATATCGATATAATTCAAACTATCGAATTATATCTCGTCCTCAGCTTCGGCCGGGAATATTTTGCAGTCAAAGAGTTAAGAAGACGGTTCATTATTTTACCTAATATCTGTGCATATTCATTTTAGAGCAAGAGCATCGCGGACTCCGTTTATGCCAGTAACTGGACAAACCTGACGGCACAAATGCGTAGAAACTTACGACTCATCATGGTCCTCGGTCAAAAGGGATGCTCGATTTCCTTCTACGGCATTTTCGCACTGGCTATTCCGACTTTTACGTGGGTGAGTCACAACACTGTGTATTGTGTGTCTAAAGTTCGCTAGAAGGGTTCCATACAAATTGCCTCTTGCGCAACTAGTCTCATGGCTTCAGTTATCGAAATTATACTTGATGATCCTTCATTTCGTTTTTGTCTGCTATGTACTCCCGTGTTCCAGATCCTGAAAACGTCCTACTCAGCCTTCAGCCTGCTGCAAAACATGTCAGATGAACTGTGATGTCGATTGAATATTCATGATTCATCGATAAACGACGCATGGGGTCGAATTTAATGTGTTGATACAATATGTATTCAGAAGAGGCGTCGTTATTTGTTGTCATATATAATAATTTGTTGCGGAGATTTGTACAGTCATTTGCATGCGACAAATATGATTGAAATGTAGAGAGTTTTACATACTTCTGCGCCAAATTTTTATTTCCGTGCAACGTTCTTCCTACGTCAGTAAACGCAAATGTTCAAAAAAATGCTTACGCAGTTCGGATTTACTAAGAGTCCTAACTTCACATAAAAGTAACTCCCTTTTTCAGCAGGCCATTCTACGATTTGTCTCGAATGAGTAAAGTTACGTTCACGTTTTGTCTCAAGAAAAATGAAGTTCGACACTCGTACACCCCTCGCTTGTCGAGCATTCTTTCGCCTCATTCATACTGCAACGGGTTATTTCGAAAACATTCAATTTGCATATTTCGTCGAGGGAATAAGGCAGAAAGATTCGTACGAATGAGACAAGGGGTCGGCAATGGCAAGCAATCGCGGAGTCCGCGTAGTTAATAGTTAATGAACACTGGGCAGTACCGGCACATGTGGAATCCCTTTCCACTGGCCCGTCGTTATCATAATCGTCGTATCCTTTATTGCTTTCCGATAATGCTTTTTACCTCGGAAATTCTGACGAATTCCAGAGCAAACGCATTGTTAACACAATAACAAAACAGTTATGGATATTCTTCCGGTGAACTTCTCGGTGCTTCGATTTTGTGGCTTTTGGGAAGAAGATGAGGAGAAGAGCGTGGTATCGAGGCTTGTGACATTTTATTACAAGTAAATGCTTACATTTTTTCAATAACTCTCTGAGATGTCAGGTGATAAGTTTTAAGCAATTTTCAAATTAGGCTCGTATTTGTGTGAATATCGTAACGATTTATTTATTGGAAGTACGGTGTGTCATGTTAGAATGTATTATGTTATGGTGAGAAATGTACTGTTGTGACATTTTATTACAAGTAAATGCTTACATTTTTCAATAACTCTCTGAGATGTTAGGTGATAAGTCTTATGCAATTTTCAAATTAGGCTCGTATGTGTGTGAATATCGTAACGATTTATTTATTGGAAGTACGGTGTGTCGTGTTAGAAAGTATTTTGTTACGGTGAGAAATGTATCTTTGGATGATATTTTAGGTGCACTGTTGTGACATTTTATTACAAGTAAATGCTTACATTTTTCAATAATTCTCTGAGATGTCAGGTGATAAGTCTTACGCAATTTTCAAATTAGGCTGGTATGTGTGTGAATATCGTGACGATTTATTTATTGGAAGTACAGTGTGTCATGTTAGAATGTATTATGTTACGGTAAGAAATGTATCTTTGGATAATATTTTAGGTGCACTGTTGTGACATTTTATTACAAGTAAATGCTTACATTTTTTCAATAACTCTCTGAGATGTCAGATAATAAGTCTTATGCAATTTTCAAATTAGGCTCGTATGTATGTGAATATCGTTGCGATTTATTTATTGCCAGTACGGTGTGTCATGTTAGAATGTATTATGTTACAGTGAGAAATGTATCTTTGGATGATATTTTAGGTGCACTGTTGTGACACTGGTGTTCTCATTCACGGCTTCTCAAGTGATACTATTGTTGTTGGCACGCAATGACATCGAGGATGTAACGGAGCGTCTTTTCTTAGTGCTTACCTTCGTTGCGTTTTGCGCAAAATTCCTGAATTTCCTCTTAAGAAAAACTGAGTTACTGGCTCTGTTAAATTGTTTCCGCGCTGATATCTGCCGATCAAAAGATTCCACTGAGGAGATGATCCTGGAAAAATATCGTCAAAAAGGTACGTAGCTCATTTTCTTATAATTAGTCGTATGATAATTAGAGTCCCAATAGCCCTACACCAGTGTCAGTAAAGTTTATAATTACAATAAATTTCTAGTAGCGATGTACATAGTTGATCCGCAAGGTATTTCATGAATTCCTCGCGAATCCGAGAAATTTGTGGTATATTTTCTGAAATGTTTCCGAAATGCTTTAATGTGATATCTGACATATTGTTAACAGCAAAATGGTGTACAACCCTCTTCATGACGATATCACTTGCAACTGGTATGGCGTTATCAATGTTGCCTCTGCTGAATCTCAAGTCATTTTACGCGGAACGGATATTGCCCTTCAAAATATACTTACCATATTCCGTTACTAATGCTCGAATTTATGGGACAACGTACCTTTATCAAACTCTTGCAGTCATGTATGCAGTCCTTCTCAACGTCTCCTTTGACTCACTAGTTTATGGACTAACTATACACGCTTGTGGGCAAATTCATCTGCTTTGCCATCGAATTGAATCAATGTTCCATGAATCCACAGTGAAACATGAACACGTGCTCAGTGATTTGCCAAAGATCGGTGGCGTCAATTCGATTGAAGCTTTTGTTAAGCATCATTTACACGTCATAGATTTAGGGAAGAGGATCGAATCAATGTTCGTTTGGACAGTGACCATGTTGTTTCTCATCAGCCTTATAACGTTGTGTACTAGCATCTTTCAAATGTCCAAGGTGATAACAATGTTTCATTTATTGGGTTGGAGGGAAAGTTCTGTCGTATTTTAAAGAAACTATTTGAATTAATTTATAAAAATATGTGTTTAATATTAACCCTTTGCACTCCTATGTCGAGTGTGACACGACATCAGTTTTTATGGCAGGAGCTCCTTTGTCGAGCTCCACTCGACATTTTTTCATGTCTAAATAAATAGATATCGTGCACAGGTTATCGACGCTCTCGCAATGTCACTAGAAGGGTTAGACATTCAGGTAATCAAAGAGAAATAAAAGAACTGGATGTGATCACAGATTATAATAAAAATATAGATGGTGTCGATGTGGCGAACCAATACGCGACATCTTACTGTTTTTAACGTCGAGCACTCAAGTGGTGGAGGGAATATTTCTTTTGGGGATTAGAAATCTCCATGGTAAATGCGTATATTTTATACAAAGAAAAAACAAAAAACCAAGGAAGAGAACTTATAGCCCACAAAAAATTTCGCGAAAAGATTTTGTCAATGCTAATTCGTGATTGTCGTCATCCAAATATGAAATTGGGGAGGCCTGGAACACATGATAAACACGATCGCTTAGATGGAAAGCCTCATTTAATCTTCCTACATCCCGAAGGAAAACACAAAGACTGTGCAGTTTACTCAAATAGAAAAACATCTGGAGGAAAAAGAGAAACCACCTATTTTTGTGAAACGTGAAAGAAAATCAGGGTTACATCTTGCAAGTTCTTTCAAAAGATATCATACCCTTGAAAATTTCAATATACGACAATACTGTAAATAAAATTGGTATTTAAGTGAATTTGTTTCTTCCTTTATTTATTTAAATTGCTTTATATTTTTAGTTAAAGTAAATTTCAAATAAAACACTTAAAAGCGTTGGGAGCTGCTGGTAACGTATGGTAACGCTGGTAATGTATGCCAAACTCTTCTGCAATTTCTCAACTTGTTAAATGTGGATTATTTTCCAACATGGATCGTAAAACATCATTATTGATCTTGGATCGTCGTCCAGGTCGATCACTTTCTTGGAGGCTCAGATCCCCGAAACGAAATTTGCTAAACCATCTTTGACAAGTACGAACATTTACAATATCTTTCCCAAATACAGCACATAAATTTTTACATGCAACCGATGCGTTGCTTCCTTTTTGGAATTCATACAAAATGCAGTGTCGTAAATGCACTTTATCCCCTGACATATTTTTCACTTTAAATATCACAAGTAAATGATGAATGGTAAAAAAGGACTCCTTTTATATTATACAGCAGCTATAAAAAAAACAAAAAAAAAATCCGAATGACTCACTAGCCAGATGTTTTTTTTATTTACAAGAAAAATTACCTGCCTATTAAAAATTCGACAGAACTTTTCCTCCAACCTAATACATTAGCATATCACTAGTGCATGATATAAGCGTAAATTATTATTAATACGCACATTTACATTGTTTTTCTTTTCTTACTTCACTCCAATGTGGTCTTTCTGTGATAAGTAGAAAGATATGTTTAGCGCTGAATTCTTGATCTTGGTCCTCTACCTAGGGGCGATGTTATTCCAAGTATTCTGTTATTGTTGGTATGGAAATGAATTCAAGTTACAGGTATCGGCTAGTATAAACGATATTCTTAACACTTAAATGACCGCATATTATTTTTCCGTGGGCTTACTCTAAGACCCCCGATTTTCTCGTTTGGAAATTGAAAAGAAATACGTGAATTTGCTTCAAAAGCTTCTAAATTTAATGTCTGATCGTTCGGACTCACTTGAACTTATTGGGTTGGAGGAAAAGTTCTGTCGTATTTTAAAGAAACTATTTGAATTAATTTATAAAAATATGTGTTTAATATTAATCATAATACATTTAATGTGTTGTATGATGCATGCCAAACTCTTCTGCAATTTCTCAACTTGTTAAATGTGGATTATTTTCCAACATGGATCGTAAAACATCATTATCGATCTTGGATGGTCGTCCAGGTCGATCACTTTCTTGGAGGCTCAGATCCCCGAAACGAAATTTGCTAAACCATCTTTGACAAGTACGAACATTTACAATATCTTTCCCAAATACAGCACATAAATGTTTACATGCAACCGATGCGTTGCTTCCTTTTTGGAATTCATACAAAATGCAGTGTCGTAAATGCACTTTATCTCCTGACATATTTTTCACTTTAAATATCACAAGTAAATGATGAACGGTAAAAAAGGACTCCTTTTATATTATACAGCAGCTATAAAAAAAAAAAAAAAAAAAATCCGAATGACTCACTAGCCAGATGTTTTTTTTATTTACAAGAAAAATTACCTGCCTATTAAAAATACGACAGAACTTTCCCTCCAACCTAATACATTAGCATATCACTAGTGCATGATATAAGCGTAAATTATTATTAATACGCACATTTATATTGTTTTTCTTTTCTTACTTCACTCCAATGTGGTCTTTCTGTGATAAGTAGAAGGACATGTTTAGCGCTGAATTCCTGATCTTGGTCCTCTACCTAGGGGCGATGTTATTCCAAGTATTCTGTTATTGTTGGTATGGAAATGAATTCAAGTTACAGGTATCGGCTAGTATAAACGATATTCTTAACACTTAAATGACCGCATATTATTTTTCCGTGGGCTTACTCTAAGACCCCCGATTTTCTCCTTTGGAAATTGAAAAGAAATACGTGAATTTGCTTCAAAAGCTTCTAAATTTAATGTCTGATCGTTTGGACTCACTTGAACTTATTGGGTTGGAGGAAAAGTTCTGTCGTATTTTAAAGAAACTATTTGAATTAATTTATAAAAATATGTGTTTAATATTAATCATAATACATTTAATGTGTTGTATGATGAATGCCAAACTCTTCTGCAATTTCTCAACTTGTTAAATGTGGATTATTTTCCAACATGGATCGTAAAACATCATTATCGATCTTGGATGGTCGTCCAAATCGATTACTTTCTTGCAGGCTCAGATCCCCGAAACGAAATTTGCTAAACCATCTTTGATAAGTACGAACATTTACAATATCTTTCCCAAATACAGCACATAAATTTTTACATGCAACCGATGCGTTGCTTCCTTTTTGGAATTCATACAAAATGCAGTGTCGTAAATGCACTTTATCTCCTGACATATTTTTCACTTTAAATATCACAAGTAAATGATGAACGGTAAAAAAGGACTCCTTTTATATTATACAGCAGCTATAAAAAACAAAAAAAAATCCGAATGACTCACTAGCCAGATGTTTTTTTTATTTACAAGAAAAATTACCTGCCTATTAAAAATTCGACAGAACTTTCCCTCCAACCTAATACATTAGCATATCACTAGTGCACGATATAAGCGTAAATTATTATTAATACGCACATTTACATTGTTTTTCCTTTCTTATTTCACTCCAATGTGGTCTTTCTGTGATAAGTAGAAGGACATGTTTAGCGCTGAATTCCTGATCTTGGTCCTCTACCTAGGGGCGATGTTATTCCAAGTATTCTGTTATTGTTGGTATGGAAATGAATTCAAGTTACAGGTATCGGCTAGTATAAACGATATCCTTAACATTTAAATGACCGCATATTATTTTTCCGTGGGCTTACTCTAAGACCCCCGATTTTCTCGTTTGGAAATTGAAAAGAAATACGTGAATTTGCTTCAAAAGCTTCTAAATTTAACATTTTGACTGCCATGGTGGTCATCGATGACCGGCGCAAAAGGTCTCACAAAAAATTCAAAAAATGATTCAATTCTTTGGTCTCCGATACCTTCGCATTATTTTCATTTTGCACAATTCAATCATATTCTGTAGTACTTCATCCCGTTGCGGTTTTAATATAGTGAAATACGCGTGGCAGTCAACGTGTTAATGTCTGATCGTTTGGACTCACTTGAACTTATATCTAGTTGCATAGTTTTATGTTTGCACACAATAATACTGTCATCACTATCACTATTTCGGACACAATTAAAAATTTTCTAATTATTCACCATCATACACACTGCCTTCAGAATCAGTAATAGAATTACAGTCGTTATCGATCGATATATTGGACAAATCATTTGCCTAACACTCCAGAAAACTCATTTCGTCACACAAATTAGTGTTCTTTCTTAAGATTACTCAAGGGAATTGAATTTTCTTTCAATCGAAATTTTTATGAGAATACCAAACAGTGTCCAGAAAGCTCAAGATGTACTATATATACGCATTAAATCCTGCAACATGTGAATTTGTTAGAATATTTTTAATACTTAGCAACTGCTGTTGGAGCAGATAATTTCCAGAGAAAAGAGATAAAACCGATAAATCTCGTTGCCGATTTTTCGCGTCTCAGTATTAAAACACGAGAAATCTTGTGAGCGGTCGTTTAAGTGTTAAACAATAAGAAAATACTGAGCAATATTTTGTTTTCAGATTTAATAGCTATGTTACCGTTTTAGAGCAAAAGCATCGCTGATTCGGTTTATGCTAGTAACTGGCCGTCTTTGACGTTAGAGACAAGAAAGAGTTTGCGGTTTATCATGGTTGTTAGTCAAAAGGGACTCTCGATTTCTTTTTACGGTATTTTCGCCCTTGTTCTTCCGACTTTTACTTGGGTGAGTTGCAATACTGTTATTTTAGTAAATAAAATATCTATGACACAAAAACTTAATTATGATTTACGCAATGTCTTTCAGATTTTAAAGACATCGTATTCTGCGTTCAATTTATTACAAAACATGGAGGAATTGTGAGACGTCGTGGTACATACGAATCTCAAATGCGTACCGATAATTTCATAGTAGGTATGAAAGAAAGAAACTGGAACATTTGATAAAAATAAAGTTATGATCAGTTGTATCCTTGCGAGCTGTTGTCAAATTAATCGAATTATTCCAATTTGTTTGAGAGTTTTCTATAAAGTAAGAGCTAAATACCGAGTACCTTGAGATGAAGTTCCGAATGCGTGTTTCTATGGTATAGTCTTTAACTAAATACGATACATAGAATCGAATGACACGCGTTAACCCAATGTATAAGAATGGAAGAAGTGGTTAATTATTTTCTGACTTTTGTACTTGTAAAGGTTTGCTCGTATAATTACGTGCACATAATATGTGAAGGACCTCGTGATAAGCATGAATGGAAGTAGTTTCTAAGTCACATTTCTTGTAAGAATATACTTTATCCGAAAATGTTCGTTAATTTGTCTACACAATTTTTTTACATTTCTAAAAGTCAATGTTTACGTAGGGACACTTACATACATCGTGTTCATAAAGAATCGCATCAGTGTTCGTCCGAAAATATTCGGTAATTTGTCTACACAATTTTTCTATATGTCTAAAAGCCAATGTACATGTAGGAACACTTACATATATCGCGTTCATGAAAAATACTCACATCAGTATTCGTCCGAAAAAGTTTGTTAACTGGTCTACAACATTTTTCTACATTTCTAAAAGTCCATGTTTACGTAGAGACACTTACATAAATCGTATTCATGAAGAATTCTCACGTCACAACCGCGTTACATAAATCCCCTTACAGCGATCCAAAAACCATCAACTGCCAAGCGTCAATTCTATAATTCCTGCCAAATCCGTAAGACCCCTTCATATTTCCGTCTCCAGAACCCCGATCTTCGAGACTCGCGCGTCCGGCAGTCCTCAGCCAAGATTTAGTCCTCATCGTTTTGTTTCTCTCTTCCCTGAAGCCTTTTCTCACATTATTAATTTCGCGATTGCTCACTTCGCGGACATTCAACATGTATACAACGGCGACGGAGTACGGGGGAACGATTTGCGGGAATATGGAAAGGGGTTGAAATCCTTAGCAGTCACGGAACTCGGCGCGTTAATAATTAACGAAGACGCGACAATACCGGCGCGTATGCAATTTCTCCTTCTAGCCGATCATTATCGTAATCATGCGGTTCCTCGTCGTTTCCGATAAAGCTCTTTTGCCTCGGAAATCCTGGCGACTTTCCGGGCAAACGCGCTACTTCTTCTTAACCCGATTGCGAAGCAGTTATGGATATTCTTCCAGTGCACTTCTGGGCTCTTCGATTCTGCGGCGCCTGGGAGGAACACGAGGAGAAGAATGTGCTCTTGAGATTCTTGAAGTCATGTTACAAGTAAACTTGTACAACATCGCGACCGTTCACTGACACCCCGGACAATTCATTTAACACGTTGACTGCCATGCGTATTTTTCTGTATTATTGGGTTGCCAACTAAGTGATTGCGGATTTCAAATAAGAAGGAAAATTCTTAATTTTTGTTTAAAAATATAACTTTATTCAATTAGATACTATCCGTCTTGTCGATGACCTTTTGCCATCGTTCTGGCAGTGTCGAAATTCCACGTTCGTAAAATTTCTGATCTTTGCTATCAAACAACTGAATTAAATGTAATCTGACATCATCAGCGTTATTAAAAATTGTACCATTTAAGGAGTTCTGCATGGAACGAAACAAATGGTAGTCTGAAGGCGCAAGATCAGGGCTATATGGTGGATACGATAAAACATCCCAACCCAGTTCCAATAATTTTTGGCGAGTGATCAAAGACGTGTGGGGCTTTGCATTATCATGGTGGAAAACGACACCCTTACCAGATTTGACAATATTGGCTGCTTTTCTTGAATTGCATCGCTCAGTTTGGCGAGTTGTTGAACGTACACGTTTGAATTGATCGTTTGGTTTGGTAGCTTAAGTTCAAAGTACAAAATTCCTTATAATCCCACCAGATTGACAGCATAATCTGTTTTTGGTGAATCTCTGCTTTTGATGTTTGGGCTGGTTCATCTTTCATCACCCACGATCTCTTCCGATTTACGTTGTTATAAACTATCCACTTTTCGTCGCCAGTAATTAGGCTTTTCAGAAATGGATCAGTTTCGTTGCGTTTCAGAAGCGAATCGTAGATGCTAATGCATTGCGTCAAATAAATTTCCTTAAGCTGGTGAGGGATTCATAAATCGAGTTTCTTGACATAACCAAGCATTTTTAATTTTTTTTTCAATGCATGTATGAGATACATTGAGCTTCTCCGCAATATCACGTGTTGTACTATGACGATCTGAATCGATAATGGCCTTGATATGGATCTCATCGACTTCAACTAGACGGCCAGATCGTTGAGCATTTTTCAGTCAAAAATCACCAGAACGAAATCTGGCAAACCAATTTTGACACTGCCTTTCTTTCACGGCTTCATTTCCATATACGGCACATAACTCCTTTTGTGTTTGCGATGCGTTCTTGCCTTTTCGGAAGTAATACAATAAAATATGTCTGAAGTGCACGTCTTGTTCTTCCATTTTTAAATTGGGATAAAAACAAAACTAAAGCACTAATCGATATAATTTTTTTGCTAAATTAAAGGTAGAAGTCCAAATAATAAGAAAAAAATATGGTTAGATGCAATGACTACGTTAACAAAACAAAAGAAAGTGTAAAGTCCATCTATCAACAAAATCCGCAATCACTTAGTTGCCAAACCAATAGAACGGCGATGCTATGGAATACTACAACGTTTGACTGAATTATGCAAAATGTAAATAATGTGCAGGTATTGGGAACCAGAAGATCGCATCACTATTCTAACAATAATTGAATTTATAAAATAATTATTGCTACCCATAGCGAATATTTTGGATTTTCAATAAAGTCTTTTGCGCGTGTCAGCGGTGACCATCACAGCAGTCAAAGTGTTAATATTAAACAGTGATTAAATTCTTTGGCCCCCGATACCTTCGCATTATTTTCATTTCTCACAATTCAATCATATTTCGTAGTATTTTGCCGTCTTAGAATGCCGATGCTATGAAATACTACAGCGTTTGACTGAATTATGCAAAATGTAAATAATGTGCAGATATTAGAGACCAAAAGATTGCATATCACTGTTCTAACAATAACTGCACTTATAAAATAATTGTTGCTATCCATAGCGAATATTTTAGATCTTCAGTAAAATCTCTTGCGCCGGTCAGCGGTGACCATCACAGCAGTCAAAGTGTTAATATTAAATAGTGATTCAATTCTTTGGTCCCCGATCCCTTTGCACTATTTTCATTTTGCACAAATCAATCATATTCTGTAGTATTTTGCTGTATTAGAATGGCGATTCTATAAAATACTACAGCGTTTGACTGAATTATGCAAAATGTAAATAATGTGCAGGTATTAGAGACCAAAAAATCGCATATCACTGTTCTAACAATAACTGCACTTATAAAATAATTATTGCTACCCATAGCGAATATTTTGGATCTTTAATAAAATCTCTTGCGCCGGTCAGCGGTGACCATCACGGCAGTCAAAGTGTTAATGCAATTCATTATTCGGCTCTACACATTAAGTCATTTCGATTGTCGTGTTTAGATAATGTGCCAAGTTTAGCCAATATTGTAGGTATACCGTTCTGACGTTGGTTTTTTCGTTCACGGCGTCCCAGGCCGTGATTCTGGTGATGGCCCACGATGATATAGAAGATTTAACGGAGAACCTCTTCTTGGTTCCGACGGCCGCAGCCTATTGGGCGAAGTGCCTGAATTATCTTATGCGGCACGCCGAATTATCGGCGCTACTAAATTGTTTTCGCGCCGACATGTGTCAGTCGAAAAATGTTACGGAGGAGCTGATATTGAGGAAGTACCACGAAAAAGGTATATAATTGAAATTTCCATCATTTGGCTGCATGACAATTGGCGCCGGCCATATCGCACGTAGTCGTGCATTTTCACGAATACCTTGCGAAACAGCTTGTACGCTTTAGTATACAGCGTGTTATTAACAGCGAAATGGTGCATAATCTGCTTCATGACGATGTCGCTTATAACCGGCGTGGTGTTGTCATCTCTCCCTCTGCTGAAACCGAGGTTTTACACGGAACGAATACTGCCCTACAAAATTTGCTTTCCCGAACACTACATGAATGACCCACGGGTTTACGTAATAACATATATCACTCAAACGGTTTCGATGATATACGGAATCATCCTGAATGTCTGCTTTGATTCTCTCGTCTATGGACTGACGATACAGGCTTGTGGGCAAGTCGAGCTTCTTCGTCATCGATTCGAAGTGGCGTTTGATCATCTGGAAATGGAGCACGAGTGCCTGCCTGCAAATTTGCCGGGAACCAATAATGTTAACTCGGTCGAAGTGTTCGTCAAGCATCATGTGCACTTGACCGATTTGGGAAAGAGGATCGAATCGGTGTTCGTCTGGACTGTTTCGATCTTGTTCTTCTTGAGCCTCATAACGCTGTGCGCTAACATCTTTCAAATATCCAAGGTTACGGCAATGGCTTATTTTTCGTAACATGCGAGCAACACTTAAGGGGGTATTCCAATGTGACCGAGGGAAAAAATCGATTTCTTTTTGCATTTTTTGATAGTTTACAGTCATAGAATTAATATCCCAGAGTCGGTTTGGACGACTCTGTTCTTTTTGATTAGTAATAATGTTTCAAAACAGAGGCTGTAACTACGCACGCATCAACGAGATTTTTGCAAGTGGCGTAGATGATTACTCAAAAACGGCTTTATGGATCGACTTCAAATTTTAACCCTTCGACTGCTGAATACTCCCGGTCGAAGCACTCACTGAGGACGAGATACTTTTCGACAGTTTGACTTCTATTGATTTATTATGTAAGGCGCAACGAACTTCTAATGCTACTACTGCATTTACGCCAAATTAAATAATGCAAAAAAATGATTTGATAAAGAATGCATCTGTATTTTTGTTATATTCTACTGATATTTTTTGATATTATTCGATGTTTCGAAGTTTGAAGATATTTTTCGATAGTTTGACCTCTATTGATTTATTATGTAAGGCGCAACGAAGTTTTAATGCTACTTCTGCATTTACGCCGAATTAAATAATGCAAGAAAATTATTTGATGAAGAATGCATCTGTATTTTTGTTATATTCTACTGATATTTTTTGATATTATTCGAAGTTTCGAAGTTTGAAGATATTTTTCGATAGTTTGACCTCTATTGATTTATTATGTAAGGCGCAACGAAGTTTTAATGCTACTTCTGCATTTACGCCGAATTAAATAATGCAAGAAAATTATTTGATGAAGAATGCATATGTATTTTTGTCATACTCTACTAGTATTTTTCGATATTATTCGAAGTTTTGAAGATACTTTTCGATAGTTTGAACTCTATTGATTTATTATGTAAGGCGCAACGATGTTCTAATGCTACTTCTGCATTTACGCCAAATTAAATAACGCAAGAAAATTATTTGATAAAAAACGCATCTGTATTTATATTATACGTTTATAATTGTGGCAGTAGTAGGTAAGAAATCGAAACGATTGAGAAGCATATATGTGCCCATAATTATGAAAGTGGTCTAAGTCATATATTTCTTGTTTCGAGATATTTAATGAATTGCATTTGAATAAATTAAGAAATATTTTTACATTATGCGACATTTTAATTTATAATTTTATTAGTCTTAATTAATGGAAATTTACTATGAATATGAAATTTTGTGTGAATTTTATACGATAATATTATTTTTAAAGATTGAATTGACTTAGACCATTTTCAAAATTAACTGAATGTCCTATAAATGACTTAAAGCAATAAAGAACTTTGAGTTTTATTTGAAACAATAATTTGATTGAAATAATTCATGAACATTTATTACATTTATTAATTATTTTTAAACAGTAATCCATTTTTATCATTATTTCGAGTATTTAAGATTCTTAAAATGTTCCTGAAAACTGGAGGGATGTACGGTAGTAAACTCATAATATCTTTATGTTTTTCTTCCGATACTGGTCATGGTGGTGTATAATGGAAGTAATTTAATATTTCCGTATATTTTTGGTCTTCCTTTTTTAGGTGAAAGATCCAAAACGTGAAATTTAGAATCATCTAAAGATGTTTTATAGAACATTTTATAAGGTTCATTTTTCAAGAATCTCATCCATTGAATTTGTAGCCAAGAGACAGATTCACCCGCTATTTTTTACTCTTCTTGTTATTGATAATGAAGTTGTCGTTATTATTAAAATTTGATTGTCATTTATTTTATTATGTAGTTCAGAAACGCGTCAAAGAAGGCCACGTGCCATTTTCAAGTTGTTTATATAATTTATTTAAATTTTTGACTTAGACGTTTCAAATTAAAACTAAATGAATTCCATATAATGTTGAAATTCCCACTATCTAATGGTTCATTTTTGACAATTTCGTAAAAATTACATTGAATAAATTTAGTTAAAAATAATGTGGTATGAAATAACTGATAAACTCATTTTTTTTAAATTTTGACTTAGACCACTTTCATAATTATGGGCACATATGTGTCCATAGTCGGCACCGATAGATTTCGGCGGACACATATATGCGTCCATAGCAGTCAAAGGGTTAACACAACATTCGGCATACTTGTGTCTAGCGCATGAAGCTCAATCGTGTTAAAATTTTAATTATGACCCATAATTTTGGCTTATTTATAGTGCAAAAATTGCTTTTTTTACACTTTTTTACAAAACGCCGCAATTTTGTTAACTTTCATAGAAATTTGAAACGTCTACGTCAGCACAATAAACACTTTCTCGATGGGTCTAAAACCACTAATATAATTAAGTACACAAATATTTTTAAACGATAAAAAAATGTTCCTGTATTGACCCAGGCCATGCCCCTTCAGGAAAAAAAAGTTTGCTCAATTATATGCAATAGTTTCTAAGAAAAAAAAATGTTGAAAATTTGCTTTTCTTTAGGCGTTCACATTGGAATACCCTCTTAACGGATTCAAATGATGAATGTTAAAATGCCAACACATTTTTATTGTTTCATATTTCTCAATTATTCCCTGCCTGGTGTTTTCGGCATAAACAGAAACAGGCTTTCAGTGCCGAATTCTTGATTTTGCTCCACTACGTTATGTCGATGCTTTTCCAAGTCTTTTGCTACTGCTGGTTCGGCAATGAACTTTTATTAAAGGTGCCCGTTGCTTATAAGGATATTTTAAATTAGCGTAAATTCTAGACGATCTTTCGTTTTCCAAGCTAACGTGTCTGATTATGTTTTAGAGCAAGGACATTGCTGATTCTGTGTACAACAGTAATTGGACCTTATCACCGCCAACAACGAGGAGATCTCTGCGATTAATCATGGTATTTAGTCAAAAAGGTCTGTCGATCTCCTATTATGGTGTTTTCGCGCTTGCTCTTCCGACATTCACCTGGGTGAGTTGCAATTTTGAAGTTAAACTGCGCAAAAGTTTTGCCAACGATCTGATAAAAATTGAGAATACTAAAATTATACTACTGCAAAATATTTTTTCCCGACATTCGTCAACGATTTGACAAAAATTGGGAACAGTAAAATTATACTATTGCAAAATTTCTTTCCCGACATTCGCATATCCTTAATTTTGAATGAAACGTTTCAGATTGTGAAGACGTCGTATTCTGCATACAGTCTCTTGCAAAACATGGACGACATATGAGAGGTCAAATTAAAAAGAAATTAGAAATACGTTCGTACCGTTTGATAGTAAGTATAACAGCGAAGAACTGGAAAGTTAGAAATTAAAAATTCATTTACGACTGATTTGCGTTGTCAATTGAGTTTGCCCAAATAAACTCGCTTTCGAGCCCTACCTCTCCCTTGAAGTAAGAGTTGATACCGAATTTGTCAGTATCGAGTTAAAAATACGTATGCGTACGAAAATGTTTCTGTATTAACGCACATTCTTAATTGGCACCTCAACTGTGCCTATACGACTGTTGTTAAATAGAGATTACGTCAAAAATTCATTTTGGGAAGTTTGTATCCTTTACGACCATCTTCCTTTAATCGTATAAATCCTTCTTCCATTCAAACTAGCAAATAAACGTAGTTCATTTACAATCACATTAGTAAAGAAAGTACACAAATGATTATGTGTCTGCCATAATGTTATGCTTTGAAACTTTTACATGAAGACGTCATAGAGAAATTAACGGTTTCTCCGTTTTCGCGCAGTAAACAGTGAATCATTGTCTAACAGGAGTATTGTACGTTAAAAATAAACAATATATCTTGCAGGGAAAGGTTTGCGAAAGAATTATTATATAACTTTTATATAATTTTTATACAATATTTATGTTTTTATTAGAATTATTTGTATAATTTTTATTTACGAAAGAATTTGTATACAACTTTTATATAATTTTTATACAACATTTATGTTTTTATTAGAATTTTTTATATAATTTTTATTTGCGAAAAAATTTGTATATAACATTTATATAATTTTTATACAATAATTATGTTTTTATTAGAATTTTTATATCATTTTTATTTGCGAAAGAATTTTTATACAATTTTTATATAATTTTTATACAATATTTCTGTTTTTATTAGAATTGTTTATATAATTTTTATATTTTTGTATGATTGTGACTAATTATATGTACGCATTTTTACCAGATGTGGCTATTATTTGTGTAGCGTCTTTCATTGTCTTCTAACGTTACGAAATATTATACAATCACTTTTATAGAAGTTCCGTTAGACTCCTTTGCATTGTTACGGGTTTCATAGTAATTATGTTGGCGACACTGGTCTCACACAATTCGCACATCCATACACGATGCATATTTATTTCTTACTTACCCTCGAGAATGCACTTCATAGAAATATGCAACGTATAGAACAATCTATTCCTGATTCCTGAGACAGCGTTACGTGTTTTTCCTCTGCGCTTAGTCATATCTACGTCATTTTTACCTAAACCACTACAGTATTATAAATAAACTCAGGTATAAACGCAAAATTAATTTATATTCCTCAGCGATTTGTTATGGTCGCCAGTGAAGAGTTTTCTAAAGTATTTTTTTAAAAAACTGTTCCAAATTCGCCGAAGGTGAATCACAATCATATTCCATCCGCTTACCAATTAAGTCTTACAAAAAAGATTCCGTGGAGGTCCTTGGTTCGTGGTGCAATTACATCACGATTTAGTCATCACCTCACAACTATTGAGAAAAAATTGACAAGCAAAATGAAAGTACAGATGGTCTAAATTACGTTTAACAATTGCTGACTCCATCATCGTCTATATTATCTCATGTTCGAGAACCTGAAAATATTCTGTCTGCCTTTTATTCGCTGCAATAAATGTCGGATGGATCGGCATCGATCAACTTTGAATCATTTATCGTTTTGCAATGCGTAGAGTCGAATAAAACGCATTAAAGCGAAGTGTAATGTATTCGCGGAAGGTGCGGTATTTTTTCCTGGATATACTATTTGCTGCAAAGATTTCCTTGTACGACTAGATCCCCGTTACGTGGAAAGGAGTGGCTTTATGTAGTACGTGATAAACAAGAATAAACCGTAGAGGGTTTTATTAGATTTTTACCCCGCGTCTTTAAAACATACGTTTTATCCGCAAGTTTTCGCATAGACGCCTGAATTGCAGCCTCTAAAAACATTTGTGACGCTATATCTACATCCATTTGTAACTAAATAACGTAAAGCCGTTATCTAATATGTAATTTTACCATTTTTCCGATATAGGTGAAGTTCTCATTTTTTTACCAGATACCCTTTTACAGATTTTTACCACGCGTCTTTAAAACATACGTTTTATCCGCTAAGTTTTCACATGGACCCCTGAATTGCAGCCTCTAAAAACGTTTGTGACGCCATGTTGTCTACATCGATTTGTAACTGAATAACGTGAAGCCGTTATCTAATATGTAATTTTACCATTTTTCCGATATAGGTGAAGTTCTCATTTTTTTACCAGATACCCTTTTACAGATTTTTACCACGCGTCTTTAAAACATACGTTTTATCCGCTAAGTTTTCAAAAACATGGACCCCATGAATTGCAGCCTTATCTAAAAACGTTTGTGACGCCATGTTAGAAATTTTCACATGGACTACATCGATTTGTAACTGAATAATGTGAAGCCGTTATCTAATATGTAATTTTACCATTTTTCCGATATAGGTGAAGTTCTCATTTTTTTACCAGATACCCTTTTACAGATTTTTACCACGCGTCTTTAAAACATACGTTTTATCCGCTAAATTTTCGCATAGACGCCTGAATGGCAGCCTCTAAAAACGTTTGCGATACTATGCTGTCTACATCGATTTGTAACTGAATAACGTGAATCCGTTATCTAATATGCAATTTTACCATTTTTCTCGTATAGGTCCTTTGCAATTGTGAATATTGCGTTTACGGGTTCTTGATTCTTTCTTGCCGGCCAAATACTTGTTCACTTTATCCATTGCACAGGTAACATTGACGGCAATATAAAGAAGCAGTTAAATGCATGTGGATCGCGGAAATGTTAATAATTGTTTATACTTGTTATCAGTTAACAGAAACTTCTTACTACTCATTATGATACACCATAAATTTAGGCACGCATGAAATTTATTTTTTTTTTGCCGATTATTGTCATATTCACGCGGTACTTTCTTCTTCCTGGCAAGATGGTACTTTTGTTATTTATATTCCAAAACGTTCATGGCCAATCGTCTGGTCAATTTTGGGTTTTGAATTTTGAATATTGGAAGAAGAAAAATGATATTGAAGAAAGTGGTATTGACACTTCCTAAATTCTGTTACATGCAAACGTAGATCAGTAACTATTTATTGAGTGGTCCATTTTGTACGTTTCGTTACTCAGCTTTTTGCGTTATATAAATTTGGACACTATTCAATTCTTTTCGCGCTGAAGGGTCAGTCAGGAAACTCTGCTAAAATGATGATATTTTAAGAAGCATGACTGTACAGGTAGATATACCAACAGTTTGTAATTACAGTAAGCAAAAAAGTTGAGCGGAAGTGACACGTCTGTTGTATAATCAAAATTTTCGACTGTAATTATAATTTCACAGATAGAACATATAATTGAGACAATTAAAATCGCATTACGCTATAATCAAAGTTCGCCGATTATACAGTCTGAAATCGACGTTTCATTTTAGTTATTGAAAATATTGTACTTTTAAGTACAATTGTATTGTATAATTAAGTAATCTAACAATTAAGTATCTATAATTTTGTGCCTTAAAATACTTAGGTCACAGCGTCGGTTTTCTTAAAATTCATTTTAATAACAGGAGCGCGAATAACTTTTTGCATTTAGCGTGAAAAATTTTATATGTTGTCCAGGAAGGATATTTATTAACAATTATCTCAATAATTCATGCACAAATGTTATTTTGTCATCATAAAAAATTAACGGAATTTTATTCTTGTCCTATGATACATGCTTATTCTTATATTCTTCTATAATTGTATGCCTTAAAATTCTTATGTCACAGCGTCGGATTTCTTGAAATTAATTTTAATAACAGGAGTGCAAAGAACTTTCTACTTTCAACGTGAAAAATGTTATATGTTGTCCAGTAAGGATATTATACATCACAAACAAAGGATGGGTCTTACAGGACAGAAGAGGAAAATTCAGCATCTCGTCTCAGACCATTTCCCGATTATACAAATGTACTGTAAACAGACGTGTTTCGTAATTTGCTCGACGTTGTTTTATTGTTTCTAGATTGTGTACGGACGTTAGAAAGTACAGCGATTTTTACGCGAGTTACGTTGAGCTGCTTTGCATAGATACCGGTTCCGTGACAACCACGTTGTTGCAATTAATCTCACGTGGCTTGCATTCCCGCACATAGTGCGCATTTGATCTCTCATTTTCAGCATCGACGATGCTTCGCCGGGCGACATGCGAAATATAGCGCATTGCATTACTGATCCCTGAGTTTGCGTTACACTTTTTCGATTGTACGCTTAGTTGCATTGACGGCGTTTCATCTACACATGTCATATCATTTGAAACATCTTAACACTTTAAGGACTCTCATGTTTTGTGTCCCAAAAAAATATTTTTACATTATGGACATCATAAGTTTTCTCCTCTTTTCTGCACGCTATCTTTAGTGTGATTTCACTTATTTTGATACATTCTATTAATTTTGTCTATTTAAGTATTTACATCAATATTCAATGCATTAAACTCGATTCACTCATGTTATTTTCGCTTATTTACCGATGCTTTACCCAATATCATGCTTTAAAAAACTACTACAAATTCTGATAAAATTGGCTTTTAAACAAAATGTTATTCTAATTTCTTTACATATGTTTTGTGTCCCAACTGTTACGGACCCCTCACGAGTTTTCTCCTGTTTTCTGCACGCTATCTTTAGATTTCACTTATTTTGATACATTCTATTAATTTTGTCATATTTATTAGTATTTACATCAATATTCAATATAATGCATTAAACTCGATTCACTCATGTTATTTTCGCATATTTTGAAATTACAACCACTATCTATGCATTTTTGACAATATCATACTTTAAAAAAAAATAATACTACAAATTCTGATAAAATTGACTTTTAAACAAAATGTTATTCTAATTTCTTTACATATGTTTTGTGTCCCAACTGTTACGGACCCCTCACGAGTTTTCTCCTGTTTTCTGCACGCTATCTTTAGATTTCACTTATTTTGATACATTCTATTAATTTTGTCTATTTAAGTATTTACATCAATATTCAATGCATTAAACTCGATTCACTCATGTTATTTTCGCTTATTTACCGATGCTTTACCCAATATCATGCTTTAAAAAACTACTACAAATTCTGATAAAATTGACTTTTAAACAAAATGCTATTATAATTTCTTTAAATAATTTTTTAAATAATACCTAAAATGCATCCTATTTTACACTTTCTGTAAATTTCATAAAAATGTATTTTTTTAAGTAAAAAAGATGATAATTATTAAAAAACATAATATACTTCCAATTATGCAATTTCTGAAAGTTCACAAAAATTGCTTCATAAATAACAAAGTTATGATTTCTTGCAATGTACAAGCTCCCAAAAACGTGCGGTCCCAGGGGTACTTCTTACAGATTCCTTAATGGTCCTTAAAGTGTTAAACGGCTGCGCGTTTAAATATAATTGATAATAACAGTTTATCTTTTCCGCTAAACGTCACTTTCGTTCACAAATCTAATTCATGACAGTGTTCGGTGACGTCAGGTTGTTCAAAAATTCTTCCCACTTCTCGTTAAACATCGCCATGGCCTTGGTCTGTTCGGCATCCGACATGCTGCTGTAAACGATCGAATTCATCGCGAGTTTTTTCAGGGCTCTCAAATCAGCAGATCGCGACATCATGCCCATGAAAGCTTCGTAGAAATCGTGACTCAATGCCGAGGCTCCCCAGAAACCTGGATCATCGTTCGAAATCACCACCGGATAGTCCTCAGCGAAAAGTAAGTTTGCAGGATGATTCCTCAGGTCGGCTACCAGAGCGAGAACTTGGTTTGAAATCGGATTGACCTCGATAGCAATGTTTCGCTGCTTCAAGGTGGATAAAACTGCAGGGTGCTTCGTTACAGCGTATCTGCACAACAAATTCAGTGACTAGAGAGATAGTGTAAGAACTTTCGGATGTTCCATACGTGTCTCTATGCACTCTCATATAGGCAAAACTTAATTTTGCAGTTAATAGTACATTTTACAAGATTCTTGACGTTGTAAAAGGTATACATTATTAAAATGTAGGCGGTATATCGAAATTGACTGGTAGCAGTTACGTTAATTTAACGTCTTTTAAGGCAAACATTATTTTTCTAACTCGGACATCACTCAAAATGACGATAACGCGAATGTGTACGGTTCTATATGTTATCTCAAGATTATAAAAACGAAATTGTAGACAATAATAACCAAAATTAAAAAATGTATGAATTTTTGAATGTAAAATTGTTTTCCCCTGATTTTTAAACTTTCATATTTTTTTACAGACCTCCAAATATATTTTACACGTCAAAACCATTTGCGTTCTATTTTATTTATATTAAATATTGACTCTGAATTTTTCTAAGTCAAAATCATGCGTACAATCAGTTCCAGAACTTTCGAAAGTTGACTGGGGTCTATACGATTCCATGTAAGGAATGTGTGACTTTTCAGAAGTGCGAGTGATTAGGCTTAGAATTTCCATTGACTCACCCATGTCCGATTCTCTTAGTATCCAAGAGAATAGCGTCGATAAGATTGTTGTCGGTGCTCAGTCCGTTCCAATTCGTCTCGCCGGCGTGGAAGAAGAAATTGGTCTTAGGAGTGAACTGTCGTAGTTTGTCAGCAAAGTCCATCAGCGGCTTCCCCTTGTCCTCCTGTCCCACCAAGTCAAAGCCTGCCACGAACGAAGGATACGCTTCCAGCAACTGCCCCATGAGCGTCATGTAATCGTCCATCGTTTGGTCCGTCGCCAGACGTTGTGGCGCGTATATGAGTTTCGCACCCATGAAATCCGGATGGTCGCTCATAAATCTGCAAGAAAGCCGTTCTTGAAATTTTTCACCGGCGATATCAGCGGTGGACATAATAGACATAAAATAACGATCCTCAAATTAACACGTTGACAGCCACGGTGGTCACCGGCGCAAAAGATTTGACTAAAAATGTAAAAAACTCGCGATGAAGTCTATTTGTAATCTTGTAAAACCACTTGATATTGGAACGGTGCTTCAATACTTTGGCTTCTAACAACCCTGCGTTACCTTAATGTTGCACGATTTAATTATACTCTGCAGTATTTCATCGCATCGCGGTTCAACATAGCAAAATATACTCTACAGTATTTCATCGCATCGCGGTTGTAACATAGCAAAATATGCTTGACAGTCAACGTGTTAAAATCGCAACGTGATGAAGTACTACAGAATATGATTAAATTTTGCAAAATTAAAATAATGCGAAGGTATCGCAGACGAAAGAATTGAATCACTATTTTTTATCAATTGCATTTACAAAATTGTAAATGCTACCGATTGAGTATATTGATAGTAAAATACGCTGCAAAAAATTTGCAATGAAGACTATCTGCAATCTTATAAAAGCAATTGATATTGGAACGATGCGTCAATACTTTGGCTTCTAACAACTCTGCGTTACCTTAAAAATGTTGAAGTACTACAGAATATGATTAAATTTTGCAAAATTAATATAATGCACGATTTAATTATACTCTGCAGTATTTCATCGCATCGCGGTTCAACATAGCAAAATAGGCTTGGCAGTCAACGTGTTAAAATCGCAACGTGATGAAGTACTACAGAATATGATTCAATTTTGCAAAATTAAAATAATGCGAAAGTATCAGAGACCAAAGAATTGAATCACTATTTTATATCAATTGCATTTACAAAATTGTAAATGCTACCGATTGAGTATATTGATAGTAAAATACGCTACAAAAAATTTGCAATGAAGACTATCTGCAATTTTATAAAAGCAATTGATATTGGAACGGTGCTTCAATGCTTTGGCTTCTAACAACTCTGCGTTACCTTTATTTTGCACGATTTAATTATACTCTGCAGTATTTCATCGCATCGCGGTTTTAACATAGCAAAATAGGCTTGGCAGTCAACGTGTTAAAATCGCAACGTGATGAAGTACTACAGAATATGATTAAATTTTGCAAAATTAAAATAATGCGAAGGTATCGGAGACCAAAGAATTGAATCACTATTTTATATCAATTGCATTTACAAAATTGTAAATGCTACCGATTGAATATTGCACAAATTTAATTTTATAAAAGCAATTGATATTGGAACGATGCTTCAATACTTTGTATTTCATTTTACACACATCGCGGTTCTAACATAGCAAAATATGCTTGGCAGTCAACGTGTAAAAATCGCAGCGTGATGAAGTACTACAGAATATGATTAAATTTTGCAAAATTAATATAATGCGACGGTATCGTTACCTTCATTTTGCACGATTTAGTCGAAAGAAAATTGAATCACTATTTTTTGCAAAATTAAAATAATGCGAAAGTTCAGAGACAATCACTATTTTATATCAATTGCATTTACAAAATTGTAAATGCTACCGTTTGAGTATATTGATAGTAAAATACGCTGCAAAAGATTTGCAATGAAGACTATTTGCAATTTTGTAAAACCACTTGATATTGGAACGGTGCTTCAATGCTTTGGCTTCTAACAACTCTGCGTTACCTTTATTTTGCACGATTTAATTAAACTCTGCAGCATTTCATCGCATCGCGATTCTAACATAGCAAAATACGCAAAAGATTTATCTGAAAATGCAAAAATTCGCAATGAAGCCTATTTGCTATCTTGTAAAAGCAATTGATATTGGAACGGTGCTTCGATACTTTGACTTCTAACAACTCTGCATTACCTTCATTTTGCACGATTTAATCACACTCTGCAGTATCCCATTGCATCGCGGTTCTAACATAGCAAAATACGCTTGGCAGTCAACGTGTTACCTTCCTCGATAACGCTTTTCACGGAAGTAGTTACCTTTGTGTGACATCCTTGTAGATGGCAACCGACTCCATCGGCGTGTGTAAAGTGCCGTCAAGTTCGTACAGCGTCGGCAGCGTGGTACGTAATTCAACGTACATCACATTGTCCTCGTACAATTCCTTAAGTGCCTGATAATAGTGATCCTCGTACACGGGCCTATAAGTGAGCATCGGCGTGACCGTTACGAAGATACTAATGAATTTCTCCCATGCGCTGTTCACATCGGGATAGGCCTTTTGAGGGTTCGGGACCAGCATCGTCAGCTGCTTCTGTATCCGGGCGTTCACTTCCTCCGCCTGCACCGGATTCTTTCTCACCTCACTCAACAAACGCCAATCGCAAGACTGATCGGGATGTTCGAAGAAGTGCAACTGGAGGCGGCCTTCTACCTCGCACACGTACAAATTGTCGCGGTACGTGATATTGGAGAAGATGTAGTCGGTGTTGACGATTGCGGTGTCGTGGCAGTGAAGAACTCCGCCCTTCGGCATGCTGCGAATTATCTTGAAGACCTCCGACTGCTCCACCTTTGTCTTCACCTCGAGAAAATTGCGCGACGGCAGGAACTTCTCCGGATGGTCGAAGGCTGTGGGTATGGTAGCATTTTGTCAGACGAATTAAAAGCTGCGAAGGTGTGAGGAATAAAATTCCTTGAAATATTGGGTCGTCCAGAAAGTTCGTGCCGATTTTCGGTAGGTGACGTAAGGACGGGTCTGAATATTTTGGAATGAAGACAAATGACATGCGCGCAAATTCTAGAAGACAGTACTTCAGGCATTTTTGCAAAAATGTTTGGTTCCGACACCTTCGTTTTGTCAGTTTTATACGCCTTTGAATATGGAAGCAAACAAAGCGTATTATGGGCATTTAGTGCTCTTCCTTTAGCGGAAAGGAAAAATGCTACACAACCGGATGGAACTTTCAAGTTGCCTGAAAGACGGAGAAAGCTTGTGGAACAGTCTGGCACCTATGTCATTTAATAAACGTATACCAAAATTTAAATGTGCTGCATTCCAATTTTCCTTCAAATTTGGCACGAACGTCCCGGACAACCCAATATTTTCTGTGGAGATTCGTTAACACTTTAATAACTGCCGTGATGGTCACCGGTGACCGGCGCAAGAGATTTTACTGAAGCTCCAAAATATTCACAATGGATATCAATTATTATTTTATAAATGCAGTTGTTGTTAGAATAGTGATGCGATCGTTTGGTTTCCAATACCTGCGCTTTATTTACATTTTGCATAATTCAGTCAAACGCGTAGTATTTCATAAACACTTCAGATTCATTAACACTTTAACTGCCGTGATGGTCACCGGTGACCAACGCAACAGATTTTACTGAAGCTCCAAAATATTCATAATGGATATCAATCATTATTTTATAAATGCGTTTGTTAGAATAGTAATGTGATCCTTTGGTTTTCAATACCTGCACATTATTTACATTTTGCATAATTCAATCAAACGTCTAGTATTTCATAAACACTTCAGATTAATTAACACTTCAACTGCCGTGATGGTCACCGGTGACCAACGCAACAGATTTTACTGAAGCTCCAAAATATTCATAATGGATATCAATCATTATTTTATAAATGCGTTTGTTAGAATAGTAATGTGATCCTTTGGTTTCCAATACCTGCACATTTCTTACATTTTGCATCACTCAGTCAAACGCCTAGTATTTCATTAATTATAAAGGGCTCAGAGTAAAGTAGATGTTTTGAACAAACCCTCGTCAATTTCCGCATGTTTCGCCGCCATGAGGATCTGATTGGCGATCCTTTCGTTAGGTCTGAAGACCAGATTACCGCCGATGGCTTGCTGCTGTTCGTCGGCCAAAATCCGGGACCGCATGCCCCAGTAATCGATGGGCACAGCGAGAGATGCTGATGCACAGAGGAGAACTACGAACGCTCGGTACGCCACCATGGTGCTATCAACAGTCCAAATGAATTGATTCACCAAAAAAAATAAAAAATCTGCATAATAAAAGATAGCCATCAGTGACATTAAAAATTTGTATCAAGTCATCCGCGATTAGTGTGACGATTTACACCCTCACACAGTGGGAAATAACATTTAACACTTTATGTGGGGGTCCCGGAATATTCCGGTTTGTATGAACTATGCGTCCACATTTTTACATATACGGATTTCCAAGTAAAATTTGAGCAAAAGTAAAAAAGGATCATTTAAATCCGGTGTATACTTACGATGCTATCAATATTTTAGTAAAGCGTATAAATTTCTTCCAAACGCCAAAAAAATGCGTCCAAGTGCCCCGTACGTAAAGTGTTAAATTATAATATTATAATACATATTATTTAATATTATTAATAATATTATATTATTATAATTTAAATAATATATAATATAAATTTATTTAATTATTTCAATTAAATAATTAAATATTTATTATATTATATATTAAATAATTATTATTAACATTTATTTAATTATATAATATTCAAATTTATTTAATTATAATTAACACATTGACTGCCACGCATATTTTGCTACATTAGAACCGCGATGCGATGAAATACCACAGACTCTAATTAAACCGTTTAAAATGAAGGTACCACAGAATTATTGGAAGCCAAACTATTGAAGCACCGTTCCAATATCAATTGCTTCCACAAGCCTACACATTTTTTGCATTTTTACTAAAATTTTTGCGCCAATCACCGGCGACCATCGCGGCAGTCAACGCGTTGCAATATTTCCATGCGATCACGCGAAATCAACAAGTGCACTACACTCGAAGCGATGATTCCGAAGCATCAGCACTTATGACTTAACGAAACGCAAACACTCAGAACCCTTGCAGTAGAGGCATTTATAATACAACGTACGAGGCTGATCCAAATAATGCGCTAGCGAACTTGAAACGGCACCGGCATCCAGGGCAGGGCGGTTGAGTTGCGAGTGCGTGAACAGGATCTAGCACAAGAGGAGATCAAGCGAGATCGTGGCGTGATGTCAACTGTGTCTCCTCGACCGTTCACGCACAACTGGCCTAACCGTTTCCGTCAGGGCTGCTTATAACGAGTTTATACGGACTGTCATTGGTGGCCAATACGGTATCTCTCGTCCCTCAGCCTGAGCACACTTTTAACATTACACTTTGACGCTCCGCGCAATGATGGGAGTAGACTTTACCAAAATTCCCGACTATTCGAGAGCAATGATCAAATCGCGATGATTCGTGCGTCAACGTAAATATTGATATCTTCTGGGACGTCATCAGTTCAAACATAAAAACCATGACGCAGTTTTAATCACACATCGAAGACTTCGCATCGATAGGTCACAAAGTCATTGATCACAAGCGATTGCTTGCAAAATGCTCGCTGTACCGTGATTAGCTGCTGGTGATAAGCTATTCATTAGCACTTATTCAATGGCAATGCGGCAAACAGACGCTAAGTTTTCTTTGGGTAATTGAGCAAATCTAGAAGCACGTTCGTATAAAAAGAACGGAACTGTGCGATCATTGTGTCGATAGATAAGCAGGAATATCTCTGGCTCTTAATTAGCAGACGATGGAAATCTTTAGTGAAATCGTTTCATTCAGAAGTTCAATAATGTAAGGCGTCTGAGGTGCATTTGAAGATGGTATTACATTTTATATTTTATGATACTGTAAATGGTCAAAATATAATGTAGGAGCAGTAGCGTTTAATAACTACTTCTGATTATGTGCGAGCAAAAATTAGTTTTCCTCCAGGGTGTTTTTACTGGAAAGCCAAGTTAAATGTATGGACTCGTATAAGGCATGCATTAAAAAGTTACGAGATTGCCTGCGTACCATGTTTATTCTAGATTGAATAAATTAACATTTGTGATTAATGCGATATTCATTTGCAACCGTCACATTAATTCATACGTTACCGATTATATAATTTCCTGGAATATCCAGTATATTCATACGTTCATTGAAGGATTCTAATACTCAATAGTTGGTTCGAGTTATCAAATAGTATCAGGGAATTCACATTTTACAAGCTCTGCACAATCAAAAGAATTATATGAAGAAGACGTCATAATTGAAGAACTGTATACATAGTGCAATCCGTAAAGTTCACTATTGTTTTAGGAGAGAATCGTGGCTAATCTTGAGGTCTCAAGAATAAAGGAACAAAAATATATCGTACTGATGCCCTTGGGATTTCTCCGTATTCTTCGTGATCCGATTCTATTCATAATTCTTTTTTTTCTCGATTCTCTTTCATTAGTTTCAATACTGGCAGATTTTTTCATTTGTGTAAATATAATTTCCTGGAATATCCAGTATATTCATACGTTCATTGAAAGATTCTAATACTCAATAGTTGGTTCGAGTTATCAAATAGTATCAGGAAATTCACATTTTACAAGCTCTGCACGATCAAAAGAATCCTATGAAGAAGACGTCATAATTGAAGAACTGTACACATAGTGCAATCTGTAAAGTTCACTATTGTTTTAGGAGAGAATCGTGGCTAATCTTAAGGTCTCAAGAATAAAGGAACAAAGATATATCGTACTGATGCCCTTGGGATTTCTCCGTATTCTTCGTGATCCAATTCTATTCATAATTCTTTTTTTTTCTCGATTCTCTTTCATTAGTTTCAATACTGGCAGATTTTTTCATTTGTGTAAATATAATTTCCTGGAATATCCAGTATATTCATACGTTCATTGAAGAATTCTATTACTCAGTAGTTGGTTCGAGTTATCAAATAGTATCACGGAATTCACATTTTACAAGCTCTGCACGATCAAAAGAATCCTATGAAGAAGACGTCATAATTGAAGAACTGTACACATAATGCAATCTGTAAAGTTCACTATTGTTTTAGGAGAGAATTGTGGCTAATCTTAAGGTCTCAAGAATAAAAGAACAAAGATATATCGTACTGATGCCCTTGGGATTTCTCCGTATTCTTCGTGATCCAATTCTATTCATAACTCTGTTTTTTTTCTCGATTCCCTTTCATTAGTTTCAATACTGGCAGATTTTTTCATTTGTGTAAATATAATTTCCTGGAATATCCAGTATATTCATACGTTCATTGAAGAATTCTATTACTCAATTATTGGTTCGAGTTATCAAATAGTATCAGGGAATTCACATTTTACAACCTCTGCACAATCAAAAGAATTATATGAAGAAGACGTCATAATTGAAGAACTGTACACATAGTGCAATCTGTAAAGTTCACTATTGTTTTAGGAGAGAATCGTGGCTAATCTTGAGGTCTCAAGAATAAAAGAACAAAGATATATCGTACTGATGCCCTTGGGATTTCTCCGTATTCTTCGTGATCCGATTCTATTCATAATTCTTTTTTTTCTCGATTCTCTTTCATTAGTTTCAATACTGGCAGATTTTTTCATTTGTGTAAATATAATTTCCTGGAATATCCAGTATATTCATACGTTCATTGAAGAATTCTATTACTCAATAGTTGGTTCGAGTTATCAAATAGTATCAGGAAATTCACATTTTACAAGCTCTGCACGATCAAAAGAATCCTATGAAGAAGACGTCATAATTGAAGAACTGTACACATAGTGCAATCTGTAAAGTTCACTATTGTTTTAGGAGAGAATTGTGGCTAATCTTAAGGTCTCAAGAATAAAAGAACAAAGATATATCGTACTGATGCCCTTGGGATTTCTCCGTATTCTTCGTGATCCGATTCTATTCATAACTCTTCTTTTTCTCGATTCCCTTTCATTAGTTTCAATACTGGCAGATTTTTTCATTTGTGTAAATATCGTTCTATGTAGGTCAAATTTTGTTCGCGATAAATGAACTTTCAATAGCCAGTATCCCGTTATCAGGCACTTATCTTTATGCCGTACCTGATATAAATCATATCGTACAATAGAAAATTGAAATTATCGGTAGTCGTTTATCACCGACTTAGTAACTATATACGTCCGACAGTAAAAATCGATTATCGAATTAACTTTTATGCGTAGTTATTTGCGTTCCACAACTGTGTCTAATTGGGTACCCATTCAAGCCTTTCAAAGTATTGGAACATTGAATGGATATTAATAAACGCCATGCGTATGAGGTTTGCGTCAAGAAAATGTGTAATAAGGAGAAGAAAATGACGTTGTAACACGATACCGTTAATAGTTTTTTTTCTGCACACAACCTCACATGAATCAGCATAATAGGGTGATTGACCGGCAAAGAAGTATAACAACATTACGGGCAGTTTCATAATGATAATGAGAACTAATGACTGTATGTTACACCAATAAGTAATGAAACACTTATTTTTATTTTATTTTATTACCCTATTTTATTTTTGAGGCAAAATTGTCATTCGTGATTTACTGTCCACACGTGCATCCACACTATGATTATTTCTTCACACAAAACTTTAGCTATGATCTGTAAAAATGTACGCGTTCATAAGAAATTTTCATTCAATCGAAAAAATTCTGGTTAGAGAAATCAAATAATATAGTATATCCTGGCTTGTCGCTTATCGAGATTTGGTAGCGACGGTGTTTGAGCTTGTACACATATTTATTTTCCGTATGAATAAAAATCGGTGTTTCATACGACAGATACGCAAACTTGACTTCTTTGAAATGTAACAAAACCTTACAGTTCCTGTGAACACAGCACACGACCAATGAAAACATGAGAGATTATGAGAACACAGACTCAATATCTTTCGCATATCACTTAAGGCACTTGAATTAACAGACAAGGTCGATTTATGGTAACGCATCATAAGCACCTTCTTCGGCTGAATTGCTTGTAGCAATACAATACAGTAGTTAAATTGTTTATAATAAACAAACATCAAAGTTCCATCTTTTAGGTTTTAAAGCAGTGTCCGCATTGTAATTTAAGGGGAATCCGAAGTGGTCAATACTTCATTGCTCACCGTACCCTTCATCTTTTTATTCCATTCTAGTCTTACCTCGTTTATAGATAAACCGCATAATCTGTGAATTAAAGAAATAGTGGAAAATTGACGAAATAGCACGTTTGATGAATTCCATTTTATTTTTTTGCGTCACCTCCTTATAATAGTCTTTCTCATATGTTTCTTTATTCACAGTTTTGTAATATACTTATTCCATCATCACATATATCCGAACGTACAAATTCCGCAGAAATTATTTTTTTGCCTTTTTTTTATCGTTTACATACTTTATGCACACAAATGCTTATTGGAATTAAAGAATACAAGTCATCTTATACATTACAGACTCATTAATTCCGTGGGCCTCTATATTGGCATTGTTGCAATTGGGCTTTACAGTCTAGGACCTTCAGTTTTTTTTTTTTTACGAGTACCATTGATTAACACGTGTAGCGCTTTCTGCCACTCAGACTTTTCGTTCCACTCCGAATTCCTCTTAAAAGCGAGGCTTTCTGGAATCGTGAATTAACAATATACTGTGAAAGAGAAGAAACGCGCACTCGTAAGTTAACAGAAACGAGTATAACGATTTCCAAAAAACAAACACGGTGTGATGACATCATGTTCATTAATTTACGGCCGTCTCTCGACAAGCAATTGCAGTATGAACGTTTCTATATGAACGCAATAACGATAAAGATCCATTGCTACGTTGTACATTAAGTTTTATCACATATGAATACCATCGTGTTCGTTCATGGATGAAAAGTATAAGTAGAGGTTCAATTTTTGTCTTTGTTGTATAAAACCGTTCGCGTTCGTAGAATCAAAATTTTTAGTTTACCTGTCTCTTCTATTTTTTTTTTACGATTCTTATATCTTATTGTCTCCTCTTACGTAATATGTACAAAACTGTTAATCGGCGATTCGACGCATGTCGCTGAAAAAATAATCAAACGAATTTTGATCATGCCTGGAAAGAAATATGTACTTCGCTGCAATAGAAGCGCACGCTTATTTTGTTTGTTCGATCCAATCAATCGAGCTGCTCGTCCAGAGGTTCCTATTACGTATACAAATGATGAACGTCATCGTTGTAAATCGATTCATCTCGCTTTAATTGAACCCCTCTCAGAGCACGAATGTCAATACGTCTTTTTAATATCCGACATCACGATCATTATAACCATTTTTATCGTATCCTAACCGCTGTTATATACATAATTAAGTCAGGATGCTCTTCTCGTTTAAGGAATCTACCGTATCGTTTACAGTAAACGCTAATTGATCCAACCGTCCAGCTGGTTATAAACATATAAAGTGTCACAAAATAGGCAAATAATGTAGGCTCATTTTGAAACTAATTTAGTACATCAAAATATATTGTCTGGCTGCGTCACAGAAATGATTGCACCTCTACATTGCGTGTATTAACTTTATTCATACATAATCCGTGATGAACGTGTCATTGTACTCGTAAGCCAAACGTGAATTAAAGATCAATTTAGCACCGTGCCATTACGAAATCAATATTACGTTTAAGCAAACGTCATCCGTAACGTCGATCACACGAAATTCGCGTGAAAAATGACCGCGAAAATAGTGTGTAAACCCGTTTCGCATGTTACTAAAGTTAATGCACTTGCAATGTAACTTATGTACGTTTCATAAATATATTAAATGAGCATGTGTTCTATATCATTACACACAGTGTATATAAACGCACTTTCTCAGAAGTGAGTGAAGTAAGCATGCACGTCGAATGCAACCTACATTCGGTGTGCGAATGTACCGAGCAATCCAACGAACATTACTTCTATTTCAACGCACTCCTGACAAATTCATGGTCATAGTTGTTCTCCATTAAATCATTGCCCTATCAAAGATCCCTGAGAAAGAAGTGGTTAGTGGTTTTCCATATAATGACAAAATCTTGCCCCCGGTCCTACCGTCAACGCCAATTCGAAAACTTGTAATTTCGCATTAGAAAAAATAGCCGAGAAACGTATTCTTCCGTTCTATAAAAGTTTGTTTGAAAATGAGGTATAGAAACGACGCTTCCGATCGTCCCACGATTTCGGGACGAAAATTCGTTGACACCTCGTAGCGTAACGACGCACATTTTTCATCGAACAATCCGCCCTACGCTTCGAAACGAAAAAGAACTACACTCTTACGAACCCTACGAGCGAGATTCGCTATAGAAAGAAACTAACAACGTGTATGTGTACATGTATGTGCCGAGCATTCGTGATCACGGCTGCCCCTCTTCTTTTATCGCCTGTTACAACGTGCTGACGTCAATAAATGTATCGTGCGCGACTCGATGCTTGATCCGGCGAGATGATCGCGGTCAGATCTTGGTAATGAGATCGCGACCAACAGGTGAGAAAACTATTGTGCCAACGAAGTCGACGAGAGGTTAAGACGCCTTCAGGGCCTTGTCTGCTTGCGCTAAGGTGAGAGAGCCGACGAGTGAAACTAAGGTACGATCCAGCCAGGTGATCGGGTTAGGATACAGGAGTCCCCCTTCGTAGAAACCTAGATGACCCCCGTGGGCGACTTCGATGTATAATGTGTTCGCACGGTTTGCTGAAATCGAAGGTACACTTTCACTTAAACGAACGTACTGCACTGGTAATTAACACTTTAAGGACCGCTCACGAGTTTTCTCATGTTTTAGATATCACTTATTTTGATACATTGTATCTATTTTGTGTATTTAAGTATTTAGATCAATACTCAATGCATTAAACTCGATTGCCTTCATGTTTTTTTCATATTTTCATTTTTTCGTAAAAAGGTTGTAATGATTATTTACGTTGCAATCGTAGCATTTATGATTTTGTAAATTTAATATTAAATAGTGATGAAACTCTTTTGTCTATTTAAGCTTTAACATCAATGTTTTCTAAACGTATTTTTATTTTTTTTTGTATTTTTATTTTTTCGTAAAAAAGTTGTGATAATTATTAACATGTTGACTGCCGTGACCGGTGACCGGCACAAAAGGTCTCAAGAAAAATTAAAAAATTAACCAATCGGTGGAATTTATGATTTTGTAAATGCAGATTAATATTAAATAGTGATGAAAGTTCTTGGTCTCCGATACTTTTGCCTACTTAACTATTTACATCAATATTCAATGTATTAAATTTGATTGCTTTCGTGTTTTTTTCGTATTTTCATTTTTTGGTAAAAAAGTTATGATTATTATTAACACGTTGATTGCCGTGGTGGTCATCAAAGGCCTTTTATGATTTTATAAATGCAATTAATATTAAATAGTGACGAAATTCCTTGGTCTCCGATACTTTTGTCTATTTAAGTATTTACATCAATATTCAATGCATTAAACTCGATTGCCTTCATGTTTTTTTCGTAAAAAAGTTATGATAATTATTAACCGGTGACCGGCGCAGAAGGTCTTACGAAAAATTAAAAAATTAACCAATCGGTAGCATTTATGATTTTATAAATGCAATTAATATTAAATAGTGATGAAATTCCTTGGTTTTCGATACTTTTGTCTATTTAAGTATTTACATCGATATTCAATGCATTAAACTCGATTGCCTTCATGTTTTTTTTTTCGTAAAAAAGTTATGATAATTATTAACCGGTGACCGGCGCAGAAGGTCTCACGAAAAATTTAAAAATTAACCAATCGGTAGCATTCATGATTTTGTAAATGCAATTAATATTAAATAGTGATGAAATTCCTTGGTCTCCGATACTTTTGTCTATTTAAGTATTTACATCAATATTCAATGCATTCAATTCGATTGCCTTCATATTCTTTTCGTATTTTCATTTTTTCGTAAAAAAGTTATGATAATTATTAATACGTTGACTGCCGTAGTAGTCACTGGTGGCCGGCGCAAAAGGTTATGAAAAAATAATAAATTAACGAATCGGTAGCATTTATGATTTTGTAAATGCGATTAATATTAAATAGTGATACAATTCTTTGGTCTCCGATACCTGCACATTATGTATATTTTGCTTAATTCAGTCAAACGCTGTAGTATTTCATCATGTTGCGGTTTTAATATAGTAAAAGACGCATTATTTTCATTTTGCATAATTCAATCATATTTTGAAGCACTTCATCACGCTGCGATTTCAATACAGTAAAATGCACACGGTAGTCAACGTGTTAAAAAAAACATAATTTTTCTAATAATACCTAAAATACTTCCAATTATACAGTTTCTGAAAGTTTCACAAAAATTGCTTCGTAAATAACAAAGTTATGATTTTTCGTAACGTCCAAGTTTCCCAAAAACGTGCGGTCCCCGGCCTTACAGATATCTTAGTGGTCCTTAAAGTGTTAACATTAAACTGTATTAACATGCGCTCACCTGCATAGTCTCGAATAGGCTTCAATAGCATGTCAGGAACGATAGGGTCGTCCTGTGCATTGATAAATACCATCGGCGTGCTAATATTTTCAAGATAGAACGTACAACTGCTCCATTTGTACAGATCCTTCACTGACTTAAAGTTATGCACCTGTACAGAGAAGCGGGTGAAATTTTCTGTTCAGCCGGAATTATCCTGTTCGCCGTAGCACGACGTTTGCCATACTTTGTACGGTGAATTCGAATGTAAAGATGAGTAATGTTGCTTACCCTCCTCGTATAAGCCTCGTCAAGTTCGGGCAACGTCGCCGCTGAAATGATGTCTCGCTCATTCAGGTTGCACCTTCTCTTAACGTCGTCCGACAGTAGCACATGTTTATGCTTCAAAATAATGCTCTTAACGGACTCCGTCATTATGTAGAGATAAAAGCGCCTGAAGTTCTGCCAATTTAATAGGAACTTTGTACCCCTGCGACAAGATGCTTTACGCGGTTAGTACAAGGAAAAAAACGGAAAGATAATTGATATGCAAATAAAATTCGAGGCGAAGCGTAACCTCGTTATCAAAGGATTGAAATGGACAAAATTCGAGGCGTATTCAACTCACTCGAGGGCGTTGTATCCTTGGCAAATGGATATGCCGCCGATTATGTTCGACATTTTGCTGGGACCGCGTTCGCCTAAATATTTCGTGACTAAATTGCCGCCCAAACTGAATCCGATGCATACGATCCTCGTATCCGGATGCTTCTCCACCAGGCTCTGCAGCATGATGTGATAATCCTCTGTGTGTCCTGCAATATTGACATTCGGCCGATTAGAGTAGCGCAAGCGATTGATCGTTATACCATACAGATGATTAAAAATACGCACGCAATTACTCACAAAGATATAATTTAAATAATAATATAATAAAATCACACATAATAAAGATAACTCAAACAGTAACTGAAGCATCAATTAAACTTTGCCGTCCAGTGACACCACATTGATGTCATTCGCAAAATATCGCTTGACGGCCGGTGACACCACATTGGTGTCATTTTGTTATAATTGAAAAGTAATAGATGAACCAAATCTGTGCTGTCTTTAAGGCCAAAAACCCATAAAAAACATCTTTATATAATATGATAAAATCGTTTTTGTGATAATATAAAACTTGGGTGTTTAAATGTTTTTTTATTATACTTAGAATCTATATTACATCTGATTTCTAAAAAAACGTCTATGAAAATTGAAGTGCGAAACATAAAAATTTCGCTGAAATATACGGACGTCAAAGTATTAAACGGCCGCGTAAATGATTCTAATCAGAACATCGATACGCAATAGCTGGTCAGCGTCAACGAAATCAGTTATTTCACCGATATAAATACATGAATTAAATCGTTTCGGCACCTGAGTGCGTAATGAAATCCGTGGAACTGATTTATATAACCAAATTCCTTTGGCCTATCGCTTCACCACCGAACCACCACCATTCTTTAATACATTCCACGTTTATCAGCTCTGAAACGAGAGCCTTGGCGAAAACATAATTACTACAGAACCGTTATACTTCGTCATCCAAGAGTCCACATACGACAGTTATGCGAGTTATTGTCTTTCATTTCTTATAACACAATAAATCGCCAAATGCAAGATGACAGTCTTAAATAATTTTGTTTAAGACAGGCCACTGTAACAAATTTGCAAATTTTCCAGCCATTGATATAGGTTTCTCGAAATTTCTCGTTGAAAACAGGCTACTATACACAAATTTGTAAATTTTCCAGCGATTGATACCGAAGTTCCTCGAAATTCCTCGTTGAAAACAGGCGACTATACACAAATTTGCAAATTTTCCAGCCATTGATACAGGTTTCTCGAAATTCCTCGTTGAAAACAGCAGACTATACACAAATTTGAAAATTTTCCAGCCATTGATACCGAAGTTCCTCAAAATTCCTCGTTGAAAACAGGCGACTATACACAAATTTGCAAATTTTCTAGCCATTGATACCGAAGTTTCTCGAAATTCCTCGTTGAAAACAGGCGACTATACAGAAATTTGCAATTTTCCAGCAATTGATACCGAAATTCTTCAAAATTCCACATTGAAAACAGGCGACTATATACAAATTTGCAAATTTTCCAGCAATTGATACCGAAATTCCTCGAAATTCCTCGTTGGAAACAGGCGACTATACACAAATTTGCAAATTTTCTAGCCATTGATACCGAAGTTCCTCGAAATTCCTGGTTGAAAACAGGCGACTATACAGAAATTTGCAAACTTTCCAGCAATTGATACCGAAATTCCTCAAAATTCCACGTTGAAAACAGGCGACTATATACAAATTTGCAAATTTTCCAGCCATTGATACCGAAATTCCTCGAAATTCCTCGTTGAAAACAGGCGATTATATACAAATTTGCAAATTTTCCAGCCATTGATACAGGTTTCTCGAAATTCCTCGTTGAAAACAGCAGACTATACACAAATTTGAAAATTTTCCAGCCATTGATACCGAAGTTCCTCAAAATTCCTCGTTGAAAACAGGCGACTATACACAAATTTGAAAATTTTCCAGCCATTGATACCGAAGTTCCTCAAAATTCCTCGTTGAAAACAGGCGACTATACACAAATTTGCAAATTTTCTAGCCATTGATACCAAAGTTTCTCGAAATTCCTCGTTGAAAACAGGCGACTATACAGAAATTTGCAAACTTTCCAGCAATTGATACCGAAATTCCTCGAAATTCCTCGTTGAAAACAGGCGACTCTACACAAATTTGCAAATTTTCCAGCAATTGATACCGACATTTCTCGAACACCGACTAGTCTGAAATTCTCAGTACGGCTCTGACGAAATCGTAGTTGAGTAATTCTCGGCGAACAATCGAGGTTCTTTGTTTGACCGATTTAATCACTTACCGTACGTGAATATCCTGGGCGCCGTGACCTTGACACTGGATAAAGCACCGACGTGATTAAGTACCGCGCACCGATAACCATGACACTGAACGAAATGAACAAATGTCCTGATGTAGACGCTCTCGGAGCTGTTTCCGATTCCGGGGCAGATCGCGATGGTGATGTCGTCTGCAATTAAATAACGCGAGGACGTGAATCATCTTTCCAACTGCGGCCACATTCGGTGTTCTTGAGCTAATGATCGTGAGGCGAAATACAATTCGCATTAAGGACGGTGACGCGTTTTTTATCGTGCAGTAGCGAATGCTGGCGGAGGTCACGTAATCTTTGATCACGATCGATCGCCTGCAATGTGCTCTTCCCTGCGCTGTGATCCATACATTATTCATTAGTATAGATCTCATCGCAGCGCGATAAACGAACGCTAGATTGCCTCCAGGCAGTAGAGTAATGAAGCTTGTGTCGCAGAGCAATATCTTATAGTGAGACATGCATCGACAATACCTAGTCGATGATGACACGTGACTGCCATGGTGGTCATCGGTGACCAAAAAGTCTAAAAAAAAATTCAGAAAGTACCCAATCGGTAGCATTTACAATTTGGTAAATGCAATTAACACTTTAATGGCCGCCTATGCGGTCAAACGTCGCCAAGAGCCAGCAATGTTTTTGAAGAATTAATTTAAAGAAACCTTATATAAATCCACGAAATAATTCAACATGTGCAATTTAAGATAAAATAAAAATACGTCATTAACAATGCCAATGCCAAATTTTGTTTGTCTATACTTTACAGACACTAGTAATACAAAAAGAAACTACCTCGACGACTACTTTACTTAGAATAACTGATAATTGCTCATTACTACTATCGCATACCATGTGTGCAACGTAAAGTAAAATAAATATACACTATTTACAGATACTGTTAATACAAAAAAAAATTTACTTTCACGACTACTTTACTCAGAATAACTGATAATTGCTCATTACTACTATTGCAGACCATATGTGGAATGTAGGGTACATTAAAAATACATCATTAACAATTCCAATGCCAAATTTTGTTTTCCTATACTTTACAGATACTATTAATACAAAAAAAATTACCTCGACGACTACATTCACTCAGAATAATTGATAATTGCTCATTACCACTATTGCACACCTGGCGTGCAATCGATCTCGAATGGGTTAAATAGTGATTCAATTCTTTGGTCCCCGATACCTTCGCATTATGCTCATTTTGCACAATTCAATCATGTTCCGTAGTACTTTACCGTATTAGAACGGCGATGCTATAAAATACTACAGCGTTTGACTGAATTATGCAAAATATACATAATATGCAGGTATTGGAGACCATAGGATCCCATTACTGTTCTAACAATAATTGCATTTATAAAATAACTATTGCTACCCATTGCAAATATGTAAAATCTTCAGTAAAATCACTTGCGCTAATCAGCGGTGACCCTCACAGTAGTCAAAGTATTAATATTAAATAGTGATTCAATTCTTTTGACCCGATACCTTCGCATTATTCTCATTTTGCACAATTCAATCATGTTCCGTAGTACTTTACCGTATTAGAACGACGATGCTATAAAATACTACAACGTTTGACTGAATTATGCAAAATGTAACTAATGTGCAGGTATTAGCGACCAAAGGATCGCATCAGTATTCTAACAATAATTGCATTTATAAAATAATTATTGCTACCCATTGCGAATATTTTAGATCTTCAATAAAATCTCTTGCGTCGGTCGACGGTGACCATCACGGCAGTCAAAATGTTAATATTAAACAGTGATTAAATTCTTTGGTCCCCGATACCTTCGCATTATTTTAATTCTGCACATTCCAATCATATTCCGTAGTATTTTGCCGTATTAGAACGGCGATGCTATAAAATACTACAGCGTTTGACTGAATTATGCAAAATATACATAATATGCAGGTATTGGAGACCATAGGATCCCATTACTGTTCTAACAATAATTGCATTTATAAAATAACTATTTCTAGCCATTGCAAATATGTAAAATCTTCAGTAAAATCTTTTGTGCCGGTCAGCGGTGACCATCCCGGCAGTCAAAGTGTTAATATCAAATAGTGATTTAATTCTTTTGACCCGATACTTTCGCATTATTTTAATTTTGCACAATTCAATCATATTCCGTAGTATTTTGCCGTATTAGAACGGCGATGCTATGAAATACTACAGCGTCTGACTGAATTATGCAAAATATAAATAGTCTAGGTATTGGAGACCAAAGGATCGCATTACTGCTCTAACAATAATTGCATTTATAAAAGAATTAATGCTACCTATTGCGAATATTTAAAATCTTCAGTAAAATCTCTTGCGCCGGTCAGCCGTGACCATCACGGCAGTCAAAGTGTTAATATCAAATAGTGATTCAATTCTTTGGACCCCGATACCTCGCATTATTTTAATTTTGCACAATTCTATCACATTCCGTAGTATTTTGCCGTATTAGAACAACGATGGTATGAAATACTACAGCGTTTGACTGAATTATGCAAAATGTACATAAGGCGCAAGTATTGGAGACCAAAAGATCGCATCACTGTTCTAACAAGAATTGCATTTACAAAATAATTATTGCTACCCATTGCGAATATTTTGGATCTTTAATAAAATCTCTTGCACCGATTAACGGTGACCATAACGGCAGTCAAAATGTTAATATTAAATAGTGATTAAATTCTTTGGTCCCCGATACCTTCACATTATTTTAATTTTGCACACTTTGATCACATTCTGTAGTACTTCATCACGTTGCAGTTTTAAGATAGTAAAATACGCACGGCAGTGAACGTGTTAAAGAAAATTTCATGTAGCCACGTCATTACGAATGAATTCATGGCAAAAAGCAAATTGATCAAATACCTTCATGGCCGTTAGTCAGCGGCTGATATAAGTCGTAAGTAAGAGTGGTTTCATCCGGAAGTCCAATGTAAACGCGTTCTCCAATAGGCCAGGGACACCGTACACGCCCGATAATGCTGTGGATTATCGTTTGTACATGACCACTGAACCCCCATAGTCTCGTTGGCTTGTACCTGAAATGAAAATGCAGAAAATGTAAATTACGTAATTACGCTCCGGTTAACAGTGTGTCGTGACCGTCTGTTTGTAAATACAGGTAACCTTCCTATAGCACGGTATCCTAGAACACGGTTTCGCTCCAAGACGTTTAGATATTTGCGGAAAACCTCGTATAACACTGTATGGTGAACGGCATCGCCCACGACGTATCTTGTATGAAAGTGGCGTGTCATTTCGTTATTTAATGGTGGGACAGAAACGATAAAGTTGAAGGACAAAACTCTGTTTCTGACAAACCTGATCGTTTATTGGCGTAGATTCAATTTATTGACGTAACAAACTGGTCAAATGACTGTATTATGAAGGAATTTAATTTTAGAGAACCCTCACAGGGAGCGAAATTAAAATGAAGCCATGACGGGTATACACGTCGAACGCAGGATAAATGGTCCTATTATAAACTTCGCTACTACTGCCGTCTGAATCACCCATCTAGAGGCTAAATTTAGCAATTTATTGAATTATCATTATTATTATATTATACGTATTTAGCTATTTTTCATATCTTACGCTTTATTTTGACAATAACTATGGAAATACGCAGGTTTACGTCAGATGCTTCAAAAGCGAGGAATAGAGATTTTTAATCGAATGCTTGGGATTCTTGTATTCAATTTACGAATGTCTAGGATTCTACCTCGTACAACAAAGGGCCAGTATTGGTGCTGTTAATTGTTTACGCAATTTCTCCGCAAATCAACGCTCGCCCTTCAAGTCGCGGCTTACGTATGTAATTGGTTTCATAATATAAAATACTCAGCAGGTCTATTGATAATATAGAGGAAACATTCTACCAAATTTCTTATATAATTTCTTATAAATTTCTTTTAAATTTCTTATAAAATTCTTATAAATTTCTTATCAATTTCTTATAAAATTCTTATAAATTTCTTATATGTGCCCATAATTATGAAAGTGGTCTAAGTCATATATTTCTTGTTTCGAGATATTTAATGAATTGCATTTGAATAAATTAAAAAAATATTTTTACATTATGCGACATTTTAATTTATAATTTAATTAGTCTTAATTAATGGAAATTTACTATGAATATGAAATTTTGTGTGAATTTTATACGATAATATTATTTTTAAAGATTGAATTGACTTAGACTATTTTCAAAATTAACTGAATGTCCTATAAATGACTTAAAGCAATAAAGAACTTTGAGTTTTATTTGAAATAATAATTTGATTGAAATAATTCGTGAACATTTATTACATTTATTAATTATTTTTAAACAGTAATCCATTTTTATCATTATTTCGAGTATTTAAGATTCTTAAAATGTTCCTGAAAAACTGGAGGGATGTACGGTAGTAAACTCATAATATCTTTATGTTTTTCTTCCGATACTGCTCTAATGGTGGTGTATAATGGAAATAATTTAATATTTCCGTATATTTTTGGTCTTCCTTTTTTAGGTGAAAGATCCAAAACGTGAAATTTAGAATCATCTAAAGATGTTTTATAAAACATTTTATAAGGTTCATTTTTCAAGAATCTCATCCATTGAATTTGTAGCCAAGAGACAGATTCACCCGCGGTATTTTTTATTCTTCTTGTTATTGATTATTCTAGTAATGAAGTTGTCGTTATTATTAAAATTTGATTGTCATTTATTTTATTATGTAGTTCAGAAACGCGTCAAAGAAGGCCACGTGCCATTTTCAAGTTGTTTATATAATTTATTTAAATTTTTGACTTAGACTACTTTCATAATTAAAACTAAATGAATTCCATATAATGTTGAAATTACAACCACTATCTAATGGTTCATTTTTGACAATTTCGTAAAAATTACATTGAATAAATTTGGTTAAAAATAATGTGGTATGAAATAACTGATAAACTCATTTTTTTTTAAATTTTGACTTAGACCACTTTCATAATTATGGGCACATATATTTCTTTCTTAACCGTTTGAGTCCGGGGGAAGCGCTATCGCGCTTCACTTGTCGTATGCCAAAAATACGGCGCAGCGCCATAGCGCTGATCTTGTTTTGTATCGAGAATGCGAAGACGCTGCTGTTGGTGGTATACTTTACGCAATTATTGAGAGCAGTTGCAGTAATATCAGTAGCAGTTTTTATTCATTTAACTCAGTTGTGGCTTTTAACAATATAAGAATTAAATAGACTGCAATTTACTTCGAACATTATTGACACTATAGAGGAGGAATGGTTAGCAAGCAAAAATGCCACAGGAACATCACCAATAAGTAAAAAGTTTTCATTAGAAAAATTGCCTGGGCGAAATTTGCGACAGTATGATGTATGCAGTAATAAAAATGGTAATGGAATTAAACGATCCAACCTAATTTGCGCTATATGTAAAAAAGGAATTCATGGAATCTGTGCAGCAAAACATTTTTGTAACAAGTAAAAATAAAAATTTTTTTTATCATAATTACTTGTTACATAACAATTAGTGTTAATTATAACCATTTTCATTGTTTCCCAAAGAAAAATACTACGCATTTCATCCCGGACTTTTAGCATATGCATAAGAAAATGCTCCCGTACTCAAACGGTTAATATTTTCATTGTATTTTATCGAAATTTCGAGACCTGTTAGTGAATAGTAATTTTTTATTTTACGCGACCAGGATGCACGTCATACATATAAGATGTTTGTGCAGTTAGAGAGTACTGCCTACTATTGCGTGCTGTGTTAGAATATCTAAGCAAACTCGGCCCAGTCCTTTTGAAAGTTCTTGGCAAAGGAGATCGGCGGATACAGTGTACGCATGTCCTCTTCCGGAAAAGTGCTCTATGCGTCATTGGCAGACGTTAATTGCTGTTGGTAATGCACGCCCATGGGAAAACCTCTATGAAAGAAGTTGTAAAGAAACTGCAAGGTGTTTCTCCTGAACGTACGTAAAAGAGATAATGCAGGATTGGGACTCATAAATATTGGAACGTTATGCATACCTATCATAGAACGTAAACCTAAACAGTGTACTTCTACTAGTGAACGGGTTTATGCGTTTAAAAATTAAAATGCTTGACTATATACTATATAAGCCGTTTATTTTGAAAGTGGCCTAACTCCGTTTTTCAATGTTTTCCGGTTACCATGGTTACATGTACAATTAACATACATTTAACCGTATAAATCCTTCTCCCATTCAAACTAACAAATGAACGTAGTTCAATTACAATCACATTAGTAAAAAAAGTACACATATGATTATGTGTCTGTCATAATGTTATGCTTTCGAACTGTTACATGAAGATGTTATAGACAAATTAACGGTTTCTCCGTTTTCATGCAGAAAACGGTGAATTATTGTCTAACAAGAGCATTGTATGTTAAAAATAAACAATATATGAGTCGTTTATTTTGAAAGTGGCCTAACTCCGTTTTTCAATATTTTCCGGTTACCATGGTTACATGTACAAATTCATACATTTAACCGTATAATGTTATTTATCTCGATTCAAGATAAAAATGGAGTTCAATTACAATCACTTTCAAAATAAACGGCTCATATATATTATATGCTTGATTATAATATATGATATGCTTGACTATACTATATATACTGTATGCTTGACTATACTATATATATTATATGCTATACGCTTGATTATAGTATATATGTGACCGTGAATGATCGAAATTGGAGAATGTCGACTTTCACCATACATTTAATGTCAACAAATAACAAATGACGTCGTTCAAAGATCGAATATTTCATCACATTGTTATGTGTCTGTCATTATGCTTTCGATGTGTTACTGGTGTGTCGACAAATTAACGGTTTCTCCGTTTTCATGCAGAAACAGGTGAATTATTGTCTATCAAGAGCATTGTATGTTAAAAATAAACAGTATATGAGCCGTTTATTTTGAATATTTCGGACATACCGTTTTTCAATACTGTGTGAATGGTTGACATGTACAAATTCATGTTAAAATCGAAATGTTATTTTCGGTGTTTCACCGTAACATATATACTACATATTATATGCTTATATACTGACTATACACAAAGTATCTTGCTATATATGCCCATTAATATATATTATATGCTTGACTATACTATATATACTGTATGCTTTAAAAATATATGTTATATATTTCATACCACTATAGTATATATTTAACTGAATTTATTCAATGTAATTTTTCACCGGTGAATGTCAAAAATGAACCATTAGATAGTGAAAGATCGAATATTTCATCACATTATTGTAATTCATTCCGGTGTGTCGACAATTAATTAATGTCAAATTTACCGGTCTAAGTCAAAAATTTAAATAAATTATATAAACAACTTGAAAATGGCACCGGTGAAAATCGACATTCTCCAGATTTCGGTGTTTCACCGTAACATATATACTACATATTATATGCTTGACTATACTGACTATACACAAAGTACATATTAATAATAACGACAACATATATTTCTTGTTTCGAGATATTTAATGAATTGCATTTGAATAAATTAAAAAATATTTTTACATTATGCGACATTTTAATTTATAATTTTATTAGTCTTAATTCAATGGATGAATTTACTATGAATAATGAAATTTTGTGTGAATGTTTATAAAATAATATTTAAAGATGATTCTAAATTTTCAAAATTAACTGGATGTCTTTCACTTAAAAATAAAGAACTTTGAGTTTTATTTGAAACAAAAATATAATTCGTGAACATTTATTAAATTTATTAATTATTTTTAAACCACCATTTTTATCATTATCGGAAGAAAAACATAAAGATATTCCTGAAAAACTACTACCGTACATCCCATCCAGTTTTTCTTCCGAACATTTTAATGGTGGTGTAAATATGGAAATAATGATAAAATATTTTTGGATTACTGTTTAAAAATAATTAATAAATGTAATAAATGTTCACGAATTTTTCAATCAAATTATTGAATTTGTCAAATAAAATCAAAGTTTTTTATTGCTTTAAGTGATTTATAGGACATTCGTTAAAAATGAAAATGTCGTTATTATTAAAATTTGATTGTTAAAAATTTATTATGTATAAAATTCACACAAAATTTCATATATAATTTATTTAAATTTTTGACCATTAATAATTAAAACTAATAAAATTATAAATTAAAACCACTATCTAAAAATTCATTTTTGACAATTTATTCAAATAAATTTATTAAAAATATCTCGAAACAAGAAATATATGACTTAGACCACTTTCATAATTATGGGCTCATATGTGCACACGTAAGAAATTAAATACAAATGGGGAAATAATTGAATTTTATCTTGACAGTTCAATTTGTGGAATATGCGATTTTTATCTTCGCGTTTTGTAGAGAATGAAAAGATTGTGGGGACTTGGTAGGAATTCAGCTAATAAAAGTCATTCGAAAAATTACGTGAAAACAATCGTTCTCTCCAGCGTACGTTTTATCAGAATCCTTCAGTCAAGCCACGTGCGCATAAAATGTTATCAATCAGAGGTTTCAAGTTTACATTCTACAAGATTCATTCTCTGAGTTGAATGCTCATCATTGCGTGTTTTGCATTTCGAATGTTCAATTCGTGTATCACACGAATATTATTTTTAAAAATTCCCGTGTTTAAGTGGTTTCGGAAGGAACTTACGAAAGTACTGTACCGAAATCATATCCTTATCATTGAAAAAAAAAAAATTAAGTAAATCAACGATAAATGCATGTTGGATAAAGATTTTGCCATTGTCAGTTGAAATAGAAATCGCTTGAACTGCCAGAAAATGAAATTGATAGCATATTCGAACTTGCTATATCCATCAGAGGCAATAATTTTGAGGATATTGCTATTCAAGATGTTCAAGATTTATTGATGGAAAAAGAAATTGGCGAAGAAGACTTTGCTGGAAATGGCGACGGAAGTTATAAATTAAGTCGATTCTTAAGAGATGAAGATTGTGATCATAAATTCGTACTAAAAAAAACTATAGAAGGCTTAAGCTTAGTTAATATTCTAAAACAATTTTTCTCGAATACGAATTCATCCGCTGAAATAAGCCTAAAATTCAGAAGACAACTGCAAAATTGGCTATCTATAATTTTGCGATATTAGACAATTTACAACAATCTCGTAACGACCAGCGACAAAGCCTGAATAACACGTTTTTAAGAAGGACAGAAAATTTGAATTCAAGTTAAAAACGATTACACTTCTTTGCACCGAGCAACGATGAAGAAAAAAATGATTAAGTCGAAGTCACTACGATGAAAACAGTTCCGTTTTTTCTTATACACATATACGTTAACATTTCTAAGAAAAACAAAATTGCTTCCATCGATTTAAGAACATGTTTCTTTGTAATAAGTGTCCGCAACCTTAACCCCCTTTTTCTACTTGTTCTCAGTCTCATCTAACACGATTTTACACAACACAGCATTTTCCAGGAATCTATCAACCGTGTTACGCAAGGGTTACCTGCATGCGCATTAACGTCCTCTCGTGAATGAAATTCCACCATTATCGTATTCCCATTAAAACGCCGAATCAAATTTACGAGCTCGTATAAGTCGCCGATTTAAAAGTTAAAGAACGATCCCCATGCCCTATTTGCTTCCGACTGTGCGAATTAATATTCATGACGTGCGAGTGCGATATCAATCCGCGGTCGCCTTTAAATACAACGCCTAAGCTATACATTATGCGGCACCGCCGCAAAGTTCGTGATAGCAACTTTACGGAGAGCCAGATTCCTGATAATGTATCTTGGCCATCGTAATAGTAGTCCTCCCACGCCAAGAGTATTTCTGACATCCAAAATTTCCCCCGTAGAACGTAGCTGCGTTTGTTTCTTTGCAAAAAATGTTTTTTTTTGTAAAAAAAAATGTACATTTTGTAAAAAATGTTTTTTATACGTGTTCGTCGTATTTATTATGCGTCCCATACGCGTTTGTTTCATAACGATCGCTGACAATACGTATTTTGGGTATCTTAGCAGTAGTTCTCCTACGCCAAGAGTAGTTCTGATATCCAAAATTTCCCCCGTAGAACGTAGCCGCGTTTGTTTCTTTGCAAACAACGTTTTTTTTTTTGTAAAAAAAATGTACTTTTTGTAAAAAATGTTTTTTATACGTGTTCGTCGTATTTATTTATGCGTCCCATACGCGTTTGTTTCATAACGATCGCTGACAATACGTATTTTGGGTATCTTAGCAGTAGTTCTCCTACGCCAAGAGTAGTTCTGATATCCAAAATTTCCCCCGTAGAACGTAGCCGCGTTTGTTTCTTTGCAAAAAACGTTTTTTTTTGTAAAAAAAAAAAATTCTTTTTGTTAAAAAATGTTTTTTATACGTGTTCGCCGTATTTATTTATGCGTCCCATACGCGTTTGTTTCATAACGATCGCTGACAATACGTATTTTGGGTATCTTAGCAGTAGTTCTCCTACGCCAAGAGTAGTTCTGATATCCAAAATTTCCCCCGTAGAACGTAGCCGCGTTTGTTTCTTTGCAAACAACGTTTTTTTTTTTGTAAAAAAAATGTACTTTTTGTAAAAAATGTTTTTTATACGTGTTCGTCGTATTTATTTATGCGTCCCATACGCGTTTGTTTCATAACGATCGCTGACAATACGTATTTTGGGTATCTTAGCAGTAGTTCTCCTACGCCAAGAGTAGTTCTGATATCCAAAATTTCCCCCGTAGAACGTAGCCGCGTTTGTTTCTTTGCAAAAAACGTTTTTTTTTGTAAAAAAAAATGTACTTTTTGTAAAAAAATGTTTTTTATACGTGTTCGCCGTATTTATTTATGCGTCCCATACGCGTTTGTTTCATAACGATCGCTGACAATACGTATTTTGGGTATCTTAGCAGTAGTTCTTCCACGCCAAAAGTAGTTCTGATATCCAAAATTTCCCCCGTAGAACGTAGCCGCGTTTGTTTCTTTGCAAAAAATGTTTTTTTTTTGTAAAAAAAAAATGTACATTTTGTAAAAAATGTTTCTTATACGTGTTCGTCGTATTTATTATGCGTCCCATACGCGTTTGTTTCATAACGATCGCTGACAATACGTATTTTGGGTATCTTAGCAGTAGTTCTCCTACGCCAAGAGTAGTTCTGATATCCAAAATTTCCCCCGTAGAACGTAGCCGCGTTTGTTTCTTTGCAAAAAACGTTTTTTTTTTTTGTAAAAAAATGTACTTTTTGTAAAAAATGTTTTTTATACGTGTTCGCCGTATTTATTTATGCGTCCCATACGCGTTTGTTTCATAACGTTCGCTGACAATACGTATTTTGGGTATCTTAGCAGTAGTTCTACGCCAAGAGTAGTTCTGACATCCAAAATTTCACCGATGGAACATAGCCGCGTTTATTTCTTTGTAACAAATTTTTTTGTAAGAAAAATGTTTTTTTTTATACGTGTTCATCGCATATATTTATGCGTTCCATACGCGCTTGTTTCATAACGATTGCTGACAATAGGTTTCTTAAGCATCGTAGCAATAGTTATCCCACGCCAAGTCTTACATCCAAAATTTCACCGGTAGAACATAGCCGCGTTTATTTCGTTGTAAAAAATGTTTTTTATACGTGTTCGTCGTGGTTATTTATTCGTTCCATACGCGTTTATTTCATAACGATCGCTGACAATACGTATCTTGGATATCGTAACAGTAGTCCTCGCATGCCAAAAGTAGTTCTGACATCCAAAATTTCACCGGTAGAACATTGCCGCGTTTGTTTCGGTGTAAAAAATGTTTTTTTTTCATACGTGTTCATCGTGTTTATTTATGCGTTCCATATACGCTTATTTCATAACGATCGCTGACAATACGTATTTTGGGTATCGTAGCAGCAGTCCTCCCACGCCAAGTTCGACATCCAAAATTTCACTGGTAGAATACGGCTGCGTTTGTTTCTTTGCAAAAAAAATGTTTTTCTGTTGTAAAAAATGTTTTTTATACGCGTTTGCCGTGTTTATTTATGCGTTCCATACGCGCTTGTTTCACAACGGTCGCTTATAATACATATATTGGATATCGTAATAGTATTGCTCCCACGCCAAAAGTGGTTCTGACATCCTAAATTTCACAGGTAGGACATAGCCGCGTTTGTTTCTTTGTAACAATATTTTTTTGTAAAGAACTGTTTTTCTTATACGTGTTCCTCGTACTTATTTATGCGTTCCATATGCATTTGTTTCATAATGATCGCTGACAATACGTATCTTAAGCATCGTAACAGTAGTCCTCCTACGCCAAGTCTGACATCCAAAATTTCACCAATAGAATATTGGCGCGTTTGTTTCTTTATAACACCTTTGTTTTTTGTAAAAAATGTTTTTATACGCGTTCGCCATGTTTATTTATGCGTTTTATATGCGCTTGTTTCATAACGATCGCTGACAATACGTATCTTAAGCATCGTAGCAGTAGTACTCCCACGCCAAGAGTAGTTCTGACATCCAAAATTTCACCGGTAGAACTTTAGTCGCGTTTGTTTCTTTGTAATAAATGTACATTTTGCAAAAAATGTTTTTTATGCGTGTTCGTCGTGTTTATTGCGTTCCATATGCGCTTGTTTCATAACGATCGCTGACAATACGTATCTTGGGAATCGTAACAGTAGTCTCCCATGCAAAGTCTTACATCCAAAATTTCACGGGTAGAACATAGCCGCGTTTGTTTCTTTGTAACAAATTTTTTTGTAAAAAAATGTTTTTATTATACGTGTTCGTCGTGTTTATTTATGCGTTCCATACGCGCTTGTTTCATAACAATCGCCGACAATACGTATCTTGGGTATCGTAAGAGTAGTCCTCCCACGCCAAGTCTGACATCCAAAATTTCACGGGTAGAACATAGCCGCGTTTGTTTCTTCGTAACAAATGTATATTTTGTAAAAAATGTTTTTTACACGTGTTTGTCGTGTTTATTTATGTATTTCACAGACACTTATTTCATAACGATCGCTGACAATACATGTCTTGGGTATCGTAACAATAGTCCTCCCACGCTTAGTCTGACACCCAAAATTTCACGGGTAGAACATAGCCGCGTTTGTTTCTTTGTAACAAATTTTTTTGTAAAAGAATGTTTTCATTATACGTGTTCGTCCTGTTTATTGCGTTCAATACGCACCTGTTCCATAACATTCGCTGACAATACGTATCTTAAGCATCGTAGCAATAGTCCTCCCACGCGAAGAGTAGTTCTGACGTCCAAAATTTCACCAGTAGAACATAGCCGCGTTTGTTTCTTTGTAACAAATTTTTTTTTGTACAAAAATGTTTTTATTATACGTGTACGTCGTGTTAATTGCGTTCCATACGCGTTTGTTCCATAACATTCGCTGACAATACGTATCTTAAGCATCGTAGCAGTAGTCCTCCCACGCCAAGAGTAGTTCTGACATCCAAAATTTCACCGGTGGAACATAGCCGCGTTTCTTTCTTTGTAAAAAATGTTTTTCTTTGTAATAAAATGCACATTTTGTAAAAAATGTCTTTTTTTATACATGTTTGTCGTATTTATTTCTGCGTTTCATATGCGCTTGTTTCATAACGATCGCTGACAACACGTATCTTAAACATCGTAACAGTAGTCCTGCTACGCCAAGTCTGACATCCAAAATTTCACCGGTAGAACATAGCCGCGTTTGTTTCTTTTTAAAAAATGTTTTTTGTAAAATAATGTACATTTTGTAAGAAAAGTTGTTTACACGTGTTCGTCGTGTTTATTTGTGCGTTCCATATGCACTTGTTTCATAAAGATGGCACAATACGTATCTTGGGAATCGTAACAGTAGTCTCCCACGCAAAGTTTTACATCCAAAATTTCACGGGTAGAACATAGCCGCGTTTGTTTCTTATTAACAAATTTTTTTTTGTAAAAAATGTTTTTGTAATACGTGTTTGCCGTGTTTATTTATGCGTTCCATATGCGCTTGTTTCATAACGATCGCCGACAATACGTCTCTCCGTCTTACTCGCATTTTCCAATAAATTCTGATAGCGAGAGTGAACACGATCGCACACGATGCATTACACCCAACGTGTAACTGCACGATGCCTCAAAAGTGCGTGTCAATACTTAAATGGGCGATTCGATCCGGTAAAATAGGACGGCGCTATAGAAATAATTCTTACTTCGCGACGCTAGTTTTGAGAGTAAAACGGCATTGAAACATCGCGCGTGCTTCTTTTATTATTTTTTTCCAGACGAAGTTATTCTCCGAGGTAGTTGCATCTTGCGGACAAGGTCTTTGCGTAATGTCGTAAAACGCAGACTGCGTGCACGTACGGCGCGCAGTTTTGTGAAAGCAAACACTTCCTCGCGTCCCCACGACTTCCCTTCATCTCGATCTAAGCACGTACGATCCGGCGGGGGGTACGCATGTTCGCGGTGAAAAGTAGGATTTGACAATGCGTCATTCCGTTTAACGAGTGGAATTGCAAAAACCCCGCAGTGGATCAGTAGAACAGGTGAAAACGTGGCTGAACGACAGGACTGCGAAGAACATTTCTTCCCGCGAGTTAAGTTTCTTCGCGGCCGACGAAAGAAACTGTTCTTGAGAGCCGGTTAAAATTTTGCCCCAGTGAAACTGTACCTTTCACGGCCGATCTATCAGCATCCTGTGAGATACGCAAAATTTATAGGCATGCGAGTTAGATGGACTTCGAAGTATTGAGTGCCGAGAGAAATTGCTGGATCTTTCTCTTCTCGGTGGCAGGGCACTTTTCTCAGTATGAAATTTGAATTTTACCGCTCGGTTGGAGGTGTTTTACGTCGGGCTGGTCTTGACAGGCAACTTTTGACGACAACATATAACGACGCTCGTCATATTTACGCGGCAAGACTATTATCGCGATCGACTGGCCTATTCTTCGCTCAGTAAGTTTGTACCTCGCAACTCTTTTCACTCCGCGTTCTACGCAATCTCGCCCATAAAATCGCGTTAGAGATCGACGCGTCTCGCATAAAGTTCGAACGGTCGGCAATTATGAATTTGTAAAATGGGAGACTTATTGTCGGCAATAGCTGTTTTCGTCGCGTAAAGAGAAGAGCTGAACTTTACGATGGCAGGACACTTTTCTCGATGGCAGGACACTTTTCTCAGTATGAAATTTGAATTTTACCGCTCGGTTGGAGGTGTTTTACGTCGGGCTGGTCTTGACAGGCAACTTTTGACGACAACATATAACGACACTCGTCATATTTACGCGGCAAGACTATTATCGCGATCGACTGGCCTATTCTTCGCTCAGTAAGTTTGTACCTCGCAACTCTTTTCACTCCGCGTTCTACGCAATCTCGCCCATGAAATCGCGTTAGAGATCGACGCGTCTCGCATAAAGTTCGAACGGTCGGCAATTATGAATTTGTAAAATGGGAGACTTATTGCCGGCAATAGCTGTTTTCGTCGCGTAAAGAGAAGAGCTGAACTTTACGATTTATTGCTATGGGGAAAAAATTCGTAAAACAATAATATGTGTGTAGGTTCAACACGTTCGCGGGCGTGAATGCTATAGCATTCATTTTCGTGATGATGCAGAATGACATGAATGCTACGGCATTCAAATGTTAAAGTCAATTATTTTGAATGCAATTTTATATAATATTAAATTCAAAGTTAATTCAATTCAATTAATAAACATTAATTAAATTAAGAATAATTGACTTTAATATTTGAATGCTATAGCATTCATTTAATTTATTTTATATAACTTTAAATTCAAAATTAATTGAATTCAATTGATAAAAATTGATTAAATTAAGAATAATTGACTTTAAAATTTGAATGCTATAGCATTCAATTTGTTTATTTTATATAAATTTAAAACCAAAATAAATTAAATTCAAAATAATTAACTTTATGATTTGGATGCTATAGTATTCAATTCATTTATTTTATATAACTTTAAATTCAAAATTAATTAAATTCAATTAATAAAAATTTATTAAATTAAAAATAATGGACTTTAAGATTTGAGTGCTATAGCATTCAACTCATTTATTTTATATAACTTTAAATTCAAAATTAATTAAATTCAATTAATAAACATTAATTAAATTAAAAATAATGGACTTTAAGATTTGAATGCTATAGCATTCATTTAATTTATTTTATATAACTTTAAATTCAAAATTAATTGAATTCAATTGATAAAAATTGATTAAATTAAGAATAATTGACTTTAAAATTTGAATGCTATAGCATTCAATTTGTTTATTTTATATAAATTTAAATCCAAAATGAATTAAATTCAAAATAATTAACTTTATGATTTGGATGCTATAGTATTCAATTCATTTATTTTATATAACTTTAAATTCAAAATTAATTAAATTCAATTAATAAAAATTTATTAAATTACAAATAATTGACTTTAAGATTTGAGTGCTATAGCATTCAACTCATTTATTTTATATAACTTTAAATTCAAAATTAATTAAATTCAATTAATAAAAATTAATTAAATTAAAAATAATGGACTTTAAGATTTGAATGCTATAGCATTCAATTCATTTATTTTTTATAAATTTCAATTCAAAATTAATTAAATTCAAAATAATTAGCTTTAAGATTTTAATGCTATAGCATTCATTTCATTTATTTTATACAATTTTAAATTCAAAATTAATTAAATTCAATGAACAAAAATTGATTAAATTCAAAATAATTGACTTTATGATTTGAATGCTATAGCATTCAATTCATTTATTTTATGTAACTTTAAATTCAAAATTAATTAAATTCAATGAATAAAAATTGATTAAATTCAAAATAATTGACTTTAAGATTTGAATGCTATAGCATTCATGTCATTCTGCATCATCACAAAAATGAATGCTATAGCATTCACATCCGCGAACGTCTTTCTGCATCATCATGAAAATGAATGCTATAGTATTCAAACCTTAAAGACAATTGTTTTGAATTTATTGAATTTTTATTTATTGAATTTAAGTCATTTTGAATTTAAGGTTATATAAAATTAAATTCAACATAATTGACTTTAAGATTTGAATGCTATAGGATTCATTTTCATGATGATGCAGAATGACATGAATGCTATAGCACAAATAAAAATAATGCTATTTCACAAAAATTGCTTCATAGATATGATTTTTTGTAACGTAAAAGTTTGCCAAAAACGTCTTTCTTAGATTTTTTAGCGGTCTGTAAAGTGTTAAAGCAGACAATGGTTTATAATCTGCAACGTAGATTAGACTTTAGAAATGCTGACCGAATCGCAACGCCTCGAGGAATCCGCGACTTTTTTTCGTTGCACATTTCTCAACACACTAAGCGAACGCAAATTTCTCATTGTACCGACCGTTTGCATCCGTTATTTACGCGTACGTTTAGTAACAACATCCGCACAACTTTGGAATATTATTTCCATTGAAATTATACTGTTTGCCGGTTGTGTATCGATCTGAAGGTGAAAGCGGATGAAGTACATGATTTAAATATTAACTGCCATGTCGGGCACATGCGGCTGCTATCGCGAATTGTTAGGGAAGTAGAATATACATTTATTGTACAATATGATTATAATATCAGTGTTGTACAACAGTACAAAAAAATATGTGTGCTTCTGAACCCTTCTTTGCATGATGGTGGAAATTTCCATCATAACATTGAACGCCCAAAAATTATATAAAAGAACAAGTTCACGTTGATCTAACTTTGCATGATGATGGAAATTTCCATCATATTGTTTTTTGCTAAATTTATACTATAAATATATACTAAGATTTTTTTAACCATTTTTCCTTTAATTTTGAACATGAATTATATGTGCCCATAATTATGAAAGTGGTCTAAGTCATATATTTCTTGTTTCGAGATGTTTAATGAATTGCATTTGAATAAATTAAAAAATATTTTTACATTATGCGACATTTTAATTTATAATTTTATTAGTCTTAATTAATGGAAATTTACTATGAATATGAAATTTTGTGTGAATTTTATACGATAATATTATTTTTAAAGATTGAATTGACTTAGACCATTTTCAAAACTAACTGAATGTCCTATAAATGACTTAAAGCAATAAAGAACTTTGAGTTTTATTTGAAACAATAATTTGATTGAAATAATTCGTGAACATTTATTACATTTATTAATTATTTTTAAACAGTAATCCATTTTTATCATTATTTCGAGTATTTAAGATTCTTAAAATGTTCCTGAAAAACTGGAGGGATGTACGGTAGTAAACTCATAATATCTTATGTTTTTCTTCCGATACTGGTCTAATGGTGGTGTATAATGGAAGTAATTTAATATTTCCGTATATTTTTGGTCTTCCTTTTTTAGGTGAAAGATCCAAAACGTGAAATTTAGAATCATCTAAAGATGTTTTATAGAACATTTTATAAGGTTCATTTTTCAAGAATCTCATCCATTGAATTTGTAGCCAAGAGACAGATTCACCCACGGTATTTTTTACTGTTCTTGTTATTGATTAAACCGGAATGAAGTTGTCGTTATTATTAAAATTTGATTGTCATTTATTTTATTATGTAGTTCAGAAACGCGTCAAAGAAGGCCACGTGCCATTTTCAAGTTGTTTACATAATTTATTTAAATTTTTGACTTAGACCACTTTCATAATTAAAACTAAATGAATTCCATATAATGTTGAAATTACAACCACTATCTAATGGTTCATTTTTGACAATTTCGTAAAAATTACATTGAATAAATTTAGTTAAAAATAATGTGGTATGAAATAACTGATAAACTCATTTTTTTTAATTTTGACTTAGACCACTTTCATAATTATGGGCACATATCACCTTGATTTATTCCACCAATAAAGAAAAAATCATGCAAAGAAGTAAGTTTGAGAATTCAATCACACGGTACACAGTTACGTGGTACTCTATACAGGATTATTCGATTAACCGTTCTTTGCATGATGGTGGAAATTTCCATCATAACATTGAATGCCCAAAAATTATATAAAAGAACAAGTTCACTTTGATCTAACTTTGCATGATGATGGAAATTTCCAACATATTGTTTTTTGCTAAATTTATACTATAAATATATACTAAGATTTTTTTAACCATTTTTCCTTTAATTTTGAACATCAATTATATCACCTTGATTTATTTCACCAATAAAGAAGAAATCATGCAAAGAAGGGTTAAACTTATAATTTATGTTTGACCACGGCCCTTTTCGACAGTTTTCACTCAATGTAGAGATGTAACTCTTAACCGCTTATCGGACGCTAACTGGTTTTACATATACGTAGCGAAAATACGACGACCAACAGCTAGAAACCATCATTTTACGTGGCATTCAACATGTTTCAATACTTGCAATTAGAAAGGCAGAAGACTGCTACTTTGCAATTAAGTCATTTCTTGGCGATTATCTCCAGATTTTGCCGAATCGCTTAAATTTCAACTCATACGCAAGTAGACCATAATACCAGAAGCTCTACTTCCGAGTTTCTTCCCGTATCGCCGAGTTTGTTGCCAACTTATAATTTATGTTTGACCACGGCCCTTTTCGACAGTTTTCACTCAATGTAGAGATGCAACTCTTAACCGTTTATCGGACGCTAACTGGTTTTACACATACGTAGCGAAAATACGACGACCAACAGCTAGAAACCATCATTTTACGTGGCATTCAACATGTTTCAATACTTTCAATTAGAAAGGCAGAAGACTGCTACTTTGCAATTAAGTCATTTCTTGGCGATTATCTCCAGATTTTGCCGAATCGCTTAAATTTCAACTCATACGCAAGTAGACCATAATACCAGAAGCTCTACTTCCGAGTTTCTTTCCCGTATCGCCGAGTTTGTTGCCAACTTATAATTTATGTTTGACCACGGCCCTTTTCGACAGTTTTCACTCAATGTAGAGATGCAACTCTTAACCGTTTATCGGACGCTAACTGGTTTTACATATACGTAGCGAAAATACGACGACCAACAGCTAGAAACCATCATTTTACGTGGCATTCAACATGTTTCAATACTTGCAATTAGAAAGGCAGCCGACTGCTACTTTGCAATTAAGTCATTTCTTGGCGATTATCTCCAGATTTTGCCGAATCGCTTAAATTTCAACTCATACGCAAGTAGACCATAATACCAGAAGCTCTACTTCCGAGTTTCTTTCCCGTATCGCCGAGTTTGTTGCCAACTTATAATTTATGTTTGACCATGGCCCTTTTCGACAGTTTTCACTCAATGTAGAGATGTAACTCTTAACCGCTTATCGGACGCTAACTGGTTTTACATATACGTATCGCGAAAATACGACGACCAACAGCTAGAAACCATCATTTTACGTGGCATTCAACATGTTTCAATACTTGCAATTAGAAAGGCAGCCGACTGCTACTTTGCAATTAAGTCATTTCTTGGTGATTACCTTCAGATTTTGCCGAATCGAAATTTCAACTCATACGCAAGTAGACCATAATACCAGAAGCTCTACTTCCGAGTTTCTTTCCCGTATCGCCGAGTTTGTTGCCAATCGCATTAGATACGCGAACGATAAACATTCCGCATTTCCTTCTCAGCCGTTCGATCGGTCACCGCCAGTCACGGTCAAGGCAAAATCGATCGATTCTCCACAAAGCGGCGTAGTTTCAAATTCATACGAACTTAACTTTCGTACTGCGTACTTCACTCGCGAATTATAATCGCGAGAGCCCTGTTCAGTAGAACTCGTTTTGCGTCGCAGACCCGCGTATCGATTCGACAATAAATGTTGTATACTATAAACGTACTTCGCCCGGTAAGAATCTTGCCTCGTAACCCACCCTCCGTTATTATCGGCGCAAAAGCGTTTTAGTGACCCAACGTTGATTCCGGCGGCGGTACATAATAAATCACCTCCAACGGTATTTACGTCCGCAAAAAGCAGTCGGTCCGAGATTTATGTGGATCACAACTTGCGCGAGCACATCGCACCTCGGGCGAAAAGCAAATCTAGTTCGAGATCTGTGCCAAACGGCGAGTGTCAATTTGCGGAAACGATTTTAACCTACAATGGGAAATCGCCGGTCGAAGATCGCGATGGCTCGAAATGTGGTTTAACGCGCGTGCGAAACAGAATCGCTTCTTGAAGAAGCAAATGTCCGTGGCAAGATCGTAGAAGAAGCCAGTCAAGCGTGATCCCGTTCGCGGTGTTCATTAAAGAAAGAAAGTAGCGGACAGTTCGTGCGGTGTCCTTATTTTCATCGGACTCGTAAATGACTCAGGACTTCGATGCATAAAATCGGCGAAGGACCGACGGTTCGCTTCGCGCAAAAGTGGCGAGCGACGTATCCTTTGTTCGATGTGAAATCGGATTAACCGTTTGAGTCCTAAGCAAAGGCGATCGCGCTGTTCAGGTTTCATGTCGAAAAATCCCACTAGTTTTATCGCGATGCGCTATTGGCGATACGCGCATAATTTTATTGATAATTATTCTTCGCATAGTTACTGTTTTGGTGTGAACCATGTGAGCAAAACATTTTGTCTCTAATTTCCATTACTTTAAATTGTACTTATTTGATAAACACAACTGATGTTGCCCCATTTGACGTTTTCCGACATAAATTAACCCATTCGAGACCGATTGCACACCGTGTGTGCAATTGATTTCCGGGGCTATAAGACGGCTTGCACACCATATGTGCAATAACAGTAATGTGCAATTGTCAGTTATTCTGAGTAAACTAGTCGTCGAAACAAGATTTTATTTGAACTAATGAAATCTGTAAAGTACAGGAAAACAAAATTTGGCATTGGTTTTACTGTGTACCAAAAAATCTAAAAATTATCTGTAGCCTTTCTTACAAGTAAAATATTATGAATTGCCGACAGTGCTACAAAGAAGGAAAATATAAACGTAGTAATTATTCTTGTCCTGCCTGTGTCGCTAATCCTGGATTATGTTTGGGAAAATGTTTCAAGCGCTACCATCACCCAACTAATGTATACACGTAATTACTTTACGATCAGTGTACTATTTCCTAAAAATGTATTTAGGAAAACTATGTACTTTTTTTATTACTGAGTTACATTACTTTATTATCTTTAGACATTTTTCTAAACATTTATTTCTTGTTTGTTATTTTTTTCATTATTCAACTTATCTTTTTTTAACTTTTTACCACCTTTTAAACATTTTCTTTGCATTATATTCTGTTCTTTATTATTGAAAACAAAATAACGATTTTATATTATCTAACTATTTTTGAAATAAATGTTCATACATTTTTTAATGATGTATTTTCATTCTACCTTACATTGCACACATGGTGTTCAATCCGTTCCTCGCAATAAAAATTTTCCGAGGAGCGAGCTGTACACCTGGTGTGCAATGATCTTATTTATGTGAATTCACTTACGAATTGGGTGATTTCCATAGTAAACATGTTTTTTTTTATTAAAAATGAACAGTATAAAGAAAAAAAAAAGTTCGCTCCTGGGGACCGTGTTCGAAAAAAATCGTCGTCTCGAATGGGTTAAAGATGGTCGTTGCTTATAAGAATATTTTGAATTAACGTAAATCCTAGACGTTGCACAAAGTGCATTTGCAAACGTTCGCGTTTTTCATGGAATGTAGTCGCATGAGTGTCGCACGATATCACCGAAGCGACGCATGATTCTTCGAACACCCGAATCAAGCGGCATTAAGAAAATCCACTTGTTTACATTGCTCGTGATCCTATAGAACGCAATTCGAACGACTCCCGTTCGTTCGACATTTACGGCTTCGCGCTACTGACGTTTGACAAACGGAAAGTGAAATCGAAATCCTAAGTTCCCTTTCAATGGATCACGCAGAAACACTCGCGGAAGGAAAGTGGCTAAATGGCCGGTTCATTCAGAATTTTCGTTATTGAGTGCACCGTGAACTTCAACGGTCATGCATGGCGAGAAGGTGGAACGATAGTAAGGCAAACTTTACGGAACTACACACACGCACGCGAACGCTTGTCAATAATCATTGTCCCTGTGCCTTATCGATCGGCGCTCATTGCGAGTCAAACAAACACGGAATGTGCGCTGTACGAATAGGAAAAGTTTTCAAGGTGACGGCACTTTCTTCGATAAATGACCAATCGATGCCCACACATTTGAGTCGTTTATTTTGAAAGTAGCCTAACTCCGTTTTTCAATATTTTCCGGTTACCGTGATTACATGTACAATTAACACTTTGCGGACCGGGCATTCTATTGCTGATCGTACCCAGTGGCCGGGTATTTTTTTGCGTCAAATATCTTTAAATTAGTGATGATTTGTTAGTAGTTAACACGTTGACTGCCACGGTAGTCACCGGTGACTAAAACATTTGACTAAAAATGCAAAAAATTCGCAACGAAGCCTGTTTGGAATCTTGTAAAAGCAATTTCTATTGGAACGGTGCATTCTAATAGAGCAAAATACGTTTGGCAGTCAACGTGTTAAAAATCATTGTCCCGTGAAATATTTATTTTTAACAACTTTAAAAATAAATGTTTTTTTAATATTTTTGAATAGGTAAAAATGTGTTAAAACCAAACATTTTTTAAAGTATGATATTTCGTAAAACATGACACTAAGTGAAGTGGAACACGACAAAGTCCTCACAAATATTCATATTCTGATCATCACTTGATGTATCCGTTAAACTGTCCTCAAATATTTCTGTAACATTGCTAATCGTTTTGTCTCTATCCATATTTCAGAGCTTCAAATAATTAATTCGCAACACAAATTACGAAAAACTGCGGCTGACAATCACGTAGCAACTGTGTGATATCTCGTCACCTACCTCAAACGACAGAATATGCAAGACGATATATCTCGCCAATGGCCCCGAACGACGAAATAGCAATGACGAGATATCTCGTCATCCGTCCGCAATGTGTTAACATACATTTAACCGTATAAATCCTTCTTCCATTCAAACTAACAAATGAACGTAGTTCAATTACAATCACATTAGTAAAAAAAGTACACATATCATTATGTGTGTGTCATAATGTTATGCTTTCGAACTGTTACATGAAGATGTATAGACAAATTAACGGTTTCTCCGTTTTCATGCAGAAAACGGTGAATTATTGTCTAACAAGAGCATTGTATGTTAAAAATAAACAATATATGAGTCGTTTATTTTGAAAGTGACCTAACTTCGTTTTTCAATGTTTTCCGGTTACCATGGTTACATGTACAATTAACATACATTTAACCGTATAAATCCTTCCTCCATTCAAACTAACAAATGAACGTAGTTCAATTACAATCACATTAGTAAAAAAAGTACACATATGATTATGTGTCTGTCATAATGTTATGCTTTCGAACTGTTACATGAAGATGTATAGACAAATTAACGGTTTCTCCGTTTTCATGCAGAAAACGGTGAATTATTGTCTAACAAGAGCATTGTATGTTAAAAATAAACAATATATGAGTCGTTTATTTTGAAAGTGACCTAACTTCGTTTTTCAATGTTTTCCGGTTACCATGGTTACATGTACAATTAACATACATTTAACCGTATAAATCCTTCCTCCATTCAAACTAACAAATGAACGTAGTTCAATTACAATCACATTAGTAAAAACAGTACACATATGATTATGTGTCTGTCATAATGTTATGCTTTCGAACTGTTACATGAAGATGTTATAGACAAATTAACGGTTTCTCCGTTTTCATGCAGAAAACGGTGAATTATTGCCTAACAAGAGCATTGTATGTTAAAAATAAACAATATATGAGTCGTTTATTTTGAAAGTGGCCTAACTCCGTTTCTCAATATTTTCCGGTTACCATGATTACATGTACAAAGTCTTGTTATTTATCAGTAAATGTTATTTACCCCAATTTGAAGATAAATGGAGTTAGGCCACTTTCAAAATAAACGGCTCATTTTACTTGCATCGAACCGTATGTTTGAGAATTGATCGATTTTGACAATATGTTATATTTTCTCATAGTTCTTAACACGACTGCCACGCTACTTTATAATAATAGTTATATTATACTTATATTTATAGTTAAAATTATACTTTGTCAGGCCACGCGCGCTGCTACAACTGCTAAAATGCGTAAATTGTTTCTTATCGTAATAAAAGAGTATTACATTTCGAACAAAATGCTTAGAGATTTCCATCGAGTTGAAAATCTACATTGGAGAATCGTACTGGACCTATTGTTTCTTATCGCAGCAGAAGATAAGCAAGTTTACATCGAAACGTTTTGGGATATGCATTCGGTTGAAAACCGTTCCTCAAGAACGAAGTATCTAAGAAAGCATGTGTGCGCCGAAAATTATTTTGGTAACAACTTAACACGTTCGCGAACATTAAAAGTTTCAGCGAGGCGCAAAAATTGACAGTCATTTCATTTTTAAATCGGTTGTAATATCGGAAATTTGATTAAACACATTTTATAAGAGTAGTCGGATTATCATATTTTAGTTCAGTTAGTCGTTATCTTGACAAGTGCAATAATTACGAAAACTTAAGTTTATATGAAATTCAATTCAAAATAATTGAATTTAAGATTTGAATACTATAGCATTCATTTTCATAATGATGCAGAAAGACGTTCGCGGACGTGAATGCTATAGCATTCAAATCTTAAAGTAAATTATTTTGAATTTAATTTTATATAACTTTAAATTCAAAATTAATTAAATTAAAATTAATTGAATTTAAGATTTGAATGCTATAACATTCATTTCCATGATGATGCAGAATGACATGAACGCTACAGCATTCAAATCTTAAAGTAAATTATTCTGAATTTAATTTTATATAACTTTAAATTCAAATTTAATTAAATTAAAAATAATTGACTTTAAGATTTGAATGCTATAGCATTCATTTTCATAATGATGCAGAACGATATGAATGCTATAGAATTCAAATCTTAAAGTAAATTATTTTAAATTTAATTTTATATAACTTTAAATTCAAATTTAATTAAATTCAATTAATAAAAATTGATTAAATTAAAAATAATTGACTCTAAGACTTGAATGCTATAGGATTCATGTCATTCTTATATTTTTTTATTCCGAATATTTATTAATTTAATTTAATTAATTTTGAATTCAAGGTTATATAAAATGAAATTCAAAATAATTGACTTTAAGATTTGAAGTCTATAGCATTCATGTCATTCTGTATCATCATAAAAATGAATGCTATCATTTATATCTATATAATAGCATATATAATGCTATAATTTATAATATAATTCACATTATATATGTATATATAATAGCATTCACGTCCGCGAACGTGTTAATAATGCTATTCTATCCTGTGAAATATCTTTCCAAATACCTACTAACTAAAGTAGCTACACAAAGGCGTGTCACCCCAATACGGGTGACACGGCAGTCAACTTATTAAATGTGCGCATCTATGCGTCAGCGTAGAATTTAGAACATAACTCGCTGATTAGCCACAGCATGTGCTAAACTTCGGCTAATCGTCATCGCGACTACGCATATGAAAGTCGCTCGCCAAATGAGTAACCCTCATACGATGCAGATAAGGAACAATTCTCATTAGTTGTTTTATCTATCGCATAGCTCTTCGGAACCCAGGCCTTCGTCAGTGTATTAAAAATTTCTGACGGCGTGTCCACACAAACATGCGGCGTTAAATATTGGACCAGGATGTGATTTTACTTCGTCGACTTTAATTACTGCGTGTGAAACACAGCTGCTGTTGCGAAATGAATCGCCGCTCTTCGAGTCGCGTTATGATAAACTTATCGCCGACTTCTTCAATTTTTGATAGCCGCGCTCGGATTACACTTTGAACGTCTGCGTTATGATAATTATGCGAATTTGTAAGGCAGATAGATCGAGGCTAGAACACGCGTGAGTCACGCTTATGCAGGCTGTATAATATGAAACGGCAGACACCTTCGCAAATTGGTTACTCACAATTGTCGTCTGATAACGACCTCCGGGCGACATGAAATCATCAATGAAGTGAGCTCACGGTTAATGCTGTGGTTTGCCTTATGCAAGCCACTCAAAATGGTCTTCCACTTTTCATCAGGTTACGTCATGGCACTTATCATGGAATTTCTTTAAGTGTTGAGACAAGTGCAAATCTCAGAGATTAGAGGCACGGCTCCTCCTAATTTTCTCACAAATGGCGTATCATAAACTTGACAAAGCGTCATGACAGGATGCTTTTTATCTTTTGGGTACGTAGTGATCAAATGATAGGCAACGTTAAAGTAGAGAGAGTCATTTACAGCGTCAACTGGCAGATTCTTTGGTTATCAGGGAATATTTATTTTTACGCACAATGCCATCTGCGTGTGGCAGTTTAAAGTGGTAACAATGAAACTACGATGCGTGATCTTTGATGTCAGAGAGCTTTCTATGCACATTCCTGTGTGGTAAATAGAATATTATATATACCCATGAATGTATAATGAATGCGTTGGTGTCTACATTAAATGTGTAACCTGCGACTGGCAACTGTGTTTCTTTATTCTAAATCTATTGAATGTAAATCATCGTAGATCAACATGTACGTAAGGGCAAAAAAACAGAATATTTTAAAATGTAGCAGCTGAACTAAAGAAACGTTCTGATAAAAGAAATATAGGTTGAACCATTATTTACCAATCCCTGTAATCTCTTAGCAACAGATCTCTTATATGCTCTACACCCGTCTTTGTTACCATTTTCCATCTGTACTTGGTTCTTTGCCAATTCGCCTGATTTATTCTAAATCTTCCCATCTCAATACACCCAGAATGGTTACACAAACTTCCTCAACCCATACGTGCTCGTCCAGCATCTCTACACAATTATCAGTGCATATGCACTTTTAATACTAAAGATACTGGTACTTTACACCTACCTATTTTTACCATGCAGGGTCATTTGACCACTTATGAAATAAACGTTGCTTTTCAGAAAGAAATTCCTAATTTATTAAAGCGAGAAATTGAATAATCAGATGATATGCGAATTTACAGAAAGTCAAATGAGCGAAAGGAATAATAATGAATATATGATTTTAAAGTAAATTTTGAAAGAGATCATTGAACCCCGCTTGGTAAGTTTAGTGTTATAATTGCGCCTTATTAATCCAAAATGTCTAAATGTATTGGATACAATCGTACTGCTTGAAAATTATCAATATTTAAGTGAAGATCATTTAACACTGAGCGTGTCGGTATTTAACACCTACCTATTCTTGCCATATCAGTTGACCCCTTATGAAATAAACGTTTATTTTCAGAAAGAAATTGCTAATTTATTAAAGCGAGAAATTGAATAATCAGAATTTATGGAAAGTCAAATGAGGGAAAGAAATAATAATGAATGTAGGAGTTTGAAGTAAATTTTGAAAGGGGTCATTTGACCCTGCTACATTTAGTCTTAACACTTTGCTGTCCGGTGATACCACATTAGTGTTATTCGCAAAATATCACTTGACAGTCGGTGACATTTTGTTACAATTGAAAAGTAAGAGATGAACCAAATCTGTGCTGTCTTTAAGGCCAAAAGACCCATAAAAACCACCTTTTGTGCCTTTCGTTTTTGTAATAATATAAAACTTGGCTGCTCAAATGTTTTCTATTATACTTAGAACCTATATTACATCTGATTTCTACAAAACGTCTATGAAAATTAAAAATTTCATGGCAATTTCGTCGGCGCCAAACATAAAAATTTAGCTGAAATATGCGGACGTCAAAGTGTTAAGAAACATACTCTACAGCGCAGCGTTTACGGATTTCTTTCCAGTCCCGGCAATTTTCAGAAATTCCCGTCATCCACATCGAAGAAATGACCAAACAACCGGTCACTCCTCCAGCATGAATCACATTCGTCGCGAACTGCGTCATTAACCGATCGATCATCGTCAGCCGGCCAAAACATTGCCTCGTTCACCAATTTTCCAAAACATATCATCGGCCGCGAACTATTTCAACAGCTTATTCCTACATCACCCCATCATCGCTCGCGTAGAATTACAGGTCCGGCACCCATGCCACCTAACCTCTCCTCGCCCTGTCCCATAAGAACCCTGCGATCGATGTAACTTCCCGAAAATCGCGTTCGGCACCCCATCACAACAAAAGTTCACAAAACGAAACTTACGGCTCGACGATCACCGGCGCAATTTTGAGGACGGTGGACAGGAAGTCTTGGTCCTGGCAAATGAGGATCAGTCGCGAACTATTTCAACAGCTTATTCTTACACCAACCCACCCGGACATAATTACAGGTCCGGCACCCATGCCACCTAACCTCTCCTTGCTCTGTCCCATAAGAACCCTGCGATCGATGTAACTTCCCGAAAATCGCGTTCGGCACCCTATCACAACAAAACTTTGCAAAACGAAACTTACGGCTCGGCGATCACCGGCGCAATTTTGAGGACGGTGGACAGGAAGTCTTGGTCCTGGCAAACGAGGATCAGTCGCGAACTATTTCAACAGCTTATTCCTACACCAACCCACCCAGACATAATTACAGGTCCGGCACCCATGCCACCTAACCTCTCCTTGCCCTGTCCCATAAGATCGATGTAACTTCTCGAAAATCGCGTTCGGCACCCCAATACAATAAAAGTTCGCAAAACGAAACTTACGATTCGGCGATCACCGGCGCAATTTTGAGAACGGTGATAGGAAGACTTGGTCCTGGCAAATGAGGATCAGCCGCGAACTATTTCAACAGCTTATTCCTACATTCACCCACCCAGACATCCCTCGCGTGGAATTACAGGTCCGGCACCCATGCCACCTAACCTCTCCTCGCCCTGTCCCATAAGATCGATGTAACTTCCCGAAAATCGCGTTTGGCACCCCATCACAATAAAAGTTTGCAAAACGAAACTTACAGCTCGGCGATCACCGGCGCAATTTTGAAGACGGTTGACAGGAAGTCTTGGTCCTGGCAAATGAGGATCAGCTTATTCCTACACCAACTATTTCAACAGCTTATTCCTACACCAACCCACCCAGACATAATTACAGGTCCGGCACCCATGCCACCTAACCTCTCCTCGCCCTGTCCCATAAGATCGATGTAACTTCCCGAAAATCGCTTTCGGAACCCCATCACAACAAAACTTCGCAAAACGAAACTTACGGCTCGGCGATCACCGGCGCAATTTTGAGGACGGTGGACAGGAAGTCTTGGTCCTGGCAAATGAGGATCGGCTTCTGGGGCGCGCTGTTTACATTGAGTATCCTGAACAGTATGCATAGGATGACAGCGAAGACTGCCAGCAGCGCTGTGGACATCTTCGCCTGTCCGACGAAATCGTCGAGATCACCGTACGGAGGCCGGTCGGCTTAGGGCAAGGCTCGATGTCCGTGTGTGTGAAAAATTTCCGCGGCTCGGGCCGGGACCCCGGGGTCCGCGCGTTTTTGAGTTGGCCGCGCGGCGAAATTCCGCGAAAGACAAGCAACGTCGGGACACGCGAAGGACGAAGCGGCCTGTCGTCAAGCAGCGGTTCCTGTATTTGGCGGCGTGCAACGATGGGCACGGTTCACGGTTCATTCGACACGACGGACGACGATACTCGCGCACGACTCGCGGAGTAGATACAGAGTTGCGTCCTTATAACCCGGCACCTCGAGTCCGTCCACTGACACGCGCGCCTCAAACTCAAATCGAGCACGCGAGGTATCCGACATTCGTGCCCCCCTACAGCCCCGGCGCGAAATGTGGGAACGGAGTACTGTCAAGCCGCAAGCGGAAGGAATGCACGCGCTACTGTCGCTCGCTGACGTTTATTTGCACCACTCTTTCTGTCTTTGTGCCTAACGCGAAGCCTCCTTTCTTCTCGGAGGTAGTTCGACAGAAAACGCGCGCGTTCGTGCACACGTCTCGAGTGCCGTGGCTTAAATGCCATATAAACGGACGGATGCCGACAGAATATGTAGTGGCATGGAAGTAGTGGGTAGATAGATAGAATAGCTTATGGGGGGTCGCGGGTCGGAAACTGAAATACCGACTTTGAAGGCAGGCGGAGTTTGTGGATGAGGACGGCGGAAGTTGGAACTGTGGTGGACTGTTAATTAATCGTCGGTATGAAAGAGTTGGAACATGTGAAGAAATTTAACATGTTGATTGTTACGGCGGTCACCGGTGACCGGCGCGAAAGATTTTACTAAAAATGTAAAATATTGCAATAAAGCTTGCTTGCAATCTTCTAAAAACAACTTATACTGGATCGGTGCTTCAATAGTTCGGCTTCTAAAAACTCTGCGTTAGCTTTATTTTGCACGATTTAATCATACTCTGCAGTATTTCATCGCATTACACTTCCAAATGTACCACATTTTATACGATTTAACACATTAACTCTGCCACGGTTTAAACTTACCGGTAAATATATTTTATAAAAATTTTATATATTCGCAAGATACGCCTATTTGCAATCTTATAAAAGCAATTGATATGGGAATGGTGCTTCAATACTTTGGCTTCTTACAACTCTGCATTACCTTAATTTTACACGATTTAATTTTACTCTGCAGTATTTAAACTTATTCTATTTTTATATATTTCATATATATTTTATATTTTAATATTATATATTATATTTTTATATTTTGTATATTTTATGTTATATTTTTATATTTTGTATTATATATTTTATATATTTAAAATACGCTTGGGAGTCATCGTGTTAACCCTCTCGAGACGGATTTTTCTTTTTAGACACATTGCATATGGCGTTCTTGCTCACCCAAATCTCACACATTTTTAAACGTCTTAAAAAGTTCAGTACAATACATACAAGATTTTTTTAATACTGACTGATACCTTTACACCTTTTCGATATTCTAATGTTCATTTACTCCCCAATTATACTATCAAAAGTTACCGCAAGGCTTCATTGCTTTACCAACGTACCGATCAACATTAAAACGCGATTTTAAACGCTAAATATTGTCTGCCACTGTGTTTGATTAATTTATAGTTAGTTTGCTTTGATGGCTGACAGTACCGACTTTTTAAATCGCCCCAAAAATTCATAGCGACATCTCTGGACAGTCAAGGCATATAAGGAAGCTTTGCTCTTCAACCGGTAATCGAATCTTTCAGGGGTGGGTGTGGGAGGTTATTTTGGGACAGTATGGTTTCTGCTTTACAAATATTTGACACTTAACTCTAACAGAAGAAGTTACGCACCCCAAATACTTTCAATTGGTTTCGTAATATGAAGCGACGTCAACATTTATAACGATGCGCAACAATTGTTGAAATTTGTTCAACCCAATAGAATGTGTCGAAAAAGCATCTCCAGCTTAGCAAAAGAATTACACGGCATAGGACTAAGTTTCCTCACGGTTTCTCTGCTTTTCAAGAATCTGTCAGATCTTATATTGCATCCAGCTGATAAAGTTGCATGTGATGTAGAAATGAAAACAGGGTTCTATTGCTTTGGAACTACGGAGTAAAAAAATGCATTAGAGAGGTAAATTGTACTGCATCTGTAGCAGAATTTCTGCGATCGATTTTACCAAACACAGCATACAGACGATTGTTTCAAGCCACGCTGTTTGCGTGAAAATAAGTGCTATAAATGAATCATCTGTGCCCATAATTATGAAAGTGGTCTAAGTCAAAATTTAAAAAAAATGAGTTTATCAGTTATTTCATACCACATTATTTTTAACTAAATTTATTCAATGTAATTTTTACGAAATTGTCAAAAATGAACCATTAGATAGTGGTTGTAATTTCAACATTATATGGAATTCATTTAGTTTTAATTATGAAAGTGGTCTAAGTCAAAAATTTAAATAATTTATATAAACAACTTGAAAATGGCACGTGGCCTTTTTTGACGCGTTTCTGAACTACATAATAAAATAAATGACAATCAAATTTTAATAATAACGACAACTTCATTACTAGAAGAATCAATAACAAGAAGAGTAAAAAATACCGCGGGTGAATCTGTCTCTTGGCTACAAATTCAATGGATGAGATTCTTGAAAAATGAACCTTATAAAATGTTCTATAAAACATCTTTAGATGATTCTAAATTTCACGTTTTGGATCTTTCACCTAAAAAAGGAAGACCAAAAATATACGGAAATATTAAATTACTTCCATTATACACCACCATTAGACCAGTATCGGAAGAAAAACATAAAGATATTATGAGTTTTCTACCGTACATCCCTCCAGTTTTTCAGGAACATTTTAAGAATCTTAAATACTCGAAATAATGATAAAAATGGATTACTGTTTAAAAATAATTAATAAATGTAATAAATGTTCACGAATTATTTCAATCAAATTATTGTTTCAAATAAAACTCAAAGTTCTTTATTGCTTTAAGTCATTTATAGGACATTCAGTTAATTTTGAAAATGGTCTAAGTCAATTCAATCTTTAAAAATAATATTATCGTATAAAATTCACACAAAATTTCATATTCGTAGTAAATTTCCATTAATTAAGACTAATAAAATTATAAATTAAAATGTCGCATAATGTAAAAATATTTTTTAATTTATTCAAATGCAATTCATTAAATATCTCGAAACAAGAAATATATGACTTAGACCACTTTCATAATTATGGGCACATCTAATTCATCCTAGGCTTCGTGCTTAGAACACCTATAATTGCATATATGTGGAACGTTACGCTACTTTATTTACGGAGAAAGTAATCCTTGCATGTATCGTAAAATTCTTCGCACGGAATTTGTGAGACCGATGATGATTTATCGGGTTTTTCTAATCTAACAGTTATAATCGTTACGAAAAAGTTATGATTTATACTGTTATTATATTCGTGATGTTCTACTTTGTGTGGTTTTATCGGAGATTATGACTATTCGTGATTTATTGAACTTATTCCGCAGATGCGGAGTGTCGATTATATCTCAACCAGAAAACGAAAAATTATGACCCTGGCCGAGTGGAGCGTAATGTTCGCAAACAAGTTTTTGAATCAAGGCACACTTGTCGTGCACGTTTTTTCAAGGCTAATGTGTAATGAGTGACGCAATTCAACGGGAGATGATTTTTAAAAGCTCCTCGGTGACTTTCGTTAAGAATAAGATAATGACAGATAACAGAGTTTGTATTTATGTAGAGGTTTCTTGTTTTTCTTTGCAAGGATTTTGAAGAGAATGTATGTGGTAATGAGAACACTCTGGAACAAATCTGTTGTGATGGAAATGAAAACAGAATAAACGAATGAGATGATTGGGAATTTAGTTCAGTTGAGATTCAGCCCGAGAAGAAGTACGACGCAAATTATATAGATACTTACTCATTCAATTTATCCTTCTTAATTAATTCATTAAATGAGCCGCTTATTTTGAAAGTGGCCTAACTCCGTTTTTAAATATTTTCCGGTTACCATAGTCACATGTACAAATTCATGTTATTTATCAGTAAATGTTATTTGTCTCGATTTGAAGATAAATGGAATTAAGCCACTTTCAAAATAAACGGCTCAAATAATTATTCTCTTTAGTCATAGAGCGATTACATGTCGTTTGCAACGTTACCACAGAAAATTCGCGACTGAATTACCGATAATAAAATATACTTTTTGCAACCCAGTGTCAATTTAAGTGTCAATTTAACACTTTGACTGCCATGATGGTCACCGGTGACCGACGCAAGAAATTTTACTGAAGATCCAAAATAACTGCAATGGGTAGCGATTATTATTTTATAAATGCAATTGTTACTAGAATAGTGATGCGATCCTTTGGTCTCCAATACCTGCACATTATTTACATTTTGCATAATTCAGTCAACCGCTGTAGAATTTCATAGCATCGCCGTTCTAATACGGCAAAATACTACAGAATATGATTGAATGGTGCAAAATGAAAATAATGCGAAGGTATTGGAGACCAAAGAATTGAATCGCTATTTAATATTAACACTTCGACTGCCGTGATCGTCACCGCTGACCACCGCCAAAGATTTAACTGAAGATCCAAAATATTCGCAATAGGTAGCAATTATTATTTTATAAATGCAATTGTTATTAGAATAGTGATGCGATCCTTTGGTCTCCAATACCTGCACATTATTTACATTTTGCATAATTCAGTCGAACGCTGTAGTATTTCATAGCATCGCCGTTCTAATATAGTAAAATATGCTTGGCAGTCAACGTGTTAACTTTCTTACTAGTACTCGACTGTCCTGTACCCTCAACCTAAGCTATAGTCCTAGAAAATCGAAACATTCAGTGCAAAAACGCATTGAACAAAACCTACGAGGCACAAATACTGATAAATGCAATCGAGTGGTTCCCAATAAAACGTCATTATCTTTTTCTTCCTTGGAATACATATTTAAGACACCGTATTTTTGGGGAAAATAGTGCACACTGACCGTCAAATACTAATTACAAGCAAGGGGAAAACGATTACATTTAATTTAACGGTTAACGTTGAGTACTAAATCCAATTTTCATAACACCACCGCAGTGAAGCGCAAATACTGATACATTACAACTTTATTAATTTTATTAACAATACTATTTTACACAATCCTTTTTATATTAAATATCGAAATATTTCACGAGGATAAATCTCAAAAGATATGAATTAGAAAAATAAACGTCTTACACTATATTTACACTAAAAAAGAAATCCTTGATAAAGCTCTCTCTATAAAATATCTTGTACAAGGAAAAATACTGTAACCAGACTTCCTTTGGAGATGTAAGTTAATGAATGTAATAAGTGAGTAGTTAAAAACTCGATCGTGCAGACTCTAAACGCTAAGTTCACCGTGTAGATTAAAGTACTGCAAAATTCATATAAAAATATCACTGCATTCAATTTAATATAATTTGAGCCAACCGGAGAGTGCAATTCGAACAAATCGGTTCGCCTTTCTATGCAACCACCGTCTAAAATCTCAAGAAAAACAAAATTGATCGCTCGCGCTGCGTAAGGATAAAAATCAACAAAAGAAAAGGCAGCCGACGCTGTATAAAATGATTACTGATCTGCTTGCATTAAACACAAACAAACTCGCGAGTCAGCTTCCTCTTAAAGTCTAACCAGAAAAGTTGGCACCAGCCTTTGATTTGTTTCCGCTCACGCTCTCCCATCTTGAAAACTTTAATACATAACAACAAAAGTCAAAGAAAAAGAAAAAGAAAACAAATGACAAGAACAAACGATAACTCAATACACGAGAAAGATGAATTTTTTTGACAGTCTTAAAGTGTTACTGCAAGGATCCTCTGAAAAGCGATCGGAAATTCACGTTTAATACGGTTGTCATGTAAAATCAGCAGAGTTGTCCTTGAGTCGATTAACTCTTCGCGATGGACGTTGTTTACGTTCTTAATTGTCGTCTGTTGGAGACGGTAACTCTGGAACATTACCGGCAACAATTGCCGTTACCTTCTTCTCCTTCGCAGTAGTTTTTGACTCAGTTACCTCTGTATCTTTGTCGTCCGTTTGTGCTGGACACTCAAAATGTACGCAGTGAAATACCTGAAACATTTCAGCGTCTCGTTACGCGTCCTCGATTTCTTCGTTCTTGACTAATTTTAATAAATCGGCAACTATTTTCAGTTATGTATTTGTTACCGTGAATGCCCGAAATCTGGAGAATGTCGACTTTCACCGGTGAATGTCAACATTCACATAGTCGCTTGTTGTATGTCGAAGTATTTGCTAAATACCCTTATTTCTGATTTACACCGGTAAATGTTGACATTCACCATGCACTAATGGTGAATGTTGATTCAGAACTAACCATTGGCTTCACAACAATTTTTGTATTTAACTTGCAACTCTTTAACACGTTGACTGCCAAGCGTATTTTACTATATTAGAACGGCGATACTATGAAATACTACAGCATCCGACTAAATTATGCAAAATGTAAAGAATGTGCAGGTATTGAAGACCAAAGGATCGCATCACTATTCTAATAACAAGTGCATTTATAAAATAATAATTGCTACCCATTGCGAATATTTTGGATCTTCAGTAAAATCTCTTTCGTCGGTCACCGGTGACCATCATGGCAGTTAAAGTGTTAAGCATACGTGTTCTTCCTCCGTGACCTGGTGTGATTCTGGTGTGAGTTTCATATAGTATACTGTACAATTCTTCATTGGTAACATAATACTGTATGTTTGTTTCCCCCTGGTTTTAATGGTACAATTAATTTCTCTGCATTAATTTTTAAAACATCAAAACGTTTCAATCGTCTGTAATCTAAAGGTGCGTTGCATTTAATTTTAGCAGAAACCACTTCAGAAAGTATTTTAGAATACTTTTCTTGAGAAAAATAAAAACAATTGTCTTCTCGTTTACCCGCAATTAATGCATTTAACTTTTCAAGAAAAAGATCACGATTTACTTCAGTATCCATTTAGTGTAAATTAGGGTATCGGAAAAAAAATAAGAAAACGTTGCTCGCGTTATCAAAGCTTGCATAAGACTGACAAAGCTGATTGACTCCGAGCAGAACAAAGGATTTGGCGGGAGAGAGCCAGTCGCTTGTTTTTTGACTCTTCTGTTTTGGACCTCCACCAGAGCATATTTATAATTGTCGACACACACCGGAGAGGGTCCGAATGTACAACAATGTAATGAAATATTCGATCTTTCACCGACGTATTTGGTATCTGTTGATATTCACCGGTGAAAGTCGACATTCTCCAATTTCGGTCATTCACGGTAACACATTGACTAAACAATATTTTAAATCAGTAACCTCGTTCGCTGTATTCCGCGTGCCGACTATTCGTATGAAAACAACTGGACGAGCCGGAGAAAAGCGTAATGTTTGCCAAGAACGCCAACATCCGACAGTTCTATCAGCGATCAATTGCCAGTCCCGTAAATTTCTGGCCACTTCGACATAGTAAGAGTAGGAGCGGTCGTCGCAATCCCATAATAATAATCTAAACATAACGTATTTTGGATTATAACGTGTATTGGATGGATTGGAATGCATTTGAAACGGATGCAGACATTTTTAATCTTACCGCATAGAGTCTATTATATACGGTTGTCCAAGTTGTACTAGAATGGAACCCGATCCGAGTTGATGACATGTGTACCCACTGTCCCAGTCGTAATTAGATGTGTCACCGTTCAGCAGAGCGTTTCTTGACCTGCATTTGAAGTGGGAGCGAAATATGCGTTGAAAAATGACTGGCGATTTATTAGCCATTCTCATTTGTTTTCAACAAACCTGCTGACTCCTTCAGTGACACTGGCACTGCGCTCCATTGTTGCGACATTCATAGTCGGGACGACAAATCCATTGCTGAGTTTTTCGTTGTGATTCGTGTAGTACGCCTCAAAACTCACTACGTGGAATACCTTTAAATAAATCCTGTTATTTGTCACCGAATGGTATGCGGACATCGTAGTTGCAAGTATTTATCGGGTTCTCCTCACCTTATTAACTGTATTATTTGTTCCTACAATACGAATATATAGAATGACTCTAGGCTCAAAATATAAATATTGCCAGCTTCTGCAAAAGTACTCCGTATAATCGATCACTCTGACCCAGTCTTTCTGATCCATCGATACCTATAACAGCACACCGAAACAAAAATTAATAACAAAAGTACAAAAAGCCGTAAAAAATTTGAATTATACAAAATTCTCAGATACTCACTTCTACATAATAAGAATACGATCGCAAATCTCTATCCCACAGCAAAATTTTTACATGATTTATAATACACTGCGTGCCTAACTTAATGAGAATACCATAATTATGCGAATCAGTTATCGTGTGCCTCGTGTACCTAAAGTAAAAGTAATTAGCATGCAATAAGGTTCCAATGTGATGTGCGATTTAGTGTCAGTGGTTAACCCATTGACTGCCACGCAAATTTAACGCGTCTTGCCCTAGGTGCCACGGTTTTATTTTAAAGAAGACGTGAAGTTTTATGAAGTATAATAATATTAAATTACTGATATAATACTGTAATGGCATTTATAGTATTTTTATTGAAAAAAAAAATACTACGAGATAACTCGTAGCTAGCAGTTTTGGTACAGACGCTTACTACGAGATATCTCGTAGTTGGCAGTCAATGGGTTAAAGTAAACAGTTATGTTCACTTTTAATTACTAGCCCGTCCACCGTATATACTTCATGTAGGCATATTTCGTAGTCGTTGTACTTACCCACGTTCCATATCGTAATTATGAGTATCCCCGTCCAAAAGGTAACTACGCATTTCTCCTTGTAATACTTGGGCGCCGTATATCGGTTGGGCAACATTTTCGTTAACCAGCAAACGGCCGCGATAGGCAAGTTCAGAATCACGCGTTTGCGTTCTTGCAGCAATCGCGTCTAAAATCGCTTCAGGAGAAACCAGACGAGTTGGTCTAACGATATTTAACAGGTCGGTGATCGAAATTAGGCTCAATCTAACTTTAGCTGCAATTTGAATTTTCACACACATCGTAATGGTGAAATTAATACTTTTTTGGGAGATAATTTATTCTTTCAGATACGATCAATGTGGTGACTGACCTATAACTTCTTTGGAGTCTACATCCGGATTAGCTTTAACCCACGATTGAACTGCTAAGAAAATATCTATCTCCGGCGCATAAAATGAGTCCCGGGATATGAGTTCATTCAATGCAGCCGAGCTTAAATGCAAGAAATTCTCGTGTTGAATTACTTCTGGGGCGTGCTTATCCATGTACTCGTGGCAAACCTGAGTTCAGTGAGTATTATTGCAATTTTTGTATAGTATTAAAATTTCAGATGTATGAATGTATGGAATTTCTATACGAAACCTTTGTTAACAGTTCCAGGTGGTACATGCGTGCCGCATCAAATATCAAGCATATATTTTTAATGTTTAATATTTCCCTCAAGTAATCCCATATGGCACGTTCGAGTTCCAGGAAACCGTACAGATGTGCTAGTCCGAGAATGTCAAGAATCACCTGGCACAAATGAAGCACTTACATTTATGATTCTTTTGAGACAGGAGACACGGAATACTGATTTGAGAATATTTTCTTTTATATTGACCATTTCGAACGTCGCAGTCAATGATCTGTTACGTAAGCTGTTGTACATACATCTTCACGCTGATTGGCCAATGACATTTTGCCAGTATATATATAATTGAGCAACCCTTTAAAGGCAGGTTGCGTGGCTCCCTTTAACTCAATCTCCTCCTGCGAAGATTCCTTTAATCCTCCAAATAACAGTGCACGAAAATACTGACTGCGAGCAGCAAGAATTAACTTATGGCCTCTAAACCTTTTCCCTCCGACCACAAAAGTAATATCAGAGTATTCGTCAGAAAGATACAGACCTCCAATGTCGTCGGACAGGAAAGAAATATGTTCCACCTCTCCAGAGGGTGGATTTAAATCATGATTAGAGCTCATTTTAATGTACCACTTATATTACTCTCATACGCTGTGTCCTGCAAACAAAACAACAAGAGCATTATGCCGTTTTAATTCCTACAAGTTTTATTGGGTTGGAGGGAAAGTTCTGTCGTATTTTTAATAGGCAGATAATTTTTCTTGTAAATGACAAAAACATCTGGCTAGTGAGTCATTCGGATTTTTTTTATTTTTTATAGCTGCTGTATAATATAAAAGGAGTCCTTTTTTACCGTTCATCATTTACTTGTGATATTTAAAGTAAACAATATGTCAGTAGATAAAGTGCATTTACGACACTGCATTTTGTATGAATTCCAAAAAGGAAGCAACGCATCGGTTGCATGTAAAAATTTATGTGCTGTATTTGGGAAAGATATCGTAAATGTTCGTACTTGTCAAAGATGGTTTAGCAAATTTCGTTCTGGGGATCTGAGGCTTCAAGAAAGTGATCGATCTGGACGACCATCCAAGATCGATAATGATGTTTTGCGATCCATCTTGGAAAATTATCCACATTTAACAAGTCGATAAATTGCAGAAGAGTTTGTCATTCATCATATAACACATTAAATGTATTATGATTAATATTAAACACGTATTTTTATAAATTAATTCAAATATTTTCTTTAAAATACGACAGAACTTTCCCTCCAACCCAATACAAGAAAACTCGAGAGTTCTTGATCATCACCTACAATTATTAGGTTGGAGGGAAAGTTCTGTCGTATTTTTAATAGGCAGATAATTTTTCTTGTAAATGACAAAAACATCTGGCTAGTGAGTCATTCGGATTTTTTTTATTTTTTATAGCTGCTGTATAATATAAAAGGAGTCCTTTTTTACCGTTCATCATTTACTTGTGATATTTAAAGTGGAAAACATGTCAGTAGATAAAATGCATTTACGACACTGCATTTTGTATGAATTCCAAAAAGGAAGCAACGCATCGGTTGCATGTAAAAATTTATGTGCTGTATTTGGGAAAGATATTGTAAATGTTCGTACTTGTCAAAGATGGTTTAGCAAATTTCGTTCCGGGGGTCTGAGCCTTCAAGAAAGTGATCGATCTGGACGACCATCCAAGATCGATAATGATGTTTTGCGATCCATCTTGGAAAATTATCCACATTTAACAAGTCGATAAATTGCAGAAGAGTTTGTCATTCATCATATAACACATTAAATGTATTATGATTAATATTAAACACGTATTTTTATAAATTAATTCAAATATTTTCTTTAAAATACGACAGAACTTTCCCTCCAACCCAATACAAGAAAACTCGAGAGTTCTTGATCGTCACCTACAATTATTAGGTTGGAGGGAAAGTTCTGTCGTATTTTTAATAGGCAGATACACTGTTAGCATTTAATTATGTATCCTCAACATTGCTTATTTTTCTTGTAAATGACAAAAACATCTGGCTAGTGAGTCATTCGGATTTTTTTTATTTTTTATAGCTGCTGTATAATATAAAAGGAGTCCTTTTTTACCGTTCATCATTTACTTGTGATATTTAAAGTAAACAATATGTCAGTAGATAAAGTGCATTTACGACACTGCATTTTGTATGAATTCCAAAAAGGAAGCAACGCATCGGTTGCATGTAACAATTTATGTGCGGTATTTGGAAAAGATATTGTAAATGTTCGTACTTGTCAAAGATGGTTTAGCAAATTTCGTTCCGGGGGTCTGAGCCTTCAAGAAAGTGATCGATCTGGACGACCATCCAAGATCAATAATGATGTTTTGCGATCCATCTTGGAAAATTATCCACATTTAACAAGTCGATAAATTGCAGAAGAGTTTGTCATTCATCATATAACACATTAAATGTATTATGATTAATATTAAACACGTATTTTTATAAATTAATTCAAATATTTTCTTTAAAATACGACAGAACTTTCCCTCCAACCCAATACAAGAAAACTCGAGAGTTCTTGATCGTCACCTACAATTATTAGGTTGGAGGGAAAGTTCTGTCGTATTTTTAATAGGCAGATAATTTTTCTTGTAAATGACAAAAACATCTGGCTAGTGAGTCATTCGGATTTTTTTTATTTTTTATAGCTGCTGTATAATATAAAAGGAGTCCTTTTTTACCGTTCATCATTTACTTGTGATATTTAAAGTGGAAAACATGTCAGTAGATAAAATGCATTTACGACACTGCATTTTGTATGAAATCCAAAAAGGAAGCAACGCATCGGTTGCATGTAAAAATTTATGTGCTGTATTTGGGAGAGATATTGTAAATGTTCGTACTTGTCAAAGATGGTTTAGCAAATTTCGTTTCGGGGATCTGAGCCTTCAAGAAAGTGATGGATCTGGACGACCATCCAAGATCGATAATGATGTTTTGCGATCCATCTTGGAAAATTATCCACATTTAACAAGTCGATAAATTGCAGAAGAGTTTGTCATTCATCATATAACACATTAAATGTGTTATGATTAATATTAAACACGTATTTTTATAAATTAATTCAAATATTTTCTTTAAAATACGACAGAACTTTCCCTCCAACCCAATAACTATCCTATGCAGTGAATTCATCTTTCAAAAAACAGACTTTGTCAGATCTAAACGAATGTCATAACAAAACTTGTCACAGAAGAGTGAGCTTACACTGTTAGCATTTAGTTATGTATCCTCAACATTGCTTAAAGCAAACTTCCGATACAATGCGCAATTACAATACGATTATTTAACAGCACTAATCTGCACTGTCGTGTCATTGTCACGCACCCTGATATTTGTCAAACGTGACGGAGAATAACACGGGAAAAATTAACGATTTCCGTATTATTGTCAGAGTGCTTAGCGCGACGACCGTTCAATGGTTTCAGTTGTCAATAAACATTAACATACGCCTGATTATGCGTGAAACGGTAAACGTAACACAGAATAGTTTGATATTAGAGAGGCTTCGTGTTTACGTTACTATCGAATATCCGCTTCATTACTAATGTTTGAAGACGGAGAATAACACGGGAAAAATTAACGATTTCCGTATTATTGTCAGAGTGCTTAGCGCGACGACCGTTCAATGGTTTCAGTTGTCAATAAACATTAACATACGCCTGATTATGCGTGAAACGGTAAACGTAACACAGAACAGTTTGATATTAGAGAGGCTTCGTGTTTACGTTACTATCGAATATCCGCTTCATTACTAATGTTTGAAAATTGTCAATGGAAAAACGACGTGACATGCCATTGAGACACCGATCAATGGTTGCGGAGTTTTACACCCCGCGAACGAAAATACCTAAGAAATATAATATCTCGAACCTTACGTCAAAGGCATGCACTGGACGTGTTGTTATGACGTCCAGCCTTTATTAACAAATCAACTGACAATACACAGCCTCGAAGGGCCAGGGAACTTTCTAGGCGACAGAATATGGAAGCGTAATGTTTCAGATGTCAGTGTAAGCGGGTTTAGTGCATGTCGGTAAAAAAGGGGTATCGCGAATTTTAGGAGCACGGACCAGGCAGGGATAGACACGACACTTTATGGGGCTTCTTGTCGTATCTGAAACTGTAGTACCGACACTGAAAGTCAAGCCTTTTCGAGTGCACTTTCTGCTTGAGAAGGATGTAAATGGAAACTGCGAAGAAAGTACTGAATAATTCAGCCAGTATAAAACGTATGATTACAGATGAGATAGGGAAAGTTATGACAAGCAATGCAAATTTTTCTTTTATGTCTCAAGAGGTTTGGGGTACCTCACTTTTTTAATATTTTTGGAATAATTTGTTACAACGTACTAAATTTATTTTACACTGCAATACATGGGTAATGGGATAAATACACCCACATAAATATGGGACAATATATGGGATATTATAAATACACCAGGTGTGATTGAGGTTTTGTTTTTTGTGCTGGTTTCAGTATTTATAGGAATATTCGAATGTAATTTTTGAATTGCATAAGAAATAAATGTAACAACAATATTCTGATGTTTTATTGTATAAACAGTCATATTTGGTTACTTCGGTAAATGGAAACTGCGAAGAAAGTACTGAATAATTCAGCCAGTATAAAACGTATGATTACAGATGAGATAGGGAAAGTTGTGACAAGCAATGCAAATTTTTCCTTTAAGTCTCAAGAGGTTTGGGGTACCTCACTTTTTTGATATTTTTGGAATAATTTGTTACAACGTACCAAATTTATTTTACATTGCAATACATGGGACATGGGATAAATACACCCACATGGGATATGGGATATTATAAATACACCAGGTGTGAGTGAGGTTTTGTTTTTTGTCCTGGTTTCAGTATTTATAGGAATATTCGAATGTAATGTTTAACACTTTGACTGCCGTGCGTATTTTGCTGTGTTAGAATGGCGATGCTACGAAATACTACAGCGTTTGATTGAATTATGCAAAATGTAAATAATGTGCAGGTATTGGAAACCAAAGGATCGCATCACTATTGTAACAATACCTGCATTTATAAAATAATTATTGCTACCTATTGTAAATATTTTGGGACTTCAGTAAAATCTCTTACGCCGGTCAACGGTGACCATCATGGCAGTCAAAGTGTTAAATTGCATAAGAAATAAATGTAAGAACAATATTCTGATTCTGGTTACTTCGGTAAATGGAAACTGCGAAGAAAGCATTGAATAATGCAGCCAGTATAAAACGTATGATTACAGATAAGATAGGGACAGTTATGACAAGCAATGCACATTTTTCTTTGATGTTCCGAAAAGGTTTGGGGTACCTCACTTTTTTAACATTTTTTTTAATAATCTGTTACAACGTACCAAATTGATTTTACACTGCAATACATGGGACATGGGATAAATACAGGGTGCGGCGCCAAAATCCGGACAAATCAAACATTTTTTTTTTAACATAATTTTGATTGCAATAATAGAAAAGTAAACAATTTTTTTTTGTTACTGTATTGTTTGTTGGATCATAAAGAAAACATTCATTCAATATAACCTCCCTCTGCTTCAATGACCGCCTCCATTCTCGGTCTGAATCTGTCGCAGACCCGTTTTAACGAGCCTCGGTTCATATCGGCGAATGCCGCTTTAATAGCGGCTCTTAATGATGAGACGTTGGGATGTTTGGACTTGTTGGTGACCCTTTCAATCACGCTCCATAGATAATAGTCGAAAGGATTTAAATCTGGGTTGTTGGGAGGCAGAAGAGCAGGTTACAGCGTTCAACCCGCTTTGTCCTGGCAGATTCGGAAAGCATCTGTCTCACTTTTATCGCATAAGACTTGTAGCGGGGGTCCTCCTCGACGATTCGACGCATAGTTTTTTCGCGAACACCGACAATCGACGACAATTTTCGGATCGACTGCCCTGGATCCTCAAAAATGAGCTCCTGAGCCCGTTGAATGATTTCGGGCGTCCTAACAACGCGCTTCTTCGAGTGACTTTTCCTGGCCGGTGTTGCAAAACCTTCGCTGGACTTCTGACTCGTTATATCTCGCGACAACATCATACACGGTCGATCTTGGCTATCCGAAGAATCGAATCATTTCTGTCGTTGAGCGCCCAGCGCGAATACTTTCGATAATCGCGGCTCTTCGATTATACTCTGCACTTTGGTTTAACATAGTTACAGTTTGGAGGTTACGAATGTTTATTACATGCTTCAAATTATTTGGTTGCCAATAGCGACATCTCCAAGTGGTATAGAACGATGGGAAATTTAAATTGAATTTTGTCAGGATTTTGGCGCCGCACCCTGTATTTAGAATAATTTGTTACAACGTACTAAATTTATTTTATACTGCAATACATGCAATACATGGGACATGGGATAAATACACCCACATAAATATGGGACATTATATGGGATATTATAAATACATCAGGTGTGATTAAGGTTTTCTTTTTTGCCCTGGTTTCAGTATTTATAGGAATATTCGAATGTAATGTTTAAATTGCATAACAAATAAATGTAACAACAATATTCTGATGTTTTATTGTACAAACAATATTCAAATGTTATAATTCATCAGTATAAAACGTTGATTACAGATGAGATAGGATTTGAAAGCAATAAATTTTTCTTTCATGTCTTGAGGGGTTCGGAGTACCTCACTTTTTCAACATATTTAGAATAAGCTGTTACAACGTACTAAATTTATTTTATACTGCAATACATGGGACATGGGATAAATACACCCACATGGGATATGGGATAAATACACCCACATAAATATGGGACAATATATGGGATATTATAAATACACCAGGTGTGATTGAGGTTTTTTTTTTGTCCTGGTTTCAGTATTTATAGGAATATTCGAATGTAATGTTTAAATTGCATAAGAAATAAATGTAACAACAATATTCTGATGTTTTATTGTATAAACAGTCATATTTGGTTACTTCGGTTTGTTTTGCTGGCTTAATATCTGTCTTTTTATCTCAAATGCTAAGATACCAGTGGCGGTACTCGTGTTTAAACTATCGAATCCGTTTGATAAAGGTATATTAACGCGCACTGTTTTATGCTCGGGAAAATAATAAAGCATCTCCAGGCTCAACCCTTCAGTTTCGCCACCAACAACGAGCACGCTGTGGTTTTTCGTGAAATCGACAGTATGGTAAGGTACTACAGGGATTCGTGCTTTTAAATCTGTCACCTGTAGCATTTGTCTGAACCTGTATTCTTTTGAATTGATCGGTGGTTCCATATTCGCTATATCCTTTAGTTTTCCTTCTAAATCATCATCATCATCATCATCATCATTTTCTTCATCTTCGTCTTCATCTTCATCATCATCATCATCATCAGAATATTCATTACCATCATCATCACCTGCTAAATTTATTCTTCTTTCATCAGACTCTGAACCCATCATATTGTTTACTGGATTTAATTCAACATCCCCATCAAATGCAGTTGTATTGTCAGCAATATAAATAGATGCATCAGGTTTTATCAAAGGAATAATTTTGTCCCATGGCTGCCCAGCAGTTATTGGCAGATAAAAGTGTGCACCTGATGCAGCCCTCACAACTTTAGGAGACCATAAATCTACACAACCTAAACGATAAAGATAAAAATAGGCATAGATATAGAAATAGATAAAGATAAAATAAAAAAATTGTATGTCTCATAACTGAATTAGCAAAGATAGTTCAATCTAATGTACCCTTCGTTATTATAAGCCTCTCACAGCCCACTGTGGTTGCGTTTCTCAGTATAGAGCCCAGGTTTCCTGGATTTCGTATATTACTGCATATAATAGTAAGTGGTAATGCATCAGGAGCAGGTGACTTGTTTTCCAAGTTTGGCTTCTCAAAGACTCCTGCATTTTCGGACAATATCCATTATTACTGTATTCTGTTTCTATGCGGTTTAATTCTATTGTCTTAGCCCGAATATAACGCGACATTTTTCGAGCATTTATTTTCGGTTAAAAAATCGACACGCGCTAAATCCAGGGTTTCAATAATGGAATGTAATATAAACAAGGACATTTTCCTACAGAGGTTGAAATTATAGTTAAAGGTTTCAAGAAATGCTGTTATATTGGGGTTGCGTTATATTCGGGCAGATACGGTAATTAGAAATTACCCATTACTCCACAGGATGTAGTCAATGTAGACCACAATTGTAACGTGCGATACCTAGTCCTGTACAATGTGACATCCTTTGGTAACGGCAAACTTAAGATATCCTGAACTCTAGAAAACAAAATGGTTTTTGGAACGCAGCCAGCTTTAATTGCATCCGTAATTAGAATCTTTCCTTCCAGCAGAATACAGTCCTTCAAAGCTTTCTGCTTCCGACTCTTCAGTTTTGACATAAAGTTTCTGAAATTACAAGTACGTTTAGATTAAAAACATCATTGGGTATCAAAAGTGCAGTACCAAAACATGCTTTACAGAATGAGAACCTACACTATGTGGTCTTCGCAGTCTATAAACGAAGTATATGTCAGAGGTCCTGTAGGTGTCTTCACTGTGACTTCTTTCCCTGCTTTGACATCTATTTTCGGCGGTTTCGGTGTCTTCGGCTTTGGATTATATCTCCTCTTTCTCCGCGACAAATTTTTCTTCCTTTCATCTTCACTGAACCAGTCTTCTGTTTTGAAATCCGCAATGGACTCAGGGCGCGGAATTTTGCTGTACCCGCGTTCTATTTTCATTTGCACAACGTTCACATGTGAGGTCACCGGAACTTGAAAAGATCTCATCGATCTTCTCAAAACGTTCGCGAAGATTCTAGACATCTTTTTCTATTTTCCTAAAAGCACAATCAAATACAATTTCAAATACAATACAAATCACAATAATGACAATACACATATTAAACACAGATTTGTAAACAACAATGTCGAAGTGACAATGAAGTGACAATGCGTCATCAAACACATAATCAATACGTATTACACCTTGCCAAATGCAGATTCGTAAACGACAACCGGTGCATGTCCCTTCACGTTAAACGTTAACTAATTCTTTGCTTACAATTCTACTGCGTTTGATGTTTGCATTGAGAACGACTTTGCGACAAAACGTTGGGTTAGCATATGCAGCATGCTACACATGTTCTATCTCCAAACACATATTCAAAAATACGCCAAACACAGATTTGTAAACAAACTAACTAATTCTTTGCTTGCGACTCTACTTAATACAACTTTACTCTTACTGCGTTTGATGTTTGCATCGAGAACGACATTACCACAAAACGTTGGGTTAGCACGCAGCATGCTACAAATGTTCTATCTCCACAAAATCGCAATCAAATACAACTTCTCCAAAATCGCAATCAAATACAATTTCCAGGATTCATCAAACACATATAAGATCACGCCGAATAAGTGACAATATTCAATACATAATATACCTTGCCAAACGCAGATTTGTAAATGACAACCAGTGCATGTCACTTCACATTAAACGTTAACTAATTCTTTGCTTGCGACTCTACTTACTCCAACTCTACTCTTACTGCGTTTGTTTGCATCGAGAACGACTTTACCACAAAACGTTGGGTTAGCACGCAGCTTGTTACCTCCACAAAGTCGCAATCGAATACAACTTCTCCAAAATCGCAATCAAATACAATTTCTAGGATTCATCAAACACATACAAGATCACGCCGAATAAGTGACAATATTCAATACTTAATACGCGTTGCCAAACGCAAATTCGTAAAGAAAAACCGGTGAATGTCGCTTCACGTTAAACGTTAACTAATTCTTTGCTTACAATTCTACTACGTTTGTGACAAAACGTTGAGTTAGCACACGCAGCGTGTTACACATGTTCTATCTCCACAAAATCGTAATCGAATACAACTTCCCCAAAATCGCAATCAAATACAATTTCCAGGATTCATCAAACACATACAAGATCACGCCGAATAAGTGACAATATTCAATACATAATATACCTTGCCAAACGCAGATTTGTAAACGACAACTGCTGCATATCACTTTACATTAAACGTTAACTAATTCTTTGCTTGCGACTCTACTTACTTACTACAACTCTACTCTTACTGCGTTTGTTTGCATCGAGAACGACATTACCACAAAACGTTGGGTTAGCACACGCAGCGTGCTACACATGTTCGATTCGATCCCACTCCATGCAGGGGCGCCCGCTAAGTTCCAGTTTCCACCGTGATCGTCTGATTTATTTTCTTGAGCACAGCAGCGCTTTGCAGGCAGCAGTTTCTTCGCGCGCGCACAGCTGTCGACGGCCGCGATCGTCTGTGTATTATGATTTCTGGGCATTACGCTCAATGTGCGATGTGCGAAGGTTAGGAAAGTTTGCTCGGAACATTTGTTAGCCGAAATTCGGGAACGGCTGGCTGCGGACGGAAGGGACTCAACTCCGGTCATGATGTAGTGTCGTCAGATCGGCGTGTTAACGGCACGTAACGTGAAACCTGAAATTCGTGACATCCGTGTCACCCATCGAGGGGATACATGGATGCGGCGAACGGGCAAAAACCCCTCGGTAAGTCTTGAGGCCTCGAATTTTGTCGATTGCGAAACATCGCCCGCACCTTTTTGCCCACGAAAATGTTCCGTTAGCCCCCAAATGTTTTCTTTAGCAAAAATGGTGAAGCCGTATGTCGTGTGGGCAAAGCTTGATGCATGTTTTGCATTTTCGCATTTTCTGAGAACGCACGCGAGTAAAATGGGTTTTACGAGTTCTGGGTCGATTCTCTGGGTGTTAGGCGTTATTATGCAGTTAGTTATTCCGAGGGTGTATGCATAATGATACTAGGAGTACGAATGACAATGACTGTTCTATATCAAGTGTTGTTATGTATGATAATTTAATGTGTTATAGCTGGGCAGCCATCTCCCAGTGGGGGAACTGGCAGTGTGGAGAAGGGAAAAGAATGGCAAATGGAGCTGCTGATGGAAAAACTAAGATCAAAGGCTGCCACGTTGAAGTCCTTGGTCGAAACTGCCAAAAACTTACGTATGGCTATGCTGGTACGTTTCTCACTGCCTTCGTGAACCGGTTTGGGGTCCAGTTGCTAATTTCTATACTGTGATTACAGGATAAGCGATTTGCAATCGACAGCGTTGAAAAAGGTCAGCTGCAAAAATGTCTGGATACATTGCAACATTCTATAAAAGTTACCTCCTTGCAGTCTATGGTAGAGCGTTTAGAAAGTTTGACGAGACAGTTAGGGTAAGCTGCTTGTTCAATGTCTTCGATTATCCAATATGCGTGGGACATATCGTTTTAGTTATGTTAAAATATTTTAGGCTGAAGTTTATGATGTCTGGACCACCAGGCACGGAGTTGTTTATATCCTCAGACATGTTCTTCTTGGAAGTTCTTCTAGAGCCAACAGGAGTGGTCAAAGATGTCAAGATACATCATGAAGGCAAGAATGAACAACAGGTGAACAAAGTCTGCATATTGTGGAATTGATATTTTGTTTACTATAAAGATTTCATAATTACCATTTTGTTCAAATAGAGTTGTGAAGTTCTGGTTTCCTGTCTGTCTCGTGGAGACTTTGTTGATTTCACAGCACAGTTAGAAGGTTTAGCATCGATATACCAACTCAACGCTGATAAGAAAGTAAAATGTAAAGCGTTCAGTGCACTGCAGTCTCTGGAAGCTGACCTGGGTGTATTAGCGCAGTTGCAAACGTTCATGAAGGAACCGTTTAATCTTGTGCATAAGAGCCCAGTTGGTAAGTAAAGTCTGATAATGGACGTTATGCTGCTTAAAATAACAATAATTGACTATTCATTAAACATGTGATATTTCCGTAGGAATACTTGAGCGAAGAAAAGGCGGCCATGCGATGAAACTGACATATTTTGTGTCTCCTTATGATTTAATAGATCAAGAGAATCGTACCTGTGATGTATTAAATCCGGAAACAGTTATTAAGAGAAAAATAGGTCACTCTGTTACTGTTTGTATGGAAGGTTCTACTGCTCACAAACTGCCTACATCTAGCATCATAACTGTAAATAGAAGCCCTACGGGAAAAAGGTATAAGATGATTGATTATAATAAAATGTCCACAATTCCGTCAATTGTACATCGTTGATATTATTAATTGACTGGTATAAAACTAAGCAAGCAACCATTTCTTTGCAGTACCCCTTCTTATGCTCCGTTAACTGGTACAAATTCTTCAATGCTACCTGCCTGTTTTGTATTAAAGCTTGGTAAGAAGATGCCTATGTGCATGGAATTAGTTAGACGGATACAGAAGGTAACGGAGCTCGAATGTAGTGACGTTTCTGCGCCTCATCCGTTACTCAGCCTCATAATACAACACGCGAGTGATAGTCAGTTAGATTGCCGAAATAATAGGGGATTATACGTTGTAAGTATATTAACGTTTATAATAACACACAATACTCTGTCAATATCAATAACAAGAATAATAAGTAGAAATATATTTCTTCCGCAGACCTTGCCTGATCAGCAACACTGTTATTTTATGACCGAAAACAAGGACATGGACGGTGTCCTCGTAGGTAGCATTCCCTTTACACACCCGGCTCACGTCCCGCAAATCCTAGTTTACTTGCGTCAACAAGCTCTCTTTAATTCCTTAATATCGAGTTGTGTCAGATCAATGGCGCGCCAAGATCCTGAGCACACGACGATATTCGAGGTAAGCGCTTTATCATGGCAGCACATATCTGTAAGCTTGGAGCATCCGTTTGAGGAGACCATGGCAACTGCCGAGTTAGATCTCACGGATATCTCGGCACTGAAATGCAAGCTATACGGCGTGAGCATGACGAACACCGAGCAAACGTCCGATTTAACTGGGAAAGTTCTCCAGCGTTGTCTGAGTATACCGCTCACGATGAGGACCCTAATGAAAACGTGGGAAGGGAGAAATTCACTCCCGGTGAACACCATGAGCGGTGGCAACGGGAATTTTAATCTGAACCTTGGATCCGGGAAAGATCAGAATGGCCAGAATGGCTCTGGTATGCCGGATTTTACGAATGGCGATACAACCGTCAAGCAAGAACCTGGGTTGAATAACGGGAACGGGACGATGGGGAGACAACAGTCGAATCAACAGCAACAACAACAACAGCAGCAGCAGCAGTCTTTTTTAGATGCCGGAACGGAGAATAGTATCGGTTTTCCGTCTTATTCCGGCCAATCCGATACTACACCTGCTGCTATGTTGAATCCGTTACAATTGGGTGCGCTACTCGGGCAAGCGAAGAACTCGCTGAACAATCCCATTAGCGAGCGGACGAAGAAGACTCGGAAGAGAAAAACTGCCGAGGGTCTCTGGAGGAGTCCGAAGAGGAAAGGTGACGAAGCCGGGGAGATTCTCTTGGAAAGCTCCAGTTCCGATTCAACACCTCTGGGGACCCCGACAGGTGGAAGAGAGAATTTGAATGAGACGAGAACCTCCACACCCACGTCGGCTGCGAGTTTGGCAAGTGGTTTGGATTTTTCTAATCTGGACCCAGGGGATATTCTTGGAACGGACAAAAGTTCAGATTACGACCTGGATAACGAGAGTGAAATCATGGAGGTGCATGATCTGCAGGATGTCGAAGAGTTGATTAAGCGCGATCGGAAGTCGAAAAAGCGAGAGGATAAGAAAAGCCCGAACATTTTTGAAGAGAACAAGAATCTTGTCTCGCCTTCAGTGAGCATAACGCCAATCTCCAGCAGCAGTCTTAGTCAAGCGACAAACTACAATTCCGTACTCACAGGGATGGGTCTCGAGAGACGACCAGGTATCGAGATTATCCCGATAACCTCGTCCCCTCAAACAAGTTTGCCGAGTTCTATCACGATCACTCCTATTGCCGGACCGACAGTGACGAAAAATTTAAACGAGGAGCGTCGTGAGCGGAAGAGCTCGAAGAATAAATCGACCGATGACAAAGGTAAACTGGAGAAGCGGCGGAAGCGTAAACGGGAGGACAGTCCCATGGGACCCCCGCCGGACAAGCTTCCACCGAAGCAGGACCCTTTATCAAAGCCCGTATCTGTGAGTATCAAACCGACCGAGTCCCCGCCGAATCTGGGCTCACGTCCTTCGTCGCCTGCTTCCACAACTCTGAGGAAATTCAGTCCATCGCCGACACATACCAGCCCGCTTGCCCTCGTAGGTAAGTCCAGTCCCACGTTGAAACAATCGACGAACAAGCCAGTGCAGAGTCCAAAGCACTCGCCGGTCTACAGTAGCAGTCCCAAGCATACGCCGGTGCCTGCGAGTGTGAGCCCGAAGCATGGAACTTCGTCGCCGAAGCATGGCAGTTCGACTAGCACAGGCAAGCCAAGTATGTCGGCCCTCAAGTCTGCGGCAAACTCGCCATCTAGCAAGAGCACCGATTCTGGACCATCCAAAGTCAAGTCTTCCTCGTCGTCCTCGGGCAAGGAATCTGGTCGCGAGAAGGAACGCAAGACTTCGTCGTTGGCGTTCGGCGGGTCGAGTGGACATCAGAGTCCAAAGACAAAGTCGTCCAGCGGTAAGTTGAAGCAACTGGAATTGATTCCTAGCGCAGAGACGCAACCAACGTTGCCGAGTAGCGGTGGCAGCACGCCGCCGTCTGGTGGATCTGATCTTGGGAAGTCGGCGATCGCTCAGCAGCAGGCTCGAAATAGGAAAGGTTCGTTGAGCGCGGTCATCGACAAGCTCAAGAACGCGCAGCACTGCACGGACGAGGGTGGAAACGGTGGAACGAAGACGACAGGAGGCGGAAGTGGAAGCTCGAGCGGAGGACAGAAGGAGAGGAATGTCGGTGGGTCGTCGAATAAGATCGTTGAGGGCAAGTGTGCGGGGAAAAATTCGTCCGTCGACACCAAAAATCCAGCCGAGTACATGGTTAAACATAGTTCGGACGGAATGAAGATCACGATTAATAAGACACGGACGAAGGATTCAAAGTCAGCGACTAACTTGAAGCTGTCCTCCTCGTCAACAGCTGTCGTGTCTGGAACTTCGTCTTCGGCCACTTCTGTGTCTTCTGGTTCGGTGTCGGGAAACGGTTCACCGAAAACGCACACTGGTCTAAAGCCGGGTGTAAATTCTGGACCTGCTTCGAAGAAACCTCAGCCCCAAACGTCGCCGAAATTACCGGGGTCTTCGTCAACTTCTAGCGGCGGTGGAAGCAGTAGTGGGAAAGCGAGCTTGCTGGGGCAGAAGGTGTTGTCGGCTTTGAAGTCTATTTCTGGTTCAAATTCCGGTGGCGGAAACGGTACCGGTGGGGCTGGTAGTGGTGTAAGTAGCAGCGGGAGTGCATTGCTGGCGAAAGGTGCCTCGTCCTCAAAGTCCTCATCAGGTTCACCGAAAACAACCAGTTCAGGCGCAACGGACCTTAGTCGTAATCGCGACAAGACCAGATTGCCGAAATCCGGGGACAAAAGTCTATTCAGTTCGAAGGGAATCGCGGACGCTCGAAAGTCAAGTCCGTCTGCTCTTCGAGAAGAAAGCGAGAGCGAACGAGCTTTCAAACTTCTCGCAGCTCATGCCTCGATTTCTAGTCTACCGCCGCAACTGGTAGTCGAGGGTTTGATGAAGCAATTGGACACAAAATTTCAAATTCCCAAGCTCTCTGCACGTGCGAATGCCGATAGCGGTGACAAGAAATCAGCGGACAAACTTGCGCTTCTCCCTGATAGTGGAAAGAATCTTGACAATATCTCAAGCAAGCAGACGTCGGAACAAGGGAAGCTTCAGACTTTGACCAATCCGACGTCGTCAATTCCGAAAGTCGCCTCTGACGAACAGGTGCAGTCTAGTAACAGACGAGAACACGTGCAAACTAAACCGGACAATCTTTCTATGGGAGCACCCAATCCGGCTATACCCATTAATCTGGGGTCTGAAAACACGAGTGGACTAATGCTTCCTCCTCCAACAACTTCTGCGGCTCATGATCCTGACGTGCCGACGAATCTCTCCATGCAGTCAGCTGACGAGTCGCGGGATGCTTGTAAAGACACCAACACCGTCACTAGGCCCAGTCCTTTCTTGAGTGGCACGCTCAATACTGCGGGGAGTACTAAGGATGACACAAACACTAACACAGGCAGCGCTGCTAGCGCGAGTGTCATGTCAGTTCTTCCAAAAACGAGCGATCCATTGACATGTGCAAAACCAGTAACCTACCCACTAATGACTTCAAGTTCCAATTCTGGAAACACTGGAAGTAACGTCGGAAATGGGGCTTCTAGCGGATCTGAGAGTCTAAATCTAAGTACGAAACCTGCAGACACAGCACTTGGTAAGTACAACAAACCTGTGGAGGAGAAAAAGCAACAACAACCACCTCCACCACCACCCTCACAGCAGACACTTGTACCAACATCCTCCGGAGGTTCATCAGCATCTTCATCGTCCATCAGTATATCTTCAGGTGAAACTCCATCGAACACGGTCAAGGGTGGTAGCGCCGATCCAGCGACTGCGTCACAAGAAGCGGCTGAGATGCTACTAGACTTTTCTACTCCGAAAGACGTGACAAAGAGTCTCAATTTAACGACGATCCCGGAAAGAGCGATGACTCAGGCCGCACCTGTAAGAAGAAATACACCGCCACCACCACCGCCAGCTTTCCCACCGAGTCCGTCGGTCAGTGTCCACATTGTTAAAAGTCCAGCACCTTCGCCAAGGGTCATCCCGCCGTCTCCACATTCTGCTTCTCCTTGCATAACTGACGACGAGCTCATGGACGAGGCATTGGTCGGAATGGGCAAATGAAGATTACTTAAACTTTAGATACTTAATCGCGTTTCAACTTCGATCCCAGTTTCAGCGGCAGATATTCGTTGCGATGCGCTGGGTCTTGAGGAGCATCGTGTAGATAGTAATATAGTCAATTGTGGGGAGTGGAGTTGTGAATTTTGAGTCATTCGTGCGGTCCTCGAGTATTATAGGCATGGCGAGGATTCGTTGACGACGGCTGGATCTCTCAATATGCCGGTGTTCTCCAGATTTCATTTATTGCGATCCATCGTTAGAAGTTCCTTCACCGTGATAAACCTGAGAAACGACTATGTTGCGCAGTTCAAGTGGAAGCGACTGTTGAGTGAGATTTTGAAGCGGTTTAATTACGTGTACCGAACTAAATAGATGGGGTGATAAGCTCGAAGAGATTGAGTTCGAACTTTGGAGAACACCGTGTTAGGGTAATAAGTCTAAGCGGAACACCTAATGATAACGATAAAGTATATAATGATGGAATAGTAATGAATAATTATTATTTTCGATAATGATGACTGTGTTAAGAGGATGAAATGTATGTGAGATGCAATCCGTTAGGATTGCGCAGTTACAAGCGGACTCTTCTGTTGAAAAGAGTAAGAATACTTATGATGAACGAAAAAATGCCAAGTCCAGGTGCTTGTTTAGGTGTGCGGTTGAGATGCTGAAGATCTCATCCGATTATCGACAACGTCGATAGCGTGGCTCAGGGTCGTGATTGTCCCAAGATATAATTCTGCCATTGCACGAAGGTACCAATCCTTCGTCAATATCCTTTCTTCCTCAAACAATATCCTTCTACCACTATTGCGCATGGCACTGTTCAGCGGGGATGTTATTTTTGAAAAATCCATTACGTCGTTTTAAGGGAATCGACGCATCGTCACTGCGCGGTCATTGATAGTTCAAATTTAGAGCTAACATAAATAAAGTTGTTGCAGTTAATTACGGTGCATAATCGGTAAAGGTCCAGTATTTTTATCCACCTTGTGGGAGTATTTATACGCTGGGTACTTGTGCAAAATGAACGGATACATAAAAGTGCACAGAGCTGTGGTTATGTCAAGGTCAACGGCAAATGGCCCCTTTCTTTACTAACGCAATTCATTCGAGAGATATCGCTTACGAAGGAACAATAAATGTATATTTTACCTTATCAGCTTATTATTACATATTGGGAACTTTTGGATCGATAGATATCGTATGAGGAGAAGTTTGTTCTTCTATAGACAATCAGTAACCGGTGAAAAAGCGATTCTCGAAGATGGTGAGTCAAAAGGAACATTACGGAAGGTACTGCTCGAGTGCCAACTGTAGCGAACAATCGCGTGACATTCATCCAATATATGGTATGAAATTCTCGACTGCTTGCAGGACTATTGTAGTAATGTAAAAGTTAATAACAATTTTCATTATAAAATGCTAGCAAGACACCGATATGTCATATTACAGTTGATTTTTTCCAATCTACTAGGTTGAACGTTGTGGAAACCAAAGTGATCGTTGCTCAGCGTCATTAAAGTTTTGTCTTTTTTCTTGAATAAAATTAATATTAAAGCGCTTTTCGAGCATGTTCATTAGCCACGGCGGTTTGTCATTAAAAATTTTGCCCTTTCTCCTATATGATGTAAATGTATCCGCCTGTTGAGACGCGTACTTCACAGCCATCGTTTTGCACAGACAAATTAAACCGGTCGACGATTGAAATCCAATTAACGTATATGATACGATGGGAACTATACACGTTTCCTCGCGATGTGCATGTGTTCAATGCGTTTTATCTTTCCAGCGAACCTTCAGTTCCGTTCATGTGTCCCGTACAATGTTCACATCCAAATGCATACGGTACAAATTCGTTTCTGCGTTGGTACAAAATATATTTGAGAATAGGTGTTTGCAAACTTCTGCAATTTGTCGACTGATGTTTATATAAGGCGCATGATATATTTAGCATCACTCTTTTGTATGATATTTTGACTCGTCAAGTAGCAAAACGATTCGCAAACTTAGGTTGGTGAAATATTCTTCTATCAAATTCACTTTAAGACATTAAAACGTTATACGCGAAGGAATCAAATGATATTATTAATAAATATTGGTACGGGGATACGATAGAATAAGTGAGAATAATTTCTATACTTACCGCTATTTAATTATCCGAAAAGTATGAAGACTGACAGCGTTGAAGGTCAACGTTTAATTGTTTTACTGGTGAACAGATTTATGGGATGACCGATCGGTATCGTCTTAGTTTGGTTAATTGCAAATTACCTACGTGTAAATTTTTAACATCGTCTGCGGGTTTTGAGCGTCAACTGTAAAGAGACGAAAGGAATAGTGGCGAGTCGTTCTGCGATATTGATTCCAGAAATTATTAGTTTTATCGGATCCATTAAGCTTCCTTTATCTTCGATTCTGCCATGTGGAAGACAAAACGCTCTAGATTCGTAATATATATATGAAGAGATAAAAATATGTATATTGTAAACAAACGTATGATATGCGTGTATGTATACATATATACATACATATGAAAGGATGTATATATATGTATACATAAAATACGACGTAAATTAATTTGTATAGAGAAGATATATACATATATTGTACTGTCTCTATCGTTACATCTAAGAGAGACGTATGTAGGCATGAACAATAAAGAGTACGTCTTTTTTTGAAAACTCTATTTGCAATATTAACCGGCTCTTCCGTTTTGAAAACAGGGGTTCGTATGCAAAATAATGAATCGCGATAGACTTTCACCGTTACAGATATATGTTCCCTTATTCTAAGTCAATCTTAAACGTAGACACGAAATAGCACACAGTGTCGGCAGTCTATAGAATACACTTTTATAGCGTCTGTAACTTCTCTGCCATACGTGCTTATTTGTTTCACATTCACCAATATTAGTCATTTGCCATTCACCACTATTGTTCTCGTTTTAACACGTTCCTCAACATCATCGGCAGCCAGGAGCTTAAAAGTAGCTGTAACTCTTCAGGTTTTCCAATCCTTCTGTGCCATGATAGCCGAAAAATGTCGTTAATTGTCTTTCCCCTTGGGTCCCCTAGTTTGATAAACGTTTCCTTTTTTCAAGACCCCTCGAATACGTCTTCTACGCAGTTAGCGGTCCAGTGCAACTCCAACTTCTCGGTATGAACAAGTCGAGAAACGAATCGTGGTAACCGTCGCAATGGGATCGGGCGTAATATTCAATTGTGTAGATGGCTAGTAGCATGCCGTTGCCGACGCACAACGTTAACAGCACGAAGATGTTTCCGCAACGGTGTGTGAAGAAGACGAATGCGAAGCCGATGCCGCCGAACATGAGCAACAGCACCGGGTAGAAGAAGCGGAACATGAAGGCGAGGATGTACTCGTGGAAGATAGCAGAGGCAAAGAATACGGCACAGGTAGATAGCACTTTGTTTCCTGGTGTCACGATCTCGAACATGTCCTTGTAGATGTAGGTGTATAGCCAGTCGTGTACAACGACGTTCCAGGTTCGATAATATGCTCCGTAAGACGTTGAGTTCCACCAATCCTAGTAAAGCAGGTATCAATAAGATCGTTGGAATTTTGTAGTCTGTCAATGAAAGGACGCGAGCGATGTTTACAGATATTAGAATTTGCGATGCGATGGAATATTTGGAAATGTAAAGCCGAAATCATGCAAAATGAATGGAGCCTATTTGCAATCTTGTAAAAGTTGTATTGAAACGGTGCAATAGTATTGAAGGACCGTTCCAATATCAATTTAATTATACTTTTACAAGGTTGCTAACATAGCAAAATTCATTGCAACGTGTTAAAATCGCAGCGTATTTTGATTATCAATATACTCAATCGGTAGCATTTGAATCACTATTTTATATCAATTGATATAAAATTGTACTGATTCAATTCTATATTGATCTACACTGCATAAAATTTGCATTATTTTAATTTTGCAAAATTTAATCATATTCTGTTGTACTTCATCACGTTGCGATTTTAACACGTTGAATGCCAAGCATATTCGCGGTTGCAAAATATGTTAGAACCGTGTTAAAATCGCGATGAAATACTACAGAATATGATTAAATTTGCAAAATGAAGGTAATTGCGAAGTTGTTCGAAGCCAAAGTATTGAAGTCACTATTTTATATCAATTGCGTTTACAAAATTATAAATGCTACATTCAGCACATTTTTAGCAAAATATTTTGCAAAAAATTTGCAATCGAAGCATTTACAATTTTATAAATGCAATTGATATAAAATAGTGATTCAATTCTTTGGTCTCCGATACCTTCGCATTATTTTAATTTTGCAAAATTTAATCATATTCTGTTGTACTTCATCACGTTGCGATTTTAACACGTTGACTGCCAAGCATATTTTGCTATGTTAGAACCGCGATGCGATGAAATACTGCAGAGTATCATTAAATCGTGCAAAATGAAGGTAACGCAGAGTTGTTAGAAGCCAAAGTATTGAAGTACCGTTCCAATATCAATTGTTTTTACAAGATTTGTGTTCAAATAGGCTTCATTGCAAAATTTTTGCAGCGTATTTTCGCTATCAATATATGCTCAATCGGTAGCATTTACAATTTTGTAAATGCAATTGATATAAAATAGTGATTTAATTCTTTGGTCTTCGATACCTTCGCATTATTTTAATTTTGCAAAATGTAATCATATTCTGTAGTACTTCATCACGTTGCGATTTTAACACATGGACTGCCAAGCATATTTTGCTATGTTAGAACCGCAATCCAATCAAATACTACAAAATATAATTAAATCGTGCAAAATGAAGGGAACGCATAATTGTTAGAAGCGAAAGTATTGAAGTACCGTTCCAATATCAATTGCTTTAACAAGATTGCAAATAGGCTTCATTGCAAATTTTTTGCCGCGTATTTTGCTATCAATATACTCAATCGGTAGCATTTACATTTTTGTAAATGCAATTGATATAAAATAGTGATTCAATTCTTTGGTCTCCCATACCTTCGCATTATTTTAATTTTGCAAAATTTAATCATATTCTGTTGTACTTCATCACGTTGCGATTTTAACACGTGGACTGCCAAGCATATTTTGCTATGTTAGAATCGCGATGCAATGAAATACTGCAGAGTATCATTAAATCGTGCAAAATAAAGGTAACGCAGAATTGTTAAAAATCAAAGTATTGGAGCACCGTTTCAATATCCATTTCTTTTACAAGATTGCAAATAGGCTTCATTGCGAATATTTTGCATTTTTAGTCAAATTTGTTGCGCCGGTCAGCGGTGACCACCGTGGCAGTCAACGTATTAATGTGGGGGCGTTGAAACTAACGTATTCAATCTCAGATAGTCCTGGTACTTACTTTGTAAAATAATCTATCGGCGAATTGCAGCAATTCGGCTGAACCGTTCAGCCAAGAGTGTAGCAGACAGTAAAATGCGCAGAGGACGAATATAGTACTGGGAAGTATTACTTTAAATGTGCACTTCACGAAAGATGTTAAATCCAGCGGAAATGCTGCTGTTTCCTGTATGTCTGGCCATACGAATCGTTCGAATAAAAAGGCTACGTAAAAGATGACCAACACAAGCTCGGTGTAACTCCAGATAACGACCTTCCACCGAATCTGCTTTGTTCTGTTAAACATAAAGTATTGTACGTGTTATTAGCAAGTATACTAGTCAACTGACGTACCAAATGTGCCTAGACATTTTTTCACATATAATTGATATTACCTGGGATAATTGTCTCGATAGACTAAAGTAGGCGCGAACAAAAAATACAGAAATTGTGAAAAGCTGGGTCCTGTTGGTTTCTCCATTTCTGTATGTGGTTTATATGCCAAAAACCTCGGCGCGGAACTTCTCACGAATGCGTGCGTCTTCATCATCATACGAAGCTGTAAAATCAAATTCTTGCTTTGCAAATCGACAGACCTTACGATTGAACAAATGTATCGAGACATTCGTGAAGCATTACCTGTTCCATGAGTAATGATGCACTGGTCACTATAGGTAAATCTTCCTGCACTAACAATCTCGTAGGAAGAGTGAGAAACATAATTTGATAAACAATCAGAACCGTCAAACAACCGTAGTCCCATATTTTCAGCGTAAGCGCTACAAAGACAATACGGTTAGTTAATCTGTAAGACTAAAAATACTATTAATTTGAATCATTCGATTAGTAGTTACATTTTGGAAGAAATTGTAATCTTTTCTGACTCCAAACGGTAAATGCCACGTAGACTCCCAGTGTAGACCCGAACATTAGCAGCCAAATTCCGATTCCTATTGAGAATTTGCCAAAACCAGTCTGTATTGTGTTAATACCTATATTTGTCCTGAAAAATTAGTCTCTTCTTTACGATCCGTGTTGTATTATGATGTGTCAAGAATGTCATCTTTTTTTTTTACTTACGTGCCAGTATGTATGATGTCGTACGTAACCGTATTTAAGGCCAATACTATAAAAGCCACTATGAAGATATTGTAAATTGAACGGAAATGCGTCACTTCGTACAGATCGGTGAGTAAGGAATTCCTCTCCAAAAATTGCTTTTCAGGTAGAGCTCCTTCTTTAGATGATTTCCTATGGATATAATCAGTGACGTGAATACATCATGTACGAATTCATGAACGATTGTTTCCTATCTGTTAACACTTTGCGGACCGGTCATCTACCTAATGACCGACGCAAGAGATTTTTTTGCGTCAAAATATTTACATTGGTAGAATTATTATTTTATACATGCAGTTATTGGTGGACATAGGTGATGCGATGCAAAACATTTGACTAAAAATGCAAAAAATTCGCAATGAAGCCTGTTTGGAATCTTGTAAAAGTATTTCTATTGGAACGGTGCATTCTAATAGAGCAAAATACGTTTGGCAGTCAACGTGTTAAAAATTATTGTCCCGTGAAATATTTATTTTTAACAACTTTAAAAATAAATGTTTTTGTAATATTTTTTAATAGGTAAAAATGTGTTAAAACTAAACATTCTTTTTGTTTATTTCGTAAAACATGACATCAAGTGAAGTGAAACACGATAAAGTTCTCACAAATATTCATATTCTCGTCATCACTTGATGTATCCGTTAAATTGTCCGACAATGGTAACAAATCGTTTTGAATATCCATATTTCAGATAAATAATTAATTCGCAACACAAATTACGAAAAATTGCGGCGACAATTACGTAGCAACTGTGTGATATCTCGTCACCTGCCTCAAACGACAGAATATGCAAGACGATATATCTGTCAATTTAAACGACGAAATAGCAATGACGAGATATCTCGTCATCTGTCCGCAATGTGTTAACACTTTGACTGCCACGGTGGTCACCAGTGACCGACGCAAGAGATTTTAGCGAAGATCCAAAATATTCACATTGGGTAGCAATTATTATTTTATACATGCAGTTGTTGTTAGAATAGCGATGCGATCCTTTGGTCTCCAATACCTGCACATCATTTACATTTTGCATAATTTAGTCGAATGCTGTGAGTTCATATTTTAATATGAAATTTTGAGTTTTAAAAATCTGTGTGCACAATTTTGGTTAGAACCGCGATGCGATGACAATTGAACAAAAAACATCGTGCAGAATGAAGGGACTTTCTTAGAACATATTGAAGCGCGTTTTAAAATCAATAAAACATTTTGTGGTTGATTCATTTTTTGGATGATATTTTGCTATCAATATACTCAATCGGTAGAATTTACATTTTTGTAAATGCAATTGATATAAAATAGTGATTCAATTCTTTGGTCTCCGATACCTTCGCATTATTTTAATTTTGCAAAATTTAATCATATTCTGTTGTACTTCATCACGTTTTTTAACACGTGGACTGCAAAGGATATTTTGCTATATTAGAACTGGATGCGTTGAAAACTGGTAAAACAATTAAATCGTGCAAAATGATTGCAACCCTTTGGACCAGTTGAAGGAAAAAATCATTTGCTTTGAAAAAAATACCCGGTTTTGCAAAGAAAAAAATATTTTTCATCAATATACGCAATCGTGTCTACAATTTTGTAAATGCAATTGATTGACAATAGTGATTCAAATCCATGAATTATTTTAATTTTGCGAAAATTTAATTATATTCATCCATCACGTTGCAATTTTAACACGTTGACTGCCAGCATATTTTGCATGTTGTTTCGCGATGCGATACTCAAAAATTTAAATCGCGCAAAATGGCAAGCGTTTTTCGTCAAAATATTGAAGCACTATTCAATATCAATTGCTGTTGAAGCGTAAATTTCATTGCAAATTTTTTGCCGCGTATTTTTCTATCAATATACTCAATCGGTAGCATTTCCAATTTTGTAAATGCAATTGATATAAAATAGTTTCAATTCTTATACTCCGAATAATAATTTTATTTTGAAAATTTAACATATTCTGTTTTACTTCATCACGTTGCAAAACTTATTGACTGCCAAGCATATTTTGCTATGTTCGAACCGCAATGCGATGAAATACTACAGATTATGATTAAATCGTGCAAAATAAAGGTAACGCAGAGTTATTAGAAGCCAAACTATTGAAGCACCGTTCCAATATTAACTGTTTTACAAGATTGCAAATAGGCTTCATGGCGAATTTTTTTTGCATTTATAGTAAAATCTTTCGCGCCGGTCACTGGTGACCACCGTGGCGGTCAATGTGTTAAAGAATACGGTGTGGTACGTTTGGAAATGTAATCCGATGAAATACTGCAGAGTATAACTAAATCGTGCAAAATTAATGTAGCGCAGTGTTGTTAGAAGCCAAAGTATTGAAGCGCCATTCCAATATCAATTGCTTTTTATACATGCAGTTGTTGTTAGAATAGTGATGCGATCCTTTGGTCTCCAATACCTGCACATCATTTACATTTTGCATAATTTAGTCGAATGCTGTAGTATTTCGTATCATCGCCCTTCTAATATAGTAAAATACGCTTGACAGTCAACGTGTTAAATTTTTAACTATTGACAGATAAGAAAAGAGCTATGCGTTTCATTATATCGATAACATAATGTACTACGAAGTTTTACAATTTTTTCATGTTTAATGAATCGTGTTTATTGACAAGCTGGAAACTATGAAACCACTGTTGTCTGCATAATTCCAATCATATCTCATCGATAATGACATTTCTGACTATCGCTTTTTTCGATCACGAAATGTACGAACTTTTTTGCTATCGCTAATTGGATAGCTTAAAGTGCAAACAACTTGTGTGGCTAAAGATTGCGTTTAAATCAAGGTAACACGATGTGTGCACGTATCCGGATCATATAGCGGACGATCAAGTTTTGCTGACTGCGTATAATCTATTATTCGTACACATATTCAGATTTCTGAATAATGATAGCATAAACCTGTGCCATTAAAATCGGTAGGTTTTCCCGCGTTAAATATGTATTCTTAAATATGTTTTCTTCAGGAATTGCAGCTCGTCCAAAAAAAATGCAAAGTCAGAGAATAGATTTGGCTCTAACAAAAAGAAATCTCTATCGAATGGTATAGATGAGAAAAAAATTGTGTAGTTTTCCATATTCTTGAAGGCGTACGTCGAAGATTATAGAACATTTTGATACTTCAGATAAGATAATCAGCCGGTATTTTTACGAATCACTTCAGACGTTTATTAATATTATATACGTGTGTTCTTAAGAATGTACGGTATGAACACATTGGACTGACAAAACGCACCGGATTAGAAACTCATCTATTAAAGGCTATTATCCTTGACAATGTTCGGTACCCGCATGCGTCTGTTTGATAAAGTGAATTACAAATGACACATCCTACTGACTTCCTGACGTCTCACGAAATGTTAAGAAAAACCAATGAACGTGTGAATACCTTTTATCGCAGTATTTGTCCGAACTCTCATCGTTTTCCTTCATTTTTTCCGATTTCACTCCCTCCAGTCTCTGCACGAGTTCCAACATCTCTTCCGTAATTACCTAAACACACGGAAATGATGTAAATAACTGTATCGAACGATTTCTAAGAGGGACATTATAATTTGAAACTTGCAGTTTAGAGAAAAGTAACAAACAATCGCATTATTTTTCTCAGCATAAAATATATTCGTACCTGCAATCGTTCCCGTAATCCGTCAATATTCTTCTCACTCAGCACTTTGTCCGGCGACTTGGCGTTGACTGCTGGAATGAAAACGAAGGTCTATATTATCGTGCGGAATTTTCACAATGAATTAATACACGGCGTTATCGCAAGCGCATAATCGTCGAATGCACAATTGAGAGTAGAATGCAAAAGTTTCAAGATATTAATCCTCTCTCCCATCCGACTGTCAGCGCAAATAATGGATACGCGAAATGTTACTCACACGAATAACGTAACACTAATGCGTCCTTAACGTAATTTTTATTGTATCGGATATGTTACAATTCATGCGTCACGGTGTATAGATAAGAAATGAATAATGCCATCAATGCGGCGTGTCATAAATGTTTGTTTTCCTTTTCTGTGGGTAGTATATTATGCTCTGCAGCGGAATATTTTGTTAAATTAAATCCTCTGCCGCAGCCGTAATACTAATGCGTCCTTAACACTTTGACTGCCATGGTGGTCATCGGTGACCGGCGCAAAAATGATTAAATCGAAAAATTAAAAAAATACCCAATCGGTCGCATTAAAACGAAGATAACGCAGGTTTATAATTTTGAAGATGCAATTAATATTGAATAGTGATTCAATTCTTTGGCAGCGGTCACCGATACCATGGCGCATTATTTTCATTTTGCACAATTCAATCATATTCTGTAGTACTTCATCCCGTTGCGGTTTTAATATAGTAAAATACGCGTGGCAGTCAAAGTGTTAACGTAATTTTTATTGTATCGGACATGTTACAATTCATGCGTCATAGTGTATAGATAAGAAATGAATAATGCCATCAATGCGGCGTGTCATAAATGTTTGTTTTCCTTTTCTGTGGATACAATATATTATGCTCTGCAGCGGAATATTTTGTTAAATTAAATCCTCTGCCGCAGCCGTAATACTAATGCGTCCTTAACGTAATTTTTATTGTATTGGACATGTTACAATTCATTCGTCACGGTGTATAGATAAGAAATGAATAATGCCATCAATGCGGCGTGTCATAAATGTTTGTTTTCCTTTTCTGTGGGTAGTATATTATGCTCTGCAGCGGAATATTTTGTTAAATTAAATCCTCTGCAGCAGCCGTAATACTAATGCGTTCTTAACGTAATTTTTATTGTATCGGACATGTTACAATTCATGCGTCATAGTGTATAGATAAGAAATGAATAATGCCATCAATGCTGCGTGTCATAAATGTTTCTTTTCCTTTTCTGTGGGTAGTATATTATGCTCTGCAGCGGAATATTTTGTTAAATTAAATCCTCTGCAGCAGCCGTAATACTAATGCGTCCTTAACGTAATTTTTATTGTATCGGACATGTTACAATTCATGCGTCACGGTGTATAGATAAGAAATGAATAATGCCATCAATGCGGCGTGTCATAAATGTTTGTTTTCCTTTTCTGTGGCTAGTATATTATGCTCTGCAGCGGAATATTTTGTTAAATTAAATCCTCTGCAGCAGCCGTAATACTAATGCGTTCTTAACGTAATTTTTATTGTATCGGACATGTTACAATTCATGCGTCATAGTGTATAGATAAGAAATGAATAATGCCATCAATGCGGCGTGTCATAAATGTTTGTTTTCCTTTTCTGTGGCTAGTATATTATGCTCTGCAGCGGAATATTTTGTTAAATTAAATCCTCTGCCGCAGCCGTAATACTAATGCGTCCTTAACGTAATTTTTATTGTATCGGACATGTTACAATTCATGCGTCACGGTGTATAGATAAGAAATGAATAATGCCATCAATGCAGCGTGTCATAAATGTTTGTTTTCCTTTTCTGCGGCTAGTATATTATGCTCTGCAGCGGAATATTTTGTTAAATTAAATCCTCTGCCGCAGCCGTAATACTAATGCGTTCTTAACGTAATTTTTATTGTATCTGTTACCATGGTCATAGGTATCGATAAGAAATGAATAATGCCATCAATGCGGCGCATAAATGTCTCACGAATTAAGCGGAATATTTTGTTAAAAAATACCCAATCGGTCGCATTTATAATTTTGAACGTAATTAATATTGAATAGTGATTCAATTCTTGGCGTCACGATAGATAAGCATTATAATCATTTTGCATAATTCAATCATATTCTGTAGTATATTATCCCGTAGCGAATATTTTGTTAAAAATACGCGCGGCAGTCAAAGTGTTAACGTAATTTTTATTGTATCGGACATGTTACAATTCATGCGTCACGGTGTATAGATAAGAAATGAATAATGCCATCAATGCGGCGTGTCATAAATGTTTGTTTTCCTTTTCTGTGGCTAGTATATTCTGCTCTGCAGCGGAATATTTTGTTAAATTAAATTCTCTGCAGCAGCCGTAATACTAATGCGTCCTTAACGTAATTTTTATTGTATCGGACATGTTACAATTCATGCGTCACGATGTATAGATAAGAAATGAATAATGCCATCAATGCAGCGTGTCATAAATGTTTGTTTTCCTTTTCTGTGGCTAGTATATTATGTTCTGCAGCGGAATATTTTGTTAAATTAAATCCTCTGCCGCAGCCGAGTGCTATTCGCTACGTTCAAGTGCGACTGTTTAGCACGAGACGCACAGAAATGGTTGTGTGGGTGTGTGAGACAACGAACGCGGAAAAGCAATGCGTTCGCTGGTCGTTATCCTTTCTTCCACGAAGCTTATTCACGAGTAATTTGACGTGGACGAGTATACGTGACGAGAGAGGAAGTTCGGCAAAGTGACCAGACGTGAAAAAGAGAAGAAGATAATGTAACGTCGGGCCACGGCTGAAATGAGTCGATATAAACAATAAGCGAAGTCCGTAATAGCTCAAACCTTTGTCACGTGAAATCATCTTATACTTTATCCTGATACCTTTATCCTATAGTTCGGCACAACTCATTACACGTCATTTTCAATTTTTCGCTTTCACCATTATACTTCAATCAGACCTCCTGTTCAATGAACATCCACGTAAATCAAAGCGTTAATACCTGACATTGACACGATATTTCTGAATTTTGACTCGATTGAATGACCGATTTCGTAGGGCAAAATGACCTTGCATGTTTACATATCGTCGTTCCGAGACTTCCTACTTGAAGTCGATGATCTCCCATGGTTGCCGGCATCTCCCATACACGCCGCGAAAAGTGAAACACAGACCGCGCTGTTTCTACGGTTTACCGCGGTGTTACAATAAAAGCAACGCATGTATCGCAGCACATTACGTACTCCGATATTTTACTTATCCGACTCAACGATATCTTAGCTCAGTCGAATTCGCGCAATAGCTTCCGATCTTTGGCACGCATGCCCCGTTTGCGCGGCGGCTACGAAATGTTGTCAAAATAAAGCAGCACGAGATCATGTCAAGGATACTTCTTTAGATTAAAGCAGAACGGGTAAACTGATACTCTGCCCCGATCTTCGTTTCCAGCGCATACGTCAGGTCCGCGATTATTATCGGTCAAGCTCATCGGCGCAAATCATTGTCGAAAACACATTGCGCGTCACGACCGATTTCCCGCTCGGCGCAAATAACGTCCTCAACGTACAAATCAAACCTGAATGACGTACATTCTTGTCCCGCACCTCGCGTGCTTAGATTTCGACGTTTTAAGACGATCGCAATGCTTTTACGGTCGAAACCGCAAGAATACGTACCTTTCCCGTGAAATCCATTCATCACACCACCCCTTCGATGACTCGTATCGACGCCGTTCATCGCTCTCGCCTCCTGATCCATGATCCAGAAATCACACGCACGTGTTCACGGTAACGCGAAAACACTCCGTGTCTCACGGCTGCCAAAAGTTCTTGGCGATCTTCCTCAGAAGAGACAGAAGTCCGCAGAAACGTTCTCAACTCGCAGCACTCAGAATTGCACAAAATCGCTCATGATCTTGATGGTCCCCTGGCGAACGGAACCGCGGGGGTCTTCGGAAAGTCGCACTATTTGACCGCAGACGTTGAAGAAGAAAGGTCGGAGAGCACTTTCTGTTAGTTAGCACTCATGTCGCGAGGTTATTTAAATCGGACGCCCTTAGCGCGTATCGCATTCAACTTCCGACGTCAACTGAGAGACGTAGGAGCAAACTGCCGGCATAACTCGTCGATCGACGCGCGAACCCAAGTATGCGCGCGCGACCGCGTGCACTCGGTTATTATATCAGGAACGAGTGCCGCGACGTCAATTGATATTCATAGTCGTGTTGGGTGAGATTAGGAAGTGTTGGTGGCATTTGATGGTCTAGCGCCTACCACTTTCCTCCCTTTGAGGGTATCTCTGGTGTTTGCTGTCCGTCGGCCCCGCCGGTCACTTTTATCTCTCGAATTTACGATATGCCGGCTTTGTAATAATGGTCATACATTGTGGCACGGCTTTGCTGTTGCACTTCTGCGCCTTAACACGGAGACTGTCGTGCGTATTTTGTTGTATTAGAATGGCGATGCTATGAAATACTACAGCGTTTGACTGAATTAAGAAAAATGTACATAATGAGCAAGTATTGGAGACCAAAGGGTCGCGTCATTATTCTAACAGTAAAAGCATTTATAAAACAATTATTGCTACCCATTGCGAATATTTTGGATCTTTACTAAAATCTCTTGCAATACCAAAAACACTTATGATACGCGTCACCGCAACACGTATTCTTGCTACCATACCTGAACCTTAACACGTTGACTGCCGTGCGTACTTTGCTGTATTAGAACAGGGATACTATAAAATACCACAGCGTTTGACTGAATTAAACACAATGTACATAATGTGCAGGTATTGGAGACCAAAGGGTCGCGTCATTATTCTAACAGTAAAAGCATTTATAAAACAATTATTGCTACCCATTGCGAATATTTTGGAGATTCACTAAAATCTCTTGCGACACCAGACACACTTATGATACACGCCACCGCAACATGTATTCTTGCTACCATACCTGAACCTTAACACGTTGACTGCCGTGCGTACTTTCCTGTATTAGAATGGGGATACTATAAAATACTACAGCGTTTGACTGAATTATGTAAAATGCACATAATGTGCAGGTATCGGGGACCAAAGTATCGCATCACATTCATTTATAAAATTATAATATATCGCATTTATAAAATAATTATTGCTACCTATTGCGAATATTTTTGGTCTTCCGTATAATGTCTTGTGCCGGTCAGCGGTGACCATCACGGCAATCGAAATGTTAACGATCGGTGCGTTTTTCTACCGATTTTTTACGGGACATTGTTTGCATGTTGCGGAGAGGTACTTCAGGATTCCGTGGTCAGCAACGGTGGTATGCATTTTTCTGGCAATACCTGAATGAGTCAGTGTCACCGGTGCTTTGATGATGTTTCAGATACGGGAGTAGTCTTGTTAACACTTTGCTGTGATGGTCACCGCTGACCGGTGCATGACATTTTACTGAAGATCCAAAATATTTGCAATGATTTGCAAGTGATGTGATCCTTCGGTCTTCAATACCTGCACATTATGCAAATTTTGCATAATTTAATCAAACGCTGTAGTATTTATTTATTTTATAAATGCAGTTATTGTTAGAATAGTGATGCGATCCTTTGGACGCATGTTATGTACATTTTGTAGCATTTAATACGTGTTATTTATTTATTTTATAAATGTGTCGTTAGAATAGTGTGTCTGATCCTTTGTCTCCATTGCAAGAGATTTTTGCATAATTTAGATCAAAATATTCAATATTTATTTATTTTATTTTATAAATGCAGTGATCGTTACAATAGTGTTGCGATCTTTTGGTCTCCAATACGTGCGCATCATGTACATTTTGCATAATCCAATCAAACAATAGTATTTTATAGCATCGCCTTTCCAATACACCAAAATACGCACGACAGTGAACGTGTTAAGGTTCATCTATGGTAGCCGGAATACATATTGCGGTGGCATATGTCGTAAGTGTGTCTAAAGTATCGCAAGAGATTTTACTGAAGATCCAAAATATTCGCAATAGATAGCAATAATTATTTTATAAATGCAGTGATCGTTACAATAGTGTTGCGATCTTTTGGTCTCCAATACCTGCGTATCATGTACATTTTGCATAATCCAATCAAACACTAGTATTTTATAGCATCGCCTTTCCAATACACCAAAATACGCACGACAGTGAACGTGTTAAGGTTCATCTATGGTAGCCGGAATACATATTGCGGTGGCGTGTGTCGTAAGTGTGTCTGAAGTGTTTTTGGCCTGCCGTAGTTTCGAGTGCACGCGCACCGGGCTGAGTGCACGTGCACCGAGATCTTCGGCTGCAAGCCCTTCTGCGAGTGCATCATAAGACCCACCGTCAGCTTCCAACGCGCCGTGGGTGTTCTTAACTTGTGACGACGTTGCGTGAGAAATTGTGTCTGCAGTGTCGGGGAAATTTCAGTTTACGAGGGTTCTCGGTACACGAGCACCGGTGCATTGGTCTCTCAGCATCGAGCGTGTACTCGGCAGCAATCTCCGTCCACGTGGTCTTTCCTTCCGGACTGACGCACTGTGATTCACGCGAATCATTCGTGAGCCCGCAGATTTTTCCGTCATGCGTGTAGACTGTTGTCAGTACGTTACTCACATAATTTCCATTCATTGTTCTCGAAATTTTCGTTCCAGGGACCCTTAAACTTCAAAAGCACCCTTATTAGATCTGCATCATAAGATTGTGCTGTCAAATTTTTTAAATCGTTACTAAACGAATCATTGTGGGCATGTGTGTATATATATATATATACAGGGGTCATTTGAAAAGTTTCCGGCCTTATCGACATAAACGGCTGCAAATTTTTCAAATAGCCCCCATATATATATATATTATATTTATCGTATCTTTCGTTACGTTTATGATACAAATTGCGCTTATGTAAATTTCAGAATTTCCAATCAAAGTCTGAAGGGGAATCGGGTGGGAATCATTGTGGGTATGTATGTATATATACATATGTACGGGGGCCATTTGAAAAGTTGCCAGCCTTATCGATATAAACGGCTGCAAACTTTTCAAATAGCCCCCGTATATATATATATATATATTATATTTATCGTATCTTTTACTATGTTTAAGATCCAAATATTGCGCTTATGTAAATTTCAGAATTTCCAATCTAAGTCTGAAGGGGAATCGGATGGGAATCATTGTGGGTATGTGTGTATATATATATACAGGGGCGATTTGAAAAGTTTCCGACCTTATCGACATAAACGGCCGCAAACTTTTCAAATAGCCCTCGTATATGTTTATATTGTTATATTAGCCGTATCTTTTGCTATGTTTAAGATGTAAATTGCGCTTATGTGAATTTCAGAATTTCCAATCAAAGTCTGAAGGGGAATCGACAAAGTGACTGAGTGCACGAGTACGCATCCTCTATAGATAATGGAGATGGTCGGTCAGGGCAAGATTCTGACACCATTGCTGGCGACAATTGCATTGAAGTTGCGGAAAAGTACACAGACACTCGAATGGATAACATAATTACCGTTCAAATGTATAATTTCATTTCTATACATTGTAAATTTGGATCTTTGGTGACGTAATTTGGAGATATCCGTATCATATTTCACGATAACGGCTGTAATACTAAGCGTAATTAGCGATGGATACGTTGGGTAAACGTACAAAGTTAGTTTTGAACATTAAAACGTTGCAATTAATTCCGCTTACAAAAAGGGAAAATATGTACATATAATATGTATACTAATTATAAAACAGTAACATCAGCATGCTGGTGTTTTACGCCTTTTATCACTCTGACCCCTGTAAAATTAATATTTTAAGCGAAAACGGGAAAATAGAAGCATATTGCTGACGCGTTCAGGTTTTATTTTAATACTTTTTATCTGATTTTCCGTTGGAACTTGTTTGCCGATAATGGCATGATTATCTTAGATTTGTCCGACCCTTGAACCACATAGCGGAGCACGCGGCCAGTACTAGTGCACCAATTCATTTATCGTTTTTCTTAGATATGAACTTTCTTATGCATATGGCAGACACACATGTTTCTTTGTTCTTAGCATTATTATATTATGCATTTATTAAGATACTTTAGTCCTAACTGGACCTGTCCTAGTGATATCTAATTGTAATTAAGGTAAGGAACGAAACATGTTTCCATCATGGTGCTACGATATTATTCATTTATTAAGGTACTTTAGTCCCAACTGGAGCTGTCCTAGTGATATCTAATTGTAATTAAGGTAAAGAACGAAACATGTTTCCATGATGGTGCTACGATATTATTAATTTATTAATGTACTTTAGTCCCAACTGGAGCTGTCCTAGTAATATCTAATTGTAATTAAGGTAAGGAACGAAACATGTTTCCATCATGGTGCTACGATATTATTCATTTATTAAGGTACTTTAGTCCCAATTGGAGCTGTCCTAGTAATATCTAATTGTAATTAAGGTAAGGAACGAAACATGTTTCCATCATGGTGCTACGATATTATTCATTTATTAAGGTACTTTAGTCCCAACTGGAGCTGTCCTAGTGATATCTAATTGTAATTAAGGTAAGGAACGAAACATGTTTCCATGATAGTGCTACAATATTATTAATTTATTAATGTACTTTAGTCCCAACTGGAGCAATCCTAATGATATCTAATTGTCATTAAGGTAAAGAACGAAACATGTTTCCATCATGGTGCTACGATATTATTCTTTTATTAAGGTACTTTAGTCCCAACTGGAGCTGTCCTAGTGATATCTAATTGTCATTAAGGTAAAGAACGAAACATGTTTCCATCATGGTGTTACGATATTATTCATTTATTAAGGTACTTTAGTCCCAACTGGAGCTGTCCTAGTGATATCTAATTGTAATTAAGGTAAGGAACGAAACATGTTTCCATGATGGTGCTACGATATTATTAATTTATTAATGTACTTTAGTCCCAACTGGAGCTGTCCTAGTGATATCTAATTGTAATTAAGGTAAGGAACGAAACATGTTTCCATGATGGTGCTACGATATTATTAATTTATTAATGTACTTTAGTCCCAACTGGCGCTGTCCTAGTGATATCTAATTGTCATCAAGGTAAAGAACGAAACATGTTTCCATGATGGTGCTACGATATTATTAATTTATTAATGTACTTTAGTCCCAACTGGAGCTGTCCTGGTGATATCTAATTGTCATCAAGGTAAAGAACGAAACATGTTTCCATGATGGTGCTACGATATTATTAATTTATTAATGTACTTTAGTCCCAACTGGAGCTGTCCTAGTGATATCTAATTGTAATTAAGGTAAGGAACGAAACATGTTTCCATGATGGTGCTACGATATTATTCATTTATTAAGGTACTTTAGTCCCAACTGGAGCTGTCCTAGTGATATCTAATTGTCATTAAGGTAAAGAACGAAACATGTTTCCATGATGGTGCTACGATATTATTAATTTATTAAGGTACTTTAGTCCCAACTGGAGCTGTCCTAGTGATATCTAATTGTAATTAAGGTAAGGAACGAAACATGTTTCCATCATGGTGCTACGATATTATTCATTTATTAAGGTACTTTAGTCCCAACTGGAGCTGTCCTAGTGATATCTAATTGTAATTAAGGTAAGGAACGAAACATGTTTCCATGATGGTGCTACGATATTATTCATTTATTAAGGTACTTTAGTCCCAACTGGAGCTGTCCTAGTGATATCTAATTGTAATTAAGGTAAGGAACGAAACATGTTTCCATCATGGTGCTACGATATTATTCATTTATTAAGGTACTTTAGTCCCAACTGGAGCTGTCCTAGTGATATCTAATTGTAATTAAGGTAAGGAACGAAACATGTTTCCATGATGGTGCTACGATATTATTAATTTATTAATGTACTTTAGTCCCAACTGGAGCTGTCCTAGTGATATCTAATTGTAATTAAGGTAAAGAACGAAACATGTTTCCATGATGGTGCTACGATATTATTCATTTATTAAGGTACTTTAGTCCCAACTGGAGCTGTCCTAGTGATATCTAATTGTAATTAAGGTAAGGAACGAAACATGTTTCCATCATGGTGCTACGATATTATTCATTTATTAATGTACTTTAGTCCCAACTGGAGCTGTCCTAGTGATATCTAATTGTAATTAAGGTAAAGAACGAAACATGTTTCCATCATGGTGCTACGATATTATTAATTTATTAAGGTACTTTAGTCCCAACTGGAGCTGTCCTAGTGATATCTAATTGTAATTAAGGTAAGGAACGAAACATGTTTCCATGATAGTGCTACGATATTATTAATTTATTAATGTACTTTAGTCCCAACTGGAGCTGTCCTAGTGATATCTAATTGTAATTAAGGTAAGGAACGAAACATGTTTCCATCATGGTGCTACGATATTATTCTTTTATTAAGGTACTTTAGTCCCAACTGGAGCTGTCCTAGTGATATCTAATTGTAATTAAGGTAAGGAACGAAACATGTTTCCATGATAGTGCTACGATATTATTAATTTATTAATGTACTTTAGTCCCAACTGGAGCAATCCTAATGATATCTAATTGTCATTAAGGTAAAGAACGAAACATGTTTCCATGATGGTGCTACGATATTATTAATTTATTAATGTACTTTAGTCCCAACTGGAGCTGTCCTAGTGATATCTAATTGTCATTAAGGTAAAGAACGAAACATGTTTCCATCATGGTGCTACGATATTATTCATTTATTAATGTACTTTAGTCCCAACTGGAGCTGTCCTAGTGATATCTAATTGTAATTAAGGTAAGGAACGAAACATGTTTCCATCATGGTGCTACGATATTATTCATTTATTAAGGTACTTTAGTCCCAACTAGAGCTGTCCTAGTGATATCTAATTGTCATTAAGGTAAAGAACGAAACATGTTTCCATCATGGTGCTACGATATTATTAATTTATTAATGTACTTTAGTCCCAACTGGAGCTGTCCTAGTGATATCTAATTGTCATTAAGGTAAAGAACGAAACATGTTTCCATGATGGTGCTACGATATTATTAATTTATTAATGTACTTTAGTTCCAACCGGAGCTGTCTTAGTGATATCTAATTGTCATTAAGGTAAAGAACGAAACATGTTTCCATGATGGTGCTACGATATTATTAATTTATTAATGTACTTTAGTCCCAACTGGAGCTGTCCTAGTGATATCTAATTGTCATTAAGGTAAAGAACGAAACATGTTTCCATGATGGTGCTACGATATTATTCATTTATTAAGGTACTTTAGTCCCAACTGGAGCTGTCCTAGTGATATCTAATTGTAATTAAGGTAAAGAACGAAACATGTTTCCATGATGGTGCTACGATATTATTAATTTATTAATGTACTTTAGTCCCAACTGGAGCTGTCCTAGTGATATCTAATTGTAATTAAAGTAAAGAACGAAACATGTTTCCATGATGGTGCTACGATCTTTGTAAGGCAATATTTAAATTTACCTTTTTACGTCAATCATAATTCAATTACAATACACATTAACACATTTGACGCTCAAGTCAATAAAAACTGAAACGCGAATATTTGCATTCATAAACTGGAAAAGTCTGAGGATCTTTCCATCCGTGATCATTAAAGATGCGTCGTAGCAACTCTGTATCCCGAATGAAATTAATTTGCTAATCGTATTAGTGTAATTTATGGTACATCATAGATGATTCGTTGCAGATCTTAGCACATTTTATGCAGTTCAGATCTCAATTCTATTACGTACGTGGAAATATGCATAAAGCAGTTTTAATTTGATCGTTAATTGCTCGTTTTACTAGTAATTGCTAATAACTATCATGCGTCTGTGTCGCTGCAGATCGTAAACTAATGCGTAGTTCCTAAAAAGTCCAATAACACTGATAATTTATAGTATCCGGTATGAGAGTCGCTCTATATATTTCTCTGAGTGCATGATGGACACATGCTTGTTGTAAATGATTATCACGAACGTATTGGAGCGCAGAATGCGAAGGGAGATACGTTGATTCAGCCAAAGGGGACCAGTCTCGTTCTGAGGAAAGCAGGATTCTCGAAGTTGTGGTTGGTTTTAAAATGAACCATGGCAATTCTGTGAGTCACCGGCGAAGGACACGTTTTCCCATTAACGAGAGAGTCGTAGGCCTGACTATTCTTTCTGCGTTTCTACACGTTTGTGAGATAAAGAGGCACGAGATAGAACCGGATGTTCCAAGTGCATTGCAAACTATGACCTTCCATGGTGCTTGGACATTTCCAAAAAGATAGGCAGTTTGAAAGGAAATAGATAATATATCATAAGGGTGGCTAAAATAATTGTTGCTGAAAACAGAATTATGGTACGGTACAAGATGCGGATTCAGTCGAAATGCTTTAAATTGCTGTCAGTTTCTTAATCGTATAAAGTTAACGATTATTTTTCTGTTAATGTTAATAATATTTAATCCTGTTTTTGATTGAATGTATTTTATTTTAACGTGAATCAACAATTTGTGGAGAAATTGCCCTAAACAATTAGCAGGTCAATACTGGTCCTCTGCTCTACGAGATAGAGTCCTAGAGATTCTTAAATTGAATACAAGAATCCCAAGCATTCGATGTAAAATCTGTCTCTTTCTCGCTTTTGAAGCATCTGAGGTAAACCTGCGTATTTCCACAGTTATTGTCAAAATAAAGCGTAAAGTATGAAAAATAGCTAAATATATAATATATAATGTATTAATAATGTTGATACAATAAATTGCTAAATTTCTCCTCCAGATGAGTGATTCAGACAGCAGTAGTGGCAAAATTTATAATAGGACCATTTATCCTGTGTTCGACGTGTATACACGTCATTGCTTGATTTTAATTCCGCACCCTGTGGGGGATTTCTAAAATTAAATTCTGCCCTTAACTGATTAAATAAGTTTGACAAGCGAGACTTATAAAGTTTCATATGATACGAGACGCCACAATTGATGGTCTGTTGTCTTCGTCGAGCGCACTTATCTGTTAATCGATTTAAGAAATGTTGACCCCGATTCGAATCTGCGGGTGGTGTCAGACACTCGGTCACCATTATGTCATTGCATTCATGGGTTTCACGACGTACCGATGATACCCTCGTAACGAATATATTAACACGTTGACTGCCACGGTAGTCACCGGTGACCGGCGCAAAAGATTTGACTAAAAATGCAAAAAATTCGCCATGAAGGCTATTTGCAATCTTGTAAAAGCAATTGATACTGGAACGGTGCTTCAATACTTTGGCTTCTAACAATTCTGCGTTATCTTTCTTTTGCACGATTTAATTATACTCTGCAGTATTTCATCGCATCGCGGTTCTAACATAGCAAAATATGCTTGGCAGTCCACGTGTTAAAATCGCAACGCGATGAAGTTCTACAGAATATGGTGAAATTTTGCAAAATTAAAATAATGCGAAGGTATCGGAGACCAAAGAATTAAATCACTATTTTATATCAATTGCATTTACAAAATTGTAAATGCTACCGATTGAGTATATTAATAGCAAAATACGTTGCAAAAAATTTTCAATGAAGCCTATTTGCGATCTTGTTAAAGCAACTGATATTGGAACGGTGCTTCAATACTTTGGCTTCTACCAATTCTGCGTTCCCTTCATTTTGCACGATTTAATTATACTCTGCAGTATTTCAACGCATCGCAGTTCTAATATAGCAAAATATGCTTGGCAATCAACGCGTTAAAATCGCAACGTGATGAAGTACTACAGAATATAATTAAATTTTGCAAAATTAAAATAATGCGAAGGTACCGGAGACCGAAGAATTGAATCACTATCTTACATCGATTGCATTTACAAAATTGTAAATGCTATCGATTGAGTATATTAATAGCAAAATACGCTGCAAAAAATTTGCAATGAAGCCTATTTGCAATCTTGTGAAAATAATTGATATTGGAACAGTGCTTTGATACTTTGGCTTCTAACAATTCTGCGTTACCTTTATTTTGCACGATTTAATTATACTCTGCAGTATTTCAACGCATCGCAGTTCTAATATAGCAAAATATGCTTGGCAATCAACGCGTTAAAATCGCAACATAATGAAGTACTACAGAATATGATTAAATTTTGCAAAATTAAAATAATGCGAATATATCGGAGACCAAAGAATTAAATCACTATTTTATATCAATTGCATTTACAAAATTGTAAATGCTACCGATTGTGAAAATAATTGATATTGGAACAGTGCATTAATAGCAAAAATCATACGCTGCAGTATTTCATCGCATCGCGGTTCTAACACAGCAAAATATGCTTGGATGTCAACGCGTTAAAATCGCAACATAATGAAGTACTACAGAATATGATTAAATTTTGCAAAATTAAAATAATGCGAATATATCGTTAAATCAATTTTAGCATTTAATGATATTGAGATATGGATAGCGCTGCAAAAAATTCGCAATAAAGCCTATTTGCAATTTTGTAAAAGCAATTGATACTGGAATAGTGCTTCAATACTTTGGCTTCTAACAATTCTGCGTTACCTTTATTTTGCACGATTTAATCATACTCTGCAGTATTTCATCGCATCGCGATTCTAACATAGCAAAATATGCTTGGCAATCAACGCGTTAAAATCGCAACGTGATGAAGTACTACAGAATATAATTAAATTTTGCAAAATTAAAATAATGCGAAGGTACCGGAGACCGAAGAATTGAATCACTATTTTACATCGATTGCATTTACAAAATTGTAAATGCTATCGATTGAGTATATTAATAGCAAAATACGCTGCAAAAAATTTGCAATGAAGCCTATTTGCAATCTTGTGAAAATAATTGATATTGGAACAGTGCTTTGATACTTTGGCTTCTAACAATTCTGCGTTACCTTCATTTTGCACGATTTAATCATACTTTACAGTATTTCATTGCATCGTGGTTCTAACGTAGCAAAATATGGTTGGTAGTCAACGTGTTATAATCGCAACGTGATGAAGTACTACAGAATATGATTAAATTTTGCAAAATTAAAATAATGCCAAGGTATCGGAGACCAAAGAATTTAACTACTATTTTATATCAATTGCATTTACAAAATTGTACATGCTACCGATTGAGTATATTGATAGCAAAATACGCAGCAAAAAAATTGCAATGAAGCCTATTTGCAATCTTGTAAAAGCAGTTGATATTGGAACGGTGCTTCAATACTTTGGCTTCTAACAACTCTGCGTTACCATAATTTTGCACAATTTACTCATTCTCTGCAGTATTTCATCACATTAAATTTCCAAATGTACCACACCGTATTCTTTAATGAATTTATCTCCCCGCTTGTTGCGGTCCGCCAATTACGATAACAGACCGGTTAGAGTCATTGTTGGTGCAAGCTGACGAATATGACACCCTCGGCATGATCTCTCTCCGGTATATGTGCCATGCTATGTGATTCGTGAAGACGTACCAGCGGTCGCAACTAGGGTTGTCCTTGAATCACCGCGAAGTATGAATAAAGTGGAGTGCATTCGTTGAGTGCGAGTGGTACGATAATCGCGGCGGATTGCGATTCAACTGTGCACGTCCTCTAAAGACGTTGGCGAGTAACGTGCGAGCACATGTGCGTTATGGGGAATTGGTCTTGCATCTTGTTGTGCCGAAGATACAGCAACGATTCTTCGAAATGCGACGGGTACCTGGTTGTCGATCGATACCGAGTGTCAATATGATGAAGTACATTAGGGTGTGCTTGTATAGACTGTTTATCTTATGATTGCAAATTTTCCATGGACCAATCATTCGGTATCTTGATAACGTCAGTTTGTCCGATTTTGTCTATTATATTAGCGATGATTTATTAATAAGTTTACTGTTACATGTAGCGTAAACTTGACTTGGATGCATTGTATACTAATAAAGCAATCGTGACTTGATCTTTAAATCGCTATAATAAAGTGCAAGTAAAGGTGTCGATATTTAGTAACCAGCATTCCTCAAGTTCGAAAGGTAGATTTGGCGAGGTGGATTTTGTCCGCATGTGTCACGTTCCTTTGGTGCGTTGAACTATGCAAATGTCGATCCTGAGCGCCGTTGACGGAGGTGTCGTAAACGCGAGTTTATCTTTGTATCACGTCCATTTTATTTTTCCCTTCGATTTCTTCGCTCTCAAACCGTCCTATATGTCAAAGAACCGGAAACATTGTAAATAAATACCTACCGTTATTTGCATTAATATTCTTTTATCTTTGTTCTTAATATTCGTTTATCTTTGTATCACATCCATTTTATTTTTTCCCTTCGATTTCTTCGCTCTCAAACCGTTCTTATATATGTGACGAAGAACCGGAAACATTGTAAAGAAATACGTATCGTTATTTGCATTAATATTCTTTTATCTTTGTTCTTAATATTCGTTTATCTTTGTATCACATCCATTTTACTTTTCCCTTCGATTTCTTCGCCCTCAAACCGTCCTTGCATATATAACAAAGAACCGGAAATATTGCAAATAAATACCTACCGTTATTTGCATTAATATTATTTTATCTTTGTTCTTAATATTCGTTTATCTTTGTATCACTTCCATTTTATTTTCCTCTTCAATTTCTTCGCTCTTAAACTGTTCTTACAAGTATAACAGAGAACCGGAAACATTGCAAAGAAATACCTACAGTTATTTGCATTAATATCTACATCAATCATCTATTCTAAATGTCACATGCCTTCGAATTATTACTATATAAATCATAGACACAGTTATTTTAAAACTTCGGTACGCTTCATCCTATTTTATTTTCAGGAAACTGTGTACCAATTTCTTTTCGCTTTCATATTACCTCTGTTGTCTATACGTACATAATGTAATGGCTTTAATAATATTTCGATACATCGCAAACATCACATTTATGTAGGATCTCAATTACAGGGTCCTCTAATTGCCGAGCAAAGGTCACCTATGATCCTCAATTATTATATTGAGGTATCATAAGTGACGAGTTTGTTGAATTATGTTGTTTGGTTGCGTAGTAGTCAGTTGACGACAAAACGTAAAAATAAAACGACGTAAAGCCGAAAAGACAAAACGACGCAACGACAAAAGATTAGAAAATAAGACTAAAGTGTCCTGGTTGCATTGTTATTATTTATAAATATTATACTCTCTAGTTTCACGTATCTAAATCCTACATTTACGAGTATATACTTATTTCTCCAACTTCAGTCTAGATTGCCTGATTGATAAGTCTGCGTTGTTATTGTTTATAAGCATTATACTCCCTAATTTCACGTATCTAAATTCTACATTTATATACTTATGTCTCCAAGTTAAGTCTAGAGTGCCTGATTAATAAGTCTGCATTGTTATTGTTTATAAGTATTATACTCCCTAATTTCACGTATCTAAATTCTACATTTCTATACTTATTTCTCCAACTTCAGTCTAGACTCTAGAACTTCGTAGATTCAGAATACTCTACCTAATCGGCCCCATTGATAGAGTGACCCTGGTTATCGGTATCAATCCCAATATCACTATGTCGTGAATCGACAATGACAGATCTTGAGAAACGGGCCTACGAAAGATAAAGTATCTCTCAACGCACATGGACGGTATACCGAGCTGGCTAAACTCGACGATAAAGCGAGATGACGGTTCCTGCTCGATAAGAGAGGAACGAGGAGCTTAGCTAATCACCGCGCGGTATTAGAAGTGCGCTACCGAAGTCGACGGACAGTACTTTACCAACGGAGAACTCCGGCTGATCGCGCCAACTCCTTCAAACGTCAGACGAAAGGGGCTTGGCACTTAATTGGGTTATAAAGGAATTTCGATATCGACGAAGGCCGTCTCGCGGAATTTGTTCGCGAGGACACTACCTGCCCGATTGTTTGTGCGCGGATTACAATTTTCGGCTTGGCCCAATTCTTGATTAGGGCGATAAGCGCTATAAGCTGGAATTGTTAATACCACGGATCCGTCGATAATTCAGACGACGCCGCGGGAATGCCGGAGCGATGAATTCTTGCGGTGGGCTTCGCTATTTTTAATTGGCTATTCGAAGTTCGCTAAGATACTAAATGAAGTTCAAACGTTGGGTTAAAAATCGCCGTACGTTTGAAGTGCTGGAAAGATTTGGCGATCATAAAGTGGAGTTGACGGAAATAAGTTTACCTCCAGTTTCGGTCGCAGAACGTGGAATGGAAAGAGTGCGGTGATAATATGATCGATGATATCACATGTTTTCCATCGTCGAAGCCTAATTTTGGGACGATCGACGCATTTATTTGGGAGGCTCCCTGGAAATCGTCGATAGACGAAAATTATCAGATAAGCCAAGCATCGGGATTTATCATTGGTTCGATCAGTTTGTATCCAATGATGCCGACTGACCAATGCCGAACGGATGATAGGAAACAAAAAAGAATACGGTTTTATGGTATCGGAACATTGGCACGCTCTGATAAAACGTGATCAGATATTGTCCAGAGTTCAATACCACCACAACCACACGTCACACAATGACAGTGAAGCCTCCAACTTTCAAAAACCGCTAACCTACCAAGTGATCCGTTTGTGACATTTCAACCTGATTTCTTAACAAAGTGTCATGACGCTTCAAGTTCAAACTATTACGAAGCGTCACGTGGTGAAATTGAAGACGTGGAACCAATTTGACGTGAAAAATCGATTCATCTCGAAGGGCCATCAAATTGACTTCTATGAACGCAGAGTTCCAGTCAGCTAGAAGTCCTGACACCGTGTCAATAATCAAACTTGCACTCATGCACCTCCAGCCGTATCCTTCAACGATTCTGCAAAACAGTGCCTGAAATCAAACCAAAGTAAAGACGTGCGGTGAAATTGAAGTTGTGGATCCGATCTGATGTGAAAAATCGGTTCATCCCGAAGGACCATCAAATTGAACTCTATGAACGCAGAGTTCCAGTCAGCTAGAAGTTTTGACACCGTGTCAATAATCAAACTTGCACTCATGCACCTCCAGCCGTATCCTTCAACGATTCTGCAAAACAGTGCCTGAAATCAAACCAAAGTAAAGACGTGCGGTGAAATTGAAGTTGTGGATCCGATCTGCCGTGAAAAATTGGTTCATATCGCAGGGCTATCAAATTGAACTCTATGAACCCAGAGTTTTACTCAGCTAGAAGTCCTGGCACCGTGTCAATGACCAAACTTGCACTCATCCACCTCCAGCCGAATTCTTTAGCGATTCTGCGAAACGGTGCCTGAAATCGAAACCAAAATAAAGTCGCGCGGTGAAATTGAAGTTGTGGATCCAATCTATCGTGACAAATCGGTTCATCTCGGAGGGCCATCGAATGTAACTATGTTTGACGCCTGAAATCGAAAACAAAGTAAAGTCATGCGGTGAAATTGAAGTTGTGGAACCGATATAACGTGAAAAATCGGTTCATTTCGAAGGACCATCAAATTGAACTCTATAAACGCAGAGTTCCAGTCAGCTAGAAGTTTTGACACCGTGTCGGTGACCTAACTTGCACTCATCCACCTCCAGGCGTATCCTTCAGCGATTCTGTGAAATAGTGCTTGAAATAAAAAGCAAAGTAAGGTCGCGCAGTGAAATTGAACTTGTGGATCCGTTCTGACGTGAAAAATCAGTTCATCCCGAAGGGTCGCGCAGTGAAATTGAACTTGTGGATCCGTTCTGACGTAAAAAATCGGTTCATCTCGGAGGGCCATCAAATTGAACTCTCTAAAACAAAGCAAAGTGAAAATTGATGTCGTATCCGAGTTTTCATCTCAGGGCCATCAAGTTGAATTCTATGAACGTAGAGTTTTACTCAGCTAGGAGTCCTGACACTGTGTCAATAACCAAACTTGCACTCATCCACTTTCAGCTGAATCCTTTAGCGATTCTGCGAAACGGTACCTGAAACCGAAACCAAGGTAAACTCGCGCGGTGAAATTGAAGTTGTGGATCCAATCTATCGTGACAAATCGGTTCATCTCGGAGGGCCATCGAATGTAACTATGTTTGACGCCTGAAATCGAAAACAAAGTAAAGTCACGCGGTGAAATTGAAGTTGTGGAACCGATATAACGTGAAAAATCGGTTCATTTCGAAGGACCATCAAATTGAACTCTATGAACGCAGAATTTCAGTCAGCTAGAAGTCCTGACACCGTGTCAATAACTAAACTTGCACTGCTTGAAATCGAAACCAAAGTAAAGTCGCGCGCGAATTGTCTCGACGAGCGTCGTCGGCCTCCTACTCACGAAATTGGTCAACAGTCGTTCGGTCCCCAGAAATGCTACTCTCCCGGTTGCCTTTGCCTTTGCTCATGACTCGCTCTCTCTACCACTCTCGTGAAAGTAACGAACTGCCTTGGCGCGTTCCAAGCAGCGCGGGGGGATCGTGATTCGCTCCTCCTGGTGCGCCTCCCGTAGATCGTACGAACTCGCCAGTCGCTCGCCCAACGTTCACCTCGGCTCGGCTTTCACCTGGCCAACTGCAAAACGCCGTCTTCTTTCGCGGCCGTCAACTTCGTTATTCCGCGCGATCGTCCGCACGATTCCCGTCCTCGAGACGTGCCTCTCGGCAGGAAAGATTCGCAGCCGCGCTTGCATCGAATTCGACGTTTCGGGGCAAGGTCCGAGGGAGCAAAAGTGAAAAGGTTCAGTGAGAAGCAGGGACGAAGACCCGAAAGAAAGTAAGAGGACCCGGAGATTCTGCGAAAAACAAAAGGGAGCGGGCCGTTTGAAAGGACAGGAGGAGGAGGAGAGGCGAAGAAAGGGTGAACATGATCGAACAGTGAATCGGTATCCCAAACCGGACCCTGGTCTGACAACGGGCAGCTGACTGGAGAAGAAGATCATACGGGGCAGGTAAGCGAAAAGATATTAATTGATCTAGCCGAACGGTATCGAGACCAGGAAGAGGTCCACACTCGACTTCACCGTTACGCGTTGAGGAACAGAATCCGGGTAATAGTGGCAGAGGCTGGTTTCAGAGGACACTGGGAATAGCGTGAGAGTGGATTTAGTAGGCCGCACCGAGGAAACGGGTGTTGAATTAAGGGGACTGGGTTAATTATGTAACATGGCGTTGAGCGAAGTCGGTTCGAACCGCGGTGGAGACGAAATATCGAAAGTCTATGATATCTGGATGGAGTGTTACGGAATGATAGAACGCTCGGAGCGGTTTCTTTCTGGCGCTCTTAGCAGCGCGAACGCTGTCATGCGCAATGTCTAGGGTGAACGGTATGGCAGTTGAAATCCTTTCGCTGGAGTAAACCTGCTTCTGGAACAATGTGATTTAACGTAACGTGAACTCCGATCGAGTTGATTTCTCGCGGATTAATTTATGACACTATTGCCAATATTTATGACACTAATGCCAATATTCTTACTGTGTAAATTGAAATATGTTCAGTCGCTTAATGGATGCATATGAACCAAAGCTTATTAACACTATAGCATTATAAATATAGAAATACTATAACATTTGACTGAAATATGTAAAATTTGAATAATGTATAAGTATTGGAGACCAAAGGATTGCATCACTATTCTAACAACAGCATTTATAAAATAATAATTGCTACCCATTGCGAATATTTTCGATCTTCAGTAAAGTCTCTTGCGTCGGTCATCAGTGACCACCATGGCAGTCAAAGTGTTAACTTCACTTTTCGCGTTTCTGTAGATTTTAACAAAAGTAATCAAAGTAGTCGAGCCATGCTAAACTTTAATATTTGGCATAAATTTAGTACTTTTTCTCTTGCGAAGGTAACCAGTTTGGCGCATATGTGAATGTTACATAGTTCAAGACGTTTTTAAACTACGACAACAGGTTTTTTGCACCAGAGGAATAAAACTGGCAGAAGTCAGGTGGAATCGTTGTCATCTGTTTCTTTCGGTCCCTTTGATTTACATTCGGCTTGGTTCAAGGATGTTGCGGCCCATCTTCAGGTCGCGGATCTCCATTGATCATCTCTCACGATGGCACGATGTGCGTGTATTGTAACAGTGTTCTAGAGAGACGAGAGTGCGCGGGCAACAATTACATATTTATGGAGCGTTGTAACCTTGCGCGACGAGCCATTATTATTACTTTCATCACTGCCGATCTCTGCAATTAGGTGGAGGCGGATGACGATTCAAAGGGAAAAGGATCTTCTCATACAGATTGTCACGGTTGATCATACTCGCGTATTGATACTGATAAACAATAACCCAGCACGGTTATTTTGCATCAGTTACTCATACAGGCTGTTGGTTATTAGAAATCGGAGTGCCTATCTTAAGTATCTTATTTCTTCTTATATCTTGCATATAAATATCTTACTGTTTACGAAAGAACGCAATTAGAACTTCTGCGATAATCGACGGGTACGATGTAAATATAAAATAACCTGAGCATTAAAAGCAGGTCGGGGAAGTTACCTGAGACTCAAATAGATGAGCATATGCAACTATATTTTTGATTACCGTGCCGATAGCGTTATCTATTGCCTATCGATTACGCCGTTCCACTAACCAAACTATCCGTCCACTAAACCAGCCAACGTCTAATACGTTGACGTTATTACACTTTGCTTTATCTTTCCCCATCGTATTCGTAATCGAGGCACGGCGCCGTTTCGTGACGCCTGCGAAAACACGCCCTCGCGCCAAAAATTTCTTAAGACTCGCAATTAAGATATTCCGGCCAAAAGCAGCTATTTGCACGGAGCCTGACGCGAAGTCGAGCTCGCGTGCAAATGAAGCCCCGCTTAGTGCCGAGAGTATTAGCCTTGCGAAGGATAATCGTCGAACGAGAGACGGATATGTCGACTATTAGAAGGGGTAACATTACGTTCGTTTATCGTGTTGACATTAATACTAAAGACACGATAGTAATCGGCCCGTTACGAAAGTTCAAGTATCGCGCGTCAAAGCTCTTACGAAAACGGGATAATTGTACGAGAGTGACGAAAAAATTTCCAAGGGCGTAGTAGAAGCAAGAAGATCGACACTCCTCGCTAGATACGTCACTAAAGAACGAGGGGCCTTTTCTGCACTGACGTCACAAGTAACGGATTCGTCATAATGGTTTCTCTTGCGAAACTTCGATATGAAACATCGAAAGTATTACGAAAGTGTGAAGGCGTACCTGAGTCTGGAGTATCGTGAAACGGTACATCGAAATATGGGTAGATACGTCGTCTATTGGAATCGATCTATTTCGTTAAATGACTAATCACTTGATATCGTAAATTGAAAATTCGCATCTCTGTCATGTTAGCGTTAATGGCCAGTGATAATCTTATCCGTTATTCGTCACGCTCCCGCCGATTACAAAACCCCCGACAGTCTCGTTGAAAGTATAAATGCGCAGGGTAGAGTCGCGGAATGTAATCGAAGAAAAACACTGGCCCTACATTGTCTGGTCTCGAGACACATTTGGTCTCTCATACCGGATACATTCTTCTGGGTGCTCTACGGGAGTGAAAGTCCGCGAGGAGATGCCAGCGTGATTACGAGTCTTCGACGAAATTGAATTTTTCGATGACGTCCAGGCGTCTATTACCGGTCCGAGGATGTTTCGACATTTCTTTATCGGAGTAAAAACACGCGATGAGTCCGCGCGATGCATCACGTTCCCAACGTGTGTACGTGTAACATAACATCTGCGTGTTTACCGAACGATTTCAAATGTTACAATTTCTGATCGGAATCCCCGCTCGTCGATGAGGTTCAGTCAAGACGTGTGCTACTTTACACTTACTTGTCTTGTTGATCTTATTAGATTGCACCGTGTACACGCTACATCCGTGATTAACACGTTGACTGCCACGGTGACCGGTGCAAAAGATTTTATTCAATATGCAAAAAATTCGCAATGAAGCCTATTTGCAATCTTGTAAAAGCAAATGATATTGGAACGGTGCTTCAATAATTTCGGTTCTAACAGCTCTGCGTTACCTTGATTTTGCACGATTTAATTATACTCTGCATATTTCTTCACATTACATTTCTAAATGTACCACACCGTATTGTTTAGCATATTGATTGCCACGGTGGTCACCGGTGACCGGCGCAAAATATTTTACCATGAATGCAAAAAATTTGCAATGAAGCCTATTTGCAATCTTGTAAAGCAATTAATGTTGGAACGGTGCTTCAATACTTTGGCTTCTAATAAGTCTGCATTACCTTTATTTTGCACGATTTAATTATACTCTGCAGTATTTCATCGCATAGCGATTTTAATATAGTAAACATCGCTCGCGTCCTTTCATTGACAGACTACAAAATTCCAACGATCTTATTGATACCTGCGCTTCTAGGATTGGTGGAACTCAACGTCCTACTGAGCATATTATCGAACCTGGAACGTGGATTTTAGTAGAAATGCAAAAATTTCGCAGGCTTGTGGAAGCAATTGATATTGGAACAGTGCTTCAATAGTTTGGCTTCCAATAATTCTGTGGTACCTTCATTTTAAATGGTTTAATCATATTCTGCAGTATTTCATTGCATCGCGGTTCTAACATAGCAAAATACGCTTGGCAGTCAACGCGTTAAAGAAAAACGAATAAACGTGAAGATACAAATCGTTTGCAGCTTTCATTTATTCCTAATCACACTTCCGGTGAAGTTCCGTTTCTACTTGATAAAATTAAGGTCGTCCGTCTGTGCCTGTCGATCGAAATCGGCGATCTAAAGGGAACATAGAAACTCGAGGACGCTTGGTAGTAAGACGCAGAAGTATCACACCGTATCCGTGTTTGTGGCAAATCCGCAATCGCTCCGACGTGGTCGGAATCATTTTATTTCGATCTCTGACGCGTCAGACGATTCTTTTATCTTCGAACGAGTGTCCCCCGCGTCTCGCTCTATTTTGCGCACTGCATCCTGTTCTCGAATACTTACAACGCTAGCAGCAGGGAACGCCAGGCACGCGATTCTCCGGATTGCTCGCGGCGGACGAATCTTTCGAGAGGACAAGAAGGCGTTACGTGCACACGGCTTGTAGTGGCAAGATCATTTCTAATCGGGAAAATAAACTGCCGCACGACCGAGTTGGAGGCAGCGAACGGGGCATAGAGAGAAGGAGAGGCGAGGAGAGAAAGTACGCACATTACGATACCAGGACAGCCCGACTCCCCGCGGCCTGTTTCTAAAGTTTAACAACACGGCAGCGCGTGGTACACGTAATCGCGTAGAAATCGTAGCCAACTCGCGCACTCGGCTGAATGTGGCCGATCTGAACACCTCCGTCAGGACTGGCCTGAGGGCGAGGGAAAAAATGTTGATTCACGAACGGGCTTCCACGTTGATCCGAATGCGGTTGAACGGCACTTCCCTTTGTGCAATCCCTGGCGACGATTCGAAATATTCCTGGCAAGGTCGTTCCTTTCCTCGCGACCTCGCGTTCCTCCGCGAAAATATCTCCCTTCGTCCACCCCGTGAGTCAGCGGGCACACACCTCTGGCTACAAGGACACGCTGAATCGCTGCTTTATAACGCGTTCGGCAAAAACTGAACGATTGGCCGTAGCGGGAACCCATCGATAATCAATAGTTTGGCATCTTAACAGTTTAACACGTCGACTGCCACGCGTATTTTGCTATGTTAGAACCGTGATGGGATGAAATACTGCAGAGTATGATTAAATGGTGCAAAATGAAGGTACCGCAGAGTTGTTAGAAGTCAAAGTATTGAAGCACCGTTTCAATATCAATTGCTTTTACAAGGTTGCAAGTAGGCTTCATTGCGAATTTTTTGCATTTTTGGTCAAATACTTTGCGTCGGTCACCTGTGACCACTGTGGTAGTCAACGTGTTAAGGACTGTTCACGAGTTTTCTCGTATCTATTTTGTCTATTTAAATACTTGCATCAATATTCAATGGAAAACGAAGCGAATCATGATACATATGTCAATTTTGCATGGTTCCTCTTCATAGAGAAAATGCTTCACGCAATATCATACTTTCTAACGCATATTTAGACGTTCTAACATTGCAAAATACACTTCGCAGTCAACGTGTTAACACTTTAAGAATCGCTCACGAGTTTTCTCATATTTTCCACACGCCGTCTTTAGATGTCACTTACTTTGATACATTGTATCTATTTTGTTTATTTAAGTATTTACATCAATATTCAATGTATTAAACTCGATTGCCTTCATGTTTTTTTCCGGTTATTACCGATGCTTTATGCAATATCATACTTTAAAAAACTAGAAACTCTGATTAAATTGGCCTTTTAATTAAGTTTGGTAATTTAATTTGGCAGCGACAATGTTGGGGTTACAGTTAAAAAATCTGGTTTCATGAAAAAGCAATCGGATGCGGTACGTTTTAACGAATGGTTCCTCAAAGTCGCGTTGAATGCATCAGTTCTTTCACCGACTCGTACTAGTTGAGCCCGTGTTACGTGCCGCGTTGTAAAAAGTTCCCTTTTCCGTGATGAAAGACTGAATTGTCTTAATGAAGCAATCGCTGCAATTCACATTCCTTAGTTATTACCGGGTTTGATTGACGTGCGCCCGAGTTTCTAACTGTCTGTAGTAAATTTGTCAGTGCCCGACACGCATAGCGCTGTAGAAACGGTTTTTGAAACTGACCCCGCCACATTTCGCCGCCGTCATCTTAGGATCAATAACACATAAAATTTATTCGCGGGGCCGAAGCGCGTAAAATCGACGTCGCGCACTTCGGCACGAAATATAATAAAGCTTCGTTTCCGTGAATAGGAGAGAACGAGTTGCATAACGGCGTTCGGCGCAGATCATAATTCAGCTGCCGTTTTCATTGATCCCGGCTCCTTTGTTCGCACGGCAGATTTCCTAGAAGACTTTCAGAAATGTATCTCATTCCGAAAGCGCGCGGAATAACGCCACATCGTGCGCAAAGTAACTCGGTAAGGCTGCCTGCAGTCGACGCGGTACAATATGACTCCATTCGCCGTTCTTATTCTTGAGCCTCGTTACGCCACCGTTCGACACGTATCGCGAGATTTCGTAATTACGGGCGTATGAGCATTTTATATCACAATTCGATATCTCGCGATCGAGAATGCACGGCGACCGCTTGTGGAGTTCTACTTTTCCTTTGAGCGATCCGGCGGAATCGAGGATTTGAGCCGTTTATGCATGTCGATGTCACACGGAAGTTGGTACCGTTACCTACTCATGCCGAATAACGATTCAGCCGTGGCCATGTGTATACCTGATACGTGATAGCAATAGCATTCGTGCGGTCAGATACACTGGAGTAGAATTGTTGCTGGCGGACTACTGCTTGACCTATAAGAACGAAAGGGCACCGTTATTTTCGAGATTGCCCGGCTTCTAAAAGGTCCCTATCAATCAGGTCCCACTGTACTTTGTCCGTAACTCCGAATAACGATTCAGGCGTGGCCATGTGTATACCTGATACGTGATAGCAATAGCATTCGTGCGGTCAGATACACTGGAGCGGAATTGTTGCTGGCGGACTACTGCTTGACCTATAAGAACGAAAGGGCCCGTTATTTTCAAGATTGCTCGCCTTCAAAAAGGTCCCCATCAATCAGATCCCACTGTACTTTCTCTGTAACTCCGAATAACGATTCAGCCGTGGCCATGTGTATACCTGATACGTGATAGCAATAGCATTTTTGCAGTCAGATACAGTGGAGTAGAATTGTTGCTGGCGGACTACTGCTTGACCTATAAGAACGAGAGGGCACCGTTATTTTCGAGATTGCTCGGCTTCGAAAAGGTCCCTATCAATCAGATCCCACTGTACTTTGTCTTAACTCCGAATAACGATTCAGCCGTGGCCATGTGTATACCCGATACGTGATAGCAATAGCATTCGTGCGGTCAGATACACTGGAGCGGAATTGTTGCTGGCGGACTACTGCTTGACCTATAAGAACGAGAGGGCACCGTTATTTTCAAGATTGCTCGGCTTCGAAAAGGTCCCTATCAATCAGATCCCACTGTACTTTGCCTTAACTCCGAATAACGATTCAGCCGTGGCTATGTGTATACCTCATACGTGATAGCAATAGCATTCGTGCGGTCAGATACAGTGGAGTGGAATTGTTGCTGGCGGACTACTGCTTGACCTATAAGAACGAAAGGGCACCGTTATTTTCGAGATTGCTCGGCTTCAAAAAGGTCCCTATCAATCAGATCCCACTGTACTTTGTCCGTAACTCCGAATAACGATTCAACCGTGGCCATGTGTATACCTGATACGTGATAGCAATAGCATTCGTGCGGTCAGATACACTGGAGTAGAATTGTTGCTGGCGGACTACTGCTTGACCTATAAGAACGAAAGGGCACCGTTATTTTCGAGATTGCTCGGCTTCAAAAAGGTCCCTATCAATCAGGTCCCACTTTACTTTGTCCGTAACTCCGAATAACGATTCAGCTGTGGCCATGTGTATACCTGATACGTGATAGCAATAGCATTCGTGCGGTCAGATACACTGGAGTGGAATTGTTGCTGGCGGACTACTGCTTGACCTATAAGAACGAAAGGGCACCGTTATTTTCGAGATTGCTCGGCTTCAAAAAGGTCCCTATCAATCAGATCCCACTGTACTTTGTCCGTAACTCCGAATAACGATTCAGCCGTGGCCGTGTGTATACCTGATACGTGATAGCAATAGCATTTTTGCAATCAGATACAGTGGAGTAGAATTGTTGCTGGCGGACTACTGCTTGACCTATAAGAAGAAAAGGGCACCGTTATTTTCGAGATTGCTCGGCTTCAAAAAGGTCCCTATCAATCAGGTCCCACTTTACTTTGTCCGTAACTCCGAATAACGATTCAGCCGTGGCCATGTGTATACCTGATACGTGATAGCAATAGCATTCGTGCGGTCAGATACACTGGAGTAGAATTGTTGCTGGCGGACTACTGCTTGACCTATAAGAACGAAAGGGCACCGTTATTTTCGGGATTGCTCGGCTTTAAAAAGGTCCCTATCAATCAGATCCCACTGTACTTTGTTCGTAATTCCGAATAACGATTTAGCCGTGGCCCTGTGTATACCTGATACGTGATAGCAATAGCATTCGTGCGGTCAGATACACTGGAGTGGAATTGTTGCTGGCGGACTACTGTTTGACCTATAAGAACGAAAGGGCACCGTTATTTTCGAGATTGCTCGGCTTCAAAAAGGTCCCTATCAATCAGATCCCACTGTACTTTGTCCGTAACTCCGAATAACGATTCATCCGTGGCCATGTGTATACCTGATACGTGATAGCAATAGCATTTTTGCAGTCAGATACAGTGGAGTAGAATTGTTGCTGGCGGACTACTGCTTGACCTATAAGAACGAAAGGGCACCGTTATTTTCGAGATTGCTCGGCTTCAAAAAGGTCCCTATCAATCAGATCCCACTGTACTTTGTCTTAACTCCGAATAACGATTCAGCCGTGGCCATGTGTATACCTGATACGTGATAGCAATAGCATTTGTGCGGTCAGATACAGTGAAGTAGAATTGTTGCTGGCGGACTACTGCTTGACCTATAAGAACGAAAGGGCACCGTTATTTTCGAGATTGCCCGGCTTCAAAAAGGTCCCTATCAATCAGATCCCACTGTACTTTGTCCGTAACTCCGAATAACGATTCAGCCGTGGCCATGTGTATACCTGATACGTGATAGCAATAGCATTCGTGCGGTCAGATACACTGGAGCGGAATTGTTGCTGGCGGACTACTGCTTGACCTATAAGAACGAAAGGGCACCGTTATTTTCGGGATTGCCCGGCTTCTAAAAGGTCCCTATCAATCAGGTCCCACTTTACTTTGTCCGTAACTCCGAATAACGATTCAGCCATGGCCCTGTGTATACCTGATACGTGATAGCAATAGCATTTGTGCGGTCAGATACAGTGAAGTAGAATTGTTGCTGGCGGACTACTGCTTGACCTATAAGAACGAAAGGGCACCGTTATTTTCGAGATTGCTCGGCTTCAAAAAGGTCCCTATCAATCAGATCCCACTGTACTTTGTCCGTAACTCCGAATAACGATTCAGCCGTGGCCATGTGTATACCTGATACGTGATAGCAATAGCATTCGTGCGGTCAGATACACTGGAGTGGAATTGTTGCTGGCGGACTACTGCTTGACCTATAAGAAGAAAAGGGCACCGTTATTTTCGAGATTGCTCGCCTTCAAAAAGGTCCCTATCAATCAGATCCCACTGTACTTTGTCCGTAACTCCGAATAACGATTCAGCCATGACCCTGTGTATACCTGATACGTGATAGCAATAGCATTCGTGCGGTCAGATACACTGGAGTGGAATTGTTGCTGGCGGACTACTGCTTGACCTATAAGAACGAAAGGGCACCGTTATTTTGAGATTGCTCGCCTTCAAAAAGGTCCCTATCAATCAGGTCCCACTTTACTTTGTCCGTAACTGGAAGTAAGTATTCTACTGCGACGCACTGGCAGTGAAATTATAGACAACGGGATAGCGCACTCTCTAACTGTTGCGTTCTGCAATACTTCGTCTGTGAGTAACTATGAAATTTCTCATAGCTCAAGTTTCCTGATACAAAAACAGCTTTGAAGAACTGTGCATTACTTGTAATGAATCGTTCCGGAATGATCGCATGATATAATGCGCAATTAGGCGCGCTCGGCGGAAAATACTTCCCTTCTACGCGTCGGACTTTCTAAAATTTTTCTCCCGCGGCGGCAGCTAACCTAGTAACAGGTGCTCATCGCTCGTTGAAATTCGTCGGCTTTCAAGTTCGCGCGAGTGGCACGCTGGCCTGGATAAGCCTGAAAAAGTCGAAAATTCGAAATTCCGATCTGCGCAGCTGGCGCAAAGTTTCTTGACGTTAAGCGAGACGACGTTTTCTGAACGTTAATCGTTTGAGTCCCACGCAGCGCAATCGCGCTGTTTAGGTTCATGTCGAAAAGTCCCACTAGTTTTATCGCAATGCGCTATTGGCGATACGCGCATAATTTTATTGATAATTATCCTTCGCATAGTTACTGTTTTGGTGTGAATCATGTGAGCAAAACATTTTGTCTCTTATTTCCATTACTTTAAATTATACTTATTTGATAAACACAACCGCTGTTGCCCCATTTGACGTTTTCCAACATAAATTGAAGCAAGCGCTATCGTGCTGCTTGGTATTTCTCGACAAGATTTTCTGAATAACCTTTGGGATCCAAACGGTTAACACTTTGCCGGCTGCTTATTTCTCGCAACGCCTTTACGCTGCCGCCGACGAATTTCGCGCGGATTTTACTGCTACCGACGGTGATATTTACGACATACGAATATATTCGTAAAAAAAAATTGTAAAATTTTGTGTTCTGACGAATATATTCGTCGTACGTCTTCAATAGTGACCATTAGCGGTTAATTTTGCAATTTTAGTTAAAACTAAAATATATTCCTAAACTGCAAGAAGTTTGGAATATTTTGAGGCCATGTCGAAAAAAAATGTGTAAATAATTATTATAGAAAATAAAACGGTAAATTAATTATGGTAAAAAATATTAAAGTCATTTCATTGTAACCTAATTTCATATCAAACATATTCTGTGTTTGGCGGAATATATTCGTCATCGCTTAATTTGTACGACGCACGTAAAAAGGGCAGTAAAATTAGCGTTACATAAATTTTAATGCATATTTTTATATTCGTAAAATATTAGGTCTACCGGAAACTTTTGTCCGTTCTCGTATTAAAAGAAACACATTTTCAATATATAATACTGAGATAGCGAAATCAGTGTTTCAGTACATTTAGAAAAGTGCATACGTAGAAATACAGTGGTAGATAGAGACAAGCATATACGTTTCAACGAAGTTATTCATACATGTTGAAACTTGAGATTATATTTCGGACAGAACTTTCCGACAAACCTAATTTCGCGCGGATTCTACTGCCACCTATTTACTGCTACTACATTTATGCTATCCGTCGTACATAGGCTATGGTTATTATTAAAAAAGGCACTAAAATTAGTGTTACATAAATTTTAATGCATATTTTTCTATCCTTAACACTATAACGATCGCTAGCCGATTAATCGACTTTTCGGTTCCAACTGCTATTTACCGGTAGCCGATTAATCGGCTTTTCAGTGGTCAACGGTTATATTAGATAAAATAAATATCAGATGATATTATGACAATTCTAAATTACAATAAAATTACACTGCTTTGAAAACAAAGGATTCTCAACAACACATTCGGTACTTTTCAGTTATAAAGCTTTACAAATAGGCATATACACAATTTCTGCGCGATATCCAAAACAGTATCGGTCGTTGGTGACGTGACGAGATATCTCGTCATTTTCAGTGTATATCGTCTTGCATATTCTGCGGTCGGTAAAATGTTTTGTATTGTGAAAATTAGAAGCCCTGAAATATGGATACACAAAACGATTGTATTACGAAATAATTGCATTTATCGGATACATCAAATGATGGCGAGAATATTATTGTCTGTCACTTCACTTAGTGTCATGAGCCGATGTTTAGTTTGTACAAATTTTTATTTATTGAAAAATATTAAAAAATCATTCATTTTTAAAGTTGGTGTTGAAAATAAACATTTCACGCGGCAATGATTTGTAACTACTAACAAATCGTCACTAATTCAAAAATATTTGACGCAAAAAAATACCCGGCGATATGGTTACCGTTCTCGATCAAAAGTCACGCCAGCGTGACAGCGGCCGGAAAGTCTTAAACTCCGCGATCCCGACGGCCTCCCTTTCCACTTTCCTCTCGCTGCATCCGCTTATCTACCGAGCGTATCTTGGGCTCCGATAAAGCAGCAACGAGACGAGGCCATTCGCGTCAGTCATTGTCCGGCACGTTCACACCTACGTTCGTCCGTTTTCTGGATACTCGTTAGATCGTTTCGAAGGTGAAACTCGTATCGTAGCTGCGATCGTATGGCCATGCCGGCCGTACGAAAGGGGGGAACAATGGCTCATAGGACAATGGCCTTAGCCAGAGCGAAAAGCAATGGCAAGGGTCCACGGAGCAGCGAAACCTCGGAGCGCCGCTTGAGAACCGGGCACATAAGTACACACTATACTTGCAGTCGGTTCCAAGAGATGTTTATGCAAACGGCCCCGCCGTACGTTCGGAACAAAGCGAGCTTCTCCCCGCGAGAGCTTCATGCCTGCCTGAACTGCCACACGAGGGCCGTAAAATTATTTCCACGTGTCAACCCTCGTCGAAAGCTATCTACGCTCCGCTGAAGTGGCAGCGCGGCTTTTTACTTTTTAATAAGCCGCTGCTTGCGTTCGACGGGCGGGCAACACTATTTATGTGTGCTACGTCGCACGGTGCATGTGCATGCGGCGTTATCTGAGAATGTGGCTTACGGATCTAGCTCCGTGCGTACCTATTTGCCCCCGGCAACTCGTCGATTTCGTTTTGGCTTCCTCTCTTAAGTGCGTTTCACCGGAGCTACTTTTCATCGTCCCACCTTCTCGTCGGCGTCGGCTTCGTCGGCGCTGCATTTGTAGATTAATGCGCACACGGCACCTCGTCTGTGCGGGTAAGCGCTGAGCTTATTTTTCGCGGATCAACGGTCTCGAAACGTTTTTCTCATAACTGGGTGAACTGGGCGCGCTGTTTTGCTTCGTCTGGCGGAAACCGAGGAGTTTCTATTTCCAAAGTGGGAGTCGAGAAGTGAACGTGGACTGTTTATGCTCGGACCGTTCTGCGCAACAGACCGGCGGTCGGTGAATTTTCGTTCGACCTACTCAAAAGACGGGTTTAAATGCTTTTTAAACCGGTCCGGTTGGCTATGAGATATGACCGGAGCGGAAAAGTCGGGCGATCGTCCGAATTCAACATATGACTCCCAAGCATGCCGTATTCTGCTTCTTCTGTTGGAATGCACAGAATTCTGAGGAAAGGTGTCTGCGTCGTTGAGACGCACTCTTGTAATAGTCAGCCATTTCGGCGTCATAAATACTTGTTCCTACGATTTCGCAATAAAATACCGATCGGCTGGCTGCGGCTCTACGCGCGAATATTGTTTTTCGACTTTCGAAAATTTATCGTTCGCGAAAAAATCACCCTCGACGACACGTTGATGGAGCTTTTTCTGCGGCCTTCGTGAATTTACTTACTCGCCGGTCGCACCTTGTCGGAGAGCCTAAAGAGGCATAATGAATTTGAAAGTAGCATAAGCGCGGAATACATTCACTCGGTTGCACGTAAATTTGCATTTCTAACGCGATATAAGAAGTCGTCGGACGCGCCGGGGGATTAGAATATCAATCTTGAACCGTTACAAATTATACGAGGAACGCGCGAGTGCATAATAACGACCACTCTTCGAACGCCCCCGAGGAACCCTATATAACAACCTCGCGATCTTTGGTCATTTTTCTCCGGAGGCAAGCCGTTTATGTATCACCGAGGTTGCGAAAATAAGTCGACGGCGATCGTTAATCTTTCGAACGATATATAGATACTAATAGCCAATTAAGCATTGTCACGGTATACACGCCTTTCGGATGTACAGTCTTGCGCCGCATTATCTTTCGCAGCTATCAGAGTATATGTACGTACGTAATTATTACATGTTACTATGATGTGCACAATCTCCTTTAATCGCTATTTCGAAACGCGGGGTATGGAAAATTAATAATAATACGCTTTGGATGCAGACATGTGCATGTTCGAGTTTGCCGGTCTGTCAGATTCTCGGGAATGCACGTTTATCAATGATAGCGCAGTTCGCACGGTCGAAATATACTTGGCAAACCACAATCCGTATATCAGAGGTATGTACACGGTTGAAGTGGCCATCATAAAATGCCGGTAGAACGCGGGTATGCAAATGCGACGAAAGAGCAACGAGAGTTCGTTGTGATCTCGTCGTAAATTATCATAAGGCGGAGAGGCGCTAAACGGCGATGACGATTGTCCCATGTGAAGCATCGTTCGGTTATAATCTTTGAGTCATCTCGAAGGCTGTGAAATATCTCGTTTCTCTACAATCGACACTTTTTCCCATATCGTAATAGCGGCTGAGAAATCAGTGATCGTATTAGCGTCGAAATAGACGATCAATTACGCGAATTTAACTTGGTTGGTCGCAAGATGAAATGCGTACCGCTATCGCACACTATTAATTACGGTTAAACGTGCAATAAGCCATCTCCGTGGCAATTTAGAATCATGCTGGATTACGGGATATAGCGAACGATGGATCGCTGCGGCTAAAGTGTCTGTGAAGAAATTTTAATGGTATTAATCACAGATTCGCGCGTAACGAAGAATTATGAAATTCGTCGTAACAGAATGTTTGATTACTACAGATATTGCAAACGAACGTTCCGCATTGATCGCGAAAGGTAAATATGTATAGAAAACTAAGCGTTAAAATTACTCGCACCGCTAAACTCGGTACAACAATTTTACATACAAGTTCTGCCGACCCGAAGACAATGTCATTGAAATCAGCAACCCTACAACTTAATCGATACTAGTTAACACGTTCTAACACGTTCACAACTATTTCGAAAGATATTTCACAGGATATGATAAATTATTATAAAAGTAGCTTATCAATTCGTCACTACAGAAAACATATTTGAAAGGGAAGAAATTATTTTCGAATCTCACACGCTTTCTTAGATACTTCATTCTTCAGGAAAGATTTTTCATTGAATGCATATCCTGAAACGTTTCGTTTTAAACCTGTTTATCTTCTGTTACGATAAGAAACAATAGGCTCAGTGTAATTTTCCAATACACATTTTCAACTCGATGGAAATCCCTGAGTATTTCGTTCTAACCGTAATAATTTTCTACTATGATAAGAAACCTATGATGGCCTGTCAGATATCTTCTTGTAAACTCGCGTGACAGTCAACGTATTAAGACAGAAGTGTCAGAGTATCGAATAATGGATTATCAGAGTATTGGAAATGTCAGAGTATCGAATAATGGATTATCAGAGTATTGGAAATGTCAGAGTATCGAATAATGGATTATCGGAACACAACTACACATTTTTCGACGTCACGCACCGCAAACTACGGCATCCGATCACACTCGAACCTTGCGAATGTCTTCCAACGTCCTCGATCGACCGGATCGATCACGCAGTCCTTGCAGCGCATGCACGCAAACACGAATTTTTCACCAACGGCCAAACTTATCGAGAAACTCACAGTCAGCCGAGTTTAACACTTTAAGGACCGTCCACGAGTTTTCTCATGTCTCGTGTCCCAACTGTTACGGACCGCTCATGAGTTTTATCGTGTTTTCTACACACTGTCTTTAGATGTCACTTACTTCGATGCATTGTATTTATTTTGGTTATTTAAGTATTTACATTAACATGAATGTATTAAACTTGATTGCCTTCATGTTTTTTTTCGCTTATTTACCGGTGCTTCGCCAGGTACGTCGCCAGTAGCGACTTTGTTTTGGATATGGCGGAGAAATGTATGTGCCTATTTGTAAAGCTCTATAACTCAAAAATACTCATTGAGTCGTTGAGAATCCATTGGTGTCAAAGCGGTATAATTTTATGGTCATTTAGAATTGTCATAATATTATTTGATATTTATTTTATCTTCTATAACTATTTCTAAACTAATATTGTTCTTGCAATACAAAATGGTTTCAAAGCGGTATAATTTTATGGTCATTTAGAATTGTCATAATATCATTTGATATTTATTTTATCTAATATAACTACTTGTAAACTAACATTGTTCTTACAATACAACATGGTTTCAAACTGGTATAATTTTATTTTCATTTAGAATTGTCATAATCTCATTTGATATTTATTTTATTTCATATAATTACTTGTAAACTAACATTGTTCTTACAATGCAACATGGTTTCAAATCGGTATAATTTTATGGTCACCTAAAATTGTCATAGTATCATTTGATATTTATTTTATCTAATATAACCACTTGTAAACTAACATTGATCTTACAGCCATCACATAATAATATTCTTTACGAAATTAACAAGAGACACCGAAAAGCCGATTAATCGGCTATCGGTCGCTAAAATGTTAAGACTCATGCGCCGACACGGGAAGTCAACGTGCTCCGTTTCGGTGAAGGTGATAAAAAAGGGGAGGACGGAGGTGAGGAAAGTTATCGATTTCTATATAGGGAACTCTGCGGCGAGCGAGGGTCCAGGGCGGAAACACTGGAGGAGGAGGTTGAACAAGGGGCCCAGAACAGGAGGCAAGAGGAAGGGGGTGGTGAACGAATACCGTGACGTGCCTCGAGGGCGGCAACCGACACGGCGAGTTGCAGTGGACGTCCTTGCTACGTTATCTGCCGCGTTTCGTTCCCTTTCACTTTCAGTGTCCAGGAACCAGAAACCCCGGATCTCGTCGAACAAAGATACGCCCCCGCCCGAGCTGTCCGAGACAGAGATGACGAACGCGAGAGACCGAGATGCGGCATAAAAAAGGAGAAAGAAGAAGGCCCTTCCCACATTTTTCTTCCTCTTCGTCTCCTTTCACTGGCGCATAATTCGCTGGCACTGCCTGCCGGTCTGCCTCCTCTTTCTGCCCTGTTTCTTCGATTAATAAGTTGTAACGACCGAGAGATCGTGCCGGTAAACGGCTGTCCTGCGGAAAAGTGGAGTAATCTCGATGTACACGCCGAGCGTGGGCATGTATACTTAACGAGCGACGCCGATTCCGCCGGGAGATAAAGGTACGGCTCTCAATATCTTTTCAGACGTGCCCGCGTGCGCAATGTGCCCCCGTGGCAGGTCTATTGTCTAGTCTTTGTCAACGCGAGTCGATCGCGATGTATTTGGAGCGTGGCAGGAAGCACGGAACAGAAAGAGGGTCTGGAAAAGGTGTCAGACACGTCATTCGTTTTTAGCTACTCTCGTGTCGCTGCTGTCGATTCGAGAAAGTTGATGAATAGACTGTAATGAAATTAGTTGGGATGGCAGTACTAGTAGATGACGAAAAGTTAAGTTGATAAATAGACTGTAATGAAATTACTTGCGATGAAAGTGCTAATAGATGACGAAAAGTTAAGTTGATGAATAAACTGTAATGATATTACTTGCGACAAAAGTGCTAATAGACGACGTAAAGTTATTCGGTAACTATGTTACTGTAATCTTGACGCTAGCATGCCGGGCATTTTCATTCCCTAGACATATGGAATGACAGTTAAGTTGATAAATAGACTGTAATGAAATTACTTGCGATAAAAGTGCTAATAGATGACGAAAAGTTACTCGGTAACTATGTTACTGTAACCTTGACGCTAGCATGTCGGGCATTCATTTGACGCTCATTCCTTTGACATATGGAACGACAGATAAGTTGATAAATAGATTGTAATGAAATCACTTACGATGAAAGTGCTAATAGATGACGAAAAGTTAAGTTGGTGAATAGACTGTAATGAAATTAATTGCGATGACAATGCTAGTAGATGACGAAATGTTAAGTTGATAAATAACTGAAAAGTAGATAGACTGTAATGAAATCGCCTGCGATAAAAATGCTAATAGCTGCCGAAAAGTTAAGTTGATACATACACTGTAATGAAATTGCTTGCGATGAAAGTGCTAATAGGTGACGAAAAATTAAGTTGATAAATAGACTGTAATGAAATTACTTGAGATAAAAGTGCTAATAGATGACGAAAAGTTACTCGGTAACTATTTTACTGTAATCTCGACGCTAACATGCCGGGCATTTTCATTCCCTTAACATATGGAACGACAGCTAAGTTGATAAATAGACTGTAATGAAATTACTTGCGATAAAAGTGCTAATAGGTGATGAAAAGTTAAGTTGATAAATAGACTGTAATTAAATTGCTTGCGATGAAAGTGCTAATAGACGACGAAAAGCTAAGTTGATGAATAAACTTTAATGAAATTACTTGCGATAAAAGTGCTAATAGGTGATGAAAAGTTAAGTTGATAAATAAACTGTAATGAAATTACTTGGGATGAAAGTACTAATAGATGCCGAAAAGTTACGTTGATGAATAGACTGCAATTAAATTACTTGCGATAAAAGTGCTAATAAATGACAATAAGTTACTCGGTAACTATGTTACTATAATCCTGACGCCAGCATGCCGGGCATTCTCATTCCCTTGACATATGGAACGACAGTGCAACGCATATGGTATGAAAGGTACACGCATGCCACGAACAAAGAAAGAAGTAAGAAGACGAAATAACGGTGGATAGAGACAAAATTCTTCTGGAGACTCAAAATGGAAAGGTTATAAATGCTTGCGCGCGTTCAAGAACCTTTAGAACTTGCCTCGTTGCACGTTCGAATCGTTGCGCAAAGGTTTTGTCTGTCTCTCAGGACTCCTGCTTGTCGAGATCCGTGCGCACCTTCGACTCTGCGTTGGTACCGCACGGTACTGCTAATCGTGGATGCAAGCGTTCAGGATAATTGAGCGTTTAGGTGTTACCTGTACTTTCATTGGCGGTTTTCGATTTCGTTTCAGCCTCGCTGCCTCTATGACCGGCGCACCGTATCTTTCCGTGACGATATCCAGCAAAGCGAGTCCTGGCTTCATGTTTCATTTATGTTCCTCCGCGGAATTATGCCGTTAATTTTATTCGAGGCACTCGCAGAATTTTTATGAAACTATCGTACATTCGGTAAACATGATCCGGTGTACCGTAAGTCGTACGATAAGTACGGGATGGGATGTACAGATTAGCAGTTGCCGAGGCACTGACATGTACATGTTTGCAACTGTAAGGATACGTAATAGATTATCTCGACCGTTCGCGATGATCGAACGGATCTTAAATGCCGAACGTCTTTGTCTAGAATAAGCGGAGGCTAGGGGGTGATTCACAAGTGTAATCGCAGATTGCATTTTCGTTCGGTGATAAGGCGCCGTTGAAGTAATTGCGATCTCAGTTGTTCGTCAAAGGTAGTGGACATCACACGGCAATCATGGTGTTCAAGACGCGCAAGAAAAAAAAGTACGAGAAAAGTGTCCGTGTCGCGACAGATTTGGGATTTAACACGTTGACTGCCAAGTGTATTTTGCTACGTTAGAACCGCGATGTGATGAAATACTGAACAGTATGATTAAATAGTGCCAAATAAAGATAACGGAGAGTCATTGGAAGCCAAAGTATTGAAGCACCGTTCCGATATCAATTGCTTTTACAAGATTGCAAATAGACTTCATGGTGAATTTTTTGTGTGTTAAAGAATACGGTGTGGTACATTTGGAAATGTAATGCGATTAAATACTGCGGAGTATAATTAAATAGTGCAAAGTGAAGATCACGCAGAGTCGTTGGAAGCCAAAGTATTGAAGCACCGTTCTGATATCAATTGCTTTTACAAGATTGCAGATAGGCTTCATTGCGAATTTTTTGCATTTTTAGTAAAATCTTTGCACCGGTCATTTTGCACGGTGTGGTACATTTATAAATGTAATACGATGAAATACTGCAGAGCAGAATTAAATCGTGCAAAATGAAACTAACGCAGAGTCTTTGGAAACCAAAGTATTGAAGCACCGTTCCGATATCAATTGCTTTTACAAGATTGCAAATAGGCTTCATTGCGAATTGTTTGCATTTTTAGTAAAATCTTTTGCACCGGTCACTTTGCTCGGTGTGGTACATTTATAAATGTAATGGATGAAATACTGTAGAGTAGAATTAAATCGTGCAAAATGAAAGTAACGCAGAGTTCTTAGAAGCCAAAGTATTGAAGCACCGTTCCGATATCAATTGCTTTTACAAGATTGCAAATAGGCTTCATGGCGAACTTTTTGCATTTTTAGTAAAATCTTTTGAACCGGTTACTTTGCTCGGTGTGGTACATTTGGAAATGTAATGCGATGAAATACTGCGGAGTATAATTAAATCGTGCAAAATGAAAGTAACGCAGAGTTCCTAGAAGCCAAAGTATTGAAGCACCGTTCCGATATCAATTGCTTTTACAAGATTACAAACAGGCTTTATTGCGAATTGTTTGCATTTTTAGTAAAATCTTTTGCACCGGTCACTTTGCACGGTGTGGTACATTTATAAATGTAATACGATGAAATACTGCAGAGTAGAATTAAATCGTGCAAAATGAAAGTAACGCAGAGTTCCTAGAAGCCAAAGTATTGAAGTACCGTTCAAATATTAATTGTTTTTACGAGATTGCAAATAGGCTTCATTGCGAATTTTTTGCATTTTTAGTAAAATCTTTTGCACCGGTCATTTTGCACGGTGTGGTACATTTGGAAATGTAATGCTATGAAATACTGCAGAGTAGAATTAAATCGTGCAAAATGAAACTAACGCAGAGTTCTTAGAAGCCAAAGTACTGAAGCACCGTTCCGATATCAATTGCTTTTACAAGATTGCAAATAGGCCTCATGGCGAATTTTTTGCATTTTTAGTAAATCTTTTGCACCGGTCACCTTGCACGGTGTGGTACATTTATAAATGTAATACGATGAAATACTGCAGAGTAGAATTAAATCGTGCAAAATGAAAGTAACGCAGAGTTCTTAGAAGCCAAAGTACTGAAGCACCGTTCTGATATCAATTGCTTTGACAAGATTGCAAATAGGCTCCATGGCGAATTTTTTGCATTTTTAGTCAAATCTTTTGTGACCACCGTGGCAGTCAACGTGTTAATTGAACGCCTTCGAATTTTGCTGTGTTTTTGATATCTTGGTGGGTAACTCATTTGGGTGTTTGTTTGGTTTATTGCGCAGAATGGCGAAAAACCAGCAGGAGAACGGGGGACTAAGGTCCGGACTCGGTCCAGATACCGGACCGGACGACTTTTCGGACGACGAGAGCACCCAATTGACACAGGACTATGGCGAAAGGTGAGCATGAACAAATTGTTCCCTTAATCTTGCCGTAGGATCTCTCTACTGCGCGTCGCTCTAGCGGGAAGGTTGAAAAAATGAGCGGCCGGCGAAGCTTATCAGCTTATGATATCGAATCGGCCCACGACTTTTATCGAATTTATCAACCAAGCTCCATCGTTCTCCTCGACGGAACGGTCCGGAGATAGATAAGAATCCACGCGCTAGAAAAAATCTACTAGAAGAACGTCAGAGTTCTTACGTGCAATGATAATCATTTACCTGTTTTCTGTTATGCGTTTTTGTAGTTGAGCTATCACAACGATAATCACTCGACTATTTCCTGTCGGGCGCTTTTTTGTGGTTCGATCATCCGATACTACGCACATATTTATAAAACTTCGTTATTTAGCTATACTAACTAATACCGAACAATATCGAATTGCACACGGTGTTGCAAAGCCTGTGCTTTTTCGGTTAAAAATTCTAAAGTCATGCGTTGTACTGTTAATTAGCAAGGGATTAGCAAGTAATTTAAACGTGGGGGCCTTTTAAACTCTCGCGAGATACCACAAATCTCGAAGCGGTCTGGACAGGATTAATGTCCGTCTTTCTTTTTTCAGTCAACGAACGGTCGTGGAGACGAAGGGATGGGATGTGTTCAGGAATCCACCGCCAAAAATCGACTCGGGTTCGATGGCGAACCAAAGATGCCTCGAGGTTACCGTCCAGGTAACGAAGGTGTTCGTCTACCTCATCGTGTTCATCATAGTGTTAGGTAGCGGCGTCGTTGCCAAAGGGACGATTCTCTTCATGACGTCGCAATTGAAAGCCGAACGCACCATCAAGATTTGCAAGAAGAATGGGGGTGAGAAATGTTACCTTAAATACGCTTACGCGAAACCGATTACGTTGTTCACTTTTCATGCACAACATGTTCTACGTGGCATAATTAGATGATTGCGAAGTTGATGCTGCTATAGTTACATAAATGAAAGACGAAAACTTATAACCGTAGAACAGGACTGATTAACACTTTAAGGACCGCTAAGAAATCTGTAAGAAATACGCCTGGGACCCCACGTTTTAGGAAACTTGTACATTAGGAAAAGTCATAACTTTGTTATTTATGAAGCAATTTTTGTGAAACTTTCAGAAATGGTATAATTTAATATGTTGTATGATGCTGTAAAATGGGATTATTTAAAAAAATTATTTAACACATTGATTGCAGTGCATATTTCACTATATTAAAACCGCAACGTGATAAAGTACTACAGAACATGATTGAATTGTGCAAAATGAAAATAATGCGAAGGTATTGGAGACCAAAGAATTGAATCACTATTTAATATTAATCGTTGATATAATTTTATGAAATTATCATAAAATTTTGTTTAAAAAGCAATTTTATCAGAGTTTGTAGTTGTTTCTTAAAGTATAATATTGCATGAAGTATTTTTTTCTACGAACAGGCACCATACAAAATTTACCAATGTATCGTGATTTGCTTCGTTTTTCATTCAATATTGATGAAAATACTTAACACGTTGACTGCCGATCGTATTTTGCTGCATTAAAACGGCGATACTACGAAATACTACAGCGTTTGACTAAATTATGCAAAATGTAAATAATATGCAGGCATTGAAAACCAAAGGATCGCATCACTATTCTAACAGTAACCGCTTTTATAAAATAATTATTGCTACCCATTGCAAATTTTTTGAATCTTCAGTAAAGTCTGTTGCGCCGGATCATGGCAGTCAAAGTGTTAAATAGACAAAATAGATACAATGTATTAACCGTTGACTGCCACGCGTATTTTACTATATTAAAACCGCAACAGGATGAAGTACTACAGAATATGATTGAATTGTGCAAAACGAAAATAATGCAAAAGTATCGGAGACCAAAGAATTGAATCACCATTTAATATTAATTGCATTTTCAAAATTATAAATACGACCGATTGGGTATTTTTTTAATTTTTCGTGGGATCTTTTGCGCTGGTCACCGATGACCACCATGGCAATCAAAGTGTTAAAGTAAGTGACATCTAAAAACAGCATGTAGAAAACACAAGAAAACTTGTGAGCGGTCCGTAATAGTTGCGCCGCAAAATATTGGGTTGGAGGGAAACTTCTGTCGTATTTTTAATAGGCAGGTAATTTTTCTTGTAAGTAAAAAAAAACATCTGGCTAATGAGTCACTCGGATTTTTTTTTTGGTTTTTTTATAGCTGCTGTATAATATAAAAGGAGTCCTTTTTTACCGTTCATCATTTACTTGTGATATTTAAAGTGAAAAACATGTCAGTAGATAAAGTGCATTTACGACACTGCATTTTGTATGAATTCCAAAAAGGAAACAACGCATCGGTTGCATGTAAAAATTTATGTTCGGTATTTGGAAAAAGTATTGTAAATGTTCGTACTTGTCAAAGATGGTTTAGCAAATTTCGTTCCGGGGATCTGAACCTCCAAGAAAATGATCGATCTGGACGACCATCCAAAATCGATAATGATGTTTTGCGATCCATGTTGGAAACTAATCCACATTTAACAAGTCGAGAAATTGCAGAAGAGTTTGGCATTCATCATACAACACATTAAATGTATTATGATTAATATTGAACATATATTTTTATAAATTAATTCAAATATTTTCTTTAAAATACGACAGAACTTTCCCTCCAACCCAATACAAGAAAACTCGAGAGTGGTCCTTAAAGTGTTAAGTTCGACAACTGAATTCACTTTACGTATATGCTCGCGTGCGATTGTTTATTACAACGTATCCCTATGGTGTTTGCCTGTTTGCATTGCTTTTTTCATACTTCTTCGCCTCGGTCGCGCGCACATCGCGCCCGATGCTAGAGCACGATGGAAACATAAAGGGAGAGAAAGTACGTGAAACGAGGCTGAGACTACCGTCTTATTATAAGCCGCACCGATGACGTGCTCGTCTGAACTAGAAAAGAGCCCCAGGCGATGACGCCAAAAAATACTACCGCTCCGTATGACAAAAACGTTGATTGAATCGATCTAGAAGTAAACGAATCGACCACCGCGTCTTCGACAAAAAGTCATTAAAGTAGACATCCCAAAAACCACGTCTTCCATTGAAAACTGTTGCGACACATACTCTTTCCGCATTCCGTAAACGTCCAATGGCAATTTCTGAAAACATATGGCCCGTGTTCGACAAGTCGGTACGAACAAACGGAAGTAGACGTCGTTGCATATTTCATTAATTACAACGCGCTCTGAAAGCAGAGAGCACATTCACACACGCGCTTATATGGAACGACGTAATGCCCGTTTCTTCCTGTTCGTCTTTCCGCGTACGATGTAGCGACAACAATCGTTCTCAGCCTCCGTTTAAGGAATTTCGACAGTACCCCGCGCGTCAGTCGGTTTCGCGTAAAAAGGCCAAAGACGCTTCATTCATTGTTGTGACCGTCGATTGAATTGCTCTCTGCGAAGGTTCGGACGATCTGGTGGTGATGCTGCCGGAGGTGGAGAGGATAGCTTGGACCTGGTGCATAATAATTGCTTTCGCCGTGCCGGAAATCGGCACCCTCATACGTAGCATACGTATCTGCATCTTCAAGTCCTGGAAGAAGCCGCCGTTGTCCCACTTTCTTCTCGTTTTTCTCATGGAGACCTGTCATGTCGTCGGTCTAGCTCTGATGTTCTTAGCCGTGCTTCCGGAAATCGACGTCGTCAAAGGAGCGATGCTGACCAACTGCGTTTGCTTCGTTCCTGGAGTGCTAGGTGAGTCACTTTAGGTTTTATTCGCCGGAAAACGCTGTAGTGCACACAGTATGTCGGGTAAATAACGGAACTTCTTAAATTAAAAAAAAAGAATTAGTTATTTTGGCAATTTTGTTTATTTTTATTCAAAATACATCCCTTGCCTGTAGTATACACAGTATGACGGGTAAATAACGGAACTTCTTAAATTAAAAAAAAAGAATTAGTTATTTTGGCAATTTTGTTTATTTTTATTCAAAATACATCCCTTGCCTATAGTATACACAGCATGTCGGGAAAACGACAGAACTTTTTAAATTAAAAAAAGAAGAATTCGTTATTTTGGCAATTTTGTTTATTTTTATTCAAAATACGTCCCTTGCCTATAGTATACACGGTATGTCGGGAAAATGACGGAATTTTCTAAATTAAAAAAGAAAAGAATTAGTTATTTTGGCAATTTTGTTTATTTTTATTCGAAATACGTCCCTTGCCTGTAGTATACACAGTATGTCGGGAAAATGACGGAATTTTCTAAATTAAAAAAAGAAAAGAATTAGTTATTTGGGCAATTTTGTTTATTTTTATTCAAATTACGTCCCTTACCTGTAGTGTACACGGTATGTCGGGAAAATGACGAAACTTTTTAAATCAAAAAAGAAAAAATAATTAGTTATTTTGGCAATTTTGTTTATTTTGATTAAAAATACGTCCCTTCCGCATCGATACACCGCTGGACACGGGGAACGGTCATAGATTTTTTGGGTCATTTTTCGGAATCGTCTCAACGACCTTCCTTTCATAGCTGATTTAAGTTTCGGGAACAGGAAATAGTGATATGGTGACAAATCAGGGGAACACATAGGATGTTGAAGAACACAGATTTGTTTTTCCGGAAAAAAATTCGACGCGTTCTGTAACGGAAATACACAGCTTTCAAATGATATATTGTTTTAAGAGATGGCATTAGTAATTTTCCGTAAATTTAAAAAGTTCCCTTATTTTTCCGACATACTATGTATTTGTTGAAACCAATGTTACGTTGTGATGTAGGACTTCTCTCGCGGAACAAGAGTAAGGACGAGTCAAAAAGGTTCGTACTCGTATTGGTCGATCTCGCTGCATTAGCTGCCCAAGCTACGAGTTTCGTAGTTTGGCCCCTGCTGGACAGCTCGAACTCCAGGTTGTGGCTTATACCACCGAGTTTGCTACTTGTGTCCTGTGGTTGGTGGGAGAATTACGTTTCGATGCAAAGCCCCGTAGGTAAGTACCAGGGAAAGCGAAAGTGGGAGTGTAAGAATATATTAACACGTTGACTGACACGTGTATTTTGCTATGTTAGATCCGCGATGCGATGAAATACTGCAGAGTATCATTAAATCGTGCAAAATGAAGGGAACGCATAGTTGTTAGAAGCCAAAGTATTGAAGCACCGTTCCAATATCAATTGCTTTTACAAGGTTGCAAATAGGCTTCATTGCAAATATTTTGCAGCGTATTTTGCTATCAATATACTCAATCGGTAGCATTTACAATTTTGCAAATGCAATTGATATAAAATAGTGATTCAATTATTCGGTCTCCGATACCTTCGCATTATTTTAATTTTGCAAAATTTAATCATATTCTGTAGTACTTCATCACGTTGCGATTTTAACGCGTTGACTGCCAAGCATATTTTGCTATGTTAGAACCGCGATGCGATAAAATACTGCAAAGTATGATTAAATCGTGCAAAATTAAGGTAACGCATAATTGTTAGAAGTCGAAGTATTGAAGTACCGTTCCAATATCAATTGCTTTTACAAGTTTGCAAATAGGCTTCATTGCAAATATTTTGCAGCGTATTTTGCTATCAACATAGTCAATCGGTAGCATTTACGATTTTGTAAATGGAATTGATATTAAATAGTGATTCAATTCTTCGGTCTCCGATACCTTCGCATTATTTTAATTTTGCAAAATTTAATCACATTCTGTAGTACTTCATCACATTCCGATTTTAACGCGTTGACTGCCAAGCATATTTTGCTATGTTAAAACTGCGATGCGATGAAATACTGCAGAGTAGAATTAAACCGTGCAAAATTAAGGTAACGTAGAGTTCTTAGAAGCCTAAGTATTGAAGCACCGTTCAAATATCAATTGCTTTTACAAGATTGCAAATAGGCTTCATTGCAAATATTTTGCAGCGCATTTTGCTATCAATATACTCAATCGGTAGCATTTACAATTTTGTAAATGGAATTGATATTAAATAGTGATTCAATTCTTCGGTCTCCGATACCTTCGCATTATTTTAATTTTGCAAAATTTAATCATATTCTGTAGTACTTCATCACGTTGCGATTTTAACGCGTTGACTGCCAAGCATATTTTGCTATGTTAGAACCGCAATGCGATGAAATACTGCAGTGTAGAATTAAACCGTGCAAAATTAAGGTAACGTAGAGTTCTTAGAAGCCAAAGTATTGACGCACCGTTCAAATATTAATTGCTTTTGCAAGATTGCAAATTTTTTGCAGCGTATTTTGCTATCAATATACTCAATCGGTAGCATTTACAATTTTGCAAATGCAATTGATATTAAATAGTGATTCAATTCTTCGGTCTCCGATACCTTCGCATTATTTTAATTTTGCAAAATTTAATCATATTCTGTAGTACTTCATCACGTTGCGATTTTAACGCGTTGACTGCCAAGCATATTTTGCTATGTTAGAACCGCGGTGCGATGAAATACTGCAGTGTAGAATTAAACCGTGAAAAATGAAGGTAACGCAGAGTTCTTAGAGGCCAAAGTATTGAAGTACTGTTCAAATATTAATTGCTTTTGCAAGATTGCAAATATTGCTTTTACAAGATTGCAAATACCATTGCGGTCAACGTGTTAACCGGACTCGATGAGGAAACAGCAACTTGACGGACAATTTCTCATCTGCAGGATTCGTGAGGACGTTGGGCAGGGTCAAGAAAGAATTACGACTAACTCGATATTTCACCTATATGTTCGTGGCCCTTTGGAAAATCGTTGCGTTCTTCATCAGTACCTTACTGATAATCCATATGAAAGGCGAAAATATCGGACATCTCTTTACGATGTTAGGCAGTGCGTTCGGCAAACACGACATCCCGTTGATGTCTCAAAAGCCTTCGCTATTCTCTACGAGCCCAGATCTTGGTGAATTTGTGCTGAACAACGATGAAGGACTGATTAGAGCTGATGTTTATACTCCGATATACGTTCTCCTGCTGCAGATATTCGGCGCTTACTTCGCGTACATCTTCGGTAAGTTTTCGCTTTCTTCGCCTAACATAGAATCCAATGTACTACATGATCTGTAAGCCATTTATGAAGTTCTCACAACCTTCTGTCCGTTTATCCCGATCCTAAGCCCACTTTCAATCGTTCTATATTGCTGCAAAGGTGATACTGCAAGTGTATTCTATGTTAGGTCCCCACTTTCAGGAGTAAAGATATTCGTGAACAAAACGTTGAAACCAACTACTTGCTTATCTGATTTTTACACAGGGAAAATGATTGTTTTCAGGCAAGTTCGCGTGCAAAATTCTCATCCAAGGATTCAGTTACGCTTTTCCGGTGAATCTCACCATACCAGTAACCATCTCTCTACTGATCGCAGCTTGCGGTCTAAGAAACGATGATCCGTGTTTCTTCCATGGGACAATTCCAGATTACCTTTTCTACGAGTCACCCCCGCAGTACTTCCTGAGTGATTTCGTTTCAAAACAGTACGCCTGGGTTTGGCTACTATGGCTGTTGTCACAAACCTGGATTACGTTGCATATTTGGACGCCAAAATGTGAACGTTTGGCTGCAACTGAGAAACTTTTTGTCATGCCCATGTACGACTCCCTGCTAATCGATCAGTCCATGGGTCTCAATCGCAAGAGGGATGATCAACCGGAAGTAAAAGTCGAGGTAAGTGGCGTTTAACGCGCACGGTTTTTAGAACATCGTGTAAAAGTGTCGAGCACTAATGTATCAAGAAAACTTTCGATTCGAACAATGCTTTATATATTATGCATTCACGGCGGCATAAATATGTAGACGTCCTCGTTGTGCATCGAAAAGCGTTGTATTAACACTAGGTTTACGGGCGTTTCTTATATATCTATCTCTACGAAGACCTGTCAAATTGACGGGTAGGTGAAAATACGTATTTACATTAAAAAATCAATTTATTCAAACTAAGTCTGAGTTGAACAATATAAGGCTTCACGTAAAAATAAAATATTAACCCTTTGCACTCCGAATTTTATTTCAATTTCGTTACCAGCAGCTCCCAACGCTTTTAAGTGTTTTATTTGAAATTTACTTTAACTAAAAATATAAAGCAATTTAAATAAATAAAGGAAGAAACAAATTCACTTAAATACCAATTTTATTTACAGTATTGTCGTATATTGAAATTTTCAAGGGTATGATATCTTTTGAAAGAACTTGCAAGATGTAACCCTGATTTTCTTTCACACGTTTCACAAAAATAGGTGGCTTCTCTTTTTCCTCCAGATGTTTTTCTATTTGAGTAAACTGCACAGTCTTTGTGTTTTCCTTCGGGATGTAGGAAGATTAAATGAGGCTTTCCATCTAAGCGATCGTGTTTATCATGTGTTCCAGGCTTCCCCAATTTCATATTTGGATGACGACAATCACGAATTAGCATTGACAAAATCTTTTCGCGAAATTTTTTGTGGGCTATAGGTTCTGTTCCTTGGTTTTTTGTTTTTTCTTTATATAAAATATACGCATTTACCATGGAGATTTCTAATCCCCAAAAGAAATATTCCCTCCACCACTTGAGTGCTCGACGTAAAAAACAGTAAGATGTCGCGTATTGGTTCGCCATATCGACACCATCTATATTTTTATTATAATCTGTGATCACATCCAGTTCTTTTATTTCTCTTCGATTACCTGAATATCTCACCCTTCTAGTGACATTGCGAGAGCGTCGATAACGTGTGCACGATATCTATTTATTTAGACATGAAAAAATGTCGAGTGGAGCTCGACAAAGGAGCTCCTGCCATAAAAACTGATGTCGAGTCACACTCGACATAGGAGTGCAAAGGGTTAATACGTCAAGATTTTTTTTCCGAATATCTTTTCGATACGACATTTAGTCTGCTGCATGCTTTGAGTTTCGAATGACGCGAGGATCACTCTGGTAAGCGAGTTCGTTCAATACGAAATAACATGACACCCGGACCAAACAATTCGCTTTGTCACATTATCAAGGCGCTATTGAGATAATGAGTTGGGGGCATCTTAGACTTTTCTTTCATTCTTATATTTGTTATTGAAGGAATAATTTTACAAACGAAGCAAACATATAAGGATTGTTTACGTAATTAGCTAACCCGTCAATTTGACGGGTTTCGTAGAGATAGGTTTACCACATACAAATTTCAAAATTTAGAAAGCTTAAGGAAATAATAATTGTGTGTATAAACTCTTTTAACCCTTTGCGGACGAGCGACGCATATGTGCGTTCAGCATAAGATATTCCTATAACCGATGAAGGCATACTTATGTTCGGCAAAAACACCTGATAAAGCCGAGACATAAATATGCGCTCGAGAAAAATAAGTAATAGAGCCGAGGCAGGCATATATGTATGTATTTTGCAAATGGCATGTGTTAAACGAGAGTTGGTAATTTTGATGGGTGTCAACGGCTTCGAATCGCTCCGTCCGCAAAGGGTTAATGAAATTATGAATTTACGATGCAAAGTAGTTAAGATTATTGCTATGGTTTTTTGCGTGTTTCATTTCAAAGTTTGAAATCCGTCAAATTGACGAGTCCCGTAAATCTAGTGTTAATAACAAACACAGCTGTACGGAAAATGGTTTCGTGTACCAGAAATTTGAATAATCTCTCGTACGGTAGATAGATTTTTTAAAACGCAAAGTTTATGGGCCTTGTGTTATCGCACCGAATCAATGACAGCGCATTGTGTAAATGCAGATTTATTTAATTGACTAGAGTCACGACGTCACATTATCGAGGCGCTATTGAGATAATGAGTTGGGGGCATCTTAGATTTTTCTTTCATTCTTATATTTACTATTGAAGGAATAATTTTACAAACAAAGCAAATATATAAGGATTGTTTACGTAATTAGCTAACCCGTCAATTTGACGGGTTTCATAGAGATAGGTATACCACATACAAATTTCAAAATTTAGAAAGCTTAAGGAAATAATAATTGTGTGTATAAACTCTTTTAATGAAATTATGAATTTACGATGCAAAGTAGTTAAAATTATTGCTACGGTTTTTTGCGTGTTTCATTTCAAAGTTTGAAATTCGTCAAATTGACGAGTCCTGTAAACCTAGTGTTAATAACAAACACAGCTGTACGGAAAATGGTTTCGTGTACCAGAAATTTGAATAATCTCTCGTACGGTAGATAGATTTTTTAAAACGCAAACTTTATGGGTGTCGTGTTATCGCACCGAATCAATGACAGCGCATTGCGTAAATGCAGATTTATTTAATTGACCAGAGTCACGACGTCACATTATCGAGGCGCTATTGAGATAATGAGTTGGGGGCATCTTAGACTTTTCTTTCATTCTTATATTTACTATTGAAGGAATAATTTTACAAACAAAGCAAATATATAAGGATTGTTTACGTAAGTAGCTAACCCGTCAATTTGACGGGTTTCGTAGAGATAGGTATACCACATACAAATTTCAAAATTTAGAAAGCTTAAGGAAATAATAATTGTGTGTATAAACTCTTTTAATGAAATTATGAATTTACGATGCAAAGTAGTTAAAATTATTGCTACGGTTTTTTGCGTGTTTCATTTCAAAGTTTGAAATCCGTCAAATTGACGAGTCCCGTAAATCTAGTGTTAATAACAAACACAGCTGTACGGAAAATGGTTTCGTGTACCAGAAATTTGAATAATCTCTCGTCCGGTAGATAGATTTTTTAAAACGCAAAGTTTATGGGCCTTATGTTGTCGCACCGAATCAATGACAGCGCATTGCGTAAATGCAGATTTATTTAATTGACCAGAGTCACGACGTCACTTCTATCTGGAGCGATTCTTTGATTTACGTAGGATTTGGCCGAGATAGAGAAAGAAAAGGGGGACGGCGATTACGAAACTATCTACGAGCAGACGGATGGCTCAACGACACCTCCATCCGCCGTGAAAAGCAGCGACCACGTAACGAGAATATACGCCTGCGCTACGATGTGGCACGAGAACAAGGAGGAGATGATGGAATTCTTGAAGAGTATCCTCCGCCTCGATGAAGATCAATGCGCAAGACGCGTGGCACAAAAGTACCTCAAAGTAGTCGATCCGGACTACTACGAATTCGAGAGTAAGTCCAAGTAAAACATTCTCACAATTACAAATGCTGCAAGTACAAGGTGCGTCGCAAAAACCCGGACAAAGTTCAATTTAACCAGTTAACTGTGTCGATCATTTTGCAAAGTGCGCCCCAGTGTGTGTCGCGATAATCAAGCGATGACGGATATAGTCGTCAAACACAGAGTAAGTGGCGCTGTTGAAATATTGGGTCAAAAAGACGACTTTATTTTAGAAAATGAATGAATTTACTAGTAATATTTACACAATGGATCAACGTAAAGCTATATTTACACATAATTAACGAAAAACTTAAAACAAATCAAATATTCGTAGAGATTACAAATTTATAATGTTGCTTTCGTGTGATATGTTCTGAAACAGGGAACGATGCACAGTGGCACTTTGCATGTCGGACACCAATGCCGAGAGTCTTTTCTAATTTTGTTTTTATAACAAATATAACATCTTCGGGATGGATTTTTTGTTGTTGAAGTGTCTGGTATGTAATCCGGGAAATGTTTGCCGATCAAACGTGAAACATTGGATATCATTGGGCGAGGTTCTGATGATTTTTACTCAAATTATCTATCATTTTCATTTGTTTATTTCATTTCGTCCTGATCCCTAAACATTCTAAACATATTAAAATTTACGAATATAATTTAGTTTTCGCCAGAATTACATTTTAAATATCAAATTGTAACAAAATTTTACGCATGCCAGATATAACCGTCATAACACAAAATTCTGCCATTCTTCCATGACGGATATAGTCGTCAAACACACTTAACTGGTTAAATTTCCCGTCGTTCTATACCACTTGGAGATGTCCCTATTGGCAACCAAATAATTTGAAGCATGTAATAAACATTCGTAACCTCCAAACTGTAACTATGTTAAACCAAAGTGCAGAGTATAATCGAAGAGCTGCGATTATCGAAAGTATTCGCGCTGGGCGCTCAGCGACAGGAATGATTCGATTCTTCGGATACCCAAGATCGGCTGTGTATGATGTTGTCGCGAGATATATATATATATATATATATATATATATATAATATATATATATATATATAAACGTCATGATATATATATAAGTCCAGCGAAGGTTTTGCAACACCTGCCAGGAAAATTCACTAGATATTTTGGAAATTGCGTTGTTAGGACGAAACAATTGGCGAAATCATTCAACGGGCTCAGGAGCTCATTTTTAAGGATCCAGGGCAGTCGATCCGAAAATTGTCGTCGATTGTCGGTGTAAGTGAAACAACTATGCGTCGAATCTAGGAGGAGGACCTCCGCTAGCGCGTCTTATGCGATAAAAGTGGGACAGATGCTTTCCGAAGCTGTCAGGACAAAGCGAGTTGAACGCTGTAACCTGCTTTTCGGCATACGCCGATATGAACCGAGGCTCGTTAAAACGGGCCTGCGACAGATTCAGACCGAGAATGGAGGCGGTCATATAAGCAGAGGGGGGTTATATTGAATTAATGTTTTCTTTATGACCCAACAAACAATTCAGTAACAAAAAAAAATTTTTACTTTTCTATTATTGCAATAAAAATTATGTTCCAAAAAATGTTTGATTTGTCCGGATTTTGGCGCCGCACCCTATATATTAAAAATTGGTTACTACGTAAAATCCGCGAAATATGGTATCTTATGAGGAGTTTCGACTCTGAAGGATGTTACGTATTGCCCGTTGCTAAATTTGGAACATTTTAATCGAATACGAGTAATATACTAGGAGTACCGGAAAGTTCTAGAGAAAGAGATAACATTTCTGGACAGAACTTTCCGGTAGACCTTATTTTTTACTTTTCTATTATTGCAATAAAAATTATGTTCCAAAAAAATGTTTGATTTGTCCGGATTTTTGCGACGCACCCTGTATCTGTTAGCATTGTGCATTTAGTCCCAACTGTAAATTTCAGTCACTCTGTTTTGCCTGTAATTTTGAATCACTCTGACTACTGTTTCTTTTTAGCTCATATCTTCTTCGACGATGCATTCGAATTGTCCGATCACGACGAGAATGAGTCGCAAGTGAACAGATTCGTGAAACTTCTGGTAGGGACGTTGGATGAAGCAGCGTCGGATGTCCATCAAACAAGAATGCACGTGAGGGCACCTAAAAAATATCCAACACCTTACGGCGGCCGACTGGTCTGGACGCTTCCCGGTAAAACGAAAATGATTGCTCATCTAAAGGACAAGAGTAAGATTCGTCACAGGAAACGATGGAGCCAAGTACGATTCTTTAAATCTCTCCCAACATCCTAGCGGTCTGCAGGTTCCATTAATCGCTGTCTTTCCACAGGTGATGTACATGTACTACCTGCTGGGACATCGTCTTATGGAACTTCCCATCAGTGTCGATCGTAAAGAAGTCATTGCTGAGAATACGTATCTGCTGACACTTGACGGTGATATTGACTTTCAACCCGCCGCTGTGAAGCTTCTCGTCGACTTGATGAAGAAAAATAAAAATCTCGGTGCCGCGTGCGGTCGTATTCATCCGGTCGGATCAGGTACAGTTATATTCCTCAATACAATGATATGGTATTTTCGTTCATCTATGGTCATCATATGACGGGGCGATAAATGTCGGTTTGCAGGTCCGATGGTGTGGTACCAAATGTTCGAATACGCCATTGGTCATTGGCTGCAAAAGGCAACGGAACACATGATCGGCTGCGTACTTTGTAGTCCCGGTTGTTTTTCACTGTTCAGAGGCAAAGCTTTGATGGACGACAACGTAATGAAGAAGTATACGACGAGATCAGATGAAGCTAGACATTATGTGCAGTATGATCAGGGAGAAGATCGTTGGCTTTGCACGTTACTCTTGCAACGAGGTTACCGAGTAAGTGCTCACATATTTTGCTCGCATGAGAGTTTGGTGAAAATCCAAAATATTCGCAATGGGTAGCAATTATGTGCAATTATGTGCAATTAAATGCAGGTATTGTTAGAATAGTGATGCAATCTTCTGGTCCCCAGTACCTGCACATTATTTATATTTTCCATAATTCAGTCAAATGCTGTAATATTTCATGGCATCGCCGTTCTAATACGGCAAAATACTACAGAATATGATTGAATTGTGCAAAATGAAAATAATGCGAAGGTATCGGGGACCAGAGAATTGAATCACTACTTAATATTAACACTTTGACTGCCGTGATGATGACCAGTGACCGACGCATGAGAGTTTATATATAATATAAAATATTTGCCAAATGGGTAGCAATTATTTTAAAAATGCAGTTTAAAGTATTAGAATAGTTGATGCGATCCGTCGTTGATCTTCAATACCAGCACATTATAATAAAAGCCTACATTTTTTTTCATAATTCGGTCGAATGCTGTACAATTTCTATAGCTATATTGCACCGTTCTAAAAATTAGTAAAATACGCTTCGTAGTCAACGTATTAACACATTGTTGACCGGCAATTTTCGGCAAAAGCTGTCTCAAGTCACCGGCTGTTATTTCGTAATTGAACCTGGAAGTGAAACGATGAAAATAACGTTCAATAAAGTTTGTTCGTGCATAATAAATTCAAATTGAACTTTGGACATAAATTTTATGTGACTTTTAATATTTTTTCGTATGATTAACTGTACAGCAGTAGTCATTTGCGCGTAGATGTAGGCAAGAGCTAGATTATTCTCTTGTTATTCCATTTTCAATAATCACTTTTCAAATGACTACAATTTATTTAAAAATCACTCGGGCAAGTATATAAAGCATTCACGTATAATTGATTGAAAAATGCTTCAGCGTCACGTTCCGTTGTTCTTGACACTTTCTAATACTAGAATTAAATAGAATAAAAATATAGAATATATAGAATAGATATATAGAATAAAAACCTTAAAAAGACGCGATTGAACACGATGAACAAAATTTTGCTATATTCTATATTGCCCTGCGTTTCAAAAATTAAAATAGCCAACGCAAGTGTCAACAATGTGTTACCCCCTATTGTAAAGACGTAAACAGCTGATTGTGTCTTTCTTCCCGTATCACAGGTCGAATATTCTGCCGCGAGTGATGCTTACACCCACGCGCCGGAAGGTTTTAACGAATTCTACAACCAACGCCGACGATGGGTACCTTCTACCATCGCCAATATCATGGACTTGCTAATGGACGCGAAACGAACAATCAAGATCAACGACAATATCTCCTTGCCTTACATCTCATACCAGATTCTTCTCATGGGTAAGCCCACGTCAATACGCAATATACACTTCTTTACATTTTCGTTAACTAATCAAAATTGAAACAGGCGGTACAATTCTGGGACCTGGTACGATTTTCCTTATGTTGGTCGGTGCCTTCGTGGCAGCGTTCAAAATCGACAACTGGACGAGTTTTTACTATAACATCATACCGATTCTGTTATTCATGATCGTGTGTTTCACTTGCAAGTCCAACATACAGGTGAGTGTCAGTTAAAACTATGTGTCATCATTGTTGTTCAACGTTATCACAGCTTTCGATGTGCGCAATGATCGTCCGGTCATACATTCAATGTCTGTAACGTCCTATTTCATGCACCTATTTTCAGCTTCTCTGCGCGCAAATATTGTCGACAGCGTACGCGATGATCATGATGGCCGTGATCGTCGGTACAGCGTTACAATTGGGCGAAGACGGTATCGGATCGCCATCGGCGATATTCTTGATATCGTTATCGAGTTCGTTCTTCATAGCTGCCTGCTTACATCCGCAGGAGTTCTGGTGCATCGTGCCGGGCATCATCTACCTCCTATCCATTCCGTCCATGTATCTCCTTCTCATTCTCTACTCCATCATAAATCTCAACGTTGTGTCATGGGGCACGCGGGAGGTCCAGACGAAAAAGACGAAAAAGGTTAGCTCTTGCGAGAAGAACTATCGCACGAACACGCTTAACGAAACGGCCGTTAACCTGTACAAACTGACGCTGATTCCAATGTTAACTCATTGCGTACGGGTGACGAGAAATCTCGTCTTTTAGCAAACCGAACGTTGAGGCCGGGTGACGAGACTTGACGAGTTGAGAAATTAACACGTTGACTGCCGTGCGTATTTTGCCGTATTAGAACGGCGATGCTATGAAATACTACAGCATTTGACTGAATTATGCAAAATGTAAATAATGTGCAAGTATTGGAGACCAAAGAATCGCATCACTATTCTAACAATAACTGCATTTATAAAATAATTATTACTACCCATTGCGAATATTTTGGATCTTCAGTAAAATCTCTTGTGCCGGTCACCGGTGACCACCACGGCAGCCAACGTGTTAAACATGATAATATTGTCATTATTACGATACCGAAGCCTTGCGCGAGCTTATAACAGAAGATTCGCGAAATAAATGAATGTCGAAATGTCGAAACAGTAGAAAACAATCGGCCAGTATCACAGTTACATCAGTGAGACCGGTCCATTAGTCTATCGTATCTTATAAAAGATTTTATGATTGTGCATTTTATTATTTGAACGATAGCATTTTAATTTGTGAGGGAACAGTTTTCGAATTAGTTCACAAAATAAACCCTAATTCTAAAAAAGTCAAACATGTCTCATGGAAACGAAGAAAATGAAAGCCAAAATGAATTATTGCTTGATGATTTACCTGATGTACCAAATAACATTACAAGTGAAAGTGAACTTAGTGACGATAGCGACATTGTTGCAATAAGCGCTGGTATTAAACGAAGAGAGAGGATGAATATTTTATAAATGCGAATTAAAAAAGTGCATGTATGCATTGCACAAAGTTGTCTTGGAGTGCTCGAAAATATGTGGGTCCTGGAAGCAAGTTAGGCGAGCAGCGTGCCGTACGCAATGAGCTAAGATACTATGACACTTGAACATTTAATAGAACGGTCGGGTGGTGATGGTGGTGAGAACGCTAAAAGTGCACAAGGAAACTTGGGAAATGTCTTTTACGCCGTATGTGAAGACCGCTTTCAGTGAACATTGTCCAACGTTATTTGAGTGCTTCATTCATGCTGCTCGGAGAGAAACATTTTGAACGATCGCACGATTACTAATACTAATGGTGACACGCAGGTATTCGTGGCCGCAATAATCAGCACTTTCTACGGCCTGGTTATGGTGGCCGTTATCACTGGCATAGCGATAAGTATTGTTCAGGACAGCTGGCTATCGCCCTCCGCGATGTTTCTAATACTGGTGACGGGGCAAATGGTGATAGCGGGACTGATGCATCCCAAAGAGGTCTATTGCCTCATTTACGGCGTAATCTACTACATAACCGTGCCATCTATGTACGTCCTCCTAATAATATATTCGCTCTTCAATCTCAATGACATTACCTGGGGCACAAGGGAAGTGCAAGTAAAGAAGACAGCCGCGGTAATTATACCTAACACAAGCTAACAATTCTAACTCAGAACAGTAGTATATTTCCATAAAGACACAACAAAGAAAGTATACACATAATTCTGCAGAATCAAGTACCCGTTTCCTTATTATATATAATTCAAGTATTGATCCAAAGTAATTTTCTAACACTTCAACGAGCTCCGCTTTGTACATACGCAGAGGTTGTTAAAAATTGCTTCAAATATTCTATGCGCTCGTTATGTCTTCGGAAAAATATAGGAACTCGAGCAATTCTAACTCAGAACAGTAGTATATTTCCATAAAGACACGACAAAGAAAGTATACACATAATTCTGCAGAATCAAGTACCCGTTTCCTTATTATATATAATTCAAGTATTGATCCAAAGTAATTTTCTAACACTTCAACGAGCACCGCTTTGTACATACGCAGAGGTTCTTAAAAATTGCTTCAAATATTCTATGCGCTCGTTATGTCTTCGGAAAAATATAGGAACTCGAGCAAGAGAACAGTAGTATATTTCGGAAAGACACGACAAAGAAAGGCGACACATAATTCTGCTGGGCTTCCTGATAATTCAAGTATTGATCCAAAGTAATTTTCGAACACTTCAACGATTCACCGCTTTGATCAATCGAGATCTCGCTCGCTGGGCTGTTCAAATGCATGCTGTGCACCCACGGCAAACCATCGGACGAGAAACAGCAGCTGGTCGCAATTGCGGAATCCCTGGAACAACTCGGAAAACGGCTCGAGGGCATTGAGAGGTTCGTACGAACGCGGTCTCACGATCGGTTCCTTTCACAATGCTAGGAAAAAAGATAATCGTCGATCGTGTCGACTGCTGATGGAATGCCATCATCGTCGATTCGGTGTCTCTAACGAAAGAGACTAAAGTATTTCGCCATACCGGAGATTTATAGCGACGACGGAAGGAATTTTTCAATAATGCCTTAGGATACTCAGTCGAACAACTGCCACAATACATACTAATGCTTTCTGTGGCTATGATATACAGCAGGACTCTGGGATACTGTGTAGGCTGCGAAAAAAAAAATACATAAATACCTTTTCATAAATCTAATATTTACCAGAGAGGGAGGGGGGCTTCGATGGTAGACGATGCGAGTTTATTTCATCACGAGTTTACTGAATATTTTCTGTGAAAGTTCCCACATTCGCTAAGTACTCCGATACAAGCTTACCTATGTGTGTGATAACTCTCTGTCAATTTAAAAGTATTTCGCCATACCGGAGATTTATAGCGACATCGGAAGGAATTTTTCAATAATGCCTTAGGATACTCAGTCGAACAACTGCCACAATACATACTAATGCTTTCTGTGGCTATGATATACAGCAGGACTCTGGGATACTGTGTACGCTGCGAAAAAAAATACATAAATACCTTTTCATAAATCTAATATTTACCAGAGAGGGAGGGGGGCTTCGATGGTAGACGATGCGAGTTTATTTCATCACGAGTTTACTGAATATTTTCTGTGAAAGTTCCCACATTCGCTAAGTACTCCGATACAACCTCACCTATGTGTGGGATAACTCTCTGTCAACTTTATGTCCATTTCGCCATACATTGAGATTTATACCTTCTGCGACATCGGAAGTATTTTTCAATAATGCCTTATATTCACGAACAACTGACTACATGATGATGAATTCTGTGGCTATGATATATCACGAGTCTGCTGTCGTGATGAAAATTTCGAAAAAAAATATCACGAAATACTTTTCATAATCAAATATTTACCAGAGAGGGAGGGCACATTTTCGCAGCGGAACGATGCGAGTTTTATTTTCAAGTTTAAGAATATACACGTGCTATAAAAAAGGTCAAAAAATGGTTTAATCGTAACAAGTGCAGATGTGTGTGATAACTCTTTGTCAATTTAAAGTTATCAGTTGCCAACGTCGGAGATTTATAGCGACATCGGAAGGCAATTTTTCAATAATGCATTCGGATACCGCAGCGGAACCTACGGAGCGCTAAGGGTTAAATATTGCATCAGAAATATAGACATGAGAAAAAGTACTTTTCAAAATTGTTGGTCTTAAATTCATTTAAATTCGACAAGAGCATCATCGCATGAAATTAGTAAGCAGACGACTATTTCAGAGGCAACCGTAAGATATAATTTGTTTCAAGTCCCGACAATACGTCTTTTCGTGGATCTTTTCGTGAACATTTCTGCACATCGTTTGGGCCCAAATTCTTCCGAGTTAAATGGTACGGCAAGGAGTTAAATAATGTATTTTACTTTGTATGCTTAGGGCCATTGATCCGCATGGACACTCGTCGAACAGAAGACGTGCATCTTCTGTGGGATCTCGCACTGCAGACCACTTGGGCGCTATTGGAGAAGATCCGGCAGAGGACGAGGAGTCCCATAGTGAAACGGAAACGGTGACAAGTCAGAATAGCGAAACGAACCGCGAAGGTGGCAATTTTCTGACTAGACCCTACTGGCTCAGTGATGAAGGTCTGAAAAAGGGAGAGGTTGACGTGTTATCGCTGCAGGAGGAACAGTTTTGGAAAGACTTACTGGAAAAGTACCTGTATCCTATTGACGAAGACAAAGCGGAGAAGGTAACGATTACGTGTGAGGTCAGGGATTCCCCGCGGAAGTTTCAGGGATTCCCATCAAAACGTCCATTCGGTTTTATAGAAAGAATTATATGCAATCGTCGAGAGAACTGTAAATTGAAAGTTTCTAAATCATTCGTCGCAGTTGCCATTAGCTTTACTCAGGAAAGTTCGATTCAATGAATCGGAGAGTACTTTAGTTTTACGTTAAAATCGCAATTTTATCGAACTAAAAAAGCGGAAAAGGTAACGATTACGTGTGAGGTCAGGGATTCCCCGCGAAACTTTCAGGAATTCCCATCAAAACGTCCATTCGGTTATAAAGAAAGAATTATCTGCAATCGTCGAGAGAACTGTAAATTGAAAGTTTCTAAATCATTCGTCGCAGTTGCCATTAGCTTTGTTCAGGAAAGTTCAATTCAATGAATCGGAGAGTACTTTAGTTTAACGTTTAAACCGCAATTTTATTGAACTAAAAAAGCGGAGAAGGTAGCGATTTCGAGTGAGAGGGATTCCCCGCGAAACTTTCAGGAATTCCCATCAAAACGTCCATTCGGTTTTATAGAAAGAATTATCTGGTATCGTCGAGAGAACTGTCAATTGAAAGTTTCAAAATCATTCGTCACAGTTGCTGTTAGCTTTGCTCAGGAAAGTTCAATTCAATGAATCGGAGAGTACTTTAGTTTTACATTTAAACCGCAATTTTATGGAACTAAAAAAGCGGAGAAGGTAACGATTACGAATGAGGTCGGGGATTCTCCGCGAAACTTTCAGGAATTCCCATCAAAATGTCCATTCGGTTATAAAGAAAGAATTATCTGCAATCGTCGAGAGAACTGTCAATTGAAAGTTTCAAAATCATTCGTCACAGTTGCTGTTAGCTTTGCTCAGGAAAGTTCAATTCAATGAATCGGAGAGTACTTTAGTTTTACATTTAAACCGCAATTTTATGGAACTAAAAAAGCGGAGAAGGTAACGATTACGTGTGAGGTCAGGGATTCCCCGCGGAAGTTTCAGGGATTCCCATCAAAACGTCCATTCGGTTTTATAGAAAGAATTATTTGAAATCGTCGAGAGAACTGTAAATTGAAAGTTTCTAAATCATTCGTCGCAGTTGCCATTAGCTTTGCTCAGGAAAGTTCAATTCAATGAATCGGAGAGTACTTTAGTTTTACGTTTAAATCGCAATTTTATCGAACTAAAAAAGCGGAGAAGGTAACGATTACGAGTGAGGTCAGGGATTCCCCGCGCAACTTTCAGGAATTCCCATCAAAACGTCCATTCGGTTATAAAGAAAGAATTATCTGCAATCGTCGAGAGAACTGTAAATTGAAAGTTTCTAAATCATTCGTCGCAGTTGTCGTTAGCTTTGCTCAGGAAAGTTCAATTTAATCAATCGGAGAGTACTTTAGTTTTGCGTTTAAACCGCAATTTTATCGAACTAAAAAAGCGGAGAAGGTAGCGATTTCGAGTGAGAGGGATTCCCCGCGAAACTTTCAGAAATTCCCATCAAAACGTTCATTCGGTTATAAAGAAAGAATTATCTGCAATCGTCGAGAGAAGTGTAAATTGAAAATTTCTAAATCATTCATCGCAGTTGCCATTAGCTTTGTTCTGGAAAGTTTAGTTCAGTGAATCGGAGAGTACTTAATTTTACGTTTAAATCGCAATTTTATCGAACTAAAAAGCAGAGAAGGTAACGATTACGAGGTCAGGGATTCCCCGCGAAACTTTCAGGAATTCCCATCAAAACGTCCATTCGGTTATAAAGAAAGAATTATCTGCAATCGTCGAAAGTGTTTGAAAATTTCTAAATCATTCATCGAATTAGCTTTGGAGAGTTCAGTGAATCGGAGAGTACTTAATTTTACGTTTAAATCGCAATTTTATCGAACTAAAAAGCAGAGAAGGTAACGATTACGAGGTCAGGGATTCCCCGCGAAACTTTCAGAAATTCCCATCAAAACGTCCATTCGGTTTTATAGAAAGAATTATCTGCAATTGTCGAAAGAAGTGTAAATTGAAAGTTTCTAAATCATTCGTCTCAGTTACCATTAGCTTTGTTCTGGACAGTTCAATTCAATGAATCGGAAAGTACGTTAGTTTTACGTTTAAACCGCAATTTTATCGAACTAAAAAGTAAAATTTCGAATATTTAAGACCGTCACAAGCACGGCAAAGCCAATGCCCAAATTAATCGACCCAATGCTGCTTACGTCGTCAGGCACGAATCGCCAAAGATCTAAAGGACCTCCGTGACCAGAGCGTCTTTGCATTCTTTATGATGAACGCCCTCTTCGTCCTGATTGTGTTCCTACTTCAACTAAACAAAGACTTGTTGCACATCAAGTGGCCCTTCGGTATCAAGACGAACATCACCTATGACGAAAGCTCTCAGGAGGTAAAGCCAAGCTCCGTCGGTTCCACGTAGCCTAAGTCCCTGTCAATTTCTCTTTTCAGTCGGCCGACAAAGACGAAAGTCCCGAAAGAGACAGACGGGACGAGAAAACGGCGGTAAACCGTACGGAGCTTTTCTGTACTATTCTAATGCGTTTGCTTTTTCTCTGTTTCTCTTCCATTTCCCACCACGACATCGACGCAGGCCCGCATCGCCGGCGACTTGATTGAGCTGCGCAACAAGAGCGTCTTCGCGTTTTTAATGTTCAATGCCTTGTTCGTTCTGATCGTATTCTTGCTACAGCTGAATAAAGACCAGCTGCACGTTGTCTGGCCACTCGGCGTCAAGACGAACATCACCTACGTCGAGGAAACGTCGGAGGTACCCCCAGCAGTGTTTCCGGGTGAAAAAGCGGGACCCCGAGAGACTAACACCTCGGCATGCTCCGATTCTTGCGACGTGCTTCGATGATCATTTGCCTTTCTACTTTCATTTCTTGCCCATCAATAGCCCGTACCCCTTTGAGTGCTGAATACTTCCGCTTAACCCTTTCGCGCCGAGCACCGCATATATGCGGCATCGAAATAATCTGTACAAGTGTCATCTATAGTCGATGGCAACGTTTTTCGTTATCGGCAGAGCATTTTCCGTTGATTTTATTGACATATTGGATTAATAATTTCTTGAAACTTTTGAAACTTTCCGATGCATTCGGCACAGTTCCGATTTAAGACTTAGAACAACATATACACAGAAACCACTGTGCATATTTCCGGCGCGAGTTTCCGTTCAGTGACGGTACTTCGGCGGACGGGGCTGCCGCAGCGAAAGGGTTAAAGCGCTCGCTGAAGACGGTATACTTTTCACTAGTGTGAACTCTATTGATTGATCGTGTAAGGCGCAACTAAGTTCTAATGCAAATATTTAGTTTACGCCAAATTAAACGATCCAAGAAAATTACTTGATAAAGAACGCATCTGTATTCAACTCATACATTGATAATTGTGGCTGCAATAGGTAAGAAATCAAACGATTGGAAAACGCATATATGCGCCCATAGTCGACACCGACAGATTTCGGCGGACGCATATACGCGTCCATAGCACTCAAAGAGGTACACAGTGCACAGTACATTTTTCTTACTATTCATTTCTTTTTAGACCGCTAGTGAACGCGAATGCACGTCGTTTGCCGAAAGTTATCCCTCCGCTCGGAGGAATGACTTCGACACGATGTCTTGATGTTTATTCACACAGGTGCGAAATTGGAACGAAGAGCCTACCCTCTGCGATATTTCTATGTCGCAAATGTCCACGTTAAACGAGAATCAGAGCACACCGAGTCTGAGCTGCTAATCGGTGTACATGTTGCACTTGCATCGTGTTACAGATATACATTCGTGTGTGTTTTGTCAATAACACTGCTCGTTCAGCGGCACGTGAAAGGTATAATATTAATATCCCTTGCACAGGTGCTCCCGGTTCGATGGAAATGTGGGGCAACGACTACTACTACTACTACTAGTGTGCTGACAGAAACTAGATAGCTGAGTTATAATAGCACGTTCTCACCTACTCGTCTCGTTCGCATCCTTCCTCATCCCGTTTATATGTTGCTGATCAATATTCTTACAGAACCAGGAAATTTCATTTGGAAAGTCAACCATTAGTTCCGTAGCTACGCCATAAGCGACCAATTTACCTCACACAAGTTCACGAGATAGAGATGCACGAAATCGTAATACCGTTTTTATATTTCCGATTAGCTAAAGGGATTGATCGCCTATTACGTATCTATGGAATGTTATTTGTCAATCGTGAAAATTACATTTGAACTTTTTTTACACACGGATATTCCTTACCATACTAATTTGCTGTCAGGAGTCGTTTAAGATTAAAGGAACTTCGAAGCTGATATGAATCAAGGTGATCGCGTTAACCCATCGACTGCCAACTACGAGATATCTCGTAGTAAGCGTCTGTACCAAAAGAGTTTTTCTTTCAATAAAAATACTATAAATGCCATACAATTTTACAATTACAATATTATATCAGTAACTTAATAATATTATATTTTGTAAAATAAATGAAGAATAACAGTTTTATTTTAAAATGTCTTCTTTAAAATAAAACTGTCGCACCCAGGGCAAGACGCGCTAAATTTTCGTGGCAGCCAATGGGTTAAATTGAGCATATACGTGCGATAACAGTGGCTTAGCGAGATTTGTCATTTCGTCGTCTCAATCGTAAGACCTTAATTCATTGCTATCAAGGCTTCTTTCGTCCTTAATCTAAGGCCGCCTGAAGTAACAAATCCTTATCCTATTATCTACCCGCCTAATTGCCTGGCTGGAAATAATAGACGAAGGATGTTATCACGCAGGACCTTCTTTTTCATGTTCTGTGTGTCTAACTTTGCACTGCGAGGTGTGGCAAACAGATTGTGAGCACGACTAACACGTCACATTGTGCGTGTAAATGTGTGTACATAAAATAAAAAACCAACAACAAAATGTGAACGTTAAAATGCACGTGATGCCTGCGCCCGTGTTACGTCGTGTTAATTAACGAATTCATTAACCATGTTCGTTCTTAACAGGATATCACGCGTGCCTAGCGCAGGTATCGTTTTAGAACAGAGATAGGCACTAACACGCGACTGATCTCCTAGTCCCAAAAATATAAAAAAGCACGTTCGCACGATTACACAGCAGCACGTCAGCCTAGCCTTACAATTAGATATTACGGCAATAGGAGGTTATTAATTTTTGATCGGTTCATCGACCCTCTCTGAATCACTGCACATGACTATATACAGCTGAAACAAATCTACACGTGACATAATTACACGTGTGTGTCGAAATCCGATCATTAGTGCCAATAGTGCCGATCTCTGTGATTGTTGTAAAGCGGTGCACGACCACAAACACTGGTGCCCCCGTAAAAGGGAACTCAATGTCGACCAACGGGTGATCAATTGTATCAGAAGTCTTGTCGCAAGATGAAAAAAACACTTTACTTGGTCCACATCGAAGTCACCCTCTGCTTTGTACAAGTGCTTGCCGATAAATGCCTTCGTGACAATTCATGCTTCACATTTCCGTTCTTTTAGGTACACATTACGAAAGAGTACCTGCAACTGGAACCCATCGGTCTAGTGTTCGTATTCTTCTTCGCGCTTATTCTGGTCATACAATTCACCGCAATGTTGTTCCATCGATTCGGCACTTTCGCTCACATCTTGGCGAGCACCACGCTGGATTGGTACTGCTGCCGAAAGGTAAGCCTCTAATCTACTTATTTGTCTCACTAAATTCATTCGCGCTTCATAAATTCCTCTTTTACTGCGACCTCTCTATCTATATAACCCTGTATATAATATATCTATATCCGATGAAGGCATATATATCTCTAAAACTATAAAGCCGAGACATTATTTCGAAAAAATAAGTGGCCGAGGCGGGCATATATGTTTTTCAATATTTTAAACGAGTTGGTAATTTTGATGGTGTCATCGGCTGTACGAATTTATCTATATCTTCGATATATCAGTTTATTTTGAAAGTGGTATTTATCTTCAAATCGAGATAAATAACATTTACTGATAAATAACATGAATTTATACATGTAACCATAGTAACCGGAAAATGTTAAAAAACGGAGTTAGGCCACTTTCAAAATAAACGGCTCATCTCTCTATCTATATAATTATCCATGCTACTTTAATGGCAATGTGAAATTGTACTCGTCCAGGCAAAGGATATGTCCGAGGACGCCCTTTTATCGATTCACGCCGTCGAAATTGTGAGAAATATGCAGCGATTAGACGGAATGGAGGGTGATTACGAAGAAGGTAGCGGAAGTGGTCCGGGTAGAAGGAAGACAATTAGAAATCTGGAAAAGAGCAGGAAGAAGACGCAGGCCATCAACACGCTTGATGTGGCGTTCAGGCAACGATTCTTCAACATGTCGGAAGGCAAAGGTACTAATAACGTAATTCTGATACTTGGATAAAACCAATTAACCACTTGCGCTACGATTTAACTTTTGTTTGTCGTGCCGCGCTCTACAATATAACATGCGGTAAGGCGTTACATTGACGCGCACGCCGTCTGCGAGCGCAAACCTTTAACCCATTCGAGATGACGATTTTTTTCGAACACGGTCCCCAGGAGCGAAATTTTTTTTTCTTTATATTGTTCATTTTTTATACAAAAATATGTTTACTATGGAAATCACCCAATTCGTAAGTGAATTCACATAAATAAGATCATTGCACACCGGGTGTGCAGCTCGCTCCTCGGAAAATTTTTATTGCGAGGAGCGGATTGAACACCATGTGTGCAATGTAAGGTGAAATGAAAATACATCATTAAAAAATGTATGAACATTTATTTCAAAAATAGTTAGATAATATAAAATCGTTATTTTGTTTTCAATAATAAAGAACAGAATATAATGCAAAGAAAATGTTTAAAAAGTAGTAAAAAGTTAAAAAAAATAAGTTGAATAATGAAAAAAATAACAATATGAGAAATACATTTTTAATAGAAAAATGTCTACAGATAACAAAGTAATGTAACTCAGTAATAAAAAAGAAAATATAATTTGTAAATACACTTTTAGCAAATAGTACACTGATCGTAAAGTAATTATACATTAGTTCGTTGATGGTAGCGCTTGAAACATTTTCCCAAACATAATCCCGGATTACCGACACAAGCAGGACAAGAGTAATTATTACGTTTATATTTTCCTTCTTTGTAGAACTGTTGGCAATTCATAGTATTTTACATGTAAGAAAGGCTTCAGATAATTTTTAGATTTTTTGGTACACAGTAAAACCAATGCCAAATTTTGTTTTCCTATACTTTACAGATTTCATTAGTTCAAATAAAATCTTGTTTCGACGACTAGTTTACTCAGAATAGCTGATAATTGCACATTACTTTTATTGCACATACGGTGTGCAAGCCGTCTTATAGCCTCGGAAATCAATTGCACACACGGTGTGCAATCGGTCTCGAATGGGTTAAGCAGTGCCATAGCGCGTTGGTAGGATCTTACATAAAAAATTTTACACGGGTATGAACGAATATTCACAACACCAATAACATTTTATTAATTAACCTTTTGAGCGCTGCGTTGTCGGACGTTAAGCGTGCGCCGTGGAGTGCCCATTTTTTACGAAAAAGCATACTGAATTTTCTTTGTAAAATATATTGATTGTAACCGAAATAAATTATGTAGCGACTTCAAAAGCAGATAATGCAAGGTCGTAAAGTTTGAACGCATTTTGTAGGTATTCTCAACACCTACATTTTTTATATAGAACTTTTTTCGTAAAATTACTACGTTTCTGTACAGACACGAAGAACCGGTGTTTTGGCAACTTTGCAAATTTTTTCTGAGAGTTCCCCTGAAAATGAGGAGTCTCAAATATATTCAGTTTATTTCTAATGCCCTTTCGAATCAATATATTTTAAAAACCTCAACTTATAATTATCGCACGAAACAGGGGGTTTTCATGCTAATCTGACTGGACTAAATGTGAGAACGCATATATGCGTTCATAGCGCTCAAAGGGTTAATAATCTACTTCTGTATGATAAATTACAAAACATTTTGGAATATGTAATGCCACAATGAATTCCTTGCACTCTCAGGTAGTCTCGCCGCGTGTTTTATGTTTGGCGTACACTTTACACCGCCTTTGAGGAATTTTTTTTTTGCTTCTGCAAAAAAATCCGTACAACATACCGTATCGATTCTGAAATATTTCCCAAATATCGATGACGCTACGCGACACGTCATTTTTATTTCTGCGATAAATGCCTATTGACGTGATGTACACGTCGCTGGTGGCTTTAGAACAAAAGCATCTCGACGTGCGTGGCACGTCTTTATAGCGCAAGTGGTTTACACGTTAAACGCCACGCCGGGCCCTAGGGACTTATATTAGGGATTTATACGGATGTCCACTTGTTCCTCCTTCTGCAGAAGTGTGTCTATCAATTTTTGACGATACATTGTGATCGACATTTTCTGGCCCGTTGTTTCTTGGTGTATGAAAAAGAAATTTACAACAGCGGTGTTCAATAATAATTCAAAAGCCAATTTTCGATACCATTTCATACCATTTCACATTAATGTTTTTATGTACTATATTCTTTTCCTTAAACCATTGATCAAACAAAAACGATGCCGCCTAAATTAAACGTTCAGTCTCACAAGTACGAAAGGACAGACGCATGCGCAATGATAATACGAACGAAGAGTCCGCCACCGGTCCGTGCAGACCGATGAGGCCCGAACGAAAAGTCTGGCGCCGGTCCCTAGGGCCCGGCGTGGCGCTTAACGTGTTAACACTTTGCGGACCGGGCATTCTATTGCTAATTGTACCCATGTATTTTGTTGCGTCAAATATTTTTAAATTAGTGATGATTTGTTTGTAGTTAACACGTTGACTGCCACGGTGGTCACCGGTGACCGGCGCAAAACATTTCACTAAAAATGCAAAAAATTCGCAATGAACTTATTTAAAATCTTGTAAAAGCAATTATATAAACGGCGCTTCGATAATTTATTTAAAAATGCTCTGCATTACTTTCATTTTGACACGATTTAATTATACTAGAATTGTAATAAATCGCGGTTCCAACATAGCAAGAAACGCTTGGCATAATAAAGCAGTGTTAACACACTGTCCAAAATATTTCTGTAATATTGCTATCGTTTTGTCGCTATCCATTTTAAAAGCTTCAAAATAAACGATTCGCAACACAAATTACGAAAATTCATGACCGGTCAACGATCACGTTAACACTGTTATATTGCAACTATTTATGTTACGAACGATTGCAGAATATGCAAGACGATATATCTCGTCAATGGCCCCGAACGACGAAATAGCAATGACGAGATATCTCGTCATCCGTCCGCAATGTGTTAACATTTCAAATTTGCGTTTCAGGTCTCCCAAGAAACATGTCGATGCGTCGGTCAACTAAGGCGTTCAAAGCGTTCGAAGGCAGACGCAACAGCATAATGGCGCAGAGGAATAAGTCGCAGATGCAAACTTTGGGCGCGAATAACATTTACGGCGTCGCCGGAAATCCGCTCGGCATTCAAGGAAGGCCGTCAAGAAGCAGTCAGATTTCGGTGAAGGATGTTTTTGAAGGACATGGAGGCCACACGAATGCCGCTTACGAACCGGACGAAAGTCCCGGAAATAGCCTGAGGCTGCACAATTTGACCGGCCCGGTGACATGGCGAGAAAATGCAAACATGTGACAGCCGGATCGCTCAAACTTACAGGAGCATCGTTACTTTCGATAGTCCGGCGTGAAACTTTGAAGCATGCAATTAAGCTTTGAATCATCTCGTTGACTTTGGCGGTTACTGCACGTCGGAGAAAGTAAACAATGACATGAAAGTTAATGACAGTAATAAGACCGAGAGGATTAGAACGAGGGGAAGATTCTGAACGAGTAGAACCGGATAGTTGACGTAAAATAATTTTTATTACTTTACTGCACGTCGGAGAAAGTAAACAATGACATGAAAGTTAATGACAGTAATAAGACCGAGAGGATTAGAACGAGGGGAAGATTCTGAACGAGTAGAACCGGATAGTTGACGTAAAATAATTTTTACGTATTTTAAATTTGACTGCACGTCGGAGAAACAAAAATGAAATGAATGTTGCGTGACAGTAATAAGACCGAGACGGTCGTAAAATAGAACGAGGGGCAGATTCTGAACATCCAGCGAGAACCGGATAGTTGACGGTAAAATAATTTTTATTACTTTAAGCTGCACGTCGGAGAAAGTAAACAATGAAATTAAAGTTAATTTACAGTAATAAGACCGAGAGGATTAGAAAAAAGGGGCGAAGATTCTGAATGAGACAAGTTTTAGAACGATTTATGGATAGTTGACGTAAAATAATTTTTATTACTTTACTGCACGTCGGAGAAAGTAAACAATGACATGAAAGTTAATGACAGTAATAAGACCGAGAGGGTTAGAACGAGGGGAAGATTCTGAACGAGTAGAACCGGATAGTTGACGTAAAATAATTTTAACTCTACTCTACCTTCGTCTGTGCACATCCGGTGACTGTAGGACATTCAGATTAATTATGCGGTTGCAAAATTCTGCCGAATAATGAGATTGCGACTTGTAGGAGATAGCGTAATTGTACTGTAAACATAATGCATCACCCATTTATTGTAAACGTACTATCGTGTAGTGTTCACCGCTTATAAGATTAAGTGGATCTTCGACACTGCATTCGTTTCTTTTCTTTTTCTCTGTATCAGCAAACGCCGCTGTTTTAAAGATTGCCGTATGTATCGTGCGAAGAAGCGGCGATTACGCTTATTCGCTCTACTCTCTACTACGTAATGTGATACCGCCGATATTTAAATTATGATCGTTGTGCGTGAGTGCGTGCGTGTATAAACAAAAAGTGTACAAATAATGTGTGCGTGTACGGTTTTTCTATTTTTTTTTGTACGGAGAACCGTTGCGTGACGTGTCGCGAAAGAAATAAAATTTGAAACGACTGGCAATTACGAGTTTCTCAATTACATCCACGCGATTACCACCCTAATGCTCGACTGTCGTGCGGTGTGAATTTAAATTGTTAACGGGACGTTTAAGCGAGTGGGCGCTTAAGCTTTTATGGTCGCACATTAGATGCTTCGCTGAACGTGTGAAAATTAACAGCAGGTAATATATTTACAATGTACGCGAGGGAGGTAATTATTTGAAAAAAAAATTAAGGTGGGCAAACAGAGCACAAATTACATTACGACTAACGACAAGTTTTACTGTGACGATTTATGGCGTAGGGCTTCAGTCATCAAAACGACGTAAGCCATCATCATGTAATCGTTGATGGAACGTTTCAACGTCCAACCTTGATGGAAAGCTTCAACGGGAAACGCAAAAGTGGTTACCATATATGGAAAGTTTGCCAATAAAGCGTTATGGTTATCAAACATCCATCTGTAAAGAACGGGGTCTGTTTCTTTTTGGACAGTGCACAATGTGGGTAAAAGAATGCTCAAACTCACGCGAAACATCCACCAATGACTATCTAAAGAACACTGATAAACGATGATGTTCTGTTGTATGAGATGACTGAATTTAAATTGTTAACGAGACGTTTAAGCGAGTGGGCGCTTAAGCTTTTATGGTCGCACATTAGATGCTTCGCTGAACGTGTGAAAATTAACAGCAGGTAATATATTTACAATGTACGCGAGGGAGGAAATTATTTGAAAAAAAACTTAATAAAAATCACAAATTACATTACGACTAACGGCAAGTTTTACTGTGACGATTTATGGCGTACGGCTTCAGTCATTAAAACGACGTAAGCCATCATCATGTAATCGTTGATGGAACGTTTCAACGTCCAACCTTGATGGAAATAAAGAGAAACGCAAAAGTGGTTACCATATATGGAAAGTTTGCCAATAAAGCGTTATGGTTATCAAACATCCATCTGTAAAGAACAGGGTCTGTTTTTCATTGGACAGTGCACAAAAGGGGTGGTAAGTGATATGTGGGTAAACAATACTCAAACTCACGCGAAACATCCACCAATGACTATCCAAAGAACACTGATAAACGATGACGTTCTATTGTATGAGGTGACAACATGTTTACGAAAATCATCGTCCATCGACGATGTATTCTAGTAAACGGGGGATTAATAAATAATTTGAATTAAACGAAAGACCGATACAAACCGAACTCGAATAAAAATCTTGCGTACCCCTAGCAAAACGATTATACGTCCTAAACGTAGTACGTCATAAAAGAATATGGGCATAACAATACAAACTCCTATGATCGGGTACCCCTCATGGCAATAAAGAGACCATACCAAACTGGACATACTGACGGTACCCAAGATTTCATGTAACGCACTGATTTTATACTTATTGGCTTCTTCATTTTCTTCTAATAATTCTGGATCGAGAGCTGGAAAGACGATAACAAAAGCGTGAAACAATAACATCGATTAACACTTTGACTGCCATGCGTATTTTGCTGTGTTAGAACGGCGATTCTATAAAATACCACAGCGTTTGATTGATTTATGCAAAATGTAAATAATGTGCAGGTATTAGAGACCAAACAATCGCATCACAATTTTAACAATAACCGCGTTTATAAAATAATTATTGCTACCCATTGCGAATATTTTGGATCTTCAGTAAAATCTCTTGCACCGGTCAGCAGTGAGCATCACGGCAGTCAAAGTGTTAATATTAAATAGTGATTAAATTCTTTGGTCTCCGATATCTTCGCATTATTTTCATTTTGCATAATTCAATCATATTCTGTAGTATTTTGCCGTATTAGAACGGCGATGCTATGAAATACTACAGCATTCGACGGAATTATGCAAAATGTAAATAATGTGCAGGTATTGGAGACCAAACAATCGCATCACTATTTTAACAATAACCGCGTTTATAAAATAATTATTGCTACCCATTGCGAATATTTTGGATCTTCAGTAAAATCTCTTGCACCGGTCAGCTGTGAGCATCACGGCAGTCAAAGTGTTAATATTAAGTAGCGATTAAATTCCTTGGTCTCCAATACCTTCGCATTATTTTCATTTTGCAGAATTCAATCATATTCTGTAGTATTTTGCCGTATTAGAACGGCGATGCTATGAAATACTACAGCATTCGACGGAATTATGCAAAATGTAAATAATGTGCAGGTATTGGAGACCAAACAATCGCATCACTATTTTAACAATAACCGCGTTTATAAAATAATTATTGCTACCGATTGCGAATATTTTGGATCTTCAGTAAAATCTCTTGCGCCGGTCAGCAGTGACCATCACGGCAGTCAAAGGGTTAATTATGTAGGTGACATTAGTAGTAATACTTACTGTAGGTCTTAAAAAAGTATTTGTGTACTAACACATGTGCGGATCGAATCCAGATGGTCGCGATACCAATGGAGGCGAGGAAAATGCATGACGAGAAGAAACTTTCGTTGTAAACTTTCAAGGTGTATATGCAGTGGCCGGAGGTTAACAAAAGATACGTGCACGGCAATATCGATTCTAATATCATCGCCCGTCCGGTCGCATTTTCTCTCTTTCATCAAATGTACGATGCATCTGCCATGCAGGGTAGTGTAGATTCTTTGTTGCCGATAAACCGATTGTCTCCTCTGCGATCGCTTGAACGCACGGTTGACTCACGTTATTGCGATGAAAAGCAACACGCGTGTCAAAGTTACCTATCTTCACACAACACCTTGATCAAAAAGTTTTAGGACCGGTCGGCGTATAGCGCTCTCAGTCACTAGACTGCAATTGTTTTTTATTTGTTAGGTTGCCACATGTGTCATTACCGTTCCCACCAAATTGCAGCGTCATAGCTTGAAATTTGTAAAAGTTATTGCGTCTTTTTTTTTTTTGTGACGGAGGGGAAATAAATCTTCGAAGACCCCCCGCACTTCCGCGAAAGTGCACGGGTAGTGCCGGATTTTTACCGACTAAAACCCCGCCGATGCCACTTACCTACACCGATTTCTGATGGGCTTCGGGTTCTCCTAAGAATTTCACCGAAACCCATTCGGCGCCACGAGTCGAACTCGCACATTCCCAACGGAGATCCGGAAGGGATCTCCGACAGACCACCCGGGGTATGCAACACACAAGTTATTGCGTCTTGGGTATATCTACCATCTACCTTTGTGCGTGTTTTCGATTTTTTACATACTTGAAAATAGCATCAACTTTGGATCAACGAATTTGCATAAAATTTTGCATAAAAATCGGATTTAACGGTCCGCAGACCTTGGACATGTTGGAGAACTGTTTCGGCAAAGATACTCCTTCGAGATTAACCCTTTCGCGACGGCTGCCGTATATATACGGCAGTCACTTGGTGCATCGCAGAAGCTAACGCCGTCTATATACGGCAGCCACTTTTTGGCCCATGGAGGCTGCCCGCTTATACACGGCAGTCATTTATTAGTTTACAGCGGCTGATGCCGTCTAGATACGGCAGTCAGTTAGTTTGTTGACAAGGCTGACGCCAACAATATATGACACAGACTTTATTGTCAGAGGTATAAAGAATTTTTCTCAGTAGGCGTTCTATGCGAATAAAGGCAACACAAAATTATTTTGCTAAAAATTCCTTGATACGAAAAAAGTTGCATTTATTTTTTGTAAATTCATGGTGTATCAGATTCAAATAACTTATATTAAGCTACAAGAAATACTGTTGCACCATACCTGCGGCGACAGTATAGTGCGATATTTTAGGTAATAGAAAATGTGCTACTTGTCCCTTTCCTATTACCCATGCATCAAAGTTTTTCCGACCCCCACACCACCACTTAGCTCTTTAGAAATATTCCATACCCTCATACAGTTATCCCCTCTACCAGCAAGCTTTCCCTAAAATTGCCAGTTTCCCACATTCACATTCAAGTCATGATCAGTCGCGCTGTTGCGAAATATGGTAGAGGTGCGCCGTCGCGAAAGGGTTAAACGTTTTTCGGTGACACGAGCGCTTCAAAAGTGATCGTGAGGTGGTCGAGTATGGCGAATGCAGTGGCAAGCCGTCGACATCTGAAACCGACGAAAACATCGACAAAATCAAAGAAATGGTGACCGAAAATCGAAAATTGACAATGAGAGAGTATGGTAGCAGGAATACGTATTGCGGTGGTGTGTCGTAAGTATGTCTGAAATTTTATGAAGTCCTAAAACTTTTTGATCAAGGTGGTATTATGCCGGCTACACAACGTAATGAACAGAGATACAGGGTTGTAGAAAATTGCAATGTTTATTTAAAAGTTAATTAGTAGCAAAACATTATGAAAAATTCATTGTACACTGTACATCGAAAATTGCTAGCGTCAGAACAACATATCCGAGTACCTACACGTGGGGCATAAAAAATGTAAAGAGAAATAGCGTTACTTGACTGTTTTGCGTTTTGATTATCGTTAAAACTCTACCGCTGACGTCAATGTCATACGCGACGTAGCTCGGGTATGAAAGTTTCGCTTTCGGTCGATACTCGGATAGGTGAACAATTACTCGAGACGTAGAAACATTTATAACAAGTATACAATGAACATTAATATAGACGATATAACGTCGGATAACAATTAGATAACACGATGTTCGCTTTAACAGGATTTGCAAGAAAAGCTTGCAAGTAGTAAAATTGGTAATAGTAAAAACGTAACTACTTCGCCGAATATGGATCACTGATATCGTAATAAGGTACTCGAACTAGCCGAAAATATATCGTTGCACGATGTATATTCTTACCTCGCCCCGCGGAAGATTATTTCTGGCTTACACGAGCCTGTCCCGAAGATTAACACGTACGAAAGCTACAATGTACATCTCGTAAATGCAACAAGAATCAATTTAAGGACGAACAAATACGGTGCAAATCTTTCCAGCGAAACGTCCGATCGGATATATAAAAATAACAGACTATTCTTATCAGTCGTTAACTTGCGTAATAATTAAGTCACCAAATTTCGTTTCGCACTAAGTAACTTCTGCGTTGTCTTAACAAAATAACGTGATGTAAGGTAGTATATTCGTATGTAATATATGTTTGCATGTGTATATATGTTACGGTGAAACACCGAAATCAGGAGAATGTCGACTTTCACCGGTAAATGTCAACATTCACATAGTCGCTTGGTGGATGTCCGAAATATTTGCTAAATACCCTTATTTCTGACTTACACCGGTAAATGTTGATATTCACCACGCACTAATGGTGAATGTTGATTCAGAACTAACCATTGGCTTCACAACAATACCTTTCTTAGGTGCACTGTGTTTCATTTGACACTGTTTGCATAAATTTAAATATAACATTACAACTTCATATGTAATATTTTTGTATTTAACTTGCAACTCTTTAAGCATACGTGTTCTTCCTCCGTGGCCTATTCTGGTGTGAGTTTCATATAGTATACTGTACAATTCTTCATTGGTAACATAATACTGTATGTTTGTTTCCCCTGGTTTTAATGGTACAATTAACTTCTCTGCATTATTAATTTTTAAAACATCAAAACGTTTTAATCGTCTGTAATCCAAAGGTGTGTTGCATTTAATTTTAGCAGAAACCACTTCAGAAAGTATTTTAGAATACTTTTCTTGGGAAAAATAAAAACAATTGTCTTCTCGTTTACCCGCAATTAATGCATTTAACTTTTCAAGAAAAAGATCACGATTTACTTCAGTATCCATTTAGTATAAATTAGGGGCATCGGAAAAAAAATTAAGAAAACGTTACTCGCGTTATCAAAGCTTGCATAAGACTGACAAAACTGATTGACTCCGAGCAGAACAACATACAACTTCATATGTAATATTTTTGTATTTAACTTGCAACTCTTTAAGCATACATTTCTTCCTTCGTGGCCAATTCTGGTGTGAGTTTCAAGTATACTGTACAATTCTTCATTGGTAACATAATACTGTATGTTTGTTTCCCCTAGTTTTAATGGTACAATTAACTTCTCTGCATTATTAATTTTTAAAACATCAAAACGTTTCAATCGTCTGTAATCCAAAGGTGTGTTGCATTTAATTTTAGCAGAAACCACTTCAGAAAGTATTTTAGAATACTTTTCTTGGGAAAAATAAAAACAATTGTTTTCTCGTTTACCCGCAATTAAGGGGTTATGCCTACTTGGGTTGGTGAAAAAAATCGATTTTTTTTATTGCAGTTTCTTAATGTACATCATTTTAAGAATATTTCCTCAAAAGTACATAAGAATCGGAGAGCACGTTAAAAAATTATAAGCGTTTATCTGGAGCGCTACTATGTATGATTAGTAAAGAGCTTGAAACTTTAAACGCGATTATCTCGAAACTGTGTTTTTCAAAACATACGGTTGTGGTGACCACGATTTCTCAAAAACTACTTCACCGATCGGACTCTAATTTTATATACTTATTTGTCATTACAATAGGCAGGGCCTGAACGAAGGATTTTTTATTTCGGTAATAAAAAAAAAAAGTTAAAACATAAAAACGACAGTTAAACCACCTCAAAAGACGGATTTTTCGTAAAATTGCTGCCATTCTTGTAAAAATTAAAATTTTTCAAAATCCTTCGTTCAGGCCCTGCCTATTGTAATGACAAATAAGTATATAAAATTAGAGTCCGATCGGTGAAGTAGTTTTTGAGAAATCGTGGTCACCGCAAGTGATGAAAATAAACGGCACCTCTAGGAGAAGGGCTATATTTCCTCCATTTTTTAATATTTTCTTATAAAAAAATTTATACAAATACCACTAAATACGTACTTGTAGGTAGTATTTTGCGAATTTTCATTAGTACTCACTAAAACGGCAAAAAAAACTCTTGAAAATCATGTAATTTCGCCGATCCCAAGTAGGCATAACCCCTTAATGCATTTAACTTTTCAAGAAAAATATCACGATTTACTTCAGTATCCATTTAGTATAAATTAGGGGCATCGGAAAAAAAATTAAGAAAACGTTACTCGCGTTATCAAAGCTTGCATAAGACTGACAAAGCTGATTGACTCCAAGCAAAACAAAGTATTTGGTGGAAGAGAGCGAGTCGCTTGTTTTTTGACTCTTCTGTTTTGGACCTCTACCAGAGCATATCTGTGATTGTCGACACACACCGGAGAGGGTCCGAATGTACAACAATGTAATGAAATATTCGATCTTTCACCGACGTATTTGGTATCTGTCGACTTTCACCGGTGAATGTCAACATTCACATAGTCGCTTGGTGTATGTCCGAAATATTTGCTAAATACCCTTATTTCCGACTTACACCGGTAAATGTTGACATTCACCATGCACTAATTGTCGACACACACCGGAGAGGGTCCGAATGTACAACAATGTAATGAAATATTCGATCTTTCACCGACGTATTTTGTATCTGTTGACATTCACCGGTGAATGTCAACATTCACATAGTCGCTTGGTGTATGTCCGAAATATTTGCTAAATACCCTTATTTCCGACTTACACCGGTAAATGTTGACATTCACCATGCACTAATTGTCGACACACACCGGAGACGGTCCGAATGTACAACAATGTAATGAAATATTCGATCTTTCACCGACGTATTTTGTATCTGTTGACATTCACCGGTGAAAGTCGACATTCTCTAATTTCGGTCATTCACGGTAACGTATACATACTACCGGCATCTCTAACTAGTATCGAACCTCTGTTTCGGAGTAAGGTAATTAAGTCGCGTATGACCATCATTGGTCGTTCTACACCTCTTTCAGCGTTAAAATAGCGAATATCTCGACGAACGAGAAACAGTACTGCGTCAGGTCGGTGTACGGAACATCGTAGCGGTAGCAAAATTCCTCGACGAAAAATCGGGCGAACGCGTAAGACGCTACCAGACTAATGACGTTGTAATTACCGTGTCTTAGGCCGACAAGCGTTATGGCTAGTAGCTGTAAGGTTGCAGTAATATTGATCAGGAGCTGGTACTTCCTCATCTGCCGCTCCTTCGGACGCCTCAACAATTGGAAAATGAGCGGTATAACACCTAGCGACAGTAATATTAATCGAACTTTTTCGTCAGTGTCATATCCGTGCAATATGTCAGTGGTCAGAAACGCCAGTGGAACGATTTCGACAACGCCGGAGAACCAGTCGTAGAAATTGCGGAAGCCTTTGGCGGTGGTCGTCGCCGATGTAACAAATGGCGTCCCTAGATGCAATATCATTATATGCAACAGACAATGTCCCCTGTGCGGTTCGACGAGTCAGCAATTGTACATTGGTTAATATAAGCGTCAAACGGAATTGGCAGAATGTAAATGTGTGTAAATATAAGGTCTACCGGAAAGTTCTGTCCGGAAATGTTATCTCAAATTTCAACACGTTTAAAAATGTTCTCAAATATTCAACACCATTAAATTTCTATATGCGTTCATCAAAATGTGAAACATACATTTTAGTACCTATATGTTTACCAAGAACTGCATTATATCTATCATATGGTGATTTTCATCAAATAAACTGTACTGCGACATTTCTTCATTTCAGTGATATATTGAAAATTGGTTATTACGTAAAAACTGCGCTTATATGGTATCTTATGGTGATTTTCATACATAATACTAAGTATATAAACTTAGTATATAATATATATATGAAAATCCCATTCAGGTTATTACGTAAAATGTACTGCAACAATGATTTTGTCATTTTAGTAGTATATATTGAAAATTGGCTATTACGTAAGAACTGCACTTATATCGTATCTTATGGTGATTTTCACTCTAAATGGATTTACGTATATAATACGAAGTATATAAACTTAGTATATAATATGTTACACGTATTCGATTAAAATCTTCTAAATTTAGCAACAGGCAATACGTAATCCCATTCAGAGTGAACATTCCCATGAGATACCATAATTTCTATACGTGCTATTGAAATGTACTGCAACAATGATTTTGTCATTTCATTAGTATATATTGAAAATTGGCTATTACGTAAAACTGCGCTTATATGGTATCTTATGATGATTTTCACTCTAAATGGATTTACGTATATAATGCTAAGAATATAAACTTAGTATATAATATGTTACACATATTTGATTAAAATCTTATATATTCATGAAAATCCCCATAAGATACCATATTTCTATATGCGCTATTGAAATGTACTGCAACAATGATTTCGTAATTTCAGTAGTATGTATTGAAAATTGGCTATTACGTAAAAATTGCGCTTATATGGTATGGATTTTCACGTATATAACACTAAGTATATAAACTTAGTATATAATATATTACACATATTCGATTAAAATCTTTTAAATTTAGCAATGGGCAATACGTAATTCCATTCAGAGTGAAAATCCCCATAAGTTAGCATATTTCGCAGTTTTTACGTAATAACTAATTTTCAATACATATATATTGAAATATATAATATGTTACGATTAAAATCAAATTTAGCAACGGGCAATACGTAATTCCACTCAGTACATTCGATAAGATACCATATTTCGCAGTTTTTATAATAACCAATTTTCAATACATACTAAAATTACAAATTATTGGTACATTTCGATAGCGCATATAGAAATTTAATGGTAAACAAAGGTATCCATGTAGGTTTGAAATGAACATTTCCATACGTGTTGAAATTTGAGATAACATTTCCGGACAGAACTTTCCGGTAGACCTAATACAATAGAACTATGGTCTCTTAGCATCTGAAGCCTCAAGATTCATGTCAAGTCTCATTGTGAATTATATTCTCAGATAATTTCGATTAGCCATAAACATGAATTGTAACAATGATTCTGTAATCTTTATATTGACAATAGGGCAAATGGCTATAGATAACCGGAATATTTGTGTTAGAGTTGATTGGATACTTCCTGAAAAGACACAGATTTAGGTAAGAATGGATGTTACTGCTTCAATTCTTTCTGCTGTTCGAAGTATAGACACTGTGCAGGTTAAAGTAGTTCTTAAAGAAATAAGGATGAATATGTATTAAACAGTTCCGTAGATTGTGTTGCAACCCAATACCCTCTACGTAATGCACTTGAAATCTTGCACGGTACTAACACACAAGTCTGAAATCCCAGAAAGACGAGAAGCTTTGTGTACAAGTAATATCCTACAAGTACGTGACATCGTATTCTACAAAAGCATTACAACATCGATGTGCCACAAGAATCTAAACACCCAATAATCAAGAAAACGTTTCATTGCACACAGACGTAACGACTCTTCCAAGAGTGAAATGCAACTCCCTAGTGCTCTCCAAAAGCGTATAAAAGCACTACATCGAACAGCAGGAACCACGTCTCACCTGTCCTGACCGAACGAAACGTCAGCCAAATTGCAGCGAATCTGCTGATAAAATAAATCCGCAAGTACCATAGTCGTATTACACACACAACACCGATCGTTACTACCCACAACCCACAACACGTATGACAAGAAATCTGAGGGCACCCCCTACGGACGATGTCCACCTCCTCAAAATAGCTCCCGTGCATTCTTAACACTAGGTTTACGGGCGTTTCTTATATACCTATCTCTACGAGCACCCGTCAAATTGACGGGTAGGTGAAAATACGTATTTACATTAAAAAATCAAATTATTCAAACTAAGTCTGAGTTGAACAATATAAGGCTTCACGTACAAATAAAATATTAATAAGTCAAGATTTCTTTTCCGAATGTCTTTTCGATACGACATTTAGTCTGCTGCATGCTTTGAGTTTCGAATGATGCGAGGATCACTCTGGTAAGTGAGTTCATTCAATATGAAGTAACATGACACCCGGGCCACACAATTCGCTTTGTGTTACATTATCGAGGCGCTATTGAGATAATGAGTTGGGGGCATCTTAGACTTTTCCTTCACTCTTATATTTACTGTTGGAGGAATAATTTTACAAACGAAGCAAATATATAAGGACTGTTTACGTAATCAGCTAGGCCGTCAATTTGACGGGTTTCGTAGAGATAGGTATAGTATATACAAATTTAAAAATTTAGAAAGCTTAAGGAAATAATAATTGTGTGTATAAACTCTTTTAATGAAATTATGAATTTACGATGCAAAGTAGTTAACACGTTGACTGCCACGGTGGCCACCGGTGACCGGCGCAAAAGATTTTATTGAAAATGCAAAAAATTCGCAATGTAGCCTATTTGCAATCTTGTAAAAGCAATAGATATTGGAACGGTGCTTCAATACTTTGGTTTCTAACAACACTGCGTACCTTTATTTTGCATGATTTAATTATACTCTGCAGTATTTCATCGCATTACATTTCCAAATGTACCACACCGTGCAAAGTGACCGGTGCAAAAGATTTTACTAAAAATGAAAAAAATTCACAATGAACCCTATTTGCAATCTTGTAAAAGCAATTGATATTGAAACGGTGCTTTAATACTTTTGAACGATTTAATTATACTCTGCAGTATTTCATCGCATTACATTTCCAAATGTGCCACACCGTATTCTTTAACATATTTACTGCCACGGTGGTCTTCGGTGAACGGTGCAAAAGATTTTACTAAAAATGCGAAAAATTCGCAATGAAGCCCATTTGCAATCTTGTAAAAACAATTGATATCGGCTTCCAACGACTCTGCTCCAATTTTGCACGATTAAATTATACTCCGCAGTATTTAATCATATTACATTTCCAAATGTACCACACCGAGCAAAGTGACCGGTGCAAAAGATTTTACTAAAAATGCAAACAATCCACAATGAAGCCTATTTGTAATCTTGTAAAAACAATTGATAATTCTATTCTGCAAAGTATTTCATCACATTATTTCTTAAATGTACATCAAATGTGCCACACCGTATTCTTTAACATATTTACTGCCACGGTGGTCTTCGGTGAACGGTGCAAAAGATTTTACTAAAAATGCAAAAAATTCGCCATGAAGCCTATTTGCAATCTTGTAAAAGCAATTGATATCAGAACGGTGCTTCAATACTTTGGCTTCTATCAACTCTGTGCTACCTTTATTTTCGCATGATTTAATTATACCCTGTAGTATTTCATCATATTACATTTCCAAATGTACCACACCGTATTTTTTAACACACTGACCACCAATTGTGACCGGCGCAAAAGATTTTAGTAAAAATGCAAAAAATTCGCAATGAAGCCTATTTGCAATTTTGTAAAAGCAATCGATATTGGAACGGTGCTTCAATACTTTGGCTTCTATCAACTCTGTGCTACCTTTATTTTTGCATGATTTAATTATACCCTGTAGTATTTCATCGCATTACATTTCCAAATGTACCACACCGTATTTTTTAACACACTGACCACCACAATGGTCATTGGTGACCGGCGCAAAAGATTTTACTAAAAATGCAAAAAATTCGCCATGAAGCCTATTTGCAATTTTGTAAAAGCAATTGATATCGGAGCGGTACTTCAATACTTTGCCTTTTAAGAACTCTGCGTTACTTTAATTTCGCACGGTTTAATTCTACTCCGCAGTATTTCATGGCATCGCAATTCTAACATAGCAAAATATGCTTGGCAGTCAACGGGTTAAAATCGCAACGTGATGAAGTACTACAGAATGTGATTAAATTTTGAAAAATTAAAATAATGCGAAGGTATCGGAGACCGAAGAATTGAATCACTATTTTATATCAATTGCATTTAAAAATTTTAAATGCTACCGATTGACTATGTTGATAGCAAAATACGCTGCAAAATATTTGCAATGAAGCCTATTTGCAATCTTGTAAAAGCAATTGATATGCCTATTTGCAATCTTCTAAAAGCAATTGATATTGAAACAGTGCTTTAATACATTGGCTTCTAACAACTCTGCGTTATCTTTATTTTGCACGATTTAATTATACTCTGTAGTATTTGGTCGCATCGCTGTTCTAACATAGCAAAATACACTTGGCAGTGAAAGTGTTAAGTTTATTGCTATGGTTTTTTGCGTGTATCATTTTAAAGTTTAAAATCCGTCAAATTGACGGGTCCCGTAAACCTAGTGTTAAAAAAACACATCGTCCAGGAGTAACGCGGAGATGGGGAGGGTAAGACAAAAAAAGAGCAACAGGTAGAGGGAGGGAGTAGATTGAGCCTCTTACCAAATCTGAGAACCCCCAAGATAGAATGTGCGAGTAGTATTTGGAAGGCACGCAGTGACCATGCACGTCTTTCGTTACCATACGGATCGCCAAGGTGTCTCGCACAGGCGACTGTCACCACCAGTTTTACGACATGCGCTAAAACGCTGCTCGGACTGACCATGGTCACCGTGTTCTTGTAGGCACTGTTCCCGTGAATGCGGAGAATTTTAAATCATGAGTCGGGTAACGGTCGGTCGAAACTTCCATCCGAACACGATTGAACGACGTCGGTGTGAGGCGTCTTAGTTTCAAATGTAATAGATGATTTCAAAAAAGGAAGACTGATACCCCTGTTACGTGCGATTGAGGTTATGTACACGCGAGAAAGCGTAATGCACTACTACCCAAATTGACTATCTCTACTGCAGGGAACAGCCTGAAAGTCGATGGGTTGTGTGTGTGGGAAGAATTCCGCCGATGACACCAAGAGGGGGAACCATGTGACTAAAGGCGACGGTCCAAAGTAATGTGCGGTCGGTCGGCTGTAAACAGTGTGCGTCCTTCGTCAGATAGAAGTTTAGTAAGAGGATATGAATCAATATAATTCAAACGCTAAGACGTTGGAAGGTAAATAGGGGTGTTATTACAGTGGGTTCTCGTAAATATTTTTAGATACTCCCGGTACTTCTGCTTTGCAATGGAAGCCGCACCAATTTAAAGATCTCTTCTCTCGTCGTGCACTTCTTACGCTGCGTGCAGCCAAAGCCCCTTCACATCGCTTGAAAATTGGGGTCCCGTACAAAATCTATTTCTGCAATTTCTGGAGATCTGTCAACCGAAGAAATTAAAATCTACTTACGCACAACGAGTTCCAGCATCTGCCAAGAAGAACGTAAACGAAGAATTTCAAATGAACTTGCGGAACAGGCTTTAAGATGTTCGTGCCTCAAACGGCAGTTGCTGCCATCTGACGCAGATACATGATAGTACACGAATGCAGAAATCAAGAGTTTAGAAATAAGAAAGCTTTTCGTCAGATAGAAGTTTGGTAAGAGGGGATTAATTACAATAATTCAAACGCTGAGACACTGGAAGGTAAACGAGGGTGTTATTACAGTAGGGTCACATAAATATTTTTAGATACGCCCGGTTCTTCTGCTTTGCAATGGAAGCCGCACCAATTTAAAGATTTCTTTCATCGTACACTTATTGCGCTGCATACAGTCTGAACCACTTCACATCGCTTAAAAATTGGGGTCCCGTACAAAATATATTTCTGCAATTTCTGGAGATCCGTCAACCGAACGAATTAATCTACTTACGCAATAACGAGTCCCAGCATCTGCCAAGAGGAGCGCAAACGAAGAATTTCAAATAAACTTGCGGAACAGGCTTTAAGATGTTCGTGCCTCAAACGGCAGTTGCTGCCATCTGACGCAGATACATGATAGTACACGAATGCAGAAATCAAGAGTTTAGAAATAAGAAAGCTTTTCGTCAGATAGAAGTTTGGTAAGAGGGTATAAATCACAATAATTGAAACGCTGAGACTGGAAGGTAAACGAGGGTGTTATTACAGTAGGTTCTCATACATATTTTTAGGTACTCCCGGTACTTCTGCCTTTAATGAAAGCCGCACCAATTTAAAGATCTCTCTTCGTGCGCTTATTGCGTTTAGCCAGAGCCGCTTCACATCGCTTGAAAATCGGAGTCCCGTATAAAATCTATTTCTGCAGTTTCTGGAGATCCGTCAACGGAAGGAATTAAAATCTACTTACGCACTAATGAGGCCCAACATCTGCCAGGAGGAGCGCAAAACAAAGATTTCAAATTAACACGTTGACTGCCAAGCGTTTCATTTTATTTTATTATTCGTTTTCATTTTACTATATTAGAATGGCGATGCTATGAAATACTACAGCGTCTGACTGAATTAGACAAAATGTAAAGAATGTGCAAATATTGTAAACCAAAAGAGCGCATTACTATTCTAATAACAACTGCATTTATAAAATAATAATTGCTACCCACTGCGAATATTTTGGATCTTCAGTAAAATCTCTCGCGTCGGTCACCGATGACCATCATGGCAGTCAAAGTGTTAACTTGGACGTGCCCGTGCGGAACAGGCTTTAAGATTTTCGTGCCACAAACGGCAGTTGCTGCCATCTGACGCAGGCACATGATAGTACACGAATGCAGAAATCAAGACTTTAGAAATAAGAAAGCTTTTCGTCAGATAGAAGTTTGGTAAGAGGGTATTAATCACAATAATTCAAATGCTGAGGCGCTGAAAGGTAAATGAGGGCGTTATTACAGTAGGTTCTTATCAATATTTTTAGATACTCCCGATACTTCTGCCTTGCAATGGAAGCCGCACCAATTTAAAGATTTCTCTCTTCGTGCACTTATTGCGCTACATACAGCCAGAGTCACTTCACGTTTGAAAATTGCGGTCCCCTACAAAATCTATTTGTGCAATTTCTAGAGATCTGTCAACCGAAGGAATTAAAATCTACTTACGCACTAACGAGTCCCAACATCTGCCAGGAGGAGCGCAAAACAAAGATTTCAAATTAACACGTTGACTGCCAAGCGTATTTTACTATATTAGAATGGCGATGCTATGAAATACTACAGCGTCCGACTGAATTAGGCAAAATGTAAAGAATGTGCAAATATTGTAAACCAAAAGAGCGCATTACTATTCTAATAACAACTGCATTTATAAAATAATAATTGCTACCCACTGCGAATATTTTGGATTTTCAGTAAAATCTCTCGCGTCGGTCACCGATGACCATCATGGCAGTCAAAGTGTTAACTTCGACGTACCCGTGCGGAACAGGCTTTAAGATTTTCGTGCCGCAAACGGCAGTTGCTGCCATCTGACGCAGGCACATGATAGTACACGAATGCAGAAATCAACAGTTTAGAAATAAGAAAGCTTTTCGTCAGATAGAAGTTTGGTAAGAGGATATGAATCACAATAATTCAAACGCTGAGACGCTAGGAGGTAAACGAGGGTGTTACTACAGTAGGTTTTCATAAATATTTTTAGATACTCCCGATACTTCTGCCTTGCAATGGAAGCCGCACCAATTTAACCCATCGACTGCCAACTACGAGATATCTCGTAGTAAGCGTCTGTACCAAAAGTGTTTTTCTTTCAATAAAAATACTGTAAATGCGATACAATTTTACAATTACAATATTATATCAGTAACTTAATAATATTATATTTTGTAAAACTTCATGTCTTCTTTAAAATAAAACTGTGGCGCCCAGGGCAAGACGCGCTAAATTTGCGTCGCAGTCAATGGGTTAAAGATTTCTCTCGTCGTGCACTTATTGCGCTGCATACAGTCTAAACCACTTCATATCACTTGAAAATTGGGATCCCGTACAAAATCTATTTCTGCAGTTCCTGAAGATCTGTCAACCGAAAGAATTAAAATCTACTTACGCACTAACGAGTCCCAACATCTGCCAGGAGGAGCGCAAAACAAAGATTTCAAATTAACACGTTGACTGACAAGCGTATTTTACTATATTAGAATGGCGATGCTATGAAATACTACAGCATCCGACTGAATTAGGCAAAATGTAAAGAATGTGCAAATATTGGAGACCAAAAGAGCACAATTGCGAATCTTTTGGATCTTCAGTAAAATCTCTTGCGTCGGTCACCGATGACCATCATGGCAGTCAAAGTGTTAACTTCGACGTGTTCGTGCGGAACAGGCTTTAAGATTTTGGCACCACAAACGGCAGTTGCTGCCATCTGACGCAGGCACATGACAGTACACGAATGCAGAAATCAACAGTTTAGAAATAAGAAAGCTTTGTTAAAGTTCCTTTTAAGCTCGTGGAATTTCGGTACCGATATACTTGCGACTAACGACGCAGTGAATCAATTCTGTTTGTTTCCTCGGTGTCTTACTCGAAGTGGCATGTTTGACACACATGTTTCGTGACGTGCTGCACGTGTCATTGCCACACGTCACGTATCGCTCGGGAACATTGCGAAGTGATCCACTGACACTGTTAACATGGAGAAAGACGAGGAGACGAAAACACCGAGGCCGAGACTTGACTACGTGAACAAATTAATATTGGCGCCTATGGTGCGTATTGGGACACTGCCCATGCGTCTTCTTGCTCTCGATTACGGTGCCGACATTGTATACACCGAGGAACTCATCGATTGGAAACTGCTGCGCTCAGTTCGTCAACAAAATGGTGAGTTCTACGTTACCAACGGGCTGGTCAGAGGGCGGGTTAATCGGTTTTCGATGTCGGCGGGAAACTTGTCTAAAACATATCTACAACACATTTGAGTTAATCTGTTTGACGATAAGTTAAGGTTAAAATTGATGATTTCTGCTTGGACAGAGGGTTTTTTTTTAACTTATGCAAAATGGAAATCTTTCCTCAACCATTTTGAACAATATCTCAGCATATAGGTGTTTTCGTTTCTATTTGAAATTTCAACCTATTATTAAGCCTTGACCAACATTATACGTGTTCGTATTCAAAAAATAAAATGTATGGAGAAAGTATAGCCCTGTGATAGTTTTAGGTAGCACCCACTTTTACTTTTCCTGGTTTTAGACGTTGGCCAACTAGACACAGCTGCTGTTTTCATGTAATATTATATCTGCCTGTGTTCAATTTAAAAAATAATACATTTCTGATACATAATACTGGCATAACGAAATCTTTGTGTTAAGACATTCAAAAGGCGTGTAGGTACAAATGTAATGGTAAACAAAGGCTAAAAAAAGACAATATATGTTTAAGACGACCACACTGATACGTGTTGAAACTCCGGATGCCATTATAGAACAGAACTTTCCGGTAGATCTAATAACAGCGAAACCCAATGACAAAGTGCTTAACTTATGATCATTTGCCTACAGATGTGCTGAACACTATCGATTATATCGACAAAACAGACGGTACAATCGTATTTCGTACCTGCCTGCGCGAACGGGACAAAGTCGTCCTTCAGATTGGCACGGCTGATCCTGAAAGAGCTTTAAAAGTCGCACAATTAGTTGAAAATGACGTAGCCGGCGTTGACATTAACATGGGATGCCCTAAACTGTTCTCAATGTTTGGCGGCATGGGTGCGGCTCTTCTAAACAAACCGGAAACGGCAAAGAGTATCTTGCAGAATTTAGTCGATAACGTGAGCATACCTGTTAGCTGCAAAGTTCGCGTCCTACCGGACTTGGAGGAAACACTTAAGCTCTGCAAATTGTTCGAGTCCGTGGGAATATCGGCGATTGCCGTTCACGGTCGAACCGTCAGCGAAAGACCGCAAAACGCTAATCGAAATCACATTATAAAAGAAATCTCCAAGGCACTCTCGATCCCAGTTATCGCAAACGGTGGTTCGAAGGAGATTCAAAAATATTCCGACATCCACAGGTAATACACATACTTGCTTAATCTAATACTTTGTCAGTCTTAACATGTTGACCGCCATATTTGACTAAAAGTGCAAAAAATTCACAATGAAGCCGATTTGCAATATTGTAAAAGCAATTGATATTGGAACGGTGCTTCAATACTTTGGCTTCCAACAACTCTGCGTTATCTTCATTTTCAATGATTTAATCATACTCTGCAGTATTTCACCGCATCGCGGTTCTAACATAGCAAAAGACACGATAACCAGCGCAAAAGATTTGACTAAAAATGCAAAAAATTGGCAATGAAGCCTATTTGCAATATTGTAAAAGGAATTGATATCGGAACGGTGCTTCAATACTTTGGCTTCTAAGAACTCTACGTTACCTTAATTTTGCACGGTTTAATTCTACTCTGCAGTATTTCATCGCACCGCGATTCTAACATAGCAAAATATGCTTGGCAGTAAATACGTTAAAATCGCAACGTAATTAAGCACTGCAGAATATGATTGAATTTTGCAAAATTAAAATAATACGAAGGTATCGTAGACCGAATAATTGAATCACTATTTTATATCAATTGCATTTACAAAATTGCAAATGCTACCGATTGAATATATTGATAGCAAAATACGCTGCAAAAAATTTGAAATGAAGCCTATTTGCAATCTTGTAAAAGCAATTAATATTGAAACGGTGCTTCAATACTTTGGCTTCTAAGAACTCTACGTTACCTTAATTTTGCACGGTTTAATTCTACTCTGCAGTATTTCATCGCATCGCGATTCTAACATAGCAAAATATGCTTGGCAGTCAACGCGTTAAAATCACAACGTAATGAAGCACTACAGAATATGATTGAATTTTGCAAAATTAAAATAATACGAAGGTATCGTAGACCGAATAATTGAATCACTATTTTATATCAATTGCATTTACAAAATTGCAAATGCTACCGATTGAATATATTGATAGCAAAATACGCTGCAAAAAATGTGCAATGAAGCCTATTTGCAATCTTGTAAAAGCAATTAATATTGAAACGGTGCTTCAATACTTTGGCTTCTAAGAACTCTACGTTACCTTAATTTTGCACGGTTTAATTCTACTCTGCAGTATTTCATCGCATCGCGGTTCTAACATAGCAAAATATGCTTGGCAGTCAACGCGTTAAAATCGCAACGTGATGAAGTACTACAGAATATGATTAAATTTTGCAAAATTAAAATAATACGAAGGTATCGTAGACCGAATAATTGAATCACTATTTTATATCAATTGCATTTACAAAATTGTAAATGCTACCGATTGAATATATTGATAGCAAAATACGCTGCAAAAAATGTGCAATGAAGCCTATTTGCAATCTTGTAAAAGCAATTAATATTGAAACGGTGCTTCAATACTTTGGCTTCTAAGAACTCTACGTTACCTTAATGTTGCACGGTTTAATTCTACTCTGCAGTATTTCATCGCACCGCGATTCTAACATAGCAAAATATGCTTGGCAGTCAATACGTTAAAATCGCAACGTAATGAAGCACTACAGAATATGATTGAATTTTGCAAAATTAAAATAATACGAAGGTATCGTAGACCGAATAATTGAATCACTATTTTATATCAATTGCATTTACAAAATTGCAAATGCTACCGATTGAATATATTGATAGCAAAATACGCTGCAAAATATTTGCAATGAAGCCTATTTGCAATCTTGCAAAAGCAATTGATACTGAAACGGTGCTTCAATACTTTGGCTTCTAAGAACTCTACGTTACCTTAATTTTGCACGGTTTAATTCTACTCTGCAGTATTTCATCGCATCGCGATTCTAACATAGCAAAATATGCTTGGCAGTCAATACGTTAAAATCGCAACGTAATGAAGCACTACAGAATATGATTGCATTTTGCAAAATTAAAATAATACGAAGGTATCGTAGACCGAATAATTGAATCACTATTTTATATCAATTGCATTTACAAAATTGCAAATGCTACCGATTGAATATATTGATAGCAAAATACGCTGCAAAATATTTGAAATGAAGCCTATTTGCAATCTTGCAAAAGCAATTGATACTGAAACGGTGCTTCAATACTTTCGCTTTAAAAAACTCTGCGTTACCTTCATTTTGTACGATTTACTTAAACTCTGCAGTACTTCATCGCAATACATTTCCAAATGTACCACACCATATTCTTTAATAAACAATGATATACTTCCAGGTTCAAAGAACAAACCGGTTGTAGCAGCGTCATGCTGGCTCGAGCAGCCGAATGGAACTGTTCCATATTTCGGAAGGAAGGTCTGCTTCCGTTGGACGACGTTATTAAAGCGTACTTAAGATATGCCATAGAGTATGACAATCCGCCGTCGAACAGCAAATACTGTGTGCAAAATATCTTACGAGAATTGCAGGAGACGCCACTGGGTAGACAATTCCTTGACGCGCAGACGTTAGAACAAATATGGTTAGTTTAGGTTTGCAAAAAGGCAGCCAAGGTGCTCTGAGACATCTACCAGTGAGAATGAAAGTTGCTCAAGACAGAAACACGAATAAATTACGTGAAGTACCTATTTCATTACGCTCAACGCCATGGCAGGCCGGACAATAATTAATTAAATTTTATTATATTTCTGACTTGAGCCACTTTCGTAATGGTGTAATTAGACAAGTGTAATTAGCCTGAAGTACTTTCTGTAGTGAACTATGGGGCTTAGGGGAGTACTGTCGCTCAAAGCTGAAGGAGTTCAGAGACAAAGGCTTTCACGGTCGATTTCAAGTTGTACCTGCGAACAGACAGAATAAATCTACTGAACCGGCGTCGAACAAGAGAAAATTGTACGAGGAGGACGACGTTACTATGATGTGCTGTGCGTTCCTTCGGAACAGTTATGCGTCATCTGACGAGTTACCAAAGACGAGACTTTTGAAATGGGTCAAAGACAACAGAAAAAAACCGCCGATTTACGAAACCACCCGAGAAGAGAAGCTCTTCCATTCCGTAGTGACTGTTGATGGCAGAAAATATGGTTCCTCATTTTGGTAAGTTCGAATCGTCAGCGCTACCAGCATCAGCAAAAAATGCTGGCGACATATTGGGTTCGCAAACACCGCAAATTCGTTGGATGTCAGTTTTTTCTTTTATTTCTTTGTGTAAATCATGTTTTTACAATTGATTGTACATTTATATGAAACCGATTATTTTTCCCAGGGAAAAGAATAAGAAATGGGCAGAACAAGGAGCTGCTCTAGTCTGCCTTTGTTCTCTGGGCATTATTGACGAGAAGACCCTTGCCTTGAGTGGTAACATTATCTCGTGATAGTTAAGCCAATCATAGGCAAGCTGCACTAACAAAATACGATGAAGGCGTACCAACGTTCGCTCGAAGATTATCACAGATCTGCAAAACTTCTCGAACACTTTCTTCTGTTCAGACCTCTGAAATCGTTACTACCTCAAACTTATAAAGAAACGCATTTGTTCCGACTTATACGATGTATTTTGCCGATCAGTTTTATAAAGGAACGCTAATACGTTTTATGCATTTGATATAACTCCTGTAATGCAATATTACACTATTTTCAGAAACGTCATCCTGTGTATATCGTTCATACGTGGGCAGTCCGATAAGTACTTAGCCTACAAAAGAAAAACGAAAATTTTGGAAAAGTGACGATTTATTTTTCAACATAGTCTCCTTTTAACACGTTGGCTGCCGTGGGGGTCACCGGTGACCGGCGCAAGAGATTTTGCTAAAGATCCAAAATATTCGCAATGGGTAGTAATAATTATTTTATAAATGCAGTTATTGTTAGAATAGTGATGCGATTCTTTGGTCTCCAATACTTGCACATTATTTACATTTTGCATAATTCAGTCAAACGCTGTAGTATTTCATAGCATCGCCGTTCTAATACGGAAAAATACGCACGGCAGTCAACGTGTTAACTCGATACACTTGATCCAGCGATGAAATGTGAGCATATCCTGCATGAAATATTGGGCATGAGAAAGCTTTCTGCTCGATGGGTGCCGCGTTTGCTCATTCCGGATGACAAGCGCATCCGTGAGATCACTTCAGAGCAGTGTTTGACACTGTTTAAGCGCAATCCGAAATAGTTTCTACGTCGTTCTGTGACTATCCACGAAATGTGGATCCACTGGTACACACCAGAGACCAAGGAACAGTCGAAACAGTGGACTGCGCCCGGCGAATGTGCTCCGAAGAAGGCGAAGACTGTCCTATCGGCCGGAAAGGTGATGGCCACCGTTTTCTGGGATTCACAAGGTGTGATCTACATAGACTACCTGGAGAAGGGCAAAACAGTCATAGGGCTGTACTATGCCGAACTATTGAGCCGATTCGACGCCGAATTAAGGAAAAAACGGCCCCATTTGGCGAAGAAAAAAGTGCTCTTTCACCACGATAACGCACCGGCTCACGCCTCTGCCCAAGCTACAGCCAAATTGGTTGAATTAGGCTACGAACAGCTGCCCCACCCACCGTATTCTCCAGATTTGGCCCCGTGTCACTTCTTTTTGTTCCCAAACTTGAAAAAGTCACTCGCTGGGCAGAAATTTGAGTCGAATGAGGAGGTTATCGCCGCCACAGAGGCCTACTTTGCAGATTTCTAGAAAACGTATTTTTCAGACGGGTTGAGGAAGTTGGAGCATCGCTGGATCAAGTGTATCGAGTTAAAAAGAGACTATGTTGAAAAATAAATCGTCAATTTTCCAAAATTTTCGTTTTTGTTTTGTAGGCTAAGTACTTATCGGACTGCCCACGTATATCGTTCATACATCTCAACTGTTACAGACCTGCACATCTAAGTTTAAATACGAACAATAGTTCTTGTTTCATATACAACATTTATACATTATTCTGAACATCCCCCCAATCAATGGAATTTACTCTTATGTGACATGTTTCTTTAAGGCATTATTGTGCTACGGTTTCCATAACATTTATGAAGGTGTCCAATTCGTCCCTATTTAATTCTACGCCTAAGATTCGTTGAGAGTCTTTATCTTCGAGTGTAAGATCCAGCTGAAGAAGAGGTTCTCTTAAAGATGCCATTTTGCTTGAACCCATTACCAACTATGCACAATATATTAAACATATCAGCAAATAAATAAACTCTGTTTAAGTCATAACTTCTATACACAATTATACGAATATACAAATGAACACGTTACCTTTAATCTCCAATCAAAATCAGTTACAGTTTCTTGCTTTCTCTTTGAGTATTCCTTCAATAAAGCATCAACCAATTGTTCCCTACGAACTTTTAAACAAGTTAGTACACTGTGCTGAACTACTTCCGGAAGTTCATGGTATTCTTGAGGCATCTATAATGCACACAGAAATTTTATACCACACATCGCCATGGAATGATAGGTGAATAGTATACCTTTTCTTCTGTTAAATACAAGGAAGCTGGGTTGCGTAAAAGCATTGACATTAATTTATAAGCCCCATCATATTCTTCCTGTGTACAACCCATACTGTTTGCAAATTTATGATAAGTAGGCCCTGGTCTACCGCATATTTCATCGACACACGCATGCAACAACTATGAAAAACATACAATTAACAATAATTGTAAAATATTATTAATTGTTCGAAACAAGTTATAAATTACAAACTTCTTTCAAAACATCGCTCTTTCCTTCACCAAAGAGGTTAACATATAAGGATTGTACGCTTTCCATATTCGAGTCTGTCTTTATTAACTACTCTAAACATACGGAAAAGTTATTGTCAATTTTTGTCCATTCTTCCTCGACTAATTAAACGAGGTTTAAAAATAGATTTATGAAGTTTGATGAAAACTTTGACAGGCGTTAAAAAGTATTTACAAACGATGCGAGTTGACATGTGCAGAAACCTATATATATATATAAGATATAGGCGGTGACATCTACCAACGAAATCAACAGTTTGCTTCAGTGCGACGGGAATTTATGTCAGGACAGACAGTGCAGGAAGTTTATGCCATTTTTCCGTAAAATAACGCATGTCCTAACGTAACAGATATCGAATGTCATTCAATTAATGCTATATTCAAAGTTGTACTTGCCTCTATTCAAAGCAAAACTGAACAATGGGTCCTCCATCTAAACATACGAAAAAGTTATTGTCAATTTTCGTCCATTCTTGCTCGACTAATCAAACCAGGTTTAAAAATGGATTTATGAAGATTGATGAAAACTTTGACAGGCGTTAAAAAGTATTTACAAACGATGCGAGTTGACATGGCAGAAACCTATATATATATATATATATAAGATATAGGCGGTGACATCTACCAACGAAATTAACAGTTTGCTTCAGTGCGACGGGAATTTGTGTCAGGACAGACAGTGCAGGAGGTTTATACCATTTTTCCGTAAAATAACGCATGTCCTAACGTAAAAGATATCGAATGTCATTCAATTAATGCTATATTCAAAGTTGTACTTGCCTCTATTCAAAGCAAAACTTAACACTTTGACTGCCATGATGGTCACCGGTCCGGCGCAAGAGATTTTACTGAAGATCCAAAATATCTGCAATGGATAGCAATATATATATATATTATAAATGCAGTTATTGTTAGAATAGTGATGCGATCCTTTAGTCTTCAATACTTGTACATTATATACATTTTACATAATTCAGTGATAGGTTATAGTATTTTATAGTATCGCCGCTTTAATATAGCAAAATACGCACGGCAGTCAAAGTGTTAACAATGGGTCCTCCATCTAAACATACGGAAAAGTTATTGTCAATTTTTGTCCATTCTTGCTCGACTAATCAAACTAGGTTTAAAAATGGATTTATGAAGTTTGATGAAAACTTTGACAGGCGTTAAAAAGTATTTACAAACGATGCGAGTTGACATGTGCAGAAACCTATATATATATATAAGATATAGGCGGTGACATCTACTAACGAAATCAACAGTTTGCTTCAGTGCGACGAGAATTTGTGTCAGGACAGACAGTGCAGGAGGTTTATGCCATTTTTCCGTAAAATAACGTATGTCCTAACGTAAAAGATATCGAATGTCATTCAATTAATGCTATATTCAAAGTTGTACTTGCCTCTATTCAAAGCAAAACTTAACAATGGGTCCTCCATCTAAACATACGAAAAAGTTATTGTCAATTTTTATCCATTCTTGCTCGACTAATCAAACCAGCTTTAAAAATGGATTTATGAAGTTTGATGAAAACTTTGACAGGCGTTAAAAAGTATTTACAAACGATGCGAGTTGACATGTGCAGAAACCTATATATATAAGACATAGGCGGTGACATCTACCAACGAAATCAACAGTTTGCTTCAGTGCGACGGGAATTTGTGTCAGGACAGACAGTGCAGGAGGTTTATGCCATTTTTTCCGTAAAATAACGTATGTCTTAACGTAAAAGATATCGAATGTCATTCAATTAATGCTATATTCAAAGTTGTACTTGCCTCTATTCAAAGCAAAACTTAACAATGGGTCCTCCATCTAAACATACGAAAAAGTTATTGTCAATTTTCGTCCATTCTTGCTCGACTAATCAAACCAGCTTTAAAAATGGATTTATGAAGTTCGATGAAAACTTTGACAGGCGTTAAAAAGTATTTACAAACGACGCGAGTTGACATGGCAGAAACCTATATATATATATATATAAGATATAGGCGGTGACATCTACCAACGAAATCAACAGTTTGCTTCAGTACAACGGGAATTTGTGTCAGGACAGACACTGCAGGAGGTTTATGCCATTTTTCCGTAAAATAACGCATGTCCGAACGTAAAAGATATCGAATGTCATTCAATTAATGCTATATTCAAAGTTGTACTTGCCTCTATTCAAAGCAAAACTTAACAATGGGTCCTCCATCTAAATATACGAAAAAGTTATTGTCAATTTTTGTCCATTCTTGCTCGACTAATTAAACCAGGTTTAAAACTGGATTTATGAAGTTTGATGAAAACTTTGACAGGCGTTAAAAAGTATTTACAAACGATGCGAGTTGACATGTGCAGAAACCTATATATATAAGATATAGGCGGTGACATCTACCAACGAAATCAACAGTTTGCTTCAGTGCGACAGGAATTTGTGTCAGGACAGACAGTGCAGGAGGTTTATGCCATTTTTCCGTAAAATAACGTATGTCTTAACGTAAAAGATATCGAATGTCATTCAATTAATGCTATATTCAAAGTTGTACTTGCCTCTATTCAAAGCAAAACTTAACAATGGGTCCTCCATCTAAACATACGAAACAGTCATTGTCAATTTTTATCCATTCTTGCTCGACTAATCAAACCAGCTTTAAAAATGGATTTATGAAGTTCGATGAAAACTTTGACAGGCGTTAAAAGTATTTACAAACGATGCCAGTTGACATGTGCAGAAACCTATATATATATATATATAAGATATAGGCGGTGACATCTACCAACGAAATCAACAGTTTGCTTCAGTGCGACGGGAATTTGTGTCAGGACAGACAGTGCAGGAGGTTTATACCATTTTTTTCCGTAAAATAACGTATGTCTTAACGTAAAAGATATCGAATGTCATTCAATTAATGCTATATTCAAAGTTGTACTTGCCTCTATTCAAAGCAAAACTTAACACTTTGACTGCCATGATGGTCACCGGTGACCGGCGCAAGAGATTTTACTGAAGATCCAAAATATCTGCAATGGATAGCAATTATTATTTTATAAATGCAGTTATTGTTAGAATAGTGATGCGATCCTTTAGTCTTCAATACTTGTACATTATATACATTTTACATAATTCAGTGATAGGTTATAGTATTTTATAGTATCGCCGCTTTAATATAGCAAAATACGCACGGCAGTCAAAGTGTTAACAATGGGTCCTCCATCTAAACATACGGAAAAGTTATTGTCAATTTTTATCCATTCTTGCTCGACTAATCAAACCAGGTTTAAAAATGGATTTATGAAGTTTGATGAAAACTTTGACAGGCGTTAAAAAGTATTTACAAACGATGCGAGTTGACATGTGCAGAAACCTATATATATATCCCTTTGCACTCGGCACCGTTTCGGACGTTACCTACCAGGAACTCGACGCCACTTTTTCGCGAACACGTATACCCTTGGAAACATGATATTATAGAGTATAATTTTAGAACCAAGTAAAGAATTGTAATGAAATTTGGTTTATATGAATTTGTGGACATTGAAGAACACATCTTTACAAAAAAAAATCAAAATTCATTTTTTATCATTTTCTACAGTATGATAAAGTCTGAAGCAATTCCCAATATGCATAGCAGGTTGATTTGTACATGTTTCACAATAAAATGTTGTTTACCGCCTTCCACCTGGTGTTTTCCTGTCAGAACAGACAATACAATCCCGTATTCTTTCTCCCACATTTGGAATATGCAGCTTATTATTCAGTCTATTGTCTGACAAATATGTAGATGGACGTATACGAGATTCTCGAAAATCACGTCTCAACTGCTTTACAAGACTTTTCACAAACTTGTGGTGTGTCATTGGTTTTTGCTGTTTTCTTTCTTCTGAGATTCGAATTGCGAACTACGAACTGAGATCTTGTAAATTTCTTCTCTCAGTTTTCGGATTTCTTTATTATCTTATCAAGTTTCCCATATCATTGAGCCATACCCGTGTACCTTTGTATGCCTAATCCACTAAATATACAAATTGCTCAATTAGAGATTTTAGAGGTATTAGAGAAGTATACTAAATATACAAATTGCTCAATTAGAGATTTTAGAGGTATTAGAGAAGTATAGTCCGTCGTGAATGCACTTCGCACGTTCTTTTTCGACGTGAAAAACGGTTGATTTATTTATCATGCATCTTGTTAATTTTATCATATTTCGATTTGTTTTCTTTGTGCCATTTTAATAGAACACTACAGGAGAACACGTGTTTCTTAAAAAATTGCGGTGGAATAAGTTCATTCTCCGTAATCGCTAATAAACTTTCATGTCCCCTCAGAGGGGACAACTGAGTGATATGCTAGACTTACATTGTCCCCTCAGAGGGGACAACCGAGTGCAAAGGGATATATAAGATATAGGCGGTGACATCTACCAACGAAATCAACAGTTTGCTTCAGTGCGACGGGAATTTGTGTCAGGACAGACAGTGCAGGAGGTTTATGCCATTTTTCCGTAAAATAACGCATGTCCCACCGTAAAAGATATCGAATGTCATTCAATTAATGCTATATTCAAAGTTGTACTTGCCTCTATTCAAAGCAAAACTTAACAATGGGTCCTCCGAAACGGTTTAAAAAAGATAATGGTAGGTAACCTCTTTAGTGCAACATGCATTCCACTCATGTTTTACGACGGTGTGTCATTTTAGATAGGGGTAAATGGAAAAAGCGTAAGGAAGACCCTGAGGAATTCAATGACGATGAATCGATGGAAGTAGAAACAGAAGGTATACCAGATGCTGCAAAGAATGATGTCGAGAAGCAGGACGAGACTGCAGTTGAGGATGAGTTTGGCGCAAAGGATTATCGTTCACAGATGATTCTAAAGACTGATTGTGCATCAAGACCCTTGTGGGTTGTAAGTATTATATGTCGCAATGTATATGGTATCGCATATGTAAAATGTTAATTTTCTTTAGGCACCAAATGGACATATCTTTTTGGAGTCCTTTTCACCTGTCTATAAACATGCTCATGACTTCCTAATTGCCATATCGGAACCTGTTTGTAGGCCAGAACACATTCATGAGGTATACTAATGCCAATTTTGTTCAATAGAATGTATAGAAATTAACACAGCTTCATTACATTTGTTATGTCTGGTTTTAGTATAAACTGACGGCTTATTCTCTGTATGCTGCTGTCAGTGTAGGTCTTCAAACACACGATATAATAGAATATCTGAAAAGGCTGAGCAAAACAAGTATACCTGACGGTATCATAGAATTTATTAAATTATGTACATTATCATATGGGAAGGTAAGTAATAGAAATATCCTTTATTCAAGAATATCTTTTCGTCATCTATATTTCAAATTATCATTGACCAGGTAAAACTTGTTCTGAAGCACAATAAATATTTTGTTGAATCACCATATCCAGAAGTATTGCAAAAGCTTTTAAAGGACCCAGTCATTCAAGAGTGTAGGTTAAGGAAAACTGTTGAGGATGTTGACAAAGACGATATGATAACGAATATTCAAGCTAAGGCAAAATCTATTCAGGTATGTATACTTTCAGGTAAGCATTCTACAGGTTTGACTACCTACTATAGCGTGCACTATAAATTTTGCTTAACCCACAGTTTGGTGCGAAAGCTGTGACAAATGTACCGACACCAACTGCAAAGACAGCACCAGCGCCTGAGCAAACCCCCGATCAAGTGCCATCAGAAACAGCAGCGATTCCTGAAGACATAACAACGTTTTATGACAAAATCGACAAAGAGGATGAAGACGAGGAAGAAGAACAACAATTGAAGACTGTCAGCTTTGAAGTCAATCAGGTACAGTATCTACACTTACAAACAAAGAGTCATTTTGCTGCAGGTACCTTACAAAATCAATGTATTAATATAGGAAAAAATTGAAATCATTCAAAAAAGATGTATAGAACTGGAGCATCCCTTACTAGCGGAATACGATTTCAGAAACGATACTGTCAATCCTGACATAAAGTGAGTGCCTTAAACGACTTTGTTACCTAAACAGTTGGTTATTTAATCCGAAACATTATTGCATTTTATTTCAGCATTGACTTAAAGCCGTCAGCAGTACTGAGACCGTATCAGGAGAAAAGTTTACGGAAAATGTTTGGTAATGGTCGTGCCAGATCGGGGGTTATTGTCTTACCTTGCGGTGCCGGTAAAAGTTTGGTAGGTGTGACAGCCTGTTGTACCGTACGGAAGCGCGCTCTTGTATTATGCAATTCTGGAGTGTCCGTCGAACAGTGGAAGCAACAGTTTAAAATGTGGTCAACGGCCGACGATTCGATGATCTGTCGTTTTACGAGCGAGGCAAAAGATAAACCGATGGGCTGCGGTATACTAATTACAACGTATTCTATGATCACACATGCTCAAAAGCGATCTTGGGAAGCTGAGCAGACAATGCGATGGCTGCAAGATCAGGAATGGGGTATTATGGTATTGGACGGTTAGTTTATTCATAGTTATATTCATAATTATAATATTACAATATAATATTCATTCAGTATATTATAATATTATAATATTTATAATTATATTGGCATCTGCTTGACATGACAATTTATATACCTTGCAGAGGTACACACGATACCTGCAAAAATGTTCAGAAGAGTTCTCACAATTGTGCAGTCCCACTGTAAATTGGGATTGACGGCTACGTTGTTGCGAGAAGACGACAAAATTGCAGATCTCAACTTTTTAATCGGACCAAAATTGTATGAGGCCAATTGGTTGGAACTACAGAAAAGAGGATTTATCGCTAGGGTGCAGTGCGCTGAAGTGTGGTGTCCCATGACTCCAGAATTCTACAGAGAGTATCTTGGATGCAAAATGAGTAAAAAGCTGGTAAGTGAATCATATCCATGTAATGCAATCAGATTACTATGTATCTCTGAGTCACAATTATATAATGTGTTTGTATCTGCAGTTATTATACGTGATGAATCCAAATAAATTCCGTGCCTGTCAATATTTGATTCGGTATCACGAAAGGCGGGGAGATAAGACGATTGTGTTTTCGGACAATGTGTTTGCCTTGAAGCATTATGCAATAAAAATGAATAAGCCCTATATTTATGGTCCAACTAGTCAGGTAGATATTAATAGCTGCTGTCTCCTTACAGCTACTTCTAATTACATTACGTTTCCAGAGTGAACGAATACAAATATTGCAAAACTTTAAATTCAATATGAAAGTAAATACAATATTTGTGAGTAAAGTGGCAGATACGTCCTTTGATTTGCCGGAAGCCAATGTTTTGATTCAAATTTCATCACACGGTGGATCTAGGCGTCAAGAAGCTCAACGTTTAGGTCGTATTTTGAGAGCTAAAAAAGGTATGTCTCAAGAGTTTTTTTCAGCAGAGTACATCTCAGATTTTATAATATGATATTTTTTGCAGGAGCGATTGCCGAAGAATATAATGCCTTCTTTTATACACTAGTCTCCCAAGACACTATGGAAATGAATTATTCCAGAAAACGCCAAAGATTCTTAGTCAACCAAGGATACGCGTATAAAGTTATTACTAAGTTAGCAGGCATGGATGAGGTTCGTGATCACATACTTTATATGAATTCTCACTTAAAGAGGTCGAGAGTATATACGTGATTATTGATTCTGCACAGGAACCTGATTTAATGTACACTGCCCGCGAAGAACAGGGTCATCTGTTGCAACAAGTATTATCTGCCAGTGATATGGATGCTGATGAAGAAAGAATACCCGGAGAAGGACCGCGACCGGTACGTAATGCAATAATTCGTTATACGTACATTTTTGGTAATCAAATGAATGCTTACAGATAATTCGCAAAGCTGGAAACGTTACTTCCATGTCGGGTGCAGACGACGCAGTTTACTATGAATATAAAAAGGCACCCGGCTCGTCGACAGCCAACAAGCATCCGTTGTTTAAAAAATTCAGAACGTAAAGATCATAATTCTGGAATGCAACGTTTGCTTTCTGTTCTTTTGTCCGTTCACAATTTGGTTACATCTTCTGTATACGTTACAGCAGCTGCACTGGTGCAAAGCGGGCGTGATTCCAAATTGGAGAGATGAACGACAGATTCCACTGTTTTTACGATAAACTACGTTTGCATTCTGTAGATAATAGATGTCAAATACACTCTCAGACTATGTAGTCACGTTTAAACAATATTTTTTTTTTTAGTTCGACTCACCCATCGACTAATTTTAGTCATGTTCTGTTTACAGAGTTGCACCTATGTTCAACCTCGTATAAAAGGAGCACCAAGGCTATGTACAATTTTCAGTTAAGCAACGTTACGTTTGATTGATCTCACGTATGTCTCATATTATGCCTTAAATATGTTGACTGAAAGTAGAATCAAGACACCTGTGATTTCGTGTCGTTATAGAATTTTGGAGTAAAACTCTTTGGAAGCGAATGATTCATCTTCCTGAAGGCACTTATTCGTCTAGAAGACCTGGTACAGGTCATCATACCGTTAATCGTACCTGAGATAACGTTGTTAGTTCGCTCTGATAAGATTCGCTCGCATGTACTGAAAATATGGTTCGCTTGTTACAATAATCTCTCATCATACAAAAGAGTCAAACACGTTTGGGTTCCACATTTCCTGCAGGTTACGTTGTTCGTTCGAAATAGTTCATTGATATAGTAAGTAACAACCCAATTCACTTTGCATCGTTATCAAACAGATAAGTATATACGATTATACCGCAGTCGGTCATATTTGAACGGCGCTTTGTATTCTACCCATTTGCAAGTTTAGTTCCTTAGGTACATTTAACTCGATCGCAGTGACCGTTATTTGAACAGAAAATTCTAAATAACCAGATACAGAAAAAATTGTACGAATGTGCTGCTGTTATATCAACACAGTATGTCTCCTGATATTTGATTTTAGTGGTAGCTTGTTCGGATAATTCACATTAACGCAACCAAAGAAATTTATAGTTAATAGACTGGGTGCAGTTAGACGGATTAGATTAAGTAATCATCCGGTGATTATTAACATTTTCACAAAAAGGTAACGTGTCTTTTGCATATTATTATTACTTTGAAGAACTAGTGCACTGATAAAACGCGTTGTCGGCATGTGTTTTACTAGCATGCATTTTTATGAAAAACTTGGAGATATACAAATAACTATATGTTATTCACAAATCTGGCAAAACCGTTTAGAATGGATTCTCGTGTCCGAGTAGCAAACGCAGCTTGGCATGACGTAAAGCACCATCGACCTAAATATTTATTTTTATCGGTTCGGAATGTGCGAAATTACTTTTCTCCATCGAACCCTTGATACCAGACCCGTTCAAAGGCACCTAATAATAGGCCCCGGCATACGAAGTTTCTTAACACAGGATACCGTCGTCTCTACATAATATACTCTCCTGAAACAGATATCGAAGAAAAAAAACATGTTCGAGCCCCGTGCCGTGAAAATGCGAATCCGCCGATGCGTAGCGTCGCTACGTTCTAAGTCGAGTTCCAAACGACGCAATCTCGAACGTGCGATCCAAGTGACACCTATGTATCCACTACACAAGGTCCCACTTTTACCGTAACCAGTTCCACTGTTGTTCGCTCGGGCGAACTGATGTATTATACCTCGCCGCTTTTTCAGCGACGCGCAAACAGGCTTCTACCACGAAAATTTCGCGAACCCGACCCCTCGGGGTCGGTGCCTCAGATTAAAGTCTCGTTTTCGTTCGAACGGCATGCAGCCCGCGCTCCGCGCTGATTGGCCAGTGAGAAAGAAGTGAACGGTGGCGTTCGGCGCGAACGTTGTCGCGAATCGACCGACATGCGAGCCGCCGGCTGTCACATGCAGCCAGGTGTCCCGTCGACGCTTGGCGGTGGTGCGTCGTCGTACTAGTCGCATGACGTTTCGGCTCGCTTCCCCTCTCTCTACTCTTTTTCCCTGACGAGTTCCTACCGGTGGATTACGCGGTGCGTCGCGGTGTAATCAGTCGCGCGATAATCCTGCGTGCGTCTTGCGCTACCTTCCCGTCGCCCGACGCGATATGTACGCCAACGGTCGCCGTGCACTGGGCACGGTGAGAAAAGACGGCTCCCGAAAAAGATCGTCGTTGGGTGAGAAGCAGCAACAGCAGCAGCATCAACAGCGTCACGAGCATCAGCGGCGGCGGCACGGACGCGAGACGAGAGAATCCATAATACCGCATTGCTTGACACTGGCCGGAGAGGAAACAGGAGCGGCAGGCACCGTCGCTGCCCATCGCCAATGAACAGAGGAGGAGTCGGCAGAGGAGCAGGCAGTCTCAGCTCTACTGATATTAGACACGGAAACTGGCCGCAGTCCGTCGTCGCCCGACGCCGCACACGTACGACAGCGAACGTTCGACGAGAGGACCCTGTGGCCGCGCGTCACGAGGCAGATTCTGGCACGAGGAGTAGGCAGTGCGAGAAAACGCGTGAGGGGAAGCGGCGTACGACGTCGCGGACGAAGTTGTCTGTTACGGCGGCCGATACGCGTTCGAGGCGTGATAAACGAGCTGCGGCGGCACGAGGGAAGGCACGAGAGGCGGAAAAGGCGACCGCTGTGGCGGACGGTGCGTCGTCGATGGGACGCATCCAACGCGACGACAACCTACTCAACGCGGGACGACCAGCGCGGTGGTGGCAGTTCGTCGGTGACGTTAACGACGGCGGTGGCGGTTCTGGAAGTGCACCTGCCTGCGATCCTGACAGTTCCCGAGGCAGGGACGGACCCCGCGAGACCGCAACCCAGGGTCCCTGCGTCTTAGTGCACGAAGGAGGCAACGCGGGACGACAAAGGGCAGCGTGCATCTCGATCCCCGTGAAGTTCTCATTCGCAGCAACGGGAAGGCTCCCGAAGATTCGCGGAACACATTTGTCCGGGACCGGCATCGTGTTTCCCAGCCGGGCGGTGCTGCGACCTTACTAGATAGGCGGCACGCGATACACGGCGGTACTGAGTGCGTGAGCGTGCGGCAGAACGTACAGTAAAGTGAAACCGGAAGTGCAGAGAACGATCACACTGGGGTCGAGGTTGACGGCGTATTTTTACAGTAGTCAGTGTCGCGCTGCGCGATTGTGTTTCGTTGGGCAGTGATTTCGCGCGAGCAATTACTCGGGTTGCAGTTCGCGGTCGCGTTTGAACCGCGACTCGATCTGCAGCTGTAGCGAAGGGTCGGCAGGAGAGCGTGAATGTGTTGCAAGCGGCGTACAGCGCGTCCTCGTCGTCGCCGTCGTCGTCGTCGTCGTAGTGTTCGGTCGCCGTTGCCTAGCAGGCTTCACCGATGGCCCTCGCGAGAAAACGCTATCCGGGATAAGCGGGCCCTGGTGCTCCTGCCGAGAATGCCGCGGATGCCAATTGCGCGCCGCTCGAAGGCTGTCGCCGCTGGCCGCGAGATCGAGAGGATCGAACGGCTTTAATAGTGTGCTGTGTTGTGTGTTGGGTGCCGGCACGCGGCTCGAGACACGAGGCGAGAAGAAGGAGAACGGCTGAGAGTGAGAGTGAAAGGCAGGGGAGAAGGTAGTGTGCAGGCGAAGCTGGTTGGGGAGAGGTGCTGGGGGAGGAAGTGCAGGAGAGAGAAGAAGAGTGAGACAGTGCGCGTGAAACGGCGTCGTCGAGAAAACCGGGAGAAGGAGTGAAACGCGCGCGCGATAGAGAGAAAGAGGGTGGTGGTGGTGGTGGTGAGCGAAGGCGAGAGGAGGGCTACCGTTAAGAGGGACGCCCTTCTCCGAGCGACGGGTTCCGCTCGAAGATGAACTCCATGGTGTATACCCTGTACGGGTTCGCGATATTCTTCATGATATTCTGGTCGGGGATGTGGATTGTGCACGTGCTGGCGTTGATATCTGGCCGCTGGAAGCTCCATCGCAAGGTGATACAGGTGCCTAGCTACGAGACCCCTTTGCCCGGCGTGTCGATAATAAAGCCGCTCATGGGCGTAGATCCGAATCTTTTCAGCAACCTCGAGACGTTCTTCATTCTGGAGTATCCGCGGTACGAACTGCTCTTCTGCGTCGAGGATGACTCAGATCCGGTACTAATGTTGGTGCGCAAGCTCGTCGACAAGTATCCGGAAGTGGATGCGAGACTGTTCGTCGGCGGGTGTACGGTCGGTGTCAATCCGAAGATAAACAACATGCAGCCCGCTTACGAGGCGGCGAAGCACGAGCTGGTGTTGATAAGTGACAGCGGGATCCGCATGAAAGAGGACACGCTGTTGGACATGGTGCAGCACATGACCGATAACGTAGCGCTGGTGCATCAGATGCCGTTCACTTGCGATCGGGAGGGCTTCGCGGCGGCATACGAGAAGATCTTCTTCGGGACGGTTCAGTCGCGGATGTATCTCGCCGCCGATCTGCTCAGGATAAACTGTCATACCGGTATGTCGGCGCTGCTGAGGAAAGCGCCGCTCGACGAGGTCGGCGGCTTGAGGACTTTCGGCGTGTATCTCGCGGAGGATTTCTTTTACGCGAAGTCGCTGACCGATCGCGGTTGGCGAATCACCGTTTCGTCGCAGCCGGCACTTCAGAACAGCGGCCACTGTGAGCTCCATTCCTTCCAAGCGAGACTGCGACGATGGGCGAAACTTAGGGTCGCGATGCTACCTACGACTATCGTTTTGGAACCGCTTAGCGAGTGTCTCGTTTTGGGCGCGTGTGCTTCCTGGGCTGCGAGCGTGCTCTTCGAGTGGGACTCGCTGGTTTTCTACTTGGTACACATACTCTTGTGGTTCATGTTTGACTGGACGCTGCTGTGCGTCGTTCAAAACGGTCCGTTGCCGTTCAACAAACTGGAGTTCGTGTGCGGCTGGCTGCTTAGCGAAACCACGAGGCCGTACCTCTTCCTACAGGCTGTACTGGATCCCCTCATACAGTGGCGATCGCGCGTTTACAAACTCAGGTGGGGTGGTGTCGCAGAGGAGGTTAAGGCGAAAGTAAAATACTGAAAGGGAAAGATAGAGAGGGGATGTGTGTATGTGTTGAGAGCGAGAAAGCAAGTGAGTGAGAGAGGAGGGACGACAGAGTAGGGGGAACGTTTTTCCGTTCTTGCTTCGCTTTTTTTCTCTCCTTTTAGCTCATAAGGGTTTACGCGCGCATCGTGCATGCGTACATTATGCATGCGTACATACGTACCTACATACATACATGTATACATACGTCATACGACATACATACATACATTCATACGTACACGCGCTCATAGACGTTCATACAGAGGAGGGCTGTGTGCAATGCATACAGAATGCGGTCTGTCGCGCGTTAGTACATGTCTTTCGCCGGCGAATATAGTACGGGTAATACTTGTATTAACCACGCGGAATGGAACATACCGCATCGCGCGACAAACGCCAATACACCTTTACAGAGGCACAAGTACACGTGCACAAGCGCATGTGCAACACGCGAGTGCGTAGACACGGTCATATACATACTCTCGTCTGCATGGAGGGCATAAGAACACACACGTTACATTGCCAAGCATACTGTTTCCACTGGTTCGTGGTATGCTCAACGTAGTGCAATGATCTGTAAGGAATATTTTACTTACAATAGGTATTATTAGCGTATAAGGAAAAGACGGTCGTTGTGTAATTATAATACAGATCGGCGGTACGATTTGTTCCCGGGGACCGCACGATTTTTGTTTTCGCCATAATCAGTCAGACAGTCAGGCAAGCAGTCAGTCAGTCAGTCACTCAGTCAGTCAGTCAGTCAGTCAGACAGTCAGTCAGCCGATTAGTCAGTCAGTCAGTTAGTCAGTCGGGTGATTAGTCAGTCGATCAATCAGCGCTCGTACACCTATTGTTTAAGCAGATCAGAGAGCGGACCGCCGGACGCGTTAAGCGAACATTGCACGTGTATGGGGTTTCTTTAAAGTGCAAGGCTACGTAGAGGGCAAATTCGAGTTGACGGTCAACTAGCATAATGTACAGTATTGTTGACGGAGATACAAAGACTTCGATGGTGACGCATGGATGGACGTCGTTACGGAAGGCCGTGGAATGCAATTAAGGCTCGATATTTCGAACAAGTCAGAATCAAACTAAGCATAATAGTTAGAGCGAATTTTTAGCGGGTAATTAAGAAGGGAGGGGCTACAGATTGTGATCAATGCATCTGACGAGCATTTTCATCTCGGAGGTGTTCAGGAAATTAATTCAACGCGCTCCGATCGTCGCTTGCGCGATGTTCCAAAGGATTTATCGACAATCGGAGCACGTTCTCGTCCGTTTCGCGTAAAGGATATGCCTTCGCCTTAAGCTTCGCGATTAGTTGCGTTCGGTCCTCCGTAATCTATGTGAAGTGAAAACGATCTGTATAATTTGTCACGCGGTAATACGCCTTACGGTGTTTATTGTCACTTATACGGTTTTACTTGTATGTTGCGTACATCAGTATTCGTTTGTTTGTTCAGTTCCGTGAACGCGGCACCCCCTCAGTTAGTGCTTTAGAAGCTAAGTATTTTTAAAGAGCTCTTTCATACGAATTTTCTTTAAGTGAATGTACGTAGCGCAGGGAAGCTAGGAACGGATTTTCTTTCCACGGTCGCGATATTAATATGTGTATGGGAAGGGGGGCACGTAGAAAATTGGCATAGGAAAAATCGTGGCGCGAAGGGGATTTGTATAGAATTTATGCATTTTTCGCTACGTTTACTTTGTAAATCTGTTTCTATTATCCTGTTCGCCGGTGAAATGCGTCTCGCGCTAAAGGCAATTTCTCTGTATATTCTCATGCGCGATTTCGCTTATTTCCCGTTGTGTATAAATACTTACGATGGCATATGAGATCCGAGTCCTCGAATTTTCTGGAAAATACTGGAAGGGGAATACTCCATAAAATTGTAACAAATATATGTCTATCACGAATTCAATGAGACTATCGGTGACACTTCCATGCACAGAGCTAGGGTCCCATACCATTGTAGATTTCTTCCACGGAATACAATTCCCAAATTATTGGCATTGTTTCGTTTCATGCACCGTGCTTGACGTGGTGAATACTTTCCCTAATCGAAAATTGCGGCAAATTCTGACAAGGTTTCATACTCTCTTAAAACAATCCCACCTAGACTATGATTCTGCTTCCACAGGCTTCGTTCCTCTTCACAGTACAGACGTCATTCATATGACGTCAGCAGTCGTTCATGGATGATGTTCACCGAGTACCTTTACATCTCATCGCCGCCGAACATCACCTTTGACCTTCTGTCACCGGTTGCTATTCGACACGAATCCGTGACACGTTCCACATTGCAAGCTACGTCATTTTTCCGAGGCGATGTTCATTCTTGTACAAGCTCGCTCAATAGCGCCGTTTAATTTCGCGCCGATTGGTGCCGTCTGTCTCCAGAAAATTGACATCGGGCGCTCGACGCGCTCGAAGACTTTTCCGATCGCAAATCGTCACGAAATCCGCGTTTCTTCTCACGCATTGTCGGCCGTTGAAAACATTAAGTAATCAAATGTCGCTTCCTCTCGCGGTTGTTAGCGCATCGGACTGCGGATGTTCTCATTTCGACTGGCATCAGGGATCATCGTACGCTCCGTGGTGATCGCCATCAATTGAAAGCGAGCACCCATATTCTTTGCGCGTGCTGCACGTTGCGTGCTCTGCGCCGGAAGGTCGGTGAAAGAAGTCGTTAGGTTAAATTTATGTCCGATCGTGCCGCTTGTTGTCGCGCACGACCGAGGAATCTGTTCCCTTAATTGTTCGAAGTGCGGCACCCTCGACGAGCGCGCTCCTTTTTAGGGCTCCGAGCAACGGGTGATAGGCCAGATTATCATGACGCGGGGACAGTGTCGTCGGGGATTGAAATATGTGCCCGCTGAAAATCGAGTTTCGTTGAAAATTCCGTAGACTTCCGCACTCGGTTATGCGCAGCACGTTGCGTGTGCGTGGTTTCCTCGTTCTACGTGACCTAGAAATTTTCCGAGTTTGCGGTACTCCATAATGTTCCTTCCGGTGACTTATAGAATTATTTTCCGCGTATAACGAAGCATGAGTCGAAATTATCGAAAGCTTTCTGAATAGATTTATGCGCTCGGGAACGCTTTTGCTTCGTCGCAGACGTTCAGGCGATGCATTGTGCGGGGGAGTTCTCGAGTTATGGTTTCGGTTCGCTTATACTTTCCGCCGCTGCGATGATTTGATTCGAAATCATTTCCTTGGCTGTCGGGGACGTTGACGTACGGTGAATACTCGGGGACATAGAAACTGGTGGGACTTCCGAAATCGTGAGATTTCATCAAGATTAAATTACGTTTAACCTACGTGTAACGTACGGGCGACGTACTATACATACCGACGTAAACGAGTTTCTATTGCTCGCGTCAAATATCGTAAAGAGCACGATGTCGCTGGCCGACCTGAATTTCTCGCATTCGTTTCATCGGAATTTTTATTTCCTCATTCCGCCGCCTTGGAGGCTTTATTTGAAAATTTCTCTTCGTCAGTTAGCTACGATGCACTCCTATATTTTTAGTCAGTCGACATTCGCCTTGATCCGATCCGCTTCGGATCGATTGCGGTCGAATTGGATTTTTCTCCGAGCCTGAAGCAAACCGGAAAACAATACCCTGGCCGTTGTTGACCGAGAGAGTGGGCATTAAAAAAAGATCGATGGATATGCCCGACATCTGTGACTGATTAACAAGTGTGCCTCGCCGCAGGAAATATCGACGGAACGTTACGGGGAGACCTTCGCTAGGAACGTAACCGTGCATAACCGAGATGTCTTCTGGTCCCGGTAGTCGGAAGTTTAATTGGTTCTTGAGTTCTCTTGACGTGATTCGCCGAGCGTGATTCCCTCGGGAATCCGCCTGTCACATGTCAACCGTGCCGCATTTATCATATTTATTACGCGGCGCTCTCTCACACAGCGCGAATCGGATAGAGTTTCATAAATTATACGCCGCAAGAGCGAATATCGTCTTTGGGGCTGAGACGGTGGATTTACATTTGTGCGGTCGGAAGTTCTTTCGGAATGACTGCGGTGACAAACGGGTTATCCATGCGTTAGAGTCAGTGCGTTAGTATGTTTATTGATGCAACGTCATGAACGTCATGTGCGGCTCATAAAATTGCGGAGTACGAAAAGGTGATAAGAAGGAGAGCGACGGTTTGTTGGGAATTTCTTGATCTGCCACTGGTGGTTTGGTGTTGGTTTTTGATTTGTTTGACCGTGAAAAGTTTGCGTTAGTTCTTCCGCCGGCGACGGCATTACACCGGGCGTTTGTTATGTTTAAAAGTTGAATAGAGTTCGGGATCGATAGATATGTCCCCTCGGCGCTGGCATTCTAGACGATACTTGCTTTCATGCTTGAATTAGTACGGTGAATAGAAAAATAAGTATCGATCGTGCGCTGATGAGTCAGTCATTGATAATGATATCCGCGCTTGGGTTTTCACGTTAGTCGATTCAAAACGACGAAAGATGCGACAAGTACTTATCACTGGCAGCTGGTCCGTTCTGGCGCGATAATAAGTTTAATAGATTGCAAAGACTGCTTGTCAACGATGCGGCATATTTAATTCGGAATTAAAATACATTTATTTTAATCGAACAGTTATTCGCGGATGAGAACCTTGAACTGATACTACCTTTTTCTTTACGTACCACCAACAGTTTCTCGAAGCGACGGTTGTTTGTCAGTTGCGTCTCATTTTCCCTGATTCAATTCATTGCAGAGAAGCCTGTTTGTGCCTTGTTTTCTGACGTTATTACATTGTTCGTAAAATGAACACCGTGTTCGAGGGAAGACGGGGATCACGAGAGGCTTTCTACCGACGTAGAGCCCACATTTCTTCTCGGGTTTTCTTATGGCACGCCGACTACGAGGGAAGAATGTGACGAGTTGCATGACTTTTAAAGAAGGAAAGGCGTTCCAGTTTCTGTTCACGTGGAAAGAAATCTCGTGTATATCTTAAGTGCCGCCGAGTGAACGTATAAAGCCCCATTGTAGAACCATGTCGGACCCTGCTACTACCGTTTAACCTAAAGGTCTCGGACGCAAAGGCAGACGTTATTGACTTCTCAATATCGATTTCCTCAAGATCATTAGTAATCGCGCGACGGCCAATAAAATTTCCGCTACAGTCCGTACATGTCCATACGTGTCCGTCATGTGATCTGGAAGTGTTCAGTGTGTACAGTTCGAATAAATCGAAACAGTCTTCCTTTAGCATGTCGATCCACGTTCTTCGCAACCCTCCTAATCTTTCGGCGTGCGGCCTTGGCTGTCGATCGATACGTTGGAGTAAGAGAAACTCTACGAAACTAGCAATTTTTCAACGACTCCCGAGGCTCATCAGGGAACGATGCCCGCGAGAATTCCGCACGATTTGTTCTTTGTACCCAAAAAGCACCGTGCTTGTAGCACTCACTTTTGAACTTACAGATTTGTCTGAGCTACGTCTGCACTTCGCTTTTTATTATTCTCGACCGGGTCGTAAAGAGAGACAAGAGCGATGCCGACGAAGGACGAGTAAATCCATGTCAGGATCTCGAAATATTTCATCGGGGAACACGAACGCTCGCGCTATGTAGGATCTTAGATATGAAGCGGTCGGAAATTTTCGACATAAAAATCGGTCAAACGCGATAGATAGCATGACGCTATCAACCGCGGACACACTTTCGCATACAAATTCCACAAGATTACAGGCCGAGGTATAGGATTGTCGTTGGCGGTTGTAAGATTAATGTGTTTTCTTCTAATTGAGCATCGTTCCACAATCATGTGCTCATTCATATTAGCCTGCCGCATTCTTCGCTTTATTTATAATCCACCGCATCAATCGGTCGAGGTCATAGAGGTCCTTTACCACGTGCATTAGTGTATTCTCTAATCATATTTCCTTGTTTACTGGGATAGTTCACGCACGCACGCCTGTATCGTGTTACATGTCATGAAGGTCGTTCTCACACATACTTCATCCATTGTACGTTTTACGTTATCGCCTAACTTGACTCAGCAGCATACTTTCTCATTATTTCCGTCTTCCAAATTTCGTTGTAGTCATCCATACGGGTATTACTGCCGTAGAGTCGGAGGGAAGAATTGTCGATAATAGACTGAAGAAAGCGGAGCGTGAAAGGGGAAATTTTGAATGGCGACGATTTACTCGCGATAAAAATGTCCGGCTGGAGTAATCTGTGAGTTAAAGTATACGTCGCGGCGTGTTGTCCGTCTCTTGTACATTACAAACGTCTAGATAAGATTAATTCGCAGTCGTAAAGATCTCAAACAATTTCCCTTAATCCTTCGGTCGCGGTCGAATTTTCGGTGGAACGCGACACGCCTCTACCGGTTAGGTTAAATTCGTTTGTATATATCCGTTAACTTCTGATAAGCCGGGGTCATGTCGATGCTTCGTAACGTTTCCCGCAGCGAATATAAAGTACGAGGTGTTGGCTTGAAAAGTGCCACCACCTAAACGCTTCGGACGTGAGAATTTCGCTCGGTTCACCGTAACGCGTTCTCCGCAGTTGAAGGGTTAAACTTCTTACGTTCCTTATGTCCATGCGTCCGACACGTCCCGAGGTCCGATGTTTCGTCGGTGGACTCGTGTCTTCGTACGGGGCGTTTCGGTAGCAAAATTTATCGTTCCCGCACCGATCACGGATTTGCGAGCTCCCAGTGCGAATCCGGCAAGAAAATCCGATCGTGCCGAGCTCGATCTACGACACGAGTCGCTCCCGCCTATAAAACGAGGCAGAGAAAGAGAGAGAAAGAGCGAGAAAGGGAGGGTGTACTCCCAGGGTAACAAAGAAACTTTTGTCGTCGACGCTGATCCGCAAAATCGATAACTCCCGCCGATGACAAAAGTTTCCCTCGTCGGTCGTTTCAAGTCGAGGAGAATAAGATTTTCCGCGGGAGCGAGTTTTATTATGGAAATGTTCCGAGGATGCGTCACGTAGGTGTTTCTGTGGGTGCGTCGTCTGTGCATCTTTTCTATTTGCGATTTTGTCAGCCGCCGTAATTATACCGACCGGCATTCTTTCTCCATCTGTCTCTCTGAGCTGACGTGTGCACGTAAGAATGTGGAAAACGCAAGCGCGCAGTGGGGGCATATGCGGGGTTAGAATACACGACCTCTGAACGTTGATACACACACGTATACATTAGCGTGGGTCACACTCGTACACGATCATCGCATACTTTCACACATGCACATGACTCGATGTCACCGCGGCAGGAGAAAGTCGTCTTTAGTTAGGTGTTTAACGTCAGCGTATTTAATTTATGCCGTATAAAGCGAACGCAAGTACTGAGACGCGAATACGTTACGTACTATGTACATATAATCTACTTTGTGATACGGGGTCTCGTCTTTATGGATTGGCCGTCGGGCGAATGGCGTTCGTTCTTGGGAAAAGGGATGCGTAGGGGATTCTGTGTTTCCCAAGAAAGGAACGCCAGCCGTTTCGCCGGCCGACATCAATCGGACGCCGAAGCCTTTCGACTTCTCTCCTTTTTCGTTCCTCTTCTTTTTCGTTATTGTCCCTTTTCTTTTTGTTTTGTTCGATATTTGTTTTTTTTTTGTAAAGCGACAACTCTAGCTCTTAAGTACCGACAAGAGATACACTTGTGAGGATAAACCCGAAAACGTGGCCAAGTGAAAGGCAGCTGTGATCTGCTTAGTAAGGATTTCTGCGACTTATGTAACGATCGTATGACACGGCTCACGCATCTCGTGCATCGATATCTTACATTATAGCGGAGAAAAGAGAGGAGATACAGCGCGAGATCATTCTTCTTCGTCGAGTCGTATCGTATTACGTATATCGGCTAATTAGCGTACTAGTCATTCGCGCGAGTTAACTCGATTGGCGTGTAGTAACTTATTCTTCCAGTGCAAAATAATGAAAAAAATCTTATTGCGTGTCGGACAGTAGGCGAGACGTTGTAAAGCGTGTAAAGGTTGTAGAGATTTAAAATGGGGGGGTGGGGGGCATTTCGCCAGCGACGCCCACGGTTCCATAATTTTCCGTTAATCCGTTCCCTATCCACCGTAACGCCACCAGAGGGGTAAAGCCGCTTGCAACTGACTTCATAACTGCTCAACGGCGGAATCGCACTCCGATCGGCCTTTTGGATTGTTCAGCACCAGGCACTTTCGACGTTCCGAGGGTTTCGCAACTGCAAAAATCCCGATAAGCGACTTGCGCACGTGGACTTAAGAGACTGCATGCATGTAAGACGGATCACGGAGGAGGAGGACGAAAATGACCAGCTGTATATATATGTCTAGATAAGCGTCGCCTTGTACATTAACGTGTCACGCCGCTCGGCGTCAGTTTCTGCCCCTCATTACAATAACATTCATATTCAGCGAAATTTATTAGCCGGTCAATCGAAGAGCGCAGATGCGCGAGTATGTTCGCGGCTTCGTTCGAGAAATTTTGCTATCGCCCCCGTCAGTGACCCGTTTTTGGCAATATCCCCGATAATCTCCTCCTCTCGCGGTCCGTCACACGTTTATGTTATACTGGTAGCGCCAAGCATGTTCCGTCGCGTTGGCCTTGAACTTTCGAATGCGTCCAGGATACGTATATGCCACACACGGGGGGTCAGGAGGGTCTCGAGCAAAGAGAAAGAGCGAGAAGAGCGAGCTCATTTCGGTTTCGCCGAACGACGGAAGCGTTTTACGACAATCGGAAGCCGTTGCGCATCAGTCACGTGAGCGGGGATCAGCAGAAAATCAACTTGTTCCTTTTTCCCCCGATGCTCCGTAGCTTCGCATTGAGACGCAGTGAGAGAACGTGAGAGAGAGACGGGCAGAGTGAGGAAAGAAAAGGAGACGTGGGCGTCCGGTGTCGTTATAATACAGGTCGTGGAAAAAGACGACGTTGAAAGACTTCACGCGGGCGATCGCCACGGCAGCGATCGCGATCGAGGAAGATATTGCCGCTCGTCGCCGATCTGTTTGTCAAGTTTCTCCTCTCGCTTCGTCTTCTTTTTTTGACCCCTTTTTTTCGACGAAAAAATCGGTTCGTTGGGAGGCGAGCGAGCGTCGACGTCTATCCTCGATAAAACCGTTAATAGGCTATACTCGTTAATTTAATGTCCAGGCGACGGGGAGGACGTAAAACTTTTTATCAAATCAAATTATTTATACTGTCTATAAATAAAAACGAAAAAATATATATATATATATATATGTACATATATATTTATATTGAATCCTATGACCGGATAGTTCCCTAACAGGTGAAAGTAGATGATATTGGGAGAAGAGAGAGAGAGAGAGAGAGAAAGAGAGAAAGAGAGAGAGAACGTGTACTTTTGTGTGTGTATTGATAGGATAAGCCTCGCCGAACGGTTGAGCCCTCCAACTCCACTGCGGGGTGGAAGTCGAGGTATTCGATACAGCGAATATATATAAATGTATATATGTATGGAAAAGGTAGATACATACATGCATATATATGTATAGATCCTCGCTGCGGCCGCCAGCGGTTCGCGAGGGTGGTTTTGTTCGCACGGGGATGAGTAGCACAGTTCTCATGTGCAGTGAACGTCCATTCTATGTGTACGTGTGTATGCGTGTCTCTTTGTACATATATATGTATATATATAGGTACATATGTAACATATACATTTATATGTGTACATATATATGCATAGTGCCGCGTGAAAGCATTGTCTCTCCTGACACTTTGATGGATAAGCGCCTAAATGATATATGTAGATTTTGCATTTTTCTCGTGTAGTACTTGTATAAGCCCATATAAATACGATCTTGTGCTACGCATGCTCAACGTTCGAGGCAACTGCGGAAAAAGCATGAAATTAAAAGGAGCGCGTAAGTTGTCTTTAGATGGGAAAGAGAGTGTGTGATTGAGAGTATGAACGGGATGGCTTGGTCGTGGATAAGTGCGCACAGAAATCCTGCTTCCCTATTTCTCCGTCACCTCCCCAATCGCCTCCCTCCAAATTCTCATCCTGAGCTAATACCAGCTTCTCTCTCGCTCCATTCCCGTCCCGCATCGAGGATTAGTTCCGAAGATTTTCTAGTATTAATCGCAAATAACGTAGAACTTACCCTTTATCGTATTTATAATTATTAATATCACAGAAACATGCCAACTAGGATTTAATATTTGTGCGATATTCAAATTGCGGGATCGAGCCGGTGGAATTATTCGCCGTCGGTGCGCTAGCTTAAAATAACGTTACCTTCGGGAGTGAAGGATCGTTCTGTCGAGAGAATACGTTGTCGAACGGAGTGGCAAAGACGCGGGAGACGAGAGGAAAGAGACAACAAAATAACCGAGTGATTTACGTACGCGACAGAGAATGCGATTAGCGTCAATCGGACGTGCGGATTTCTTTTTCTGCCACAATTTCGCGCTCGCGCCCAATATTCAAATAATCTTTTGTTTTGACGCGTGGAATCGTCCAACCCAGTAAGAAATCCGGTTCTCCTCCGCTCGACCGCGACCTTCGCTTTTTCGCATCAGTTAAAAGTTTGTGTAACATTTCGCACGACGCCCGCTCTCGATAATCGTGACTCTCCTTCAAAACACCGCGTCACCCGCGAAATTTAACGCCGATGCGAAAAATTTCAAGGCGCCGGACAATGTGGAGCTTCACATCCGAAAGTTTACACTCAGCGTAAACTCTCGGGTACCTCTTTCCGTGGGAAATTGTTTCTCGACAGTGAGTAACATTTCTCTCTGTATAGCGGGGGATGGTTGTGCTAAAGTTTCCGCAGCCTTTCGCGCCCGCTTTGTGGACGTTTTCGCGCCGACCATCCTCCCCCGACATATTTCTCGGGCTCTTTTTTCCATTCGTCGTCCCTTTTTATCGTCCTGTCCACCTTGATCTGCCGGCGTGCTTCGCTTGTTGTCGAGCGGCGGAGGAACAATAGCCGGCTAATTCCTTTGAAAGAAAAGGGGACAGTCGGTGGTCGTGCATGCCGGGGGTGGTGCACTTTAGAAAGAAGCGAAACGGAGAAGGATGCGGTTTCATAGCAACTGTCTCAGCCGCCGCGGCACTCGCTTTTTTCAATTCTTTTCCTGCTCCCCAGCATCGTCTTTAGTACGCGAGAGGCTCCCCGGGAAAATACGCGCGGTCACTCGCGGGTCGAAGTTTATGAAAGTCAAGTTCAACGGCTAAACTCACAATCGTTATTCGTACATACGTAATCGGACGGTTGACCGAAAATACAACCGGGAAATGGAATTTTCGGGTGTCTGTGTATCGAGTTAGGAAGAAATTAAGCTTCGCCGTTTAACACGTTCGTGGACATTAGAAGTTTCAGTGAGGTGTAAAAATTGACAATAATTTTACTTTTAAATCGGTTGTGATATCCGAAATTGTATTAAACACATGTTATAACGGTAGTCAGGTTATCATATTTTTGTTCAATTGGTCATTATCTTGGCAGGTATAATAATTACAGAAGTTAAGGTTATATAAAATTAAATTCAAAATAATTTACTTTAAGATTTGAATACTATAGCTTCATGTCATTCTGCATCATCATGAAAATGAATGCTATAGCATTCACTTCCGCAAATGTGTTAAGGACTTGCACTTTACAAAAAATTGATAGTAATTTTATTTTGAAATCGGTTGTGATATCCGAAATTTGATTAAACACATTTTATAACGGTAGTCAAATTATCATATTTTAGTTCAGTTAGTCATTATCTTGACAGGTATAATAATTACAGAAGTTAAGGTTATATAAAACTAAATTCAAAATAATTTACTTTAAGATTTGAATGGTGCAGCATTCCCGTTCGCGAACGTGTTAAGGACTGCTAAGATATCTGTAAGAAATATGCTTTGGACCGCACGTTTTTGGGAAACTTCTACGTTACAAAAAATTGAGTCATTTTGTTTTGAACTCGGTTGTGATATCCGAAATTTGATTAAACACATTTTATAACGGTAGTCAAATTTTCATATTTTTGTTCAATTGGTCATTATCTTGGCAGGTATAATAATTACAAAAACTTATGGTTATATTAAATTACATTCAAAATAATTTACTTTAAGATTTGAATACTACAGCTTCATGTCATTCTGCATCATCATGAAAATGAATGCTATAGCATTTACGTCCGCGAACGTGTTAATGTGTTATTTCTGGGATGTTCAGTAGCTTTCTGCTTGCTTCTACCTCCGCGTTCAATTACCAAGTGAGTTTGAACATTCAACTGGACCTGCGGGTTCTTATCGATACCGATGTCATTCGAGCGCAATCGTTCTACATTTATGTATATTTATAGATGTACATATACTATACGTATGTTGATCTCAGAACAGTATATACAGGCCTTGAGATCATTGCATTCGTCCCGTTTTATGGTCGCAGTAGCTTCATTTTCTGCATGAACATGGCCGGGAAGATTCTATTTCATTGACCGCGACGTACAAAAGCGTCATGACGTGTCCCAGTCCCAATACAAATCGTTCGCTCTTTAATTCGTGCGATCTTCGAATGTTTTCTTCGCGCACCGTAAGCGTTCTACGTCCGCAACTTGAAGTTCGAGTTCCCTGGAATGCGGCAGGCCTTTGGTACACGCCAGTTATTTATACAACCGTTGGCAATACTCGTCGATACTCTCCTCGGTCGCAAAGTTTGCCTTTCCCAAACGACGATCGCTTTTCCAGCTTTTTCCGACAGGCGATCGGGCAATTAAACACTTTTTATGGCTGCGAACGGTGATACTTTTTACGAGAGCGAAACAACGTCGATAGTACGAGCATAACAAGCGCGAGATCGCTATAGATATCGGAACTTGGTTGAGAATTCGTTCGATGCGCGCAAACAAAGTGCACCGGGAGTGGAAAACACGACGATAAAATTTGCATGAAAGACGTCGTTCTCATTGTGGCAGAAAAACGAGTCCGAACGAATAGCATAAGCTAGTGAGGTGAGTTTTACGAACCAGTCACCTCGACGCCGACGTTTGACTGTCGAACGCACTTGACTGTTAAAGCTCCGTTCGCAATTGACGCGACTCACGGTCAACCAAAAAACGTACATACGATCTGTTTGCTACGATCGCACTCGACGGACGAGTAAAACGTCTCGCCCTCGATCCCGGGCTGATAGAAAATTTACAAATGGACGAGCATATCGAAGCTTTCGCTTAAGAGAGACAGAAAGTGAGATTTCGTTGTAACGCGAAAGGTCGCTCGCAACACTTCGGTAGATGCAAAGCGAATCGGTAAAATATTCGGAGAAGGTTTGCGGACAATTTGGAGGATTCCAGGATCGAGACCTTTTCTTCTTCGCTCAGACCTTGTTTGCACGACGTACGTATTGCGGATCCTTTATCGCATTCTACCGCGGAGCGTGCGTCGAAAAGGCACCTATTTAACTCCTTTCTTGAAGTTCGTTCCGCGATTCAACTTTTCTCTGTATTCGGGGCCACTAGGTCGCCTGACCAAGGCGCGGGTCGTTGAATTTTGAAATTTCCCACTCTATTTTTAGACGCATCCATCCGCGGTGCACCGAGTCACTGCGGACTTCGATTTTCAGCGCGATAACTCGGCGCTCGCCCTGCTGGCGCGAATTTTCGTTCCGTCAATCGGCGGCTTTCTTCGCAGCCCGTATCGCAGCGACAAATCGGATGATTCAGTGCGGACGTCACGAGATCCTCGGGTTCTGCCAAGTGCGTTAGTCATTCGGAACCGAGACCCCTCCACTCGCAACTGTCGGCCGCGAAACTTTCTGCCGAACGCGGGTACGTCCCTTCTGTAGGATAGGATGTTAGGTGTCGAAGCGGAATGCGAAATTATTTTAACACTTTGACAAATTGCATTGAAATTTTTAATTTTCATAGACGTTTTTTAGAAATCAGATGCAATATAGGTTCTAAGTATAATAAAAAACATTTAAACACCCAAGTTTTATATTATTACAAAAACGAAAGGCACAAAAGGTGTTTTTTACGGGTTTTTGGCCTTAAAGACAGCACAGATTTGGTTCATCTGTTACTTTTCAGTTGTAACAAAATGACACCAATGTGGTGTCACCGGACGGCAAAGTGTTAAGTTGAATACATTTATTTGAAGATAAATTAACCCTTTTAGTGCCGAGCAAAAAACCGGTGCCTATGCGAGAATAAGCGGACGAATTTGACAATTATAATGTATCAAAATAAGTGACATCTAAAGACAGTGTATGGAAAACACGAGAAAACTCGTGAACGATCCTTAATCCTTTGACTGCTGAATACTTTTCGCTAGTACAAATTCTATTCATTGATTATGTAAGTCGCAATTAAGTTCTACCGATAATTTTTCATTTACGCCAAATGAAATAATGCAAGAAAATTATTTGATAAAGAACGCATCTGTATTAATCTCGTACTCTGATAATTGTGGCCGCAATAGGTACGAAATCGAAATAATTGAGAAACGCATATATGCGCCCATAGTTTACACCGATAGATTTTGGTAGACGCATATATGCGTCCATAGCAGTCAAAGGGTTAAAGTGTTAACCCTTTTAGTGCCGGGCGAAAAACCGGTACCTATGCGAGAATAACCAGGCGAATTTGACAGATTTACAACGGATTGGGAAAAAGCTCATAAAAATCAAACTAAAAATGATAATTACATAATTCAAAAAACAACGTATTACGGAAGGAAGGGAGAATAAAGTAATGGCAATAATTTTTCAATATTTATTAACAATCATAGGAATAACATAATTGGAAAACATTATAGAAAAAGTAAAACTTGTATTCTCTTTTACAGAATGTATTGGCACATAAAAAAGTTATCATTACATCATAACTTTATATAAAACATTCAGTACAAAATACATACTTTACAGTCCCAACAATTTTGTAATAAAATAAGTGACATTGAATAACAAAGACAAAGGATAACTTCTCAAGACGCTCGCCCGTAACTAATTTTTACTGCATCGCTCCAGAATATAACAAAATATAACAAAAAGTTAAATTAAAAACAATTTTTTTGATTCTGCTGCAATAAAATTAAACCATTTATAACGTTTTATAAATTTATTTTCAGATATAGTTCTCTCGCAATGCGAATAGTAAGGCGCTATTGGATGCGCAACGATATATCGTTGTTGGCACTTTTCGCAAGTGTTGTGAACGACGATATATCGTCGTCAAAATTTAAAAAAAATGGGTTTATCAGTTATTTCACTAATATTTTTAACTAAATATAAATATAAAATCAAATGAACCATTAGATAGTGGTTGTAATTTCAACATTATATGGAATTCATTTAGTTTTAATTATGAAAGTGGTCTAAGTCAAAAATTTAAATAAATATATAAACAACTTTGTTCTGAACTAATAATAAAATAAATGACAATCAAATTTTAATAATAACGACAACTTCATTACTAGAAGAATCAATAACAAGAAGTAAATACCGCGGCAATCTGTCTCTTAACAAATTCAATGGATCAGATTCTTGAAAAATGAACCTTATAAAATGTTCTATAAAACATCTTTAGATGATTCTAAATTTCACGTTTTGGATCTTTCACCGCGCCAAAAATATACGGAAATATTAAATTACTTCCATTATACCCACCATTAGACCAGTATCGGAAGAAAAACATAAAGATATTATGAGTTTACTGTACATCCCTCCAGGGGTCTTAAATACTCGGTAATGATAAAAATGGATTACTGTTTAAAAATAATTAATAAATGTAATAAATGATTATTTCAATCAAATTATTGTTTCAAATAAACTCAAAGTTCTTTATTGCTTTAAGCATTTATAGGACATTCAGTTAATTTTGAAAATGGTCTAATAATTCATTTTAAAAATAATATTATCGCACACAAAATTTCATTTCATAGTTTTCCAGAAATACAATTATAAATTAAAATGTCGATAATGTAAAAATATTTTTTAATTTATTCAAATGATTCATTAAATATCTCGAAACAAGAAATATATGACTTAGACCACTTTCATAATTATGGGCACATATCGTCGTCCGGCACTAAAAGGGTTAAAGCACTAATATACAAATATAAAGATAAAATCAAATGAAAGTAAGACTATGGCAATTCGGAATACAACTGACGCTAAGTAAATACATTTTGTTCTGACGGACAAACTGAACTGAACTCTTCGGCTCGGTAAGCGGCAAGAAAACGCATCTATGCTGAACTCGCGTGGCAAACCGCGCCGGTTTTTATACGGACCTCTACCACCTTATCTTAATTCAGTAGGGCCCGATGGCCCCGCGACAGTTTTATCCGACGCGTCTACGGCCGTTTTCCTTATACTACACTTCTTTTCTCTCAATCGTCCACAAATGTCAATCAAGACCCTTACACGCTCGAGCGCGCTCAATAATGAGCGATTACGCGGTTTGTTTGATTCGCCGTACACTGGGCGGGCGCCAACTGTCACTTCTTTTTTTACGTTTCCCTTCTCGTGCAGACGGCACCAAGGTCGCGGATGAGGCCGCTTAATTTTGCCGCATATTTCATATAGGCTGCGATGCAGCGAACGCGCGCGCGCGCGCCTTCTTTAGGACGGACGCCGGTATATAAGGTTTGGCCGGCGTTAACAGTTAGAGTCCCATGCAGTTCTGATTTCATGTCGAAAAGTCCCACTGGTTTTATCGGGATGCGTTATTGACGATACGCGCATAATTGTATTTATTAACACTTTGACTGTCGTGTGTATTTTACTATATTAAAACCGCAACGTTTGATGTTTTCCGACATAATTAAAACAGACGCTGTCGCGCTGCTTGGAATATGATTGAATAACCTGTGCAAAATGAAGATAATGCATGTCAAAAGTATCGGAGCGTTATTGACGAAGAATTGAATCATACTTGATATTAATGTTTTGGTGTGAACCGTGTAAGCAAAACATTTTGTCGCCAATTTCCGTTACTTTAAATTAGATAAACACAACCACTGTTGCCGATTGACGTTTTCCGCATTTTTTGAATTTTCAACAAAATTTTCTGAATAAGAGACTTTAACCGTTTGAGCCGGTCACCGATGACATGTCGAAAAGTCCATGGCAGTCAAAGTGTTAATTATTCTTCGCATAGTTACTGTTTTGGTGTGAACCGTGTGAGCAAAACATTTTGTCTCCAATTTCCGTTACTTTAAATTATACTTATTTGATAAACACAACCGCTGTTGCCCCGTTTGACGTTTTCCGACATAAACTGAAGCAAGCGCTATCGCGCTGCTTGGGATTTCTCAACAAGATTTTCTGAATAACCTCTGGGATCCAAACAGTTAACCCTTTCGTTACGAGCGCCGGATCTAGACGGCATCCACTCGATACCCTGTGTATACGAACGCTGGCTATAGACTGCATCCAAGCGATGAAGAGTGTGATACTTGCACATCTATATACGTGTCATTCTTCGATTTGTTTTTGATTTATTTTACTCGAGAAATAAAACATGCACTGGTTTGGACGCAATCGGGACAAGAATCGCGCTCCCATCTTCTTCAAGCTCTCAGTGGCTAATATCCACAGAGCGACATTTTCCTTCGGTTTATAAATCGGTAGGAAAAAGCCAAAGTCGAAGGTGCGTCGTTTACAGTGCAAACAACTAAAGCCGCGAATCTAATTATGAATGTAGAAACTGAAATGTGGGTTTCCGTGTCGACCCTTGTTTTAACATTGTTCCTTCTGAATGGAATTACTCAGAATTTTAATTTGACGTATTAATTATCCTAAATTGTATTTTTATTCATAGCAATTGCAAAATCTCCGAAATCGTCGTTGTGTAACATTTAACACATTGACAGCCGGCGACCTAAGAGACATTTAAAGCATGAGCGCCGGCAACGTATCGGCCACTTAAATAAAATTAAACGCCGGCCTTATTCACTTGTTTCTGATTAATGAATAGCTAAAAAAAATATTCAAAACATTATATATTTTTGTAAAATAGTACATTTTATTTGCATATTCGTCATATACCATTTAACGGTAATTAAAAACAGAAATAAAATCGAAATTTTTAATTTACAATTATAGAAAAAAAGTACAGTTCCTCATTTCATGGTGGATTTGGATTGCATATATATATTATATATACCGTAAACAGAAAACAAAAGTTTTAATATTTAAGGCAAGTATGGTACTTCTCGAAACATGGTTCCTTATTTCATGGTCGGTTATTGTATATATATAACGTAAACAGAAAACAAAAGTTCTAATATTTAAGGCAACTGTGGTACTTCTCGAAGCATGGCAAATAAATACAAATCAATGTATAAAACACTCATACCAGCAAAAAAAAGTAATCAACTCAAGTGATAGACTCAGAAACCCGCGTTTTCGCGGGGCCGGCTCTCAATGTGTTAATTATCCTACATTGTATTTTTATTCATAACAATTGCAAAATCTCCAAAATCGTCGTTGTGTAACATTCAACACGTTGGCTGCCGTGGGGGCCACGGTGATCGGCGCAAGAGATTTTACTGAAGATCATTTAAATAATTATTTTATAAATGCAGTTATTGTTAGAATAGTGATGCGATCCTTTGGTCTCCAATACTTGCACATTATTTACATTTTGCATAATTCAGTCAAACGATGAATAACAAAGTGGTGGTGAAAGACGTATGTCTGAACACAAGTTTACCGACGCGCAATATGCACACTTTGCGGACCGCACTGCCGTAACGAAAGGGTTACAGGAGAGCCCATACATGTAACTTGCACGAAACTCGCCCGTTGAAAATTGATCGAGATCTGATCGGACATGCACGCCGGAAAAGTCGCACTCGCGAGATCTTGCTCGAGTAACGATCAACGGGCGGCTACGTTTCTCGAGACACGTATGCAGAGAGCCGGGATGACATTGGCGAACTTGTTTCGCGGTGTAAAAGATATATGCAAAGGAGTCGCGATGAAAGTACGAGCGTAAAGGCCGCTTGAATACGGATGGCTCTCTCTCGGTGGAAAAGTAGTGCAAAAACAGACGATGCGATGCTTCAGGAGGAGATTCAATTGACATGGCAATTACCGGCATTTTTTCTTTGCAAGGACGTCGATGCAAAACGTAGATACGCGTGAGGATAAAAATGGCAGCACGGAAAAGCGAATCAATTACTAGTTCTTATCGTATTTCTATGGAAGAATCAAAATGTTGTCTACGTGAATTTCCAGCGGGGTAATGGATGCGAGGATAAAACGTTTAATTGAAGAGTGAAGATCAATTGAAATTCGAAAGACTACGCGTATTCCATGGCGGGGAACGAAATTAATGCCATTTTATGCGACGTGGTTTAATTTGAAAGAAATGTTCGATCGACGCGTAATCATTTTTATGTTTCGTTTCCTACAAAACGTATAGACTTCGCGCTGTTTATTGCAGACGCAATTAATGCGGCGTAATTATTGCGTTTTCTTTACGAAGGCGATGACACAGTGTTTTTTGACGGCTGCTGATACGGAAGCTCTTAGAAGCGTATACATATATTATACATATAGATCGGATGTGCATGCATATTGTGCGTATCGTTACTTAAAGCAGTGTACCGATATGTACGGCGTGTTCTCAGATATCATGATGATAGGTTTAATTTCCGGCAATATAGCCGACTGTAAATAGACGCCCGTAGATGTCGTTCAAGCAATACTTTCATATCATGAGGCATCGTGTTCCATTGATACAATGCAATACCGTGCGTCACGGCGCGTTGTTGAGCGTTATATTTTAGTCGAGAAGGGTGGGATAATAATTATCGCTGTTAAAGTTTGACGGTCGAGAACCTATCGATGTGTCGGTTTCCCAGGCCGCGAGAACATTTGGCACTAGGTACGTGAGTTAACCCTTTCGCTACTACGGGCGACTATGATACGCTACTTATGTACGATGAGCGACTATAGTCGCCCGACCACAGTCCATCTTGGCATATTTATCATGGACCTCTGGTTCCGTATATTGCTTTTTTTTGTTACAGAGCATAGCATTGTTGAATGTGTCTATTCTCAATCGGCCGTAGCTTTCGCTAGAAATGTTCTTTTTCTAAAAAAATCATAATTGTGCCAGTTTTAAGAGTGAGCATAAAGTCAAATTGTGGAAAAGACCGCCGTAGCGAAAGGGTTAATATTCATTTGAACGGGAAGCGATTTCGCATGCAATCTTTAAGGACGCACTTTAATTAACGCTTCTCGTGTTCCTGAATGAATGCTTCATGCGATGTACGGACGAGGGGGCGCAGCACGTGTCTTGTATTTCTCAACAGACGGTAGATTAGTGATCGATAACGGTACGACCCAGTTTTTTAATATCACCGATGATGCACCGGCGAGTATCTGGACTCGAAGATCCAGGTGCATTCACTCGGCTTCCTCGAATGCAATTTTTTAACAATCCCGTTAACGAAGTTCCGCGTCGCTCGAGTTTGCTGTTCTCTTCACACGCATACGTTAATGTACGCCTTACTGAACGCTAAAACGCATTACTAAATTGAAGTCAATCGCGGGTACTGTTTTACAGGTTCGGTGTCGAATTCAACGTAATAACCACTTTATTCCGGAATGCGCTCACGAATTAAATGTGAAAACAAGTGCCACTATCAACCTGTAGTACTTACTCAGTACTGATATTTCGTTCATATGGTGACATTAACACGTTGACTGCCGTGGTGGTCATCGATGAGTGACGCAAAAGGTCTGACGAAAAATTACAAAAATATCCAATCGGTAGCATTTATCATTTTGTAAATGCAATTAACATTAAATATATTATTCCTTAATTTTCATTTTGCACAATTCAATCATATTCTGTAGTACTTCGTCAAATTGCGGTTTTAATATATATTACAATATATAACATATATTTATTATATATATATATATAATATATTGTATATATATAATGTATATATTATAACCGGCCACCGTATTCTTTAATACATTGACTGTCGACCATTGATGGTGCAAAAGATTTGATTAAAAATGCAAAAAAATTCGCAATGAAGCCTATTTGCAATCTTGTAAAAGCAATTGATATTGGAATAGTGCTTCAATACTTTGGTTTCCAAAAATTCTGCTTTACTTACACTTTTATTTAATTTTACTCTGCAGTATTTGATCGCATTACATTTCCAAATGTATCACACCGTATTCTTTAATACATTGACTGCCGCGGTGGTCATTGTTGACTGGTGCAAAAGATTTGACCAAAAATCTTCGCACAAATGCAAAATATTAAATATATTATATCATCGCGTTGTTTATATTTTGAAATTCAATCATATTCAGATTTGCAATCGATTTTAATATATATTATGTATATATATATTATAACCGGCCACGGTGGTTATTGATAAAAGATTGGAATAGTGAAACCTCAATACAATTTGTAATAGCAATTGATATTGCAAAAACTTTGGTTTCCGCTCTCTTTACTTATACTTTTATTCAATTTTACTCTGCAGTATTTGATCGCATTACATTTCCAAATGTATCACACCGTATTCTTTAATACATTGACTGCCGCGGTGGTCATTGTTGACTGGTGCAAAAGATTTGATTAAAAATGCAAAAAATTCGACATGAAGCCGATTTGCAATATTGTAAAAGCAATTGATATTGCAACGGTGCTTCAATACTTTGGTTTCCAAGAACTCTGCTTTACTTATACTTTTATTTAATTTTACTCTGCAGTATTTCATCGCATTACATTTCCAAATGTACCACACCGTATTGTTTAATACATTGACTGCCACGGTGGTCATCGGTGACCGGTGCAAAAGATTTGACCAAAAATGCAAACAATTCGCAATGAAGCCTATTTACAATTTTGTAAAAGCAATTAATATTAAATATATTATATCATCGCGTTGTTTATATTTTGCACAATTCAATCATATTCAGTAGTACTTCGTCACATTGCGATTTTAATATATATTATAATATGTGATATATATATTATAACCGGCCACGGTGGTTATTGTTGACCGGTGCAAAAGATTTGACTAAAAATGCAAAAATTCGCAATGAAACCTAAATACAATCTTGTAATAGCAATTGATATTGCAACGGTGCTTCAATACTTTGGTTTCCAAGCACTCTGCTTTACTTATACTTTTATTCAATTTTACTCTGCAGTATTTGATCGCATTACATTTCCAAATGTATCACACCGTATTCTTTAATACATTGACTGCCACGGTGGTCATTGTTGACCGGTGCAAAAGATTTGACTAAAAATGCAAAAAATTCGCAATGAAGCCGATTTGCCATCTTGTAGAAACAATTGATATTGTAGCGGTGCTTCAATACTTTGGTATCCAACAACTCTGTGTTACTTATACTTTTATTTGATTTTACTCTGCAGTATTTCATCGCATTACGTTTCGAAATGTAGCACACCGTTTTCTTTAACACATCGACTGCCACGGCGGTCATTGTTAACCGGTGCAAAAGGTCTCACAAAAAATTCCAAAAATACCCAATCAGTAGCATTTATAATTTTGTAAATGCAATTAATATTACATAGTCATTCAATTCTTTGGTCTCCCATACCTCCGCACTATTTTCATTTTGCACAGTTCAATCATATTCTGTAGTATTTCATCACATTGCGGTTCTAACATAGCAAAATACGCACGGCAGTCAACGTGTTAAACCGCGATTTTCGCATCTTTGTCCGAAATTCAACGCAAATACCAGCCATATGCATCCGTTGAGACTGTTGCATTTTATTACGGCTCGTATTCGTCGGTCAATCAGCTCGCGTGCCGGCAAACGAGATAATGACTGCTTCGGCATTCGGGCAAAGAAAAAATCAGTGCTGCGCAACCAGTTGAAATTTCAGAAATTATAAGGCGGACTCCGCCGGCGATTCGGTGCGTGTATGAAAAGAGGAAGTAGCGAGCGAGCAAGCGTAACGATTTAAAATGACAATTGGTACGCCTGTACAATGGGGCTGGGGCAATTAGTTGGAGTTACAATACACGCTTGTCCTCCCGACAGGGTTGCCTGTCAGGGTCGTCATGCATTGCAGACGTCGCATGCAAATGACTGAGAGTAAGAAAGAGTAGACATATCCTTAAAATTATAAGTTTCCCGCTACCTAGATACCCGATGCATGAATCGATTGCGAACTTTATACGATTACGGAATTTGATCAGACGGCTAGACTTCGGATTAATAATAACAGTGACTTATTTACGTCGGATGTGAAACATTTTTTTATGCCAGTGATTAAGTGGCAGCGTCATCAATTAGCTTGAGTCACAGTTGGAATTTGTCCGTAACATTATCGCACTTTCATTTCATCCTCTGATTCATCGATGATTAAAACGATGCTCATGATTGGACGAGCTCTGAATACTGCATCCACTTTGGGTCTGGTCAGGATGGCAATTTTGCGAGAGCACTTGCGATTTCGTATTTAAGATTCAGCGTACTTAATAATTACGGACTTCCGATGAATGGGTGAAAGTTAGTCAGGCGGTGTGTCTCTTGTGACAACGAATGAGTTGAGGTCAGGTCAGATGTGGTCAGAGAAAAGCGCATCTCCTAGAAATATTTCGTTGGACGCAGATCAGAAAAATCAACATCGCGTTTCTCGGTCCGGAACACATAAACGAACGCTGAATAAAACTCACTTCCGCATGACTGTGCGAAAGCCGCTCTTGTCTGATCCCACTGACTTTTATTCACTTGTGTCCGCGTATGCCACGGTTTATCCTGTTACTACTTCCGTATTATTCAATTCTCTAGACGCCTACCGTAGAAGTGCCGCAGTATAATTCCGTTTAGCCCGACGATTATTTATTTCCACACCGAAACGACTTTGACCTTCGCAGGTTCACACTTCGTTTTACTCACGCTTGTGTCAACCTTTTGCATAATTTCGCTTGCACGCGTCCATCGTCATCAAATACAACCGTTTATCCTAGTCGTCGGTAACTTTTCCCTATCCCTGACGGCGTGTTGAATTGTCCAATTAGAGATATCATCGCGAAGAGTTTGCGTGTAAATCGTCACGCTGCTGGTATTGCGGAATGTTCAGGTATTGATCAAATTTGCCGATCGTGCGTACATTGGTAGCTAGAAGCATTGCTCGGTTGTTACAGCCGTAGTTTCGATGGTAAGACGCCGATTACGAGTCCATTCTTAAGCAGTTAAACGCGGAATTTGATTTTAGATATCCCCCACAGGGTGAAGAATTAAAATCACGCAATATACGTATAATGAAGCCTATTTTCAATCTTGTAAAAGCAATTGATATTGGAACAAAAAACTACGTTACCTTTATTTTGCACGATTTAATTATACAGTCAACGTGTTAATACTTTAGTCAACGCGTTAACACTTTAAGGACCACTAAGAAATCTGTAAGAAATACGCCTGGGACCGCACGTTTTTCGGAAACTTGTACGTTACAAAAAATCATAACTTTGTTATTTATGAAGCAATTTTTGTGAAACTTTCAGAAATTGTATAACTGGAAGTATTTTAGGTATTATTAAAAAAATTATGTTTTTTAATAATTATCATAACTTTTTTTACTAAAAAATGAAAATACGAAAAAAACATGAAGGCAATCGAGTTTAATGCATTGAATATTGATGTAAATACTTAACACGTTGACTGCCAAGCGTATTTTACTATATTAGAACGGCGATTCTATGAAATACTACAGCGTTTGATTGAATTATACAAAATGTAAATAATGTGCAGGTATTGGAGACCAAAGGATCGCATCACTATTCTAACAACAACTGCATTTATAAAATAATAATTGCTACCCATTGTGAATATTTTGAATCTTCGGTTAAATCTGTTGCGTTGGTCACTGGTGATTATTATGGTAGTCAAAGTGTTAAATAGACAAAATAGATACAATATATCAAAATAAGTGACACCTAAAGAAAACTCATGAACGGTCCTTAATATATTGACTGCCACGGTGGTCACCAGCGAAAAATATTTTACTAAAAATGCAAAAAATTCGCAATGAATCCTATTTGCAATCTTGTAAACGCAAATGATATTCGAACGGTGCTACAATACTTTGGCTTCCATAAATTCTGCGGTACCTTTATTTGGCACGATTTAATCATATTCTGCAGTATTTCATCGCATCGCGGTTCTAATGCAGCAACAATACTTCCACGTCACCGGTCACCGACAAAATATTTTACAAAAATGGTGTTAACCCTTTGACTTCTATGAGCGCATATATGCGTCTACCGAAATCTATCGACGTCGACTATGAACACATATATGCGGCCTCAATCGTTTCGATTTCTTACCTATTGCAGCCACAATTATCAATCTACGGGATGAATACAGATGCGTTGTCTATCAAACAAAAATCTCGCATTATTTAATTTGGTATAAATGAAGAATTACCATTAGACCTTAACACTTTTGCTACGGCGGTCTTTTCCACAATTTGATTTTATGCTCACTCTTAAAAATATCACGACTATGAATTTTTTAGGGAAAGAACATTTCTGACGAAAGCTATGTTTAATTGAAAATAGACACATGCAATAATGTTATGCTCGCTAACAAAAAAAAAAAGACAACATACGGAACAAGAGGTAGATGGTGGTCCATGGTGGTAGTAGCGAAAGGGTTAATTGCGTCTTACATAATCAATCAATAGACTTCACACTAGCGAAAAGTGTTTCGTCCTTAGCGAATGCTTCGGCCTCAAGTATTCAGCAATCAAAGGGTTAAAGTGTTAACTGCCTAAGCCTAACCGCATAGTCCCACGATAATCTCGATTCATTCCGCTTCGGATCCCGCACTTGTCATCGCGACCCGCCGTGGATTCTTCGTTCGATCACGCGACAATACGGAAAACGGGAAAACTCAAACTCGCCTGATCCTGCTTTTCGGTGGCGGCGCGGATTTACGATCGGACTCCGGTAACGATTTCACGTCGTCGGCGCACGAAACGTTTACCCGCGATTACCCGGCAAGTTTCTCAAGGGTAAAAATGCCGCAGTCCCGACTCGTTCGCCTAGGCCAGAGTGCCATGCTGCGAAACTTTCACTGCGCGCGTTGACGGCCGGCCGATTATATCTCCGGCGATTTGTCGTTCCGTGTGAAAGCGAAAAACGAGGCCGAATACGCGGTAACGGAGATGAGACAGATAGTCGGGCGCATCCGGATTGGAGCGGGGCAGAAATGACTTTTCAACGACAACGGCGACGACACGTCAGCTTGACCGCAGAGTCGCGTGTGTACCCTTGCCCCGTTTTTCGTTTTCTTTCGTCGAAAGGAAAAACCGCAGTCTCGTGTGTCCGTAATTCCATACTCCGCGCTCGTCACTCCCGCGAAATGAGAATGTTGCGCGCCAGGAATTTGTTCCGCTTTTTTTCACCGTTTCCCATTTCTAACAGGGTCGTCGCGGACGTTCTTTCGCGGACGTGACTGGTCGCTATTGAGTTCTGCTGATATTGAACAGACGCGGAATCAGGTCTCTGGGCGTGCTACGGTTTGGAGGTGCTCAAAGACGGCTTTCGCGGCGAGTTCTGATAAACCTAATGTCCATTGATGTAAGATAAAGGGTGTCTCAAAATGATCTAACATTTTAAATTACGCGCCATTTTTTTTTGTAGAGTACTATAGAGTGTGTTACATATTTTTTTGTAGAGTGCTATAGAGTACCATACATATCTATACTAGATACAGTACTAATCTTTGGCAACTGGTATCAGGAAGTATTGATATGTTAATTGATATGTGTACTTTATGTTAAAATACAAACATTCGTATTTTTTATTTAAATAAATACAAATACAATAAATACAATACAAAATAAAAATACAATAAATACAATAAATACAATACAAAATACAAATACAATAAATACAATAAATAGAATACAAAATACAAATACAATAAATACAAAATACATATAAAATAAATACTTATTTAAATAAAAAATACGAATGTTTTTATTTTAACATAAAGTACACATATCGATCAATATATCAATACTTCCTGATACCAGTTGTCAAAAATTGGTGCTCTATGTAGTATATAGATGTGTAGTACTCTAGTATTTTATATTTAAATAAATATTTATTTATATAAAAATTAGTACTACATAGAGTAATAATTTTTGACAACTGGTATCAGGAAGTATTGATATATTGACTGATATGTGTAGTTTATGTTAAAATAAAAATATTCGTATTGTTTATATAAATAAATATTTAAATAATTAAATATTTATATATATTTAAAATATGTATTCAAATGAATAACACGATTTTTTAATCAATTAAAATGTCACTCCATTTTGAGACACCCTTTACTCATATCGCTAAGTACGTACGTCCGTTACAAGTTTTATCTAAATTTCGTTCATGTGATACAGCTTAACCTATCGTATAATTTTGACGTTTCCGTCGAACGAGAATCTCGTTTCAGCTTTTCGAGCGCAGTATCGATTTTGCCTGATACTATTTCGTCGCAAATTCTCTGTCACGGTCGTCCAAAATTTCTTCACAACTTGGCTGGCAGCGAGTCGGCACCGTCGATTTCCTTCCCGCCCGTCCGAGTATCGCCCCTGAATCTGTTGAGTCATTCCTCATCCGCTAAGGGTCTAATTTACAACGTCGCGAACGTTACTCGGCCGGTTGGCGAGGTTGCTCCAATTACTCGAGACTCGAATTAATTTCCCGCGCTATGTACCGCGTGCGACGTTTTCGAGCTGTGTACAAACACGTACAGCCGCGTCGAAATCCTACAGGATTATCATTTCCGATCATCTTTAGATACGTCCCATCGCAGGAAGTCACATATCCACAAATCATCCATTTATCGACGCTATTATCTGTATCAAATTGAACCGCTACCGTTGTTGACGTCTTCGCCCGAGTCACGTGTATTCCTAACATTTCAAACGCTAATAACAGTGTCTCATTGTGTCGCTAATATTAAAAAGCAAAGCCGCCGATACGCAAAAATAGAATTTTCCAATAATTACCACCGTACTTTCCCCTCGCCGACTACCGTCTCCCTCACGCCGATTATTAGTATCGGGGTTATTAATTTATCTAAACCGTAGCGCGTTGATTATTAACCCCTCGACGATGTCAACTGCGGGCATCACTCCCGCGCTCCATAGTATCCGAAAATCTCTCGGCTATATCCAATCGATGGCGTAAATGAGCGATGAGTAGAAACGTCATGCCGACAGCGCGTACATACACACCCAACATACCCAACACACACGTTTCACACACCTATTTATGTTCTCGGCCGTGCATACAGTGTGAATGGACAGCAGAGAGACATAAACGTTATCGCATTCTCCCGCAGCATCGATACATGCGCGCGTTACGTACGCAAATGTATTGACTCACACGCGTGCTCGACGGTGTATGCACATGAGTGACCAGGGGATAAACACATTGACACCAGTCCCCAGTTTACGCACACATATGCGTCCGCGTATATATACGCGGATCGCGTGCGTCGATGGGCCCCTGAAGAAATTAGTGACGTCTAATAAGTGGCATTCGCGGGTCACTTTAGCGGTCGGCCGCGAAGTACTTGATTTGATACGAGTTCTGAATGATCTTCAACGGGTGGTCTTGGTGCATTCGTATCGTTAGACGCTTGCTTAGCAAACGGGTATCGATATATGCACACGTTACGTACGCAAATGTATTGACTCATACGCGTGCTCGACCGTGTATGCACATGAGTGACCAGGGGATAAACACATTGACACCAGTCCCTAGTTTACGCGCACACATATGCGTTCCCGCATATATACAACGATTGCGTGCGTAGATGGGCCCCTGAAGAAATTAGTGACGTCTAATAAGTGGCATTCGCGGGTCACTTTAGCGGTCGGCCGCGAAGTACTTGATTTGATACGAGTTCTGAATGATCTTCAACGGGTGGTCTTGGTGCATTCGTATCGTTAGACGCTTGCTTAGCAAACGGGTATCGATATACGCACACGTTACGTACGCGAATGTATTGACTCACACGCGTGCTCGACTGTGTATGCACATGAGTGACCAGGGGATAAACACATTGACACCAGTCCCCAGTTTACGCGCACACGTATGCGTTTCCGCATATATACGCGGATCGCGTGCGTAGATGGGCCCCTGAAGAAATTAGTGACGTCTAATAAGTGGCATTCGCGGGTCACTATAGCCGTCGGCCGCGAAGTACTTGATTTGATACGACTACTGAACGATCTTCAACGGGTGGTCTTAGTATCGTTATCATGGGATCCATATCGTTAGACGCTTGCTCGCTTAGCGAACGGGTATCGATACATGCGCGCGTTACGTATGAAAATGTATTTTTTTTCTTTTTTTTTGTGACGGAGGGGAAATATTCTGTAAGACGCCCCCGCACTTCCAAGGGAAAGTGCAGGGGTAGTGCCGGATTTTTACCGACTAAAACCCCGCCGATGCCACGCAAATGTATTGACTCACACGCGTGCTCGACGGTGTATGCACATGAGTGACCAGGGAATAAACGCATTGACACCAGTCCCCAGTTTGCGTACACATATGTGTATATACCCGCATATATACAAGAAATTAGTGACCGATCGCGTGCGTAGATGGAGTCCTGAAGAAAGATCCGTATCGACAGTAGTAACGTAAACACATAATCCCCAGTTTACGTACACATATGCGTTCGCGTATATATACGCGGATCGCGTGCGTGATGGGCCCCTGAAGAAATTAGTGACGTCTAATAAGTGGCATTCGCGGGTCACTTTAGCCGTCGGCCGCGAAGTACTTGATTTGATACGAGTCCTGAACGTTCTTCAACGGGTGGTCTTCGTGGATCCGTATCGTTAGACGCTTGCTTAGCGAACGGGTATCGATACATGCGCACATTACATACGCAAATGTATTTACACACACGCGTGCTCGATGGTGTATGCACATGAGTGACTAGGGGATAAACACATTGACACCAGTCCCCAGTTTACGTACACATATGCGTTCGCGCATATATACGCGGATCGCGTGCGTAGATGGGCCCCTGAAGAAATTAGTGACGTCTAATAAGTGGCATTCGCGGGTCACTTTAGCCGTCGGCCGCGAAGTACTTGATTTGATACGAGTCCTGAACGATCTTCAACGGTGGTCTTCGTAGATCCGTATCGACGGTGTATGCACATGAGTGTCCAGGGAATAAACACATTGACACCAGTTCCCAGTTTGCGTACACATATGCGTTCCCGCATATATACACCGATCGCGTGCGTAGATGGGCCCCTGAAGAAATTAGTGACGTCTAATAAGTGGCATTCGCGGGTCACTTTAGCTGTCGGCCGCGAAGTACTTGATTTGATACAACTACTGAATGATCTTCAACGGGTGGACTTCGTGAATCCATATCGTTAGACGCTTGCTTAGCGAACGGGTATCGATACATGCGCGTGTTACGTACGCAAATGTATTGACTCATACGCGTGCTTGACGGTGTATGCACATCAGTGACCAGGGGATAAACACATTGACACCAGTCCCCAGTTTACGCGCACACATACGCGGATCGCGTGCGTAAATGGGCCCCTGAAGAAATTAGTGACGTCTAATAAGTGGCATTCGCGGGTCACTTTAGCCGTCGGCCGCGAAGTACTTGATTTGATACGAGTTCTGAATGATCTTCAACGGTAGTTTTCGTGGGTCCGTATCGTTAGACGCTTGCTTAGCGAACGGGTATCGATACATGCGCGTGTTACGTACGCAAATGTATTGACTCATACGCGTGCTCGCCGGTGTATGCACATGAGTAACCAGGGGATAAACACATTGACATGAGTCCCCAGTTTACGCGCACACATACGCGGATCGCGTGCGTAGATGGGCCCCTGAAGAAATTAGTGACGTCTAATAAGTGGCATTCGCGGGTCACTTTAGCCGTCGGCCGCGAAGTACTTGATTTGATACGAGTCCTGAATGATCTTCAACGATCTTCGTGGATCCGTATCGTTAGACGCTTGCTCGCTTATCCTATGGGTATCGATACATGCGCGCGTTACGTACGCAAATGTATTGACTCACACGCGTGCTCGACGGTGTATGCACATGAGTGGCCAGGGCATAAACACATTGACACCAGTCCCCAGTTTACGCGCACACATATGGGTTCCCGCATATATACGCGGATCGCGTGCGTAGATGGGCCCCTGAAGAAATTAGTGACGTCTAATAAGTGGCATTCGCGGGTCACTTTAGCCGTCGGCCGCGAAGTACTTGATTTGATACGAGTCCTGAATGATCTTCAACGATCTTTGTGGATCCGTATCGTTACACGCTTGCTCGCTTGGCGAACGGGTAATGCAAATTCAGAACGGCGAGAGAAAAAGGAAGGGAGGCGCGTTGCCTGTCTTCCGCGGAACTGGGTCAGTTTGTCGCAAGGATACGCATTAGCGAGTGCTAATGTAACACAGTGACGGGTTAGCGCGAAAACGCGTAGTAAGGTTGCACCCGTGTGTCCTTTGAACGTACGCCACTCGCTTTTTGCATCTTAGCGTCTCGGCAGCTAGACATTATGCTTGGCTTAAATCCATTTTTCAGCCCGAGCGTTTCGAGACCTCGTAGCAGGAAAGAGTTTACGCTGAAAGCCGAAGAAATTTAATCCGCGGCGCGCGACGGGTTCGAAAGGTTAACCCCTTGCCGTGACATTTAACTCGAAAGAATTTGGGTCCAAACGATACGTCGCGACTGCCTGTGACTTACTATCGCACTTATATACTACGTGCGATAATGCTTTTGCGGAATTCAAATAAATTTGAACCAAAAACGTTTAAAAAATTATTTGATTTGTGTTACCTTTTGTATACATGTAGGAATTTAATACGTGAAACTAGAGAGTATAATATTTATAAACAATAACAGCACAATCAAAACACTTTCGTCTTATTTTCTAATATTTCGTCGTTTCGTCGTTTTGCCTTTATGACGTTTCGTCTTTACGTCTTATCGTCTTTATGTTTTATCGTCAACTGACTCCTAGCAACCAAAATAACACAATTCTGAGGATCATAGGTGACTTTTCTCGCCAACTAGAGGACCCCACAGAATGTATTTGAGATCCCACATACACGAGCCGTTTATTTTGAAAGTGGCCTAACTCCATTTATCTTCAGATTGAGATAAATAACATTTACTGGTAAATAACATGAATTTGTACATGTAACCATGATAACCGGAAAATATTGAAAAACGGAGTTAGGCCACTTTCAAAATAAACGGCTCACATTTCTGATACAATATTCACGTATGGCCCAAAATTCTGATCACGAGTCAGACTCGTTAAAGTACGGCAAGGGATTAAAGCGTATAGCTACGAATTTCTCTACCCTAGCTAAACGCCGCTTCATTGATCGCGAGCCTGTCCTTGCTATGCAATCAATCATCTTCCTATAACTTAAGTAGCGAGTTAGTAATTTTATGTATATGTATATATTATGTATATACGTATATGTATATTAAAAGTGCTAAAAATATCTTTTTAATTAAAAATAAGACCACTTAACTGGGGTAACAAAGCAACCGCGCGCGCTGGGTCGATTACGAACGAAGGAAGGAAAGGAGGCAGGAGGGCGTAGAAGATGAGAAAAACACATCTTTCCGTCCATAATTTATGAGGAGTACGTTCGAGAGGAGAGAACACATATCGTTTCGCCCTACTTCCATATTCACCCTTGGCACCTTCGACGCAATCGTCGTCGATCTGACGGAGGCACTGCCTCGCGCTGCATATTTTATTATATAGACCCGCCTGACGTTGTTACTCGATGTTCTATCCTCGCTTTTCGGCATTACAGTAATCGAGTCCGCGGCACGGCTCGTTTGTCAAGCAACGGCATCGACGTATTTACAGCTCTACACACTTGGCGCGGACGTGAATGTGATGAACTTCGGGGGTACTTAGAAGCGCGGAGTACTTTATTAAAACTAGAGCTTCCTCGACCTTGGCGCCGGACGTGTTTCTGTTTGTCGTTGGCGAGAGCCCGTTCCATTCTGCGACAAGACAAAGCGCACGTCAAACGGAGGTGACGAATGATTTTCTCTATCGGGATCGCTGCAGGGACACATCCCAATTTCTCATTCTAACGCCGTGAAATATCGCGCCCGCTTTCGGCGAAGAGCACTTTAAGCGAACGTCTAATACGTTGCCTTGACTCCGCGCAAAGAGCTTTCATTTCTCCACGCTCGCCGACCAGAACGAACGGATTTCATTGCGAACGACGGAATTCCTCTTTTATGCAACGATCGCGAGCCTTCTCGTTTTTTCTTCTTTCCTTTTTGAAACCTCCCATCGTTCGAGCCTGTTCACGCGCTTACGTAATGTTTTTTCCGCGCTTCGCGCGTTTCAGGAAACGCGAGCGAGACGAGTCTTGCGCGTAAGCCTCGCCCAACCAGCAAGAGTTTCTGGGGAAACCCGCGAGGAAACCGTGCGAATCGCGCGTGTCACTGTCTGTCTTTGTTGTTCGGTGCAACGACGTTCGCGCAGTCATGAGTCACGCAGCGATTACGTACGTTCGCGATTTCGAAATATGACAAACGATAATTCTATATAAGCTTCCAGCGAGGCGAGCTACATCTTAAGATTTTCTATGAAGCTAATTAGCGGCGGTGATTTTTGATAAACGAACCAGTATTTGAGAACGCGCGTGCATTGTTAGCGCTGTTAGCTGATAAAGCGGATTCGCTCGACTGTCGGACGTCCGGCGATCCGAGAGTTCGTCGCTTGCGGGACGTAAGAACGATTCGAGAGGCGTTGACGACGAACAAAGGAGAAAGAATTAGCGCGACGTTCCGTTAAAAAGCTATACACTCGCGGTGTCTGCCAGTGACCGTGCTAAATAACGAGTGAACGAGTTGCCGTGAGTTTGCCCGGCGATAATCCTTTCTCGCCCGGCTATTTTCAGTGTCTTCTTTAATAATTTGAAGCCACCTCGGTGGGTAGGGAGAGGAGGACAGAGAGCGGGGCCCGCGTCGGTGGGGGATCGATCTTCGTCTGCGAGGCAAACCGTCACGGTAATTCCTTCATTGTATCTCCGCGCGGATCAATAACTCGAATAGATCGTACGAACGTGAACTTGGGCGGGAAACGGTGAGAATTTACCGCCGACGTCGACTGGAAATAACTTGCGAGCGGCCTTTCAACGCGGTGCCGCGTCGAAAAGGCACCGGACTGCGAGCAGGAATAATGACAACAACAACAATATCGAAGCGACAATTGTAAGGACGTTGTAATATGACGATATGAACCGAGGCGGAGAACCGTACCGCCGTTCAATATGTTATGGAGTTCACATACGTGTCTGTGATAATAAGTTTTAATTTGTGTTCAACGGTAGATCACTGTGTAAAGAGAGACGGCGCCTCGCGGCACCCTGGTACTTCGCAGTGGCGTACCTTTAATAGCGCGGAATGACGAGAAAGACACGCAGAACGACGACGTAGGCACGGAACGAAAAAAAAGACAGAGCGTCATTGAGTGGGAGTGTCCGCGCGGCTGGAACTTGACCCGCGCTGTCGGGGACTAAGAGATATAAAACAAAAAACCTAAACAAAGACTGGGACCAAGGTGCTGCCGGTCGCTGTGTGGCGTGCGTGTGTGTGTGGGTCGACGAAAAATACAAATAATGTTTAAGACAAGTGAATTGTAATTCGAATGGGACGACGAGTAATAAAAGTCATTAACGAAGCAACCGTCTATTCGTATGCTGAACAATTCCATCCGTCTCCTACTCCTGTTCTCTTGAGATGCTCCACGTCTATGCCGACGAATCGAATTAACACTTTGCCGGCCGCTGTCACGTATACGTGACTTCTTGTCAAACGTTATCGGCCGCTATCACGTACGCGTGATTTTTTTTCCAGCTGTGATGTTTGACACGTTGACTAGCCGTGGAAAAAATTAAAAAATATCTAGTCGGTAGCATTTATAATTTTGTAAATGCAATTAACACGTTGACTGCCGTGCGTATTTTGCTGTATTAAAACGACGATGCTATGAAACACTACAACATTTAAGTAGATTATGCAAAATGTAAATAATGTACTGGTATTGGACATATCACTATTCTAACAATAACTGCATTTATAAAATAATTATTACTACCCATTGCGAATATTTTAGATCTTCAGTAAAATCTCTTGCGCCGGTCACCGGTGACCCCCACGGCAGCCAACGTGTTAATATTGAATAGTGATTAAATTCTTTGGTCACCGATACCTTTGCATTATTTTAATTTTGCACAATTCAATCATATACTGTAGTACTGCATCACGCTGTGGTTTCAATATAGTAAAATACGCATGATAGTCAACGTGTTAAAACAATTCATCGTATTCTGAAAAATGAAATTTTAGTATAGTAACATATGCACATGGTGGTCATCAATGACCGAAAGGTCTTACGAAAAATTATAAAAGTACCCAATCGGTAGCATTTAGAATTTTGTAAATGCAATTAATACTAAATAGTGATTAAATTCTTTGGTCTCCGATGCCTTTGCATTATTTTCATTTTGCACAATTCAATCATATTCTGTAGCACTGCATCGCGTTCCTGTTTTAATATAGTAAAATACGCACGGCAGTCAACGTGTTAATTTCCATGTTTGTGTAGGGAGATACCTTGTTGCAGAGCAATGTTTGACGAACAGGGAACTGTGATTTCAACTGTCTTGCCTTCTTAATTTACCAGATTGTGTTTTATTGAAGTCTCTGCCGGTCGCATCGAAGCAGCTGCTTGTTTGGTTAGTTTGATTACGTTAAATTGATTAAACATTATAAAATATCCATCAAAATGTCATACAATGTGGAAATATATGCTGATCCGTTATAAGACATGGAAAATAGTTCTGATAGCGATAGTGATAGTCATTTTGACAGTGGGAGCGATATCATTGTGAGATGATTAAAAAATAACGAAAAATCCTAAAGATTACATTTCTCAAGTAAAATGTTTAACACATTGACTGCCGTGCGTATTTTGCTGTATTAGAACGGCAATGCTATGAAATACTATAGCGTTTGACTGAATTATGCAAAATGTAAATACTGTGCAGGTATTGAAGACCAAAGGATTGCATCACTATTCTAATAATAACTGCATTTATAAAATAATTATTGCTACCCATTGCGAATATTTTGAATCTTCAGTAAAATCTCTTGCGCTGGTCAGCGGTGAAAATCATGCCAATCAAAGTGTTAAGTAATAATTAAAAAATTTAAGATTATACAATAAAAATGGTGTAACAGTTACCTTAACGCCTTCTTTAATAATAATTATGTTGCAACTACTTATGTTACGAACGATTGCATAAATACCACCGTTGGACAGTAGTCGAACTTACGTGAATCTCGCCGGCGGCAACGCAATGGCGACTGAAGAAATGTGCGGCCGGCAAAATGTTTCGCTACGGCGGTCTTTTCTATAATTTGACTTTATATTCACTCTTAAAAATGTCACTATTATGAATTTTTTAGGAAAACAACATTTTTGACGAAAGCTACGGCTGATTGAGAATAGACACATGCAACAATGCTATGCTCTCTAACAAAAAAAGTAACATATGGAACAAGAGGTCCATGATAAATGTGCGAAAATAGACTGCAGTCGGGCACCTATAGTCGCTCGTTTTATATAAGTAGCGTATCATAGCGTACCGTAGTAGCGAAAGAGTTAAATTGAGTCTAACTGAAAGGGAGTGACATCTCGATCGTGCGTTTAAACGAATTAAAAGCAACTAAAAACAAGGAACGCAGTTACCAAGGTTCCTCTCTTCGTTCTCTTCACGCTTCTGCTCCATATTTTTTTACACCGACATTTACGCGGTTTTTCGACGTAATCGTGGCCGGGGCTCGATAAGAAATATTTTTCCCAATACATCGCGCGTACTATTTTTATGCGCGCACACGAACTGCCGAACGGCGGAGTCCGGAAAAACGCCCATCGCGTTTATTTACTTATCTGGGATCAAACGTTGTCACAGATATTTGTTCGCCGTTTCAGTTTCGGGTTTCGTCCGCTGCACGAGCGGAGTAATTGTCCCGAGGATCCCGAGCTCGCCGTTCCTCCACCGCAAAAATGACCTACTGCCATTTTTTGCGCCCGTACGTTTTGCGCGATATCACGCCGCCGCTCGAATAAGCGTGACCGTCGGTTTCGCGGAATAATTTCGCGCCGCGGTGAAACGCGAGGCCGTGACGTAAGCTGGAGTTGACTTTTGCAACGAGGAGGTTACATTGGCACGCCGTCGAAATAGTTTTGGCAGGTCGGCAAGGCGATCTCTCGTGGCGCGGGATCAAATCGCTCGATCTCGGGTGTCAATGAACTTGATTTCCTTTTTAAACATTCCGAATGTGGTCCGCGGCCTCGGCGCTGCGCGTGGGCGAGGTATGCGATGATTTCAATTACGCGAAGCTGAGAAATTTCAAAACCGTGCTCGGCAAGGTTTCGTAGAATGATATTACGTGGCGGGGAAACGGCGTTCGTAGATACGGCGTTCGTGCCGTTATTAAATCTCAACCGATTGCGAGCAATCAAAGCGGTGCGTGGGTGTAGAGTATACAACCGCGACCGGCGTCACCGTTGTCACCGAACAAATCTAATTATCCTTGTGAGCCGTACTTGACCTTTTCTGAGCGCATAACAGCTGCACTTCCCCCGTTCGCACCATTGGCAGAACGCGGCGGGACTTCTGTGTCGCCTTACGCTTCCTTTTTTGGCGATTAGCCAGCACATCAAGAGTATGGATTCACGTTTCGGTAATAAGTCGTAGATAAATGATGATAGTTCGTGAAACTACTTTTTAGATAATGCAACTTTGGAAATTCATAGTGTATTTTTGGAAATGTTGCAAAATTATATTTTATTTAGTACTTTTCTATTGTTCTGATTGGCAGAATGCAGCGTGATTTTTGTGTTGCCTCACGCTTCCTTTTTTGGCGATTAGCCAGCACATCAAGAGGATGGATTCACGTTTCGGTAATAAGTCGTAGATAAATGATGATAGTCCGTGACACTACTTTTTAGATTATGCGATTTTGGAAATTTTTGGAAATTCATGGTGTACTTTGGAAAACGTTGCAAAATTATATTTTTATTTAGTATTTTTTTATTGTTTTGATTGGCAGAACGCAGCGTGATTTTTGTGTCGCCTTACGCTTCCCTTTTTGGCGATTAGCCAGCACATCAAGAGGATGGATTCACGTTTCGGTAATAAGTCGTAGATAAATGATGATAGTCCGTGAAATTACTTTTTAGATAATGCAACTTTGGAAATTCATAGTGTATTTTTGGAAATGTTGCAAAATTATATTTTATTTAGTACTTTTCTATTGTTCTGATTGGCAGAACGCAGCGTGATTTTTGTGTCGCCTTACGCTTCCCTTTTTGGCGATTGGGGAGCACGTCAAGAGGATGGATTCACGTTTCGGTAATAAGTCGTAGATAAATGATGATAGTCCGTGAAATGACTATTTAGATAATGCAACTTTGGAAATTCATGGTGTATTTTTGGAAATGTTGCAAAATTATATTTTATTTAGTACTTTTCTATTGTTCTGATTGGCAGAATGCAGCGTGATTTTTGTGTTGCCTCACGCTTCCTTTTTTGGCGATTAGCCAGCACATCAAGAGTATGGATTCACGTTTCGGTAATAACTCGTAGATAAATGATGATAGTCCGTGAAACTACTTTTTAGATTATGCGATTTTGGAAATTTTTGGAAATTCATGGTGTACTTTGGAAAACGTTGCAAAATTATATTTTTATTTAGTATTTTTTTATTGCTTTGATTGGCAGAACGCAGCGTGATTTTTGTGTCGCCTTACGCTTCCCTTTTTGGCGATTGGGGAGCACATCAAGAGTATGGATTCACGTTTCGGTAATAACTCGTAGATAAATGATGATAGTCCGTGAAATTACTTTTTAGATAATGCAACTTTGGAAATTTATAGTGTATTTTCGGAAATGTTGCAAAATTATATTTTATTTAGTACTTTTCTATTGTTCTGATTGGCAGAATGCAGCGTGATTTTTGTGTTGCCTCACGCTTCCTTTTTTGGCGATTAGGGAGCACGTCAAGAGGATGGATTCACGTTTCGGTAATAAGTCGTAGATAAATGATGATAGTCCGTGAAATTACTTTTTAGATAATGCAACTTTGGAAATTCATAGTGTATTTTTGGAAATGTTGCAAAATTATATTTTATTTAGTACTTTTCTATTGTTCTGATTGGCAGAATGCAGCGTGATTTTTGTGTTGCCTCACGCTTCCCTTTTTGGCGATTGGGGAGCACGTCAAGAGGATGGATTCACGTTTCGGTAATAAGTCGTAGATAAATGATGATAGGCCGTGAAATTACTTTTTAGATAATGCAACTTTGAAAATTCATAGTGTATTTTTGGAAATGTTGCAAAATTATATTTTATTTAGTACTTCTCTATTGTTCTGATTGGCAGAATGCAGCGTGATTTTTGTGTTGCCTCACGCTTCCCTTTTTGGCGATTGGGGAGCACGTCAAGAGGATGGATTCACGTTTCGGTAATAAGTCGTAGATAAATGATGATAGTCCGTGAAATTACTTTTTAGATAATGCAACTTTGGAAATTCATGGTGTATTTTTGGAAATGTTGCAAAATTATATTTTATTTAGTACTTTTCTATTGTTCTGATTGGCAGAATGCAGCGTGAATTTTGTGTCGCCTTACGCTTCCCTTTTTGGCGATTAGGAAATACATCAACAGAATGCATTCACGTTTCGATTATAATTCGTAGGTGATAGTCCGTAGAATTACTTTTTGGATTATGCGACTTTGGAAAACATTGGAAAATTATATTTTTATTTAGTATTTTTCTATTGTTCGGATTGGCAGAACGCAGCGTGATTTTTGTGTCACCTTATGCTTCCCTTTTTGGATTATGCGACTTTGGAAATTCATAGTGTACTTTGGAAAACGTCGCAAAATTATATTTTTATTTAGTATTTTTCTATTGTTTTGATGGGCAGAACGCAGCGTGATTTTTGTGCTGCCTTATGCTTCCTTTTTTGGTGCTTAGGAAACATATCAAGAGGATTGATTCACGTTTCGCTACAAATTCATAGATACATTACGATAGTCCGTGAAATTACTTTTTACATTATGCGACTTTGGAAAACGTTGCAAAATTATATTTTTATTTAGTATTTTTCTATTGTTCCGATTGGCAGAATTCAGCGTGATTTTTGTGTCACCTTACGCCTCCCTTTTTGGATTATGCGACTTTGGAAATTCATAGTGTATTTTGGAAAACGTCGCAAAATTATATTTTTATTTAATATTTTTCTATTGTTCTGATTGGCAGAACACAGTGTCATTTCTGTGTCGCCTTACGCTTTCCTTTTTGGCGATTAACCAGCACATCAAGAAGATGGATTCACGATTCGATAATAATTCGTCGACAAATGATAAGAATCCGTGAAATTACTTTCTTAATTATGCGACCTTGGAAACTCATAACGTCCTTTAGAAAACATAGCAAAATTATATTTTTATTTATTATTTTTCTATTGTTCTGATGCAAAGTACATTGGAGTCAGCAGTATAAGAGTTCACATATCGGCAAACCAGAAGTTGGTCTCACTGAACGGTCAAACATACGTGGCCTTACGGGGTCTATATAAAAGAAAAGTCTAAGACCCTATTGTCTGCTCGTAATACTAGTTGTAGAAGAAAACCCGTTCTAAAATATTGTGTGATCGGAAATAGAACCTCAACACAGTATTCAAGTCGCCTTCATTTATTGTTAACTCTCTCTCCCGTTCCCTACAACAGCATGACAATAAGCGGAAAATATGTTCTGTGACGGGCAAGAAAAATTGTAAAACGACAAACGTGTGTACGATAGATGTAATACTACCGCAGCCATATAAGAAGTATTTTGGCAGTGGCTCGTGCGAGAGGGGATCCAGCTTGTTGTATGACATTGATAAGACGCCGCCGCGGCCAATGCCAAGAAGTTCTGCACCGCGATATTGAACGAAATTGCATTTCCCAGGGTCACTTCAAAATAGCACCACGCAGACGCCGAAGAAGTCGCTCGACAATTATAAAAAGAACCTTTCGCTTTGAGTAAATAAAGGGCTTGTGGCGTCCTCTGGTACGGTAAGATCAATCCCGCAGGTATTAAATTACAGGGAACGGAGTCGCCGGAAGGTAGGTGCACCTAGATTGTAATTGTTATTCTAGCTGCGCAACGACAATACTAATTAATGACAGATATTTTAATTAAAACAGCGCACAGCGCGAAATAACGGAGTGCAATATGCTGGGAGATATCTCGTTATTAAACTTGACTGCCGAGAAAGTTGCAACAATGCATTCTTCCGCGAAGTTCACTCAGGAATGCTTAGCAGCTTGCAGCTGAAAATTTACGCAGGCGACTGAGTGGCGGAAGGAAGATTATTCGCGACATTCCGGTAGCTCGAATGTCATTATTATGACGTATACGGAGAAAGAGCAATAATGCAAATTGAGATACCTTCGCGCTGCTTAATTTCTGTCCTCTACCCGATCTCGTTTACAGCTTCTAATAAGCAGCTCTGTCCAGCTGCTAGAAGGAACGTCGGTTTACGATCGCTCGTTACCGGAATCCAAGAAACAGAGCTACATAGAATCTATGAATCGTGAACAATGGTGCACTCGTAAATCGTCCGATTTATTCGGCACATAAAATGTAGCGTGAAAACATTTGCCTTCGAATCTTTGTGCGTGGTAGTAGCTGATCGTTTTTAACACGTTGACTGCCGAGCGTATTTTGCTATATTAAAACCGCAACGTGATGCAGTATTACAAAATACGATTGAACTGTGCAAAATGAAAATAATGCGAAGGTATCGGAGACCAAAGAATTGAAACACTATTTAATGTTAATTGCGTTTACAAAATTATAAATGCAATCGGTTGGTTATTTTTTTAATTTTTTGTGAGACCTTTTGCATAAAAGATTTTACTAAAAATTTGCAATCATGTACAAGCAATTGATATTGTAAGGTTCTTCAATGATTTGGCTTCCAACAATTCTGCATTACCTTTATTTTGCACGATTTATTTTTACTCTCCAGTATTTCATTGCCTTACATTTCCAAATGTACCACACCGTATTCTTTAACACATTGACTGCCACGGTGGTCAAAAAATTTGCAAAAATTCGAAATGAAGCCTATTTGCAATTTTGTAAAAGAAATTGATATTGGAACCGTGCTTCAATACTTTGGCTTCCAACAACTCTATGTTACTTTATTTTGCATGATTTATTTATACTCTCCAGTATTTCATCGCATTACATTTCCAAATGTACCACACCGTATTCTTTAATCCATTGATTGCCACGGTGGTCACCGGTGACCGACGCAAAGGATTTGACTAAAAATGCAAAAAAATTCGCAATGAAGCCTATTTGCACTCTTGTTAAAGCAATTGATATTGGTACGGTGCTTCAATACTTTGGCTTCCAACAACTCTATGTTACCTTTATTTTGCACGATTTATTTTTACTCTCCAGTATTTCATCGCATTACATTTCCAAATGTACCACACCGTATTCTTTAACACATTGATTGCCACGGTGGTCACCGGTGACCGACGCAAAGGATTTGACTAAAAATGCAAAAAAATTCACAATGAAGTCTATTTGCAATTTTGTAAAAGAAATTGATATTGGAACCGTGCTTCAATACTTTGGCTTCTAACAACTCTATGTTACATTTATTGTGCATGATTTATTTATACTCTCCAGTATTTCATCGCATTACATTTCCATATGTACCATACCGTATTTTTTAACACGTTAACTGCCACGGCGGTCACCGGTGACCGACGTAAAGGATTTGACTAAAAATGCAAAAAAATTCGCAATGAAGCCTATTTGCACTCTTGTTAAAGCAATTGATATTGGTACGGTGCTTCAATACTTTGGCTTCTAGCAACTCTATGTTACCTTCATTTTGCACGATTTATTCATATTCTGCAGTATTTCATCGCATTACATTTCTAAATGTACCACACCGTATTCTTGAACACATTGATTGCCACGGTGGTCACCGGTGACCGACGCAAAGGATTTGACTAAAAATGCAAAAAAATTCGCAATGAAGCCTATTTGCACTCTTGTTAAAGCAATTGATATTGGTACGGTGCTTCAATACTTTGGCTTCTAACAACTCTATGTTACCTTTATTTTGCATGATTTATTTATACTCTCCAGTATTTCATCGCATTACATTTCCATATGTACCATACCGTATTTTTTAACACGTTAACTGCCACGGTGGTTATCGGTGATCGGCGCAAAAGGTTTTCCTAAAAATGCAAAAAAATTCGCAATGAAGCCTATTTGCACTCTTGTTAAAGCAATTGATATTGGTACGGTGCTCCAATACTTTGGCTTCCAACAACTCTATGTTACCTTCATTTTGCACGATTTATTCATATTCTGCGGTATTTCATCGCATTACATTTCTAAATGTACCACACCGTATTCTTGAACACATTGATTGCCACGGTGGTCACCAGTGACCGACGCAAAGGATTTGACTAAAAATGCAAAAAAATTCACAATGAAGTCTATTTACAATTCTGTAAAAGAAATTGATATTGGAACCGTGCTTCAATACTTTGGTTTCTAATAACTCTGCGTTACCTTTATTTTGCATGATTTATTTATACTCTCCAGTATTTCATCGCATTACATTTCCATATGTACCATACCGTATTCTTTAACACGTTAACTGCCACGGTGGTTATCGGTGATCGGCGCAAAAGGTTTTCCTAAAAATGCAAAAAAATTCGCAATGAAGCCTATTTGCACTCTTGTTAAAGCAATTGATATTGGTACGGTGCTCCAATACTTTGGCTTCCAACAACTCTATGTTACCTTCATTTTGCACGATTTATTCATATTCTCCAGTATTTCATCGCATCGCGGTTCTAACATCGCAAAATACGCTTGGCAGTCAACGTGTTAACATTTCACCTACGCCCGCGTCGGGATTAACAAAAAGAGACACACAGCGCCGAATTTCGCTGGGCGCCGATTTGTATGCCGAAAACGCGCGACGGCCCTCGAAAATGTTTTTCGAGGAAAAAAGCGGAACGGCCCAGGCGAGTTCGGCAGCACTACCACGCGGATCACGAATTTGTGTCCAGCTTCTTCCACTCCTCCGGCCGCCCACGCCCGTGGCCTCTCGCCGTGCGTGGGTGTAGGTGCATCGATCGGAAACGTTGATAAACGATGTTCTATCGATTCGTGTGCCGTTACGACTGCAGAGCGAGCCGCAACTCAACGGCACGCTAGTTACGGTTTCACATTGAGCGTACGCGAACACGGGCAGCGGAACGTGACAACTAATCGTTTTGAAAGAAATCAAACGCGACGCCATGGAGTTGCCGGTAATTATCACTCAGTCGTCGCGGCCTTTTTCCTGCCGTTCCGCGAACGTTTTTCTTTCCTTGAATAATTTACGCGGAATTTGACGAGCGTTATTTCAAATAATGTTTTCATATTCCCGTACGCCAGCTTTACGCGGCTGCAATCGTGCGCCGGTGGAAAGGACTTGTATCATCGAGAACGTATCATGTTCAGTGTGTCGTATTACGGAACACGTAATAGAGATGTAATATGAATTTATTTTACGCCGTCGTCGTTTCCGCGTAGATATTTTTGTCGAAGTGATATAGGTGGCATCGTGTTATTTGTTATGCGTTTAGTCTTCGACCGATGTGATAATATATTTGCTCGATGTCCGTTGAAAATGAGCACGCCCAATGTAAAGCCAATTGCACGAATGAGTTATCTTTATCTACATCGCGGTTACTATAAAACATAAACTCCCAACGGGGGAAAAGCTTCCGAACCCAGTGCGTTGTCGTGATGTACAAGGCCCTTTATCACTTTAGCAGTTTCCGAGTGAGACACTCGAGCTACTTTAGTTACTGATATACGCGTCACTCACGCCCCTCAATCAAAATAAACCAAACGTGCGAGATTAGGACGAGCCGCTCCTTCGCAGCGTGTTGACTCGACCATTTTTACTTTATCGTTCAACGGACAAAGAATGACTCCCCACAATAACGTAAAACATTCTCTTCACGCATGACAGACACTAATTACCCGTCCACTTTTGTCTAGTTATCACAACTACACATCATGACAGCATAGTTTCCCACTTGCGTCAGGTTTAAAGCAAACGCTACTTCTCATCAATTTCCTATAATTTTATACGGCGCAAAAAATCAGAAATCATACTTTGGAATTCAGATGCGCCGCTGCATTGGGATATTGCTGCGTAATTACGCAACACAGACTGTAAATAGAATATCATAAAATAACAGTGATACGCTTAACATATAGTAACATACGCTTATATTATAGGCTTCTGAAGAGGCAACCTGTGTGGTTCGAAAGATATCGGGATGACGAATAAAGTCTAAGTTTCAACCACAACAAGTGCTATTATTTCAAATATATCCGTAATAATACCTTTAACACTTTGACTGCCATAATGGTCACGGGTGACCGACGCAAGAGATTTTACTGAAGATCCAAAATACTCGCAATGGGTAGCAATCATTATTTTATAAATGCAGTTATTGTTAGAATAGTGACGTGATTCTTTGGTCTCCAATACCTGGACATTATTTACATTTTGCATAATTCAATCAAACGCTGTAGTATTTCATAGCATCGCCATTCTAATACGGCAAAATACTACAGAATATGATTGAATTGTGCAAAATGAAAATAATGCGAAAGTATCGGAGACCAAAGAATTTAATCACTATTTAATATTAACACTTTGACTGCCGTGATGGTCACAGCTGACCAGCGCAAGAAATTTTACTCAAGATCTAAAATATTCGCAATAGGTAGTATTAATTATTTTATAAATGCAATTATTGTTAGAATAGTGATACGATTCTTTGGTCTCCAATACCTGCAGATTATTTACATTTTGCATAATTCAGTCAAACGCTGTAGTATTTCATAGCATCGCCATTCTAATACGGCAAAATACTACAGAATATGATTGAATTATGCAAAATGAAAATAATGCGAAGGTATCGGAGACCAAAGAATTTAATCACTATTTAATATTAACACTTTGACTGCCGTGATGCTCACAGCTGACCAGCGCAAGAAATTTTACTCAAGATCTAAAATATTCGCAATAGGTAGTATTAATTATTTTATAAATGCAATTATTGTTAGAATAGTGATACGATTCTTTGGTCTCCAATACCTGCACATTGTATACATTTTGCATAATTCAGTCGAATGCTGTAGTATTTCATAGCATCGCCATTCTAATACGGCAAAATACTACAGAATATGATTGAATTGTGCAAAATGACAATAATGCGAAGGTATCGGAGACCAAAGAATTTAATCACTATTTAATATTAACACTTTGACTGCCGTGATGGTCACAGCTGACCAGCGCAAGAAATTTTACTCAAGATCTAAAATATTCGCAATAGGTAGTATTAATTATTTTATAAATGCAATTATTGTTAGAATAGTGATACGATTCTTTGGTCTCCAATACCTGCACATTGTATACATTTTGCATAATTCAGTCGAATGCTGTAGTATTTCATAGCATCGCCGTTCTAATACGGCAAAATACTACAGAATATGATTGAATTGTGCAAAATGAAAATAATGCGAAGGTATCGGAGACCAAAGAATTTAATCACTATTTAATATTAACACTTTGACTGCCGTGATGCTCACAGCTGACCAGCGCAAGAAATTTTACTCAAGATCTAAAATATTCGCAATAGGTAGTATTAATTATTTTATAAATGCAATTATTGTTAGAATAGTGATACGATTCTTTGGTCTCCAATACCTGCACATTGTATACATTTTGCATAATTCAGTCGAATGCTGTAGTATTTCATAGCATCGCCGTTCTAATATAGTGAAATACGCTTGGCAGTCAACGTGTTAACGACAGGTTCTGGGTACCTGTCTCTTGTTCCCTGTAATCCTTTTGCCAAAAGTTATTATTTACTCCACTCCGTAACCAAATCTGTAGGACAACGTTCTTACTCTTCGCGTAGTAGCAGGCGGGGTCGGCTTTCTAACATATCTTTGTTTATAAGAACCTGACACACGCACCGCTCGATAACTACGTGACACCGTGATAAAACCATCGCTGGGCACGAGACCTGCTCAGCATTACACTATGTCTCTTAAGGCCTATTTGCTCTCACAGACATGGTTGTAAATTAGCTTCAGAGCTAAACAACGATAAGCTCAGCTGTCTTTGACACCACTCTTACGCACTGTCGCTACATATTAGGTTGGAGGGAAAGTTCTGTCGTATTTTTAATAGGCAGGTAATTTTTCTTGTAAATAAAAAAAAACATCTGGCTAGTGAGTCATTCGGATTTTTTGTTGCTTTTTATAGCTGCTGTATAATATAAAAGGAGTCCTTTTTTACCATTCATCATTTACTTGTGATATTTAAAGTGAAAAACATGTCAGTAGATAAAGTGCATTTACGACACTGCATTTTGTATAAATTCCAAAAAAGAAGCAACGCATCTGTTGCATGTAAAAATGTATGTACTGTATTTGGGAGAGACATTGTAAATGTTCGTACTTGTCAAAGATGGTTTAGCAAATTTCGTTTCGGGGATCTGAGCCTCCAAGGAAGTGATCGATTTGGACGACCATCCAAGATCGATAATGATGTTTTACGATCTGTGTTGGAAAATAATCCATATTTAACAAGTCGAGAAACTGCAGAAGAGTTTGGCATTCATCATACAACACATTAAATGTATTATGATTAATATTAAACACATATTTTTATAAATTAATTCGAATAGTTCCTTTAAAATACGACAAAACTTTCCCTCCAACCCAATACATACATATAATACGTATAACATTTTTGAGGACTATGCTGCTGTTATTATACCATCGTTCGACGATTTGTTCGCTAGAAAAGGAAAGTGTGTCGTATTGAGGATAAGGGTACTTTACGATTTGATTGTGTGCACGAGTATGTGGAAATTAAAGGGAAATACGGGACGAACGGAATACGGAAAATGAGGGGTGGAAGAAAATGAGACAAGGGATGATGAAAAGCAGAATAAAAGAAAATGGGATAAAGAAGAGGATGGAGCGGCCGAGGAGGAGTTTATGAAGGAAATCTTGAGTAGGAGAGAAGAGAAAACGATGATTGGAAAAGGGTCGGGAATACAATGATCAGCGTGGACAGTGTCAATTCTTTGGTCATGATTTTTTTTAACGTACCTGGTGGTCATATGTAGTCAACGTCAATATAGGTTCGACATTGTAATCTACGCGCCATGCACTGCGACCGCTGGTACCTGTAATATCTGTATACGCGGGGATTGTTTCGATTTTTTTAATTGCCTCCAACATCGAAACTATTGATATGTGCACGCATATATATGACATGTGCATATAAAGGATTTTGAATATACTTTCAATCCCCTTTACTCCAAACCTATTGAGAGTTTAGAGCGCGATAACGAAGTATCTTGAATGAAAACTAATCTATATCCGATCGCATAGGTGCGGAGTGCAAACAAAAATTGAAAGTTTCCGTTTAGATTTATCTATATACAAAAAAGAAACCTTCTGAACGGTGCTGATTTCGTTCGTTGCTCTTGTCTTTCTCCCCTTTCACGCAATTTCTCTTCAAAGTACTGTATAACGATTCACGTGCACGCCGAAAATGCCTCTTTGGTATTTACATCAGCCATTAAATTAACGGCGATTAAGCCAACCGTGACCGGCATTTATACCCGTAGCCGATGCGGTATCGAAAGCCAACAAGGAAGAATTTATGTGGTATACATGATGTCCATATGAATGACCATATGCGCTTCAAGAAGAAAGGTAAGGAGTAGAGGGAACAGTCGTTCATAGGCGGATGGCAGTATATATTCAAGTGGGATCGCCGTGTGCGTAGAATAGAATGGCGCGTGACATTCGGAATGAGTTTGAACGACACGCGAGATCTCCCTGAGCACGTGGAACGAGTAGTCGTTGTGTTTTACTGGCAAAAGCGAAGGCCGTGAAATCATACACATTTGCTGCAGTGAAGAAACAACCGAAGGACCGGACCTTCAAGATTACTGGGGTTCAGTACACATTCATACCCAGTTGTACTTACAAATATGCGATCGCTCGGCAAGTCGTTAACACATTCACTGTCAAGTGTATTTTGCTATGTTAGAACCGCGATGCGATGAAATACTGCAAAGTATAATTAAATCGTGCAAAATGAAGGTAACGCAGAGTTGTTGTCAGCGAAAGTATTGAAGCACCGTTACAATATCAATTGCTTTTACAAGATTGCAGATAGGCTTCATTGCGAATTTTTTGCATTTTTAGTCAAATCTTTTGCACCGGTCACCGATGACTACCGTGGCAGTCAATGTGTTAAAGAATACGGTGTGGTACATTTGGAAATATAATGCGATGAAATAGTGCAGAATATAATTAAATTGTGCAAAATGAAGGTAACGTAGAGTTGTTAGAAGCCAAAGTATTGAAGCACCGTTACAATATCAATTGCTTTTACAAGATTGCAAATAGGCTTCGTTGCGAATTTTTGCATTTTTCGTAAAATCTTTTGCACCAGTCACCGATGACCACCGTGGCAGTCTATGTGTTAAAAAATACGGTGTGGTACATTTGGAAATGTAATGCGATGAAATACTGCAGAGTATAATTAAATTGCGCAAAATGAAGGTAACGCAGAGTTCTTAGAAGCCAAAGTATTGAAGCACTGTTCCAATATCAATTGTTTTGCAAGATTGCAAACAGGCTTCATTGCAAATCTTTGGCATTTTTAGTAAAATCTTTTGCACCGGTCACTTTGCACGGTGTGGGACATTTGGAAATGTAATGCGATGAAATACTGCAGAGTATAATTAAATCGTGCAAAATAAAGCTAACGTATAGTTATTAGAAGCCAAAGTATTGAAGCACCGTTACAATATCAATTGCTTTTACAATATTGCAAATAGGCTTCATTGCGAATTTTTTGCATTTTTAGTCAAATCTTTTGCACCGGTTACCGATGACCACTGTGGCAGTCAATGTATTAAAAAATACGATGTGGTACATTTGGAAATATAATGCGATGAAATAGTGCAGAATATAATTAAATTGTGCAAAATAAAAGTAACGCATAGTTATTAGAAGCCAAATTATTGAAGCACCGTTCCAATACGAATAGTTTTTACAAGATTGCAAATAGGCTTCATTGCGAATTTTTTACATTTTTAGTCAAACCTTTTGCACCGGTCACCGATGACTACCATGGCAGTCAATGTGTTAAAGAGTACGGTGTGGTACATTTGGAAATGTAATGCGATGAAATACTGCAGAGTATAATTAAATCGTGCAAAATGAAGCTAACGTGGAGTTGTTAGAAGCCACAGTATTGAAGCACCGTTACAATATCAATTGCTTTTACAAGATTGCAAATAGGTTTCATTGCGAATCTTTGGCATTTTTAGTCAAATCTTTTGCACCGGTCACTTTGCACGGTGTGGTACATTTGAAAATGTAATGCGATTAAATACTGCAGAGTATAATTAAATCGTGCAAAATAAAGGTAACGCATGATTATTAGAAGCCAAAGTATTGAAGCACCGTTACAATATCAATTGCTTTTACAAGATTGCAAATAGGTTTCATTGCGAATTTTTTGCATTTTTAGTCAAATATTTTGCACCGGTTACCGATGACCACTGTGGCAGTCAATGTATTAAAAAATACGATGTGGTACATTTGGAAATATAATGCGATGAAATAGTGCAGAGTATAATTGAATTGTGCAAAATGAAGGTAACACAGAGTTGTTATAAGCCAAAGTATTGAAGCACCGTTCCAATATCAATTGCTTTTATAAGATTGCAAATAGGCTTCATTGCAAATCTTTGCCATTTTTAGTAAAATCTTTTGCACCGGTCACTTTGCACGGTGTGGTACATTTCGAAATGTAATGCGATGAGGTACTGGAGAGTATAATTAAATCGTGCAAAATGCAGGTAACGCAGAGTTGTTAGAAGCCAAAATACTGCAGCACTATTCCAATATCAATTGTTTTTAGAAGATTGCAAATAGACATCATTGCAAATTTTTTGTATTTTTAGTAAAATCTTTTGCACCGGTCACCGGTGACCACCGTGGCAGTCAACGTGTTAACAATTGCGTCGCGACGCCTTGAGTTATTGGAGACGTTCGAGCCGGGATGCATTATTTAGAAACGTTGCGAAATAGAAGGCGTTGGAAGTAAAGGATGATACGCGGTACGTTCCATTATTCATACGCCACACGCATAGTAATATTTACGAAAGGGTAACCCGGCGCTATTAATCTTCGCGCGTTCGCAACGATTATCATTTACGCAGAAACGCGAGGAGCCGCGGAACGCGTGAGCAAAAACGGCGGAGAATCGTGCGGACGAAAAGAAGTAGTAAACAAGTAAATATCGCGTGCTTCTATCTTAAGTTTTTATCGCTCGAAAGCGCCTGGGGAGAATCGACTTCGGTAGTATCCCTCGCGATTTATCTGTATTGCCCACTTCGCTCTACGCACGGCGATTGCGTGACAGTCGAAATGCAGATTCTCACGCAAGCTCTACCGTAATCCACGGGTGGTCTCTTCGGTGTAGACACGTAGCGAACACAACTCTCCAGGACTAAAGCTGCTCAGCGGAGATTCGAATGGGGATCGATCTGCTCGGCTCAGGACGGGGGTGGGGGACGATTGATTTGTCTCGATACTCGACTGGCTACTTGACATTTCAGTGAGAATAAACTGAAGTAGCCTTGATATGAATACTGGATGCGTTTCAAGTCGATAGGACGCGTTACGGCTGTTCCAGCTGGCATCGCTCGGTATTTACAGAAACGGGCAAACGGTAAAATACGTTCTTACTTGGCGAACGTTACATTCCGAAGTCCGAGAGGTAATAGGCCGCACGATGGATCAAAGTAAACGAGCGCTCACGCCCGAAAGAAATGGACGGGGCGCGTCACGAAAACGAATTTCACAGCAGCTGAACAGATTGGTGCCATTTTTTCCAAGGACTCGGCGCCGGTGTTTCTGTTTCTGACGCGAGCGGAGGAATGTTCGCTGACGGCCTGATAACAGCTGAGTTCTGGACGGTGCAGATATCGATGCGACGCGAAGAAAAATGTCGAGATTTCTCAGCTGTTTAGTTTGGGTAGCTAAATTGCAAGTTTGCGAAGAAAGAAGATACGATCGGACAGCTGAAGAACTATCACTTCACCGCGGTCTCTTGCGTTCCTGATTGCAAGTTTGCGAAGAAAGAAGATACGATCGGACAGCTGAAGAACTATCATTCCACCGCGGTCTCTTGCGTTCCTGAATTTTGCGTGACAGCGAATACATTTGAGCTTGAAGATGAGCAGGGGACGATCGAATAATCTCAGGAAGATGGGAACGTTGGGCGCTTTTAACACTTGGCATGCGGGCAACGTATTTTTACGTTTTTTGTAGTCTGTCACTGGAGCGCGGGTCACGTAAAAATACGTATTTAGTTGATTTGGTGTTGTTAGTGGATATCCACCACAAATCTACTAAATACGTATAATTACATGAATGTGTGACATTATATGCGTGTTATTTGCGTTGCTAGGCAACGCTTTGCATTTTTTTCCCCGTAAGTTATGATTGTTGAGTTACTTGATCTTTTGCTGAGTTATTTCCTCTTCAATCGAATTCTTAGCTCCAGAACGTGTTTTATCAATTTGAAGCTTGATTTTTTATTATTGATTACAAAATTGATCAAATGAGCCGTTGTGACAAAGATAGTGATGAAGAAATATGCGCTGGCAAATTATCGGACTTTTCGTATGATCGTGTGGAAAACTTTAAAAATCGCTTATTTTTATGATTTTGTGAAAATATCGTTTGTTTTTTGTTAAATAATCATACAGTATATATTTAAGTGTGAAATAAAAAAAGTTTCGTTCCTAAAAACGAAGTAGTTTTCGATTTACTGCGATTTTTCTGAATAACCAAACTTCCACGCGATTCAAGAAGAAACGCCCGCTGCACGCGAAATTCGGCGGCGAAGTATGCCCGCATGCCAAGTGTTAACACATTGTTGACCGGTCACGAGTTAACTCGTGTTTTCATGGCCAAACGTTGTTGACCGGTCACGAGTTAACTCGTATTTGCACTTACGTCGGCTATTTTAATTTTTAAGACGCAGAGCAATATTGAATACAGCAAAATTTTGTTCATTGTGTTCAATCACGTCTGCCTTATTATAGAAAAGTATACTTTTCTTCGTACTGAGGCTTTTATTGCAATTCTAGTATTAGAAAGTGTTAAGAACGACGGAACGTGACGGTGAACCATTCTTAAATAAATTATACGTGAATGCTGTATATAGTTGCTCAAGTGATTTTTAAATAAGTTGTAGTCACTTGGTAAATGATTATTGAAATAACAAGGGCATAACCTAGCTTTTTAAAAGGAAAACGCAACGAAACAAGATATATGTGCAAAACCTCTTGTCTACATCTACGCGTAAGTGACTCCTATACAGTTAATCATACGAAAAAATACTAAAAGTTACATAAAATTTACATCAAAAATTCAATTAAAATTTATTATGCACGAACAAACTTTATTGAAAGTTATTTACATCGTTTCACTTCCATGTTTAATTACGAAATAATAGCCGGTGACATGAGACAGCTTTTGCCGAAAATTGCCGGTCAAGAATGTGTTAACTGGAAAATTTATATCTCATACGCATCGCCGACTCAAACTGGAAAAACGATAAGATTGCGTTTCGTTACAATTGCGTCGACCTTGAGAGAAAAACAAAGTAATAGCGACCGGTGGTTAACTGGGACGCACTGACACGCCAATAGGGATTAAAGTTTACGCGTTCGAGCGGCGAGTATAATCCATCTACATCGTATTACGGAATCGTACCGTTGATCTCGCATTTACTTGCCCCCGGGCTGAAAAAAACCGCTAAGCGGATTCCTGTCAATGCATCGCGGTGGCGTGAACGTTGAACAGCTGATATAAATCACTATCGAAGTAATCATTGTGAGCGGTGAATGCTCTTGGTATCTGCTGTGTCAACAAAAATCTTGTAATATGTGTACCGTGAACTGTTTGCCACAGATGGCTGCTCATTTTTGCATCGCGGTATAATTGATGGGATAGTCATCGTAGCGAAAAGTGGTCAACAGCGGCAGATGGTAGATACTAAACTACTATATTATGTCATGTCATAATGCAGGGTAAACATTAACCAAGATGTTCCAGTAAGGTTAGTCACAGCTTTGCATATTTATTCTACACATCAAAAAAATGGAGAAAGGTCATTCGACTATACATCTGCAAACCTTCTCCAGTTTAATGTAAAGAAACGGTCTATAGCAGTTGCGGGGATGTATAAACTCATTCGTTTGATTGTAACTGACAATGTGAATGGCTGCACACACATGTTTGAATGGACTTAATTTCACGCTTTCGCAGCAAGAACCCATATATTGGGTTGGCAACTAAATGATTGCGGATTTTGTTGATAGACGGACTTTACACTTTCTTTTGTTTTGTTAACGTGATCATTGCATCTAACAATTAAGAATTTTCCTTCTTATTTGAAATTCGCAATCACTTAGTCGCCAACCCAATACAAAGTTATGATTAACACGTTGACTGCCGAGCGGATTTTGCTGTATTAGAACGGCGATGCTATGAAATACTACAGCGTTTGACTGAATTATGCAAAATATAAATAATGTCCAGGTATTAGAGACCAAAGGATCGCATTACTATTCTAACAATAACTGCATTTATAAAATAATTATTGCTACTCATTGCGGACATTTTGGATCTTCAGTAAAATTTCTTGCGCCGGTCAGCTGTGAGCATCACGGCAGTCAAAGTGTTAATATTAAGTAGCGATTAAATTCTTTGGTCTCCAATACCTTCGCATTATTTTCACTTTGCATAATTCAATCATATTCCGTAGTATTTTGCCGTATTAGAATGCCGATGCTATGAAATACTACAGCGTTTGACTGAATTATGCAAAATGTAAATAATGTGCAGGTATTGGAGACCAAAGGATCGCATCACTATTCTAACAATAACTGCATTTATAAAATAATTATTGCTACTCATTGCGGACATTTTGGATCTTCAGTAAAATTTCTTGCGCCGGTCAGCTGTGTCCATCACGGCAGTCAAAGTGTTAATATTGAATAGTGATTAAATTCTTTGGTCTCCGATACCTTCGCATTACTTTCATTTTGCCCAATTCAATCGTATCCTGTAGTATTTTGCCGTATTAGAACGGCGATGCTATGAAATACTACAGCGTTTAATTGAATTATGCAAAATGTAAACAATGTGCAGGTATTGGAGATCAAAGGATCGCATTACTATTCTAACAATAACTGCATTTATAAAATATTATTGCTACTCATTGCGGACATTTTGGATCTTCAGTAAAATTTCTTGCGCCGGTCAGCTGTGTTCATCACGGTAGTCAAAGTGTTAATATTAAATAGTGATTCAATTCTTTGGTCTCCAATACCTTCGCATTATTTTCATTTTGCACAATTCAATTATATTCTGTAGTATTTTGCCGTATTTGAACGGCGATGCTATGAAATACTACAGCGTTTAACTAAATTATGCAAAATGTAAATAATGTGCAGGTATTGGAGACCAAGGGATCGCATCACTATTCTAACAATAACTGCATTTATAAAATAATTATTGCTACTCATTGCGAATATTTTGGATTTTTAATAAAATCTCTTGCGTCGGTCGGCTGTAACTATCACGGTAGTCAAAGTGTTAATATTAAATAGTGATTAAATTCTTTGCTCTCCGATACCTTCGCATTATTTCCATTTTGCACAATTCAATCATATTCTGCAGTATTTTGCCGTATTAGATCGGCGGTGCTATGAAATACTACAGCGTTTAATTGAATTATGCAAAATGTAAACAATGTGCAGGTATTGGAGATCAAAGGATCGCATTACTATTCTAACAATAACTGCATTTATAAAATATTATTGCTACTCATTGCGAATATTTTGGATCTTTAGTAAAATCTTTTGCACCGATGACCGATGACAATCATGGCAGTCAAACTGTTATTAGACCAGTTGAAATACACTGTGTGTTGGACTAATATTTGCCGTGCACAGCGCTGCTCGGCAAGACCTACTTGGACATTTGAAAAACGGATCATATTCCCGTACGCCTAATATCTATGTCGCCGTCGTGAAATATTCATCGTTCCAGTTGTGGGGGCGTTCGTCTTACGTCGCGACGTCGTCGATAGTCTGTTCATCACACGTATGCGGACACATAGCCGGTCGGCGCCGATGTAATAGGACATCATTGAATTGCTGATAAATCAGGAAGTGCAGCAGTGAGGTGCCTGAAGTCGAATGCCGATAAGTAACGAAGCACTTTGAAGGGGAAATCGTCGTGATTCGTGTAATTGTTCGATCAGACTACGATGCTTTCCAATAGAAGCTAAGCTCGGCCGTATTTCATTCGTCGTCAACGGACGGCAATAAGGCATCTACAGACGCGACGAAAGTAAACACGGAACTTCGCAGGAATGCCTTTGTGGATCTCACAACGCGGAAGCGAGTTTTCCTCTTTGCATATTCTGCGACGGACCGGGGGCGTGTTCTTACTCACTTTCAATAGCTCCGCAGGCACGTACTGAGAGAATAAAAGATGCCTCTATGCAGTTAGACATGCGACCGTACACTTATTCACCTGCGAATTCAATAAGCGCGTGTCGCTGCGCGGATAAAAGAACATCGCATTACATTTCCAAATGTACCACACCGCATTCTTTAACACATTGACTGCCACGGTGGTCATCGCTGACCGGTGCAAAAGATTTTCATGCATTTAAAGACATTTAAATGATTTTAATGCATTTAAAAATGCAAAGAATTCACAATGAAGCCTATTTGCAATCTTGTTAAGCAGTTGATACTGAGACGGTGCTTCAATACTTTGGCTTCTAACAACTCTGCGTTACCTTTATTTTCCACGATTTAATTATACTCTACAGTATTTCATCGTATCGCGGTTCTAACATAGCAAGATACACTTGGAAGTCAACGTGTTAACACTTTAAGGGCCGATCACGAGTTTTCTTGTGTTTCATTTACTTTGATACATTGTATCTACTTTGTCTACAGTAAAACCTGTTTTTGTGCGGTGGATAGGGACCGCATAAAAGAAATCGTACAAAAAAATATTCGAAAATTTTATAAATTCTTACATATAATAAACAATTTTGTACGATACACTACCTAAACATTTTTTATGCGGTAGATAGGGACCGCATGATTTTTAAATACAATTTTATGATAATTTCTTTTAATAATTTTTCAAATAATATCTAAAACGCGTCCTATTTTACAATTTCTATAAATTTCATTCAAATTTAGTTTTTAAGTAAAAACGTTACGATAATTATTAAAAAACATAATTTCTTTAATAATAACTAAAATACTTCCAATTGTACAATTTCTCAAAGTTTCACAAAAATTGCTTCATAAATAACAAAGTTATGATTTTTTCTAACACACAAGTTTCCCAAACGTGCCACCCCAGGCCTATTTCTTACAGACTTCCTAGCGGTCCTTAAAGTGTTAATACCACAACGCACGCGTGAATATCAAATAAACCAGCATTCTTTTGTGCAAAGTAAATCATTCACCGCCAATAAATTCATAATCCTCATCAGACGAGGCAGACGAATGAAGAACCTCCGACACTGTCTTCCACTAGCCGACTCCACTAGCGAATATATATAATATATATATAATATATATATATTATATATATAATATATAATATATATATTATATATATAATATATATAATATATATATAATAATATAATTATTAAAAAACATAATTTCTTTAATAATAACTAAAATACTTCCAATTATACAATTTCTCAAAGTTTCACAAAAATTTCTTCATAAATAACAAAGTTATGATTTTTTCTAACACACAAGATTCCCAAACGTGCCACCCCAGGCCTATTTCTTACAGACTTCCTAGCGGTCCTTAAAGTGTTAATACCACAACGCACGCGTGAATATCAAATAAACCAGCATTCTTTTATGCAAAGTAAATCATTCAGCGCCAATAAATTCATAATCCTCATTAGACGAGGCAGACGAATGAAGAACCTCCGACACTGTCTTCCACTAGCCGACTCCACTAGCGATTCCACGTTTGGCAAGTGTACTATAATCGATCCGATAAGAGAGTATCTACTGCCGTGACACGCCAGTCCTTGCCATCCTATCCTTCGACGTTTCTGCAGAGGACACGCTCGCCGCTGCTCTCTGCCTCGAAAGCAGAATCGGAGGGCGCATTATGCGGTAAAATTATAGCAATCGAATTGTCTGTGCGCGTTCCCCGACTGGGTAACCCTCGAGGCAACCCTCGTGGCATCGACATATGGCGTGGCGAATCGATACCAGTCGCTGTTCGGCGTCAGGCGTCTGTGCCCTCTGTGCAGATAATCCGGATCATCGATTGCTACTCTATCAGTAATATCGCGATACGCGCTTGTCGTTCTCCGACTGCAAGGTCGACGGAGAAAAGGAAATTAAGCGAGGCTCAACGGTAACATTGTCCCACTTGTGCTTGCGCCAGGCCGCTCGTCAATAAATTTCGTAGCTGCTTTCGTGCGCGGCGTGTCGTTTGCTGTGCTCCTGCAATGAATTTTCGTCGGGAACGTTGGAGTACGAATGACTTTTTCATTCACGCGGGTTAGAATCAAGAGAAAAGATAAATTGCGGAATCTTTGTTTTATAATAACCAGTCTGAACTCTACGATTTTTCGGTGGAATGCCGAGGTGCTAAGGAATGCAATAATCTACCCCTTCATTCCCTTCCCTTTTCCAAACAAAAATTCGTAGCAAAGGAGGTCTTTCATGACAGATGCGCATCAAAGGTATTTCGATTATGACTTATCGTACTCCATACAAAAATGTTTACTTCAGTACCGGACATCACCTAAGACCCCTTTGAGATTCGTCGCAAATTTATTTTCCGCTAACACGCGTGTTAGAATCAAGAGAAGAGACAACTTGGGAAATCTTTATTTTACAATAACCAGTCCGAAATCTTTACAATTTTCCGCTGAAATGCCGATGTGTCAAGGAATGCGATAATCTACCACCCCTTCATTTCCCTTCCCTTTTCCAAACAAAAATTTGTAGCAAAGGAGGCCTCTCGTGACAACAATGTTTACTTCAGTGCCGGACATGGCCTAAAACCCATTTGAATTTCACCGCAAATTTATTTTCCGCTAACACGCGTGTTAGAATCAAGAGAAGAGATAAATTGTGAAATCTTTATTTTACAGTAACCAGTCCGAACTCTTTACAATTTTCCGGTGGAATGCCGAGGTGCCAAGGAATGCGATAATCTACCACCCCTTCATTCCCCTTCCCTTTTCTAAACAAAAATTCGTATGAGGCCTCTCGTGACAGATGCGCATCACAGGTATTTCGATTATGACTCATCGTATTCCGTACAATGTTTACTTCAGTACCGGACATCGCTTAAGACTTCTTTGAATTTCACCGCAAATTTATTTTCCGCTAACACGCGTGTTAGAATCAAGAGAAGAGATAAATTGCGAAATCTTTATTTTACAATAACCAGTCCGAAGTTTACAATTTTCCGGTGGAATGCCGAGGTGCCAAGGAATGCGAAAATCTACCACCCCTACATTCCCCTTCCCTTTTCCAAACAAAAATTCGTAGCGAAGGAGGCCTTTCATCACAGATGCGCATCAAAGGTATTTCGATTATGACTTATCGTGTTCCATACAATAATGTTTACTTTAGTGCTGGACATCGTCTAAGACCCCTTTTAGATTTGCCCCAAAATTTATTTTCCGCTAACACGCGCGTTAGAATCAAGAGAAGGGATAAATTGCAAAATCTTTATTTTGCAATAACCAGTCCGAAATCTTTACAATTTTCCGGTGGAATGCCAAGGTGCCAAGGAACGTAATAATCTATCACCCCTTCATTCCCCTTCCCTTTTCCAAACAAAAATTCGTAGCAAAGGAGGCCTCTCGTGACAACAATGTTTACTTCAGTACCGGACATCGCTTAAGACCCCTTTGAATTTCACCGCAAATTTATTTTCCGCTAACACGCGTGTTAGAATCAAGAGAAGAGATAAATTGTGAAATCTTTATTTTACAGTAACCAGTCCGAACTCTTTACAATTTTCCGGAGAAATGCCGAGGTGCCAAGAAATGCGATAATCTACCACCCCTTCATTCCCCTTCCCTTTTCTAAACAAAAATTCGTATCAGGCCTCTCGTGACAGATGCGCATCACAGCTAATTCGATTATGACTCATCGTATTCCGTACAATAATGTTTACTTCAGTACCGGACATCACCTAAGACCCCTTTGAGATTCGTCGCAAATTTATTTTCCGCTAACACGCGTGTTAGAATCGAGAGAAGAAACAACTTGGGAAATCTTTATTTTAAAATAACCAGTCCGAAATCTTTACAATTTTCCGGTGGAATGCCGAGGTGCCAAGAAATGCGATAATCTACCACCCCTTCATTCTCCTTCCCTTTTATAAACAAAAATTCGTATCAGGCCTCTCGTGACAGATGCGCATCACAGGTATTTCGATTATGACTCATCGTATTCCGTACAACAATGTTTACTTCAGTGCCGGACATCGCCTAAGAAGACCCCTTTGAGATTCGCTGCAAATTTATGTTCCGCTAACACGCGTGTTAGAATCAAGAGAAGAGACAACTTGGGAAATCGTTATTTTACAATAACCAGTCCGAAATCTTTACAATTTTCCGGTGGAATGCCGAGGTGCCAAGGAACGTAATAATCTACCACCCTTTCATTCCCCTTCCCTTTTTCAAACAAAAATTTGTAGCAAAGGAGGCCTCTCGTGACAACAATGTTTACTTCAGTGCCGGACATCGTCTAAGACCCCCTTTAGATTTGCCCCATAATTTATTTTCCGCTAACACGCGCTTCTTGACGGGCGTAAATTAAATGGAGGCAGTTTTTTTAGTTGGCGGTCATTTTAGGGGAGCGTGAATGAAGAGTGGTTCTGCGGATGCTTGCAGAGATTTCGAAGACGATGTTAGAAGTCATTCGTAGCGAGTTTGACGGTGGTGGTGACGAAGATGTAATGAAATCGCCCGGATGGAACTTACATAAAAATGAGCGTAAATTAAATGGGACGGCGGAAGTTTTTCTCTGTTTGCAGAGACTTCGAGGACGACGACGGCTCGTATCGATTTTACTCAGTCTAATGACGGAGATGTGACAAGATAATGCAGATGGATCGCGCGCATAAAAATCGCTGCGGTTGACATAAACAGATTACTCGCGTGTCAAGAACTGTGTACATGTAAATTACATTGTGTCAGATTATGTTCCACCGAACACGCGTTTTGTGTGACGTTTCCGCTGTCAAGACCTCCGCGGTTCGAGGAAAAAGTTCGGTAGAATCGTTAGCCAGTTTTCAGTATCGTCGAGCTCTTCATGCATCGCAATATTTGCCATCCTGGCCTCGTTCGCTTGGTTCACGCAATAGGCCAGTCAGGCAATAGTCAGATTATGTTCCACCGAACACGCGTTTTGTGTGACGCTTCCGCTGTCAAGACCTCCGCGGTTCGAGGAAAAAGTTCGGTAGAATCGTTAGCCAGTTTTCAGTATCGTCGAGCTCTTCATGCATCGCAATATTTCCCATCCTGGCCTCGTTCGTTCGGTTCACGCAATAGGCCAAAGTCAAATTCGTCCTGTGCCTGCGCCCATCGGCATTTGAAAGTATAATAAGACGAGCGAGTCCGATGAAAAACGTTTGTACGCCGGCGTCGATGCCGGGCAAGTTACACGAAGTTATGAGCATAATTTGAAAAAGATAAGGCCCGGCAATGAGCCACGGGCGAAATCGATGAAGTCGTTCGTTCCACAAGCCAACTGCAAGACTGACCTATTTACTGTATTCTCCGTCGACGAGCGTGCACGGAACCCCCGATCGAAGCGCGTCTCGTTTTCGTGAAGTTTTTGATAGCCCAACGCGACCTGTGCCGCGTTACAGAACGGAAGTGGAAAAGAACGTTGCGTGCGCCGTTCCGTTTGCCAGCCGGATCATCGGAAAGTATGCAATCTCGTTGTTTGCCGGGGTCTTAACCCCTTCAGACCCGAATCTTTTTTCGTTTAAGAAAAATGATTGTTTACACTAAAATTAACTTAATTCATGTGAATGAAGGCGACAAGATACTTTATACAGAAATACTTATTTATTTATTTATAATTTGTAAATGTACATTTTAACACGTTGACTGCCGCGGTGATTACCGGCACAAAAGGTCTCACAAGAAATTAAAAAAAATGTAAGTATTTACATCAATATTCAATGCATTAAACTCGATTGCCTTCGTGTTATGATTGATCACAATTCAATCATATGCTGTAGTATTTCGTCACGTTGCGGTTTGAATATAGTGAAATACGCACAGCAGTCGAAGGTCTTACATTTTAGCATTTATAATTTTGCAAATGCAATTAATATTAAATAGTGATTCAATTCTTTAGTCTTCGATACCTTCGAAGTATTTTCTTTTTGCACAGTTCAATCATATTCTGTAGTAATTCACCACGTTGCGGTTTTAAAATAGTAAAATAAACTCGGCAGTCAACGTGTTAATGGACATATGGTCCTTTCGCAAAATTTGTGACATTAAGGAGATGCTGAGAAATGTTTGTGTAAAAAAATAAAATTCGTATTCGTCCAAATAATATACGTAATAAAATACAGCACAAAAAGTATTATGTACATTACAATGTGCACAGGTCCGAAGGGGTTTCCAAAAGTAACGCGAACTCATATTCACTATTTGAAATCAAAAAAGTCTGAAAATTATTTAAATGGTCAATTACATCTTGCAGTAACACTTCCGTTTAACTATTTCAAATATTGTTTATACAAAACATGAAATTAAAAGTATACAATAATTATTTTCTGTAGGTCGTTTAAAAAGTATAGGTAATCAAGTCTGAAAATTAAGAACATTAAAGATGACTAGAGATGAATAGCACGACCCAAACGTGAAATAAAGAAATAGTAATACGTTTTAATATTTTTTTACAGTTACATTTTTTAATATTTACTTGTCACACCTCATACCACTATGACTTTATTTAGTCCCAACCGATTGTGTAACGTTTTATGTCATAAAGGTAACTGATAATAACGGGAAAAAGGAAACGCGCTGCTAAGGTCAAAGTGGAAGGCCTCCCTAATCGGTCGGCAAAGTGTTAAAATTTTGATCAAACCCCGTTGCCCTCAGCTACGGATGCAACCGATTCTTTCTCGATTTCATCGATATTCGCAGCTTCCATTTTTATACGTCTCTATTACCCATTTATATTCCACCAAAATGAAATGTCGCGGGGCCACAACTCAAAAGTCACACAGAGAATTCGGCGCGGCGGCGAAATAATATTTGATTTTTCCATCCGAGACTTCATTTCCTCGACCCTCCGAGTGATTGGGCCGAAAAATACTAGTTGATGACTCATCGGTGCGTGAAACCGTATTCCCCGATGCAGGAGCCGCTTCGGCGGAAGGGCAAGCGGGAAGATAAATGGATCCTTTGATTGACGCGTGCGTTTAAAATCCTATTAAGTCACCGCGAAGCGAAACGGTCCCCTAACGGTGCAAAATTATACACTGCCCCCGACACCGGCACGCCGTAAATTCAATCGCGAGCGCACAACAAGCGGGAAACAGTTCCGATCTATGCCGTAACCAGAGTGCACCGGTCGCCCCCGGTAAATCGTTGTCCAGCCAACGTAACGTTCGCTTTCGCGTAGAAAAAATAGCGCGAATCACGTCGGCCCCGGCGAAAAAACAGCGATTTCCCGATCACGCCAGCTGGAAAAACGGAAATCGCGGACTATTTTCAAGTTTGCGCAAAGTACCACGGCCTCGGGTACTCCTCGTACGTCATCGTGGCGGCAATCTAATCAGCAGTTATCACCGTTATCGCTCGTACCAGTTTCGTTAGAGAGTCGTCGGTGTCGATTATAAGAATCTATCAATACCGATTTTCCGCGATACCGATTACCCGAGCTTCTGCTTCACGGGAGAACGGCGTGGAGCCCCGCGAAGAATGTCAATCGTGAGCACCTCGTCCTGTTGCGAAATAATGTCCCGAATATATCTAGAAAAATCACGAACAACTGCCGTGCTTCCCGGTATCAATGTGTCGTGATTAGGATCGCGAGTAGTGGGTAAATGAGAAGTTTCGAATAAGCTCTTTTTGTCCATCACGTAAATGGGCTCTTATACCCAGTGGGTTTCGTGTAGATATATATATATGTATATATGTATGTATGAACACGTTTATGTTTATACGCCTGTAAGTATGCACGCGTGTACATTTGTATGCGTGTAAGTATGCACGCGTGTACATTGGTACGCGTGTATGTATGCACGCGTGTACATTGGTACGCGTTTAAGTATGCACACGTGTAAATATGCACGCGTGTATGTATGCACGCATGTAAGTATGCACGCGTGTAAATATGCGCGCGTGTAAGAATGCACGCGTGTAAGTATGCACGCGTGTACATATGCACGCGTAAGTATGCTCGCGTGTAAGTATGCACGCGTGTAAATATCCACGCGTGTAAATATGCACGCGTGTAAATATCCACGCGTGTAAATATGCACGCGTGTAAATATGCACGCGTGTAAGTATGCATGCGTGTAAGTATGCACGGGTGTAAGTTTGCACGCGTGTAAGTATGCACGCGTGTAAGTATGCACGCGAGTAAGTATGCATGCGTGTAAGTATGCACGCGTGTAAATATGCACGCGAGTAAGTATACACGCGTGTAAGTATGCACGCGTGGAAGTATGCACGCGTGTAAGTATGCACGCGTGTAAATATGCACGCATGTATATATGCACGCGTGTAAATATGCACGCGTGTAAGTATGCACGCATGTAAGTATGCACGCGTGTAAATATGCACGCGTGTAAGAATGCACGCGTGTAAGTATGCACGCGTGTAAGTATGCACGCGAGTAAGTATGCACGCGTGTAAGTATGCACGCGTGTAAATATGCACGCGAGTAAGTATACACGCGTGTAAGTATGCACGCGAGTAAGTATGCATGCGTGTAAGTATGCACGCGTGTAAATATGCACGCGAGTAAGTATACACGCGTGTAAGTATGCACGCGCGGAAGTATGCACGCGTGTAAGTATGCACGCGTGTATATATGCACGCGTGTAAATATGAACGCATGTATATATGCACGCGTGTAAATATGCACGCGTGTAAGTATGCACGCATGTAAGTATGCACGCGTGTAAATATGCACGCGTGTAAGTATGCACGCGTGTAACTATGCACGCGAGTAAGTATGCACGCGTGTAAGTATGCACGCGAGTAAGTATGCACGCGTGTAAGTATGCACGCGTGTAAGTATGCACGCGAGTAAGTATCCACGCGTGTATATATGCACGCGTGTAAATATGCACGCATGTATATATGCACGCGTGTAAATATGCACGCGTGTAAGTATGCACGTGTGTACTCATGCACGCGTGTACATTTGCACGCGTGTACGTATGCACGCGTGTATGCATGCATGCATGTATCATGCATATATATGTACCTACGCATATGAATGAATGTATCCACATATATATATACTAATATATTTACATATATAAACGTTTATTACTATAATTTTTACATACATACATCTTACATGTACACGGCCTCAGTCATTACCGAACACGTGTCAACTAAAACGGCACTGGGACAGCGAAGCAATTTAAGTTCAATTGAATTAATTTCGTTAATAAAACCGGCACCGCTTCTTTTCCCTTCTTCCGTACGTGTTTCTCCCACGCGGCTACGTGCGCTCACTCTCTCGCGTGTAATAAGTACTCTACATGCATTACCCCCGAGAATATAATGAATTGGTCATTAGGCGGGCACCGTGCACGCGCCCAATCGTGCCACGCGACATGTTTATTGCACGACGTAAAATGCCAGAGTGACGGGACCGACTTTGTGACCCGCCGCGATTGTCGACTACGGATTCGTAATACTCTTGTGTATCGGCTGGATGCAATGCGATTGGAATTCTGAAAGGCTCCGGGTCTCGGTATGCTTTATCGTTTGATTTCGAGGCGGTGGTCCGAGGATCTTGCTCGGGGACAAAGTTTGAGAGTCGACACATGCGAATCATTTTAGATGGAAAATCCATTCCGATGAGTTTCTGCGCGGAATTCCGTGAGACGAAACGCAACTTATACGTCCTGTCAATATTGATGTGGGTTATGTTGATTACGTTGGATACTTCATTTACCCCGTAACTTTGCGTAAATACAGGAGTCTATTTGAGCGAGAGTGTAGACGTATTCGGCAATCATACGCGGCTTTTTCGGTATTTATTGAGAAACCGAGAACTGTCGAAAGTGGAATTGACTGGCGTTGCTAATCGGATAACTTTCGCGAATGGAAATTTTCCTGGAGTATCTGTTCCCCGCGACTCACGGTTATTGAGAAAATCGATGACCATGAAATAAAGATTTGACAGAGTAGAACAGAGAGCAGTTCTTACCGGCGATCCATAAATCCCCGCCCACTTCCACTGGATTTCATTTAATAATTTCGGAACAGCTTAAATGTAAAATCTATTATAGCTATTAAACGAGGCATGATTCTAACAGGGAATCCCGATTCATTTGGATGCGTTTGTGATGCAGTATAATGCAGTTAAATGAATCATAGTATGATATTCCTTCATGAATCACCACTGAAGCCCAAAAAACATGTCAGCGACCTGAAGATCCATTATCAGCTGATTCATCAACACGCGATCGATCGCGATGTTCGATCATTCGGAATCATTACGCGAATTATCTATGAGTTACGACTAACCGAAAGTGTAGCCACTAACTCGGTAGTGGCAGTTATATTTGTATCTCATTGAGATTTAAAATTACGTGACTCGGTGGAGCGTACAGATTTAATCGCTGGATCGTGATAATCGAACTCAACGATGATACGTACACACTGCTCATAAAACGTTTCATACGACAGATAGCAGCAAACGTTGGGCAAATGTTGAGCAAACGTCGATTTTTACCAGGGAAGATTACTTTGTAACACGATATGCCTAACGGTTCGACTGAGGTATACATCGAGAGTTCATATCAAAAGCACGAGTTGTTTGCTGCCCCACCCACCGGGAAATATTTTTCCATTTTTCCACTTCTTCATTTTTGAGTGTTAGATATATGTGCCCATAATTATGAAAGTGGTCTAAGTCATATATTTCTTGTTTCGAGATATTTAATGAATTGCATTTGAATAAATTAAAAAATATTTTTACATTATGCGACATTTTAATTTATAATTTTATTAGTCTTAATTAATGGAAATTTACTATGAATATGAAATTTTGTGTGAATTTTATACGTTAATATTATTTTTAAAGATTGAATTGACTTAGACCATTTTCAAAATTAACTGAATGTCCTATAAATGACTTAAAGCAATAAAGAACTTTGAGTTTTATTTGAAACAATAATTTGATTGAAATAATTCGTGAACATTTATTACATTTATTAATTATTTTTAAACAGTAATCCATTTTTATCATTATTTCGAGTATTTAAGATTCTTAAAATGTTCCTGAAAAACTGGAGGGATGTACGGTCGTAAACTCATAATATCTTTATGTTTTTCTTCCGATACTGGTCTAATGGTGGTGTACAATGGAAGTAATTTAATATTTCCGTGTATTTTTGGTCTTCCTTTTTTAGGTGAAAGATCCAAAACGTGAAATTTAGAATCATCTAAAGATGTTTTATAGAACATTTTATAAGGTTCATTTTTCAAGAATCTCATTCATTGAATTTGTAGCCAAGAGACAGATTCACCCGCGGTATTTTTTACTCTTCTTGTTATTGATTCTTCGTTGTCGTTATTATTAAAATTTGATTGTCATTTATTTTATTATGTAGTTCAGAAACGCGTCAAAGAAGGCCACGTGCCATTTTCAAGTTGTTTATATAATTTATTTAAATTTTTGACTTAGACCACTTTCATAATTAAAACTAAATGAATTCCATATAATGTTGAAATTACAACCACTATCTAATGCTTCATTTTTGACAATTTCGTAAAAATTACATTGAATAAATTTAGTTAAAAATAATGTGGTATGAAATAACTGATAAACTCATTTTTTTTTTAATTTTGACTTAGACCACTTTCATAATTATGGGCACATATAAGGGGTTTCCGATCATTTGGCGTTCGTTAGAAAAATAAGTACGGTGATAGTCACTTCGATGAAACGTGTAACGTGTGGTTTTACGAGATTACCACGTAATGTAATGCGTTCGTCATCCGTGAACTGATAACCCGAGTAGTAATGAAGTCGTACATGAACATGCGTGTATGGCAGGAATGGTGTTGTAAGCGAATACATTTAGCAAATGGTAAGTACTCTGACACTCGGGACGCGTACGAGTAATTCTCGTTCAGTGCCTTTCGATACTTGAAGTAAGTGTTTTATTCCATGTTCACTGACGACTCACATTTTCGGGTAACAAAAAATGAACAAAGTCTTGATTTCTTTGCTTTTTAGTAATGACGTTATGGTATTGAATAATTAGTATTGATAAATAAAATTTAATGTTTTCCTTGCAACGTAGCAAACTGACGGATTTTCTGAGACAATCAAAGTAGGCGTCTGCAATCATCTATCATTAAACCAGCTTGTTTTTCTGTATATAATACTTCAACGTCGTATGAACAAAATCTTTATTTGTTTGCTGCTTTGTAGGCCTCACATAATGTAATGGTATTGAATAATTAGGATTGATGAATAAAATTTTAATGTTTCCCTAGCAACGTGGCAAACTGACGAATGTTCTGAGACAATCAAAGTTGGCATCTGCAATCATCTATCATTAAACCAGCTTGTTTTTCCGTATACTTCAACGTCGTATGAACAAAATCTTTATTTGTTTGCCACTTTCTAGGCCTCACATAATCACGGATGGCTAGATTTTTAGTAATGACACTATGGTCTTGATGAATAAAATATTAATGTTTCCCTTGCGACGTAGCAAACTGACGGATTTTCTGAGACAATCAAAGGTGGCATCTGCAATCATCTATCATTAAACCAGCTTGTTTTCCGTATACTTCAACGTCATATGAACAAAGTCTTAATTTGTTTGCCGATTTGTAGGCTTCACATCATCACGGATGGCAAGCTTTTTAGTAATGACGTTATGGTATTGAATAAGTAGTATTGATGAATAAAGTATTAATGTTTTTCTTGCGACATAGCAAACTGACGGATTTTCTGAGACAATCATAGTTGGCATCTGCAATCATCTATCATTAAACCAGCTTTTTCCGTATGCTTCAACGTCGTATGAATTAAGTCTTGATTTATTTGCCGTTTTGTAGGCCTCGCATCATTACGAATGGCTACTTTATTAGTAATGACGTTATGGTATTGAATAATTAGTATTGATGAATAGAAGTTTTATTATTCCCTTACGACATAGCAAACTGACGGATTTTCTGAGACAATGAATCTTGGCATCTGCAATCATCTATCATTAAACTAACTTGTTTTTCCGTATACTTCAATGTCCTATGAATAAAGTCTTGATTTGTTTGCCGCTTTAATGTAGGCCTCACATCATCACGGATGGCAAGCGTTTTAGTAATGACATTATGGTATTGAATAATTGGTCTTTATGAATAAAATTTTAATGTTTTCCTTGCGACGTGGCAAACTGACGGATTTTCTGAGACAATCAAAGCATCTGCAATCATCTATTATTAACCCGGCTTGTTTTTCCTTACTTCAACGTTGTATGAACAAAGTCTTGATTTATTGCCGCTTTGTAGGCCTCACATCATCATGGATGGCAAGCTTTTTAGTAATGACGTTATGGTATTGAATAATTGCTATTTATGAATAAAATTTTAATGTTTTCCTTGCGACGTGGCAAACTGATGGATTTTCTGAGACAATCAAAGCATCTGCAATAATCTATTATTAAACCAGCTTGTTTTTCCTTACTTCAACGTCGTATGAACAAAGTCTTGATTTATTTGCCGCTTTGTAGGCGTCACATAATCACAAATGGCTAGCTTTTTAATAATGACGTTACGGTGTTGATAAATAATTGGTACTGATAAATAAAATCTTAATGTTTCCCTTGCGTTGGAACAAACTGGCGGATTTTCTGAGTTGGCATCTGCAATCATCTATCATTAAACCAGCTTGTTTTTCCGTCTTTTATTTTCCTACCTAGTACAATTCCACGATTCATTGCAATTTCTGCCAGACAACAAATTCTGTGGACTTGGATTACCTGTTCATTTAGTTCCCAGTTAACAGAGAGTTATGTCATTAGTATCTGAGCTAAGCTGATTATTCACTTGAATTCCTCACCTTCGATGGATCGCCGAAGGGCAAATAACTGACGATACGGTATCAGCTGTTGGCTAATTCGAAACGAATTGTCTATTTCGAGATCTTCGCTACACGTCTAACGTGTTGCTAAAGAACTGGCCATAACTACAGAGATAAGGCAGTTGTATAGTCAGTTGGAAGTCCTGAATAGGATAATGTCAAGTGACCCCATTGCGAGACACCGTTTATCTAGCAATGGTAGATATCAAGCAGATAGCGTGAGATGCATCGACCATTTTATATCGCGTTATACGAAAGCTGTCGGGTGCATTGAAGGTAAGCAGCGTGTTACGCAAGAATTACGCACATTACTTCGTTACGGACTGGCGTTACGTCGATGAAAAACAATGGACACTGCCTTGTAATGACCACCCTTGTTCTCTTTTTGTCCATCCAATTTGCCGGATAGGCATCAGCTTGTTTACACGCTTCATTCGCACACCTTGACGCAGTGTCACGCTACGGATTTCGGCGTCGTCGAAGATTTACGGAATACAGTATAAATAATACTGTAAGTATATAATACTGTGTGGAATATAAATAATTATATAAATAATAGTATAGAAATAATAATAAATAAAAGGAATATATAAATAAGATTTATGGAATATAGTATAAATAGTACTATAAGTATATAATAATGTGTGGAATATGAATAAATATATAAATAATAGGATATAACTAATAATAAATAAAAGGAATATATAAATAAGATTTATGGAATATGGTATAAATAGTACTATAAGTATATAATAATGTGTGGAATATAAATAAATATATAAATAATAGGATATAACTAATAATAAATAAAAGGAATATATAAATAAGATTTATGGAATATGGTGTAAATAATACTATAAGTATATAATAATATTAGTATAGCTTAAATATATATATATATATATGTATAATACTATATATACAAAAATATACATGTAATAATACTACACATATAATAATATATACATAATACTATAAAAATAAGTTATGTAATAATATAAGTAAGTTAGACAGTCTTACCGAATTAAAGCCGAAACTCTCACATACGTTAGAGTACAAAGTTAAATCTCATTTTGTTCCGCGTGATTGCTGTTTATCGACTTTTCAGATACACAGTTAATCTGAATACCAGTGCTGCATTCTAGAAACATGGCAAAACGCCTATAAGATTCATAGTAGATTGTAAAATACCTGGATACTATAAGAATAAGTTATATAATAACATAAATAAATTAGACAGTCTTACCGAATTAAAGCCGAAGCTGTCACATACGTTAGAGTACAAAGTTAAATCTCATTTTGTTCCGCGTGATTGCTGTTTATCGACTTTTCAGATACACAGTTAATCTGAATACCATTACAGCATTCTAGAAACATGACAAAACGTTTGTCAGATTCACGATAGTTTGTAAAATTCCTGGATGCTATAAGTATAAGTTATATAATAATATAAATAAGTTAGACAGTCTTACCGAATTAAAGCCGAAACTCTCACATACGTTAGAGTACAAAGTTAAATCTCATTTTGTTCCACGTGATTGTAGTTTATCGGCTTTTTAGATACACAGTTAATCTGAATACCAGTGCTGCATTCTAGAAACATGGCAAAACGCCTATAAGATTCATAGTAGATTGTAAAAATATATACCTGGATACTATAAGAATAAGTTATATAATAACATAAATAAATTAGACAGTCTTACCGAATTAAAGCCGAAGATGTCAGATACGTTAGAGTACAAAGTTAAATCTCATTTTGTTCCGCGTGATTGCTGTTTATCGACTTTTCAGATACACAGTTAATCTGAATACCATTACAGCATTCTAGAAACATGACAAAACGTTTGTCAGATTCACGATAGATTGTAAAATTCCTGGATTCTATAAGTAAAAATTATATAATAATATAAATAAGTTAGACAGTCTTACCGAATTAAAGCCGAAACTGTCACATACGTCAGAGTATAAAGTTAAATCTCATTTTGTTCCGCGTGATTGCAGTTTATCGGCTTTTCAGATACACAGTTACTCTGAATACCATTACAGCATTTTACAAACATGGCAAAACGTTTGTCAGATTCACGATAGATTGTAAAATTCCTGGATTCTATAAGTAAAAATTATATAATAATATAAATAAGTTAGACAGTCTTACCGAATTAAAGCCGAAACTCTCACATACAAAGTTAAATCTCATTTTGTTTCATGTGATTGCTGTTTATCGGCTTTTCAGATACACAGTTACTCTGAATACCATTACAGCATTTTACAAACATGGCAAAACGTTTGTCAGATTCACGATAGATTGTAAAATTCCTGGATTCTATAAGTAAAAATTATATAATAATATAAATAAGTTAGACAGTCTTACCGAATTAAAGCCGAAACTCTCACATACAAAGTTAAATCTCATTTTGTTTCACGTGATTGCTGTTTATCGGCTTTTCAGATACACAGTTACTCTGAATACCATTACAGCATTTTACAAACATGGCAAAACGTTTGTCAGATTCACGATAGATTGTAAAATTCCTGGATTCTATAAGTAAAAATTATATAATAATATAAATAAGTTAGACAGTCTTACCGAATTAAAGCCGAAACTCTCACATACAAAGTTAAATCTCATTTTGTTTCACGTGATTGCTGTTTATCGGCTTTTCAGATACACAGTTACTCTGAATACCATTACAGCATTCTAGAAACATGGCAAAACGTCTGTCATATAAACAGTAGATTGTAAAATTCTTGGATACGTCGTATCTATTACTTCCCTCATCAAACTCAGAGATAAATCCTTCTTATTTCCACTTATTTCGATCCTACGTCACTCTTACGCTATCTCGTAATCTCCATTTTTACCGTTTCCTTCCTCTATCGTTTTCCAGTACATTGCAACCTTTGGTAATACGTGTTTTTCTATCGTTAGCAATGCGCTTCGTAACGTTCGCGCGATATGGTATCGTACAATAGCACTTATGCACATTTCTTTTGCCGAACGCATGACGCAGCGCGTTACGCCCACAAATCATTCCGACATCCAACGCACCCAAATTCTCTGCTTTTTCGCACGTCTCCCAGTACCTCGATAATTTTGCAGCGCGAATAAACGCGTGTCGTGTATCGAGTGATAATACTCGACCTTGAGTTTGGTGCCGTGCATTCCGTATGATGTGCGTGCGGAACAGCGCCTGGGAACGGATCGTGATTTTATATTATTCCGCGTCGCGGAAATTCCCGATCAGGCGTTTCGTAAGCGCAAACCTTCACTTCCATTACGAGTTCTATAATCGTGCGAAGAGCGCGAAAGCGAATTTGCTGATACATTCACCGAATATAAGCAAATTACGACATCGGAGGCCGTAAAAAGCGATTTGTTTGATTCGCATCGGCCGTGACGATGATCGGTGGTAGTTTAGATTATAATATATAATCTACGCGGATGGTTTGCTTACGCAGGCAAAAGTTATATTAATACGTTGACTGCCAAGCGTATTTTGCTATGTTAGAACCGCGATGCGATGAAATACTGCAGAGTATGATTAAATCCTGCAAAATGAAGGTAACGCAGAGTTGTTAGAAGGCAAAGTATTGCAATATCAATTGCTTGTACAAGATTGCAAATAGGCTTTATTGCGAATTTTTTGCATTTTTAGTTAAATCTTTTGCATCGGTCAACAATGACTACCGTGGCAGTCAATGTATTAAAGAATACGGTGTGGTACATTTGCAAATGTAATGCGATGAAATACTGCAGAGTATAATTAAATCGTGCAAAATAAAGGCAACGCAGAGTTGTTAGAAGCCGAAGTATTGAAGCACTATTCCAATACCAGTTGCTTTTACAAGATTGCAAATAGGCTGCATTACGAATTTTTGCATTTTTAGTGAAATCTTTTTCACCGGTTACCAATGACCACCGTCGCACTCAATGTATTAAAGAAAACGGTATGGTACATTTGGAAATGTAATGCGATGAAATATTGGAAAGTATAATTAAATCGTGCAAAATAAAGGTAACACAGAATTTTTAGGACCCAAATTATCGGAGCACTATTCCGATACCAATTGCTTTTACAAGATTGCAAATAGGCTGCATTGCGAAGTTTTTGAATTTTTAATCAAATCTTTTGCATCGGCCAACAATGACTACCGTGGCAGTCAATATATTAAAGAAAACAGTATGGTAGATTTGGAAATATAATGCAATGAAATACTACAGAGTATAATTAAATCCTGCAAAATGAAGGTAACGCAGAGGTGTTGGAAGCCAAAGTATTGAAGCACTATTCCAATACCAATTGCTTTTACAAGATTGTAAATAGGCTGCATTGCGGATTTTTGCATTTCTAGTCAAATCTTTTGCATCGGTCAACAATTACTACCGTAGTAGTCAATATATTAAAGAAAACGGTATGGTACATTTGGAAATGTAATGCGATGAAATATTGGAAAGTATAATTAAATCGTGCAAAATAAAGGTAACACAGAATTTTTAGGACCCAAATTATCGGAGCACTATTCCGATACCAATTGCTTTTACAACATTGCAAATAGGCTGCATTACGAATTTTTGCATTTTTAGTGAAATCTTTTTCACCGGTCAACAATGACTACCGTGGCAGTCAATGTATTAAAGAATACGGTATGGTACATTTGGAAATGTAATGCGATGAAATATTGGAAAGTATAATTAAATCGTGCAAAATAAAGGTAACGCAGAATTTTTAGGACCCAAATTATCGGAGCACTATTCCGATACCAATTGCTTTTACAACATTGCAGATAGGCTGCATTGCGAATTTTTTGCATTTTTAGTCAAATCTTTGCATCGGTCAACAATGACTACCATGGCAGTCAATGTATTAAAGAATACGGTGTGGTACATTTGGAAATGTAATGCAATGAAATACTGCAGAGTATAATTAAATCGTGCAAAATAAAGGTAACACAGAATTTTTAGGACCCAAATTATCGGAGCACTATTCCGATACCAATTGCTTTTACAACATTGCAGATAGGCTGCATTGCGAATTTTTTGCATTTTTAGTCAAATCTTTGCATCGGTCAACAATGACTACCATGGCAGTCAATGTATTAAAGAATACGGTGTGGTACATTTGGAAATGTAATGCGATGAAATACTGCAGAGTATAATTAAATCGTGCAAAATAAAGGTAACGCAGATTTGTTAGAAGCCAAATTAGTGAAGCACTATTCTAATATCAATTGCTTTTACAAGATTGCAAAGAGGCTGCATTGCGAATTTTTGCATTTTCAGTTAAATCTTGAGCATCGGTCAACAATTACTACTGTGGCAGTCAATATATTAAATAATACGGTATGGTACATTTGGAAATGTAATGCGATGAAATATTGGAAAGTATAATTAAATCGTGCAAAATAAAGGTAACACAGAATTTTTAGGACCCAAATTATCGGAGCACTATTCCGATACCAATTGCTTTTACAACATTGCAGATAGGCTGCATTGCGAATTTTTTGCATTTTTAGTTAAATCTTTTGCATCGGTCAACAATGACTACTGTGGCAGTCAATATATTAAATAATACGGTGTGGGACATTTGGAAATGTAATACGATGAAATACTGCAGAGTATAATTAAATCGTGCAAAATAAAGGCAACGCAGAGTTGTTAGAAGCCGAAGTATTGAAGCACTGATCCAATATCAATTGTTTTTACAAGATTGCAAATAGGCTGCATTGCGAAGTTTTTGAATTTTTAATCAAATCTTTTGCATCGGTCAACAATGACTACCGTGGCAGTCAATATATTAAAGAATACGGTATGGTACATTTGGAAATGTAATGCGATGAAATACTGCAGAGTATAATTAAATCGTGCAAAATAAAGGTAACGCAGAGTTGTTAGAAGCCAAATTAGTGAAGCACTATTCCAATATCAATTGCATTTACAAGATTGCAAATAGGTTGCATTACGAATTTTTGCATTTTTAGTGAAATCTTTTTCACCGGTTACCAATGACCACCGTCGCACTCAATGTATTAAAGAAAACGGTATGGTACATTTGGAAATGTAATGCGATGAAATATTGGAAAGTATAATTAAATCGTGCAAAATAAAGGTAACACAGAATTTTTAGGACCCAAATTATCGGAGCACTATTCCGATACCAATTGCTTTTACAACATTGCAGATAGGCTGCATTGCGAATTTTTTGCATTTTTAGTCAAATCTTTGCATCGGTCAATAATGACTACCGTGGCAGTCAATGTATTAAAGAATACGGTGTGGTATGTTTGGAAATGGAATGCGATGAAATGCTGTAGAGTATAATTAAATCGTGCAAAATGAAAATAACGTAGAGTTGTTAGAAGCCAAATCATTGAAGCACTATTCCAACACCAATTGCTTTTACAAGATTTTACATAGGCTGCATTGCGAATTTTTGCATTCTTAGTAAAACCTTTTGCATCGGTCTCGTGTTTGCACTTGCGTTGGCTATTTTAATTTTTGAAACGCAGGGCAATATAGAATATATCCAAATTTTATTCATTGTGTTCAATCGCGTCTGCTTTATTACAAAAAAGAATACTTTTCTTGGTACTGAGGCTTTTATTACAATTCTAGTATTAGAAAGTGTCAAGAACGACGGAACGTGACAGTGAAGCATGCTTCAATAAATTATACGCGAATGCTCGATATAGTTGCCCGAGTCATTTTTAAATAAGTTTGAGACGTTTGGAAAATAAAGATTAAAATTGAAATAACAAGGGCATAATCTAGCTTTTTAAAAGGAAAGCGCAACGAAACAAGATATATGTGCGAAACCTCTTGTCTACATCTAGGCGAAAATTACTGCTGTACAGTTAATCGTACGAAAAAATATTAAACGCTACATAAAATTCATATCCAAAGTTCAATTTGAATTCATTATGCACGAACAAAGTTTATTGAAGGTTATTTAGATCGTTTCACTTCCATGTTCAATTACGAAATAATAGTCGGTGACTTGAGACAGCTTTTACCGAAAATTGCCGGTCAACAATGTATTAATAGCGGATCAGTCAGATCAGTTTCGTTTTGTTATTTGGTTAGTGAGCTGCAGTTATCACACACGGCACGTCGTGATTCATGAATCATCATGGAGGAAGTCAGTTGGAAAGGTCAAGTGATAGGCGCGTTGTAATTATGATTCATTTCGTGTGTGACTTTTCACGTATTCCATGTTTTCGTCGGTTAATCACGAGCGGCGCACATAATGGTTTATTATAAAAGTTCACTGAGCCGGTGAAGAGACAGATAATCACGAACCATATGTCGGCGGTGAAATTTGGATTCTCCCGTTATTATTCTTGAACGGTATTAGTCAGGCGGTGCACCTTTGTTTGAAGCAGTCACACTAACATATCTCAAGCATTCATTCATTATCTGCTCGTCATTCAGTCTTATTTAAGTCGCATACTCGCAAAACCTACCAATTACACTTTGAGACCGGCTACAAATATGCGTTACGAAAACAAGAATCAGCGAAATTGCTTTGATTGTTGTTAAAACATTCTCGACGTTGCGTGCATACGCATACCTGAGCAAACAACCTTGACAAAATATTAATCCATGTATAACGACACTCATACATCACAATATAATCCATATGTCTCTCACTGAATAAATTATCAACCATAACAACAGATAGTTCAACACCGAAGGAGGTCAATACCATATTTTTTACACAACATATTTATACATTTATAACGCGTATCCAATGTGACATATGCATATATTTGTTTCTGCACTCGTCAAATGCATTTATGCGTATATATGTGCCCATAATTATGAAAGTGGTCTAAGTCATATATTTGTTGTTTCGAGATATTTAATGAATTGCATTTGAATAAATTAAAAAATATTTTTACATTATGCGACATTTTAATTTATAATTTTATTAGTCTTAATTAATGGAAATTTACTATGAATATGAAATTTTGTGTGAATTTTATACGATAATATTATTTTTAAAGATTGAATTGACTTAGACCATTTTCAAAATTAACTGAATGTCCTATAAATGACTTAAAGCAATAAAGAACTTTGAGTTTTATTTGAAACAATAATTTGATTGAAATAATTCGTGAACATTTATTACATTTATTAATTATTTTTAAACAGTCATCCATTTTTATCATTATTTCGAGTATTTAAGATTCTTAAAATGTTCCTGAAAAACTGGAGGGATGTACGGTAGTAAACTCATAATATCTTTATGTTTTTCTTCCGATACTGGTCTAATGGTGGTGTATAATGGAAGTAATTTAATATTTCCGTATATTTTTGGTCTTCCTTTTTTAGGTGAAAGATCCAAAACGTGAAATTCAGAATCATCTAAAGATGTTTTATAGAACATTTTATAAGGTTCATTTTTCAAGAATCTCATCCATTGAATTTGTAGCCAAGAGACAGATTCACCCGCGGTATTTTTTACTCTTCTTGTTATTGATTCTTCGTTGTCGTTATTATTAAAATTTGATTGTCATTTATTTTATTATGTAGTTCAGAAACGCGTCAAAGAAGGCCACGTGCCATTTTCAAGTTGTTTATATAATTTATTTAAATTTTTGACTTAGACTACTTTCATAATTAAAACTAAATGAATTCCATATAATGTTGAAATTACAATCACTATCTAATGGTTCATTTTTGAAAATTTCGTAAAAATTACATTGAATAAATTTAGTTAAAAATAATGTGGTATGAAATAACTGATAAACTCATTTTTTTTTTGCATTTTGACTTAGACCACTTTCATAATTATGGGCACATATAAATATATTCGAAAAATAGAGTGTTCATTCTACTGACATTGTGTATACGCATACCTGAGCAAAGATCCTTTACAAAATATGAATCCACGTCGAACGACACTCATATATCACAACATAATCCATATTTTTCTCACTGAATAAATTATCAACGATACCAACAGATAGTGCAACATTGAAGCAAATACCATATTTTTTTAATTACTTATTTATACATTTATAACGCGTATCCAATGTGTCATATGCATATATTTGTTTCTCCACTCGTCAAATGCATATTTTATATTATATATATACACGCAGTATGTCAGAAAAATAACGGAACTTTTTAAATTATCTCTATATATAAATCCTTTCGAAAAATATAGTGTTAACTCTACTGATGTTGAATGCGTGTTCTATATATACATATACAGTATGTCGGAATAACAACGGAACTTTTTCCATTTCTATATATCTAAATTTCTGTCGTTTTAAATTTCTATATATCTAAATTTCCATATATCTAAATTTCTATCTTTTTAAATTTCTACATATCGAAATTTCTATCTTTTTAAATGTCTATATATCTAAATTTCTATCGTTTTAAATTTCTATATATCTAAATTTCTATCTTTTTAAATTTCTATATATCTAAATTTCTATCTTTTTAAATTTCTATATATCTAAATTTCTATCGTTTTAAATTTCTATATATCTAAATTTCTATCGTTTTGAATTTCTATATGTCTAAATTTCTATCTTTTTAAATTTCTATATATCTAAATTTCTATCTTTTTAAATTTCTATATATCTAAATTTCTATGTATCTAAATTTCTATCTTTTTAAATTTCTATCGTTTTGAATTTCTATATGTCTAAATTTCTATCGTTTTAAATTTTTATGTATCTAAATTTCTATCTTTTTAAATTTCTATATATCTAAATTTCTATCGTTTTGAATTTCTATATGTCTAAATTTCTATCGTTTTAAATTTTTATGTATCTAAATTTCTATCTTTTTAAATTTCTATATATCTAAATTTCTATCGTTTTAAATTTCTATGTATCTAAATTTCTATCTTTTTAAATTTCTATATATCTAAATTTCTATCTTTTTATATTTCTATATATCTAAATTTCTATCGTTTTGAATTTCTATATGTCTAAATTTCTATCGTTTTAAATTTCTATGTATCTAAATTTCTATCTTTTTAAATTTCTATCGTTTTGAATTTCTATATGTCTAAATTTCTATCGTTTTAAATTTTTATGTATCTAAATTTCTATCTTTTTAAATTTCTATATATCTAAATTTCTATCGTTTTAAATTTCTATATATCTAAATTTCTATCTTTTTAAATTTCTATATATCTAAATTTCTATATATCCAAAGTTCTATTTTTTTAAATAATCTATACGTATAAAGCCTTTCGGAAAATATAGTGCTGACCCTCCTGATGTTGGGTACGTCTTCCACACATACATACATCGGCCAGGCCTATTTATACTCATCGTTAATTACCGTCGGCATTTGTCGGCAAATCATTCCGTTAGATCGAAGATGTCCATGCAAAACAATGTGCGATCTCTTAATCCGCAGAGAATGGCGCCTGTTCCAGATCTGACGTCGGTGCATACGTCACAATGGGAGCGTGTATCCACGGCTTACGTAGCACGCGTACATCTTTTAAAATTTCTATATATTTACATTTCTATATATCTAAATTTCTATCTTTTAAAATTTCTATACATCTGAATTTCTATCCTTAAATTTCTATACATCTAAATTTCTATCCTTAAATGTCTATATACCTAAATTTCTATCTTTTTAAATTTCTATATATCTGAATTTCTATCCTTAAATTTCTATATATCTAAATTTCTATCTTTTAAAATTTCTATACATCTCAATTTCTATCTTTAAATTTCTATACATCTAAATTTCTATCCTTAAATGTCTATATACCTAAATTCCTATCTTTTTAAATTTCTATATATCTGAATTTCTATCCTTAAATTTCTATATATCTAAATATCTATCTTTTCAAATTTCTATATATCGAACTTTCTATCTTTTTAAATTTCTATATATCGAAATTTCTATCTTTTTAAATTTCCATATATCTAAATTTCTGCTTTTTTAAATTTCTATATATCAACATTTCTATCTTTTTAAATTTCTATATATCTAAATTTCTATATATCCAAAGTTCTATTTTTTTAAATAATCTATATGTATAAAGCCTTTCGGAAAATATAGTGCTGACCCTCCTGATGTTGGGTACGTGTTCTACACATACATACATCGGCCAGGCCTATTTATACTCATCGTTAATTACCGTCGGCATTTGTCGGCAAATCATTCCGTTAGATCGAAGATGTCCATGCAAAACAATGTGCGATCTCTTAATCCGCAGAGAATGGCGCCTGTTCCAGATCTGACGTCGGTGCATACGTCACAATGGGAGCGTGTATCCACGGCTTACGTAGCACGCGTACATCTTTTAAAATTTCTATATATTTAAATTTCTATACATCTAAATTTCTATCTTTTTAAATTTCTATATATCTAAATTTCTATCTTTTTAAATTTCTATATATCTGAATTTCTATCCTTACATTTCTATATATCTAAATTTCTATCTTTTAAAATTTCTATACATCTGAATTTCTATCCTTAAATTTCTATACATCTAAATTTCTATCCTTAAATTTCTATATACCTAAATTTCTATCTTTTTAAATTTCTATATATTTGAATTTCTATCCTTAAATTTCTATATATCTAAATATCTATCTTTTCAAATTTCTATATATCGAACTTTCTATCTTTTTAAATTTCTATATATCGAAATTTCTATCTTTTTAAATTTCCATATATCTAAATTTCTGCTTTTTTAAATTTCTATATATCTAAATTTCTATATATCCAAAGTTCTATTTTTTTAAATAATCTATATCTATAAAGCCTTTCGGAAAATATAGTGCTGACCCTCCTGATGTTGTGTACGTGTTCTACGCATACATACATCGGCCAGGCCTATTTATACTCATCGTTAATTACCGTCGGCATTTGTCGGCAAATCATTCCGTTAGATCGAAGATGTCCATGCAAAACAATGTGCGATCTCTTAATCCGCAGAGAATGGCGCCTGTTCCAGATCTGACGTCGGTGCATACGTCACAATGGGAGCGTGTATCCACGCTAACACGTGCACACGCGACTACGAGCGGTTTTCTCTCTGTGCTTTACGTGTTCCCCCTCTTAATGCGGTCAGTGGTATGTTTGCAAGGAGTGTGTTTTAATTCGTGTGTGGCATGGTGTTACGTCAAGCTCGACACACGTAATGTTCGTGGGTTCAATGGGGAAAAGGAATTATTGGGTATTCGATGGGGAAGAGAATTTTCGCGTATTTTATGGGAAAGAGAATTTTCATGTATTCGATGAGAAAAGGAATTTTCGTGTATTTGATGAAATAATTTTTGTGTATTCGACGAGGAAAAGAATTTTCGTGTATCTCATGGGAAAAAAGAATTTTCGTGTATTCGACGAGAAAAAGAGTTTTCGTGTATTCAATGGGAAAAAGAACTTTTGTGTATTCGATGGGAAAAAGAATTTTTGGGTACCTTATGAGAATTTTCGTGTATTCGACGAGAGAAAGAATTTTCGTGTATTTGATGGGAAAAAATAATTTTCGTGTATTCGATGGGAAAAAATAATTTTCGTGTATTCGATGGGAAAGAGAATTTTCGTGATTTCAACGAGAAAAAGAACTTTTGTGTATTCAATGGGAAAAAGAATTTTTGGGTATCTTATGAGAATTTTCGTGTATTCGACGAGAGAAAGAATTTTCGTGTATTTGATGGGAAAAAATAATTTTCGTGTATTCGATGGGAAAGAGAATTTTCGTGATTTCAACGAGAAAATGAATTTTCGTGTATTTGATAAAACAACTTTTGGGCATTTGACGAGAAAAAGAATTTTCGTGTATTTGATGGGAAAAAGAATTTTCGTCTATTCGATGGGAAAAAGAACTTTTGTGTATTCGATGGGAAAAAGAATTTTCGTGTATTTCATGAGAATTTTCGTGTATTCGTCGAGAAAAAGAATTTTCGTGTATTCGACGAGAAAAAGAATTTTCGTGTATTCGACGAAAAAAAGGATTTTCGTGTATTCGACGAGGATAAATAATTTTCGTGTATTCGATGAGAAAAAAAAGGTTCGTGTATTCGATGAAAAAAAAAATTTTCTTCTATTCGATGAGAAAAAGAATTTTCGTCTATTTGATGGAAAAAATAACTTTCGTGTATTTGATGGGAAATAGAATTTTCGTGTATTCGATGGGAGAAAGAATTTTCGTGTATCCGCCGAGAAAAAATAATTTCCGTGTATTCGACCAGAAAAGGCGTACCAATTTACGGAGCAAGAGTACGTTTTTGCGATATTACCATTTTCTGTCCTTCAAGGATAAATATATAATGTCGTGTATGGTCTGATGACTTCGTTGGAAGTCATGATGATTGCGACAAACATCCGTGGCTGTTATATGAAAAAAAAAAAAAAGAGAAGTGCATGATATGGCATTCAGGACGCGTGCGAACTTCCTTGGCCAGAAAGAATGATTGTCCAAACGGAAGATTACTCCGGCACAAACAAAAGCGACTCTGCGCGATGGAATGTTGCTTGCGCAAAGTTTACCGGTCAATAAGGAAGCGTCGCTCATGCGATACGACGTCTGGCACTTTGCGGCAACAGATGTTCGTGCCCGGCCAATTTATCGCGGCTTCTGGCCTGACGAAAAAATACATTCTTTTCAATCCCAGTACATATACGCTCGCTGCACGTCTACTTTAACCAGTTAACTGTGATTGACGAGTATACTCGTCATGGAGAAGCGACACGATTATGTGTATTGACAAGTATACTGGTCAATTTTTGAGAAAAACAAAACATATTCCCAAATTTCAAGATGTTTAGAATGTTTTGAGGAATAAAAGAAACAAATAAAAAGCATAAACAGTTTGAGATGAACTCATGCGTCCCCGTATGCACCGGTTGAAACAGTTCACCAGTTCGCATAGTGAATTTATTTATGTGCGATGATAATGTTTTTTAGATGTTAACCTAAAAGGAGCAATGGCAAAAGTCAAAAAGTTGATTTATAATGGGATTCCTTCAGGTATGGTCAGTCATGGGAGAAATACGTGACGCCGACCAGGTACTGAGCCTATTGATAGTTGCTGGCCCGAAGTTTATTTTATTGCGTTTTTAGTTTAATATGTATGTAATATATGCTTATGGTAACCAAATAAGTAAATAATAGTAATAAAATCGTCAATTTTATAAAATAAACCCATCTTTCTCATCCAATTTCTTACCAGCGCAACTTACTCTGTGATTGACGAGTATACTCGTCATGGAGAAGCGACACGATTTTGTGTATTGACGAGTATACTCGTCACGCGTATAAAGCAGTGACCATTGGCTATTTAAATTGAAATTTTTGAGAAAAACAAAACATATTCTCAAATTTCCAGATGTTTAGAATGTTTTGAGGCTATGCCGGAATAAAACAAACAAATAAAAAACAGAAACAGTTTGAGATGAACTCATGCGTCCCCATATGCACCGGTTGAAACAGTTCACCAGTTCGCATAATGAATTTATTTATGTGCGATGATAATGTTTTTTAGATGTTAACCTAAAAGGAGCAAAGGCAAAAGTCAAAAAGTTGATGTATAATAGGATTCCTTCAGGTATGGTCAGTCATGGGAGAAATACGTGACGCCGACCAGGCGCTGAGCCTATTGATAGTTGCTGGCCCGAACTTTATTTTATTGCGTTTTTAGTTTAATATGTATGTAATATATGCTTATGTTAACCAAATAAGTAAATAATAGTAATAAAATCGTCAATTTTATAAAATAAACCCATCTTTCTCATCCAATTTCTTACCAGCGCAACTTACTCTGTGATTGACGAGTATACTCGTCATGGGGAAGCGACACGATTTTGTATATTGACGAGTATACTCGTCACGCGTATAAAGCAGTGACCATTGACTATTTAAATTGCAATTTTTGAGAAAAACGAAACATATTCTCAAATTTCAAGATGTTTAGAATATTTTGAGGCTATGCCGGAATAAAACAAACAAATAAAAAACAGAAACAGTTTGAGATGAACTTATGCGTTCCCGTATGCACCGGTTGAAACAGTTCACCAGTTCGCATAATGAATTTATTTATGTGCGATGATAATGTTTTTTAGATGTTAACCTAAAAGGAGCAATGGCAAAAGTCAAAAAGTTGATTTATAATAGGATTCCTTCAGGTATGGTCAGTCATGGGAGGAATACGTGACGCCGACCAGGTACTGAGCCTATTGATAGTTGCTGGCCCGAAGTTTATTTTATTGCGTTTTTAGTTTAATATGTATGTAATACATGCTTATGTTAACCAAATAAGTAAATATTTGTAATACAATTTTCAATTTAGAAAATAAACCCATCTTTCTCATCCAATTTCTTACCAGCGCAACTTACTCTGTGATTGACGAGTATACTCGTCATGCGTATAAAGCAGTGACTATTGGCTATTTAAATTGCAATTTTTGAGAAAAACGAAACATATTCTCAAATTTCAAGATGTTTAGAATATTTTGAGGCTATGCCGGAATAAAACAAACAATTAAAAAACAGAAACAGTTTGAGATGAACTCATGCGTCCCCATATGCACCGGTTGAAACAGTTTACCAGTTCGCATAATGAATTTATTTATGTGCGATGATAATGTTTTTTAGATATTAACCTAAAAGGAGCAAAGGCAAAAGTCAAAAAGTTGATTTATAATAGGATTCCTTCAGGTATGGTCAGTCATGGGAGAAATACGTGACGCCGACCAGGCGCTGAGCCTATTGATAGTTGCTGGCCCGAACTTTATTTTATTGCGTTTTTAGTTTAATATGTATGTAATATATGCTTATGTTAACCAAATAAGTAAATATTTGTAATAAAATTTTCAATTTTATGAAATAAACCCATCTTTCTCATCCAATTTCTTACCAGCGCAACTTACTCTGTGATTGACGAATATACTCGTCATGGCTCCATTCTGGCGACACAAAACGGTGCGCACTCTTAAACGATGGCGCCACAGTTAACTGGTTAAGAAACTGAAATTAGTGCCTCCATAAAAAATATGACTACGACAGCTCAAGTGTTGACGTCTATCAACTGTTTCTGCAAAGTCTAGGATGCGTATAACTTCTCTTTTAGGTTCTATTTACGAGATACTTTTTGATAGTTTGAACTCTATTCATTGATTATATAAGGCGCAACGAAGTTTTAATTCTAAATCCCCATTTAGGCCAAATTAATCCTTTGCATTCCACTGTCCCCTCTCAGGGGACATTAAGGTTTATTAGAGATTGCAGGGAATTAACTTATTTCAGCGCAATTTTTTGAGACGTGTATGTTTGCCTGAAGTTTTCTCCTGAAATGGCACAAGAAATCAAATTAAAATATAATAAAATTAGTAAGATATATAAAAAAATATTAGCGAGTTTTGTTACGACGCACAAACCACCGAACCTTGAAAATTTTAATGTACATAGGCCATAAAACCGGTGTGGGACAAAGACAATGGGATTGCATTGTTCGTTCTGACAGAAAAACACCTGGTGGGAGGCGTCAAACGACTTATTATTGTCAAACGTGCATAAATCAGCCTGCAACGCATATTGGGGAGTGTTTTAAAGTTTATCAAACTGTACAAAATTATAAAAAATAAAACATTGATTTTTGGCAAATATATATTTCTCGATGTCAACCAATTCATATAAATCCAATATCATTATAATACGTTACTTGATTCCAAAGCAATACTAAATAATATGAGGGTCCCTAAATGCATCTTTCTGCCACAAAATGGCGCTGAGTAGCTGGTAGCTAATCTTCAGAACGGTTCGAAGTGCAAAGGATTAAATAATGCAGGAAATTAATTGATAAAAAACGCATCTGTATTTATCTCACACGTTGATAATTGTGGCTGCACTGGATAAGAAATCAAAACATATTGGGGACGCATATATGCGCCCATAGTAGACACTGACGGATTTCGGTGAACGCATATATGCGTCCATAGCAGTCAAAGCGTCAATGATAACTACTCTCAGCATAATTAGTGCTTTTGGTGCGAACCGTACGAGCAATACATTTTGTGTCTAATTGCCGCTAATTTAAATTATAGTTATTTGATAAACACAAACGAAAAATTAATATGCGCATAGAGGCATATGTTACCCAAGTGATAAAGGA